>OY728131.1:339044052-344044052 GCA_963277665.1 Viscum album
AAAGGACTAAGAATTTATGGGTTTATGTTATCATGTAGTAACCATTTATTATTTGATGTTAAACCTGTTGTAGTGTTTATTAGAGGTTGATCTGGTTGTGGTTTAATTGCAAGTTCAAAGACATGTATATCACAATAATTAATGTCAAGCATTTTCTTAAAGAGTTTCATTTTCATGTGTTGGAATTTTAAAGAGTTATCATTTAACACCTCTTATGGAAAACCCTACCATTTGATGTGCTTTAGTAATTATCCTCTGTACATTGAATGTTTACTAAACCATGCCTGCTTTTGATTAATTATTCCATATTTGGAATGTTATCTATCATGTAATGTATTTTTAGATCAATTTCATATTGGTTTCCTTCTCCATATTATTTATCATCATGCATGCATATGACACATCATAATAATAACCAAAGAATCAAGTTACCAAAGTGGTATGGGATACCTTGGGTAATGAGAAATGAAATGAAATTACCCAAAGTGGTATGAGACAACTTGGGTAATATCAATTGAAAATTAAATATTCAAAGTGGTATGGGACACCTTGAATATCAGACCTTATTGACATATGAGGAATGTATTGGACTGCTGGGTTGAGGTCTGGTTAAATGAAAGCCCTCCAGGTTGGGGACAGGTTAAAGTAAGCCCTCCAGGTTAGGGACTGGTAAAAGTAAGCCCTCAGGTTGGAGACTGGTAAAAGTAGGCTCCTCGATGCATCGATAGTTCTCGAGATAGTGATATTGGGTTATTACCCATAGGTCATGGCACATGGCCTTGACATAGAGACCATGAGTCGTTTAGTATACATTTTCTCATTATGTTTCAGTATATGACCAACCAAGTGATTATTTTGACTAGAGGAATATCCTTTGTTATAGAACCATTACCTATGAGTATGAGATTTAAGTGCACATGGCACATGACAAATCAATTATGAATCATGCTCAGTTTACCTTTCTAGAATTTTGATTCAAATGTTAGCATTACATAATGTACATTTTACAAGATGTAGTGAAATTGTTTATGCGTAACTCTGATAATTTCCATGCTTAGTAGTACTTGCGTACCTTGCATGTTATGTTTATTTTACTTAGTAGAATTCATGCACTTTTGTACAAATATTCTTACTTCGTACAATTAGTAGATTTCAGTTAAATGTTCAAATACTTGTGTATGAAATGATTTAATTGTTTTAAATCAACCTTTGAAATGTCATGATGTTTTTTTCAATGGAATAATTTTCATGTATGTGAAAGTATTTTCATTGGTAGTTTTCAAAAACAGTATTTAAGTACTTTCAAAACCCCTTACTGAGTATTTCAATGCTTACTATACATTGCAAATGAAAAATTTTCAGGTAATAGCTTTTAGCAGATGAACCATTTAAGCAGTAGCTAGTTTCTCAGAGCATGAACCAAATTCGATCCTATATATGGCACTGGCTCTAGGTACTCGAAAGTTGGGGCGTGACAGTTGGTATCAGAGGATTTGGTTTAGTTAACTCTGGAAAACTAGAACTTAAAACAAGAAAATTTTATTTAAGCACTACTAAGTATGATGTTTTTTCGGAGACATCCGATAATATTAGAACAATACTAAAGATTTGGTTATGTGTTACTAAGTATTAGTTTCCTTAAATTTTCAAATGGCTATCGAATCATGCCTTCTGTCTCTTCCAACGGAGATGGTGGAAATCATAGTACCCAAGTAGTGTCCAAGAGACTACGAGACTTTTGAAAACATTCGATTGTCTTGTAAACAACTCCATCGGGGGTCGAACCGCCCAAACATTCTCTATCATTACCAAGGAAGAAATCTTGTCTTTTACCGCATAGAAATTTCAAAATTTGAGGCATATAGGAAAAGAGGAAAGTTTCATAAAGCTCTTCTTCTGTGTTTCACTTTGACTGATAACTATCGAGCTGTAGGTAAATTACTAGAAGCTGCTTTGGATGGTGACCATCAAGCGGCCTACCTATTCCAGGTCCTGTGTTTTATTATGTAAAAATAAATCTATGACATTAATATTTTCAAGAGCGACGTGGTGCATGGGACTTATATGAATTTATTCTACTCTGAAATTTCCATCCTCCACACTTCTCGTGACTCTTTATGGGAGACCGAGTGCTTTAGGCACAGGTACGACCCCAGCTGTTCATAATGTGTCAGGGCCAAAGAGATTGAGCAGTTGAATACTACCTTAGGAATCCACCTGATGTCTTCATCACCCTACCATCAGTGGTGTTCCTAGTAGAGGGGCCTCGAGAGTGACATGTGTCTAATGTTGCTGTGGTTTATGTACAAATATTTTTGAATTGCGAGGACACAATTCAGTTATGGGGGTAATAATGTAACACCCCAAATATTTCAAGACTTATAAATAACAATTGTGTGTTTAATGCCATTAATGTTTTCTCGTTTTAACAAAACAAAATTTTAAAGATAAAACATAGAAATTCCTATTTAAGAACATTACACCAAAGTGTCTTACAACATTATGAGTTCACAAGGAAATCTCACTAACTAAAAATGCCTAATAAAAACCCTAGTAACATCACTGGAAGGATACCCAAGATAAAAACAATCCCAACATCATAATGTGGATCATTAGGAACCATCATGAGCATCAGAATAGCTAGCACCACCGCGGCCATGCTGAGTACCAGTGGGATGATGTGAACCATTCTCCTTCTTAAGAAACTAAGACTCCCTAAGGTTAAGCTTTATAAATAACCAAAGCAGCTGTTTCCTTCTAACCGTTAGAGAGCAATGAATATAATTATAGCCGTTGTCTCCCCTATGATCCGATAACTTATAATTTTGTAGTTTCAAACAGAAACATTAAAGCTGAGAGTGGAATACCCCAAGAGGTTAAAAATGGTTAATTATGTTATTTTCTTTAATATTTAAATAATGATAACAATAATAATAATAATATAACTAATATATTGTTTGTTTTCCAAAATGTGAAATATATATATGTGTGTATCAGATTTAAATTATATGAAAAGGTTATTATAAAATTATAATTTTATACATGAAATTGAAAACTAATATTATTTTGTTAAAAAAAATCCACTATAAATATTCACATTTTAATTTAATCCAATAAATATTTAATCTAACACATGAATGAATATATTGAATTAAGTTGTATTTTATATTTCGATTTACGAAAATATGATATAGGAAGTAATAATTACACAGATAAACTCATGGAATATATATATATATATATATATATATATATATATAATGTCAAAAGTAAAATATATTATACATACCTTTAAATTAAATAAATATAATAATACAACTATAATGATAATTTAAATGTTTTATAATTTTATCTTATAAAATTATAATTAATAGTTTTGAAATATCAATTATGATTAGATTCTTTTTTATTATGATTTTTGTTTAATTAGATCCTTATAAAATAATATGACTTTTTTTGTATTAAATTTAAGCATTAAAGATATTATATAAATCATTAAATTGTATATATAATGATAACAATATTATAATAGTAATGATAAAATGATTTTAACATTTGACTTATAATAATATATGATAATATGAATTAGGATAGATTATTGAAATAATAATAATAATAAAAAGAAAAGAAAATCTCGAAAGGGATTAGGTTATCCGTGAAGAGGGGTCCCAATTTTGGGAATCCCGTTGTAGGAATTCGCGGGGTCTCTTTCAAGGGCGTCGGGGAGTGTGTTGCGGTGTGTGGAAGGGAGGTCGAGGTTCCTCGGTGTCCTCCATCTGCGTCATGGGAGAAGAGACCCGGTCGAGGGCCGATGGGGTGTCACCAAGCGGTGGCCGTGCACCTAACATTCAAATCCAAGGTGATGGATGAGGTCCTGGTTGAGCCGAACCGAGATGTAGTGGCTTCTATGAGGAGATCATTTGTAGTCCAGGTCATAAGTTTCAGATTGATTCAATGTCGAGGATTATCGGTGTGACGTCGAGTGAGTCCGACCGGCTAGGGTTTTTAAATTCATGGACCTAGATCGAGGTTTGTTTTGTTCCATATATAGGGTGTTTACCGAATAAAATCTTTTAAATCCATTCTATTTTTTTCCATACATTACTTTTTATCTACACATGGTTGTGATTCGATTGTATTTTTTTCAACCCCCTTTCACTATCACACAACTGTTTAACATATCATATTTAATTCATCAGTTGTCTTGCACTGAGATGATGAACCGCGGATGGATAATTGGCGTGCATTATTGGATCTTTAGTAAATTAGCATTTTCTATTTATTTATTCGCATGGGAGGACCTTGTTTTGGGAATAGTCAAATCCTTGACTCATTGTGGATTTTCCAAGACTCTGGTACCCAACTGGATTCACTATTTACTTGATTATTATTTTCACATCCATAGCTTTCAAGATTGATCCATTATTTATATCACCATTTCCAACTTAGTTTGGGGGGAGGCAGAGTAAGGTGAGGTTGTGCGAGAACAATTTTATAGTCCGAAAGGAGCCCACAGGAGTCCGCAGCAATAAAACACATTCTATTTGGCTTCATCAATCCTGGTAAGGGGCCTCTTCACTTCTTTTTCTAAGTAAACTACTTATACACAATTTGTGTATAATAGGTTATCCTGTGCATATATATATATGTATAAAACATTCCCTTCTCCATTTTATGTTTTCAAAATGATTCATTGAAATTATTAATTAAGATTCATGCGGGAATATGCCATATGGGAGTTTTGTTTGAAGTATTTTTCATTAAGAAAAACCCAAATTTATACCATGTGTATAATCGGGTGTATATATATAGATATATACATATATACCTAATCTAAATCTATTTCTGATATTTCCAAATAATTCGGTATTTTATATTAAGAATCATATTCTAATAAAAGATATTTTGAATCTAATCTAATATGAAAATCCTCTTTGTAGACTTTATATATATATATATATACATATAACTATATACTCATATATGTTTATGAATATCAACACAAATCAATTATGGTTTTTGAGAGATGAATACCCATCTTTAATTATTATGTTAGATGCGAACTGGGTTTTGAGTCTGAGTGTAACTATGTTTTTATATATTTATATACTTATGGTTACATATATAAGGAACCTTATATTATTTTGGTTTCAATCTAATAAATGATTAGTGGTTAAAGGTTTTCAGATCTCAAGTAATTTTAATGGACCTTGTTAAATTTGTGTAAACCCATATATACACTTTGTGTATATATGGTTATGAATAAATGTGATTATAAGATTAATTTACAAAACACTGTTTTGAAGTATAATTATTAGGACTAAGTTTTTGTTTTGAGGTATGTAAGATTTTAGGATTTTCCTAAGTTAATATGTATTTTTCTGCATGGGTATACACTAATGGGCTTGATTAATTAAAGAAGTCATTCTAACATTGACCCTTGATGTAATTTATGTTTTAAAAGAATGTGCTTCAGCCGAATTTAAATTTATATCAAAGGACTAAGAATTTATGGGTTTATGTTATCATATAGTAACCATTTATTATTTGATGTTAAACCTGCTGCAGTGTTTATTAGTGGTTGATCTGGTTATGGTTTAATTGCAAGTTCGAAGACATGTGTACCACAATAATTAATGTCAAGCATTTTCTTGAAGTGTTTCATTTTCATGTTTTGAAATTTTAAAGAGTTATCATTTGAAACCTCTTATGGAAAACCCTACCATTTGATGTGCTTTAATAATTATCCTATGTACATAGAATTTTTTTCCATACCATGCCTTCTTTTGATTAATTATTCCATATTTTCAATGTTATCTATCATTTCAGGTATTTGTAGATCAATTGAATAATGATTTCCTTGTCCATATTATTTATCATCATTCATGCATATGACACATCATAATAATGACCAAAGAATCAAGTTACCCAAAGTGGTATGGGACACCTTGGGTAAAGAGAAATGAAATTAAATTACCCAAAGTGGTTTGGGACACCTTGGGTAATATCAATTGGAAATTAATTATTCAAAGTGGTATGGGACACCTTGAATATCAGAACTTATTGACATATGAGGAATGTATTGGATTATTGGGTTGGGGTCCTATTAAAATAAATCCCTGCAGGTTGGGGACTCATTAAAGTAAGCCATCTAGGTTGGCGACTGGTAAAAGTAAGCCCTCAGGGTTGGAGACCAGTAAAAGTAAGCTCCTCGATGCATCAATAGTTCTCGAGATAGTGAGATTGGGTTATTACCCATAGGTCACGGCACAAGGCCTTAACACAAATACCAAGAGTCCTTTAGTATACATTTTTTCATTATGTTTCAGGATATGATCAACCAAGTGGTTATTTCGACTCAAGGAATATCCTTGGTTATAGAACCATTACCAATGAGTATGAGATTTAAGTGCACATGGAACATGATGACTCAATGATGACGCATGCTCATTTTACCTTTCCATAATTTTAATGCAAATGTTATCATTACATAATGTACATTTTACATGATGTAGTGAAATTGTTTATGCAGAACTCTGATAATGTCCATGATTAGTAGTACTTGCGTACCTTGCATGTTATGTTAATTTTACTTAGTAGCTTTCATGCACTTTTGAACAAATATGATTACTTTTTACATTTAGTATATTTCAGTTAAATGTTAAAATACTTGTGTATGAAATGATTTAATTGTTTTATAGAAACCTTTGAAATGCCATGATGTTTTCTTCAAAAGAAAAATTTGAATGTACGTGAAATTATTTTCAAAGGTAGTTTTCAAAAACAGTATTTAAGTACTTTTAAAACACCTTACTGAGTATTTCAATGCTCACCCTACGTTTTAAATGAAAATTTTTTAGGTAACAACTTTTAGTAGATGAACCATTTAAGAAACAGCTGGTTTCTTGGAGCCTAAACCAAATTCGATCCTCTGTATGGAACCGGCTCCAGGTACTCAGGAGTTGGGGCGTGACAATTTATTTGTTTATTTTCATCATTGGAGTTAGGTTATAATAAAGTGAAATTAATTTTTTTCACATATTTATGATTTATTCAATTAACATAGTGGTTCTCATTGGTTTTTAAATATCAATATGTGCACATTGTATTATCATTTGAGCATTTTATATTAGTATTTACTAATAACATTTTCATTTCCTTGAGTAAATTTCACGTTTTTTGCAATATCCTTTATTCTAACCAACAAAAAAGTCATGTTCCTATTATTGATGAAATTATATCTAGATTATAATGTTATGGCGTTCAATTATCAAATCCTTATATATTAATGCTATCAATAAATTATAGTGATCATAGAAGGTTGATTCTTAATATACATTGAGAGTATCAATTATATATAAATCTCACTAATTTTTTTGAACTAGGCGGTTCACTCTCTATGAAAAACAAGAAAAATAGGTGGAGTGGTAGTGGGTAATTTAAATATTAGTATAACGTTATATTAATAAAAAGTAAATAAATTTTCAAAGAATGTAGTATCCTTGGTCTATCTTGTATTTATTTATGGAATTTTAAAAATTTATCAAGGATAGAAACCTAAATCACTTTACTTGAAAAATATTTAACCCTTCTCAAGAGACGTTAAACAAGCTAAATAAAAGGTTATCTAGTTATACATTTTTTCATTTTCATTGGGATATATGATGTCTTTATTTATTTTTTAACATTTTTAGTTTTTTCAAGAGGTGTGTTATAATAAAATAGAGAGGGTTTATTCCTTAAATATCAATATAATTGATGCTCTGTGAGTGGAATTACATTACCCAAGACATAATGTTTTTTAAAAGGTGTTTATATATTAAATTAAGGGGAAAATTACTTACTTTGTGATGATATTTTTCTGTATAAAAAACTATAAGGGCCTTATATATATTTTCTTATAAATATATGAATCTTATAAGGTATAAGTATTTTATGTTTTTTAAATACTAATACATCAACATTTTATATAATTTAGGAATGGAAATGTGATAAATGATGTATTGAGGAAAAATATCAATGTATTATTAGCTAAGTTTTTTTAGGATGGGTGGATAATGATGGAATAACCTTTTATATTTCATATACCCATAGTGGATGTTGAAGATCAAATTTTTCTTAGCTTATTGAAATGATCCCAAATTCAGAGAAGCAAGTTAAGGAAGGATAATTATACAACCAACACTATATGAATTAAGGGAATAAAAACTTCTAAAAAGGTATTATATATGATATTTTTAAAGGTATGGGAAATGGAATACTCACCTATAGTTGAAAATATAAACATCATAGGGAGGTATTATTATAGTTCAATTTATCCCCTATATTTGTACATCATAGGATGATAAAAATATTAAAATATCTCAAGAGTTTCTTTCGGTGTTTTTAAATATAGAATGTTGTTAAAGAGTAAATATTTAAGTTTCTTACCTATATACAATTTAGGGTTGATATTAAACACCCTTCATGTATATATAAGTATTTGAGAATCCAATCATGGAAATGAGAGAAGATTATAATTTATTTTCTATCCATTTTTTCATGGAAAGGGTGATGCTTTGATTCTATATGGATAATAGTGGACCATCAAACTATATTGGAACATTTATTTTTGAATTAGTATAAAATATCTATGTATATTTAGTGATAGTTTTATGTTTCAGAGAATATAATAATTTCATGGAGATACTCATATAGTTGACTCTAATTATGATGGAAAATTTTTATCCCAGTTATAGTATAGTTTCTAGACCTATTTTTGGATGGAGTTAAATTTTGTTAAACGTTTTCAATTTTTTATCAAATAGTCATATGTAGTGAATGATCCATGTATGGTAGGACATGATATGAACATCTTTTCTAGACTTTTAGGGCGAGTTATTCACAGATGATGATAATTCAGTGTCTAAATAATTTATATTTGAAGATGACACATATTTTTTTCAGATCTAATTTTGATGTTTACATTCTCATTCCTTGGTAGGTTAATAAATATGATGTATTTTAATGAATAAAAAAATTTTACTTCAGGGAGAGTGTAATAGTCTTGAGTTTCAAAAAATAGAAGTTATTTCATTATAAAATCCTTTGGACATAAAAACATATAAATAAATTTTTCATAGATGATATTATATAGAATTTTAATTAAAATAAATAATTTTTTTGGTGTTGAAAATTTTATTTTTGGGGTTTTTTAAGTGGTAGAAATAAAATTAAAACATAAAAAACATGAAATTTTGGTATCAATTTAAAATAGCATTAGAATAGTTTTTTTGGAATAAATTTTCTTTTTATATTTATGCTCTATAATTTTAATTTTATTGGTTATAAATATCATTATTAAGTTCTAATTTCGGTCGATTTCATATTTTATAATAAATAAAGCCTCAAAAAAATCCATTGAATGTACAAAAACATGAAGTTTGTGTATGGGTTATAAGTCATTATCAATAGATTAAATTATTTTTTAATTTTAGTCATGTTTTAATTTTAATTTATTAAACTATAAAATTATTATATTAAATAGATAAAAAATGAATTTTTATTTTACCCAAATTTAATGGTCAACTATTAAATTTTTAGATTAACAAAAATTATGAAACATATATACAATTGGGATTTGTTTTAAAATAAGAACACTAATTGAATCCTTCATTGATATAAATACACGAACCCTAATTTTATAACAACTAGACTTTAAAAATGTCAAAATATGAGCCTATATTTATTTATATGGAACTCATTTTTACCCATTGTCATAAGAAATGTCAATAATTAAAAACATTTGTAAAAAAAAGGAAACACATGACACAATTAATGTACCAGTTCATTGGTCTAGTGGTGGTATGGTTGTCAAAGCGGTGTATAATAGACTAACCACTGTTGTGGAACCCCTACCTATTATGATTATATACATCAAGTCACACACACACACACACACATATATATATCACATATTAATAAACCTAATATAACAATACATATAGATAAATATTTCTAAAAAATGATTTACATTGATAATTGTTTATGATTTTTCTCATCTAAACAAATGTATTCCTTGGGGTGGAATACCTAGGCAAGTCCATATGATACGATATGGATTCCTTGTGTGGTTATTACAATATAAAAATGAAGTTTAAATCATTTAGTTCCATCAAAACACTATTTTGGGTCTATAATTTCAAACATTTTTATTGATTGTAAACCTAAATTTTTTATCTTAATACCATTTTATAAACTGAAAATTTTTAGTGCAATTAAACACTAATTTTTTTAGGATAATATACTTTAATATTGTTTGGTATTACTAACCATTTAATGGAGTTTTCTTAATTTATTATATTTAGAATCTTAAGTTAGTTTCAATATTAAGAATTTTTATTTCATCAAATGATTGAAACATAGTTTGTATAATATTTCAAAAATAATGGGTTCACTGGGAGACAATAGGGATCCAGGATAGAATTTTATAGTCTTATTTATTTTATTATTGTTATTTGAGTAGAGTTTAGTAGTGATAAATATGTTAGGACATGTTATATAGGTGATAATTATTCACTACATTTTATATCATAGAATAATTTTTCTGTTACATTGGATATCTAACTTGAGTGAACTCAAGAATTTTGACTTATTTAAAGGTAAATTAACATTCAATTTTGGGTGGATGAAAATTAATTTCCAGAGTACATATGAGAAAATCTAGTTAAGGTAAAATCATATGACATATAATTGTTTATGTTATCATATAACCATGGTTTTGAGTAAACTCTTTGATGATGGGATTATTTACCTAACTAGTTTTTTTTAATGTTTGGTACCCTTTGAACATATAAATTTATTACCATCTAATAGATCAATACCATGCCACTTAATGGAATTTTTATATGGAATGGATGAAAATACAAGAGATTTGGAATGTCAGGTAATGTACATATGACATACTAAATTGTATAATTCCATATACCAATAACTAAGACCACCCTAGGATAAAGAAATTATAAAAATTAAATTAATAATATTATTTGATACTTTTTTTCTTTGATATTATTTTATTTTTCCCCATCACTAAAGCTGAATAGGGTCATTATTTAGACCCTACTTTAGTGTTTTTGTTTTCGAAGTCCTAATTTTTTTTATTATATAGTGAGAGACTTTTTATAGAGAGTTCTAGGAATATTTAATTATTTATAAGTTCTATATTGCTTTATAGTGAGACACATGATATTATAGTATCTTCATAGTTTCTAGAACATGAACTATTTTGTCTACCTAGTTTTTTTACTAGTTAAGATTACTATATTAAGTAATAATATTTACTTTATATGGGAACTAGTCCAGTGTTTTGTCTGTGACTATATACATTCTTTTTTAGGTTTATGTGTTTGATATTTTAAACTTCTTGTGAAAAAAAATCAATAATTTTCTCAGATATTATTAATGGAGGGACTCATTGGGGGGGGGGGTAAGTTTAGGATTTAATATCAACATTTATTATTCATTATTGAGTTTTGGGAATTGATTTAATTCAAGTGGAGTTGATTCATTTTATGTTTATATTATATTTCACACATTTTAATCATTTAATATTAAATACAAAACTTTTATTTTATATTATATATTTTGTTTTGTTTTTTACTAGGTAGATGATATGTTATTAAGGTTAAAGCATCCCATTTATATTAATACACCTAAATCTAATCATAAACTCTTAATTTATTAGAGGTGGGTCTGGAGTGGAAAAATGAGTATTATCAAATATTCAAGTGTATTTTCAATGGGGCCTAGTTCATGCCACCACACTCTTTAAATGAATATAAATTTTTTAAAAAAAACAGCTACTGTTACCTTGATTAATTATATGGTCTAATAACCTATATGTTTTATATGATTTTAGTTTCTCTAGGAATTGAGAAAAACCCGGACCTTAAGAGTACTCTTAATTTTTTTTGTGCGAGTTGAGTGATATAAAATTATAAAAAATAAAAAAAATAATATAAAGGAAAGGATGAAATGAAACTCAATTTATTGTATTGTTTTATTCAAATTAAAGATTAAAAATTATTGTTATTATAAAATTATCTGATAAGAAATAGAGAAATAAAAAATGATGGTAATCAAGAAAAGGATTAAGTATATTGATTAAATTTTTTTAATTTACAAATAACTAAAAATAAGAATAATTTGAGATAAAATAAAGAAGATAATATCTAATTAATGATGAATGAACTATTATATAAAATTTTTAAATATAAAAAACAACAATAATAATAATGATAACAATCTAAATAAGGTACATGGGCTGAAAATAATAAAACAAGCACACCCAAATGGTTTATTGTAACACGTGGACTCCATTAACCCAAATCCTATTGTTATATTACTAAATTGGCATAATATAAAAGGTATCACATCATGATGGATTGAAAAACTAAAATAAAACATGATTATATAGTGAGAAATTTATTATTTCTTTTAATATAACATTGAAATAATTCATATATCCCATCTTGGTTTCTCGGGGAAAGGAAAACATAATATAGGTAGACATCAAATGTTTAATAAGGGAAAGAGTATAATTGTAGTGTCAATATAATAAATTAATCATGAATAATACAGAAGAGATAAACAATAAACAAACATTCCATAGATCTAATATCATAAGAGGGGGATATATCCATGGATAACACTAGAACAAAAATAATTGCATGGATAACAATAAATGGTTTGATAATGAGGGAATAAATAATACTTTACATAATAATAATAAATTCTAGGACATGTGGGTAGAAATCATAAATATATCATCGTTCTAGGACCTCATAATGAATTGGGGATATATACAACAAATAATCAAGCCATTTAGTCTCATTAACCCTACTGATTCATCGATGGGCTATAATGGGAAACGTTCATCACTTACTAAGTATAATGAACTAATATTATGAAAAGGGGTGAATCATCAATAAAATAAATAATCAACATGAATATCTATATTTGAAAAATAGAATAAAGAATGTCAATATTTTCCCTATTCAAAAATGGAACATCATAATCATAATACATTCAGAGAAATATGGTGGATGGTACCCTTAGATTATATCCCAAGTAATGAATAATATTAATCAAAGGATGTTGACATCGATGAAAATAATTATAAAATATCACTAGAACATTTATTGAGGAAAATATCATTTTCATTTTGAAATAACTAATTTAAAATATAAAAATATATATATTATTATGAAAAACATTTTATTTGAAAATTTACATTAAAAATTGTAAATTAATATTTAAATAAAATAGTATTAATTAAGGTAAGAAGAGATGACAAAGTCGTATATATTAAAAAATTATTATTTTCACTTCATAAAAAATTAATACTTCACCATACAAGCAATGTTAAAAAGAATCCTTTTTTGATCCTTTCTGAATAAAGTTACATAAAGTTAAAAATTAACTTATGAAATAATTTAATTTTAAATATGAATTTTATTGAAATATTTTTTTTGAAAACATGGACATAAAAGAAAATTTTAATTTACCAAAAAATGACATAAAGTAGATTTTTTAAAATGCTTTATTAATCATATTAAGCACTAAAGCATTATAAGTGAAAGAAATAAATTTAGAATATTTAGATAACCAATGAAGAAGAAAATTGATGGAGTTTAAAAGGGAAATAGTCTATAATTTCCTTCAATTGAAATTTAAATATAAACATTCCTAAATAAAAATGAGATTATAGAATAAAACCTTACTAGTTTGGTAACTTTTTAATAGTAACCTACTTGAAATAAATAACCTCAAATGAAACTAAAATACTATTAATTTAAAGAGAATAATGATAAAAAATATCAAATGGGAAGTATAAAAACCACACAAATGAAATTGGTGGTAATCATGACACATGTATCATAGAAAAAAAAGTGAGATGGGAAATCCTTACAAAGATCATAACATTGAAGTGAGAATTAATCAATGAAGTGAATATGTGTAACAAATTCAAATCCATATATAAAAAGTGGAAATAAAACATAAAATAATACGAGTTCATTACACATATAATAATGGCATAACATAGACAATAAAAAATTAATATATCCCAATGAAAACATATTGAGTAAAGAAACCCCTTACCTCAAGTCCAACTTTCCACATATGTACTTTATCTCATGTATAATAAACATATATTAATTTTTTAATTTCTAAATAACCTCTTTAGGTGTATTTTCTTATTATTATTCATTTTATTTCATTTATTAACATGAATTATATATTTATTAAATCATTTAAGTTCTTGTCGTATGTTTTGATGATTTTCAGTTCATAATCTCAAAATAAATTTGGTAAGTTAGCCATGGTCAAACTATTCATGGTTACACCATCTCCAAAATATTAATCATGGAATAATTATCATTTTCATACATTAAATATAATTTTATAATCAACCCTGAAAGGTGAACATGAAAAATGAATCACAACGCTTCATGGAGGTGGTAGTCAAAACATATACACAAGAAATTTTAACATTTTTATGGGGTGTAAGGGTAATAGGTTACATAACACCACAAGACTTTATATGTATTTCCATTTAAATAAAACTATAAGTATTCAATAACCTACCTTAAACACAATTTCATGTTTATATGAACCACAATATAGTAAACCATTATAACCAACCCATTAAATTAGAAGGTATGAATAGTAATAACCACATTATAAAAAATATGTATAAAGAATTTTAATAATAAATATTTATTTATTAATTTATATGAAATAAGTACTCAATTTTTAATAGTCATTTTATGTTTCAAAAATATGTTTTCTATAAACAAGTTTTATCACATTTTTTCATGTAAACTTTATAATAAATTTCTACCAATTTTAGAAATTTTATTTAAGGTAATTAATTTACTTTTTAAAAAAATAATTTCAATATTATATTAGTTTGAATTTTTATGATTTTTCTAAAAATATTTATTTTTTAGTGTATAGTGGAAATACATATTTTGGTAAAATATTTAATTTACTTACATGTAATTGTCCCACAATTATTTTAATTTTATATTAAAGTAAAATATGTATCATTTAATTATAAATAATTTAATTAATTACATTTTAATCATCATTTTACTTTATTCTGGTATAAGTTAATCTTTCTGCTTAATAACACAATTATCTAAAAAACTGTCTTTATGCAGGCAATGTGTTTTTATCTTACTAAATTAATTTAATCATAATTGATTAATTGTTTTAATAAAAAAATATATTATATATTTAATTTAATATTCTAAAATTCATTTTATGATTTTTATATGGGAATTTATGGAAGTAAATTTAGTTTTATGCTTAAAAATTCTTTTTTTCAAAAACAGGGGTTCATTATGATATGTGCGTTTAATTAAAATTAGAATATGACCATTACAAAAATTGAATCCAAAAAAATGGTTCAGATATTTTTAATCATAATATTTTTTATAATTTAAAAGGTGCAACTTAATTTTTTGTCATAGTGAATAGTAAAAACAGTAAATTTTTGGTAGCATAGTTTCATTGAAAACGGGTTTATCAGGGGGTGTTAGACTATGAGATAAGGGTAGTATTTCCCCCAAAACCTATAAAATTGTTATTATTTTGAAGATATTTAAGCCTTATAATATACTAAATTCTATTATTTTTCCATTTAGAGCCACTTTCTCATGAAAAAGACCTTAAACCATTGAAATATTTTATGAAATTCCATGGGTGTCTCTCCCCTCACTTATAAAATAGAACCTCTTATCCTCCCTTATTCACATCATTTTATATTTATAGATCATAAAATATATGATCCAAAAACTTCCTAAAATATTTCCATTCATCCTAGATCTTATTGTATTCTTCTAATACCATTTTCAAGGCATAAGTAGTAATCCAAAGGAAGTCTCTCAAAGAATTGGTATAGATCTTAATCGAGCCCTTCCAATTTTATTTCTTCTTATAATTCCTATAAACACGTTTCATCCATAAAAATTGATAAATAAAGTATCATAAATAAACTTATATGTTATTATGATGACTTAATAACCATTTACCACCTCGTTTTAATCTAATGGGAGATAAAAGTATCACTTTTACATAAATTTGGACTACCACCTCCACATAGCTATACGACTCATTTTCCACCACCATCATTCATGAGTTTTTATTATAAATGATTTAATTTTTATATATGATAATTATTTTATAATAATTATTACATAAATATAAATTAATATTTTCATTTCTTTCATTCCATCAATCAAAAAATTGAAACGTCACTCATGCATACATACTGACTACCACCTCCATAAAGTGATGTGATTCATTTTTCATCAATGATTTATATGAATGGTTGTAAATATTTATATAATAAATATAACATATATATATATATATATCACGATTAATATTCTAGATATAATTGAAATATGATCAAAGTTTAAGGACCATAACTTCCAAACTAAAGCATATATGAACAAATAAGCATTTAACACATGAAATGATGATAATAATGAAATATTGTTAATAAAAGGGATATAATATGTTATAAGTAAACCATGAATGGAACTATAGGTATTATTACATTTTTTAATAGTATTATAATAAAATATAAATAAATTATTTACTATTTTATGGTTCTTACGAAGTAACATGAATGTGAGGTAAGGGTTTCGTCTCAATCTCTCTTTATTAAAACATATTGTAATATTTTGCACCAATTTATTATTTCTATGGTGTATATACTACCCATTTTATATTTTATGTCATGAATATATTTATATTAAATGTACTTAGAGTTAAATTTAAAGTTATATATTTCATGGGGGTTATGATTTAAAAGTTACCAAAACGGGAAGGGTTTTATAATACAATATCGTTTTTACTAGGACTGTTAATGCTTAAATTTTATGATGATTAAATTGTATGATATATTTAACGAAAATATTATAATATTTATTATCCTCTGGTTATTTTTGGTTATTTCAAAATTTTCTTTCATTTTCCACTCTTTATGTACTCAAGAGAATGAAATATTTTTTTAAGGAAAATAGACCATGCTTTGTTTCCTTCAGATAAGGATCTTTTATTTCATGCCCATATTTTTATTTAAATTATTTTCAATAATGTTTTTACTATTCTAAAAATATTATTTAAATTTATTTCTGAATATATTTTAGTTTCTTAACATAGGATTTGAAGGAACCTTATTATTGTTTTCTAATCATGGTACATTTGAATTTTTTTAAAAATATAAAAGGAATTTTTTTAATATACATTGCATGAAAGAATTTCCCCACTATCAAGAATAATATTTTTTGTAAATATTCCTTTATAAGTTTCCTTTTTTTTCTTTTCAAATAAAATATTTCCCATAATATTTTGTATATTTATCGATTCTAAATTAGTTATTCTCAATAAAAAGTGTATTTCTTCAAGAAATGCTCTTTAGGTCTTTTAAAGGTATTTTTATCTATAATAACATCATTTGATGATGATGATTATTTAATAGGGATATGATCCAATGTTACAATCTTTATTATTTCACTGGATGGTTTATTATTATTATTATGATTTTTTTTGAAATCCTCATCTTTTCCATGCATTACGATTTGGTGATATGATGAATGTTTTATGATATTATGGCACACATATATATAGTATTCATTATCTAATGGGTAGGCACAAAATTATATATCATTCCAATGTATTAGTGAAATAAGGATATAAAATGACATAGTAAGGGATGAAATGACTTGTGAACCCAATTTATTAAGGTACTTTTTTCAATAAGATATGTAACACCCTAAAATGTCAAAGGGTTAAACAAAATATAAATGTTACTACCCATGTCAACAAAGTGAACCTTTTTTCTAGAACATACCTGATTAAAACTAAATAGGTAAATAGGTTTTAGATGGATTATTGATCAGGATAGATAATCATTTGAGATGTATCTTAGGCTGTGTGTGAGTGAGGAAAAAACAAAATTGAAAGAACATGTGTTGTCTTGCGAGGATAGTCATTTGTATGATGACCCATTCAGGAATTTGGGTAGGTCCCATAGAAGGGAAACCACTTGTCTATATGGAATCAATGGTACCTGCAATGAAAAATTATTAAATTGGTATCAATGAGAGGTTTTTATCCTCTGACCTATGGGAAAAATTTATCATTAGTAATATTTTTAGGGCACTAGAGGCCCTCAAGATGATGAAAAATGGGTTGAAATCATTATAAGAATATTTGACCAAGCAAGGAATATGGAGGATTAGAAATATAATATGAGATAGAGTTCATTCCAGGTTAATTGGTTATTCCAATACCCCTTATAATATAGAGTTCTATGATTTGAAGTATCTCATGGTGCATCTCAAGGACTTATACCAGAAGAGATTTATCAAGATGATTACTTTACTATGGGGTGTGTCTATCTTGTTCTCCATGAAATATGATTATAGTATTAGACATTGAATTTATTATTAGAAGCTAAACCATGTAATGGTTAATAAATTATATCATTTTACCAGGTTAGATGATATTTTTTATTAGTTACTTAGAGATTAATTGTTCTCCAATATTTATATTTAATCATGCTATAAAAATATGCTAGTTAGAGAGGTGGACATCCCAAAATGATGTTTTGGAGAAGGTATAAGCTGTATGAGTATTCAGTGATGCCATTTGGGTTGACTAATGTAACAAAAATAGTTATTATCCTGATAAACTAGATCTTTCATCCAAAACTAGACATGTTCTTCATTGTGTTCATTTATGGCATTCTTCTATACATGTTGACACTATAGTAGTATTCCAAACATCTTGAGGTAGTCATGAGTATGATTTGAGAAAATCAGCTTTCTGCCAAGATATCAAAGTATAAATTATGTAATGATGAGGTTAAGTTCATGGGGAATGTAATTTATGGAGATATATATACATGGAAAAAGATAATGTGAAGGTAGTGATGTCCATAACACATCCCCAAAATGTGTTTGAGATCATGAGTTTCTTAGGTTTAGTAAGACACTATTGTAATTTTATTTAAGACTTTTATTGTCTATAATCACCTATCATTGCACTGAGAAGCAAGAGATTAAATTTATAGTGATCAGACCAGCATGAATTGATATTTATTGAGTTGAAGAGGAGGTTTAATACAACTCTTGTACTGGTACTTCATAAGCCTGGGATTAGCTATTTTTTATACTGTGATGCATCATGCATTGGTCTGGGAAAGATAATTATATATAGAGAGAAAGTATTTGTAACACCTCGAGTTTTTATGAATTATTTTTTCTGATTAAATTATGTTTCTTAATTATATTGTGTTACATGTGACACAAAGTCAATATTTCATTACAATCAATCCAAGATTATCTTGCACTACACGCAACACTCGATTATCTTGCGTGATACATGACATTGAGATTTTACAAAACCATTATATATTATTAATATCTATTAAATGAGACCATTATAACCTAGACATAGACATAGTGATATAAATATTAATAAATAATTTTTAAATATAAAATATAATTTTTTATATCAATGAAATATATTTATACTCAAATAATTTTTTTGGTAAAGTCTTATATGCCACGACCCGTCCTAGTGGGGCCCAAGTCGCAACTCCCCAAGCCCGCCTCCAATAGGCCAGGGGCTGGTGACTAGCACCTAGTAGGAATGATACTAACATAGTAGGCATTACCTATAAACCTATACACATGCACACACATCTCTAAGCCCACAAAGCTGAAAAGTAAAAACTACTAAAATGGAAAAGATGCATGCATACACCAAAACCCAACCATAGAGTATGACAGGAAAGTAAAGTGAAAGAAAATAAATCCTTGGGCCAAAAGTACAAGCCCACTAGAAAGAAAGTCTATAACAAAGTCCAACCTGTAAGGAAAGGTACTGGGACTGCAATCGGTAGCCGTAGGAACACACCTCAGCCTGTCTGATCTCACTGAACACCGTCCGGTCCTGGTCTGCCTCGAATCCTGTCGAAGGCTCGCTCGTCTGCACAAGACACGACACTTACAGGAAAAGCCCGTGTAAGGGTGAGTATAACAATACCCATTTGGGCACCCCGAACCCACAAAGGAAATACAAAAAGGGAAAAATACCACAAAGTAAAGATACAGTCAGCTCCACACAGTATATGTCTAGAAAACATAAAACAATAATATCCAGATATACTCATGCACGATCGACTATCGTGAACCCCACCACTAGAATCCAGCTCGAAGATTCCACTAAGTATGCATCCAGGAGGAAAAACTCCTAGGTCTGGAGGGAGATACGAAGTACTCATTCCGGTAGAACACACCCCACCAGTACCTTGGGAACATGATGCTCAGATAAGGATCACAGCCAAGTCATGGGGTGATTCCGACAACTCAGTCTGAGCTAATCCTCTAACCAGAGGATCAACGCCCGGGTAAAGTTGGTCACGTCGATACCAAGAAATCTACCTAGGGTTCCAGGAATGAATAGAGGATTCGGCTCTAAGTCTCACAGAGGGGATTCCAACAACTCTATTCAGAGAGTTCTGCTAAAGGGATCATACTCCCTTGTAAAGGAAATGATACTAGAACCTTCAGGGAAAAGACCAAAGGTACGAACCCTAAGAGAACTAGTCCAAGTCACAGAAGAAAAGTGGCTCAAGTCATGACGAAAAGGTTACATGGTGTGTAGTTTGGTTACACACCGTGTTCCTTGACCCCGGGTACTGCCCGTGTAAATATCCCGTGTCATTCGTTCAAACCGGGTAAAACCAAACTACACGGTGTGTAGAAAAGGTACACACCATTTTTTTCGACCCCGGGTACTGCCCGTGTAAACTGCCCATGTCATTTGTATTGATGGGTAGAAAGAAACTACAGGGCGTGTAGAAGAGGTACACGCCATGTCCGACCACCTGGGCTCGCTCTGTGTACGCTGGCCATGTTCCCATACACGGTCTCTGCCCGTGTCCGTGTCACCTGCCTGTGTTCCAGTACACGGGGTATCCCGTGTATCTGGCTGAGTCTGGCCAGGGAGGGGTATACACGACCTGTCCCTGGCCGTGTACCCTGCCTGTGTCCGTGTACTCCCGGAGTAAACGTTATGTAATCTCACCGATGGACACATGCCGTGTAGCCCATACTACACAGTTTGTAGTTGGGATTTCTCCAGAAACACCGTCTTCCTCCGCGTGCCTCGGCTGATCCTCTGGATCTTGATCCAACCATTCGATCATTAAGAAACTCCGGATTTGGGGTCGTCCCACCGCTAACAAATCAATTCTATCGGTTTTAGGTTTCCAATTGACCTTTAAAACGCATCTCGATCAATCCGCATGAAAACGCTCGAAGAATGGAAACTTTCGAACCACGTCGATTTGTCCGCCGCCATCGCCTTCGAACCTCCGTTAGGTCGTCTCGATGTTGGATCTTCGATTTCATACTATTCCGTCAACAAAAGAGCGTGCAACGATCGATTTTCCCAAGAATGCAAAGAATACGCACGAAGAGCGCGTTGGAATTGGTAGAAAAAACACAGAAATCAAGAGTGATGAACCTCGATCAATGTTCGTGTCGATCTTGGTTTGTCACCGTTAGAAGGTTGAGCAAAAACCATAACAATCACAAGAATCAAATCCCAGGATTCCCACAAATATACCACCCCACAAGGATGATCGATCCTTGGGATAATATGTTCATGTATTAGTCCGCGTTCATCGTGGAAATCAAAAACGGGGAAGAAAAATCACATCAAACATCCTACTTGGATTTCTGTGGCATTCGTTGGCGAAGATCCGGTCGCTGCGTCGTGAGGTTTTCTTCAAATCCTCCAGAGACTCCAAGGGTTTCAAGGTTATGAAGTTTGTAACCTTGGACCCTGCACAAGCCTTTATTTAAAAGGAATATATATGCCGCAATAGATTTAGTATAATCTCACTGCAAAAATAAAATATTTTTATTAAATATTTTATTACTCTTATGTCCAAAAACTAGATTTCACCACTGACCTGTGTCGGCCGATGTTAGGCCTCTCCTAAGGTAAAAACATTTTTTGGAACGCAATGATGCCCTCGTATTTGTGATCCGAGCACCCGTTTAGGAGTTATTTCACTTTTTCAGGAAAACCGCACGTGGGATTTATTTAATTATTAAATTAAATTAAAACATTTGTTCCTTGATCACCTGGCCTCGGAACTGCACGTCGTCTCAGAGCCTGGTCTCGAATAAATTCCCATATAATATTAAAATAATACATGGAAAAATCCGGGACATTACATTATATGTTTTTAAAATACTATATTTCTAAAAAAACTACTTTTTATGCCTTTTTGTGAAAAATAAAAAAAATAATTTATTAAACTTTTATAAAATTAATTTTATAAAATAATATCCATTTTTGAATTCATAATATAAAAATTATCTTATGGTAAAATATTTGGAAATTTTTGAAAATTTTCATTTTTAGAAGAATAGTGAAAAATACTGAATTTTAATGGAAAACTCCCTTTTTTCTTAATTAATTTATAGTGTTGAATTATATTTTGTAATTGTTTTAAAATAAAATTAGTTAAATTTTATATCAATTAATACAATTTAGGTCATTGTAATCAATTTCATATTGAATTTAGATATAAAAAACATTTCAATCTTTTGAACATTTTCTCTTTAAAACCCCACATTCTAATCGCGTCTGCAGGATTTATTTCAAATTAATTTTTATTTTCCACTTTTTTGATTTGAATTTTGAAAACTGTATTCCATTTTTCAAATAAAAATAATTTATAATTTCTAATAACTTCTACATAATTTTGTATAAAAATTAATTGTTAATGTAATGAAAATTAATTGTTGTGGTTAAGATAAAAATGGGTTTATCGGGGGGAACTAAAAAGATAAGTGCAAAAAACACCTATAAAATTTTATAGAAACTATTTGATTTAAATAATTATATCATTACACCTATATGGTTACATAATTATCTTATTTGGACCCTTGTTACATATATAAAACATGGGTGGAATTCTCTCTTTACAAAATGTACAAGTTTTCCCCTAACCTCACTTATAGAAGTCCACCACATCTCTTATATTATTGAAACCTTCTAACATATTAGGTTTGGACAATACCTACCCAGATATATTCTCAAATTCACTAACCTCATCCTAAAACCCTTAATTTGGACCTAAATACATCCTAGGAATACTTTAGTGAACACCTAATGAAGATACCTGAAGAAGAGGTAACGTTCATTAATTAATGTTCTGTTTTTTTATTCCTCAAACCCCTAGAATAATTTTTATATGATTATTATATAATAAACTCAACATATCCTACATAATTTTTTGTTTTTATGATATTATAATTATCTAAAAACATCTCCACTTTGATCAAATGGGTTATGAAATCATCATTCGTGTGTACAACAGACTACCGCCTCACGAACCAATGTTGTCCGTTTTTCCATTAACATCTATCAAGTGTAAGATCATGAACATTTATAGAGATGTATAAATCTTGTTTAAATGAACTATTTTTATTTTTTTTTCTACTTTTTTGGGTATTTATATTGATTTAATTTTGGGTGAAAATTGTATAATATTGGAAGGAAGATGGCAAGAGCATAGTTGGCATACGGTTCTCTCAAATTGTGCGCCCAACCCAAAAAAGCATGTGAACCCAGGAAGAGGATATTTTCATGTATGGATCATGGTTTTTAAAGCCATGTGACCTTTTATGATTAACCGTGCACCCCCACCATTGAATATGATAATGGTTAAGGCACACAGTTTGAGAAACCGTGTACCCATAACTAGAAAACCATGCATGTGGTTTTAATTAACCTAAAAATTAGGAATTAAATTCCCTAACCCAAGGAATTAACCCAAAAAACAATCAAAACTCGGAACTGAAGTAATTATATCACTTTTGGAGGCTCCCAAACGAATTCTTAGGGCTTTTGACCTCCATTCTTGACAATTTGAAGCCCAGATTAAAGATTTTCACCTCTCCTGGTATGTGAATCTCATCCTAATTAGTTTTTTTCTTCTATAATATTTATATAATTATTTAAGGGGAGTTTTTTTTATATTTTTGTGTATCTAGATCTAGTTTTTATGTATATTTATTCTTTGGATCATGGATCTAGGTTTCAGGTCTGGGGCATGTTCTTCATCGTGATTGTGGTTGTTCTACTTTAATTGGGGGTTCCTGCAGGTGAGTGTTTATCATTCATATTGAGGTATGTAGTCTAAATATTATTCTTATAGTCTTGACTACAATTGTGTGTATTAATTTTTAGATTTAAATTGTCACATTTAAAAATTTAAATGTGAACTGAATAAATAAATTGATTGATTAATTTATGGAAACTATGAATTGGATTAATTAATTGTAGAATTTAATTAATGGAACATGATGATTATACAATTTGTGGAATTATATTAATTAATCGGTGAATTAATTAATGGGATTTTTAAAATTTATACTTGATTTAATTAGTATGTGAATTAATTAAAGAATATTTGTGATTGTGGGATTGAATTAATTAATTGGTGAGTTAATTTATAGATTGTTGTGATTATTAAATTGATTGAATTGAAATAATTATTGGCATAATTAATTAGTATATTTTTTTGATTATTAAATTAATTATATTGGATTATTTAATTTGTGAATTAATTAATGTAAAATGTTATGATTATGAAATTGGTTGGATTAGATTAATTAATTGGTTAATTAATTAATGGAATGTGTGATTGTGAAATGTGATAATAGGATTAATGTTGATTAACCTTGATTTATGTGATATTATGATACATGTGATTTTTTGATATGCATGTGTGGTCCATGGATTGCTACCTCAAAATTCCATAGTGATAAATTGATAAACGTGTGTCAGACATGGTCTCCTGCATCAAAAGTTTATATTGAAAAATTGATAAACATGTGTGGGACATGGTCTAATACATCAAAATCACATAGTGATAAATGAGTTATGGACATAGAATACTACTTCAAAAATACACTGGTGTGATTGATTGATAAATGAGTTTTGGGTCACGGACTGTTGCTTGAAATACCCATGGGGTCCTAGGTAGGGAAATATAGGCAAAAATGTGGGCATTGAACTATGGTTCCAATTGGTCATGTTATAAATTTAAATGGAATGGATAATAAAATCCCATGTGTTATAATAATTTTTGAATTGAACATGTTATATGGTTTAAACTCCAACACAAGCCGAAGTAGGTGTTGAGAGTTTAAGTGTCCTTAAGAACCTAAGAGTTATGTGGTTGAATAATTAATAATTCAATAAATGTAAACTTATTTTTTTTGCTTTTATTTTATTCTTTATACCACACATAAACTCTTATTGAATGGATATCATGTTAGATCACATTTGTGGTGTACTATTGATATATAATAACACCCTTCTAGGGTTTTCTAATAAATACTCGAATAGAATTCATGTTTATAGGACGAGATAAGGGAAAAGAATCTGTGTTAGATAGAAGAGTTGGGATGATTCATCAGTAAGGGAACCCAAATTGGTGTTGGTACACACATAGAAGTGTTTAATGTCTTTAAATTTGGTTTTTATTTAAATTGAAAATTTTATTAAAGAGAATGGTGAAAATAAATGAAAATCACAGGGGAGCAAAATTGTGTAGCCTGAGGGAATATCTTCTTACAAAGTGTTATCAAGGGTAGTTTATTTTTTTATTTTGGCTTACTATTTTGGAAAGGTAGATAGGATAAGAGGATGAGTCAGACCTTGGTTAAGAGGTTGTTCATGGGACTATATTCCCCATGTATGAATGTAAAATCCAAGTACCTAGGGTGGGAATATCGTTATTAATTTGTGTTGTAGCAGTTGATCCTATTTCACATTGAGTGATTCACTTTTTGTGTGATGCGATTATTGTTTTTGAGATTTTATGATATTCGACTCATGGTTCGGTATGTCATGAGATATGGGTATTCATTTATCATTATAGGCACTATGGATTATTATGTGAACTGTATCATTCTTAGCATGCATGGGAAAAGTAGGTTTTTTGGTAAGTTGATTTTGTGAATGTACTTTTCTTTCTTGTGTGAATTTTAAATAGAAAATCTGACTAATATGAATATATTTTTTTAATGATGAAAAATGTGTAAAATTGGTGTCTAATGAGAAAATTTATCAATAAGAATTATT
This sequence comes from Viscum album, assembly GCA_963277665.1. Classification (NCBI taxonomy): domain Eukaryota; kingdom Viridiplantae; phylum Streptophyta; class Magnoliopsida; order Santalales; family Viscaceae; genus Viscum; species Viscum album. The sequence continues at coordinate 339,070,288 of OY728131.1, forward strand.
TTACCCTTATTTAACCATGACCTAGATGTATGATGGTTAGGGGTAGTGATAACACCCCAGTTTTGACCATGTGGAGGGGTTTGGGGTAATGACTTGTTATAGATTGTTTTGAATACCTCTTACGTGAATCTATTAAGGTTATGTTTTTTGTACTAATTTTGTGTTTTGAATTATAGTTATATGAATCCATGATGATGCTTGCTGAGAGGATGACATGAGGTTATGGCTGGAAATGATCCACGAAAAATGGAACCTAAGGCACCAATAGTACTAGTTGAGGAAGGTGGAGATCATTTTTGAGAGAACATTGCCCCCTTCATGAAGCTCATGGAAAGAGACCTAGGTTGGGTTGTGGAAAGTATGTTAGAATTGACATGGGAGTTTCAGTTGTAGCACCCTCTGACGTTTACCAGAGAGAGTGGACCTAAGGTAGTTTATTTCTAGATTGAGTATATCCAAACTATACATGACCATTTAGAGACTCTTGTTGAGAATATGGTCAAGTTATATGCTTATAAGTAATGTGTTCTGAGGCAGTGATGGTGGGACATCTAGACTCGGGATGGTAAACTAGAGAATATGTAGTGGAATGAAATTTGGGTGAAGTTATTGGATCACTTTTACCCTAAGATTATTATGCATGAGAGATCTGTTAAGTTCATGGGGCTGAATCAGGGGAGAATGTCTGTGATGGACTATGAAGGATGTTTCATAGATTTGTAGTGCTTTGATTCAGTATTGGAAGAATATGAGGCTACTTTAGAAAAACAATTTCAGGATGGATATAAATGTGAAATTATGTCTAAGGTGAATATCATCTGGTTGAATAAGTTTTCAGAGGTGGTGAATCAGGATCTCATATCTAAGGGGAACATGAATGAGGCTTTCGGTAAAGACAAGTGATTTTTTCTAGATGGTTAGAAGGTAAAAATTCTTAGATTAGGAAGTGTCACTATGGGAATTTAAGACAGTGTGATAGTAAGAAGAGTATTCTGGGGGAAGGGTCATTCACACATGACCTTACCCTAGTAAATTTTCACTAGTGTGGTAGGTTAGGAAACTTATGTAGACAGTGTACCTGACTACCGATAGTGTTCTGATCTTGTAGCTATATGTGACATCTATAGAGGTTTCGTAGGAATACACAATATATGGGTAGTAATAGAGCAACTAGGTAGAACCAGAGTGTGGGAAAAGGGACTTCTACAATGTAGCATTCTGTAAGTTATAATTATTATAACAATAGAGGTAGAGGCGGTGGATTATTGATTCAAGGAAAGAGCACCCATATTAGCAGAGTGGTGTAACTAATGGGACTCAGAATACAACATAGGGAAAAATGGAGGGACAATTTCATGTAGTTCAGCCTACACTGAGGGATATTGAGGATGATCCATTGATATTTAGAGTTACTATAATTGAAGCTTCTCCACTTTCTAGTGCCTTATTTGATACTGGTTCCCCTTATTATATTATTTTTTCTCAACTTGTTAATGGTTGGAGCATGGTGGTGGATTTTTTGAGAAGGTTTATGATGATATATACACCTATGGATGTACCATTGAGAGAAATATGTCTGTTCAAGGGGTGATCTCTCAAGGTTGGGGAGTATTGTTTTCTTTAGGAAATTTACATTCTTGATATGTTAGGATTTCACCTAATCATGGGTATGGAATGGTTAGTAAAATAACAAGACAACATTGATTTATACTGAAGGAGAGTGACTTTTACATCTCTTAGGGGTGAAAATTATGTTCACTATGGAGAATGGGATATCAAGGCAGGCCATGCAGGGATAGTTCATCATCAACTAGGAGAGATCACCACCCCAGTTTCAAGTCTATTATTGGATGATTGGGGTGTAAATCCTGATATATTTACAATCACAGTGGAAAATTTCAAGATGTTTTTCTAGAATACTTCTCATGATTGCTACATGAGAGAGATTTGTAATTTATGATTGATCTCATGATAGAGACTGAGTCAGTTTTTATTCCACCATACAGAATAGCACTGAGATAGCTACAAGAGCCCAAGAATCAACTAAAGGAGTTCAGGGATAAGGGTTTTACCCATATATGTATGTCTCCTTGGGGTTATACAGTCTTTTTTTAAATAATTCTGATGGGAGTTTGTTCTTGTGTGTCTATTATCATAAGTTGAACCATATGATGATGAAGAACCGAAATCCTATTCCATGTATTGATGACATTTTTGACTAGTTGATGAGAGTTTGTGTTTTCTCCAAGATCAAACTAAGTTCAGTGTATCATCAGTTGAGATTTGGACCTTATGATATATTTAAGACTACTTTCAAAAGTAGGTACAGAATTTTTGAGTTTTTCATGATGTTGTTTGAGATGAAAAACACACAATAGTGTTTATGGCCTTGATGAGTAGAATCTTCCATCTGTACCCAGATCAGTCTATTTTTGTATTTGTGTATGAAATATTGGTGTTCTTCAAGCCTCATGATGATCATTCCCAAAATTTTGACATTATCCGGATTACATTGAGAGATCATTGAATATACATCAAGATATATATGTTTTAGTTTAGGATTGATCAGGTACACTTCTTGGGTCACATCATATCAGATGGAAGGGGTATCAGTGGACCCAGATAAGGTTGAGGAAGTGGTTTCTTGGGAGTATCCCAATAATTTTTTTGATATCCATAGATTTTTGGGGTTAATAGGAAATGATCGAATATTTATCCAGGACTTTTCTTGTTTTTTATAGAACCACTCTAGGGGTTGACCAAGAATGGAAAAAAGTCTGTATGTTTGGAAGCATGTGATAATTCCTTCCAAGAGTTGAAGAAGCGTTTGATAATGGCACCAATATTAATCATACCCAATCAAAGTGAGGAGTATAAAATATTTTGTAATGATTATGTGAATGCTATTAGATAATTACTAATGTATGGAGATCATGTTATGGTGTATGGGTTTTTTCAGTTTAGGCCACATGATTAGAACTAACCTATACATGACATATAGTTATCTACAGTTATTTATACCTTGACCTATTGGTGGCACTATCTGTTGGGTGATAAGTATATTTTTTATATCGATCACAAGAGATTAAATTATATATTTTTCATGGAGTGGTTTGAATATCTGAAAGTAGAGGTGGGTTAGGTATATATTATCTTTTGATTTCAAACTAGCATTTATATTTAGGAAGGAAAACAATGATACCGATGCTTCAAGTAGGAAAACCCAGACTTAGGAAGTTCAGGATTTTAGTGATGAGTGGAAGATGATGAGCTTAATGGATGAGGTTCATGTCATAATTTATGAGGGTCATGAGAATATGACTATAGTATCAGTTTTAATAGAGTATAAAATCTTGAGTCAGACTAGAGACTGGCGGTGTGAGGATCTGAAATGTTGGCCTTTAGGGAAAGCCTTGAAGTTGGGGAGACACATTTGGACCAGATTTTATATGAGGATAAGATCTTCTATGTCAGGAATCCTATTGTTGTTCCTACGAGAATATAGGAGATGTTGTGTGAGTTTCATTCCTTGAAGTGGGAAGTTCATCCAAGTGTAGCCAAAATGTACCATTACCTACAATGATAGTTTCAGTGGTTGGGAATAAAAAAAGATATATCAGGGTTCATGAAATGATGCTACACCTATAAAAAGGTGAAGGCTAAACATTAGAAACTTGGTGGTTTACTACAATCATTTCCCATTCTAGAATAGAAGTGGGATGATGTTACCATGGACTTTACGGTGGGTCTCCTGAGGATGCCTTAAAAGAATGAGGCTATTTGGGTGAGAGTGGACCATTTGAAAAAGCTATCAAATTTATTTCCTATATAAGATACTTTCTCAGTGGAGCAGCTGAGAGACAAGTACGTTTGGGAGACAGTCCATCTACATGGGGTGACACAGACTATAGTTTTAGACCACAACAGACTCTTTACTTTGCGCTCCTAGTAAGGCTTGTAGAAGTGGCTTGGTACACATGTTTTATTGAGTATGACATTCCACCCATAGATAGATGGGTAGAAGGAACATACTATACCTGTGCTTGAGGATATGTTGTAAGCATGTGTCCTAGAATTTGGGGGATTTTAGGAGAAGCACCTTGATTTGATGAAGTTCATTTATAACAACATATATTAGGAAACTATTCAGATGGAACAATACAAGGCTCTTTATGCACTACAAAATATCTCACTTTTTCCAACATGGACATATCTGTTGGTGAAATCACATTTTTTGTTGGAAAAACGTTTTACCAACAAATATGATCTCGTCAATAATTTTTTGGTAAAAACTCTATCGCAAAATGTTATTTCAATCGGTAAAATGATTCTATTATAATTATAATAACACCAACCGATAATATATATTTTTTCCCAAATGTTTCAAATAGATTAATATGACTAATATATTTATTGGTAATATTATCATCATTTATAAATAATACCATCAATTAATATCTTTTTTAAATTATATTTAAAATGATGATATTTCCATATTTTTTGTTAAAATTTTATATTATATTTAATAATATAATATTATATAATTTATTGTAATATGTATTATATATAATATACTATCATATTTATTATATAATAATTAAAAAATAACTGATATGAAAAAAAGATTTTATTTGAAAAAATACATTCAAATATAAGTTAAATACATGTTCAAACATCATGAAAAGACAAGAATCTCTAAGAAAAATATTAAAAACATGTTCAAACATGTTCAAACACGTTCAAAAACCAAGATAATTTACATGAAACTAAATGAAACTTAATCAATTTCAACCAAACATTGGACATTAGTGTTGTGGAATCCTCATCACTTCACATGATCTATTATATACTATAATGGATTTGAACATACACAATGACACCATCAAACCTTTGATTGTAATATACTATCCTTATAAATTTGAAGAAACAATTGTCCCTACTCTGATTAGCCGACACACTGTTTGATTACAGTGGACCACCATCATCTAAACATGAACAACTTCTATGTTTGATTGCAGTGGACCACCATCATGTTAGCTTTGACTATCTCATCACCAACCCCAACACCTATCTCAGCCCTTATCCTGGTGCCCATCCTAGCATTAACATTATCCCTTTGAAGCAACACCTGTCCCAATACCTATAAAAAACAAAATTGGCCAACACACTATGAAAATGACTTCATCCAGTGAATAAAATTGTTGAATAAAGTTTAATAACCTATATATGGTTTGTAAGATAACACCTTTCTAAAACTACTCATAACACTCAAGTTATAGTTTCTCAGAACTTCTTATAACATATATAATAGATTCCCTATTTTATTTCTAGAAACTAATTTATAGTAAAAAAATAAAATCACTTGAATGAATAATAAAATACTTGAACAAATTAAATTCCTATAAAATGCATCATACTCATCAAAAGACACGATTTTGGTCATGATCATCAGTAGAAAATTTCAAGCATAAAAATTTAACAAATGAAAATAAGGTATCAAAACATGGAAATTAAACCCAAAGAAATAAACAATCTTGAATTAAAAATACATTTGATGGTCATATGAAAAACCATTAAAAGGATACATTTTATATTTCAACCAAACATATTGGATTCAATACCAATATAAAATCAGACCTGATCAATGATAACATAAAATATATACTCTAAATAAAATTTCATGAAAAACTATACAAGAAGGGGAAAGAAAGTTCCATTGGTTTTCTAGTTTAGATATAATTATGGATAGGTGAAATCTTTTATAAGAGTTATAAAGAGTACTTTTCACATGATGATATCAATATATTTTATTTTAAAATGAAGTATTCTTTCGTATAATAACTTATAGAGGGTGATCTAGTTGTGGTTTTTGAGAGGTGTTTTTTTTTCAATTCTTATTCCAAGAATTGGAAATGAACAAATGGCTAGTAGAAGAAATACTAGAGTTGTTGTAATGAAACATTTTTAAGATATATAGAATGATTATGGACACATGAAACATATGTTGAAGCTCCTTATAATGATATAATTTTGGTATTCTAAAATAGTACATGTTTTCTCACCCATCAAAGCATTCTTAACTGAAATGAATACACTATTTGGATCATCAATCCCATCACAAATAATGAAAAAGAAATATATATACATATTTAGGTAATATAAGTAAGAATATAATATTATAGTTAATAATTGACTATAATTTTGGAAGTTATTTTTTTATAATCTGATTGAAAAACTTATCATTTTGTAGAATATTCACATGTCCCATAGAAATTATCTAAAATAAGAAGATATTTTTTTTGAAAAAAAAATTCTAAGTCATACAATGAAAAAAGTGAAAAGGAACCCAAATGGATCATTTTATGAGACCTTTAAAGGTTCCACATGACATGTACGAAACATAAAATCCCAAAAAATAGTAAGTGAGTTCTAAATTTTTTTCTAAATATTCATGGAGTATATAACAAAAAGGTAGAATAAAAGGTAAAATATGGAAGACCATGTGCATGGATAGAATTAATATATAATATTAATTCTGATTCATATATAATATTAAATGATAGCTCCAATTTATATATTTTAATATTAGTTCTGAATTTGTAATATCAGAACTAATATTTTTATCTAATATATATTGATCTAAATACATAAATGTAATATCTTTTGATGTACACATAATATTTCTCACATATTTTAGATCACAATGTTAGTTATGAACTAATATTTATTGATAAAATAAATAAATAACCGCCATTCTAATATTTATGAATCAAAATACATATTGGTTTGGAACTTATTTTAGTTTTGAAGTAATATTGTGATCAATATATATAGATCTAAAAAATACATATCAATTATGAATATTATATATTATTTCTCAATAAAAATACCATTATGTGATATGTAATATTAGTTTAGAACTAATTTGATAATTAATTTTTTATAGAGAAAAATCAATATTAGTTTAGATACATAAATCGATCACTGTGTATTTAATATATTTTTGTTTTATATGCATTGGTTTTCATATATATTCGATTATAATATTAGTTCATAAGTAACATGTACTAATAAAAATAAATTTACCTAATACATATTGATCAAAATAGATATATGTTATGAACTAATATTAGTTATGAAACTAATATTATGATTAATAAATATTAGTTGTGATAAACATATATTAGTTTTTCCCATTATGATTATTTAATTGAGCTCTAGGGGTAACAATAAAGGGGATATTTTTGTCATCACACACACATCAATTAAAATTAAATAAAGGTAATAAAATTTACTTATATGCTTATTGAACATTTTATTTTTTTAATCAAGGCACAAACTTAGATAATATAATACCAAAAACAGAGGGATTATTAATTGATTTCAGTTAAAACATAGACAACTTTGGTGGAGAATACCTAATAGTTCACACATAGAGACTATAGATTATACATAGACAAAAAAAACATTCTTAGCTAATGGACTACAGAAAATAAGGGGATTATTAACTTTTTTTTATGGAAACATTGACAGTATTGGTGGAGAGTACATAATTGCTAAAAAAAATGATTCTAAATTATAAATATATTAATTTACACACAATTATGAGAATTTATGATGATATATTTAAGTCATATTCAAATTAGAGACAGTAAAAGAGAAAAAAATAAATTATTAGGTACGATCAATTAAATAAGGGAAATCATACAAATATTAAAACAATGTAAAATAATAAATTAAAAAATTAATATAAATTGGATAGATAGAATCAAAACAGAATAAAGGACAACATAATTAATACCTAAAATATTGAAAGTGGGTTTAAAATATTACTATTGAGGATGAATTAAAACTGATAGGGATTGAAAGCACGATGATGGAGGGTATGACCCGAAGCTATCAATACAAACATAAGAACACACCTAGTAGTATAAGTCAGATTAATTAAAAGCATATATGATAAATCAATTATGTATATTAAATGAATTATGATAAGTACCAAAGTAGAGGAAATACTGATAGATTAGTGAACTCATTATCTATCAGAATAAACATTGAAAATCCAAGAAAATTTCAAGATTACAAAATTAATGAACGTAAATAAGAACATAAAAGGAGATGGAAAATGACAATAAGAAATAGGCTATGAAGAACCTCTAAATTAATTATTATTTCTTCATGAATGTCTTGGAATATTTATTAGATTCACTTTAAATTACTAAAAATAATTTTCTATAAAAATCCCAATTCTGATTAAATAAAACTTACAACAAATTGAGTAAATAGTTGCAATTGAAATGATTTTATCCTCAGAAAATACAATGGAGTAGACTAACTTGAAAATTGAGTTATAATAGTAAAATAATACATAGCAATGGGTCTAATTAAACTATAATAATATTGGGAAAAAGACAAGATTCCTCCTTTAAACCAGAATTTTTTATAATTGATATAAGTGGAATAGGAATTAGATAGTTTTAAAATGGAGAAAAATAATGACATTACTTAGAGACTCATAATAAAACAAATGTAATGGATCATATTAAAACAAATATTTGGTAATATTATAAATACAGTAAAGGGATTGATTTTCAATCAACCTTACTAGAAGATAATTAAGGGAAGAAAAAATTATTAATGTTTTAACCTATTCGATTCGGTGGGTAGAATACACTAGGAGAAGGATGTGTTGAAGATTGGTCATGAAAGATGTTAGGATATAATGTAAGATTAGGGTTTTGAATTGATTATGGAAGAAGTAATACCAAACTCATAGGAATTAGATTAAGATTTAGGTGTTTCTTGTGGGGAGAAGAAGGGGTATCAATAGGGTTTCAAGTGTACTTATTGTAGGAGAAGTAAGGGAGTTGGTGTAGCTCGCACAAGTGTGGCAGAGGACTAGAATAAGATGATTTTGGGGCTAATAATGGGTGGATTGAAGTAGAGAGGTGAACACCTGATTGAAACTCCCACAATGATGATTTAGGAGTATCAGATATCGAGCATGCCCATGGGTGAATTGAAACTAATGGATCGAAGAAGAGTAGGAATCTAGAAAATGGGATCTGGTCATGGGTATGGGGGGTTTATAAAATAAATTACACAAATATAATATCAAATTATATTTAAAATTTTAAATTAAAAATATAATAAATTTATATATGTAAATTAAAAAATATTAATTTTTTAAAATTAAATAAATATACTATATGATATACATAATATATAAATAAAATTAGATATCTGAAAAATATAACAGATAAAAATAATTTTAATTTATAAATACTCATTTCTAATTACTTAATTTATTGTTAAATAATAAATTTAATAAATAATAAATTTTATAAAAATATATATTTTTTGTTTTATAATACACCGTAAAATTTCAATATGTGAATAACAATTATTAATTACTTATATTTAAATTATGTTATTTCAATATTTTATTGATTATAATTTTTTTATTAATTATGTTTGTTAAATTAAAATATAATAATGATTTACATTTTTTATAAAAAATAATTAAATTATTATTAAATGAAGAGAATTAAAAAATATATGCACTATTAATACTTTGAAAAAATTAAAAATTGAAATCTATTAATGACATTTTAAAAAAAAAATTCTAAAAGAAAATAATGACTTTGGTCATAAAAATAATTCATATTAAAAATTTGTTTAAATTAATCGGTTATTATTCTTGAATGGTTTATTGTTACCAATTTTATCGATGACAAAATATTTGTTGGTAATATTTATTTTTTATAATAGATTCAAGTGTTGGTAAATTGTTTTTGTATTAGTATGATAAATAAATAGATATAACTATTGGTAAAAGATATGTTGGTGTTAATTGATCAATACTGATAGATATATTTATTAATAAAAACTAGTGTTGGTACTTAAAATTAGTACCAATAAAACATAATATATATTGGAATTTCTCATTTTTCTAATATATGTATTGCCTGTCAATAAAATTTTGTTGGTATAAGTCATTTATTTGTTTTGATGGTAGGCCATAAAGACCACCACAATGTGGGATGGAGGCAGGTGAGTCAACGATATTGGGACCAAGTCTCATGCATGAAACATCGGAGTTGGATGAGATGATTCAGAAATATATGGCTACAACTCAGAGTAGGTAGAAGTCATATGTTGATCAAACTCGATGACCTATAGTGTTTGAAGAGGGTGATCATGTATTCCTTCGGGTGTCTCCTAGATTGGATTCCCAAAGGATATAGAGATATGGAATGTTGGCTCCCAAAAATTTTAATTTGTTTGAGGTTGTGGAGAGAATCAGGCTAGTGGAATTCTGATTATTGTTCCCAAATAGGATTGAAACCACGGGGGGGGGGGGGGGGGGGGTGGGGTGGGGTGGGGTGGATCAGTGTTTCCTATTTTTTTCAAAATAAAGTTTCTTAACTTCTTTAGAAACCATTATTAACCTATGAAAGTTTTTGAAGTTATGATACACTTTATTATAACTTCTCAACCTTACCATTCATATGAATCAAATATAAAATGAATTCAACACATTTTATTTAAAATATTTGGAACAAATACCTACTCCTTTCCATGTTGGATAGTCCCACCAACATGGATTCTTTCACTATCTCATTTTTGGAATACAAAGGTACAAGAAATGAAAAATTCTATAATCCCACTAAAAACATTACTACTATGGTTGGTTATACCCCAAAACTATCCTTTTCGTATTTTCTTCCCACAGCTGGTTATAAACCCCAGTAAGACAATACTTTTCAGCAACTGGTGAATATCCACAATTACAATCCTCACTTTCCATTTTCTTTTCTGATCCACTTCAGAAAGTTCATCACTTCATCCACAAGTATGCTAAATAAATCTTTACCTGAATATCGTCTTCAATAACTTTAACAATTATCATAGGAACTTGTTATTCTTGAAACATTCTCTAAAAACTCTGCTTGGAAAAATTCATTAGTAAGATTCAGTTTGATCTTTCTCTGTACGATATCCTCTATTTGATGGTATTTATCTAATTGGCCTTATTCTGATTCTACTTCTACTATTAATTCTTCATTTGATTAGAAACTCAATTGGTATCTCAAAATTCCTTTTTCCAATGGAAGTCAGTCTAATGAACCTTTCTTTAATGGATGTCTCTCTGATGGTCTCACTCAGATGGACTTACATAGATGAAACATCATATGTTGGAACTTGCTCCAATTATCAGATTAATAATCCCTCCAACAATATTTACCAGCTTCAACCCGAAACCTAAAGTTCTATTGGAAACTCAATAACTATTCCATAATTTTCGGATCTTTATCACACATGAATAGTTCAATTTATCCAAATACAAATATATTTTGCTCTCCTTTTATAGTCACCCTAGAATGGAAATGGATAGAAAAACAATTCCACTTGTTGCTCAAAAAAATTCAACATTCCTGGATTTCTCATTCATTTAAGTCTTCATTTTTGAATTCTTGAACTCGTACCAATACTTTTGGGTGCATCTAGAATCTTCTCACATATTCTCAAAACATCAGAATTTTCCAAGTTTACCAACATTTCTTAACTCTGATTCTTCACCCCAATTTTTACGATTTATGATTCTTCATTCAAATTCTTTTTTATGTTGAAAAAATATGAAAAATTTAAGTCGACATTATACAATTATCTCTTTTAAAAATTGACAGTATTTTCATATAGATGATATGTATCAACTGGATTATATTAAATGTATTTCTCATTTTCAACAATTCTTTAGACCAGTGACATTATATCTAATGAAGCTCATTATATGATTAATTTATTGGTGACAACATGTGTGCGATGGATCAGTCTCAACTTCACTTCAATGTATTAGTGTTAGTGCCAATATGATAAGTCACCACAATTTCTTGAGAAATAATAAATACTTTTGTTCTTTTTTTCTTGACCCATTTGTAATAAAATTAATGATTTCTTAATCATTCTATCTCCAATAAAACTTTGTATTTGATATAAAAAGTATAAAATTATACAATGAATCAATTTCAGAATCCATTACGATGTATCAGTGTTGGTAGTGACTTCTTTACTTTAGCACGATCAATCTTTTATATTTCCTATATTGTCACACCGATGATTCTCATACCAATGATCTAAATAAATCTATATCCAATGTAAATCACACTAATGAGTAGAAACAATCATACTTTACATCATATTTACCTATTTTACACAACTTTATACTTGTATCATGAATACTTTATGATTTAAGATAACTCCATGATCAACAAAGAATCATCATATTTAATACTTGGATGTTCTATTAATTCCCAACATTTCAGTCTCACTCAACCAATTCTGAGACTAATTAATCCTATGAATGATTCCTAGAAGTCTCTTATTTCTCATCAAATTCTTATTCCAATTTCCTAGATCTAATGAATCGTGTTAATGGGATGATTATGATTTTGTATACAGATGGTCTAGGTCTGGAGTTCTATATATTGTGCATCTTCCTGGTCATTCGTATAGTCAATACAATGGGGTGTTTCCATATGAAAAATTCCACCTTTTATCATCTTCAACCACATATCATCTATTGACAACAAATACAACCAAAACATAACTTGGTCATAACAATATCCGCTTTTGGGTTTGTTGTTAATACCCAATTCAACTACTTAAAAACAATACCACTTTTTCTTCTACCCATTTTTTTATTCCTCTATGCCTTCTCTCTCCCCTGTTCATTTTATCTATACCTTACTAATAATTAAATTCAAAGGGGACATGATGACATGATTTTCCTTTATCAACAAATTATCTCATTTCCAAGGGTTGGAACTTTTCATCTCAAAGTATTGAAACTCTTCTTTGAGAGAACATAAGTATCACTAGAGTTTCTTAACAAAGAACCGTTAACTAAACAACTATAAGTCTTCATTGGAAAAACCAGTGTATAAAACAAGGGTGATTAATTAAGGTTATCAGTGTTTTAAATAACATAAAATTCATGTAATACATTAACATGTTTTTTTCAGTATTCTCATTTATGGGGAAATTCTTGAGAAGTTTTGATATGATAAGAATAACCTACACCCATCTCAACAGTCATATCATAATGTTAAGGTGTATAAACACAACTTTCCAAAAACTCATATTTTGTAACCTCATTAATTTATTTTTTCATGAATAGTAATCGAATAATAATCATATTCCATATTTTAACTCATTCAATTCCCTACAAGTTAGTACAAATACAAAAAAAATTTGGAATAAGGAGGAACCTAAGTGGTTATTTAGAATCATCTTTTGGAATAATAGTCCTACCTCATTTCTGAGTTTTTATAATTATTCATAGATTTCTCATTGGATCTATTTTCTTCCTTCTATTCATCTTTCTCATATTTTGTAACAAGTTTCTTTTCATCTGCAGATTCTTCTGATAAGTATGGAAACATATTTTTTTCTTTAGTTCCCATTTTATTACATTGATTTTGTAAAAAAATCTTTCAAACCTTCTTCTTGTTCTGGAAGGATATTAAATTTTTTTAGTATCATTCCCTTATTCCTCACACCTTTTTCACTTTTTTAGAATTTTCAAATCACCATCTGTTAACAAATTTTTTATCAAAAAATTTCTCAACTTTAGAAACCTTTTTCTTACCCTTTTCTTCATAAAATATTTGTACCATTTATAACTTTCTCACCATAGTGACTTTTTCTAGATAAATAAATAAGCATTATTTATTTATCTGATACTCATTCTAAAAATATATATCTTTAATATCTTTCTTCTACTTTCTTCTTTCTTTAATGAGTTGAATATTTTGTCGAATTTATTTTTCCAATTTTGTTTTATGAATCCAATCCATTTTTGTAATATCTGAACCATCATCATCACTATTTGAAGAATTACTTCCATTTATAACTTGATAAATAGTGTTGAGTTGATTATTTGATTAATCTACAAATAATGAATCATTATTCTTTCTTCTACTCATATGAATTTTTTTTTCTTCTTATCATAAGGAAATCCTTATGTTTCTTCCACTTTTGTTTATAATATTTCTCATTATCCAAATTGGACTCATACTCCCTAACTTTATTCCTTGGTCAATTATTTTCAAAATGTACTTTCCCTTTATAATTACAAAATTTGAGAGTTTTACTTTTCCATTTTACCTTATTGTATTTCTTATAAATGATGGAAATTTTTTTATCAAAATATTCATCTTATTCATCTACCTCTAAATCAATTGATTCTTCTTCAACATCTTTATATTTATTTTTCCCTTTTAAAAGACCTTTGAAATCAATTTCTCTATCATCATTTTTCTTTAAATCAAGGGATTTTTTCATTTCATGTTTCACCAAAATATTGAGAAGTTAATAAAAAGATGAATATTCCTGATCTTATAAAGTTAAAACATTGGCATCAGATCAATCTTGGATGTTTTTCACAAGTTTTTTAATAATTGTAGAATCATCCAAGTTCTCACCCAAACATCAAATGTTATTCATAATATCGTCTACCCTTGTAATGTAACAATCAATACTTTCATCACAAACCATTTATAAATATTTAAATATACTTATCTATATTTTTAGCAAGTATTCTTTAACTTTCTCATTCCCTTTATAGCTGCTTCTCAACTTATCCCACATTTTCTTAGCTAATTGTAACCCCATAATATTTTCATAAACATTATGAGTGAGATCCATAATCAAATAATTCTAATCTTTTCCATCATCTTCAATACTTTTTTATCTTAATTTATTATCGAAAATTCATTTATGGGAGGAAATCCAACTATTAATACATCTCTAACATCAATGTCAAGTGAAAGAAGCTATGGTATCATTATATTATTCCAACTATGACAGTTTGTTCCATTAAATACTTGAAAACACCTATTTTTCAATGAATTGAAGTTATCCATTCTCATATATGGATCTTTTATAGGGAATCTAGGCTCTAATACTAATTGTTGTTCCCAAATAGGATCGATATCATAGGGGGGTGAAATTTTGGTTCCTTTTTATTTTATAAGAAAGTTCCTTAACTTATTTTGTAAAATTTCTTGACCTGTAAAAATTTTTAATGTTATTATCCACTGAAATATAAATTCTCAACATTACCTTTCATACGAAACAAATGTAAATAGAATAAAACACACGATATTTACAAGGTTCGGTAGAAAGACCTACTCTTTGACATGTTGGATAGTCCTACCAACATGGATTATGTCACTATAATATTTTCAGAATATAAATGAATAAGAAATGAAAAATTATAAAATCATACTAAAAACTTTCCTACTATAGTTATTTATACCCCCAACTATCCTTTTTGAATCCCATTCCCACTGTTGGTTATACACCCGAACAAGACAAGTTTTTTTAGAAACTGGTGAGTGTCCACAATTACAAGATTCACTTTCCTTCTTCTCTTCTGATCCACTTAAGAATGTTCTTCACTTCCTGCACAAGTAAGATGAATAAAAAATTACTTGTATAAAATCATCAAGAACATAATAAATTATATATGTAACTTTTTGGTCTTGAAACATTCTCTAAAAACTCTATTCAGAAAACATCCTCATTAAAATTTAGTTGAATATTCCTCAGTTAAATAACATCTATCTAATGGTCTCTATCTGATTGGCCATAGTCCGATTCTACACATTCTCTTTATTAATCAATTGAGTATAAAATCAATTGGGAACTCACAATTCCTTCATCTGATGGAAATTTATATAATGAACTTTTCTCCAATGGATGTTGCTCTGATGAAACATCATCTGTTAAAACTTACTCTGGTTATTGGATTGATAATAACTTTAATAATACTCCTTATCTTCAACCTTTAACATAAGGTCTAGTTGGGAACCCATTGCATATCCCTCATTTTTTGTAGTTCTAGTGCACGTGAACAATTCAAGTTATAAAAGTACAGATTTAATGTTCTCTTCTTTATAGGCACCCCAAAATGGTAAAGGTGGGAAAACCAATTAAATTTTCCACTCAAAAAAATTAAAAAATTATAGGATTTTTTGTTCATTTACGTCTTCATATTTCACTTCTTGAGCTCATCTCAATACTTCTGGGAACTTCTCAAATATTCTAAAATCTTCTCAACAATTCATAATTTTTCCAGTTTATTAACACTTCATCAGTATGATTATTCATTAAAATTTATGATTCTTCATTCCAATTATTCATTGTGATGAAAACATATGCAAAATTGATTCCAAACCATTATATTTAACTCTTTTAAACACTAAAATTATTTTTATACAGGTGATCCATATCAACTTAAATGTATTTAAAGTATTTATACTTTTACTCAATAACATAGACTGATGATCCCACATCCAATTATGTTCAGGGTCTGATGACTTTATCAGATTCAGCATGTGTTTGATGGATCGTTCTCTATTTTACTTCGATGGATCAGTGTTAACACTAAACTGATAAGTCACCACAACTTCTTCAGAAACAATAAATTCTTTTCGTTCTTTTTTTATTGAACCAATTATAATAAAATTCATGATTTCATAATCGTTATTCCTCTAATAAAAATTTGTATCTGATTTACAAAGGAATAAAATATAGAATGAATCACTATTAAAATCCATTATGATGTATTGGTGTCGGAAATTACTTCTTTATTTCAGTAAGATCAATCTTCCAACCATATGATATTTTTACTTTTATGATTCTCATACTGATGATCTATATGCTTTTGTGCTCACTGTTCCTCACACTGATGAAAAACAGCAATAATACATTATATTGTATTCTCATATCTTCCAAAAAAATTTAGATTGTATCATGACTTATTCATGATTTATGAGAACACCATGATTATAAAAGATTCATCAAATTTAATATATGTAAGTTCTATTACTTCCCAAACTTTCAGTTTCACTTAACATCCTTTGAGACTGATTCTTCCTGAGAATGATTCCCAATGGTCTCTGACTACTCATAAAATTCTCATTCTAATTTCCTAGATCTATTGACTCATGAAAATGGGCTGAGTATGATTCTTCATATAAATTTAATGGGTATGAAGTTCTATGTCCAGTGCATCTTCATGGCTAGTTTGATGGTCAATCCAATGGGGGTGTTTTTGGAAACCAAAACTCTATCTTTTCTCATCTTCAATCATATATCATCTATTGAAAACAAAAACAACCAAAACATAACTTGGTACTAACACCGATTAGATCTTACATAGTGGTATAATGATATGAATGATGTTTTTAATGTGTCCTAACTTTGAAAATATCATCCGACCCTTCTCAAGTGATCCATTTGGAGTATGTTGAGATTGAGAATGATGCGTCCTTTGAGGAGCACTCGATACGTGTGTTGGATCGTAGTGGGAAGGTGTTGCAGGGAAAGACCGAGCTGATAGTTTATGTATTGTATAAACATGGGAATGTTCAGGAGGAAACATGGTAAGGAGAAGTAGATATGTGGGCTCAGTGGCCTAATATTTTTACCTCAAGATGTTAGAAATTCTTTGGAGTACATTTCAAGGATGAGTTGTTATAAGGTCAGGAGATTATAAGATCCTGACCATTTCAAGAGAGGTATCAAGATTATTTATAGGTACTATTTTCCATTATTTTGATTAAATTTTTTTTGGGTTTTCTCTTGGGTGAATTTGGTTGAAAATTAGATAATTTTGGAAGGAAGAGGGTTAGTGCATGGTTAGAACACATTTTTCCAAAACTCTGAACCTGGACCAGTAAATTGTGAAAACCCAAGCAGAGGGGAATCACATGGCTACCACACAATTTTCAAACCATGTGACCTTTAAGGAGTGACTTTTCACCACCCTATAAGAGGTACATGGATAAGGTGCATGGTTTAGAAAACTGTGCGCCCATTCCTGGGAAATAGTTCACACTATTTTAATTAATAAAAAAATTGGTTTTAAATTTCAAAACTCTGGGAATTGACCCAAAACTGACCCTAACTTGGACCTAAACAAATTATATCCTGTTTTGAGGCTATTGAATGAATTATTAGGTCTTATAACATCCATTCTTGATGATTCAAAACCTAGATTGAAGATATTCACCTCTCCTGGTAAGTGAATCTCATCCTGATTAGTTTCTATCCTGATTAGTTTCTATCCTTCTCACATCCTTATCTCATTCATTGAGGGGAATGCTTTCTCTTTTTTTGATCTAGAATGAGTTTTGATGGATATTGATTGATTTTATCCGAGATCATGGTTTTAGATATAGGTCTTGTTCTTCATCGTGATCGTGGTTGTTCTGCTTCAATTGGGGTTTTCTGTTAGCGAGCATTTATTATCAATCTTAAGGTAGGTGGTCTAAATACGATTTCCCATAGGCATGATTCCAATTTCATGTATGATTTTTT
This sequence comes from Viscum album, assembly GCA_963277665.1. Lineage (NCBI taxonomy): Eukaryota > Viridiplantae > Streptophyta > Magnoliopsida > Santalales > Viscaceae > Viscum > Viscum album. The sequence goes on from OY728131.1 coordinate 339,088,678, forward strand.
AGATTTCAATTTTCACATTTAGAAATTGAAAATTTAATTGAATAAATTAATTTATTAATTAATTAATATAAAATTGTAATTGGATTGATTAATTATAGAATTTAAATAATGGAATGTGATGATTATAAAATTGGTGTAATTTGATTAATTAATTTGTGAATTAATTAACGGGATGTTGTGATTTTGTACATTATTTAATTAATTGGTGAAATAATTAATTAATTATTGTTATTGTGGGATTGGATTACTTAAATGGTGAATTAATTAATTAATAGTTTTGATTATGCAATTGATTGGATTGAATTAACTAATTGGGGAATTAATTGATAGATTGTTCTGATTATGTAATTTAATTAATTGTATTAATTAATTATTGAATTAATTAATTAGTGGAAATTTTTGTGATTATGTAATTGGTGGAATTAGATTAATTAAATGGTGAATTAATTAATGGAATGTGTAATTGTGAAATGTGATAAGAGTATTAATGTCGATTAACATTGATTGATGTGATTTTTGATACATGTGATATTGTGATACATGTGATTTTATAATACACATGTGTGAGACATGGAATGATGCTTCAAAATCCCATAATAATAAATTGATAAATGTCTGTGGGACGTGGTTTACTTCATCAAAATCCCATAGTGATAAATTGATAAAGGTTTGTAAGACATGGTCTGGTGGATAAAAATCCCATATTGATAAATGAGTGTGTTACACATAATATTGCTTCGAAATATCACTTATGTGATTGATTGGTAAATGAGTTGTGGGTCTCACACTAATTATTCAATACCCACAGGAACCTGGACATGATAATCTATGCCCTAAATGTTGGAATTGGACTATGGTTCCAATTAGAAATGTAATAAATTGAAATAAAATGAATAAATAAATATATTTTGTTATAATGTTTTGTGAATTGAATGTGCGATATAGTTAAGACTCTGGTACAGACCGAAGTAGGTATTGAGAGTTTGGGTGTCCTTGGGAACCCAAGAGTTATGTGGTTGAACAAAGAGTAATTGAATAAATGTAAACTATTTACTTTATTTCTTGTATTTTATTATTTATACAACTTTATACACTATTAATTATTGGATATCATTTTATAAGACATTGGTGGAGGCTTATTGAGTTGTACTCACACCCTACTCGAGCTTCCTCATCGGTACCCGAACAAACTTTATGTTTGCTGGACAGGAAAGGGAAAGGCCCTATGTTAGATGACTGAGTCAAGATGACACATGGATGAGGGAAACAAACTTGATTTTAGGACCCACTTGGGAGCTTTAGCATATTTACCTTTGGGTTTTAATTTTGACACTTGGCATGTATTTTGGAATTACATATCTATTGTTTTAGTTTGGAAATTTTATTCCCATTTTAGTCATCATGTGACACTGGTTTTGTATGGTTGTTTAGTTTTATCACTTGGATATTATTATTTACAAACACTACTTTGCTACTTTCAATAAAATTTTATATTCTCCACATGATCAATATTATATTCTCACTGCTAGTCAGTAGCCTCTGGCATACAGGGACACACACTTGAGGTCTTGTGGACAACCGGATTAGGGCACCAGTGTGTGACACCTGGGTCGAGAAGTTACATAAAGTATGGTCATAATGATGTATTTATTATTTATATATTATATATATGATTTTTATTATTTTATTATGATTATTTAATTTTTATATCACACATTCCTTCATGCTTTCCATTTTATGGGAATATAATAATGTCATTCAGGTGTATGGAGGAATACCATATCACTAAGTGATGTGATTCATTCATGCTTTACATGGAATGTATTAAGGGTATTTTTTATAAAAATATGTGATATATATGACAGAAAAATGAATATAGAATTATAATATATCAAATAATTTTTTTTCTTTCAATCTGACAAGAAAATAGAAACCACATTCATGCATATGTACAACCTACCATTACCATAAATGGTGTATTTAATTTCCTCTTTATATAATTTATATATTATTAAAAATACATATATACTGAATATATGAGATATTTATATCATTTTTATAATTATGGATATGATTAAATTATTATTAAATTAATATAAACATAAATATAAAAAACCAAAACATTTACGGAAAATAAAACAGATATTACATGAAACGTAATGTTAACATATAGTTGTTAATAAATGGGTAATAAAAGGTCATAAGTAAATAATATATGCTATAATATATATAAATATTATTCTATAATATATTTATAATAAACTTATATTTATTGTAAAGTATATTTGAATGAGTACGATGAAAGTCAATAATTAAGGTAATGGATTTCCGTTTCACTTTTATTTTCTGTGAGACACAAGCCATGTTCACCACTTATTTATTTTATGTGGTGTGTATAATAATCATGAATTCATTTTATGATCATTTTAATAATAATTATTTGGAATTACATATCCATTTGATAATATCTCTTTCATGATGTTTACGGTTAAAATGTTACCAAAGCAGTAAGGGATTTTCTTCTTAATTTGCCTTCATTGATATGTACATTATGTTATCCACCTATATTCTTTCACAAGGTGTATATACAAAACCTTTTACATATAATATAATTAATTTATTCATAATCATGATATTATACGTTCCATTTTATGTTATACCTTCATGGGGATTATTATTCAGTGATACCAAAGTGGTAAATGGTTTATGTTACAATACCATCATTTATAAAGATTGTTTACAATTAGGTCTCTAAGGATGAAATATGATGACCAATCTCTCAATAATTCTCATGAATTTCATTATACTCGAGTTAGTCATGATATCTTCAAGTATTGGTACTATTTTTTACACATTGGTACTTACGATAAATAATAAAATGTTTTTAAGAAAATAAAATTTTATTTATCTCTCTAGTCGAAAATATATTTTCTTCCATAAACATATTTTCTAAAAAAAATTAAAAAATGTTTTAAATGATATTTTAGGATCATTTTCAAGGAAAAGTATTTCGAAAACGTTTTATGTTTTAAAAATCATTTTAAATTATTTTCAAAGATTCATTTATAAGTTTTGAAGGTTATTTTCAAAGAAAAGGATTCTAAAAATGTTTTATGTTTTAAAATAATTTTAAATGATTTTCAAAGATTACTTTATAATTTTCCAAGTTTGTTATCAAATTAAAACGTTTTCCAAATTTTTATGTTTTGAAAATCAATTTTCAAAGTGGATATGATATTTTCTGCAAGAAATATTTTAAAATGAAATGTCTAAATTATTTCCCATCTAAGATGACATCCGTTGGTGTTTCTTATGACTTACAAGAGATAAGATCCAAGTAATCTGTTAATATTTTTCATTGAATTATTTATGTTTTTATGTCATTTAATTTATTAAACCTATTTCTATTCCATGGTTTATATCATGATAAAACACTTATAAAACCCCACTCTTTTCACTGGTTTTGCTACTATGAAATGATTTTGAAACCTATCACTTTTCAATAGGTTATGATATGATGAAATGTTTATGATAACCATTTCTTTTCATAGGTTATGATATAATAAAATTTTATGATATTTTGGAACACATTTTTATGATTTCATTATGTGACATGTGGTACCTATATCTCCCTCCAATGCATTGGAAAAATATTTATATCTCATGATATAAACATGAATGGAAGGGGAAGTGAACTTGGTTCAGCAAGACAACACTGAAATGGGGAGTGAACCCGGTTCAGTAAAGTAATTTTCCTACTATGAGGGTATTGGAAGTGAGTCTTGAATAATACAGAAACCATTTTCTATTCTTATGTGTATGGAAAAAACTATATATATTCTTCCAATATTATTATCTCATGGATCATGTTCTTTGATTCCCTTATGACTCATGTCTTATAAACTACCAATATTTATGCCATGTCAAATGATTATGAAATTTGATATGCAGGGTATGGTTTTAAAATGTTATTGTAATGTTCTCATACACTTATGTTCATGTTCTTCTTACATATCTCCCTTGTTTACCCTGACTGAGAATCTAAGATCATCCATTCTTACATTTCCTTTCCCTGTTGTATAAAGTTATGTATTATGTATGACATGTAAAAGAAGGGTTCTAGTTATGAGTAATATAGTGGGGTATGAAATAGATCACTTACGGAAAATTTTTTATGTTTCCAAGTTTCCAAAGGTACTAAACTATTATGGTTCTCGAGCATGTATTTATTTAATGTAATAACGCCTAATCTAAAGGCTATAATTTTTTTTGTTTATTTCCCCATTTTTTATTGGGTTTATGGTGAACCCTTACATAAACCTTAGGTCCAGAGGAACATTTCCTTAGTACATGACCCATAAGGTACTAAGGACATACAACCACAAAATATCCCCTACCCTAGAGATTTGATACATTTTTTATCAAGATCCCAACCCTTTCTTGGTAGCACTCTTGGTGGATATGATTTGGAAATTTAAAAACTCTTTACGAACCATCATGAAGAATTTAAAGAGAAGATGACTACAAATGGACTAGGATGAACATTAGGTGTCATAGATTAAAAATAATGTGTTATGATTTAGATATCCAATAATAAATTTTTTCAAGATATATCAATCTCATGGTTTTGAAAAGAAAACGAAGATAGAGTTCAAAAAAAATCTAATAACTATGGTAAAAAGAAGATGATATTTCTTTTATGCTCAATGTGTGGGGATAATCCTGGAAGAAATTTTCTTAAGGGGACTTGTAAATGTTGTGGAAGGGATGTTTATTAGAAAATGGATTGTTGAAGTGATGGGAAGATGTTAGGTAATGGTGCGAATTGAGATAAAACTATATAGAATGAAAGTTCTACACTTTAGTGCTTTAGGTGTATAGAGAATAGGAATTATGCTAACCAATGTACAAACAATAGGGATAATGATGATGATTGACATCAATAACCTTTCAGTCTGACGGACAAATGAAAATCTCATTTGATCACATTTTTTGACGAGGGGTGTGATAAAGATATGGTGAAAGGTACACTTACCATCCACTCTTGAACTGCTAATGTCATATTTGAATCTGGATCAACCCATTATTTCATACCGAAATAATTTTCAAAGAGTATAAAGATGAAAAACAAATGATTATATGTGGAATTATCAGTGAATACCATTAATGTTATGATGATCACAACTGAAGTCTATAATTCATCTTCTTTTGACATTTCTAGGAAAGTACTTCCCATAAATCTTGACATTATCCATATATTTTATTTTTATTTTATATTAGGCATGGATTAGCTTTCTCTACCTGAATCCCACATTGATTTTCAATGAAGGGATGTAATGTTTGATATTTAAAACCTACCTATTATTATATATCAATGTCATGGTAATTATGAACATCATATGGAGATTAAAACCATTTTATGTGTCTTAATTATCATTCAGAAGGTTTATTTATATCTGGTGGTTATGGAGAAACATCACATCAAGGATATTCCTATTGTTTATGAATTTTTTTATGTCTTAATAGAAGATTTTCATTATAAAGAGACAATATTGACTTACATGGACATACATTTATTTTGTGGAATACTTAATACATTACACAAAAAGACACCCAAATACCATATTAGTTTAGTACATTTAGAAACTTGTAACATAATCTTCTAACTTGGTGAAAGATCTTCGACATCTCCTATAAATATCGTTCCCTTTTTTCCCACCTAAAACCATTCTTTATATCCCGAGGGAATGAAAACATAAAAATCGTGAGCTAAAATGATCAGTAAGGGTAAACATGGAGAACATAAAACAGACCATGAATATAATAATGTAAAAACATTAACATAAGGTTTAAATATCAAAATATCAAGTCATTAAATAAATATTGGTAGTACATAAGGCATAGATCATAAAGGAAAATTAACAATGATAAAATAGAATTGGAATAAAGCATGGAATTGTTACAAACAAATAAGCACATAATATTATTTCCATAGTATCCAATTCATTGCTTCCAAGACCATCATAGTGGACAAATTCCATTACTGAACCATGTTTACTTTCCATTCCATCCATGTATTACAGAACCTGATTTACGTTCCATTCCAACACTGTATTACTAAAACAAATTTACTTTATGTTTGAGTCATTTCTAGCTCATGAGATATAAATATTTACCCAATTCAATAGAGGGAGATATAGGTCCCACCAATCTTATATTGAAATAATCATTACATGTTTCACAAAACAAAAATCATTCATCATAGCATATCCCAAGAAATAAAATAGGTTTTTTAAAAATAATTCCATCATAACATAATCCATATAAAATATCATTCCATAATTTAAAAAATAAATTCATAGTAGTAACAGGGATATAAACATAACCCCATGTCATATTATATGTAAAATAATTTTGATAAAACACTTGAACTTAATTCTTGAGGAAATTGCCCTTTCTATTTCAAAAACATTTTATTTTCTCGAAATTCCACACAATTTTAAAATGAAAGAATTTAGTTGAAAATAAACTTGAAATTATTTAGATTAAGATTCAAGGAAATAAAGTGTCATGAAACCTTAAAAATCCATTCATTCTATATAAGTTAAAAAAAATTATCCTCATACTTTTTCCAGAAAAGTCAAAAAGTACCTCAAATCGAATAACGAAAAAATATACCTTTTATACCGTATAATAAAAATTAAAAAATGGGTAAAATTAAAATTAAACAATATTATTAAATATGTATGAAATATTAATGTTGATGATAAATATACCCCAGTAAATACTTACATATAAACAATTTCAGATAAAAATGAGATTGCAAAATGATCCCTTACCTTAGGTCCAATTTCACTTGTATGTGTCTGAAACCCCTGTATAGTGGGTTTACACATATTATTAACATGTAAAATAATCATAATAATATTTATTACATCATATATTATTCACTTATAACTCTATATTACCCGTTTATTTATCAATTCGATGTTAAAGAAACGTTTTGGGTAATAGTCGTCTTATTTATCATACGTGTTCCGAGTTATTATTCTTAATATTATTACATAGATCATGGTTTACATACTTCCAGAATGTAAAACATTATTTATATATCATAAATATTCACTATAAAAATATATATAATAGATAGATAAATAAAACAGAATACATGGTTCATGGAGATGGTAGGCCGTACATATGCATGAACGTTGTTTCCATTTCCTTATTAAATTAAATGGAAGCAAGTAAATTACATATAAATATATAAACCTAAATAAAATAGTATTATTATGTCCCATATTTCATTCTTATTTATTATATATACTTTATAATAATTCTTTAATGGTTAACATGGAGAATGAATCTCATCGTGCCATGGGGACGGTAAGTCGGGCATACGCACAAGCGGTGATATCATTACCTTGATGGTTAAATGTTATAGAATTGGACAATCTATTAAATTTAAAGAAATAATATCATGTTATATTAATTATTTACATCCATTATACCCATCAATATAACCATCCAAATTAAGTATTGTTGAATAATAATTACACCACGACGTGGAGACGGTAAACCGTACGTATACACCCATGGTGATATTGTTATTCATAGGCAGGATAAGATGATGCATAAGGTTGTAAAATAGTAATAATAACAACTAAACATGTATAAGATACTATAATTATTACTTTATTATGTAAAAAACATATGAAGATTAAGTAGAAGAAGAAAATAATTTTGGAAGAGGTGATAAAACAATTACCTATTTTTAGGTATCTTATTTTGGTATGCACAAAAGGACTCCTTAAGATAGATTTCTTCCCAAAGGGTGTCCTCTAGGATTAATTGAGGGATTTTGGGAGGATAATATTATAGGATTTGGCTGAGCCAAAGGGCTTTGGAGGTGTGATTAAAAGAGAAGGAGAGGTTCCCTTTTATAAGAGAGGGGAGGAGAACCTTTGGAAAGTCTTCAAATATTAATTTATTATAAATTAATTTTTAGTGTATAGTGATCACAAACTAATTTATTTAGAAGATAAAATTATTATGGGAATAAATCCTCTCATCCAATTAAATTTATACACATTTTGATTTTATTTTAAACCTTATCATCTAGGTTTATCTTTATTTAATCTATTTAATTTTATTTGAGGTAATAATATTCTAAATATTAAATGCTTATAAATAATTAATTATGTGTTTTAAATTGTCCATAAATTGATACTTTATGACATTTTAGACCATTTATGTTTCAATTTTTAATTTTAAAATATTTTTGTAATTTTTAAATAATTTAACAATATGTTATTTTTATAAAATATCAATAGTGTCAATTTTGACACCATTTACTTGACATTAAATAAAATCCACAGAGAAGATAAATTCTAGAAAAAATATTTAATACACTCTTAACATGACATATTGACCAAGAAAATTCTATGAGAACATTAATTAGTTCATATGATATTTAGTTTAATATTTTTAAATCCGTTTATATGATAATTCTATCAATAAAATAATTTCTACATCACTATTGTGTCATCATTAATGGAAATTATTTAATCTCTAAAAATTATAAATAAATTAATATATGTATATAATTTCATGATATTTCTATAGAAAATTTAATTTCTATGTTTTATCTTGATTATCACAATATTAAAATTATTATACTCCTAAGATATATGAGAGTGACATGTTGTTACCTTCTTTTGTTTTAATTATAATTACATCACCTTCATGAAATAAAAGTCCATTAAATGAATCCATTTAGACCCATCGGTGATATTGTTCAACTTTAAGTCATCCAATATTAATTTTATCATGTGGTAGGGTAACTTTATTGTCGTTATCATATTTTTAGTTACTCTAATTCACCCTATTTAACTTTAAATGCGGCAAATAATAATTTCCGTTGTTACTATTCATAATATCCAAAAAAATAAAATGCCTGATTAATATAATTTGGACCCACTGATTCCAAATATTGAATCCATTTTTCATAATTTCAAACACATAATTGGTAGAAATTAATTTAAAATTAATTCTCATTGTCAAAACCAAAAAGCGGGTTTTTTAGAAGTAAAAACATATTAAAATATTTTCATGTGTTTATGTAAAATTTAAATGTTAAATTACTTCCATTGAAAAAATTGTATTATATTATAATAAAATAATCCAATTAAACTTTAAAACCAACTAAAATGATAATCTAACTATATAAACAATTTAGAGGAAAAGACAGTTTTGAATTAAAATATAGTATTTTTAACTATTCATCAAAATATGAATTTAATCAGAAAAATACCAAAATTTCAACCTAGTTAAATTTTGATATCCCACTTCCAAATAAGGTGTTTATTTTTTAAAATAGAATATATAAAAGTGTTAAAAACAAGATTTAAAATTGGTAAGCTATCAAAAGGTGGAAAAAACTGCATTTTTTGAAAAATACTTCATTTATCAGAAAGTTGAATTTGTTCTCATATCATGTTCAAGAAAATACATAAGTTTAATGTTAATGTTATATAAAATTTAAAATTTAATTAATTCTATTAATAATATATAGTTTATATCCCATTAAATAATAATATTTTAATAATATATCATTGTTTAGTGAAACTCGGTATTGCGTATAATGAAAGCTATCAAGGAAGGCAAATCATGCTTGTAATGCAAGCCAATCAATGTTGAGTTTAGGGAAATATTACTTTGGTGCTGCGTATAACATAATCTAAACATAGTTATTTTATACATAAACAAAATCTATACTAAGTGTTGCATGAAATGAATTCTATCAAATGAACTAGAAATTGTGTTTAACACAAGACAAGTATAGTGTTGCGTATACTGCAAGCTAATACAATGTTGCATATAGCGCAAGCTAATATTAGTGTAGAATAAAACACAAGACATAAAATAAATTAAAAATAATCAATCTCATAAAATCACGGGGTGTTATATTATACCCACTATAAAATGAATTTCTCCCTCGTAATTCATCGGGGTTATAAAAGGTTTACTACTTGAAAGTTTGTTTCATAAATACCCACATCAAAAAAAGGAATACTAAAACTTTTTTAAAAAAAATGGAATGTTACAAACATAGTGGTTACCCAAAGTAACTCATCAATGAGTTTCCACATAGGAGAACATAGGTGGTAAGTGAAAACATGGATATGGAAGAAAAAAATCAAACCCTCATGTTATGATGGAGAGTGATAGAGAACAAGGTTTGGAGAAAGTTAATAACCAGAAATCCATAAATATGTAATGATTTAAGAAAAAATATGATTAATTTGATAATAAGGCACTAATATAACATTTTTTAGATCCTTTCCAAAATTTTGAATAATTTTTCATGAGAATAAATACTTACATGATTTTGGTACAATATCACCATTTTTCACAACTTAAACAATTTCCATTTCATCTCTTATTTAATGAAATGAAGTTTCATTTTGCATTCCTGAATTGTTAGTAGATTTTGAGATAGAATGATAGGTCATTCCATCTATCTCAACAAAATGGGTTATCACAGGTAATGAAATATGCATAAGTCCACCTATAGTGAGATAATGCATTAATCTAACAATATTAAACTAGAAAATAACTTATAATATCCATAAATAGATAACATTACAATCCTTCCAAAAACAAAAAATATAAAACTTTATAAATGGGTGAACTAAACATACTTAAATTTATCTCTCATATCTCATAAAATAGTTCTTGGTTGTCATATTCCAAACATATGAATACCTTAATTACGTATTCTATTGAAACATGGTAATAACATGAATTACTATAAAACTTTAGTAAAAACAACAATTCTGTCAAAATTAACTTTTCCACACACCAAAAATACAAAATATTCTATATACTCCAACCATGATATCACTTTTTCCTTATATCAGACATGAGACCTTTAATACTATCAAACATCTCATTATCTTCTTATCCCTTCATTATGCGCATATGATGTGCTCTCAAAAAATATTTAAATCACTTTTCAAGGTTACCGGTACCATATACTTATGGAAAACCATAACATACCAATACATAGATCTACCAGTATTCCAAAATAATATAAATGAGATTATATAACACTATTTTAGAATCCCATTATATAAAAACATAATAATTCCACCACTTCATTGTCATAGTCAATATCTCTAATAGTGATTTCATTTTATTTGCCTTTGTCTTTGGACTTAAGAGGTTGTTGACATCAATAATCATTCATAACCCTTGGATTAGGGAATTTGTTTGAATAATTCCCCATTTCCCTACACTTGTAACCCTGATTTTTGGGAGGTTCACTCTTTAGAGATTTCTATTTATTCCCATTAATTTGACATTAAAATTATTAATGACCTTATTTCCCACTCTTAAAACATCTATCAGTCTCCCTAAGACAATTTCCTCTATGTTTCCTTCCACACTTTGGGCATAATAAGAATCTAATATTCTTTTCTCTGTAATATTTATAGTTTCTTTTGAATTATATCCTTCTTTTCTTATCATAACCATGAGGTATAGGAGAAACTACAATCTTCATTTTTGTAAGAAGAATACGAGGATGTTATATAACGAAAAATAAGTTATTGAACTCATCCAAATACAAGGAGTCAATTTTATCTTGTTGCATAATATTATTGATAAAGTTCCACCACATATTCTCATTAACTTATAAGAAATAAGTGACCAACTTATCTTTTTCATGTTCTATACAATAGAGACTAAAAAATATATTTTCAATGGTAAAAATCCATTTATCATCAACTAGTGGATCAGTCATTCCACTAAAATAAGGTGGATGTTTCCTTAAGAAAGATTCAAGATAATAGTGTTCCCACCTTTGGACATTTGGAAGCCTAACAGGATATGTAGTCATATAACCATGATTATTTATTCGGGGTAAGATAAAATTTGGTATTTTAGGAGCACATTCATTAAATTTCCCATGAAATCTAGAATTTATGTGATTCCATTGGGTTCCATCCATTATCTAAAACCCAAAAAGAATAGCGTAAGTGGAAAAAATCATACTAGGAAAACAACATAATCAAGGGGGAGTACTTTCAATCTCTAACATCTTAGGTTTTATTACTAGGTTATTGATGGTTGTTACTATAATTCTAGGACTATAACCTATAGTTAGACTTACCCTTAGGGATATCCCTAGCCATACCTTAGAAGTATCTCTAGGGATCTCACTAACGTTTTGGAATCCAAGTTTCCAAAGGATAACAAAACCTAGATCAGATACCAACTATAAAGACCCCAGCTGAACATACATGGACATGTATTTATTTTACTAAATACTTAATATATTGCACAAAAAGACTTAAAAACACCATATTATTTTATTTCCTTTGAAAACTTGGACTATAAACTTCTAACTTCGTGAAAGATATACAACATCTCCCATAAAGATATTCCCATTTTGTATTCCTACCTGAAACCTTTCTTAATATCCTGAGGAAAAAAAACATAAAAATGGTGATCTAAAATTCTAAGTAAGGGTAAAAATGTTGAACATAAAACAAACCATAAACTTAAAAATGTAAAAACACTAACATAAGTTTTAAATATCAAAATATTGAGTCATGAAATAAATCATGGCAGTACGTAAGGCATAGACCATAAAGAAACATTAACCATGATAAAATAGAATTGGAATAAAACATGGAATTGTGGAAAACAAATAATAATATAATATGATTTCCATATTCATAAAGTCATTTCTTCCAAGACAATCATAGTTTACAAAGTCCATTACTGATCTGAGTTTACTTGTCATTCTAGCCATGTATTACTGAACCACGTTTACTAACCGTTATCACCTTGTATTACAGATCTGGATTTACTTACAATTCTAGTCATGTATATATAATGATAAATGAATCTTTACCCAATGAATTTGACGGAGACAAAGGCCCCAACCATCTCATAATTAAATCATTCTTACATGTTCCACTAAATATAAATCATTCATCTTAACATAACCCAAGAAATCAAAATGGGTTTCTTAAAAATCCTTCCATCATAAAGTAATCCATATAAAATATCATTCAATCATTAACAAAATCAAATAATAGTAATAATAAGGATATAAACATAACCTTTTGTCATCTTAGATGTAAAATAATTTTGATAAAACACGTGAACTTAATTTTTGAGAAAAATATCCTTTCTTTTTCAAAAACATTTTTTTCCTCAAAATGCCACATGATTTTAAAAGGATATAATTTAGTTGAAAATAAACTCGAAATTGTGAATAGGAATATACATGGAAATAAGGATTCATGAAACCATAAAACCCATTCATGCTGTATAAGTTAAAAAAACAATCTCCTCGTAACTTTTGCTGGAAAAGTCAAAAAGTACCTCAAATTCAATAAAGAAAAAAGATTCTATTCATATGGTATAATATAAAATCATAAATGGGTAAAACTAAATTCAAAAAATATTATTAAATATTTATTAAATATTAATGATGATGATAAATATACTCCAATAAATACTTATGTATAAACAATCTCAGATAAAAACGAGATTGCAAAATTATCCATGACCTTAGGTCTGATTTCCAATGTATGTGTATGAAACTTTTGTATAGTGGGTTTAAACATATTAATAACATGTAATAGAACAATAATAATATTTATTATATCATATATGATTCACTTATGACTTTATAATTACCGTTTATTTATCAATTCTATGTTAAAGCATCATTTTGGGTAATAATCATTTTATTTATCATACATGTTTTGACTTGTTATTCTTAATCTTATTACATAGATAATTATTTACCTACTTCTAGAATGTAATACATGATTTATATATCATAAATATTCAGTATAAAAATGTATATAATTTATAGATAAATGAAATGAAATACACCGTTCATTGTAATGGTAGGTCGTATGTATGCATGACCACTATTTTTGTTTCCTTGTTGAATTAAACAGAAGCGAGTAAACGACACACACAAAAACACACAAACACAAACACATATATATATATACCTAAATACAGTAGCATAATTATGTCATATAATTATTTCTTATTTATTATATAAAATTTTTAATCCTTCTTGAATGGTTAACGTGGAGAATGAATCTCATCACACCGTGGAGACAGTAAGTCGTAAGAATGCAAAAGCGATGATATCATTACATTGATGGTTAAATGGTATGGAATTAGATGGTATATGAATTTTAAAGAAATAATATCATGTAATATTCATTATTTACATCCATTATACTCTTCAATATACCCATCCAAATTAAGTATTGTTTGATAACAATTACACCACAGCGTGGAGACGGTATGTCGTACATACGCGCCCATGGTGATATTGTCATTCATAATATGGATAAAAGGATGTAAAAGATTGTACCAAAATTTTAATAACATCTCTACATGTAGAAGATACTAGAGTTTTTACTTTATTATGGAAGAAAAATAAGATGAGTAAGTAGAAGAAGAAAAGAATTTTGAAAGAGGTGATAAAACTATTATCTGTTTTCAGGTATCTCCTTTTGGTATTCCCAAAAGGACTCCTTAAGATGGTTTTCTTCCCAAAGGGTGGCCTCTATGATGAAGTGATAGAAGTTGGGAGGATATTTGGTCAGGGTTTTTCCAAGTCAAAAGGATTTGGAGGTGTGATTAAAAGAGAAGGAGAAGTTCCCTTTCATAAGAGAGGGGAGGATCACCTTTGGAAAGTCTTGAAATATTACTTTATTATAAATTAATTTTCATTTTATAATACACCAAAACTCATTTATTTAGAAGATAAGATTATTATGGTTCTAAATAATCTCAACCAATAAAATTTATATATGTTTTTATTTTATTTTAAACCTTATCATTTTGATTAATCTTTGTTTAATCTATTTAATTTTATCTGTGGTAGTAATATTCTAAATCTTAAATAGCTATCTATTTTTAATTATGTGTTATCAATTGAAAATAATTGGATATATAATGACATTTTATACCATATAATCTTCACTTTGAAATTTTTAACTATTTTTGTGATTTTTAAATTATTTAAGAAATTGTAATGTTTATAAAATATCAAAAGTGTCAATTTTGACACTATTCATTTATTTAACGTTAAATAAAATAAAAACAGAAGATAAATTCTAGCCAAAATATTTAATACACTACTAAAATGTCATATTAAACTTGAGAATTCGTGTAGAACATTAACTATTTCATATTATATTTATTTTAATATTTTTAATACCACTTATTTGATATTTCAATTAATAAAATAATTTATACATAACTATTGTATCATCATTAATATTAATTATTTAATATCTAAAAATTCTAAATAAATTCACATGATGTAGATAATTTTATTATATTTTTTGGGACTATTTATTTTATAAGTTTTATCATGTTTATCACTATATTAAAATTATTATACTTATAAGATATATTTGAGTGACATGTTGTCACCTTCTTTTATTTTAATTAAAATTTCATCACTTTAATGAAATAAATATCCATTAAATGAATCAATTCACACCTATAGATGATATTGGTCAGATTTAATTCATAAAATATTATTTTTTTAGGTGTTAGGATAATTTTTTTATCATTATCATATTATTATTTACCTTAATTAACCTAATTTACTTTTAAGTGTGGTAAATAAAATTTACCGTAGTTACTATTCATAAAACACAAAAAAATAAAAGTAACCCATTAACAAAATTTGGACCCATTTATCCCCAATATGAAATAAATTTTTCATAATTCAAAAAACAGAATTTGCATAAATTAATTTAAAATTAATTCCCGTTTTCAAAACCAAAATGCGGGTTTTTAAGAAGTAAAAACTTATCAAAAGATTGTCAAGTGTTTATGTCCAATTTAAATGAAAAATTAATTCAAATAACCCAAATTGGATTAAATTATAAAAAAATAATCTAATTATACTTTAAAACTAATTAAAAATATAATCTAACATTATAAATAATTTAGACGAAAAGGCAGTTTTGAATTAAAATGCCGCATTTTTTACTATTCAACAAAATATCAATTTCCTCGGAAAAATACCAAAATTTAAACCAAGTTAATTTTTCATGTCCCAATTTGAAATAAGAAAATTATATTGTCAAATATAATATATAAAAGTGTTAAAACTAGATTTAAAATTGTTGTGCCATCAATGATCATCGATAACCCTAGGATTAGTTCATTGGTTATCATAATTCCCTATTGCCTTGCACTTGTAACCCTGAGTTGTGGGATGTGTTCTCTTTAGAGATTTCTATTTATTCCCATTACTATTGCAAGTAAAATTCCTTATGAACTTCAATCCCACACTTAAAATTTCTATCAGTCCCCTTAAGATAATTTCCTCAATGTGTTCTTCCACACATTTAGCATAAAGCGAATCTAATATTCTTTTCTCCATAATTTTTATAGTCTCCTTTGAATTCTATCATTATTTTATTATCATAACCATAGGATAGATTAGAAACTATAATATCCATTTTTTTAAGAGTAATATGAGGAAGGTATATACTGAAAAATAAGATCATGAACTCATCCCAATCCATGGAGTAAATTTTATCTTGTTGGTGCATATTCTTGATAAAGTTCCACCACATATTATCTTTACCATCTAAGAAATAAGTTCCCAACTCAACCATTTCATGTTATGAACAACAGAGAATAAAAAATATCTTTTCAATGGTACAAATCCATTTCTTAGCAACTAGTTTATCATTCGTTATACTAAAATAAGGAGGATATTTTCTTAAGAAAGATTCAAGATAACGGTGTTCCCACCATTGGTCATTTAGAAGCCTAGTGGGATTTGAGGTCATAAAAAAAGATTAATTATTTAGGATCCTATAACATTTAGTAGTTTAAGAGTATATTCGTTGAATTTCACATCACATCCATCATTTAAGTGGTTCCTTTGGGTTATATCCATTATCTAAAACCCAAAAAGATTAGTGTGAGTGGAAAAATCATACTAGGAAAACAACATAATCTAGGGGGAGTACCTTCAATCTCTGACATCTTAGGTTTAGTCCTTGGTTATTCATGATGGATACCACAATTCTAGAATTGTAACATATAGTAATACTTACCCTTATAGACATCCCAATATATACCTTAGAAATATCTCTAGGGATCTCACTAAAGATTTCGCATCCTAGTTTCCAAAGATTAAATAAACCTCGATCTGATACCAACTGTAAAGAACCAAGCTGGATGTTCATGAACATATATTAATTTTACAGAATACTTAATACATTACAGAAAAAACACCCAAAGACCACATTAGTTTAGTGCCTTTGGAAACATGGAACATAATCCTTTAAGTTATTGAAATATCTTTAACATATCCCATAAAGATCTTCCCCTTTTTTTATCCTACATAAAACCATTCTTTATATCCTGAGGAAAATGAAACATAAAAAGGGTGAGCTCAAATTATCAGTAAGGTTAAACATTGAAAACATAAAACAAATCATAAACATAAGAATGAAAAAACGTGAACATAAGGTTTAAAAATCAAAATCTCGAGTCATGAAATAAATATTGGAAGTATGTAAGGCATTGTTTATAAAGGAACATTAACCATGATAAAATAAAATTGGAATAAAAAATAGAATTTTGGAAAAAAAATAAGCACATAGTGTGATTTACATAGTAGTCAAGAGATTGCTTCCAAGACCATCATAGTGGACAAATTCCATTACTGAAGTGGGTTTATTTTCCATTCCAGTGATGTATTACTGAACCAGATTTACTTACCATTCCCGCCATATATTACTGAACTGGATTTAATTTCCTTTCTAGTCATGTATATCTAATGAGATATAAATCATTACCCAATTCCTTGTAGGTATATATAGGTCCCACCGATCTCATAATGAAATCATTCTTTCATGTGCCACAAAATATAAATCATTCATCATAGCATAACACAATTAATAAAATGGGTTTCTTAAAACTCATTCCATCATAACATAATACATATAAATTATCATTCCATCATTAACACAATAAAATTATAGTAATCATAGTGATTAAAATATAACCCTTTGTCATCTTAGATGTAAAATAATTTTGATAAAACACTTGAACTTAATTTTTGAGGAAAATATCCTTTCATTTTCAAATATATTTTATTTTTTCAAAATACCACACAATTTTAAAAGGAAATAATTTAGTTTAAAATAAAATTGAACCATAAAAATGAATCTACACTGACATAATGTTTCCTGAAACTGTAAAACCACATTCATGTCGTATAAATTTAAAAAAAATTCACCTCGTACTTTTTCTGGAAAAGTAAATTCATTTTTGGTTTATAATACTCCAAAACTCATTTATTTCGAGGTTAAGATGAGTATGGGTCGAAATAATCTCAAAAAATAAAATTTATACAAGTTTTTATTTTATTTTAAACTTTATCATTTTTATTTATCCTTATTTAATCTATTTAATTTTATTTATGGTAATAATATTTTAAATATTAAATGGTTATCAATATTTACTTATGTGTCATAAATTGTCAATAATTGTATAATCTATGACATTTTTGACCATATAATTTTAACTTTTTAATTTTTTTTTATTTTTAAATAATTTAAGAATATGTTACGTTTATAAAATATCAATAGTGTCAATTTAGTCACTATTAATTTATTTGACTTTAAATAAAATACACATCAAAGATAAATTCTAATTAAAATATTTAATACACTCTTAAAATTTCATAGTCACCTAGAAAATTCTCGGATCACATTAATTAGTTCATATTATATTTATTTTAATATTTTTAAAACCATTTATTTGATATTTGTTTCAATAAAATATTTTCAACATCATTATTGTGTCATCATTAATGCTAATCATTTAATCTCTAAAAATTATAATTAAATTAAAATTATGTAGATAATTTCATTATAATTCAAGATACTTTATTTTCTATGTTTTATTATGTTTATTACTATATTAAAATTATTATACTTATAAGATATATGAGAGTGACATGTTGTCACCTTCTTTTGTTTTAATTATAATTACATAAATATCATGAAACAAATGTCCATTAAATGAATAAATTCAGAACCATTGGTGATATTGTTCGACTTTAATTCATATTATTGGATTTTTTTATGTTTTAGGGTAATTTTATTATCTTTATCATATTGTTAATTACCATAATTTACCTTTAAGTGTGGTAAATAAAAATTACCATAGTTACTATTCATAATATCACAAAAAAAGTAACATATTAACATAATTTTTACCTCCTAATTAAAAATATGGAATCCATTTTTCATAATTCAAAACACATAATTTGAATAAATTAATTTAAAATTAATTCTCATTGTCAAAACCAAAAAGCAGGTTTTTATGAAGTAAAAACTTATCAAAAGATTGTCATGTGTTTATGACCACTTTAAATGTGAAATTACTTCAAATGAATAACATTTGATAAAATTATAAAAACACAACATAATTAAATATTAAATCCAAAAAAACGATATTTTAAATATATAAATAATTTAGAGGAATGACAATTTTGAATTAATATGCAGTATTTTTCACAATTCATCAAAATATGAATTTCATTATAAATTTACCAAAATTTCCACCAAGTTAAATTTTGATTTCCCACTTTGAAAAAATACATTTATTTTGTCAAATATAATATATAGAAGTGTTAAAAACTAGATTGAAGATTTGTGCGCCATCAAAAGGTGGAAAATCTATATTTTTTAAAAAAATACTTCTTTTATCCAAAAAATTGAATTTGTTCTGTTATAATGTTACAGAAAATACATAAGTTGAATGTTAATGTTATTTAAAATAAAAAATGTTGTTAATACTATTAATATTGGCTAGTTTATATCCAATTAAATAATAATATTTTAATAACATATCGTTGTTTAGTGAAACTCGGTATTGTGTATAATGCAAGCTATCAAGGAAGGTAGCTCTTACGCATAATGAAATAAATGTAAGTGTTTCATTTAAGTAAATATTAATTTGGTGTTTCATTTAACATAATCCAATCATAGTTCTTTTATACATTGAACAAAATCTATACTCTGTGTTGCGTGAAATGAATTCTATCAAACGAACTTGAAATTGTGTGTAACACAATCCAAGTATAGTATTGCGTATACTGAATTCTAATATAGTGTTTTGTATAGTGGAAGCTAATATTGGTGTGGCGTAAAACACAAGTCATAAAATAAATTAAAAATAATCTATCTCATAAAATCTCAGGGTGTTACATTATACCCACCTTAAGATTATTTTGTCCCTCAAAATTCACCGAGGTTATAAAAGGTTTACTACTTGAAAGTTTCTTTCATAGAAAACCACATTGTAAAAAAGAATACTAAAACTTCCTTTTAAAATGGAAATTTAGAAACATAATAGTTACCGAAAGTAACTTATCAAGGGTTTTCCACATAGGAGAACATAGGTGGGAAGTGAAAACATGGATATGCAAGAAAAAAATCTAACCATAATGTTCTAATGGAGAGTGATAGAATACAAGTTTTGATGAAATTTAACAACGAGAAAACCATAAATTTCTGATTATTTAAGGAACCATATGATTCATTAGATAATAAGGTACTAAGATAACATTTTTTTTTTCAAGATCATTTCCCAAAAGATGAATAATTTTTCTTGAGAATAAATACTTACTCGATTTTAGTACAATCTCACAGTTGTTCATGCATTAAATAATTTCCACTTCATGTCTTATTTAAAGAAACAAAGTTGAATTTGTCATTCTTGAAGTGTTAGCATATTATAAAATAGAATGATAGGTTATTTCATTTGCCTCAAAAAAAACTTTATCACATGTATTCAAATATTCATAAGTCCACCAACAGTGAGATAATACATTATGCTAAAAAAATTCAACCGGAAAATAACTTATACTATCCATAAATGGATAACATTATAATACTTCCCAAAACTGAAAATATAAAACTTTATAAATAGGAGAACTAAATCTACTTAACATTTATCTCTCATAACTCATATGGTAGTTCGTGGTTGTCACATTCCAAACATATGAATACCTTAATCATGTATTCTCTTGAAACATTGTAATAACATGAATTACAATAGAACCTTGGTAAAAACATGCATTCTATAAAAAATAACTCTTTCCACACACCAAAAATACCAAAAAATATATATATACTCATAGCATAATATAACTTTGTCAATATATCAGTCAGGAGCTCATTAATACTATCAAACATATCATTATCTCCTTATCCCTTCATCATTCAAATATCACGTGCTTTCCAAAAATACTTCAATAACATTTCATGGTTACCGGTACCATATACTTATATAAAACCACAATAGACCAATCCATAGATCTCTATTATTCCATAATACTATGAAAGAGATTCTATAACACTATTTTGGAATCCCATTACATAAACACAAAATCATTCCACCACTTCATTTTCATACTCAACATGTCCAATAGTGATCACATGTGATTTTACTTTGTCTTTTTCTTTAAGAGGTTGTTGACATAAATAATCATTCATAACCCTTGTATTAAGGAATTGGTTAGCATAATTCCCCATTTCATTGCACTTGTAACCCAGATTTGTTGGAGGTGTACTCTTTAGAGATTTCTATTTTTCCCATTACTTCGATAGTAAAATGCTCGACGACCTTCTTTCATACACATAAAACATTTATCAGTCCCCTTAAAATAATTTCCTCCTTGTGTCCTTCCACACATTGAGTATAATGTGAATCTAATATTATTTTCTCTGAAATTTTTATAGTTTCCTTTGAATTGTATCCTTCTTTTCTAATCATAACCATGAGATAGATGAGAAACAAAAATATCCTTTTTTGTAAGAAGAATATGAGGAAGGTACATACAGAAAAGTATGTTCTGGAATTCATCCCAATCTATAGAGTCCATTTTATTTTTTTGCCTCATATTATTGATAACATTCCACTGCAGATTTAATTTACCTTCCAAGAAATAAGTTCCCAACTTAACATTTTCACTTTATGAACAATAGATAATGAAATATATCTTTTCAATGGTGAAAATACATTTCTAAGAAACTAGTGTATCGACCATTCCTCTAAAATAAGGTGCATGTTTCTTTAAGAAAGATTCAAGATAACATTGTTCCCACCTTTGGTCAGTTAGAAACCTAGAAGAATTTTCGATCATAGAAACATGATTCATTATTTGGGATTACATAAAATTCGGTAGTTTTGGAGGAAAAGCATTACATTTACCATCACATGTAGCATTTACTTGGTTCCTTTGGGTTATATCCATTGTCTAAAACCCAAAAAGAATAGTGTAAGAGGAAAAAATCATAATAGGAAAATAATATAATCAAGAGGGAGTAATGTTAATATCTAAAATCTTAGTTTTAATCATAGATTATTCCTGATTTAAACCATAATTATAAGACTGTAATCTATAGTTAGACTTACCCTTAGGGACATCTTTATACATACCTTAGAAATATCTATAAGGATCTCAATAAAGTTTTCGCATCCTAGTTTACAAAGGTTAACTAAACCTGGATCTGATACCAACTGTAAAGACCCAAGCTGGATATACATGGAAATATATTTATTTTTTAGAATACTTAATACATTACACAAACATATTCAAAAAGGACGTATTAGTTTAGTGCCTTTGGAAACTTGGAACATAATCTTATAACATGGTGAAATACCTTCAACATCTCCCATAAATGTCTTCCCTTTTTTTTCAATATAAAACCTTTATTTATACCCTAAGGAAAAGAAAACACAAAAATATTGAGCACAATTTCTAAGTATGTCATGACCCGTCCTCGGGGCCCGTGCCGTGACTACCCCAAGCCCGCCTTCCATAGGACAGGGGCTGGCGACTAGCACCAAAGGCGTAAATCCCGATAAAAGGGAAGGAATTGCCTTTATATAAGAAAAAAACACCACAGTGTACATAAGCTGAAGTAAAAACTAAGTAAACTGAGTACAAAAGTAAGTCCTGGAAGTAAATGGGCTAGTATACAAACCCAACTGAAAGTAAAGTACAACTGAGAAAAGAAAGTACAACAACTGAAAAGTAGAGCATCAACCATCAAGACGTCCTCTGGAACTTCCACCTAAAGGGATAGTACTGATAGTATCATCAGCTCCTCATGTATGCTCGTCCACTCTGTGTACGTCCTGCCTAATAGTCCACCTCTGCGTACCGTCCCGCTCCACAAGCCTCAACCATGATCCGCACCGTCCGTTGTCTGCAACCAACACAACGTAGTGCATGCATAGTCCGTGCAGAGGTGAGTATACGATACTCAGTTGGGACCCCGAGACTTCCGAAGTTCTCTCAGAATCCACGAAGGATAAACCACAAAGGAAAGATACAATAAAAAGTATCAACCAACTATACTTATGTATATTTCTATACATATACCTAAGTCATCAATTCCAGTTCTGTTCCAACTCACGAGCCCAAGTTCAACACAGTCCACACAAGAAAGTACAACCCAAATACACAGGGGAAAGCACAACCCAATCCACACAAGATAGCAAGTCAATCATATCGAAGATAGTGATATAAATTCAAGACTCAACTCACACAGGTATACTACTTCTAAAGAGAGGTGGAGTGATTAGATGTAGCCACTGAATCATCTCCTCTGCCGACCCCACATAGGATCCTAGTACAGAAGTTGTCACTACCGAATTCATAGGATCCAAGTATAGTAGTCATCGCTGCCAAACCCACGGAGGATCTAAGTACAGTCGAAAATGCTTCTAAACCCACAAGGGATCCTAGTACAGAAGTCATCGTCGTCGAACCCATGGAGGATCCCAGCAAGGTAGACGTCGTCGTCGAACCCACGGAGGATCCCAGTACGATAGACGTCATCATCGAACCCACTGAGGATCCTAGTACGGTAGTCGTCCTCGTCGAACCCACTGAGGATCCTAGTACGATATTCGTCCTCGTTGAACCCACTCAAGATCCTAGTACAGTAGTCGTCCTCGTCGAACCCACAGAGGATCCTTGTATGGAAGTCGTCATCTTCGTCGCAGCCAGCTCTAGGGTTCCCGTACACAGCACGCTCGATTCCGGGAGGGTCCGCTCCACGAGCCAAGGGGGTCGATACATCAACTGTCATGAATTCCAGAGTTGATGTATCACAATGTTCCATCTCTTCAAAAGGAACTCAATGCGACAGACGGTGCATCAAACGGACGCCCGGTCTGAGAGTTATTGGTTTTTTTGTCCCAGGGGCCCGGTTGGTTTTTAACATAAAACCAACCCGAATGTACTCCAGCTACGTCCAAACCTCAATATGAGTAATCCAAAAGAACCTTCTAACTAAGAGGAATCCTAAAAAGTTGATGACACATCAATCGGACGTCTGGAGCTCATGTTATAAGTGTTTCCGCTCTGAGGGCTCGGTTAGTTTCATGTTCAAACCAACCCAGCCATACCCAAAGATCTCCGAAAACTTGAGTGTAATATACCGAAACATCCGTCTCGATCCAAGTATCCCAAATAAACTGATAGTACATTGAGCGGAGGTCTGTATCCCATGTTATGGGCGTTCGAACGGATCTGTCTGTAAATAGGGGGTTTGGACCCGGTCGGACCCGGCCTATTACCCCCTGGGTCGGCCTGAACTGGCTAGTGTGGCCCGGCCCAGCACGGGTGGTCCGGCACAACACGGGCGGTCCAGTCCGGCGGGGTCAGTCCAACCCAGCGCGGGTCGTGGCTCGGCTCGTGGCCGAGCTGGACGCGAAGGGGTGGGGGTCGCCCCCCTGATTTCCGAAACGGCGGACCCCTGTGTGGTTTGCCCTAGTTCTGCTGGCTAAGGGTTTTGAACCCCCAGACTTCTAAGAAACGGTCGGCCATATTGAAAGGCTAGTGTGGATGCCGCGGGACCCGCCGGTCCCGCCTCCTAGTGCACCGGCGGCCGGCCGAGTCCGGCCGCCTCCTCTACAACCACCGCGACACCTGTCCGACCGGCGCGACGCGACGACGCCACACCCCTCCGCCGCGGCCCGCCCTAACCGTGACCTCTTGGTACTTCGGCGCTACGCGACGGCACCCCGCACCACCGCCGAGGCCCGCTATGGCTGTGGTTCCTTCGGATTCACCGACGCGGCGTGATGGCGTGGCACATCTCTGCCGTGGCCCGCTTCAGCCACGGTTCTGTCGTCCCAGCGTGGTGCATCGACACCGCGTCGCCTCCATTTCCAGCCACAAATAAATCCAACAACAAAAAGGGTATGTGTAACGCCCCGACCCCAGCTACCCAGAGCCGGTGCGTTAGTTCGTAACATTGGCATGATCACAAAAGATCAAGTCTTGAAAGGCCGATTAGTTTAGTAGCCTTGGAAACACTAGATACATTCATAAGTCTTTCATTACATCATAAAGTAAACAAACTACAATAACATGGTCTCCATAGTCCACACTTCTATCCTCTTCGGACTATCCCTGCAGGTCATTCATAAAATACTTCTTCACATCCTGGAAAATATTAAAACATTGAAAGGGGTGATCTCAGATGCTCAGTAAGGATAACAATATTGCGGAAGCTTTCATAAATAAACATAAACATTTAAGGCAATGTATAACTAAAACAAAATCCGTTCAAACATGAACTGCAACATAATATGGAAAAAGTAGAATGAGATAATGCCATTTACTTATTCACATGGATATTCTACTGGTCGAATAATCACATGCAATATTAATAACCACTTTCACAATGATGGAATGCATAATGCCGGAATATCATAACCACGTAGTCAAGGCCTCGTGCCAAGACCACAAATAAGATTTTGTCAAGGCCTCGTGCCAAGACACTAGTTTGTCTCATGAGACCTGCCGATGCATCGAGGAGCTATAGCGGGCTCCACCCGTCACTTATTAAGTCCAATGCATTCCTCATATGAATAGGTTTAAACATATCATAAACCATAACATAATCGTATCACATAAAACATGCATAAAGGAAACATAACATCTCCACATTTCAATCACAAGATATAAATAAAACACATTGATATAATAAAAACTCTTTCAAAACCATTTTCAATACCAAAATAAAAGAAAGTTAAAACTTTGTATTTATTTTTCATTAAAAAAAATGATGGCTTGTAGAGGAAGCCGAAACTCAAATAATGGTCACGGCGGCGGAGAAGTAGTTGTCGCCGCATAAGTACGGAAAGTAAAACTTTCCCTTTTTGTCGTTTAGTAAAACGCTTCGTATAAAAAAGATTCCTTTTGAATAAACGTAAAAGTCAAAGGGGTTTATACACCGTATAAAGGAAAGTTTTGTATAAAACCAAATATGCCTCAATGAAAGGGGATTGAGACGAAGTCCTTAAAAAGATCATTTTTTTAAATAAAGTACATCTATAATGTGTATTCACTATAAGTACACATAAATAATGTACAAATACAATATAGGACATAATAATATCATGACATAATTTGAAAGTAGGAGATTAACCCAAAGAATGAAAATTGGGTTAAGAAATTCCCTTACCTTGCGTCCTGTCCTGACTCGACCTTTCATTAACCTCTTGAATAATAAACTATAGTTAATTTATATTTACTTAAGAACCTTTTTCATGTTCATTATTCCTTTTATATCCCTTATTACCATGTTATGAACGTTATTTAATTATTTGAGTTAATAACGGTCGTTTTGTCGATCTTTGGTACTTGAGTCTAAAATAAACTTCTTATAATTACAAGTTGTTCATGTGGTGAAATATCCATTATATCCAGAATTATATTCATGATGTAGATATCATATATATCATATATATACAGTATATACATTCATTCATAATGTCACGTAACATTTAGAGGTAAGAAATGAAAAGCACCGTTCATGGAGACGGTAAGCCGTACGTACGCATGAACGCTACTTTCATTTCTTTAGTGGAATGAAATCATAATGATATAAATTTATAATATAATTACAGTATAATATAGTGTATAATACCATTTAATCCATCCTTTATACATCCCACACATGGCATTAACGATTCAAATCACTTTGAGGGGGCGGTAGTCCGCACTTCCTAAAATGAAATTATCGCGTTTTACCCATAATGGAAATCATAAAGTATGCCATAAATGAGAAATACAGAAGAATAAGTAAAACATAAACATATTATATATCATATATAAATATAGTGACATCTTAATGGCCACCTTTGAAGTTGTTATATGAGTGTTGAACAATCATCGTTTCGTGAGGCAGAAATTCGCCATCCACAGAAACCGTATGTTCTTTAACCATTAGATGTAGGTGTGTGTAAGTGTAGCTCGAATCCTTCTTATAACAACATCCTAGTATATTTAGGATACTGGTGTTGTTACAAAAGAAATGAATAAAAAGAGTTTAGGGGGTTGGAGAAGAAAAATAAAACAAAAAAACATTAGAGAAGACATTACCTCAAAATCGGGTAACTCTTTTTGACTTGAGCCAAAGGCTTCCTTGAGAAGAGTTCTGCCCAAAGTGAGGCTTCTAGGAGTAAGAGGGGGAAGTTGGGAGAGTATTTGGTCAGAGGTTGGCCGAGCCAAATGGCTTGAATGTGTGAATAAGGTGGGAGAGGTGGGGGCCTTTTATAAGTGGAGAGGAGGGGCTCTTTTGGAAAGATTGAAATGTTACATTATTATACAATGATTTTCGGATTCTAAAGGTCCCACACTTATATAATTCGTGGATATGGTGATAAGGGTTCGAAATCGCCTCATCCAATAGGCTTTGGACAAGTGTAAGCCTTGGATTTTGCATTATCTTCTCATTTTATTTAAATCGTTAAATAATGAGTTCATCGCTGCATCATAATGATGTCATAAATAATTTAATTTATTTAATGTCTAAAAATTATACAAAAAATACTATGATGTAGTAAATCTTTTTAGCTTTCTAATTAATATTTATAGTCAAAATTTGGACTTGTGTAACCCCACTTAAAAACTATTTTAATAAAACAACTCATGTTTGTGTCAATTTAATTTTAACATTAAATAAATATATATTAATGTCATTTTCCAACTAAAGTGGCTCCATGGGGTCCCCAAGTTGACCCATGGGTTGTCTTGGTCGCCCATGACTCATCCAGTAGGAGTAGGACAAGTGTCAAGCTCATATCATATTATTAAAACATTGTTTTTACCTTAAACTACACTAATTACCTCTAATCGCGATTAAAAACTTAAAAGTTACTATTCACCAAAAAATTATTTTAATCTCATTGAACCAAATTTTACTTCTTAATTACAACCATGTATGTTGGATTTTTGAAAATCAAATCACATAAGTGGTAATATTTTATTTAAACGAAAAATCAGTTATTTAACTACCACTTAGTGGTTTCACTATTCATAAAAAATTGACGTTTTTCAGAACAATGCCAAAATTTCACCCTAAGCTATAATTGATATTCCAAATTCAAAAATGATGTCTATTTTAAAAAATTCCAAACATATAAGTTGCATTAGTTAATTTTATAATTAATTCCCGCTGTCACAACAAATAGCGTGTTTTTAAGAAACAATTTATATCAAAAGATTGGCAATTGTTTATGTGCAATTTCAATGTTAAATTAATTCTAATGACCACCATTGGATAAAATGGTAAAAATATATTCTAATTATACTTTAAAACCACTAAATAGTATAATTTATCACAATAAATTATTTTGATTAAAAAAGTTGTTTTAAGTATTTTTCACTATTCATAAAAAATTGGAAGTTCTCAGAAAGTTACAAAAAATTCAACTTAGGATAATTTCGATATTACGAATACAAAAATGAAGTCCATTTTGAAATATAAAATTTCTATAATTTTAAAAAGTGGTTATTACTATTCATAACGGCTGCTTTGATTAGTCGCGGTATTTTAGAACTCGAAGTTGCGTACAATGCAAGCTATTGCATTATTGAATGAGAAGCGTATCGTGGAAGCTCGGGGTGTTACATTCTCCCCTCCTTCAATAAATTGTGTCCTCGCAATTTGAAATTTTTCTTTGAAAGTAAAAGGTTGAAAATAGAAAATACCTTTGTGGAAAACCCACATCGGAAATAAGGTTAATAAAAATATAACTTTAAAAGATAGAAAGATAAGTACAAAGGTCACCTGAGATAGCCCATACTAGGATTCTATGAAAATATGGATATGGAGGAGAAAAAAACCATCAAGGTCTGATGGAGAGTTATAGAAAACAGGATTAGGAGAAAGTTTAACTACAAGAAAATCACAAACTTGTGATTGGTTAAACGATCATTGGTTCCCCAGTAGGAAAAGTTAACCGACAACATTTTTGTTTTAAGTTACCTTTTATAAAGTTGAGGAATTTATTTAGGAGATTTACTAAGAATGTAAGGGAATATACATACTTGTTATGTAGACTTTCATTCTTTAATAAATTTTTACCACAAACCCATCTTTCACTCTAAAAGGTAATACAACTCAAAAATATTCTATTTATCCTAATTGTATAAGGTTCCAAATATTAACACATACCATTTAGATTAGTAAAACTATTTTGTAATAACCAGGGACTTCCTGTAGGCTAGTGGTAGGTAATAAAGGCCTGTCGCACTATGATTGTGGGTTCGATTCCTGCAGCTTTGTCCGACGCGACGGGTTATGCCCCACCCTGCAGGTTGTCCTTTTCTTAAAACTATAGTATCATAATATTCCAAAAATAATCTTTATAAATTTTTTTTAACCTTAAACAATACTATCCAAAGATCAACTTAATCCACTCCAACCTTTATAGTTATCCAAAATACTTCTGTCCAACTCACAGTCCAAATTTTATAAGGAAAGTAAGCATAATGAAGATCCTTTTTTTCCACATAACAACATGTGAACACCTTCATCATGTATTCTTTTTAAACATACTGAATTACCATGATCCCTTATTCCTTATAGAATACTAGATATACTCCTTCTATCCAAAAATGTATACAAATCATCAATCAGTTTCAAGGAAGTTAAGAATATCCAATATAATTTATCCAAATCAATCACGTCTTATTCCAAAATAACTATCTTAGTATGAGAACCATATTATTGTTTATATTTTTGTCAACCATATATTTTCCAAAAATTTAACCTACTGTGGAGTTACTTTTCTTGGTTCCACACAATCTCAAGTCCTTGATGAAATAGTACTGCAGTACAATCCTTATATACTCCATAATCATTATAACCAGTACATCATTGATACAACGCTCAAATGACAAAATTCTTTAATAACAACATGAGAACACTAGTCATTCCTCCTCATCTGTGGTAGTATCATAACTTGATTATTATCCAACAACATCATTTGGGGCATACTCTGATGATTTGGACATTGGTTTGCGTAGTGTCCCCACTCCTTGCAGATGAAGCATTGTACATTTGAAACCTTTTTCTTACCCTTGTAGTCACGTACTTTGTGTCCTTTTTCTCTACACTTATAACAAACTCCCATTCCCTTTAGGCAAGTTCCATGATGTTTCTTCCCACAATTACCACATATTGGAAAATTCTTCTTTCCCCTCATCCCTTTATCCATCATTCTCTCTTCCATCCCTTTCGTCTCTTGCTTCGCTTCAAAGCCATAGGACTCAGAGAATTCTTTACTTATCTTATTAACACATGATACTATTTCTTCATATGTTGAGAACACATGGGAGACTATTTCCCTTCGAAATGTTGGATTAATATCGTGAAAGATACGATCCTTCTTACTCTTTGGATCATACGTATTGCTGGAGTTCACATTCCTTCTACTGGGCGCCATTTCTATACAATGGCATAAACTAGGTTAGTTTATGAATTACAATGAATAATTCCAAACTTTTAAAATACTTAATGTAAATTGAACGGTTTATGGATATAATCCATAATCATAAGAATGTTTTCCTTGAGGAAGTATATACTCATAAACCCTACATAATGGTTTGTAAAGAAAATGAGAATCATCCTAAGCAAATCCCCTGGGAGTGTCGTAACCAAGAGTGCAGCAAGGCCCGTTGTCGTGCACCAGTTCTCGTTTGAGTCTAGCTCAAAGAGGTGTTTTCGGGTATTACCCCTAGGTACATCTGTGCCAGAGCTGCCTCTACCTGCTCGTATCCAGACAGGGATGTATTGCTCGGAAAACTCACAAAATCTCTATAATACCAAAATTCAAGGAAGTTCTTCTATACTAATCCTCAAAGTCTATCTTTAGGCTATGTGCTCTAATCAGAGTTTATCTAAATCTAGCTTCCAAGGTTAGTACTAAACTTCCTCTGATACCAACTGTAACGCCCCGACCCCAGCTACCCAGAGCCGGTGCGTTAGTTCGTAACATTGGCATGATCACAAAAGATCAAGTCTCGAAAGACCGATTAGTTTAGTAGCCTTGGAAACACTAGATACATTCATAAGTCTTTCATTAAATCAAAAAGTAAACAAACTACAATAACATGGTCTCCATAGTCCACACTTCTATCCTCTTCGGACTATCCCTGCAGGTCATTCATAAAATACTTCTTCACATCCTGGAAAATATTAAAACATTGAAAGGGGTGATCTCAGATGCTCAGTAAGGATAACAATATTGCAAAAGCTTTCATAAATAAACATAAACATTTAAGGCAATGTATAACTAAAACAAAAGCCATTCAAACAAGAACTGCAACATAATATGGCAAAAGTAGAATGAGATAATGCCATTTACTTATTCACATGGATATTCTACTGGTCGAATAATCACATGCAATATCAATAACCACTTTCACAATGATGGAATGCATAATGCCAGACTATCATAACCACGTAGTCAAGGCCTCGTGCCAAGACCACAAATAAGATTTTGTCAAGGCCTCGTGCCAAGACACTAGTTTGTCTCATGAGACCTGCCGATGCATCGAGGAGCTATAGTGGGCTCCACCCGTCACTTATTAAGTCCAATGCATTCCTCATATGAATAGGTTTAAACATATCATAAACCATAACATAATCGTATCACATAAAACATGCATAAAGGAAACATAACATCTCCACATTTCAATCAAAAGATATAAATACAACACATTGATATAATAAAAACGCTTTCAAAACCATTTTCAATACCAAAATAAAAGAAAGTTAAAACTTTGTATTTATTTTTCATTAAAAAAATGATGGCTTGTAGAGGAAGCCGAAACTCAAATAATGGTCACGGCGGCGGAGAAGTCGTTGTCGCCGCATAAGTACGTAAAGTAAAACATTCCCTTTTTGTCGTTTAGTAAAACGCTTCGTATAAAAAATATTCCTTTTGAATAAATGTAAAAGTCAAAGGGGTTTATACACCGTATAAAGGAAAGTTTTGTATAAAACCAAATATGCCTCAATGAAAGGGGATTGAGACGAAGTCCTTAAAAAGATCATTTTTTTAAATAAAGTACATCTATAATGTGTATTCACTATAAGTACACATAAATAATGTACAAATACAATATAGGACATAATAATATCATGACATAATTTGAAAGTAGGAGATTAACCCAAAGAATGAAAATTGGGTTAAGAAATTCCCTTACCTTGCGTCCTGTCCTGACTCGACCGTTCTTTAACCTCCTGAATAATAAACTAGAGTTAATTTATATTTACTTAAGAACCTTTTTCATGTTCATTATTCCTTTTATATCCCTTATTACCATGTTATGAACATTATTTAATTATTTGAGTTAATAACGGTCGTTTTGTCGATCTTTGGTACTTGAGTCAAAAATAAACTTCTTATAATTACAATTTGTTCATGTGGTGAAATATACATTATATCCAGAATTATAATCATGATGTAGATATCATATATATCATATATATACAGTATATACATTCATTCATAATGTCACGTAACATTTAGAGGTAAGAAATGAAATGCACCGTTCATGGAGACGGTAAGCCGTACGTACGCATGAACGCTACTTTCATTTCTTTAATGGAATGAAATAATAATGATATAAATTTATAATATAATTACAGTATAATATAGTGTATAATACCATTTAATCCATCCTTTATACATCCCACACATGCCATTAACGATTCAAATCACTTTGAGGGGGCGGTAGTCCGCACTTCCTAAAATGAAATTATCGCGTTTTACCCATAATGGAAATCATAAATTATGCCATAAATGAGAAATACAGAAGCATAAGTAAAACATAAACATATTATATATCATATATAAATATAGTGACATCTTAATGGCCACCTTTGAAGTTGTTATATGAGTGTTGAACAATCATCATTTCGTGAGGCAGAAATTCACCATCCACAGAAACCGTATGTTCTTTAACCATTAGATGTAGGTGTGTGTAAGTGTAGCTCGAATCCTTCTTATAACAACATCCTAGTATATTAAGGATACTGGTTTTGTTACAAAATAAATGAATAAAAAGAGTTTAGGGGGTTGGAGAAGAAAAATAAAACAAAACAACATTAGAGAAGACATTACCTCAAAATCGGGTAACTCTTTTTGACTTGAGCCAAAGGCTTCCTTGAGAAGAGTTCTGCCCAAAGTGAGGCTTCTAGGAGTAATAAGGGGAAGTTGGGAGAGTATTTGGGCAGAAGTTTGCCGAGCCAAATGGCTTGAAGGTGTGAATAAGGTGGGAGAGGTGGGGGCCTTTTACAAGTGGAGAGGAGGGGCTCTTTTGGAAAGATTGAAATGTTACATTATTATACAATGATTTTAGGATTCTAAAGGTCCCAAACTTATATAATTCGTGGATAAGGTGATAATGGTTCGAAATATCCTCATCCAATAGGCTTTGGACAAGTGTAAGCCTTGGATTTTGCATTATCTTCTCATTTTATTTAAATCATTAAATAATGAGGTCATCGCTGCATCATAATGATGTCATAAATAATTTAATTTATTTAATGTCTAAAAATTATAAAAAAAATACTATGATGTAGGAAATATTTTTATCTTTCTAATTAATATTTATAGTCAAAATTTGGACTTGTGTAACCCCACTTAAAAACTGTTTTAATAAAACAACTCATGTTTGTGTCAATTTAATTTTAACATTAAATAAATATATATTAATGTCATTTTCCAACTAATGTGGCTCCATGGGGTCCCCAAGTTGACCCATGGGTTTTCTTGGTCGGACATTACTCATACAATAGTAGTAGGACAAGTGTCAAGCTCATATCCTATTATTAAAACATTGTTTTTACCTTAAACTACACTAATTACCTCTAATCGCGATTAAAAACATAAAAGTTACTATTCACCAAAAAATTATTTTAATCTCATTGAACCAAATTTTACTTCTTAATTACAACCATGTATGTAGGATTTTTGAAAATCAAATCACATAAGTGGTAATATTTCATTTAAACGAAAAATCAGTTATTTAACTACCACTTAGTGGTTCCACTATTCATCAAAAATTGACGTTTTTCAGAACAATGCCAAAATTTCACCCTAAGCTATAATTGATATTCCAAATTCAAAAATGATGTCTATTTTACAAAATTCCAAACATATAAGTTGCATTAGTTAATTTTATAATTAACTCCCGCTGTCACAACAAATAGCGTGTTTTTAAGAAACAATTTATATCAAAAGATTGGCAATTGTTTATGTCCAATTTCAATGTTAAATTAATTCTAATGACCACCATTGGATAAAATGGTAAAAATATATTCTAATTATACTTTAAAACCACTAAATAGTATAATTTATCACAATAAATTATTTTTATTAAAAAAGTTGTTTTAAGTATTTTTCACTATTCATAAAAAATTGGAAGTTCTCAGAAAGTTACAAAAAATTCAACTTAGGATAATTTCGATATTACGAATACAAAAATGAAGTCCATTTTGAAATATAAAATTTATATAATTTTAAAAAGTGGTTATTACTATTCATAACAGCTACTTTGATTAGTCGCGGTATTTTAGAACTCGAAGTTGCGTACAATGCAAGCTATTGCATTATTGAATGAGAAGCGTATCGTGGATGCTCGGGGTGTTACAGTATGAGGTTTGGCCATGTTTGTGTGGTCCGACCTCCTCTGTTAAATTGATAACAAGCGGTCAAAAACACGACATGGTCGACGATAGACAATGGGAAAATTTAATTGATTAAATTTGAACTTAACCCCTACCTCGAAGAAATTCACGAAAGCTAGCGTCGCAGGGGTGGTTTCGATGATGGCATTGGCATGCGTATAAGGAGGGGATGGTGTTTCACACCAGCTGCGGAGAGGGAAAAGAATGGCATGTCGATCTCTCCTTGCGGTGACGACAGTCTTCGTCGAAGTCTTGACGTTCTTCAACGAAGGCGATGGAGTTCTTCAAGACTTTGAGTTTTCTTCCCAAAGTCTCCACACAACGAAACAACCAAAATAATATAAGGATTTTGCCTTATTTTATTTACTTATACCAACATTTCAAAATTTCAAAAGTTGAATTCACTTAATTAATCTTGAGTTTTCAAAATGAATGGGGTGTTAAGTTGGCATTATTAAATTGAGGGAGAGTCACATAATTTAAGAGGGGGGTTTAGAGGAGTTGGGGAATATGAAAAGGTGGGGGCTCGTGTGGGCCCCACCTCACTAATATCCTATCAAGAGGAGTTAGGATTTAGTGGGTCCCACCCAAACTCCCATACATAGGAATAAACCACATAGAAAAGAGAAATAAAATTGTGACACAACTTTATTTCACTTTACACTTAATCTATTCTTAAACAACTCCTCCCGAGCAAACGAAACTCCAATAAAGGTCTTCTTAAGCAATTACCGGTGCTACGGTTTCATCGGTGCCCTCAGATTTCGATTACGAGCACTGGTTCAAAAGATAGAAAATCCTGCTCGTTCGTTCACCGAAAGTACCCAAGCTAAACTTCGGAAATTGATTCCGAGAACAACGGGTCTCAGAATCAGGTGTCTTCAGAAACTGCATACTCATAAAATTCCAAAGAAATTAAGAAGATTTTTTTTTTGAAATTTACTGGTCTTTACATTACTCCCACCTCAGGTATTTACGTCACCCTAAAGATACATCACAAACTAGGGAAACAAATGAGGGTACTGTGCACACATCTGAGCCTACCACTCCCAAGTGATCTCCTGGAGGTTCCCATGCTGCCACCTGATGTGAACTAGAGGAATCGACCGCCCACGCAGGACCCGCTCATGTCGATCCTCGATCTCTACCGAGACCTCCGCAAAATTCACCCCGTCATCGATATCCAGCTCCCCGTGATCAATGATATGCATCGGTTCGTGCACGTATCTCCTCAGCTAAGATATGTGGAAGACTTCGTGAACCCGGTGCAACTGATGTGGAAGAGCCAGGCGATAAGCCACCTCACCCATCCCGCTAAGAACCTGGAATGGTTTGATGAAGCGCGAAGATAACTTGCCACCCCGGCCAAATCTCCGTAATCCATGCTGAGGTGAAACCCGTAAGAAAATGTGGTCGCCATCCTCGAACTCTAGTGGTCTCCACCTCCTGTCAGCATAAGACTTCTATCGGCTCTGAGCTGTCCTCATCCGCTCTTAGATGACCTGGACCTTCTCTCTCGTAGCCTGAACTATCTCTGGTTCTACATGTACTCACTCCAACACTATCCAAAAAGGATATCTGAAAACACGTCCAGCTGTTGTCTCACCACTCCTAACAGTTGAATGCCCGATCTCCTACTAAGAGCATCCACTACAACGTTCCCCTTCTCAGGAGTATAAACTGTTTCGATGTCATAGTCCTGGAGGATCTCAAGCCATCACCGCTATCTCAAGTTCATGTCCTTTAGTGAAAAGATACACCTGAGACTTTTGAGTTGGTGAGAACCGTAAACCGTTCGCTCGACGAATAATGGGTGAGGATATCCATTTGTAAGAACTAAAATCCACCCTTCTTCATCTATAATCTACAAGATCTGCTGAGATTCTTCCTCTGCCGATAAGAGAAATCTGGTCTCATCCCCTGGATGAACCACGTCCTTTGCCTAATACAGTCAATCTTGACATGAATGGTACTATTTCATGCCATGGATGACGTTGTAGGGCCTCGATGCTACTACCAAGAGATCCAACCATTAAACTCGCCTCCAAGGGTCGAGTCACACTGTCGGCAGCAGTGTGTGGTCACTAGGTCTCCTTTAGTAGGAATCTCGAAAGTGAGGGTCAAGTCAACGGTTTTCTACGGAACCTCTCAGTATCAACTATATAAAAAGGACAGGGAAGAAAACGTCACAAGAACAAGTGTCCTTTATTACTGCAGCTCAAGGTACAAAGACACAAAGCATCCACAAACAAAACATCAATAAATATAGAAGCAACATGAACAAGTATACATGTCTGGAGCTTGTCCTGCTCCTACCCATCTGCTCCCAAAGCTCCATGGTCGTAGGCCTCAGCTACCTGAAGCTGACCTCTCCCCTTTCAACCCGTTCCATGTGGTCGGGGTGGTCTTCCTAGTGGTGGTGGTGGTAGGGCCTCAAAGCATCGCCCACCACCCGCTACTCGGCCAGCTCCTCTGCCTCATCCGCATGCTCCCTATGGACAGCCACGGTCTAACCTCTATCTGGGAGGTCCCTCTACTGCCTGCTCCTCATCCGCAGGACGGGTCGGGCATTCTCGAGCAATGTGACCCTGCCCGCCGCATGCATAGCATTGTCTGCTCCTCGTGTGGCTGGTTCTGTTTTGTGTGCCCCGCAAAACCGAACCTGTTTCCTGAGATTGATCGTCTGATGGTCTGGCCCGCTTGGTCCTCTGCATCATCTGTCTACTGCCGGCTATAGAAGGCTCTACTGCGGGTCATACTGTGGAGGGTCTCGCTGCTGGTGACTTCTCAGCGAGAAAACTATCCACTAGAAGGGCTCTCTCTAGCACCCCCGCATTCGTCGAGATGTTGAGGGAGATCATCGAAGCCTTGATCTCATGCCTTAGTCCCTACTCAAAGGTCCGGGCCCTGAATAACGGGTCGCGTACCATATCTGTGGAGTAGCGCTAGAGATCGGTAAATCTCACCGAGTACTGGACTACTGCCATGCTGCCCTGCCAGGGCTATAGTATCTCCTGAATGCGCACCGCACGGAGGGTGGCTGGAACGAACTCCAAGCGGAAGAGGCTCTTGAAGTCCATCCAAAGAAGAGATGCCTCGTCATGCACCTGGAGCATCAGGATCCACCATCTACCTGCTGCCGCGTGCAGGAGACTCATCGCAAGGATCACCATAAGATTTGCTGGTGTCCCTACCAATCTGAAGACTCGAACTACAGCCTCCATCCAATCATCAGCTGCCTGAGGGTCCGTATCCCCATGGAACCTGGGCGGTCTCTGAAGTTGAAACTCGTGTAGTGCACTAAGGCGATGTTCACTCTCAGCTATTGGGGCTGGTGGCATCGGTGGATCGGCGGGTAGAGGTACCGCCAGTGCCTCTGCTTTAATGGGTCCCTGCACTGAGGCCTCGTCACTCGGTGGGCTGCCGTCTCGCACAAATCTCGGAACCCTAGCTGGCTGCCGTCGTGGGGCCATTTTGAAGGGAACAGGTGTGCCACGGTCAATACAGTAAACCTGGTGAGACGACACAAAGTAATCACAAAGAAATCTTTTGAAACACACATGAAATCAATGTTTTCGTTTACTGAGTCGGAAATCAGAAGTCAGGGTCCTTTTGTATGGATACGTCGGCCGCCGTACCAACACAGGACTCCCTGGACTGATAACCACACTCAATACCCTTAACAATATTACTTCATAGAGTAGAAATATTAGATTCCTGAGTTCTGCAGAAGAACCGAACTCCTCTGATACCAATTTGTCACGACCCATCCTCGAGGCCCGTGTCGTGACTACCCCAAGCCCGCCTTCCATAGGCCAGGGGCTGGCAACTAGCACCAAAGGCGTAAATCCCGATAAGAGAGAGGGAATTTCCTTTATAAAAGAAAACAAACAACACAGAGTACAAAAGCTGAAGTAAACACTAAGTAAACTGAGTACAAAAGTAAGTACTGAAGTAAATGGGCCAGTATACAAACCCAACTGAAAGTACAGTACAACTATGAAAAGAAAGTACAACAGCTAAAAATTAGAGCAGCAAACACCAAGACATCCTCCGGAACTCCCACCTGAAGGGTGAGTACTCATAGTCTTGTCATCTCCTCATGTCCGGTTGTCCACTCCGTGTACGTCCCTCCTGATAGTCCACCTCTGGGTACCGTCCCACTCTACAAGCCTCAACCGCGATCAGCGTTGTCTGTCATCTGCAACCAACATAATGTAGTGCGGGCATAGCCCGTGCATGGGTGAGTATACAATAATCAGTAGGGACCCCGAGACTCCCGAAGGTCTCCTAGAATCCACGAAGGATAAACCACAAAGGAAAGATACAATCACAAAGTATCAACCAACTCTACTTAGGTATATTCCCATACATATACCTAAGTCATCAATTCCAGTTCTTCTCCAACTCACGAGCCCAAGTTCAACTGATTCCACACAGGAAAGTACAACCCAAATCCACACAGGAAAGCACAACCCAATCTACACAGGATAGCAAGTCAATAATATCGAAGATAATGATAGAAAGTCAAGACTGATCTCACACAGGTATACTACTTCTGAAGAGAGGTGGAGATGATTAGATGTAGCCACTGAATCATCTCCTATGACGACCCTACGTAGGATCCTAGAACAGAATTCGTCACTGCCGAATCCACAGAGGATCCAAGTATAGTAGTCATCACTGCCGAACCCACAGAGGATCCACGTACAGTCGAAAAGGATGCTGAACCCACAGAGGATCTCAGTACATAAGTCATCGTCGTCGAACCCACGGAGGATCCCAGCATGGTAGACGTCGTCGTTGAACCCACGGAGGATCCCAGTATGGTAGACGTCATCGTCGAACCCATTGAGGATCCTAGTATGGTAGTCGTCCTCGTCGAACCCACTAAGGATCCTAGTATGGTAGTTGTCATTGTCGAACCCACAGAGGATCCTTGCATGGAAGTCCTCATCTTCATCGCAGCCAGCTCTAGGGTTCCCGTACACAGCACGCTCGATTCCGGGAGGGTCTGCTTTCCGAGCCAAGGGGGTCGATACATAAACTGTCACAAAGTCCAGAGTTGATATATCATAAAGTTACGTCTCATCAAAAGGAACTCAACGCGAAAGACGGCGCGTCAATCAGACGCCCGGTCTGAGAGTTATTGGTTTTTTCGTCCCAGGGGCCAGGTTGATTTTTAAGCTAAAACCAACCCAACCATACTCTAGCTACATCCAAACCTCGACCAGAGTAAGACAAAAGAAATGTCTCACTAAGAGAAATCCTACAAAGCTGGCGGCACGTCAATCGGACATCCGGAGCTCAAGTTATAAGCATTTCCGCTCCGAGGGCCCGGTTGGTTCCGTGTTCGAACCAACCCGGCCTTACCCAAAGTTCTTCAAATCCTTGGGTTTAATATATCAAAACGACTGTCTCGATTCAAGGATCCCAGCGCAACTGACAGTGCATCAATCGGAGGTCCGTATCCCATGTTATGGGTGTTTGAACAGATCTGTCTGTAAATAGGGGGTTTGGGCCCGGTCTGACCCGGCCCATTACCCCCTAGGTCGGCCCGAACCTGCTAGCACGGCCTGGACCAGCGCGGGCGGTCTGGCCCACCGCGGGCAATCCGGCCCGGTGCTGGTGGTCCGGCCCGGCGCGGGTGGTCCGGCCCACCGTGGGCCGCGGCTCGGCTCGTGGCCGAGCTGGACGCGAAGGGGGGGGGGGCTGATTTCCGAAACTGCGGACCCCTATGGGGTCCGTCCTAGCTGTACTGTCCGAGGGTTTTGAACCCCCGGACTTCTAGGAAACCGGCGGACATATTGGTCGGCCGGTGTGGCTGTCACGGGACCCGCCAGTCCCGCCTCCTAGTGCGCCGACGACCAGCCGAGTCCGGCCGCCTCCTCTGCAACCGCCACGGCCCCTATCCGACCGGCGCGGCGCGACGGCGCCGCGCCCCTCCTCCGCGGCCCGCTCCAGCCGTGGTTCCTTCGGATTCACCAGCGCGACACGATGGCATCCCGCATATCCGCCACGGCCCGCTCCGGCCACGGTTCTCTCATCCCCGCGCGGTGCATCAGCACCGTGTCGCCTCCATTTCCAGCCACAAAGAAAGCCAACAACAAAAAGGGGAGGAGGTTTGGCCGTGTTTGTGCGGTCCGAACTCCTCCGTTATATTGATAACAAGAGGTCAAAAACACGACATGGTCGACTATAGACAAAGCATAAATTTAATTGATTAGATTTCAGATTAACCCCTACCTCTAAGAAATTCGCAGAAGCTAGCATCGCGGGGGTGGTTTTGATGACGACGTTGGCTTGCGTCCAAGGAGGGGACGACGTTTCACACCAGCTGCAGAGAAGGAAATGAACGAAACGTCGATCTCTCCTTGCGGTGACATCGTTCTTCGTCGAAGTCTTGACATTATTCAACGAAGGCGATGGAGTTCTTCAAGACTTTGAGTTTTCTTCCCAAAGCCTCCACACAACGAAACAACCAAAATAAAATAAGGCCTTTGCCTTATTTTATTTACTTATGCCAAAATTTCAAAATTTCAAAAGTTGAATTCACTTAATTAATCTTGAGTTGTCAAAATGATTGGGGTGTTAAGTTGGAATTATTAATGTGAGGGAGAGTCACATAATTTAAGAGGGGGGGGGGGGTTTAGAGGAGTTAGGGAATTTGAAAAGGTGGGGGCTCATGTGGGCCTCACCTCACTAATATCCTATCAAGAGGAGTTAGTATTTTAGTGGGTCCAACCCCAACTCCCATACCTAGGAATAAACCACCTAGAAAAGAGAAATAAAATCATGACACAACTTTATTTCACTTTACACTTAATCCATTCTTAAAAAACTCCTTCCAAGAAAACGAAACTCCAATAAAGGACTTCTTAAGCAATTACCGGCGCTGCAGTTTCATCAGTGCCCGAAGATTTTGATTCTGAGCACTATTCAAAAGTTTGAAAAACCCGCTCGTTCGTTCACTGAACTTACTCGAGCTAAACTTCGGAAATTGATTTTGGGCACACCGGGCCTCGGAATCCGGTGCTGTCAGAAACTGCATACTCGTAAAATCCCAAAGAAATTAAGAAAAAAATTTCCTTGAAATTTACGGGTCTTTACATTTAATGTGAAAACTGGGTTCTGGTGACAACACAACCACCCCGCCTTAACATGGTCATCGGGTCCTGGTCCACCAGGTACCACCAGTTGCCCCACATACATGTGGGGCCCACACCAGGGTCCACCCACGTGCCAAAACGGGTCATCTGACTAATGATAGTCCCCACAGGCCAACACATGTCATTTCCAGTATGTTTTATCCTCACTCACACACACCCTGAAAACTTCCCAGAAGGTCATCTATCCTGATCACTACTCCAGGCCGAGCACGCTTCAGTGAACGTACCCAAGCTAAATTTCGGAAATTGATTCCGGGCACACCGGGCCTCAGAATCAGGTGCCGTCAGAAACTGCATACTCGTAAAATCCCAAATAAATTAAGAAAAAAATTTCCTTGAAATTTAAGGGTCTT
Organism: Viscum album; assembly: GCA_963277665.1. Classification (NCBI taxonomy): domain Eukaryota; kingdom Viridiplantae; phylum Streptophyta; class Magnoliopsida; order Santalales; family Viscaceae; genus Viscum; species Viscum album. Next base: position 339,131,305 of record OY728131.1, read on the forward strand.
TACATTTAATATGACAACTGGGTTCTGGTGACAGCACAACCACCCCGCCTTAACATGGTCATCGGTTCCTGGCCCACCAGGTACCACCAGTTTTGCTACTGATATGTGGGGCCCACCCCAGGGTCCACCCATGTGCCTGAACAGGTCATCTGACTAATTATAGTCTCCACAGGCCAACACATGTCATTTCCAGTGTGTTTTGTCCTCACTCACACACACCCTGAAAACTTCCCAGGAGGTCATCCATCCTGATCACTGCTCCTGGCCAAGCACGCTTCACTGAACGTATCGGATCTAAAATTAGGAAATTGATTCCGGGCACACCGGGCCTCGGAATCAGGTGCATTAGAAACTACATACTCGTAAAATCCCAATGAAAATAAGATAAAAAATTTCTTAAAATTTACGTGTCTTTACATTTAATTTGACTACTAGGTCCTGATGACAGCACAACCACCCCGCCTTAACATGGTCGTCGGGTCCTGGCCCACCAGGTACCACCAGTTGCCCCACAGACATGTGGGGCCCACCCTAGGGTCCACCCACGTTCCTGAACGGGTCATCTTACTAATGATAGTCCCCACAGGCCAACACATGTCATTTACAGTGTGTTTTGTCCTCACTCACACACACCCTGAAGACTTCCCAGGAGGTCATCCATCCTGATCACTGCTCCAGGCCAAGCACGCTTCACTGAACGTACTAGAGCTAAACTTCAGAAATTGATTCTGGGCACACCGGGCCTCGGAATTAGGTTCCATCAGAAACTACATACTCGTAAAATCCCAATGAAAATAAGAAGAAAAATTCTTAAAATATACGGGTCTTTACATTTAATTTGACTACTGGGTCCGGGTGACAGCACAACCACCCCGTCTTAACATGGCCGTCGGGTCCTGGCCCGCCAGGTACCACCAGTTGCCCTGCAGACACATGGGTCCCACCCAAGGATCCACCCACATGCCTGAACGGGTCATCTGACTAATGATAGTCCCCACATGCCAACACATGTCATTTCCAGTGTGTTTTGTCCTCACTCACACACACCCTGAAAACTTCCCAGGAGGACACCCATCCTGATCACTACATTAGGCCAATCACGCTTAACTGTGGAGTTCTAATCAGACAGGATCCCGAAAATAAATGTGCACCTTGTTGACATGTGTCATATAATTTAGTCATTTAACCCTTTATCATTTGGGGATGTTACAATCACCCCCCCTTTAGAGCACAACACCCTCATTGTGGGCCATACCCACACCCTGAAAACTTCCCAGGAGGTCATCCATCCTGATCACTACTCCAGGACAAGCACGCTTCACTAAACGTACCCGAGCTAAACTTTGGAAATTGATTCCAGGCACACCGGACCTCGGAATCAGGTGCCATCAGAAACTGCATACTCGTAAAATCCCAAAGAAATTAAGAAAAAAAATTTCATAAAATTTACGGGTCTTTACATTTAATTTGACAACTGGGTCTTGGTAACAGCACAACCACCTCGCCTTAACATGGCCATCGGGTCCTGGCCCACCAGGTACCACCAGTTGCCCCACAGACACGTGAGACCCACCCAAGGATCCACCCACGTGCCTGAATGGGTCATCTGACTAATGATAGTCCCCACAGGCCAACACATGTCATTTCCAGTGTGTTTTGTCCTCACTCACACACACCCTGAAAACTTCCTAGGAGGTCACCCATCCTGATCACTACTCCAGGCCAATCACGCTTAACTGTGGAGTTCTAATCAGATAGGCTCCCAAAAAGAAAGGTGCACCTTGTTGACATGTGTCATATCATTTAGTCATTTAACCCTTTATCATTTGGGGATGTTACAATCACCCCCCCCCCCTTAGAGCACAACGCCCTCGTTGTGGGCCTTACACACACCCTGAAAACTTCCCAGGAGGTCATCCATCCTGATCACTACTCCAGGCCAAGCACGATTCACTGAACGTACCCAAGCTAAACTTCGGAAATTGATTCCGGGCACACCGGGCCTCGGAATCAGGTGCTATCAGAAACTCTATACTCGTAAAATCCCAAAGAAATTAAGAAAAAAAAATTCTTGAAATTTACGGGTCTTTACATTTAATTTGACAACTAGGTCCTGGTGACAGCACAACCACCCCCCAAACATGTGGGGCCCAACCCAGGATCCACCCACATGCCTGAACGGGTCATCTGACTAATGATAGTCCCCACATGCCAAAAAATGTCATTTCTAGTGTGTTTTTCCCTCACTCACACACACCCTGAAAAGGTCATCTGACTAATGATAGTCCCCACATGCCAACAAATGTCATTTCCAGTGTGTTTTGCCCTCACTCACACACACCCTGAAAACTTCCCAGGAGGTCACCCATCTTGATCACTACTCCAGGCCAGACATGCTTAACTGTGGAGTTCTAATCAGACAGGCTCCCGAAAAGAAAGGTGCACCTTGTTGACATGAGTCATATCATTTAGTCATTTAACCCTTTATCATTTGGGGATGTTACAATCACCCCCCCTTTAGAGCATAACACCGTCGTTGTGGTCCCTACATCTCAACCCAGGCAGTGCGCCGCACTTAAGGCTGGGTTCCTCCTCTGATACCAAATGTGACAACTGGGTCCTGGTGACAGCACAACCACCCCGCCTTAACATGGTTGTCGGGTCCTGGCTCACCAGGTACCACCAGTTGCCCCGCAGACACGTGGGGCCCACCCCGGGATCCACCCACGTGCCTGAATGGGTAATCTGACTAATGATAGTTCCCACAAGCCAACACATGTCCTTTCCAGTGTGTTTTGTCCTCACTCACACACACCCTGAAAAACTTCCCAGGAGGTCACCCATCCTGATCACAACTCCAGGATAGGCACGCTTAACTATGGAGTTCTAATCAGGCAGGCTTTCGAAAAGGACGGTGCACCTTGTTGACATGAGTCATATCATTTAGTCATTTAACCCTTTATCGTTTGGGGACGTTACAAAGTAAGGGTAAACATAGAGAACATAAAACAACCCATAAAAATAAGAATGTAAAAACATGAACATAAGGTTTAAATATCAAAATTTGGTGTCATGAAATAAATATTGTCAATATATAAGGCATAGATCATAAAGGAACATTAACCATGATAAAATATAATTGGCATAAAAATGGAATTGTGGAAAAAAAAATAAGCACATAATATGATTTCTATAGTAGTCATGGAATTTCTTCCAAGAACATCATTGTGGACAAAGTCCATTACTGATCCGGATTTACTTTCCATTCCATCCATGTATTACTAAAACAGATTTACTTACCATTCCAGATCTGTATTACTGAAGCAGTTTTACTTTCCATTCCAGTCATGTGTATATCATGAGATATAAATCATTACCCAATGTATTGGAGGGAGATATAGGTCCCACCCATCTCATAATGAAATCATTCTTACATGCACCACAAAATATAAATCATTAATCATAGTATAACTCAATAAATAAAATCGGTTTCTTAATAATCATTCCATCATAACATAATCCATATAAAATATCATTCCATCATTAAAAAAATCAAATCATTTTTATAATAGGGATAGAAACATAACCCTATGTCATCTTTTATGTAAAATAATTTTGATAAAACTCTTGTACTTAATTTTTGAAGAAAATATCCTTTCTTTTTAATTTTTTTTCCTTTCTCAAAATGCCACACAATTTTAAAAGGGAAGAATTTAGTTGAAATAAAATTGAAATCATGTATAATAAGACTCATAGGAATATAGTGTTAAAAAACTGTAAAAACCCATTCATGCCATATAAGATAAAAAAAAATTCTCCTCGTACTTTTTCTGGAAAAGCTAAAAAGTACCTCAAATCGAATAACAAAAAAAGATTCATTTCATACCGTATAATAAAAATTCAGCAAAGTGTAAAATTAACTTCAAAAAACAATATTAAATATTAAGTAAATATTAATTTTGATGATAAATATACCCCAATAAATAATTATGTATAAACAATCTTAGATAAAAATGAGATTGCAAAATTATCCCTTACCTTAGGTCCGATTTATTCGGTATGTGCTCGAAACTTCTATATAGTGGGTTAAAACATATTTTTATCTTGTAACTAAACCATAATAATATTTATGATATCATATATGATTCACTTATGACTTTATATTTTCTGTTTATTTATCAATTATATGTTAAAGCACCATTTTGGGTAATAGTCGTTTTATTTATCATACATATTTTGACTGGTTATTCTTAATCTTATCACCTAGATCATGATTTAATTAGTCAAATAATGTAAAAAATGATTTATATATCACAATTATTTAGTATATAAATATATATAATATATAGATAAAGGAAATTTAATACACCGTTCATGGAGATGATGGGCCATACGTACACATGAACACTATTTCTGTTTCCTTATTTAATTGAATTGAAGAATGTAAATGACACATATATATAAACCTACCTCCAGTAGAATTATTATTTCATATATTTCATTATTATTTATTATATATACTTTATAATCATTCTTGAATGGTTAACATGGAGAATGAGTCCCATCGCGTCATGGAGATGGTATGTCGTACGTACGCACGAATGACGATATCATTCCCTTGATGGTTAAATGGTATGGAATTGAATGGTATATTAATTCTAAAGAAATAATATCATTTATATTCATTATTTAAATCCATTATACTCATTAATATACCCTTCCAAATTACGTATTGTTGAATAACAATTACACCACGGCGTATAGATGATATGTCGTACACACGCACACATGGTGATATTGTTATTCGTAGGATAGATAAAGGAAGTATAAGATTATAAAATAATTTTAATAACATCTCTGAATATATAACAAAATAGATTTATTACTTTATTATGTAAAAAAAATAATAAGAGTAAGTAGAATAAGAAAAGAATTTTGAAAGGGGTGATAAAAAAATTACCTTTTTTTCGGGTATCTCATTCTGGTATGTACAAAAGGACTCCTTAAGATATTTTCTTGAAAAAAGGGTAGCCTCTAGGATGAAGTGAGGAAAATTTTGAGGAGATTTTTGTTGGGGTTGTATGATCCAATAGGCTTTGGAGGTGTGATTAAAAGAGATGGAGAGTTTCCCTTTTATAAGAGAGGGGAGGTGCACCTTTGGAAAGTCTTGAAATATTAATTTATAATGAATTCATTTTCGGTTTATAATACTCAAAATCTCATTTTTTTCAAATATAAGATGAGTATGGGTCTAAATAATCTCAACCAATAAAATTTAGACATGTTTTGATATTATATTAAACCTTATATTTTTTATTTATCCTTTTTTAATCTATTTAATTTTATTTGTGGTAATAATATTTGAAATATTAAATGGTTATCAATATTAACTTTTGTGTTGTCAATTTCCCATAATTGGATACTGATATTTTAGACTATATAATTTTCACTTTTTAATTTTTAATTATTTTAGTGTTTTTTAAATAATTTAATAATATGTTATGTTTATAAAATATCAAGTGTCAATTTTGAAACAATTCATTTATTTGAAATTAAATAAAATTCACGCATAAGATAAATTCAATAAAAATATTTAATACACTCTTAAAATTACATAGTCACCTATAAAATTCATAGAGAACATTAATTAGTTCATATGATATTAATTTTAATATTTTTAAAACCATCTATTTGATATTTCTATCAATAAAATTATTTCTACATCAGTATTGTTTCATCATTAATAGAAATTATTTAATCTCTAAAAACTATAAATAAAATCACATGATGTAGATAAATTTATTATAATTATAGAGACTATTTATTTTCTAAGTTTTATCATGTTTATCAGTATATTAAAATTATTATACTTATATGATATATGTGTGACATGTTGTCACCTTCTTTTGTATTAATTATAATTACATCACTTTCATGAACAAAAGGTCCATTAAATGAGTCAATTAAGACCCATAGGTGATATTGGTATAATTTAATTCATCTAATAAAATATTTTTAGGTGTTATCATATTGTTAGTTACCCTAATTTACCCAATTTACCTTTAAGTGTGGTAAATAAAAAATTTCGTAGTTATAATTCATAATATCAAAAAAATAAAAGTAACTTATTAACATAATTTGGACTAAGTAATTAAAAATAAGGAATCCATTTTTCATAATTAAAAACACATAATTTTCATAAATTAATTTAAAATTAATTCCAATTGCCAAAACCAAAAAGCAGTTTTATAAGAAGTAAAAACTTATCAAAATATTTTCATGTGTTTATTTCCAATTTAAATGTGAAATTACTTCAAATGAAAAAATTGGATTAAATGATAAAAAAATAATCTAATTAAACTTTAAAACCAATGAAGAATATAATCTAACTATATGAATAATTTAGACGAAAAGGATGTTTTTAATTAAAATGCATTATTTTTCACTATTCATCAAAATAAGTATTTCATCAAAAAATACCAAAAATTTCAACCAAGTTAAATTTTGATGTACCACCTTGAAAGAATAAATTTTATTTTATCAAATGGAATATATAAAAGTGTAAAAAACTAGATTTTAAATTGGAGACTCGTTAAAGGGTGGAAAATATACATTCTTTAAAAATACTTCTTTTACCTGAAAAATTGAATTTTTTCTTATATCAAGTTCTTGAAAATACATTAGTTGAATTTTAATGTTATATAAAATTTAAAATATAATTAATAATATTCATAAAGGCTTGTTTATATCCCATTAAATAATAATATTTTAATAATATATCGTTGTTTAGTGAAACTCGGCACTGCTTGCAATGCAAGCTATCAAGGAAGGTCGCTCTTACGTGTAATGGAAGACAAGTCAGTGTTGAGTTTAGGAAAATATTACTTTGGTGTTTCTTATAACATAATCCAGACGTAGTTCTTTTTATACATTGAACAAAATCTATACTCAGTGTCCCGTTAACTGAAATATATCAAACAAACTTGAAATAGTGTGTAACACAAGCCAAGTACAGTGTTGTGTATACTGCAAGCTAATACGGTCTTGTGTATAATGCAAGTTAATATTGGTGTAGTGTAAAAAGCATGACATAAATGAAATTAAACAAAATATATCTCATAAAATCTTGGGGAGTTATATTCCTAGAATTCCATAAAAACGTGAAGTTGAGTTCTGAATAGAACTCATATTTGGAATCACACTAACTTCAAAGACACCATATAAAATATCCCTTATTGAGTTGAAAAAATTGAATAAGAAACATAAGTAAAACCTTGATAAGGTATTCATTTAGACAAGTGAGTCACCTTATGGTGCACTTGTTATTTTTTTTCAAAATAAATATTTATCAATGAAACACTACATTGATTATAGAGATTTGAACACAATAAAAATTGAGAACAAGTGTCCTCTTCCCCACACTAAAGACTTGTTTGATCAACAATGAGGAGATCAATGATTTTACATGACTAAACTTCATTCTATATATCATCAATTAATGTTCAAGAAGGATGATATTACCAAGACAACAATTTGTACAAGGTATGGTCATTATGAATATATAGTGACACCTTTCAGTCTTTCTAATTCCCCTACTATCTTCATAGATTTGATGAATTGAGTCTTTAGAGATTACTTTAATCAGTTCTTGGTAGTCTTTATATATGATATTATTATATATTCAAATAATAAATAAGAACATGAACATCACTTAATAATTATACTAAAGACCATAAGGAAGGATAAACTATTTGAAAAGTTTACAAAGAGTGAATTTGGATACAAAAGTTTTAATTTTTGGGACATATAATCTCAAGAGAGTGTATATCAGTAGGTCTATCAAAGACAAAGGCTATTGAATGTTATCCAAGACCAACCACAATGACTGAGATTCATAGTTTTTTTGTTTAGTTGGATATTATTGATGGGTTTTATAGAATTTATCATGACTATATAATACTCTAACCAAGTTGACTATGAAGGGAAACAAGTTCCTCTGTATAGGTGAATGTGAAGAAACTTTCATGGAACTGAAGATAGCCAGTGCACCTGTGATTAAATTACTCTATAGTAGTGAAGGGTTTGTAATCTATAGTGACACATACAATAAGGGATTGGGATTCATTCTTATGTATAATGACATGGTTATAAATTATGCATCATGAAAATTAATGTTTAATGAGAAAAATTATCCAACTCATGATTTGGAGTTAGTTGCAATATTTTTGGCATTAATGATTTGGTGGAATTATCTATATGGAGAAAAGTGTGATATATATAGAGATAATAAATGTTTAAAGTATATATTCACAATAAAGGATTTGAAAATACACTATAAAATACCGTTAAATATGATTAAGGGTTATGACTGGTCAATACATTACCACCATAGGAAAGTGAACAAGGTGGATGATGATTTGAGCTAAAAGGATAATTCTAGCATATCTATGATGATAATTGAAAATGATCAAATATTTTTTTATTTTCAAAGGATGTATCTAGAAATCCATAAGGAAGGGGAAAATCGTATCTTGCTCAATTGAATGTTCAGCCATCTATCTGAATGAATATTAAAAAGGAACAAAAGAAAGATGTAGAGCTGTAAAAGAAGGTTAGAAATGTTCCCGAATTTAACCTTGATCGTGATGAAATGATAAGGTTTAGGAACTATGTATGCGTTCATTCCATACAAAATTTTAAAAAGGAGTTGTAAGAGGAATCTCAGAGTTTTCAATTCTCTATTAATCATAGAATTAAAAATATTTATAGAGATTTGAGAGATGTATTATGGTCAGATGACCTAAAGTGAGATATCACAGAGTTTATATATTGGTGCTTGGTATTCTAAAAAGTCAATGTTGAAAGAAAAAAGTCTAAGGGAATGTTGTATCCATGACCCATACCAAAATAGAAATGGAATAAAATCACCATGGATTTTTTCATTAGATTCACCAAAACATCTAAAGGGCATAATAATATATGGGTTGTAGTCGATCACCTTACTAAGTAAACACAAATAATCATTAACAGAGAAGAATTATATATGGATTAACTTTATAGGATATACATTAAGGAAGTGGTAAGGTTGTATGGTGTACCAAATTCCATTGTTTCTGATTGGGATTCGAGCATTAACTTATTTTTCTTGTGAATTGTTTAGTATGTTCTTGAAATGGAGTTGAGTTTTAGCACTGCGTATCATCCTCAAATAGATGGTCAGTATGAATGGAAAGTTCAAACCAGAGAGGATATCTTGAGATATTGTTCTTTGTATTTCAAAGCTGGTTGGGATCAATTCCTTCCTATATTCTAGTTTTCATACAACAATAACTTTCACTCTAGAATTTTTATATCTCTATATGAATATCTCCATAGAAAGAAATGTGAATCTCCAATGTGGTGGAATGAAGTTCATGAAAGAAATAAATTGGTACCTGAGATGGATGATGAAATGATAGAGAATGTTAAATCCATTCAACAACACATCAATCCATATCAGAGTTAGAAAAAATGTTATACTAACAATAATCAGTTTTATCTAGAATTTGAATATAGTGATACTGTGTTTCTAAGAATTTTTACATGGAATAATATTATTATATTAGATAATAAAGAGAAATTGAGACCTAGGTATATTAGTACCATGAAATTAATTATCATATCCGGATGGTAGCATATCAGTTAGAGTTTCCAACGAACCTCTCTCAAGTCCATGATGTGTTACATGTATCACTCTTGAGAAAGTACATACCTAAGATTTCACAAGTACTAATGTCAAAGGTCATAACAATGGAGTTTGATATTTCATATCCAGAACAACAAGAAGAGATTTTGGATCATATAGAGAAACTTAGATAAAATAATACCACTCACATGGTAAAAGTTTTTTTGGTGAAAACAGTAGTTGGAGGATGCTATGTGGGAAATTTAGGATATGATGAGGCAAAATTATGCATATTATTTGTATCATAATTATGAATTTTGAGGGTGAAATTCATTTTATGGGGGGTAGAATGTAACACCTAATGTTTTTATGAATTATTATTTTACGATAAAATTAAATTTCTTTATTATATTGGGTTATAAGAAACTCCAAGTCAATATTGAATTAAATTTAACCATATATTATCTAGAATTACATGAAACACTCATTCATCTTACATGACACAGGAAAATGAGTTATAACAAAACCACGATATATTATTAATATTATTCAAATGTGACTATTATAACCTAGCTCCTAAATAGAGTGATATGATTAGTAATAACTAATTCTTAACAAATAAGTGTAATGGTTTTATATAAATAAAAAATCTCGATAATAAAATAGATAATTTTTAGTAACGTCTTTTTATGTTATGAAAATATTATGTTTCTAAAAAACCCATTTTATGCCTTTTTTGTGAACAATAATAAAATTAATTTTTTATAGTTTTATAAAATTAATTTGATTTAATAAGAATTATTTTTGAATTGAAAATGTAAAAATTATTTTAGGGTTATGTTTCGTGATTTTTATAAAAAGTTTCATTTTTTTATAAATAGTTAAAAATTATAAATTTTAATCGAAAACTCCATTTTTGATTAATTAATTTATAGTGTTAAATTATATTTTATAAATTGTTATAAAGTAAAATTAATTCAATTTAATATCAATTAATCCAATTTAGGTCATTGGAATCAATTTCATTTTTAATTTATATATAAAAAACTTTTCAAACATTTGGAAATTTTCTCTTTAAAAACCCACATTCTTATAGATTTTATGGGATTAATTTTAAATTATTTTTTTCCAATTATATGAATTTAATTTGTAAAAATTGATTCAATATCAATAATAATCATAATTAATAATTTCTAATAATATAATCTTAATTTTTTTGTAAAATTAATATTTAATGCAGTAAAAATTAATTACCACAGTTATGGAAAAATTAGTTTACTTCGGGGTTAAACTAAAATGATAACGGTAAAAAACCACCTATAAAATTGTATAAAAACCATCATATGAAAATATTTCTACCATTGCAAAACTAATTTTTGATAATATCCAAATTATTACCCTCTTTACATATGAAAAATGCAGGTGGAATTCTCTCTTTAAAAAAATTACTAGTTTTCCACTCACATCACTTATAAAAGGACAGCATTCTTATCTATTATTCACACCTTCAAACCTATTTGGATCAGCCAATACATACACAAATAACTTAAAAAATTCAATCCCCGCATCTTATAATCCTTATTTTGGTTATGAATCCACCCTAGGAAGGCTTTAGTGCAAACCTAAGGAGGATACCTGGGAAAGAGGTAGAGTTCATCAACAAACATTTTTGTTTTATTTATTAATCAAAACCCTATAATTATTTTTATATCATGATTATAGAATAAAAAAGGTATCTTAAATACACATATATGTGTTTATGAGAAGGTATGACCTAAAATAATATCCATTTATATCAAATGCGTTATGAAATCATCATTTGTGTGTACAACGGACTACCACCTCACAAACTGATGTCATTCATTTTTCCATTACCACCTATTAATGATAGTCATAGGGATAGATTAATTATTTATATATGATATATATTATTTTTATGATGTTATTATGATTTTGTAATAGTTATATCACACATACCTTCATGCCTTCCATTTTGTGGAAATACGATAACATCGTTCGTGTGTACGATAGACTACCGCCCCGTGAATCGATGTGTTTCATTCAATATTTACATGGAATGGGTTAATAATGAGTTTAATAAAAATATATGATATATATTTAATACAGATTATTTTTTAATGATAATATTTCATACACTTTTCTTTCTTTTAATCCAACAAGAAAATGGAAACAACATTTAAACGTATGTACGACCTACCGTCTCCATGAACGGTCCATTTCATTTCATATTTCTATATTTTATATATTATTATAAATACATATATAAAGAGTATATATGATATTTATATTATGCTATCATTTTTTATATGATTAAATCATGAATAATTAAGAGAACTAAAAATACAATAATTCTAAACATTTATGTAAAACAAATCTGTTATTACATGAAACGTAACTTCATCATGGAATCATTAATAAAAGGGTAATAAAAGGTCATAATCATATCATATATAGTATTATATATATGAATATTATTATTTAATATATTAATGATAAATATATATTTATTATAAATGGGGTTTTAATGAGTATGATAGAAGTCAAGACTTAAGGTAAGAGGTTTTTGTCTCACTTTTATTTTCTCTGAGACACAAGCCATGTTCACAACCTATTTCATATATGAGATTTGTATAGTACACATTAATGTATTTTATAATAATAGTAATTATTATTATTAGGATTTACATATCTAATTTATGATATCTCTTTCAGGAGGTTTATTGAAAAAACATTACCAAATCAGTAAGAAATTTTTATCTCAATTTTACTTATTTGAGATGTATGTTATGTTATGAAAATATATTAATTTAAATGGTATATATAAACCCCTTTTGACATGTAATATAATTAATTTATTCATCCTCATGATTTTATAAGTTCCATATTATGTTATTCTCTCACATGGATTATGATTTAATGATACCAAAGTGGTGAAGGGTTCATCTTACAATCTCATTGTTTATTGATATTATTTATGATTAACTCTCCATGGTTGAAATATAATGATCTACCTCTCATTAATTGCCTTCAATTTTATTACCCTTCGGTAATTCATGACATAGTCAAGTAATAGTACTATTTTTATACTCTTTGGTACTTAATGAAAATATGATTTTTTAATAAAATCATACTTTATTTATATATTCGGTCGAAAATCTATTTTATTATAAAACCATGTTTTCTAAAAATGTTTCAAAAAATGTTTCAATTAATATTTTAAGCTCATTTTCAAAGAAAATTAATTTGAATTTTTTTTATGTTTTAAAAATTATTTTAAATTATTTTCAATGCTTCCTTTAAAAGTCTCAAATGTTATTTTCAAGGAAAAATATTTCAAAAATGTTTTATATTTAAAAAGTGTATTAAATGATTTTAGAACATTAATTTATAAGTATTCTTATTTTATTAAAAAGAATATGTTTTCAAAAAATTTATGTTTTAAAAAGAATTTTTCATAGTGGATTTTTTTTTTCAAGAAAAGTTTAAAATGACATTTCTAAATTATTTTTCATATAAAACGACATATGTTTGTGTTAACTATGCCTTACTAGGTATATAATCAAATTATACCATTCATATTATTTATAGGAGTGTTTTATGTTTAGATGTAATGATGTTTATGAAACCATTTTCTCTTCCATGGGTTATACCATGATAAAATGCTTATGATACATGCTTCTTTTCATAGGTTATGCTTTGATGAAATTATTATGAAATATGTCTATTTTCCACATGTTGTGTTATGATGAAATATTTATGATACCCATTTCATTTTATGGGTTATGATATGATGAATGTTTATGGTCTTATGTCACACATATGTAAAATTTAATTATGTGGAAAGTGGTTCCTATATCTCCCTTTAATGTATTGGGTAAAGATTTATATCTTATGAGATGAATATGACAAGAAAGGGAAGTGGGCCCAGTTCAGTAATACAAGACTAAAATGGGAAGTGAAGCTGGTTTAGTAAGATATGTTTGGAATGGGTAGTTAACCTAATTAAAAGAAAGACTTTTTCCACTATGATCGTCCCGAAAGTGATCCTTGAATAATATGGAAATGATTTTCTATGCTTATTTGTTTGGAAAAAATTCTTTATCTTATGAAAATATTATGATCTCATGGATCATGTAAATTGATTCCTTTATGAATCATGTCTTATTAACTACTAATATTTATGGAACATCTCATGATTATGATCTCTATTATGAGGCTATGGTTTTCAAATGTTATTCTCATGTTTTCATACCATTATGTTATTTTCATACTTATGTATCTCTCTTGTTTACCCTTACTAATAATCTGATATCACCCTTTCGTATGTTTCTTTTCCTAATGTTAGGAAGATATTTGTTATGTATGATATTTCTAAGAAGAGTTTTGGTTATGAATAACGCAATTGGAGATAAAATAGCTCACTTGTGGAACAATGATTATGTTTACAAGTTCCCGAAGACACTAAACTATTATGGTTCTCAAGCCTGCATTAATTCAATGTAATCGATATCTATATAAAATGATTTAATATTTATGTATGAAAATATAGGTTCAATATATTAGTAGATTATTGGTCTTGATATATGTTACCCCATTAGTGGAACTACCCAACTCATGACCAGGAGATGATAACTTTGGTTCACACTCTAAAGTGTTAGAGATACTATCTCTTTGGAAAGAGGTTTTCTTTCTACACTAAACACAAGATCCTCCATTAAATATTCATATAACAGTATCTAAAACCATGTAAGAGGAAATAGGTGGAGTATATAGAGTTTTTTGACTTTGAAATGGTGTATGGAATTGGAAAATTTAATGTCATTGTAGATTCATTTAGCCATAAGATATAGATTTCTTAGGATCTTAGTGAGAATCCTTTAGAGGAAAAGTATCACTTTATAATTTTGTTGGATGACTGGAATATGGATTATTCTAAGGAAAAAGGATCAATACTTTTACTCCCTTTGGGGACACATATTCCCAAGTATACTGAGTAATGGATAGACTAGACACTAACCCATAGTGTGCTGTGATGTGGGGAAAACATGATGGCGGTGACCCGAAACCTGGGTGATCATTGGGTTATGATGATGTGATTATTATACATGGTAGATTTATACAACCTACTTTCATTAGATTAGATATGATGATGTATTTCTATAACATTATATTAGAGGTACATACTATTATGAAAAATATTTACCATGACTTCAGGTGATAGTTCCTCGGGCTAGTGATGAATTGGGGCATCCTTAGGTTTGTATCCTAGTGCATTACTTTCAAAAGGTTAAATTCCATTCACAAATGACCTGGTGGTTTTCTCCAGTCACTTCTAATTTCCAGGTGAAACATAGAGGACAACATGATGGAATTTATGATAGGGTTACCCAGGACCTCAAGGAGTCATGACACTATCTTTGTGATTGTCGATTGTATAATGAAGATTGATCAGTTCTTACCAATATAAGAGATTCACTTAGGGAATGGGATGAGAACATTTTTTGTCCACGAGGTTTTTTATTTACATGGAGTTACCTTAAACATTGTATCTAATGGGGATGCATGTTTCACAACACACTTTTGGTAGGGATTGTTGAAAGTCACAGGGACTCTATTGAGATTGAAAATATCATATCATTATCAAACAAACAGAAAATCAAAGAGGAAGATTCACACACTATAGGATATTTTTAAATCATATGTTCTAGAATTTGGTGGAACATGCTGTGATCACATAGAGTTGGTGGTGTTCACTTAAAATGAAAGTTTATAAGACTCTATACAGACGAATCTATTTTAGGATCTCTTTGGATGGACATTCCATTCACAACTCTGTCGGTATGTGGTGGGTGATACAATAGTATTTAGTCCTAGTATGGTGCAGGAGACCACAGAGAGGGTTCAGTTGAATAAGAATCAGTTAGTGACCACTCAAAATAGGTAGTGATCATATGCTTACTGAAGGAGGCAACCATTGTAGCTCACTCTTGGAGAGCTAACTTTCTTAAGAATGTCACCTTAGTTAGGGAAAAATAATTTGTGGAAGAAATGGAAATTGGAACCCTAGTTTGATGGATACTTCAAGGCCACCAAATGGGTTGGGATAGTGGTATACCATATGGAACCTACTCTATGTTAACGAGAATTTTATGATACATTCCACATTTCCCAACATTGGAGGTACACACCCAATATTGCTCATTTTATAGATTGTGAGGAAATTAAGTCGGACCTAGATGAATTTTATAAGGATCATTAGGTGTGAATCATTGAACAAGGTGAGAAAACACTTAAAGGAAATATGATACAACTTATCTAAATCCTATGGATTTATAGACAAGTCAAGGAGGAGATGTGGGAGTAAAAGTCAGATATTTATGATTTGGGGATTACGTTGTTTGAGTAACACTACTAGGGACACCTATCAAGGATGATAATTCATTTTATGGGGATAATTTTAACATTATTAGTTTTAAATGATATTTAAACCCTATTTTGTTCATAATTTATAAGTTATATTAGTTGAAAATATAATGTTTCCAATAAATATTACCCATTGAGGTATAAGAAAGTTTCAAATAGGGTTTTTACCCTTTAGTTAAGGTTATAGTGGATTTTATTTGTGTTTCTTAAGGGAAAATCCACTCTTTCATAGGTTATGTATGGGTATGTGCAGTTTTTGAAAGGTTTCATAAGGGTAACTTACCACTATGTAAGGGTAGTTCCATATTTACAAGGGATGCATAAAGGTACCTATGTTGTTGTATAAAGGTAATATTGAATTCCATGCATTATTTAAGGGTCATACCTAATTAATGTAAGGGTAATTAGGGCTTCATGTGATGGTAACCACCTATTTACTTATGTTTTGTATGGGTAACCTATACACTGGTTAAAAGTAAACCAATGTTTTCAAAGGGTGCATAAGGGAAGTGTTGTATTGTGTATGGGTATGCTCTTATTTATTGGGGTTTCATAAGTTAAACCAAGCACCCTTATATATCACTTAAGAGTTTCATAAAGGTAAAACCATGTTTCCCACAGACAACACCCTTTTTGGGGAAAACGTTTTTTTAACATGTTCTTTCTATTTTCCTTTTTAATAATGAACCAGAAATGAATTTGATGATTTTGAATGCCTTAAATCATTAAAATTAATTCTTTTTACTTTTTTAAAGGTTTAAATCCTTTTATGATGGATTTCAAACACTCTGTATTCAATATCTGTTTTAATGAAAAATTAAATGGTGAATTTAATCTGGGGGTTTCAAATGTAGTACAACCAAAATGAAACAGTATTATTTAAAAAATAACTGAATATTTATGGATTTATTTTTTTTATATTTTTGCATTTAGGTAGTTTAGTAATTTACCTTTTCATGATATTGAATCTTTCTTTTAACAATATAAATTCTGCATCTGGTTTTTAGGTGCACCAAAACCTTATCTCTCCTCTTTTTTAGTGCTATTTTTAAAGGGATAACTATAGGTGGGTTGGTATTTTCATTTTATTTTTGGATATAATATTTTATGAAAATTTATAGAAATTTTATAACGTTTTCTTTAATGTCTACAACATGGAATTATCCAAGTTTGATAAAGAATAATTATCATGCTTATCACGGATTATTCTAGAGAGACTGAATACTATAACATGTAAAATTATAATTATTATTTATAAAATAATATTAAAAATATTTTTTAGATTAAATATATAACATATAAATTATCTTATAGAGAGAATGTTTCATCACATGTGGTTCTTTTATTTCTATTGAAATAATTATAATATTTATTTTAGGATTCCTTGGTGGTTAGTTTGAGCTGAAAGACATGCGTACATGACTCATGTTGAGTTTCCATAATGAACCTTAACATAGGAATCAATAACCTTGATCTTGGATGTTTCATAAAATTTGGGATATGATATAATATTTTTTCCATGGTTTGATTAATACGTTAGCCTATATTTTGTTCTCCATTAATAGTGATTGTTTGTGGATGTGTTACTTTTTATGTTACCTGTATATGATCCTAGATCCATGAGTTTTATTAGATTATCTTATTAATATTTATTCACACGATGTATTTGATACTACAATATCTCTCCGGATACCATTTTATTTGTGTTTATCCTAATTTAACTTATTGTGTATTATCTTTCCTTTCAAGGTTTGGTTCTCAAAATATGTGATAGGTGACCAACATGGTATTATTAACCCTTATAGGAGGAGTGTACATGATGTGTGAAATTGATGAGGGTGTGGTATGATATCCTTATAGTCGCATAGAAGTTGACACCTTTAGGTTTCTGAGGAACATACTGAAACTTGATGTTTTGTGGATTTTTAGTAGCGTGTCATATTTTGGCCATATAGATTCTGAGAAGCATGTACACTCGAGGCCTTGTGAATTCTGTGTGACATAACAATAGACATTAAGGTAGATTTGATCATTTAAAATATCTTTTATCAACATTTTGACGTGGGACTTAAACATGTGTGCTTGGGGGTTGTTGCATCTTGGTTAGCGCACAACTACTTGATACATGATTGTGTGTTATTATGCTTTGTTTAAACGTTATTATTATCATGGAATAAAATTTTTATACTTGAGAACACTTTTTAAGGATGCATTGGTGGTGTCCTACTGGGATTATTTTTCACACCATATATGGAAATTTTGATGTGCTTAAAGACTTTAGGTATATTAATCTGAGTAAGGGAAAGGGATTATGTGGTCAATGGATGAGCATAGAGGCATGGAGATTGTGGCAGATTAGGCTAGGCTCTTGGGGACCCCACTATTTTATTCATTTATTTATTAATTTATTTTATTACTCTAGTTTGGATTTCTAATTTGGGATGTAGTTTATTACCGGTATGTTTGGTATTCTATATTTTAGATTCTACACGATACTCAGATTATTCTATTTATTATATTATTTTACTATAAGTTTTTATATGAAATTATACTGAAGGTATGGTCTACCCATTTAAAACCTTATACCCTCACTTCTATTTGACGACCACTTGCATATGTGGAGACAAACATGAGGTCACGTGACACTTCGGTTCAGACTCATTGGTTTCGGATGGGGAATTATAAAATGATCTCAAAGTGATTTTATTCTTTTTTGGACTAACCAAGGTCATGGTAAAAAGTATATAGCAATATGGTAATCAGGTATGGATGTTTATATATTTTTGACCGACACATGTTTAACAAACCTCCATTTTACCATTGATGAGATTTTTGTTAATGTTTTTATGAAATTTTAGGATTATTCATGTATTATGACAATGAATGTAGGTCCACATACTAAATAAATACCTTTTAGTATGGGTATAATAAATATTATGATAAACCATTCAGGCATGTGGGTGGGCCCCTGGGAGAGGACAACACATGTCTCTGTGGAAACTGGGCTGCTTTTGGGGCCCAGTTGTTATAATATAGTCTTAATAGTGAACCTTGACTACAAAATGATGGAAGGGGAAGTGAACCCAATCTACTATTTTAGCCTTGGAGGTGAACCTTGAACATAGAATTGATTTTATAAACTTGTGGGTATGAAAAACACTTATGTCCTATACTTATGATATATTTTCATGGATCATGATTTATTATTTGTGTTTCCACATTGTTATTTATCATTTCATTTGTTTAAAATAACCTTAAATACATGTTTCAAAATTAATGATATTTGACTGATTTGGTATGATTATTTTATGTCTTGATCATGTTCTCATTGAATTATTCTTATCTCATGCCAACTTATCATCATTGATCGATATCTCTTATTTTTACCCTTACAGGGCATCCAAGCTCATCATTTATTATGTTTCCCATAACTAGGTAATGAAGAAAGGTTTTAAGTTGATATGTCTAAGAAGATTGATAGTTGTGAAGAAACTAATTAGAAATGATGAGGAAATTTTAGGAAATGGTTGTTTACAGATCATTGTATCCAAATTTACTAAACATTTATGGTTTTTATTTGAGTATTATTTTTAATTGTATAAAATATTCATCTAAAATGATGTAACTTATATATGAAAATTCTAGGTCTCTACAAGGTAATTAATATATTATTTTTACATAAACATAATTATTTCATGACAATCATATATATTCATTAAAAACATTACAATAACTAGCCTTATGAGGTGATGATGGAAAACAAAACACATCGATTCGTGGTGGTGGTAGTCCATACGTACGTACGAATGATATTTTCATTCCCCGTAGGATGGAAAAGGTGATAAAAAGGGTTGTAACATAATCATAATAACATTTTTGTATAGTAGATATAAGTATTTTATTATATAATTAGGGTTTATAAATATTTTAAGGAAGAAGAAGCAGAAATAAAATGAAATGGAACACTTTAGTTTTATACATCTTCTTCGAAAAAAAACTTTCACTCAAACCTTAAGCCTTTTAGATTAGTATTTTGATGAGAAGAAATCTTCTAGGTCCCAGGAAGTAATTTTAAGAAGTGATTTCTGTATATATTGATCAAGATACAGGGACCATGAAGTGTGATGAAGAATTGTGGTGTCCTTATATAAGAGATGAGAGGGTCACCCTTGTAATTACTTAAAGTATAAAATTAATATAAAATTAATTTTCTTCTTAAAGTGACCAAAAAATTAAATTTTTTGAATATATATTGAATATAAGTAGAGATAATCTCATATAATAAAATTTAGATAGGTTTAGGTTATGTTTTATTCCTTATCTATTTGTTTTAACATCCAACTAAACTTTTTAATGATTAGCATGATTAACATTTTTTAACACTTTTGGGGACAATAAAGTCACAATAAAAGAAAAAGTGACACATAAGTGTACAATGGTTTATATAATAAACTAAATACCATTAATTTGAAAAAATATAATATTTTTAGGAATTTTAAATCATTTAATAAAATATTATTTAACAAAACATTCCATTAAAGTGATTTTTGGAACTATTCACATACTTAATTTTAAAAAAATGATAGTAATGCAGCTCCAACATAAAAATTTTAACATATTAATAATACATTATATATATATTAAGTTTTTTTCAACACTATAACTCACCCAAAAATTTTACTTTTCATGTTTTTGAAATCATTTACTTCATTTTTTCTTCTACTTGTACATGAACTATTTTGGTGTTGTATATGTATTTAAGATAATTATCTCAACACTAAAAATTAAAACTAATGTTAAATAATAAAAAAAAATTGATATTAAAAATAATTATTTTGAATCATTAATTATTATTTTTATCATTGTGAAAACTTATTAGATATATTAAAGTCCAAAAAGTGACATTTAGTAATTAATCATTACTTAAAATAATATAAAGGTCCTTATCATGAAAAAATGTAACCAAAATTAAATAATTTCAAATATTGGATGGATATGGTCTAAATATACTCATAAATTTATTAAATTCATATGTTTGGGTGATTTTAAAGCCTTTCCACATTATTTTTAATCAGAGTAAACCAAATTTACCCTTTACAATGGTGATAAATATTTACCATAGTTTCTATTTATTATGACTAAAAATAAATCTAACCTATTTTGAAAATAAATAAATTATTATTTGAAATATGTAATTAATTTTATCAATTTTATTTCTATATGTAGCAGAAATTAATTTCAAAATAATCCTGAATTTTTTTGATGAAAAATAGTTTCCCAGAAAAATGTATTTTAATATAAAATATTTCTATACCAAAATTAAATAAATTTCCAGATTACAATAAAATAAAATTAATTATTTTTATTAAAAATTATCTAATTAAATATAAGACCAATAATAAAAAAATGGGACTTTATAAAAACTTGGAATGAAATGACAATTTCTTATAAAATCAGTATTTTTAACCATTCAATAAAAAATCAACATTTTCAAAAAAAATCTAAAAAATTAATCATTTGAATATTATTAAATTATGATTTAAAAAATTATATGAATTTATTAAAATAAAATATATAAAATTAGAATAATTTAATTATAATATCATTGAAAAAAGTTTATAAGTGGAAATTTTAAAGTATAAAATCACTTTACAGAAAATTTAGTAAAAATTTATTATGCATTAATAAATAAATTTTCATTATATAAAACCTTTATAAATATTTTTCATAATGTGGTTATTACTACTCATATTTCTAATTTAATAGTCATATTATAATTGTCACATTTAACTAATTATATTTTTATAGTATATTGTAGTTTCCATAAAGATCGATGTTGCGTATTAAACAAGATATCAACAAAAATATTCTTTTAAACTAATTTTTTTGGGAGCTACATTTTCTCTCGTTAAATAAATTGTGTTCACATAAATTTTTTTATCTCGGTAATCAAGGTTTCTATATTTGAAAATACATTTTTAGAAAAACAAAATCATTTTATCATAACTTAATCCATATAAAATATACTTCAATCACTAACAAAATAAAATCATAGTAATAATAGGGATGAAAACATAACCCTATGTCATCTTAGATGTAAAATAATTTTGATAAAACACTAGAACTTAATTTTTGAGAAAAATATCCTTTCTTTTTCAAAAAAAAAAATTTCCTCAAAATTGCACACAATTTTAAATGGATAGAATATAGTTGAAAATAAACATGAAATAATTAAGAGGAATATACATGGAAATATGGTTTCATGAAATAGTAAAACCCATTTATGTTGTATAAGTTAAAAAAACATTCTCCTCGTACTTTTTCTAGAAAAGTCAAAAAGTACCTCAAATTGAATAATGGAAAAAAGATTCATTTCATACCGTATAATATAAACTCACCAATGTGTAAAAATAAATTCAAAAAATAATATTAAATATTTATTAAACATTAATGTTGATGATAAATATTCCCCAGTAAATACTTACGTATAAACAATCTCAGATAAAAAATGAGATTGCAAAATTATCTGTTACCTTAGGTCCGATTTCCTCTATATGTATCTGAAACTTCTGTATTGTGGGTTTAAATATACTATTAACATGTAACAGAACCATAATTATATTTATGATATCATATATTATTCACTTATGACTTTATAATTACTATTTATTTATCAATTCCATGTTGAAGCATCATTTTGGGTAATAATAATTTTATTTATCATACATGTTTTTACTTATTATTCTTAATATTATTACTTAGATCATTATTTACTTACTTATAGAATGTAAAAAATGATTTATACATCATAAATATTCAGTATAGAAATTTATATAATAGATAGATAAATGAAATGGAATACACCATTCATGGAGACGGTAGGCCGTATGTACACATGAACACTGTTTCTGTTTCCTTATTTAATTGAATAGAAGAAAGTAAATGACACACACAGAAACACACAGAAACACACACATATATACCTAAATAATGTAGAATAATTATTTCATATAATTAATTATTAATTATTATATATATATAATCCTTCTTGAATGGTTAATTTGGAGAAAAGATCTCATCACGTCGTGGAGACATTACGTCGTACGTACGCACGAGCGATGATATCATTACCTTGATGGTTAAATGGTATGGAATTGGATGATATATGAATTGTAAATAAATAATATCATGTAATATTCATTATTTACATCCATTATAGTCATCAATATACCCATCTAATTTAAGTATTGCTGAATAACAATTACACCACGGTGAGGAGACGATATGTCGTACATACGCACCCATGGTGATATTGTTATTCGTAATATGGATAAAAAGACGTATAAGATTGTAACATAATTTTAATAACTTATCAACATATAGAAGATACTAGAGTTATTACTTTAGTATGAAATCAACATAAGAAGAGTAAGTAGAAGAATAAATGAATTTTGAAAGAGGTGATAAAACAATTATCTCATTTTTAGGTATCTCCTTTTGGTATGCTCAAAAGGACTCTTTAAGATGGATTTCTTCACAAAGGCTGTCCTCTATGATGAAGTTTAGGAAGTTGAGAGGATATTTGGTTGGTTTTTTCCAAGATAAAAGTATTTGGAGGTGTGATTAAAAGAGAAGGAGTGGTTCCCTTTTATAAAATAGGGGAGAGAAACCATAGACAAGTCTGGAAATATTAATTTATTATAAATTAATTTTCACTTTATAATACTTCAAAACTCATTTATTTAAAAGATAAGATTAGTATGGGTCTAAATAGTCTCAATAAATAAAATTTATATATGTTTTTATTTTATTTTAAACCTTATCATTTTGATTAATCCTTGTATAATCTATTTAATTTTATTTGTGGTAGTAATATTCTAACAATTAAATGGTTATCTATTTTTACTTATGTGTAGTCAATTGTACATAATTGGATATATAATGAAATTTTGTACCATATAATTTTCACTTTGTAATTTTTAAATATTTTTGTGATTTTTAAATTATTTAATAATATGTTATGTTTATAAAATATGAAAAGTCTTTATTTAGACAGTATTCATTTATTTGATGATAAATAAAATACAAACACAAGATAAATTCTAACCACATTATTTAACACACTTCTAAAATTTCATAGTAACCTTGATAATTCATGGAGAACATTAATTAGTTCATATGATATTTATTTTAATATTTTTAATACCATTTATTTGATGTTTCAATTAATAAAATAATTTCAACATAACTATTGTGTCATCATTCATAGTAATGATTTAATATATAGAAGTTATAAATAAATTCACATGATGTATATAATTTTATTATATTTCTAGGGACTAATTATTTTATAAGTTTTATCATGTTTATCACTATATTAAAATTATTATACTTATAAGATATATTAGAGTGACATGTTGTCACATTCTTTTATTTTAATTAAAATGACATCACTTTCATGAAACAAATAGCCATTAAATGAATAAATTAACTCTTAGAGGTGATATTAGTAAGATTTAATTCATAAAATATTATTTTGGTAGGTTTTATTCTAATTTTATTATCCTTATCATATTATTAGTTACCTTAATTTACACGATTTACCTTAAAGTGTGGTAAATAAATATTATCGTAGTTACTATTCATAATATACAAAAAAAGTAACCCATTAACATAATTTAGACCCACTAATCCCAAATATGAAATAAATTTTTCATAATTAAAAAAACTGAATTGGTATAAATTAAATTAAAATTAATTCTCGTTGTCAAAACCAAATAGCGGGTGTTGAAGAAGTAAAAACTTATCAAGAGATTTTCATGTGTTTATGTCCAATTTAAATGTAAAATTATTTCAAATAACCAACATTGGATTAAATTATTAAAAAATAATCTAATTACACTTTAAAATTAATTAAAAATATAATCTAACTATATCAATACTTTAGACGAAAATACAGTTTTTAATTAAAATGCTGTAATTTTTCCTATTCAACGAAATATGAATTTCCTTAGAAAAATAAAAAATTTAAACCACATTTGTTTTTGATTTCCCAATTTAAAATAAGACAATTATTTTGTAAAATATATTATATAAAATTGTTAAAAACTATATTTAAAATTGGTGTGCCATCAAAAGGTGAAAATATGCATTTTTTTAAAAATAATTCTTTTATTTGAAAAAATGAATTTGTTATTACGTAATGTTCTAGAAAATACATAATTTAAATGTTAATGTTATATAAAATTTAAAATTTGGTCAATAATATTCATAACATCTAGTTTATATCCCATTATATAATCATATTTTAATAATATATCGTTGTTTAGTGAAACTCTATATTGCGTACAACACAAGCTATCAGGGAAGGTTGCTCTTACATGTAATGAAATCCAAGAGACTGTTTTATTTAGGGAAATCTTACTTTTGTGTTGCATATAACATAATCCAAACATATTTATTTTATAAATTGAAAAAAATCTATACTCAGTGTTTCATGAAATGAATTCTATCAAACGAACATGAAATTATGTGTAACACAATCCAAGTATAGTGTTGCATATACTACAAGCTAAAACGGTTTTTCATATAGTGCAATCTAATCTTGGTGTAGCATAAAACAAAATACAAAAAATAAATGAAAAATAATATATCTCAAAAATTATCGAGGTGTTAAATTAGACCCACCTTAAACAAAATTTCACCCTCGAAATTCATCCGGGTTATAAAAGGTTTACTACTTGAAAGTTTCATTAATAGGAACACACATCATAAAAAAGAATGCTAAAACTTCATTTTTAAAAAAGAAATTTAGTAACATAACAGTTACACAAAGTAACTCAACACCGGGTTTCCACATAGGAGAACATAGGTGGGAAGTTAAAACATGGATATGGAAGAAAAAAATCTAACCATCATGTTCTGATAGAGAGTAATAGAGAACAAGGTTCAGAGAATGTTAAAAACCAGAAAGCCATAAATATGTTATGATTTAAGGGACCATCTAATTAATCAGATAAGAAGGTACTAAGATAACTTTTTTTCCAGATCTTTTCCCTAAAGATGAATAAATTTTCATGAGAATAAATACGTACTTGCTTTTAGTACAATAACACCGTTTTTCGTGCCTTGAACACTTTCCACATTATCTCTTATTTAAATAAATGAAGTTGAATTTTTCATTCTTGAAGTGTTTGAAGATTATGAGATTGAATGATAGGTCATTCCATCTATCTCAATAGGGATGTTATCACAGGTAATCAAATATGCATAATTACACCTATAGTGAGATAATACATTAATCTATCAAAATTCACCCAGATTATAACTTATACCATCCATAAATGGATAACATTACAATCCTTCAAAAAACTAAAAATACCAATCTTTAGAAAGAGGCGACCTAAATAGAATTAAAATTTATTTATCATATATCATAAGGTAGTTCTTGGTTGTCACATTCCAAACATTTGAATACCTTAATCATGTATTCTCTTGAAGAATGGTAATAACTTGAATTACCATAGAACCTTAGTAAAAAAATGCATTCTATCAAAATTAACTCTTTCCACACACCAAAAATACCAAAAATTCTATATACTAAAACCATGATATCACTTCTTCTTGAAATAAGTCATGGATTATTAATACTATCAAACATCTCATTATCTCCTTATCCCTTCATTGTGCGCATACCATGTGCATTCCAAAAATATTTCAATCACTTTTCATGGTCATCAGTACAATATAGTTATGGAAAACCACAATAGACCAATACAAAGATCTTTCAATATTTCATAATACTATAAAAGATATTCTATAACACTATTTTGGAATCCCATTACATAAACACATAATCAATCAACCACATTTTTGTCACACTCAACATCTCCAATAGTCATAGCATGTGATTTGCCTTTGTCTTTGGCGTTAAGGGGTTTTTAACGTCAATAATCATCCATAACCCTTGGATTAGGTCATTGGTTATCATAATTCCCCATTTCCTTTATAACGCCCGCCCCTACCTCATTGTCTTGAGGAGGCCGTGAGGGTTACTTGGCCTTAAGCGACGTTCCCAAGGTTCTAAAGGATGGAAATAAATGCCGATGGTTCTGGGAACAATTGGGGAACAATTTTCCCTTGAGAAAAAATCAACCAAACAACCACAACTAAATGATGCATGTCACAAAACCAAACTCTTACATTACCAAAGACAACCAGATGATCCATAATCTCACATGCCATCGCAACCCAATTCAACAACAGAGTACAATGTGGAAGACTCAACAAGAACACCACGAGCCATGACACCACCATAGCTTCGCACCAAGCTCCAAGCTCCAAGTTCCACCAAGACCTCACAATGCTCCACTAAAGTAGGTTGATACCTTACCTTTGCCCACATCACAGTACACAACATCTGCCAAGACACCAACGTGCCAAAGTAGGGGGTGAGTACTAAAACTCAGTAGTATTTCCCCAAATGACTTCCATACACACGCCACTAGGATAAAATCATTAGCACATTTATATAAACAGTTTATATAAAATAAAACACAAGTGCAACCATTTTCATAAGCCAAACGTGCCCTTACCAGGCCATCCCATCCACACCAAGTGACCAATGGAAAGCCAACAAACAAGCCACAACCATTCCAACATTTACCCATTATCACAACAATTACATCTTTAAAAGCAGTATGCAACAAAACAATCATAACAGTGGAGATTATGTCCAACCCGTTTCATCCATTTACAACTGGTGGCTCTTCCCATCCACTTATCATTGATGGTGGCCCTTCCATCCACTATCCATCCCCCTTTATTATAGTGGTACTTCCCGCCCATTTCCACACAAAAATTCAACCAATCACAACAAAGAATATAATCCATCATGGCCACAACAACATCATGTAATCAACCAATTCCATTACATGTCAATTCACTTCAATAAATCACCCATTTATTGAAAACAATTTTCCATGCCAAAACCTATTTCAAGAAAACAACCTTTTTATTGAAAACCATTTCAATCAATCATTTTCACAAATAAACCATAGCATCCCATTTTAAAATATTCATTTTAAAATCCGCAAGAGAAGCATTTCACCATAAAACCCTCTTTTTCAAAAAAATCCCCAAAACACCCCCAAGGGATTTTCCACCAATTTCGCACATCAAAACAAAATTAATTTTAAGCACAAAAAATTAATTATAACAAGGAACCACTAGTTCTAACCAAGTGGAGTCGAGAGAGATGCCACCTACCTTTAGAGTTCCTAAGAAATCGACCCACGAACAACCATGCCTCAAAACAGGCGAACACACCACCAACACCTCTCTAGATCCCCTCCCCTAACCATAACAAGCCTCAAAAATATCATCCAAGGCAACCCCAACCCTAGATATACACAGAACAAGTGTAGATCTAGAAATCCAATAAATAGAGGGATGTAGATCTAGAGGAAAACACAAGAGAAACAAGAGGAGATACTTACCTGGGAGGAACCACCTTCAATCCACCTTGAAACCCCTTCAAACCGCTTCCAAAACGAGTGGGAGAGCACCCCTAACCCCTGATAACCAAAAAAACGGAGTGAGGATCGAGTGGGAGGTAGAGTGGAGTGAAATTATGCAACCCTAAGTGAGCCTGGAAATTATAACCCTAACTTTAATTGGTCACACGGTTAGCCCGCACGGTTTGGAAAACCGTTCGCTAATCGTGCGCACACCACTGCATCGAGAGCCAGGGTCCGCACGGTTTCCTTGAATGGTTTGGAAAACCGTGCACAGACTGTGCGAGGCCTACTGTCTCAAAAAAAAAAGGGTCCACGCGGTTTCATGGGGAACCCGCATGGTTTCCACTAACTATGCTCAAACCGTGCACCCCTTTAAAAGCCTCCAAACTCATCCAAAACCATTCCAAACTCTCCCAACCTCTTCCCAAATCATACCATCCACTTTAAATACATACAAATTCATAAAACAATTCCACATACCTCAAACAGGGGGGTTCTACATTCTCCCCACCATTGGACTTTCCATCCTCGGAAAGTAGTGAACCCGCCCTTTGCTGAAAGAGCTCGAGCCACTACTCGAACATCTCTTTGTCTCGCTCCCAAGTCTCCTCTTGAATCTAACCATGTTGCCACAAAACACGAAATTAATTGATGCTTTTACCATGAAAGACTTTTTCTTTCATATCCACAATCTGAACTGGAATTTGCACCAACAAAGCATCCGATTCTAGCTCAACATGATCCCATCAAATCACATGGTCACGATCCGGATTGTACTTTTCAACTGTGACACATGAAACACATTGTCCACCACAATGAACCTAGGTGGAAAATCCAAATTATACACCACCTAACCAACCCACTCAAGAACCTAAAAAGGTCCAATATACATTATAGATAGCTTTCCCTGCTTCCCAAACTGACGATGTCCCAACCTAGGAGAGATCCTCAAGAACACATGATCACTCACCTCGAATGACAATGGCCATCGACGATGATCCACATACGATTTCTAAAGACTCTGAGCCATCTACATTCTCTTCCTGATCAACATGATCTTATCCGTAGTCTCCTGGACTAGACTCAGTCCAACCATCGAAGACTCACCCAATTCCACCCAACATAGTGGAAAACGACACAACTGCCCGTACAATGCTTCAAATGGAGCCATCTGTATGGATGCCTGATAACTGTTATTGTACGAGAACTCAACCAATGACAAGTGCTCCTCCTAAGAGCCACCAAAATCCATGACACAAGCCCGCAACATATCCACCAGAGTTTGTATCGTCCTCTCGGATTGACTATATGTATGAGGGTGATACTCCATGCTCATAGCCAGCTGTGTCCCAAGGGCTTGCTGCAAGGATTTCTAGAAACAAGATGTTAACCACATATCTCTATCTGATACAATTGAAACTGGAACACCATGCCTCTTTACCACCTCCCGGATATAGATTTTAGACAGATCCTCCACCCTATGAGATTCACAAATCGGGATGAAATGGGCCGACTTCGTTAGCTGATCCCCTATCACCCAAATGGTATCATGATTCTTGACCGTTCTTGGGAGACCTGTGACAAAATCCATCACTATCTGCTCCCACTTACAAACAGGGATTGGTAAAGACTACAACATTCCTGCTGGCCTCTGATGCTCTGCCTTGACCTGCTGACAAGTCAAGCATCTCAAAACAAAATCAGCCACACTTCTCTTCATACCAGCCCACCAAAACTGCACTTTCAACGCTTTATACATCTTTTTAATTACAGGATGAACAACCCACCTGGAATGATGATACTCCTTGAGAAGATCCTCCTGACAAGAAACTGGTACAACCATCCGATTCCGAAAACACAAAACTGAATCTCTATTTAGTTTCCAACCCTCGATGGTCTCCCCACCATTGAGTCTTGATCCCACGATCACACACTCAGAATCGGATATATGTGCCACTCTAACCAGGCCAACCAAGTCAGGAATCAGCAAAACCAGAAAGAAGACTTCTCTATCGCCCTGGTACTCACATTCCAACTACATATCAGCTATAACCGACATCAAATTCCATTGGTTTGATACCTATTTCACCACTTGAGCATATGATTTTCTACTTAATGCATCTTCCACTGAATATCCCTTAACCTGGGTGTACATCAAGTCAATATCAAACATCTGGAGATATTCCATCCATCTCCTTTTCCTCAAGTTCAAATCCCTTTGTGAGAAAATGTGCTTCAAGCTCTTGTGATCTATATATACCATGAATTTCTCACCGAAGAGATAATGACGCCATACTTTTAAAGCATGGACCACTGCTGCCAACTCCAAATCATGAGTTGGGTAGTTCTTCTCATGAAATATCAATTGTTGTTAGCCATATGCAACCACATGATTCCCTTGCATGAGAACGCCCCCAAACCCTGATCCTGATGCATCACAATACACCAGAAACCTTTTTCCTGATTCTGGAAAATCCAAGATTGGTGCTGATGTAAGACGACACTTTAGCTCTTCGAAACACTGTTGAAAATGTTCATTCCACCAGAATGGAACATTATTTCTTGTTAAAGATGTCATTGGCCAATCCAGACGTGAAAAATCCCAAAGAAAACACCGATAATACCCAGCTAGTCCAAGGAAAATTTGTATCTCAAACACGTTCTTTGGCGGTTTCCACGAGACAACAACAGATATCTTTTCCAGATCCACTGAAACACCCCTTTCAGAAATCACATGTCCAAGAAAACGAACTTCCTATATCCAAAAGTCACACTTTGACAACTTTGCATACAACCGATGATCCCTCAAGATCCCTAGTGCTGTCTCCAAGTGTTTCTCATGCTCTACCCTTATCTTCAAATACACCAGAATATCATCAATAAACACCACCACAAAAGAATCCAGATATCTGTGAAATATCTGATTCATCAATTCCATAAACACCGATGTCGCATTTGTTAGAACAAAGGGCATAACCACATATTCATAATGGACATATCTACTTCTGAAAGCTGTTTTAGAAATATCTTCCTTCCTCCCCCGCAATTGATGATATCCCAACCTTAGGTCGATATTGGAGAACCACTGGGCTCCCCTCAATTGGTCGAACAAATCATCAATTCATGTAAGTGGATATCTATTCTTTATCGTAACTTGGTTAAGTCTATAATAATCAACACATAGCCTCAAGGTTCCATCCGCATTTTTCACAAACAACACCGGCGCTGCCCACAGAGACGTGCTAGGCCGGATAAACCCTTTTTTTTCTAACTCTTCCAATTGGATTTTCAATTCCAGCAATTCAGCTGGTGCCATATGAAAAGATGGAAGTGGGATAGGACTGGTCCCCAGATGGAGATAAATCATAAACTCCACTTCTATTACGGGAGGTAACCCAGAGAATTCATCAGGAAATACATCCATGAACTGATCCACCACTGCCGGAGGAACACTCTACTCAACACCCTATACCGATTCCAATGACAACACCGCCAACTGATACGATAACGTACCCACTGCTGGTGCCAACAAACTCATTGCACCCTGCCTTTCATGCTTCTCTCCTAAAAAGAGATTTCTAACGCCAGCGTGTGTCATAAAAGCCACTGTCCACACATCACAGTCGATATGGGCCTTAAAAGCCACCAGTCAATCCATTCCCTAGATTACATCAAAACCATCCATCTCAAGCATTGAAAAATTCCACGCTATCTCATCCTCACCCACAAAGATACGACATTATCTACACAAGAAGGATCGACACTCTCTTCGACCCAGATGAGTTTGAAGTTTCAAAACCAAGGGAATCATTTCTAACCTTAAACCTAGGAAATCAACCACACATGCAGCAATAAAATAGTGTGAAGCAACCATATCAAATAGCAATTTCATCAATGTAGAATTTAAAATAATAGTACCTCACACCATGGATGGTCCCGACTGATCATCCACCACAACCTGTTCTCCTACGAACAGATGTTTTCTTGCCACACTCTGCTCTTTATTTCTTTGTTAAGGCATCGTGGTATTTCGAGAATCACCATGACCCACTTTACTATACTACTGAGGGGTATAATGCTGCCCCCGTCCCGTTGAAGAATACAATGTATGCAATCCATGAGGAGTGTCACACGCACCTGACCTTGGAGAATTCCGTTAATAATTCTGCAGATTCCCCATCTGGTTACAATTATGACTTGCTCGAGGTTGTGCCATACAATCTCGCTTGATGTGGTCTATAGAAACACACTAAAAACATCCCAACTTACTCTGGGGCTTTGGAGGAAGATTCACCGATCCTGCCGTCAGATTAGATGTCATGTTCTTGCCCTGAGAATAAGTGTACCTCCTTCGCTTGAACCCAGCATTAGAGTTCCCACTATTCCCCATGGGTAAACCATGCTTCCCCCTCCCTGAGTTCCCAACAGATCCCGCTCAGCCACCGAGGCTCTATTCAAAATCTCCATGTAATCATCTATACACAACACCTCTATCTTTGAACATATTTCTTGCCTCAACCCCACTTCAAAGATCCTTTCCTTCAACGACGTGCTACCCACCACCTCGGGTTCAAACCGCACTAAGTTCATAAACATAGCTGCATACTCCGTCACCGACATCAGCTCTTGCTTCAAACTGAAGAAATCAGTCATATGCTGAATTCTAAATGTATGTAGGTAGAATTGTTTGTTAAAAAATTCATCAAATCCTTTCTACATCATACCCTGGTCCGTCCCAGCTTGGACTACCAACTCCCACCACTAAAGGGAAAGATCTTCCAACATGTACATAGCCAACTTCACTTTTAGCTCCACCGACGTTCCGATGAACTCAAAAATCTTGTTCATTCTATTCAAACATTATTCTTCCCTTTCCAGCTCTGAATCACCCATGAAGATGGGTGGATTATGCTTTTGGAACTGAACCGCATGATCCACATGCCTTGGTTCATCCCCTCTATTTCCACTTCCCACATCTTAGAAATATTTCACTATACATTGCACTAGCTACTAGTTCACCTGAGGCTCAGGTGCAACCACATTCTCAGCAGCCTCCTCCGGTTGGTCCCTACAATGCCAACCCGGTGCCATTTTTATAAACAGAAAACAAACAACCATGAGTCTCAATTCTGTAGACATCACGAAATCCCATTTCAAATCACATTACACAACACTATCAAAATAAGGCATTGCAGCAGTTTACATTTTTTTTCCACATGTGCCATGTTTCACCATTTTGAAAACGAAACCATTTTCAAAATACTTATTTATTCACATTACAATCGCATTACATCATAAATCATTATACCCCAATGAAATATGCATCCTAGAGGGAAGTCATTTCTACCATGCATGTCATGGTCATCTCATTGGCTACACCCACGACAATGAGATATCCAATGCCTATAAGTGTCTTCAAAACACTTATGTACCCAACTACTTGGTAACTTTAATTTCAACAAAAAAGGGTTAGCTATGTCCTTTTATTCTATACATTCCATGTTCTGATAATCCTATGCATTGCTACCATACTGACTCAAGGAGTATAAAACAACAAATGTCAACACCAAATTCGAGAATCAACTCCAAAGGACCAAACAAAATGATACCACTTGTAATGCTCCGACCCTAGCTCATTGGCTTGAGGAGGTGGTGATGGTTACTTGGCCTTAAGGGACGTTCCTAAGGCGCTAAATGCTGACAATAAATGCCGAGGGATCTGGGAACAATTGGGGAACGATTTTCCCTTGAGACAAAACCAACCAAACAACCACAACTAAATGATGCATGTCACAAAACCAAACTCATACATTACCATAGACAACCAGATGATCCATAATCTCACATGCCATTATAACCCAATACAACAAAAATGTACAATGTGGAAGACTCAATAAGAACACCATGATCCATGACACCACCACAACTCCACACCAAGCTCCAAGTTCCAAGTTCCACCAAGACATCACAACGCTCCACTAAAGGAGTTTGATACCTTACATTTTCCCACATCACGGTACAAAACTTCGGCATATACACCAACATGCCAAGCATGGGGTGAGTACTAAAACTTAGTAGGATTTACCCAAACGAATTACCTACACACGCCACTAGGATAAAACCGTTAGCGAACTTATATAAACAATTTATATAAAATAAAACACAAGTGCATCCATTTTCATAAGCCAAACGCGCCCTTACCAGGACATTACATCCACACCAAGAGACCAAGGGAAATCCAAAAAACAATCCACAACCAATCCAACATTTACCCATTAGCACAACAATTCCATCTTGTAAAGCAGTACGCAACAAAACAATCATAACGGTGGAGCTTCCATCCAACCTGTTTCATCCATTTACAACTAATGGCTCTTCCCGTCCACTTATCATTGATGGTGGCCCTTCCGTCTACTATCCATCCCCCTTTATTATAGTGTTAATTCCCTCCCACTTCCACACAACAATTCAACCAATCACAACCAAGCATATAATCCATCATGGTCACAACAACATCATGTAATTAACCAATTCCATTACTTGTCAATTCACTTCAATAAATCACCCATTTATTGAAAACCATTTTCTATTCCAAACCCTATTTCAATAAAACAACCTTTTTATTGAAAACCATTTCTATCAATAATTTTAAAAAATCAACCATAACATCCCATTTTAAATTCTTCATTTTTAAATCCGCAAGAAAATCATTTCACCACAAAACCCTATGTTTCCTATAAATCCCCAAAACATCACCCAAGGGATTTTCCACCAATTTTACACATCAAAACACAATTAATTTCAAGCACAAAATATTAATTATAACAAGGAACCACTAGTTCTAACTAAGTGGAGTTTAGAGAGAAGCCACATACCTTTAGGGTTCCCAAGAAATCGAACCATGAACAACCGCGCATCAAAACTGGCGAATGCACCACCAACACCTCTCTAGATCCCCTCCCCTAACCATAACAAGCCTAAAAAACATCATCCATGGAAAAACTAACCCTATATCTACAAACAAAAAGTGAAGATCTAGAAAACCAAGAAAGAGAGGGATATAGATCTAGAGGTAAACACAAGATAAACAAGAGGAGATACTTACCCAGGAGAAACCACCTTCAATACACCTTGAAACCCCTTCGAACCACTTCCAAAATGATTGGGAGAGAACCCCTAACCCCTGAGAACCCAAACAACTGAGTGAGGCTCGAGTGGGAGGAAGAGAGGAGTGAAATGAGGCAATATCAGGTGAGCTCAGAACTTATAACCCTAACATTAAGTGTCTGCACAGTTAGCCCACATGGTTTGGAAAACTGTGTGCTAACTGTGCGCACGCCACTGCCTCGAGAGCCAGGGTCCTCATGGTTTCCTTGCACGGTTTTGCAAACCATGCTCAGGTCGTGCGAGGCCTACTATCTCGAGAACAAGGGTCTACACGGTTTCCTCGGGAACCCGCACGGTTTCCACTAACCATGCTCAAACCTTGCACCCCTTTAAAAGCCTTCAAACTCATCCAAAACCATTCCAAACTCTCCCAACCTCTACCCAACTCATACCATGCACTTTAAATACATAAAAATTCATAAAAAAAGGCCACATACCTCATACCAAGGGTGCTACATCCATGCACTTGTAACTATGATTTGTGGGAGGTTCTCTCTTTATAGTTTCCTATTTAGTCCCATTACTTTGATAGTAAAATGCTCGATGGACTTCTTTCCCAAAATTAAAACATCTATTAGTACTCTTAAGATAATTTCCTCCATGTGTTCTTCCACACATTGATCATAAAGAGAATCTAATATTCTTTTCTCCATAATTTTTATAGTCTCCTTTGAATTATATCATTATTTTATCATCATATCCATGAGATAGATGAGAAACTATAATATCTATTATTATAAGAGTAATATGCGGAAAGAATATACTGAAAAATAAGTTCTTGAACTCATCCCAATCCATGGAGTAAATTTTATCTTGTTGCCTCATATTCTTGATAAAGTTCCACCACATATTTACTTTACCTTCCATGAAATAAGTTCCCAACTTAAACTTTTCATGTTCTAAACAAGGGAGAATGAAAAATTTCTTTTCAATGGTACAAATAAATTTATTAGAAACTATTGGATCATTTTTTCCACTAAAATAAGGTGTATATTTTCTTAATAAAGATTCGAGATAACGTTGTTTCCACCTTTGGTCATTTGGAAGCCTAGAAGGATTTTTGGTCATAGAAACAAGATTAATTATTCATAATCCCATAACATTTACTAGTTTAGGAGTATAATAGTTGAATTTCCCATCACATATGGCATTTATGTGGTTCTTTTGGGTTACATAAATTATCTAAAACCCAAAAAGAATAGTGTGAGAGGTAAAAATCATACTAGGAAAACAACATAATCAAGGGTGAGTACTTTCAATCTTTGACATCTTAGGTTTAATCCTAGGTCATTCATGATTCTTACCATAATTCTAGAATTGTAAACTATAGCAATACTTACCCTTAAAGAAATCCCTAGAAATACCTTATAAATATCGCTAGGGATATCACTAATGTTTTCGCATACTAGTTTCCAAAGGTTAAATAAACCTGGATCAGATACCAACTATAAAGAACCAAGCTGGATGTACATGAACATATATTTCTTTTATAGAATACTTAATACATTACAGAAACTAACACCCAAAGACCGTATTAGTTTAGTGCCTTTGGAAGCATGGAACATAATCCCTTAACTTGGTGAAATATCTTTAACATATCCCATAAAGATCTTCCCCTTTTGTTCTCCTATATAAAACCATTCTTTATATCTTGAGGAAAATGAATCATAAAAAGCGTGAGCTCAAATTCTCAGTAAGGGTAAACATGGATAACATAAAAAAACCATAAAAATAAGAATGTAAAAACATGAATATAAGGTTTAAATATAAAAATCCCGAGTCAATAAATAAATCTTTGAATTACGTAAGGCACAGATAATAAGGAACATTGACCATGATAAAATAAAATTGGCATAAAACATGTAATTTAGGAAAAAAATAAGCACATAGTGTGATTTACATAGTAGTAAAGACATTTTTGCCCTGACCATCATAGTGGAAAAAGTCCATTACTGAACCAGGTTTACATGCCATTCCAGCAATGTATTACTGAACCAGATTTGCATACCATTATATCCATATATTGCTGAATTGGATTTACATTCCTTTCAATTCATGTATATCTAATGTAATATAAATCTTTACCCAATGAATTGTAGGGATATATAGATCCCACCCATCTCATAATGAAATAATTCTAACATGTGACACAAAATATAAATCATTAATCATATAATAACCCAATTAATAAAATGGGTTTCCTAAAAATTATTCCATAATAACATAATCCATATAAATTATCATTCTATCATTAACATAATAAAATAATTGTAATAATTGGGATAAAAAAACATAAACATATGTCATCTTAGATGTAAAATAATTTTGATAAAACACTTGAACTTAATTTTTCATGAAAATATCCTTTCTTTTCCAAAAACATCTTATTTTCTCAAAAATACCACACAATTTTAAGAGGAAAGAATTTAGTTGATGAAAACATGAAATCGTGAATATGATTCAACATGGAATTAAGGTTTCTTGAAACTGTAAAAACACATTCATTCCATATAAATTAAAAATACATTCTCCTCGCACTTTTTCTGGAAAAGTCAAAGTATCTCAAATCAAATAACAACAAAAGATTCATTTCATAGTATATAATAAAAATTCACCAAAGGGTAAAATTAAATTACAAAAAATAATATTAAATATTTAGTAAATATTAATGTTGATGATAAATATACCCCAATAAATACTTATGTATAAACAATCTCAGATTAAAATGAGATAAAAAAATTATCCCTTACCTTAGGTCCGATTTCTTCTGTATTTGTCTGATACTCCTATATAGTGGGTTTAAACATATTATTAACATGTAACAGAATGATATTAATATTTATGATATCATATATGATTCACTTCTGACTTTATATTTTCCATTTATTTATAAATTCCATGTTAAAGCATTGTTTAGGGTAATAATAGTTTTATTTATCATACGTGTTTTGAATTGTTATTCTTAATATTATTACATAAATCATTGTTTACTTACTTCAAAAATTTAAAACATGATTTATAAATCATAAATACTTATTATATAAATATATATAATTGATAGATAAATGAAATGGAATACACTGTTCCTGGAGACGGTAAGTCATACGTATGGATAAACACTGTTTTTGTTTCCTTATTGAATTGAATGGAAGCAAGTAAATGAAATATATAAATA
This sequence comes from Viscum album, assembly GCA_963277665.1. Lineage (NCBI taxonomy): Eukaryota > Viridiplantae > Streptophyta > Magnoliopsida > Santalales > Viscaceae > Viscum > Viscum album. The sequence continues at coordinate 339,170,273 of OY728131.1, forward strand.
CCTAAACCGATTAGAATTTTTATATCATATATTTTATATATTTCATTATTTTTTATTATATATTCTTTATAATCATTCTTGATTGGTTAACATGGAGAATGAATCTCATCACGTTGTGGAGACTGTTAGTTGTATGTACGCACGAGCAACAATATCGTTCCCTTGATGGATAAATGCTATAGAATTGGATAATAGATGAATTTTAAAGAAATAATACCATGTTATATTAATTATTTAAATCAATTATACACGTCAATATAACCATTCAAATTAACTATTGTGGACTACTAATTACACCGCAACATGGAGACGGTATGTCGTATGTATGCTCACATGGTGATATTGTTATTCGTAGGATAGATAAAAGGAGGTATAAGATTATACTATAATTTTAATAACATATCAGAATGTATAATATTCTAGAGCTATTAGTTTTGTATGTATAAACATAATAATGGTATGTATAAGAAGAAAAGAGTTTTTAAAGAGGTGATAAAATAATTACCTATTTTTCAAGTATTTTCTTTTGGTATGCACAAAAGAACTCCATAAGATGGATTTCTGCACAAAGGGTGGCCTATAGGATAATGTGAGGGAAGTTGGGAGGTTATTGTGGAAAATTTTGGCTTTGAAAAAAAGCTTTGGGGGTGTGATTAGAAGAGTAGGATAGGTTCCCGTTTATAAGAGAGGGGAGGACCACCTTTGGAAAGTCTTGAAATATTAATTTATTTTAAATTCATTTTCAGTTTATAATATTCCAAAACTCATTTATTTCTAATATAAGATAATAATGGGTCTAAATAATCTCAACCAATAAAATTTATACATTTTTGGATTTTATTTTAATACTTATCATTTTGATTTATCCTTATTTAATTTATTTAATTTTATGTGTGGTAAGAATATTCTAAATACTAAATGGCTATCAATATTTACATATATGTTTTCAATTGTCCATAATTGGATACTATATGAAAGTTTATACCATATAATTTTGACTCTGTAATTTTTAAATAATTTTGTAATTTTTAAATAACATAATAATATTTTAGGTTTATAAAATATCAATATTGTAAATTTTGACACTATTAATTTATTTGACTTTAAATAAAATACAAAAAAAAAGATAAATTCTAACCAAAATATTTAATACACTCCTAAAATGAAATGGTCACCTAAAAAATTCGTGGATAAAATTAATTAGTTAATATGATATTTATTTTAATATTTTTAAAACCATTTATTTGATATTTCTATCAATAAAATAATTTCAACATCACTGTTGTGTCATCATTAATGGTAATTATTTAATATCAAAAAATTATAAATAAATTCACATGATGTATATAATTTAATTATATTTATATAAACTATTTAGTTTCTAATTTTTATCATGTTTATCATTATATTAAAATTATTAAACTTAAAAGATATATGAGACTAACATGTTCTCACATTCTTTTGTTTGAATTATAATTACATCACTTTCATGAAACAAATGTCACTTAAATGAATAAATTCATAAAAATAGGTGATATTGGTCACCTTTAATTCATTCAATAGTATTTTGGTAGGTTTTTGGGTAATGTTATCATTTTATCATATTGTTAGTTACCTTAATTTACCAGATTTACCTTTAAGTGTGGTAAATAAAATTTACCATAGTTACTATTCATAATATCCCAAAAAATAAAAGTAAACATTTAACCTAATTGGTACCCACTGATTCCAAATAAGGAATCCTTTTTTCATAATTAAAAACACATAATTGGTATAAATTAATTTAAAATTAATTCCCATTGTCAAAACCAAAAAGTGGGTTTTTAAGAAGAAAAAACTAATCAAAAGATTGTCATGTGTTTTTGTCCAATTTAACTAAGAAATTACTTTAAAAGACCAAAATTAGATTAAATGATAAAAAAATAATCCAATTAAACTTTAAAACCAATTAAAAGGAAAATCTAACTATATAAATAATTTAGATGAAAAAGCAGATTTGAATGAAAATGCAGTATTTTCCACTATTCAACAAAATATGAATATCCTCAGAAAAATATCAAAATTTCAACTAAGGTAAATTTTTACGTCCCAATTTTAAATAAGAGTTTTATTTTTTCAAATATAATATATAAAAGTGTTAAAAACTCTATTTAAAATTGTTGCGCAATCAAAAGGCGGCAAATCTGCATTTTTTGAAAAATACTTATTTTATCTGAAAAATTGAATTTGTTCTTATATCATGTTCTAGAAAATACATAAGTTGAATGTTAATGTTATATAAAATTCAAAATTTGGGTAATACTATTCATAATGTCTAGTTTATATCCCCTTAAATAATTTTTTTAGTAATATATCATTGTTTAGTGAAACTCGGTATTGCGTACAATGCAAGCTATCGAGGAAGGACTCTTTTTCATGTAATGAAAGACAATTTAGTGTTTTATTTAAGTTAATCTTACTTTGGTGTTGCGTATAACATCATCCAAACATTTTTATCTTATACATTGAACGAAATCTATAATCAGTGTTGCGTGAAGTGAATTCTATCAAACGAACTTGTAATTGTGTATAACACAAACCAATTATAGTGCTGCATATACTACAAGCTGAAATGGTGTTGTGTATAGCAGAATATAATATTGGTGTTGTGTACAACACAAGGTAAGAAAGAAATTAAAAAGGAATCAATCTCATAAAATCTCAAAGTGTTACATTATACCCACTTTAAAATGATTTTCTCCCTTGAAACTCGTCATGGTTATAAAAGGTTTACTACTTGAAAGATTCTCTCATAGAAACCCACATCGTAAAAAGGAATAATAAAACATCCTTTTAAAAAATAAAAGTTAGAAACATAACGGTTGCCCAAAGTAACTCATAACAAGGTTTCCACATAGGATATAACATATGTGGGAAGTGAAAACATGGATATGGAAGAAAAAATTCTAACCATCAATTTCTGATAGAGAGTGATAGAGAAAAACTCTTGGTGAATGTTATCAAATAGAAATCCATAAATACGTAATGATTTGAGGGACCATCTTATTCATCAGATAAGAATATAATAAGATAACATTAATGATTTTTCAAGATCCATTCCCTAAATATGAATAACTTTTCATGAGAATAAATACTTCCACGATATTAGTACAATATCACCGTTTTCCATGCCTTGAACAATTTACATTTCATCTCTCATTTTATGAAATGAATTTGAATTTTTCATTCTTGAGGTGTTATTAGATTACGAGAAAGAATGATAGGTCATTAAATCTATCTCAACAAAAATGTTAGCACATGTAATAAAATATGCATAGGTCCAACTATAGTGAGATAAAACATTAATTCAAGAAACTTCAACTGGAAAATAAATTATACTATCCATAAATGGATAACATTACAATCCATCCTAAAATTAAAAATATAAAACTTTAGATAGACGTGAACTAAATCTTCTTAACATTTATCTATCATATCTCATAAGGTAGTTCATGGTTGTTACATTCCAAACATGTTAATACCTTAATCATGTATTCTCATAAAACATGGTAATAACATGAATTACCATAGTACCTTAGTGAAAACATTCATTCTATCAAAATTAACTATTTCCACATACCAAAAATTCAAAAAATTCTATATACTAAAACCATGAAATCACTTTGTACTTATATTAGTCATGAGATCATTAATACTATCAAACATATCATTATCTCTTTAACCCTTCATTATGCGCATATCATGTGCTTTCCAAAAATATTTCAATCAATTTTCATTGGTACCAACAACATATAATTATGGAAAACCATAAAATACCAATAAATAGATCTTCCAGTATTTCATAATATTATAAAATATATTCTACAACACAATTTTGGAATCTCATTACATTAAAACATAATTATTACACCACTTCTTTATCATACTCAATATCTACAATAGTGATCGCATGTGATTTTCCTTTGTATTTTTACTTAATAGGTTCTTGAAATCAATAATCATCTATAACCCTTGGATTAGGGCATTGTTTATCATAATTTCCCACTTCCTTGCACTTGTAACCCTGATTTGTGGGAGGTTCAATTTTTGGAGCATTCTGTTTATTCCCATTACTTCGATAGTAAAATGCACGATGTCCTTCTTTCCCACACTTAAAACATCTATCAGTCCCCTTAAGACAATATCATCTATATATCCTTACTATCTTCGAGCATAAAGAGGATCTAATATTCTTTTCCCAGTAATTTTTATAGTTTCCTTTTAATTATATCATTCTTTTCGTATCATAACCATGAGATAGATGAGAAACAACAATCTACCTTTTTTTAAGATGAATATAATGAAGATACATACTGAAAAATAAAGTCTTAAAGTCATCCCAGTCAATGGAGTAAATTTTATCCTATAGACTCGTATTCATGATAAAGTTCCACCACAGATTCTCTTTACGTTCCAAGCAATAAGTTTCCAACATAACCTTTTCCCATTCTAAACTATATAGAATGAAAAATATCTTTTCTATGGTACAAATCCATTTCTTAGTAACTTGTGGATTGGTTGTTCTACAAAAATAAGTTGGATGTTTCCAAAATAATGATTCAAGATAACGTTGTTCCCACTTTTATTCATTTAGAAGCCTAGTAGGATTTGTGATCATAGAAACGAGATTATTTATTTGGGATCCCATAAAATTTGGTTGTTTAGGAGGAAAATCATTACATTTCCCATTGCATCCATCATATATGTGGTTCCTTTGGGTTCCATCCATTGTCTAAAACCCAAAAATAATAGTGTGAGAGGGAAACATCATACTTGGAAAACCACATAATCAAGGGGGAGTACTTTCAGTATCTAACATATTAGGTTTAGTACTAGTTTATTCATGATTGATACCATAATTCTGTGAATGTATCCTATAGTTCAACATACCCTAAGGGATATCCATATAAATACCTTAGAAATATATCTAGGGATCTCACTTAAGTTTTCGCATCCAAGTTTCCAAAGGTTAACTAAACCTGCATCTAATACCAACTGTAAAGACTCAAGCTTGACGTACATGGACATATATTTCTTTTGAGGAATACTTAATACATTACCCAAACATACACTGAAAGGATGTATTAGTTTAGTGACTTTGGAAACATAGAAAGTAATCTTCTAACTTGGTGAAAGATCTTCAACATCTCCCTTAAAGACCTTCCCTTTTGTTTTCCAACATAAAACCTTTCTTTATATCCTGAGTAAAAGGAAACATTAAAAGGGTGGCCTCAAATTCTTAGTAAGGGTAAACATAGAGAACATAAAACAAACTATAAACATATGAGTGTAAAAACATGAACATAAAGTTTAAATATCCACATCTTGAGTCATGAAATAAATCTTCACAGTACATAAGGAATAGATCAAAAAGGAATATTAACCATGAAAAAATAGAATTGGTAAAAAAAATGAAATTGTGGAAAACAAATAAGTACATAATATGACTTACATAATAGTCAAGGCATTGTTTCTAAGACCATCATAGTGGACAAGGTCCATTACTGAATTAGGTTAATTTTTCATTCCTACCTTGTGTTACTAAACTAAATTTACTTACCATTCCAGCCCTGTATTACTGAACTAGATTTAATTTCCATTCTAGTCATGTCTATATCATGAGATATAACTCTTTACCCAATGCATTAGAGGAAGATATAGGTCCCACCCATCTCAAAATGAAATCATTCTTACATGTCCCACAAAATATAAATCATTCATCAAAGCATAACCCAGGAAATAAAATGTGTTTCTTAAAAATAATTCCATAATAATATAATAAAAATAAAATATCATTTTTTCATTAAATGAATAAAATCATTGTAATTATAGGGATATAAACATAACCCTATTTCATTTTAGATTTAAAATAATGTTGATAAAACACTTGAACTTAATTCTTGAGGAAAATATCCATTATTTTTCACAAACGTTTTCTTTTCTGAAAATGAAACACAATTTTAAAAGGAATTAATTTAGTTGAAAATAAACTTGAAATAATTTAGAGGATGCTTTATGTAAATAATGTTTCATGAAACCTTAAAAATACATTCATGTCGTATAATTTAAAAAACATTCTCCTCGTACTTTTGCCAGAATATTCAAAAAGTACCTCAAATCGAATAACAAAAAAGATTCCTTTCATACCGTATAATAAGAAATTAACCAAAGGGTCAAATTAAATTCAAAAATTAAAATTAAATATTTTTAAAATATTAATCTTTAGGATAATTATACCCTAGTAAATACTTATGTATAAATAATCTCAGATAAAAATGAGATTTCAAAATTATCCCTTACCTTAGGCTTGATTTCTTTTGTATGTGTCTCAAACTCCTATATAGAGGGTTTTAACATATTATTAACTTTTAATAGAACGATAATAATATTTATAATATCACTTATGATTCACTTATGACGTTACATTTCCCATTTATTTATCAATTCCATATTAAAGCATCGTTTTGGGTAATAATCATTTTTTTATTATATGTGTTTTGATTTGTTATTTTTAATCTTGTTAATTAGATAATGATTTAATTAATTAAAGAATGTGAAAAATGATTTATATATCATAAATATTTAGTATATAAATATATATAATATGTATATAAATGAAATGGAATACACCGTTCATTGAGATGGTAGGTTGTATGTACACATGAACACTATTTTGGTTTCCTTATTGAATTGAATGGAAGAAATTAAATGATATATATATATATATATATAATTAAATGAAGTATCATTATAATTTCATATGTTTCATGATTATTTATCTTATATACTTTATAATCATTTTTTAATTGTTAACATGGAGAATGAATCTCATCGCGTCGTGGAGATGGTAATTCATATGTACACATGAGGGAAGATGTAATTATCTTGATGGTTAAATGGTTTGGAATTGGATGGTATATGAATTTTAAATAAATAATATCATGTTATATTAATTATTTACATCCATTATAAAAATAAATATACCCATCCATATTAATTATTGTTGAATAACAATTACACCATGGTGTGGAGACGATATGTCGTATGTACGCACGCATGGTGATATTGTTATTCATTGGATGGATAAAAAGAGGTATAAGATTTTACCATAATTTTAATAACATATCATAATGTAGAATATTTTATATTTATTAATTTATTATGGAAACAACATAAGAAGAGTAAGAATAATAAGAATATTTTTTAAAAAGGTGACAAAACAATGTACTTTCTTTCGGGTATATGCTTTTGGTAAGTAAAAAAGGACACCTTAAGAGGCCTTTCTTTCTAAATGGTGGCCTCTAGGATGAATAGAGGGATGTTTTTAGGAGATTTGGGTAGGGTTTACCGAGCCAAAAGGCTTTGGAGGTGTGATTAGTAGAGAAGGAGAGGTAACCTTTTATAAGAGATGGGAGGGGCACCTTTGGAAAGTCTTGAAATATTAATTTATTATAAATTCATTTTTGGTTTATAATACTCCAAAAATAATTTATTTATAAGTTAAGATGAGTATGGGTCTAAATAATATCAAAAAATAAAATTTATACATGTTTTGATTTTATTTTGAACCTTATCATTAGGATTTATCGTTATTTAATCTATTTAATTTTATTTATAGTAATAATATTCTAAATATTAAATGGTTATAAATATTTACTTATGTGTTATCAATTTTCAATAATTGGTTACTTTATGAAATTTTAGACCATATAAGTTTCAATTTTTGATTTTTAAATATTCTTGTGATTTTTAAATAATTTAATAATATGTTATGTTTATAAAATATTAATAGTGTCAATTTAGACACTATTCATTTATTTAACTTGAAATAAAATCCACATAGAAGATAAATTCTAACCAAAACATTTAATACACTCTTAAAATATCATATTCACCTTGAATATTCATGGATCACATTAATTGGTTCATATTAAATTTATTTTAATATTTTTAAAGCCATTTATTTGATATTTTTTTCAATAAAATAATTTCTACATCACTATTGTGTCATCATTAATTGAAATTATTTAAGCTCAAAAAATTATAAATAAATTAAAATTATCTATATAATTTCATTATGTTTTTAGAGACTATTTATTTTCTATGTTTTATTATGTTTATCAATATATTAAAATTATTACACTTATAAGCTTTATGAGAGTGACATGTTGTCACCTTTTGTTTTAATTACAATTACATCACTATCATGAAACAAATGTACATTAAATGAATCAATTCAGAACCATTGGTGATATTTTTCAACATTAATTCATATTATTGTATTTTTTTGGTTTTAGGATAATTTTATTATCTTTATCATATTGCTAGTTACCATAATTTACTCGGAGTACGATAACATTTGGTAGTTTAGGAGCACAATCATTACATTTCCCATCACATCTATAATTTATGTGATACCTTCGGGTTCTATCCATTATCTAAAACACAAAAATAATAGCATAAGAGGAAAAAATTATACTAGGAAAACAACATAATCATGGGGGAGTACTTTCAATATCTAATATATTAGGTTTTATTCCTAGGTTATTGATGATTGTTAATATAATTCTAGGACTATAACCTATAGTTAGACTTACCCTTAGGGATATCCCTAGACATACCTTAGAAGTATATTTAGGGATCTCACTGAAGTTTTGGAATCCATGTTTCCAAATGATAACAAAACCTAGATCAGATACCAACTATAAAGTCCCCAGCTGAACATACATGGACATGTATTTATTTTACTAAATACTTAATATATTGCACAAACAGACGCACAAACACCATATTATTTTATTTCCTTTGAAAACTTGGACTATAATCTCCTACCATGGTGAAAGATCTACAATATCTCCCATAAAGATATTCCCATTTTGTATTCCTACCTGAAATCTTTCTTTATATCCTGAGGAAAATGAAACATAAAAAGGGTGATCTCAAATTCTCAATAAGGGTAAACATGTTTAACATAAAACAAACCATAAACATAAAAATGTAAAAACATGAGCATAAGGTTTAAATATCAAAATCTTGAGTCATGAAATAAATCTTGGCAGTACGTAAGGCATTGATCATAAAGAAACATTAACCATGATAAAATAGAATTGGAATAAAAAATGGAATTGTGGAAAAAAAATATAATATGATTTCCATAGTCATAAATTCATTTCTTCTAATACAATAATAGTTTAAAAAGTCCATTACTGATCTGGGTTTTCTTGTCATTCCAGCCATGTATTACTGAACCACGTTTACAAACCGTTCTGGCCTTGTATTATGGATCTGGATTTACTTACAATTCTTGTCATGACTATATCATGATATATGAATCTTCACCCAATGAATTTGAGGGAGACATAAGCCCCACCCATATTATAATTAAATCATTCTTACATGTTCCACTAAATATAAATCATTCATCATAGCATAACCCAAGAAATCAAAATGGGTTTCTTAAAAATCCTTCCATCATAACGTAATCCATATAAAATATCATTCAATCATTAACAAAATCAAATCATTTTAATAATAAGGATATAAACATAACCTTATGTCATTTTAGATGTAAAATAATTTTTATAAAACACTTGAACTTAATTTTCGAGGAAAATATCCTTTCTTTTTAAAAAACATTTTTTCCTTAAAATGCCTAATGATTTTAAAAGGATTGAATTTAGTTGAAAATAAACTCCAAATTGTGAATATGAATATACACAGAAATAAGGATTCATGAAACAGTAAAACCCATTCATGCTATATAAGTTAAAAAAACAATCTCTTCATAACTGTTGCTGGAAAAGTCAAAAAGTACCTCAAATTGAATAAAGAAAAAAGTTTCTTTTCCTACGGTATCATATAAAACCAGAAATGGGTAAAACTATATTCAAAAAATAATATTAAATATTTGTTAAATCTTAATGATGAAGATAAATATTCTGTAATAAATACTTACGTATAAACAGTCTCAAATAAAAACGAGATTGCAAAATTATCCATGACCTTAGGTCTGATTTCCTATGTATGTGTCTGAAACATTTGTATAGTGGGTTTAAACATATTAATAACATGTAATATAACTATAATAATATTTATTATATCATATATGATTCACTTATTACTTTATAATTACCGTTTATTTATCAATTATATGTTAAAGCATCATTTTGGGTAATAATAATTTTATTTATCATACATGTTTTGACTTGTTAGTCTTAATCTTATTACTTAGATAATTATTTACTTACTTATATAATGTAATAAATGATTTATATATCATAAATATTTAGTATAAAAATGTATATAATAGATAGATAAATGAAATGGAATACACCGTTCATGGAAATGGTAGGCCATATGTATGCATGACCACTATTTCTGTTTCCTTATTGAATTAAAAAGAAGCGAGTAAACGACACACAAAAAAACACAAAAACACACAAACAGTTATATATATATATATACCTAAATACAGTATCAAAATTATTTCATATAATTAATTCTTATTTATTATATACAATTTATAGTCCTTCTTGAATGGTTAACGTGGAGAATGAAACTCATCACGTCATGGAGACAGTAAGTCGTACGAATGCACAAGCAATGATATCATTACCTTGATGGTTAAATGGTTTGGAATTAGATGGTATATGAATTTTAAAGAAATAATATCATGTAATATTCAATATTTTCATCCATTATACTCATCAATATACCCATCCAAATTATATATTGTTTAATAACAATTACACCACAACGTGGAGACGGTATGTCATACATACGCACCCATAGTGATATTGTCATTAATAATATGGATAAAAGGATGTATAAGATTGTACCATAATTTTAATAACATATCATCATGTAGAAGATACTAGAGTTTTTACTTTAGTATGGAAGAAACATAAGATGAGTAAGTAGAAGAAGAAAAGAATTTTGAAAGACGTGATAAAACAATTATCTGTTTTTTAGGTTTCTTCTTTTGGTATTCCCAAAAGGACTCCTTAAGATGGATTTCATCCCAAAGGGTGGCCTCTATGATGAAGTGATGGAATTTGGGAGAATATTTGGTCCGGGTTTTTCCAAGACCAAAGGATTTGTAGGTGTGATTAAAAGGGAAGGAGAGGTTCCCATTCATAAGAGAGGGGAGGATCATCTTAGGAAAGTCTTGAAATATTACTTTATTATAAATCAATTTTCAGTTTATAATACTCCAAAACTCATTTATTTAGAAGATAAGATTATTATGGTTCTAAGTAATCTCAACCAATAAAATTTAAATATGTTTTTATTTTAATTTAAACATTATCATTTTGATTAATCTTTGTTTAATATATTTAATTTTATCTGTGGTTGTAATATTCTAAATATTAAATGGCTATCTATTTTTAATTATGTGTTGTCAATTGTACATAATCGGATATATAATGACATTTTATACCATATAATTTTCACTTTGTAATTTTAAAATATTTTTGTGATTTTTAAATTATTTAATAATATGTAATGTTTATAAAATATCAAAAGCGTCAATTTTGACACTATTTATTTATTTGACGTTAAATAAAATACATTCAGAATATAAATTCTAGGAAAAATATTTAATACACTACAAAAATGTCATATTAACCTAGAGAATTCGTGGAGAACATTAACTATTTCATATTATATTTATTTTAATATTTTTAATACCACTTATTTTATATTTCAATTAATAAAATAATTTCTACATAACTATTGTATCATCATTAATATTAATTATTTAATATCTAAAAATTCTAAATAAATTCACATGATGTAGATAATTTCATTATATTTTTAGGGACTATATATTTTATAAGTTTTATCATGTTTATCACTATATTTAAATTATTATACTTATAAGATATATTAGAGTGACATGTTGTCACCTTCTTTTATTTTTATTAAATTTTCATCACTTTAATGAAATAAATATCCATTAAATGAATCAATTCACACCTAGAGATGATATTGGTCAGATTTAATTCATAAAATATTATTTTTGTAGGTGTTAGGATAATTTTATTTTCCTTATCATATTATTATTTACCTTAATTTACCTGATTTACCTTTAAGTGTGGTAAATAAAAATTACCGCATTTACTATTCATAAAATAAAGAAAAATAAAAGTAACACATTAACCTAATTTGGACACAATGATCCCCAATATGAAATAAATTTTTCATAATTCAAAATATAGAATTTTCATAAATTAATTTAAAATTAATTCTTGTTGTCAAAACCAAAATGCGGGGTTTTAAGAAGTAAAAACTTATCAAAAGATTGTCAAGTGTTTATGTCCAATTTAAATGTAAAATTAATTCAAATAACCAAAATTGGATTAAATTATAAAAAAATAATCTAATTAAACATTAAACCTAATTAAAAATATAATCTAATAATATAAATAATTTAGACGAAAAGGCGGTTTTGAATTAAAAAGCCGCATTTTTTACTATTCAACAAAATATGAATTTCCTCAGATAAATACCAAAATTTAAACCAAGTTAATTTTTGATGTCCCAATTTTAAATAAGACAATTATATTGTCAAATATAATATATAAAAGTGTTAAAACTAGATTTAAAATTGTTGTCCCATCAATGATCATCGATAACCCTAGGATTAGGTAATTGGATATCATAATTCCCCATTTCCTTGCACTTGTAACCCTGAGTTGTGGGATGTGTTATCTTTAGAGATTTCTAATTATTCCCATTACTATCGATAGTAAAATTCTCTACGAAATTCAATCCCACACTTAAAATGTCTATCAGTCCCCTTAAGATAATTTCCTCATTGTGTTCTTCCACACATTATCATAAAGCGAATCAAATATTCTTTTCTCCATAATCTTTATAGTCTCCTTTGAATTATATCATTATTTTATTACCATAAACATAGGATATATGAGAAACTATAATATCCATTTTTTTGAGAGTAATATGAGGAAGGTATATACTGAAAAATAATATCTTGAACTCATCCCAATCCATGGAGTAAATTTTATCTTGTTGTTGCATATTATTGATAAAGTTCCACCACGTATTATCTTTACCATCTATGAAATAAGTGCCCAACTCAACCTTTTCATGTTATGAACAACAGGGAATAAAAAATATCTTTTCAATGGTACAAATCCATTTCTTAGCAACTAGTGTATCATTCGTTCTACTAAAATATGGAAGATATTTCCTTAATAAAGATTCAAGATAACGTTATTCCCACCTTTGGTCATTTGGAAGCCTAATAGGATTTGCGGTCATAGAAACCAGATTAGTTATTTAGGATCCTATAACATTTAGTAGTTTAGGAGTATAATCGTTGAATTTCCCAACACATCCACCATTTAAGTTGTTCCATTGGGTTCTATCCATTATCTAAAACCCAAAAAGAATAGCGTGAGAGGCAAAAATCATACTAGGAAAACAACATAATCTAGGGGGAGTACCTTAAATCTCAGATATCTTAGGTTTAATCCTAGGTTATTCATGATGGTTACCACAATTCTATAATTTTAACATATAGTAATACTTACCCTTATAGACATCCAAAGACATACCTTAGAAATATCTATATGGATCTCACTAAAGTTTTCACATCCTAGTTTCCAAAGGTTAAATAAACCTCGTTCTGATACCAACTATAAAGAACCAAGCTAGATGTTCATGAACATATATTTATTTTACATAATAGTTAATAAATTATAGAAAAAACACCCAAATGCTGCATTAGTTTAGTGCCTTTGGAAACATGAAACATAATCCTTTAACTTGGTGAAAGAACTTTAACATATCCCATAAAGATCTTCCCCTTTTGTTATCCTACCTAAAACCATTCTTTATATCCTAAGGAAAATGAAACATAAAAAGGGTGATCTCAAATTCTTAGTAAGGTTAAACATTGAAAACATAAAACATACCATAAACATAAGAATGAAAAAATGAGAACATAAGGTTTAAATATCAAAATCCGGAGTCATGAAATAAATATTGGAAGTACGTAAGGCATAGATCATAAAGGAACATTAACCATGATAAAATATAATTGGAATAAAACATGGAATTTTGGAAAAAAAATAAGCACATAGTGTGATTTACATAGTAGTCAAGAGATTGCTTCCAAGACCATCATAGTGGACAAAGTCCATTACTGAACTGGGTTTACTTGCCATTCCAACCATGTATTACTAAACTAGATTTACTTACCATTCCTACCCTATATTACTGAACAAGATTTACTTTCCTTTCTATTCATGTCTATCTAATGAGATATAAACCATTACCCAATGCCTTGTAGGTATATATAGGTCCCACCCATCTCATAATGAAATCATTCTTCCATGTGCCACAAAATATAAATCATTCATCATAGCATAACACAAGTAATAAAATGGGTTTCTTAAAAATCATTCCATCATAACATAATAAATATAATTTATCATTCCATCATTAACAAAATAAAATTATAGTAATCATAGGGATTAAAACATAACCCTTTGTCATCTTAGATGTAAAATAATTTTGATAAAACACTTGAACCTAATTTTTGAGGAAAATATCATATCTTTTTCAATTATATTTTATTTTTTCAAAATTCCACACAATTTTAAAAGGAAAGAATTTAGTTTAAAATAAAATTGAAACCATGAATATTAATCTACAAAAAAGAAAGGTTTCCTGAAACTGTAAAACCACATTCATGCCGTATAAATTAAAAAAACATTCACCACATACATTTCTGGAAAAGTAAAAGTACCTCAAATTGAATAATGACAAAATATTCATTTTATATTATATAATAAAAATTAACCAAAGGGTAAAATTAACATCAAAAAATATTATTTATTATTTTTTAAATATTAATGTTTATGATAAATATACCACAGTAAATACTTATGTATAAACGATCTCAGATAAACATGAGATTAAAAAAGTATCCCTTACCATAGGTTTGATTTCTTCTATATGTGTCCGAAACTCTTGTATAGTGGGTTTAAAAAAATTATTAACTTGTAATGGAATGATAATAATATTTACGATATCATATATGATTCACTTCTGACTTTATATTTTCTGTTTATTTATCAATTCCATTTTAAATCATCTTTTTGGGTAATAATTGTTTTATTTATCATACGTGTTTTAAATTTTTATTCTTAACATTATTACTTAAATCTTGGTTTAATTAATTCCAAAATTTAAAACATGATTTATATATCATAAATATTTAGTATTGAAATATATATAACAGATATATAAATGAAATGGAATACACTGTTCATGGAGACGGTAAGTCGTACGTATGCATGGACACTATTTATGTTTCCTTATTGAATTGAATAGAAGCAAGTAAATGATATATATATATATATACCTAAATCCTATAAAATTTTTATGTCATATATTTTATTATTATTTATTATATATTCTTTATAATAATTCTTGAATGGTTAACATGGAGAATGAATCTCATCGTGTTGTGGAGACGGTAAGTCGTACATACGCATGAGCGATGATATCATTCCATTGATAGATAAATGCTATGGAAATGGATGGTATATGAATTTTAAAGAAATAATATCATGTTATATTAATTATTTAAATCTATTATACTCATCAATATAACTATCCAAATTAATTATTGTTGAATAACAATTACACCATAGCGTAGAGATGGTATGTCGTACGTACGCACAAATGGTGATATTGTTTTTCGTAGGATGGATAAAAGGAGGTATAAGATTATACCATAATTTTAATAACATATCACAATGTATAATATGCTAGATTTATTAATTTTTTTTATGTAATCAACATAAGAATAATAAGTTGAAGAAGAAAATAGTTTTGAAATAACTGATAAAAAAATACCTAATTTTTTTTGTATCTTCTTTTGGTATACAAAAAAGGACTCCTGAAGATGGCTCTCTTCCCAAAGGGTGGCCAATAAGATAATGCGAGGGAAGTTGGGAGGAGATTTTGGTAGGTTTTGGCTAAGAAAAAATTCTTTGGAGGTGAGATTAGAAGAGTAGGATTGGATCCCTTTTATAAGAGAGGGGAGGGCCACCTTTGGAAAGTCTTGAAATATTAATATATTATTAATTCATTTTCAGTTTATAATATTCTCAAACTAATTTATTTAAAATATTAAATTATTATGGGTCTAAATACTATCAACCAATAAAATTTAGACATTTTTTGATTTTATTTTAAACCTTATAATTTTGATTTATCCTTATTTAATCTATTTAATTTTATTTGTGGTATGAATATTATAAATATTAAATGGATATCAATATTTAACTATATGTTTCCAATTTTCAATAATTTTATACTTTATGAAAATTTGTACCGTATAATTTACACAATGTAATTTTCAAATGTTTTTGTGATTTTTAAATAATTTAATAATATGTTATGTTTATAAAATATCAATATTGTAAATTTTGACATTATTCATTTATTTGACTTTAAATAAAATTCAAAAAAAATTTAAATTCTAACCAAAACATTTAATATACACCTAAAATGTCATAGTAACCTATAAAATTCATGGATAAAATTAATTAGTTTATATGAAATTTATTTTAATATTTTTAAAACCATTATTTGATATTTCTAACAATACCATAATTTCTACATCACTATTGTGTCATCATTAATGGTAATTATTTAATCACTTGAAATTATAAATAAATTCACATGATATATATAATTTAATTATATTTCTTGAAACTATTTAGTTTCTAAGTTTTATCATGTTTTCACTATATTAAAATCATTAATCTTATAAGATATATGGGAGTGACATGTTGTCACCTTCTTTTGTTTTAATTATAATTATATCACATTCATGAAGAAAAAGTCAACTAAATGAATCAATTCATACCCATAGGTGATATTGGTCATATTTAATTAATAAAATAGGTTTTAGGTAGGTTTTGGGGAATTTTATCAACTTTATCATATTGTTAGTTACCTTAATTTACCTGATTTAACTTTAAGTGTGGTAAATAAAAATTACCATAGTTACTATTCATAATATCCAAAAAAATAAAAGTAACCTGTTTACATAATTTTAACCCACTAATTACAAATATGGAATCCATTTTTCATAATTAAAAACACATAATTGGCATAAATTAATTTAAAATTAATTCCAATTGTAAAAACCAAAAAGCGTGTTTTTAAAAAGTAAAAACTTATAAAAAGACAGTCATGTGTATATGTCCAATTTAAATGTGTAATTACTTTAAAATACAAAAATTGGATTAAATGATCAAATAATAATATAATTACACTTTTAGACCAATTAAAAAGATAATCCAACTATATAAATAATTTAGATGAAAAGGTAGTTTGGAATTAAATTGTAGTATTTTTCACTCTTCATCAAAATATGAATTTTCTCAGAAAAATATCAAAATATAGACCATGTTAAATTTTGACATCCCAATTTTAAATAAAAATTTTATTTTTTCAAATATAATATATAAAATTGATAAAAACTAGATTTAAAATTGGTGCACAATCAAAAGGTGGTAAATCTGAATTTTTTGAAAAATACATCTTTTATCTGAAAAATTGAATTTATTGTTATATCATGTTATAGAAAATACATAAGTTTAATGTTAATGTTAAATAAAATTCAAAATTTGGGTAATAATATTCATAACGGCTAGTTTATATCCCTTTAAATGATAATATTTTAATAATATATCATTGTTTAGTGAAATTTGGTACTGCGTACAATGAAAGCTATCGAAGAAGGTCTCTCTTGCATGTAATGAAAGCGAATTCAGTGTTTCATTTAGGTAAATATTACATTGGTGTTTTGTATAACATCATCCAAACATAGTTATTTTATAAATTGAATAAAATCTGTACTCATCGTTGCGTGAAATGAATTCTATCAAACGAACTTGGAATTGTGTGTAACAAAAGCCAACTATAGTGTTGTATATATTGCAAGCTAAAATAGTGTTGTGTATAACAAAAGATAGTCTTGGTGTTGTGTATAACAAAATGAAAAAAATAAATTAAAAAGGAACCTATCTCATGAAATCTCAGAGTGTTACATTATACCCACCTTAAAATGATTTTCGCCCTTGAAATTCATCATGGTTATAAAAAACTTTACTACTTGAAATATTCTTTCATAGAAACCCACATCGTAAAAAGAAATACTAAAACTTCCTTTGAGAAAAGAAATGTTAGAAACATAATGGTTTCCCAAATTAAATCATAACTGGGTTTCCACATAGGATAACATAGGTGTGACATGAAAAGATGGATATGGAAGAAAAAAATTCTAACCATTAAGTTCTGACGGAGAGTGATAGAGAATAAGTCTTGGATAAAGGTAACAAAAAGAAATCCATAAATCTGTAATGATTTAAGAGACCATCTTATTCATCATATAAGAAGATACTAAGATATTTTTTTTTGTTTTTCAAGATCCTTTCTTTAAAGATGAAGAATTTTTAATGAGAATAAATACTTACATGATTTTAGTACAATATCACCGTAGTTCGTGCCTTGAAAAATTTACATTTAATCTCTTATTTAAATAAATGAAGATGAATTTTTCATTCTAGAGGTGTTATTAGATTATTATATAGAATGATAGGTCATTATATCTATCTCAATAAAAATATTTGCATAGGTAATCAAATATGCATAGGTCCACCTATAGTGAGATTATACATTAATTTAACAAACTTCAAAAAGAAAATAACTTATACTATCCATAAATGGATAACTTTACAATCTGTCCTAAAAATGAAAATATAAAACTTTTGAAATAGGTGAACTAAATAGACTTAACATTTATCTCTCATATCTCATAAGGTAGTTCATCGTTGTAACATTCCAAACATGTTAATTCCTTAATCATGCATTCTCTTGAAACATGGTAAAAACATGAATTACCATAGTACTTGAGTGAAAGCATGCATTCTATAAAAATTTATTATTTAAACAAACCAAAAAAACAAAAAATTCTATAATCTGAAACCATGATATCACTTTGTCCTTATATTAGTCGTGAGATCATTGATACTATCAAACATCTCTTTATCTCTTTAACCCTTCATTATACGCATATCATGTGCTTTTTAAAAATATTTCCATCACTTTTCATGGGTACCGGTACCATATACTTATGGAAAACCATAATAGACCAATACATAGATATTTCAGTATTCCATAATATTATAAAAGATATTATACAACACTATTTTGGATTCCCATTACATTAACACATAATCAATAAACCACTTCATTGTCATACTCAGCATCTCCAATAGTGATCACATGTGATTTTCCTTCTTATTTTTCAATAAGATGTTTTTGAAATCAATAATCATCTATAATCCTTGGATTAAGGAATTAATTAGAATAATTCCCTACTTCCTTGTACTTGTAACCCTGATTTGTGGGAGGTTCACTCTTTAGGGATTTCTATTTATTCCCATTACTTCGATAGTAAAATGATCGATGCCCTTATTTCCCACACTAAAAACATATATCAGTCCCCTTAAGACAATTTCCTCCATGTATCCTTCCTAACAATGAGCATAAAAAGAATTTAATATTCTTTTCTCAGTAATTTTTATAGTTTCATTTAAATTATATCATTATTTTCTTATCATAACCATGAGATAGACGACCAACTACAATATACCTTTTTTAAGAAGAATACAAGGAAGGTACATACTGAAAAATATGTTCTTGAAGTCATCCCAATACATGGAGTAAATTTTATCCTATTGCCTAATATTCTTGATAAAGTTCCACCATATATTTTCTTTACGTTCCGAACAATAAGTTCCCAACTTAACCTTTTCCCATTCTGAAAAACAGATAAAGAAAAATATATTTTCAATGGCACAAATCCATTTCTTAGCAACTTGTGGATTGGACGTTCTACTAAAATATGGTGGATGTTTCCTTAATAATGATTCAAAATAACACTGTTCTCAACATTGGTCGTTTGGAAGCCTAATAAGATTTGTGATCATAGAAACAAGATTATTTATTCAGGCTCCCATAACATTTGGTAGTTTAGGAGGACAATCATTGAATTTCCCATCACATCCAGCATTTACGTGGTTCCTTTGGGTTCTAACAATTGTCCTAAACCAAAAAATAATAGTCTGTGATGCAAAATTCATACTTATAAAATGACATAATGAAGGGTGAAAACTTTCAATATCTAACATCTTAGGTTTAATCCTAGTTTATTCATGATTGTTACCATAATTTTAGGAATGTATCTTATAGTTAGACTTACCCTTAGGGACATCCATACTCATACCTTAGAAATATATATAGGGATCTCACTAAAGTTTTCACATCTAAGTTTCCAAAGGTTAACTAAACATGGATCTAATACCGACTAAAAAGACTCAAGCTTGACGTACATGGACATATATTAATTTTGAGGAATACTTAATAAATTACACAAAAATTCTCCAAATGACTATATTAGTTTAGTGACTTTGTAAACTTATAAAGTATTCTTCTAACATGGTGAAAGATCTTCAACATCTCCCTTAAATACCTTCCCCTTTTGTTTTCCTACATAAAAACTATTTTGATATCCCGATTAAAAGTAAACATAAAAATGGTGATCTCAAATTATTTATAAGGGTAAACATGGAGAACATAAACAAACCATAAACATATGAATGTAAAAACATGAACACAAGGTTTAAATATCAAAATCTTGAGTCATGAAATAAATCTTGGCAGTACATAAGGCATAGATCAAAAAGGAATATTAACCATGAAAAAATAGAATTAGCATACAAATTGGAATTGTGAAAAAAAATAAGTACATAATATTATTTCCATAGTAGTCATGGAATTTTTCCAAGACCTTTATAGTGGACAAAATCCATTTCTGAATCAGGTTTATTTTTCATTCCTATCTTGTGTTACTAAATTGGATTTACTTACCATTCCGGCCCTGTATTACTGAACCGGATTTAATTTCCATTTCTTTCATGACTATATCATGAGATGTAAATCTTTACCCAATGCATTTGATGGAGATATAGGTCCCACCCATCTCATAATGAAATCATTCTTACATGTGCCACAAAATATAGTTCATTCATCATAGCATAACCCAAGAAATAAAATGGGTTTCTTAAAAATAATTCCATAATAACATAATCCATATAAAATATCATTATGTCCTTTACTAAATAAAATCATAATAATTATATGGATATAAACATAACCCAATTTCATCTTAGATTTAAAATAATTTTGATAAAACACTTGAACATAATTCTTGAAGAAAATTTCCATTTTTTTCATAAATGTTTTCTTTTCTCAAAATGCAACTCAATTTTAAAATTAATGAATTTAGTTGAAAATAAAATTCAAATTAGTAGAGGAAGATTCATGTAAATAAGGTGTCATGAAACCTTAAAAATGCATTCATGTCGTATAAGTTAAAAAAAATTCTCCATGTACTTTTGCCGAAAAATTCAAAAAGTACCTCAAATCGAATAACAAAAAAAGATTCCTTTCATACCGTATAATAAAAATTTACCAAAGGGTAAAATTAAATTCAAAAAATAATATTAAATATTCAGAAAATTTTAACGTTTATGATAAATATACCATAGTAAATACTTACGTATAAATAATCTCAGATAAAAATGAGATTACAAAATTATCCCTTACATTTTGTCCGATTTCTTTTGTATGTGTCTGAAACTCTTGTATAGCGGGTTTAAACATATTATTAACTTGTAATAGAACCATAATAATATTTATTATATCATATATGATTCACTTCTGACTTTACATTTACCTTTTATTTATAAATTCCATGTTAAAGCATTTGTTTTGGGTAATAATCGTTTTATTTATCATATGTGTTTTCATTTTTTATTCTTAATATTATTACTTAGATCATGATTCACTTAATTAAATAATGTAAAAAAATATTTATATATCATAAATATTCATTATATAAATATATATAATAGTTATATAAAGGAAAGGAAATACACCGTTCATGGAGAGGGTATGCCATACGTACACATGAACACTATTTTGGTTTCCTTATTGAATTGAATGGAAGAAAGTAAATGACATATATATATATATATAAATACTTAAAATAATTATCATTATTATTTCATATATTTCATGATTATTTATTTTATATACTTTATAATCATTCCTAAATGGTAAACATGGAGAATGAATCTCATCGCGTCATGGAGATGGTAAGTCATATGTACACACGAGCGACGATGTCATTATCTTGATGGTTAAATGGTATGGAATTGGATGGTATATGGATTTTAAATAAATAATACCATGTTATATTCCTTATTTAAATCCATTATAAAAATAAATATACCAATACAAATTAATTATTGTTGAATAACAATTACACCACGGTGTGGAGACTATATATCGTACGTACGCATGCATGGTGATATTGTTATTCATTGGATGGATAAAAGGAGGTATAAGATTTCCCCATAATTTTAATAACCTAAAAGAATTTATAAGATACTATATTTATTAATTTATTGTGGAAACAACATAATAAGATTAAGTATAATAAGAAGTTAATTTTGAAAGAGGTCATAAAACAATTAACTCGTTTTCGGGTATCTCTTTTTGGTATGAAAAAAGGACAGCTTAAGATGGATTGGTTTCTTAAGGGAGGGATCTTGTATGAAGTAAGGGAATCTTTTAGGAGAGTTGGATAGGGGTTTACCGAGCCAAAATGCTTTGGAGGTGTGATTAAAAGAGAAGGAGATGTTTCATTTTATAAGAGAGGGGAGGGCCACCTTTGGAAAGTCTTGATATATTAATTTATTATAAATTCATTTTTGGTTTATAATACTCCAAAACTCATTTATTTCAAAGTTAAGATGAGTATGGGTCTAAATAATCTCAAAAAATAAAATTTATACAAGTTTTTATTTTATTTTAAACTTTATCATTTTTATTTATCCTTATTTAATCTATTTAATTTTATTTGTGGTAATAATATTTTAAATATTAAATGGTTATCAATATTTACTTATGTGTCATAAATTGTCAATAATTTTATACTCTATGAAATCTTTGACCATATAAATTTAACTTTTTAACTTTTTGAATAATTTTTTTTATTTTTAAATAATTTAATAATATGTTATGTTTATAAAATATCAATAGTGATAATTTAGACACTATTCATTTATTTGACTTTAAATAAAATACACATAAAAGATAAATTCTAATTAAAATATTTAATACACTCTTAAAATTTCATAGTCACCTAGAGAATTCTTGGATCACATTAATTAGTTCATATTATATTTATTTTAATATTTTTAAAACTATTTATTTGATATTTTTTTCAATAAAATAATTTCAACATCACTATTTTGTCATCATTAATGGTAATTATTTAATCTCTAAAAAATATAATTATATTAAAATTATGTAGATAATTTCATTATAATTCAAGATACTATTTATTTTCTATATTTTATTATGTTTATTACTATATTAAAATTATTATACTTATAAGATATATGAGAGTGACATGTTGTCACCTTCTTTTGTTTTAATTATAATTACATCACTGTCATGAAACAAATGTCCATTAAATGAATAAATTTAGAACCATTGGTGATATTTTTCGACTTTAATTCATATTATTGAATTTTTTTACGTTTTAGGGTAATTTTATTATCTTTATCATATTATTAATTACCATAATTTACCTGATTTACCTTTAAGTGTGGTAAATAAAAATTACCGTAGTTACTATTCATAATATCACAAAAAAAAGTAACCTATTAACATAATTTTTACCCACTAATTAAAAATATGGAAACCATTTTTCATAATTCAAAACACATAATTTTAATAAATTAATTTAAAATTAATTCCCGTTGTCAAAACCAAAAAGCATGTTTTTATGAAGTAAAAACTTATCAAAATATTGTCATGTGTTTATGACCACTTTAAATGTGAAATTACTTCAAATGAATAAAATTTGATTAAATTATAAAAACATAACATAATTAAATATTAAATCCAAATAAAAATATATTTGAAATATATAAATAATTTAGATGAAATGACAATTTTGAATTAAAATGCAGTATTTTTCACAATTCATCAAAATATGAATTTCATTATAAATTTACCAAAATTTCAACCAAGTTAAATTTTGATGTCCAACTTTGGAAAAATACATTTATTTTGTCAAATATAATATATAAAAGTGTTAAAAACTAGATTTAATATTGGTGCAACATCAAAAGGTGGAAAATATATATTTTTTAAAAAATACTTCTTTTATCCAAAAAACTGATTTTGTTCTCTTATAATGTTACAGAAAATACATAAGTTGAATGTAAATGTTATTTAAAATAAAAAATGTGGTTAATACTATTAATAGTGGCTAGTTTATATCCCCTTAAATAATAATATTTTTATAATATATTGTTGTTTAGTTAAACTTGGTATTGCATATAATGCAAGCTATTGAGGCAGGTCGCTCTTATGTGTAATGAAATAAAATTGTTGCATTTAGGTAAATATTAAATTGGTGTTTCATTTAACATAATCCAATCATAGTTCATTTATACATTGAAAAAAATCTATACTCATTGTTGTGTGAAATGAATTCTGTCAAATGAACTTGAAATTGTCTGTAACACAATCCAAGTATAGTATTGCATATACTGAATTCTAATATAGTGTTTTGTATAGTAAAAGCTAATATTGGTGTGGAGTATAACACAAGACATAAAATAAATTAAAAATAATCTATCTCATAAAATCTCAGGGTGTTACATTATACCCACCTTAAGATTATTTTGTCACTCAAAATTCACCGAGGTTATAAAAGGTTTACTTCTTGAAAGTTTCTTTCATAGAAACCCACATTGTAAAAAGAAATACTAAAACTTCCTTTTAAAATGGAAAGTTAGAAACATAATGTTACCCAAAGTAACTTATCAAGGGGTTTCCACATAGGAGAACATAGGTGGGAAGTGAAAACATGGATATGCAAGAAAAAAATATAACCATAATGTTATGATGGAGAGTGATAGAAAACATGGTTTGAAGAAATTTAACAACCAGAAAACCATAAATTTTTTATGATTTAAGGACCCATATGATTCATCATATAATAAGGTACTAAGATAAAATTGTTTGTTTTCAAGATCATTTCCCAAAAGATGAATAATTTTTCTTGAGAATAAATACTTACTCGATTTTAGTACAATCTCACAGTTGTTCATGCCTTAAATAATTTCCACTTCATGTCTTATTTAAAGAAATGAAGTTGAATTTGTCATTCTTGAAGTGTTAGCAGATTATGAGATAGAATGATAGGTTATTTCATCTGTCTCAACAAAAATGATATCACATGTAATCAAATATTCATACGTCCACCTATAGTGAGATAATACATTACTCTAAAAAAACTCAACAGGAAAATAACTTATACTATCCATAAATGGATAACATTATAATACTTCCCAAAACTGAAAATATAAAACATTATAAATAGGAGAACTAAATCTACTTAACATTTATCTCTCATATCTCATATGGTAGTTCTTGGTTGTCACATTCTAAACATATGAATACCTTTATCATGTATTCTCTTGAAACATGGTAATAACATGAATTACAATAGAACCTTGGTAAAAACATGCATTCTATAAAAAATAACTCTTTCCACACAGCAAAAATACCAAATATATATATATATAATAAATGCATAATATAACTTTGTCAATATATCAGTAAGGAGCTCATTAATACTATCAAAAATATCATCATCTCCTTATCCCTTCATTATGCAAATATCACGTGCTTTTCAAAAATACTTCAATCACTTTTCATGGTTACTGGTATCATATGCTTATATAAAACAACAATAGACCAATACATAGATCTCTATTATTTCATAATACTGTGAAAGAGATTCTACAACACTATTTTGGAATCCCATTACATAAACACAAAATCATTCCACCACTTCATTTTCATACTCAACATGTCCAATAGTGATCACATGTGATTTTCCTTTGTCTTTGTCTTTAAGAGGTTGTTGACATAAATAATCATTCATAACCCTTGTATAAAAGGTCATAAAAATATCATATATAGTATTATATATATGAATATTAATATTTCATATATTAATGATAAACTTATATATATTATAATTGGGGTTTTAATGAGTATGATGGAAGCCAAGACTTAAGGTAAGAGATTTTTGTCTCACTTTTATTTTCTCTGAGACACAAGCCAGGTTCACAAACTATTTATTATATGTGATGTGTATAGTACAAATTAATTTTTTTATTATAATAATTATAATAATTATTGGGATTTACATATCTATTTTATGATATCTCTTTCATGAAGTTTATTGTTAAAACATTACCAAATCGGTATGGGATTTTTATAACAATTTACCTTCTTTGAGACGTATGTTATGTTATGCACATATATTAATTAAAAAGGTATATATAAACCCCTTGTGACATGTAATATAATGAATTTATTCATTATAATTATTTTATAAGTTCATTATTATTTTATTCTTTCATGGGGATTATGATTTAATGATACCAAAGTGGTGAAGGGTTTATGTTACAATCTCATCGTTTATTGAGATTATTTACAATTAAATCTCCAAGGTTGAAATCTCAAGATCTACCTCTAATTAATTTTCATGAATTTTATTACCCTTATTTGATTCATGATATAGTCACTTGTGGAACAATTATTATGTTTACAAGTTCCCAAAGACACTAAACTATTATGGTTCTCAAGCATGCATTAATATAATGTAATAATATCCATAAAAAATGATTTAATATTTATGTATGAAATTCTACGTTCAATATATTAGTAGATTATGGGTCATGATATATGTTACCCCATTAGTGGAACTACCTAACTCATAACCCAAAGATGATAACTTTGGTTCACACTCAGAAGTGTTAGAGATACTATCTCTTTGGAAAAAGGTTTTTGTCTACACTAACCAAAAGATCCTCCATTAAATATTCACATAAGAGTATCTAAAACCAATTAAGAGGCACTAAGTAGAGTATATAGAGTTTTTTGACTTTGAAATGGAGTATGGAATTGGAAAATGTAATGTCATAGTATATTCTATTAGACATAAGAATTAGATTGATTATGAGCTTGGTGAGAAGCCTTTAGAGGAGAAGAATCACCTGATGATTTTGTTGGATGACATGAATATGGAATATTCTATGGAAAAAGGATCAAGAATTTTACTCCCTTTAGTGACACATATTCTCATGTATACTGAGTAAAGGCTTGATTAGACACTATCCCATTGTGTGTTGTGATGTGGGGAAAACTTGATAGAGGTGACCCAAAACCTGGGTTATCATTGGGTGATGATGATGTGATTATTATACATGGTAGATTAATACTACCTACTTTCATTAGAGTGGATATGAAGATGTATTTCCATAACATTATATTAGAGGTACATCCTATTATGAAAAATATTTTCCATGACTTCAAGTGATAATTTTGCTGGCTTGTGATTAATTTGGGCATCCTTAGGTTTGTATCCCAAGCATTACTTTGCAAAGTATAAATTTTGAGAAAAAACGACCTGGTGGTTTTCTCCAATCACTTCTAATTTCCATGTGAAACATTGAGGACATCATGATGGAATTTGTGATGGGGTTACCCAGGAACTCAAGGAGTCATGGAACTATCTTTTTTATTGTCATTTGGATAATGAAAGTTGATCACTTCTTACCAATATAATTGATTCACTTAGTGAATGGGATGATAAAATTTTATGTCCATGGGGTTGTATATTTACATGAAGTTCCCTTGAATATTGTATCTAATGGGGATGCATGTTTCACATCAAACTTTTGGTATGGGTTTTTGAAATTCATAGGGATTCAATTGAGATTAAAAATAGAATATCATTATCATAAAGACATAAAATCAAAGAGGATTATTCACATACTATAGAATATTTTCTAATCTAATGTTCTAAAATTTGGTGGATCTTTATGTGATCACATAGAGTTGGTGGTGTTCACTTACAATGAATGTTTCTAAGAGTCCATACAGACGAATCTATTTTAGGATCTCTTTGTATGGGCATTCCACTCAAAAATTTTCAGTAGGTGGTGGGTGATACAACAGTATTTAGTCATGGTATGTTACTGGAAACCATAGAGAGGGTTCAGTTGAACAAGAATCAGTTAGTGGCCACTCAAATATGTAGTGATCATAAGAAGACTGAAGGAGAAAACCATTGTAGCTCACTGTTAGAGAGCCAACTTTCTTATGAGTGTCAGCTTAGTTGGGGACTAATCAATTTTGGAAGAAATGGAAATGGGAACCCTAGTTTGTTGGACACTTCAAGGACACTGAATGGGTTGGGATAGTGGTATACCATATGGACCCTAATCCACGTTATCGAGACATGCATGATACATTGCACATTTATCATATTTGGAGGTACACACCCAATGTTGCTCATTTTATAGATTGTGAGGAAATTAGGTTGGACGTAGATGAATTTTATAAGGATTATCAGGTGTGAATCATTTATCAAAGTGAGAAGACACTTAAAGGAAATATGATACAACTTATCTAAATCTTATTGATTGATGGACAAGTCAAGGAGGATATGTGGGAGTGGAAGTACAATATTTATGATTAGGGGATTAAGATGTTTGAGTAAGACCACTAGAGACACTTATCAAGGATGATAATTCATTTTATAGGGATAATTTTAACATTATTAGTTTTAAATGATATTTAAATGATATTTTGTTCATAATTTATAAGTTATATTAGTTGAAAAAATAATGTTTCTAATAAATATTACACTTTGAGGGCTAAATAATGGTAAAATGGGGTTCCAACCCTTTACGTAAGGTTATAGTGGCTTTTATTTGTGTTTCCTACGGGAAAAGCTACTATTTCATAGGCTATTTAAGGGTAAGTGCAGTTTTCAAAAGGGTTCAAAATGGTAACTTACCACTACGTAAGGGTAATTCCATATTTATACGGGATGCAAAAAGGTACCTATGATACTATGTAAAGGTAATGTTGAATTCCATGCACTATTTCAGGGTCTTACCTAGTTCATGTAATGGTAATTAGGGCTTCATGTATTGGTAACCACATATTTACTTAAGTTTTGTAAGGGTAACCTATACAATGGTTAAGACTAAACCCATGTTTTCAAAGGGTGCATAAGGGAAGTGTTGCATTGGGTATGGGTATGACCTTATTTACAAGGGTTTCATAAGGTTAATCAAACATCCTTACCTGGAACCTAGGAGTATCATAAAGGTAAAACCATGTTTACCACACACAACACCCTTTTTTGGGGAAAAATATTTTTTAACATGTTCTTTCAATTTTCCTTTTCCATAGTGAACGAAAAATGAATTGGATGATTTTGAATGCCTTAAATAACGAAAATTAATTCTTTTTTACTTCTATAAATGTTTAAATCCTTTTATGATGTATTTTAAAGACTCTGTATTCAATGTCTGTTTTAATGAAAAATTAAATGGTGAATTTAATTTGCGGGTTTCAAATGCAGTATAACCAAAATTAAACAATATTATTTAAAAAATAACTGAATATTTATGGATTCATTATTTATTATATTTTTGAGTTTAGGTAGTTTAGTAATTTTCTTTTTCACGATATTGAATATTTCTTTTAACAATATAAATTCTTCATCTGGTTTCCAAGTGCACCAAAACCTTCTATCTCCTCTATTTTTAGTTATATATTTTAAATGGATAACTATAGGTGGGTTCATATTTTCATTTTATTTTTGTAAATAATATTTTCAAAAGATTTATATAAATTTTATAATGTTATCTAGAATGTCTGTAACATGGAATTATACAAGTTTGATAAAGATTAATTATCATTCTTATCACAGATAATTATGGAGAGATTGAATACTATAACATGTAAAATTATGATTATTATTTTAAAAAATAAACTATTAAGAATGTTTTTTAGATTAAATATATAACTTATAAATTATCTTATAGAGATAATGTTTTATCACATGTGGTTATTTTTATTTCTATTGAAAAAATTATAGAATTTATTTTAGGATTCTATAGTGGTTAGTTTGAGCTGAAAGACATGTGTACATGACTCATGAGGAATTTCCATGATAAACCTTAACATAAGAATCAATAACCTTGATCTTGGATGTTTCATACAATTTGGTCTATGATATAATATTTTTTCTATGGTTTGATTAATATGTTAGCCTGTGTTTTGTTCTCTATTAGTAATGATTGTTTGTGGATGTGTTCCATTTTGTGTTATGTTTATATAATCCTAGATCCATGAGTTTTATTAGATTATCTTATTAGTATTGATTCATATTATTTATTTGATATTACCATATTTCCCAGGATATCATTTTATTTGTGTTTATCCTTATTTAACTTATTTTTTTATTATCTTGACTTTGGAGGTTTAGTTCTTATTATATGTAATAGGTGACCAACATTGTATTATTAACCCTCATAAGAGGAGTGAACATAATGTGTGACATTGATGAGGGTGTGGTATGATAGCCTTGTAGTCGCATAGAACTTGATGCCTTTAGGTTTCTGAGGAACATACTGAAACTTGATGTTTTTTTGGATTTTGAGTAGCTTGTAAACTTCATGCCTTGTAGATTCTGAGTAACATGTCCACTTGAGGCCTTGTGGATTCTGTGTGACATACTAATAGATATTAGGGTAGTTTCGATAATTTAAAACAGCTTTGATCACCATTTTGACATGGAACTTAAACATATATGCTTGGGGATGTTGCATCATGGTTAGCGCACAACTACTTGATATGTTATTGTGTGTTATTATGATTTCATTAAAATTTATTATTATCATGGAATATAATTTTTATACTTGAGAACACTTTTCAAGGATTCATTGGTGGTGTCCTACTGAGTTTATTTTTCACAACATATATGGTAATTTTGATGCGCTTACAGAATTTAGGTATATTAATCCGAGTAAGGGAAAGGTATTCTATGGTCGATGGTTGAGCATAGAGGCATGAAGATTGCGGCAGATTAGGACAGGCTCTGGAGGAACCCACTATTTTATTCATTTATTTTTTTCATTTATTTTATTACTCATGTTTGGATTTCCACTTTGGGATCCCGTTTGTTACTGGTACGATTTGTATTCTATATTTTGGATTCTGCACGATACTCCGATTATTCTATTTATTATATTATTTTACGATAATTTTTTATATGAAATGATACTGAGGGTATGGTCTACCCATTTAAAACCTTATACCCCCACTTCTATTTGATGACCACTTGTATATTGGGAGACAAACATGAGGTCATGTGACAGTTCGGTTCAAACTCGTTGGTTTGGATTGGGTCATTATAAAACGGTATCAAAGTGATTTTATTCTTTTTTTGGACTATCTTAAGAAATGGTAAAAAGGGTATAGCTATATGGGAATCAGGTATTTAATTTTCCATATTCCTGATCGACACATGTTTAACAAACCTCTATGTTACCATTGAAGAGATTGTTGTTAATGTTTTTATGAAATATTTGGATCAATCATGTATTATGACTAAGAATGTAGGTCCACATACTAAATATACACCTCTTTGTACATGGATAGTCAATATTATGATAACCCATTCATGAAAGTGGGTAGGCCCCTAGGAGGGGAAAACATATTTCTGGGGGGAAACTGAGGTGCTTTTAGGGCCTAGTTGTAATAAGATAGTCTTAGGAGTAAACTATGTCTACTGAATGATGGAAGGGGAAGTGAACCCAATCCACTATTAAAGCCCTGGCCGCGAACCGTGAACATAGAAATGATTTTCTAATCTTGTGGGTATGAAAGAAACCTATGCCCTATATTTATGATTTATTTTCATGGTTCATGATTATTAATAAATGTTTCCATATTTTTATGTATTATTTAATTTGTTTAAGAAAACCTTAATAAATGTTTCACGATTAATGATCTTTGACTGATTGGGTATGATTATTTTAATCCTTGATCATGTTTTCATAGAATTATTCTTTTCTTATTCTCACTTATCATCATTGATCGATATCTCTTATTTTTACCCTTACAGGGCATCTGATCTCACCATTTATTATGTTTCCCTTCACTAGGTAATGTTGAAAGGTTTTAAGTTGATATTTCTAAGAAGAGTGATAGTTGAGAAGAAAATAATTAAAAATTATTTAGATCTTTTAATCAATGTTTGTTTACATATCAATGTATCAAAATTTTATAAACGTATATGGTCCTCATTTGTGAATTATTTTTTATTGTATTAAATATTCATCTAAAATGATGTAATTTATATATGAAAAGTTCGGGTCTCTATAAGGTAATTAATATATTATTTTTACATAAACATAATTATTTCATGAAAATCATATATATTCATTAAATACATTATAATAACTAGCTTTTTGAGGTGATGATGAAAAACAAAACACATATCTTCGTGGAGGTGGTAGTCCATACGTACGCACGAATGATATTTTCATTCCCCATAGGATGGAAAAGGTGATAAAAAGGGTTGTAACATAATCATAATAACATTTTTGTATAGTGGATATATTGATTTGATTATATAATTATGGTTTAAAAATATTTTAAGGAGGAAGAAGAAGAAATAAAAGGAAAGGGACCACTTAAGTTTTATACATCTTCTTCAAAAAAACTTTTCACTCAAACCTTATGCCTTTTAGATTAGTATTTTGATGAGAAGAAATCATCTAGGTCCTAAGGAGTAATTTTTAGAAGTTATTTATGTATATATTGATCATGATACATGTCTCATGAAGTTTGATGAAGAAGTGTGGTGTTCTTATATAATAGAAGGGAGGGTTACCCTAGGAATTACTTAATGTATAAAATTAATATAAATTAATTTTCTTATTAAAGTGAAACAAAAATTAAATTTTTTGAATATATAGTGAATATAAATAGAATTAATCTAATTTAATAAAAATCAGATAGGTTTAGGTTATTTTTTATTCCTTATCTATTAGTTTTAACATCCCGCTAAACCTTTTAATGATTACCATGATTACCTTTTTTTAAACACTTTCGGGGACAATAAAGTTACAATAAAAAAAGTGACACATAAGTGTAAAATGGTTGATATATAAAATAAATACCATTAATTTGAAAAAATATAATATTTTTAGGAATTTTAAATCATTTAATAAAATATTATTTAACAAAAAAATTCCATTAAAGTCATTTTTTGAACTATTCACATACTTAATTTAAAAAAATAAAATGATAGTAATACAGCTCCAAAATAAAAATTTTAACATATTAATAATACATTTTATATATATTAAGTTTATTTCAACACTATAACTCACCCAAAAATTTTACTTTTCATGTTTTTAAAATCATTTACTTCATTTTTTCTACCACTTACACATGCACTATATTGGTGTTGTATAAGTATTTAAGATAATTATTTCAATACTAAAAATTAAAAGTAATGTTAAATAATAATAAAATATTCATATTAAAAATAATTATTTAAAATCATTAATTTTTATTTTTATCATTGTGAAAACTTATTAGATATATTAAAGTCCAGAAAGTGACATTTAGGAATTATTCGTTACTTAAAATAATATAAAGGTCCTTATCATGAGATAAAGTAACCAAAATTAAATAATTTCAAATATTGGATGGGTATGGTCTAAATATACTCATAAATTTATTAAATTCATATTTTTGGGTGATTTTAAAGCCTTTACACATTATTTTTAATCATAGTAAACCCAATTTACGCTTTACCGTGGTGATAAATATTTACCATATTTACATTTATTATGACTAAAAATAAATATAACCTATTTTAAAAATAAATAAATTATTATTTGAAATAAGTAATTAATTTTATCAATTTTATTTCTATATGTAGAAGAAATTAATTTGAAAATAAACCTGAAAAATGTGATGAAAAATAGTTTGTCAGAAAAATGTATTTTAATATAAAATAGTTTTATAACAAAATTAAATAAATTTCCAGATTACAATTAAATGAAATTAATTATTTTTATTAAAAATAATATAATATAATTTAAAACCAATTATAAAAAATGGGACTTTATAAAAAAATGAAAAGAAATGACAGTTTTCTATAAAATCAGCATTTTTCACCATTTAATAAAAAATCATCCTTTTCAAAAAAATCTAAAAAATTCATCATATTACTATTATTAAATTATGATTTAAAAAATTATATGAATTTATTAAAATAAAATATATAAAATTGGAATAATTTAACTATAATATCTATGAAAAATGTAATAAATTCCATTTTTAAAGTATAAAATCACTTTACTAAAAATTTAGTAAAAATTTATTATGCATTAATAAATACATTTTCATTATATAAAACCATTATAAATATTTTTCATAATGTGTATATTACTATCCATATTTCAAATTTAATAGTTATATTATAATTTTTACATTTAAATAATTATATTTTTATAGTATATTGTAGTTTTCATAAAGCTCGATGTTGCGTATTAAACAAGATATCAACAATAATATTCTTTTAAAATAATGTTTTTGGGTGCTTTATTCTCTCTCATTATTTAAATTATGTTCATGTAATTTTTTTATCCCAGTAATCAAGGTTTCCATATTTTAATAAACATATTCTGAAAACCAACATCATAGAAAGAAATAATAAAAAGACATTTGAAAATGTTAGTGGGAAACATAAAGGTTACCTAAAATAACACATGATCGAGTTCTCAGATATGGAGAAAATTTAGGAAAAGTGAAAATATAGACGTGGATGATACAAATAACATTATATTAATAATTGAATGTTATGGATAACATGATCATGATAAATTTGGTGAACAAAAAACTATAAATCATCATGGGATAAATTAGACTATGAATTCATCATAAATTAAAGTAAAAGGATAACATCTTTTTTTATGATAATTTTACATTCGTTGAAGGATTATTTTACTATAAAGAGAAAACAAATATGTGAATTTTTTTAATAGATTCATTTCTATTTAATAATAATAATTTCATCCTTTAGTTTTTATTTGTTCAATTTCAATTTCTATCTCATATAATACACCAAGAAATGAATTTTCAAGATGATTTTTTCATTCTGAAATCACTAAATTTATATTTTAGTGGATCATAATATCTGAAAAAGATGAAAAATCATTCCTAATGTTTCTCTACATTAACCATAACCAAAATGGTTAGCACAATATAATAAAATATCCAATATGAAGAAACCTTCATATGAAAAAAACACTACAGTAATCTCCAAAGCCTCAATAATAACACCTAAAGTTATACTTAAATCATTCCATAAGTTAATAAACTAAATATTTTTTGAAATATGCTAGACCAAGTTGAAAACCCAAAAATAAAAATTATTTCACCACATGCTTTTCTGAGATAAATTTAACATTTATCTCCAAACAACATTAATCACTCAAAATGTCACATACCAAAAATGTATATTCCATGGTCATATAATCATTGAAATATGAAAATAATTTCCATAAATTACCTTAATCACCATAATGGTATAATAAAATAATTTATTATTATATAAATTAACTCAATAATTATTCCTGAAATAAAATCCCATCTTATCCAATATTATTATGTTTACTTTAATCAGATAATATTTATAATATAATGATCTTCTTAACAAAATAATAGTAATAACTTAGTTTCTAAATGAATTTTCAATCCCATCATTATCTATATGATAAAACATATGATCCCAAAATGTAATAATCCTTTATCCTAATTATCCAAAATTACCTTAACATCAAAGATCATATTAATGATAAAGGTTATAAATATATTTTACATTATATAATAAATTTCATTCTCAAATAAATATTTCACTAAAACATATACTAAACCAATGGGTTTTATTCCCATAATTGTCTCCCAAAATATCCTTAATAATATTAAACTCCCATTACATAAAACCTCAAAAGGGAATATATGCCATTAAACCTATGATCAACCTTATACTTTTCATTCCATGACACATTAGGTTTATCCTATATCGCTATATCATATCATAGGTTCACATAGGTTCGATCATTTCATTCATCGTAATCATCAATAAATAAAATTTTAATTAACCCTAGAATCTCCATAGGGGTTTCTATAATGGTGTATTGTCTTAGGCCCACTCGTCAGGCACCCACAATAATTGAGTTAATACCCAATCCACCCATTTTAGTGTTGTTACCCCTAATTGCATCTATTCCACAACCACATCCACTTTTAAGTATCCAGACAGGGATTTATTTTCTCAGATAACCATACAATATATACTTTACTAACGGTTAATAATATTTCCCTATACATATATTTAACATTGGAATGTATCATTGGATTATCTTCTCTAATATATGTTTTCATAAATATAGTCCCCATAAGTAATAAAAAACATAATTTGATACCAACTGAAAAACTATGACTCTAGTAACCTAGAGATCATGGTTACCATACTACCTTGGAACAATATACAATAGATCATATCCCAAAGGTCTTAATATTTTACCAGTATTGGGATATTATATATAAACATTATTCTCACAACAAATTTGAATGCATAATATAAAAATTAAATTATACTCAGAAATTTATTATTTCTTATAGTATATCCCTAAAATCACACATATATCCCTTCTTAGTATCCTAGGGAAAGGAAAAATAGTAAGGGTTGAACTTATATGGTTAGTTGGGTAAATAGTACAATAGAATCTTTTGTATAATAAATAAATCACCAATGATATTCTAGAAATAAAAAATAAAAAACATGATAAAAAACTAATATCATAAAAGTTAAATATATCCATGGATAACATAGGAAAATAAATGTCCACATAGGTAAAAATAAATTGTTTCATCATGATGTAATAAATAATGTCAGACCTCATAATAATACCGTTAATGCATTGTTAATATAAATCATAAACTTACCATTAAGTTCTCATGTCAGGACATTATAATCAAACATTCAAGGATACATGATAATACATCATTTATAATTTGGAATACATACACTAAATACCCTATATAATTTGTCTCATGAGATCTATTAATGCATCAAGAGGGTATAATGTGACCAATAATTACTTACTAAGTCTAATGCGTTCATAATATGAAAATGATTGAATAATAATTAAAATAAATAATCAATATAAATATCTTTTTTTAAAACTATCATAAATAACATAAATATTTTTCCCTAATAAAAAATTACATCATGATCATAATAAATATAGAGTAATATTGTGGATTGAATCATTGGATAATAACACCACTAAATTAGAAGATTCATCAAAGGATGATAACATAGATGAAAAAACATTTAAAAGATAATTACAACATTTCTTGAGGAAAATACCATTTTTATTTTGAAATCACTTATTTACAATATAATATTTATAGAATATTAGTAATTTTATTCACTGAAATTAACCATGGATACTTATAATGAAATATTCAAAAAAAGAGTGTTCATGATATGTGGAAAAGCATAGAAAGCCTTATACGTTAAAAAAACATATTTTTTGTACTTTATAAAGAAAGTTAAAATGTGTCTTCTGGGCCATGCTAAAAATATTCATTTCTATCCTTTGTAAATAAAGTCAATTATTTTTTAAAATGACCTTAATAAATCATTTAAATAAAAATAAGAACATTCTTGAATCATTTTTTGAAAACATCGACATCGAATAAAATGTTTGTTGACTAAAGAGGAAATATGGTTTGCATTTCTTAAAAAATTGTTTCTCAGTTATATTGAGTACCAAAGAGAGAAAAATGAAATTAAAACATGTAAACATCATAGATAAATAGATAATAATAAAATATATGATGTTTAAAAAGGGAATATCATATAATATCATTCAATGGACTTTAAAAAATAAACAATCCCAAATGAAAATGTGATTGTAGAATAAACCCTTACCACTTTGGTAACATTTGAATCATAACCTCAATAAAATAAATAAATTTGAAATGAAAATTTAAATACCATGAATATAAATGGTTTTGTGATATAAAATATCAAAATGGGTTATATAAAAAACATGCAAAATAATCAAGTGATGAATATGACATATGTCTCACACAAAGACAAGTGAGATGAGAAACCCATTCCAAGATCATAACATTAGTGTGAGAATTAATTAATGAAGTGGATATATGTAATGAATGTAAATCAATATAAATAAACTGGGCATACAAATTAAAATAATACAAGTACATTACATATAAAATCATGGAATAACATAAATAATGAAGAAGTAATATAATCGAGTGAAAAGAAATTGAGTTAAGAAACCCCATACCCCGAGTCTGAATCATCACATATATAATTTATCTCATGCATAATAAAATTATATTATTTTTTACTGGATTAATTTTTTTTGTTATATTAAATTATTTTCACCCCATTTATTTCATTTATTAATAAGCCATATATATCTTTTAAATTAGTTTTGTTCCAGTCATATGTTTTTAGGACGTTTGATTCATAATCACAAGACAACTTTGGTAGGCTGACCATGTTCAATGGGGTCATGGTTACATCATTTATAGAATATTAATAATGAAAAATTTATAATTTTAACACATTAAATAAAATTTTATAATAATCCAATAATATAGAACCTGAAAAATACATTACATCACCTTGTAGAGGTGGTAGTCCACACATACATCGGAGAAATGTTATTATTTTTTAATGAATGGAAGGGTAATATGGTAAGTAATATATTACTTTTATAGAATCATAATTATGGAATGAATATAATATATATTAATTAAATCCATCAAAATAACCATCCATGTAAAGTGTTGATTAAAAATGAAACATATTGCTTCAAAGAGGTGATAGTCCACACACACAGATGAAGAAACAATGTTTTAACTCCCCATATGATAGAAATAGAGATTAAATAGGGTTTTAAAATAATCAAAATAAAATTTAATTATAGTTAAGATATTTATTTTATTATATTATCACATTTTATGAATATTTTAAGTAGTCATAAGATCAAAAAAAATCCCAATTAAGAGATATACCACTTATTCAGAAAACCACATTTGGCTTACACCTTATAGGTTGGTATTTTGATTATAATAGAGCCTCAAGGTCATCAGGAGAAATGTTAAAAAGTTATTTATCTATATATTGGTCTAGATACCTATCTCATTATGTGAAATGAAGAGAGTATGCATTCTGTCCTTACATTATATATGAGAGTAACACCCTTGGAATTACTTAATGTATTAAATTTACTATAAATTAATTTCCACGTAAATTTGACAAAAAAATAAAATAAATTTAATACAGGGTGAATATATTTTTAATTAATATATTAAAATATTTTTTTACCATTTGTTTTAATGTTTTATCCTTTATAAGTTAGTTTTAACCTCTTATTATCCTTTTTAACGCTTAACACGGGACCCATGTTTTTTACTCTTTAGGGGTCAAGAAAGTTACCATAAAAAGAAAAGTGACCCATAAGTGGAAAATGGATGATATGATAAACCATATAACATTAACATAATGAATATAATGTTTTTATGTACTTTAAATCATTTAGCCAAATATTATTAAACACAAAACACCATTAAATCAATTTTCAGGACTATACACATAATCGAAATTTAAAAAAACATGAAGAACAAAATAATATTTTAATATAAACTTTTATCATGTTAATAGAACATTATAATTATCTAAAAGTTCATTTTAACACCATAAATCACAAAAAAATATATTACTTTGTATGTTTTTAAAATCACTAACTTAATTTTTTTACTCCTTACACAATAACTATGTCAACGTTGCATAAACATTTAATGTAATTTTTTCATCACTAAAAAATAAAACTAAATTACCAACATAAAAAATTTATTCATATTAAAAAACAATTTATAACCATTCATGAATTGTTTTTATCCATATGAAAACAAAATAGAGATATTAAAATTAAGAAAGTGTCATTTTTGAATTATTCATTACTTAAAACAATATAAAGTTCCTTATAAAATAAAAAATGAAACTAAAATAACATATATTAAAATATTGGACGTGTATGATTGAAATAAACTCATAAATTGATTAAATTCATGATTTAGGGTGAATTTAAAGACATTTTACAACATTTTTAACCCTAGTTAACCAAATTTACCCTTTACTATAATGATAAATATTTACCATGGTTACTATTCATTATGAAAAAATAGTAAAAATTTTAAATTTTTTTTTAAATAATAATTTCAAATATGGAATATATATTTTTTAAATTAATTTCCTATATGTTTCATACATTACTTTTAAAATAAACCTGCAAAACACAATGAATTTATTTCTATAAAAATGAATTTTTAGGTATAAAAATTTTTTTCTATCAAAATTAAGAATAATGTTGATTAAATTGAAATTAATTTAACTATTTGTAATAGAAATTAACTAACTAAATTTAAAATCCAATTAAAATATCAATGGGACTTTGTAAATACTTGAAAAATGATAGTTTTCTATAAAATCGGCATTTTCACCATTCACTCAAATATCATCATTTTGAGAAAAATCTAAAAAAATTCATCCAATCCTACTATAAAATGATGTTTTAAAAAATGATATAATTTTTTTAATATTCACATTATAAAACTTGTCGAAATTAATTATATTATTAATTTACAAAATGTAATAAAAAACATTTTTGAGGAGAACTTATTTTTAAAGAATAAAATCAATTTAATAAAAATGCGTACATATTTGTTATGAATTAATAAATAAAATTTTCATTATATAACACCTTTATTTAAATTCATCATAATATTGTTGTTCCTATTCACACTTCAAATTTAATAGTCAGGTTATAATGGTTATATTTAAAAAATTATTTTTTACAGTATATCATAATTCACTTAAATATCAATGTTGTGTGTCCAGAAATCTATAAAAAACATTAATTTAAACAATATTTTTATGTTTCTATATTCACCCCTCATAAATAAATTTTTTTCCTTACAATATTTTTTTCACTCAGAAATAAAGGGTTCAATATTTCGAAATAATTTTTTTTTGAAAACCTACACCATAAAAAAGGAATAATAAAACATACTTCAAAAAAGGGAAGTGAGAAACATAAAGATTAATTAAAATACCACTTAATAAAATTATCTAATAATGAGAAAATTTCTAGGAAGTGAATATATGAATATGTAGGAGAAAAATAGAGTTTTATAAATAATAGATAGTGACATAGAACCTGATAATGAAAAATTTATTGACAAAAAAACCATATATAAATTTGGGATAAAGAGGACCAACAATTCATAAAAAATGAATCTCAAATAATAACAGTTTTCATTCAAGACCATTTTCATAGATTGGATGGATTCATTTAATATCGAGAAATATAACATGGAAAAATATAATTACTTAATTTCTTTTGATTTCACAAGCATAAAATTATTCTATTTTTTCTTATTTGATTAATTTCAACATCTATGTCGTCTCTTACTCTAAGAAATGAATTTTCATGATGAATTTTTCATTCCATAAGAAATAAATTTACTTTTTTCAAATCATAAGACCCACAACATAATGAAAAATTACTCCTCATTTTTCATTACATTAACAAAACCCAAATTTTTTTGAACAAGATAATTTACTATCCAATATAAAGAAAATGTTATATAGAGAAACACTATATCAATTTTTAAAGTAACAAAAATAAAACCCAAATTACAAATTAAATATTTCTACAAATAATTAACCTTAAAATTTTTCAAAATATGTAAGATCAAGTTGAAAACCCCAAAATTAGAACGATTTGACTAGATA
Source organism: Viscum album (assembly GCA_963277665.1). Classification (NCBI taxonomy): domain Eukaryota; kingdom Viridiplantae; phylum Streptophyta; class Magnoliopsida; order Santalales; family Viscaceae; genus Viscum; species Viscum album. The sequence goes on from OY728131.1 coordinate 339,212,310, forward strand.
TTCTTATGAGATTAATTTAAAATTTGTATCTAAACACAATTAATCACTCATAATTTCACATACTAAAAATGTATACTCCCTAATCATATAATCTTTGAAATATGAAAATGTTTTACTAAATAAACTAAATCATTTTAAAGCCTCGATAAAATCATAAATTCTACCATAAATTATCTCAATATTTAATACTCAAATAAATACCATTTTAGCCTATATTATTCTATTTACCTTAATCGTATAATATTCAAAATATAGTGAACATCTTCAAACAATAACTAAAATCATTTACTATCTTAATTAATTTTCAATCCCATGGTTATTTATATAAGAAAACACATATTCTAGAAATTTAATAACCCTTTTTATACCAATTATCCATAATTATCTCACCATTAAAGGTCGTATTAAACCTATGGGTTATTATTATCTTTCAAATTATTTCTAAAAAATAAATAGATAAACATTGTTATTTAAATACACTTTTCACTAAAACACATACTAAACCAAAGGGTTGTATTCCCATTAATGTGCCCCAAAATTTACTTATTCATCTTAAAATACCATCACATAAAACCAAAAAAGGGGTATTTATATCATTAAACTTATAAATAAACATATACTTATTAACTCGTGGCAGATTAGTTTTATCCCATATCACTACAGAATATCATAAGTTTCCATATGTTATATCATATTATTCAAAATATGGCTTACAAATAAAAAGTGAATTAACCCAAGAATTTTATCCAAAGTATCTAAAAAGGGGTCCATTCACTGGTTTACTAAAATTTCATCAACCATGATCTAGATAATACCTAATATTCCCCTTTTGGTGTTTTTACCCATAGGTTCATTTGTGACATAGTCGCATCTACTTGTTATTATCAAGTCATTAACGTATTTTGTAGGAAAACTATAGAATATATACTTTACCAAGGATTCATGACATTACCCTATAATTAGACTTATCTTAAGAGTCTATCATAGGGTTAAGTTATCTAATATATTTTTTCATAAATCAAGTTACCTAGGGTCTTACTAAACATCCTTTCATACCAACTATAACACCCCAACTATAGTAACTTGGAGCTGATGGTTATCTTAATACATTCTCATACGATACAAGAGATTATATCCTGAAGTGTTGATTTTTTAGATGTATTGGTATACTATAAACATACATGACTATAACATTACATTTAAAAAATAAAATAAAACTTAATATTCTAGTGAGAAATGTATTATTTATTTTATTATATCCCTAAAATAATTTATAGACCCCTTCTTATTATCATAGGGAAAGGAAAAGATAATAAAGGGTGAGATGAAATGCTCAGTATAGTAAAGAGTATAATAAATGCTTTTATAGAATTAATCAGTAATGAATAATATAGATGAGATAAATAATAAACAAGAACACTACATAATAAATATCATAAAAGGGGAATATATCCATGGATAACATAGAAACATAAATAATAACATGGATAAAAATAATTAGTTTCAAAATGGTGGAATGAAAAATTCTAGATATTATAATCATATCATCCTGGCATAAATAGAAAATGGACCAATGGCCTTAGTTCTATAGCCATAGTTTTTCAAAACCAAGGCCAATGGTTGTTATACTGCCACAGTTTTTGGTATACCATAGAAGTAGGTATTATAGGTTCTGCCTATATCTATGGTCTACAGAAACCATGAAAATTGGACCACCTATAACCATAATTATCCTAAACAATGGTGGTAGGTTTCTATGGGAAATTGGAATGAACTATGAAATTAGCACAAAAATTTGAAAAAAATCCCTATTGTAATGGTTTTAGAAATACATGGATATAAAACAAGATATTTCCATGGTTTTCTTTAACCATGGAATCATGTATATGTGAGAATTATTATAGGAATGGTTTTATTAAATTGTTGTTATATTATAACCTGTGACCACTATTTGATTAAACTGTGGTTATATCTCAATCTATAGGAACAATTTGGCATAACCCTGGAAATTGATTTTTTGAAAAAATGGACACATTTAACAAAAAACATTATAGTAGCTTCTATGTGGAATAATATTTGGGTACAGCTTTCTAAAACCACGGTACAAGCCATCATGGAATTACCTACGACCACAATTTTTAAAATCATGACAATATGTTTTGCATTAAAATAAAACATCTATTTATTTTTAAAAAATTAAAATATTTAATTCTTAATAATTGTATATAAATATATATGTTTATATATATGTGTGTGTTTCTGTGTGTGTAAGCGTGTGTAAAATATATTTTACGATAGTGTAAAAGTGTTATGTGTATTTTGAAGAGGTCATGTGATCAAAACATGACCACTCCATGTAATTTTTTGAATCCAATTTCCATTGTCTAGTAAAATGTGGAAATATGTGTATTATTTATATCTTATGGCCATGATTCACAAGGACCATGGCTGTAAATATCTAATTTAAATATTTAAAAGACCTAGAAATAGTTTCTGTTGAAATATATTTTATCCAAGATCCATGTGTACCATGGAGATATCCAATCTAAGGGTAAAGTTCTAAACCATGGGTATAGGTGTACCCTATTGTAATTAAAATAGGAGTCACAATTTAAATAAATCACAACCTTAATCTGTGGACATGATTTTTGGGGGGGTCTTTCAATGGTTTTAAACCATTATAAAAGTGAATTTTTTAGTTGTTAGGCCTTTCTCCTAGACATCATAAACATACTATAAAGGCCTCATACCAAGACAATATAAACATTATTCCAAGTCCTTGTACAAAGACATTATAAATAATTGAGCAAGAATACACCACATTCTTAGGATAGTTTGTCTCATGAGACATACCAATTCATTTAGGGGATATAACTGACCCCTACCATCACTTATTAAGTATACTTTGTTGATCATATGAAAAGGGATGAATAATCAATATAATACATAGTCAATGTAATATCTATACTATAAACTATTATAAAAAATGTCAATATTTTCCATATTAAAAAATAAAATATCATGATAAATAGCCTTAAAGAGTAATATGGTGGACAATATCATCAGATTATATCAATTTAAATCATAAATTCATAAAATGATATTGAATAAGATGAAAATACTATTAAAATATTGCATGAAATTTTATTGAGGAAATAACCTTTCCATTTTGAAATAACTAATTTAAAATATAAAAAATTACATAATATTTGGGATAAAATTTTAGTTGAATAGAACCATGAAAAATTATAAAGGAATCATAAAATAAAATATTATTCACGATGATCGGAATAGGAAAGCAGGACATATATGTTAAAAAATGGATTTTTTCACTTTATAAAGAAAGAAAAAATATTCCATGCATGAAAAGATACAAATATTATATTTTTGATAATTTTTAAATAAAGTAAAAGGTTTTTTTAAATGAACATATAAATTCATTAAAATTTAAATAATAATATTCTTGATTTTTTTAGAAAACATGGACATCAAAGAAAACTTTTGTTGGCCAAAGAGGAAAAAATGTAGATTTTTCTTTAAAAAACACTTTCTCGGTCGTATTAAGTGACCAAGAGAGGAAAAAGAAAAGAAATAATTTTAACACCATATATTAATATATAATAATAAAATATATCATGTTTAAAATATAAATTTCTAATAATTTCTATTAGTGGAAACTTAAACATATATGATTTCAAATAAAAATGAGATTGTTGAATAAAGCCTAATCACATTGGTAACTTTTAAATCATAACCCCATTTAAAAAAATAATTTGAAATGAAACTTTAAATACCTTTAATATAAATATATTAATGATATAAAATATTAAAGGGGAAGTATAAGTTCTATAGGAATGAAAAAAGTGGCAAATATGGAATATGTCTCACAGAAAAAAAAAATTAGACGAGAAACCCATACGATGATCATAACATTGAAATGAGAATTAATCAATGAAGTTATTATGTGTAAAAAATGTAAATATAGATATAAAAATTGTATATTGGGAATAAAATAGTCTCAGATAATTACACGCATAATCTTAACATAACATATACTATGGAGAAGTAGCATAACTCAATGAAAAGAAATTGAGTTAAGAAACCCTTACATCAAGTTTGACTTTACATATAAGTACATTACATCCCATATAATAAATATAAATTATTTTTCTATTTAATTTAATAATTTTATTAGTTTTATTAACTTGGTATTTTACAATTTATTTCATTTATTATTATGACTTACACATTTATTAAATCTATTAAGTTCATGTTAGATGTTTTGAAGACATTCAGTTCATAATGACTAAACAACTTTGGTAGGTTGACCATGGTCAAAGGAATCAGAGTTCCATCATTTTCAGGATATTAATAATAAAATAATTTTTATTTTTATACATTTAATACAATTTTATAATCATCCATGAAAGGAAAACCAAAAAAATGAGTCACATCACTTCGTGAAGGTGGTAGTCTACACGTACACATGGGAACATTATCATTTTAATGAGAGAAAGGGTAAAACGGTAAGGAATATATTATATTTTAAAAATCATAAATAAATAATTAATATCATATATATTGATTAAATACATCATAACAACCATCCGTGTGAGTTAATGATGAAAAACTAAACACATCGCTACATAGAGCTGGTTGTCCCTAAGTCTGGAGAAATAATGTTTTCATTCCCCATAGGATGGAAAAACAATGACAATGGGTTTTAAAATAATAACAATATAACTTAATTATATTATGGATACTAATATCATTATATCATCATTGTTTAAAAATATCTTAAATAGGTACAAGAATAAATAAAATGAAAATAATCAGTTAAGATTTATACTTTTTCCGAAAACCATCTTTGGCTAACACCTCACGCCTTCTAGTTCAGACTTTTGATGATGAAAGACCCTCTAGGTAGTAGGAATGATGTTTTGGAAGGTATTTTGGTATATATTAGCCTATATACATGGATCATGAAGTTAAAGTAAAAGAGGATTGGTGGTGTCCTTATATAAGAGGGGAGAGAGGTACCCTTGGAATTACTTAATGTATTAAATTAATAAAAAATAATTTCCCTATTCAGCTGACACCAAATTGATATATTTATAATATTGGGTGAATATAAGTGCAAATAATATCATCCAATAAAATTTAAAAAAATTTAGTTTATGTTTAAACCCTTATATCTTAGTTTTAACCTTATGTTATCATTTTTAGTGATTACTATGATGACAATTTTTTTAATATTTAGGTGCAAAAAAAGTTAAAATAAAACTAAAAGTGATCAATATTTGGAAAATGTTTGATATTGTAGATCATATCTCATTCAATTTTCGAAATATAATAATTTTATGAATTTTAAATCATTTAATAATATATTATTTAACATAAAATTTCATTAAACATATTTTTTGGACAATTCAACTAATTGACATTAAACAAATATAAATACATTAACTTATTTTGAATATAAACTTTTAAAAAAATAAAAAAAACATTATAGTTATCTAAAAAATTCATGTAACAGCATAAATTATACAAAAAACAATACTTTGTAAGTTTTTAAAATCATGTAGTTGATTTTTTCTACTACTTGCATAAGCATTGTGTTGCTGTTGCATAGGAGTTTAAGGTAATTATTTCACCTCTAAAAATTAAAAATAAATTTCCAATATAAAAATAATATTAATAATAAAATTATCTATTTATAAAAATTCATTAATTTATTTTAGCCTTGTGAAAACATTCTAGAGATATAAAAATAAATAAATTTACATTTTGAGATGATTCTTTACATAAAATAATATAAATGTCCTTATTAAGTAAAAATGGAAAAATGAAATATTTTCAAATATTTGATTAGTATGGTCAAACAAAACCATAAAATAGATTAAAGGATCATTTTAGGTAGATTTTAAGTATTTTTCACAATAGTTTTAACCATTATTAAACTAATTTACCCTTTATTGTGTTGATAAGAATTTATCATGGTTATTATTCATTATGAGCAAAAATAAAGTTGAACTATTTAAAATATTTGTAAATTATGATTCAAAATATGGAATCCATTTTATCAAATTTATTTCTTATAAGAGGCATAAAGCAAATAAACCCCCAAAACAGGATCAAAAATAGTTTTCCAGAAAAATGCATTTTTAAGAGTAAGAATGATTTTATATCAAAAGTAAGCATAATTTATACTACAATGACATTAATTTCATAAATTTTCATCAAAATAAAATAATTAAATTTTAAAACGAATTCCAAAATATGAAAATTTGTAAATACTTGAAAATAAAAGACAGTTCCATATAAAATTGGTATTTTTCATTATTCACTAAAAAAAGCTTACTAGAAATATCCCAAAAACTCATCCTAATACTATTAAGATGTGGTGATTTAAAAATTGATATCAATTTTTTAAAAATAAAATTTATATTATTTTCATAAATTAATTATGATATCCATGCACAAAATGCAATAAAGATAATTTTTGAAGAAGACATTTTTTGAAGTATAAAATAACATTTCTGAAAAATAACACATATTTATTATGAATAAAAAATATTTATATAAAACCTTATACATATTTTTTATAATGTGGTTATTACTATTAATTATTCCCATTTAATGACTAGGTTGTAATGGTCACATTTAAATAATAATATATTTATAGTATAATGTAGTTCCCATAAATCTCGGTGATACAAGTTAAGAAATATATCAAGAATATTATTTTTTTAAAATAATTTTTTAAGGTTATATATTCATGTTTAATTGGATATTAATACCCTAAAAGAGTAAGTCTACCCTTTAAATTGATCTATTGTTACAAGTTAAATGGATTTTGGAAGACCACATTTCGAATTGATCATAGACTTATTTAGAGTAACATTTAGTGATTTTTTTATCCTGTAGGGAAAATAATTATTTTAAACTTACATTTTATGGGTTATACCTATCATTGATGAGCTAATAATTAATTATTTTTTATGTTCAAATGCATATCATCACATTCATGCATGCATGTTCCATGATCTCATTAGAATTTCTACAAAAAGCATGTTGCACCTGACTACCATATCACTTATTTGAATGCACTACCCTTCATCTATATATAAAAAATGTATGATAGTAATAAGTACCAATGCGTTAAATCAGCATGATTAATATACAGGCACTTGTTAATTATCACATCATTACCGTGTATCGACATCCAAGTCTTCTCCTACAACATAGGGTTTTAAGGAGGGGGTTTTAGATTTTTTTCCTTTTATCTTTAAATTATAAAAAAAATAAAAAAATACACTATTGGTACTTCCCAAATAAATTTCTAAATGCAATTGGGATACTCAAAATTCAAAAAATTTATTTTAATTCAAACTAATGCTACTAACTAGTTAAATATAGTGAGTGGCGAGTTTAAGGTTGAACCCAAGAGATGATTCTCAGAAAACATTAGAATATTAAAAATGATTAAATGTGAATGAAAAAAAATCAAAACATAGGTTTAGGAATTATTGATGAGAGAATGTTACAAGCATTAGCAGTATGTATTCATGCACTAGTGGAATGAATTTAAAAATTGTTCATCTTATGATGTTGTTGATTTCAAGACTAGTAAAGTCCTTGGTCTTGGTAATTTCCCTCTAAATAGAAATTATTCCATTTATTATGGTCAAATACTGAGGTTGATTTAATGGATTCGTTGTCTTGATACCTTATTTAAACATAACTACCCTTCATTATTCAATGATCATGATTAATTCATGGTGATTAGTTGTGCAATTAAAAATAATTTCATGATTTATATGTCAATGATCATGAAATAATAAGTAAAAAATGATAGAAATTGAAAACTAATTGCATATTCCATTATAAACCATAAGATATAAAAATATATTATTTCCACTAGAAAAATTATCATTCCTTACATTTCTTGACACATGAGAGACATACCCCCTCATGCTTGTATTGAGGGAGAGGGGGGGGGGAGAAAATCATTCTAATGGGATTAATAGAGTAGTCTAGAATAAGACTCTATGGTATAATTATTTCATACGTAGGGCTAGAATCTATTCTCTGATGACATTACAACATCTTCCTCTCTTATTTCTAGGAATTGATTCAGCCCTTGGGAATCTTAAATTAAATTAATTTATCAATTAATTTTATCTGGATCAATATTGGGGGTCCCTAGGGAAATTAAGGAGAGTCCCTGTCATTATATATCAAAAATCAGAGCTTGAAGTTCTCATCATCCAATTTCACATCGTTATAGAGGGTGTCACATCATGACTTTTTGGTCCTCACTCTCAGGCTTCATTTTCTTCCACTTCTTCTCACTTTAGTATTTTCCAATGATATTCACATTGTGAGTAAGGGTTTTAATATTTTAATAATGGTTTACCATCAGATTGTTTTTTTCAACATGAATATTCAATTTGGAGTTGTGAAATCATTCCATGACTTATCTTACATCATGAAACATTATTTCATGCCATGAATGTTGATCATATCCTAAATTCAAACTCAATGTCATTATTTTATTCCAAACTAAATTCAAATGTTTTTTAACATGAAATGAATTAAACAAGTATCATGGAAGGAATAATTAGTTTCAATACCTAAATTAATCAATTTTATACTTAAAAATATCACAATGAAATAGTCACATCAAATCCACCCACACTTGAACTCATACTTTTCCACAAGTACAAAGTCATAAAGTATATAAAAAACAAATCTCATCATACAAATATTTAAATATCAATGAAAAAAATCTAGTGATTAAATAGGTAATTAAATTTTCATGCATCACGTGGAAAAAATTCATCATCTCCTCACTTTTCAAATAAATGAGTCAATCATGTATTTTATATTTTATATTTTGAAATAATGATGTATCTTAATTCTTTTATCCATATTTCTCAATTTATCATCAATGTTCATGCCACATGAAATTTACCTTGCTTTGAATTCTTTTTCACTAATCACTCAAGGTAAAAATCTAAATGATGTTTTTCTCAAACCTTGAGTCATGATCCTTACCACGTTCTTTCAATTCATATACTTTATCCTCCCGCATTTATAAAATGAAAAAATAATCATGACGGATTCACCATCAATCTCAAATGAGTCAAAGGATTTAGGGTATGTTGGTAAATTGTAATACCTTAGACCCTACTATAGTAGGTAAATACTATAACCTAACTTATCAAATGATACACACTCAAACCAACCATAATTAATAATTATATTTAAAATTTTAATTTCTATGTGTTAAAATTTTATTTTTGAAAAATAAAATTTATTTTTGATTTAATCATAATATATTTTCTTAAGATTAATTTCTAAGATTTACATTATAAGAAATGGGTTATATGCATGTAAATGTTAACATTGATTTTCCAAACACATTTTAATTTTATTTTATAATATATAATTTATATTTATAATTAGTAGGTCTAAATTATGCAACTATTCAAATTTTATTTTTATTCATTGAAAATAAATTACTTATGATAAAGGTTAATTATCATGATAAATGTTAAATGGTGGTTTTCGAAGAGTTAATTTTATAAGTTATATAATTTTTATCTTAATAAATTAGATGAATATACTTAAAAATATACCAATAATATATTGTTTAAACACCTAAAAGTAATATAATCACTCAATTAATTAATAATTAATTGTTAATAATAATAACAAACAATTCATATATAAAAATTCATATATCTATAAAAATAGTTTCCCCTATATCATATGTTTTAATATAAATTATAATATTATAATATTTATAAATTGAATTAGGTCGAATGGATATAAAATTTGGATTTAACACATAAAAATATGGTAATATGGGACATCATAATTTTTTAATAATTAAATTATTACCAATATTAATTTTTAATCAAGAATAAGAAGGGTAAAATGGATAAACGAGGTATCTTGAATTTTTAATAGTTAAAAGGTCACATAAACCTTATATAAATCCTTTTTTGTTTTAAAATTCAAACCCACATATCTCAGCTACGATTATCCCCACTCAATCCTCCAAACCCACATAACACTAAAGTGATTCCATTCATACCCCTTACCTAACATTAGTTTCCATGAAAAAGCTCGTCGTTTTCACCTATAAAAGGTACCTATCAACACCCCTTAAATAAAACTATAATAATTAGTTTTCCAATAAAAAACTAACCATTTTTCATTCCACTAGAATCCCTTTTCAATCTCTATTTCTAAGTAAAATGTTGTGCCTGATAATTGATTGTATGGGGTTGATTATAGTGCAACTACTTATGTCAGATGAAATATCTTGAAATGGTCTCCAACGGGTTTGTTCTCAGAGCCAGAAACACCCAAATGTTCTCAAATCCTAGATTTATGGATTTACATTCCAAAGGTAGGCATTTGTTGGATTATTTTGTAAAATTGTACTTAAGAACACAAATTGGTTGATAGGATGGTAACTAAGGCTCATCATAACCTTTTTGGGGGAAATATTTCCCATTCTGGGCCTCTATTATAGATTTAAGCCATGTTCATATGTTCATAAATCCTTTTCTAATTTACATTCATGTGTACATGGATTACCCTAAGTAAGGTTGATCACAAATATAAATGGGTTTAGAATTATCTGTTTGTATATGAGGTTCTCCGCTAATGAAGATATATGTATATATCCGAGGTTCTTCACCAATGTTACCCTTTTATGGGATGGAATGATCAAGAATTCATTTATCTTCCACTGAGACTATACTAGTTCAAACAATTTAATGAGGCACTCTAGAGTTTATTGTTATCCAGGGGGGACAACAATTGTTTCTATGTTGGTATTGAACCTGTAAGATGGGATTCCTATGTATCCTTGTGAGGGAACCATAACCCACATAGTTTGGTGACTCCTGATATTTAACATCATACTATATGGATGAGAGTGAACCAATGTGATAATGATGGTGTCAGTCTTGAACCTCGAGAAGGTTTCTTACATATCTCTATTAATTCGGAATCAAAGTCCATGTAGTTCTAAAATATGGGTCCTTTACATGGAAGATTACCATTAAAGGGGCATGATATGATTGGGAATTACACATGGATGTAGCCCATTTGACATAAGTGTAGGGATTACATCTATAGAAAAGTCCCAATTAATGTTTGGGGTCATGTGGATATCATTATCGCCACTAATATATAAGTCCACATGAGTCATACTAATTATGGGAAACAAGAGAAAGCACTATATCTCATGATCACGCAACTCTCCCCATCCATTTATTGATGGTGCTGAAGCCGAAAGGGGGAGTGAGAGGGGATATGAGTGCATATGTTTCCTCTATTATCTTCATATCAAATATTTTCACATTTTGAGAAATATCCGGATACATCCTAGGTCGAGGTGAAGAGGAGGAGTGACACCTCCTGTAAGAAAATATGGGGGCATACCTCAGTTGGAGTGCCCTGAAATTGGTTTTGGGAAAGGGCAGGACCATCATTCTTTTTCAAAAGGAAATAGAAGCATGATCTCCTTTGTTTAATACCAACCCTTTTCAAAGATAAAGGCAAGTGACTCCCCTTTATCCCTAGAATAGGGAGGTTTATTTGAGAATCCATAGTGTTGAAGATCAGGTTACCATTAGAATGTAAACCTAGGGAAAATCCTGGGGTCTTCCCTATTGATTGGATTACCCACGTGAATATTCTTACCATGGGTATGTAAAATCAGAGGGGTGTGCTGATGTGCCTGATGGTATCATAATACATGTTTGGTGGATTTTAGAGAGGCTTTGGCTAGATGTCATTTGACTGGGTTATGGAGGGACTACAAATGACGTGATAGAAATGGAAGGAAATGACTTGAACTAGAGTGTATAAATATCTAATATACTTCATTCTTCACAAAATATCCTTACATTAGATGTGGTTTCATCCACATAAAGTATTTCTATGTGGGTAGGGGGACTTTCCGCATACTATGGTGGTATAAAAACCTCAGTTTCATCTGCATAGCACTTTTCTATGCACATCCAGGTTCAGTATATGTAGCATGATTCTATGTGGGGCTTAGTTCTATCCATGTTGATATTCTCTATGTGAGCAAAGGTTCTTCCCGTATAGCTATTTGCTATGTGGGATGCTTGATTACAATGGGGTAATTAATTATATTCTATATGGGAAATAAATCCACCAGGGATGTGGGGTTCATGGTTTTTTTAATTAGTTTAGTTTCTCCACCTTAATTCTATTTGGAGGGTTTTACCTATAGGTAATCATAAAAAGAGTATGTCATTTGTAGTGATGTCTTCTTCTGTGGCTTTACCAATCAACCGAACACTCGATCTCTCCCCAAAATTTCCCTTCTAAAAATCCCCATGATACTATATTTATAGAGAAGCAAGGAACCGGATAATAGCAAAGACAGTCATCTAAGATGGGGCTGTGATCCCTCTTTTACAGAATCCCATAGAATCAACCTGTCCTATGGATGACTTGGTCAGCAGGGGTATGGGGTCATCATCTATGGAGGAAAAAATCACCACCTCATCCCCAAAAAGACTTTGATTTGTTTGCTGGAAGACATCGGTTTTAGCCTTTACACTAACTGTTGTAGTTTTTGGGGGATGTCGTGTATAGGTAATGCATTTCTATATCCTTATCATAGACTATTTCATTTGTGGGGAACTAGCGCTGCTACTTTTCTCCCAAAAACTGTTTAGTTCTTGGGAATCTTGTGAAGCAGAACACCATGTGGAGCCATGTTCAGTGAAGGGTTTATACTCCATGACCTGACATTTCCATTTTCCATGTTATCTCCTTTAAGAATTTTTTTCTTCAAACATTCCATCTATTTTGTTCCTTACTTTTCAAAATCAAAGTGATTATTCCAATTTCCCTTGCAATGTTTTTATCACCTAACAAATTCCCCCATCAAAATGGGTTCTGATTAGGAAAAAGAAGAGGCTAAAATGATGTAAAAAAGTGGTCTTGACTTGAACTGGTGTTTTGTACATGGGTGTAACCAGAGGAGTAGACCATGCGTATATATAGGGGGCCTATGTAATTTGTCCTTCATTATTTTTCTCGGCACATTCGACACTCCAGCGAATCTTCTCAGCTGTCTTGCTTCACCGAACCACATCATTTACAGACACCTTTTCCCATAAACTGAAACTCTTCATCCATAAATGGCTAGTTCATCCTTCCACAAAGTGGGGGTTTGGTGTGCGGTTCTCTCATTCTGTGAACTATTGATTCCCTGGATGAATCTTTTCGGGCCAACACATCGCCAAAAAATGGTTTGTAGGCTGATTTATTCAGTGTACAGTCAATATGTGGACCATTTTCATTCAATATTTTTATGATTTAAATGAAAAATAACTTTTTTTGATCCATTATAGGAATGATAATGGATATCCCTCTTACTTGAATGATTGTGACATCAAGAAGGGTGATTATGGTCGAGAATGTTGAAGACAATATCTGATCTTGTGTTTTCCCTTTTCAGAGAACTATGAAATATCTTCTTCCACTAGAGCTTATGGACTTCCCATTGTCTAGTAAATTTCTATTTTATAACTTCAAACTCCAAGATGATGCTTCTTTTCCACCTGTTGACCGAAAAATCCCAATCATTTGTCTTGAGTCGTCTTGAGGGATGTGATTGGGAAAATGTTTCTTCCATGGGGGAGATCATAACTGATTTGATCCTAGAGGACATATTCATTCTAAATGGGTCCATGTGGATATAGATTAATCATTGTAGCCATAATATTTCATTGTAACATATGATATGTGATTACCATTCCATTATCAAACTTTTGTGAGGTAATCCCAATGGAGGGTGGAGCTCCAAATGGGATCTGCGGTCTGGAGGGTGATTTTATGATGAGTGGTCTTGAGTGTTTCAGTTACAACAAAAATTCTTATAGTTTCCCAAATAGTTGGAGGTCATTAACTTATACCAGGCATCACAGGTTTCAAAATTTAAAATCTATTCCCCAAAATTGATTCTTCATGAATTGCTTAATCATTGGTATTCGAGCCCCAACACCTCCACTTGTCGCATGGGGAAGTATGAATTAGCTAGTTAGGAATATTTCAGATAGAGGGAATTCCTATCCTTGGTAGTATGTATAATGAATTTTTACCAGTGACCAATACTTGGGATGACATCAAAAAGGTGTCCCCACAGGCGATAGATTTTCTGGTTATTGTTGGGAGGTTTTTGGTTAACATCCCCATGCTCGCTACCTCATTCCATTTGAAGCTTGGGTAAAATAGTTATTGCAGATGAGTGAATAGAAACCGAACATACTCCATAGATGAACACATCCAACTCAATAATCCTGATGAATTAAAGGATCATATTGTACTACCCTTGAGGTATACTAATACACTTTATGGGGTTATGAGGTCTGATCAAATGTATCATCTGAACTCAGACTAGCGGGTTTCTTTTCTATGTTCCTGAGTGGATGGATTTTCCCCTACCGCAATGTCTATACTGGTGTCTGAGTTTTCACCTTGATAGTGGAATCTATATTAGAAAAAGTAAAACCCATCAACTTAGCCATACCTTCCCTTTCCTATATTTAAGAATTACTAGAGAAGATACAAGAAGTGAGATATCTGCATCGTATTAGTGGACTGTTTCAATTGTTGTATAACTGGATGGATGTGAATTTCACTTGTTATGAGTATCGAAATACCATTACGGTTCCCATTATGATTTTTATTTGGACCTTCTCAACATCACTATTGTTCGTTCCAAATCTTTGAGATCCGACATCATAATTTAATTGTGGCATTATTTTTCTTGTTTCACTTTTGTGCGTCATGTTGTGCCTCATGGAGTAATGGTAGATGATGTAAGGGGTTCTTCAGAAGCATGTTCCAACATCATTTTACTTTGAGATGGAATTTTGACCACTCATATAGATAGAATATCCATTTGAAAACCCTATACTATTTATAGGTTTTCTGTACAATTTGGGTTGTTGTACCAAATCACATTTTTCCCTATAACTTAGGTTAAGAGGGAATCTCTCCCAATAATCCTTCACCAATTTTGGCTGATGATGATACGTGAAGAATTTAGTATGAAATCCTTATTTATCCCACAAAATATTCAACCTATATATCATGGTAGTATGCTCCAATGTGGGTGGATTTCTCTCCCAACAGAGTATTGGAAAGGTTAGTTCAGCAGGTACAAAGACTGTGACCAGTTTCTAGTCCTATTCTGTCTATTCCATCTTCCTCTATTCCTGCTATAAGAAGACGTTTTATTTGATATTATATAAATTCTTAAGGGACTTCATATCTTTACACTATCTATGTGGAGAGTGACCCAGACCCTATATCTTTGACCAAAATAGTTTGTGGTCCTACTGAGACTGGCCCATGTGGAACATCACCAGGCATCCCGGAAGTCCCAGTCAAACCCCTATGCTTAGATTTAGGGATTGGACCACCAAAAGAGTGGTAGGTTTCTCCTAATTAGGTAACTCATCTTAGTGTATCTCTATATACTATGATGTAAAATCATGAATATATATCCACTGCTGTTGGGAAGTTAAATAGAGGTCCCAATGTAGTTAGGGAACACTAAGCTATGAGGAGATGGTTCTAGAATCAAATATGTACTATCATTATAGAAACTACCCTAGAAGAATTTTTGGACGAGGAGGACTTCCTTTGATGGTTGTTCATTGATTTGGGCTCTAGTGGATTCAACTATCAGCACTTACATTTCCTCTCATATCAGATCATCATAGCTCGAGAGGATCTATTTTTTCATTATAGTGACCTTCTTCAATTAAACGCCTTCCATAATCTAATAATGTCCTTTCGAGAAATTATAGAGGAGTTTCGCCACATGGTGGTTGAGGAAGAAAATTTCCATGAAAAAATGATTTCCCAAAATAGAAGAGTTGTATGAGTGAGAGGCTCATGTGGACATGAAGAAGACACAAATTTCATTAATAAGAGCCAATTTGGAGGCCATCAAGAAGAAAGGAGAAGATCACAGGCCATTTTTAAACAAGTGCATCTAAAAATTGAAGCTAAAGCTGAACATAGGGATATGTTAGGACATTCCCTTGATAGACCACATTAGGCGACAATCAATCTACTGACCCAAGAGAGCCAATCATCATTGTAGTCATTCTAGTCTGTTCTATGCCTCCCCATATTTTTAATGTCCAGGAGACTCTATAAGGTGTAAATGTGCTTCCACTACCATTTAATAGAATAAGAACTTTGTTTTCTGTAGTTCGTCTCCTTCTTTTCCTACACCACCAATCAATAAAAATTGACCACTCCATGAATGAAAATATTCACCAAATATGGATTTGAATCATGATATGAGGTAATAAAATTGAATAAATAATATTAAGCTCTAATTTTTTCCTAAATAGAGTGATCCAATGAGACTAGTTTCACTATATCTTGGGTTACATCAAAAATACTAAAAACTTTGTGTCTTTTTCACTATAACCATAATGTTTTCCTAAACCCTATTTGGTGTGGGATTAGAACGTATAAGTTGACTTTTTTTCTTTGGCCTCTATTTGTGGGTTTTTGACCTATCAAGAATTTGTGTTTCTTTTGTTTCTCAAGTTGCTAGATATTTTTCTAAAACATCACAATGCATAGGTTTAGATAGGTGGTACATGACTTTTTTCCGAGGTTCCCAATGGGGGTTTTCATCCTAGTGAGTTATGCACCTTATTTGTATATGGAAATTTAGATTCATCCAAACTCAAACTAACATTACTGATTTTTTTGATCAAATAGATTTATCTATCAATGATGTTTTAGGTTGAACAACCTTGACCATCAATTATAGGGAAAGGGCCCCAATAGGTTTTATTAGCTAATAATGTCACAATATTTTTCAGATATTCTTGAGGAAAATTTCTTGAATATAATTTTTGATTTAAGGATGTGATACATGATATGGGGCATGGTATCCATGGGGTGTATGGAGGTAAGAATAGCCTCTATCAGGGATGAATTTTCATTTGGGTTTGGGCCTTTTTTATTGGAAACGTATGTAAATCCACTAGGGAATACTGTGTGGAGTCAAAGAAAGGTGTCCTCAAGACACTAACTTTCCACTTTAGATGGCTAGGTAATTTTACGAGAAATTGGAATTATCAAGACCACCAAGGGTGTATTTTAAAAAGAGTGGTGTTTGAAAAGTATGAGGGAATTTATATCCATTGTGATTGTGAATGAGAGACCACTCCCATATGTATTTATCTTCTGTAAAGTAGGGTTGAATCATGGTGTAGTTTAACATTGTGCAACTTGGAAATTTGAGAATTCTGATTTAATGTCATTTTTTTACCAAGGGGGGTAAAAAATCATCCCTTTTCATAGTATTATGACCAGGAATGTTCTATAATTGTTATGCATGGAAGGGGATAAATGATAAAAAAATATTATCTGGGGGGTTTCTAAATCTAGGGTGTGAGGTGGGACATAAATATAATAGGGGAGTACAGAGGTAGAAAAAGACTCTCATGATGACACATTTTACTTTGATTAATATTCTTTATTTGTGGGTAACTTTTTTAGATCCACCATGGCATATTGTTCATAGCTAACCAATGGTGTCCTCAGGACACTGCCCATCCATTTTTAATGGAAATGGGTGTTTATTGGGATTCAAAACTAAATGGGAACATAGTATGGTTTGTGAAAAGGGAGTTCCTGAACACGAAAGGGAAATTTCAAGCAAAAAAATTCCCAAGAATAGGTTGAGACGTTCTTCTCATAAAGGTGTAAGGAGGTTCCCTGCACAGGTCTCACCCAAAAATAGGAATGGAATAGACAATTTTTTCTCATGGATGGACCGCAGATATGAGATTGAGGTGTCACTACATATCATATGATGATAGAGATCATGTAAGATATATTTATCTTAAGGTTCATCCATATGTGGATCCAGTTAAAAAAATGGAATAGAGCGTTTTTGTTTGGTATATGAGATCACCAATGAGGTGGGACTCATATTGGACTTTCCTATCTATATTTATTTCATTCATAGGAACATGGGGGGAAATATCCCTTGTCATGTTTATAAATTTACCACATAGGTCTAATACATACATGAAGAAGTGCTATTTTAAATCTTTTCTATATATGGGCCCCAAGATGAACATTGGGTATCGACCATCATGAAAATTTTATTTCTTGTGATTGGGACATTGAGATAGAAGCCTAGATTAACATGATGATAAATGGTCCTAGATGTCCTTACATGCCTGAGATGTGGAGGGGAAAGAGTGTGTAAAACATGGTTTTTGGGATCCCCAGATCAGGATAAATGATATGGGTAATGGATTCCAATGCGTGTATGAAGGTAGAAAAATCCTATCCTGAAGAAGAATTTTCCTTTGTATAATAGGACTTTTTGTGGGAAACTTATACGGAGAGACTGGGCCATATTTTTCATATCCAACCAAAGGTGTCCTCCAAACACTAGCCGTCCATTTCCAATAGATGTAGAGGTTTATGGAGATCTGAAATCTCTTATGGTATAGAGTCTAATAAATTGAAAGGATGTGTTTGGACCTATTAGCAATATTCAATCCATGATTACTCCTAGATATAAGAATTCAATACATAGATCTAACTCATATGTAGGGGGGATTTGGAATCTTTTTTTATAGATAGACCCAACTTTTAAGATCTTGGTGTTACTACATATCCTGCGGTAATAGGAATCAAGTAAATCATAGTTCTTAATGGTAAATTTTCCATGTAGGTATGACCCATACATAGAGAAAAAGAGGCATTTTGACCATTCTCTTTTTTTTTCTTTTGGGGTGGAAAGACCAAGATGTGTAATTTGGGAATCAATAAGTATCATGTGCCAAAAGGAATCAGACCATACTTAATTTTTGGAGACATAATGGTAGGTGACCAATGATGGAGGAAATTTCCTCTCAGGTGAGAACACTTTGATGTTGTGTAGTTTAACATCATATAAAAAGGACTTTTTATTATGTAGTTTATCATCATACTATGAGGAATATTTCCATACAGTTTCATGTCATGTGGAAGGGATGAATATGACCCAACATGAATGAGGGGGAATATGATTCTTATTGAAATGGTCTTGAAAGTAGGGTCTGTTAGGGATCCCCTACTTTGAGTTAGTTTTCATGCATAGGAGGGGATATTTTTATGCTCTATGTGGCTGGGTTTGGGTCATGGGATCTGGGTGTCACTACATATCCAATGGGATTGGAATCAAGCCAAATGTATTTATGGAAAAAAGGACCCCGCATAGGTCTTTCCCACACACATGGGGGGATATTTCACTTTTAGAGTGGCTGGAGTAGGATAAGAGTTCGAGCGTCACTACATATCTTTCTTGGGTAGGAATCAAGACTTGTGTAGTTATTTAAGTTCCCTATATAGGTCAGACCCGTACACAAGGAAGGGTGATTTTCACTTTTTTTGGGGGGATATGTTTGAAACTAGATGTGAAATGTAGGCATCTCTATGTATCCTTTGTATATAAGAATCAAGTCGTACATAGTTCTGTGACATGGCATGGTAGGTGACTAATGCTGGAGGAAATGTCATATCAGGGGAGAGCATTGTTATACAATGTAGTTTAACAATTTGAAATGAGGAAATTTTGTCCATCATGTTTAATGTCATGTAGTGTAGAAAATAGAAGAGTAGTTTAATGTCATATTGTAGGGATGAATTGTCATAAAAACCATGATTGAATATGGTCTAATAGGGATAGGTTATTCTGGAATAACCTAGGTGCAAAGGGGAATGGAAATTTAAACTAAGGTTCTGAGAATTATTGGATCAGGAGATATGATAAGGGGATTGTAATACATTGAGTGTATGGAGTTAGGAAAATCATCTCCTGAGGATGCATTTTACATTGGTTAACAAGACCTTTTTTGTGGAAAACTTATGAAGATGCACTGGGGAATATTGTGCATAGTCAGAAAAAGGTTTCTTTAAAAAACTAACCTTCCATTTCTGATGATGGGGGAGGTTCATAAAGATCCCATATTTCTTGAATCATGGAGTTTTATAAATGGAAAGGATGTATTCATTGTTTGAACCATGGATATTATTTTCTAGAAATGGAGTATGGTTTGTGTTTTTTTTCAATCCTAATTATATGTTCTGGAAGTTTTCCAAGAACGCTATCATACAGTTTAGGCTAGAAACAGTATTGAAGGTGGCATCTTTTCCTTGTGTTTTTCAAATTTTTGGGTCCAAAAATTGGAATATGGAGAAAATATTTTTTGGCAGAGGGAGTTGCACACAAGATTGAAGGGTTTTTTGAAACTTGTGCGTACGGCTTAATTTTTTTATCAAGGTATCAAAATACGGCAAAGACACAAAGTGAGTGCAAGAATTAAATGTCCGCGAATGATGAGGTTGTGTGGAAGAATATTACATTCCCAATGTGACATAAAACGGGGTTTTACGTGCTCATGAAGAATCATGTGTGCACAGAAAAATATGCATCAGAAACTAGCGCGTAGTGTCATCAATGCCTATAAATAGGTGGATACTCCCATGAAAGACTTAGGAATTTTCCAAATGAAAATCTGGTTTCCTTACTACGTGAAATATTTGCACACTAAAGAATTAAACAAATTTAATCATGTTCCCAAGGTGTTCCTTTAGTATAAAAATACCATGTGAACCATTTGGTGTAGTTGTGTAGAAGATAAGGGTTTCACAGAAAGTAGGGGTTGCACGAAATTCGTCTTTCACAAAAATTCCTAATCTTGTGTGCAAGTTGAGGTATTGTGCACATGTGTTGTGTTATCCTTCTAATAGGCTTTTGAATATCTTGTTTGTGTGATCAGTGCCTTAAATTTCATTAATTCAGGACGTTTATGCAAGAAGTGTATCGTGCTAAATAGTGACAAAGACTTCAAGGAAAATATATTGAAGATACCTTCAAGTAGATAACCTAAGTTAGACATATCTCAAGGTTGTGAGCTAGGGGGAGTCGATGGAAGTGATCTGAGGAATGTAGTGAGATATCCTAGAACCATTGTAAATGTAGTGTTCCTAGAAAAGAGTGACTGTGACCAAACCCTGTAATCCATAAACTAGTGAAGATTACAGTATTTAGGTATGACCGGCACACTGTCGGCATATGCTCCTTGGACTTAGCCCTTTGAGGTGAACCAAGTAAAAGTGCTATGTCATCTCCTTAATTTCCTTTGACTGATAGATTTAACAAGTTTCTACCAATGTCAGAACAATATCCAAAACTTTAAAAAGAAACACTTGACACCCTGATTCACTTATCCCCTATCAAGGTGTTACGAGGTCCTTCATCCATATATGCAAGAAATCCTGACCATAATTAGTCCTGAGGTACAAACTTCCCTATATAGATCTGACTCATATGTAAGGGGTGGCCTTTTGATTACTTGACAGATCCTTATTGTTGGATCTAGAGTTTTTTAATCTCCTCCATAGGTTTATATTTATGTGTAGTAGATGGAGAATTTGTATTTTTTCAGCTGGACTTGGGAACAAGACCTCGGTGCCACTACATATCTGGCTATACTAAGAATCAAGACACTAATTTTTATTTATGTACCATGCAGTTTAGAAATGGAAAGTAAGGACATAGATTCCCTATTGTGAGTGGGAAATACCTAGTGTTCCCTTTTTAGGTCTTACCACTTGGACAACAACAATCCTACTACGGATTGACACACCTTGAACATGCAAGGAATCCATTTTCTAAAATTTCTAATCTCATATGATATGTGCTCAGTTTGAGAAACAGGGGACAAAAAAGGGTTATTCCCCCACATAAGGATGATGTAATCAATAATGGAGGAATTTTAGATTTGATCCTTTGTTGAATTTGAGCCATAGTTTAGAGGTATGAGGGTTTTTGCATCTCTTATTGGGATGAGAATTGATCTGGATGTAGTTCTATGAATTTCCTTGTGCAAGTCTAACCCATACAACAGGAGGGGGAATTTTTTTTGGTGGTGTTTGGGCCAAGATGTAGAATCTAGGAATCACTATATATCCTTTTTGGACAAGAATCAATCTATATGTAGTTCTAGAAGTGTGTCCCCTGGATCATTTTGACCCATGCATAGACAGGGGTTGTTTTAAATATTATTTTAATATGGAAATGTCAGGGAAATTTACTCTCTACTCATGTGGGGGATACCCTCACTACACTTCCTATGCTCTCATGAGTTATGATCTTTATGAGAAGTAAGGAATAATGAGGGTTTCTATTACAATACAGATATAGTTGAGGGTAATTTATAGGCATGTTTATCATCATATGGTGGTTGGACCAGGATTTAGGATTGAGGCATCTAAATGCATCTCATTATAAATGAGAATAAAGACATACATTGTTCTGTGAAGAAATCTCCCTACATTAGTTTGGATCATACATAAGGATGTGGGAATTATTTTGATGATAGAGGATATGAAAAGATGTAGAATTAGGGTATTACTACATACCCTATAAGGGAAGGAATCAATCCACATGCAGTTCTATAGTAATAGAGTTCTCATATGGATCTGACTCTCATATAAAAGAAGGGGGGAATTTCATCCTTCCCCGGCACAGATCCAAGTCATGTGAGATGAATCAATGATTGGAATAATGATACCCATATAGTTTAATGTATTGTTTTTTGGATGATATATTATAAGTAGTTTAAGATCTTGCGGTAAGGATGGAACAATGTTTGTCAAACCCTGTGGAAAAAATTTACATATTTTCCAGTATCCTAGAATATGGTGCATGGTTGGTTCATCATTAGTATTAACTGTGCGACCAAACCATGAAATGTGTTTTTATAAGTTTGAATTTTATTTTTTAGATACGATACTTACCCAAAAAACTTCATTTTCTTATTTTATGAAGGGATCATAACCAAAGAGTCTCCACTTAGTGATTTTAGAGATTCCGTAACTCATAGTGATTGATTTAAATGGATCATTAAATATGGTATCTAGTTTCTCAATGGTAAGTTCCAAATTATTGTTATTTTTCATTGATTTTGTTGATACATCATATTTTTCAAGAACAGAATCATAGATTGGGGCTGTTGATTCATGATCTATTATTTATGACATGATCTAATTATTTTTTTATATTCATCTTAAAATTTGGATTTGACTACTTGGTTCTTCATTGGTTATTGTTCTTTGTTTGCGAATCATTTAGGTATGAATTTCCAATCATTCTTGTTTTTATTTTAATGTTCAATTGGATATTATTATATGAGAATTGTTTTTCTAGGATTCTTTATTGATTTATTCCATCCAAAATAATTCATTACTAGACCCCTTTTTGAGTATTGAAATAATTGCGAATTAAGGAAAGTGGTTCCTTAAATAAATTTAAATATTTTTAGATCATAATTTATTTCATCATTTTAAATAAATTTCTGATCTATTTCAAAACCATTATTGATTATTTGATAAATTATTTTTAAATGGTATGGTGTTTGTGGAGAAATTCCTTTAAAACTAGATTTGGAAATATAGTACAATTACTAAAAAATGATCTTAGATCAAAATGAATGATTTGAAGCATGAATTTGATGATGAATTTTAAAATGAGATGGCATGAAATCTATTATTATTTGAAATGTAGTTTATTTACTTGAAAGAAATGGGTTATTGATAAAAACCATTTGTTAATTCGTTTTTGAAATGAAATGGAATGTTCTAAAATTTTTACTTGTGTGAGAATAAATTATAGTTTTAAACTATTTGATATTGATTGAAATGAATGATGACCTTAAGTATTATTGATTAACTTGAAGCATAAGGGATCTTGGGTAGTTAGGTGGAAGAGTATGAATGATAGCTAAATTTATATCAATTAATGACTTGATGATAACAATGCTAACATAAGTATCTTAAGGAAAGGTAGTTTATTCTTTGTGATTCTATCATATTCCACATATTAATAAGATATGGGGAATTTGTTCACAAATAGATCTGAATTTAATCAATATTTTTATGGAACATTTTGACTGTATGTAACTTACATAGGTGTTATTACAATGGTGATATGATTGAAAATGTTTATACTTTCCTGTGTTTGATTGAAATGACTATTCATGCCTATTTTGATATAAATTATTTTTCATTCATATCTTAAAAAAAGATAATCATATCTACCCAATTTGGAGGAAATTAAATTTTGAAACTATTTATTATTAACCATTTAATGGTTTTGAAAATAATGTTCTGATGTGAGCTATGAAAA
The DNA here is from genome assembly GCA_963277665.1 of Viscum album. Taxonomy (NCBI): domain Eukaryota; kingdom Viridiplantae; phylum Streptophyta; class Magnoliopsida; order Santalales; family Viscaceae; genus Viscum; species Viscum album. Next base: position 339,236,605 of record OY728131.1, read on the forward strand.
TATTTCCATTCAATGTTTGGTTTAAAATTTAGCATATTTAGTTTACTTGATATTAATTTCTTATGGAATACATACTATGATCCCACTTGGAATTTTTATCAAAACAATTATTTTCCTTTTAAAATTTATATATTATTCTATTCCATATCAAGGGAAAGGAATGCCACTATGTGGTGGTGCTGGGTGTTCATGAATAGTTTGAACTTTGGAGTTAGCGGTGACCAATGGAGCATGTGATCAACTTATTACATGGATATTCAGGGATGATTTCATGATGGTTTGATATGATAAATTTGGTTGGTGTATGGTTTATTGTGACTTTTATCTACCTTATTATGGTACTTCTCTCTTATGGAGTTTTTGGAATACTGACTATTTATTGTTTCTTATACGATTATTTGTCTTGATTAGTTATTCTTTCAGCAAAATCATTCCCACTTATTTTTATGTATTTTTCATGAAATGGTATCAATTACATGGGGATATATAATTCCATTCGGTCTCTATAATAACTAATTTAGGTATTTTTTAGGTGTGTTATACGGTTTGGTTGATAAACAATTTGTATCCAAACCAGTCATGTCCTTTCTTGATGATGATATGAAATTTGGAATGTCTTAGTTGACATGAAACCATATTTTAATGACTTAATGGGAATGTTAGGAGTAAATAAATTTCCATATCTCATCATAAAAAGAATCAAGTTATCTTGGGTTTTTGGTAAAAAGCCTCTTTGTGGAGTTTATAATCTAATTCTAGATTTTTTTTCAAATATTTGATCTAATGCTCTAAGTTGAAAACTTTCTTCCCAGTTCATGATAGAATATTTCAAGGAATGGAATATGATGTATCTCTTTGCTCATATGAATTTGATAGTCTGAGAGGATGAAACATAGGTGATGGTTTTTAGTGTTTAGTTAACATCCACTATTCTAAAGATTATTATCCAGGAACAATATGTTGACGATGAGTTCGAGGAATTAGGGATTATTTATATATATGGGATAACATTGGATAATGGTATTTATCTTATGAGGGTAACCTTATTAAATAATAGATATTTTTTTTCATTAACTATGAGGAATGAGGTGATGGGATATTTTCATCATTCTATGTGGGCATTACAAACATGCATGGTGAATTCTTTTATGATATGTGGTGTCATTTCTAGTGGAAAAGTATGAAACAAGACATTGTTGCTTTGGTTTCTCATTGTTATACTTGTCTGCAAATTAATATCAAAAATAAAAAAACATCAAGACTACTTTATCCCCATTATACAATAACATAGATGTGGTATGAGATATCTATGGACTTTTTGGTTGGGTTTTTATATACACCTCCAATAAATAATGTTATATGGGTGTTTAATAAACAATTAAATAAAGAATACCACATTAATACCATTTTTATATAGACAAATTTGAGTTCTTGGGAAATTTCTATGTGTAAGAGATTGTCAGATTTCATGGAGTTCTATTTTCTATAGGTTTTGATGGAGATACCTGATTCAATTATTGTTTCTTTAGTGTCCTATTAGAGGTTATGGGATCCAAGGTAAAGTTGATCTTTTTGTACCAACCTCATTGAAATGGTTAGACATAATGGGTTATACAAATTCTTGGGGAAATTCTTTGAGCTTGTGTCCTTAAATTTGGGGAGATCGAGATTTCCATTTGGGGATGGTTGAGTTTTCGTATAGTAATAATTACTATTTATCCATACACATGGAACCCTTTTTGGCCTTATATGTATGGTTACGTAAATCATAGGTTTGTTGGTTAACTATCAATGCAGCTTCCCTTATTGGACCTTGTTTTATCAAAGAGACAATAAAAATGACACAGTTCATTCAATAGATAATGGTAATTGAACAAAGAATGTATATGTCTTATAATTATCATTATTGATTCCATTTTGATTCATAGATTAGTGAAAATTTGTTTCCTAAGAGTCTCTACTTGGTTAGGTCATCAATGAATTGGTAAAAAATGGACATTGAATTCAAGATAAGTGGTACTATTTGATTTTGTTTGAGAGGACTAAAAGGGTTTCTTACCATTAGTATTGGCCACCAAAGATTACTTCAATCCATATTGCAATTCATCTAACATATATTAAGAAGTACATTTAGGATCCATCTCATGTTTGGAGTTGGGAGGACCTTAATGTGGTACCTGAGATATCCATGAAAGAGTAGCTATTTTATATTCTTGATTCTTATATAGAGGTTCTTCATGGAAATTATACACCCTCGGTTCACGTTCTATGGAATCATGGTTCATATTCTCATGAGACATGGAAGTGTGAGTCATTTCTGAGAAAGTAATGGCCACACACATTTCATATAGAGTCTTCACGATAATATTTATGGGGGGAGTTTTTATGGTGTAGAGAATTATAACATCTCAACACATGATTCCAAGTAATTAATCTCTTTATATTTGACCATATTTTGTTCAAGTTATATAATTGGTTGTTTTGGAGGAATTTTTGAAAATTTCAGAGGTTTTCAGCATGTGTTCTGTTGACTTAGAGTTTGGGATAACCATGTGGGCCATCCCAGGAAACCATTCCCCATATGTTTGATTACCAAAGTGGGAGGGATTACGGTTAGGGGCATAGTTATTTCTAACCATGAGGCCTATCCCTAAAACCATACATCTAGAGATATTGGGGTTATGCAAGGTTGGTACATGATTTGTTAAATCGTATGGCCAAATTTTATAGATACTCTAATAGACAAGATAAGATCACATGATTTTCACATAGGCATTAGAAACCACATGACATTTTTTTATTATTATGAATTTTGATTTTAGAACCTGATTCTCACCAAAAATACCCCATTCTTGTTTTATTGGGAAGGTCACTCAACCAAGGAGACTCCAATTAGTTATTTTGAAGATTCCTTAACTCTTGGTGATTGATATAAATGGATCTTTGACTGATGGATCAATATCATCAAAGGCAAGTGCCTATTTATTATAATTCTTCATTGATATTCTAGATCCACCATCCTTACCTTGAACAGAATCATAAATATGGGTTTTGGTTTCAATATCTTTGATTTTTTCCATGATCTAATTGGATTTCTTATAGATCCGTTAGGAAATTACGTTCCATTTTCGTGAATCATTATTGGCCATTGTTCTTTCTTTGGGAATCATTTAGGTATGTTTTTTCTCTCCCTATATATCTATCATTGTTCAAAAAATATGAACTAGAGATTCACATGTGATAATTATGTTTCTCAGATCCCTTATTGATTTAGTCAAGCCATTGAATATTCATTTGTGGATTCATTTTTGGGTTTTGATGAGATTGTGAATTGAGATAGGTGGTTGTATTAGGTAATTACTATCATTTGAAACTATATTTTCTTTCTTAATTGGAAATGTATTTATTGTGGATTTTCAAATATTGACTGGTTCGTTGGTAAATTATATTAAAATTTAACGGTTTGTTAGATGAGATTCCTTTGAAAATTAATCTTAAAATAATGTTTCATTTATAAAAAATGATACTAATTTCAAATTAGTTATTTGAGTCACTACTTTTATGATGAATGTTGAGATGAAAATGAATGAAATATTTTTCATTTTAAATGCAATTGATTGATTTGAAATTCATGGGTTTTTTGATGAAAACCATTTGATAATTGGTTTCTAAAATGAATTTGGTGGCATATTGAATGATAATTGGAAAATATTTTATATTTATTGAAATGAATTATACCCCTAAACACGATTTATTACATAGACTCACATGAGGGTCTAGAAAAATTAGTGGAAGGATATTCATTATAAGTAAAAATATACATAGAAATGAATTAATTATTAAAATTCTAACAAACAATCTTGAGGTCATGGAGTTTATTATTTTGGATTCTATCATATTCCACCTTGGACTAAGATCTTGAGAGTGTGTGCACACCTATGGACATATTTCAATGAGATTTCATGGATCCTTATGAATATAAATAACTTACTATGGGTGTTATAATAATGGTGCTATGATTAAAAATAATTATACATTCTATGGTTTGATTGAAATTTTTATTCATACATATTTTGAAAAATATTCTTATATCTTCTTAATTTGAAGGAAATGAAATTTTGTACGTATTTAGTATTATCCATTGAAATTTTCTAAAAACATGGTTTTTTATGAAATGAGAGAATATTTTCATTCCATTTTCCATTTAGTATTGATCATATTTGGTTGAATTGATATTGATTTCTTATGGAATACATAGTGATATCGTACTATGATTTTTTTACTCGCACTATAAATTTTCCTTTGTGAATTTTTATATTTTCATATTCAATGTCAAGGGAAAGTAAATGAACCACATGTATGTGACATATGTTACTAATTGATGAAACATTGGGAGTTAGTTGTGACCAGTGGAGCATGTGGCCTACTTGATATATTGATGTTATGGAATAATTTCTTGATGGTTTAACATGATGACTTTTGTAAATGTACCATTCCTAGGAACTGTATCTGTATTATTTTGATACTTATCTCTTATTAAGTATTTGACATAATGTAAATTTATATTTTATTATATTTTTCTTTTTCATGATGTTTTATTATTGTTGGTAAATCATTCCATCTTTTTTTATATATGTGATTCTAAGGCACTATTCTCTAGCCCATGTGGATCAAGAATTCCATTTGGGTTCAATTGTAAGTGATTTAGGTACCATTTAGGTGGGTTGTATATGCCAATTCATGATATATATATATATATATCTGATCTATAGTGTAATATACAACCATTATACATAAATTATCTTGAATAACACCACATATGAAATATAAAAATAAAATAAAATATATGTGAAATGATTCCAAAAAATGTATAATTGAACCATGATAAGGGAAAATATATATATTCACTATACTAACTCTTGGTACAATCTATAAACACACCCATCACCGATATAAATCATTAGGTATCATCATGTAAAAGAACAAAATCTAATAATTTTAACCTCTAATTGGGTGTTGTCTACACATAGACAAAATCCATGGGTATGGGAGCCCATGTATGGATGGATATAAAAATACATAGTTGGATTCCCAAATAATAAGTAAGGAAGTGTAGAATGAAACAATATATTCAAATCCATGATAGAGGGGGAAATGGATAATCTTTATGAAAACCCACATATACCCGAAGGTTTAGAGAACTTAAAGATGTAGGGAATTCCCCTATACTATAGAAAAGCTTCATCGTAGTCATAACATAAAGGAATCAATGAGTTCCAAATAAATGACAAGACCCATAATATTTAAACAAACTATATTCAATTACTTACGTATCACATCTTTAATACTTTAGTATGGGACACAAACCTCACCAAGGTCTATATGTTAGTTGAGGGGTCAAAAGCCTTTATAGATAAAATTTTTTTCATTAATTTTTTTTGTGTTGATGAGGGTAGTATTGTATCCATGTGTGGAGGATATAAAACATACCTCATAGGGAGTTTTCTATCTTTATCAGTCATTTATGGGACCCATGCACTGATAGAAGACAAAGAGTTATTAAACCCATTTATGATATACCTAAAATATAGGACCCTCAACTTGAATTAGTGATTTATAAAAAATTCATACTCCCTACCATCTATATATATCCTTAGAGGTTCAAAAAATATAAGGAATGCGAGGACCTATGCCCTACTATCCATAAGTTAGAAATGGTTTATAGACCTTTAACCTTCTTTGAGAACCTTTCCTAGAACTTATCATCATATTTATCAAGATAAGATGTTAAAATATCCAAAACACCTCACAAATGTTATTTCATAGTGGGGGAAACAATTTCATTATGTTTTAAATTGAAAAATTCTTAAAAAATACTGATTAGTTGTTTAATTTTCACATATGGGTGAGGAGATATGAAAATAAAAACAAGAGAATATTTCACAAAATATACATCATCATACATTGAATTTAAAACATGTTGGGTTAACTGGGATTTCCCAGTTATCACCCAATCATTTCATTTTATTAAATAGAACATGTTATCCACTATCAAATGGAGAGTAGAGTTTTAGGGTTAAACAACATGTTTTTCATGATACATGAGTCCCATAATCTCAACCTACATGACATATCCAATTTGGGTTACATGGTGTGTGGTACCCAAGACATAGATTGGTCATGTATAACTATTGATCAGACTGTACAATGTATCTAACATGGAATGTGTTTACAAGATCTGTCTCATGTGTATCATATGGGATGGTTAGTAATATACTTCACCACACATTAGCTCATGTGTCTATATATATACAACATCTGTTTGTTGGAAAATATATAAATATGATCAAATTTGAATATGATAGTGTACTAATATATTTCGGTCATCTAGTTTTGATAGACACAACATGTTATATAAGATAAATATGAAATATTGTATTTAGCTTATTTATTCATTCCTTTTTATTAGGTGTAATGAGATATGAAATGATTTATAAGGCTACATGTTATTTAATTGTAATCTCAATGGTTGAAATAATATTAGTTTTTTTATTCTTTTTCAACCACCAAGATTCTCAAAAAATTTCATGACCTTTGCACCCTCTAGAAAACCCATGTCCTTCTATATTCCCGGAACACCATATTGCATCTCCCCTTTGCATTCCATTATATCTTTTGTTAGAACCACAATACCCCCAACGTCTCTAATAATAGAAATCCACACTTCATATACCATCATTTTTAGATCTGAACACATAACACAATGAATTCATCAATCCATGAATCCATGACCATTGGTTCCCCATACTCTACAACTTCCACCTCACCCACCGCTGGCCACCATGTTAGTTGGGGGGAATTATTATTTCATACAACCATTATAGAGTGATATAGAGTTGAAAGAGGGGAAAGGGTATTTCTAGAAATGAGGTTGAAAATAACCTTGAAATCCCCATCTAGATCGAGTTAGCAGCATTGTACCACATAATTGTGTGGTGTGGATTGATAAAAGAAGAACAACGGTGGAAAAAAGAACACCAAAAACCCATTATTCTTTCACAAAAATGATTTTTTCATAGATAAATTTGTTTTATAAAACAATATAACAATATAAATAATTAAGAAATGTTTGAAATAATATATATGACAATAATGATTGAAAAATGATGATTTAAATCAATTTTCACAAATAAAACAACTATGAAATTAAAATAAAATTTACTACCTTTATTAGGGATCTATAATACTCAAAATTTCTATTATTCAGTATATTTTAATTTGAATGATTATTTTAGAATTTAAATTTGATGTTTCAAAAAAATTAATGTATTTTAGTGGTTTCATGATTGATGTACATGATTTTAGTGACTATGCAAGAAGACCATAAATTTTTCTACACCGATACAAAATATTGTTATCTTGTCCCAACCTCTCAAGGCCGTTAAAAATTGAATTATAATTTTTTATCTTATTATTTTTGAGTTTTTATTATGGTTTCATAATATATTAATTTTCGTATTATATATTTAATTTTTTATTTCATAAAATACATTTATGGTTTTTATCATATATGTTTTATGAATTTATTCTTATTAGAAAAATTATTATTTTCAATTTATAAACAACATAAATGGGAAATTTAGTGTTATGATTATTCATTTTTCCCATTAATTATGGATCATTATAGTGAATTAAACCATTCATTATAACCTTTATTAATTTATATATTATTATTATTATTATTTGTTAAGAAATAAGGGAGAGAGATACTCTCCCCCACTAATTTCATGTGCATGTCATGTCATGGGGGGTGGGGAGGGCTCACTATTGTATTCAACTTTTATTTTTCAAGTTCAAATAGTAGATTATATGAGGATCAAAAGGCAAGTATTTCTTCACATCATCTTCTCTTTCTATAGACTCTTTTTATTTACCTCATACCATGTCTATTTCATTTCTAGGGTTCTTGGATTTGGGGGTTTATTAATTTTATGAAAAAAACACTTTAAAATCAATGATTTTTTCTCTTGGGTGTTAGAGAAACCCCTCACTTGTAATTTATACTAGGTTAGAGATTTTTTATTCAATATATGGCTAACTGATAAGTGTTTTAATTTATAAGGTTTTGAAAAAAGTACAAATCTTTTTCATTCAAGTCTCTGATATATTTATAATGACTTATTAGGTTTTTTTGGGGGATATTACATCAAAAATACCTATTGGATATATTTAGTGACCCTAAATAGTATGTGACACCTATGTTAATTCCTTTTAATTTTAAACATTGAGTATTTGTGTGGTTTAAATGAATTTTCAAGTAATATTAAGTTCATAATGGCATTTTATAATGATATGGGAAGATTATAAAATTGTATTTATTCTTGGATTCTGAAACGGATAGAAGTTACATTCCAAAATTATTTTCGAAAACATATTTAAACATTATTATCACAATATGTTTGATGAAATTTCTAGACAAAATTTTAATTAAATTACATCGAATTGTTTTTAGGATTGATTAGATATAGATTTCATAGTTTTTTCAAAGTGGTTTATAAATAAGTGTTACGTGTTATATGTGGTTTTTGGTAACTAATAGTTAAATCGATAATCACTCCTTCTATGGTGTTATTTTGAACAAATATTCATTTGTATAGATGTAGTTAATTTATAAATCATAAATTTGTTGATTCGAAGACTCATATTTATCCTTTCTTTTAAAAATAACAAATCACTCATTTATGAATTCATATAAACATGATTTTTTTAATTTTGGATGTTTAATGATAATTCTTTGTTTCTTATGTTTTGATGAGCATAATTGAGTGATCGATTTTACAAGAGCTTACAAGGATTACATAATGGATTGATACTAAATGTAATTTATCAATTTTTTTCAATAGAACACATGATCATGCTTCTGATGTAGTTGAAACCATAGAAAAATAAATCATAATTTGAATTTCAGAGTTTATTGCAACATTATATATAAATTTATTCAATGTTTTTTGGAATGAAAGTCACTAAAGAAACCATTATTACAATAAGACTAGATTTTTTATGCGTGATCTTGTTATTTTTTGAGAGCTTACCCTTGTAGTAGTATTTTAGTTTCTTTTAAGTGATATCATTGGCTGAACATTTTATCATAAATCTCTTTGAATTATTTTCATTTTTACCAAGAAAATTCTATCCCTCGATATTAATGAGGTTCTGAACTATGGAACCTATTCTTTTAATGATCATGTTGATCAACGATATTTAAATTCAAGGATGTTTTGCATCTTTCATACATTTAGTTTTATGAAATCTATGTATAAACTTGCTCCCAAATATTTGATTGAAGATTATCATCAGGATAAACTTACTAATATCTTATGAAATGTTAATGTTTTCATAGTTATATTGTGATCTTGGGTACCTTTGTTTAGGATAAATACCACCCACTCCATTTCTTTAAAATAAAATGGTTTCATTAATTTATTTTTTTATTTTAAAATATCATTTTGGGAATTTATATTGTCATCCAGTAGATATTATGTTTCTTAAATTTCAATATTTTTAATATAAAATAATATAAGTTTTTTTAAATTTAAATCATTTAATTTTTACTTTATTATAATGTATATAAAAAAATAACAAACATAAAATCTATTTAAATTATATTGTGACATATAATTTATTATTTTGATATTGATCAAATCCTAAAACATCTAATTAGTATACACACTGAAGGAGACCAACATTTTGAGTGTGTTTTTTGTCTAAAATTCAATTACACACATTTAGTATAAGAATACCTATTTTTCAAGGAATAACATATATTAGTAGAGCCTATATTTAGAGGGGTTGAATGGGAATTTTCCACCCTTTTTTTAAAAAAAAAATCAATTTTATCAAAAAAATAGTGTGGTGGAGGGATTTTTATTTTTTCCTATAAAATGTATTCTACTTATTTAAAATTTAAAAAAATTAAATCCAAGAAGACCACCCATATTTGGTCAAAATGATTTTTTATATTATTGAAATTGAATGGAGAACTTTTTGATGAAGAAATAGAGAGGATAACAATAGTGATCCAAGATATAAATGCCTTTATTTTACAATATCTTCATAAGGTAGACATTATATCTAAAAAATATTGATTCAATTAGATGACTAACAGGTTTAGTGTCTTATAAACATGCTGAATAAAAATCTTATTTTACAGCATTGGTGAATATTTATTCATAATTTAGCCACACTAGATGTAATATCCCCCGATTAGAAACTTTATCTCATGGTTGAAATGGTTTGGTTATGATACCACAAGAATGACTACCCTTATTCTAGAGGCTACCGACAAGTAGTGGGGGTGTGATTAGTATAGTGGGAAGAATATACCACCTGGTTACAAAGTTAAAACATAGTGGAAATAATAAATATAAATAAATGAATAAATATAATAGTGCATAAATAATGTAAACAATATAATATTTCAGAAAACCAACATTAAAGAAGACTGACTAATCCAGTAAATAATGATGGAATAATGTAATGATATTTTGGAATGTAAATATATTTCATTTTAGAAGTGGTATAAATAAAAGACTATAAGACACAAATGATTAAGATCCCAATACCTATGTTTGTCTTGTCTCCAAAATCCATCCCATCTAGAAAGAAATAGTCATCAGTAAGATCCTTTACCCTTATCCAATCCTACATCCATGTAATCTGATTTGGTACCAAACAGAGGACTAAATAGGGTGTGATTAAAACTCAATAGGTTGACACCACCATGTGTAAAAAAACTAGTCTGATAATAATTTTATGCAATAATGGGATAAATAGATGTATTAATAAATTTAACAATTAATAAAAATACTAAAAAAAACTACTTCGGAACCATACCAAAATATCATTGAGCATGTCTCACAAATATAGAAACCATAATCATATAACCATGGTAAAACATAACCTACTTTGGATCCATGCTGGAATATCATTGAGCATGTCTCATTACAATGCCAACCATAACCATATAACCTTGGTATAAGAATCACTATGACAAGTCCACTATATAAGCATTGCACCATGTGTCAACAAATAGTCCAGTATATAATCATTACAACATGTTCCATGGTCAAATCATGGTATATAAGTATTACAACATGTGTTAGGGTCAGAAACCGGTATATAAAAATTAAAATATGTGTTAGGGTCAGAACTCGGTATATAATCATCACAACTTGTGTCTGGGTTAGAACCTGATATATAATAATTACATCTATAATATCATACAATTAACACATAAGACCAAATGGTTAATTATGATAATTACCATTTGTCTTTTAATTTACTCATTATTTCAATATTAATCTATTTTTCATGGTGAATCTATATCAACAAATCACCTAAAATACATTTCATACTAAAAATCACAAGTAAACCCTTTATAATTAATCATTTTCAATGTTTTTATCATCCAACGGGTATACATAACCCATGTGACAACATTAACAAAATCCAAAGGGATCCAATGAAGTATCCAACATATGATTATCATTATTCTACTCAATTAATTAATTATTGTACACATGCATTAGCACAATCATAATATTTCATACACATAGAAATTGGAAATCATACTATAGGGTTTTGATTTATACACCTAACATTAACCATAAAATTATGTAATGATTCCAATGGAAAAATCCAATGAAGAAAAATATTTCAAAGATCCAAAAGAGAACCTAGAACAAACCCAATCAAGATCAAATACAATATCAACTAAAGTCAAGAGATTACATTACAATGGATAAAGATCAAAGGGAGAGAATGAAAAATATTAAAAAATGACTTACCAGGGATTGATTGCTCAAACAAAATGTTTGGAAGGGTGAAAAGGATTCCAACATCTCTGAGAACTACAATAGGGTTTAGTGGAAGAGGTTGTATTGAGTAATAAAAAACAAATCATCTGCATGACATCTTTAAAACTCATGTTCGAGAAAATACACGGGGTGTAATTATGTTACACATCATGTATTTTTGTAGAGGTATGTGAAAAAATACAAAAACCTTCAACTAAATATTTAGTTTGAAAAACCATTACAAGTAACATGATTAGTTCATGATGTGTAACAACTTCACATCATGAATCAGTTTATAACATGAGTATGGCGGATTTTACACGTCATGTAACTCATTTACACAGTGTTTAAATGTCCTATAGATAGTTTTTGGCCCATTTTACATATAAAATCCCAAACAACCTTTATGGCATCCCAATATACCAGGAAACCATGGTAACACTTGATCCATTTATACCGAGATTCCATTAATAAAAAAACATACATATATAAACATTAAGTTATTTCCCCAACAAACCAATACATATAGATCCACTATGGTTTTCTCAAGTTTCATCACAAAATAATTCTACATTTCTTTAATGAAATGGAAATCCAAAATGAAACATGAACACCAAGGATTAAATACTAGTCAAAAATCAACTGAGTTAAGTTTAATGAAAAACTCATAGAGAGATATACCTCGAAAAGGGCGGGATCTGACAACCTCCCCACCATATAATAGATCATCCCCGAGATGCTCCAATATTCACTATGGGGTCTAAATTTTTTTCAGCCAATATACTAATATATTAGACTCCCTGTCTCTGGTTTCCTCTTAAACTCACCCATGTTTCCCCTACCCTCGAACCAACAATATATCACTACCATGGAGATATCTCTTATTATGATTGTAACAACCCAGGTAAATAAAGAATATGACATTTTCATATTTATCCATATTTTTGAATAAAGTATTAATATGACTTTAAAGGGGACGCTATGCTCGATGGCGTACCCAACACGCAACAACGAGTTTCTTGGGAATCTTACGTTGCACTCTAATAATAAAATAATATTATTTTAAATGGTAGTTAACATGTAGCCGTTGTATTGGCGGGAATGGATAGAAATAACTAAAATATGATTATATATGTTTTTAAATGTTTTTACATTTATCCAATAAAGTATAGAGGCTTAAAATACGGAAAGAACTCAATTTTAGGCGTATATGCCCTAGTTTTCACTAAAGGTTCACTTATCACCTTTTGATGTTGAACCATCATTAAATATAGTTTTGTTCACTCTTAAACATTCTTTTGTACCAAATAAAAATCTTATTAAGAATCGGGACATCAAAATTTACTTTGTGTAAATTTTTGGTATCTTTCCGATAAAGTTCATTTTTTTAATGAATAGTGTAAAATGTTGTATTTTAATTCAAAACCTCTTTTTAATATAATTTATTTATATGATTAGGTTATATTTTGAATTGGTTTTAAAGTGAAATTAGAATATATTTTTACCATTAAATCCAATAGTGGTCGTTGGAATTAATTTCATTTTGAAATCAGACTTAAACCAGTGTCAATCTTTTGATACTTATTGTTTCATAAAAACACGCTATTTGCTCTGACAGTGGGAATTAATTATTAAATTAATTAATGTGACTTATATGTTTTGAATTTTTTAAAATAGAATTCATTTTTGAATTCGGAATATCAAATATAGCTTAGGGTGAATTTTTGGGAGTTTTCTGAAAAACATCAATTTTTTATGAATAGTGACACCACTAAGTGGTACTTATAAAAACTGATTTTTCCGTTTAAATGAAATTTTGCCATATTTGTGTTTTGAATTTCAAAAATCCGACATACATGGATTTCATTAATAAGTAAAATGTGGTTCAATGGGATAAAAATAATTTTTTGGTGAATAGTAACTTGTTAAGTTTTTAATCGCGATTAGAGGTAATTAGTGTAGTTTAAGGTAAAAATAATGTTTTAACAATATGAAATGAACTTTAAACATGCCCTAACCTCATTGGATGTGTAATGGACGACAAAGACAAGCCATGGGGCAACTTGGGGACCCCATGGAGCCACTTTGGTTGAGAAATGACATAAATAACTTTTTATTTAATGTAAAAGTAAAAATGACACAAACATGATATTTTTTACTAAAACAATTTTTACGTGGGGTTATACAAGTTATAATTTTTATTATAAATAGTAATTGGAAATCTAAAAAGATTTCCTACATCATAGTAAATGTTTTATAATTTTTAGACATTAAATATATTAAATTATTTATGACATCATAATGATGCAGTGATGACATCATTATCTGACGATTTAAATAAAATGAGAAGATAATGTAAACTCTATGACCTAAAAATGTCCAAAACTTATTGGATGGGTGGATTTAGAACCCTTATCACCTTATCCACGAATAATATCAATGTGGGACCTTTTAAAACCGAAACACATTTTCAAATAAAGTAATATTCCTTACTTTCCAAAAGTACCCCTCCTCTCCTCTTATAAAAGGCCCCCACCTCTACCTCATTTCACACACTCCTCAAGCCTTTGGCTCGGCCATCCCCTGCCCATTTACTCTCTCCACATCCCTATCCTCATCCTAGAGGATTCCCTTTGGGCAGAATCCTTTCATAGGAAGCCTTTAGGCTCAAATCAAAAGGAGTTACACTTTTAAAGGTAATTCATTCTCTCATGTTCATTTGTTTTATTTTGGTTCTCCAACCCCCTAAACTCTTTTTATTTACTTATTTTGTAACAAAACCAGTATCTTCAATATACTAGGATGTTGTTATAAGATTTATTCGGGCTACACTCTCACACAACTACATCAAATGGTTAAAGAACATACGGTTTCCGTGGATGGCAAAATTCTGCCTCCCGAAACGATGATTGTTCAATACCCATTTAACACCTTCAAAGGTGGCCATTATGATGTCACTATTTTTATATATGATATATAATATGTTTATGTTTTCCTTAAGCTTCTGTTTTTTTTCATTTTGGGCATACCTTTATGGTTTCCATTATGGGTAAACGCGATATCTTTATTTAAGGAAGTGCGGACTACCGCCCCCTCAAAGTGATGTGATTCGTTAATGCCATACGTGGGAAGTATAAAGGATGGATTTAATGTTATTATATATGATTTTATACTTGAATTATTATATAACTCTATATCATTATTATTTCTTTCCATTAAAGTATGAGATAGAAATGAAAGTAGCGTTCATGCGTACGTACGGCATACCGTCTCCATGAACGGTGCATTTCATTTCTTATCCCCAAATGTAATGTACTATTATAATTACATGTACATAATGAATATATATGATAAATGATACATCTAAATGATGAATATAATTCTGGAATTAAAATATACATACCTCTCATTTAGTTTTAATTCCATTAATATGACAAAGAAATGAAAGTAGCGTTCATGCGTACGTATGACTTACCGTCTCCATGAACGGTGCATTTCATTTGTTACCTCTAAATGATTATGTGATATTATAAATACATGTATATTCTAGATATATATGATATATATGATATCCAAATCAGGAATGTCATTCTGTATATAAAGAACCTTTGACCACTCGAAGAACATGTAATTGTAAGAAGTCCACTTTCGACTTAAGAACCAAATATCGACAAAACAAATATTATTAACTAAAATGATTAAATAATGTTTATGACATGGTAATAAGTGATATAAAAGGAATAATGAACTTGAAAAAGGTTCTTAAGGAAGTATAAATTAACTCAAGTTTATTATTCAGGAGATTAAAGAACGATCGAGTCAAGTCGGACCCGAGGTAAGGGATCTTACTCCTCTCTTTCTTTTTAAGTACACACTTTTATGTCATTCCTTTTAAAGCTCATCTTTATTGTTATTGGGATGATATTTTATATTACACTTACTGTAATTTTTATTTTCATGTGATGAGAGACCCTATTCTCTCTCATCAATCAATTTTGGATGTTTTGAGTGGCGCCGTTAGGTTGCCGAACTTTCGTAAGAGATCTAACCTCTCTCTTTCTTTTTAAGTACTATCCTTTATGTCACTTCTTTTAAGCTCCTCTTTGTAATGTTGGGGGATGTTATTTTATATTCCTCTTTCTGTACATTTTATTGTAATGTGATGAGATACCCTATTTGATCTCATCAATCCATATTCGGAAGTTTTATGTGGCGCCGTTAGGCTGCCGAGTTTTCGTAAGGGATTTTCCATCTCACTTTTATTCCCGTGAGATTTATGCTACATTTGCCACAAATTCCATTGAGTGGTGTATGTACTGCCCATTATTATACTCTTTGTGTAATATACATTCATTTATGATTATTTACATCAATGATCTATTGTCCTTCTTTCATGGGGTGTATGTTTTGAAAGATACCCAAGTCGGTAAGGGAACCTTTCACCCTCCTCTTTTTTAAAAGACTTCTTTTGTTGGGTATTTTAATTTACATATTGTTATTTTGGGATATGTTCTCATATATCCTTATTGATGTAAATTTTATTTCCAAGTGATGAGATACACTTTTTATCTCTCATCAACTCATTTTGATGTGATGTCGTTAGGCTGTCAAGGGAACTTTTTAACCCAATTTCGATTTCTTTGGGTTCAACATGCAGTCATTGAATATGTCATCCATTGAATATGTGTGAATGACCTTTTATTGTTTTAAACTTAATATCAAATTATATTGGGTGTATTTATATTTTTCACACATAATTTTGAGATTGATTTATCCTTAATTTAAGGATACATTCTTTATAAGGGATTTCATCACATTTGACATTTCTAATGAGAGTTCATTGTTGTTATGCACCAATTCACTCTTATATGGTGTATATACTGTCCTTTGGAGTATTATATCATGAATCCATTTATTCTCATGATAATATTAAGTTCTGACTAAATGTTATTCCTCAATTATCGTATTCAAGTGTCTCTAATTTTGGTAAAACCCCTTTAACCAAAATATCGCTTTAAATGTTTTAAATATTTATTCTTATTAATATCCATGTTTCAAAATGGTTTTAAGGATTTGTTTATATGGATATTAATGGTTTAAATTTTAAAAGCTTCAAGGTGGTATGGGACACTTTGATTCAAAAATCTCTTTATTAAATGTTTTAAATGGTTTTGGAAATGGTTTCTTTTGGAATGGATTCATTATTTCAATATACTAAAATGTTATATTGTGATTGAAATGTGGAAATGTTATGTTTCCTTTATGCATGTTTTATGTGATACATTTATGTTATGGTTCTTGGGAATTGTTATGAAAACGGGTGGTTCCGTGATAAACTAAGGGCGGGTGAGCCCGATATAGCTCTCCAATGCATTGGGTAACGCGAAGGAGTGAAACGTTAAGGTTTCTCCGAAGAGATTTTGGGAATATACTGTGATGGGTATTCCAAACGTAACCAAGAGGGTTAATCCCTACATAATAATGTTATGAATGCCTCAAGTTACCTTTATGTCATATGATTTCTATGATTTTATGAGGTATGTTAAAGTGCCTATGTTTTATGGGTAAAGTATGATTTCATTCTTATGTATACATGTACTCATGATTTCTTTCCATATTTTTATATCCCTTACTGAGCTTTTTATGCTCATCCCAAGTTTTTGAAATGTTTTTCACAGGTCAAGGGAGGGGTACATGATGTGATGACAGTTTCAAGGATGTGTAAAGAAAGAATCCATGTTTTATTTTAAATATGTTTCCGTTGATGGGAAGAATGAATACTGTCTTTCATGTAACCACTCTGTCTAAATATGGAATGTAATGCAAGTTTCATGATCTAATTCTCTAAATCTCTAAACCTGAAAATATCCTCAATGTGTAATCTTGTAATAACTCAAGATTAAGTAAGGTTTAAGGCTGGGGCCTAATAGTTGGTATCAAAGGTCAGTTTAGATAACTTTAGAGGTTAGGGTATTCTTTAAACCATAAGTGACATTACCATAATGGTTAGGATTTCAGAATGAGTTCTAGTTTTAGATAAAGTGAATGAGTAAGTGTATCTTAGTGTTTACCTTCCTCATTAGTACATGATGGTTTTTTTGATATACTCACACTGACATTTCTGTTCTTAGTGAATGGATGGATCTAGCAGGCACCAAAGAGACAAGAGGTTTGAAGGAAACTGTGGTGGTTCTATGATTATGATACTAGATAAAATGGGGGATTCAATGAGGAAACTTGTGGTTGTTCTAAACCAACTATCAAGGAGTCATGATGAACCACTTGAACCTTGGTATGTTCTGTGATGCATCATGTATGAGATGACCAATCGATATGGATGTTCAGGTAATAATTATAAAGGTAACCATTAGAGTTTATATGATCCTTACTTTTGAGGTAATTATGGGTTATTATATGATATGATGGAAAATGAAAGGCATGAGATAAACATGAGGTTAAAATATGTTATGATTATTTTTGAAGATTTTATCTCTTTTTGGGGAATGTTTTAAGAATTGTATAGTTTTGGAAAAATGACAACACGCAGACCGTGTGACAACCCGTCGCGTCGGACAAAGCTGCGGGAATCGAACCCACAACCAAAGTGCGACTGGTATTTATCGCCTACCACTGGACTACGTGAAGTCCCTGGTTAGTATGAATTATTATTTTTAGTTATATGATTTTATGAATTAATATTAAGTTGATTTTGGGTTATTTATGAAAATGATTAACCTATCATGGAGGATATGTGATTAGGTTAATTACTTTTCAATACGAGACTTTAGGAGCAACTGATGTTGTTTGGAGATAAATGTTACGATTTAACTTGGAAGACTATGTGACTAAATCCTTCAAATATTTGGGTTTCAATCTTATTTTGGATTACTTTGAAGTATTTTATGGACAAATTTTTTATCTCATGGTCTTCGTTGAACTTTGGGTTTTGTTGGACAAATTTTGGAGATTAAGCAAAGATTTTCTTTTTAAAGGGTAATCCTTTTCTGGATTATCTGATCTTGTAGTAACCTTTTTGGTTTTAGTTTTGGTTAAGGCTTGAAGACATGGGAATTGTATAGTTCTCTTTTGTGGATTAGGTGATTCTATAGAAATTTATTATAGTACTTTTAATGCAAACAAGTCTCCCTAAATACTCGTCTTTTGGAGAAAATATGAGTTTCAATCTAATAAAGGTTGAGAGTCAACATGATAAGTGATTATGTTTCCTTATGAATAAATTCCTCAATAAAAAGTAACTTAAACCGAAAATGTTGTCTATTATCTTTTCCTACTGGGGAATAGAATACCGTTTAACCCATCACAAGTTTGTGATTTTCTCATTGTTAACTTTCTCCTAGACATGTTTACTATCACTCTCCCTCAAGAACATGACCCTTTGCTTTTTCTTCCATGTCCATGTTTTTCTACATAGAATCCTAGTATGGGTTAACTCGGGTGACCTCTGTACTTATATTCCTTTATTTTAAAGTGATTGTTCTACCGACTCTTGTTCTGATGTGGGACGTTAAAGGATGTTTCCAAGCTTAATTTTAAAAATTGCGAGGACGCAATTCCCAAAAGGGGGGAAGGATGTAACACCCCAGGTAAATAAAGAATATGACATTTTCATATTTATCCATATTTGTGAATAAATTATTAATATGACTTTAAAGGGGACGCTATGCTCGATGGCGTACCCAACACGCAACAACGAGTTTCTTGGGAATCTTACGTTGCACTCTAATAATAAAATAATATTATTTTAAATGGTAGTTAACATGTAGCCGTTGTATTGGCGGGAATGGATAGAAATAACTAAAATATGATTATATATGTTTTTAAATGTTTTTACATTTATCCAATGAAGGATAAAGGCTTAAAATACGGAAAAAACTCAATTTTAGGCGTATATGCCCTAGTTTTCACTAAAGGTTCACTTATCACCTTTTGATGTTGAACCATCATTAAATATAGTTTTGTTCACTCTTAAACATTCTTTTGGACCAAATAAAACTCTTATTAAGAATCGGGACATCAAAATTTACTTTGTGTAAATTTTTGGTATCTTTCCGATAAAGTTCATTTTTTAATGAATAGTGTAAAATGTTGTATTTTAATTAAAAACCTCTTTTTAATCTAATTTATTTATATGATTAGGTTATCTTTTGAATTGGTTTTAAAGTGAAATTAGAATATATTTTTACCATTAAATCCAATAGTGGTCGTTGGAATTAATTTCACTTTGAAATCAGACTTAAACCAGTGTCAATCTTTTGATACTTATTGTTTCATAAAAACACACTATTTGCTCTGACAGCAGGAATTAATTATTAAATTAATTAATGTGAATTATATGTTTTTAATTTTGTAAAATAGACTTCATTTTTGAATTCGGAATATCAAATATAGCTTAGGGTGAATTTTTGGGATTTTTCTGAAAAACATCAACTTTTGATGAATAGTGACACCACTAAGTGGTACTTATAAAAACTGATTTTTCCGTTTAAATAAAATTTTGCCATCTTTTTGTTTTGAATTTCCAAAATCCTACATACATGGTTTTCATTAAGAAGTAAAATGTGGTTCAATGGGATAAAAATAATTTTTTGGTGAATAGTAACTTGTTAAGTTTTTAATCGCGATTAGAGGTAATTAGTGTAGTTTAAGGTAAAAATAATATTTTAATAATATGAAATGAACATTACACATGTCCTAACCTCATTGTATGTGTAATGGACGACCAAGACAAGCCATGGGTCAACTTGGGGACCCCATGGAGCCACTTTGGTTGGGAAACGACATAAATAACTTTTTATTTAATGTAAAAGTAAAAATGACACAAACATGATATGTTTTACTAAAACAATTTTTACGTGGGGTTATACAAGATAGAATTTTTATTATAAATAGTAATTGGAAAGCTAAAAAGATTTCCTACATCATAATAAGTTTTTTATAATTTTTAGACATTAAATATATTAAATTATTTATGACATCATAATGATGCAGCGATGACATCATTATCTGACGATTTAAATAAAATGAGAAGATAATGTAAACTCTATGACCTAGACATGTCCAAAACTTATTGGATGGGTGGATTTAGAACCCTTATCACCTTATCCACTAATAATATCAATGTGGGACCTTTTAAAACCGAAACACATTTTCAAATAAAGTAATATTCCTTACTTTCCAAAAGTACCCCTCCTCTCCTCTTATAAAAGGCCCCCAACTCTACCTCATTTCACACACTCCTCAAGCCTTTGGCTCGGCCATCCCCTGCCCATTTACTCTCTCCACATCCCTATCCTCATCCTAGAGGATTCCCTTTGGGCAGAATCCTTTCAAAGGAAGCCTTTAGGCTCAAATCAAAAGGAGTTACACTTTTAAAGGTAATTCATTCTCTCATGTTCATTTGTTTTATTTTGCTTCTCCAACCCCCTAAACTCTTTTTATTTACTTCTTTTGTAACAACACCATTATCTTCAATATATTAGGATGTTGTTATAATATTTATTCGGGCTACACTCTCACACAACTACATCAAATGGTTAAAGAACATACGGTTTCCGTGGATGGCGAAATTCTGCCTCCCGAAACGATGATTGTTCAATAATCATTTAACACCTTCAAAGGTGGCCATTATGATGTCACTATTTTTATATATGATATATAATATGTTTATTTTTTCCTTAAGATTCTGTTTTTTTCATTTTGGGCATACCTTTATGGTTTCCATTATGGGTAAACGTGATATCTTTATTTAAGGAAGTGCGGACTACCGCCCCCTCAAAGTGATGTGATTCGTTAATGCCATACGTGGGACATATAAAGGATGTATTTAATGTTATTATATATGATTTTATACTGGAATTATTATATAACTCTATATTATTATTATTTCTTTCCATTAAAGTATGAGATAGAAATGAAAGTAGCGTTCATGCATACGTACGGCTTACCGTCTCCATGAACGGTGCATTTCATTTCTTATCCCCAAATGTAATGTACTATTATAATTAAATGTACATAATGAATATATATGATTAATGATACATCTAGATGATGAATATAATTCTGGAATTAAAATATACATACCTCTCATTTAGTTTTAATTCCATTAATATGACAAAGAAATGAAAGTAGCGTTCATGCGTTCGTACGGCTTACCGTCTCCATGAACGGTGCATTTCATTTCTTACCTCTAAATGATTATGTGATATTATAAATACATGTATATTATAGATATATATGATATATATGATATACAAATCAGGAATGTCATTCTGGATATAAATAACCTTTGACCACTCGAACAACATGTAATTGTAAGAAGTCCACTTTCGACTTAAGAACCAAATATCGAAAAAACAAATATTATTAACTTAAATGATTACATAATGTTTATGACATGGTAATAAGTTATATAAAAGTAATAATTAACTTGAATTAGGTTCTTAAGGAAGTAGAAATTAACTCATGTTTATTATTCAGGAGATTAAAGAACGATCGAGTCAAGTCGGACCCGAGGTAAGGGATCCTACTCCTCTCTTTCTTTTTAAGTACACACTTTTATGTCATTCCTTTTAAAGCTCATATTTATTGTTATTGGGATGATATTATATATTACACTTACTATAATTTTTATGTTCATGTGATGAGAGACCCTATTCTCTCTCATCAATCCATTTTGGATGTTTTGAGTGGCGCCGTTAGGCTGCCGAACTTTCGTAAGAGATCTAACCTCTCTCTTTCTTTTTAAGTACTCTCCTTTATGTCACTTCTTTTAAGATCATCTTTGTAATGTTGGGGGATGTTATTTTATATTCCTATTTCTGTACATTTTATTGTAATGTGATGAGATACCCTATTTGATCTCATCAATCCATATTCGGAAGTTTTATGTGGCGTCGTTAGGCAGATGAGTTTTCATAAGGGATTTTTCATCTCACTTTTATTCCCGTGATATTTATGCAACATTTGCCACAAATTCCATTGAGTTGTGTATGTACTGCCCATTATTATACTCTTTGTGTAATATACTTTCGTTTATGAGTATTTACATCAATGATCTATTGTCCTTCTTTCATGGGGTGTATGTTTTGAAAGATACCCAAGTCGGTAAGGGAACCTTTCACCCTCCTCTTTTTTAAAAGACTTCTTTTGTTGGGTATTTTAATTTACATATTGTTATTTCGGGATATGTTCTCATATATCCTTATTGATGTAAATTTTATGTCCAAGTGATGAGATACACTTTTTATCTCTCATCAACTCATTTTGATGTGATGTCGTTAGGCTGTCAAGGGAACTTTTTAACGCAATTTCGATTTCTTTGGGTTCATCGTGTAGTCATTGAATATGTCATCCATTGAATATGTGTGAATGACCTTTTATTGTTTTAAACTTAATATCGAATTATATTGGGTGTATTTATATTTGTCACACATTATTTTGAGATTGATTTATCCATAATTTAAGGATACCTTCTTTATAAGGGATTTCATCACATTTGACATTTCTAATGAGTGTTCATTGTTGTTATGCACCAATTCACTCTTATATGGTGTATATACTGTCCTTTGGAGTATTATATCATGAAACCATTTATTCTCATGATATTATAAAGTTATGACTAAATGTTATTCCTCAATTATTGTATTCAAGTGTCTCTAATTTTGGTAAAACCCCTTTAACCAAAATATCGCTTTAAATGTTTTAAATATTTATTCTTATTAATATCCATGTTTAAAAATGGTTTTAAGGATTTGTTTATATGGATATTAATGGTTTAAATTTTAAAAGCTTCAAGGTGGTATGGGGCACTTTGATTCAAAAATCTCTTTATTAAATGTTTTAAATGGTTTTGGAAATGGTTTCTTTTTGAATGGATTCATTATTTCAATATACTAAAATGTTATATTGTGATTGAAATGTGGAAATGTTATGTTTCCTTTATGCATGTTTTATGTGATACATTTATGTTATGGTTCTTGGGAATTGTTATGAAAACGGGTGGTTCTGTGATAAACTAAGGGTGGGTGAGCCCGATATAGCTCTCCAATGCATTGGGTAACGCGAAGGAGTGAAACGTTAAGGTTTCTCCGAAGAGATTTAGGGAATATACTGTGATGGGTATTCCAAACATAACCAAGAGGGTTACTCCCTACATAAGAATGTTATGAATGCCTCAAGTTACCTTTATGTCATATGATTTCTATGATTTTATGAGGTATGTTAAAGTGCCTATGTTTTATGGGTAAAGTATGATTTCATTCTTATGTATACATGTACTCATGATTCCTTTCCATATTTTTATATCCCTTACTGAGCTTTTTATGCTCATCCCAAGTTTTTGAAATGTTTTTCATAGGTCAAGGGAAGGGTACATGATGTGATGACAGTGTAAAGGATGTGTAAAGAAAGAATCCATGTTTTATTTTAAATATGTTTCCGTTGATGGGAAGAATGAATACTATCTTTCATGTAACCACTTTGTCTAAATATGGAATGTAATGCAAGTTTCATGATCTAATTCTCTAAAACTCTAAACCTGAAAAGATCCTCAATGTGTAATATTGTAATAACTCATGATTAAGTAAGGTTTAAGGATGGGGCCTAATAATGATCCACAACCTATATTGGCTTCTCCTCAAAGGATTCATCTGAAAAAAGATTTATGTCTTCCACTTCTATCATATGAGAAGGTTTGGGATGATATATTATAAGTTGTGACATGTGAAAGTTGTTTTCCAGGGCACTGTAGCACTATGGAAGGGATAAATGGTACACCACTTGACCGATCCATAACACTCTTTCAAACATCTTGACAAACACAAGAACTATATTTTTATATTTCCTGATATACTATCACCACACTCTAGTAGAAACCAAAAGTAAAACATGCTGATCAACCAAAACCTCCAAAGGTCATCTATGATGGTCATTGTATGCTTTCTTTTTGCTCAGTACTATCACCAACCACCTCATGATCAAGAAAACCTGCAGACAAAGTCATATTTTTCATATATATTGTGATTTAAATAATATTAATTTTTCATATTAAAATAATAATATTTCCCGTATATAATTTTTTATGTTCTCTTTTAGGATAGATTTTGATTAAAAAATAATAAAAAGAGATGAATTTATTGAGCCAAAAACACTTCATGCCACATCGTGAAGTGACATAGTTCAAAACCTAAATTTTATGGTATATTGATACTATTGAAAGGTCAAGTAAAAGTGAAGAACGAAGTTAAATGCTTGATAATGAATAACCAAGCCAAAAATAGGTGAAATGATCTAGAAATCAACACTACACGTCGGGTGAGTCACTTACATGATGTATAAATTGAATGACTACAAGCCATAAAGCATGCTATGAAAGGTTCACGACCTCGCATATTACACATCATGTACACCCTTACATGATTTATAACTATCTTATACAACAAAAAATGGGTTTATCCAATGTAATTAAGTGTAAAGACCAATTTTATGAACCCAAGACCACCAAGATGACGTTTTTGAACCATTATGACACTATTTATGGAACCCAGGGTAGATTGAGGCCTATAAATACAAGATTAGTCCATAGGATAAGGAATTGATTCCCAAGGATCTTCCACTACACTATGCTTTAGGGATGTATCTACTTTAGTATTTCTTTCTTTTATTTTTTGTTTTTAATTTCTTTTCCCATATAACACATTGATATTTTAATTAAAGTGTTTCCACTTTATTATTCAATCCCTATTTATCCTTAAACATTAATCTCCTTCACCCTCTCTTCCAAAATTACACTATGAACCCATCTCAAGAAGTCCAGGAAAGTGAGTAAACTGAGGCATGGACTCGGGGGAGGTTTAAAATCATTCTTAATTATTTTACTTTAATTCAACATGTTTTTATTCAATTTTTGGAGAATGTGGTAGTATTAAATGGGTGTGACTGTCATCCACCATGACATTATTTCCAATTACATTTATTTTATTTCATTTATTCTTTTTCCCCCATTATATAGGAAAAAACCTTTATATGGTGGATCTAGGGTTTCCTAATGTGATTAAACAACATACAGTGGAGCCAGGTCTTTTAGGAATTGTTTTCTCGGTTGATTTTTTATCCAATTTTACTTTTGGAGGAGGTGAGGATAGTGTTATGAAGTCATGATAAAATCATAAATTAAATAAATTAGAGTAAATTATTTTTCTAAGGAGTTTTTTTCAAAATAATTATCAAATTGAATTTAAAAAACCTTTAAGAATAGAATGAACCCCGGTTATCAAAACATGGACCAAGAACTTTCTATTCAATCTCTATTATGTGATTCATTTTTTTGTTATATAGTTTAGTTTTTTTATTACATTTAATTTGTTTATCTTAAAACCTAAAACACAAAATTTCATTTCTTTAATAAAATAAAAAAACTAAAACAATTTACTGGATTAGGTGATTTAGAATTAGTTGTTGAACTCATTGTGACACTCTTGAAGTGAGATGACCCTATTAAACTTCTATACTGCATTAGAGAAAAAATATATTTTCTTTTTACACACACTATAATAGGCATGTGTGAAAACTGACACAATTTCTTGAGCTTTAATCAATGTTATAATATTTTTTATATTTTCACACAATATATATTTTTTAATTTCCATAAAAAAATTCCTTAAAAAATTATTTTTCCATGATGTTTTCAAATGATTTTTTTTTTCAATACATGGAAGAATGACTCCTACATGAGATAATAATAAATAGACTATACTGAGGAGGTCCTCCAATGAAGGGATGATTATATTATGATAATGGTAATGTGGAATCAAAGAGTCATATATACATGGATCTTAATTCAAAATCTATGAGCATAGTCAATAAAATATCAACTTGCTTGAAAATATTCGAGCCCAAGAATAAATTGAAATTGAAGTTTAATAATTTCGCTAAATAAATCAAAGAGTTTGAGGCTCAGTTCAAGGAATAATGATAGCCTAACCATTTTAGGAACTAGATCTAAGATGAACATGATGAGATATAGTGGACTCAAGATGGGAAAGACTTTATTACAAAGCTAATTGTGGGATATGAACAAGGTCTGGATGACATGTGGAAAGAGTATGAGGTAATACTTGATCTCCTTGATCCCTATAAAGTATAATATTCAGTTACATAGAATTTCACTCAATACATATAAGTGTTGGAATCCATAAAAATGGTAGAATTTGAATAAAATATGGAGGATCCTAACTACCTTACTCCATATGGAACCATATAAATCTAAGAGGCACTTACCATTGAGGCAAAGATTTAACAAGAAACAAAATACAGAGATGATCTAATTTTAAATAATTTTTTTTAATCTAGTTGAATCAGATTTGAGTCTCAATCCTTATTATTTTTAATTTTTATATTTGGCCAATTATTTCAAAGACATGGAGGAAGATGAAAAAATTGGAGATGATCCTCGTGGGAAATACTTGAAGATCTCTAATTTTGATGAAAAAACATTCGAGGAGGCCCATGAAGAAGTCCAAGTAACTGATCCTGAGAAAATACATAGAGGATGATCAGATTAAAAGGGGGAAAAATAATTATAAAAAATTCAAATTCAATTTTTTTTCAAGTATAAATACATGATTACTCTCCCTTTGATAATTCAATTCATGCATACCATATTGAGATACCCTAGAAAAAGAGAAGGTTTCACAAGTAGTAACGAAGAAGGAAGATGACACATACTTCATCTAACCCCCTTCCATGCGAGTTATATTTAATTATAAAGGTTGTAACACCCCAAGATTCCACGGTACACTTCTCTTTCAACAATGCTAAGCTTGCATTGTACGTAAGTTCGATATTATAACACACTACGACCAATCAAAGTAGCATTTATGAATAATAATGCTCACTTTTTTAATTATATAAATTTTATATTTCAAAATGGACTTTATTTTTGGATTCAGAATATTGAAATTAGCCTAAGTTGATTTTTTGATATTTTTCTGAGAACATCCAATTTTCGATGAATAGTGAAAAATACTTAAAAACAAATTTTTTAATCAAAATAATTTATAGTTATAAATTATACTATTGAGTGGTTTTAAAGTATAATTAGAATATACTTTTACCATTTTATCTAATGGTGGTCATTAGAATTAATTTCACTTTGAAATTGGACATAAAGAATTGTCAATCTTTTGATTGATATTGTTTGTTAAAAAACGCTATTTGTTTTGACAACGGGAATTAATTATAAAATTAATTAATGCAAATAATATATTTTGAATATTTTAAAATAGACCTAATTTTTGAATTTGGAATATCAATAATATCTTAGGGTTAATTTTTGGTATTGTTCTGAAAAACATCAATTTTTGATGAATAGTGAAACCACTAAGTGGTAGTTAAAAAAATTGATTTCTCATTTAAATGAAACATTACCACTTCTATGAATTGAATTTAAAAAATCCGACATACATGGTTGTCATTAGTATGTAAAATTTGGTTCAATGAGATGAAAATAATTTTGGTTGAATAGTAACTTTTGAGTTTTATTAACCGCGATTAGAGGTAATTAGGGAAATTTTAGGTAAAATGATATTATAAGAATATAAAATTATCTTGAAACATGTCCTGATTTTATTGGATTAGTCATGGACAACCATAGGAAACCATGGGAATATATTTTTGACCCCATGGAGCCACTTGGGTAAGATAATTACATTAATACCTTTTATTTAAAGTAAATATAAAAATATCACAAACATGTATTGTTTTACTAAAAAAAAATTTACATGGGGTTATACAAGTTATCTTTTCAATTATAAATATTCATTAGAAAGATAAAAATATTTTCTAAATCATGTTAATTGTTTTATAATTGTTAGACATTAAATAAATAAATTTATTTAAAACACCATGATGATGTAGCGATTACCTCATTAATGAACGATTTAAATAAAATTAAAAGATAAGGTAAAATCTAAGACTTACACATGTCTAAAACCTATTGGATGGGTTTATTTCAAACCCTTATCATCTTATCTTATAAATATATCATTTTTGGACCTTTATAATTTGAAAACCATTTTATAATAAAATAATATTTTCAATCATTCCAAAGAGCCCCTTCCCTCCTCTCATAAAATGACCCCACCTCTACCACCTTATCCACACCATCAAATCCATTTGACTCGGCCAAACTCTACCCACATACCCTCTCAACTTTCCTCCCTTAATCCTAGAAGCCTTAATGTAGGCAGAAAGCACTTCAAGAAACCCTTTGGTTCAAACCAAGGGGAGTTACCTGATTTAAAGGTAATGTCTTCTCTTATGTTCTTTTGATTTATTTTGATTCTCCAACCCCTTAAACTATTTTATTCCTTTACATTGTAACAAAACCAGTATATTAAATATAATAGGAATTTTTTTTTAGAAGGAGTTGTTTTACAATTACACACACCTTCGTCTAATGGTTAAAGAACATACTGTTTTTGTGGGTGGCGAATTACTGCCTCACGAAATGATGATTGTTCAACTTCCCTTAACACCTCTCATGGTGGCCAATAAGACGTCACTATATTTATATAGGATATATATTATGTTTATATTTTCCTTATGCTTCTGTATTCTCCATTTATATCATACCTTTATGATTTCCATTACGGGTAAACGCGATAATTTAATTTTAGGAAGTGCGAACTACCACCCCCTCGAAGTGATTTGAATCATTAATGCCATATGTGGGACATATAAAGGATAGAGTTAATGATATTATATATGATATTATACTAGAATTATAATATACCTTTATATCTTTATGATTTCATTCCATTAAATATTAAATATAAATGAAAGTAGCGTTCATGTGTACGTACGGCTTACCGTCTCCATGAATGACGCATTTCATTTCATACCTCTAAATGTTATGTAATATTGAAAATGCATGTATCTAATGGATATATATGATATATATGATATCTACATCATAAATATAATTCTGTAGATAATGGATATTCTACCACACAAACAACTTTTAATTATAAGAAGTTTATTTTTGACTCAAGTACCAAGGATCAAAAAAACAACCGTTATTAAATTAAATGATTACATAATGTTCCCAACATGGTAATAAGTGATGTAAAAGGAATTATGAACTTGAAAAAGGTTATTAAGAAAATATGAATTAAGTATATTTTATTATTCAGGAGATTAAAGAACGATCGAGTCAAGTCGGACACGAGGTAAGGGACTTTGTCTGAATCTCCTTTCATTGAGGAATATTTTGTTTTATACACAACTTTCTTTTATGCGGTGTATAAACCCCTTTGAATTTTAATTTTATTCAAAAGTAATCTTTTTATATGAATCATTTTTACTAAACGACAAAAGAAATGTTTTGTCTTACGTATGCGGCGACAACGACTTCTCTGCCGCCGTGACCATTATTTGAGTTTCGGCTTCCTCTACAAGGCATAACTTTTTTTTAAATGAAAAATAAATACCAAGTTTAAATTTTATTTTATTTTGGTATTGAAAATGGTTTTTATAATGTTTTTATTATATTAATTTGTTGTATTGATATATTGAGATTGAAATGTGGAAATGTTATGTTTCCTTTATGGATATTTTATGTGATACGATTATGTTATTATTCTTGGGCATTGTTTATGAAATGTTTAAACCTTTTCAAATAAGGAATGAATTTGAATTAATAAGTGACGGGTGGAGCCAGCTATAGCTCCTCGATGCATCAGCAGGTCTCATGAGACAAACTAGTGTCTTGGCATGAGGCCTTGACAAAATCTTATTTGTAGTCTCGGCACGAGGCCTTGGCTACGTGGTTACAATAGTCTGGAATTATTCATTCCATCGTTATTAATGCGGTTATTGATATTACATTTGATTATTCGACTAGTAGAATATCCATGTGAATAAGAAAATGACATTATTTCATTTTATCTTTGCCATATTATGCTGGAGTTTATGTTTAAAAGGCTTTTGGTATACATTGCCTTAAATGTTAATGTTTATTTATGAAACTTTCCGCTATATTATTATCATTACTGAGCATATTATCTCACCCCTTTCAATGTTTTAATTTTTCCGAGAATGTGAAAAAGTATTTTATGAATGACCTACAGTGATATTATGAGGGGATATGAAGACAAGATGTTGTTGTAGTTTTTTTTCACATTATGATGTAATGTAAGACTTATGAATATATCTAGTGTTTCCAAATCTACTAAACTAATCAGTATTTCGAGACTAGATATTTTGTGATCATGCCAATGTTACATAATAATGCACCGACTCTGGGTATCTAGGGTTGGGGCATTACAGTTGGTATTATAGGGAGGATAGTACTAACCTTGGAAGCTATATTTAGATAAACTCTGATTAGAGCACATAGCCCTATGATAGACTTTGAGGATTAGTATAGAAGAACATCCTAGAATTTTGGTAAAGTATAGATTTTGTGTATTTTTAGAGCAATACCTCCCTGTCTTGATACGAGTAGGTAGAGGTGGATCTGGAACAGATGTACCTAGGAGTGAAAACTCCAACAAGGAGTTTCGGGCTTGACCCGGGGTATCCTGGTACACGACAACGGGCCTTGCTGCACTCTTGGTTACGACACTCCCGGTGGATATGATTAGGATAATTCAAGATTTATTTACATACCATTATGAAGGGTTTATGAGTATATACTTCTCAAAGAAAACATTTTTATGATTATGGATTATATCCATAAACTGTTCAATTTATGTTAAGTGTTTTGCAAGTTTGTTATTATGTATTTCGATTAATAAACTATTCTAGTTTATGAAATTGTTCAGAAATGGATCCTAGTGGAAGGAATGGAAACCTTATCAATACACACACTCCCTGTAGGGATTTCCCTCCTACTCAAGATAATTATAGTGGAGATGGAGATACAAATGGTGCTTATCATCTTATCACTATACTTGGACAACTCACTCACATTATGAATAATAACCTTACTTTTACGGAGCACCCTGATCCACAACTTAGAGGATCAATGTTAGATTGCATCATAAGGCAAAAACCACCAACATTTAATGGGGGTAAAAATACATTATTTGCTGAGAAATTGATAAATTCCCTAGATAAAATATTTCAGGCTTTAGGGAGTAATGAAAGGGAAAAAGTTGTCATGGAAGTTTACCACGTCACTGGAGATGCTAATCAATGGTAGTCATTGATTCAAAATGCAAAGGAAGATGAAGAAGTATCAGGTATGGAATGGAGAGAGTTTAAAGATATTTTCTTAGAAAAATACTTTCCTCATGACCATCGAGCGGATATGGAAAGACAATTTCTGTGTCCAAGGCAAAAGGAGGACGAGAATGTTGAAAAGTATGAGTATAAATTTACAAGGATAGTGAGGCATGCTGTGGATTATATATGTTACCCAAGAAGTAAGATTTATCATTTCTTATATGGGTTAAAACCATTTCTCCATAAAGCTTTAGTATCACAATCCTTCTCATCGTACGGAGATATTATCTCCTGTGCTATGAAGATAGAAAAGGTATTCTATAAGTCTTATGACAAAAAATTAAATCAAGAGAAGAAGATAATGGTGGAGCAAGAGAAAATTAAAGGGAAAAAGGGAAAGAAGGATTTTACATTATGTGATAATTGTGGTAATAAACACCCCAGTACTTGCTTAAAAGGAATGGGATTTTGTTACAAATGTGGAGAAAATGGTCACCAGACTCGTGATTGCAAGGGAAAGAAAGAGGCTGTCAATGTTGAATGATACAATTGTAGAGAAATTGGGAATTATTCAAATGAATTCCCTAAGCACCCATGAAACATACCTTAGAAAAGGCCATAGGATCAAGGCCAAGCTTATGGTGTTACTACAGATGAATTTGAATAATTATTGTATTTGTATTTTTGGACTCAAGAACTATATTGTGGTTATAAGAATAATGTGATTTATATAAGTATTGTTCTATAGTAATTTTTGTTTTCATTAAGGTTTTAATATGATGAAGGTAATCATATTTTTATTATGTGATAATAAGAGAATCTTTACTTTGTTTTGGGAATCAGATGTTGCAATTGATTTTGGAATTTAAAGACCTTTTAGAGAAAGTCTGGACAGAGGTATTTTGGATAACTATAAAGGATGGAATGGATTAAGTTGAACTTTGGATAGTATTGTTTAAGGTTAAAACATTTCTGAAGATTATTTTTGTAATATTATAATACTATAGTTTTAGGAAAAGGACAACCTGCAGGTCGAGGGATAACCCGTCGCATTAGACAAAGCTGCCGGAATTGAACCCACAACCATAGTGTGACATGCCTTTATTACCTACCAATAGCCTACAAGAAGTCCATGGTTATTAAAAAATAGTTTTCCTAATCTAAATGGTATGTGTTAAAATTTGGAACCTTGTACGATTAGGATAAATATAATATTTTTGAGTTCTTTTATCTTTTTGAGTAAAAAAGGAGTTTGTGGTAGAAATTAGTTGAAGGTTGAAACTCTACTTGTCATGTATATATATATATACCTATATCATATTCTATGAATAAATTAATTCTTAAACTTTATTAAAGGGATATTAAAACAAAAAATGTGTTATCCTAACACCTTATGTTTTGTTGAACTGATGATATTTTAAATCACCATAGATTGAAGGCTTTGAGGACCTCAATTTTACACTTTTTTTGATTGATTACCTCAATAACTCCCTAAAAATATTTACTTTTTTCCTCCAATTATGTATCTCTAATTGCCACCAATTTTATCCTAATAGAGATCATAATTTGGTGGTGACTTTTTCATTTCACTTTCCCTCTTATGAAGGCTAATTTTTATTAACTTTATTTCTTATGTGGGTTTACCACAATAGTATTTTCTATTTTCAACCTTTTATTTTCGAAGAACAATTTCAAATTGTGAGGACACAATTTATTTAAGGATGGAAGAATGTAACACCCCAAGCTTCTACTGTACGCTTATCTTTCAATAATGCAATAGCTTGCATTGTACGTAAGTTCGAGATTCTAACACACTACGACCAATAAAAGTAGCCGTTATGAATATTAATACACACTTTTTGAATTATATAAATTTTATATTTCAAAATGTACTTCATTTTTGGATTAGTAATATCGAAATTAGACTAAGTTGAATTTTTGGTATTTTTCTGAGAACATCCAATTTTCGATGAATAGTGAAAAATATTGAAAAACTACTTTTTTAATAAAAATAATTTATAGTGATAAGTTATACTATTGAGTGGTTTTAAATTATAATTAGAATATAATTTTACCATTTTATCTAATGGTTGTCATTATAATTAATTTCACTTTGAAATTGGACATAAACAATTGTCAATCTTTTGATTGATATTGTTTGTTAAAAACACGCTATTTGTTTTGACAGTTGGAATTAATTATAAAATTAATTAATGCAATTTATATTTTTTGAATCTTGTAAAATAGACATAATTTTTGAATTATTAATATCAATTATATCTTAAGGTGAATTTTTGGTATTGTTCTGAAAAACTTCAATTTTTTATGAATAGTGAAACCACTAAGTAAAAGTTAAGTAGTAGTAGTAGTTCATTTTTTATTCAAAAATAAATAAAGAAAGGAAGAAATACCCCTCAAGGGGGGCGGAAAGGGTGAAGCCTGAGCACATCCCCCAACACAAAGGAGGCACATTCTCTAGGGAGAGAGAGGGGAGAGTTATAGAGGATGAGAGGGTCATCACTTCTACCCAAGCGGGTCAGGGAATCTGCTGCAAAATTAGCCTCCCTCCAGCTATGAGACAGACGAACTCCAAGTGGGATTCCCATTCTGCACCTTCTGATGAAGTATGTGAGTTCCCACAGAACCCCACACCACCCTTTCATAATCTTCACGAGGGTCTCCGAGTCCGTTTCTATTTCGGACACGACCATCTTCTGCCTTCTGCATACCAACAGACCCAAGACCAGGGCCTGCACTTCCGCACACAAGGAGTTTCCAGGCCCATAATATGCACTGAAGGCGACGAGAACAGATCCAGAGGAATCCTATAGCACGCCTCCCCACCTCATGATCCTTCCCATGCATGACCCATCAACGTTAAGCTTAAGTCCCTCAACCGGCGGATGCCATTTAACCCACTGACCACTCTTATTTTTTTCGAAAACAGGGGCGATGAAGAAGGATGTTAATCGCAGTAGTCGTCGCTCCGCCTCTTATCTGAGAAGAAATCTCAAAAATGAGAGACTTGAGGCTAACCTGTAGAAACAGCAGCGTCCGACTCTCACCTCTCCGTACCTGGTTACGTGCCTCCCAAAGAACCCAACACAGGGCCACAAGGATGATTGTTCTAACCAACCGTTCCTGTTCAGAAGCCCCCGCACCGGAAAACTAGCACTCCACATAATCCTGTAGCGAGAATTCTCCAACGCCTCTGCATGGGTTATACGTGAACAGGGACCAAAGATGAAGTGCCCATTGAATCTGAAAGAACAGATGTTTCGCCGTTTCACACATGTGATTGGTGCAACAGAAGCACCTCGAAGCCAAAGTAACACCCCGGAGTTGAACGCTGTCCTCCGTAGGTAGCGCTCTGTTTCTGATCCTCTAAAGAAGGAAATTAATTCTAATAGGAATATCTTTGCACCAGAGCACTGGAGCCCAATCATTGGAGCTGCTACTTGCCTGGATGATACTCCTGAAACCTTGTGAGGAGAACCTCCCTGAGCTAGATGCCGAGAAGCAGCATTTGTCGGGTTCATCACTCATGACAATGTTCTCGAACACAACCATTTGGTTATCGTTCAAAGAGGTATTTATCAAGTCGAAATCCTCGCATGCAGTACTGAAGTTAATATCCGGGGAAGGACAGCCGGGGTAGTGCAGGGGTTCCCCCGACCAGTTCATATCCCAAAAATTGATATTTCCAGCACCGATGACCCACCTTGCATGACCTGACAAAGTGTCGATGAGGGAGAACATACATCTTGCCAGCCTCGTGGAGCTGTAAAGACCCCTTGCTTCAAGCCCCGGGTAACGTGATTTAATGAATTTCGCCCACAGCGATTCCCCGACGATAATATCCCAAGCGAGACGTGCCTGCAAACTTTGGAGTGTACCCTGTATATCACGTAATCCAACACCTACTGCATCCACTGGTCTGGAAAGACGTCTCCAAGAAGCCCAGTGAAACCTTCCCTCCTCCTTGGCGTCCCACATGAAGGAGTTGAGGATGATTTCCATCCTCTCCACCGTACCCTTAGGAGGATGGATCACCGAAAACACGTGCATGGGAATGGACATGAGTACACTGTTAATCAATGTAATCCGTCCTCCAAAGGAGAGGAGCTTATTTTTCCAGTTGTATATTCTGCCGAGTATACGATCAAGAATCATAGAGAAATGAATCTTCTTAACGTGGCCACATGAGATCGGAACCCCGAGATATAAAATGGGAAAATGCCATCTGTAACAACCCAGAGTTTTCTGGAATATTTTTAAGCTTGAAGCTGGGCATTTATCAGAAGTGAAGAAGTGACTTTTGGCGGGGTTGATGCACTGCCCACTCCATTTGCCGTAAGAGGAAAGGGAGTCCACGAGAGACTTCAACGATCTCTTCCTTCCATTGACAAAAAAGAGAATATCATCCGAAAACATAAGATGAGAAATGACAACACCATTCCTCCCTCGGAAGGGAATCATGAGACCAGTGTCCATCCTATGCTTCAAGTTTCTTGAGAGTGCATCTTGGGCGATAACAAAAAAAAGCGGGGACAAGGGGTCTCCTTGACGAACACCGCGAACAGTCTTGAAGAAACCAAATGTCTTGTCTATTAAAGCAATGGAAATCCACGGGGAAGAGTAACATCTAAAGCAAATATCACAAAAAACCTCGCTGAACCCAAAGCTCCGCATGACCCATATGATGAAGCTCCATTCCAGCGTGTCATACACCTTGTTCATATCAACTTGGAAGATGACATTATGGCCAACCGATTTCATATTGATGTCCTGAACCAATTCATTAGCAATGCCCACCGCACCCTGAATGTTTCTGCCTTTGATGAAGCCATGTTGTTCCATTGAGACTAGACGCGGGAGAACCTTATCCAGCCTACTAACAATAACAGAGACAAGAATTTTATAAGCGACGTTGCAAAGACAAATAGGCCTGTACTGGCTAATGAGAGTAGGATCCTTAATTTTTGGAATAAGAACCAGTCTGGATGCAGAAATGACCCTAGTGAGCGAACCACCCTTGAAAAAGTCCTGGATTGACTCCACAACAAGCTGTCCAACAATCTCCCAGGCGAAACTGAAAAAGCTGGCTGGGAAACCATCAGGACCAGGTGCGCTGTCCTGGGGCATTTTCCTGAAAACCATCCGGATCTCCTCAGCCGAAGGGATGGAAGAGAGAGTAGAGTTATCCTCCTGGCTAACCGTTAAGGGAATAAGGCTGAAAAAGTCCTCCAAAGTGAGAAACCCCCTCTCGAAGGGAGCCGTAGACTCCCTTTCCAAGATCTTCTCAAAGTGATCCATAGCAATCATCCCCGTAGAGTTCACATCTGAAGTGTAGTCTCTGTTTTCCATTCTTAGGTTGATCATTGAACTTCTCCTCTCTTTAATGCAAGCATGGAAGAAAGCACTGTTTCGATCCCCTTCCTTAAGCCATCGGATCCGAGACCTTTGTTTGAACTCCCTCTCCAAAGAAATAAGCCTCTCGCCCAAGAGATTATTTTTGTCACACAGATCAATGAACGCATTCTCATCCCAACAGTTTTGGAGAGAATCTTCCCATCTGTCGACTTCGATCCTGAGGTTATCAATACCTTGGGCAACATCAGGTCTCGAGCTCACCCAACTTTGCAAGTCCAATCTAAGTCATCTGAGGCGATTCACCAGGCCACCCCACGATCTAATATTATCACCTTTGGCCCAAGACGTCTTGATAATATCTAAAAAACCATCATCCCCATGCCATGCAGACGAGTAGGCGAAGAAGGCCCTCGCAGCCTCCTCCCTCTTTATGTTGATTAAAATAGGACTGTGGTCAGAGAGCACCCGTTGAAGATGAGAAACTGACGTCTTTGGAAATAAGTCCATCCCATGAAGGTTGGATAAACAACGGTCCAGCCGGCACCAGATGCGTTCTTCTCCCTTACGTTGGTTGCACCAGGTGAACTTGTGTCCAGAGAAACCCAAGTCCAAGAGCCCTGCACTCCTCATGAAGTCATTGAAATCCATTATTCCACTAAAGTTAAAACCAACACCCCCCTTTTTCTCAGAGATGTCCGCAATGACGTTGAAGTCACCGCCAACAAACTAGGGAAGAGAGCCCGTCAGTAGGTTCCCCAGGAGATGCCAAAGCTCCCTCCTCTTGGAAACCTCATTTGCCGCATAGACAAAGGAAAACATCAAGACATGATTTGAGGTGGTGATCGTGGTGTTGATGCATTGAGACGAGAAACTCAAGATATCAACAGAAACATTACATTTCCAGCCTATCCAGATATGAGGGTTCTCTGCACCGCCCTGGAAGAAGTTGGGGAAGCCCATTTTTCTGAAAAGAGACAGACCTTTGCTAGATACCTGCTTGGGTTCCAAAATAACAATAACTTGAACCAGATAAGACCTCGCCTCAGCAGCCAGCAAGGCACGTTTTGCTGGAGCCCCCAAGCCCCGAGCATTCCAGATAAGAATAGGGATCATCGCAGCAGGCCCTTCCGGGCACAGGCAGGTGAGGACAAGGATGAGGGGGCCGGCTCAAAGCGCCCAAAGACTTTGGATCTGGAACGTGTGACAGGGCCAGAAACCACTGCTCCGGGGGACGCCGGTTTGGGAGTAAGGCCACCTTCTTGAACGAGAAGACCTCCTATTCCACCGGAGCTTTCCCTTTAACAATAGCATCACCAAAAGAGAACAAACCAACCTCTCTCTGGATAGAGGGGGATAAAGGACGACGATGCGGAGAGAGCCGCGGGATCACCAGATCTTTCGTCATCCCAGAAGGGGGGCGATACCCCTTAGCTAACCCCTCCACGTCCAGAATGAGACTACTCGCAAGAGTCTTCTAGATGATCTCTGGAGAGAGGAGGGAGGAGACTCGAAACGACGAGGACAGAGGAGAGAGAGGCCTGGGCGGGCTCCCCAGAAGATCCAGAACAAAGCCGCGCTCAAAACCTGTCCTTCAATCTTGTCGGGGAAGGATCTCGGTCCCAGTACAAGGTGACCAGGAGATCAGATCCAGAGGCTCCGAGAGGGCCAGCAACCGTTCTGACACCGGAGACCACACCCCCATGCAAACCACTTCTGGCGTCCCATCACACAAAGGAGAATTCAAATTTGAAAATGAAGAGGGCCGAACCGGGGACCCCTCGGGTCTACAGATGAGTGAACCCTGACCCGGGCTCGCCGGAGGCGGTTGACGGGATGAGCTCGCACCACCCTTCACCCTCCTACAGTCCGCAACCCAGTGCCCATGAAGCCCGCAATGCACACAGAACTTTAAAGAATGATGAAACCTGACCCTTTTTCTCCAAGAGAAACCGTCGCTGGCCTGTAAGATAACCGAGGAGGGCGGACACTTAGCCAGGTCGAGTTCCACACAGATGCAAGGGGAGCCCGTGGATAGGAGGGACAGGGTAGCCACGTCCATGCAGAGAAAGGATCCCAAAGATTTTCCCAGAGACTGAAGGATGGCAGGATTCTGGAAAGGCAGCGGGAGTCCTGGGAAGGAGACCCAAACCGCATCCGAGGAGGACTCTCGGCCAAAATGACAATACCAGGACCAATGAGAAAGGGATAAATGACAAGCGCCACACTTTCTGCTAGCACTGGACCATGCCCTCACAAAGTCAGGTCTGGAACCACAGTGAATGTTGAAGGCCGCACTGGAAAGCTCGGATACCGCCGGAGTGCACGAGAGGCCCCATGAGTTCACCACATCCCGAAAAAACATTAGAGAGGGTTTGTTACGACCAAAGCGATCCACCAAAGAGAGGTCAAGGAGGGAGGCCGCTTCCTGAAGTTCCTGAGTAGAAAGGTCCACCACCAGGAAACCCTCCACCAGTCGGATGGGCCGTGACTCCACCTGGACAGGAGCTAGGCGAGGACGGATCTCCGGGGCCGAAGAAGGGCCAGAAGCAACCACCGACTGGGGAGAGCCGCACAAAGCCGACTTGTAGGAAGCCTTCTCAGAAGGTTGAACAAGAGCAGAAGCCAGGGCTGGTTCAAGGAAGGGCACTGGTGAAGGGACGGGAGCGTAAGCAGGAGAAGCCATAGGACACTAAGTAAAAGATAAAAAAAACTGATTTTTCGTTTAAATGAAACATTACCGCTTCTATGAATTGAATTTAGAAAATCTGACATACATGGTTGTCATTAGTAAGTAATATTTGGTGCAATTTTATGAAAATAATTTTTGTGAATAGTAACTTCTGAGTTTTATTAACTGTGATTAGAGGTAATTAGGGTAATTTAAGGTAAAAAAGATATTATAAGAATATAAAATTATCTTGAAACATGTCCTGATCTTATAGGATGAGTCATGACCGAACAAGACAAACCATGAGACTATTTTTTTGACCCCATGGATCCACTTGGGTAAGATAATGACATTAATAACTTTTATTTAATGTAAAAATAAAAATGTCACAAACATGTATTGTTTTACTAAAACAATTTTTACAAGGGGTTATACATGTTATCGTTTCGACTATAAATATTAATTGGAAAGATAAAAACATTTCCTACATCATGGTAATTTTTTTATAATTTTTAAACATTAAATAAATAAATTTATCTATGCACCATGATGATGCAACGATTACCTCATTAATGAACGATTTAAATAAAATGTAAACAGAAGGTAAAATCTAAGACTTAAACTTTTCAAAAACCTATTGGATGGGTTTCTTTCGAACCCATATAACCATATATTTGAAATATATCATTTTAAGACCTTTATAATCCGAAAACCATTTTATAATAAAATGATATTTTCAATCTTTCCAAAGGAGCCCCTCCTCTCCTCTTATTAAAGGCCCCCACCTCTACTAATTTTTTCACACATTCAAAGCCACTTGGATCCACCAAACTCTGCCAAAATACCCTCTCAACTTTCCTACCTTCATCCTTGAAGCCTTACCATAGGCAGAAAGCACTTCAAAAAACCCTTTTGGTTCAAACCAAGGGGAGTTACCCGATTTAAAGGTAATGTCTTCTCTTATGTTCTTTTGTTTTATTTTTCTTCTCCACCCCCTTAAACTATTTTATTCATTTATTTTGTAACAAAACCAGTATCTTAAATATTCTAGGATGTTTTTATTAGAAGTATTTTATTTAATCTTATACACACCTTCGTCTAATGGTTAAATAACATACTGTTTTTGTGGGTGGCGAATTACTGCCTCACAAAACGATGATTGTTGAATATTCTTTTAACACCTATCATGGTGGCCATTAAGATGTCACTATATTTATAGATGATATATATTATGTTTATGTTATTCTTTATACTTATGTATTTTTCATTTATTTCATACCTTTATGATTTTTATTATGTGTAAATGCGATAATTTCATTTTAGGAAGTGCGGACTACCGCCCCCTCAAGGTGATTTGAATCATTAATGCCATATGTGGGATGTATAAAGGATGGAGTTAATGATATTATATATGATATTATACTAAAATTATAATATACCTTTATATCATTATGATTTAATTCCATTAAATATGAAATAGAAATGAAAGTAGCGTTCATGCGTACGTACGGCTTACCGTCTCCATGAACGGTGCACTTCATTTCGTACATCTAAATGTAATGTAATATTATAAATGCATGTATCTAATGGATATATATGATATATCTGATATATAAATCATAAATATAATTCTGGAGATAATGGATATTCTACCACATAAACTACTTGTAATTATAAGAAGTTTATTTTTGAATCAAGTACCAAGGATCGACAAAACGGCCGTTATTAAATTAAATGTTTACATACTGTTCACAACATGGTAATAAGTGATCTAAAAGGAATAATGAACTTGAAAAAAGTTCTTAAGAAAATATAAATTAACTATAGTTTATTATTCAGGAGATTAAATAATGATCGAGTCAAGTCGGACACGAGGTAAGGGACTTCGTCTCCATCTACTTTCATTGAGGAATAATTTGTTTTATACACAACTTTCTTTTATATGGTGTATAAACCCATTTTAATTTTACTTTTATTCAAAAAGAATCTTTTTATATGAAGCATTTTTACTAAACAAAAAAAGGAATGTTTTGTCTTACGTATGCTGAGACAATGACTTCTCCACTGCCCTGACCATTATTTGAGTTTCGACTTCCTCTACAAGCCATAAATTTTTTTAAAATGAAAAATAAATACCAAGTTTTAATTTTCTTTTATTTTGGTGTTGAAAATGGGTTTGATAATGTTTTGATTATATTAATGTTTTGTATTTATATCTTTTGATTGAAATTTGGAAATGTTATGTTTCCTTTATGCATATTTTATGTGATACGATTATGTTATGGTTTTTGGGAATTGTTTATGATATGTTTAAACCTTTTCATATAAGGAATGCATTGGACTTAATAAGTGACGGGTGGAGCCCGCTATAGCTCCCCAATGCATTGGTAGGTCTCATGAGACAAACTAGGTTCTTGGCACGAGGCCTTGATGAAATCTTATTTGTAATCTTGGCACGAGGCCTTGGATACGTGGTTATGATAGTCTGGAATTATGCATTCCGTCATTATGAAAGTGGTTATTGGTATTTCATGTGACTATTAGACTAGTAGAATATCTATGTAAATAATTAAATGGCATTATTTCATTTTATCTTTTCCATATTATGCTGGATTTAAAGTTTAAAAGGCTTTTGTTATACATTTCCTTAAATGTTTATGTTTATTTTTGAAAGTTTCTGCTATATTTTTATCCTTACTGAGCATCTGAGCTCACCCCTTTCAATGTTTTAATTTTTCCCAGGATGTGAAGAAGTATTTTATGAATGAACTGTAGGGACAGTATGAGGGGATATGAAGACAAGATGTTGTTGTAGTTTTTTTTACATTATGATGTAATGTAAGACTTATGAATATATCTAGTGTTTCCAAGGCTACTAAACTAATCGGTCTTTCGAGACTTGATATTTTGTGATCATGAAAACGTTAAGTAATAATGCACCGACTCTAGGTATATAGAGTTGGGGAATTACAGAGGTTATAGAGATGGTATAATCTATCCATGGATCATTCCTCACCAATAAAAAATAGGTAGTAGCTGGGAAAAATGAAATGTGATGGTTCAAATCCAAGATGCTTCATGTACCATCAGATTATGGATAATAGCTGGAACTTCCCTCTAGAGTAAGTAAACCTTATGCCCCACTTAGGGGATTATACCAAGATTTATATTTTCTTCCTTTCTAGTAATTTATATTTTAATTTAATGTATTTTATTATCACAACGTGAAGCACACTCCCTCATATCTTTTTAATATTAAATGACAATATCCTTATTCTTAATTGAGTAATATTTTTTATAAGATGATGATGAAAATAGAAAACCCCTACGTAGTCAAGGAATAAAGAGGACTATAGTTTAAGAGAAAGGGATTTCACATTTATTATTTATCTCTAAAAATACAGAAAATTATTTTTATAAATAATTTTATGAGAATTAAACTGAAAATTACATGAACATACTTGAATTCACTGTTTACTTGACTTATCTAAGATATATGAGTTTATTAGAAATCCAATAGTAAAATGTTTTAGGTTTTAATGTTAATAATATTGATTGACTATAATAGTGAATTGTATGATTAAAGTGATGAATAGATATTATAATGTAGAATCATGATTTTAGGGAATTAGTTGATTCATGTAAATGAAATTTCCCAAAAATATTTAACACTTTGAATTTTGGAAATTTATATGGATTGATTTATTGTTACTAATCATGCCTTGACTGATTTTAAAATATCATATTTTCCATTCCCATGATTATTTAGAGACCATGTATTTCTATTTTATTGTTGAGAATATTTCGTATGTGATCTAGGGACATGTCACCTAGTAGAACTTACATTTGAACTTATTAATTCTATGACTATATAAAAAAAATTTAAAATGATTGGGGAAAATTTTAAAAATATATTATCCATAAACTACCACTTTTATATCAATAGCTGTATAAACCATAGAAACCATGAATGAAATTTTTTGGGATGTTCCATGTTTCAAGCCATAATTATCCATTACTACACTTCTTTTAGTATTTTCATGATATTGTAAAGTTGAAGTGTAGGGGTGAAGAGAGTAATGAAGAAATTAATGATTTACATTGTATGAAATAAATGTGGAGGTGAAAAATTAGGGTATTGAAAAAGTTTTTTTAATTTATAAATTGTACTATATATAGTTTTCCCCTAT
The DNA here is from genome assembly GCA_963277665.1 of Viscum album. Taxonomy (NCBI): domain Eukaryota; kingdom Viridiplantae; phylum Streptophyta; class Magnoliopsida; order Santalales; family Viscaceae; genus Viscum; species Viscum album. The sequence continues at coordinate 339,280,938 of OY728131.1, forward strand.
TGAAAAAATTGAAAATGACAAAAATAACCAAACAAAATCAAAACATGGGTTGTTATTTGGGGAAAAAATCACCATTACTAGACCTGTGATTTTTATCACATGTGTTTAGGTGGTGAATGTGACGTTTATTCTAATAATAAATTAAAAAAATTAAAAGTAATTTAAAAAGAATAATAATTGATAAAAATTAAATATGGATAAAAAATCATTCATTATGCCTTATTTTGATCATAGCCATTACATTGAGTTTTGAGGGAAGTTAGAGTTGTCATAATTTTAAGTCGATAATTTCATTGAGCACTTAAATTTGATATCAATCACTATAAATAAGAGATAAAACTCATCCTTGAGACTTACTTTTTACATAAATTCCTACCAACCTTAATCGTTAGATTCATTTGAACCTTGATTTACAAGTCCTCATGATTTTATGGGTCTTTTGTCTTTAAAAAGTGGATAAAGTGTTCTTTTACAAACCTATGGTTGAGATATTTTTCTCTTGATATGATCATAACTCCACTTGAATTATATCATGAGTGATGAGTGAATAGATTAAAAAGTTATTTAAGTCATGATTTGGAATGTTTAATAAAAATGAATTATGAAATTTGAATGAATGAAAGAATAAGTTTCATCATTTCAAATAGGGAAAAAGAAAAATTCTTGATTTTATGGTTTCTTTGAAAATTGAGAAATTAAATTTATATGTATAGTGGTTTTCTGAAAATTTTATTTAACATTAAAATTTATATGATTTCATTACTTTTAAATTTCAATATTGGTAGAAATAGTGTCCTCTGATTTTTAGTGTTGAGATTTTACGCATGATGAAAAGCATGGTTTAAGTGTTAGGGTATTATAAAAAATCATTTTTGTGCATAATTTTAATAAATTTTCATTTTTTTCAGGGTTTTTGAGGATAAAATCCATATATTTCTGTGTTTTATTTAAAATTTCAAATTTTCAATGGACGAAATGAATGTGGAAAGAAATGAGTAAAAGAGTGTTATTCGTTGGATTTTAATTTTTTAAATAATTTATTGAAGAATAATTTTATTAGGGATTGTAATTATTTAACAAGTCAAGAATTTACCAGAAAAAATTAGGGTCAACCAAGATATCCCATAACCAAAAACCTATATCCATACATTGATATCCCTCTTGGGGCTGGCTGGACAAGCATGCCCACGAGACAACCATATTATGTAAGAAGGGAATGAGTGAAAAAAATCTTATGAATGAACAAATGTAGGGATTCAAGCTAGTGTGGGAGTATAGTTGGTCCTGAAGGCCCACAAGGGTGATGTGTGGTGTAACCTATAGGTGGTGTGAGCATGTGTCTTGTTGGATCCCATCCCCATAGTAGATAGTTTTGGGGGTGCCTCCCATGCTCAATCTAATAAGTGCTCAGCTTCTCGACAACTAATTTGATGTGGGACATGAAAATTAGTGGGTTACTATTAAAATATTATAAATACATCACCATTCTATATCAGCACTAGTCAATCTCCCTTATAAACAAGATGCTGCCACACCCACTGCCTCTCATCATCCGCTGTCACCGGCCACCACATGCATTCATCGATAAACTCCATGGAAGCCACCAAAAGTTCTTGGTCTCAATATGATCTCCACTTTCAAGGTCTAGGAGTGCCATTATTCCCTCTTGGGACCTTATACGACCACCATAGAGCCTTGTTTATGAAGAGTGATACCTTGTATGAAGAAATGTGTTCCCTCAGGCCACTATGAAGTCCAGATGGATGACTAATTTCCATTGCCGCACTAACCACATGGATTGAGCTCATTGACCCATTCAAGTATCCCATTCACAAGAAGGAAGATCCTCCACCCTTTCAGTCCATGAAAAAAATATTTAAACTCCCTATTTTATTATGTGTTTTTAGATACAACTAGATGTCTCACACAACATTGAAAATATTTTAGGATTTGGAGATCTTATCTTAGTGACATCAATGAAGTGGATCCTAATTTAAAGAGAATCTGAGGATCCATTTCTTTTCCTATAAAAAGAATCCCACCACTGCAGGAAATAGGTGTCTGCACCCTGGCGAAGGAGAGGAATAGTACTCTGCCATGCTACCCTCATAATTTTTTTGTTTTATTTTTTATATTTTTTTATATTTATTTTTTATTTAACTTAAACTAAGTTTATTAGTAAATAAAAATCATGCATTTTTTTAATTGTGTTTCCCTCCATCAATTCCTTCTTCTATTATTATTCTTCTTCTAATTTTTTTCCATTTATCCATTTTTATTTTATTATATTTTTATTATTTTATCTTTTATTTATTCAATTTATGATGTAAATATATTACACATATTGAATTATTACATATTATAAATACATTACACAACTTTAATCCCTTCATAATAAAATATTATACTTATAGTTATGGTTAATTGACTCAAGGAATATACTGGGGGATAAATATGGTAGTTGAACCTGAGACCATGTTTTTATTCTATTTTTAGTAAATTTATAGATGATTTATAGTGGTTTTAATCCTCATTGTGGTTATATAATGTTTAGATTCTCATTCTACGACAATATTCCCTGAGTTGAGGAAATGGATTTAGAGCATGCTTAGTAGTTTCTAAGTGCTATTTTCATTCAAAATTGGGGTATATTGAGGAGTACACACATACAATGGAGCGTATTCAATTATTACACTTCAAATGGGCCAATGAGGGTGTTCCATAGAATATATCATGGGGTAACTTAATTTCTTTATAATTTCAATATGCTTTTAATTGCATTATAATTTATAATTTTATTTTAAACTTTTGTTTCAATTATTTCATTTCATTTATTTTCCCAAAAAAAATTGATTTCATTTTTGATAAATAATTAAAACAAAAAAACCAAATTATTCTTAAGTGAATTTTAATAAGTAATAAACTAAAAAATATCTTCAAGTGAGATGACCCTCTTCAGATACTGTTCCTCACTAAGAAAACTTTGAAATTTTCTTCATTGATTCCCTAAGATAGGTGTCAATATCTTGATCACATATATCTTTCACGAGGCTAGGTCCAACAAGAACTAAATCACCGAACTCAAACAAATAAATAAGTGAATGATATTACATTCCATGAAAATCCATGAATGGTTCCATTTGGATCGATTCCTATAAGTTATTATTATATAAAAACTCATTGATTTCCATATGCTGCTCTTATGAACCACTAAAATTCAAAACACAGGATTGTAACATATCCTATATAACCTGAATATTTTGATCAGATTGACCATAAATATTAGAATGATAGGTTGTACTCAAAAGTATATGTCATCCCAAATCCTTATGAAGACCCTTAAAGAATAGAATTGTGAAACAATGATCTCTTTTATAAATGATACTCCTTGGAAAACCATGCAACCAAACTACCTTGAGTACATAAAGACCACCCATATCATTAATTGTGAAGCTTTCCATGATAAGAAAGAAGTAGGATTCCTTCACTATTCGATAAACCATCCACCATATTGTGTTATTCTTATGGTTTTTCCAAGGAAATAATTTCACAAAATCTATACTGGCATCATCCATTTCCCCTATAGAATGAGAAAATGAAGAAACATCTCTGATGTCCTCGAATTCTTGGCTTTCTCCTACTGAAAGGTGAAAGTCACCATGATGTCTTCTTCATACATATTTATTTTTGACCACCTGTACTATATACTAATATCATGAAATGTCATTGTCAAACTAGGATGTACAATCCATCTAAAATCATGAAACACCATCATTATCTCCTTACATGACCTCGTGGGAACCCATACCTTGCAACAAAAAATAAAATAATTTCCACCACCAAGATACCCTCCTGATGATGTCTCCCCATCATATAAGATGTCCATTAGAACCAATCCCTCTACATTAGATAACAAATTGGTATTGATTTGGTTGAAAATTATGGGTTTAAACGATGTTGAAGTGTGAGGTACTCACCCCTAAAATTCCTAAACATCTATATGAATATCTGAAAGGAGGTCCATTACCCACAACTCATTTCAAGAAACATGTACTAAAACTGTCTACGAATTTACACTCAATGCATCAGAAAGAATTTCACTATGAAAAGATACACATGAGGCTCTTATGGTTTGTGTATACAACAAACCTATCACCCATATAATAATGTCTCAATTATCTCAGGGCATATAAAACTATTAACAACTCTTGTTCATTATTAAGGTAATTCCACTCATGTGGTATAAATTGCTAGGATCCATAAGAAACCAATTGATCCTTTTTTATCAAAACTGCTCTGAGTTTATCTCCGGATGAATCACAGTACACAATACATTCTTTACCTAGCATAGGTAAACTGAGGATATGTTTTGAGGTCATCTTTCATTTCATATCTCGAAAATAATTTACACAAGTATCTGACCAAACAAACTCCACTCCCTTTTTGGTGATCCCTCACATCTGTAATCCCAAATGAGATATGTCGATCTTAAAGCACCAATAATAACTTGATAAATCTAGAAGCTGTTCTTTCGATGATTCCAAGATACCATAGATGAAACATTCTCTGGGTCCAATGACACTCTTGAAACTGAGATGACATGTCCCAATAATTTTACATTATCAATTTAGAAACAACATTTTGTGAGCTTGGTGAAGAGTCAAGGATCTCACAATGTACTTAAGAAAATTTCTAGATTTTATGCATTTTCATCTACTGATTAGGGTTAAACTAATATATCTTTGAAACCCCATCACAAACCAATCCATAAAAGGAATAAAGATCCAATTCATCATGTCCATGAATTTCACTAGTGCATTAGTCAACCCAAACAACATCACAAGGAACTCATATAATCCTTATCTTCCTCTAAAATTAGTCCAAGGTATGTACAATGATTTCACAATTAACTAGTGGTATACTGATCTCAAATCAATCTTGGAGAAGATCCCACCACCTCTTAGCTGATATAAGAGATCATCTATGTGCTGAAGGGGATTCAAGTTTTTTACCATCATCGGGTTCAATCTTCAATAATCCACACAAAAGTGTAAGGTACTATTAGACTTTTTGGTGAATAGAACTGGAGAAACCCAATGAGATGTAATCAACTATTTGAAAACATTAGATTCTAGATCATATAACTATACATTAATCTCCAAAAGATATTCTAGTTTCATTCTGTATGGTGATATAGAAATTGGCTCTGCTCCCTACACCAACTCGACCATGATCTTGATCACCTACTTGGGTAGCATGACATGGAACTCATCATGAAAAGAATATTGAAAATGATCTACCACTATAAGAAATTAATCCTCATATATCCTACCATTTTTTGGATAATTACCATCTATTTGAGTCAAGATACAATCTAATCTGTACTGAATTGGTTTGGCATGACCAGCCAGAAAATTCGACTAACCTGAATATCGATAGTTACCTCCTTCCAGAGATAAAAAGTTAAATCTCCTCATATAATAGTTAATATGATCTGAGTATAAAACTATCCATTCCATACCATTAATCCAGTAAAAACCTATAATTTTCAATAAAAATGCATCCAAAAAGAAATGGGAACCACCATTCACTAATGAACACATCTTTCGACGTTTGATATTATTTGACTACACTCCCAATGGTGTATGGATTGTAAAATAACCATACAAGATTTCCACATCCAGGACCAAAACATTTAAAAAAAGAGAAGACAAAAAGTAATGTGATTCTAATGTATCAGATAACATGCAATATAATGTAGATGATACAAGTCTCATACCTATGATGGTAGTAAGTCCTGCATCTAAAATAGCTGAATTAATCTTTACAACATGCAACTGACTTACCCATATTGCCTAGGCTCTAGTATGACTACCATGAGCTATTTCCCCCTACATGGTACTACCTCTCCTACATTAGGGTACCACATCCCTTGCCTCAACTAGAACGAGTTTTGAATTTCCAACTACCAGACTACTAAGTGGCATCTGATCCCCTTATAGACTCATGTTTCTATCTTGACCCCTTTCCACTAGTTTATTGTTGAATGTTCACAAAAAAAATGAATATGGCCCACTATTCCCTAAAAATGACACTCAACTATTGGTTAAGGACACTGTGGGAACATATAGCATAAATTTCTACTCTGATAGCACTAAAAAAGAACATGGTACTAAGATGGATGTCTAATTCTATGTCTTTTCTTCCCACTACCATCTTAGTGAAAAATATCACTGTAACATTTTCTGCAACCTGAAGAAGAGCTCATAGGTTTCTCGAATAAAATAGCATGGCCACTTCTTAGGGCCTCTCTCAGATTCCATATATTGATGACTCCCTAGATAATTATATCCTCAAAACTTCTCAAATGAAAAGAATTCACTTGTGACCTAATATTACAAAGAATACCATCATGAAAATGTCTCCCCTATAGATCTCATTAGCTTTCAAATATGGTACAAAGCATAGAAAGTTGGGAAACTTTTATCATAGTTCAACACTGTCATGCCATCCTATTTCATATGCATGAGATCATGAGCATTATCATCTTTAAATGTCTCTGTATAGAAGTGTATCATGTAACTTATCTTGAATTCCTTCCAATATAACTCCTCCTCCTACTCGGATTTCTCAAAAATGTCCCACCAACACTTGGTAATTCCATGAAGAATATATTCACAAAGCTTCACCCTTATATATATGGATGTCTCGACATTCTTAATTATAATGTTGAATGAATCAATACAGAACACAACTTCCTAGGTGCCTCCCTCCCTAGTTAACATAGTTGTATGATACAACTAAAACTCTCTCTCCAGCTACGACATCAAAGGTGTGGTACGAATAGTCTCTCATTCCATGGATCTCATGACCCTTAGAAAGATTTCACAAATCTAAATATCTATATGATCCTAAAAAACCCTATGAAGCTCAATCTTACCTACATTAGGATATTGCTGATTAACAATCTCCTTACAATTAATTTGAAGAAAACAAGGAGGCATTCTCCCTATAAGATAAACACACACCATAGAGCACTGGTTAACAAAAGGTCAACCACAAAAGGTTACTATAATAGAGAACTACTGACTCTTGGTTTCACTAAACATGACCTATCAAATGATTTACGAAGAAATAAAAGTTCTTTGAATTCATTTACCAGGTATAATAGATATCTCAGATCATAGTATACACATGAAATATATGACATGCATATAATTATGTACCTATCATGAACCATGTATGTTAGTATATATCACTATGTTTTGATCATGTTGAATGCATAAAAGTCTTATTCTATACTAACCATGTATGTTAGTATATATCACTATGTTTTCTATCTTTCCCAAATAGTAATGAAATATTAAAGAAACCTGGTTTCCTTTAATACCACTTTGTAAGGTTCCTTGATCCGATATTCTCTCAGTTGGAAAAAATGGGTTGGTTATGAGAGCTCAATCACGCCTCACCATATGTCATAGGCTATTGACTTGCATAAGGGGTGTGATATGTATAGTGGGGAGACTATACCCTTGGTTATAGAGTTAATATATAGTCAAAATAAGAAATATAATTAAATCAAAAAAATATTAGAGTGAAAAAATAATGGAAAATATAAGATACAATGAGAAACCAACAATAAAGATGACTGAATAATCCAACAAATAATTAAGGAATAATGTAATGAAATGCTTGAATGTAACCAAATATTATTCATGAAGTAGTAAAAATAAAATATTAGAAAACAAAAAAGACCTTGGTCTTGATCCCCATGTTTGTCCAATCTCAAAACTCTAGCCAATCTAAAAATAAAGAATCAACAATAAGGTGTTTTTTCTTTATTCAATCATGCACCCATGTAGTCTCCCTGGGTACAAAATGAAAGCTTGAATAGGGTGTGATTAAAACTCATTATCTCGACACCTCAATGTCTAAAAAACAAGTTTGATAATAAGTGTATACAATAATGAGATAAACATGTGTATTAGTTTATTAAATAGTTAATTACAATACTACAACAACCTACTTTGGAACCATAATGAAATATCTCTTAGAATTTCTCCAAAACACGCCAACCATAACTTTATAACCATGATAAAACAAAACCTACCTTAGATCCATCCTAGAATGTCACTAAGAATGTCTCACAACCATTTTAATAATAATCATTTAACCATGGTATAACGAATCACTAAGACAAGGCTCTTATATAAGAATCAGATCATGTTTCAAGGAATAGCCTAATATATAAGCATTACAACATGTCCCAGGGTCAAAAAATGATATATAAGTAGTAAATTACATGTCAGTGTCAGAACCCGGTATATAATCATTACTGTATGTGTGAAGTTCATAACTCGATATACAATCATTATAACATGTGTTAGGGTAAGAACCCAAAAATATAAGCCTTACAACAAGCATATCACACTATGAGCACATAAGGCCAAAGGGTTAAAACTACTAATGACCATTTCCATTCAATTTACCCATTATATCAATTTATCAATTAATCCATTTTCCATGGTGAATCTATATCAATAAATCACCAAAAATAAATGTCATGCTAAAAATCATAAGTAATCCATTTCAAATTCATTACATTCAAAGGTTTTCAAAATCCACGGTTAGACATAATCTAGGTCACATCATAAATAAAATTCAATGGGATCTAATGAAAAATAAAACTATGATTATCATCATCCAAATAAATTAATTAATTACTGTTCACATGCATTTGTACAATTAAAATGTTTCATATACCTAACAATTGGAAATCAAATCAAAGGGTTAATATTTATACCCCTACCTTTAACTAGTGAATAATTCCATGCTTCTAATGGAATGAGCCAAAAAATATTATGGTGTATAAGATTGTAAAGAGAATCTACATAAAAACATATCATGATCAAAACCAACAACAACCATAGTTAAGAGATTACACTACAATGACTAGATATCAAATGGAGAGAATGGAAAACCTAAACAAAATGAATTAACAAGGATTTTTTTGCTCAAACAGAACTTCCAAAAATAATAAAAAGCTTACAAAATCACCATCAAACCACCCTAGGTTTGAGATAATGAGGCTCCATGAAGGGATGAAAAAGAAATCTTCCACATAACATCTTTAAAATTTCTTTTTGGGAAAATACACGGCGTGTAGTTAAGTTACACATTGTGAATTACTTTTTAGTGGGATAAAATGAATATCCTATCCCCTTAGATGAATATTTATTTATTTTTGAACATTAAAAGTCATTATTTGGTTCAAAACATATAAAAATCTTCATCAAGAATCAGTTCACGAAATGAGTCCAGTGGATTATACACATAATATGACCCATTTACATAGTGTGAAAATGTCCTAAAGATAGATTTCAACCCATTTTGCTTATAAAAACAAAAAACTACTTTATGGATTTTCAAATTACCTATAACTATTGTTAACCATTGAACATTTATACCTAGAATCCATTAATTCAAAAAAACATACATCTCTGGAATTTAAGTCATTTCCCCCCAAAAAGGCTGTCCACATGGATCCATTCATGTTTTCTCATGTTTCCTCGTGACTAATGTCTACATTTCTTAAAAAACATAGATATACATGATGCAAATTGACCAATAAGGTTGAAATATGATGAAAAGGTCAACCAAAATAATTTTAACGAAAATCTCAAAGAGATATATACCTAGAAAATGATGATATCTTACACTAGACTTCTTCTAGACTTCTCATAAATTATACTCATATTCATAACCTAGGGGAATAGAAACATAAGAATGGGGTGATATTAAGTACTCTATATGGGTAAACATAAGTTATGGAAAATAAAATATCATAAGAAAAAATTATATGAACATATGGATATTATAAATATTCATTGGAAAATTCACACCAAACAGCGAATAGATCATAATTCATGGAATATGAATTGGTCTGACGAAATAAATGAACCAAAATAGAGTTCAATCATGATTTAATAAACATGATACATGATATCTTAACATAATAATGAGAATATAAGTTAAAATATGAAACATTTTTCAACTTTGGAACAGAAATTATTATAGTGATCATAAATTTAATGAGCCACAACACCAATGTCTACTTATATAAGAAATAAAAAATTTACTCATGAATATGTCATATCAAAAGATAAACTTTAAACTAATTAATTTTAGGGATATATAGGTAACCAACTCTCATTCATCCATACTTACGTGTGGACATTGAAAATAATTCACCTATCACAATATAAATAACCTATAGAAATAAAACAGGTTTAATAAAATTTTCTTAATGAAAATAATTCAATTGTATAATTGAAGAACCCATGGAATGAGAATAAATTTCATTCAATGCACCATAAATAACCCATCAAAATAAAATGGGTTTTACATGGATTCAAATAAGGAAATAAATAATGTTTCCATAAATAATCATAACACGATAAAACCATGGTAAATGTTGATTCAATAACATCATGTATCTTTCTAGGAAAATTAAATTCATAAATGATGATAAATCATAAGGTATTTACATCATATAGTAAATGAGAATACAATTAAGTCAATAATTTCCCCTAATAAATATATTTATGTAATTCAGGTGAACACACATAAATGAAAATAATAAAAAATAGGGAATTCAAAAAGGAAAGGCATTGGGTGAAAAGTTAAGATTGTATATAGTGGAATATTATCCCAGAAAAAGGATGTGATGGATCATTCCCAGAGAATATAAGGACATTAAATTATATATTTAGATAAATATGGTGGATGGTTTCATTATAAGAATATCATTGTACAAAAATAATGTATGTTAAAGGATATGGATTTAGATGGATACCATTTATATTGAATTATGAAAAGTTGTTTATGAAATAATGAACATCCATCATATTTTTGAAAACATTTATATAGAAATATTTTATAAATAAATGAGAATACTATTTTATTTTATAATATATTAAATCCTAGAAATAAAGTATCATAGAAAATGAAATAGATGGTAAAAAGAGGTGTTCACATGAAAAATGTTAGAGAGTGATTATTTTTAAACTTTTATGAAAATGACCCATTTGGAAACGGTGAAAAATTTCATTATTTTTTATAAAGAAGATAAATTAGTACAAAAAGAACTCAATAATTTATTTATGAACTTATAAGGTAATTTTCAAAATCATCCATTGAATTAGGGATTTGAAAAATGGAAGTTCCCTACAAAAAAGAAGAAATAATCCAGTTTCTCTTATAAGAACCACTCTGGGTAAAATATGAGTCAAGGGGAAATTAAATATCAAGAGAGCATATAAACCCCCATAAATATAAATATTAAATGATGAGATGGTTTATAAGTAACAAAAATTCCATATATAGATTATCTTTCAAAAACAATCTTTATTTGAAAATAATATTGGCACAAAATTCTTATGGTTTAAATAACATTGTGTTCACAACTAAATTCATGTTGGGTGTCTCTTGAATCAATTTAAATTTAAATAAAGTACATGAAATGGATCATAAAAACCAATTAATTTGGTAAAATATATTTATTAGGCTATAAGAACACTATATAAAGTTATCAAGGTTCACATTAAGAAATAAATATGATGAAATTGTATTTTATACAAAGAACCCCTTACAACTTGAGGATAATTTAATTAAAAACGCCTTGAAAGATAAATATTAAAATTTAATGTAAATTACCATGAATAAAATTTATTTCATGATATAATAACTCAATTAGTTATAATATACACCATATAAAATAAAATAGGCTTGTAATATAGAACATGTATCAAAGAGATGAATTTGAGATGAAAACCCACACATTGGTCATGATTCATTCTGAACTTGCACAAAAAGTCCTAAATAATTAAATTAAGTTCATTATGTAAAATAAATATAATATTATTCATAACTATATCCATTTATATTTGTCATTTTTTATAATTCTATATATAGATATTAATTATTTTTCAACCAATTTTCAACACTCTTTGTAAGTAATCTTTATCACTTTAAACTATAGTTTTAAAAATGGTTTTAGTATCTATTATTATCCGAATAGTCCAAAATTATTAGGTCATATAATGTAAATTAAAAGATGTGAAAAAATATTTTATAAATAGATAATTATGTTTCATGATATATTTGGTATGATCCACCAGATTGAAATAAACCCCCCACACATTATAGTGATTCTTTATGAACAAAGGATTATTTATTAATTAAAGAATTATATATATATATACATATATATAACATTAACAGAAAACAATTAAAGTAATTATTTACATATTTATATAATTTTATACTAATAATCATGTTCCCATATTCATTCTTGATATAAATTCATAGTATTGTCTGTGTTTGTTGTTAAACCAACTCAAACATGAATATACAATGATTAATGGATGATTATGTGGTGGTGTAGTTATAATGTCATTAAAACATAACAATAATGATATTATTTAGTGTATTTTGGTGTGATATATGAGAATTAAAATATGTATATAAAGAATCTGTGTATATAATAATATTATATAATATGATTAGAAATATTCTCTTTTTGGTACACTCGATTCAAATGTCCAAAGAATCGACAATTGTTTGTTGATTATAAAAATAATAGGTTGTCCAATTTTTTATACTAGAATCATATGATATCCTAAAAATTATATTTATATATTAAAAAATTTATTGTGACTATCCATTAATGTGTTGATGAAAAGAAAATTAAAATAAATCTTTTCTTTGAGGTGGTAGTCCATATATACATTTGATTAAAAATTTTGTTTTCCATAGAATGGAAGAAATGAATAATATGATTTATCATTTCAGAATATAAATTATTTTATAAAAATAATACTAATTTATGAAATTCAGTATTATTACAATTCATGTAATGTAGTTAAGGAAAATAAAGCATGAAATTTTGTGTAGGCGGTAGTATGCACACATAGAAATGTCATTTTCTATTTTCTTAAGGAAAATGGAATGATGGATAATTATTTCACAATAATTATAATGAATGAATAGTATAATAAGTATACTAATACTATCATTTTGAGATGGAGAAAATAAATTTTAGAAGGAATAAATATACATAAGGAAATAGAAAAGATAATGAGAGGTTAGGAGCTCATATCTCATTTCCCAAATTATCTCTTTTGCAAAGGGGGATATACCATTGAAGGATTGTATATTGAGACATAGAACCCTTAAGGCGTCTAAGAGTGTTTATGAGAGGCTTGGGTTTTTTGGTTGAAAAATGGTGTCCATTATGGGCACTGAGGATAGGGGGCCCATTTTATATGTGAAAACGTGTGGCATTTTTATAAATACCAAAAAAAAATTCAATAATAGAAACCATATCTAAAAGAAAATAGATTAAAAATATAAAAATAATAGAGAGAATAAGATATAAGTTTACAAAAAACCAAAAAAAACTCAATTAAGTTCTTTACATGTTTTCCCATTTACAACTTATGGTACTTAGTTTTACTATTTTGGTTTTTACCACAGTACCTAGTTTTTACCTAAGTAATTTATTCTTTTTTCCCAAATATAAAATAGTCCGTATTATATAATTTTGGAATAATAATTTTAAAATTCAACTCCAATTGTTTGGATTCAAATTTTAAAAGTGATAAAAGTTAATTTTAAAATACTAAATGTATAATGTATTAAAAACATTTTTTTGAAATAATATTAATTAAATGATAAAAGGAAAAAATATGGGTTTATAAATTACTTTTTTTACAATTATATAGGCTCTCATAAAATAAATATTTTTTCTTATATAAAGATTCTATAAAATTAAATTATACTTACATACTAATAAATTCATAAATGTCATGTTATTTTTAAAAATAGTATTTTTCATTATTTACCTAGATATCAATATTTTTAAAAACATATAAAAAATAAATGAAAAAATAATTTTGAGATTATAAATTCAAAAACAATGTTAGTTTTATCTAATTTAGACTCTAAAATATAATTTTTTTAATATGAAATAAAAAATATATAGAGAAACTACTTTTATTGAAAAATCATGACATTTTTAAACATTAATTGTTCTTCATATTATTTCATATAAATAAATAATTTTATTTTTTTAATATTTTTGTTCATATATAAAATTTAAATAGTGTTAAATTTATTCTATTTGGATAAAATATATAATACTTAACTAAATGGTTCTCTGAAAAAAAAATATTTAATTTATAACAGTTACCATTAAAATTAATTACTTATGGTGTAAAATTTACTTTTAAAACTCCATTGATATTAAAATATTCATTTGAATTTTTCTTATACATCATATAAAATTTTAATAATAATATTATTAATTTTTATATGTAATTCATAAATATATATATGTATATAAAATATTTTGATATCATATTTTTATTTCACTGTGAGCTATATTATTTTAAATTAAAAACATAAACATGAATTAAACATACATTTTATATATTTGACCAAATAACATATTTTCATTGACCGTATTTATAATGATTATATTTTATTCCTATATATAGACTTACTAAATCATTCGTTTATTACACTTTAACATCGCAAGAAATAATTATTTTTTCATATTATAGATTTTTCATAATTCATTTTCCATTTATGATTGTATTACTCGTTATAGGTTTTTTAGCTATTAGTGATCCTCATGGTTGAAGATGATCCAAGATATTTTCTAGACATGGAGATATTAATCATTTCTATCTGTTGTACCCTATTGATTTTCAAAAATTAAATGTATGTAATTAAACCATGGTAATTAATAATCCATGGTGTGCATTATCAATTTTTACGTGATTTTAATTTAATTTCATACTTATGAATGAATAAATTTTCTTTGGATTTTTTCATATCTTTTATGATGAATTTCCTAATCACATATTAATTAATTTGAAAGAATATATAAAAATTAATAAAAAAACTATAAATGAATTAATAATAATAATAATAATATTATTATTATTAACAATGGATACTAGAATCTAGGATGTTACAATAACAATCATATGCTCACTATAAGTTAAATATTTTTTGACAAACAAGTTTATAGTTCTACTCAAGAAAATAATTCTTAATTTAAAATAAATATTCATTTTAGAAATACTATATTTTTTTCTATCTGAAGAAATATTTACAACTATGTTTCATCATTCCATACAACCAATGGAATTTCCATGAATTTAGAAGTTACATGTTTTGTAACTTAGAATGTTCTTGAAATAATGTGAGATATAATTAGAGTGGATTACCATTGTTTTTATTTTTTACATGGTTAAAATATATATCAAATTGGTAAAAATATAATGAAAATGGTTAAGAGTCTATAATCACATGGAAATAAGGGTTATCAAATGATTCTGTATTTGAAAAAATAGTTGATATTTTACCCAAGGAATAGTAATATAAGAGGGAAGTGATTGAACACACAAATATATTTTAAATCATACATTTGATTATATTATTAAAATTCAAATATAGTATGAGATTATGTTAAAAATATTTTGTGATATATGAATAATGAAGAATGTGGAAGCATTTTTTTTAACTTATAGAGAATTGAAATATAGAGAAAATTTCTCAAAGCCAAGTGAATATAAGAAATAATCAAGAAGAATATATGATGATAGTGATCTAAAACCTACAAATGGTGAGATTTTTAATATGTAAAGGTTAATGATTAGATATAAAAATTTCTAGGGAAATTAATATAAAGATCCAAAGGATATGAAGAAAAATCATCTATGGAATGATGCTTTTGATAATTTTAGTTATAAATCTATAAAATTGGATCACATAAACCTAGAATTAAATAGAGATAAGAGAAGGAATAAATTTGATATTTTTTAGAAGAGGAACGAAAGAAATTTTTTCAAATCCTTGAATGATACATAGAGTACATGTGAAGATCCATAAAATTTGGATATCAGGAGTGATTCAAATAGTTATTGTGGAAATTCAATTAGATTTTCCTCAAATATTTCTCAAAATGATCTATTTTTAATGGTAATGGTATATCTTGGTACTCTTGGAGAAATGTCACTTGAAACAAATGTTCTATTTTTATTGGATGATGAATCTCAATCAGATGATAAAGAGAGATTTCATTTAACTTATGATGAAATGAAAGGTAAAATTATATAATGTGAAGACATGTATAAGGGACTTTATAAAACATAAAAAAATTTAATAAAGAGATTTCTATAATAAAATATTACCTTTATAATTCATTAGAAAATCTTATTTAAGGTAATTAATATAATTTTTAACAACGATTATATTTATAAAAATAAATAAGTAATGGTCAGAAGATAATTTATTGGAAGAAAGGAAAAACTATTTCATTTATAGACGAATTAAATGAATTTAACAAACCAAATTCCATTAAATCATAAATATATAGGATGGAATATTTTATTTTTAATTTATAAGTCAAATATCTAATAAATATATTGATTGACTTTATAACTAGAAGGATTCCTTTTGGGAAGTTGTTTAACAAACCAAGTCCAAAGAGAATAACTTTCAGACTCAATAGTGAAACCACCAGAATTAGACTCTATCAATAAAATTAATTTGGTCAATGTCTACCATAATTATGTAATAAATGTTATCATGATGGAAATTATAAGAAAAAATTCTCATTGAACAAATTTAAAATTTTTAGAACCCATAAATATTATATCTCTATGGAGTTGGAAGCTCAAGAACAAAGAAGGATTTGAAGGATATGATCACCCAAGGTACTCTTTTCTCATATGAATTGACATAAGAAGGTTTACCTTTTGAGGAATTAAATCTCAAATGATTTTGTTATGGCATAGAAATAGTTGAATTACTAAATTCTGTACTCTAATAGATTTATTTATTTATTTTAATTTTGTATCTTCATTCTATTTTTTGTAAATTCTTTAACAATAATGTTTTCCTTTACATGTTAAAATGCTTTATATAGGGGGAGTTTTCATTCTATTTGGATAAATTATTACTTCTTTGTAATTGTTACATTTTTTTATATTTAATGGATGATAAAAATAAAATGAGATTATATATTCTGAAACCATCTTAAAAAAATGTTGATCAATACATTTGTATGATAGATAACTTATAAAATGATTATTTACTTTTACCCTTATTTCTTGAGACTATTATTAACTTATTTCAATATCTTAGAAGAACTTTTTATAGATTTTCTGATAGATTTATAATTTTATAATTTCTTAATATTTAACATTTATTTAATCATTAGGTAATAAAAAACATGAAATTAAATTTTTTGGGAGTTTTGGAATTAGATTATTTTGTTGTGAGTAATTTTTTTATATTTGGATTATTTTGAGACCAATGAAAACCATGAATCCATATATATCCCCCATATAGAACCATAATTATTTTTCTGTTTACATTATAAAGTCATGTTTGTTTTCAAAAATGAATTATGAAATTGAATGGAATCATTTAATGCAATTACAACGAGGGGGATATTTCAAGGGAGGGAGGTCGATATAGTTTGGTATGTCCAACATGAGTCCCCAGTGGTGAAATTTATTATATTTTAGGACTGGTAGGATCATGTGTTTCTAAATGAAATGGATCAGTTTCTCTATCATTTTATAAGAAATTAGTTTTAAGTTATCCTATATTTTAGTATTCATATGGTCAGAAGATTGTTAAATTTCACATAATTAATCAGGATTTTGTTTTATTATCGAATGATTTAATATAGATTATATATTTCAATTAGGATGGTGACTCTATGTTTATTTCTTTAATATTCAAGATACTTTTAGATATTTGAATAAAATTTGTGAAAATAATTTCCACTTGTTAATTATTTAGAATGTCTATGCGATAAAACATCCTCACCCAGATAGAGGGATTGTTTTATAATGGATCTAGGAATTATTACTTTTTAGGATAGGTTAAAAATATAAAATTAATATTTTAAATATTTATATACTGTAATTTCATTATAACTTGTAGAAGATATTCCTTGTGAAATTCATTTGGAGATATATTGAAGAAACATGATCAGGTTCTATAACGTTGAAGAATTTCCTTATGAAAGAAACATAAATATTGTTTTTATAAAAATTATAAAAAAGATGGATTCTCTGATTTTGGTATATCATAAATAATTAGATAAGATAATTTGAAATTAGAAACTATTTCTATGAATAAGTTGCTATATCTTATATCTGAAAATTTATTTTTTGAGAGAGGACAAAAATTAATCCTCTAGAAAATTATAAACATAGTAGAATGATTAGAATATTTCTATAGATACGAAGAGAAAAAACCAAAACATACAGTTCTAATATTTATGCATGTTCAACAAATAAGGTTAACAGGTGAAGAGTTAGAAGCATTATGTAAGAAGAATAATGATGAATTAAAATATATGGTCAATGAATCTACTGTGACAATTGTGGAAAATAATTTGATTTATAATCCATCTATTAATATAAGGACCCGACCTTAAAACATTACTTAATCTTGAGTTAAATGAATAATTCAAATTGAGGATCTTTTCAGATTTAATGTTTTAGGGAATTAGGCTATAAATATTAAATATTTTCTTGAATATTACATGTAGACACTACTACTTAGTATCCATTTTTTTTCATAAAATAAAAACTCTTAAAAAGAAACATTTATAGTTCCTTGTTTTAGACAACATGACTTTTCCTTAATCCATGCCTTGACCTTATTCCACTTTATGTCCTGTGAAAAACATTTCAAAAACATAGTACGAGAAAAAAAGCTCAGAAAGGGATACACAAAGAAACAAAACTGTTAGTTTTTCCAAACAACAAGTAAACCATGAATAATTTATCACAAGTAATACTTTTCACTTTTATGAAGTAGTAAATACACTTCACTGAATAAAAGATCACTACTTACCTTTTTGTAACCAAAAGATTACCATAAAACCCATAGAAAGAACACATAACATATAAAGGTAACTTGTGACATAAACATACTTATATGGAATAACTATATGGTCGACTTCCACACATATCACTAAATGGAATATCTATATGGCTGACTTCCATACCCAATGCATTGGAGGTTATAATGTTACCACCCATCCTTGTTTATCACGACACCAACTATCATTTGGTTTATCATGTAACCACCAGTAAAATTTCCAAGTTCCATTATAAATCATAACACATAAAAATAATTATGTAAATATAACATTTTCACATTGCAATCATAATATATCATTTCTAGATATTGACATAATCAATGCTTTATAAAAACAATTTTCAAAACCATTTAAAATATTTAATAAGTGATTTTTGAATCAAAGTGTCCCATTTCACATTGAAAATTTTAATGTTATTAACATTTGAAAACATTAAATTTCTATGAAAATAAATCCTTAAAACCATTTTGAAAAGATGGTAATTAATGAGAAATGTTTATAAGAATAAATATTTAAAAACAATATTTTTGTTAAGCAGTTCTTAAACAAATGAGAGATGCTTGAATACAAATAATTGACGAATAAAATTTAATAAAAACATTGTAATATCATGAGAATAATGTGATTCATGATATAATATGCCAAAGGACTATATATACACCATATAAAAGTGAATTTGTGGAAAATAACAATGAAGTCTCAATGGAATTTAAATTGAGATGAAATCCCATATAAAGATGGTATTCTTAGAGTAAGGATAAATCAATTACATAATTATGAGTGAAAGATATAAATACAATCATTATGATTTGATATTTAGTTTAAATTAATCAAAGGACATTCACACATGTTATTTTAAAAACACAACCAATGACTTGGATGTTTAACTCAATGAATGGAGATTGAGTTAAACTTACCCTTATCAAGTTCATATCAATGACTTGAGAAATTATCAATGGAGTGATTATGTGTATCAAAATTATATCCACATAAATAGGAGTGGAAATTATAACATACATAAATAAATAGTTATTCCATACAAAATCATATCATGATATAATCATAAAGTATATGATTAACCCAAAGAATTGAAATTGGTGTAAGATGTTCCGTTACGAAAATTTGACATCCAAATAGCATCAATTAAAAATTATGAAAATAATTTGATTAGAGAAAAGGGGTATTTCATCACATGGAAAAAAAATATACATCAATAAGGATATATAAGAACATATACCAACATTTGAATATTGAAATTTAAAGACATTCCGTAAAAGAAGCCTTTGACTAAAAGAGTATAGTGAAAGGTTCCCTTACGGATTTGGTAACTCACGAAAAATTCACCACATGAATGAAAGATCATACAATGAAGATTTAAATAACCATAAATTAAATTATATTATACAAATAATACAATCATGGGCAGTACATACACCACACAAAAGGAAATAGTGGGAAATATAGCACGAATCTCATGGGAATAAAAAGTGAGATGAAAACCCCTTACCACATTGTAATTAATTGATTCATATGAAGAAAAGTTAATTAAAACAAAATTAATAACATAATACCATGAATATAAATATAATAATGATAATATATATCAAATGTCAATAAAAAATACACCACATGTGAGTAATAAGTGGCGAACAATGGAAATCTCATGAAATTAAAAGTGAGATAAGAAACCCCTTAACACAAGTCTGATTTGTCTTGTATGTTAATTTTTATTCCCGAATAATAAACTTAAGTTAATTTATATTTTCGTAAGAACCTAATTCAAGTATTATTATTCCTTTTATATCACCTATTTTCTTACTATAATAATTAGTTAATTATTTGAGTTCATATCAGACATTTTGTCCATGTTCAGAAAATGAACAAGTTAAAATTACAACTTGTCCATGTGGTCAAAAGAATATTATCTCTAGAATCATATTCATGATTTAAATATCATATATATCATATATATCCAGTATATATATGTATTTATAATAGTAAATAACATTTGTAGATACGAAATGAAATGCACCTTTCATGGAGACGGTAATCTGTACGTACACATGAATGCTACATTCATTTCTATTTCGTATTTTAATGGATTGAAAAATAAATGATACATAGGTATATTATAATTACAGTATAATATCATATATAATTTCAATAAAATCATCCTTTATATATCCCAATTATGGCATGAACGATTCATATCGCTTTGAGTGGGTGGTTGTCCGCACTTCCTCAAATGAAATTATCGTATTTACCCATTATGGAAACCATAAAGGTATGATATAATGAAAAATACATAAGTAAAGATAAAATATAAATATAATATATATCACATATAAATATAGTTCCATCATAATGGACACTATGAGAGGAGGATGGAGATATTTGAACAATCATCGTTTCGTGAGGCAGTAGTTTTCCATCCATAGAAATAGTATGTTCGTATCAATTAGATGAAGATATGTGGAAGTGTAGTTATAATACTTATACAAAAAATATCCTAGTATATTTATTATACCTGATATTCTATAAAAGAAATTAATAAAGAGAGTTTTGGGGGTGGGATAAGTAAAATAAAAGAAAAGAGGGTAAATCTCTTTGGTTTGAACAAACAATTTACATGAATTTCTTTCAGCCTCGGGTAAGGATTCTAGGAGTAATATGGGGATTTATATATATTAATTGGATAGAGTTTAGATGATCCAAGGGGCTTGAGAAGTGTGAGTAATGAGTTATAAGTGGCTTCCTTTTTTAGGGGGGAGGAGGGGCTCTTTAGAAATGTTTGAAAATATTATTTTAATATTTAATAATATTTTCTTTGTAAAGGTCCAAAACTCATTATAGTCAAAGATACGATTACTATTGTTCGAAATAAAATCATCAAAAAATAATTGGATAGGTTTTGAAAAATGTTTTAATTTTTATAATCTTATTTATTTAAATCATTCATTAATGAGGTAAGCCTTGCATCATTATTGTGTCATAAATAATTTAATTTATTTTATGTGAAAAACTTATAAAAAAAATTCTATTATGTATTAAATTATTTTATATTTATAATCAATATTTATATTAAAAAATAAAACTTATATAACTCCAGGTAAAAATTGATTTACTAAAAGATATATGTTTATGTCATTTTTGTCTTTACCTTAAATCTATTAATATAAAGTGTCATTACAACACCCAAGTGGATCCATGGGGTCCCAAGATCGACCTAAGGATTCCCATGGTCGGAAATGTATCCAAAAATAGAATTAGGACACATGTTAGGGCAATTTTTTATTATTATATTATTAATTTTTACCATTATTTACCATATTTACCCTTTAACCATTGTAAATAAAATATTTGCTGAAATAAATATTCATAATGTCTAAAAATAAAACTTACCTATTTACATAATTTGGATCTCCTGATTCCAATTATTCAATTCATTTTTCCAAATTCAAAACATAGAAGTGAAATAAGTTAATTTAAAATTAATTATCTGTGTCAAAACAAAGGGCATGTTTTTAAGAAATATTAACTATCTAAATATTGACACTTTTTTATGTCCCAATTCAAAGTGAAATTACTTCAAATGAACAAAATTGGATTAAATTGTAAAAATATAATATAATTAATTATTAAAACTAATTAAAAAGATAATCTATCCATATAAATAAATTATATAATAAATATGTTTTGAATTAAAATATAGTATTTTTAACTATTCATTAAAAAGGACCATTATTAGAAAAAACCAAAATTTCATCTGATATAAATTTTTATTTACCTATTCTAAATAATAATTTTATTTTGTCATATAGAACATATAAAATTGACAAAAAACTAGATTTAAAAGGGGTTCTCTATCAAAAGGTGGTAAATCAACCTTTTAAAGAATACTAGAGTATTCATGCTTAAAATATGATTCTTTCTTATTTTAAGACAGTATAATTTATTGGATAAATGTAAATATATTTAACAAACATGTGTAATTATATTTTAGTTAGTTCTATTTATTTATTCCAATATAATGACTATGTGTTAAATACCATTTAAAATAATAATATTATATTATTATTTTTTTAGTATAACTCAATGTTGTCTGCAACATAAGTTTTCAAAGAAACCCATTTTTGCATATCAGGTATGCCATTGACCATAGAATCCGCTTTAAATTAAAATTAATATTTAATTTACAAATATTAATAAATATAAAAAATTTCATATTCTTTATTTACCTGGGATGTTACATCCATCCCCACTTTTGGAAATTGCGTCCTTGTAATTTTAAAAGTGGGATTGGAAACTTCATTGATAGTCCCACATCAAAAAATGATTAAATAAAACTATCACTTTAAAAGATAGAAATATATGTAAAACGGTCACCTGAGATAATCCATACATGGATTCTATGAAAACATGGATATGGAGTAGAAAATTAGTGTCATGTTCAGATGGAGAGTGATAGAAAATATGAATAGGAGAAAGTTAACCACCAGAAAATCACAAACTTTTGATGGGTTAAACGGTCATTGATTCCTCAGTAGGAAAACTGATTTTTTTTGTTTAAAGTTACTTTCCATAATGTTGAAGAATTTATTTATGAGCTTAACTAAAAATATAAGGAAACATACTTACATGTCATATAGACTTTCATCCTTCACTAAATTCCTACAACAAACTCATCTATTCTCCAAACGACGAGAATTCCAGATGACTTGGTCACACCTAAAGCACTAGAATCAACTTCTAGAGTATCAGATAATATAAAAAAGATGAACTATATATTTCCCCCATATTTATACATCATCCAAAACCAAAAAGGTTAGTACAATATCTGATAATCCCCAAAAAGGATAATCATTTATAAAAATAAATACAACTCTTATTCTCCAAAATTCAACAAACAGTACCCAAAGTACTACAAATACCATTATATATACAAAAATCCTTAAAATTAATCAATGTAATCCAAACTAATATTGAAAACCAAAATTCAGAAGGATTTAATCACATAGTCTTCCACAGTAAATCTTATCATTTATCTACAAATAACATCGACAACTCTTAAAGTCTCTTACTAAAGTGTAATTAACCTAGTCACATATTTCCAAAGATAGGTTAATCATTTCCACTAATAAACTGAAGATCCATATGTACAAAATAAAACATATATTCTTCCAAAAATAAAATTTTACCATTACTCCTCAATTCAAATCCCAAATTATTCTATTTTTCACAGGCATATAGTGTTTCCCCAAAATAGAGAACATCTTCCAAAATAAACTTTATCACTTAATCACCAAATCATTTTCCTATATTAAGGATATCAATTTAATATAACCTAACTTCCCATAGTCAAATTATTCTTTATACATAAAATCATTTAAACAAAAATAATAATCCATACCAACTAGGGAATTCATTTAGGCTAGTGGTAGGTGATGCACCCTTACCACCCTTCGGTTGGGTGTTTGATTCCAACCGCCTTTTCAGATGCTATAGGTTGTCACCCATATTATAGGTTTCCCTTTTTATAAAACTAAAAAATAACCCTACCATGTTTTAACCTCAAAGTTTCTCTTATACCTTTCATTTTCATCCCAACACATTAATACATCAACATCTTATATTTTGTCATTTGTTTTCACCTCTATATGATAAAATAAAACTATTCCTAATAGAAATAATATCATACCTTGTTCATGGTGTCTATATGGTTTGATAATCATCTTGTTCATGGAGGTATAAGGTCCATGCATTGCAACAATGATTTTGAGATCCTTCAAAATAATTTGCTTCCTTCATCCAAATACACCTTGTACAACTTGGGTCATATGGGTGTATACAGAAAAACAGTCTCGGAAAATAATCATGTATGACATGTAATTTCAAAACATCTTATAAAACATGCTTTTTATAAAACTATCGGACTAGGTGTGAGTTGAAACATTCAATCAATGTTTCATTTAAAATACCGTAAGTATGGGTTGAGAGAAAATATTGCAAAAGAAAATATAAATAGGTTACGCAAGGGTCTCCTTCTTCAACATATTTTTCAAAATCATAATATGCTTCAAAATCTTGTGATTTGGTAAAATATTTGAAAATGCCTTGATAATATTTAACTTTATTGAAAATATGAGAATATTGTGAAAATAGTATTTTATTAAATACAACCCATAAGAAAAGATGATATCGATGTATAGTGGTGGTGTTTGATATCTCAAACAACTTCTTACAAGTGAGTTGTATGCTAGAAAAAGTTTAACAATCATCTGAACATGACTTTGAAATAACTATTGCAAGCATGTCATCAGGAAGATATAGTAATGCAATTTGAGATTATCCTCCTTACATTTTTAACTGACATTCCTTGATCTTAGAATGTTATAAAATAGGTATTTTACTGAAATAATAGACATAGGGACTAACCATGTGTTTAATGAAAACTCCATAGCCCTAAATTTTTCTAAACTGACCTTTGATACCATCTATAAGGACCCAACCTTCAGACATTACTTAATATAGAGTTAAATAAAGAATTATAATTGATGATTTTTTAATATTTAGAGTTTTATAGAATTAGGTCATAACTATTACATATCAACTAGAATATTAAATAAAGACACTACTACTCAATATCCAATTTTTCAAAAAATAGAACACTTAAAAAGAAACATGTCTAGTTCCATGTTTTAGATAGCATGACTTTTCCATGATCCCATCCTTGACCCTATTCCACTTTATGTCCTGTGAAAAACATTTCAAAAACATGGGATGAGCAGAAAATTTCAGTAAGGGATACCATAAAATGAAAACTGTTAGTTTTTCAAAATAATAAGTAAACCATGAATACTTTATCATAAGTAATAATTTCCACCTTTATGAAGTAGTAAATACTCTTCACTAAATAAAAGATCAATACTTACCATTTTGTAACCAAAATTTTACCATAAAACCCATAGAAAGAATACATAACATATAAAGTTAACTTGGGACACAATTATACTTAGATGTAATAACCATACGATCGACTTCCACACATATCACTAAATGGAATAGCCGTACGACCGACTTCCATACCCAATGAATTGGAGGTTATAACGTAACCCCCGTCCTAGTTTATCACCGCACCACCTTTCATTGGGTTTATCATGTAACCACTAATAAAATGTCCAAGGACCATTATAAATCATAACTCATAAAACAATCAGGAAGTAAAGATAACATTTCTACATTGCAATCACAATATATCATTTCAAGATATCGACGTAATCAATGCTTTATCAAAACCACTTTCAAACCCATTTAAAACATTTAATAAATATATTTTTGAATCATAGTGTCCCATACCAAATAGAATCTTTTAAAGGTATAAACATTTTAAAACATTAATTTATATATAAATAAATCCTTAAAACCATTTTGAAAATATGAACATTAATGATAAATATTTATAATAATAAATCATTAAAAACAATATTTTAGTTAAGTAGTTCTTAACCAAATAAAAGATGCTTGAATATATATAATTTTGGAATGAAACTTAATAAAAACAATATAATATCATGATAATAAAGGGATTAATGATATAATATTTCAATGGATAGTATATAAACCATATAAAAGTGAATCGGTGTATAACAATAATTATTTCTCAATGGAATGTAAATTGAGATGAAATCACTTATAAAGACAGTATCCTTAGATTAAGGATAAATGAACTAAATAATTATGTGTAAAATAAATAAATACACTCAATATGATTGGATATTAAGTGTAAATCAATCAAAGTACATTCACACATGTTATTTTAAAAACAAAACCAATGACATTGATGTTTAACTCAATGAATGGAAATTGAGTTATAATTACCCTTATCAAGTTCATATCAATGACTTGAAGAATTATCAATGGAGTGATTATGTGTTTCAAAAGTATATCCACACAAAAAGGAGTGAAAATTATGACATAATTAATTAATTAATTATTTCACACATAATCATATCATGACATAATCAAGAAGTATAATATTAACCCAATGAATGGAAATTGGGTTAAGAAGTTCCCTTATGAAAATTTAGCAGCCTAACGATGTCAATTAAAAATTCAGAAAATGAATTGATGAGAGAAAAATGGGTCTCTCATCACATGGAAATAAAATGTACGATAATAAGGATATATAATAACATATCAAAACATTTGAAAATTGAAATTTAAAGACATAACATAAAATAAGCCTTTTACTAAAAGAGTATGGGGAAAGGTTACCTTACAGATTTGGTAACTTACGAAAAATTCACCACATGAAAGAAGGATCATAAAATAAAGATATAAATACCAATTAATTAAATCATATTATACAAATAATAAAATTATAGGAAGTACATACACCACACAAAATGAAATAGTGGGAAATATAGCATGAATCTCACAGGAATAAAAAGTGAGATGAAAACCCCTTGCCAAATTGTAATCAATCGAGTCATATGGCCAAAAGTTAATAACCACCAAATGAATCAAAAAATACCATGAATATAAATATAATAATGATAATATATATCAAATTTCAGTAAACATTACACCACATGTGATAAATAAGTGGAGAACAATGTAAATATCACAGAATTAAAAGTTAGATAAAAAACCCCTTACCACAAGTCAAACTTGTCTTGTATGCTCCTTGTTCTTCCAAAATAATAAACATAATTTAATTTATATTTTCTTAAGAAAAATTATATTGTATTATTACTCCTTTTATATTACTTATTATCTTTCTATAACAATTAGTAAATTATTTGAGTTCATATCGGACATTTTGTCGATGTTGGGAAAATGAACTTGTTATAATTACACATTGTCCATGTGGTCAAAAGTATATTGTCTCAAGAATATTATTCATGATTTAAATACCATATATATAATATATATATCTAGTGTATATATGTATTTATAATAGTACATATCATTTGGATATAATAAATGAAATGCACCATTTATTGAGACGGTAAGTTGTACGTACGCATGAACACTTATTTCATTTCTATTTCGTATTTCAATGGATTGAAAAATTAATTATACATAGGAATATTATTATTTCAGTATAATATCATATATAATTTCATTAACACCATCCTTTATACTTCCCACGTGTGGCATGAACGAGTCATATCGCTTTGAGGGGGAATAGTCCGCACTTCCTCAAATGAAATTGTTGTATTTACCCATTATGGAAACCATAAAGGTATGCTATAATGAAAAATAGAGAAGTAAAGAGACTATATAAATATAATATATATCACATATAAATATAGTTCCATAATAATGGCCACCATGAGAGGTGGTTGAAGATATTTGAACAATCGTCATTTTGTGAGGTAGTAGTTCGCTGTCCACAGAAACAATATGTTCATATCCATTAGATTAATGTGTGTGTAAGTGTTGTTTGAATAAATCTCATAGAAACAACCGAGTATATTGAGTATACTTTTTATTATATAAAAAAAATTAATAAATATATTTTATGGGTTGGAGAAGTAAAATAAAAGATAAGAACATAAGAGAAGATGTTTCCTTTAAATCGGGTAACTCCCTTTCGTTTGAACCAAAAGGTTTAATTGAATTTCCTTCTGCATAGGGGAGGTATTCTAGGAGGAAGAGAGGGATGTATGGAACTTAATTGGACAGAGTTTAGATGAGACAAAGGGCTTGAGATGTGTTAGGAATGGTTTATAATTGGTCTCCTTTTATAAGGGGGAGGATAGGGATTTTTAGGAATGTTTGAAAATATTATTTTATTATATAATTATTTTCTATTTATATAGGTCCAAAAATCATTAAAGTTGAAGCTAAGTTGACTATTTTTCAAAATAAAAACATACAATAAGAACTGGATAGGTTTTAGATATTTTTTTATTTTTATAATCTTATTTATTTAAATAATTCATTAATGAGGTAAACACTACATCATTATTGTGTCATAAATAATTTTATTTTTTTGATGTCTAAAAATTAAAAAAAAAGTACTCTGATGTGAGAAATATTTTTACATTTCTAATTAATATTTATAGTTGAAGATATATGTCCCGACCCGTCCTCGGGGCCCGTGCTGGGACTACCCCAAACCCGCCTTCCATATGCCAGGGGCTGGCGACTAGCACCAAAGGCGTAATCCCAATAAAAGGGAAGGCATTGCCTTTTAAACCTGTAAATAGCATCTACTGAGTCATCCTTTGGGAATCCCACCTAAATGGTGGGTATAGATGGCCTCCTCAGCACCTCAGGTCCGTCCTTTCGCTCCGTTTACGTCTCACCAAGTGGTCCACCTCTGGGTACCATCCAGCTCCACAACACTCTACTTCAATCAATGATGTCCGTCGTCTTCAACCAACACAATGATGTGAAGGCATCTCCCGTGAAGGGGTGAGTATAACGATACTCAATAGGGACCTTGAGAGCCCGAAAGGTCTCCCATAATCCATGAAGGATAAACCACTAAAGGAAGGATAAAATCACGAAGTATCGACCAACCCTAATTAGGTATATGCCCATACGTATACCTTAGTTATCAACCACAGTTCAGCTCCAACTCTCGAGCCAATGCACAACCCAGTCCAGACAGGAAGTAAAGTAAATCACCACAAAGATAAACGATTGATGTTAAGACTCATCTCACACATGTATACATCTTTCTTAAGGTGATAGAGATGATCATTTGTAGTCACTGATTCATCTATGCTTTCAAACGCACGTACGATCCAAGTATAGAAGTCGTCACAATCAAACCCACGTAGGATCCTAGTACAGAAGTCGTCACTGTCGAACCCATGTAGGATCCAAGTACATAAGTCGTCACTGTTGAACCCATGTAGGATCCAAGTACAGAAGTCGTCACTGTCGAACCCACATAGGATCCAAGTACAGAAGTTGTCGCAGTCGCAGCCAGCTCTAGGGTTCCCGCACACAGCACGCTCGATTCCGGGAGGGTCTGATCCTTGAGCCATATGTCTATACATCAACCATAAAGAAGTCCTGAGTTGATGTATCCCATAGTTTCATGTCATCAAAAGGAACCCAACGCGACAGACGGCGCCTCAATCAGACGCCCGATCTGAGAGTTATTGGCTTTTCCGTTCCAAGGGCCCGGTTGAAATTATGCTGCTTCCAAACCCGGCTATTTTCCAAAGTTGTCAAAAACTCACTTGGAGTATCTCAAAAGGACCGTCTCATCGCGAGGATCCCAGTTCCATAGACGGCACGTCAATCAGATGCGCGGTCTAGAAAATATTTACGTTTAAGCGATACGGGCCCGGGCTGTCAAGCCAAGTGGGCTGTCAGGTCGGCCCGACACGGTTTGGTGGGTCCGACCCGGCTAGGGGTCGGCCTGGCCCAAAGGAGTGTGGCCCACCCAGGGACCTGGCCCAGTGGGTCCGACCCATTTGGGGGGTTGGGTCAACCCGATGGGGCGTGGCCCACCAGCGAACCCGGCTCGTGGTTGCGGGCCGGTTCGGCTCGCCCGGCGGCGTCGAGTGGCGCCACCCCTCCTTGCTGCCCAGCCGACCGAAGCCGGCTGGTTTTTTCTAGCACAATCGGCCCGTGGTTGCGGGCCACGGTTCCTCCGCATGCGACACCAAGCCGTGCCGCGGTTCCCCTCAGCCCGGCCGGCACGCGGCCGGCCTACGGAAGCGGGCCACATCTCCTCCGCAGCGCGACGCCAAGAGGGCACCGTGGTCTCCTGCCCGGCCGGCCGTTGCCGGCCAGCTTTTCCGGTTAGCGGCCTACACAGCGGGACTCAGTCTTCCGCAACACAACGCCAAGGAGGCTCCACGGTCCTCTAGGCCGACCGGCTTCGGCTAGCTGGTTCGCTTCGTCCGAGCGGCCAGCACCACAAGTCGGAGTTTCCTCCACGCGGTAGGGGCGACCGCACCGATCCTCCACCGCCGTGGCCTAGCTTAGCCACGACCTTTGGTTTCCGCCTCCTTTGTTCACTGACACCTCATGGCTGTGGCCACTTCCTTCGGCACGGTGTGATGACACCGCACCCTTCCGGCTCTGCTTCCGTCGGCAAATAAACCAACAAGCAACAGAGGAACGCTGGGCCATGTTGGTTCGGACCGCGCCCTCTTTACTATATGATTTCATTTGGCCAATGACGAACCAAGGTATTCAAATTAGAATGAGGTACAATTTTATTCAATTAAAATTAATCATATCCCTATACCTCGTATTTGATGTTGCACGTCGACGAGCTGCGGAAGACGAGCATCAAGGTAGTCGGGCGTCGCGGAAGATGGTGTTGCGTAACACGGATATCATTCCATCAAAGTCAGAGGAAAAATTCGTTAGTCATTGGTGATGATCTCTATGGTCGGAATCTTCTCCCTTGATGCAGAGGAAGAGAAAGGAATATGGGTGTTCTTCGTGGGTGTCACCATTCTTTGTCGAGAGTGGGCATCCTTCGTCACTGGAAGAAGGCTCTCCCAGTACTCCTTATCCTGCTTTGCTCTCCACCAAGAAGTTAAGCCCAAAAATAATAGAGAATGTTCTATATTATTTTTATGGAAAAAAAATCAAGATTTATCGCTCATAAAAAGTGACAACACATAGATTAAATGGGGAGAGATGGATTTAAAAATATTTGAATTAAAATTGAATTAATTCACTTCATTAATGGTGGAGTGTTGGAAAAAATTAAAACATGGAATTCCGAGAGTTCAAGGGGGTTTCAAGGGAGTTTAAAGGGCTTGTGTTCGTGTGGGACCCACAAAACATTATCTTCTCATGAGAGGTTATGTGGGGGTGTGACCCACCACCAACCTCCCTTTGTAGATAACAACAACTAACTAAATAAAATTGTGTAACACATCAATTTTATTTAATTTATTATGAAACCCCAAAATTAACTTCTGCTCTGTATAAAACACAATTACGGTAAAGGTCCTCTTAAGAGAATACTGGCACTACAAGTTCATCGGTGTCCTCAGATTTCCATTCTGAGCACTGGTTCAAAAGATATAAAAACCCACACGTACGTTTACTGAACGTACTAGAACGAAACTTCAGAAATTGATTTTGGGCACACCGGGCCTCAGAATCAGGCGCTGTCAAAAACTGCGGACTCATAAAACTCAAAAGAATTTATGAAAAAAAAAATCTTTGAAATTTCTTGGTCTTTACATTACCCCCACCTTGGGGCTTTATATCCTCGTAAAGCTATAACACACACTAGGGAAATAAAAGTGGGTATTGTGCACGCAACCGAGCCTCCCGCTCTCACGTGCTCTTCTAGTGGTTCTCGTGCTGCCAGCGAATGCACACCAAAGGGATTGAATATCCATGTTGGACCCTCTCCTATCGATCCTCGATCTCCACCAGGACCTCCGTGAATGTCGCCCCATCATCGATGTCCAGCTTCCCGTGGTCAAAGATGTGGGACGAGTCATGCACGTATCTCCTCAGCTGAGATATGGGGAAGACGTCGTGCACCTGGTGCAACTGAGGTGGAAGGGCCAGGCGGTAAGCCACCTCACCTACCCTGCCGAGGAACTAGAAAGGCCCAATGAATTGCGGTGATAACTTGTTGCCCTGGCCAAATCTCCATAGACCTCATCGAGGTGAGATCTGTAGGAAGACGTGGTCTCTATCCTCGAACTCCAATGGTCTCCATCCCCTATCAGCATAAGACTTATGTCTTCTCTGTGCAGTCTTCATCCTCTCTCGGATGATCTGAACCTTCTCTATCATAGCCTGCACCATCTCTAGTCCTACAAGTGATGACTCCCCTGGGTCAGTCCAACACAGAGGTGATCTGTAAGGTCGGCCATACAGTGCCTCGTAAGGTGCCATTTTGATGGTGGAGTGGTAGCTGTTGTTGTACGCAAACTCCACAAAGGGTAAGTGATCCACCCAACTGTGAACAAAGTCAAGGACACATGCATGGAGCAAGTTCTTGAGAGTCTAAATGGTCTTCTCAGTCTGACCATCTGTTTGAGGATGGAAGGCGGTGCTCAAGTGAAGTTGCATGCCAAAAGCCTCCTATTACCCCTTCCATAGCCGGGAAGTGAAATGATCATATCAATCGGAGACGATAGTCGATGGCACACCATGAAGCTGTATGATCTCCTGAACTTAGAGGCGTCCCAAGCTCTCCACTGATCACTGCTCTCTGATTGGTACGAATTGGGCCGACATGGTGAGTCAGTCAATAATCACCTAGATAGAGTCGTTTCCTCTGGATGTACGTGGAATCCCTGTCACAGAATCCATGGATATTCCGTCCCACTTCCACTCTGGGACCTCTAAGGGTTGTACCAAGCCTACTAGTACCTGGTTCTCCTCCTTCGCCTGCTGACAAGTGAGGCACTGTGATAAAAACTCTGCTACAACCTTCTTTATACCCGACCACCAGTGCAGTCATCTGAGGTCTTGATACATCTTCTCCACTCCTGGATGTACCGCTAGAGGGGAAGTGTGAAACTCCATCATCACATCCTCCTGTAGTGAAACTAGTACCATGGTACATCCTCTGAAGAGGATGACATGTTCCCCGCCTTCTGAAAATCCATCAGGTTCTTGCCCTGAGGATATCTGAGTACGTCACGTCTCACAGTCAACGCCCACACACTGTGCCTCCCTAACCCGCTGAAGTAGTGGAGGAGTGACTGTGAGAGACTATATAAAGGCTGCTCCATCCTTATCCACAAAGGATATCTGTAATGCGGCTAGCTACTCTGTCGCCTCTCCTTGCAGCTGAATGCCTGGTCTCCTACTGAGAGCATATGATACAACGTTCCCTTTCCCACGTGTATAGACTATCTCGAAATCATAGTCCTGGAAGAACTCGATCCATTTCTGTTGTCTCTGGTTCAGGTCCTTCTCTGAGAAGATGCACCTTAGACTGTGGTAGTCAGAATAGACTATAAAATTCTCTCCAATAAGATAGTGCCACCACATCTTCAAGGCGTAGACCACTGCTACTAACTCGAGGTCCTGGGTAGCTTAGTTCTACTCGTGCTATCTCAACTTCCATGAAATATACACGATCACTACTCACTCCTGCATCATGAAACACCCAAGTCCGGTCTCTGATGCGTTGCAGTAAACTACGTACCCAACACCCACCTCCGGTAGCCTCAAGATGGGCACACTGTTCAATCTATGACTTAGCTCCTAAAAGCTCTACTGGCATCTCTCTGACCACACGAAGGGTTTCCCCTTCTTTGTCAATGCTGAAAGCTATACTGAAACTCTAGAGATGTCTGGCACAAATATCCGATAGTATCCATCCAGATTCAGGAAACTCCGTACCTCCATCACACTCCTAGGTAGCTCCCAAAAACTCACTGCATTGATCATCCCTGGGTCCACTACAACTCCAGCCTCTGAGATAATGTGTCCCAAGAAATGAACCTCTCGAATCCATAACTGGAACTTCAAGATCTTACCATAAAGATGGTTCTCTCGGAGTGTATCCAGTACCAGCCAAATATGGTAGGCATGCTCCTCCTCAGTAGTCGAGTAAATCAGTATGTCATCGATGAAGACAATGATAAATTGATCAAGGTAAGGCTGGAAGATCCTGTTCATGAGACTCATGAACACTGCTGGAGCATTTGTTATGCCGAAGGGCATAACCAAGAACTCGTAGTGGCCATACCCACACCTGAAGGCCATCTTCTGCACATCCTCATCTCGAACTATGAGCTGGTGATAGCCTGACCTGAGGTCTATCTTTGAGAACCATCGTTCTCCCTTGAGCTGATCAAATAGGTCGTCAATCCTCGAGAGTGGGTACTTGTTCTTCACGGTCACTAGATTAAGGCGATGGTAGTTGACACACAGTCGCAAGCTCTCATCCGCCTTCTTGGCGAACAAAATCGAAGATGCCCAGGGTGAAAAACTTGGTCAGATAAATCCCTTTCCCTATAAGTACTCTAGCTGTACCCACAGCTCACGAAGCTCGGCGGGAACCTTCCGATATGATGGAGTAGATATCGGTACTGTCCTGGGGTACATGTCAATGTAGAAGTCTACCTCTCTGTGAGGAGGTATTCCTGTAATGTCGTCAGGGAAAACATCTGTGTACTGATCCACCACAACAAAAAAACTCAGACTCCGCACATCAACCTATCCGAGGATAAAACTAGCCAACTTATGTGTGATCAGTTACCCCTTCCTCTGCGTACGTCCTTCTTGCACAGCAAAGGCTCCCTTATAGCTGGTGAAGGTGAACCTAGTCCCATCTATGCAGATGCATTGCACTTTGCGTCTAATACAGTCAATATGAGCATGAACTATGGATAACCAGTCCATTCCCAAGATGACGTCGTAAGTCCTCGACGCCACTACAAGAAGATCTCAGTCAAAGCTCTCTCATTCTAGAGTAATCTCACACCACAGGCAGCAGTGCGTAATCACCGATTCACCTCCCATAGGAGTCTTTAGCCGTATGGATCGAGCCAATGGCTCTGTCAGAATCTCTGAGCTCCGAACAAGGGAAACGAAAATAAAAGAATGACTCACACCTGTGTCTATAAGTACTGCACCACAGGTGGAGTAGACACATATAGTACCTCGAATCATATTAGGTGCACCGTGGTTATAGGCCTCAAATGCCTGGATCTGAGCCCGCCTCTGTTCGCCAGCTCCTTGTGGTCAGGGTGGACCTCCTGATGGTGGTGGTGCTAGTGCCTTGAAATGTCATCCACCACCTACTCCTTGGCCAGGTCCTCTTCCACATTCGCCTGCTCCCGGTGTAACACCACGGTCAAACCTCTACCTCTGCCTGGGAGGTCCCTCTAATGTCTGCTGCTCATCCGCATGGAAGGTTGGGCAGTCTCGAGCCATGCGACCTTACCCGCCTCATGCATAGCACTGCCTGCCCCTCATATGACTAGCTCTGTTTCATGTGCCCCAAACAAACGAACCTGTATCCTATGGTTGCCCACCTGATGGCCTGGTCCGCTTGGACCAGTATGTCAATTGTCTACTGCTGACTACATAAGACTCCGCTACGTGTCATCCTGCGGAGGGTCTCACCACTGGTGACTGCTCAGTGAGAAAACTCTCCCCTAGAAGTGCTCTCTCCAGCACCCCCGCCTGTGTCGAAATGCTGAGGGGAATCATCGAAGCCCTGATCTCATTCCTGAGTCCTTGCTCGAAGGTCAGAGCCCTAAAGAATGGGTCCCGTACCATATCCATGGAGTAGCGTGAGAGGTCGGTGAACCTCACTAAGTACTTAGATACTATCATGCTGCCCTGTTGCAGATGTAGTAACTCCTGAATCTGCACCGCATGAAGGGTGGATGGAACAAACTCTGAGTAGAAGAGACTCTCAAAGTTAGTACAGGGAAAAGATTTCTTATCATGCACCTGGAGCATCAGGATCCACCATCTACCTGATGTTGCGTGCAGGAGGCTCGCAGCAAGGATCACCACAAGGTTGGCTGGTGTCCCAACCAATACAAAAACTATCATGATAGCCTCCATCCAATCCTCAGCTGCCTGTGGGTCCGTCTATCCCTGGAACATGGGCGGCCTCTGGCGTTGGAACTCATGCAACACACTCAGTCGGCTTGCACTCTCGGTTTCTGGGGATGGTGGTATCGGTGGTCCAGCGGGTAGAGGTGCCACTGGTACCTCCACTGTGAGGGGACCCTACCCCGAGGCCTCGTCGCTCGGTGGACTACCATCTCATAGGTAACTCGGAACCCTAGCTGGCTGCCTTCATGGGGCCATCCTAAAAAAAACAAGTGCGCCACTATTAAAACAGTATACCTGGTGACCTGAGACAAAGTAATCATGAAGAAATTTTTTTCAAATGAAACAAAAACACAATCAATGTTTTCGTAAACTGAGTCGGAAATCAGATGTCAGGGTCCTGGTGTATGGATACATCAGTCTCCGCCCCAACACTAGACTCCATGGACTGAAAAACACACTCAATACTCTTAAAATTATTACTACATAGAAAGAATGATCAGAGTCCAGAGTTCTGTGGTAGAAACGACTCCTCTGATACCAATTTGTCACGACCCATCCTCTAGGCCCGTGCCGTGACTACCCCAAGCACACATTCCATAGGCCAGGGGCTGGAGACTATCACCAAAGGAGTAATCCCGATAAAAGGGAAGGAATTTCCTTTTAAACCTATAACACACACACACAGTATGAACACAAGCGGTAGAGGCAACAACTAAAAATAAAGACTGAGTAAATCTGAATACAAAAGTAAGTGCTGAAAGGAAAGGGGCCATAAATACAAGCCCAACCGTAAATTACAACTGCAGAAAAGTAAACAGCAACTACTGAGTTGTCCTCGGGGAATCCCACCTGAAGGCTGGGTAAAAATGTCCTCCTCAACACCTCAGGTCCGTCCATCCGCTCTGTTTACTTCTCGCCAAGTGGTCCACCTTCGGGTTCCGTCCAACTCCACAACACTGCCTTGATCAGTGTTGTCCGTCATCTGTAACCAACACAACGAAGTGCGGGCATCACCCGTGTAGGGGTGACTATAACGATACACAGTAGGGATCCCAAGACCCACGGAGGTCTATCAGAATCCATGAAGGATAAACCACTAAAGGAATGATACAATCACGATGTATCAACTAACCCTACTTAGGTATATGCCCATACATATACCTATGTTATCATCCAAAGTTTAGCTCCAACTCCCGATCCCAAGCACAACCCAGTCCACACATGATGTAAAGTCAAAGACCACGAATATAAATGATTGAAGTCAAGACTCAACTCACACAGGTATACATATTTCGTATAGCGATGGAGATGAACACTTGTAGTCACTGATTCATCTAAGCTGTCGAACCCATATAGGATCCAAGTACATAAGCCTTCATTGTAGAGACAACATAGGATCCAAGTACCGAAGTCGTCACTGTTGAACACAGGTACGATCCTAGTACAGAAGTCTTCGTAGTCGCATCCTGCTCTATGGTTCCCGCACAAAGCATGCTCGATTCCGGGAAGGTCCGCTCCTCAAGCCAAGTGTCGATTCATCAACTATCCTGAAGTACTAAGTTGATGTATCCCTTAGTTCAGTCTACTCATAAGAAAACCAAAACGATAGACGGCACGTCAATCGGACGCCCGGTCTGAGATTTATTGGCCTTTTCCATTCTAGGGGCCCGGTTTGAATTATGCTCGTTCGAACCCCAGTCATTTTCCAAAGTTGTCGAAAAATCACTTGTCATATTGAAAAAGGACCATCTCGTCACAAGGATCCCAGTTCCATAGATGATGAGTCAATTAGACATGTGGTCTAGAAAATATTTAAGTTTAAGCGATACGGGCCCGACTCATCAAGCCCAGTGGGATGGCGGGTTGGCCCGACCCGGTTTGGTGGGTC
Source organism: Viscum album (assembly GCA_963277665.1). NCBI lineage: Eukaryota > Viridiplantae > Streptophyta > Magnoliopsida > Santalales > Viscaceae > Viscum > Viscum album. Next base: position 339,319,286 of record OY728131.1, read on the forward strand.
CGACCCAGCTGGGGGTCTGCCTGACCCAGTGGAGCGCAACCCACCCCGGGAACCACCCCGATGGGACCGACCCATTGTGTGTGTGTGTGGGGGGGGGGGGGGGGGGGTCGGCCCAACCCAGTGGGGCACGGCCTGCCCGTGAACCCGGCCTGCGGTTGCGGGCGTGTTCGGCTCGCCCAGAGGCACCGAGCGGCGCCACCCCTCCTTACTGCCCGGTCAACCATAACCGGATGGATTTGTCTAGCCTCGAGTGGATATCGGTTGTGGGCTGTATTTCCTTTGTACGCGGTTCTAAGAGACACCACAGTTCCCCTCATCCCGGTCGGCAGGCGGCAGGCTGGTTTGTCCACCAAGCGGCCCGCGGAAGAAGGTTGCGTCTCCTCCGCAGTGCGGTGCCAAAAGGGCCCCACAGTCTCTTTCCCAGCCGGTTGTAGCCGGCCGGCTCATCCAAAAAGCGGACCGCACAGTGGGCCATGGTCTTCCAATAGCGCTATGCCAAGGAGGCTCCACGGTCCTCCAACTCGGCCGACTGTGGCCAGCCGGTTCGCTTCATCCGAGCAGCCCGCACCATGGGCCACCGTTTCCTCCATGCAGCCAGCGCGACGGCGCCGGTCCTCCACCACCGCGGCCTAGCCTGGCCACCGCCTTCGGTCACCTCATCCTTCATTTGCCGCTTCCTCATGGCCGTGGACACTTCCTCTGGAACAGTGCGACGGCACCGCACCCTTCCATCTCTGCCTCCATCGCCAAATAAGCTAACAAGCAACGGAGGAACACCGGGCCATGTTGGTTCGGCCTGTGCTTTCCGTATTAGATGATAACATTTAGCCAATGATGAACCAAGGTATTCAAAAAATAATGAGGTAAAATTTTATTCAATTAAAATTAATCATATCCCCCTACCTTATATTTGACGTTGCAAGTCGACGATCCGCAGAAGACGAGCATCGCGGTAGTCGGGCATCGTGGAAGACAACATTGCGTAAGATGGATAACGTTCCATCAACATCGGAGGAAAAATTCATTAGTCATTGGAGATGATCTCTACGGTCGGCGTATTCTCCCTTGATGTGGAGGAAGAGAAAAGAAGATGGGCGTTCTTCGTGGCCGTCGTCGTTCTTTGTCGAGAGTGGACGTCCTTCGTCGTTGGAAGAAGGCTCTCCCTCTCCTCATTCTCCTCCTTAGCTTTCCACCAAGAAGTTAAGCCCAAAAATAATAGATATTGTTCTCTATTATTTTTATGGAACAAAACCCAAGAGTTATCCCTCATAAAAAGTGACAAAACATAGATTAAATATGGAGATATGGATTCAAAGAGATTTTAATTAAAATTGAATTAATTCATTTCATTAATGGTGTAGTGTTGGAAAAAATTAAAACAAGGAATTCCAAGAGTTAAAGGGGGTTTCAAATGAGTTTAACGGGCTGGTGTTCGTGTGGGCCCCACCACATATTATCCTCTCATGAGAGGTTATGTGGGGCTGGGCCCCACCACCAACCTCCCTTTGGAGATAAAAACTACCATCTAAATAAAATTGTGTAACACATCAATTTTATTTAATTTATTATTAAAACCCCAAAATTAAATTTTGCTCTGTATAAAATGAGACTGCGGTAAAGGTCCTCTTAAGTGAATACCGGTGCTGTGAGTTAATCGGTGTCCTAAGATTTCAATTCCGAGCACTGGTTCAAAAGATAGAAAAACCCACACGTACGTTTATTGAAAGTACCCGAACAAAACTTCAGAAATTGATTCTGGGAACACTGGGCCTCAGATTCAGGCGCCTTCAGAAACTACGAACTTATAAAATTCCAAAGAATTTAAGAAAAAAAATTTCCTTGAAATTTCCAGGTATTTACAATATAACTTATATAATTCAATGTAAAAATTTATTTTCTATAAGATATATATTGATCTCATTTTTTTCTTCACTTTAAATTAATTAATATAAAGTGTAATTATCATACCCAAGTGGCTACATGGGGTCTTAAATCTACCCAAGGATGACCATGGTCAGACATGTATCAAAAAATAGGAATAGAAAATTTTTTAGTGTGATTTATTATTATTATTATAATATTATTGTTTACCCTTATTTACCTAATTTACCCTTAACCATGGTAAATAAAATTTTAAATAAAGTAAACATTCATAATGTATAAAAACAAAAAAATACCTATTTACATGCTTTGGACATCATTATTCCAAAAATAGAATCCACTTTTCCAATTTCAAAACACAGAAGTGGAATAAAGTAATTTAAAATTAATTCCCGTTGTCAAAAACAAAAAGTGTGTTTTTAAGAAATAATAACATCAAAAGATTGAAACTTGTTAATGTCCAATTTCAAAGTGAAATTACTTACAATTCCCAAAATTGGATTAAATGGTAAAAATATAATATAATTAAACTTTAAAACCAATTAAAAACATAAACTAATCATATAAATAAATTAGATAAAAAGGTATTTTTGAATTAAAATACAGTATTTTTCACTATTCATTTAAAAATGAACATTATCAAAAAATTACCAAAATTTTATCCAAAATAAATTTTGATGTCATGATTCTAAAGAAAAATTTTATTTTTTCAAATAGAACATATAAAATTGAAAAAAACCATATTCAAAAGGGGTTTGCTGTCAATAGGTGGTAAATTGACCTTTTAATTAATATTAGAGTATTTATGCTTAAAATCAGATTTATTCATATTTTAAGCCTCTAAAATTTATTGGATAAATGTAAAGAAATATAACAAACATGTGTAATCATATTTTAGTTAGTTTTGTTCATTTCTTCTAATACAATGGCTTTTCCTTAACTACCATTTAAAATAATAATATTATATTATTATTTTTCAGTATAACTCAACGTTGGGTGCAATGTAAGTTTTCAAAGAAACCATTGTTACGTAATTGGTATGTCATTGATCATATCATTCCCTTTAATGTAAAATTATTATTTAATTTAAAAATATTAATATATATAAAAAATTTCATATTCTTTATTTACCTAGGATGTTACAATTTACATTTTCAAAGTAATGTCCAAATACATTAATGTTGAAGGTGTTGAATAGGTGAAAGAAGTAGAGATAGAAAATAAAATATACTTTGAAGAGTAAGTCATATGATGATACACTCCCATATATTTCCATCAGTGAATATATATCTCTATGGATTAGTACATGAAGAATAAGTTAGACTTGTTATAATATATTTCTAGGATGGAAGGAAAAGAGAAGGAATCATAATTTTCTCAATCAATTTCTCAATATATTTCTCCACCAGTTGAATATAGTATTATACCAATGGAAATTATATCCATGTCACCGGATAAGTCAACAAACCCTGATAAAAAAATAATTTTATCCCTTAACATATAATACTTTACTAAATTATGAATCTATAATTTTTGATAAATTTGAGAAATTTTATAAAACATATATGTAAGAAGAATGTATAGTTTTGAAATGGAAAAAAATATAATGATGGAGTTAATACTAAATGATAGTACTATGGTTAGACATTTATATATATTTATGTTGAGAACTTTTATCCTATAATGATTGTGAATTATTTAATATATAGAGAAAATGTTTAGGTAGAAAGAAGTAAATTGATTAACTCATATGAGAATGTTATTCAAAACATATGACTTTAAGAGAAAGGAATGAAAGGTAACTAAGTATTATCATTGATTAATTATGAAAGATGAGGAATATAATTTTATTTCTTGTGAGTATTTATTTAAAGCAATAACATGTTAAGGTTATTATTTTATACATCCAGACTTATCAGTCATTAAATTATATTCTAGAGAATAAATATGTGTTAACATCCTTTCAATTAATTATCAATGACATTTATGAAATTAATTATTAGAATTTTTAGAAATATTTTCAGTATGGAAAAATTTGAAATAAAAAAATTAAATATCCTACAGATTAAAATTTCTGAAAAAATAATGAGATTGACAAGTTGATTCACTTTTTAGGTCATCAAAATTGGAGAATTAAATAACTGAAGAAAAAATTAAGGGAAGAATAATATAAGAGATAATATTTAGATAAATAGCTATATAACATGAAATAAGTGATAAAAAGGACTAACTTAAGGAAATAATCCTTCAGGATATATTTGTATAATCTTAGGAGGAAGAAATTAAAGTTTAGATGATGATGGAAAAAATCATCAGAAAAATGTAATTTTTAAAGTTTGTTATATTTTTTGATATTTTGTAAACATAAATTTAACCTTATTTTTTAATTCCCTTATATATTTATATTATGTTATTTTAAAATTAAATTATACTCAATATGATGGAGCACATGTAATCCAGAGCTTAAATAAACCTTAAAATAATATTATTTAAATATGACTATTATAACCCAATTGTTGCATTAGTGGATATGAATAGGAATAACCACATTATGATGTATAGGTAATTAAATGTTCCCTTTATAAAAAAATGAATTCAATAAATATATTTAACATTCATATAATAATATTTATTAGGAAAAAATAATAATAAATTCATTTCATTCTTTAAAATTAATTTTCCTCTAAAAATGTTTATTATGAGATTTATAAATGGGTAATTATAATTGTTTTTGTATTTAATTTTAAAATTTTATTTTAAAAATGTAAAACCATTTTAAAAGTATCATTTAAAAATTATATTTTGTTGAATTTTTGGACTTTTTTTATGAAGATTGATTTTTGAGTGAATATTGAAAAATGACGATTTTTACAAAATCTTCATTTATTATTTTAAATAAATTATTTTAAAAATACCATTATATTTTGGATTATTTACGTTCCATTTAATTAAACATAATCAAATTATTTTTATTTTTATATTCATTATATTCTATTTTAGAATATGTTCATGTCTAATGTTTAAGAACACCTTTTTCTACAAACAATTTTCGATGTCTTTTTCCTACTTATATTAAAATATATTTTTTGAAATTCTATGAATTTCATCATGAAAAATAGATTTCATATTTAGTATAATATGGTTATTTTTTTTAAATTATACAATTTAATTTTTAGTCTCAATGGATTGAAACCATAGTATAAGTTTATCACCACAATATTCGGTGAAACATATTAATCAGGGTTAAAATAATGAGATAAGGTATAAAAATCATCCCAAAATTTTCCATTACTCATTATGTGAAATTATTCCTACATACCAATCTAGACATCAAAACCACGGAATTTTGGTTCTACTTTCCATTGAATATGTACTTCAGATTATTTTAAGTCGAGACAATTTGAAAAATACGAATCTTATTATTTTAATATCTATAATTAGTATTCATTGGGATAAAAATTATATGAATGTTTATAAATGGTTATTTATAATATTCAAAAATTATTATTTTGGATGAAATTTAATTTAATTGTTTATAGATAGAATAATTTCCCTGAACAATTATTCAATGTTGACGAAGTGCTTCTGCAAGTAGTAGAAAAATCAAATAAATGATTTTAAAAATATTTACGGTAATATATTTTGGATTAAATATGGTTAACCATGAATTTATTGGATTATTTCCATTTATATGTGATGTATAATGAGATTATATTTGAATAATATTTTTATATTGATGTCTTTAAGGTCAAGATATGTGACTAGTACAAAAAAATTACCTTAAATGGTATTTAATGTTTGAAAATTACTTTTAAATATTTAGAGAATTAAAAAATACTATCCTGACTCAAGTGAATAAGAAATTATCAATACAATAATTCATGTTTCATGTATATTCAACTTTTTATTTTTAAAATTAATTTTACTACACTTAAAGAGTGAAATATTTCTTACAATGGATGACGTTAACCATTGTTAAAGAGGTGTTAAACAAATAAATATGCTTTAAAATGACACATAAAGTTTATAAAATTTATTTTATTATTATATTTTTACCTTAACATGATTATAATTTACAATATATTGGATCGGGGTTATTTTACATGAGTTAGACACAAATCGTATATTAATATTTTATGTATTTAAATGTTTTCCACCAACCTCACTTATAAAATGGAACCTTCTCTGTAATATTATTCAAAAAAATTAATCCATTTATCTAGAGAAATGCCAAAAAATACCTTCCAATATTCCTTCCCCACATCATATATTTTTTGGTCTTCCCCAAAGTAATTCCTAAGCATGATTAAAGTGTAAACCAAAGGTGGATTCCCAAAGAAGAGGTATAAATATTAATCGAGTTCTATCATTTTAGTTATTCTTCTATATAATCAAATTATATCATAATCATGATGAAATAATATCATCATTATTTTCCATATACTTAAATGTTATTATGTTTATGAAAAAAACCTTATTCATCTCTTTTTCAATCATATTTGAAAGGGAAGAATCAGTCAGGTGTAAACATGGACTACCACATCCATGATGGGATGTGTTTAATATTTCATTACAACCTAAAAAGGTTATTTATTATGAATCATTTATTTAATATATTTATATCCATTGGAATATAATAACATCATTTGTGCTTAAGTCTTGACTACCACCTCTATAAAGTGATGTGATTTGTTTTTCATGTCATCCATTCATGGATGATTATGAATTTGTATTTAATTTATAAAAATTATAATTATCTCATGATTATGATTATATATATTATGGAATTATGAACAAGGTGAAAATAATAGAATCAATAAACCAAAACAAACATTAAGGATGTAACAATTAACACCCACGATACCGATGTCAATAAATACTTTTTAATAAATGGGCGATATAATTTTAAAAGTGAATCATAAATACTATGATAATAATTAATATGTTGATTGTATAGATGTATAAAAAATAATTTATTTTATATGTAGTAAAGAAACTATAAAGATAATGTTGGACCTGAGATAAGGGGTTTTAATCTTAATTCCACTCCATTAAGACTTATGTTACATTATACACCTAATTAATATTATATGGTTTATATACTAGCCCTTGAAATATTATATAATGAATTTAACTTTATTCATATTATTTTTGTTTCAAATCTTGTTTTCACTTATAATGAGCTCTGGTTTAAAAATTATAGTATTTATAAAGATTTACTCTAAAATGTCACTCTTATTTGAGATTTTTCATGTTTAATTTTTCATTGGAAGAATTATATTCTGATTATCTTCTTAAACACCACATATTATATTCTCCTCATGTAATTTCTGTGCTTCCGATGTTTTTATTACAAATTTTTTCCTATTTAGTACTCCAATAATGAATGGATGTTTTTTAAAAAACCATCCTTATTTCACTTTTTTAGTTAGAAATATTTATCTTTAATATCCATATTCTTCAATTTGTTTTATGGATGTTTTTATCTAAATTTAAATGTTTGGAGAAGGTGTTTTTCTTATAACATTTACTTTCAATATAATGTTTTAAAAGAATATTTTTAATGTTTTTCAAAAAAATTAATTTTTTACTTTTTAAAAAATAATGAAATTGATGTTGTTTTTAATAGATACAATTTGAATAGATTTTCTCACCTCCGTGAGTGTAATTATTTATTTATCTTCCTTTAAATGTTTCATTTTTTCAAAGATTTTTTTTCCAATTATTATATTGATTTTCAGTTTTTAATTTCAAATAAAACACAATATTATTTAAAAGAGTGATAAAAATTCTAGAAATGATTTATTACTTTTTAATAAATTAATGAATTTTTTTAATGAAAGTTATTTTTAAAAATTTTCTTCAATTTTATTCTTTAAATATCAAAAAAATATCTTTTTCTCAAACTTATTTTCTTAGTATTTGATGGTATTATATCATGATTTATTGATTGATGTATTAATCCCAATTTTGTGATGTTTCAATTTTTTATTATCATGTTCTCTATCACTCTCCACCATCCATTGGACATTATTTTTCTCTTTTATGTGCATATCTTAAAAATTTTGGATGTATTAATTATAATTTATACTCTTTGATATTGTCTTCATCATAACCCATTTAAATATATAATTTTAGTTAGAGAATTTTTATTGAGGAATTTTTTTTCACTAACTAGGGAAATATTAATTTATATTTTGTCAATATGGATAAATGTTTATATAAGGCCTTTTGAGAATGAATTTTATTAATAATTAAATTTATAAGGAATTAATAAAGAATGATTGTGATGGGTGGGACACATTTATAGATAGCCACTTAATGCATTTAATGGTATCGTTAGAAAAAATTGGTGGGCATTTTTTTTAGGCATTTGGTGTATACATATTCATTGAATCAAAGTGTCTTGGATAAGGACTTATTGGTAAAATTTATGATGTCATGGATGAGGCCTTACTAGTAAGATTTTTAATGTCCTTATTTAAGCCTTTAATTTATTAAGAATTTAATTTTCATTATCTATCTGAATACTATATTGATATTATCCATGGATGTACTTTGAAAAAACGTTGTTGATTGAATGAAATGTTTTTTGATTATCCACTCTACCTTATTAATTATTCCTTATTTACTCATAATAACTGATATTGTATCTAACCTTTACTGGGTATCTATGATCACCATTTATTTGATTTCTATTCCCTAGGAGATAAAGAATAAATTTTGAATGAAATTAAAGGATGCAATAAAGTTGTTTATAATAGGTTTTACTATTCAATTGCGTTAAGTAAAACTTGTATGTATGTAGTCTCCCAAGACTAATATATTGATTACTCTTTCATGGAGTGATCCATTATATCTTTAAAAATGTAATAAGTAAACACTATCTATGGGATTTTAGAGTGGTGGTTAATTTATTTTGTAACAAAGAAAGATTAGTAAGACCATTGAGAACTATATTTTAGAAAAACATAGCTAACATGAGAATTATGACAATCTCATAGAGTATCTGAGAACTTTTTAGGGATTTTATTACATGGCTCAATATTAATAATGAATTATGGAAAACTAAGGGAGTTTTAATTTTTACATATGAATCCTACACTACTACAAAAAGGCCTTCAAAAATGAAACAATATGCCTTTATTGGTGATAAAAAGTACTGACTACTAAAATATGGTCAAAATAACTAGATTTTATTAGTGCTAGAAAAACACTGATAAATGGTTACTTTAATAGTTCTAAAAAATTTCTAATAAATTACCCCTTTATTAGTGAATGTTTATCACTATTAAAGTACCATTTTAAAAACTCTTTGTTAGTGATGTTAAAGGACCCCTTTAACAGTACAAAAAATAATTATTAAAGGGGGTAAAATTATATTTTTTTCAGACATCTGTGAGCCTGAACCCTTTATCAGTTCTTATAAGTCCCCTTTAACAGTACCCCACCCCACCACCTTTATCAATTCTTTTCACTGCACCACCTCTTTTATCAGTGCTTTTCAAATTTCCAGCCTCATGTGTGCCCACCTAGATTCGAACCCTGTATCTCTACTTTGAAGATTGAATGCTTTTACCATAAGGTAATGATGTTTTATTGTATGTTTAATCATATTTTTGATTATAAATATATATATACCTATATATTTTTTATTCAAATATTTATATAATTATTTTAAAATAAATTTATAAAATATATGGGTGAGTGATATATATATTTATTTAAATATATTATATATTATATTAATTTACATATACTAGAATATAATATAAATATATATCCATTTATTAATTCACACATATATGTAAATATAATCATTATAAATATATTTTTATAACGTAATAAATGTTAGATATTATTTTAAATACATTTTTTGAATATTTATTTATTGACATATGTTAAAATATACATATACATATATATTTTTTAATTATTGACACACATGTTTACATATAAACATTGACTGTATGGGTATATATATACATATGAATTAGTTTTTATAAGGTAAATAAAATGGATAATTTTTTATTTTAAATAAGAAGAAGAATAAATAATTATTTTATATATTTCAAAATACATTTCTACCTAAATATATTTATATGTGTATTTATACAAGGGATTTATTGTAAGTAAATATAAGAAAATAAGAAAATATTTAATTATAAATAAAACTACATTGTGAAAAATGATAAAATTTTAAAACCCATAATATAAATATGAATGTAATCCTAGCGTATAAATTCACTCTGTATAGAAAATGGAAAAAATACCCCCTTAAATGAGTCTAAGTATCCATCAAATGTTAAAAAAGTTGGGTACCCAGACTAAAAAGAACATTTTGGAGGCCTTATGGACCTATTTTGGCCTTGAAAGCCATGATAGGGGCTTCCCCCTTTTCATCATGGCATAAAGCTCCTCACATGATTCAATTTGATATGTGTTAGAGCTCAAACAAAAACCTAGATAAAAAATTATGGTTGTTTGATTTTTGAGTTACGTTTCAATATATTTTAGTTTTATTATTATTTTTTTGAATTTTTTATCTTATAATAGGTATTAAATGACTATTACTTGATAATAATTAGTAAATTATCAAAGAATTTTTTTTTTAATTATTTTATAAGTCATTTTCACTAAATATCTTATATATTAAGTATAAATGCCTTATTCGCCTTATCAAAAACATATATATTATGCTCAACTCAGTATAAATATATTTATATATTTATATATTATTTGTAATTATTTTTTAACTATACCCTTTATCAGCGCTAGTAAAAAATAAATGATAAAGGGGCTCTTTATCAATGCTTCTAAAAAGCACTGGTAAATCCCCCTATTAGTTCCTTTTTACAAGATCAATTAAAGGGGGGTTTTATTAAATATTTTTTACAAGTAATGATAATGGGACCCCATTAAGAGTTATTTTTAGCACTGTTAAAGACACCCTTTAACAATGATAAGAAAAGTTCCATGAAAGACTTCTATTAACGAAACTTTTTATAGTACTGAAAAAGGCGGTCTTTAACATCACTTTTAGCCAGCACTTTTGAATCCCTAGTTCTAGATAAACATAGTTTTTCAGAAGTTATAGAATAATGGAATCAACACCCATGGTCCATGTATGGATTAAAAAGCCAAGCATGTCAATACATCGAGTGTGGGAGATGATAAGATCATGGAAATATTAAGTAAAATAACTCATGTTATAATTAATATGTTATCCTTTATGGAGAACCACACAGGTGATAATTAGGTATAAACAACTATCATGATTTCTTATAAACAATTTTTACCTTACAGAACTTTCTAATGCATGAAATAAGAAAAAATTGGAGGTTTATAGATGTTCATGTGATATTTTTTTTAACATCTTATATGTCAAGAATAATAAATGAATCACTTGGGTAAATAATACATGAGAATAGTATTTTTTCAATTATCGAGAAAAAGGCCACTATGATCTTAATTGAAATTGAAAAAAAACACAATCTACTATTGTGTGGTTCGTTAACTATAATAATATGGGGGATTATGAAAAACAATTTTCCAAGAATCAAGGATGACCATGATAATTTATTTTTTATTTATTGATGATATATTAAAATACTCCAAGGATTATGATGATCTTGAGAATCACTTAAGATTCATTCTTTTAGAAAACCTGTCATATGCAATATTTTTTATCTATGAATGTTGATTTGAGGATATATTTTTTGAGATATTGTCTCCATAGATGTAATATCGGTTTATCTTTCCTATATAAATGACAATAAAATAGTATCCATTGTCAATGAATTTAATATATAAGGATTTGAATTCATTAAAATTATGGTTAGTTTTTAGAATTTTTGATTATGATGTAGTAGTATTTATCAAAGGTATTTTTCTATTAGGATTGAGATAAAACATCCATGTATTTTTTCTAATAACATTTAGTTGTATGGAAAATTTAGAAACTATGGATTTTAGAAATATATGTTGAAAGGTATCAATCATCATAGAAATTTGTTTTATTATTTTTAAGGAATTGAAAAATTACCTTTAAAGTTATTATATTCTATGACAAGGTGATCACCAATTTTAAATATTATACTTTAGAATGTTTAATTAGCTCATATAAATTTTTGAGTGGTGTTTTGGGATAAAAAATAATATTATTATCAATTAATAAGTAATCAAACCTTTCTAAATTTTGGTTTTAAATTTAATCAATCATATATGAGGGATTTTAAATTGATCTTTGGTTACTATTTTTATTTTAGAGGTTAATTTTTCTGAAGGATGATTCATATTGCATATTATTTTTTCTTGTGCTAACCATTTCAATTCTAGATTGGATGGATAAATTTTCATCATTTATTTGATATATTGTTGATTAAAGTGTTATTTTTGTGTTTTAGGCATGAAAAATTTATTATAGACATGATGATTTACATAGAATGATGAAATAATTCTTATATAATGGGAATAAATCACATAATTAAGTTTTACCATATTTTCTATCCCAATAGTAAAGGAATTCCTCATACTCATGAAAACCAAAGAAAAATATATTGATTATTATGTGGAAGGTATTTCTCATCTACCATGCTGAATTTTCAAGTAATACTTTGGAATTATAATATTTATATAGGTAAATTTATAATATGTTTCCTAGTTATAACCTAGAAAGTAATGTTCAATATAAAATCTATATTCGATTAAAAATGCTGTCATGATATATGATATTTAAAAAATAAGAATTAAAATTGTGAGTAAATTTTTTTATTCGAAAAGGGTAATGTAATAAATTAATATTTTAGTTAATATTTTCCCTTAACATAAACCTATATTCGGTATCGTACACCACATGCAACCCTAAGATTAAATGAACTGCGAAATGATATTATTTATGTATGAATGTTGTAACTTTGCTCTTGTGTTGGAGGGTATGAATAAGAATAACCACATTATGAATTTTATTCCAGAGTATATTTCATCATTATAAATAATTAATTCAATTAATGATGTTAACATTCATCTAATTAATATTATTTGGAAAATAATAAGATCCAATTCATTTTATTGTTCAAAAATACTTCTCATCTAAAAATATTTTTTTTTTCAAATTTTATACATGTGTATGTAGAATTAATTTCTAATTATTTTATAAATTTAATTTTAAAATAAAAACTTCCATTTTTAAATCATCATTTAAAAATTATATTATATTTTATTTTTGGATTTTTTTCTAAAAAGTTTAATTTTTGAGATTATATTTAAAAATATAGATTTCGGAAAAATTGACATTTCATTTCATCAAATCAACTAATTTAAAAGTTACATGATATTTCATATTTTATTTTAAAGTAACATAATATCCCTTTTGTTTAAAACAATATAATTTATTTTATGGGGGTCACCATTATTACAATTACCTGACCAACTAGGGCTTGTCTGGCTAGTTGAAGGCCAAGCCGTCATAACCGCAAGTTTTCCTCTAGATGTCTAGGGGACCGATAAAAGAACTGATACAGAATAATATAAAATTGATGGATTTTTACTACTGTGCATGTACACAAAAAACTAATATTGCCCATGAAAAATTGTATAAGAATAATAAAAAATAGTAACATATCATGTAAAATATACATGTAATTAGATCTAGGGAACATATTAGAGTACGAAAGAATAAAGACAAAGTGAAAAGGTTAAAAATAAATTCCCAACCATAAATGAAGTCCCAACATGAAAACCACCGAGATAAAGAAATTTTAGATAGCCTAACTTCTGATCTATATGCCCGACCATCATACGTGGTATATGAAATAGAGTATCACTAGTCTCTACTAATTCCACCACAAAAAATCCATCTTATTCCTAATACACAACATGTGTGGTTAAATCCCATGAAACGACAAGTATAAACATACCCATTTGGATGTTGTGAAAAATAAAAAGGGTGTAGTATAAAGATATAGTAAATGTATGATCAACCCATAAGAAGAGGTAAATTTAACAATATATATATATATATATATATATATTCTTAGAATAAATTTATATGATAGTGAAAGGGGAACTCCATCTCATATCCCAACTCATGATGATGACTATGTCCACAACTCCAAAATTCATTCATTGGTGCTCATTATCTCATGCGTTTATCTGATAAAACCATGTGGAGGAACCTCAAATCATCACAAAGTTAAATATTGGGGGGGATAATCTCCAATAGAGGACCTGCATCCTACTATGATAAATAGATTTCACCTAGTAGAGAGAAAAATCATTCCCCAGAATGATAGTGGGACACCAATCTATAGATGGATTTAGGACCCCCACCATAGTGCATGGGGTGAGGGGTGGGGGAGGGGTACAACTCAAACAATATAGGACCCATGACCTAACAATATTGAGGGGTGATACTCAGTAAGTATAGATAGAGGACCCATACCCTAGTTCGCCTGGGGTGCACTCAGAGGGAAGAGGACATACACCCAAGTACCATAGTGGGTGCCACTCAAAGGGGAGAGGACCCACACCCTAGTACCATCGGGGGTTCCACTATACCAGTGAAAGGAGTATGGGGGACCCAAAACCTAGTGTGAAAGGGGGTTTTCAGCCCTGACCTCTCTCTAATGATATTTTGTGATCATTTCTAGTAGTTTAGAATCTCATAGAGAAGTATCACTCTATCAATAACTCAAGTCATTTCTTGAAATCCACCTTAAGATACCTTCATTTTCTATGTGGATGAATCCTAAAGATAAGATACTCATAGGAAAAAATCATTGTTTAAACAATAAAGATACAAAAGGTGGAATAATTTGAGATTACTACACGATGTGTACTAGAGGTCACATAGTGTGTCACCTCACTGGGCCTCCTGGATTTGTCCTCTACAATAAAATTATTGAATGTAAATGTAGTAATACACATCATTTAAGTGTACTACAGGGCATTTATCAGTCACTTGAGGTCTGTTCATGTTCTCCTAGTCACGATAGTGTACTTTTGGTTGTGCTTGTGGACCTGTTCATGTACCTTGTCGTGACTAGGTACAAGGTCATGCCCACGTACCCCTTCTCATGCCTATATACTCATGGGTTACATGGAGTGTCCTCCAACGTGGGTTCCTAGTCATGTGTAGTTGGAATAATTCCTAGATAATTTGGGAGAGTCACATGGTGTGTGGGTCAAACCACACAACATGTTATTCTTATCTTTCCTAAAACCCAAGTTGCCACAACTGGGGACTACACATCACTAGTGTCTAGATTCTGGCCACCTGTATAATGGCTTGAGAACCTCACTCTCAGATATAACTCTTGAAACATTAAATTAAAATTAATGGATTTGAGATTCCTATACATGAACCAATTTCAAATATCCAAAACATAAAAAATAAAAATAAAAATTTGGCACTTTCATACCAAAGAACCTTTTATCTTTAGATTTTTAGATAATTAAGAAAAACCCTTACATATCTTAGAAAAATAAAAATTTTCACGTTAAAATCTATATCATCGTTGAAATATTCTTCACATATAGCACCCTTCTTAGAAACTTGGAAAAAGAAACATAAGAAAAGGGTATGCTCAGAAGCTCGGTACAAATAAACATGAGATATATCCATTGATGATCATATTAATGTATAATATAGGCATAAGGGCATGAGATCTTGACCATAAAATAAAAAGTTCATAACCAATATGAAATAATACTAAACATGACTTATGGAATAAAACATTAACATTTCAAGAGACATGAATCATACAATTGAGAATTCATCATAACTCAAACATGTATCGTAAGTTCATGTGATATTTTCTTTTGACATAATCATAAGTATAGAAATAATTTCATATGGAAAGTTTAACTACCCAAAACCATTATATGAGGAATAAATACCAGTTTCCTACAACAGATCAATAATATCGACTTTTTTCCTATAACAAATCAAACACACCGACTTGTTTCCCATAATGTATCAATCACATCGACTTCTTTCCTTTAACTATCTCATGATATATAATACATTACCTAATTTATTTGAGAAATATATTGGTCCCAATAATCACATAATTAAAAACATAGATATGTGTTCTATATGATAATAAATTATTCCTCATATTATAACTCATGAAAGGACATGGGGTTCACAAACAATTTTTTATTTTATAACCCACAGAAAAGAAATGAGTTCCATAAAAATTTCATCTTTTAACCTTAATGATAATCTATACATAGAATGTATAAATATGATATCCTTAGTTAATATCCTCAGTAAATATTTAGTAACATCCAAGGATATCATCTTATATGGAAAATGGTTTTGGAAGATCACTTGGAATAATGCATAAAGAAAATAACATTTCCATTTTAGAATAAATTTTTTAAAAAAAAATGCACATTTAAAGGAATTTTTTTCATTGAAATAATAATTTAAACTTTCAAAGGATGCTTCAAGTCATTGAGGTATTATGACAGTGGGAGAATATTCTCATGTCGTATAAGTTAAAAACATTCCTTCGATCTTTTTGTCAGAAAAGTCACAAAGTACCTCATCTAGAAAATGGAAAAAATTCCTTTCAAACCATTTAGTAAAAATTACAACATGGGAAACAATGAAATTGAATATTTTTAATAGAATAGTAAATCCCATTATGAATTTTTTAGAAAACATGGACATGGTTGAGAAATATTCTCTAGTATAGATTTAAACATAAGAAATCCTAGATAATGATGAGATTGTGAAATAAACCCTTACCACTTTGGTAACTTTTGAATCATAAGCCTCATGAAGTAAAGAACTTCATATGGATATGTTTATACCTTAATTTTTGCGAAAATAATCCTAAAATACATTCATGGGTAGTATATAAACAACGGAAAAAGAAACAAGTAGTGTATAAGAAATGTGTCCCTTGGAAATAAAAGTGAGATATAAATACTTTACCTTGAGGCGAACTCATCATTTAATTTCATTGTGTTCCTAAATAATAAACATACGTAAATTATTTAATTTATTAAGGCACTTTTTCAAGTTTATTAATTCTTTTATCTCACTCATTATAATGTTATAATACTTACTATATCATTTATCTTCATATCAGATATTTTTGCGATATTTGGTACCGAAGTCCAAAATTACTTCGGTAGGTTTACTATCGTCAAAGAGGTAATTATTCCATCATATATAGAAAAATAATAATTATAATGATATAATTATAATTTTTATACATCAAATAAACTTTTAAATCCAACCATTAATTTTTTATGAAGAATGAACTATGTTACAATCATAGAGAATATAGGTTGTACGTACTAATAAGTAATATTTCCATTTTTAAATGATTATCATCAAAAGAAGGTAAGTATTATTTTATATTACCATAATGATAATAATATCATATATATATATATATCATATTTATTTTTAAATATTCTTATATATACGTTCAATGTGATGTGTTGATGAAAAATGAATGATATCTTTTTGTGGAGGTGGTAGTCTACATGTAAACATGAACGATGTTATCATTTTTAAGTGCATTGACAGGTAATAAGGTAAATGATATATTATATTGTCATAAAGATAAATATTTCATAATTATAATATATAAACATTAATTACATAACCATAACCATTCTTTAGTGATGGGGTTGTAAACGTATTACATTAGTTCGCAAGGTGGTAGTCCACCGTACACATGAATAATATTTTTTTCCCATTTCATTGAAGTTAAAATTTATATAGGTATTTAAAAAATTAACATCTATTTATATAGATTATAGTAGAGTTATTATATTATCAAGGTGGAATAAGGCTTGAGGGATGTGGAAGAAGAAACAAAATTAAAACATGTAGATAAAAACTACACCTCTTCCTTGGTAACCTCCTTTTCTTAACACCTTAAGACATATAAAATTGGTATTCCACCCAAAAACACCTCTAGAATGGTAAGATTGATTTTATAAAGGTATTTCTTAAAGTATTAGCTGAAAAATAGGGGTTGAAGTGGGATGTAATGATAATACTAGGTTTCCTTTTATAAGAGAGGGGAGGGGCACTCTTGGCATTTCTGAAAATATTATTTTTATAAAAATTAATTTCCGACTCAAAATACAACAAAAGTGATATATATAGAATATAATATGATTAAGTGTCAAAAGAAACCCATAAAATAAAAATTAGAAATGTTTTGAATATATTTATACCATTATCTTTTGTTTTATCCCATATTTAACCTCTTTAGCTCATATCATGATAACATGGATTTTTACTCTTTGAGGGTCAATATAGTTAATATAAAATAAAAAAGACCCATAAATTAATCATGATATATATTTAAAACATTATCCTAATTACTCAGTGGAATTTAATATCTTTAGGAATTTTATATCATTTAATAAAATAAATTTTACTATATAATATCGAAAATGACAATTTTTAGAACAATTCATTACTTTGACTTTAATAATATAAAGGAAACTTCTAAAATTAGGATAGAAAATATTTTATTATATCAATAAAATATCATTTTTATCTATAATATTCATTTTTCATACCATTTTCTCATATTTTATATTAATTAAATATTTTTAATATCATTAATTTTATTTTTTTAGTTGAATAATTAGTGCATGAGTGTTGTGAAAAAATTTAAGGAAAATATTTCTTTATTAAAAATAAAAAATAAGTTACCATGATGAAGATAAATATCTCAGATTTAGAAATAGTATTTATAGTTTTAACATAACCTCTTCATAAAACCATATGAAAAATATTACACTTATTAAAAATAATAGTGTGATATGTTTGGAATTTCATTAAATAAAATACACTAAATGTCATAATCTCATTCAGATGGCCCAAAAGGTCTTTAATTCAACCATGGGATGATTATGTTTGCAATATACTCATACAAAAATATTTAGATAAGTTTTTGTATCATTTAATAGTTCATAAAATTTTATTTGGAACCTATATTTACCTGATTTACCCTTTACCGTGGAAATAAAAAATTCTAAGTTTACTATACATGTTGTCAAAAAGTAAAACAAATATATTTTATAAATTTTGAACTCCTCATTAAAAATATTAAATCCATTTTTCAAAATAAAAACACATAATTTTCATAATTTAATTTAATATTAAATCTGAAAAATGAAATGAAAATAATTTTTTCATAAAAATTTCATTTTTAAATATAAAATGTTTGTACACAAAATTCAAGTATAAAATCTATTTTGAAAACAAGAATTTTATTATTTTATGAAAAATTTAAACAATTAAATTTTATTAAAAAAATTCGAAACATAATTTTACAATGTAAAAACTTTTATATAAAATACAGTTTTCAATAAAAATGAGAATTTTTCACTATTCATTGAAAACACAATATTTTGAAAAAATTCTCAAAAATTCAACCTATGATAATTTTTACATTCTTAATTAAAAATTTAAATTAATTTTATCACAGAAGTTTTCTAAAATTACAAAAACAATTTAAAAAATAACGAAAAACCCATTTTTGAAGAAAATGATTTTTTTATGAACAAAATGAATTTACTAAGATTTGAAATTATAATTTAAGAAAGATTAATTAATACAGTAACAATGTGTAGAAAAATTATTGTTTATATAAATTAGTTATTCCAATTCATACCTACCAATTTAATAACTCATAACTAATGGTGACACTGAAATAATAATATTTTGTTTTCCATTTAAACTTACTGTTGTGTATCTTGTACACTATCATATAGAGACTTGACTTTTAAAATATAGAGATTTTGATTTATCCACCATTTAATAAATTCCATACTTACAATTTGAATTCAGTCATCTAAACCAAGGTTAAACTACTGAAAATAACATTGTTGAAATTGCACATCATAAAAAGGATTAATAAAACACTCTATTGGAAAGAGAGAAAAGGGAAGTACAAAGGTCATCAAAGATAAAACATACTAGGAGTAAATGTAGGATAACATAAGTGGTAATTGAACACATGGATATGGAAGAGAAAAATAACTTCTAAAAATAGATGTAGAGTGATAGAAAACATGGTCATGAGATAGTTAACCATCATAAAACTGTAAATATATGATGGGTTAAAATGACATTAATTTATAGGTTAGAAAAGAAAATGGATAATTTTTTTTATTTCAAGATCCTTTTACAAGAGTTGAGGAATTAATTTACTTCCTAGTCTATGAAAATAAGGAGGTATACTTACTTGATAAGGGTACTTTTATCCTTTAATTAGTTTCCACCATAGTCTTACCATTTTTTCCACACAATTAGAATTGAAGATGTATTTTTCTTCTATAAATCACTAAAATAAACATCTAATGGAAATCATAATCCATAAAATAATTAAAAAAATCTAATACTCCTATCTTAAGGAATTAATAAAAATAAAATTTTTAGCATAATATAAGATAATTTCCCACAAATAATAAACCTTTATATAATGAAAAACTAATTTAATCTCTAAAATTCAACAATAATACCCAAAGTTCAACATAGATCACCCAAAAAATATCTATCCTTAAAATTACCCAACAATAATCTAGACTAATATTGAAACCAAAACATCATATGTATTTTTTCACATTATCTTCTGACATAAATTTTATATTTATCTCTCAAAATATACATTCCCAAAATTTATAATATTTAAGACATGATAACCATTCATGAGCCACCATAAATCCATAATAAAATCATAAAGGCCTTAAAAATACCAATCAACCTTTATTCCTCAAGTAAAACTTCATAATATTTTGATTTCATTAATCATATAGGGTTCCCAAAATAGTTAATGTCTTTTAATAAACTATTAAAACCAAATTAATTTCCAATCCCATGTTTATCAATTTAATAAAATATATGTTCCAAAAACGAACATAATTTTTTTTGAAACACTTTTTAATAATGAAAAATATTTTAATACTAACCAGGACAACATGAGAGATAATGGTAGGATTTTCACTCATTTTCCCTTTATTTGTGGGATCAATTCTTACAACCTTTCCAGATGTGACCTGATATCACCCATCCTTAAGG
This sequence comes from Viscum album, assembly GCA_963277665.1. Lineage (NCBI taxonomy): Eukaryota > Viridiplantae > Streptophyta > Magnoliopsida > Santalales > Viscaceae > Viscum > Viscum album. Next base: position 339,340,233 of record OY728131.1, read on the forward strand.
TTTTCCTTTTTATAAAATAATAACAATGAAATCCTTATAAAATTATAGAAATGATAGAAACATTCTTAAAAATAACCATAATATATACAACAATAATGAAATGTTTTAACCCAAAAGGTTACCTCATACCTTTTATTTTTCATCCCACATTGTAATAACCCATAATTAACTCAAATTCAATGATCATATAAACCCTAATGTTTGTCCATACATTTAAAAGTATGTCCACAAAATGAAAAGATAATTCTTCCTCAAATAATCTTTTTTACTTGATAAAATTAAAGGTAACATATACCTTACAAATTAATGATACCTAAAATATCATTATTCACATTAAAATTTCCTAAATTAAAAACTAAAAATAAGTGTTGATTAATTTAGACATAAAATTATAAATCCATGGAGGTATTCATAACTCTCTAGATTACCACACCTAAAAACATCCTAATCTATATAGTTATCTGAACCAACTTTGATACCGACTATAATAGCCCTAGACCCTCACCCTTAGATTTAGTGCTAAAAACATATACTTTAAATTTATGGATTTGATACCAATAAATGTGACTAAAATTTATATATCCATGACTTAAAAAATCAAAAAAAATATTTGATCACTTTCATATAGAAGGAACTTTTAGCTTTAGAGTTTTAGAGAATTTAGAAAAACACTTACTTGTCTTGGAAAAATAAACAAATGTCATACAAAAATCTATATCATCACCAAAAATTTCTTCATGTATATAACCCTTGTTATACATACCCTACTTAAAAAATTATTGATATCCTATGGAAAGGAAACATACAAAAAAGGGTGAGCTCAAATACTCAGTAATGATAATCATCGGAGATATCATTTGAGGATCATATGAATGTATAAGAAATGAATAAGAGAATTATATCTTGACCATAAAATTCAATGTTCATACCCAATATAAAATAGATCACAAACAATAAATATGGTATAAATGATTAACATTTCATAAGAAATTAATTATAATAATTGATAATTCATCATAACTTAATCATGAAGCATAAGTTAAATTCATAAATGTGTGTGGCATAATAATAAGTATAGAAAGGATTTAATATGTAAAAGTTAACTACCAAGACCATCTGATCAAGAGTCAATACCTTTTTCCCATAATATATCAAGCACACCAATTTTTTTCCCATAATAGATCAATCATTTCAACATGTTTCCCATAACCGATCAAACACATCAACTAGTTCCCATTAACCATCTCATGAGATATAATACTTCATCCAATGCATTGGAGAAAGATATAGGCTGCAACTATAATATAATTAATCCCATATCTAAGTGTTCCATAGGATCAAAAATTATTCCACATATCAAAACAAAAGAAAGGAAATGAGGTTTTATAGAAATTTCATCATGGCATAACCCATTGAAAATAAATGGGTTTCATATACATTTCTTCTTTTCATTACAAAAACAAAACATATATAGAAATAAAAAGAATTAAATACTTAAATAATATCCTAAATAAATATTATGTAACATTAAAGGATGTCATCTTATAAGGAAAATGAATTTAAAATATCACATGGAATTATTATTGAGGATAATAACATTTATATTTTGAAATAACTTTTATAAAAAATATGTGCACTTATAGAAGAAATTTTTTTATTTCAATATAAAATTGTAAAATTATAAAATAATATTAAAATCATTGAGGTTTCATAATGGTAGAAAAATCCATTCATTTTTTTTAAGTTAAAAAAACAATTCTTCTATTTATTTTTTTTAGAAATGTCACAAAGTACCTCATTTGGAAATGACATAAAAATTCCATTCAATACATTTAGTAAAAAGAAAAACAAGGGTAATAATGACATTAAAAAATTGTATAATAATATACAAAACCTTTCAAATAAAATTATAAAAACATGGATATGAAATATTAATATTCCCTAGTAGATACATAAATAAAAGTAACGCCAAATAATGATGAGATTTTCAAATAATCCCTTACCACTTTAATTACTTTTGAATCATAAGCCGCATGAAAAAAAAACATCATACGGATACCTATATACCCAATAGTGTTTATGAAAATAATTATAAAATATATTCATGGTAGTATACACACAACAAAAAATAAACAAGTTCTTTATAAGGCATGCGTCATACATAAATAAATGTGAGATGGAAATCTACTACCTTGAACCCGGACCATCACGTATTCTAATTATATTCCTGAATAATAATCATATGTTTATTATTTAATTTCATATAGACCTTTTAAAATTTTATTATTCCTTTTATCTCACTTTTTACTATGTTATAACAATTACTTAATCGTTTATGTTCATGCCATCTGTTGTAGCGATATTTAGTACATAATTTCAAAATTACTTCAATAGGTTGAATATGGTCAAAGAGGTAACTAATATATCATCTATAGTAAGATAATTATCATTTATATACATCAAATTTACTTTTAAATTCACCCATTAAATGGGGTAATGAAAAATGAACTACATTATAATCATGGTGATGGTAGGATGTAAGTACGAATGAGCAACATTTCCATTTTTCAACTACTACAACAGAAAGAAGGTCAGTATTATTTTATCATTACATAATGATTATATATATATCATATTTATTATTTATATATACATATACATATATATATATATCATCCATTTGATATGGTGATGAAAAATGAATCACATCACTTCATAGAGGTAATAGTCTACACGTACGCACGAACGACATAATCATTTGTCAATTCATGAAAAGGTGTAAAGGTAAATGATCTATTATATTTTAATAATAGTAAATATTTCATGAATATAATATATATACATTAATTGCATCATTATAAAATTCATTGAGAGATGGTGATGGAAAACGAATTATATAAGTTTGCGAGGTTGTTGTCTACCGTAAACACGAAGGATGGTTTTGTTTCCCATTTTATGGAAGAGGAGAAGGATATAGGTAATTACACAAACTTAATAACATATAATTATATGTAGGATATTTTATTTATTATTTTATCATGGTTTAATAATTTTTTAGGTATGTGGAATAAGAAACAAAACTAAAACATCCAGATAAAAAGTTTAACTCTTATTTGGAAAACCTCATTTTCTTAACACGTTAAGATCTATAAAATTGGTATTATTCGTAAAAAATACCTTTGTAATAATATTAGGGATTATATTAAGTTATTGTTTAGGGTATTTTATGATTCAAATGGGACTTTATGTGTGATTTATGGATTATAAGAGGTGGCCTCTTATAGGAGAGGGGATAAACACTCTTGGCATTTCTCAAAATATTAAACTAATTAAAATTATTTTTCAAAACAAAATGTATAAAAAGTGATTTATTTATAATATAATATGATTATAGATTAAAATATACTAATAAAATAAATATTAGTCATGGTTTAACTATATTTATACCCTTATTTTAGGTTTCAACCCCATATTTAACACCTTAAACTCTTACCATGATAACATGGATTTTTAATCTTTGAGTGTCAATATAGTTACTATAAAATTAAAAAAGACACATAAATGAAGAATGATTGATATTTTTATCCTTAAAATATTAAAATATCCAAATATAATATTTTTATGAATTTTATATCATTAGATAATATATTAGTTACTATAAAATATCGATATTGCCTATTTTTAGAACTATTAATTACTTTGACTTCAATAATATCAAGAAAAACACATAAAATTTGAAAAAATAAATATTTTATTATATAAGGAACATTTCATGATCATATATAATTTTTATAACATTATTATCTCAAATTATATATATTTTTATATTTATAATATAATTTATTTTAATATTTTCATTAATTGAATAATTACCGCATCAATAATGTGAAAGAATTTAAGGAAATTATTTCTTTCCTAAATATTACAATTAAATTTTCATGATGGATATAAATATTTTAAATTTATAATTACTATTTATATTCCAAAATATCATCCTTACTACACCATATTAAAAATATTAAACTTATTATAAACAAGAGTGTGGTATGTTTGATATTTCTTTAAATGAAATACTATAAAAGCCATAATCTCATCCAAGTAGCCCAAAAAGGTCATAAATTAGTCTATATGACGATTATGTTAAATATATAATCATTAAATAATATTTAGATAAGTTTTCGAGTCATTTAATAGTGATTATCATTTTATTTTTAACCCGTAATTACCCAATTCATCCTTAATCTTGGTAATAAAAATTACTAATTTTACTATTTAAATTTTCCAAATATAATAAAGTCCTATTTATTAAATTTGGATCTCATAATTCCTAATCTTATAATATTTTTTTCAAAATTAAAAATATATAATTTTCAGAATTTAATTTCAAATTAAACCATAATAATACAATGAAAAACAATTTTGTTTTTGAAAAAACACAATTTTTAGAAAGAAACATTTTTATGCTAAATGCATCAATAAAATAAATTTAAAAAATAATAATTGTATTGTTTTTTATGAAAATCAAGCAATTAAAATTTAAAACAAAAATAATCCAAAATATAATTTGACCTTATAAATACTTTAAAATAAAATAATGTTTTCAACAAAAATCATTATTTTCACTATTCATTGAAAAATGAATATTTTCAAAAAATTGTCAAAAATTAATCTTAATATAATTTTACCCTGTTGAATTAAAATATTAAATTTATTTTTCAAAATAATATTTCTAAAATTTATAAAAATTTACAAAAATCATGAAAATCCATTTTTGATTAAATTGTATTTTTATTGAATATAATGAATATAATAAAAAATTTAGTGATAATTGAAAAATGATTAATTAATACATTAGGAATTTTTAGGAAAATTATATATTTCAAAAATTAAATATTTATATTCATACCTTCCAATTTAATAGGTAGGATATAATAGTCACATTTAAATAACAATATTTTAATGTCCGTTTATGCTCGGTGTTGTGTATCTTATATGCTATCAAACATAGTATTTCCTTTTAAAATATCATGATGTTACAACCAAACCCTCATACATTTTATTAAAATTCTACCATGTCTCTACCATTTCCATTTATAATCCAAATACTATATCCATAAACCATTACCTACAAATCATCCCCAACCATATTAAAATCATCACCCCAATCATTGTTTTCTCAACTACCAAGAATTTGGGGGTTTGGTCATGTTCAAGAAAGTGTTGAACCAAAACCCTAAGGGCCAATGGTGAAGAATACAAAGAATGGTGAGGATACATATAAATAAACATATTTAATCCTTAATTGGATAAGAGTTCATGGACAATAATCATATATGAATGGATTTACATGGGGGATAACATTAGGAAAAGGGGGATTTGTTGAATAAAACATTTGAGAGGGAAATGTAGATCATATGAAGGATAAAATAATCACATATGAAAAGAAAATAATTAAACCCATTCTCAATAATTCCCAAAAATGATGAGTCCTAACTCAAATTAGATCGATTATTAGTGAAGATTGCATTCTATTACAACGAAGAAGACCTATTGTATTCACTGCCCCTCCACCCATCTCGATCCAATCATTCATCATCCTATGAGATCGATCATCCAATAAGGAATGTCTAATACCACCTCTTAATTATCCCACAATTTATGTACATAACTCTTGAAATTTTCTATATAAGTTCATTTATAATTGTAATTAGGTCATGGGAATTTGAAATAAATAAATAAATTTATTTATGAATTTTAATTAAACGCACCAAAAATGAATGCCTCAACTAAACATATGGTGTCGACCATCCTTCGGTAAATTTTAGTGTAAAAAATACATTATGTCTTAAACATTCATCTCATACATCTGATCGAAGGCTCCTTTTGGTAGTTCTTCCACTATTTAAGAAAAACTATGCACCTATGATATCAATATATTTAATGTTTTTATAAAATCTATACCAAGATCTTTAGGCCATTGATTCTCACACTATCTCAATGATTTGATTTGAAAATATTTCTCAATATATTTACAAGTATTACAATGAAAAAAAGAGCCACTGCATTATCCCCTCATTCAAGGGTTTTTGTCCTCAAAATCCCAAGCTAAACAAAATGTTGTGGATACTATATCTGCACCTGACACTCTCGCTCTAAGGAGCTATCCTACATGCTCCCCTGTTACAAATGAACCCAAACCAAGGGAAGATTCCATCCTTGGAGTATCTTATCCTACTAATCCTCAATCACCACTGGGGTACTCCATGAAGGTGGATCCATCCTCAATTTCAAGCTCTCCCCAGTCAGTAAAGTGCATATAATTAAGCATATATATCCTCCACTACAACACATGGAAAACATCATGCCTTAATTCTAAATATGTGGGTAAGTGTAGGTGGTAATAAACCTCACCGACCCTCTAGAGAATCTCAAATGGACCCTTGATCCTTGTAGATAACTTTACTCCCCATAAAAACCTATTAAATTCTTATTATGGGGATACCCTATGAAGAACATGGCCTCCCTGATCAATATCTAAGGTCCTATGACACCTTTACACCTAAGGTTTTTTTTGAATTGGGGTTTCCTCATATACTCGTAGATCACTGGAACCTTCTCCATCATCACCTGCACCATTTATATTATAATAATATAAGCCTCAACAATCTAAGTCTGATATAAGGGTGACTTGTCGGGTCTCCTATATCGGGCCTAGAAAGGTCCCATGATGATTTTATAGTGATAAATATTCTTATAAGAAATATATACCAATGAAAAGTGATCCTACATGATCTCTTTTAATTCCAAACATAATACCACAACATATCATCCAACTCCAGAATAGTCCAATTTGTTTGTTTACTTATCTAGGGGTGAAACACAGTACTCAATTATAATTGGGTCATGGAGGCCTCCAACATTCCTCTCAAAAACCATGAAATCAACAATTAATCATGATTTGATACAATAATTAAGGTTACCCAAAGAATCTGAATGATATATTGTATGTACAACTACCCCCGACTCTCTACTGAAATCTACTTCTTGATGGCAAGGAGGCATGCCGACTTCGTGATCCAGTCAACAATCACCCAGATAACATCATGTAATCTTGTTATATGTAGAAGCATTTCCACAAATTCCATGAATATCCCATCCCATTTCCACTACAGGATCTCATGAGGGTGTATCAAACTTATTAGAACCTAGTGCTTAGCCTTTACCTCCTAACATGTGATCAATCCAGATATGAGCTCGACTATACTCTTCCTCTTTCCATCCCACCAAAACCTCTCCTAGATGTAATTTCACATCTCTTAAACTGTTGTATATACAACCAAATGGTATGTGTAAAAATAACTCTTAAAATCCTCATGTAATGTCACTAGAACCACTATCTGTTCCTAGAAACAGATAACATGATCCCCTCTCTTAGAGAATCCATTTGGTGAATCTTTTGTGGATATCCGGTCAAGTTGAACCTCAAGGTAGATGTTTCATAACTGGACCCCTATTAAAAATTTAAGGATTGATGCAATCACCACCATCAACTGAAGAAAAACATTACCACTCTCCTCAATCAAGTACAACCATAATAAATCCAACTTATCCAATGTCTCCTTTACCAATCTAGAATAGGACTTCATAATAAGGGAATCTTCCACCATTTTCCCCTCACATGGTGTATAGACTATCTCAAAGTCATAGTTCCATATTAAATCCAACCAAAATATACATATTCAGTTTATATATCTATAAGTTTTGATATACCCAATCCTCTAGTGTTTTGAGTAAACAACAATGTACTCTCCCAGAAGATAGCGCCTCCACATCTTCAGAGAAAAGACGACTGCTGCCAAATCTAATTAATGAGTAGCATAATTATGCTCATGAGGTCTCAACTTCCTCAACACATTTGTGATTAGTAGATACCTATTTACCAATATACACCCATTTCTAGATACTAGGGTATAAAAAACAATACTTACTCCATTCCCTCCTACAGTAGTCTAAATAATGGAGCATTGGTCAACCTTAGCCTCAACTTCTCAAAGCCTCCCAAACACTACTTAGTCCAGATAAATGGTTTCCATTCACTTGTCAAAGAATATAAAGATTATTATATATTGTAAAATTTAGGAACAAAAATCATATAGTACCCCTCTAAAATAAGAGAACTCTCTACCTCCGACACACTCTTGGGTGGCTCACAAGCAATCACTGCATCAATATTTACTTGGTCCATAGATTATCAATGATCATATTTTACATGTCAAAGAAAGTGTTCCTATTGAATTCATAACTGGTACTTCAAGAGATTACCATATATTTGGGGATTCTAAGGTAAATCTTGGATCATCCTAAAGTTATCTCAATGCTCCTATAATATAGAGTAAATAAGTATGTCATCTAAAAAGTCAACAAAAAATCTATCCAAGTATGGATAGAATATCTAGTACATTATATTCATAAAAACTGTGGGGGAATCTATCACACCAAAAGGCATCAGTAGGAACACATAATTTCCATAGTGATATCATAACTGCATATTTGTAATATCAGCCTCGTAAACTCCAAACTGGTGGTAGAAAGACCTAAGATAGATCTTCAAGATCAAACTCATTCTTTAAAACTTGTAAAATAGTTAATAAATCATCATTAAGGGGTACTTGTTCTTTATCATTACCAAGTTTAGAAAAATATAATCCACACAAATCTATAAATTTCCATTCTCATTTTACATGAACTAAATTGGTGCAGCCCAAGGGTACACACAACGTATGATGAAACTCTTATCTCATAGGTCCTCTAACTACACCCTCATCTCTAGGATCTTGGCAGGGTCCATCCAATATTCCACAAAATATATTGAAGTGGAATTATACTTCAATTAAATATTTAAGTACATCTCCCAGTGTGGTCATGGTATTAGAACATTTTTAGGGAATACATCTACATATTACTCCACTAATTATGAAATCTAGATATATTAAAAGTGTATGGTGCTATGGGATAAACATATCGACTGATGGGTGATGGGATAAAACCTCCTACTTGCAATTACCACTCACTCAACCATGATATATCTTTCTCACACAATAGAGAATATATCCCTTTTTTCCAAAGTAATCAAAACCTCCAATGATGATAGTACATACCTAATAAGAAATAATATGTTTTCATCATGATGAATAGTATATACCATGATGAAATCTCTCCATCGAGTGTTGACTCATACTACCGGAAGATAAGTGATATTGAAGAATCAAACCAAGTCAGAACCTCTAGAATTTTATGGGTAAATATATCAATAGGGAGGTCTATAACTCTTTCAAGGGATACATAAATTAAGAGAGATTCACACTTACTTCCAAAATTACTCTATAAAAGTTTAAAAAACAAATAGATCCTTCCAAATATCATCTTATGGGATATTGGATCATAAGCCTCCATAGCCTGCCACTTCCCAAAACCGTGAAATCCAACTCTTTGAGCCTAGAATGGGAAGTCTGGTGGTGGTGGTAGAAGTAGCCCATATAATCTCCCTCTTCTATAATATCCTCCTCTTATGGACCCACATTCTCATCGACCATCACTACCTCCCTAAGGGCCACCTAAGCCATGACTGGGATAAACCTGATCATGGAAGTTACTCTGCTGTGGTGGACCATCCATCACTTATCTTCCCTCATTTACATGTCAAGATGGGAAATCAAGATCCATTTGATCTCACCCATCAAGTGCATAACATATCTCCATTCCTAGATGATGTAGTACTCTGTATGAACTGAGCACCACATTTCCACATGATTGAGTTTTTCCATTTTACTGTATCCTATGCCAAGACACTATCAATTGGAAATTTAAAAATAATTCAGATGAATTAGTCCCATGATGCCCAATACGAGATCTAGTTTCCAACTATAACATTGATATGAACATGTCCATCACCAGGGACCATTCTATCACTCCTGCATAGGTTGAAATGAAGAGCGAGATCACACTATCACAAATGTCTCTATAGATACCCTACTCTAACTTCCACGCATTGATAAAACGATCTAGATCCATGTTAAAGGAATATCTTGTGAGGTTAGGGAACCCCAAACCATAATAAATAAACCATCATACTACCCTAATGCAGTTCAAGACGGTCCTGGATCCAAACAGATCTAAAAACAATGGTAATACTCCCAAAAAACTAGATGTGAGACGTCATACCATGATAGAGTCATCTCCTCATGAGTATATGCATAAAGGTTCCATTATCACCCTAAAAATCCTTGGAAAATAATGGATTCCATTGAACCCATATTATTATTTTGGGTCCACATGTGCCTAAATACATGGATCAATGACGCAAGAAAATCCACTACTTCCTGGGGATCTGGAACCTCTTGTAACCATAGTGGCCTCTACGTCCAGAACTCTCATAGAATGAAAATACTTCATTAATTTTCATCCTATACTATAGGTGTTATCTACTAATAAAATGGTGGGGATACTATTACCTACTCACCTTAATAAAACACCTCATGAGACACCCGCAAAATAGAGGTCTCATAAATAATTGGTTTGTGATCATGATCCTAAATCAGTAACCTGGTTGGTTTTCTTCAAAGATCCATCCTGAAAGTGATCGAGACATAACATGATTAGATGAGAATATATATATATATATGGGGTATTGAATCTATAATGGAAGTCAAATGAATCAATCCTACATGATTCATGTACCACTATTCCTTATAATCGATGTCTCGATATGCTGAGTCAACAAGCAGCTACTAAGAGTCCTGGTGCATGGATACATAAGGTTCTGAACAAGCATTGTGTTCCCTACATTGAAATACATAATAGATTCACTTGTATATAGTTTCCCTAAGTTTCTTGCCAATCCTAACCATGGTTCCATCACTACACTGGCCCAAGGATGAACCACCACTGATGCCACTCTGTAATGACACAACCTGCTAGGGCCCACCTCGCCGATAGAAGGTCAAGACGTTAAAACCCCAAGACCACCTCTAATAGGCTAGGGTCTATAGAAAATCACCGAGATGGTATAATATTAAATTGGTGGACTTTTTATGTTATTCATTTATGTACACATCGAACCATCTCTATGAAACTATGAAGAGGAATAATGAAATATAGAAACATCCATAGTAAACCATGAATGTAATATGATCTAGGGAATACATTAGAGTATGAAAAAATAAAACCAATGTGAAAAGAGTAAAAATACATTCCCAATGCTAATTAAATTCTCAACCTGAAAACAATTGGAAAAGATAATGGTGAGAGATATCAACTCATGATCTTCAATCTCATATATCATACACAGTCTAAGAACCAAAGTATAACTAGGAACCATCGATGTCACTGAAGAACTATATGTCATGTTCATAATAAATGAATCATGTTGGTAAATCACTTGCGGGGGTGAGTATAAACATATCTAGTAGGACTCCCCAAAAACCACAAAGGGAGAATTTGAAAGATCTAGTAATGGTCATGTTAACCCGGATAAACAGTGAAATGAAACCCAATATATATATATGTATATGATCAAAAAATCGAGATAGGAGTGAAATGGGTTCTCTATTTCCCAACCTAGAACAGGATTGGGATTATTACTACTATCCCAAAGGTCCATCATGGATTCCTATAATCTCACGTTTTTATCAGATAAAACCATGTATAAAAGTTGAACTTCTCTATTTCTGCATATCCCGAGGGGCACAATATCCAATGGAGGTCCTACCCCTAGTATGATAAGGGGATGCTACATAGTTGAAAGATGACCTACACCCTAGAATAATAGGGGGAATCCACTTAGTATATGGATAGTGGACCCATTCCAAAGTACATTCGAGTTGTTCTACTCAAATCATGGAGGGTCTGTTCCCTAATATAATAGTGGGTGCCACTCGGTATGTATAGATAGAGGACCCTCACCCTAGTTCATCAAGGGGTTCCAATCAAAGTATAAAGTAACAACACCTTAATAATATAGGGTTTTCCACACAAAGTGTAGAGGACCAATGCCCTAGTACCATGGGGGGAACTCATCCAGTGTAAGTTGTATGGGGGACCTGTACCTTGGTGTGACCGGGGGGCTTCCACTCCCAACCTCTCTCTGAGGATCCTTGCTGATCATTACCAATGGTTCAATGTTTCCAGGAGAAACCTCATGTTCTCAACACCACACATAGTATCTCAAAATACACCACATAGTATGACATTACATTATATATAGAAAACTTCATAGGATAATCTTATCATATAACATTCCAATATTTTATGATTCTTTTCAAATATATTTTACTTCTTTAACTTACGTTAAAATAAACCATAAGTTTAAGAGAATCGTGACATACTATTTAAAATATTATTATTACCAAACTATTAAATTACAGTGCATGAATAAGATTAATTAATTTATGAAATATTTACAAATTCATTACTCAATATAAATCCTTAGTAATTAGTAAGTCATTTTTTAGTAATGTCAATTTATTTTTCAAAAATGCATTTTTCTCAAAAAAAAATTGTGAGAAAATATTATAATTATTTTTTGGTAATTTTAGAAAATATATTTTATAAAATTAACATAATTTTTGAAAAAAATATATTAAAATTATCTTTGGGCGAACTTCTGGTATTTTTCTAAAAATGATGATTTTTCAATGAACAGTTAAAATTCAGATTTTTATAAAATCGTCATTTTTTCTTTTCATATAAAGTATAATTATGAATTGAATTTTATATCGAAGTAAAATAAGTATTATTTAAATATATGTAATATAATTAACTTCATTTGAATCATAATAACATATTATTTTTTAATAAGTACACTTTTATGCTTTGAATCTCTATAATGAATTCTATATTTAGAATCATGATGTTAAAATTTTCTAAATAGGCCCATTTTATTTTTTATCAAATGGAATTGTATTTGTCGTAAAACTTATCATCCCGATAAAGGGTAAATTAGGTAAGTCTAGGTTAAAAATAAGCGATAAAACCATAATCATTTATATTAATTATTATTGGATGAAGTAAATTATACCTTTATCACATTATTCTTGAATTTGAGTTGTTTATTGGGAAGTTTTATTTTCAAATGAATTATATATAATTTAAACCAATGGAAGTGACAAAATGTCACTCTCTTAGTTTGAAATATAAATTATGTGTTCAAATCCGGAAAAAATTTGCTATGAATGAATATTAATATTAATTTTCTGAATAATGATATTATATAAATTATGGTTATTTACTTATAGTTTTTAGGAGTTAAATAATTAACATTAATACTTACACAACACTGATGCAATGATTATTCAACTTTATGAAAAATCAAATAAGTGATATAAAAAATATTAAAAGTATTTTCATTAGAGATAATTAATGCTGTCAATTATTTTTATATATTACCATGAAATTTTGTGCATGATTTAAAATAATTAGTTCCAATTATAATTATTTTATTGAAGTTATTAATGTCAAATTAATGAATAGTATCATAATTGACAATAATGATATTTTATGAAAATGATATTTTATTAAATTATTAAAAAATTATAAAAGCATAAAATAAGAAAAAAGATGAAAATATATGGTCCAAAACATCATTCATTATTGATTTATGATTCAATATTTATCTTATATGTTAATTTATAACCTTTTAAGAGTGAAAAATATGTTACTTCAATTAATGTAAATATGTGAATTATGGTGTTAAACCAAAAGATACGGTTTAAAATAGAAATTAACCTTTCCAAATTTTATTTTTTGATTTTATTTCAACCATAATCCCCCATAGGTCCGAATTAATGACCATTTATTAGTATTTGTATCTAGAATATGTTTATTATATTTTATTTTTTAAGAAATTACCAATGTTTCTGTCACCTCAATTATAAAAGGACATATACTATCTTATTTATTTACACCACATTGAGTCTTTTATGTAAAACAAACTTCAAAGATTTATCATATACACATAACAAATTATAGAGGTTCTGTTATTCTTATAAGATAAACCCAATATCCCTTTATAGGAGGTCTAAAGGAGTCATTTCGAAGAAGTGGGAATCACTCTAATTGATCAATTTATTTTTATACTCTGCTATACCTCCTATAAATCAATAATATTTATAAAAAAAATAAAAAAATAAGTGTTATAAATATTATTAAATGTTATTATGATTTTTAAAACACCATTATACAAAAAAATTTCTATAAAATAAGAATTGAATGTATCGATTGTGCGTACGTACGACTTATCGTCTCCACAAAGTGATAAAATGAATTTTTCATCATAATATTTAATGGATATGAATTATGGGGGTTTTATTGTTTATAAATTATATATATGACATTATTATAATTCTTGAATGATAATATTATTTCAACCTTGTTGTCATCCAATATTTTGGGGAATAATAACATTAATAATGTGTACGTTTGGACTACCCTCTCGACAATGTGATGTGATTTGTTATTAATTTATATTTCACATGGATGGTAATAATGACGACTTTGATTAATATATATGATATATATGATTTATTAATTATTTAAGAAATCTAAATTATTATTTACCCTTATATCATTCCATCATTCAAAAAATGGAAGCAACATTATTACATATATTTGGCCTACCGTCTCCATGAATGGTGTAATTAATTTTTCTATATCCAATTTTTATTAATGATTATAAATATGTATATAATTAATATATATTATTTCATTCCATTACTAAAATTAATTTAATTATGGGACTATGGTAAAATTTTAAGGATGAGGACTACGAAACTAAAACATGCTTGGAAAATAAAGCAATTATCATCCAAAATAGACATTTTAATAACAAATTATTAATAAAAAAGTGATAAGATGTTTTTTATGATAGATATAGGGTCATATAATATATCTATAATAAATCCATATTTATTATAAAAGAGGTTTTAATTTTATTTAAGAAAATAGATACTTTAGGTAAGGTTTTATTTTACAATCTCATCGTTATTTGGGATTGTGTATGTTTATGTCCATCCTGAGGAATATTTATTTTCAATGTACATGTTTTATAAAAATGTTTTAATTTTTTTTCCATATTATACAATAAGTTTTTAATTTAATTTATACACATGATTTAATTTTTTCTAAATCAATTTAATGGAATCTTTTTATTATTTTCCAAACCAGGTACTTTGTGGTATTTCTAACAAAAATTTGGAAAGAATGTTTTTTTAGCTTATACAACGTGAATGGATTTTCCTTATCTCCAAAAAAATTAATTATTTGATGAATACATTACAAATTGTAATGTTTATTTTCAAATAAAATGTTTTAATTTATAAGTGCACAAAATTTTAAAAATAGAAGCAGATTTTAAATGGAAAAGTTATTTACCATAAGAATTATTCCAAGTGATCTTTTAAAATAATTTTTTCATCTAGGATTAAATAATTTAATGATAATTACATTATACTGTGGATATGATCTAATGATAATAACCTTATTCATTATATTTATATTTTAATTTTATTATGTTACAGTGTTAATGAAACTTTTGTGTTTCATCACGAGTTATATTTTGAGGAAATTAATTTCTTTTCATGACTTATGAGAATATGAATGTTTTATGGTCCTATGGAACATGTATATATGAATATCTTTATTTGATGTGTTGGACCAATATATCCCTCTAATGCATTATTTAATAATGGATAACTCTTGAGATAAATATTTTATATGTGAAACTGATTTTATGTTAATAATTTTATGCATTTACCTATCTTTCACATCCATATTTTTATGTGAAGAATATGATTTTATGTCAATAAATTTATATATGGACATGGGTTTCTTGTCTATAAGTTTTTTGTATACCTGAATTTATTGTCCAACAGTTTATGTGTGGACCTGAATTTCCTATCCATAATTTCTTGTGTAAACCGGATTTTAATGTCCATAATATTATGCATGGACCTTGTTTGATGTCCATTAGTTTATAAGAGGGCCTGATTTTATGTACTTAACATAATGATTCAACATATTTCTATTTTTACATGTTCAAAATGTTATAAGTTTATGTGCATGAAACAACTCAATGTCTTATATCAATGTAATTATATCATGGATTATTTTATTTGATTATTTTATTATTGATATACTAGGAACTAACAATATTTATTCCAAGAATCAAGCCTAGGGTCTTTGATATACATGATTTAGATTTCAAATGTTATGTTTAAGTTCTCCCAACCTTATGCACATGTTATGATTTTTTTATTATAGATATCTCTCTTGTTTATTCATACTAAGAATTTGAGTTCACCTTTTCTTAATTATCCTTTCACAGTTTATGAAGAATGGTTTTAAGAAAGATGTGTCTATGAAGGGTGCCAGTTATAAAGCACTTAGTGGGTGATGATATAGATCATTTATGAACCAGTTTTTTATGTTTCCAAGATTCCAATAGCTATATTTCTATACAATTATAGTGTATATTGAAATTTTATGTAATTAATGTTCATATACTAAGATGTAATAACTATGTATGATGATTCTAGGCCATTATAGTTGGTATCCGATAAGAGTTTAGATAATCTTTGGAAACATGGATGAGAAAAACTTTGTACTAACCCAAGGGATACGTCTAATAAGAGGTTAACATCATAAATGTATTGATCATGTATTTTCTAGGTGAAACCTAAGGGGTCATATATTTGCAATAATGTGTCCTAATTTAAACATCCAATAAATGATGATACCTAATTAAGTACGTTTTCATTATGATTATCATTTATCACACCATGCTTTTTGGTTTTAAAGAAATCCTAAAACCAAATGGAATAATTTGAACAATGAATGTGATAAATAATTTAATGGATGTAATTATGAGAAATTAAGTGAATTATGAGTTTGGATTCAATATGTTGTGAATATTTTCATTCAACTCTCTTAAGATATTATTGGAAACACAGATCATATTAAACATTTAAATACACTAGGGAGGGAGAAACATATTATTGAAACTTTTATGTGATAATGAAAACTATCCTTATTTGGGTCTTCTAATCCACTATTTCTTAAGAAATGATTTAATTCTATAGAAACAATATTTTTCATTCTTTAGTACTCAGACCATGAAAAAAATTTCATTACTGGTATATTTTGTTGAAGGTGAAGCAAATAAATGGTGGAATCTTATCTAGAATATGTGGAAGTAAGAAATTATCTCCATGGGATGGGATGAGTTTAGTGGATTATTTTCCACTAAGTACTTCCCTCATATTCTATATACAAAAATATATAATAAATTTCATAAGATTAGGAAGAAAGAAAATAAATACATTAGTACCTATGAGGAAAATTTTACAAAACATTCAAGTTATCCTTAATGTTTAATCATTAAACATGATGGAAAAATTGATCTACTATTTAGTAGAATTAAACCAAGTCTTAGAAATGAATTATCTATAAGGTAGTTTTGAGGCTATAAAGAAATCATTTGATGTGCGTTGAGAGTGAAAATGGAAGATCGAACCCCTCAGGGTTAGGGGGATAGGAAAAGGAATATGGAGCTTCATAGAGACTCAAGTGGTTCTCTACATGGAGTAAAGAAAAAGTATAAACCTCTTATATTCCAAAAATGTGTAAAGGATGACTCTGGTGAATGTCTAAAAAGAACAAAGAAATTTCTCAAGTGTGGGAAGTCTAGATATCGAGAAAAACAATGTTAGAGTAATGTAAAGAGGATAGTTATTGAAATTAATGGAGAAAGATATAAAAAAATTCACCACTCACACTTTAGTGTTATAAATGAAAATATTTTGGGAACTATGAGAATCAAGGCTTTAATCCAAGGGCTATTAATGATAGTAAGCCACAAAAACCTCTGATGTAAAGGGGAAAATGGAAATCTTATTCAATTATAAAATTTAAATAGAATCATGATATTTAAGATACACTTATTCTCTACTCTATAATAGAGGGTTCAAAGTTTACATTTGTTTGAATAAGCCCTTTGAAAATATTATCCTTTAGTGAATATTGATTTGATTCCAAAAATTGAATAGAAATCCCTACGCAGAATTCATATTTATTGTTAGAATAAAGTGAACATATTTTATTTTGAATGAAACTATGATTATATATCAATGAAACGATTAACCAAAACTCAAATCGAAATATTTTTGTATAAGATAAGATATTATTTAAATAATAATTGGGGAATTATATTTTAGAAGCGTAAATGATTATCACCTTTTAGAAATTATTAACACACCTTAGATAATATAAGATCAATGTATACAAATTTAATTACAAGTCATTATGAGTAATGAAAATTATTTTTGTTTTTATCATGGAAGGATATGAGATAAAATTATTAATTTTTATTTTAAATATGGGTAATAATATTTTTGAGGAGTCGTAATGTTAAATAATTGTGGAACAGATTAAGATGAAAATTTGGATATTTTTTATTGGGGTTAAATTATTATTTAAAATATAATGTACTAAAAATTTTGGTTTTGGTGAATATTTATAGGTTGAAGAAATTAATTATGAGTCTTATGATTCAATTAAAAGTGCTTTTGGAATGAAAAATTCATCTCATATATCCTTTTCATATAGTAAGATATCGGGTGGAAAAAAATTGAATCATAACCAAATGATGAGATTAGTCTTACGGCATAGAAAGAAATCAAGTAATGTTATTTTATCTAGGGTTTTATCTATATTTTAAAATAATTCATGAATTTCATAAAAGTATCTTAAAGTAAAAACTTTATTCATTTACATTTATTACATACAAATATATGGTATTTTAACCCATAAAAGGTTTACAGTTTTGTGATGGTTTAACTTCTCCAAAAAATGATATATGTCACTCTATATCAGTCCTTGGGAGTTATCTTTTTCTTACATATAGATGTTTTTACATCCCACCTATGTTCTCGTATATGGAAACCTAGTTATGATATATTCCATATGACCTTCATATTTCCCTTTCTCTATTTTAAAGAGGATTTTTATTAATACTTTTTACGATGTGGGTTTTCACAAAGGAATTTTAAGATGAAAAACCACTAATTACCCAAAAAAAATTTCATTGGGTGCAATTTATTATTGGGGGGGGAGCGAATGTAACACCATGAGATTTTATGAAATTTCTCTTTAAAATATATTTAACTTCTTCAGATCGCGTTACATGCAACCACATATTTATGAAAACCATGATATATTATTTAAAATATTATTATTATTATATAGATGTTATATTAGAGGATATGAATAGTATTAACTACTTTATGAATTATATAAAAAGGCAATACTTAATATTAATACATATTAATTAATAACTCGAATTTTAGTAATGCCATTTTATTTTTCCAAAAATATGTTTTTTTCTAAAATTAAATTTCATTAATTTTTTTCACAAAATATTATAATTATTTTTTTTAAAATTTAGAAAATATATTTTTGAAATAGACTTCATTTTTTAAATCAGCATATCAAAATTATATTTGGATGAAATTTTGGTATTTTTCTGAAAATGTAGATTATTCACTGAATATTGAAAAATACAGAAGTTTATAAAATTGTCATTTTTTCTTTTCATATAAAGTATCATTATGATTTGAATATTATCTCAAAGTAAAATAAGTATTATTTAATTATATATAATCTAATTAAGTTCATTTTAATCATAATTCTATAATTTTTTTGTATGAGTACATTTTTGTGCTTAAAAACAATTTTTTTCTAAAAAAATATTTTTATTTGATTTTATGAATTTATATTAAAATTAAAGTATGAAACTTTTTTGAAATTGGCTCGTAAAATATATATTACATATTTGTAATTATCAAGTTCAAATTTGGTAAATACACCTCTTTTATTTTGGATCAAACTGAATAGTAATCGTGGTAAAGTTTATCACCTCGGCAAAGGGTAAATCAGGTGAACGTAGGTCAAAACTAACTGATAAGGCCATAATTATTCAGATTAATTCACATTAGATGTAGTAAATTCGACTATTATTACTTTATAATCAAATTTGAGTTGATTAATGGACACTTTACCAGGAAAAAAACTTGTATATTATTTAAACCAAAGGAAGTGACAAAATGTCCATCTCTTAGTTTTAAATATCATTTATTTGTGTACATCGGTTCAAAAATTACTTATGAATTAATATTATTACTAATTTTCTGCCTAATGATGATATATTAATAATTTTAATTTACTGATATTTTTTAGTTATTAAATAATTACCTTAAAATAATTAGACAATGTTAATGATGTATTTATTCAATTTATTGAAAAATCAAATAAGTGATATTGAATTTTTTAAAAGCATTATAATTTTAGATAATTGGGGTGATCCATGAATTATATTGATGTAAATGAAATTTTTTTATGTTATAAAATAATCGGTTTGAATTATAAGTGTTTTTCTAATGATATTAATTTCAAAATATTGAATAGTCTCTAAATTGACAATAATGATATGTAATGAAAATAATATTTTATTAGATTATTTAAAAATAATGAAAATATTAAATAAGGGAAAAGGGGATAATATATTGTAAAATATTTCATCACATACCCATTTATGAGTAAATTGGTACTTTATATGTAAAATTATAACCTTTTAAGAGTGAAAAATATGTTACCACAATTAATGTTAAAATAGGATAATTAAGGTGTTAAAACAAAAGATAATGTTTAAAATAGAAGATAAACGTTTCCAAATTATATTAGTTGATGCAATGTAAACCATATACTACCCTAGGTTTGAATTCATGACCATTTTTACATGTTTTTCTCTAGAATAATCTTATTATATTTTATTGTTTTATGAAATTACGAATGTTCCCCTCACACAAATTATAAAAGGAATCCTCCTACCTCAATTCATTACACTAATTTTAGCCTTCTAGATAGACCATACTCTAAAAAATTATAGTTTCCACTTCCGTATACACATTTTAGAGGTTATTTCCTTCCCAAAATACAAACTCTAGATCCCTTTTGAGGAAATTTAAAAGGGAGGTCTCAAAGAAGTGGTAATTTATCTAACTGATCAATTTATTTTTATACTCTTATACACCTCCTATAAATATATTATATTTATCATAAAATAATAAATTAATTATAATAATTTTTTTTAATGTTATTATTATTCTGAAAACATCATTATACATCCACTTTCTCGTCAAATAAGAAGTGAAAGTATCACTCATGAGTACATATAACTTATCATCTCCACGTAGCGATCCAATTCATTTTTCATAACCGTATTTAATGGATGGGGATTACTATGGGTTTATTTTTTATATATGATATTTATGGATTTGTTATACTTATTTCTTTATAATATCATGAATATTTATCATCCAATATTTTTGGAAATGATAACATCACACATGTGTATGTATGGACTTCTATCTCCATGATGCAATTAGATTGATTTTTCCATTATTTATTACAAAGATGGTAATACATATGAATCTTAAGAATATATGTAATACATATGTAATAATAAAACTTCTTTAAAGGTGTATTACTATTTTAAATTTATTTTATTTCATTAGTCGGGAAATAAAAACACTATTCATGTGTACACACAACCAATCATCACCATGAAAAGTGTAATTCATTTTTATACATCTAAATGTTATAAATAATAATGAATATGTGAATAATAAATTTTATTATTTTTATACCATTATTAAAAATATATAAATTATTGTATAATGATCAAAGTATAAGGATTGAGACTACTAAACCGGAACATGCTTGGAAAACAAAGTAGTTATCACCTACAACACCAATTTTAATAAAAAATTATTAATATATGGGTGATAAGATGTTAGTGTATGATAGATTATGTAATACATGTATAATAAATATATATTTATTAGATATGAGGATTTAACATGAATGGAGAAATTATATATGTGAGTTAAGGGTTTATTTCAGAATCTTATCTTTATTTGGGATTTTATTTGTTTAATTTCCCACTGGGGAATATTTCTCTTTAATGTACATGTTTTACAAAAATGTTTTTAAAATGGATTTATAGTTATACATAATTTTTTTAAATTCAATATTACCCATGTTTTAAATTTTTTTAAATGGTTTTAAAAGATTTTTTTTCATTTTTCTAACAAGTTACTTTGTGACTTTTTATAAAAAAACACGTAAGGAATGTTTTTTAACTTATATAGAATGAGTGTATTTTCCCCCCATCATATAGAATTAATTTTTTAAATAATATTTTAAAATTTACATTTTTACTTTCAAATAATATGTTTTAATTTTTAAGTGTGAAATTTTTTAAAAAGAGAAGTGATTTTAAAATGAAAAAAGTTATTTAACTCAAAGCTTATTGCAAGTGATCATTAAGAATAATTTTTCCATCTAAGATGATGTTGATAGATTATACTTATGTTTTACTGGGAATGTAATTTAAGGATACCCTTCATATCATTTTTGATACTTATGTTTATGATTAAAATATTTTGATAAACTCGTTCCCTATTTTCATAGGTTATACTTAAATGAAATTAAATTCTTTTTATGAGCAATGAGATAGTGAATGTTTTATGATCTTGTGACACAAATATGTATGAATTTATTAATGTGAAATGTGGGACCGAAATCTATCTCGAATTCATTATGTAGAAATGGATTAACCATGAGGTAAATATGTTATGTGGGATCCTGATTCCAAGTTCAAAATTTTATGTGTGGACTTAGATTTCATGTCCATAAGTTTATGTGAGGAACTAGATTTTATATATATAATTTTATGTGTAGACCAATAATTCCTGTCCATAAGTTTATGTATGGACCTAGTATTCATGTATATAATTTTATATGTGGACCTGTCTTTTTGGTCCATATGTTTAGGTGTTGTCCAAGCTCTCATGTCTATAAGATAATGTGTTGACCTAGTTTCTTGACCATAAGTTCATTTAATGGCCTGATTTCTTATCCATAAATAATGATAGAAAATATCTCTATTTATACATGTTCACAAAGTTATAACTTTTTGTGTATGCCACAACTCCATGTATTATTTCTATGTTATGATCTCATGGGTTATTTTATTCGATTTTTTTATGATTAATGTATTGTGAACTACAAATCTTTAAGAAAAGAATCTAGATTATGATTTATTATATACAAGGTGTAGATTTAAAATGTTAAGTTCATGTTTCCACATCATTATACTAATATTATTCTTATGTTGTTATTAAAATATCTCTTTATTGCCCTTACTGAGAATCTGAGATCAACATTTATTATGTATCATTTCCCAGGTTATGAATAAATATTTTAGAAATAATATGTTTAAGAAGGTTTCTATTTATGAAGAACATAGGGGGTGACAATATCAAAAATTTATGAACTAGTTTTTAGTGTGTCAGGGTACAAAAAGGAACTAGACATCTATGATTATTGAATTTATTGAAATGTTATGTAATGAATTATTATCTACTTATATGTATTAACTATGTATACAATTTCTGGGACATTATATCTCATGGGAAACAATCCAAGTCTAGATTAAGGATACACATAAGGTAGAATATCATGAGAAATGAACATGGCGTGTCACCTCACATGGCCTCATGGTCATGTACACTTCAGCACATTGCATGGATGGAAATTTAGTATAACAAGACATGTAAAGGTACTATATTGTGTGTCTTAGCCACCTGGGGTCTACTCATGTGCTCTTATCTATGGCCATGTACTTTGTGTTATTCTATTCAACCTGGTTATGCTTGGGTACTAGGGCATTCCCATATACCATTGGTCATGCCCATGTACTCCCAAAGTACCCGATGTGTACTCCCTCATGGGGTCACAATTGTGTAAAAATTGCACATGACCTCACCACCTAGGTTAGATCAGATGGAATGTGCACCCAACCAAATGATTTGTGATCCTTAAATTCCTTAAAACCCTTGACACCATAGCATTGGGGGACTACACACCATGTTTTTTTGAACACACATGGTATAGTTAGTTTTTTCATGTAAACTTATGTAAGCCTTCATGAATTTTCATTGCACAAATTTTTCCACTATTTCCACCACAAAATGAACTAAGGATCACGAATCTAAGAAATTATATTCCCATTCCTCCCATGGTGTCCAGATTTTGGCCACCTGAACCCTCACACATCTCCTTTTAGCACTGTTGTACTGCTCCCATTTTTGGTTCCACTATAGATCCAGGATCCACAAAGAATCACCCTCAAATAATCTAGACCCATCCATAAATCACCACCTCAATCATTGTTCTATTAACTTCCATGTATCTGAGGGGTTTTATTGCACTTGAACCCACCCCGACATGGTCAAACTCTAACCCTATGAAGCAATGATGAAGAAAGAGAAGAACGATGGACAAAATGAACAAAAAATTGTTAATCCTTTGTTATCCAATAATTCTTATTGAAAATTAATATAGAAAATAATTTCCATGGGTGATAACATGAATAACATGGGGAATTTCTGGAATCAACAATTTAAAATGAAAAAAGGGATCATGCGATTGATCAAATAATCACAGTTCAAAAAGAGATAATTATATCTGTAGAAACCCTACCTTTTCTTACATTACTATTACATAATTATAAAGATATAAAAAATAATAGTATTACACCATGAATATCACAAGGTTTAGTGTCTTGGGAAAACATGGACCAAACATAACTTTCACAACATCAAGTATAAACATTTATTTAATTCCTTCTTCTCTACCTTCTTATTGGATCTTGACTTCTACTTAGTACATGAAGTCACCTCAAGATATACATAAAAAATGGTTGATCTAAAATCCCAGTAAGAGGATAGATAATAACAATATATCATGGGGTGAGAATAATCATAACATCATCATCAAAATCCTGCGATGAAACATTAATAAAAAACGTGAAATGTGGTAATGCATAAAAATGAAACATCATGTCTTAGTGGTTAACTACCACACATAGTTGTGAAGAATTCTAGAATCATGTTCACACATAATTTTCATTTTACTCTTGAGATTAATCAGAGTACCCAATTCATTAAATAACTATATAATTCTGCACAACCCGTTGCAACATAACATTCATTTTGTGCTTTATATTTCCAGGCACACCAATCACATCATAACATTATCATTTTTATGCCTACAACATTGAAAATATATGGAAAAGGAACATAAATAACCCATGTAAAGGAATGGTTTTCATATCATAATAACCCATTCATAAACTTTGGGTTCCCAATAGAAAGTGGGAATAACATACTAGATACAAAATCTATCAACCTTGAGTGAGAAGTAGAAGTTGTGTTTTTGAAAGAAGAGTTACATTGGAATAAATTTGTTTCACATAAAATCCAATGGAAAACATGTATATCCTATAAAATGTATGATTATGACAATAAAATGATATTTATGGAGTGACTATACAAAAAATGGAGTGAAAGAGGGAGAACCCGAAGAAAGAAAGTTGGGTTTGAGAATTTCCCCTTACCTTGCATATGAATGATTTAGTCACTTTAAAGTCCTATATAACCACATTATATTAATTAATTAACAAATCCAAAACGATTTGTACATAAATATGGTTCATTTTGGTTTCATTAAGTTATTTTATAGGCCTTTGTATGAGTTATAGGGTTTAAATCCATTGTTCGGGAATGCCTATTTTTATGGTCTTCTTGAACGATTCACTTGTTTTCATGAATGGATGTTCATGTAGAACATAGGTAATCATCTAGAAATAATATTACATTTTATTAATTACATTAAAAGAGTTTAAATGAATTATGTTAGATACTATGTGAATGAATCATCAGTTATGAATTTAATTATGATCAATTGGGTTTATTGGATGTTTTTCGACCGCAACGAGCTTGTTTTGTTTAATAATTTTTCAATAGGTACATAAGTTAGTTCCAAAACATAAAATATGAAATAATATATATAATATAATCTGGTTCAACAATATAAAAGGTTTCATGACCAGATCTGAAGGTGGTAAAGGAAAAAATAAAGCATGTCGTTCATGAAGGTGATAAATTAACACCTCATGAACAATGTTTTCTTTCCTAAAATAAAAAGAAGATGAGAAGGGGGATGGATGATATATTACCCCATTAGTATCATAGAATTTTATTATATGAGAGATACTGGAATTACCATTCCATGTTATTAGATATTAAGAAAATAACTTGAAATTTAAGGAAAATAATGGAAAAGAGAGAGTGTGAAATTACCTCTTGAATCCTCCTCTTGAGATCCTCCTTAAAGAACCTAGGCTTAGTCTTTTGATGAGAAAAAATCTCTAAAACGTGAGGTAGGGGATAGGGAATATTATTGAAAAGAATTTAGTCATGTATTTAATCTTGATAGGTGTGAGGAAATGAGGGTTTGAGGGGTGGTATTTATAGTGGAGGGGAGAGGGGATTTCTCAATATTACATTCATTAATTTATTATTTCTGCACAAGACAAGTAATAGTGATTATTACATGAACAATAATAGTAATTTTTCTTTTTTATTTAGAGATAATGGCCTTATATCATCCATACATCAGCTTATGACATCATAATTTATGTATTTAGCATTTATTGTGAATTATCGTATTTTACTATTCACAAAAAATTCAAGTATTTCAGAAAAATACAAAAAATTAAACCTAACCATTTTTGACATGTAAAATCCAAAAATTAAGCCTATTTTTATAAAATAATTTCCTAAATATGATAAATTTATTTTTTAATTAAAATAAAATTTTACTTGAAAAATATAGTTTTCAAAACATTTTTTTAGTTATTCCAAAACATAGGTACACCATTCTTTCACTTAAATACTTCTTATATACTATCATATGTGAGGTTACTATTCTTAATGGAATATAACAATTCAGAAAGGTAACATTACTATTCATAAGGTTATGTTACTTTTCACCAAAAATTAAGTCTGTCATATTAGACTCCAAGAATCACCCTGAACACAACCATGTATGTCAGATTTTTGAAATTTAAAACAAAGAAGTGGAAAAACTATGTTTAATGGTCACATAGTATTTAGTATCATTATATTTCATTGTAATTTATAATGTCATTATACTATAAGACATAATTATAAAAAGGGATTTCCATTGACAAAATAATGGGTCGTTACATTCTCCCCCCCCCATGAAAGTTCACCCTCGAAAGTTCATTTTACATAAAAAAGTGAGGGTAATTATCCTTCATCGCCTCCTCCAGTTCCCATGTAGACTCTTCAAACATATGGTTCCCACAAAACACTTGACAAAGTGGGTTGTCGTGTTGCGTATAACCTTATCTATCCAGTAAATAATCTTCGCTGGCTGCTCCTCATTAAAGAGATCATCTTCCAACTGTACCACCTATGAGTTTAGTACATGTGAGGGATCTGGTATTCCCTTCCTCAAGAGTGATATGGGAAACACATCAATAACATGATACATATTAAGTGGAAGTGAAAGCTGATTGGCCATGATCATATATAGTCAAGGATCTCAAAACGGCCAATGTACCTTGGGCTTAACTTCCATTTTTTTCAAACCGCATGAATGTCTTCCATGGTGATATTATAATGAAGAATTTATCTCCACTGTCAAACTCGAAGTCCCTTTGATGTTTGTCCGCATATCTCTTTTTCCAACTCTGAGTAGATTTGATGTGTTTTTGGATAACTTGAACCTTCTCTGTTATCTCTTGCACAAGATTGAGTCCAAGTAGATTTGTTTCTCCGACTTCATCCCAACATGTTGGATTTTTACACCGCTTTCCATACAAAGATTCATATGGATCCATCAAAATACTTGAGTGGAAGCCATTATAGTATGGGAACTCAGCCAATGGGAGATGCCGATTCCATCCACCTATGAATTCTAAATAGTTGTCTCTTAGCATGTATTCATGAATCTGAATAGTCCTTTCATATTGGCCATCAATTTGGGGGTGATTGGTCATGATGAAATTTAATTCAGTACTCAATTAATGTTGAAGGCTCCTCTAGAATTTAGATTAGAACCATGGATCATGGTAAGAGACAATCGAGAGTATAACTCCATGCAGTATCACTACTTTCTTCACATATATCATTTCAAGTTGTTCAAGATAGAGATCTTCCCGAATAGCGATAAAATGGGCAGTCTTGGTGAGTCGGTCAACCACAACCCATATCACTAAATTTCCAATAGTTTTCTTTGGGAGACCCATGACAAAGTCCATAGTAACATTCTACCATTTACACATGGGTATATACAATGGATGCATCAACCCTTTGTACTTTTGTCATTCTGATTTAACTTACTATCATACCACATTGAGATATATTTTTCAATATCCTTTTTCATGTTATCCCACCAGAAGTGTTAAAGGAGATCCCAGTACATCTTATTTCTTCTAGGATGGAAAGATAATGTTGAGATATGTGAATTTTCCAATAGCCTCTTCTTTATCTTGGGTGATGAAGGCACACAAAGATGTGTTCAAAACTGAATCACAAAATCATCATCGATATGAAACAGATGCAGCTTCCCTTCCATTACTGCATTCACCTTATTCTGGAAATCCATATCGTCCCTTTGTGCCTCCTTAATCATCTCTTGGATTAATGGTTCTGAAATCATTTGGGAAAGGTAAGATGTATCGCCATTCCTTAGGCTTTCTAAATCCAGCCATTTCATGTCCAAGAAGACAAGGTCTATCTCAATCCATAGTATTGATAGAGTAGCAAGTTCATTTTTTCATAGAGCATCTGCTACCTTGTTCTCCTTTCCAACATGTAATAAATAAGGAAATCATACTACTTGATTAGCTCTAACCATCTCCTTTGAGGTATGTTGATCTCCTTTTGTTTGAATATATACTTTAGGATTTGGTGGTCAGTGTATATGGAACACTTCTCATCGTAAATGTAGTGCTGCTAGATTTTCGAGGAAAAAGTCATGCCTTCCAGCTCTAGATCTTGCATCGGATAGTTCTTCTCATGGATATTCAACATTCTCAAGGCATAGGTTATCACATTTTAAATTTTCATGAGTGCACTACCCAATCCTTTCATTGAAGAATCACTATATATCACAAAAATTTCTCTACTTTTAGGTAGTGTGAGTATAGGTGTAGTGATCAGAATTATCTTTAGCTCCTTGATTCTTGCCTCACATTTTTTATCTAGACATACTTTACCACTTTCCTTGTTATATTAGTCAATAGTATTGAAAATCGTGATAAATTTATCCAACAACGTTGGTAGTATCCATATCATCCAAGAAAACTATGAATTTCTATGACACTAGAGGGCCTGGGCCATTCCTCAATCGCCTTTTTTTTAAGGAACGACAGAAATTCCCTCACTTGTGATCACATACCCCATGAACGTGACTTACTTCATCCAAAAGTCACACTTTCTGAACTTGGAGAAAAAATTCTCATCTCTCAATGTCCCCAACACAAGACTTAGTTGTTCTTCATGTTACTCCTTGATCTTTGAGAATATGATAATATAATGAATAAACACTAACACAAATTTGTCGAGGTAATGTCTAAATAATTTATTCATCAAATCCATGAAGATTGAATGGTCATTAGTAAGTCCAAAGGGAATCACCAGAAACTCATAGTGGTCATACCTTGTACGGAAGGCATCCTTATGAAAATCTTCTTTCTTTACCTTTAATTGATGATATCCCGAACAAAGATCCATTTTTGGGAAGTATCGAGATCCTCTTAACTGATCAAACAAATAGTCAATCCTTGGAAGAGGATACTTTTTATATATGGTGATCCTGTGGAGTTCCCGATAATTGATACACAACTGCATTGTTCTATCCTTCTTCTTCACAAAGAGCACTGGTGCACCCCATGGTGATGCAGTATGGAATATTAACCATTTTCCATATTCTATTGCAGCTGCTTATTTAACTCCTCCAGTTTGATAGGAGACATCCTATCAGGACCCTTTGAGACAAGAGTAGCTCTGAGTATGAGTTCTATAGAGAAATCTACCTCATAATCTGGGGAATATTCGGGTAACTCTTCAGGAAATAAATCACTGTATTACCTCACAATGGGAATTTCATCAAGGTTGGAACTTTCCTTTAAATCAACCATTTGGGAAAGGTATTCCTCTACATAGGGAATCAAAACTCACACCATTGAAGGATTTTTCCAAAGAGATTCTTGATCTTCCATGCATTTGTAGAGAATCATAGGATGGTTTGGAATATGAAATGATATTTCCTTTTCCCGAAAGTTGATCTGTTTTATATATAATGTGATCCACTCCATTCCCATTATAGCATCGAATTCCACCAATCGAATTATTACGAGATTCACTAGAAGAATCTTCCAACATATGCCAACAAGAGAAGAGTCAAACACTAGGGTTCATTGATTAAACTACTTGGTGTTTTTACATTAATATATACTTTAAGGTATCAGGGCTTCGATTCTATAGTTTTAGAAAACTTTGAAGATAAAAAGAAATGTGTAAAACCATAATCAAATTAGACTTTCTCCATTATTGAGTGAATAGGAATTGTACCTTGTATAAATTTTTTATCTTGCTCCACATACATAGTATTTATGGAATAATCCTTCCCTTTCCCCATTGGGTTTGTTGGATACTAACATTGATTACCCTCGAGGAATCAAGGTATAGTGCACTGTCTTGTATAGTTCCCTTTCACCCTACAGTTATTGCTTTGAACAATGGGTGGTTCTCTCTTTTCTTACAACACATTCTCTTTCATTAATATTTCTATTTGATACTCTTGAACATGTTGTCCTTCTTTACCACACTTAAATAATTTCCTCATCCCTTTGAGGTTGTTCCAATAATTCAACTTCCCACATTTTTGGCATGTGGGTTGTTGAATTATCTTCCAACATTTATCATTACATCTCCCATCTTAAAATGCCATATTTTGTTTCTTATTATCATAGCCATGGGAGCATTCTCCAAACTCCATATCCACTTTGCGAGCATATCGAACAACTTATTCATAACTCCCAAAGCATCAAATTTCAACATCCCTTTGAAGTTTTGGTTTTAATCCACTAAAGAATCTATCAATTTTACTATCATTATTGATAAAAAAACCCGAAGCATACCTTTCAAGCCTTTTGAAATTTGCTTCATAGGATGTGACAAATTATCCTACTTTTTTCTTAAACTCTATGAATTCTCTCTCTATCTTCGTACAAAGAGTTTATGGGAAATACTTGTTAGTAAACATGATCATAAAGTTTTCCCATTCACTCTCTTCAATTTCATCACTTGGCTTGGTGTTCTTAATCAAATCCCACCATTGATCATCCTCCCCATCAAGACGATAAATGGATAGAGTAACCTTCTTTATCTTAGAATAGTTGAGCGCAGAAAATATCTTCTCTATAGATTTGACCCACTATTCTGAAAGTAGTAGATCAGAATATCCACTAAATGTCGGTAGTTGTTTCCACATAAAACACATGATAAGAATTTTCTCCCTCTTTGGTGAAGGAGGACGTTCCCCATTATTCTGGTTATTATTCATAACCCTAGATAGTTGGGAAAGCATCACCATGATGTATTGATCTCAACCTCTGAATTCATTGGGGATGTCATTCGAGAAATCATTGCACTGTCCCTTGCATGAGTTGTAGGCCTGGTTTCTCCTAGTTCCCACCATTCTCTAAAATTAAAACGTTAGAACAAAACATAAGTCAATAAGTCATGAATAAATTATTCATATGTAAAATTTACACTAAAATCACAAGTTATGGGATCCATATGTAAAGAATCTTGTGTGCATATTTTTACTTAGTCTCAAGTTAGAGGTTTTCTCTATGGTTCACTAATCATAATTCCCAAATTAAATTATTCTTTTTTATAATACCAACTATAGAGACCCTACCTTTTCTTACATTACTATTACATAATTTTAATGATAAAAAACATAATAGTATTACACTACAAGTATCCAGAGTGTTTTTGTCTTGGGAAAACAAGGACCAAACATAACTTTTACAACATCAAGCATAAAAATTTATTTAATTCCTTCTTCTCTAGATTCATATTGGCTCTTGACCTCCCTTTAGTACATGTAGTCACCTAAGGATATAAATAAAAAAGGTGTGAGATAAAATCCCAGTAAGAGGATAGATAAGAACAAAATATCATGGGTTGAGCATAATCATAACATCATCATCAAAATCATGACAGGAAACATTAATAAAAGACTAAAAATGTGGCAATGCATAAAAATGAAACATCATGTCTTAGTGGTTAACTACCACAAATAGTTGTGAAAAAATGATAGCATCATGTTCACACATAAATACCCTTTTACTCATTAGATTAATCACTTTACCCAATGCATTGGAGGGCTTTATAATTCTGGGTCCAACAGTCGCATCATAACATTCATTTTGCACTATATAATTATGGGTGCACCCGTCACATCATAAAATTATAATTATCATTCATGCCAAATTGAACATTTATAAACATTTAACATAAATAATTAATGGATTGGAATTGGTTTTATCTAATAAGAACACATTTATAAACTTTGGGTTCCCAAAATAAAGTGGGAATAAAATACTTGATAAAAAATCCATCAACATTGAGTGATAATTAAATGGTGTATTTCTGAAAGAAGAGTTATTTTGGAAAACATTTGTTGGACATAAAATTCATTGGTAACCATATATATCCCATAAAAGGAAATATACTTATGAAAAAACTATTTTTATGGAGTGACCATTCCAAAAATAGAGTGAAAGAGGTAAAACACGAAGAAAGAAATTTGGGTTCGTGAATTCCCCCTTACCTTATATCTGAATGATTTCTTCACTTAAAAGTCTTGTATAACCACATTAGATTCATTAATTAAAAATTACAGAACCTTTTTTAGATTAATATTTTTCATTATGGTTTTATTAATTTATTTTATGGGCCTTTGTATTAGTTATAGAGTTTAAATCCATTGTTTTGGAATGTCCATTTTTATGATTTTCTTGAATGATTCACTTGTATTCATGAATAGAAGTTCATGTAGAACATATGTAATCATAAAGAACTGATATTACTTGTTATTAATGATATTATAATATTTTAAAGGAATTTTGTTTTATACCATGTGAAAGAATAATTAGATAATAATTTAATTATGATCAATTGGGTTAATTCGGGCAGTTTTTTGAGCACAAAAACTTGTTTTGTTTAATAATTTAGTAATATGTAACTAAGTTAGATCCAGAACATAAAATATAAAATAATACATAAACTATAATTTGTTTCATCCCTAAAAATGGTTTCATCACCATATTTGATTGTTGTAAAAGAAAAAAGAAAGCTTGACTTTCTTGAACGTGATAAATTAACATCTCACGGACAATGTTTTCTTTCCTAAAATAAAAAGAAGAGGAGAAGGGGGTTTGATGATATATTAATACATTATATCATAAAAGTATAGTATATGTGAGATAATAGAGTTACCATAACATGTTGGGAGAGATTAGGAAAAGAACATAAAATTGAATGGAAAATAATGGAATAGAGAGAGAGGTAAATTACCACTTGAATCATCCTCTAGAGATCCTCCGTAAGGAACCTAGGCTTAGAATTTTGATGAGACCATAAGTTCTTGGACGTGGAGGAAGGGATAGGTAATATTATAGGGTATAGTTTTGAAAATTCTAGATGTTTTATAGGTGTGAGTAAATGACGGTGTGAAGGGTGGTATGTATAGTGGAGGGGAGAGGGGATTTCTCAATATTAAATTCAATATTTAATTATTTACACACAAGAAAAGTAATAGTGATAATTACATTATTACGAAGAGTAATTTGTTCGTGTTAGTTAGAGATAATGTTCTTAAATTATCCATACATCATCTTATGACATCATAATTTATGTATTTAGCATTTATCGTGAATTATCATATGTTACTATTCACAAAAATTCAAGTATTTCAAAAAAATCCCAAAAGTTCACCCTGACCATTTTTAGATGTGTAGAATCAATGAATGAATTCCATTTTTCAAAGATAATTTTTTAAATATGATTAATTTAATTTTTAATTAAAATTATAATTTACTTAAGAAATAAATTTTTTGAAACATTTGTTTACTTATTCCAAAATAAAGGTACATCATTCTTTCACTTAAATCCAACATATATACTATCATAGGTGAGATTACTATTCATAAGGGTATATCACTATTCCTAAGGGTAACATTTCTATTCATAAGTGTTTGTTACTATTCACCAAAAATTTAGTTTGTTGTATTAGACTCCAAAATAACCCTGAACACAACCGTGTATATTACATTTTTGAAATCCAAAACATATGTGTGGAAACATTATGTTTAATGGTCACATATTATTTAGTATCATTATATGTACGTGTGATTTCTGATGTGATTATACTATACGACATAATTATAAAAAGGGATTTCCATTGAAAAAACATTGGGTCGTTACAATATCCTTTCCCAATATTTTAATACAATGGGAGGAAACCAATAATGATGAGTCATACCTCATATTAGATTTATCATTATTGAATATTTTATTTTATAGTGTTGAAGAAGACCCGCTGCATTTGTTGCCTCTCGATCCACCTTAATCTGATTATGTATCATCCTATGATCTCAATCCTCCTATAAGGAACAAACAAGACCTCCTCTTAATTATCCAAGGTTTTATATACCTTATCTTGTAGAATTTATATTATTTTTAATTTATATAGGTAATTTTTTCATGGGAATTTAAAAAAATATAAATTTAATTATTTATTTTAAATAAAGGCACCGCCAAGGGCCGCCTTAACCTAACATCTTTCACTGAAAAAGCTTTGGTTTTGTATAGGGTAAAACATATACTTTGAATTCAACCATGGAGTTGGTTTTTTGATCCAAGACTACTTTTGGATTTATTCTACAATTTCCTGAAAACTACACATGCTTGATATTAATATAATTAATATTTTTATAATATCAGTACCATGATCACTGTGCCACAAAATCTCACACCATCTCATCACCTGGTTTTAAAATTATTTATTAATATATTATATAGTCATACAAGAATAAATAAGTGTCACTACTATTATATTTTATGTTGTAATATGTTTATTTTTACGTTTAAAAATACATTTTTCTAGAGGCAGTTTCCCCTGTGTTTTGTGTAATAATGTTAAAATAAATTTCTAACAAATCTTTGAATTTAATCAAAAGAAATATATTTATTTTTTATAATAAGTAGGTTTAAAAATTTTTAATAGGTAAATTTAATTTCCAGTCATAATGAATAGGAACCATGGTAAATGCTTATCAACACGGTAAAGGGAAAACTAGTTAATTAAGGTTAAAACTATAGGATAAGGTCTCGAAATCAACCCAAAACATTCTTTTATTTAATTTATTAATATTAATGATACCATAAAAATACTAACATATAAAATATATCATTTTGGTGCGTGTTCCCTTTTGGTTTTAGCTTTATATTATTTTAAGTTTATAAAAATTACAAAATGTAACTCTCTTTCTTTGAAAATTTCTAATAGGTTTCCATAGGGATAAAAATAATATGTTAAGGCACTAAATGGTCATTTTGAATATTAATAAATCATTTATATTATTTTAATTAACATTTATTTTTTATATATTGTCTAATTTCCTTGATGTCTTACACAATGATGGTTTAGTGGTTGTGTAAGGAGGAGAAAAATAAAATAAATAATTTTAAAAACATCAAAAGTAACATATTTGGGTTGAATTATGGTTACCCAATAATTTCATGGATAATAATAATATTTAATTTATAGTGAAATACTTTATATTGTAGTTATATTTATATATAGATGCATTTAAAGTCAATATATGTTAATAGTCTTGAAAGTCATCCTAAAAGGCTTTAAATGTTTAAAAATATTTTTTAAATCCTTGAAAAATTATAAAAATACATAATGTATCATATTAATGGGAAACATTAAATACTTTTATTAATGGTTAGTTTAAGTTTCAGTAGAAATTTTTAAAATTACTTTCATTGTTCTTATAGAGTGAAAAATGTGCGACAACAATTATGATTAAAAATGGTAAATGAGGGGGTGAAACCAAAATATAATGTTTAAAATGAAGCCTAATGTTGTATAAAATTGATTGGTAGATTATATTTTTTCCCTATACTCCATATAATAAAATATAATTCTGTTTTGATCCTTTTTACACAAGTTATAAAATATATTATATATTAATATTTCAAGTATTTACAAGTTTTCCACCCACCTTACTTATGAAAAGGCACATCATCTCGACTACGATTCAAAAAAATTGAGCCACTTTGCTCAACTGATATATATCCAAATAACTTCTCATATAAATCTCCCATATTCTATAAATTAAAGTTTTCTTTTAATTAAATTTTATGATGGCTTAAGGTGTAGTCTAAAGGAGGATTCCCAAAAAAGTGGTATAAATTTTAGGTGATATCTTTCAATTTTTTTAAATCCTTCAATTCTATAATAGAAATGCTATAATAATAACATAATTATCTTAAATATAATTAAAATTTATTATATTGATTTAACTACCCTTATTTATCCAATTTTCCATCATATGGGAAATGAAAACATCGCTCATGTGTACATATGAACTATCACATTCGTGAATTGATGTGTTTGATTTTTCATTACCACCTCAAAAGGATGGTTATTATATTGGATTTAATGAATATATACGAGATTAATGAAATAATTACAAATATATAAACAAGATATATTACTTATCTTCTTACACTTTAGTTTGTTGGAAAATGATAAGGTCGTTCTTACGTACATGTGGACTACCACCTATTTGAAGTGATGTGATTCATTTTTCATAACCACCCATCATGGATAAATATAAATTTTTATTTATAATATAATAATAATAATTTTGTTACTATTAATATTTTTAATATTATGAAACCATGACTATGGTGAAAGTACCATAACTTTTAAATCAAAACAAACATGAAAAAAGGAACAATTAACTCCTGGGATGGTGATGTTGATAAATAATTATCAATAAATGGGTGATATAGTATTATAAGTGAAAAATATATGTAATTATAAATGTGAATGTAAATATTAAATTTTTACAGATTTTTAAGAGTGCATACAATGCATGTTGGACATGAGTAATGCGTTTTTATTTCAATTCAACTCTAATGCGATATATGTTATTTTATAAACCTAATTTATTTTATATGTTTTATATAATACAACTTGAGTTACTAAATAATTAATTAATATTTATTTATAGTATTTATAGTTTAAATTTTAGTTCTATATTATAAAGGGTTTTGATTCAAATTCTATTAATGTCATAAAGGGTTATTTCACAATCTCACTCTAATTTATGATTGTTCATGTTTCAATGTACATTTAAAGAATTATATTCGATTTGTCTTATAAAACCCTATCTAGTTTCTTATACTATAGTTATTTATGGGTTTTCCATTTTTTTATTCCAAATTTTCCTCTCTCTGGAATTTAAAAAACAAAGGAATGTTTTTAAACAAAATCAGCCTTATTTCTCTTTTTCGGCCAGAAATATTTTACATCCATATCCATATTATTGAATTTGTTATATGAATGTTTTATCAACATTTGATGATTGTAAAAGATGTATTTATACTACCTCTAGATTTATTTTGGAAGTTTAAATGTTTTTTTTATTTCTTTATGCACAACCCATTTTTTACTTTTTATAAAAGTGTGAAAGAATTGTTTTTTTAACATATTCAAGATGAATATATTTTCCTGCCACCATGATTGTTATCCGGTATTTAGCTTCCAATTAATTTTTATTTTTTAAAATAATACAATTTTTTATTATTCCATTAATTTTTATATTTTTATATTAAAATATAATATTATTTATTTTCTAAATGATTGAAAATAATTCTAAACATTGTAAATAATATCACTTTTTACAAAAATGTTACAAAAGTTTTAAAAAAATTCCTACTATAGTATCACTTCCATTTTACTATATAATTGTAAAATAATTTTTTTATTTGAAACATTCATTTCTTTTAAATTGATTATATTTTACCTTCCTATACTAATTTATGGATTAAACCTTATCTTTTGATTAATAATTTTATTGTGGTCATGTTCTGTATCACTCTCCTCTATTCATTAGATGTTATTTTTCACTTCTATATCAATATTTATAATATCATGGATGTATTAAATATCATTTATAGTCTTTGAAACATTCTTCACTATATACAATATCAATATTTGATATTAATTTTCAAAATTTTATAAATAAATTTATTTAATTGAATAGGGAAATATTATATATTCTTTAATCGATAAAGATAAACATTGAAAAATAAGAAAATTAGAGAATGAATTTAATGATTATTAAATATATGTGGAATGAAAAGGGCATACACACAACTAGTGGGGCCCACTTATATATATTCTCTTTATATATCTAAAGGTCTTTAAAGACAAAAAGTATGACCACATTAGTAGGGTAATTTTTCTATACCTACCCATTCAATGAATGTGTCATCGCCATGACCACGATGGTAAAATTCAGGATATCATAGAGGAGGAATTGTTAGTAAGATCATGAATGTCCATATTTATTCATTTATACTATTGATAATTTAGTTTTAATTATCCATGTGATTTATATATTAATATTATCCATGGATATACTTTGATAACATGATTTTGATTCAATGGAATACATTTTGATTATCCACTCTACAATATCAATTATGCCTTATTTTCACATGATTGATCCTATTGTATGTAACCCTTACAGAGAAAATGAGGTCACCCTTTATTTTTTCCCTTTACCATTGACATAAATAATTGTTATTTTAATGAAGTCAAAGGATTAATGAAATTTATTTATGTTATGTTTAATTTTTACATTGTAATAAGGAAATATTTAATGTTTCTAGTCTCCTATAATTCTAATATAATCATATAAATACTTAACCTTAATCATTACATATTTTTTATTTTTCAGTAAATAATTCCTTCTCATATAATTTTGGTTATTTTTAAGTCTATAGTTTTATATAATTTTTCCATAACTCATATAGAACAAAACCATTAAAAAAAAGTAGACCCTTCATATTATTATCCATTTTTTATAATTTTTTTAATAAATAGAGAATTATTTATTTTCACAAAAAATCTCCATAACATTCATATTGGATACATCCTTTCCCTTACCCTTTCTTAAACACTGTGAAAAGAATTCTGAAAACATGGTATGGGATCAACAACTCAGTAAGGTATATACAAATAAAGGATACCATTAGTTTTGTAAAAATATAAAATACCATTAAATATTTACCTTTATATAAATGTTATTTGAGAGAAATAAATAAAAAAAATTCATGACAAAACACACATATTTATTTCTCAAATTAATCCTCTAAACCCCATATAAAGCAATTAAAACTTTTTTTGGTGACTTAGATCATCATATTCATAATATAATTTCAAAACCTTTTAATTATAATAACAATAAAGCCGAATTACTATATAGTAATTACCCAATACATAGGAAAAATTTAATGGGGATGACCATTTTTATAACCTATATCAGGCTAACTCATTTCTCATGAGATATATTGTGGCTTAAAACCTTGTATAAGCTATATCAATCTCACTCGTGAGCTATAATGGTGATAAATCTTTCATCTAAGCTATATCGGTCTCACCAGTTTTCTATAATACTCAAGTATCATATCATGAATTAAAAACTTTCGTACTTAAACTGTTTAAAAAAATACTTTTAACATATATAAAAAATCGTTTTGAAAAAGTAACTTTTATTTTAAACACATTTTCATTAATAAAACACCATTTTACTTGAATATACCTTTTATTTCGAAAATACCCAAAAAATGGAATGAGGGGTTTTCATTTAAGAAAACATGGAATATTGAAAATTAATCTAGAAATAAAATAATATTTATATTGGTGGAAAATTCATTATCATCATGTATGTTAACAATAGAACACCCATTTTTCATTTGTTGAAATGTTTCATATAAAACATGTAAAAATATTCCTTTTTTAAAAACCATGAAAATAAAGTAAACTAAAATAAAATATAATTTATAAATGATTTATTCACATATAAAATCATTAATAAATTTATTATTAAATCATGTACCTGTAAGAGAAAAAGAGTTTGAGGGAAAACATTAAAAGGGAGTTTTAAAGAAAAAGTTTAGTATCATTTGGGAAACACTTGAATCATAAAAACATGAAATATTAACATTAAAAAAATCATTGAATAATATTATTATATATATAAATTCATGGTATAACATGATAAATGGGTTTTACAAAAACCTTATAACAAAATATAGTTCATAACATCATAAAATGCCTCAATGAAAGGAAATTGAGACGAAGTCCCTTACCTAGAGTCTAATTCATAATGGGTGTCTTTATATTCCTAAATAATAATATTATGTTAATTATTTAGTTTATTAATATCATTTAAAGGTTTAATATTTTTTTATTTCACTTATTAAAAAGTTATATACAGTTACTTAGTCAATTAATTTTAATTCAGATGTTTTGACCATATCCGGCTTATGTGTCAAAATATACTATGGTTGGATGACTATGGTTAAAGAGGTAATTATTTAAACATATACCTAATAATTATCATGAAATAATTATATATTTATATATCAATTTTACTTTTAAAACCAATAATTAATTATGTATATGAAAAATGAACTAAAGTTGTGATCATTGAGATGGAAGGCCATATATATGCTATAATAACATTTCCATTTTTCAGCGAAAATTATAGAAATAAGTTAAGTAATATTTTATCTTTAAATAATGGTAATTTTATAATAAATATAATATTATTTAATTATATATACTCTTATATAACTTTATTGTGATTTTTTGATGAAAAAATGAACCACAACGCTTCGAGGAGGTGGTAGTCCACACGTCTATGAACAACGTTTTCATTTTTAGTGAGTGAAAAGGAAAAAATAAAATGATATATTATATATATAAAAATATAAATATGTTATTAATATCATAAATATATCATGTATATCACATATATATATTTCATCTTTAACCTTATTACCTTCCATGTAACATGTTAGTGAAAAACAAATCACAACGCTTCATAAGGCGGTAATCCGCCGTACACATGAGTGATGTTATCGTATACTTTACGAAATGGATATTAAAATGGTTTATATGATATTGTGACTCCAAAGGTATAATAATTTTATTAATATCATATATAATCTTTAGATCAATCATCATACCTAGCCATGAGAGGTGGTAATAGAAAAACAAATAACATAGTTTCGGGATGCGGTAGTCAGCCGTACAAACGAATAATGATTCTGTAACCCATTTGGGGGAATTTTGTTTTGTTTTAGGTATGATAATTAAAAAAACAAATAATTATTTTGAATTTAGTGAGGTTATTATATCATCATTGTATAAGAATAATTGAAGGAGGTGGATAAAAAAATACAATTAAAATAATTGATGAAGAAGATTACCTCTTCTTTTGGTATCCTCATTAGGTTCTCACTAATTCCTTCCTAATATAGATTTATGAAAAGAATAAGGCTTAAAATATGAGAATAATGAATTTGGGGTGATTTTGGAAGTTTTTTCATGATCCAAATGTTTTGAGATGTGTGGAGAAGTGGAGAGAGTGAGTTCCATTTGATATTTGAGGAGGAGTGACATTATTATAAATACTCAAAATTATTCTGTGTAGTGAGGTATATTATTCCTCATGATCATAAAAAAATGAATAATTATGGAGGGGTTATTTTATTTGGTCGATAAAAACCTCCACCATATGAAAATGAAATCATTTTTATCATTTTTTACTTAAGTTCTAACTATCCCTATTTTTATCATTTGGGGTTTTGACTACGGTAACTAATTTTATAACCTAGGATATTTATAAATTAAGACTAAATTAAAGTGATTATTATTATAATATTTAGTCCCAATTAATATAAATATGATATATAATTTTCAAAACAAAAAAATTTTCATGTGTTTTGGTAATTAATTTTAACGGATTCGCATTTAAAGGTGAAAACACTACATTGACACTAACAATGCTAACAATGTTTCTACAATATAGGCATAAATATGTTCATTATAAAAATAACTTGGAACATATTTGATATTTATTGAAATTTAAAAATCCCTAGTCAAAATATATGATTCTTATTAATTTTATATCATTTAATAAAATAATATTTACTATAAAATAACATTAATGTCAATTTGGAAATTATTTAATTAAATTAAATTTAAAAAATATCAATACCATGCTCAAATTTGAAAATATTAAGGTCACACCTATTTAACATGATATATTTATTGAAAAAAGTAATCTCAGATAATAATTTATTCAGATTACATCACTTTTAATATTTTTAGTGTCATTTATTTTAGTTAATTATTAACTAAATAATTACTATGTTTGTTTTTATGAATAACTTCAAGTAATAATTTCATGTATTCAAACTAAAGATAATTAATTATTATTATATAAAGTACTAATTTATCTTTTAAAATATTATCTATAACGGAACCTAAGTTCTTTTTGTCCCCATACCAAATCTTTATAGATATTAAAATCAAGGAAGGTTCCTTTTTAGTATTTCTGTTTACTTGACTTATTATATAGGTCAATTTCATGTAATAGTTTCAAAATAACTCATAAAAATCAATAATAATGTTATAAGATTAGAAATAATTCCTTAAAAGGGATATTAGATATATTGGTAGGTTATTTAATAACTTTAACTATAGGTTTAACAAATAAGTAAACTCATTTTTACCTTAATCACAGTAATTAATTTTAACTATTTTCACTAATTTTTGTAGTGAAAAATTAAATTTTAACTTATAAG
Organism: Viscum album; assembly: GCA_963277665.1. NCBI lineage: Eukaryota > Viridiplantae > Streptophyta > Magnoliopsida > Santalales > Viscaceae > Viscum > Viscum album. The sequence goes on from OY728131.1 coordinate 339,383,258, forward strand.
ATAATATAAAATATTATAATTAAATATATAGAATCTAATTTTCAAAATTAAATTCTAATAAGTGGCAGAATTTAATTTAAAATTAATCCTACAGACGTGATGAGAATGCGTGTTTTTAAAGTGAAAATGTTCAAATGTTTACAATGTTTTTAAATCAAAATTAAATATGAAAAATATTATAATTACCTATATAGGATTATTATTTATATAATTTAAATATTTATACTTTAAAATAATTTATAAATATAATTAAAAAATTTAAATTATTTAGAGGAAAATATTATTTTCAATTAAAATCCAGTTGTTTTCATTATTCATAAAAAATGAAACTTCCAAGATTGACCCCAAAAATTCAACCTATGATATTTTTTGTATTATTAATTCAATAATTATGTTATTTTTTTCAATTAATGTTTTAAAAATGGGGATATTTTTTTCTTAAATTATGTGTAGAAAGCGTGACTCATCTCTCTTTTAGAAAAAATATTGTTTTTCATTAAAATTTTATTTTTCTTCTAAACGATTCATATTTTTTAAAATATCAATAGATAAACATATTTTTCGTAATCTGGTTATCAAAATTTAGTCCCAGCAATTTAATATCTAGGTTATAAATTTTATATAAAATAATATCATTTTAATAATATTTCACATTTCGTTTAAACTCGGTGTTGAATGTAATGAAAGATAAACCGCATGTTGCATGTAATATATTCTATCAAACAAAATTATATTATTTTAAAATATCATGGCTTTAAATCCTCCCCTATTTAATAAATTTCATCATGGGAATTCAAAATGTATCTTGGTAATAAAAGGATAGAAATTTGAAAATAGTTTTGTTGTAAACCCACATTATAAAAAGGGTTTAAGAAGCATCCTCTTAATCAGAGTGAGAGGGAATGGAAGAGATAATATTAAATAATATATGAATAGGTTTAAAAATATTATAATATAGGTGGGAATGGTATAAATGTTTTAATAATTTTTGAGAGATATTGTGGACATTAATTACAAGAAAATGAATGATCAATAGAATGTTGAGGGCCTCAAAACCATAAATCTTTGATGATATAAAATTCCACGTAATTCATTGTATTTTAATGTAATAGGAATTTTTTTTTAAATATCCTTTTCATAAAGTTGAGTTATTATTTCAGCATAAATACTACAAATATAGTAAAATATACTTACTTGTCATGTATAATTTTTTCATTTAGCAAATTTCCACCAGAATCTCATCTTTTTGTGCAAACAATGAGTATTCAAGATGAATTTTTCAAGCTTGAAGAAATAAAATAAAATTTGAAAGACCACATAACTATAAAATGGATAATAATATATTCTTATTTTCTTTAGACATAATCCTAAATCAAAATAGTTATCACATTTTATGATAATTTCAAAAATGATTAAACCATCATATGATATAATAATCTTCAAAATTCCATAGTAATCCCCAAATTTAAATCTAAATCATTCCATAACCATATACCCCAAATAAACTCAATAGCCTAACAATTAAATAGTGTTTCAGCATCAAAGGTTATCTCATACCATTCATATTTCTAGCCCAAAAATATATGGATATGAACTTTTAATGTACCATTAATATCTTTGTCACCAAATTGCTTTTCAATCTTAAGGTTATCTATATGATTAAAATTGTGCTCTCAATATCCAAGATAATATAAAAGTTACGTGTTTTTAATACCTTAAATATAATTTCAACAAAATTTAAGTGCATAATTCATGTTAAACCATAGATTTACAAATACTCCAATATATTAAAACATATCCGAATGTGTCATTAATCACTGATCTCATCACTTAAAACATCAAAGGGTGGGGGGATAATACTTTTAATTTATGATCACCCTTAATCTTATAGACCTTTTATGATTTCCATAACCCTTAAGTTAAACTCACATGAAAAAAATCATAATCTATAATTTTATTTAAACATTTTTTTTGATTCCAACTATAAGGACTCAACCTTAAACATTACATAATATTGAGTTCTAATTCATGAATTAATTTTCTTAAATTTGTGTGTATTTTTAGGTTTAGAGTTATAGGGAATTAATCTATTACTCATACATAACAAAACAATGGATTAAAAATTAAACACTTACGGTTATTATCTATTTTTACTATAATATAAAACATTTAAAATAAATCATGATTTATTTTCATGGAAAATCTAAAAAAATTGAACATGAATTCTTACATTCCCTTACCCATATGTAAAACTTATGAAATACATTTTAAAAATTTGGGATGATTATGATTGTTTTGTAAGGGATATAAAAATAAAGGAAACCATTAGTTTTGTAAAAAACATAGGAACCCATGAAATATTTACATTCATATCAATGTTATTTGAGAGAAAGAAATGAACTATTTTAAAAATAAAACACACTAAACTTATGTTCAAATAAATACCTTAAACCCCATAAAAATAAATTAATCTCATTTTCAATGGCTTGGAGAATCATATTTATAAAACTCTTTCAAATCCCTTTTAATTAGTATAACCATGCAATTGAATTCCAATATAATCATTACCTAATGAAGTGGAGATCTATAATGAGGATCACCCATCACATAAGATATATTGAGATTACAGGTGATTTATAATAGGTATCAACAATTTGTATAAGCTATATCAGTCTCACTGATTTCTCATGAGCTGTAATGGGGATCAACCATTCATATATGCTATATTGGGATCACTTGAGAGCTCTAATGGGGATCAACCCTTTGTATAAGTTGTATAGTTCTAAAAAATATCATATAATTCTTAATTACCATGTAATTAATAAAACAATTTCTTAATAAACCCCTTTTAAAATTTTTTAACACATATAAATTTTCTTTTCAAAAAAATACAATTTTATTTAAAAAACCCATTTTCATTACCAAAAAAACCATTTTCATTGAAAAACTATTTTTGATACCAAAAATAGAAAAAAAGGGAATGATGGTTTATCATTTCAGATAACATGAAATCGTATTATGTAATCTAGAAATCAAATAACAGTCACTGTGGTAAATGAATTCATTTTCACCGTGTACATTAAGAATAGAACATCCCTTTTTTCATTTGTCAAATCATTCTGTATAAAATGCATAAAATATTCCTTTTTGAATTTTTTTTCCATAAATTAAATAGAATTAAAATGTAATATATAAATCATTTATCATATATAACCATTAATAAAATCACTTTTAAAACATGGACATGGGTATGATTGTGAGTTTGAGGGAAAACATTAAAAGAGGATTTTTTTAAAAGGAAAAGTCCCTTATCACCTGAGAAAAAATTGAATTATAATATACATGAATAATTAGAATAACACATAACTTTAAATATCATTTTAATATATAAATTTGTTATATAACATTTTAACTAGGCTTTATATACACCTTATAAAAGAATTTAGGTGAACAAGAACAAAAAATCCTTTAATGAATAGTAATTGAGATGAAGTCCCTTACGTTGTGTCTCATTCTTCATGTGAGTCATTATATTCAGGAATGATAAAATTATATTAATTATTTAGTATATTTAAAATAATTTAATAGTTTATTATTACTTTTATTTCACTTATTAACAAGTAATATAATATTAAATATTCCATTTTGTTTAAGTCTGATGTTTTGACCATATTCGACTTATGTTTCAAAAATGATTTTGTTGGGTTGACTATGGTCAAAGAGGTAATTATTTAAAAATATAAATAATAATAATCATGAAATAAGAATTTTATTTTTTATATCAATTATACTTTTAAATCCACTCATTAAATACGGTTATGAAAAAATAACAAATATTACAATGTTGGATTAGGTAAGTCATATGTATGCATGAATAACGTTTCCATTTTTAAATGATCATTATGGAAAAAAAGATAAGTGATATTTTATTTTTAGAAAATTATAATTTTCTAATAAATACTGTATTATTTTTTATATATACTTTTATATATAATTCTTGTGATTTTGTGATGAAAAAGTAATCACATCGCTTCGATGAGGTGGTAGTCCATACGTCCACGAATGACGTTATCATTTTTTTCAATGCCTATAAAAATGAAAATGTAATATTATATTTTAATAATAATAAATACATAATTAATATCATAAATACAAAATTTATATCACGTATATTTATAATATTTTCCCTAATTACCTTCCATGCAATGTGTTAGTGAAAAAAAGAATAACATCGCTTCGTGAGGCAGTAGTTTGTTGTACACATGAGTGGCGTTATCATATCCCATATGGAATTGAAATTAAATGGGTATATATGATATAATGAATCCATTTTTATAACTATTTTATAAATATAATATATAAACTATATTTCCCTGATCATACCCAACCATGATAGGTGGTAATGGAAATAAATAGCATCGTTTTGTGAGGCGGTAGTCCGTCGTACACACAAAAAAATTATTTCCTAACCCATTTGATGGATGTGTCTATTTTTTATGTAGTAACCTTAACATAACAGTCTATAAGTATATGGAAGATACTATGGTTATTATATAATCAAGGTATAAGAATAATTTAAGGTTGTGTAGAAATAAATAAAATAAAAACAATGGATGAATAACATAACCTCTTATTCACGTATCTTTCTTATATTCTCACTAAATCCATCCTAGGTTGGATTTATGAAAAACTAAATTCTTAAATTATGATGGGAGGGAATTTTGGGAGTGATTTGAGTAGGTTTTGGATGATATAAATGGATTAATATTTGTGGATAAGTTGGGAGAGTGGGTGCCCATTTATAGTTGAGGAGGAGTGTCATTCTTGTAAATACTCCAAAATAATCACTATTGGGAGTTATCCCTTACCTCGTGAATCTAAGTAATTTATATTAATGGAGGGTATGATTTAATTGGTCTTTAATAATAGTAAAAAACACAAAATATAACCATTTTTATGAAATTCTCCTTAACTTTTAAGCCTATATTTTTTTTTACAATTTTGGGTTTTCATTACGATAACTAATTTTATAACCAAGTTAATTTATAAATTAACAATAAATTAAATTTATAATTATTAAGAAATTTAAAATAATTGATTTTAAATATTATATATAATTTATAAAAAAATATCCAGTGTTTTTTGGAAATTAATTTTAACAGAAGCACATGTAATGCACAAAAACACTACTCTTACCCTAATAGCGTTAACAAAGTTTTTACTAATTTGGGGTAAATATGTTCATTATAAAATATAAATTAGTATGTAAATGGAAATTATATTATATTTAGTAACATAAATAAATCACCTGGAAGAATATATTATTTTTATTAATTTTAAATCATTTAATAAAATATAATTTATTATAAAGTAACATTAATGTCAATTTTGATATTATTTATATAATTTAAATTTTAAAAATATCATGATGATGATGAAATTTCAATATATTAAATAAACCTATTTGACCGGATATATTCATCTAAAAAATTAATGGATTTCAATACTGTATTCAATTTACTTCAATTTTAATATTTTCAATATAATTTATTTCGGCTAATTATTAATTAAAAAATTACCGCGTTGGCATTTCATAAGCATTGTAAGTAATAACTTCATAACTAAAAATTAAATATTAATTATCATGAAAAAAATATATATTTAAAAATAAATTCTATAACCTAACCTATGATTCTTTTTCCCTATCCCAAATCCTTATAGATATTAAAAATAAAGATTCTTTTTTTGTCGTCTTCTTTACTTGACTTACTATATTGGCCACTTTCATGTAATAGTATTACAATAACTCATTAAAATAAATCAAAAGTTGAAAAGGGTCTATTTATGTCCCAATAATGGGTTTTGAACAAGTTTTGAGGTCATTTACACCTTATATTCTTAGTTTAATTAACAATTATGTAAACTCATTTTACCTAAATCATTGTAATTAATTTTAACTATTTTCACTAACCATTATGGTAAAAAATTAGTCTAAACATCTCATAAAATATAAATTAATATGATTCCAAATTTTGAATCTATTTTTCAAAATTCAATTTCCCCATATGTTAAAAATGAATCTAAAAATTGATCCTTCAAAAGTGATGAGAAAGAGAGTTTTTAAAGTTAAATTGTTCAAATGATTATAATGTTTTATATCAATATTAAATATGAAAATTATTAGAATGTACAATATTTTATTCATATATTTATAATTATACTATTTTTACATTAAAAACAATTCAAAGTATAATTTAATACTATAAATTATTTAGATAAAAAGTTAGTTTTCAATTAAAATCATGTTTATCATTATTCATCAAAAATTAAACTTCTCAAAAAATCCCATGAATTTAACCTAATCTAAGTTTGGTATTAAGATTTTAAAAAATAAATTTATTTTGAAAAATAAAATTTTCTGAACGTGGAAAAAAATAGTTTTAAATTATGTGCACAAAGCCTAACAGATTCAACTTTTAAAAAAATTAAATTTTTCATAAACCATTTCTTTTTTTTTTCTTCTAAATCATTCTTAATTTTTTACTAATAAATATAAAACCCTATTTTTCATTATTTATTTAGTAAAATTTATACCCTCTAATTTGGAATATAGGTTATAACTTTTATATTAATAATAATATTTTAATAATATTTAACATTTCATTAAAACTCGGTGTTGTGTGTAACAGATGCTAAACTGATTGTTTAATGTAATTTATATTATCAAACATAATTTTATTTTTATAAAATTTCTTGGTGTTATAGATTGATCCTTTATAGTTATATCCCTTATATCTTGTACCAATGAAAAATTAATCACCGACTCTCGGTTACTGGAGTCATGTTTGTTTCACCTGCGATCTATTTACTTAAAGGATTCTCTTTTATTTCAATAGAAAAATTATATATTATATTCACAGGTACTGGGAAACAAGTAACTGATTTAACATCCTAGCTATTTATAGATAATAAATTTTTACATATATTAATATTTTTTTAATTTAATATTAATTTTAGTTTAAAGGTGGAACTATGTACAATAGCGTACCCAACACAAAACCCTGGGGTTCTTCAAAATCTTATATTGCACATAATAATGAGTTATAATAAAAAATAATACAACAACATTATTGTTATTTTAAATGGTAGTTAACACCTAGATGTCGTATTGGTGGGAATGAAAATAATTAAATATATTATGATTTTACACTTTTTTTAAATGTTTCTACATTTATCTAGTGAATTTTAGAGGACTAAGATGAGAATTAATCCAATTTTAAGCATAAAATACTATAATATTTTTAAAAGGTCTTTTTACTGCCTTTTGATGGAGAAACCTTTTTAAAAATAGTTTATGTCTCTTTTTTATGTTATATTTTGTACAATAATCTTATTCTTTAGAAAAGGGACATAAAAATTATCTTTGGCTGAAATTTAAGTATTTTTCTGAAGATATTTATATTTTTATGAAAATTGAAAAATTCTTCATTTTAATTCAAAACATCATTTTCAACTATTTTATTTATATAGATAGATTATACTTTTAATTTTTTTAATGGTTAATTGGATTATGTTTTTATAATTTATTCCAATGATTTTCATTGGAATTAATTTTTCATTTTAATTTAACATAAACACATGTCAATCTTTTCATAGTTTTTACTTCTTAAAAACCCATTATATCATTTTGACAAAGGGAATTAATTTCAAATTAATTTTTACAAATTATGTGTTTTGAATTAGGAAATTTTGATTCCATATTTGAAATCTTATAGTCCAAATTATGTAAATATGTATCTTTTATTTTTGGACATTATGAATAGTAATTTCAGTAATTATTTTTATTTACCATGGTTTAAGGGTAAATTAGATAAATAAGGGAAAATAATAATAATATAATAATATAAAACTAACCTAACATGGATACTAATTGTATTTGATGATATATTTCTGACCATGACAAGCCTTGGGTCCAATTTAAAACCCCATGGAGCTACATGGGTGTGATAATGACCTTTTATAATATTTAATTTAATGAAAAGGGAAATATTACATAAACATGTATCTCTTAAGTAAATAAATTATAATTTAGTTTATATAAATGATCTATTAGAATATAATTAGTCATTAGAAGTATAAAAATATTTCCTACATCATGATATTTTATTTATAATTTTTAGACATTGAATAAATAAATATATATATGACACAATAATGATGCAGTAATTACCTTCTTAATGAAAGATTAAAATAAATTATATTATAAATATTAAAATAAATATAATTTCAAAATTTAGAATCCATACAAGAATTTTTTTGGATTAAATTGAAATGTTATGTATGATTTAATGCATTTTTTTGATTGAATTATGTTTTTATGACTTTCACAAAAATCAATTTCTAAATAGTGTCAAAATTGACATAAATGAGTTTTTGAAATAAATACTTTTTTATAAAATGATATAACAATAATAAAAATATAATATTATTCCAAATAAATTATATAATGTTGAAAATGTCATTATTTCTCTACCTGTGGTTCTATTTTCATTTTATAGTAAATATAGTAACCATATATTCTGAAAATACAAGAAGACATGGTACGAGTTTATGTTCTTAACTAAGGGTTACAGGTAAACGATAAGGATAATTTTATGATCGAAAAATTTCTAAAACCTGTTATTTGAGAGGATTTGGACCAATAATCTTATTATCCTAGAAATTTATAACTTTTTAAGTATTATAATTCGAAAATAAATTTATAATAAAATAATATTTCAAGACATTCATAAAGTACCCCTCCTCCATCTTATAAAGTCAACCACCTATAACCACTTACACACACCTATCACGCCCATTGGATCATCCACAATTTTGATAAAATAATCTCCCAACATGACTCCCTTATTCTTATAAGACTTACCTTGTGTAGAATACAATTCAAGAAATCCTTTTGGCTCAAATCAAAAGAAGTTACCCGAGTAAGAGGTAGTGTATCCTCTCAAGAACCTTTCCTTTATTTTCCTTATCCTCTCCCTATTCTCTTATTATTCTATGATTACATAAAAAAAGTATTTGTAATATACTATTATGTTTTTATAATAAGTATTATAACTACACTTACACACACCTCTATCTAATGGATACGAATATTCTGTTTCTGTGTACGACAAACTACTGCCTTACAAAATGATTATTGTATCCATTTTCTCCTACCACCTCCCAAGATGGATATTATGATGGAACTGTATTTATAAATGATATATATGATATTTATATTGTATCTATTCTTCTTTTATTTTTATTTACAACATAACTTTATGCTTTCCATAATGTGTAAATACGATAATTTAATTTTAGGAGGTGTGGACTACCGCCCCCTCAAAGTGATATGAATCGTTCATGCCATTCATGGAACATATACAGGATAGAGTTAATGAAATTATGTAACATTTATAACATATACATTATACTTGAATTATAATATACCAATTTATCATTTAGTTTAAATTTCATTAATATAACAAAGAAATGAAAGTAGCGTTCATGCGTACATATGACATACCATCTCCATGAATGGTGCATTTCATTTCATATCTCCAAATGTTATGGAATATTATAAAATAAATATATAATGGATATATACTATATTTAAATCATGAATAATATTCTAGTGATAATGGAATTATGACCACAAGGATAATTTTCATCAAAACAAGGTCACTTTTTACTCAAATATCAATTATCGACAAAATGTCCCTTAAGAACTCAAATAATTATCTAATTGCTATAACATGGTAATAACTGATATAAAATGAATAATAAACTTTAAAAATGTCATAAAGTAATTATAAATTAACTTATGTTCATTTTTAGGTAATTAAATAACAAACGAGATGAGTCAGACTTAAGGTAAGTGACTTTATCTCAATCTCCATTCATTGCGGAATTTCTTGATAATATGCACCTTTATTATTTTATATGGTGTATATGAAACCACTGTGAGATTTTCTATTCATATTTTATTTAAATACCCATAAATTCTATATAATTGTTTTTAATTATATGCAATTATTTGAGTTTTCAATAATTGACAGAACATGATTCTGAGGCCTGAAGATCCCAAAATGGAATTTTGAGATTTTTTATGGTAAGTTCAGTAAATGTGAAGGTGAGGATTTCTATTTTTTAATCCAGCCTGAAATGGAATTTTTAACTTGTTTTAATGTACATTCAGTAAATGTAAGGGCAAGGATTTATATCTTTTGAGTTGGTGCTTGGATTAAAAATATGAGGGAACCGTTGAATTCGTCGGGCCATGATTCTCTTTGGAAAAGCTTAATTTTTGTAAGACAAGGGTCAGACAGAATAGTTAATTTTTCTAACCTTTCTAAATGAAAATAATATTATAGCTTTTTCTCCAAAGTTATATTATTGTTTCTCTATAACCATTAAGCGATGTAGCGGGACCGTGGAGTTAACATGTCATTTAATAACTGGTTGTACTAGGTTGTGTAACAGAACCATTGGGTAGTTAATGGGTTCATTAATTAAATCATTAATGAACCAAATTAATGAGAAGAGAGTGGGACTCTTTATTATTTTTATTTAATCAAATCATTAGCGTGGGTTTTGGAAACCCATGAGAGAACTCTTGACAAAGTGCTGGCGATGTCTTCCTCCAACGAAGAACAGATATTTGACGACACCATAGTAGATTTGATCTGGAGATTGATGAATGCCAACGAACACCTTCAAATGTGAACCCTTATTCTTCCACAGTATCTTCTAACAAGTTCAAGGTAGGGGTTTTGTCGTTAAACTAATATTTTGTTGATTATTGATTTTCCTCCCATGTTCTAACGTTAATACGGAGGGCGTAGGCCGAACCGAACATTGCATGAACCCTCCGATAATCTCAGTTTTATGAGTTCTTTATGGGTGATCGAGAAATACTATGGAGAGGTGAAAATGAGGCTTGTGCAGTGTAGGCATCATCCCAGGAGGCCCGTAGGAAAATATGAGAAGAAAATCAGACCACCAGAACTTCACTGGTGGCCCGTGAAAGCATCGCCTGTGTGGCACCACCAGCGTAGTGGCGAGGCACCACTGGCACAACGGCGTCAACGACCGTGAGAGGATGGTGGTGCCTATAGGCGCCATGGTGGATAGGGGTGACCGGCCTTTGCTGGCTGCATTGTTGGAGGGCGGCGCACCTCGAATGAGTGGAAAGTAGCAAATTGGCTGCCGCGGCTCCCACCGCAATAATAGATGACCAACGTCCACTAGTCCCACCCTAGACCGGTCCAACAGACCTGTCAGTTGGAGGGGAAGCACCAGCCTGGCACCGCTGCCTATAGGAGACCCTGAATCGACGCGGTCTGTTCGAGAGGGGATGGACCCCACCCAGCTGGGGGGCTGCGCCCAGTCAGGTGGGACGGGCCGGTCTCGTGGCCCAGTAGGCCAAGCCTAGCCCAACCGGACTGGGTCGGGCCCCGCCAGTTTGGTTTGGGTTGGTCTAACCAGGTCGGGCCGGACCCTGACCCTTTTTGACCCAATTTCGCTTAAAGGCCCATATCTTCTAAACCGGACGTTTGTTTGAAAAATCATCTACAGTGATGGAATCTATAGGAAGAGGCAGTCCTTTTGAGATACTTAACCTGAGTTATAGAGAATGTTGGAGTATGGCTTGGTTGTATCAAACCCAAATCCAACCTGGCCCTCAATATCAAAATTCTTATAACAAACAGACTATGTGTCCGTTTGACACGCTGTTTGTTGTATTGGAACCCTTATTACATGGAGGTTCATCGGGTTACACTTTTGTGAGAATTCATGGTGGATGAGGTATGATCAACTGCTTGGGAGGTGGATCCTCCCAGAATCAACCATGCTAAGTGAGGGAATCCAATGGTTGGGTGTTACGTGAACAAAGAATATCGATACTCTAAGTGGGTCGACATCTATAAATCCTTTGAGTGGTTTAGAACCTAGTGATCTTACGTGGGTCAGCACCTCACGATCTTCCATGGGTCTGTACCTAGTGATCCTATGAGTGGGTCAGAACCTAGATATCCTATATGTGGGTGAGCACCTAGCGATCCTCTGTGGGTCAACACCTAGAGATTTTTTGTGTCTCAACACCTAGAGATCCCATGTGGGTCATCACCTAATGACCATGTAGGGTCCCATAAAAAAATCCTCTTGATATAATAAGATGATCTACCTTCGTTACTAATCATCTATATTTATGTTTTTGAAGTTGTAAACCTGGTGTGACCTATATTTTACTTTGTGCATTGTGATTGAGATCAGGCTTTGTGGTTTTTTCCTTTGTGGAATTCTAGAAAACCATCGGGGATCTCAGGGTCCCTATTGGGTGTTGTTATACTCACCCCTGCATGATCATTTCCTACATATTGTTGTGTATTGTAAATACGACTGGTATCCTTGACCAAGATTTTGGAGCTAGGACTAGAAAGCGTATGGAGGTGACCCATTAATGTTGAGAGGTGTAGTGATAAGCTATATCAACCCTTCAGGTAGGATCCTTGAAGGATGATCTCATGAGCTATTTTCCCATTTTGTTGTATTTAGTTTTCAATTATGCTTGTATTCTGGCCCCCTTTTCTTTAAGTACTTACTTTTACTATCATTAGTGCTTTTTTGGGTTTTATTTCTTTATATACCTAGTCTATGTTTGTATAGGTTAAAAGGAAATTCCTTTCCCTTTTGGGTTTCTCTTTTTCGGTGCTAGTCACCACCCCTGGACTTTGGAAGCAGGGCATGGGGTAGTCATGGCACGAGCCCAAGGGGACGAATCATGACATTTTATCTTCACTATTATTATTTATTAAATCATAGAGATTAATTTTTAAATGGTCAAAGTGGTATAAGACACCATGAACATTTAAATATTTAATTATTAAATCTTTTTCGTAATGATATTGAATTACATATTTATTTATATTGGTATAAAAGAAATATACATGCAATTTTATGTCAATAGTTAATTTAATTTAATGTTTTCAAATGAAATATTTTTATACAAATCATTTTACTTTCTTTAAATAATGAAAATAAGGTGTTTTTTTACATATGTGGCGATAATGACTTCTCTACCGTTGAAACCGTTATTTGATATTTGGATTCCTCTAAAATCATTAATGTCTTTTAAAATTAAAATAAATCCCTTATTCCTTTATTTGGGAACCTTGGTATTTAAAATGGGTTCTTAAATGAAAACAATATTTTTACATCGAAGTGTTTTTCATATGGGATTAGTAGAAGCTTTCAGAAAAGGTGACCAAGTTTATTTTAAGATGTTTTTATGTGATGGAAGAAACCTATATTGTTGTAAGTGTCCACATTTAATTTATATATTTTTTTATTATGTAATAGTTATGGTATAATTCTCTAAATATCTAAACCTGAAAAGATCCCCAATTGGAATTATTGACTTAACTTAAGATTATGTAACATTTATGGTTGGGGCCTTATAGTTGGTATCAGAGGTCAGTTTAGATAACATTAGGGGTTAGGATGGTGTTAATTTCTTTCATTTAGAGGATTACAGTTTATGGTTAAGTTGAAATGATGTATCATTTTAAGATTACCTTGTTACTTCATCTAAACTATGTCTTTTCTAAATGGTTTTCCATAGAGTAAATAGTAAAGCTATAATGGGAAGGCATTTAGAAGAAAACTACCTTTAAAATCAACAACATGAGGTAGTGTGAATTGGAATTGGTCAATTTTTTGTAGTTATGGATTAGTTGAATCAGGCTACAAATGGTCGTGGTATCCATGAACATGATTATCCTGGTCAACCACAGAGGAATATGTATGTAGTGTAACATTTTATGAGGAAACATCCTCGGTCATTCAATGGATCATCTGACCCAGTGGTAACTAAAGGATGCATCAATACCCTGGAAAAATATTTGACGTCATGGATTGTTTGGAAGTTCAAAAGGTAACTCTTTCCATCTATTCTTTTAAAGTTGAAGTTGATCGGTGATGGTCATTAGGTAAGAATACTATAAAGAAAAATTATTTTAATGACAATGAATGAGAATAATTTAAGGATTTTTTCCTTGAGAAATATTTCTCTAAGGTTGTTCAACATAGGACTGAGAACTAATTCTTCAAATTAATGAAAATGGATAGTGATTATATTAACACATATGAAGAAAACTTCACAATATTGTCTTGGTATGTTACATATATTATTTGATACACTGAACATAAAATTAATATATTTTACTATGGATTTAAACTAGGGCTACAAAGATATTTGGCCTCCCTATAATTTAACAGTTATTAAAAAGTGGTTCAGTGTGTTGAGAAATTTGAAATCGACTTTTCAGAAACTTATATTCCAAGAGATGATAAGAGTAAGAAATAATCATTATGCTAGGAAGTGGAGAAGAAACCAATTAATAATTTTATAGGTAAGACCAAAACTTGTTCAAAGTGTGGTAAGATATATTTTGTGGAATGTATGTAAGAATTTGGAAAGTGTTACTAGTATAGTGAGTTTGGTCACAAGGTTTGTGACTATAAGGAAAAGGATTTTGAACAGTCCAATAATGAGATTATAGATAACTAGTCTATAGTTATATGCCTTATTTGTAATGATTTGGGACATTAAGAAAATAAGTTTCCAAATTTAATTACATAGGGATTAAATTAGTACAATCGGAAAGAAAAAGGTTTGGGAAAATATTTTTTTGCTACTATAATTGATGTTAAGACATCTGGTGAAGTAATTGAAGCTCCTAAGAGCCTGGTATTTTTCAAAGGATAACCATAATTTCAAGGTGTTAGACATACCTTCTGAGGTTTAATGTGACGTGATCATAAGTTATTAAGGAACTTTCTAGGATATGTTTTGTGGGGTTATGTTTTTGTAAGTATTTTTTAATGTGGAAGTATTCCTTTACTTTTATACCTCAGTTTTAAGATATTGATATTCTTTATGGTTTATGTGATATTTTATACATAAGTTCATTCTTAGGGATTTACATCATATTCTATGAATATTATGAGGATAAAATTGTGCTTATAAAATAGATCCAAATCAAGCAATTATGTTCCCTTATATTCTTAGTCAAGCTCGTGAATAAATTCCTCAACATTATGAAAAGGATCTTAAAACAAAAACTTTTTCCTTTTACTTTTCCTACTGTGATATCAAATACCATTTAAACAATCAAAAGTTTGTGGTTCTCTGATTGTTAACTTTATCATGATCATGTTTTCAATCACTCTTAACCATAACTAGATGTTTAGTTTTTCTTCCATATCTATGTTTTCCTACATGGAATCCTAGTATGTGTTATCTCGAGCGACCATCATACTTCTCTTTCATTCATTTAAAGTAATATTTTTATTGTATTTTTTATTTATGTGGGATTTTCAATGAAGTTTCCGAGCCCAATTTTAAAATTATGAGGACGTAATTTCCAAAAGGGGGAATGCTGTAACTTTCCATGGATTTTTATAATACTAAATTTTCAGATCTATTAATATTTTATGAATTTAATATTAAATTGAGTTTAAATGGGACACAATGTACATGATCATACCCAACACATAATAACGGGTTTCTCTGAAATCTTATGTTTCATAAAATACTGAGTTATATAAAAAAATAACACAACAAAAATATTGTTATTTTAAATGGTAGTTAACACCTAGTCATTAAATTGTTAGGAATGAAAAAAACTAAATATATTATGATTTTAAATATTTTTAACTATTTTTAAATTTATCCAATATATTTTATATTCTTAATATGAAAATGAATCCAATTTTAAGCATAAAATACACTAATATTTTTTAAAGGTTGTTTTACCACCTTTTGTTGGAGAAATCTGTTTAAAAATAATTTTTCTCACTTGTATATGTTATATTTGATAAAAAAAATTTATTTTGAAGAGGTAAATAAAAATTTACATTGGTATAAATTTTGTATTTTTCTGATTAAATCCAAATTTGTATAAAGAGTGAAAAATAATACATTTTAATTCAAAACCGCCTTTTCATATAGTTGATTTATATAATAATATTTTCCTTTAAATTTGTTTTATAGAGTAATTGGATTAAGTTTTTATCATTTAACCCAATTATGTTAATTGGATGTAATTACACATTTTAATTGTACATAAACACATTTCAGTCTTTTGATAGTTTTTACTTCATAAAAAAATGTTTCCTAGTTTTGACAACCAGAATTAATTTTTAATTAAATTTTGCCCATTCTTTGTTTTGAATTTGGAAAAGTGGATTACATATTTTAAATCATAAGGTCCAAATTATGTAAATAGGAACCTTTTATTTTGGGACATTACGAATAGTAACTTCAGAAATTATTTTTATTTACCGTGGTTAAAAATGTAAATCTGGTAAATAAGGGTAAAAAATAATATTATAATAATATAAAACTACCCTAAAATGTGTCCTAATACTATTTTATGAGATATTTACGACCATGATCATCCTTGGGTATAATATGGGACCCCATGGATCCACATGGGTGTGATAATGACATTTTATAATTTTTAATTTAATGAAAAGGGAAATATAACATAAACATGTATCTCCTAACTAAAACAATTTAAATTTGGTTTATATTAATGATATATTCAACTATAAATATTAATTATAAATATAAAAATACATCCAACATCATGGTATTTTATTATTAATTTTTGACATTAAAAAAATAAATATTTCTATGACACAATGATAATGCATCAAGTACCTTATTAAACAAATATTCAAATAAATGAAATTATAAATATTAAAATAAATGAAATTTGACATTGTGATACCATCCATGATTTTTTTCGATAAAACGGAAATGTGAGGGATATTTTAATGCCTTTTCTAAAAGTAATTAAGTTGTTATTACTATAACAAAAATCAATTACTAAATAATGTCAAAATGGACATAAATGAGTTTTTAAAATAAATATTATTTTTTTTAAATGATATAATTGTAATAAAAATATAATATTCAGACAAATTACTTATATAATAATAAAAATGTCATTAGTTCTCAAATTTTGGTTTGATAGGAATTCTATAGTAAATATAATAAAGATATATTATGAAAATACAAGAAGACATGGTAAGAGTAAATGTTTTTAACTAATGGTTGAAGTAAACAATAAGGTTACTTTTGTGAACTAAACTTGTATAAAACCTATTTGTTGAGATTATTTAGACCCATAAAAATCTTATCCAATATATGTATCACTTTGTAACTACTATAATTTGAAAATCAATTAATAATAAAAAATATTTCAAGATATTCCAAGAGTTCCCCTCCCCCCTCTTATAAAAGGCGACCAGCTATACCCACTTACCGACAACTCTTAATCCCATTTTATCATCCAATGTATGCTCACATAATCTTCCAAGATCCTAAACATACTCATATATAACTTATCTTGTAAAAAACGCAATTAAAGAAATCATTTTGGCTCAAATGAAAAAAAGTTACCAGATTTAGAGTCAAGGTATTCTCTCAATATGCTTTTCTTTATTTCCCTTCTCCACTACCAAAGATCTTCTTATTATTTTATTAAATGAATAAAAATATATAATAAATATACGAGGATGTTCTTATGAAAAGTAATTGAACTACGCGTACACACACCTTCATCTAAAGAATAAGAACATAATGTTTATGTGTACGAAAAACCAATACATCACAAAACGATGATTGTTCAATTTTCACTTACCACCTCTCATAGTGTCTATAATGATGGAAATATATTTATATATGATATATATCATATTTTAATTTTATATATTCTTCTGTATTTTTTATTTAAAACATACATTTTTTCTTTCTATAATGTCTAAATACGATAATTTCAATTCAGTAAATGTGGACTTATTCCCCCTCAAAGTGATATGACACGTTCATTCCATACATAGAATGTATAAAGGATTGAGTTAGTGAAAATTTGTAACATATATAAAATATATATATATATATTATAATTTAATTATATCATACATATGTATCATATAGTTTTAATTCTTATAACATGACAATGAAATGAAAGTAGCGTTAATGTGTACGTAAGGCCTACCGTTTCCATAAACGGTGCATTTAAATTTTTAATCTCAAAATGTTATGGACTATTATAAAATAAATATATACTAAATATATATGATATTTAAATCATGAATAATATTATGAATATAATTTACTTATGACCACATGTATAATTTTCATGAAAATAAGTTCATTTTTGAATCAAATACTGAACATCGACAAAATGACTGATATGATCTCAAATAGTTAAGTAATTCCTATGAAATAGAAATAAGAGAATTAAAATGAATAAAAAACTTGAAAAAGGTTCTAAACAAATTTTAAATTAACCCAAGTTCATTATTGCGGATATTAAAGAACAAACATGACAATTCAGACTCAAGGTAAGAGACTTCATCTCAATATCCTTTCATTGAGTAATTTCCTGATAATATGCACCTTTATTCTTTTATAAGGTGTATATACATCCCCTTTGACATTTCATATCCATATTTTATCTATAATGATGTTATTTATTAAATCATGGAGATTAATATTTAAATTTTCAAAGTGGTATGGGACACCTTGAACATTAAAATATTTAATTTTCAATTTTTTCATCATGATATTAAATTAAAAATTCATTTATATTGGTATAAATGGAATATACAGAAAATTTTATGTAAATATTGAATTTCATTCAATGTTTTAAAAAGGGATCTGTTTATAAAAATCGGTTTACTTTCTTTATAAAAAATACAAAAGGGATGTTTTTTAACGTATGTGGTGTCAACAACTTCTATCCCACCATAAACGTTATTTGATATTTGGATCCCTCTATAATCCTATATGTATTTTAAAATGAAAATAAATCTCTTATTCCTTTATTGGGGTAATTTGGAATTAAAAATGGGTTCCTAAATGAAAATTTTATTTTTTTACAGAACTTTTTTTCATATGGGATTAGTAGATGCTTTCAAAAAAGGGTGTTTTGTGATGAAAATATTTTATTAATGAAATGTTACATGAGAATTATATGAAATGGGTGAGACTGATAGAGATTATACGAAGGTTTGAGCCCCATTATAACTCATAGGTGAGCTCGATATTGCTTATATAAACGGTTGAGCCCCGTTGTAGCACACGGGTGATCCTACCATAACTTATATGAAGAGGTGATCCCTATTACAGCTCACGGGTGATCCCGATATAGCATATACAAAGCGTGATCCCAATTATAGATCTCAAATTTGGAATTCAACCATATGGTTATTCAATTGGAATTTGATTGAAAGGGTTTAATGTATATGATTCTGTAAGTCACCTAAAGGAGTTTTAATTTCCTGTTATTGGTCTTAGTGATCATCATTAAGCAAAAAGTATGAGTGTTATTCATGTGAAAATGGTTTTTTTCATCCACTCAAGGAACATTGAATGGGTTATCACGTTTTAACTAGACTAATGGGTTTTATGTATTTTTATGTCCCTTGTTGGGGTTTGTGTTGTCACACTATGTTTCTAAATGCTTTTATAGGATTTAATGGAGAATAGAATCATGGATGGAATAAAAGAAAGGTTATGATGATTAAACATGAAAATAAACCATATTTCTTTTTAGAAGATTTTATAATATGGAAGAAACATATACTATTTAAAGCTTCAACTTTTTATTTATATGTTTTTGTAATGTAATTGTTATGCCCTAATTCTATAAAGCTATTTACCTGAAAATATCATTAATGTGAATTCTTGACTTAACTCATGATTATGTGATGTTTAATGATGGGGCCTTATAATTGAATTCTTTAATAACCCTAATATATCTAAAAATTGATGAAATATATCACCCATGGGGATCATATCAAAAATAAAAGAATGATAATTTCTTTTTTCCTTAATGAACATTCACTAAATTTTTTATGATTTTTATTTTACTCAAAATTTTATTTATCTTGGTTTTCATTTTAAAAATAATGAAGGGGGATAGATTTGGGAATAATATATTATATATAATATTTTCAATAGTTTCATTTAAGGGGGAGAAATATATAAAGGTGTTTAATTGATGTTATTGTTTTAAAAAATTATAAAACTTTTGGATGTTGTTAATTTCATATGACATTATAGAGAGATCACATTTAATTTCTGTCAAATTTATTTTATTCATGATTATATTTATTTTAAAGGGGAGATTGTTGAATATAAGACATATCTTTATTCTTTTATTTGAAATTCATAATAAAATCATGTATAATTTTAGATTATCTTGAATTTTTTTAAAATTTTTCTATAGTCTTAGTTTCCAATTACCTAAGTTCCAATGAACATAGTTGAGTGATCACATTTATCAAAACTTTCTTGGATACAATAATGGAATGATATTGGTTGGAAAAAATATTATATATTTCAAAAAACCTTGTGATTCCACTTTCACTACAGTAGAAACCACACACACATAATATATAATTCATACATTGGATCATGTTACATCATTGGCAATAAATTGAATCGAGGATTCATGATGTGGAACACACTTAACATACCCGAATAATGAATTTAATTTTTTTTTCGTTTTATCAAATTATATTTTAAGATCTAATTATTGTAGTTATTTTTCAATGTGTGTTATGAAAAATTATTTAGTGACATGTTCATTTTAAGTATATCAACCTTCCTCCAGTTGTTTTTCCCCATTTTATAGTGCCTCGGTATGAACGAGGTTTCGAGCTACGGAAACTATGATTTTTCAATTGTATTGATTGATGATAATCTAGTTCTAGGAATTTTGGCATATCTATTATATTTTACTTAATGAAGTATAGGTGAAGATGTTATGTATATTTTTTTAATAATATATGATCTAATTGATATAAATATTTATATATATTTAGATTTTTATGTTGAAGGAGTTACATTGTGATTTTGGAAAACTTGGTACCAGTTATGAACCAAGTTCTGTATTATTTTAAAATAAATGGTTTCCCTTATTAGAATTGTGTTGTGATAATAATATCCATTTGGGTATTTGGATTGTTAACTAATACCTAATTTATTTTATAAATTCCACTATTTTTACTTTTATTCACATTACATTTGATATTTTATTATTAAAATACATATTATTTAATTTCTAATGTATTAATATGTATATCAAGAATTGAAAAATTATCATTCTATTCTATTTACATTCGGCTATATCATTTGTTAATATAATATTGACCAGAGTTTCTAACATCATTTTAACTTATATATGGAGAAGGAATATGATTTTGAGTCTAGTTTTTAAAAAATAATTCACCCCTTACAGAACCATTAAACTTATTTTGAATAGTGAAAAATATATTGAAGAAAGGTTGTATGTTATTAATTATTATTGAATAAAATATAATTGTAATAAATTTTATAAAATTCATGGTTAATTCATTCGGGTTATCATTAGGAAATTTAGGTTGGTATTAATGTGTGATGATGTGATTTTCAAGGGGCATGGCACTCCACGTCATTTTTTTGCCAGCTGATCACTGTGGAGACATGGTGCTCCCTCATGAAGATCATTTGAAGGTATAATGTTAACCTTATTTTATATTTTCAACGAGTTAACATAGATAAATCCCTAGAAACAATCATTTTAATATGATATAGATGGTGAAAACCATATAAATACACAAATATAATCATTTTGTATCCCCCCATGATGATTTACCAAATAATGCTTGATTTAAAAAGTAACCACACTCTTTGGAATCCTAAAAAAATTGATTTATAATCCTTGTGATTTTTATTTTAAAATAAATTCCATATATTCTATCCTTTTTACATGATTAATTAAAATCATAAAAGTTTTACTTTCATATATGAAGTAAAAAAAGAATGTTTTTTACAATTTTAAAAGTATTTAAAAAGAGAAATTGGTGGGATCATACATGGCATGTATTCTCAGACCTTATATACACCCCTAGGTGTGTCAAGATTATCTTCTTGGATTTTTATATGTGAATTATCATTACTTTTGTAGGGATTATACTATTACCAAATTTATAGATAAATAGAGGTGGTGGCATATGTGGACATCATATACCATATGTAGTTAGTTGGGTATCTTATTTTCATTTACAATATATATTTCCATTGTTAAATTTTTATGTATTATTTATTTTTATACAATAATATCCAAATAATCATTTCATGTTAAATTATGATTTATTAATTGGTTTTATGTTTTCTTTTTTATGTTTTCTTCACCATTGAGTGTGAGAACCTTCCAAATGCTTAAATCTGACTCTATTGGCACTTGTTTCTAGCCCATATTGACTGGGAAAATGAATCCATCCTTCTACCAACCTAGATCAAGTACTAGTAAGGGGTATCATTGTTTGGTTAGTGTAAAAAACTCATTTTTACTAGTAAATATTTGAAATTTTTTAAGCAATATTTTTAGAGCTAGTTGTTGAGTCAGTACAGGATTTCATTTCCTGATGAGGCCTAATATCGATATAATAAAAATATAAAATAATTATATCATATTATTGAATTATTTATGAAATAAGGTAATAAATCTTGAATAGAGTCTCAGATTGAAAATGTGAATTTCTATTTAATCTAGAATATAGATTTTACCCTATAAATGACTTAATCTTTATTAGCACTAGGCTTTTTTTGAAATTTAGTCACAATCACAAATAGTAAAATAAATAAATAAATAAATATATTTTTTATTTTAAATTTTATTAAATAACCCCCCTATAAAAATCCATTTATAGAAAATAACTAAGGATACAAGCATAACCTAAGGGATTGGGAGAGGAGCAGTTAGAAGAGGGTTCATGGGAGAATGACAACTGATCAATATTTGGAAATTAGTGTGATAATGGTGCATGTATATCTCACTAATGGAAATTACATATGATATTTATTTTTTAGTGATCAATACAAACATGAGGTAGGTATTTTGTTATTCATTTCATCCTTTTCTATTTATCCCATGATGAAAAGAATCAAATCCACTAATAGATTGATTCGTTGGTTGATAATTTTTTGTGGTTATTGATTTATATTCCTATAGTTATGAATTCATGATACTTGAATATTTTTTATTGGTTTATAATTATTCATTATACTGTAAATGAAGCAAATATGACCCAAAAAAAAAAAGTCAAGTTTCATTCCTCTTGTAGTGTTTTTTCTTTTCTTCCACTATTATTTTCATATTCGTCACCAATATTTTCTAGGGATGATGGATTGACCATTACATTGATGATGATCATTTTATGATCATTCCATTTTGTAATAGATCGAATCCATGGGTTTGGGTTCAGGATAAATATATAGATCAAGTCATGCTGATGATAGATTATGACCACAGATGGATTGGGATTAGATTAGTGTATATAGTAACCCATACATTTCATATATATATATTACATATTAATAAATTATTATTCACTAAATAACATAATTATCCACCCTAGAATCATATATTTATAGTTCTTTTGGAAATATAGATACATAAAAAATCAGTTCATAAGTGAACTTCATCATCTTCCACTATGTTCTTCATAACTATCACCCTTATTTGACATATCAAACAAAATAAAATTCTTCACAACCTAGGGAATGGAAACATAAGAAAGGGTGAAATCATATACTTAGTAAGGGTAAACAAGGGAGATATCCGTTATCATATAAATATAACAAGAACATAAGGGAATGAGAACATGAGAATAAAAATCGATAACCATACCACACATAACATAGATCATAATCATGAGTCATGGAATAAATATTGTTAGATCATAATACTTGAATCATAATGGAATCAAAGAATATAATCCATGAAAACATAACATTGGTATAAGACATAGATTTATGGAATACATGTAAGAATATAAAATTATTTCCTTAATAGACAAATATTATTTCTAATACTATCATAGTGGAATGCGTTCACTCCCTAAAACATCATAATAGAAAAGGTTCAATCCCAAGACTATAAAAGTATATATATATCTTTACTAAATTAGGTTCACTCCCTATTCAAATCTCATTTATCTCATAATATATCAACATTTACCTGATGAATTGGATTGATATATAATTTTTATCCCACACATAACATAATTAAAATCATATAACTGTGTTGCATAATATCATAAAATTTTCATCATATCAAAACAAATGAAAAAGAAATGGGTTTAATAAATATTTCCTCATATAATAACCCATGGAAATGAAGTGTGTTTCACAAACATTTCAACTTTTTTTCACAGCATAACCTATAAAAAAGAAACAGGTTCAATAAAAATGTTGTAATCATGACCATAATCCCTATAAATATTGAATAATGATGATATCATTGAATCATATCCCATATAAATGATAGGAAACATTAAAGGATTTCATACTACATGGAAAATTCTTTTAATTATCACGTGGAAAATTTCTTTAAGAAAGTAACATTTTTTACATAGGAATTTCCTTTTTTAAATATCAAAATTTCCCTAATACTATGAAATAAATTTTATTTGAAAATAAAATTGAAAATTTAAAAAGGAATATTAAAATTATACAGTGGTCTTGACCCCCAGAAATTCCATTCATTCATTATATGTTAAAACAATTTGTTGCTTTTACATTTTCAGGTAATGTCAAAAGTACCTCTTTTAAAAAATGAAAATAATGTTATTTTTAAACAACTTTTATAAAATTAAAACATACATATAAATGTATTTAAGCAACAATAGGATAGTATTAAAATAATTTTATATTTTTTTCAAAAATATTGATATATAATTAAAATTATTCTCTGAAGAAGAGAAAAATAAATTTTTTTTTTCTTAAAATCAATATTTTGGTCTCTTGAATTCATAAAGTGATTAACATGAAAGAAAAAATATTAATCTCTATAAATAATCATATTATATGATAATTTATTAGTTTCTTGAGTGTTATATCATGGAAGTTTCTCATAAATAACTTAATCATAAACAATCACTATAAAAAACATGAGATTATAATAGAAAATCATTTTTGCTAATGTAAATTTTGAATCATAAGACCCATGATAGAAGGAAAATTATATGGATATATATATACAATAATTCTTATGAGAATAATAATTAAAAAAATTCAATGAATGTATGTAAACCACATAAAATAAACAAGTGTAGAATACAATATGTGTCTAATAAATTGAAAAGTGAGACAAAAATCTCATACCTCAGGTCTGACTTCCTTCATATGTGTTAGAACCTACATCATAATAAATATTAATTTATAATAAATATATTTTAAAAAATAAAATATATAATAACATATATGATTTAATTAAAACCTTTTATCACATGTTTATTAATAATTCTTTATTAAAATCACTATTCTAGTTGACCACTACTTTATTTTCCATGTATGTTTTAGTTTTATAATTTTGGTCCTTGTAATTTTATTATGGTTACATAATATCCAAAAAATTTATCATGAAATAAATATCATATATATTTATTATATACATATTCAGAGTCATACATCAGTGTTATAGATATAATAATGATTAACATTGTCTATAGAGGTGGTAGACCATACATACACATGAATATTCTTCCCGTTTTTTTGATGAATCTAATGAAATTATGTTATTAGGTCAACAAGGTCAAATAACCTAAGATGGGGGGGGGGTGAATCAGAGTATTATATATTAAAATAACTCCCCATTTTTATCTTTTTTCATTGTTAAACCAAACTACATTCTATCTCTTTCTGGTAGCAATGTATGAATAGAAATTAAATCATGCATGAGAAACATAAATTTTTATTTAGCTCACCCTCATTGGGAAAAATCAAAGGAGAATAGAAAAATGATGTGATGATCTAAAAAATTGATTAAAAGTGTTCTACTATTTACAATGTTTGGAGTGGGCTCACTGTTCCTCCTGGTTTAGAACCAATCTCAATTTGAAAGCTCGCTGCTCTCTCAACTGAAATGTGGCTTGTACCTGTTCAGAAGGTCCAATAAAAGTTTAAAGACAAGTAGGTCCTTTAATTATCACTAATGAATACATCCTCCACTCTATGTATATTCTCTATTGATGTCTAACTTTCATCCACTGATGAATACCACTTTACCATAGATGTACTGGGTAAATTCAAATCTTTCGTAAAACCCTTACTTTATCTTGCGTGCATCTGTAATGACTTACATGAAAGATTACTATTTTTTCATAAAAACCATCTTGTGAAAAACTCCAATATTACATTAATGTTCCTTATCTTGAGATCAACTCAAATTCTTTCACACAACTCTCCTTTTATGACATTATTACGTAAGATGATGCTCGGGTTCTCTCTAAGTGTTGAGCTCCTTTGAATGAGGGGGGTCACCTCTTATTTATAGGTCTCACCGAAACTTGTGTAAAAAATTTGACGTGTCAAGAAAGATCCTCCTCAATAATGAAAAACCAATTTGATGTCACATTGGGAGCGCAATTTTCTTTCATGCAACCTCATCTTTTGCGCACATTTCCAAATCATTCACGCACTTCAACCCAAAAATTGTTCAATGTTACTTTGAGGGATTTTCCCCCACAAAGGTAAATAATAAATCACCTATAAAAATAATTTTCATATCATATTTATAATTTATATTCATGAAATATATCCTTATTTCAATCTATGTGAAAATTAAATGAAAAATAGATCACATTGTTTCATAGAGGCGGTGTTCCATATATCCGCAGAAGCGAAATTATCATTTTACAATAGATTTAAATGTAAGAAGGTATATGTAAATTTTGAATTATATAAGTATAATTATTACATAAATTGAATAGTTATACTTTAAATCCATCATTATTTTCAGCCATGAGAGGCGTTGATGGAAAATGAAATACATCGTTTTTTGAGGTGGTAATCCATCGTACACACAATTGACTGTTTGGTTTCCCATTTGATTGAAGTGGATATAGGTATATGTTATTAAATTAAAATGATAAAATATTAGTATGTACAAGATGCTATTTTTTATTTATCATTGGTTTAATAATAATTTAATTATGTTGAAGAATAATGAAAGAAAAAAAACATGGCTAAGAATTGTCGCTCTTCTTCAGAAAACATATTTAGGTTTACACCTAAATATTTATAGGATGGTATTAAGATAAATACATGGATTATAGGTTATGGTTATAGATTTATGTAATTTACTTGGTTAGTTCTTGGCTGAATAAAAAATCTCTTTAAGTGTGATGAGTAGATGAGAGGGGGTTTCCTTTTACAAGAGGGGTTAGGAAACACTTAGAATGTTTAAAAGGAATCAAATAATTTAATGTTATATTCACACCAAATGACTCCAAAATGGACCATTAATATATATTAGATTATATAAGGTTGAAATATACCCATTAAATTGAATTTAGAATTGTTTTAGGTAATTTTAACCCCTATATTTTTTGGAAAAATCCCTAGTAAACCTATTTGAACTTTATCCATGGAAATAGATTTTTTTTTGTTTTTACAATAAATTATACCAAAATATTAATTTATAACTATTAAATAATATTAATTACTCTTATAAAAAACACGGAGTTGATTTTACCAAATTTAATTCACAGAAATAGTAGAATTTATTTTAAAATTAAACCTGATATCGTGATGAAAAAGTTGTTTTCCAAAGAAAAATGTTCATAAATATAAAAGGATTTTATATTCAAATTCAACCTAAAATTGATTCTAATTACCAAAATTTGATTAATAATAATATAATTAATATAATTTTACTTTTAAAACCAAAATTTAACTTTTCAAATTATTTAACTAATAATATAATTTTAATAAAAATATGTATTTCTCACTATTCACAAAAAATAATATTTTCTGAAAATTATGAAAATTTTAATATAAGATAATATTGACATTTTTATTTCAGAAAATAATTTTTCATTATCAAAAATAATTCCTAAAATGATAAAAAAATAATTTTATAACATGTCTGAATATAATCATAACACCACTTTTTATAGTAATCCATATTTATAAGCACAAAAATAGATTTATAATTTTCCCATGGATATAAAAAATATTAGACGAATTGTAAAACATTTTATTGAATATATAATATATAATTTTATTAAAATCATTACCCAATAATAATTATTTTATTTATTAAGATAAAACCCCATTACACACATAAAAATAGTTTTTTTATAAAATCATTTATTATACATTAAAATGTTTTTTACTTTAATTTATAATCAAGTGATAACCAATTAATTTTTTTCATACATGTGTAAACCATATACTTTTCTTAATTTATTCATTATTATTCATAACAACCAATTTAATGTGTAGTTTATAATGATATATTATATTACGATTCATTTAGACTCAAGATTGCTTGTATCACAAGCTTTCAAAGAGTATATATTTATTTCAAATAAGAAATATTAAATTAAATCACTTATTGTTACATTCTACCCCCATTAAAATTAATTTTTTTCCACAAAAACACTTTTCTCTAATTGAATCAAATGAGAATATCTCAACCTTATCACATCCTCGAGTCCCCACGTAGCTTATTTTATTTTTGATTCCTCCAGATAGCTTTAACCTAATGAGTAGTTTTATTCTATAAAATATTCTCTATACAATACAAGATTTATACTGTTTATTTTGAATAGGAATGATTATGATATAGTGGTAAAAATATTTAGTTTGTTATATGATAATGATCAAGTACATAATTCCACTGGAGAGACACATGGACCACTTTATGAACTTGAGAGAGGTTCAGGGTAAGGTCTAAGCGATAAGAAACCATACATACTAGATCAATAATCTCAAGACCGAAATTATACATATGTATTA
This sequence comes from Viscum album, assembly GCA_963277665.1. NCBI lineage: Eukaryota > Viridiplantae > Streptophyta > Magnoliopsida > Santalales > Viscaceae > Viscum > Viscum album. The sequence goes on from OY728131.1 coordinate 339,412,167, forward strand.
AAAATGAATTATTTAAAAATCTCATAAGATTATCCCATATAAATATTCATATAAAAACCTTCTAAAAAACATAATATTCTAGATCATGCTGATGAATATCAGTATAACAATTATGTCTAATCTGAGCTACTTTGATGTGCTGTTGAATTTTTATGAAATTTTATGCCATTTAACCAACTATCAAACATCGTAATAAAATTATTTCTACAACATCATCAAATAAAATTAGTGTTATATACTTTTCTCCATATAGGGTTTTAAAATGATCCATATTAATTATAATGTGAAGTCTATTGTTATAAGAAAACTCTACTAGAGGATGATATTTATACCAACCACCATTAAAATCCATAGAATAAGATCTCAATATATCATATAGGGTATGAATGGGTCTCTCATATTACCCATTTATCTAAGGTTGGTTTGTAGTTTTGAAACATAACTTTATATCCAGATCATGTTGAATAATTTCCCATAACATCAAGGTATACCTTGAATCCAAATCAGATACAATATAATGAATCACTCTATGAAATCTTATAAATTCCTTAATATAATTTCTTAAAATCTGGAAAAGAGAGAAATATTCTGTTATAGAAATGAAGTGTTCTTAGTTTGATGGACGATCGACTAAAACCCGAATATAATTATGGCCTTAAGATATTTTTGAGGTCTAATGAAAAAATACATGGTGATGTTTTAGAATTTGTATTATGGTATGGGTAATTGTTGTAAAATACACTCATACTTATGTCACATAGACTTAACTTAATGATGTATCAAGCACTCAGATACATAATCTAAAATATCCATTTTCATATTGTCCCACTAGAAATAATCTTTCATATCTTTACACATCTTTGTACTTACTTGATGAATATAGAAGTATGAACTATGAGCCTCATAAAATATATCCATCATAAAATCTATTATGGATGGAACTCATGCACGATTCCTGAATGTTATAATTTTTTCATAATCAAGGTTAAGCTTTAGAACATTTCTCACCATTATTTACAATTCCACATCTTCCATTTTCACCTCTTCAATCCTCACATAGACAGATGATTGAATACACATCTAGGAAAGATAATATTTATCCCATTCATTCACTATTTTGAGATCTATAATTTGTAAATCCAAAAATATTGTATTTTTTTATCCCAATTGCAGATAAGATAGAATGTTGCTTTCGACTCGTAGCATCTGGCATGTTTTTTGCTTTACCCTGAATGTAATGTATTGAGTAGTCATAGTCATTAATCACCTCCATCAATATTCTTTGGGGAATATTAAATTAATTTTGAGTGAAAATTTAATTTAATATTTTATTTTCATTATAAATATCAGACATTTCTTCATAAATATATTTCTCCTATATCTTTAATGAATAAATTACCACAACTAACTCCAAATCCCGAGTCGGGTAATATTCTCATGAACCATTAATTTGTATGAGGCATATGCTATAACAACGCCATTCTTCATAAAAACTCATCCTAGTCCCTTATTATATGTATCACTATAGATTAAAAACCCCTTCTTTATTGTAGTATAATTTAAGAAAACATTTACTAAATAATATTCCCTTCAATTACATGAAATTTTCCTCACATTCATTTATTCAATGGTAGTTGGTATTTTATTTGTTAACTTGGTCATTTTATTAGATAGTGGTGAGAATTTATCTACAAATCATTGATTATATACATCCAAACCAAGAATAATATAGATCTCTGTTAGAGTTATTAGTCTGGGCCAGTGTTCAATAACATCAAATTTTGATGGATCTATAGACCTACCCTATCACGAAAATATATAACTTAATATGAATCATTTTGAATCCAAAATTCACACATGGAAATTTTTTCATAAAACAAATACTTCATTAGGTTTTTATCACAATTATAAATTGATCTTAAGGATATTCCTTCCCATTTGAATATATAAGAATATCATCTATAAAGAATACCAAAAATTAAACTAGGTAATATATAAAAACTCTATTAATTAAATTAATGGACATAATAGGGTCATTAGTAATAACAAATAGCATCACTATATATTCATAATGTTTATACCTATAATGGAATGTTTTATTGGGTATATCCTCCTTCTTGACCATAAATTAATGATATCTAGAATGAAGGTCAATCCGGGAAATTTATTGATCCCTATGAACCTAATCAAACAAGTCATCAATACAGGGTAGTGGAAACCTGTTCCTGATTTTGATCTTCTTCAGTTCTCAATAATCAATATAGAGTTATATATATCCATATTTATTCAAAAGAAATAATAGAGGCACCCAAAGGTGATATGGTTGTAAGAATGAATCCCTTGTCAAGTTTCTTTTAGAGTCTCTTATTTAATTCCTATAACTCAATCACGACCATTCTATATAGAGTCTTTGAAATGGACATATCACCAGGTATGAGATTAGTTGAAAAAATCACTTTGGTGGAAGACTAGAAAACCCTTAAAGAGAAAAATATTAAAAATTCCCACATAATAGGTATATCTTTGATGTTCAGTTTCTCCCCAACCATCTTAGATAACCACCCTTTTTTAATAGAAAACAGGATCCATAAAATGGTTCAAATGTCTATTAGAAGTTTATATTTATCATCACATTGATATAGGATAATTATTGGGTTCATAATATCAAATGTGACTTCCCTTATTTAGAAAATTATGTGGCCTTTATGAAGAGAAATCCAATCTATTCCTATTATAAAAATTAACTCAACTAGAGGGATAATAATAATTTTTATATGAATCACATTCCCAATAACATAAACCATATAATAATCATAGACTTGTGATAAAATAATTATACCATTAGGTTTTTTCAATAATAATTCAAAATCTATATATTGAGGTGGTACTATGATACCATTAGAAAATTATTCATACATAATTAAGTGGGTAGATCTAGAATCAAAGAAGTCATTATTAATTCTAAAGTGACTTATAAGTGTACCTTTCACTCCATAGTTGTCTTACCCATCATCAGAAATAGTTATCACATGAGATTTACCTTTGTCTTTGGTATTTAGAGGATACTGATGTCAATCATCATCATCATCAAGATTTGTATTTTATTAATCATTAGTGTAATTCTCATAATCCTTACATTTGAAACATTGTAATGTGGGTGGTGTATTTTATGGAGCTATCAATATATTCTGAACACTATGTATGTTCTTCCTATAACAACAACATTCAATTTCCTAATGACCTTACTTTCCACTCATAAAACATTTACTAGTACCCTCAATAAAATTTCCACAATTTTTCTTTTAAAATTTCCATCATAAACGAAATCTTATCTTATTCTCTCTATGAATTTTTGGAATTTCCTTTTAATTCCATCATTCCATTTTTATCAAAACCATAATATTTGAAGGTAAATACAATCTTCAATTCCACCTTTATAGCACATAGAATGATTTATTCGTAGATAATATAATCCCTTATAGCTAATTACCTATAGATATTTGGTTTTAATCCACTAAACAACCAATCAACTTTAATTTTACGTTGGATGATAAATCCAAAAATCATACCTTGAATGTCTTGTAAAATTGTACTCATCGGTACCAATATATTCTTCATCCTTATTATTTAACTAAAGGAATTCCTTCTCTATATTGATATGAATAATATGAGGAAATTACTTGCTGAAAAATAATCTCTTAAACTCATCCCACTCCATGGAGTCAGTTTTTTTCTATATCCTTATATTCGGGAAAGGAGTCCACCATTGATCCACTTCGTATTCCGAATGGAAGACAACCAAAATAAAATTTTCATTATCCAAGCTTTGTATAATGAAAAACATATATTCAGAGGTACTATTTAATTTCATATATACTACTGGATTAGTGGGACTATAGAAAGAAGATGGGTATTTCTTCATGAAGGGAAAAACATAAATTTTTTTCCTCTATTGAAGGTTTGAATGTTTAGCCAGATTTGTATAATTAAAAAGTTTTGTGAGCATATCATTGATATTTCTCATTTCATCTCCCATAACATTTGTTTTCTTAGGAGCATAATCATTTCACTTTCCCTCACATTTATCATTAACATGATAAATTTGGGTTCCATCTATAAAATAAAACCAAAAAACATAGCATGATAAATAATAATCATAGTGGGAAAAAAATAATCATGAAAAATATTTTATTGGATGTATTAATAAAGACACGTTATTTTAAATCTACGACACCATAGGTATACCCTTGGTTAACTATGATCTTTAACAAAATAATAAGATGTCATCCTACACATAGACTTATCCCTGAGGTTCATATGAAAATTTTCACATCTCAGTTTTCAATGGTGACTAAACATCACTATCATACCAACTATAGTGGCCCATAATTTTCATACATAGATATTACATCTTAATACACGAATAATCATTTCATAACAAAAGATCTATTCAAAAAATCATATAGATTCAGTGCCTATATAAATAGAGATACATAACAATCTGGTTTATAGGTGAACAAAATAATTTCGCATTAGGTTTTTCATAACAATCACCTTTCTTAGACATATCATACACAATACCATTTTTCATAACATTGGGAATTGAAACATAAAAAAGGGTGAGCTCAGATGCTCCGTAAGTGTAAACTAAGGATATTTCAATGATCACACAAACATAACATGAGAATAAGGATAAGATAACATGGTCATAAAATTCTAAAAATAATACCCTATATATCATATATAATAATCATGATTCATGAAATAAATATTGGAAGATCATAAGAAAAGAATCATAAAATAACTAAAGAGCATGAGTTGTGAGAGAATAAAATTATCAGAAGACAATGATTTAGGCCATACACATAATCATATAAACTAATTTTATTAACATTCAAGGATCATTACAAATACTATTATAGTTTTTTGGGTTTGATCCCTAAACCATCATAGTAGTCATGTTTCACTCCCAATACTATCATAGTATACAAATTATCCTACTAAAATGGGTTCACATCACATTATAGAACTATTTATCTCATGAGATATCCATCTTTACCCAATGAATTAGAGGTCTATATAATTTAAATACCATCTATCACATAATAAAAACAATATAGATATGTGCCACAAGATCATAAAATATTTATCATATCATAACCCACTAAAAAGGAATTGGTTTCATAAAAATTTTATCATAGCATAACCTATATAGAAAAAATGGGTTTCATAATCAGCTAATATTTTTATCATAGAATAACCCATGGAAAAGAAATGTGATTCATAAACCTCATATCATCATGGACATAAACCATCTAGAAAATAACGATGATGGTATCATTGAATCATATCCCCAATAAAGACCAGGAAAAATAAAAAGATCGCATATTATATAGAAAATGCTTTTATAGATCCATTATAACATTTGATGAGGAAAATATCTCTTTTTAATTTTAAGTAAATTATTAAAAATAAATATAAATCCCAAATATTAAGGAAACAGTTTTTTTAAGTGAAACTTTAAAACATGTAAAGGTAGCTTCAAATAAATAAGTGGTATTTATGGTGAATTTTTTTTCAAGCCTTATAAATTAAAACAATGATTTCTTTCACATATTTAATAAAAAGCAAAAAATACCACACAAAAAATATTCCATTTAAGCATATTTTTTAAATTTAAAACATGGGTGAAAATTAATTTAACTAATAATTGGATAATATTAAAAATATTCATGAAAACAATTTTAGAAAATATATATGTGTAAGGAAAATGATTTCTGATAAATGAGAGAAGTAAAGTCTATTTTCCACAAAAATATTAAATTGTTAAAGAGAGTAAAATGGAAGGAAAAATTGTGATCTAAAGCAATAAATCAATTAGAAATAAAATTATGAGTTTTTTGATAGTTAATAATGAATTTAATCATTGTAAATTTATTAATAAACAATCTTGATAAACAATGAGATTGTTATATAACAACCATGATGCTTTGGTAACTTTTGAATCATAAGACTCATGAAAGAAATAATGTTACCTGGGTATGTATATACTGAAATTTTTTGGATAAAATTTATAAAAAAAATTCATGGGATGTATATAAACCACATAAAAGAAACAATTGTTGAATATGGCATGTCTCACTGATTTAAAAGTGTGATGAAAATCCATTACCTCATGTCCAACATCCTTCATACATGTTCAAAAATACTTTATAATTAATATAAATTTATTATAAATATATTATTGAACTAAAATAATATATATAATACCATATAATATTTTCTTATAACCTTTTATCACACATTTATTGACAATTATTTATGAAAATCACTGTTTCAACAGATAACTTATTTGTTTTTCATGTACGTTTTTGTTTGGTAGTTTTGGTCACTGTACTTTGGTTATGGATAAATCACATAGAAATTTTAATAATGATATATTTATCATATATATTAATTATATACATATTTAGTTTCATCTATAAGAGTTATATATAGAAAAATGAATTACACCATTCATAGAGACAATATGTTATTCATACGCATGAATGTTGTTCCCATTTTTTGATAGATGGAATGAAAGAAAGAATAATAAAAATTTACCAGACAAAAATAATTTTTATATAAAATATAATCCTTAAATATATCCTTATTACCATCCTTGGAAAAAAATAACAAATGTATCACATCGCTTCATGGAGGTGGTTGTCAACACATACACATGAGTGACGTTATCACTTTCCAAAAGATTTCAAATTAAGAAGGTAGAGGAGATATTATAATTATAGAATTAAAAGTAGGTAAAAAATATCCTATATTTCATTAAATATATAATTATATCCATCTGGGAGGGGCAGTGATTGAAAAAAATTGCATTGGTTTGCAAGGCGGTAGTCCATCACACACACGATTGACGGTTTCGTTTCCCATTTGATGTAATATAAGATTTTTATATTTATTAATTTAAAATAATAACATAAAATTATATAGTAGATACTATTTTTATTATTTAATCGTGGTTTGATAAAATTTTAAGGAGTTATAATAAGAAATAAAACAAATATTTATGGTTAAGAATTATACCTCTTCTTCAGACAACCTATTTAAGTTTACACTTAATGCCTTAATAAGACATTTTTTGGATAGAACTAATGAAAATAGTTCATGGTTAGGGATTTTTGTAATGTATTTGGTCAGTTTTTTTAAACCAAATTGATCATGATTTGTGAAGAGTGTTTGAATGGTATGAATCTGAGTATGATATACTCTTTAATACCAAATTTAGGATCGAATAAGTATAATGAGATAAAAATACAAGAGGGGGGGGGGGTGAATTGTATAGTTTTAAAAAATTCCCTTAGGAAATTTTGGATAACCAAAATCCACAACACCTCTAGGTTCTAATGACTTGCTTGATTTCAGAAAAGAGATTCCGGAAATGAAGCTTAAAAAAAGTTTACACCAGCTAAGATTCTACCTTAAAGCGTATAGAATCTATCTAAATCAGATTACAAGTAAGGAAGTATAAAAAAGTTAAACATTCCTTAACAATAAAAAATGCAGCGGAAAAACAATGTAGTAAAACTACAAGTAACAAACAATAACTCTTTTAACCAAAAGAGAAGGGTATCTAACAACCCTAGATAAAAGGTTCCTTGATTTATACTTTCAAGAAAGTTTGTCTTACCCACACTAGGGTAAGCCCTTGATATGAAGATCGGAGTTTGTCTTTCTATACCCTCAAGCCCTCAACTATCAGGTAGTCGGCACCTCTGTCTTCCTCAGCAAAGAAGCCCTGAAATTTAAGGTGTTGGAACCTCTGTCTTCCTATCCCCGGAAGCCCTCGATATGAAGATTGGAGTCGCACCAAGAAAGTCTATACAAGTCAAAGTTTTAACAATCTATTCAAACTTTCTGCAGGAAGCTTTAGAGTTTAAAAGAGTCTTTCTCTCTAGAAATCACATCAGGAAGTTCTGAGCACTGAAATTCCAAAATTCAAAAGTCTCAAACACTTTCAAATGAGCTCCTATTTATAGGAGAAGCTCCAACCGTATGCTCCCTCCTCCAACGGTCATATTTTTCCTTGAATTTCAGAGGGACCTGTACATGTGTCACTCAACCAACGGTTAGTCAATAACGGAAAACATGGCATCATTTTATAATGAAACAAGTGTAAGCATAAGTAAAACTGATGTTCGGAATGTAAGAAAATAAAAATTCAGAGTCTAAACAAAATGGAATTCAGAGTATATAATAAAGGGATATTCAGATTCTATTTTGTAGGAATTCGGAACCTGAATTCTGTTGAAATCGAGAGTCTGAATTTCTAAGGAAATTCATGGTCTGGATTCACGAGAATTTAGAATCTGAACCTACAGAGTTTAGAGTCGAACTCATAGAAGTTCGGAGTCGAACTAGTAGAAGTTTAGAGTCGAACTCAAAGAATTTTGTATCCATAATTCAGAGTCAAACTACATGGGAGTTCGTATCCAGAATTTGTAGTGGAACTTCATGAGAGTTCGTATCCAGTATTCAGAATGGAACTTCATTAGAGTTCGTGTCTAGAATTCAGAGTGAAAATTCATGAGAGTTAGTATCTAGAATTTGGAATGGAACTTCATTAGAGTACGTATCCAGAATTTAGAGTGGAACTTCATTAGAGTTTATATCCAGAATTCGGATCCTAAAACAGAATGCTTCATATCTAAGCATTTTACGATTCTAAGGTTTTAGATTGAATCTGATTTTTATACTTAAGAAAAATATTGACATGAATAATGAAATCATGGTATGGTTAAATTAATTAGGGAAGGGAAATTTACTTATAGAAGTAAAATATAGATTTGTTTAAGTATAAGTTATTTGTGATTTTCAAATCAAGAAGGAATGGAAAAGTCATAAGGAAAACTTTATTGACTCAACAATCTCTCCCTTTTTGGAAAGCACAAACAACCTTTCGAAAAAGAATATAAGGGCTTAGAAAAATTTCATTAGACTTTGAAATTAAAACTTATCTCCCTTTATTCATAGATTATGGTGAATAAAACTAACCCCCCTTATGCTTAGGAACTCTATGGATTGTATTCTGGATTTATGGAATGAAGTTTTCATTATCAGTGGAATGAAAAAATTTATAATGAGAAACTCCCCCTTATTTAAGGATAGTTCTTAACATAGAAATTTTTCTTCTCCCTTTTATATTTTTCCTTATCCCCCTTTTGAGTAGTTCATTTTCCTTCTCCCACATTGTGATTTTCAAAAAGAATTTAAGGTAATGGAAAAGAAATAATGTACCTGAAACATTAGTACATAATAGCACAAGATACAAACAACCATAGATTTCATTAGAATTGAAAGAAGTTTTACAAGGAAAGACATTACAACAAAAATTTGGATAGGTCTATTTGTCTTCCTTTTCCTTGGGTATTAACTTCTTCAACATGGTTTTCACCTTCTTTAAGTAATTCTGGTCCTCCTCAGCTTGTTTTTCTATGGATTTAATCCTTTCATCTTGAGCCTTAAGAGCCTCAGACTATGCCTTAAGAATTTCATCCTTCTTTACAAGCTTCTCTTTGATGTCAATCCTGAGATCTCTTTCCCCTTTCCAGTTTTGAGCAACCGAGTTAAGATTCCCATTCAGATCCCTTACCTGTTGATTCCGAGAATTTTGATCAAGGGTCAGATTATCCTGAAGATTCTTCATCTTGGAATCCTCGGTGTCAAAAGCTTCGGTTACATTATTCTACATTGATCAAGCTCTTCCATGTCATCATCAATCTTATTTGACCATAGAGTGGTTTTGCTGAAAGATTTTTTATGAACATCATAATTGATGAGAAAATTTCTATGCTTAGACTAAATCTTCACACACTTATCCATGACCATAGATAAGGATTCTGACTTCTGATTCAGGCTATGTTGTAGCATATGGAATCTAGAGTCCATGGTGGGAAAGATCAGAATTGTATCCACCAATTTCTTCAAAGATTCAACAACAAAACCATGACCCAAAGCTGATGATTCTGAATCAGACACCTTGCTCAGGGATTTTTCGTCTTCAATTTCCACCAACTTTGTTCTTGAAGAGCCACCAACCTTCTTCTTCCTTATGACATCTTTTGTTGTGGTGTCCATAAGAACTTTCTTACCCTTATCAACTTTTGGAATGGGTTCCCTTTTAGGAGATTCTTCCTCACTTTCAGATAGTTGAACTATCTTGTCTTCATCAGGTTTCTCCTTCTCTTCTCCTTATTCAAGAAAGTGCTTCTCATAGGTTTCTTCCTCTGAAAATTAATTTTCTTTCACTTATTTCTTTCCAACATCTCTCTTACCATCTTTCTCATCTCCCTTTCCCAGAGTGACAAGCTTTGAGGACTCAGCCTTAGAAGTTCGGAGTGGTTATTTCTGATGAGATTGCCTTCTCTTGATATTACTCAACTTGTTTAATCAAGTAATCTAGATCACTACTGTCTTCTTCTACTTCTTCTTCTTGTTCTACTTCCTCCACTTCTTCTACTCTTTCAACAACTTCTTTCTCTTTTGATTTTTCTGGAGTGAAGTAGTTCTTCCCAGGGGTCTCAGGTAATGGTTGAAAAAAAAAATTTCTGGTACAGGAATCCTCTCAGAAGCTACTTCTGTATCTCTCAAAAGGGATTTTATAACTTTATCCCCAGACATCTTCTTCTTCATTTTCTTCTCTTTTTCTACATTCTCAGGGTATTCGGCCGTCTTCTCCATGAAGGATTTAGCTTCAGTATGGTCCAATACGAACTGAGGATCCCATTATATACTTTTCTCTTTATCTTCCCTCCATTTAACAACCACCTCATCTGGATATGCTTTCTGTTTCTTCGGGTTGGGAGGATCGCATTGGGTTTACTTAGCTTTAGGGTTCTTATCTTCATCCATCACATCCTTCAGATTCTTATTCTTCTCTGCCTTCTTTGATGGTTCAGCTTTCTCTACATTTTACAGAACGACTTCTACCTCCTCCACCGGCATATCATAAAACTCTCCTAACTGTTTTGAAAACCCTACTTTTATTCTCTTTAAGGTGTCATCACTAATCAGTATCACCTTTCAATTCCTCGCCTTGGAAGTGCAAGAAACCTTGAAAGAATCGAGACACCGAATAATAATCTTGGAGATAAGAGCAGGATACATAATAATTTGAGCTTTCAAAGTCCCATTCTTGATTTTTTGAACTGTAATGAGAACATGCCTCATCAAATTGATCTTTCTTAAATTTACCAGGAAATCCAAGATGTAAATGTCACTTATCTTTAGGTTATCCTTATCACCTATTCTCGAAACGAAAAACCCTTAAACCCATAACTGTAGAATCCGGTTGTTGGTGGAGAGATGAGCAATCTTTGATGTTTTGTCATGTTTGAGTCCAGGGCATTCCATTGCCTTCACTTTTCTGAAACATCCTTGCACATCCGGTAACTTATGTGAAAAAAATTCTGCTTCACCATCGTATGATAAGCCCACCATGTTTGCAGCCTTGGTGTAAGAAATCTTACAGGTCTTGACATGGCTCTTAAAGTAGATTTTTTCTCTGCCATCTTCTTCATAGAAGGAAATAGACTCAAAAAATTCTACAAGAGAATCCGTATAAACAACATCCTGATCCTTTGTCTTTGATATGCATAAATCTTCCCACCCATTTAGCATGATATTCTTAGAAATAAGAGAATTATACTTACTAAAAATGTTCGGATGGACCAACCTTTCTCTGTAGACAACTTGATATTGGCTTCGTGGTCGACATTTCTTAAGAAGTGGATTCTACAGACATTCGGAATGGAGGAGAACTGAAAGATTCAGAATAGGGTTTAAGAACTGAGGCAGAGCCTCGACATGCGAGGGCTATGAAAACGATGTGGGACACCATTTGGGGTCCCCTTTTTATATGTAGAGGAGGTGACCTTTCAACTTCCAAAACCAATATGATGGTTGAAAAACTCCCTGATTTGATCTGACGGTTGAAAACATGCCCGCAAGGAAATCTTGAATCTGATCTTTTGAGGTTTTTACGAAAAACATTCAGATTTAAGAAGAAATGAATCCGAGAAATTTTTAAAAGAAAAAAACTACCAGCTTCTTAAAACTATTATGAAAACATAATTAAGGAATTCATACCTTTCGGATTGTCTAGGAATTTTTTTCGTAATAGGTAATATTATTCTTGAAGAAAATTTTACTACGAAAAAAACTCAATACGATAAACATACTACGAAAATTCCCAAAACGAAAATTCTCATTACGAAAATTCACATTACAAAAATTCTTATTACGAAAGTTTCCAGTATGAAAACTTCATTAAGAAATTTTTTGAAAAACTCATTAAGAAATTTTTTGAAAAAGTCATTACGAATTTTTTTTAAAAACTCTTTACAAAAAATTTTGAAAAAATAAATATGAATTTTTTTGAAAAACACATTACGAAATTTTTTAAAAAACTCATTACAGAAAATTTTGAAGAAATTATAAGGAGATATACTCCCCCTATGAAAATAGTTTATTACTGTAAGGAGAGTGGTTTAAAAAAAAGTTAATCAAGGAATATTAACTTACGATTATCCTTCTTAACTTTTGTTTAATGTATTCAAGTCTATCAGAGGGTAAGGATTTTGTGAAAATGTCAGCAAGATGATCTTGTGTTCTGATAAACCAAAGAATGATATCTCCTTTTAGTGTGTGATTCCTAAGAAAGTGATTCCTAATATCTACGTGCTTTTCACATTAGTGATGTGCAAGGTGTTTACTAAGGGAAATAGAACTTGTGTTATCACAAAAAATTTGAGTCTTAGTAAAACTGAAGCCATAATCTGTGAGTGTGTGTTGCATCCACAACACTTGAGCACCACAACTTCCAGCTGCTACATATTCAGCTTCAGTAGTAGATAGTGCTACAAAATGTTTCTTCTTGCATGACCAAGAAACGAATGAATCTCTTAAGAAATTACAAGTTCTGAATATACTCTTTTTATCCATTCTACATCCACCAAAGTCAGCATCTGAAAATCTCTTTAAAATAAAATCATTTCCAAAGGTATAAAATAGTTTTAAATCCATGGTTTCCTTTAAGTAGTGAAAAATTATTTTTATAGCCTTTAAATGACATTCCTTATGATTTGATTGATATCTTTCACCTAAGAATACTGAGAACATTATGTCTGGTCAAGTAGCTGTCAAGTAACTTAGACTCCCTATCATTCCTCTAAATGATGTTTGATCTACTAGTTTCCCAGCTTTATCAAGATCAAGTGTGTTAGAGGTACCAATAGGAGTACTTACACTCTTAGTGTTGTCATACCCATACTTTTTAAGAAGGTATTTAATATACTTATGTTGGGATATGTACATTCCTTCGGGTTTTTGAGAAATTTGAAAACCAAGTAAAAATGTTAACTCACCCATCATACTCATCTCAAAATCATATTCCATTAGATTTGAAAAGGAATCAGTTAAAGATTTTTGAGTTGAACCAAATATGATGTCATCAAAATAAATTTGAACAATCAAAATATTTTTATTATCTTTCATTTTAAAAATGGCTGGATCTGCATTTCCATTAAAATAGTTATTTTGAAGAAAAAAAATCTTGTAAGTATATCATACCAAGATCATGGGGCTTTTTTAAGTCTATTCAAAGCTTTGGTAAGTCTAAAAACCTGATCAGGATGTTTTGTATCTTCAAATCCAGGAGGTTGTTCAACAAAAACTTCCTATTGAAAATAACCACTAAGGAAACCACATTTCACATCCATTTGAAAAAGTTTAAAATTGAAGAATGCTGCAAAGGCATGTAAAATATGAATAGATTCAAGTCTAGTTACTGGATCATAGGTTTCTTCATAGTTTATTCCTTATTTTTGATTATAGCCTTTAGCAACTAATTAAGATTTATTTCTTACGATGATTCCATTTTCATCACACTTATTTCTAAAAACCCATTTTACTCTAATTACAGAAGTTTCCTTAGGTCATTCCACCAAGGTCCAGAATTTTTTCCTTTCGAATTCATTTAGTTCATCTTGCATGGATTTTATCCAATCATCATCACCTAAAGCTTCATCAGTGATTTTTGGTTTCAATTGGGAAAGGAATGCTAGAGGTTATACTTCATTTCTTAAGGAACTTCTAGTTCTTACAGGTTGATTGAAATCACCAATGATTCTATTACTAGGATGATTCTTAAGAAACGAATGATTTGGGTTTTGAAGAACCTGTTCATTATCACAGGGTAGGAAATATTTTGGGGTAAATGTTTCAGAAGCATCTTCTTGAACATTTTCTGTATCAGAAGGATTTTCTATCAATGGTTGATAATCAGTTTTTGAAAACACATCCGAGGATATCAGTTGAGGTTCTTTGAAAACAAAGGGATCAGTTTCATCAAATTTGACATGTATTGTTTCTCCCACAATTAAAGTGTTTTTGTTAAAAACAATGTAAGCCATAGAAGTTGTGGAGTAGCCTCAGAAAATTCCTTCATCGGATTTTGGTGTGAATTTGTGTAGGTTATCTTTAGTATTTATAATGAATACTTTTCATCCAAAAACATTAAAGTAGGAAAGTCTAGGTTTTCTACCATTCAATAACTCATAAAGAGTTTTATTAAGAAAAGGTCTAATCAAAACTCAATTTATAGTATAACAAGCTGTACTTATAGCTTCCGCCCAAAAAATTTTAGCTATTGAATACTCACTCAACATGGTTCTAGTAATCTCTTTCATAATTTTATTTCATCTTTCAACAACACCATTTTTTTGAGGTGTTCTGGGTGCTGAAATGTTGTGAGTAATACCTTTTCTACTACAAAAAGTTTCAAAATCATAATTTTGAAATTATCCTCCATGATCACTATGAATAGTTTTCAATGGAAGGTTTTTCTCATTTTTAACTTGGGCTCTAAAACTTTTGAAATACAAAAAAGCTTCAGAATTATTTACTAGAAAATAGACCCATGTAAATCTAGTGTAATCATCAACCAGAACAAATACATAGTACTTTCCCCCAGTGCTTCCAGTTTTTGTTGGACCAAAAAGATCCATATGCACTAGCTGTAATCCATCAGTAGTTGAAACATCGCCGATTGATTTAAAACCTGATTTATGTTTCTTTCCATATTGACAAGGATAAAAAAAATTGAAGAATCAAATCTAAGCTCTGGTAGATCCTTAACTAAACTTTTCTTAGAAAGTTTACATATGTTCCTAAGGTTACAGTGTCCTAACCTTCTATGCCACAACCAAGAATGATCTTGCATTGCACTAAGGCAAGGTAAGTCTTGGCTTCTAAGGTCTTCTAAGTTTAGTTTGTAAACATTCTCTTGCCTATGGGTAGAGAGAATAAATTCTTCCTTGGAATTGTCTACTAAGAACATATCATTCCTAAAATTCACAAGGTAGCCTTCATCACATAATTGACTAATGCTGATGAGATTGTGCTTAAGACACTTAAAAAACCAAACATTTGAAATCAATGTTTTTCCAAGAAGAACGATGTTACCAATACCAATAATTTCTCCCTAGGCATTATCTCGGAAAGTTACTTTCCCTCATTTCATTTTGATAATCTTTTAAAAATAGTCATTGTTACCAGTCATATGTCGGGAACATCCACTATCCATGTACCATATGTTGTTGTTGGTACTTTCCTTATTTTCCTGAAAATAAGAAAAAGTTAGGTTTTTGGAATCCAGACTTGCTTGGATCCAGAATTGATAGACAACAAAATTTTAGGTGTCCACATTTGTTTAGAAAAAAATGCTTTATGAAACCCAAGATATTGAACTATATTCAAAGAGAAATTTTTCTTCCAATTCCCACCATGTTGACACTTAGTGCAAAAAGGGGATCTATAAGGAAAAAAATAGTTGTTTTTGAAAACCAGTTTTTGGTGAGTAAAACCTACTCTAGTAGTGTTTCCATGAGGTTTAATTTGTTAATACATTTTGATAAAATTTTCCTTCCCAGAGGTAAATTTAGCAAGTAACTTCTTAAGAAAAAATATTTCTGATTTCAGTATGATGACTAAATTCAAATCCTCAGGAATCATTTCCTTAGAGTTAGATTTTCCTCAAAAAATTTCATCTCTAAAATAGCATTCTTAAGATCTTTAGAAAGTTCTTTCTTAATAGAATCTGCTTTCTCAAGGTCTTTAAAAAGTTTTTCTAAAATCCCTTCTTTATCTCTAAGATCTTTAGAAAGATCTGAAATCTCTTTTGTACGAATTTCTTCCATAGTTTTTGCCTTGCCTAATTTCATATAAATTTTACAATTTTTTTCTTCAAGTAACTTTGAAAATAAAGATACTTATTCATATGAAGGTTATTCATTTTCTAAAGATGATGTATCTTCATTAGAAGTACTATTTTCAGAATAGTAATTCTTATCAAGAGATACATTTGTTAAAGCCTCGGTAGAGCATACCATGGCCATAAGACATGTATTCGGGAAAGAAGTAGAAGCAATGAATCCCATATTCTTCTGAGCTGATGAATCATATTCTAGAGATTCACTTTCTGAAGAGTCTCTACAGCTAGCACTCCAAGTAGCATCAGCTTTCAGGACATTCTTAGCATTATATTTTTAAAAATTCTTCCAGTTCCTATCAGAATGAATCTCTTTTCTTTCATTCTTTTTAAGAAATGGACAATCTGGTCTTATGTGTTCAGCTCTCTTGCATTCATATTGTGTGACCTCTGAATTTTTCTTATCTTTCATTTCCTTCTTCTTATAATTGGATTGAAAATTTCTCTATCCAACTATCTTGTTCATCCTTCGAGCATGATTAGCTAACTCATTTTTTGATATTTCACCCTCACTATATTCAGATTGGATAATAACCTTCTTAGACTTGGATATAGTAACTCTCTCAGGATTCTTTGCTTTCATGTGATTTGAAGTTGTAGTAAAAGAAACACTACCATTTCCATTCTTCTTCTTTATGTTGTCACCATCTCTCTTCATTCTAGTCTCATTTCGAAGAAGAGTTCTAAATAGTTCATCAAGAGAAATTTGAGTAACCTTTCTATTTTCATCTATAGTAGTTCTCTTTGATTCCCACTAAATCGGCATGATGTCAATAATCTCGTCAACAAGAGATTCATCATCTAAACCTTTCTCTCTCATAGATTGTAAGATATTCACGATAGTCCTGAATCTATGTTTCACTATACAAATTGGTTCTCCATATGGAAAATTAAAGCCATGATACTCATCCTTGAGCATGGATCATCTAGTCTCAATCACTTTAGATGTACCAAAATGTGTAACTTCAAGATTCTTCCATATACAATTAGCTATTTCACAAGAAACAATTGGCTATATATGTTCCTAGACATTGAACAAAATAAATTTTTGATTACCTTATAGTTTAATTGGTATTCATGTTTTTCTTGATTAGTAAAAACACTTACTTCCTTATCAAGAATTTTGTATCCTTCGGTAAGCATGACAAAGTTATCTACCTAAGTATTGATAACAAAAGTCTTCATACGATCTCTCCAATATTCATAACCATTGCCATCAAAGATAGGTGGTGTAGTAGGATTTAGGTTGTCGATAGAACCAACATTTAAACCTGCCATCCTTAATAAAAGTCTTTCCACAAAACTTATTAGTATAAAATGTTTGTAAGGAAAAAATTCTATGTAAGAAAAAAAATTGTATCTCTAATCAAAAATGAATCTGAACAACGATTCTGAAAAATATATTTCGATAAGTATGAATCCAGAAATATGAAACCGAATGTTCAATTCTAACGTTATAAAAAAACTCTTGAATCTAATCATGAGATTAATTCAGATTGAACCAAGCCCTAATACCAATTGTTAGGATGGTATGACTCTGAGTATTATATACACTATAATACCAAATGTAGGATCGAATAAGTAAAATGATATACAAATACCGGAGGGGGGGGGGTGAATTGTATACGTATAAAAAATTCCCTTAGGAAATTTTGGATAACCAAAATTCACAACACCTCTAAGTTCTAAAGGCTTTCTTGATTCCATAAATGAAACTTAACAAAAGTTTACACCTGCTAAGATTCTACCTTAAAGCGTATAGAATATAACCAAATCATATTACAAGTAAGAAGTATAATAAATTTATACTTTCTGTAATAATAAAAAATGTAGCAGAAAAACAATTTAGTAAAACTACACGTAACAAACAATAACTCTTTTAACCCAAAGAGAAGGGTATCCAACAACCCTGGATAAGAGGTCCCTTGATTTATACTTTCAAGAAATTCTATATTACCCAAACCAGGGTAAGCCCTTAATATGAAGATCAGAGTCTGTCTTTCTATCCCCACAATCCCTCAAATTTTAGGTAGTCGGACCTCTGTCTTCCTCAGTAAGTAAGACCTCAACTTTAAGGTGTTGGAACCTCTATCTTCCTATCCCTGTAAGCCCTCGATACGAAGATCAGATTCCCACGAAGCAATTCTACACAAGGAAAAGTTTGAACAAGCTGTTCAAACTTTAAGCACGAAGCTTGAGAGTTGATAAGAGCCCCTCTCTCTAGTAATCACTTCAGGATGTTCTGAGCACTAAAATTACAAATGTCAAAAGTCTCGAACGCTTTCAAATGAGATATTATTTATAAGCGAAGCTCCAATGGTCAGCTCCCTCCTCCAACGATAATATTTTTCCTTGAATTTCGGAGGGACCTGTACACGTGTCACTCAACCAACAGTTAGTAAATAACTAAAAGCACGACATCATTTTGTAATGAAACAAGTGTAAGCATAAGTAAAAATGATGTTCGGAATATAAGAAAATGAAAATTCTTTGTCTAACCAAAATGGAATTCAGAGTCTATAATAAAGAGATATTCAGATTCTGTTTTTTAGGAATTCAGAACTTGAAATCTATAGAAACTTGGAGTCTGAACTTCTAAGGAAATTCGAAGTCTGGTTTCACTAGAATTCAGAATCTGAACTTACAGAGTTCGGAGTCCAACTCATAGAAGTTCGGAGTCAAACTCATAGATGTTTGGAGTTGAACTAGTAGAAGTTCGGAGTCAAACTCATAGAAGTATGTATACATAATTCGGAGTCGAACTACATGAGAGTTCGTATCCAGAATTCGGAGTGGAACTTCATGAGAGTTTGTATCCAGAATTCAGAATGGAACTTCATTAGAGTTCGTATCCAGAATTCGGAGTAAAACTTCATGAGAGTTCGTATCTAGAATTCGGAATGAAACTTCATTAGAGTTCGTATACAGAATTCGGAGTGGAACTTCATTAGAGTTCATATCCAGAATTCATATCCTAAAACAGAATGCTTCATATCTAAGTATTATATGATTCCAAGGTTTTATATATGAATATTATTTTTATACTTATGAAAAATATTGTATGAATAATGAAAACATGGTAGGGGTAAATTCCTTTGGGAAGGAAAGTTTCCTTATAGAAGTAAAATATAGATTTGCTTAAGTATAAAGTATTTGTGATTTTCAAAACTAGAAGGAATGGAAAAGTCATAAGGAAAACCTTATGGACTCAACAAAGATGAGAGGATAAGGGGTGTTCCTTTATAAGTGAGGGAGAGGAAACATTTGGAATTTTTGATTGAATCCAATAATATAATGTCTCATTCTCACCAAATATCTATAAAATGGAAATTAAATGAAAATTAGATGATATAAGGTATATATATGACTATAAAATATATATTATACAAGTGTTTAGTTCATTTTAACACCTATATTTTTAGTTTTACCCCCATTAAACCCATTTTATCCTTAACTACTGTAACATATATTTAATGTTCTCAATACTATTTATCAATAAAATAATTTAGAATAAATAATTAATATTATTTATTAATATTTAAAATTTATATTACACTTTATAAAATTAAATTCATATAATTTGAAGAATCTAATTTAAAATTATCCCATAATCGTGGTGAAAATTGGGGTTTGAAAGAAAATGTTTTCTTAAGAATTAAACATTTTTATATAATAATTGTGCCTAAAAATGATTCCAATTACCTAAATTTTATTAATAATTATATAACTGAACTAATTTTACATTAAAATAAATTTAATTTCTTTACCTTTTAAATTCTTTAAATGAAAAGGCAATTTTTAATAACGAATTATTTTTCATTATTCAACAAAAATATCATATTTTCAAAAAATTGTCAAAAAAATTATATAATGTTATTTTTTTAAATGAATTTAAAAATTTATGTTTAATTTTTAAAATAAATATTATTTAAGTGGAAAAAATTAATTTTAATTTTTTTTGGAAATTGTGACCAAACAATTTTTTAGTAAAATACAAATTTTAAGCATAATATTGGATTTATTCCTATCCCATGAATGAAAATAAAATTATATGAATGATAAAACATTTTATTCAATATATATAATATATAAATTTCATTAAAATCATTCACCAATATTGATTAATTTAATTTATTAAGATAAAAAACATTATAGGCATAAAAATAGTTTTCCACAAAATACTTTGTTTTTCATTAATATGATTTTTTACTCTATTTATAATCAATTAAATACCAATGGATTATAATATACATACGCAAAACACATAGTTTTAATAATTTAGTTGTTTTTATTCATAATATCCAAATTTAACAGCTTGGTTATAATATTATACTATATTACAGTTCAGCTAGACATGGGGATGTGTGTATCAAAATCAATTGAAGATATAAAATTTATTTGAATAATAAATCTATCATAAAATTTGGGGGTTTTATGGTGTTCCTAATGGATTTAGGGGTGGTGAAGTGGTATCATTGTGTGATGGGAGGTGATTCTCCAAAATATTGGATTACCGGAATCTGGCCACCGATGATGGAAATTCTCAATCAACATGAGATCCAGGTTCTCCAGTGGACTTCTTGGCAGAATCCAAGGAAGCATCGTTGTAGGACGACACTTGAATATTTCTAGAGTCCCTAGAAAAATACTAAATGCAAAGCGAGTATTCTGAGTAATACACACCATGTAGTACCTCGGGTATGGAAGCTAGGGTTTTGGTTTAAATAAAATGTCACACATCGTGTGGTACCCACCATATTCCATCAGAGTTATTCTTGGTGAGTCTTTTTGTACCCTCTTGGTACAAAGGCATGGGAAACACTTGGTACACATGCATAAATAGAGTACATGAGCATCACCAAGTACTCAAACATGATGAATGTACCCTATAATGGAAAGGTACAAAGGACGACCAATGTACATGGACATGACTTAAAGTACTCAGGCATGGGTT
Source organism: Viscum album (assembly GCA_963277665.1). Taxonomy (NCBI): domain Eukaryota; kingdom Viridiplantae; phylum Streptophyta; class Magnoliopsida; order Santalales; family Viscaceae; genus Viscum; species Viscum album. Next base: position 339,433,445 of record OY728131.1, read on the forward strand.
GGAGAACACGAGAAAACCCAGGAAAGGAAAGAAACAGAGTGTACTCATAGAAAACACCATATAATTTTAACATGGTTGTTTGAGGCCCTTTTTTCATTAGTGTGGACCATATTTCTCAAGGTATGTTTCCTAGGTCCATCCCCATGAGGGTATTATGTGGAATCACATACTTAACATAAGATATGGTCCTCTATATGGGTACAGTCTTAGATATAGTTTTAGGAATTCCTCCTCTTCGTATGGACCAAGATGGGATTTTGTATAATATCTTATTTCCTAGGATGGGGTTTTAGGAATCATTATGATCAACATACATTGGAGTTGAACCCCAACATAGCGGGTTATTCTTTTTAGGGTCCAACATACCCCAATAGCCAGGGGAGAGATCCCATATCTGTATATTAGACTCTTCTATGTTCTAATGTGTTCTTATTTACAGAGAGTCCTAACTAGAATTACCTATCAGATGTGTTCCATCAGTGTTATCACACTTGTGGGGGTGAGTTGTCCTGGATGAGAATTTCCTTGAAACTTCGATTGGAATCATAGGCTGGTAATGCAGTCTTGAAAATACCTTCAGAATTAGTGTCTATATTTAGTATACTAGGTTATTCTTATTATTTATGGTATTCTTATTGACATAAATTTATTATTATGATCTTAACACTTTCTTTAATCTTTATGTTGGGTGATTTTGGGGGTATCTACTAGGGATTTTTAAACTCACCCATATATGGGCTCCACCAGAACATATTGTGTCTTAGGTAGAAGAATATCCTCTTGATGGAATCCTAGGTTAACTATAATATGGCGGATCATAAAATATTGAAAGACGAGGTTTGTTACTTGGTGTTTCATTTGACACTAGTCCCATATTTCTAGATGGTTAGTCTGATTTACAGTTTTGGGGGATTCTTCTTGGTGATTTATAAAAGCTAGTACTTTTTTCATTATATGATTGTGGGATATAGATTCATGATTGAATTTTGTATTATTTTTAATTTTATCTATCATCATTTTTTTGGCGGATTGGATATGTGTTCATGTGTTAAAGTACCTTAGGATAAATCCTCTCATGTGAGTTATATACATAATCAGTGTTGGTCTCTAACCCCTAGACATTTGGAGGCATCATTGGTGTGTCACACTCCGCTTACAACCAACCAAGTAGTCCCTGATGGGTTGGTTATTGAGGGAGTGTGATCAAAACATTCAATCCTAGGACTATAGTTTGGATATTTTATAACCGTGAGGTTGATTTTTGGTATTATGGAAATAATGATAAAGTCTTTCGAGTTCGGAACTCTGGCCAGAAAATCTAGTTTTTGTTCCGAATTATTTGTATCCATTCACTAGGACACTGATAACCAACTTATTAAATTGGTATAAATAAACACTTGTTGTAGGGAAAATATAAGTACAAGAATCATATAGGAATGAGTTACGGTCTCTATGTCATTCTTGAGTTAGCTCCCTAGATATACTTTTGACCATGGTACATATCTTATATTTCAGGATTCCTCTATAATAATTTTAATCGAGGATCCTATTGTAGGATCATGATTACGTGCCCTTAGTGATGAGGCTTTGATATATGGACTTTCGTAATACGTGGTACCTCCAGGAAGTATTCTAGTCTTATCTCCACCCATTGAGAAGAAGGTTGAACTAGGAGTACTAGTGGATAAATCACATAGGCTGAGAACACATCATGATTTTTATTTGTAGAAAACCCTTAGGTTCTAAGGTGTTCTATACCCCCATGATGTTAAGGAATAGATTGAGGTGGCTACATGAGTTATCTACCTTGTTAAGACACATTCATACAAGATGGTTGTCACAGTGGGGAGTCATCTACATGGATCTACAGGATGATGGTGAATTATAATGAATATAATGTATAATTATATGAATCATTCATGGAAGGTGTTTGAGAAAATTTTTAGAGGGGATTTCTCCATATCTACACTATGAGTAGTAGTTATCCTTGAGATTTTATCACTTCAGTAGGGAAGCATGAACATGTAATGGTATTGGTTAAGGTAAACTAACCCCTCATAAAACACCATGGTATGACTGAAGATGCATTATTATAAGTGCATACTATAGAGTTTGGTGTCCAAATATTTATCCACGGAACTGTGCTACATCTTTTAATTATGACTTATGCTGGAGTTCTAGATAAAGAAGTGATAGTGGAGAGGATTTTGGCTGAGAACATTCTGAACATGGTGTCGGTAGTGGGAACATAGGAGATAATACTTTGTAACCTCATATATGATGATAGAAACAGGGTTCTGAGTATTTAAGGCACATCAAGAGATGATACTAGGATAGAGGTTATGTAGCTTATGGCTCTCAAGGTGGTTCTAGGAAGACTTGGGAGAGGTAGTGCTACTAATGTGAGGGTTAGGGAAATCTCATGCAAGATTGTCTAGCCTACTGTATAGCAGATTGAGAGGTATTTATGGGGATATATAGGTAGAGGTTTTGGTTTGGTACTGGAGTTCTTTATGTTGGTATATGTGGTAGAAAATCATCGATGGAAGAAGGGAGTGGTAGATGATTTGACCTATGGTCACCATCACCCCCCAGGTGGTCCACACCAAGCAGAGAGAGATAATGGTCAGGGGCGAGGATAATTGTAAGTAGTGTAGGTCTACAATCAATAGGATCTATGTATGATTATAGGTATGATCTATGTATTTCCATCCTTTACTATATTACTTATTTATACAGGTGTGAGGAACTCTTTTCTTACTAAGTCCCTAGTTTGAGGCCAAAATATTCTTGTTAATCCTTCTGCAAAAACCCTTTTGTTTGTAGACTCCTACTAGTGGAGATTCAGGGATCAAACAGTTCTACAGAAAGTGTGACTAGAATCCTAAAAGGGTAATCTTCTATTGGGATCAATTTGTAGTAGCAGCGAGTCCTTATGATTTCATACTAGGTAAGGACTTGTTATACATAGTTCATTCACAAACTAACTATTTTTGAAAGAGGATGTAGCGTGCCTGCATATATTGGATGAGGTTTTAATTCTTTAGTGAGACGGAAATACAGGTAGAGAATGATTGAATAAAATAAAAGAGGATAAAACCATTTACTCACAAGTTATGAAATATTAATTTTTTAGAATTAGTTTCTATGGGCTATCATTTTCCTTTAGTGGTGGTGGATTATGACTTCGTCTTCCAGGAATAAGTTCTAGGCTTACCTCTATAACGAGAGATAGAGTTCAGTATAAAATTTTACCACATGAACACCCTCATCTCAATGTCATCATATCAGTTGGATCTCATGGAGATTTATGACCTAAATATGCTATTGGGGGAGTTATATATGAATGAATTTTTCACACCCAATGTTACCCCCTGGGCATCCCTAGTTCTATTCTCCAAGATAAAGGATAGGAGTTGGAGGTTGTTTCTGGATGACCTTCTCATGAACTTGTTTACTATAAAGAATAAGTATCCAATATTTATGATTGAAAAAATCATAGGCCAATTGAGAGGGGTGAAATGGTTCTTGAATAATGACCTAAATTTGTGCTATCACCAGCTATGAATTTTGGATGAGGATATACCAAAAATGGAATTTGAAATCCACTTTGAACAATATGAGTACTTGGTGATTCCTTTTAGAATGAATAAACCCATTTATATGTTTATAAGACTCATTAAATATATATTTATTCCCTTTTAAATCTGTTCATGGTGTTCTTCAATGATGAAATCCAAGTATACTCGGTATATGAGGAGTAGAAATAAGATATTTAGGGATAGCCCCAGACATACTTTGAGATAACCAACTTCATGGGAAGATCAAATTTAATTTATTGATTCAAGATGTCTAATTTATTAGTAATTTCATCTCAATAGTGGGTGTGGAATTCAACCAAGTGAAGGATATGTCCGTGTTAGCTTGAGAACCACTTAAGAGAGTGATAGAGGCACAATGCTTCCTTCAGTTTGAAGACTACTACAAACGATTCATGCCTGATTTCTCCTAGAAATAGAAACCCTTTATAGCTTTAAAATGAATGGGAAAAACATTCATGTGGATAGATATATTCTAAAAATATTATTAGAATCTGTGGTTGAGGTTGATGAGCACCCCTCCCCCATCTTGATACTTCCAGGGGAGGGTGTTGATTATATAGTGTTTTGTGATGCCACTATAACATGTCTTGGATATGTTCTGATATTGAGGAATTAATTGATTTACTATTAGTACTAGTAGTTGATACCTCGTGAGGATAACTACATCAACAATGATTTAGAGTTTATAGTAGTGGTATTTACTATGAAAATTTGGTGACCTAGCCTTAGTTGTGAGTGATTTATCATAAATTCAGACCACAAGAGTCTAAAGTATGTATTTTTTAAAGAAGGATCTAAACTGGAGATAATGTAAATGGATATAGATCCTACCAGATTATGAATTTTATATAGCCTATAATTATGAGAATGGGAGTGTGGTATAATATTATCTAATAGGATATTTTTTTCATAGTCATTGAGTGAGGCATCATATCATTTGGACTAATTATATTTGTTCTTAGAGGATGAGGAGGGTTCCTATTACCACCATTTAATAGTTTTTACCCTTATCAATCTAAAATATGTTAGTAAGGATTATCTTGGTGATACTGAATGTGAGACCATGCATTTATAAAATCCATTGTATGTGCTCCTGATGAATTTTTTGAAGGAGGGGAGACCACCATCCTTTTTTGGGGAAATGACATGGTACCAGTGATTTTAGAAGAGGAGGTAGTGAGGGAGTTCCATACATCCCGCTTATAGGTACACCTTGGTGTGGTGAAAACTTATAAGGGCCTTTGATATTAGTTATAGTAATCAGGAATGAATAAGTGGTTAAAATATTTTATCTCTTGATCCCTCACATGTTACTAGGTGGAGGATAAGAACCAGTTTCCCATGGATTGGTCCCATCCCCTTTAGGTGATAGTGTTTAAGTGGTATTATATAGTAATGAAGTTTGTGACAGGACTCCTAGGATTATCTAGAGGACATGATTATATTAGGGTGGTCATATACCAACTCACCAAATCATCCCACTTCATAATCACCTGAGATAAATATTTAGTTGATATCTTGGAAGTAATTTATATATAGTAGGTAGTCAAACTGCATGACGTTCCATCATTGATTGATTCTGACCATGATTCCCACTCCACATCATGATTATAGAGAGGATTTCAAGTGGTATTTGGGACTCAATTACATTATAGAATGTTCTTTCAAACCCATTATGATAAACAAATAGAGTAGACCATTCATGGGATGTAGGAAATTCTATAATCATTCATGTTAGAATTTGGATGTAGTTATGATGATCACCTACCCTTGGTGGAGTGTGTGTACATAAAAAACTATCATTACACCATTGGTATGAAAATATTAAAGGCCATTTATTAGATTCCATATAGGTCAGAACTATGTTGGAATGATCCAGGAGAGTCTGCAATAATGGGGCATAAGATGGTGTGATCAACAATAGAAATTATGTATATTATTCAGGAGTAGATGAGGACTAGTTGAACCAATCATATGTATTATGAGGATCGATGATGGATGAATTTTGAGTTTGATGAGGGAGACCATGTGTTTTATAAGGTATCACCTCTATAAGGATTAAAAAAATTTATATGGGGTGGAATGCTATCTCCTAGGTACATTGGCCCATTATAGTTATTTTTTATATTTGGTGTGGTGGAATACCACTTGGACCTACCACCACAGTTAGACCAGGTATATGATTTATTCCATATGATACAAGAAATGAGTTTAGTGCACAACCCATCACATGTTATCAACTAGGGTGAGGTGGAAATCAAAAAATGGAGATACCTTCACATAGTAATTAGTATAGATTGAGGATTGATAGGGAAAATACCTCATGGGTGAGAGATTCCTTTAGTTTGGGTTTGGTGGCAGCATGGAAATATTTAGGACAGAACCTTGGAGTGGGAGAAAAACATTGATCCTACTACCCTCATTTTCTACTAGTCATTTTTTAATTTTTCGGAAAATATACCTAAGGTATGGAGAATTAAATTCCTCTTTTTTCCCATGTAATGCTTTAAAATATTTTAAGGAATATTATCAGAGCTATGTGCTAGGTCAGCATGTGATTCTGAGGCCCAAGGATGCTCGATACTAAAATAATGAAAATATTAAATATATTAGATAAAAAACATATGTGTTTTTAGGAATAATGGAATAACTACCAAATAGAGTCATAGATTTGAAATATGAGATCACCAGAAAATCAGGAACTCATCTTTTACCCTAGGTGAGACATAATTTTTATCGATGTCAAGAGTGTAGTTGAAATGAAGTCGTCAGAGAAAATAATAAAATAAAATATTTTTTTTATTTTTTATTATAAAAGATCCAACCTAATATCATCGTATAAAACCCCACTTTGGGAAAATCCCTAGGGTTAGCTACACAACCCTCAGGATTGAGAGGAGAGCCATTAGACGAGAGTTCATGGAGGAATAACAATGGATTGTGGTTTGGAAATAAGTGTGCTAACGATGCCTATGTATCTTTCCAATCATAGTGACACAAAAACCATTATTCGTCAGAAATAAATATAAACTAGATATTGGATTTTTAAACCTAGTTTCTTATCCCATGATGATTGTGAATCAACTCCACAAATAGATTGATTCACATGTCAATCATATTTTTTCAGGTATTGATTTATCATTATACGATTATGAATTTATGATAAATGATTATTTCTTATTGGTTCATCCTTAATGATTATAATAGAAATGAGAAACAGAAAACCATAACAAAATCATAGGTTTATTACTTTGGTTGTGTTTTTTTATTTTTTTTCCCTCGTTCTTCACACATTAATCACTAATGTTTTCTATGGATGGCGGTTCAACTAAAACCTATTGATAAATTACTGCATGATCATTATTTGGCATAATAGATCAAATCCATGTGTTCTGGTTCATGATTGAAAAATTTATTGAGGTGAGATAATAACAAAATTTGATCATAGGTGGATCAAGTTTTGATTGGTGTTTCCCATGGTTCATGGTTTGGTGTGGTGGTGCGAGGTGTGATGAGAGGAGATTCCCTAAATGATTGGATGGAAAAAATTATACCATAAATTATTAAAAGGATCAGTAAGTACCATATATGGGGATTCTAGTGGATTCCATAGTATAATCCATGGTGTAAGTGGATCATCCAGACTCATTAATCTTTTTAGAGTTTTTGAAAAACAATTGACTATACGTATTGTAGTATAAAGAACAGAAATCGTGTAGTAGCATGAATGCAATGACTAGGGTTTCAGTTGAAATAAAATATCACACACTATGTAGTACCCAATAAATGATGTGTGACTCGTGCATGGAAACTTAGCGTGTACCCTATAGGTATTCATGCACAAACACGACTAGGTATAATGGAATAACCCAAAGAAATGGGAATGAACCATCACTTAGACATGACCAAATTACCAAGACACAGTTATGTACAGGAGAATGACCAAAGATCATGAGACCATCATAAAGTACATGGGTATTGGCCAGATCACATGGGCTATCCTAGGATAGGTGATACACACCATTTACTCCCAATATGCATCATGTACTTTACCCATGGAAGGTTGTGTCCCTTATTCTCTTCATTATGGTCCATTTTCCATAGGGTATGTTCTATTGGTCTATCCCCATTCAGGTAATGCGAAGAATCATGTCAAAAGCAAAGGATTAGATCCCATCTATGGGATAAGTCTCATATATTGTTTTTGAATCCCTCTTTTTTTGTCCTAGGATGGGATCGTATATTGTATCTACTTCCCCAGGTGGGATTTTAGGAATTAACATGACCAATATACTCATTCGTTGACCCCTACATAGTAGGTTATTCTATATAGGGTCGAGTACAACCCATATGCCTTGGGGGAGATCCCCTTTCTTTTTTATCAATATCTTTTGATTTCCAACACATAATTCTTTTTGGTGGGGCCCAATGACCATGAAATCTCAAATAAGTTCCATCAATGTTATTTTTATTTGGAAGAGAGTTCTCATAGAATAGAATTGATTTGAAACAACATGTAAAATCCTATTATTGTAGTGTAGTTGTTCCCTTACCTTAAGAAAAAGTGTCTATCATTATTATAATTAGTTATTCTTATTATATCTCATATTCTTATTGACATGAATTTGTGATGATGAGATGACTACTCTTTTGATGATTTACGTTTTGTGATTTCGGGGTGTCTTATTGAGATTTTTATACACATACCTACATATTCTCTACCCATAGATTCCATATCTTATGTAGATGTAATTACATTAAATGGAGTCCTAGGTGAACCAAGAGTAGGTGGATCATAGTGATCTTGAAAGAGTAGGTTCATACTGGGGGTTGCATTTAACTGTCTTCCCCTCATAGCATGTTAGACTTATTTATAGTTTTAGTGGGATTTTATTTTTCCATTAATTCTTTCCTATATATATTTTTACTCTGGTTATGGGATATAGATATATCCTTTCATTGGGTGCTAGATGTATTTTATTATCATTCGGTATGGTTTTTGGTGGATTGGAGATGTCTGCCTGCGTACAAGTACCTTAGATTAGTGCCTCACATTTAAGTGATTTGCTTAATCGATGTTGGTTTCCAATGCCTATCTATTGAATGTGCTCTTGGGATGCCACAATAAACCTACTTCTAGGAAAAAAGTCCCTAACGGTTTCATTCGTGATAGTTTATAATAGGATCATTTAAGCTTCAACATTTCATCATTAATTGATTGGATTATTTATTACATCTATAAAGAACCCAAGAACCAAACTGTGTCTTAATAGGTTTTTGAATGTGAATACACTTTGTAATTTAATTTAATTATTATCACATGTATTTGTACAATCAAAATGAGGTGAATTGGATAAATTTTTAATGTTCCAAAACAAGCCTAGTCCAAATCCTGAAACTGCAATGATAATTATACCAAGTAGAACCCGCATCCTAAGTCAAAATATGGTGAAATATTTTATTTTTGAGGATCCATTTAAGAGATATTAATTTTTTAAAATCATTTATGCAAGGAAGAGGAAAAATATTAAATGTTTAAAAAAATAAAAAATTTATTATGTGCCTGAAATTCTATAAATTTAATCTAACAAGACAAACATATAATAAAATATTACATAAAATATTTTAAGATATTTAAGAAAAAAACTTGTCACTAAATATTCCACCATATCTCAATTTAATAACCCATTCAGTCCCCTAAAGTATATGATATAAATAAATAAAATGAAAATTTAAATAAAAAGGAAGGGAAATCATTTACCTAATACCTAGATCCCAATCTTTCTCAATTGGTAGGAATCAAGATGTGGAGTTATTAGGAGTAAGGTATGGAAATGAAAGCTCCCAATTTATTGTGAAAATAAAACATGAAGAATCCTTAAAGGGGTGTTGAAATATAAAAGTTCACAAAAAATAAAAAATCAAACCTCAATAAATAAATAAACATAGGCTCTATTGAGTATTTAATCGACCACAACTGGCCCCTTGATAGGTGTCTTGTGGGTACTTTCCCACATGATTTATCACATGGTGTATAGTTGAATTAAATTGGGTACCCTAGTGTAAAGACCCGTAAATTTCAAGGAAATTTTTTTCTTAATTTTCTTTGGAATTTTTACAAGAACGTAGTTTCTGACGGCACCTGATTCCGAGGCCCGGTGTGCCCAAAATCATTTTCCGAAGATTGGCTCGGGTACGTTCAGTGAACAGACGAGCGGGTTTTTCTAACTTTTGAACCGGTGCCCGTAATCTAATTCTGAGGGCACCGATGAAATCACAACACCGGTATTTGATTAGAAACTCCTCTTCCGGAGTTGCGTTTGCTCGGGTGTGGTTTTTAATTTTCGGGCTTAAAGTTAAGAAATAAATTAATTGTACGACAAATTTATTTTATTTCACTTAAGCCACTTAGATGCCACTTGAGGCCACTTAAAAGCGGCTTAAGCTGAGTTGAAACAGATAGGGTATTATCCAAAAATATCCTACCCTATTGGTAGGATATTTGCGAGGTGGGGCCCGCACGAGCCCCGCCGTTTCTTTTCCGCTAAGTAACGCACCCGCGAAAACCCGTCATTAAGAAAGTCAACTGACGTGTTTTCTTAAAATCGTAACGCACCATTTAATTGGGCAGTTTTATTCGTAAATTAAATGGGCAGTTTCTTTTGTTAAATTAATTCTACGAATTAATGGGTCGTTACTTACCTCTTTTCATTTGTTGGCGTAATAATAAAATAAGACCAACACGACTTTTGAAGGATTACTCGTTGAGAGGTTTTTGACAGAGATTCTTGTTCCTTTATCCTCCTTCGCGAAGAACGTGAAGAACGCAAAGAACGAAAAGAACGCGAAGAACGCCGTCACCCTCAGAGTTGGACGATGCTTCATCTGAGACGTTCTTCCCAGCCCCGATCTCCGATCACCAACTGCTTGAGGTAAGAGATCTCAGGCTTCTTTTTAAACTTCCTTGTGGTTTATAACAACACACGTATTTAATTATTTACAATTAAATCTGTTGTCTCTTGGTCCGTTGAGTTCGTCGACGCAACGCCGGATTTCGCGACGATGCGACGCCCTTCTGCGACGATGCGACGCCTTCTGCGACACGAAGAACCCCTCCTTCCGCGATGAGCAGTTCCGCAAAGAACGCTCACGCGCGACGACTTGTTGAGGTAGGGATTTTGTTTTGGAAATGCCTTTTTCCCGTGAACGTTTCTTTAAAAATTAAAGAACCGGATTCAAATGAACAATTTTAATTTATTAAAATTGTTGTTTCATGTGTTATATTATTTTCTCCCATTGTTTTTATCTAACGCGGAGGGTGCGGGCCAAACGAACACGGCCCGACAACCCTCTGCCGTTCTTCGTTGTTGTGCGGATTTGACGGGTGACGACGGAACGTGCCGCAATGGAAATTTGATGGTTCCACAGTGAAGAACGAGTCCCGGGAGGAGCAGCGGCGCAGACGGGAACAGAATCGGACCACCGGAGCGACTCCGGTGGCCCGCGGAAGCCACCGGCAGCGCGGGTCGCCGGCGCGGCGGCGCCCGCGGACCCGCGGCCGCTCGGGTCCGGCGCACTCGGACGTGGAAAAGCTGCGTCCTTTGATCCAGCGCGACCCCACGCGGGGGGGCCGCGGCACTTCCGACCCGCGGGGGCAGCGCCCCACGGCAGCCGCTCGGCCGAGCCGAGCCGGACCGGCCGGCCGAGCCAGGCCGCACCCTGGCCGGACCAGACCGGGTCCCACCGGGTCAGACCGGGTCGGGTCGACCCGGTTCGGCCGACCAAGGGGGGGTCGGGGCGGGTCGGCCCGGGCCCGGACCCCTCGTCTTCAGACCATTTTCGGTAAAATTCCTGTATCTTGAGATATGGGCCTCCGAACGACGCGCCGTTAGCGGCAACATGATCCTTGGATCGAGGCGGTCGTTTCGGTATATCGCACTCAAGGTTTCGGAATACTTTGGGTTCGTCTGGGTTGGTTCGTACACGAAACCAACCGGGCCCTCGGAGCGGAAATGCTCATATCTTGAGCTACGGACGTCCGATTGATGTGCCGTCAGCTTCGTTGAATTCCTCTAAGTGAGACGGATCTTTTGGCTCACTCCGCCAGAGGTTTGGACGCATGTGGAGTACAGTCTGGTTGGTTTTGCCTTAAAAACCAACCGGGCCCCTGGGACGAAAAAACTGATAACTCTCAGACCGGGCGTCCGATTGACGCGCCGTCTGCGACGTTGAGTTCCTATTGATGATACGGAACTTTTGGATACATCAACTTCGGACTTTTTGTCAGTTGATGTATCGGCCTCTCGGCTCGTGGAGCGGACCCTCCCGAATGAGCTTGCTGTGTGCGAGAACCCTAGAGCTGGCTGCGACTGCTACTTCGACAGCGACGACTATGCAGAGATCCTCAGTGGACTGCGACGACGACTGTGCAGAGATCCTCAGTGGACTGCGACGACTACTGCACTTAGCGATCCTACGTGGATCAGTGCTACAGGTCCTGTGTGGGCCCGATCATGTGTGGGTCTGATCCTGTGTGGGTCAGCGCTCAGCGGTTCTGTGTGAGCCAGCACCTACAGGTCCTATGTGGGCCCGATCCTGTGTGGGTCATTGCGGGGGTTAGTTACCTATCGATCCTTTGTGGGTCCGACAACTTAGATGGATCAGTGATCATCTTTATCGTCATTCGAAGAAGTATACCTGTGTGAGCTGAATCCTGTGTTACTCTCCTTTGTGGATTGTGTTGAGCTATCCTGTGTAGATTTATTGTTACTCTCCTTTGTGGATTGTGTTGAGATATCCTGTGTGGATTTACTGTTTACTCTCCTTTGTGGATTGTGTTGAGCTATCTTGTGTGAATTTACTGTTTACTCTCCTTTTTGGATAGTGTTGTGCTATCCTGTGTGGGTTTACATTTGTTTTCCTTTGTGGACTGGGTTGTGCTTGGACTCGGATGTTGGAGCCGAATGGAAATTGATGACTTAGGTATATGTATGGGCATATACCTAAGCAGTGTCGGTTGTTACTTTGTGATTGTATCTTTCCTTTTTGGATTATCCTTTGTGGATTTCGGGAGACCTTCGGGGGTCTCGGGGTCCCTACTGAGTAGCTTATACTCACCCCTACACGGGCTATGCCCGCAATTCGTTGTGTTGGTTGTAGACGACGGACAGCGCTGATCGAGGTGGAGGCGTGCGGAGCAGGACGGTACCTGGAGGTGGACCACTGGGTGGGACACACTCGGAGTGGACGGCTGGACCGAGGAGCTATGGAGGCTATCTATACCCACCCTTCAGGTGGGACTTCCAGAGGACAGCTCGACGCTGCGGCTTTTCTTTTCAGTTGCTGTTTTTCCCTTTCAGTTGTACTTTACAGTTGGGCTTGTATTTCCAGCCCCTTTTACTTTCAGCACAGCTTGGTACAGTTTTGACTTAGTGTTTACTTTTCCTCTTGTTTACTCTGTGGTGCTTGTTTACTTTTCAAAGGCAATGCCTTCCCTTTTTCCGGGATTTACGCCTTGGTGCTAGTCGCCATCCCCTGGCCTATGGAAGGCGGGCTTGGGGTAGTCACGACATGGGGCCCGAGGTCGGGTAGTGACAAATTGGTATCAGAGGTGGTTGGTTCTAACACAGACTCTGATCTTTCTTTTATGTGAAGCAATAGTGTTTAGCGTATTGGGTGTGGTTATCAGTCCAGGGAGTCCAGTGTTGGTGCGGCAGCCGACGTATCCGTACACTAGGACCCTGACTTCTGATTTCTGACATAATGCACGAAAACATTGATTGCATGTGTGTTTCAAGTTTTATTTGTGATTACTTGTGTCAGCTCACCAGGTATACTATTCTGACCGTGGCGCACTTGTTTCCTTTTCAGGATGGCCCCACGACGGCAGCCAGCTAGGGTTCCGAGAGTAGAGCGCGACGACAGCCCACCGAGCGACAAGGCCTCGGTACAGGGCCCGTTGACAGCAGAGGCACCGGCGGTACCTTTACCCGCCGAGCCCGCGATGCTTCCAACACTGACCACTGACGATGCACGTCGCCTCAGAGCTCTGCACAAGTTCCAATGCCAGCGACCACCTAGGTTTCGTGGGGAGACGGACCCCCAGGCAGCCGAGGACTGGCTGGAGGCGGTCGTCCGAGTTTTCAGGCTAGTGAGGACACCAGTAGACCTCATGGTGATCCTCGCGGCGAGCCTACTGCACGCAGCAGCGGGCCGATGGTGGAGCTTGATGCTCCAGGTATAGGATGAGGCCTCCCTCATCTGGACGGACTACGAGAGCCTCTTCCGCTCAGAGTTCGTCCCGGCCACCCTCCATGCGGTGCGCATCCAGGAGCTTCTTCAGCTGCGGTAGGGCAGCTTGACGGTCGCCCAGTACGCGGCGAGGTTCACCGACCTTTCTCGCTACTCGACAGACATGGTACGAGACCCCTTCTTCTGGGCCTAGACTTTTGAGCAGGGTTTGAGACACGAGATCAGGGCATCGCTGATCTCCCTCAGCATCCCGACCCAGGCAGGAGTGCTGGAGCGAGCCCTTTTGATCAAGAGCTCTCTGGCTGAGTCCACAACGAGACCTACCGCAGGGCGGCAGGTAGCAGAGTCTTCGGCAGCTGGTAGCCGACGGATGACTCAAGGTTCCAGGCAGACCAGACCTTCTGGCAGACGATCTCGGGACACTGGCTCAGCAGTGTGGGGCACACAGCGCAGAGCCAGTCTTCCGAGAGGCAGGCGGTGCTATACGTGCGGTGGGCAGGGCCACATGGCTCGTGACTGCCCGACCCGCCGTACCGAGGAGTAGAAGACGGTGGAGGGGCCACCCAGGAAGAGGCAGAGGGTCGACCGTGGCGGTCCGCAGGGTAGAGGCAGACAAGGGAGAGGAGCTGGCCGAGTAGCAGGTGGTGGGCGATGCTTTGAGACTCTGCCACCACCACCACCAGGAGGTCCGCCCCGACCAAAGGGAGCTGGCGGGCAGAGATAGGCACAGCTCCAGGAAGCGGAGGCCTACGACCATGGCGCGCCAGAGATGATTCGAGGTATGATCTGTGTCTATTCCACCCTTGCTGCAGTTCTTATAGACACAGGAGCGAGTCACTCTTTCATAGCCGCTGCCCTTGTTCGGAGCTCGGAGATTCTGACAGAGCCATTGGCTCGATCCTTACGGCTAGAGACCCCTACGGGAGTAGACTCGATGATTACACACTGGTGCCGGCAGTGTGAGCTTACTCTAGGAGGCGAGAGCTTCGGCTGGGATCTTCTTGTAGCGGCGTCGAGACCTTACGACGTCATCTTGGGCATGGATTGGTTATCTATAGTCCATGCTCAGATTGACTGTTTTAAGCGCAAGGTGCGATGTGTGCGCACCGATGGGAGCAGGTTCACCGTCACCGCTGAGAAGGGAGCCTTTGAAGCACAGGATGGACTCTCGCAGAGGAGGGGACAACCCATCACTCATCAGTTGGATAACCTCATCCTTGGAGCATTTGACGTGCGGAGTCCTAGTTTTCCTGCAGTGGTGGATCAGTATGCAGACGTCTTCCCCAACGACGTTCCAGGACTACCTCCTCGCAGAGAGGTAGACTTTTATATTGACCTGTACCCCGGGACAGCCCCGATATCCACTCCAGCATATCGGATGGCCCCAGCTGAGCTTCGAGAGATGCGGGTATAGTTTGAGGACTTGCAGGGCAAGGGGTTCATCCGACCCAGCGTTTCACCCTGAGCTTCCCCGATATTGTTTGCCAAGAAGGCGGACGGGAGCTTGCGACTGTTTGTCGATTATCGTTGCCTGAACCAGGAGACAATGAGGAACAAGTATCCGCTACCGAAGATTGATGACCTCTTCGATCAGCTCAAGGGAGCACGGTGGTTCTCGAAGATACACCTCAGGTCAGGCTATCATCAGCTCAGAGTTCGAGACAAGGACGTGCAGAAGACGACCTTCAGTTGTCGGTATGGCCACTATGAGTTCTTGGTTATGCCTTTCGGCATAACCAACGCTCTAGTAGTTTTCATGAGCCTCATGAACATGATCTTCCAGCCATACCTCGATCGATTTGTCGCGGTCTTCATCGATGACATTTTGGTGTACTCGACCACAGAGGAGGGGCACGCCTACCACTTGCGGGTTGTACGAGACACACTCCTAGAGCACCAGCTTTATGGAAAGCTCTCGAAGTGCCAGTTCTGGTTACGTGAGGTCCACTTCTTGGGGCACGTCATTTCTGAGGTGGGAGTTGTAGTGGATCCCGCGAAGATCGAGGCAGTGCTAGCTTGGGAGCCACCTAGGAGCATGACGGAGGTGCGGAGTTTCTTGGGTCTAGCCGGATACTATCGGAGATTTGTTCCGGACTTCTCCAGAGTTGCAGCGCCACTCTCAGCGTTGACGAAGAAGGGGAAACCCTTCATGTGGTCAGAAAGATGTCAGCAGAGCTTCCAGGAGCTGAGACAGAGATTGACCAGCGCACCTATCTTGAGGTTACCTGAGGAGGGAGTTGGATACGTAGTCTATTGAGATGTATCAGGGACCGGACTCGGATGTGTCCTGATGCAGGAGCGGGCCGTGATTCCCTATGGATCACATTAGTTGAGCCCGCATGAGCAGAACTATGCTACCCATGACCTGGAGTTAGCAGTAGTGGTCTTCTCCCTGAAGACTTGGCGGCATTATCTGATGGGCGAGCGCTTTACAGTCTTTTCTGACCACCAGAGTCTCAGGTACATCTTCTCTTAGAAGTTCCTGAACCTGAGACAGCGGCGATGGCTCGAGTTCCTCCAGGACAATGACTTTTAGATAGTCTATACTCCTGGGAAGGGGAACGTAGTAGCCCATGCCCTCAGCAGGAGGGCGGGCATTCAGCTACTTGAGGAGGCGACAGAGCAGCTAGCCGCCTTGCAGATATCCTTCGTGGATAGGGACGGAACAACCTTCTTTCAATCTCTCACAGTCTCTCCTCCACTTCTACAGCGGGTCAGAGAGGCACAGCGTGGGGACGCTGACTGTGAGACGCGGCATGCACAGATATCCTCGGGACAGGCACCTGATGGTTTCTCCCTTGGAGCAGAGCACGACGTCCTTTTCAGAGGACGTACCTTGGTACCAGTCGCTTTGCGAGAGGAGGTGCTAAGAGAGTTTCACACTTCTCCTTTGGCGGTACATCCTGGAGTGGCAAAGATGTACCAGGATCTCAGATGACAGCACTGGTGGCCGGGCATGAAGAAGGTTGTGGCAGAGTTCGCTTCACGGTGCTTCACCTGCTAGCAGGTGAAGGCAGAGAATCAGGTACCAGTAGGCTTGGTACAGCCCTTGGAGGTCCCAGAGTGGAAGTGGGATGGCATATTTATGGACTTCGTGACCGGACTTCCACGCACTTCCAGAGGTCACGACTCCATTTGGGTGATTGTGGACCGACTCACCAAGTCAGCAAACTTCTTGCCCATCAGAGAGCAGGGCTCAGTGGAGAGCTTGGGGCGTCTCTACGTTCAGGAGAATGTACGGCTTCACGGCGTGCCATCGACTATCGTCTCCGATCTGGACGCTCGTTTTACTTCCCGGCTTTGGAAGGGATTGCAGGAGGCGTTCGGGACGCGCCTACGTCTGAGCACCGCCTTTCACCCTCAGACGGATGGTCAGATGGAGAGGACCATTCAGACTCTCGAGGACGTGCTCCGCGCATGTGTCCTCAACTTTGGTCGCAGCTGGGAGGACCACCTACCCTTGTTGGAGTTCGCGTACAACAATAGCTACCACTCCACCATCGGGATGGCACCATATGAGGCATTGTACGGCAGGCCTTGCAGATCTCCTTTGTGCTGGACAGACCCTGGGGAGTCAGCACTTGGGGGACCAGAGATGGTCTGGGCCATGACAGAGAAGGTCCAGGTCATCCAGGAGCAGATGAGGATAGCTCAGAGCTGGCAGAAGTCATATGCTGACAGGAGGCGGAGGCCATTAGAGTTCGAGGATGGTGACCACGTCTTCTTGCGTGTCTCACCTCGACGTGGTTTGCGGAGATTTGGCCGAGGCGGCAAGTTGTCTCCAAGATTCATCGGGCCTTTCCAGGTCCTCAGCAGGATTGGCGAGGTGGCTTATCACCTGGCTCTGCCACCTTAGTTGCACCGGGTGCACGACGTCTTCCACGTATCTCAGCTGAGGAGATACGTGCATGACCCGATGCACATCATTGACTATGGGGAGATAGACGTGGATGATGGGGCGACTTTTTTGGAGGTCCCAGTGGAGATAGAGGATCGACAGGAGTGGGTCCTACGTGGGTGATCGATTCCTCTTGTGCGCATCAGATGGCGGCACGGAAACCTCCAGGAGAGCACATGGGAGCGGGAGGCTCAGATGCGTGCTCAGTACCCACATTTGTTTCCCTAGTTTATGATGTATCTTTACGGGGACATAAATCCCTGAGGTGGGAGTAGTGTAAAGACACGTAAATTTAAGAAATTTTTTTCTTAATTTTCTTTGGAATTTTACAAGAACGCAGTTTCTAACGGCACCTGATTCCGAGGCCCGGTGTGCCCGGAATCATTTTCCGAAGTTTGGCTCAGGTACGTTCAGTTAACGGACAAGCGGGTTTTTCTAACTTTTGAACCGGTGCCCGGAATCGAATTCTAAGGGCACCGATGAAATCGCAGCACCAGTATTTTCTTATAAACGCCTCTTCCGGAGTTGCGTTTTCTCGGGTGTGGTTTTTATTTTTCAGGCTTAAAGTTAAGAAATAAGATAATTGTATGACAACTTTATTTTATTTCACTTAAGCCACTTGGAAGCCACTTGAAGCCACTAAAAAGCGGCTTAAGATGAGTTTAAACGGATATGGTACTATCCAAAAATATCCTACCCTCTTGGTAGGATATTTGCGAGGTGGGGCGCACACGAGCCCCGCCGTTTCTTTTCCGGTAAGTAACGCACCCGCGAAAACTCGTCATTAAGAAAGTCAACTGACGTGTTTTCTTAAAATCTTAACGCACCATTTAATTGGGAGGTTTTATTCATAAATTAAATGGGCAGTTTCTTTCATTGAATTAATTCTACGAATAAATGGGTCGTTACTTACCTCTTTTCGTTTGTTGGCGTAATAATAAAATAAGACCAACACGACTTTTGAAGGATTACTCGTTGAGAGGTTTTTGACAGAGATTCTTGTGCCATCATCCTCCTTCGCGAAGAACGTAAAGAACATGAAGAACGCGAAGAATGCGAAGAACGCCATCACCCTCGGAGTTGGACGACGCTTCATCTGAGACGTTCTTCCCCGCCCCGATCTCCGATCACCAACTGCTTGAGGTAAGAGATCTCGGGTTTCTTTTTAAACTTCCTTGTGGTTTATAACAAAACATGGATTTAATTATTTACAATTAAATATGTTGTCTCTTGGTCCGTTGAGTTCGTCGACGCAACGCCAGATTCCGCGACGACGCGACGCCCTTCCGCGACGACGCGACGCCTTTCGCGACACGACGAACCCCTCCTTCCGCGACGAGCAATTATGCGAAGAACGCTCACGCGCGACGACTTGTCGAGGTATGGATTTTTTTTGGAAATGCCTTTTTCCCGTGAATGTTTCTTTAAAAATTAAAGAACCAGATTCAAATGAACAATTTTAATTTATTAAAATTGTTGTTTCATGTGTTGGATTATTTTCTCCCGTTTTTTTATCTAATGCGGAGGGTGCGGGCCAAACGAACACGGCCCGACAACCCTCCGTCGTTCTTCGTTGTTGTGCGGATTTGACGGGTGACGACGTAACGTGCCGCAACGGAAATTTGATGGTTCCGCAGTGAAGAACGAGTCCCGGGAGGAGCAGCGGCGCAGACGGGAATGGAATCGGACCACCGGAGCAACTCCGGTGGCCCGCGGAAGCTGCCGGCGGCGTGGGGCGCCGGCGCGGCGACCCCGGCAGCCGGGGGCGGCGCCCGCGGACCCGCGGCCGCGCGGGTCCGGCGCACTCGGACGTGGAAAAGCAGCGTCCTTTGATCCAGCGCGGCCCCACGCGGGGGGGTTGCGGCACTTCCGACCCACGGGGGCAGCGCCCCGCGGCAGCCGCTCTGCCGAGCCGAGCTGGACCGGGTCGGGTCGACCCGGTCGGGCCGGGTCGGCCCGGGCCGGGACCCCCCCGTCTTCGGACCATTTTCGGTCAAATGCCCGTATCTTGAGCTACAGGCCTACTAACGACGCGCCTTCAGCGGAAATGCGATCCTTGGATCGAGGCGGTCGTTTTGGTATATCGCACTCAATGTTTCGGAATACTTTGGGTTCGGCCGGGTTGGTTCGTACACGAAACCAATTGGGCCCTCGGAGCGGAAACGCTCATATCTTGAGCTACGGACGTCCGATTGACGTGCCGTCAGCTTAGTTTAATTCCTCCAAGTGAGAAGGATCTTTTGGCTCACTCTGCCCGAGGTTTAGACACAAGTGGAGTACGGTCGGGATGGTTTTTCCTTAAAAACCAACCGGGCCCCTGGGACGAAAAAGCCAATAACTCTCAGATCGGGCGTCCGATTGACGCGCCGTCTGCGACGTTGAGTTCCTGTTGATGATACGGAACTTTTGGATACATCAACTTCAGACTTTGTGTCAGTTGATGTATCGGATTCTCGGCTCGTGGAGCGGACCCTCCCAAACGATCTTGCTGTGTGCGGGAACCCCAGAGCTGGCTGCGACAGCTACTTCGAAAGCAACAACTGTGCAGAGATCCTCAGTGGACTACGACGATGACTGTGCCGAGATCCTCAGTGGACTGCGACAACGACTGTGCAGAGATCCTCAGTGGACTGCGACGACTACTGCACTCAGCGATCCCACGTGGATCAGTGCTACAGGTCCTGTGTGGGCCCGATCCTGTGTGGGTCTGATCCTATGTGGGTCAGCGCTCAGCGGTTCTGTGTGAGACAGCGCCTACAGGTCCTGTGTGGGCCTGATCCTATGTGGGTCATTGCGGGGGTTAGTTACCTATCGATCCTTTGTGGGTCCGATGACTTAGATGGATCAGTGATCATCTTTATCGTCATTCGAAGAAGTATACCCGTGTGAGCTGAATCCTGTGTTACTCTCCTTTGTGGATTGTGTTGAGCTATCCTGTGTGGATTTACTGTTTACTCTCCTTTGTGGATTGTGTTGAGCTATCCTGTGTGGATTTACTATTTACTCTCCTTTGTGGATTGTGTTGTGCTATCCTATGTGGGTTTACGTTTGTTTTCCTGTGTGGACTGGGTTGTGCTTGGACTCGGACGTTGGAGCCGAACGGGAATTGATGACTTAGGTATATGTATGGGCATATACCTAAGCAGTGTCGGTTGTTACTTCGTGATTGTATCTTTCCTTTGTGAATTATCCTTTGTGGATTTCGGGAGACCTTCGGGGGTCTCGGGGTCCCTACTGAGTAGCTTATACTCACCCCTGCACGGGCTATGCCCGCACTTCATTGTGTTGGTTGCAGACGACGGACAGCGCTGATCGAGGTGGAGGCGTGCGGAGCAGGACAGTACCTGGAGGTGGACCACTGGGCGGGACGCACTCGGAGCGGACGGCTGGACCGAGGAGCTGTGGAGGCTATCTGTACCCACCCTTCAGGTGGGACTTCCAGAGGACGGCTCGACGCTGTGACTTTTCTTTTCAGTTGCTGTTTTTCCCTTTCAGTTGTACTTTATAGTTGGGCTTGTATTTCCGGCCCCTTTTACTTTCAGCACAGCTTGGTACAGTTTTAACTTAGTGTTTACTTTTTCTCTTTCTTACTCTGTGGTGCTTGTTTACTTTTCAAAGGCAATTCCTTCCCTTTTTCCGGGATTTACGCCTTGGTGCTAGTCGCCAGCCCCTGGCCTATGGAAGGCGGGCTTGAGGTAGTCACGGCACGGGACCCGAGGACGGGTCGTGACACCTGTAGCCACATTTAGCCACTATCATGAAACATAAATTCTATAAAATGCAAAAAATAAAACCCCAATATATAAAATGATCTCCCATGTAAAAATACACATTTTAAACTTACTAAAAAAAACTATACAATTGAAATAAAAAAATTTAAAAATATCTTATATAATTAAATTAAAATGTTCAAATTATATGTAAATTTCATGTTCAATTAATTTAATTTTATAAGGATCATTATAGTCATGTATTGTTTGATTTGATGACCAACATAATTTACTTTTTACAAACATGAGGGCAATTAGAATCTAATAGAGATATTTTTTATGAAATTTAAAATATTGGAATCAAATTGGGAAAGAATTATTTGGGGTGTATCTCATAAGTATAAACAGTGTTTTTGAAACATAAGAATTCAATAAAATTGTAAATGGTGTTTTTTCATGAATTTTTTATGAGAATGATTTTCTCTAAATGGCTATGGATGTTACCTGGTACCTGTTATGGTGGCACTATGAACTTGATAATCCCACCAGGGGGATGACCCACTGGTCTAACAAAAAATTGATCGGAGTAAGATCATAGACTACTATATCGTATCCAATCCCTTTAGAAAAAAATAATGATTTTGGGATTATATGTTAGAACCCATACTCAGCGAGATTATTCTTTATCTTGTCGAGTAGAGGGGGAAATCATGATCTTACATTATCTTCCCTTAAATTCTCATTCCTTGATCCAAACTGGATCATGATGTTCTTATTCATGATTTAAGATATGATTAATTTTCTTTATATTTTCATCTTCAACTCAATACTCGTCTAATTTGGATTGATATAGTTTTGTTATTTTAATGTGAATACCATTGAACAAGGTGAAATAACTCCACATTTTCTAGGGATTATATTATGGAAACTAGTTAAGGATCAAAATTAAGGTAATTTATGATGTTTCTCATTATTCTGGTGAAGGTAATTCATGTGATGATTACTTCCTTGAATTTTAAGAAATTAGGGGGAAATTTACTAAATAATTGAATTCTATTTTGATCCTTTCATTTATAGTAGTATTGGAATAATTTTTGGGAATACATTGACATAAAAAACACAAAGAGGGGTGGTTAAATTAGGTTGTAAATAGATTTTCATATTTATTTTTGATCACCTTATAATACATAAAAATATTTCTCCTATGTTAACATTATCATGTTCAATATATTTCTCCCACATACCTCTCACCCCAAATATAAATCAAATATAGATGTAATGAATTAAAAAACATGGATTTTACATGGTTCACCACTAAGGGATAATACAAGGAGTATGAACATGGTGCTATAACAATGCATTATAATATAACACTAATGATTTTATATATTAAAACTTGATATGTAAAACCACACTATTGATATGGTGGTACCCCTATTCCTTTATACATATATACTACTTTAAGAAAATGTTGTCTAGTTTATATAATTGTGGGCATTCGTAAAAAATTTAATGATATAGGGGTTTTATCATTTCAGCATAGATAATATTTTTATCATCCAAATTGATATAATTTGATGATTCACTCTATTTTTATCTCCTTCATCTTCTCTGAATGAGATTAACAACATGATTTGATGGTTGGATATTTTTTCTTCTATGAAGTATAACTATAACTCCCCCTTCTTCATGATGAATATAATTATAGAAAATAAAATATCTTGTTTCCACTCATTATCTACAATCTAGATGTGGTAGTTTAGTTTATATTTTTATTTTATCTTCTCTTAATGAACCAGATATGGAAATATATTGAAGCACACTCTTCCATTTTCGTTGATATTCAGAAATTTTAGTATTCAATTAAAACGGCATATTCCTCAAAACTGGATATTATATTCACCTCACTTACCCAAACTAAATTGAGATGTTTTGTAAACATTTCCAAATTATCGGTTGTACCATAAATAGTCTAGATTACATATTGATACTTTATGCTATATGATATCTCTATGTGTCCCATAATAATTTAGAATGGTCATAAACTCCTATTTAATTTGATTAAATACTCAAGATATGGATCTATGATCATCCCCTTCAAATGAAAAATATTCCTTTAATTTTATATATGTTTTAGTCAACACAACATGGTGACATCAAAAATTTCTATTTTAGGGATGAAACTTAGCATACCTTCTTTGTACTGTATAAAATAGTCTCCTCATATCCTGAGTGTCGTTTCCTTTTTAAATTTTGAATGAAACAACATCAAGACCAACCACGTCACAACCTTATTCTAGGGGAAATTCCCTTTAATACTCCTAGCACCATTTCCATGTGGTCATGTGGGATTTATATCTAAACATTATGACACCCTCTATGACTAATATCATGAAAAAGTGGTTCTTCTTACCCTTTTAATAACTCACCTTGAAGAAGGCCTACATGAAGTCCACCATGGAATGATCTCTACTAGATTTCCATTTTTATTTACCATGGGACTTCATCATCTATCATTAAATAAAAAAATCTAGATACATCGTGTGGTGAAAGTATTCACACTATTTTTCAGCAACAAAACATATGGTTCTCTTTCTCTATGGTGGAGTCAACTCCTTTATTTTTTGTTATAAATTCCAAAATCCTTCTTCATTTTCACAAGCCTAATTCCTTATCCAAAAATAGACATTCACATACTCTAACATCTTATTTCAAATTATCAGTTCTCCGAGGGTGATAATTTCCCTGCCATATTTCTCCCCTACATAACCTCCAACGCCATAACTAGTTTTTACTATTATTGTATATTTTATTTCCTTTTAACATGATGAACCATGATGTAACACCCATAAATTCTAAAGTGATAACCTTATAATCGGTAGAGTATATAATGCACATCACCAAGCGCACAAGGGGTATAGTATCCTAAGACTCTACTACATATTTTCTTTTTTTAATATATTCAATACTTGATATATCTTGTAATGAATGTAAAACCGAGTTATCTTGCACTTAACCCAAGAGATAATTTCCTCTATATCTTTTTTACACACAATAGTAGTCTTCCCTAATATCTAACAACACACGCAAGACTGAGTTTTACCAAATAATAATATATTATTAAAATATGGTTATTTAATATAATATGATATAACCTAGCCGTTATGTTAGAGGTTATGAATATTATTAAATAAATTAATAAATTTATTATTTATATAAATATAAAATGAATTCATTGGGTACCAATTAATTAGGAACAAAAATAAGAACAAATTGGATATAAATAGAACTATTATTATTTTTTTCTTCCAAAGGAGTTTTGTCTTAATAATCATAATTAATTACAACTATTTAATGACTTAAATGTGAAATATTTTTTATACAGTTAATAAAATATTTTTAATTTTCATCAATTAGTTTTCATAGTAATATAGTAAGAACAAAGCCTTTTTACACATAAAACCTATATTTTTATAAATGCAATTTTACCATCTTTTAATGGTGAACCCATTTTAAATTTTTATATTTACAGATTAATTGACTTAATAAGTAAAACTAAACATAATATATGAAATTGAAACATAAGAATTATGTTGGGGTTAATTTTTTATATTATTTTGAAACATTTCATTTTTAATAAATAGTTAAAAATATAGAATTTTAATTTAGAACTGCTTTTTCATATAATTTATTTTAAGGTTAAATTATACTTTTATTTTATTTTAAAGTTTATTTTAAAGATATTTTTAAAAATTATTATATATTATGTCATTTTAATCAATTTTACTTCTAAATTTATTATAAAAACATACCAAACTTTTAGATGTTTTTACTTGAAAAACACACAATGTCGTCCCACTTGTGGGATGAATTTTAAATTAATTTATTTCCAGTTATGTGATTGTAATTTAGAAAAAATTATTACAAATTTGGAATATTAATAATTTATAACTCCTTATAAGTCCAATTTTTTTGATGATAAATATCAGTGGAAGTTATTTGAATTAATTACAATTATTAAGGAAAAACTATGCTTAATAAAAGACTAAAACTTTAACTAAGGCGCCCAAATGAACAAGAAACTTGTCCAAACCCAATTGGATGAAAATATCTAATCCATAAACCTTCAATATTTTTTTTTGTTTTTATGACTTTTTCATGAAATACCATCTGTATAAAAATCTTCTTTCCAAAAATTCAAACTGGGTCCATTTCATTCCCTTTAAAAGGCCACCACCTCTCTCCATTACTCACACCTCTCAACCCACATAGGTTCAGAAAACATATAATAATGTAGATTAAAAAAATCTATCCCCTCTACCTTGAATCCTCCCTTTCTAAGGAAATACTTCTAAATAATCCTTTTGGTTCAATACCCATCTAGTTACCTCATTAAGAGGTTACATCTTCTCTCATGTTTTTTACTTTTATTTCCATTATCCGCCCCATAAAATATATTTATTTAATTATTATGTAATAAAACATGAATCCTAAATATACTAAGAATTTTTTTTATGTAATGGATTCAACCTAAACTTACACACACATCAATATAATCATTAATGAATATACTGTCTCTGTGTACGAAAAACTATTGCATCCAAAAACAGTGATTGTTCAATTTTTCTTTATCACCTCTCATGGTGGACATTATTATGGAGTCTATATTTATAGAATATATATATGATATTTATTATGTCTTTAAACTTCTTTAATACTTTTATTACACATACCTTTATTACTTTCCATTTTACGTTAATACGATAACATTATTTGAGGAAGTGTGGACTACCGCCCCCTCAAAGCATTGTGATTCATTCATAACAAACATAGAACATATAAATTAGGGTTGCAGTTAAATATTTTTTACATAGAAAACATATATATGATTTTAATTACATAATTAAATTTCTGGAAATATACTATATATATATATATTATTTTCTTTATTACTTTTTCACACACATAAAAAGTGATAATGTCATTCATGGACGTATCGACTACCGCCTACTCAACATGATGTGATTATTTTTATGTAAAAAAATAATATATATAATATTTATGATTATGTAACCCGATATTTATTATATAATTATTATTCTTCAAATATATGGTGTGACATACCTTTTTCATAACAATCATTGAATATGAGAATTGTTACTCATGCGTACGTACGACCTGCAATCTTTTTTGATTATAACATTGATTCATTTTTCAAAAACATATTTAATAACTTTTTTAAAAAGTCAAATAAATGTGTAAATATTATAATTAGGTAATGTTTATTATTATTCAAATGTTATATGATGACCCCTTATACCATATTTGACCTACTAATGTCATTTTTTACACATAAAATGATTTTGGATAAAACACCTTACAGAAACATAATTTTTTAAGTAGGTGTATACAAAATAGTAAAAACTGAAATAAAAGTAATGATAAACATGAAAAATATTCTCAATCATGTAAATAATTAACATAATTTTATTATTTAGGATGTTAAATGACATTCAATTTAAATGAAACTCAAGGTAAGGGATTCTCATCTAACGTTTTTATATCTGTGAGATAAATGTCATGTTCACCACATAAATCTTTTGTGTGGTGTCTATAATACCAATTATTATATATTATATCATTAATTACATTATGTTCATGGTATTTAATACCTTTATCTAACAATATTCCTTCATTAGGATTATTATTTAAAATATTTTAAACTGGTATGGGACACATTGGATTGTTAAATGATTATTTCCCACAATAATAACATTAATTATATTTAAATGGTATTTACATTCGATGAAATTATACTAAAATTATTTAATAAACCCTTTTATTTTCCTATCCTCTGGAAATTCATGACCTTTTTAATATTGATACCTTTTTCCCACTCATTGGTACTCAACATGTTTTAGAAATTATTTTTCAAAAAACCCGACTTTATTTCTCTCTAAATTAGAGAAAATTTTTTCTTCTAAAATCCATTTTTTATTCAAAGGATATCAAAAATATTTTTAATATTATTTAGTAACAAAAGTTTTACACTTTTTTGTATTTTACCAATTTTTTCAATGGATTATTCTTTTCCACTTTCCTAACATGAAAACATTATTTCCTTTAACCATACAAAAGGAAAGTTTTTTTTTACCCTATATAACTTGTATGAATTTACCCACCTTCATTTGATTGGATCATTGTTTTCATGTCTAAAAGGTTAATTTTTAATAAAAATAATTTCAAAAGTTATTTCCAAAGAAATGTTTTTTCAAAATGATTTACAAAATAAAATGTTTTTTTCCTCAATAATTATATTAAAAGATATATTTTCTATTCATAAATAACAAAAACCCTTTATTTTTACTCAACATGGGATTATTGTATTGATACTATCCTTATTCTTCATCTGGATGGTTTATTATTCATTTGGTCAAGTATAGTATTCACATTCACTTCCTTGAATGATTTTTTATTCTTCTTGAAATATTCAATTTCATATGATCATTGAACATCAAATTTCCCCTAATTATCTATTTCATTCATCACGGAAATTAATATTTCATAAACCATATACCAATTTGAATATGGTGTCTACATTGATAGTTATTTCATTATCTAGAGAAATATTAATAATTGAATATTCTTTATTCAATACAGATATTTAATAAGTAATATTATTCATTTTGATTATTCGATGTGAGGAATGTTTTGGACTGATAATGACGGGAGGAGCCCAGAATTTTTCTAGCTCCTAGATTCATTGAAGTTATTTCTTGATACAAATTATATTCACAAATATGAATACTATAAACAAGCTTGTGAAAGGTATTGACTGTAAAGGATTTCATGTGCCTTATACGAGACGTCCATTAAGAAATCACTTTTCTTAATTAGGTTTAGTTATTATTTATCCATAAGATTTAGTGACGACATATATATGGACACATTTTATTTTTATGTCATTGAATAAATGGATTAAATTTTAGTTTCTTAACATTCAATATTTAATTTTCCTAATCTCGTTATTTTAATGGCATGTGTTTCCGTTTATTAGCTTTCTATATTGTTTATTCAATTCCTTCTTAGTTTATTGATTATATGGCATGTGTGTTTAGTTATTCACCATTTTATAATTATTATTATCATTGATTCATTATTGCTTCAATGATATCTTTCATTACGGATCATTTGAGATCACCCTTATCATGATTCTTTCCCTCAGAATCCAGAAAGAGCACTGTTAATGATATGAATAGATTTACTAAATGTATTAAATTAGACATAATAGTTATTTATTTAGAAGGAATGAAATTATTTTGTAATTGTTTTATTATTTTATAATAAAATTATTAAGTATGTATTTGGTTTTCTAAGACTACTAAACTATCATTCCTTCTAGATTTGATTCCTAGTAATCATGTCAATGTAATTAGTTGCAGACACCAGATCCAGGCAATATGAGGTTGGTTTACTGCAGTTGGTATCATAAGAAATTTAGTAACAACCTTGGTAACTAGATTTAGGAAAACTTAAGATATATATCTTAATCCTAAGGTATGATTTGAGGATAAGTATAGAAGAACATCCTATAATTTTTTGTAAGGTAGAGATTATTTGGTTCTTCATATAAATACAACCCAATCTAGATACTAGAAGTGAAAGTGGTTTTGGAAAAAATGTTCCAAGAAGTAATAACTCCGACGATTTGTTTCGATACGGACTCAGGGTATCTTGGTACGTAACAATGCATCTTACTATGCACCTGGTCTGAAATTCTTGGGGGATATTTTTGGGATAATTTACATTTTCTTTAGAAACCATTATAAAGGATTTGAATAGATAATGAAAATGAATATTGCAGGAGAAACCTAAGGTGATTTTGATATATGATAAGGTGTCGTGAATTTAACATCCTATGAATTATTTTATGAATAAACCCTAGACATTGGAATGACCTATGTGGAAATAATTGTATGAAGTATTTATGTGTTGGGGATGCATTTAAAACCTTAGTCAAAAGTCTATTTAGTAATTAAACTTATTTGAATGATTTCACTCATATTTATTATTTTAAATTATATTAATATAGTTTTGAAAAGGAAAACTAGTAAGTTGGCTGACAACCAAAAAAATCTGGAAATCCGTGGGTCTTAAACCCATGACTCAAGGACAATAATGGTTTCACACCAACCAATGAACTAAAAAATGCATTGGTTAATTTTTTAATGTTTTAGTTAAACAAATTTATGAATAAATGTTAAGGATGACCTAATTGGTTAACTTTTGAGGATTATAGATTAATTTATTAATAATAGTTTTGGAAAATATTTAGAGATAAATTGTTTGAATTGTAACTCTTTTAAAGGCCTTAAAATATTTTAATTTATTTAGTGCTCCAGGAATAAAAATATTTTTTATTGGTAATAAATTTCTAGGAGAAAAGGGTTGAATTTGAATTTGATTAAATAACAACCAAAAGATAGGATTGTTCATATAAAATTGAAACCCATCATGTAGGAATATTTCCTTACATTCTTAGTAGGAAAATAATTACCCAAAATTTTGAGAATGAAATATAAATAAAATGTTTTCCTAATACAATATTTTTTATTGAACATATGGTCTTCTTAATCATCACGGATTTTTGGATTTAAGGCCTTCAACTTTCAATTAATCAATCAATTTATTGTGATTAATGACCTTATTCACTCCGTATAAATATTTAAACATGTCCTTCAAGTACATATTTTTTTTTGACCTAATGTTCTCATATATTTAAATCTTGTTACACAGTAGTATATCTGACCCTTTTTACTTCTTATTATCTATATTCTAGAGGATATTTTATGAATTTTTCTCATGATGTGGGAGATCAACATAGGAAAAATGAAAAAACCTATCACCAACAATGAGTTTAAATTGTGAGGATGAAATTTAAATATGGTGGGGAGAATGAAACACCCCAAAATTCTATAGTAAGAACCTTGTATTCGATAGTGTGTACAACATGCATCAACAAGCATGTAAAGGAATATAATATCGCGAGACTATACAATATATTTGCTATTATAAATTTTTTTAATACATGATATATCTTATAATGAATGAAACACCGAGTTATCTTGCATAACACACAATATAAACCTTTTTTGATATCTTATGTTACACGCTAGAGTGATCTTCCTCGATTTCTTACATTTCATTCATGACCATGTTTCCCCAAATAACAATATATTATTAAAATATTTTTATTTAATATAATATGTCATAACATATCCATTATGTTAGATGTTATGAATATTATTAACTATATTATGAAACTTTATGGTTTAAATAAATTGAAAATGAATTCATTTGATCTAATTAATGAGAAATGGAAAAATGAACCAATTGGATATTAAAAGAAATATTATTATTTTTGCATCCAAAGTAGTTTTATCATAATAAATATTATTGATTAAAATTGGTTAATGATTTAAATGAAATATATAATATATATTAAATAAAATATTTTTAATATTCATCCATTAGGTTTTATAGGCATAAGATAAGAACAAACCCTATTTTACACATAAAACCCATATTTTTATAAAGGAAATTTAACCATCTTTTAATGGAGAATGCATTTTAAAGGTTAATTTTGGAACATTATTAGATTTAATATTTGAATGTAAACTTCATATTTGAAATAGAAATACAATAATTAGGTTATGATGAATTTTTGATATTTTTATGAAACATTTCTTTTTTTAATGAATAGGTAAAAATACAGAATTTTAGTTTAAAACTACATTTTCATCTAATTTATTTATAAAGTAAAATTATAATTATAGTTTTAATAAAAGTATAATTAGATAATATTTTTGTCAATTAATAAAAATTATTTCATTAACATCAATTTTAATTTTTAATTGATTATAAAAACATACCAAACTTCCATAGGTTTTTACATAAAAAATCTGTAATGTCGTCCCGCTTATACGATGGAATTAAAATTAATCTCTATCACTTATGTTATTGGAATTTAGATAAATGGATTACATATTTTTAATCACCATAAATTATAATTATTTAAAATAACATATTTTTTTTAACCAAAAATATTAATGAACATAATTAAAATTAATTACAATTATTAAGGAAATACTAAGACTAATAAAGGACTAAACCTTTATCTTAGTGGCCCAAAAGACCTATTGACTTTTCCAAAACCCATTTTATGGAAATATATCAGCCATAAAACTTATATTGTTGAGAGTTTTTAGTTTTTATGACAATTTTAAGGTAGCAACTTGTGTACAAATAATTTGATTCCAAAAATTTCAAGTGAGTCATTTTCCTTCCCTATAAAAGGACACCACCTATCCCTAGTCCTCACAACTATAAAAAAACATAGGTTTAGAAACTATATTTAAATATATATTAACAATATACTTGTTATTTACCATGAAGCCTCCCATTGGGATTAAATTCTTCCAATGAAGCCTTTTGGTTCAAACGAAAAGTAGTTACCCGATTAAGAGGTAACATATTCTCTCATGTTTTTTTTTCAATTTTTTTCCATTATCCCCCCCAGATATATTTATTCCATTATTATGTAAACAAGTATCATAAATATACTAGGATCGTTTTACCAAAATGTTTTTAACTACACTTATAAACACTTTTATCTAACTGATAATGAACACACTATTTCTTTGAATGGTGAACTACTTCCTCACAAAATTATTATTGTTATTTTTTTCCATTACTACTTCTCATGGTGGATATTATGTTGGAAACAATGTTTATATATGATATTTATGATATTTATTATTTATTTAAACTTATTTAATCTTTTTATTACACTTTCCTTTAATACATTCCATTTTATATTAACACGATAACATCGTTTGAGGAAGTGTGAACTACCATCCCCTTGAAGTAGTGTGATTAGTTCACACCAAACATGAAATATATAAAGGATGGGTTTAATAAAAAAAAATTGAAGTAAAAAACCTTTATATATTATTTATTAAATAAATAACAGTATTTAAATATACTTTGTATATATATACCATTTTCTTTATTACCGTTTCACACACTAAAAAAGTAATATTATAATTTGTGGACATGTGGACTACCGCCTCCATGACATGATGAGATCCAATTTAAATCACAAAAATAATATATATTGGTATATATGATTAAATAACATGGTATTTAGGATATAATTATCATTATAGAAATATACTTTGTTACTTACCATCTTTCCATAATGACTGTAATGTTACTCATGCGTACGTATGGCCTACCATCTCGAGGATTATAACATTGATTCATTTTTCATAACCATATTTAATTATTAATATTAAAAGTACAATTTATGTATAAATATTATAATTATTTGATGGTTATTATTCTGAAGATTTTATATAATGACCCCTTTGACCCCAGTTGACATACTAAAGTCATTTCCGATACATAAACTGAATTTGGTCAAAACACCCAATGTAAATATAATAGTTTATGTAGTCATATAGAATATTGTAAAAAGTGAAATAAAAATAACGATAAAAATGAAAAAGTTCCTCATTATGGTATAAAATTAATATTAGTTTATTATACATGAAGTTAAATGATGTTAAACAAAAGGGAACCTCAAGGTAATGGATTCTCATCTCACTTTGTACATCCATGAGATTAATGTCATGTTCACCACTTTCATTTTTTATATACATTATATACTTACAATTATTATATATTATATCACGATTTCATTTATATTCATGGTATTTAAGACTTTCATCTCATATTTTTTCTTTATGAGGTTTACGATTTAAAATGTTTCAAAGTGGTAAGGGACACTTTGGAATGTTTAAAGATTATTTTCTTCAATAATAATTTTAATGATATTTCAATGGTATTTTAATTAAAATTAATTATTACCATTTTTCAATAAAACCTTTAATTTTACTCAATTTTAGTAATTAATGACATTTTTCAAATATTAGTACCATTTTGCCACTCTTTGTTGATCATCATGTTTTAGAAAATGTTTTTCCGGAAACCTAAATTTATTCCTCTGTTAGTCAGATAACATATTTTCTCCTAAAATATATGTTTTATTAAAATGTTTTCAATTTTTTTAAATTATTTTTTAAATAAATTTTTACCCTTTTTAAATTCTACCAATGTTTTCAAAGTATTCATATAATAAATTTATGAACCAGTCATCTTTCAATCCTTTAACTATGTAAAAGGAATGTTCTTTTTACCTAGTATGTCTTGTATGACTTTACCCACCATAATTTCCTTGAAGATTACTTTGCTTGTATAAAAGGTTTATTTTTTATGAATTTTTTTTCAAAAGTGATTTTCTATGGAATTATTTTTCAAACTTTTTTACAAAAAAACTATTTTCTTAAATAATGAATTTAAAAGCTATTTTTTTATTCAACGATAACAATGACCCTTTATTTTTAATCGACTTGGTATTGTTGTATTAATACCAAAATTATTATTCCTATGTATGATTTATTATTTATTTGTCCAAGGATTGTATTCACATTCACTTCATTGAATCATTTTTTATTACGACTAAAATGTTCAATTTCCTATGATCATTTAACTTTGAATTTTCCCAAATTATCCATTTCATTCATCATGGATATTATTATTGCCAAATCCATATTAAAGTTTTCATAAGGTGTATAAATTTAGAGTTATTTTATTATTTGGGGAAATATTGATAAGTATCTATTTTTTATTCTATACAGATATTTGATGAAGAGTATTATTCATTTTGATTAATCAATATGAGGAATGTTTTGGACTAGCAATGATAGGTGGATCCCAGACATGGATCCCAAAATTTATATAGCTCCTTGATGTATCAACAGGTTCTCTTGATAGAAATAAGTTGTTCATGTTAGAATATTTTAATTAATATTGTGAAAGGTCTTTATGGTATATATTTTCATGTGCCTCACACATGACTTCCATTAATACATCATTTCCCTAATTTAGTTTCAGTTATTATTCATCCATGATATTTTGCATAAATATATTTGTGGATACATTTAATTTTTAGTTAAATTATTAAATATAATGTGTATTAGATTCATTCATGTACATATTTATTTTACTTTATCTTGTTATTTTAATGGCATGTGCTTCCATTTATTACCTTTCCATATTTTTATGCACTTATTTCTTAGTTTATTGATTTTATGGAATGTGTATTTAGTTATTCAACATGTCATAATTGTTATTTTCATTAATTATTTATTTATTACTCAATATTTATTCCTTAAAGATCATTAAATATCTTCTTTATTATGTTTATTTACCTAGGAATCCAAGAAGCATACTTTGAAAAATATAAAGGTATTTACAAGATGGGTTCGAGTTATCCAAAAAGTTATTTATTTAGAAAGAAAAAAATTATGTTGTAATTAGTGTATTGTTTTGTAATAAAATAATTATGTATATATATTGTTTACCAGGACTATTGAACTCTCTTATATTTGATATTTTATTCCTTATAGTCATGAAAATGTAATTAGTATCAAACGCTGGATTTGGGCTACCTATGTTTGGGTTGCTACACACAATGACTATTCTCCTCAAATTTTCTATTCTACCCTAGTAATTTCAACTATTGATCTTATTGGAACTAGATTAGGTGGATATACTTGCTTTGGTGTTTCTAGAAAGAGTTTACCCCAATTTTCTATGTACTACATACTATTTATTTCCATTTACAAATTCCCATTTTTAAAATTTTTCTACATTGGCCATCATAACTTATCCAGGATCACCACAATGTGGTTATCTTCACCATATCATAGAGATAAGCTTATCATTTTGAAATTATAGCTGAAATTACCACATTATATTCACTCAAACCATTTATATATCCATCACAACATAAACATATTCACTATGTAATGGTGTATTCTATGATAATGGGTTATTTCACTAATCTATATCCATTATCCTTTAAATTATTCATTGTAATCCGCAATTATTTATACGAACATACTAATATCATGAATTATGCAATTTCTTCAAAATCACCCCTTATATAAACGCAAAAAGTCTTCATATTTTGTCAAGAAAACCAATACCCAGCATATTTTGGTTGTAACACTCACACCTATGGTTATTGTTGATAATAGTATATAAAATATAAATTCTCTTTATAATTACAAACCAAAAACATGAAATATGGATTTCAAGTGCATTCCAGTTCCCCCTACATTGTAAATAAAAAATATTCCTATTTATCTAGATTTTTATTCATGTTTTCTACCCTTATGGATCCTATAATTATTCATTTACTCTTTATTTATCAATAATTTCCTTGAGCCTTATTTTCATTGATTTCAAAAGACATATTTTGAAAAAGATAGTCTCTTATATGTTTATAAATTTAGTTAAAGAGAGACTATTATCCCCATTTATTGTATAATCATTTATACCCATTTTAAACCACAAATTTATATCTAACATACATGGATCTATCGAATATATGAAAATTTACATTAAAAAATATTTTATTATCATCTAAGTCTTCCAGGGTGATTAAATTTTGGTTCTATTAGACAATTACTAAATATAATAACTCCATTTATAGAATCATCCAATAATTATACCATTCAATAATAACTCAGTTTTAAAATAAATAATATTTTTAGTAAGTATATTTACAACATAGAGTGTGAGGAATTAATAAACCCTTTTCTCTAAATCAAATAAAACATGGTGCATAAAACAAGGTAATATTTTAATAATCTAAAATCTATCTATGTCAGTCAATTACGTCCATAGATGATAAAAGTTTGATATTTTTCACTTTTCTAACACATATGCCTATTATATCAATAACATTAACACAAAATGTTGAGTAAAAATAATTAAATCACAAGTGCATGAAACATTTCACATGTTGTATCAATTTATATCACTAGTTTTTTAATAAAATTATGACACCAATTAATATCAAATACCCTAAAAATTCATATGTATTTTTCTATTAAGATGATCCTCATCAGCCTTTCAGTTCATATAACCATCTACCCATTAATTCCTACATCTATTGAAACAATATCAAGATATAATTTTTAGCATGGGTAACTAGTTTTCAGGATTTCAATTTTCAACCAATAACTTATTGGTATCCTAAAAAACATCAACTGATACAAAACTATTGGATAATAATAGATAAACATATATTAAATTACTAATGTTTCTTCTCATATAGAATTTTATAATCCTTCTTGGTGGTATATTACCACTAAAAATATAAATAAACGTCACTTGGTTAATCTTAAATGGAGACTTGATACCATTGTAACATTCATATATAGAATTGACACATCTTCAAATTCAAATAAGTCTACTTAGCACTTTATATTCATTAATTTTTGAATGAAACTCATGATTTGGCTTTGAAAAATAAAATTTATTGTTTGAAGAGACTTTTATTGTCATATTATGGCCTTCAGATCATTATGTATTTCTATTCAATCCTTCTCACAATAAATCCATCTCATTTGAATGCATATAAACTATTGATAACTTATCCCTATTAATACTATAAAATTTTATACCTATATTTGAAACATAGAAATATATGG
This sequence comes from Viscum album, assembly GCA_963277665.1. Lineage (NCBI taxonomy): Eukaryota > Viridiplantae > Streptophyta > Magnoliopsida > Santalales > Viscaceae > Viscum > Viscum album. The sequence continues at coordinate 339,470,532 of OY728131.1, forward strand.
GGAGAGAGGTACCTCTAACATCCTCAAGTTGAGGATTGTGGTTGATCTTAGAGGACTAAACCTTTTCTTTTAATTTTATTCAAATCATTAATTATGTTTATTTTTGTATATCAACATGTAAAAAATTTATTATGTATTTTCTCCCAAGATGTTTTAATCTTCCACTACATGGGATCAATATTTATAGTGATACTAATCCACTAATATATGTTACCTATATTAATTAATTTTTCTCCCACCCATTTTTAAGACTTCTTCTCCAAAGGAGGGAACTTCCACCAATTATCATCTCATTACTAGTGGGGTGATTTGGGAAACCACTAAGGCACGACTCATGTCTATCCTCATTAATTTCCATTGTAAAACCACTGGTCTTAGTTCTCTATCATGAATCCTTCATTACATTTTGATAATTTTATTATCAAATCTACATAAATGTCCATTATTTTCTTCCAGATTGTCTTTCTTTCCCAAAATGGGGGACACTATGAGTGTAACATAATGTGTGCATGGTTCAACTTTCTTTGATCTCTATTTTCGTACAAAAATTTTGTTATTTTTTTGCATATTAACAAATTCTAATTTGGTGTAAATAATTTCCTTTAATTTCCTAAGTATGGAGGAATTTCTATAAACTTCAGTGGTTATTCTCTAACTCCATTATCTTTATATTCATCTAGATTTATTGAAAATAAAACACCTCTCATAAAAATAATACCTTCTATTTTTACATATCTATTGATATATACTCACAAAAGTTTTCTTTCACCACTAATCCCTTGGCATTTTATAAAAACACCCAAAATGTTTCTATATATCCTAAAAAAATTCATTTCAAGGATAATTTCACATGACATACTTTTCCTATGGATTTTTTGGAATCTTTTTCATACTTACAACTTTCAAATTTTAACATATTTTTCTGTCATTTAGTGTTTCAAAATTCCAGGCTTTATGTATCTCACTTATTGAGGTTTCTTTGGATGTAATTTTCTATTTTTCCTTTCCCTATGGAGATCCATGATTGGATCCAATATCATTTATAGATTAATATTTATCATTTAAATGACAAACCATATAACTTATCCTTGACACTAATTTTAATCTATATTTTCCCCTCTCTCAATGTTGTGAATCAAGAGGGATGGTGATTTATTTAATCTCATTATATGTGTCTATGTGTTTCCTATTTATTAGGAATGTTTCTCAAGAAGGAAACATTTCTCCTTTATCTTAGAATCTGTATTTATTGTGTTCACATTCAAATACACTTTAATTATATTCAATATCTTATAATCTATTCATAGATATTTAATGAATACAAGGATTACATTATGCATGGTCTCTAGTTTATCCACATTATCATGTAAGGATTAGATGTTGTATTGAAAATTTACGGAATAGTTATTTGACGAAACATTTATTGTTCTTTCCATATCATAACCTGAATACGAACTTCAGTCTATCTCTTGGGGAAAAATAATATCTATATTTTTAGTCGTCTAAAAAATTATAATAAGATATAACAAAATAAATGTAAATTTTCACCTGATCTTGATTGTTTTTATTATAGGGATTCTTCTTCTAATTTTTCATTTTCTTCTTTCTTATTTTTAAAAGGATTTATTTATATGTATTTGAAGTTGATTCCTCCAATTTATACACATTAATGTTTTTCTAAAAAATTATTTATACTATATTCCACATGATATAGATTTACTAGAATGATTGTTTTTTATAAACTTCATTGGATATATATCTAATTAGGATCTCTCTAATTTGAAATCAACTACTCTCTCACTCAGATAATTCAAATCAACATATTAGAAAGCATACTCTATGAACTCATTTCTATAAAAATATATGAATGAAAAAACTTATTTTCTATAACTTTCAATTTTATTCTTCAAAAAATTGTTTTCTCACCACAAAATCCTTATGAACAAAAAATATAAAAATGATATTTATAGTTAATTACACATTCGACTCTTTAGGCTATGAGACAATTTTTCGGGTCACGATTGACCGAAAAATTTCTAATATGCGAAACCCTTTATGAGTGGGTATTGAATTAGAGTGTTTATATATTTAGAATTTTTTTTATTAGATATTTTATCCTTACATATCTTGATACTATGTTATATGAAACATGTTCAGTCTCTTTCTCCCATATTCTTCTCACCCCTGAATGGAAAACACATAGAAAAGTTATTTTATGCACATAAATTAAATTTACATGGTTAAACACTTAATGATTTTACAATTATCTTACATATAAAATTGTTTAGGTGTACCAGAATATAACCCTACTAACTATTTTTGTTACACAATTATTCAAAACATGAACTTCCAATATTGGTGCACTCCCTCTTAATATCAACCAGTGCACTACCTTAAGAAAAGGTTAGATGGTTTATAGAATTGTGAGTCTTCTTCAATAATTTATAGATTTTATTTTTTATCTCTATTAATCCTTGGTTTATGAGAAACATTTTATATTCATCTTCAAAATTAATTTTCTGTTATAATCTTATCTACTACTCACCGGTTCTTATTCTCCATATAAGATCAAATATGAGGGTTAAATATTTTTTATTTTAAAAATATCATTAGTAGATATGTATTATTCCATATAAATATAATTATAATATTAGAATTATCATGTTACTCTTTCATATATACAATCTAGATGTAAAAATGTAGTTCCTCTTCCCTTAATGAACATTATATGGGAATATGTTTTGGATTTCCCTTTATTTTCATATGAAATTTAGATATATCAATATTATCTATAAAATACTTATTCTTCTAAACCGCTTATTAAAATATGTTCACCTCACCTACATTAATTAATATGAGGGATTATATTCGAATTCCAAACTTTCATGCCTCACTATAAATGATGTGCATGACCCCTCTTTCCTTTATTTTCAATAATCTCACCTACTATCCCATATAAATCTGGTATGGACAAACAAAACTATATAATTTTAATAACTTATTCAAATACAATTTTTTAATCTCTAAATTTAAATAAAAATTTTACCTTTATTTTTCTCCATTTTTTTGGTCTTCAACAATATGATGATATCCAAATCTCTATTTTTCGTTCTTTAACATTGCTTTTCTACTCTGAAATCCATGGCACAAACTCCTAACATCTAAAGTATAGAAACAATTTTAAATATAGAATTAAACTGCATAAAGACAAACCATATCGTATATTTATTCTAGGAGAAAATCCCTTTGAAATTTATATTACCAGGCCAAATTAGTCATTTTGGCTTCATCAAAACAATTATCGACACCCACTATGCTCATCAGTAAGACATAGTTGTTCTCCGACACCTTTCAACAACATTCCCTTCCAAAATCCTTTAAGGAGACCATCATGGAATGGTATCCATCAAATTTAATTTTTCATTATACATGAGACTTCATCATTTTTCATTCTTGGAAATCAATGATCTCCATAGTGTGGTTAAAATATGCTCACTATTTTGCAACTAATATGGTCATGATCCTCTTTCTCCATGGTGTGGTATACTCCTTGGAATATTTCTAAAAGTTATAATGTTTACATCAGTTTTTGTAATATTATTTCTTGTACCTCATCAATGATGTAATCGATATATCCGTTTATTGATAAACCTTAGTGATCTAAGGATGATCATTGTCCTCCTCTGGTGCCACATCAAATTATGATCACTACCATGAAAAATTTATCCCATCACTGGATATGTTTCTTTATCTTCATGAATTAACCCACACAAGATATTCTTCAATGATTCTTCATGAAACCCTAGTTGGCTATATTATTTATCTTTTCAATGCTACCTTATGTGGTTTTCATTTATCCAGAGGTGCTAAATAGGGCTACCCATTATTTTTTTACTCTAAATATTTTATTCCAATTTCTTGATTTCATTTTTAAAATTTATTTTATATTAGTTAGTATAGTTTTTCCTAGTTCATTATGATGTTGTTAAGTTCATAATTTACCATAGATAGGATTGTCATTAGAAATACTAGCTAAAATTATCACAACAGATTCACTCTATCAATTTCCATGCCCATTACAATTTATTAAAATTTACCAGGTGTAGTGTACACTATGGTGAATGCTTCCTTTACCAATATACATCTATTAACCTCTAGATCATTCATTGCGAGCTCTCACTCTTTCCATGAATATATTTATATCATCCTGTCTTATATGTATTTAATATATTCCCCATCAGAACACAACCTCTCCAACTATTATTGTCAAATCTAACACAAAACCTCTTATAGTTGAAACAAATATGTTATAGGCCATTGGAATTCCATTTATTAAGTTTTTGTATGGCATACATCGACCAATGTTATTTTTCTAAATTATATTGATTATAAAATTATAAATGTGTTTTAATTATGAGTTATATGAGAATACATAGTTTCTATTCTCAATGAGACAAAGTATCATGCTCATCAACGATGCAAAGATGAGTGTGGATTAATTAAGGAACATCACAAGATATGTAGTTTCTATTATTTAACTTGTTTTATAAATGGTTACCTATGACTTATGTTTGGTTAGTGGGGAAATCACGTGATATATACTTGAGTGGGTACCAATAAGTCTCATATAGATATGAGAATAAATGTCTATCCTATTACGGTAATGTTTGATATCCCACATGTGATTTCTCAAATTTAAATTTTGTTTTGAGACACGTTTTTAACTATGATATCTGATTATAATTGAGTAAAATACTGTAGTGGGTGTCCTGCTTCAAGTGTTGACTCAAGTGGCCTATTTATATCATTTATAATGAAAATTAAAATTTTATCAAGAGTGGTAAATTATGTATGAGGGATTTTATGGGTTTTAATATGTGTTTTTTATGGATATAGGTCACTTTAAGGGTTAAATATAGTGACCTTACTTGGTCTTACATGACTGTCACATCATTTTAATGATCAATAATATAATTATGTTTCAAAACAAGGATGCAATGGTTTAGTGTCTTGAAAAAATCAGTACCAAACATAACATTTATATAAAAAACATAAACATTATTTAATTCCTTATTCTCAAGATTATTAGTTTCCATCATTTATTCCTTAATATAAGTAGTCACTTTAGGATATACATCCAAAAGGGGTGATCTAAAAGCACAGTAAGAGGATAGATACGAACATTAATAAATATCACATGGGGTGAGTATAATGATAATCATCATAATATATCCATAGGATCATCATTATAATTTTAATAGGGGGAATTAGATAAAGGCAAGGAATTTTTAAATTCATACAAATGAAGCATCATGTCTCAGTGGTCAAATATCACATATAGTTGTAAACAAAGCTAGCATCACATTCCCACATAACATATGTGCATTATCATAAAATCATAATTGTAAAAAAATCTAGCATCATGTTCACACATGTTTCATCTTATCTCATGAGATACATCATATTACCCAGTGCATTGGAGGAAAATATAATTCTGGGCACACCCATCACATTACAACATTTACATAACAATGAAAGACATATTGAATGAATATCAATCATAGATATAAAATAACCTAGAGAAAGGAAATGGGTTTCATAAGAATTTAATAAGGCATAATTTGACGAATAATCATAGGGGTTCCCAAAATAGAAAAGGAACAACATAATTAGTATAAGAATTATCAATCATGGGTGAAGAAAAATAATCTCAAGAGAAGTAAAAGATGTGTTTTATTTTTAGAAATAAGTGTTCTTTTGGAAAAATCATTTCATTTGATGTAAAATAATATTTGAAATATTTATACCACAAAAAAGAAAAGGGAATAATAGATTAATTATAATTTGGAATATTAAAGAACATCCACACTGAAATTGGGCATGAAAGCAGAGTAACCCAAAGAAAGGAAATTGGGTACAAGAATATGATTACATTGTGTTCGAATGATTTATTCACATAAATATCATAGATAATAAAATTAAATTCTTTAATTAATAAATAAAAAACCTCTTATATATTTATTTTATTTTATTAATTATAATTTATGACCATTTTTATGAGTTATAGTGTACAATTTCATCTTTTGGGAGTGTTTGTTTTCTATATTTTCATGATAAGTTAACCTGTATACATGTATGGAAGATCATGTAAAATAGAGATAATTATAAATAATTGATATTATATATTATTTGTGACCTTATATAATTATAATATATATATATTTTTTCTAGATATGAGGAATATTAATTAGATAAAACCTTCATGATTATCGTTTAGATTAATTTTCGCAGTTTTCAATCATAATGAACTTGTTCTGTTTTATTATTACAAATATATGTTAGTTATATAATATAAAAAGGTTATAAAATAAAATTTAATTTTTTTTCAACCATTATAATGCTTTCATGACAATACATTAAGGCTGTAAATGAAAATGAAAATTTTTCTTCCTCGAAGGCAATAAATCAACACCTCAGAGAAAATGTTATCATTTTTAGAATTAAATGGTGAGGATAAGAGGATTGATTATTGTTTATTCAATTAACATAAAAAAATTCTAGTATATAAGTCATAATGGTGTTATCATAACACTTGGTTGAGGGTAAGCTATGAGAGAATAGGAAAATAATAGAACATGAGGAGAAATTAAATGAAAACAGAATGTGATTTTACCTCTTGAATTCTTCTCCATGAGACCCTACTTTGGAAGATTAGTTTTGGTATTTTGTTGAGAAAAAAGGATTGAAGATGTGGGTAAGAGGATTAAGAAGATGATTTTTTGTAATTAGTACAAACTTAAGGTATTGGAAGGTGTGAGGAGAAGATGTGGTGAGGGGTGGTATTTATAGTAGAGGAGGGTGTGTTTTGATTATTATTTTTATTTTGGCTCAAGAATATAAATAGTGTGAAAATTGTCACTAAATATATTAAATGAATGAAATATAATTCTATATTATGGGATTACATAATCAACACATCATATATGACTCAATAATTCATCTATTTGTTAAATATCATGAATTATTATATTTCACTATTCACCAAAAAATCAACTTTTCAAGAAAAAGCAAAAAAATCATCATTTATTTTAATTTAGAATTTAAAAATGAACTCCATTTTATGAAAATAATTTTTCAAATATGTGAAGTTTAATTGTTAATTAAAATCAATATTGATTCAAAAAAAATATTTTAAAATTATAGCTAATTTTATGACACTTTGAAAAATTAATTAAGGTCTCATAAAATTATTTTATGATGGGAAGAAAAAATATATTAATTTATGAATAAATTTTATGAATATAAATTTTATTTTAAATAATTATATTAATTATAAAATTATAAATAATCATTTATGTTAAAAAATTACTATCATTTAATTTATCATTTTTAAAACATTTATTTACTTATACCCTGATATAATTATATCATATTATCATTTTTAATATTATTAAATTTTATTTATAATTTCATAGGTGAAGTTATTATTCTATTGGAAGGATTACTATTCTTAATGGGCATGTTACAATTCCAAAGTTCAAGTTACTATTTTATTGGTAAAGGTTATTTAATTTCACAAATTTAATTTATTATTCATTAATAAATTTTGTATTATGTTTTCAATGTGATTTTATGCGATTTATACTATATGAAATAATTATAAGAAGTGAATTTACATTGATAGAATCTTGTGTTATTACATTCTCCCCCCCCCCCACAATAAATTTCCCCCTCGAAATTTCGTTTTATAAGAACAGGTGAGGGTATTTCCCGTTCATCACCTCCTCTGATTCCCATGTTTCCTCTTCAAACATATAGTTGTGCCCCAGTGTTTTGAACAAGTATGTAGTCTTTTTTTTGTAGAACATTTTATCTATGGACAAAGACCTTCACTAAATACTCATCTTAATATAGGTCATTTTAAAACATTACCACCATTGGATTTAGTACACATGACGGATCTGGTATGTACTTCTTCAAGATGGATATATGGAACACATCAAATACATGAGATATCATAGGTGGAAGTTCAAGACGTTAGGCCATAACTCTGATATGATAAATAATCTCAAAGGGTCTGATATAAAGAGGAATTATCTTTCCTTTCTTCCCAAATCTCATAGTCCTCGACCATAGAGATATGAGGAGGAATACCATGTCTCCTTCCTCAAACTATAGCTCTCATAGATAGTAGTATGCATGGCTCTTCTATTGAATTTAGGCTTCCATGATCTACTTCTAAATTAATTTCACCTTTTCCACTATTTCGAGTCCTTGTAGTTTACGTTCATCGACTTCATCCCATCATGATAGTGTTCTGTATCTTTTCCCATAAAGGGATTCATATGGACCAATTTGGTTGCTCAAGTGGAAACTATTATTGTAAGAGAACATAGCCAGAGGGATATGTTAGTCACGTATTCTTTTTAATTCAATAGAATATAATCTCAATATGAATTCTATTTTCTAAATAGTATGTTCATATTGTCCATTCATTTGAGACTGATAAGACATAATGAAGTTTGACTTAGTTTTTAGAGCATATTGAACACTTTTCCAGAACTTCAAGGTGAATCTTAGATCTTTATCGGATACAATAAATATTTTTACACCATGAAACCTCACCAACTCCCTAACTTATATACGTGAAATTTTATCTAGTTATAAATCCTCTTAAATTGGGATAAAGTAGCTACCTTTCTAAGATGAACCACCACAACCAATATAGAATTGTTTCATGTGGATGTCTTCGAATGTCCAATGAAAAATTCCATGGTGATGTTTTCTGATTTACATATTGGTATGGGTAATGGTTTCATCAACCCCTTATATTTTTTCCTTTCATTACTATCTTACTGATTTACAAATAAATGAAATTTATATTCAGTAGTCTCCTTCTTGATATTTTCTGACCAATAATTATATTGCAGATCTCAATACGGCTTTGTGCACCCAGGGTTAATAGAGAATGTTGAGATATGTTCTTCACTCAAAAGATATTCTTTTATATATGGATTGGATGGTACATATAGTAAGTAACCAAATATTAATACTCCATCTGCATCAATTTTGAACTCTGAGGATTTCCCCTTTCTCATGGATTCCACCTTCTTCGTAATTTTCACATCATTTCTTTGAGTATCCTTTATTTTATCTATGAGCGGTGGTTGAGAAACCATTTGAGAAATGATTGATCCTTTTCCTTCCTTAATTATTCCCATGTACATACATTTAAAATATAAGTATATTTAAGCCTTCATAATTCTAATCATTGATAATATTGTAGGAACCTTTCAACATAGAGAATTTTCCACTTTATTTTCCTTACCAGGATGGCAGTTGATTGAGAAGTCATAATCCTTGATGATCTCTAACCCTCATCACTGGTGTGTATTAACCTCTTTATAAGTGAATATATTTTTTAATCTCCTTGGATCAATATATATTTCAAAATTTTCCCCATATAGATAATACCACAATATGTTCACCATGAAGATCACAACTTCCAACTCCAGATCATGTGTGGTATAGATTTTCTCATGAATTTTGGACTGCCTTTAAAAGTAGGCTATAAATTTATCATTTTTCATCAGTACACAACCTAAGACCTTTTTACGCATCACAATATACAACAAAGACTTCCCCACTTTATGGAACTATGAGTACAAGAGTTGTGATATGCCTCTTTTTAACTCTTTGATGCAGTCTTCACATTCACAGGTCCATAAAAACTTTTCTCCCTTCTGAGTCATCTTGGTTACTCAATTATAAAATCATGATAAGTTATTTAAAAATCACCGGTAATATCTAGATAGGATAAGGAAACCATGGATCTCTATTACTGATGATGGGTTATGCTACTATCTGATTACCTTTGTCTTGGAAGGGTCAACATATATTCCTTTATGGGTGATAACATGCCATAAGAATGTTACTTCCTCAATATTGAAATCACATTTAAATTATTTTTCATAATGTTTCTCCCTTCACAAATTCATTAACACCATATTAAAATTCCCCTAATGTTCCACAATTCTCTTGGAGTATATTATAATATATTTATTGAAGACTACCACAAAATTTTAAAGATAATCTATAAAGACTCTATTCATTAGGTCCATGAATATTGTTGGAGCATTAATGATTCCAAAGGGTATAACTATGAACTCATAGAGTCCACAACCTGTTTTAAAGTAAGTCTTGGGAATATATTCCTTATTCAACTTTAATTTGGGATATCTCGACCGACGTTCCACCTTAAAGAAATAATTTTCCCATGATGTTGATCGAACAAGTCATCTATATGTGGCATGTTCTTTTTTTCATTATTATGATTTTATTGAGTTCATGATAATCAATAAAGATGCCAATTGATCCAAATTTATTATTGAAAAAGTGGTCTGAAACACCCCATGGAGAAGCACTCAGATGTATAAATACCTTAAACATGTTCTATTTTAACTTCTTCTTAAAAACATCCAAGTCAATGGTGGCCATTTGGTAAGGATTCTTCGATGTCATGATAGATCTAGGAATAAGTTGAATTGAGAACTCAACCTCTTTGTTAGGATGAAGAGTAGGTAATTATTCTAGCAACACATCAGTGTAATCCCTCATAATGGGAATTTCTTTGATCATTATTATTTCCTTTATCTCAATCATTAGAGTTTTATATGTTTTTTCATAAAGAAATAATATCAAATTTGAGATGATGAATCTGAATGAGATTCATCCTCCTCTTTAAAAATGTAAAAAATTAGAGGATGCCTCAGGGGTGTGTTGAATGATCTCCATTTTCAGATAGTTGATGTTGGATTTATATAAAGATATCCAATTCAAGACCAATATATCATCAAAATCCACAAAATAAAGTAAGAGAAGATTTTCTGGGATATTTAGTCTACAAAAAATTAATTGGGGACAAGTTACATAATTTGGATAAAATAATTTCTCTATTTTCTATTCTCTTTGATAACTAAACCACTATATTTTGAGGTGGTGTTTTAATTTTCTACTAAACATTAAAGATATGAAAGAACGTATAGAATACGAATAAAACAGTATGTTTCCTATTCCTCAATGAATAACCAGCTTACCTTTCACCACATCGTTATCAGGATCCACATAAATAGCAGTGATGGCATAATATTTCCCCTTATCCATTGGATTTGGTGGATGTTGATGCTGGTTACCCTTTAGGACTCAAGGTTTTGTGAATTTTGTTAAATAATGACATTTATCACTACAATTTAATCATTGAACCATATGTTCTTCTCTCATTTTTACCACCACATTTTCCACCTTCCTCATCTATCTTAGACATTCATGATTTTGTTGGCCCTCTCTCCCACACTTTATGAATTTTTCCATCCCTTTGAGGTAATTAAATTAATGATTCTTTCCACATTTTTAAAATGTTTATGGTTGCGTTTTCTTTCCACCTCATTCATTAGACCCTCCGACTTGATACTCCATATTTTTTTTCTTATCTCCATATCCATGATAGCAATCTCTAAACTCCATCCCACTTTAAGAGAACATCAAACAACTTATTCATAACTCATAATCCATGAATTTCTAAGGAATTTCAAAGGTATAGTTTTAAAAGAATAAAGAATCTATCTATTTTTATTTCATTTTTGATAAACACCCCAAGGAAAACATTTCCAGACTTGTGAAATTTTCATTATAATACAAGATTTATTATCCTTGTTTTTTCTTTAGCTCTTTGAGTTATCTCTCCATATTTTTCTAAATTGTTCAATTGAAATACTTATTATGAAACATTATCTTAATGTCTTCCAACTCAACGTCTTAAATTTTATCCTTTGCCTTGGTGTTCCTAATCAACTCCCACCATTGATCGACCTCTTTATATAAATGATATACAGAGAGAGTCGCCTTCTCTGTATCAGAACAAAAAAGCCCAAAAAAGTTCATCCCCATTGGGATGAACCAATTTTCCACAACTGGTGGATCATTAGATCCACTAAACATAAGTGGTCATTTACACATAAAATAAGTGATATCTAGTTTCCAACTTTTATTTTAAGGAGTATATTGCACATTATTTTGGTTATTATTCATAGTATGAGACAGTTGGGTTAACATCACCATGAAATTTTAAAATCCACCTTCCAAAGCATTAGGGATTTCATTTTGTAAATCACTACATTGTCCCTCAATCAGTTTTTTTCATGGTTTTTATTGGTTACCACAATTTTCTAAAATATAAATGTTTTGAACAAAACATAATTCAATAAGTCATGAATAAATAATGTTTTACTTCATGAAATTAACTATACATACATATCTTGTGGGATCCCTAGGTTTAATAATTCTGCTTTGATGCTTAAATATGTTTAGTCTCATACAAAGGGTTGTTACTAATTTTCTCTCATCCTAATTCACAAATTAATTAAACCATGCTATGGTTCCAACTATAGAGAAATTTATTTTTCTTATATGACTATTAATTCATTTTAAAGATAATCAATAAAATATTGTTAAAAAACTATGATCCAAAGGTTTAGTTTCATGGGTTATTTTGGAAAAAAAATTTACATAATAAAACATACACATTATTTAATTCATTATTATCTATCTTCTTAGTGGACCTCATGTGATCTTTAGTATATGTAGTCACCAAAGGATATACATGAAAAGGGGTCAGCTAAAATCTTAGTACGAAAATAGACAATAACATGAATCAATATAACTTGGTGTGAGTATAATCATCATCATAATAACATAATAATAGGACCATCATAATAATACTGAAAAAAATAATTAGATAAACACATGGAATGTGTCCATTCATAAAAATGAAACACTATGTCTTAGTAGTGAAATATCACACATAGTTCTGAACAAAGCAAGCATCATGTTCACACATAACATATGTGAATAATCATTACATCATTATTGTGAACAAATTTTGAATCATTTTTAAGAATATTTTACCATATGTATTGAGATAAATCACATTACCCAATGCATTGGACTGCTATATAATTTCAGGTGCACCCAACACATTATAACATTTACATAATCTTACATGCCACATATAATGTATATTAATATTAGATATAAAATAACATATGTAAAGGAAATATGTTGCGTGGTAATTTCATGAGTAATCGTTGGGGTTCCAAAAATAAAAATGGAATAACGTGATTGGCATAAGAATCATCAATCTTTAGTGAAGAAGAGATAATTTTTTGTGAAGAAAAATCTATGTTTTTTAGAAAGAAGAGTTATTTTGAAAAAATAATTGAATTTTATATAAAATTAGTTTGAATATATATATATGTACTAGAAAATAAATGATAATAAAAAATATATTATATTTGAGGAATATTAAAGAACATCCAAATTGAAATTTGGAATGAAAGTGGAATAACCCAAAGAAAGGGAATTAGGTTCAAGAATTGACTTACCTTAAGTAAAAATGCTTTATTAAATTTAATATGCTAGATAATCAAATTAAATTCATTAATTAATAAATCCACAACCTATTATACAATTATTTTATTTTATTGAGTTTTTATGTTTCCATTTTGATGAGTTATTATCCTCAATTTCATGGTTCTGGATTTCTCGTTTTCATGGTTTTCATGATCGATTCACTTTAATACAAATATGGAAGATCCAATAAAATAGAGATAATTATACATAATTGAAATTATATTTTATTAGTGAAATTAAATATGTCTAATTGGTATTATAATTTTTTTCATATACGATGATGATTCATTAGATAATTTGTTAATGATAATCATTTAAATTATTTTTTGTAGTTTTTGATCAGAATGAACTCGTTTTACTTTATTATTATGTATATATGTTATTTCCAAAACCTAAAAAAGGTTATAACATAAATTTTAAAATATTTTTCAACCATTATTATTGTTTTATTACTAGCATTGAAGGTAGAAAACTAAAAATAAAACTTTTCATCCTCAAAGGTGATAAAGAAACAACTCACATATGGTGTTATCATTATTAGAATAAAAGGAAGAGGAGAAGAAGTTTTATAATGGATTATTCCCTTAACAATATAAAATTATAGTACATATATGATGTTGGAGTTATAATTCCACTTATATGTGGTTAATTTAGGAATGAATAATAAAATAAAGGAACTCAAAAAGAATTTAAAAGAAAATTCAATACTAGAAATTGAGGCAGTAGCCACAATTTGAAACAGTGGCTATAAGCCCCAAAACCATGGATATAGGTTATAGCCATGGTTCAATAAACCATGGATGTAATTGGCATTGTTATAGGGCAAGACCTATTTCCACAGTTTGAAACAGCGGATAAAGGCCTATAGCCACAGTTTGAAACTATAAAAATAGGCCTACAACCATGGTTTGAAATTGTGGAAACATGCCTTCCCATTTCATAAAAAAAACACACCCACAACCCCCTCCCCCCCCGAACAATCATGGAACCCCCATGCCCCCCTTGACAACCCCTAATCACCCCCTACACCACCCTAGATATCTCCCTTACACCCCTTTGGATAACCCCCTCACACCCCCTTGAACCCCCCTAGACAGCCCCCTTGCATGCCCCTGGACAGCCCCCTTGCACGCCCATGACCCCCCTAGACAACCACCTTTCACCCCCCTAGACAGCCCCTACAACACCCCATGCACCCCATGATCCCCTAGACAGCCCCCTGGAACCCCCTTAAACACCACCATGCCCCATGGACAACCCCTTGAACCCCCTAGAGAGCCCCCTTGAACACCCCCCTACACCCTCATGCCCCCCTGGACAACCCCCTTGCACCCCCTAGAAAACCCCTTGCATCCCCCTTGAATTCCCCCTACACCCCCATGCCCCCTACCCTCTCCCACTTTGACACCCCTCCCTCCAGGACTCCCCCTACTCACCCATGCCCCCTTGCACCCCTCCTAGACACCCCCTCACCCCCTGGATTTCCCCCTTTCCCCCCTTGAACACCCCCCTGTAGTATCCCACCCCTCTGGACAACTCCCTTGAACCCCCTTGAACACCCCTTACACCCCTACCCCTCCCCCTGTCGCTCCCCCATGCACACCCCGTCCCTGCCCCTCCCCTTGTATACCCCTTGCAGCTGGGACAGACGCCCATCCACAGTTGGACAGACCCCCTTGCACCCTAGACAGACCCCCTTGCACCACTATAGACCCCCATGCACCACTGAACATACCCTCCTTGCACCACCGGACAGACCCCCTACCACCCTCATTAGACCCCACTTTCACCCATGGATAGACCCCCTTGCACCCCAGCAGACCCCATGCACCCCTACAGACCCCCCCCCCCCCCCCACAAACCCCCTGTACAACCCCAACACACCCATGGAGACCCCCTGCACACCCATGGACAGACCCCCTTGCACCACAGTGGACCCCCCCCCCCCCCCCCCCGCACCCCCAGACCCCTCTGCAGACCCCCTGCAGACCCCCTTCATACCCCTACAGACGCCCTACACACCATTATAGACCCTTTAAACACCCCCGGATAGACACCCCCTACACCCTGGACAGACCCCCTGCACCCCTACAGACCCCCTGCACTGTGGATAAAACCCCCCTACACACCCCTCCACCCTATACACCCCCTTCCCCAACAAACCCCTCCCCTACACACCCCCATGATTTAGTGAAAGCAATCTATTGTAAATAGGAGGGAAAATTTTGAGAAACCTAATCATGAAGAAATGGCGGAGTTAGGGATGGATTTTAATGGTTATTAAACATTATCTAAGATTAAATAAACCTATAGAGACTAACTACACCCACTTCCCCACTACCCCACCCTTGGGCATCCCCTACCCCACTTGCCCACCCCTACCCCACCCCTCCCCCCTTTCACCCCACCTATACCCTCCCACGGACCTGTAGAACCCCATATAGAGTTTACCTAAATGTAGAAACCTCTAGAGATTAACTACACCCCCCTGACCCACACCTTCCACCCTCTTCCCCACTATCCCACCCCTTTTACCCTTCTTCCCCACCCCCTTTCACCCCACAGTCACCGTCCCCACTGCTCTGCAGACCCTCCATGCCCCCTCCCCCTGCAAGTTTTCCCTCCTCCACTGCCCCCCCAAACCCCACCATCGCCCCATGCACCCCACCTACACCCTCCCCCTACCCTGAAGATCCCCCTATAGAGTTTACCTAAATGTATAAACCTATTTAGAATAACTACACCCACTTCCCCACCCACCTTGCACCCCCTTCCCCACTGCCCCATCCCCTTGCATCCCCTGCCCAACCTCCCTGCACCCCACCTGGAACCTCCCCTCTGCCTTACAGACCCCCCTTCCCCTTCCCATGGATGTTCTCCCTCCCCCACTACCCCCTTCCACCAACTTCTACACCCTTTCCATGCACACCCCCCTTCAGACCATCACCCTCTCCCCCTTGTATCCACCTACACCCCTCCCCCTACAGACCACCCCCATACCCTGCAGACCTCCACACCTCCCTGCCCCTTCCCCCTCCACCCACCCTCCCCCTCCCATGCCCTATCGACCTCCACCTACCCCCTACCCTTACCCCCTCCACCCAAACCCACCCCTCCTTCCTACAATGCAGACCTCCCCCTCCCCCACCCCTCCCTTACCCCTCCCATCTCCCCCTCCCCTACAGATTCCCCTACAAACCACCCCCTACAGACCACCACTTTCGAGTTTTCCCTCCCCCTGCCAGCCCCAACCAATCCCCCCCTTCACCCTTCCCCCTACAGACCCCCGTGAAACCTCCCTCTTTAACACCACCTACATGGATTTGTAGAATGAAATCCAAAAGAAAGAAAAATCCTAGATAATGATATATGTATGGAACCATATATATAATGAAGTAGTTGTTGTCATGAAAAGTGTTGGATACATAATGAATACAAGAAATTGGTTGCATTATCTTAGCAGCCAGTATAAAGTTCTTTATAAATTCAGAACTTGTACACTAATAATATTGGTTTTCACCAACAAGGTACCAAGTAATGAAAATTTTCTTCGTTGAATGATTTGAAAATACTTGAAGTTCACCACTACTAGACACATCATATTCCACTTGATTAGCTGTATCAAGAATAAGAGGCCATCAAATAAATTTTCATATTGATTTTTTATTTTACAAAGCATTTGTGAGGGGATATCTCCCAAGTCCATAATTTCAGTTATCATTCAGGTTAACATCAGATTCATAGAAAAATGATCAAAAGATCAAAGGAATTACAAGAAGTTTTCTACACAATCTTGATCATCTTTCTTATTTAATCCTGAAAAATTGTACTTGGGAGGCTTTAAGAAATATCTCTAATGAAAATTAATAAAAAATACATAGAAGATAAGAATAAGCATACTCTTTGAATGATGTTTTCTTGTAAAATGCATTGTGATGATGGAAGAACTGGCATAGCTATAACACCGTGGATTTTCTGACCTGATTAACCTCCACAAGTTGGGTAGAAGAAGCAGTTATTTAGACCCTATAATGAAGGAGAAAACTATAATGGTTACAAATCCACTATCTGAAAGGTAAATTATTAAGCTACAAGGGAAATTACTGATATGTTCTCTCTAAATGGACACTGCTATATCAATAGAATGAAATTCTAAGACGATCTATCAATAAATCCATATTTTGTACAAGAGAGTATATAACTCTATTTATGTGGTTGGATAACAAGATCCCAATAATAAATTTCTATAAAACAAAAATTAAGGGATTGGGTGACCTCATATGTGAAATAGACATAAAATTTCTAAAAATAAATCAAAAGTGTTGAATCGGTTGGATCTTGATCTAGATCCATTTATATAGTCACGGTATGAATCTCACGTTGATTTTATACTATGATGGAATTTTAAAATCATGTATCTCTCTATCCCAAGAATATCCATCCACTAAACCTAACCTATTAGGCTTCGTTATGCCTTCGCCACAAAACCCCGATTTCAGCCTCCTAGGCCACAGCCCAACCCAGTGACCACTTCCTCCCCACCCCCACATGTAGTTGTGTAGCCTCTTCCAGGAAAGACCCTTCCCCTACCCCCTTCACTAGCCCCCTAACCCCCACCCAATCATTATCCCCATAACCCCCCTTCACCCCACTTCCCCTTTCACTATCCCCCTAAAGCAATCACCTCCCCCAAAACAATCCCCAAAACCCCCTCCCTCATACACCACCCCCAGGCCCCTATCCTGCATCATCCTCCTGACCCCCTAGCCTACACCAGCCCCCCATCCCTACACCACCCCCCTTAACCCTCCCCCACCCCTAACCCTTCCCCTACACTTGCCTCCCCCCAAAACCAGTCCCCTCCCCCCAAAACCAGTCCCCCTTCCCCTAACCCCCACATCCCCTTGTACTAGACTCCCCCCTAAACCAGTACCCTCCCCGACAACTATCCCTTAAACCCCCCCCATCACCTAGCCTAAACCAGCCACCGAACCCCTAGACTGCACCAGCCCCCACCCCTACACCAGCCCCCTAACCCCCCATCCACCACCCTACCCCTTCTCTGGTACTATCCTCCCCCTAAAACCAATCACATCCCCCAAAAACCTATCCCCCCTCCCCCTACACCCCCAACCCCCTAGCCTATACGAGTTCCCCAACCCCCCTAGCCTGCACCAGGCCCCAACAACCCTATACCATCCCCACCCCTTCCCCTGTACTAGCCTCCCCCAAACCATCCCCCCAAACCATCCCCTCCCCCACACCACCCCAATCCCCCTAGAATACACCCCCTGCCCATGGTACTAGCCTCTTCAAAAACCATCCCCTCCCCCAAACCAGTCCCCCCACAACCAGCCCCTAACACCCTCCCCCCTACACCCCCACCACCTAGCCTGCACCAACCCCCATCCCCTAGCCTACACCAGCCCCCCTACCCCCTACGCCATCCCCAACCATTCCCCTATACTAGACCCCCCCCCCCCCCAAAAAAGGCCCCCCAAGCCCATCCTCCCCCCAAACCATCCCCTACCCCTAGCCCCCGATCCTGCACCAGCCCCCTAACCCCGATACCCCATGTACCAACCCCCCTAATTAGAAGGAGTTATAATATTCATCTATTTTTATCCTTATTTCTATAGTAGGGTATAAAAAATATATCATTAACCTCCCCATCCCTAAAAAGTCTTTAACTGATAAAGTGACCAGTTTATATAAAGTAATCAGTAACTATAGCATAGGCGTGGCATTAATTTTTCTTCTAAAATTTTCAAAACAACAGTACAATACATGTATTATTCTATAAATAGAAGATATAATCATGAATACTTGAATAATAACAATCCCTAAATGTATTACAATAAAACGATATCTATCTATATTGATTTGAAAATATAAACTCACAAGAACAAGACATTACAAGGAATAGATTCATGTAAAACATATTGCAGCTTAACATGCTAAATAGAAACTAAAATAACCATATTGATTAACACCAAATCAAAAATCATGATTAGTATGAGAAAACAAGATCAAATAGAAGTTATATCCAACAACAAAAATCAATATAAAGCGGTAAAAAAATCATAAAAAGGACATTGATATTTTTATGAGCTTCACGTCATTGGAAATAAAGAATCACCGTAACAAGGATTCTCCAAACACAGTAGAAGAAAAGATGTTAACATCATGGAAACTTAGTGGTGTTTCAGTTACCCTTCTTCACTACTTTATCATCATGGTAACTCATCATTTTCCATCAAAACTGGTTGAGGTTTAACAAAATACCAGTTAAAATGTTGAACTTGTATAGGAAGATAATTAGAAGTTGAAATTCCCCTTTTGAAGCTAATAATGTTAATCGTAGACCATAGGCTGCACAACACCCATTTTAAGCTAAATATTTTTGATAGGTAAATATTAAATGCAAAAATAATGATCTAAAATAGTGAAAAAATGAATGATTTAGTTTTTCAACCCATACCCCGAGAAAAAATTGAAGGTTCAAGATATAGTGAAACCATAAGGGGAAATGAGCATGCACCATCAAGTAATTTAAATAGGATATAAACATGACTTATAAAAAACGTTATATAATGAGGAAAAGGAGTCACCATATAATCTGTAATGAATAGAAAAACCCCATATAGAAAACCTTGTAGCAACGTCTCCTTTGTCGTCTCTTCTATAATTAGAAGTGTTTCACGTCATCAATAAAAATTCATTAAATTCGTCTCGGACCAACCTGAAAATCAAGTAAATAAGCACTGTCCAACCCTCTGTCCAAGTTAATCAAATGCAGATTCAACTAAGCATGATTATATGAAACATAAATTTAAATAATTCTATCAGATAAGAATTAAGAGATAGTATTGAATAACAATTTCCTTAAACAAAACCATGATTCCAAAAGTATGATCAAAGAGCAGCATGCAAAACACAAGTGATTTCTAATTCAATAGGTAGATCTGATTAAGACCTCAAAACATGATCGCCACAAATTTTCAACTACAATATGAAAATTTAATCTAATAGAAAATTAAAAATACTATATTTTATAGTGAAAATATATAGGGAACAATATGTTCCTGGAAGGATATAATAATTCATTCTCCTAACACCTACACTAATATGACACTATTAATTTTAAAATAAGGGAATAATGGAGGAGTGGAATGACAAGTGCATGGAATAAATAAAATAAAAGTAAACAAATGATGAATATAATAAAGGGTGACCCTATATTACATTCCATTTAATGATATAATAATCACTTATAAAATAAATTCACCCCCTAAATAATACCCTGGAATGACCCAAGATCTCAATCCATTCACTCTCTCTTTAGTGTGTTTCATTAGGTGGTGGAAAGAAATTATTTTTGATACAATACTTTCACCTAACCATGGTAAATGAGAATGCTTAATCACTCATTTATCATCCCTCACTCCCTTTCATCATATTATAAATGAATGAAAATTGATATAGTATTATGTGTAAACCAAACTAATAGATAAAACCATTATAAAATTTAAAGGCGGATGGATAATAATCTATAACTCAGATAGAAACAATAAATCTTCATGAAAATAACACTAGATAAATGAAAATATAAATAAATTTAAATCCACGGATTTTGATGGGGGAATGTCTCCTCAACCACACTGTAGTAGTCTAAACACCATCACCATAAAAAATTAACTAAAAAACCATTCTGATATGTTATAATTTTTTTTGAGATCAATCTATTTATAAGTGGAAATGATGTTATTTATATAATGGACCCATAAAGGCCATCTTCCATATATTATTTCAGTGTTTATAAGAAAGATCAATCTCATTATTCATTGGATGGGTTACATGTGTCTATCTTTGAGGGTTGTTATGTATTTCTCTAAACTCTTGAATATCTAATATTTTATTTACATTCCAATAAATAATACAATAATATTTAGTAAAATCTTTCCATGATGCCAAATTTCTTTCTTTTGAATATAGAAAATCACTTTTCTCTAGATTTTAACACTCATCAACAATTTCCCCATGTTTATTGGGTTGAATTTAAACATTACCTAACCAATTCACTAATTATCCAACAATGATTTTTCAGTTTCTAATGTCAGTTATTCAGTTTTTGACTATGACTTTAAAGAATCTAAGTTTTTAGGAATCAATGGTGTAGTTTTTAAAATAGTTTCCCCAGTCTGGGAATAGTCACAACTTTGATTTATTCAGGAGAGGTTTGTGGCTAACAAGATTCTTCTAAGATATTGAGGAAGGGTAAAACTATGTGGGAATGGGTTCCATAACCATTTCAATGTTTTATATATCCAATATCAATTATGAAAATTGATAATTCATTTTCTGTAATTTTTTAAAAAATTATTTTAAAAATTTATATAGAAAATATTGGATTCGATGTTGAGATGGTTGGGATTGAAATTGGTCATGGATTGAAAATTTTCCAGATGGTTAGGATTTAGACCATATAGTCAATTGTGTAATTGATTATCCAACCAATTGAATTTATTATTTTAATTGTACATGTGATGAAAAAAGTTTTATTCATAAATCTTTTGAGTATTCAGATCGTTCGCCTCCATTAATGGTATCCCTAAAAGAACTTCATTGATTGATGTAATAGCTGGGGAATAATCAGTCACTCAAGAAGAACATTTTATTTGAAAATATTTCACTTTAGTGGTCTATAGTGGATAATAATGATGGTTTCACCACTAACAATAATTTCATTGTAATGTGGAAGATCCACTATAATATTATAGATAACAAGAATCTCATAAGGTATCTATTTACCAGATAGATTTTAAATAGAACGGTTTCCCTCCCTCCAAGTATGAATGATATTTTTACCTTGATCAATGGGAGACCTACACTTCCTAATATTATAAACTGATTACCAAGGTGAACTTTCATCATTATGTATGAATCTTAAAAGAATCATGGATTTCTACTAAACTATTAAAATATTGAGGTTATTTGTCCTTTAAAATTAAAGGCTTCTAAGTAAAGATCTTTTCTCGAACCAGATAGAATTATCTTAACCATAAAAGGAACTATGTTCGATAACCATAGATCACATAAAATCAAGAAAACTCCCTAATCATAACTCCCTATTTATAGAACCCATGCACATTAAGTTTTAGTCCGACATTGGGGGGGGGGTGTCCACTTGATCCACCACCCTAGAGGAGCTCTATAATTTGTAATCACATCCCTATGGAGGATACCCTTACTATTAGTCATTCCCTTTTTAATAGGAAGAAGGGAAACTGGTGTTTACATGAGAGAGATCACATGAACATGAATTAATAGATTGAGCTATTCTTTCCTTCACAAAACTTTTTCTGTGTCTCTTAAATCACCCAACACACCACTAAAAACACTATTACATGAAGATTATCCATATATGAATGTTTCTAAACACTTTTAAATATTGTCGATAAAAAGTCAGAGATGTATCCCCCCTAAAATTGAAATCCCATAAGTTTCCCAACTAGGGGCCAATCAAAGAGGGAGAATACTATATAAAAAATATGTTCTAGACTAACTCAGATTTTATCCTCTCACAATACATAAACAGTGAGGGTATCTAAATTATTTTTCTATGGATATTAATTTATATTAGTATGTCCTTGTTTCATAACTTCAATAAATTATGTTCTACTTAATTTGAATTTATTTATACAAGACATTACTGACACACTCACCATGCTTTTGGTTGGATCTTAATAACAAGTGAAACTCCAAATAATTAAATTATCCTAAGGTAAACATTGATAATGTGCACATATCCAGTTCATCGAGCATATAAACCCTATCATAAAAAATCTTATGATCATCATCAGGGAATTCTGATATAAACCTAGGGTTTATTCTCACATTCCTAAAGTAAATGTGAGGAATTGGGAATCCAGGGATGAAGTGAAAATGAACTAAAAAGTTTTGTTTCTATTAATTGATGTCACCCCACTTGTAAACCAACACACCATGTGTGGGATCCTACTTGATTTTTTTTAATAGAAGTAATGGGAATTGATTTCAGGATATCTATTTTAGTTTTTGGGTATTCTAGATTTTAATCTCCACGATAAATCGTACCTAGAAACATTTATAAGTGTGGGATTAAACCTATATAATGTACCAAGGAAATCCCAAAAAGATAAATGTACCATATTTATAGATCCATCACATTTATGATGAGAATCCCATGAGGTGGGGAGGATGCGTCGAAGGAGGAGGATCTCAGGAGGTGGGGTGGCTGCATCGGAACAGTGATGGAGTCACGTCAGAACTGTACCAGAGCCACGTCAGAACTATGTTGGAGATGCATTAGAGAAGGAGGGATGCGGGGAGGTTGGGTGGCCACATTGGAGACATCATGAGATGAGGAGGATCGTAGGGGGGAGGTATCCGCATCGGAACCATGTCGGAGCCGCATCAGAGAAGGAGGGTCGCGGGGAGGTGGGGTGGCCATGTCAAAGACGTCGGGAGAGGAGGAGGATCGAAGGGGGGGAGGTGGTTGTGTCGAAACCATACCAGAGCTGCTTCAGAACTGTTCTGGAGCTGCATCGGAGAAGGAGGGTCATGGGGAGGTGGGGTGGCCACATTGGAGACTTCAGGAGAGGATGACGGTCGCGGGAGGGAGGGGGATCAAGGGGGAAGTGGGGATGAAAACTCATGATGGCGGGGTGTGGGGGAATGGGTCGTGAGGGGAACTAGTTCCAAAAACAGAAAAATAGGTGTGGATATAAGTATAGACACATGTTTTATTGTCCATGGCTATACATCCAAATTCTAGTAGTGAGAGAAGAGTATTTTACCTCTTTAATTTTTTTCACGAACCTCATCAGGGAGATTGGTTTTGGTATTTTTTCATCCAAAATATCCTAAAAATGTAGAAGAGTCTTGGGAATTTTATTGGGTAGAAATTGTACAATATTTAAGGCTTTTAACGTGTGAGGATAATATATGGTGAGGGGTAGTATTTATATTGGAGGAGAGGGTGTTTTTTGTTATTTTATTCATTATTTTGTTATTTTGGCTCAAGAATATCAATTTTTAGGAAATTATACCTAAAAATATTAAAATAATTAAGGAACCATACATCACATATGACTCAATAAATTATTAACTTGATAAATATCATAAATAATCATATTTCACTATTTACAAAAAAATCAACAATTTTAGAAAAATATAAAAAAATCACCATAGCGATTTTTAAACATGTAGAATGGAAAAATGGACTTCATTTTATGAAAATAATTTTTTAAATATGTTGAAATTAATTATTTATTAAAATAATCATTTATTTGAAAAATAATGATTTTAAAATTATTACAAATTTTATGAAAATTTGAAAAATGAATTAAGGTCTCATAAAATTATCTTATAATCATACAAAAAAATATATTAGTTTATAAATACATTTTATTAGAATATATTTTATTTTAAATTTTTATATTAATTATAAAAATATAAATAAAAATTTATATTTTATAAAAATACTAACACTTAATTTATCAATTTTAAATCAATTATTTACTTATACTATGATATAATTATATCATATTTTTTATTTATAAGATGATTAAAATTTATGTATACCTTCATTGGTGAGGTTACTCTTCTATTGCCTAGAGTACTATTACTAATGGTCATGTTATTATTCCAAAGGTCATGTTACTATTCCATTAGTAATGGTTTCTTAATTTATCTTATTTCATTCATTCCTCATTTATAACGATTGTATTATGTTCTCAATGTGATTTTATGTGATTCAACCTATATGGAAGAATTATTATAAGTTAATTTACATTGATATAATTTGGGTTTGTTACATTGAAAATGAATATGTATTGGGAAAATATTAAGGGGCCTACAAAGGAAAACAAATTCTCTATAAGAATTATTCTGTGGGTATAATATTAAGTTAAATTACATTTAAATAGTTAAACATGGGGGGTTTGTGTATAGAAGAGTTAGATATGTAATTTATATATCATGCCACACAATTATAAATATCTTATGATATGGAAATGGGAAAATGGTTTATATTGAGGTAGGTATCATCTAACCATGATAATTAATCTAGTGAGGGTGGAATATAAGGTTGGCCTTCAAGGGATATGTATGAAAATGATTTTGGATATGGAATATTCTATCATGATCTAAGGGATCATTCCATCAAACAAATGATTATTGGGAGATTCATATTCTTTATAGGATGAAAGAGATACAAATCAAGTTTAATCTCATATACAATGTATGTGCTACCACAAATATCATTATTAATGTACTATGAGATATATATTATAGGAAATATGAATAATGAGATGTGATAGGTTATTATTTATGGATCTATAATAAAATTTACAACTCCATATAATATAATTTATTATTTTGAAAGTTCTTATTATAATTTTGTGTATTAACTAACATTAGGGAAGTAAATGAGTATGAAAAATGTCACAAACTCACCCAGGTTGACATCAAACTGGTCATCCGAGCCGATCTGTGGCAAGGCTTAAAGAGAATTCTTGATCCCCATGGACTGAAAAATAGATCTGGAAATTAAAAAATTAATAAAAGGGAACAATTTTTTCAATTAATAAATAAATATTAAATTGAGGAAATAGAACCAATGCAACCCACAAGAATAAATAATAATATAATATATTCATATTTTACAGAGAAAAAAATACAACCAAACTAGTTAAATAAAATCCAAAATAAAGCCTAACAACCCAACATCTCCATGTGACCCCAAGGGTCACTCTCTAACACCAAGACAGACCATCACCCATGGTGATCGATACCAAGCTGATACATGAACCACAAACTCAGAACAAGAGAAAATATTGGCATGAGTATTAAAACTCAGCATGCATGCCTGAACAATCTATTCCCAACGAACATCATTTTAAATAAAAGAAACATAAATTCCAAAGTTAAATACAATATATTGAGATAATATTTTAATACATTTTCTAAATAAAACCAAACATGGTTTATTTCCCATTTACCATTTAAACTAAATGTTACTATCAAGAAGGAACCAATGCATTGTTAAAATGGAAAATGGAATTTCATTTATGAAAGTAATAAATAGTGAAAAGCATTTCAAAAACCTTTTTCCATAATCAATTGAATTTTTATTCCATTTTAACATAATTCCATACAACTCATAGAGTAATAATAATAATAATAATACAATGTAAATGGAAATAAAAATACATGAGTAACCAACTTACAATGACTCTCAATCTTTCTCTTCAAGAAAATATGTTCCAATAGACATGGTTGAACCTATGAGATCATTAATAATCTAGAACATACTAATACATGAGACCTATAGAAGGAAGAATAAATTACACAATGAAATCAGAAGTGCCCTAAATACTCCTATCAACCTGAACTTAGTAGAGATCGAGGGGAAATACCATAGAAATAAACCCAATATATACATCTTTTATGGGCTACCAACAAGTGAATAACATATATAGTGAAACAATCATTATCAAAAAATTCTCTCACTATGATAGTTTCCCATTACTCGCATATAATGAGGTTGATCCAACTAATGCCAACTGACCATCCAATCACATGATTATATAATAATTCAACAATAGGCATCAACCGAGTCACCCCAAAGATCAATATCATTCCATTAAACAAATAGATCTCAAAGGAGTCCATATCGATGATATCCTATTCTCATACTGGATTTCAAGGATTAAATAGTGAGGAAATATCATACATTAAACACAAATATGTCATTATAATAATCCACTAGATGTTTTGATAATAAACAATTTTACCACTTTTACAAAAGTGCCTAACAGATGTCAATATCCTCTCACAAAACCATCATTTTTAGAAGAAACAACCCATCTTTGAAAATGGTGAAAACGCCTCACTTTCTATTTCAAAACCATTTATAAAACAATTAATTTAAATAATAAATACCATATTTACATTCAAAATACATTTGTATGAAAATTCCAAATAGGATAGAATCTATCATCCCATGTCAACCCACATTCAAAATCCAAATAAAACCTTCTTTTAACTCAAAATCACTTGACACCCTTTCAGTAAAACCACATTCAAAATCCAATTCATCATTTATCATGCCAACTATTTATTA
The DNA here is from genome assembly GCA_963277665.1 of Viscum album. NCBI lineage: Eukaryota > Viridiplantae > Streptophyta > Magnoliopsida > Santalales > Viscaceae > Viscum > Viscum album. The sequence goes on from OY728131.1 coordinate 339,498,166, forward strand.
TAATATCCAAAATATGATTTTCATACCATGAATAACACATAAAACTCAACTGGGCATTTAACAATCATTTTTTGTGAAATATTTGACAAAATAAGGCAATATACATTAAAAAAATAATGAAATACTGACTTTGTACACCAAAAACATCAATTAAAAGATCATAGATAATTATTTATCATACAATGAATGTTCAAAAAATAACAAAATCAATGAATCATAAATCATAAAAGTATGTGAAAAGGGAAAACTACCTCAAACCACTTGTTCATCAATAATGGGAACCTGAAACTACTCCACAAAGGATCCAAGAAGAAAGAAGATCCAAAAAAACTCAAATAAATAAAAAACATCAATTTTCACCGAAATATGTATCCAAATAGACGAAACATGGGTAATAGTGTTAGAGGAGAAAGGGAAAATGGAAGAAAAAGAAAGAAGGAAGAGAGGGGATCTTAGACCTTTCGATCCAAGTGAAAATTCAACAAGAACCCACATTGAATCCACATTAGAGGGGATAAGAAGATCAAAAAAGAACCATGGGTATCATTTTGGTCATAGTGTTCAAATGGGAGAGGAAAAGGAAAGAAACCCCAACTAAAAAGTATGATAAAAGACAAAAATAATCTTTCTTAAGTGGGTTTAAAAGTCATTTTACATGATTTATCAAACCATGAAAAAATCATGCAATTCAACACTGTCTAGTGTAGTAAGAGTTGCAAACCTAGGCTGCATGGTTAGTTAAACCATGCAACCTAACCATGCTACTCTAACATTCATAGATGTGATACTAAAATAACCATGTTCATCAACTGTGTGACCAGTAAAAAGTCCCCAAAATCACTCTTTTCTCCCATAAAACTCATCTACCTCAAGGGGAAAAAACAATCTAACAAACATACCCCAGAAAAAGGTTCAACTAGGGGTGTTACAAACTCATTTCCCAAGACACATCCTTATACCATTCTTACTAACCAACAATATTTCCCAAACCCCCCAAAACCTCCAAAACATAAAATTTAAATCTGGGACACCCGATACTTGGGTGAAAAACCAAGAGTAAAAATATAAGTCAATACAAAAGATGAAAACAAAACTCATGGTGTGACGATACACCCCTCCATAACTATTTATAGCCATGAAAGCCACAACATTTTCTTTTTGATCAATCAATGAATATGGATTCCCACAACTACATGATTCCACCTCTCAAACCTTGAATACTTCAATCATCGTCAGAGAAAATATTACACCCCTTATAGAAATGAAAAAAAACCAAAACCACATCCTGAGAAACATTAGGGACTCGATCCAAAAACTCCACATTTGTGAGAAACATCCTCTCTATCCAATCATAGAATGATTTATAGAAAAGGTTGAAATGAAGATTTACAACGTTTAAGAAAACCGGAAAGAGTTCAAACAAACAACCATCTGAAATCAAATTGCATTCTCATTATGGGAGGCATCAATAGACTCCCCACCATAAGAGACTAACTAACACTAATTAATAAAAAAAATATCCCAAGATAATACAAGGCGTACTAACCATGGTTAAGAAGAATATAACAAAAACCGTTTGATTACCCACTACCAAATTGAGGGGATAAGAATTTAGCCAAATCTCCCTATACCCCTGGTGGTTCCCTAACTACCTGAAAATCTTCATTATAAGAGTTATGGATAGATCTATACTGTTTGAATAATATTCTGCGTCTCACTGAGGAGTTGATAACCCCAACAAAGAACATGTATCATCTGGTTAGATTAAAAGAAAAACTATAATTTCCAAAAGGAAAATTGAACTTCCTTTGAAAAGAGGATTTCATTAAAATAAATTTAACAATAAATTAAATTTTGATTAAAAGAAAACAAAACCGGAAAAACCATCACAAAAAAAGAACCATTACAACTAGGAGTAAACATACAATAAAGAATATTTAAATGATTCCCCAAAAACCACCTCACTTCTACGAATTGGATCCATGATGATTTATAGAGACACCACGAAAAAACCACTGCAAGTGACCCAAGATTTATCAAGCAAGGTTTGAACTTGAACCACAGGGACACAATGAATTATTTTAACCTTGATTTCCACACTAACAACACAAAAGGATCTCATTCCCAAAAAAGGATGACAAAAGATCCTAAGGCTTTTTTTCAAAAACCAGCAACAAAATATTCAGGTCGCTTCCCCACATCCCTGTCAGAACTCAGATCACCACTCATAAGGACCAAAGGAATTTCAGTTTCATAAAGAACTCATGATATCACAATTTCATCATGGATATATTGAACCACCATATTTGGAAAAGTAGTTATATTGAACTCTGAAACCTTTGACTATAGATATGGATAAATCCCACAGTCGGAATCCTGAGTGTTTCTGGAATAATTCGAATTATAACATGGATTATAAAATATTAGATCCACAAAGAGATGATATTATTTCAACACTGATCCATTTCCCTTCTATAGATATCACATCTAAATTCCCTTTATCGCTTTATTCATCTCATATAAATAATGTCAGATAAACAAAGCCTTGAAGAACACCCAAGTAAGATCTTACTGAGGCTTGTTCCGAGACTCTGAAAGCCACCATTTCTAGGAAGAACCATAAATAATAACCTTGTGACCACTTCATGATTATCTGCATGATTAAACCAATCATGTGTCTTAACCATGTGACCTATAAAAAGTCCCCAAAAATCATAATTTTCACCACAAAACTCCTCTAACTCAAGGGGACCAACCTTCCAACAAACATACCCCAAAAAAAGGTTCCACTAGGGGTTTTACAAACTCATTTTTCAAGACACATCTTCCTCATACCTTTAATTATAACCAAGAATATGTCCAAAACTACCCAAAACCTATAAGGAATTAAATTAAAATCTAGAAGACTCATTACTTGATTGAAAATACAAGATCCAAAATATAAGATGAAACAATGGACGAAAACAAAAATCCTGACATGACAATTCTTCTCACTATAATGATTTCCACCCTCGGAACTCCACACCATTTTCCCTTTGATTGATTAACAACTAAGGATTCCCACAACAACATTATCTCAAATATCAAACCAAGAATAGATATATCTACATCACAATTGAATTTACACCCCTTCCCAAAATAGAACAAAAAGACAAAACCACATCCCAAAAAACATAGGGGAATCAAGATACAATCTTCACATCCACAAGAACCATCCTCTTAAACCAAGATCTAGATAAGATATGAAAAATGTAAAAATGAGGATTCAAAATGTTTACCCAAATGAGAAAGAGCTCAAACAATCAACCAATTAAAATCAAACATCATTTTCATTATGGGAGGTTGGAATTGAATCCCCACCATAAAAGACCCACTAACACAAATCAATAAAAAATTAAACATGATCTAACACATGTCTTACCAACCATGGTTAATAATAACACAAAAATAGACTTTAGACCACCTACTCCTTTATATATGGGACATGAATTGATCAAAATCTCCCCACACCCCTGGTGGTTCACTAACAATGTGAAAATATTTACATCCAGACTTATGACTGGAGCTCTGATATCTGAAGCATCGACAACTCAACAGTCCGGAGTTGAGGAACCCAACAAAGAACATTCATCATCTGGTTAGATTGAAATAAAAAATATAATTTCCAAAAAGTACAACCACACTTCAATTGAAAATAGGACTTTATTAAAAGACATTACAAATTCCCTTACATTTTGAACAAAAGAAAACACCACCAGCACAATACCCAAAAAGAACCCTTAAAACATGAAGGACACTTACAATAGGGAATCTATAAATTAGTCCCCAAATAGCTCCCCACATTTTTGAATTGGCTCTATAATTATTTCTAGAAACACCCCAACCAAACTGGTATAAGTGATAAAAGAATCCAGAAACATGGAATGGGCTTGGGTAACTTGGAGATGAAAACTTCTTGTGTTCCCTCTCGCTACACTAATTACATAGTAGGATCTCATTCCTAGAGGATATTGATGAAAGATCCTGATGGATTTTTATTCCACGACCTGCACCAATTGCTTGATGTCACTTCCCCAAAAACATATCAGAAGTCCCATCACCACTCACAGGGTCCAAAGAATGGTCAGATGGATTTGGTTCTCCTATTATTACAACTTCATCATAGAGATAATATCACAATAGACATTGTCACGGGACTACCAAAGACTCATAGAAGGAACTACGTAATATGGGTCATTATTGATCGACATACAATGTCAGCACATTTTCTTGCTATAAGAGAAGATACACCACATGAACGTCTAGCAATACTATATATTAATGAAGTTGTGAGACATCATGGAGAACCCCTATCAATTGTTTCTGATCATGATCCACATTTTACATCAAGATTCTAGAAAAGTATTCAGAAGGCCCTTGATAATGATCTTTGTTTGAGCACTGCCTACCACCCACAAACTGATGGACAATCAGAGCGGACTATTCAAACATTGGAAGACATTTTGAGGTCTTGTTCAATTGATTTTCAAGGCATGTGGGATCAGTATTTAACTCTCGTAGAATTTTCCTACAACAATAGATTCCATTCAAGTATACAGATGGAACCCTATGAAGCATTATATGTGAGGCGATATCATAAACCAACATTCTGGGATGATTTTGGTGAAAGAAATCTCGTGGGCCCATAACATGTTGAAGAAACAATGGAAAAGGTGATGATTATCTATAACCATATCAAAAAAGCTCAAAGTAGGCAAATGAGATATGCAGATAACCGAAGGAATGATTTGGAGTTTCAAGAAGGTGATCACGTTTTCTTAAAAGTATCTCCATGGAAGGGAATTATACGATTCGGTATGGAGGGAATGTTAAGTCCCAGGTACATCGGACCTTTTGAAATTTTGGACCGAATTGGACCCGTAGCTTACCGTTTGGCAATGCCTCCAAGTCTCTCCAAGGTTCACAATGTGTTCCACGTGTTAATGTTAAAAACGTATATGCCAGACCCAACACATGTACTAACTTATGAAGAAGTGGAACTTGAACCCGATCTATCTTACGGTGAAGAGCCTATCATGATTATTGATACTAGAGAACAAGTATTGAAAAATCGGATGACTCATTTGGTGAAGGTTCTATGGAGGAACCATAAGATGGAGGAAGCAACATGGGATCCTGAGGAGCTTATGTTAAAGATATACTCGAATCTTTTTAGGAAATATTCTATGATTTTTGAGGAAACAATTTTTGTAAGTATGGGAGAATGTAACACCCCAAGGTTTTGAAAATAAACATAGAATGAAATTGTATAATCTAACCATTAAAAACAAGTTTTCCTCTTATATGTTTTGAATTTCAAAAAATGGTCATCTAGAGTTGTGTTTATCGAGTCATTTGGAGTCCAATAGAACAAACATGATTTTTTAGTAAATAGTAACATACCCTTATGAATAGTTATATGAATAGTAATATGAACCTAATGAATAGTAATTTTTTTTATTTTATTTTCTTGAGGCAATATGATAATGGGATCTTAATTAATTTTTCAATGTCACATAAAACTAACTGCACTACAAGATTGTTATTTTTCAAATTAACTATGACCTTATTTAAAAATTAAATTAAATATATTTAGAAAAATATTTTTGAAAAATAGATTTCACTTTTTAATTCTACATGTCTAAAAATTCTAGGGGTGAATGTTTGAGATTTTTCTGAAATTCTTGAATTTTTTGATGAATAGTAAAATACGATAAAATACGATAAATGCTAAATACTTGATTTAATTCATCATAGGTAATTAAAGGATGATGTAAGTCCACTTGGTTGGAACTCACATGACATTATTACTATTAGGGGTCACATGAAACAATAATATTGGTTGTGTTGAGGGAAATAATAAAATAATGAATTAAATATTCAAAATTTACTCCTCTCCTCCACTATTAAAACCCCCCACACTACCTCTTCTCTTCACACCTCTAAGCCTTGATGATCATCAATGTTATACTCAATTAACCTTCCCTAGTCACTCCCCACGACCAGGAAGCTCTTAGTCTTTCCAAAAGGCCAAAACCCTTCCTATAAGGAGTTTCTCAAGGAGGTAATTTCAATAGGTAAATCACCCTTCTTTTTTATTTGGATTCATTTCTATTTATCTTCTTTTTCTATCCTCTCCTCTCCTCCTCTGTAAAAATTATCATGATAACTCCATTAACATATATATACTGGATTTATATCATGTGAATGTAAGAACCATCATAAATATTCTTACTCCCACCATTTTATTTTATAAACGAAATCGACATCCATGAGGTTCCAATTTATAACCTTCGTGGATGACGAATTTTTGTTCATCAATTTCTTCTTCATTACTGGTCATGTGACCATATTCATGGTTGAAATAGACTATAATATATTTTTTATAACCTAATTAATATTCAGGAACCAGAATATGTACATATAATTTAGTTATTTGACAAAACTAGTTCATAATATTCCAAATACCACCGAATAATCGATGTGGTGGTCATCTAATGGTTCATCCTCATTCCATGTAACCAAATGATAGGAATGACCATAATAAATTATTTATTTTCATTAATAATATATAATTCTAATCCTGGAGATTTATATCCATTTCACATGAACGTCATTACATAAAAACAAGTGAACTGAATATGAAAATAAAGGAAACGAACACTCTAGAATGACGAAATACAATACAATAACATGTCAATAAATACATAAATGAACTAACCAGAATTATGGTAAACTAAAAAGAATTATAATAGGTTCTGAAATAATTTATTAACAAGTATAATTTCATATTCCATGAGCTTAAGTACAAGAGAGGAACACGTTTGGAGTTAAGGTAAGGGTTTTTTCACCCGAACTTCCATTTTCATTCGGGATACATTCTTTGTCTAAATACCTCAATGAAAATATTATGTATTGTAATGTACTCCACATATATTCTTTGTGACTATCATATATATGTTTCAAAACCAGAACCCTTCCTTATTTTATGGATAGATACACGTTTTAAAAGGAACTTTCAAAATTGTTTAAAAAATACAAGCCCGATTCAAGGGAATATCTCAAATTCTTACCTATATTCAAGGGCACTCTATAATCTATTTTTGGAAACCCATAACTTTATAAAATCACTCTTTTTATTATGAAAATACTATCTTACTTTAATTCTGGTTTTATACAAAGATTTTTCCAAAAGAACTCTTCTTTTCAAAATAAAAGAGTATTTATCTCCAGAATTGAACACTCTTAATTCAACACTCTTGTTAATTCCATGGTATTATTGGGATTAATAATTTATGAATTCATATACCATATTTCATATAATGGTTTATTACTAACTCTATTGTGGATGATCTATCCTAAAACCATTCACCATATTATTCCGAATGGTTAGGGTTTTATGTTTAATGATTGGGGAAAGATAGTTACATTTCATATGATAGTTTCAATATAAATGTATATATTGTTTATGTTTATCCCCGCTCATATGAGGAATGCATTGGAATTATTATGTGATGGTTGGGGACTGATATATCCTTCGATGCATTGGTAGGTCTCATGGGACAAATAGATGTGGAATTGGCTGAGGCCTTAACCATTAGACATCTTGGCCGAGGCCATGAAAAAATGTTTCAGAATGTCTAACATATAAAATTCCCTCATTATAAAGATTGTAATTGAAAGTTCATGTGGTTATTAGACTAGTAGAATACCCTTGATTGTGTTTTATTATGGAATTATTTACTAAAGTCGTTTTCCTGCCATAATGTGTTCATGTTTATTATTAAAGGCATGTGTTTTCAATTATTCACCATGTCTATTGTTTATATTATCTTCCTCTGTATTGCGTACTATTACTGAGCATTTGAGCTCACCCATTTCTTATGTTTAATTTTTCTCAGGATATGAAGAAGTAAATTATGAATGACATGAAAGCATAATCTAGGAGACATGATGTTGCTAGTGGAATAATTTAGTGTTGTTTTTTCCTTCATATTGTAATGATCAAATTATGTATGTAACCTGTTTACAATAATACTAAACTACTCGGTCCTTCAGGATTTGTATTCCTTTTATGTATGCCAGTGTAATCAAACAAGGCACAAACTCTAGGAAACTGGGGTCGGGTCCTTACATAAATAAGTACTTAATTTTTTTAATTGTTTATGTCCTTTGAAGATTCCTTTTTAAAAAAAAAATTGTATTGATTTTTTTGAAAAGATATTAAAATTAAATTTTAACACTTTTAGAAATATTATTTGAAAAAAAATACTTTAATTTTAAAATACACATGTAAAAATTATCTTTCAGTTGGTTTTTTATAATTTTTTGAAAAAATTAATATTTCGATGAATATTAACAAAATAAAAATTTTCATAAAAAATATGCTTTTCATTTAAAGTATTAAAAAGAATATTTTTAATTTAATGTGGATTTAAAAGAAAATTTATTAAGAATATATATTTTCAATCTACATTAGATCATTTTGATCGAATCCATATTGAATTTGGATTATAAAAAACATACTATATATGAAAAGTTTATCTTTAGAAAACATAATTTTTGTCATATATGCTGGTTTAATTTTAAATTAACATTTTACAATTATATGAATGTAATTTTGGAAAATGGATTCAATATTTGTAATCATAATTATTTATATTATATAATATGGTTAAATTAATATGTTTTCAAAATTTAATAGTAAAAATATTAAAATTTAATTATCACAGTTATTGTTAAAATAGGATTTTCACGGGTTAAAATTAAAATATAAGGGGAAAATAAACTATAAACTTATAAAAAATAAATTTATTAACACACACAGAAAATATATATATATATTATCACCTCTTAGATTAAATAATTTCCTTATTTTAATATTCTAGTAATATAAAAAACTTTGGTAAACATTATTATTTTCTAAAACTCCATGGTTTTCCTATTCCCACTTATAAAAGGACACCCCATCTTCTCCCTACTAAACACTTAAAAATAATTTTATGTGGAAAGTAAATACAAAAATATATTCCTTATTTACCTAAGAATAACCTATAAGGATTAGTTAAATTATTAAACCCTCCTATGAAGACATTAGGTATAAACCTAAGGGGGCTCTCTAAAGAAGAGGAAAAATTATAAACATTGCATTTTGTTTTATTTATTACCACACCTAATTCAAATATTCTTTAATTATTATGATATAATAACACAAGTATATATCATATAATAATTTTAAATTTGGTTAATAGAATAACATATTTCCATATCATCTTCCATCAAATAGGAAAAAAAATTCTTAATTATGTGTAAGGTAGACTACGGACTCATGAACAAATGTTATTTGTTTTCCATCACCCACTATCATAGCTAGATATAATGATAAATTTAATTTTTATATATTAAATTTACTATATTATTATACTTTATGATTAATAATACCACCCCAATTTTTTTACCTCCCATCCTGTTGGAATATAATAACATATTTCATGTGTACGATGGACTACCACCTCACAAAGCAATGTGATCCATTTTTCACTAATAATTTTAAAGGAAGGTAATAAGGGTGAATTTAGTAAATATATCTGATATATATGAAATATAAATTTTTATATGAAGGTAATATATTATTTTAATTTATTTCATTTAATTCATCGAGAAAATGGAAATAGTGTTCATGCATACATACGACCTATCATCTCTATGAACTGTGTAATTCATTTTCCTTCACTAACATTAATGGATTATTGAAAAAATTAATATAATGAATATATATGATACTTATACCATGTTAAAATTATGATTATAATCTAACCATGATCAAAATGAATTGACGGAAGATACCTTACCAAAACATACAAGAAAAAAGTGTGTATTTACTAACTAAAACATGATTTAAATAAGAAATTGTTAGAAAAATTAGTAATAAAATGTTACAAGAATATAATATATGATATGATGTATAATATTATAGTTCTTTTATTGTTCTATAATAATTATATATTTATTATATATGAGTTTTTAATGTGTAAAAATGAATTGGAGACTTATGGTAAGGGATTCTTGTCTCAATTTACCTTCATTAAGACAAATTTTATGTTATGCACATATATATATACATATATTTAAGAGGTGAATATAATGACCCTTTTAAATTTTATATCATGAATATACTTATATTAATTTTATTTAATATTTATTTCTATGTTATTCTTTAATGGGTCTTATGATTCAAAATTTACCAAATAAGTTAGGTATTGATGTTACATTGTCATTTTTTACCAATATTGTTTATGATTATGCTTTGGATGATGAAATATTTTGATATATTTATCAAAAAATTAATACAATTTCTTATCATATAGTTATTTATTAAGAATACAAGTTTCCCTCCATTTTCCCACCTTTATACACTCAATATTTAAAAATAATTAATTTAAAGAAAACCGACTTTATTTTCTTCTTTGGTCAAGACCATTTTTTCTTTATTTCCCATTATTTATAAAAATTAATTAAATAAAGTTTTAATATTCTGAAAATATTTTTTAAAGAAATTTATATCCATGTATTATTTGTTTCAAAAAATTATGGTCTCTTCCTTTCATTTTCCAAACAAGGCATGTTTGGATTTTATGAAAAATGTAAAAGGAATATTTGTTTTAACATGTACAATATGAATGGATTTTTTTATTATCATAACCACACAATGTTTTAAATATTACTTAAAAAATTTTAGAGTTTATTTTCAAATATTATTATTTTGACAATTTTTTAATAATTTTCTGTTTGAAAAATGGATTTCTTCAAAGTTGAAATGATATTTTTCTTAAGAAATGTTTTAAATGGTCATTAAATATTCCTTTATATGTTTTCAATGTTATATTAAAATAAAATGATTTTTAAAATATTTTTTGATTTAAAATATTATTTTCAAATTTCAAATGATATTTTTCTAAATATGTTTTTCAAATTTTATTTAAGGATTTATTTTTATGTTCCCTAAGTTATTTTAAAAGAAAGTTATTTTGAAAATCATTTAGGTTTTAAATGGTGATTTTAAAAGTTAAATGACTATTTGACTCAATAAATGCTTTAAATGATCTTTAAATATTCTAATATAAGATTGAAATTTTATTTTTAAATAAAAAAATTTAAAAAATATTTTATGAATGTTTGGTTTTAAAAAGTAATTTTTAATGAAAAGTTATTTTCCTTAATAAATGTTTCGAGTGATCTTTAAAAATAATTTTCCTTATAATATTAAATCCTTTAATAATAAATAAGAAATATTGGGTATATGATCCAATGATACCACCATTCTTTATTTTTATAAATGGTTCATGATTATGAGTACAATATGTTTATGAAACGCATATACTTTCTTTGGGTTATTATATGATGAAGTGTTTCTGAAACCATTTCTGTCATGAGTTTCGATATGGTAAATTTGTTATAAAACTCATTGATTTTCATTGTTTTTTATATGATCAAATTTTTAATGATCTTGTTTCATACTTATGTATGGTTTTCATTATGTGATGGTGGTTATGTTATAACTAAGGATGAAGGTTATATTATAACCAAGTATGGTGGCCACATTATGGCCAAAAAATGGTGGGACCTATATATCCAAATAATTCATTGGGTAAATCATTATATTTCCTAAGATAATAATGAGAAACAAGTCAAAGAGCTTGAAAAATAATGAGAAACTAGATTGTGGGCTTGATCCACAAAGAGAAACATGTGGTGATGTGCATGATCCACTAAATTTGATGGTCTTTATAGTTAACCTTGATAAATAAAATTCCCTCTATACCAATTTTAGTGACACAATTTTATGAATTGAGTTTATGGTTCATAAATTATGACGATTTCACACTCTTACGAATCATGTTTTTTGAAATTGTAATGCTTTATTCCATGAATCATGTTTATAATATATGTCAGGATATGTATGAACTTTTTAAGTTATATTAATTATCTAATACTTTTATACTTATATTATTGTTTCTTATGATTATATAATGATATCTCAAATGTCTACTCTTACTGAGAATCTAAGCTCACCCTTTATTATGTTTCCCTTCACCATGTTATGATGAAAGATTTTAATAAGGGTATGTTTATAAAGAATACAAAATGAGAAAATATTTATGGGATATATTGAATATTATTCATTAAATAAGTAGATTGTGTACCTAGTATCCAGAGACATTAAACCATTATAGTACATGGGAATGTATTATTCAGATTTATCAAATATTCATCAAAAAATATTTTATATTTATGTATTAAAAGTTCGGATCATTATATTATTAGTGGATGTGAAAGTCTCATAAGGTACATAGGGTTTTTTTTCTTTTATTTTTTTTATTAAACATAATCTAATTTATGTTTTTAAATACTATAATTATAGGAAACACAGGCTTAAAGTCACCAGGATGAGGATAAGGCACCATATTGAGGTATCTATACTGATATATAAGTAATGTATACTAGTTTATGTTGTCTTATTTTTTGGTATGACAATTCATATTTTTGTTCTCATGTTATTGGAATGAATTTATGTGTTATTTTAATTCACATGTAACATATTTATTATGTTTTATGTTATGAAATATTTTAATATATTCATATTTGATTTATAATGTTAATTTTAATTTCTTACATAGGAGATCAAATTTTAGGCATATATTTGAGAATTCATATCATCACCTTAGGTAGTTCAAATAACCACACATATGTGAAAACCACTATGAATCATTTAGTGGTATTTTAAACAATTGACCATTATTATAAAACCAAAACTAAAAACTATAATCTATTATACATCAATGAGAATAATTCATAGTGGATTGTATCATCACTACAAAAGTAAAAACATATAGTTAAATTTTATACATTGAAAATTGAATATGTGTTTTAAGAACACCCCTAAAAATTTAATTAATTAGTGGTGGTTTAAACCACTAATAATTATAGGTTCTAAAACAGTTCTAAAAAACCACCATCAATTTTGAAAAACAAAACAATTTAATTATTGAAATTAATGAATTATATAACTCATTAAATTGGTGAAAAATGATCAATGGTGGTTTAAAAAGCTGTGTATAGATAAGAAACCCTTTATGAAAGTTCATTTTTAATTTATTGTTTAGAGCATAAAAAATAATATATTTTTACTTATATATACTATCATTCCTTACTATGAGAATAGTTAACTTCTATGTGAGTATGGATGCACACATAATCATGCGGTTATTAACCTTTTATGTAGGATGTCCCATTCCTATATGCTTTAATACCAATCATGGTATGGGGGATGTGTTGTTGGTTCCATTATAGATTTCTTAAAACATATAATCACACACACTAGTTAGACTGATCGACTTTATTTTAACACTTTTATAATAAATAAACCAATATCTTATTTTTATATTGGATTGTTTTGTGTTACTACTACAAACACATGATATTTTGATATTAATTTAGTGGTCATGTTTTGATCAATTACTAGGAATTGTTAGATAAAATCTCCCTTTAAACATTTCTGGGCTGTGTTTTTTTAAACCTAATGTTATATGATTTCCTAGAAAATGAATATGTTTGAAAAAATTATAATTTGGGAGTATTGTTCAAATTGGTGAAGTTTGTATTAAATAGGTATTTTTCCACACCAAGGTGAATTAATACAAGCTATGGTAAAGATGATTATAGGTTATGTTTGTGGCCACACATGTAACAATTGGTGGTTTGATATGGGAAGTCACCTATCCAAAATAACCTTGTCTTCTTTGGTCGTATTAGTGATAATGGTATAAAAGAGATCATGCCATTTGAAATGAACCAAATCATTTCTTTGTCCATGGTGGATTGGATTTATACATATGAATCATGGGGTAACCCACTACTATTTTGGAAGAAACCATGGTGGAACTAATCAAATAGAAGTACTAAAAATCCTCTATTCCATGGTGAAAATGATGAGGTAGTTTTTTATCCGTGTTGGAACTCGAATAAAGGAAGAGTAAATAAGATATAAACCTTTATTTTCCATTGGGAATCTAATCATGGAAATCTACCCATGAAATAGGGGGGATCACAATGAATATGGATGAATTCATAGTGGTTCTGCATTGAATAATGTCAAAAAGACAACCTTAGAAGAGTGATATATATATTGGAATTATTAATTCTATGTTATGGTATGAGTTAGAAAACTCTATGATTTTTATGTTGTTTTTTCTACACATTAAATTTGTACCCATCTTCTTTTAGAATGGTTATTGTTAATTTTGAAGGCCTTAATGAAATTCATTTAGTACATGGAATCAAGGAACATTGAATGGTTGATTTAAAATTTAGATCCAATTCACGAATGAAGTGTGGCGCAGTGGAAAAAGGAGCGGTAGAGAAAAAAAAATTCTATATCACTTTTTAATGTTTAAGGGTGATTCTATTTCTCTTTTAGAAAGAAAAAAATAAAAAATATTGGTGTTCCAGGAGATACATTTTTCTCTATATGTTTGACACAACAATGGTAAAGAGAAACATTACTTACAGTGTATATTTATATCACCACTGATTGAAGAAAAATATAATATAATGAAATGCATTGTGTTCATTGGTGGGGAAAATAATTGAGATTTATAATCATTTGTTTTAGTAAATTAGGAGGGTTAGTGAGGCCACACCAAACTTTTAAACATTGAAGTAGTGGTAATTAATTTTGATTGGTGTAGTTTTAAATTGTTGACCATTCTTCATAGAGTATCCATGTTTGGGTAAAAAAAGTAAAAATGACTTGTTTCATTTAATGCTTCAGTCACTCTAGAGAGAAATAAAATAAGAGGATAGAATCACTATAAAATTGAGAGAACAAGATCAAAAATTCAAGAATCATAATGCGTTACCCTAATTCCACATAGAGTATCTTCCTTGATAAGGTACCAATAAGTGGTATCAAAGAAAATATTTTATTTGGTTAAAGTTATCAATCTCTCTAAATCTTGGAGACAATTATAACCTGTAATGGAATTACAATCTTTGATGAAAATAATTTTCATTTATGGAAGAGTTTTGTGAAACACTATTTTCAATCATTGGGAATATATTTTTGTGTGGATTCCATGCATGATATTTCTCGAAGAATTGATAGGGGAGCCTTATCAAAAAATGATGGTATAGAATTTAATATAGAAGCAATGACAATTAATTCTTTTGAAAGTGGACTATCCAATCCCATTTAAAGAAATTTATTTTCATAAAAGAAAACATTGGTTATATGTATTTTTTTAAATATATAAGAAGTATATTCAAATTTTAGTGGTCCCAAGATATAGGTTATATAGAACAATTATATGTATTTGATAAGAATAAAAACGAGATCATCAAGGGCTTTTTAAATCAAGTAAATTCTCATGTGAAATATATACATAGTCATGGTGAGTATCTCAAAGATGAGAATATTGTGAAGATAATAATGAAATAAATTCCTTCTATATTAAATTAAATGGTGTCAATTTTAGTAGAAAAATATTTGAATGAAATATATCATGAAATATTTCATAACACTATTAGTGCATATGAGATCAGAAATAAAGACAATGATTCCATGGTGATTGAAAATTTTCAGGACGTTCATTTTAAATTTATGAAGAAACTCATAGTTAAGGAATTTTTTGGGGAATAAGAAAATTATTTGATTATTTCCGTTATTTACTAACATTTTAGAATATTTGAATGTAATTTTAAAGAAATACTTCCATATCATTATTTTAAATGTGGAAAAGTGGGATATCATCAAACAAATGTCCCATGATATTTCAAACGGATAATAAGGAAGACATAAAGGGAAAGGAAACTATTTTCAGAATAAAAAATTATCTCTCATTTTTTTATGATAACTCCAATGAAAGAGAAGTTAAATAAGTTCAGGATTACAAGGATCTTGATGAAGAAAAACTAGTAGTCGTTACAAAATCCAATGATAGTGATGCCAAAAATATTGTCGATAGAGGATTTTATATTAAATTTAAACTCACTACATCTCTTAAATAAATTTATGTTTATAGGGCTAAGAAAAATATGAATAATTTATTTGTTTATAACTTAAATCTATACATAAGAAACAACAGTAAGATAATAGAAAATTATATTATGAAATCGAAAATAAAAACTCTATAATTTCTTGATGTTTTACGAAATAAGTGGAGTTAAAACTCAAATATAAAGAGAACTATTGATTAATTAATGGTTATATAAATTGGTGAAAGAAAAATATAATTTAATTAAAGAAATAGAAGAAGGTGTCATGAATTGGAAACATAAGTGTTGGTCTTAAGAGATACTTCTTATGGAACCAATTAACATAACGAGTGTTTCTCCTATCAATGCCAAAGAGTAATATATGAAATTCCCTAAGAAATTTATTACCATTTAAAAATTTTAATTCCTAAATGAATAAGGGAAATATGTTGTGTAACATGTTTTAATAAATAATTAATTTTTGGTTAGTGATAATCCTAATGAATCAACACCTCGACGGAAAGAGGATTTGAACAAAACTTAACAAGTTACTTTTAGAGTAGTAAATGGACAGAGGGATATGCTAAGAATAAGATATTTTTATTTTTGAATGATGGGACAAAACCAATATATTTGTTTCATTTCTTTGATATATCTCATGGAAAAGTATTCAAAAATATAGGAAGGCAGGAAATCAACAGTATAAATGATATTAAGCGATATTGTTTCTATTCTAAGGGTATTCATGAAAAAGATATCTATTATGCATCAAAAGTAAAGTATATTATTATAAAAGAATATTGGGTGGGTGGAAAATAGATGTTATAATATGCATCAAATAAAAAATATATTCTGAGTGTTTGAATATAAATAAAATTCAACAGATCTGAAACCAAATAAATTCCATCCATTATCAATAGAGATGGGCCTAAAAGTTTGGGTAAAGATAAGAAAGTATAAAAATGTAATGTGTCTAAGATTTTATTAAGGGTAAATAGACAATTATGATTTATTTATGTTTTCTAGAAAATATTAATCACCCAAAATCAAAAATTAACACCAGGTCATGGGAATGAAATAGAAAAAAAGATTGTGTTATTCATTTTGGAAATGATGAGGTTTTCAAGATCATTGGATCTTTGAAATCTAATTTTGGCATTAAATATATCAGGATAATAGATGTGATATTTGTAGAAGGACTCAATTATAATTTTTACAATTTTGGTCAATTATGTAACTTATGGAATGTTTTATAATTCA
The DNA here is from genome assembly GCA_963277665.1 of Viscum album. NCBI lineage: Eukaryota > Viridiplantae > Streptophyta > Magnoliopsida > Santalales > Viscaceae > Viscum > Viscum album. The sequence goes on from OY728131.1 coordinate 339,515,497, forward strand.
ATAAGAAGCTATGAAATTTTAGAGAAATTGATGTTTTAATTATTATGTAATGAATATGAAAAAAGTAAAACATTTACCTTGTTGGTGAGGATAATTTGTGTATGACTTCTGTCGAAGAAAATAATAGACAACACCGCCAATGAATTTCCAATTTGAGTCAAAAATCCATTATAAATTGATGGTGTATAATGCAGATCGAGACATCTGTAATCCTACATGTGATCATACTCACACATGTGAGTATTGTCAAAAGGGAATGATTATTCAAGATAATTAAAATAAAATGATAATGAAGTAATAAAGAATTATTGATCTCATGAATGTGGTTGTATATAGGCAATGTACACCCAAATATATAGTTATAAAATAAACTACATGTTTCTTATTGATTATTATAGTAGAACGTCATGGTTTATGGTGGTAGATCAAAAATCTAATGTGTTTAAGAGTATCACATGATATCAAAGTTTTTCTTAAAATATAATTTGGTTGAATATTCATAATTATATCAGTATAAGTGGTAGGGGATTTATAAATACATAAATGAAATAATATCTAGAAAATCATGGTATTTGACATCATATTTATAAATTTTTAATTAATTAGTAGAACGAACTTTCTAAATGAAAAAAATCAAAACATGAATAACATGTTTTAAACTATAATTATTAGTAAAGTATTAATAATGAAATATTAGAAAGAGGTAGTACAAGTAGCGATATAAATATATAGAAAATCATTATTATTTCAAAATGAATAAAATAATACCTATGAAATCTGGTATGGAAATAATCCTACACTAAAATACGTCTATGGGTCTAAAAGTAAGTTCTTCATTCTTGATAAAAGAAATAATAGAGTGTTTGAAGCTCTTGGAAATGAAGGAATTTTTATTGTGTATTTGTCAAATATTTTATCATGTGGATACTATAATAAAAGTCTTTGAAAATTGATTTAATGTATTGATATTGATGTAGTATAAAATGATAAAAAATAATTGGCACATGAAGAAAATTCATATCATGGATAGAAGTTTTCACTTGAAAATCATTTAATTTATGTAGTTGACCATGATGAAAAATTGTATAGCTCAAGGGGAGTTTATAATTCCAAAAATAATTATTATAACAATATTAATGTTAGAGAAAAATAATTAATATTCTAGAAGATGATTAATAAGGGATGAAATCACTAGAAACAACATTATTAGGGATCTATTAGTACCTATTTAAATAAAAAGGGTGGAGGGTCAATATAAGGTGTCTCTCTTATCTATTGTGGAGATAAACACACTAAAATAATCTTCTGAGGAATAAATTTGGGTCAAATATATGCATAAAGATCCCGAAAAAATATAAAATAACAACTCATGGGATGTTATTATGAGTCCAAATAATAGTAATATCATCATGAATAAACTGGTGTTCTGAAATAAATTGAATGGAAATGAAAAGATACAAGAAAAAACCATGAATTGGTTGGAAAGGGTATTCCCAGATTTTGGGGATAGATATGGATTAATTTTATTTAGAAGTTAAATGACATTAAATAATAATAATAATATTATCTATATAGGTGATGAAAGGATTAATGGTGTACCATATAGACACTAAATTAGGCTTTCTTTATGGTTTCCTTGAAGTAGAGGTAAAAATAAATCCATTGGATTGATTTTTCATTGATGATAATGAAAATAAATTATACCATTTGAGGAAGACTTTGTATTCTATAAAGTAAGCTCCAAGAGAATGTTTCTCATGGTTGGCCCAATATTTGAACAATATCAAATTTTAAAGGGAGGGGTTCATTAAAACCTTCATATATGGAATGAGAAGGATCAATGGATGAATATATTTGTATATTTGGATGAAATTATATTTGGAGGCTCGAATTACAACCAATTCAATAATTTTTAGATCTTAGGAGGTGTGAGTTTATGATTTATCTTATTTGTGAGTTTACAATTTTTCCCTGGCCAAAAGGTGATTAAAATAATGTTATTTTCATCTATAAAAAATATTCCAATAAGGAGATGAACAAATTTTAAGGGGATAATTCATGACCAATTAATGCTCTAATAAATACTCGAATACAATTACCAAATTAAATTGAAGGAAAATAAGTAAATTCCACAAATTATAAACATATTATAGGTAGTTTACTCCAATTGACTATCACTTGAGTGGATATTGTGTTTTCACCATTTCAAGATGAAAGATATCAAAGTTTAACCAATGAAAAAAAAACTGGAAAATTAAAAAAATGACACTTAAGTATATCAATCACACTATAGAATTTGGGAACTTTTTCTATGGAAATTCATAATAGTTGTTGGGATATTCTGATGTAGATTGGGTAGGTTCAATTGATAACTTAAAATCTTCCTCAGGATCAGAATTTTTATCATAGGATTATTTTATTTGTGGATAAATATATATATATGTGTGTGTGTATGTGTGTTTAACATCCTTATATATTGAGTACATTATAGCTACTTGAGAAACCACTCAATTTTTCATTATGAAATAACATCTTTAAGACATTGGAATTTATGTTGGATCTTCTATTCGGATCAAGTATGAGAACTCAAGTGATATACAGTATAGAAAAAAAACCAATACATCATTCTAGGAAAAAATAACATCAAGAATAAGTATCACTTCATAAAGGATATTTTTTAACCCCATTAGGTATAATTAGAGCATGTTTAATCTCATGGGAAAGGTATGGATATCATGAAAAATGAAATATACAAGGTCACATTTCAGATGTATCAGTTTGATCTTGGAGTCTAACTAAATCCAAATACCAAGATGGATCATTAATTCAACCTTAATCCTCCTATAGAATTCTTAAAAATATAAATTTATGGAAATTTTTTCATTTAATTGTTATATTTATAACACTATCTTGAATGATTTTAGAAATGTGATGACACATGGTTCATTGTCAAAGGGGAGATATATTATTATTTTGAAGAAGGAGTTGTGAATATATGTTTGAATAGGGGAGATTAATTCATGTTGGATAAGAGGAATAAGTTTCTTGTATAGAGTTTTTGTGATCTTGTATTTAAGGTATGTTCCAATGATTATATTTTCATTCAAATATTATTTACCACAATAATCATGGATCATATGGGATTTTATTTGTTGATTAGAAAATAATTGATTTGAAACATTAATGTCGAAGATATTATGTTTCATTAAAATTATGAAGTGTTTTTTTATTTGTAACTTATAAAAAACCACAAAGGGGGATAATTTCATAAAAAATATCATATTTTTAGTTATGGGTTATTATATTAAAAAATATTATCTATGATGTTTTCCTAAAAGTTGATATTGTTTTAAAAAAGTGGAATTGGGAGTTCTATTCAAATTAGTGACTTAGGTATTCACTATAGCTTATACCACACTATGTTTAATTCATCCAGTCCTCATTGAGGTTTATTACAACTTTTATTTGTGAGAATTCCTAAAGAAGTGTGATTTTTATATGTGATGTCACCAATGAAAACATTCAAGTACTCTATGAGAGTGTGAGTGATCTTAGTATAGAGGATATCATACTAGTCAAAATTTACCATGTTGTTTCATTTTCCATGGAAGATTGGGTGTCTACCTATGAAACAAAAGGTATCCCACTATGGGCGTGGAAGAAGAAATGCGATACAGAATACACTACTTCATTGGGTGTGCTGTACAAAAAATACAACTATTAAACATGGGAGGCTCACTATGACCTTTGGTAAATATGTGGAAGTTCTACGTTGAATAATATCTATAATACCACCTTGTCATGTTGAAGGATTTCTGTATGTGTTGCAATCCATATCATAGGTTGATTCGGAACACATTGGATGTAATCAAATGCAGTTTCTAAGGTATCCATGGAAGTTGTAACCATTATTTTCCTAATTTTTTTTGGTTTAATATGAAGGATCGAATTATAAATATTCAATTCATGGGTTCAAGGAACACAAAAGAGTGGATCAAAATAGAATATCTGATTCTTGGATGATGTGTGGTGGAACAAAAAAATTAGAGGCAGAGCAAAGTGGAATTTCTAGAACACTTTGGAAGGTTTTAGGGTGTTTATAGGTATCTTTTTGAAAGGAAATGTTGAAAAAAAATGTTTTATTTGATTTATATTTCTCTATGTCTGATCAACAAAAATGTGTGAAAGAGAAACATCACATATGGTGTATATTTAAATCACAATTGTTTGAATAAGATGAATAAAAAATCAAAATGTGTAGTGATTTCCGTAGTATATGAGAGAAGTAAGACTTCCAATCATTTGTGGTAGTGAACAATGAGGTTAAGTTAGGTTGTCCCAAAATTTTAATCATTGAAGAAGTGAGATTTTAATGTTTTTCTGCACTAGAACATTGTTGTTCATAATCCTTTGAATATTCCAATGAGGGTGAACCAAGTAAAATCACCAATGTAATTTAAAGCTTTAATCACTTTAGAGAGAAAGAAAATAACACATTAAAGTGTTCCTAAAATTGAGAGAAAATATTGATAATTAAAGGATCATATTTTAATACCCTGATTCACCCCCTTAAGTTATATTCTTTGATAAATTAGAAACATTAGCATTGTACAAAACATTATATGTTTCCTATTATATTCATATAGATCATATTTTAAATTACATAGTAAGGGATATTCAGCAGTGTGGGAGGGTTCAGTGGTCCATGATAATGGTTTTATCGAGGTTAGAAAATTTGGAAATTGTTATCTCCCAAAAATATATATTACATAGTTTTTTCTTCATATATTTATATTGTACATATTACACTCCACATATATAAAATATTGATGTTTTAATGTATTCAATCATTTTATATTTTTAACTTACGCCTTTTTATATTTTAAATATGAATATTATTTTATATTTTACAGTGATTATATCTTTATTTTTTATATTGTGTCTCTATTTTTTTTATTAATACATCATGATGGTAAATCACATCCCAGATAACCCTTTCAATCCATATATATTTTTACTTGCCTCTAAGAATTAAGATGCATATAGTGGTATTTTATTGACCCAATTTGTACCTTAGTATTTTTATGGGATATTAAAAATGATTATCTAATCATGTTTAGGGTAGTTGGATTTTGGATAGGCAACATATATGATCACCAGAACTCCTAATGTAAGACATAAATATACATGGCAGTCTTAATTATAATAATGGAATCAGTTACCATAGGTAGTCGGGTTTCAAATTTAATTTTCAATATTTATTAGAAATATCTATTTCGAGTCACATATATCATGAATAGGATATTTAGTCTGGCATATATAATAAATCATTGAATATTAGGAATGTGTCTATTTTTTTAGTCAATTATTAGAATCATTTTGAAATTAAAATTAAATTATACTAAATAGTAAATAAATATTGTATTGTTAATTATTTTTTAGTGATTACTTCATTAACATAAATCTTCATGTGATTAAATTTATCAATTTTATAATTTCAATATTTATGTGTATGTCTACAATTTTTTTAGAATAATTTTTTTGTTTTATATTTTCTTGGAATAAAATAAATTGGAATAAATAAAATGGGTTTAGGTGTTTATCTTAATTGATAATTGTTATCCTTATATTGAAAACCTATTCAATTCAAGGATTGATGAATTAATTTTATTCTATAATTAAATATATATTTGTTTTCCACAATGACGCCCTATGGAAATATAGGAAGGGGTTTATGATAACCCAAATATTACATGACCTATATTATATAACTTAACCTACTAGGACCCCCAACCATGTAGGCTATAAGAAAAGTGTTCCACCACAATACAACCCTAAATTGGACAATATATATTAACTAGAATATGTTAGGTATAACTCCCAATATGGGAGGTGTTAGCATGTATCAACCTAAAATGGATACATATATAAAATGTATAAAAGTAACCCGTAACATATAACTTAACATTGAAATCTATATAATGAATTCCTAAGATAGCCTCTATGATAAAAAATATAACAATTACATCATCCATAATAAAAAATGGGAGTGATACACACCAAAACACAAAAAGGAAGTCCATCATAAGAAACTAATATGAAGAGGTCTTCATAGAGAGACGTCTCCAAACATGAATGTTTCACACTATTATCACATCATGGTACTACTATGATCCACCAAAAATATGTACAGAAAGTATATTATGCCGAGTTAGCTTTGGAGAAACCACTTCATCTCCCCATCTACCATGACCAACTATAACTATTGTTCCATTTTCAGAGACACATCTTGTATGGGAACAATGTCTTTACCCGAGTGAGTATAAACCTACTTAGTAGGAAACCTCACAACCACATAAGTGAACAAAAAACCATCAAATCCAAGCCCATGGTGAGTGAATGTAACTAGTAGGAATATATTAAAGAATCTATATTTATCAACAAATATAATTCTCAAGGACATAGAGAAGTCTCGATGATCTCAGCTCTAACCCATGAAGGTCCATACCTAATTAGTAGATCATGATTATCAATGAATAGAAAATCATAAAATATCTGAAGATGAAAACCCACTATACATCCCATATTAAAGGACACCAAGGGTGTTCCTTAGTAGTCACAACACATCCAATATTCTAAATAATTTTCCCATTACCACTACTAGAAACCATCATAGGGGTGCTCACACCTTAGTGAGGTAAGTGTGTCAATAAAAGAGGTACTACACCGTATAGTATACTATTTTTATTTCACTATATCAAAATCTATATGAGAACCCATAAATTATACATAAAAGGGATTAATAACCCCTACGATAGTCATCACTCATGAAAATATGTTATGTAGGGAACACATGATAGATGGGAGAGCCTTTCTCTACACAACCAAAATACATGTGAATTTAGTATGACACTTTGTGAATTAGATTTACCTAAGATTAATACCCCACATGACCTCTTTAAAAATATATGATAGTGCCATAAAACCTAGATAGGTTTTTAGGATACCAATTATAGATGAGGATTATTGTAACACCTAGAGATAATATGAAATATTTTTTTAAAAGTATTTTCTTCGATAGCTTATGTTACTCACAAGAATGATTTTAAACAAAGCATGATATACTATTAAATTACATTTATTTCTTAGACATTGGATTTTATGGTATGTATAAGACTAAATAAATTATAATATAAAATCTATAGTTGTAAAATTATAAATTAATTCTTTCGGTATCAATTGAAAGTCAAAGAGATTTTTTTCATGAAAATACAATTTTTATGTAAAAAATGAATTTTTATATTAATAAATAACATTAATAAATATTTGTAAATTATTTTAATGAAATTTATATATTATATATTATATAAAATATTTTAATAGTAATTTAATACTTTTTTGGGCATGGGATAAGTAGAAACTATGTTATTTTCTTATTTTTTTTTCAAAAAAGTTGTTTTCCTCTTGTGTGGTATTCTTGTTTAAATATTAAATCATTACACATTTTGAAATTGAATATGATAAAATTTATAATTTATTTTTAATTATGATGTTAAATATTGGAAAAAAAATTCCCATATTTTTTTTCAATATGAATTGTAACTGTGGTAAAATTTATCAACTCTGTAAAGGGTAAATTTGGTTAATATCTACTAAAATTATCTATTAAGGACATAATATCTGACCATAATTACTATTATATTAGAATAATTCAACCCTAATCACCATAAGATTTAAATTTAGTTGTTGAATGGGAAGTTATCTCTGAAAATGACCTATATAAATTTTTTTCCCTTTAATGATGGGGCTAAATCCTATATTTATTATGAATGAAAAGACCTATTTCTATATAGGCCGAGAGAGACCCATTTCATTAACCATAGCCCGAAGGCTATGTGGCCTAATAAAATAGACCGAAGGCCGAGTGAAACATCATTACTACTTCATCTTATTTTTTCAATGCCTCCATCTTTACCTATATACATCATACCAGCATCACTACCATTTCACATCATGCCTCATCAACACATGTGATAGAAATCCTTCGAGCGGATTTACAATATTTTAACCCTTGTATTTTTTATTTAGGATTATGAGGGTTACCACTCAGGTGACAGCTTAACTGAAAACTTGTGAAAGGTAACACTGGACACCCATTGGGTGGCCCTGACCAAGTCCAAACTACCCACATGTTCTTTACCTTAGCAAGTGTCTTCAAATCAACCTATTCATAATAAAAATAGTGGGAAAGTATTGTAGGACTTGAGCATGTTCCATTTCCTAGGGGTAGAGAAATGGTACCTACCATTTTTCCACTCTACTAATTCCCTAGTAGGATAAACTTAGTTACAAAATGTCACTCTTATACTTTTCAATATCTCTTATGTGGGGAAATAAGAAATTTATGAAACAATATAAGTGTCAATATTGAGTTTAATGAAATTAATTTCATGGTAGAAATATATTTCAAAAATTTATGTAATTATATAATAACCATAAATTCTTATACACCACTGATGCAATATTTCTCTAATTAATAAAAATATATAATAAATGAATTTAAAATATTAAAAGTAATATAACTTCATTGATTTTAGGAGTCACAAGAAATTTTTAGATAAATATGACGTATGATTAAAATTTTAAGGAATTATATTTGAATTAAATGTATATTTTATGTTTTTAAGTCAAATTAGCTGAATATTTTCTAAATTAGAATGAATATAAATTTATGAATATAAAAATCCTTTTAAATTACTTAAAAACCAAAACAAAATATAATAATTTCACAAGGCTAATAATATATGATCTGAAATTTCATCCCTCCATCATTTATAGTCCAATTTAACCATTTTTCTAGAGAATGAATTTAATATACTTTAATCTTTTAGTAAATTCCAATGATGTATCTCCCCTAAATTATAAAAGAACCCTACTTTGATCTTCTTGACACCACCTTGATCATTATAGATTGAACAAAATCTGGTAATTTCTATTCTCTTCTACCCTCAAAACATTATATAGGATATGATGTTTATTAAATATAGACCATATAGCCCCTAATAAGATATATAAAAGTGTTATTTTAAAGGAGAGGTAATCACCTTAATCAATCACATTTCTTTTAATTATTATTTAACATCATATAAATATATTATATTATTCATAACATATTAAATTAAGTGTAATAAATTTGTATAAATTTTATTATTATTATTAAATTAGGTTTATTCCCCGATTACAATCAAAATTAAAGTGAAAATATCGCTCATTCAAGATTACGACTTACCGTCTCCTTATAGTGATACAATTCATTTCTCATTGAATTATTTCATGGATGGGTATAATGATGGGATAAATTTTTATATATGATAATTATTATATAATTTTAATTTTAGAAATATAATATCATATATACATTTTTACTTGCCAAACTTTTTAAAAATTACAATTCTAGTCATGCGTACGTGTGGACAACCATCTCCACGAAGCAATGTTATTCATTTTTCATTCTTGACATGGATGATAATATGGATTGATTTAATACATATATAATTTAAAAAAATGATTCTAAAATCGTTATTTATTACTTACCTTTCATTTGTTTCATCCATTGAAAAATGGTAACAGTGTTCATGCATATGTATGGCCTACCGTCTCCAAGAACGGTGTAATTTATTTTTCTATACATATCATTTATGAGTGACTCAAAAAATGTATATGATTAATATATATGAAATTTATACAAATATTTACAATCTTTAAATGATTTAACAATCATAAAAATATGAATACCAAAACTACCAATCTAAAATATACATGAAAAAAGAAGCACATATCACCCAGAACTATGATTCCAATAAACAGGTTTTAACAAATTAGTGAAAAATGTTCATAAGTAAATTATATATGGTATGATATATATTATAATATATTTAATATATTTATAATAAATATATATTTATTATATAAGAGGTTCCAATATGTATGAAGGAATTCCGATATTAAGAAAGAGATTTTCTACTCACATTTATTTATGTGGGAAAAAAGCCTTTTACTATATTTTTCTTTTGTGTAATGTATATGGTACCCAATAATTTCTTTTATGATGATTATTATGAAAATTATTGGGATATAAATATCTATATAATTCTACTTCATTCTTTGGGATTATCATTAAAAATTTACCAATGTGGTAGGGGTTTTAGGATACAATCTCTTTTTTTGTTTAGATTATATGTGATTATGTTTTAAATGGTGAAATATTATGATATAAATCATAGTAAACTCATTAATTTTATTATTCTGTGGTTATTTAATGAAAATAAAATTTTTTATTCATTTTCACGATGTTAAGTACTTAAGATACTGAAAATATATTTGTATGAAAAATCAACAATATTTATCTCTTCAGTTAGAATTTATTTTCTACATCTATGTTTTCTAAAAATGTATTATATTATGTTTTTAAAATTATTAAATTTTTTTATAGTGTTATTTTGACCAGTGTTTTACGTTTTACAACACGGTTTAAAAGGAATCATCATTTTATTTTCCAAGTAAGGTATTTTTTTATTTTTTTTACAAAAGTGTAAAGGGAATTTTTTATTTCAACTTATACGACATGAATTGAATTTTACCTCTTCATGACCACTAGATGATATAAATATTCATTCAAAACATTCTATGTTTAATTTAAAATATAATGTTTCCCATAGTATTTTGTAATTTTTTATATTTTAATTGAGTTTTTTTAAAATGGAATGGGTATTTTCCCCAATAATGCTTAACGATATTTTAAAGGAATTTCAATTCATCAAAGACAAAAAAAATTGACATAAAAAATTAGTTATAAGGGAGATTATCCAAGGATACCAAACTTAATATTTGTTTGGATGGTTAATATTTTTGTTAGCTTGTTGTTTTTGAAATCTCTTCCTTTTCCATGGTTTATACTATGATGAAAAGATGAAATAATTATAAAACCAATTTATTTTCCACATTTTATGCTATAATGAGATGTTTATAAAAACATTTCCTTTTATGGTTTCTTATATGATGAATATTTTATGATATTTTCACACACACACACACAGATACATACATATATATATATGATTTTAATTATGTTATGGGTGGTACCCATATCTCCCTCTAATTCAATGAGTAATTATTGATATCACATGAGATTAAAATGGATAGAATGTGGATTGAACCATGTTTAGAAAGGGTATTTTTCCATTACGATAGTCTTGAGAGTGAACTTTAACTACTATGATGGATTGTGGAGTGAACCCATTTTACTACGAAATCCTTGGCGATGATCCTTGAATACAAAAGAAAATGATTTTTTATGTATATGTGTATGCCAGAAAGCTATTTATTATTCCAATGTTATTTTCGAATTGTGTTTAATATTATATTCTTTTATGATTCATGTCTTATAAAAAAACAAATATTTATTTAATGACACAAGATTATGATATATTATATATATGGTATATATTTTTAAAGTTAATCTCATTTTATCACATCCTTATTCTCATGTCACTACAAAAAATAGCAGATTAATGATGGGTTTTTTAGGGGGTTATACAAAACCCCATTTAAATTACTTTCATAGTGGGTTTTGCAAAACCTACTTAAATTATCGAATTTAGAGGGGGTTCAGAACCCCCTATAAATTTTTTACCATTATGTTTTTAATGTTTGGTTGGATTTTAGAGGTAGTTATGTCCAAATCTCCATAATTTATTAATTAGTGGCACTATAATTTTGGTTGTATTTTAGAGGTTGTATATATATATAGATATTCATTTTTATATTAAATGATATATATATATAATGGATTTTTAAAAAAATATTAACAGTGGGGGTCACAACCCCCACTAATCACATAAATTAGAGCGGGTTTTAAACCCCCCCCCCCCTAATCCCTTAGATTAGAGGGGGTTTTGAATCCTCTATAATGCATGACATTATAGGGGGGTTTCAACCCTCTAGAATGTATGAAATTCGAGGGGTTTTTGAACCACTTATAAATTATGAAGTTAGAGACCCTAAAATGTAATACATTAGAGGGGGTTTTAAATCCCCTCTAATTTAGGAAACTATAAGATGTTTTAAACCCCCTCTAATTCAAGAAATTATAGAGGTTCATGAAGCACCTCTAATGCATTTTATTAGAGGGTTTTGTAAATGCATATACATTTTTATTTATTTTTAAAAAAAAATCTCATATAAATTCAAATTTTATAATATATGTGTGTGTGTGTGCCTATTTGTATATATGTATATATATATTACGTAAACACAATATATAGATTTATTTAAATGAATTATAAATATACAAATTTATATATTAAGATATTATATAAATACATTATATAAATAGTTATAAATATAAAAAAATATATACATACATAAATATTCGTATACATAATATAAATGTAATTATAAATATATTTTTTGACATATATAAAATTTATATATGGTTTTATAAATACTATACATTTATATTGTGATTTAGATTATACATATATTATATTAAATCCATTTTTATTGCATATTTATGTATAAATTCATTTATATTATATTTTGTATATAAATATATATAATATAGACTGGAAAAATATAAATATACATTATATATTATATATAAATTTAAATACTTTATATAATTATTATATATATATTGTACTTTACAATATTAATTATAAATTAATTTGTTAAATAAATATATCATTTAATTACATTATATATACTTTCAATTATGTGAATGTATTTAACTTAGTGTGCATACATATATGTGTATACATGATATAATATAACCATATACAATTACATATCAAAATAAACAATATAAATGTATAATATAAATCTTAAAATATATAATTGTATAGTATTCATAAAACCAACATATATAGTTTACAAAATAGTTGTAATAATATTAATAATAATTTATAATCTTATTTTTACACACAAACAAACATATATATAATCATATAAAAATATTTATAAAAATATTTATATTATAATTATATTATATCTATAAATATTATATAAATACATAAATACACAAACATAAATCTAAATGTATTTTCAAATATATGTAAAAATATATATTTTTATTTTCAAATATAATTATATATATAATATATATATACATATAATATATATATATATCATAAATATATATGCATATATTATAAATAAAAATTATAAAAATATATATTATTTATTATATAAAAATATATTATTTTATTTTTATTTATAAACATAACTATATATATATATATCTATATGGAATCCAAAATTTTTGTATCTAGGAAAATAAAATTTATTTTATATACCTAACAAAAAAATTCTTTATTCGGGTTAGTAGATGAATTTGTAGGTATCATGTTAGCCTGCTATTTGATTCCCATCACGAGAAATTTTTATCACTTTAGCGTGATAGGTGGGTGTTATGCATGCAAGCAGTGGGCTCGTGGTGAGTTGTCTATGGGTGGGGCCTTTTCTTGGGCCTGGGGAGTTGGTGGTGGTGGTCAGTGTCTAGGGGTGTTGTTATGTCACATCTAGGGTGTTGTGTCGGGAGAGTTTTCCAAGGGGTCGGGGCATCTTGGTTTGGGTTGTCTAGGGTGGGGGTCGGGGTGTCGGGGGTGTCAGGAGGGTTGTGAGGGCGTTTGAGCTGTGTCGGGAGGGTTTTACATGGTGGGGGGTTGGGGCATATGGTGTGTCAGGAGGGTTGTCGGTGTGTGGTAGGAGGGTTGTCTAGGGTGGGGGTTGGGGCGTCTGGTGGGTGTCTGGGGTGGGGGTTGGGGCATCTTGAGTATTTTCCAGGTGTGGGGGTTGGGGTGTCTGGTGGGTGTCAGGGTGTGGGGGTGTGGGGATATCAGTGTGTGGGGGTTTGGGGTAGTTAAAACCGCCCCTAATTGAACCTTTTTATGGTGAATTTGGTGTGAGATTAGAGGGGTTTTAAACCCCTTCTAATATTACCGCTGCTAAATACATGCTCATTCTACCAGTGCTTTTCCAGAATCGCCTCAAACTAGAGTAGGTGGCCACATTAGCATTGGTTACGAGAAACCACTAATAAATTGATTAGAGGGGGTTATAAACCCCCTCTAAATAAAACAACCCGTTTATTCACTTTTTTGTTTTACAGTCTGTTATTCTTATGTGATCATTTATATCTGCCCTTTTTACCCTTATTGAGTATGTAACCTTACCCCATATTAACCTTCATTCCACCCATTATTAAGAATGATTTAGGAATGATATGTCAAAGAAATTTGACGATTACAATGAACGTAATGGGAGGCTCTTTTGAACTATTTTTTTGTGTTTCCATGTTTCCAAAGGTACATGACCTATACGATTATAAAATGCATGGTTATGTTATGTAATTAATATTCATATACTATGATTTGATAAATATTTATGAATATTCTAGGTCTTTAATGTTGGTATTAGATAATTTTTTAGTTAAAAATTAGAACATAGTATGATAAAATATTAGTTAGAACATTGAGGATAATTCAAATTATAGGATAACATCCTAAAGTGTTGGTAATGATCATGAATGATCTAGGATAAACATAAGGTGTTATATAATAGTGTGTCACAATATATACATGATATAACATATTTTACATGATTATGGGGTTTTTATTATGCTCACTATTTCTCACACAATGTATTTTGGTTCTAGTTAATGGTTTGAACCTAAAAGAACCATGTTCATGCTGAATATGAGAGATAGTGAAATGATTTTACTCTTGAGAAACCAAGTGTTATGGTAGATGGAATAAAAAATATTGTTGTGATGCTTTTAAAAAATTCGAAAGCTATGAATTATGTTGAGATTTTAAAGGGGGGGATTCTATTGATTAATTCATTAGGAAATGTCCACCATCTTTTAGTAAGTCCACTAATCCACTAGTTTCTGAGAAATTGATCTGTACCAATGAAAAGATATTTTATATTCTCTAGTTTTTTTAAATGAGAATATAATTTTGGTTGTTTATAATTTGGAGTGTGAAGTAAATAAATAGTGGAATATTATTAATAACACAAATAAATGGGAGTAAATTTATTCTATAGAGTGGGAATAGTTTAATATCTTATTTTTCAATACGTACTATGCTCATATTTTACACATGAAATAGATAACGATTTCTTTAATCTTAAATTGAGGGATAATGAATCTATTGGTACCTATAAGGAAAATTTTATAAAACATTCAATGTAAACTTATGGAATTATTATCCAAACTAAAATTAAGGTCGACTAATTCTATAGTGTTATAAAACCAAGTCACCTAAGGGAATTAGAGATGAGGGACTTTAGTAGCTGTGATGAAATCATCTAATGTTCTATCAAGGTGGATCTGGAAATTATAATTACCTATCAATCTCATCATTTTGATAAGAAAAATATATATAATTTAATGAAAAATCTAAAAACATGGAGAGAGGAGGATGATATTTCATTTATGCACAAACTATAAAAGGAATCATGGACTAAATTATCTTAAGTGAACTAGTAAATGTTTCATATTTTTAAATGATTTATGTCACGAAATCAAATGCGGAAGTGATGGGAAAACGTTAGGTAATTATGAAAATAGAGAGAAATCACTCTAGAATGCACCATCCACACTTCATTATTTTTAATGCAAGGAGTATGGGTATTATAGAAACCATTTACCAAATATGATGATTATTGATGATGAATTACATAAAAAACATCTTAATTCTAGAGAAAATGTGAAATCCCCTAAGATATCTTTTTGTAATGATGGATATGAAAAATATGTGATGAAAGGTACAATTTCTATCCACTCTCGAACTTTTAATGTCTTATTTGGTTCTATCTCAACTCTATCTTTTAAATTCAAATAATTTTCGAAGGGTATCACTACAACCCCTCAGTGATTGGATGATGAATTAGTAATAAAATCCTATAATAGTACGATGGTCACATCTAAAATATATGATTCTTCTCCTGTTGATTTTTATGAAAATTTGATTTCTATAAATATTATTATTCACTATTTCTTTGAGATTGATGTTTTCCTAGGCATGGATTGGATTTCTTTAACTAAATCACATATAAATTACTATGGAAGAGAAGTATCATTGGATATTATGAACCAACCTTTTATTTCCTATCAGTGTGATGATAAATATTAACATGTGATAGAAATAAAATTAATTGTATGTGTAATGATTCTTATTAAAAGGGGTGTTAATCTCAGATGGTTGGGGAAGAAATCAACATCATGGACATTCATATTGTTCGGATCATTGTGGATGTCTTTCTGGAATTATTTACAAGTATTGTATTGAATCATGATGTTTATTTCTTGATATAAATCATCAATGGTTCTACACCATTTTCAATGACTCCATATAGAATGGACCTGATTGAGTTATAGGAACTAATGAATCAATACCAAGATAATCTTACAAAGGGATTCATTCATCCATGTGAATTAGAATGGGGTGAACCAGTTCTTTTTCATAAGAAGAAATATGGATTAATGTTACTTTTCATTTATTATTGAGAACATAACAAAATCAAAATTGAGAATAAGCATCCCTACCATGTATTGATGAATTATTTGATCAAATATGTTGAGATCAATACATTTCTAATATCGAAATTCATTTTGTATATCATTAATTGAATATTAAGAGGGAGTATATTTCCATGACATCATTCCAAAAAATTTGTGGACACTGTGAATTTATACTAACTCCATTTGGTTTTACTAATTCCCCTAATATCTTCATTGATTTAATGAATAGATTCTTTATATATTACTTTTATTAGTATCTTGTACTCTTTATATAAGATATTATTATTTAATAAAAGCTAAAAGGGGGCCATGAAGGTCACTAGATAATTGTTGTTAATACCCTGATGAAGGATAATATTTATGAAAAAATTTACCAAGTGTGAATTATGTATTCAAAAAGTTTTATTATCAAGATATATAATCTCATGTGAGGGTATATCACAAGATCCTTTAATGGCAGAAGTTATTGAACATTGTCCCATACCAACCAATATAAAAGAGAAATATATTTTTATGGTTTGGCTATATATTCTCATCACTTTTTTGAGAATTTATCATGACTACCTAATTCTATCACCATGAAACCCTGAAGGAATCTAAGTTATTTTAGAAAGATGAATGTGAATAAAATTTTAAGGAACTAAAGTTAATTGTTCTTACTTTAATCAAATGCGGATAAGGGCTTGAATTCTATAGAGATATATAAGAGAAAGGATTGGGATGTGTTCTCGTGTATAACAATATGATTATAGCTTATGCCTCATGCAAATTGAAGGTTCATGAGAAAAAATACCCAACTGATGATTTGGAATAACCTGTATTAATTTTATTCATCAAAGATATCTAGGAATTATCATTAATGATAATGGTGTGATATATATACTAATAATAAAATTTTAGAATATATTTTCATATATAAACAATTTAATATGCACTAGAGAATACAGTTAGAGACAATTAAGGTGATCTAATCCAAAAAGGATATGCCATCTTATTTATTTTGTGTAACAAAAAAAATATCCAATATTCATATATTTTCAAATGATGGATATTTTAATCTTGAAGGAAGGGGAGAAAAAATATATTTATAGAACTACTTTTCAACCATATATCCATGTGAAGTTTAAAGAGGCACATAAGGTAGATATACAACTAAAAAGGAAGGTGATAAATAATCCATAATTTATCCTTGACTGTGATGGGATGATATGTTTTTGGAATCGTGTATGTGTTCCATCCATGCATGATTTAAAGAATAAGCTATTGAATGATGGTCACAGTTTACCGTTTTCTATTCATTCATGTAGTACAAAGATGTACAATGATATTTAATTGTATTTTAAGTGGGAAAAAATTAAAATATATATTGTTGAGTATGTATATCGGTTCATGGTATGTCAAGAAGTTATGACTAGGAAACAAAAGTCTAAGGGGATGTTACTTCCATTGCTCATACCAGAATAGAAATGGAAAAGAATCACCCTAATTTTTGTCATTGGACTCACCAAAACATCAAAAGGGATCAATTATATATGGCTTATATTTTATCATCTTATGAATTCCGCACATTTCATTTATATGATAGATGATTTATCTCTTTATCATCTTTCTATAATTTATATTAAGGAAGTGGTATGGTTTCTTGGGTACGACATTCTATTGTATTTGATCAAGATCTGAGGCTTACCTAGAAGTTTTAGAAATTTCATTAGTAGGATCTAGATATAGTGTTGAGTTGTAGTATGATGTATCATCTATAGATATATTGTAGGTATAAAAGAAAAAGTCAAACCCAAATGGATTTTTTGAGTTCTTGTTATACCATTTTTAATGGTGGTTGGGATCAACACCTTCATCTAATTGAGTTTTATTACAACCACATCTTTTACTCGAGCATTTATATGTATCATTATGAATTACTCTATATTAATATGTGTAAAACTCAATCATGATGTGATTATATTAGGGAAATAAACCTATTAGGACATAATATAGTAGAGTAAATGATAGATAATATTATATCCACTCAATAGAACAACAAAGAAGGTTATAGTTGATAAAATATTTATGCTGAAAATTATCAACATGATAAGGAATTTGAAGTTGGTAAAATGGTTTTCTAAGAATTTCCCTATTGAACAAGGTTATGAATTTTATAAAGAATGGAAATATGAGTTATTGGTATATTGTCCCTTTCAAGATCCTTGATCAAGTAGCAGTGTTATCATATCACATGGTTCTTCCTCCAAACCACTCTAAAGTTCATGAGGTGTTCCATGTATCTCCCATAAAGAAACACATACCAGACCTATCACATTGTTTCGTAGGTCCTTGAAACATTTGTTCTGATTTAACAATCAATGTTTATAGGCAGTTTCCTTTAGATTTATTCATGGAACCGGAAAATTTCAACAGTTCTTCATCCAAAAGGGAACTTCTTTCAAAAAGTATGTGTTAGTTTAAGTTTGAACATTACAATACTTAATAACATGCATTGGTCGGGAGGATGGGACGTCGGACTCATCACACCCTTTTGGGGGTAATTCTTATCTACTCTGGGAATATATTTTTAAATTTAAGATATTTTCATGAAACATTATTAATTTACCAAGAATAACATAAGTTCCCCTTGGAATTTTCAATCACTTATTAACATGGATAAAATTTAGAATCATGAGTATGTATTTAATGTTCTTCATTAATGGAGATATCTACATGAATTTGAGATTCTATATTAATGGTATCCTCTCATATAATATTCAGATATTATTTTAATCATCTTTATGATTCTACTGGTTCTTTAATCCACTCATCGGGGCACTCTGGAATTTATTTTCATCTAGGGAGATGAAGGTGTGTTATGATATTAGGATTGTACCCCTGAAATGGGTTTCCTACGTATCCTTGTGAAAAGAATCAAAACCCTCGTAGTTTGGTGCCTCTTAGAGGGAAACATCATACCTTTTAAGGTCATGTGATATGGACTTATAAGTAAAAGTTTGTTAGCCAATGTTTGGAGTGGGACTTATGTCGAGGCAGCCCAAGTAACTTGGAAAGAATATGGGTTTCCATGTTAGATTATACCCTCTTGGGAATATGGACCAAGGAGAATAGTGTTGATTTGAAATGTTGTGTTTGATCATCAATGTGTCTTCCTACGTATCCCATGTGGATGGGAATCAAAGCCCACATAGTTTAATAGGCCTCATATGAGAGTATAGTCCTTTGAGTGAAACGAGTTTGGGCTTACTTCCTAAAAAGGATGACATGATGACTTAGGGGTTTAATTTTGGGCTTATTCTTAAGGAGGATGCCCAGATTAAGGTAATTAGGGTGGGATTACTAAAGAGGATATCTCATGATCTCGAGCCCTAAAATGGCTTCCTACGTATCCTAGTTTGAATAGAAATCAAAGTTCTCATAGTTCCTTAATCGTGGGGGTTTGTGAAAATGTGGTAATCATCATGAATCTCTAAGACCACGTGAGTCATGATCTTTGTGAGAAACAATAGGAAGTAAAATATACAATAATAACATACACTTTTACTCCTCTACTTATGGATGAGGGAGAGCCTACGGAATCTAGGATGGACATGGGAGAGGTAACGAGCCCTCCCTCTATTCTCTTAAAATTGGACAAGGGTCCAATGAAATGAATAAGGGATGAGGGTTATGGTCTTACACTAGGATGGATGCCCTAAAATTGATCATGGTATAGGAGGGAGACTTCTCCTTTGATTTTATGGAAAAGAAAGTGTGGAATTTACCTTCCATACTAGAGATCTGAGGTTCTAGTTTTTAGAGACAAAAAGGGGAGGACAGACCCCAAACCCTAATCTTCCAAACCAGGAACTTCCCAACACTTTTCCTAGGAGAAATGTCCATGTGACTGCGGATATACATACCCACATACACTCCATGAACCCTAAAACCATTATGAGACAAATGTGGGAAACCTATGACTGTGGATATACAAAACCAAATATGAGACATGCTGATGTGCCTTTTCTAATGGTTTTATAAGTCAAGAGGTTTTAGTGGAGGCTCCAACATAGTCCTTTTCATATTAGGGGACCACGGAAGGAGATAAACTACAATGAATGGATTTAAATAGGGTAATTATGTTGGTATGTTGGATTTATACCAATCTCTATTGCGTAGGTACCTCATGCAAGTGTTCCAAATTGGTACCCCTCATTGTTGCGCCACACAGCTATACCACGCAATTGTGTCACGCAGGTGTACTGTGTAGGTTTGTATGATGAATGAAGAATATATTTCACATAGTGGATCCAAACCTATGTAAAAATTGTGAATGAATTTCAAGACATGCTTATCCCATTAAATTATCTCTTCTCTCATACATTAGAGGGAAACATGAGAAAATTTGAGGGATCTGGGTGAAAGATCTACGCAATGGGAGTTTTAGAGAGTCATTCAACATTTTTAGTCTGTGAAATGGGGAGCCCAACATTGCTGTTTATAGGCAAAAAGGGGACCTGGCTGAAGGATAGTGTCTGTGCAGATCCTTCGCATAGGTCCTCCGTGTAGGTCTTTTGCGTAGGGGTGTAGAAATTATATTTCCACATAGGTCCTCTGTGTAGGTCCCTTTGTGAAATTTATCTGTCTTCCAAGTGCCATAACTTATTATACGTAAGTATATCATGGCTCCACGACTTTTCAAATAGAAGGTCCTGAAAATATCTACACATACTGAGATGGTAAATACACCATGTTTTCTCAAAAGAAACTCGGAAATTTAATTTATTGTGTCGACACCTTTTCATCATCGATCTTGGAAATCCACTGCCTACTCTTGGATGGGGGAATAATTCCACTTGTCCATCGATATGGAGTATTATTTTGGAACATAGAAATCCATCTTACATCTTCTTCCTTCACGGTGAAAATATATTTACTTACACATGAAATTTTTTCTATTGATAATCATATCTTCACACTATGGAAAAGTTCAGGGAACACACATCATGGAGTATAAAAAATACCCCCTTAGAATTTGATTCATTCAGAATTAAATGAATCATGTTCTATGGTAAAATTAGGGAACTTTGACACATTCCAATGTCATTTGGTAAGATTTGGAGCTACATCATGTTTGGAAAGATGCTCAAATATTTTCCTAAGACAAAGTGCTTAGCCAGCATATTTTGACTGTTACTAGGGTCCTATGGATGATCCAACATTAATTGTGTCGTTTGACATTTTATTTCTCAATATTACCTAAATTAGACAAAATTTACATTTAGTGATCTAGGAATCGACTTTTTTTCAGAGTTCCCTTTGAGGGTATTCAATCTGGTGAGTACTACATCTTTTGTGGTTGACAGTTTAGAGTCAAGCATGTTGGACTATAAAAGGATAATGTTTAAGGTCGAAATAGATTTGACCCTACATTTTGAAATTAGATCCCAAAAAAGACTCAAAGGAAAATAATTTCTATAATATTGTTTAGATATTTCCAAGAAGAATCTTGAGCCATGATATTTATGGTCACTAAAATTAAAACATATATCAACATAAGAGGAGTCTCTTCCAAGAACGAAGTTACCATTACTTAAAAAACCCATTATGAGAGTTCTGTTAAGGAGGGAAAACTATAGCATATGCTACATATCCAAATAGTGGAATCTTTTTACTGACATGCCCATTATGTAGGCAACTTATGCAGGGCCACCTAAGGGAACATATTACATAGTCAATAAAAATAGCTCTTATGAATTTAACATTTTACTGTTGATAGATAAGAGAAAATAATATTTGGGTGAAAGAAGACCATAGTGGGTGGCTTTTCCAAGGAAATGGATTTCAAGATTAAAGGGATATTTTATGCCAACATATGTCATGAATAAAAAAACCACTTCTATACAAATTTGGTGTATGAAAAATGGTTAAAATTTATCAGAAAGGGGAATTTATGACATCATATTGTGTAGTTTTATGTCATGTAGGGAATACATTATATTGTATAGTTTTAAGTCATGCAGTGAGGACATTGTACTGTTCATTTTTAAGTCATGCAGTAAGGACATTGTGTGGATTTAATTTAAGGGATTTATCTCTGACCAATGGTATGAGACTTTCCAAATTTCTTGATATTTTGTATTAAAACATACTACCATATTAAGGTATGTAATGTAAAGTCGTAAACTGTGATTTGGGAATTTCTAAATCCGAAGAATTATATGGGGAGAGGGAAAAATACATTAGAGAAGTTCTTTCTAAGAATGAAGTTACCATTATTTGAAAAAACTGTTATGGTGTTTATGTTATACAGGGCCAACTGGAGCATATGTTGCATATCCAAATAATGGAATTTTTTTTAGAGGCCCATTATGTAGGAAACTTTTATGAAAGGCCATGTAAGGGAACGTACTGCCCAGTCAGGGAAAATAGATCCTAAGAATTTAACATTTTATTGCTAAAAGATGAAGATAGTTTATGGAGATTCATATTTTCTGAAGAAAAGATCTTGGTTAATGAATAAAGGTACCTAAATATGGAAAGTTTATTTCCAACTAAGAGTTCCAAAGAATCAGATAAATAAGACTTCTATGAAGGTCCGTCCCAAAAATAGGAGGTATGATGTCTGTAGTTTAAGGTTATACAACTTGGACCAGAAATGGAAACAGTATATGATATGTGGACAAGTGATTCAAAGGTTATTTCATATTTCTTTTAAAACATGGAGAGCGAAATTTGTAAACCATGGTATTGAAGAGTTTCATATTGAGAGAATGATAATGGGAAAAATATACCTGAATGATGTTTTTGAATATAGATTCTTGTATATTGTCATCAATGTTTAAAGGGGAAAACGATACTATTACCAAGAATGAAATTACCATCATTTGAAAAACCTATTTTTGGGGTTGTATTATGTAGGTCCAACTAGGGAATATGATTCATATCCAAATAGTTGCATCTTTTGACTGACATACCAATTATGTAAGCAACTTCTGCAAGGCCACCTAAGGGAACATACTACATAGTCGAGAAAAAGAGATATTAGGTATTTGAAAATATGTCACCAGAAACCATAATAAAGATTATGAAGATCTAGAAAATATTCAAGATTAAGAGTCTGAAATATAGAAGGGGTAATGTTCAATAAGCAGAAGATACATTTGAATCAATATTGGCCATGAATCTGACGTCCTTTACATAGATCTGACTCATATGAAAAATGGAGACTTTCTTTTTTCCTTTTGAATTAATATTGCACAGTGCAGTTTTATGTCATGTAGTGTGGACATTATAGTGTTTAGTTTAAAGTCATGTAGTGAAGAAGTTGATCGACCCATAATAAATTGAGACACCTTATTTATATAAAGAATCATTTTACCAAATTTCTAAGCCCATGTGAGTTATGCTCAGTGTGAGTAACAAGGAGCAGTAAGGGTTTCATCAATAACACAAAGGTGACACACGTGAAGAATAGGGGTGTTAGATTTCCATGCAGTTTAACATCATGTAGTAATAATGAAGATGAACCAATATGAAAAGAATGAATTTTGGTAGCTGGACTAAGGGGTAAAACCCAAGTGTCACTCCATGTCTTGCTGAGGGAAAGAATCAAGCCATATGTAATTCATTAAACATTCCCTATATTGGATTGGATTCTTACAAAAGAAATAAAGGGTTTTTTATATTATGGTTGGGACCAATATTAGAGATCTATGCATCTCTATGTATCTCATATAGATGAAAATCAATCTGTATGTAGTTCATTAAACATTCATTTCCACACTAATCAAATTTGACATGGGAGACCTGGCTTTAACACATTTTTTAGAAGGATGATTAAATTTAAGACACAAGATGGTATGAAAGTCAAATAATGTTTCTTAAAAGAGAACTCTATATAGATCAAGTTCATATATAGGATAAGAAAAGGGAAATAATAATTTTGTTTTTTTAGTTCGGTGTAATATTAGATATCTAGGCGTCTCTAAGTATCTCAAATAGATGAGAATCAAGCCACACCTAGTTCTTGAAACAAGGTTCCTATGCAAATCTGACCCAGACATAGGGAAGGGAGGGACTAACGTGACACTAAGTAATAGCAATGATGTCCATGATTCTTTCTTATGGACTCTCCTAACATCAAGTAGAGAAGATGTTAGTAATAAACTTTAATGTCGCTTAATGAGGACAAATAGTATCATGCAGCTTAAGGTCATGCGATAAAGGCAAAGATGCTACACATTTTAACATCATGCGGCATGGACGCTTATGGTTGTTATTCAGTTTAAGGTCTTCAAACTAGGACTTTGTACTGTGCTGCTTTCAGTCTAATAGTAAGGACACGAGGGCTGTAAAGTTTTTAGTCTTGTAGCTGGGACATTTGTGCAACTACACAAAGCATTTATTCAAGAATCTTGCATTGGTTGGAGTTTTAATAAGCTCTCCATCCAATGATATTAAGGCCTAATATCCATTTAAGTATACCTTATGTATGGAATAAGGTCCTTCCCACTTTGGATAAGTCTTTGGAGGTTTCTTTCCTGGTACCATTGCAGTCCTAAGTACCAATATCAATTCTACATGAAGAAATGAATGGAGGAGAACTTTCTGGTTAAAATCATGCACTATTATGTTTAGATAGACTTATAAATGATTCAAACTATGCAATCTTTTTTCGTCTAATAATTCCAGCTCATTGAACTATTTCTAAGACCTCTCATATGCAGACAATTGATCACAGATTGAAACTCCGAGGGAAGGAAATTGCATTTCAATTGGCAAGACTGATTCTGTTCCGTATACCAATGAATAAGGGGCTACCTAAGTGGAAGTATGAGTAATAGTCCGATAAGCCCATAAAACATGAAAAAGTTTATCATGCCATGATTTCTTATCTTTATCCACCATATTCTGGAGTATATTTCATAAGGTCATATTGATAGACTCTATCTGTTCATTGGCCGCCGCATGATAGAGAGATGAATGGTTGGACTTGATATTGTGCTCCTGATATAACTTTTTTACCTCAATATAATAGAAATTAGTGCCATTTTCCCTTAATATAGTATAAGGGACACCAAATCTAGTGATGAAGTTAGTTTGGAAAAAACTAACAGTTATTTTGTCTCCAGCTTCATTGAGAGGAATTAACTCAACCCATTCAGGAAAGAAGTCAGTTGTAGTAAAAATGAACTTGAACTACCAAGCCCTAGCTGGAGGATAAGGTCATATTACATCCATTCTTCATGTGGAAAATGGCCAAGAGTATATAGCTTTATGTTGCAACTCCGGCGGTTGATGAATGATGTTGGCATGCATTTTGAAAGGATGACATCTATTATTGAAAATATATGCAATCCTACATCATTTAAGGCCAAAAGTATCCAAGACTTCATATTTGATCAGAAATCCCATGCCCATACCAGTGAGAACCACAAGATCCGGAATGTACTTATTTTATGATTGTGGTGTCTCTTCTCCATCAATTCATCTAACGATGATTCCATCAAAGCCTTGTTTGTAGAGGATCTTCTAGTGATATAGACTATCATAAAGAGTAATATTGTCCACTTGTCGTCGGATCTGTTCCTTTTCAGCCCTATCTGGTAGAAGTAGTCCATTTTGATGATATTCCATCATGGGTGACCTCAATCATGTGGAATTACCATATGGCTCAGAAATAGGGATAATTTCATTAATTTATCCCATTATGGTTTGAACAAATGGTGAGACCATACAAAGATAAGCTATACTGATGACTGTCTCATCCAAATTTTGATCTGACATGGTTGCAGCTGTATTAGCTAGTGCATCAGTTTTGGCATTTTGTGGTCACAGGACATAAGACAATGCCAGCTCTACAGGAAATTCATCCATTAACCCTATGACGTAATCACACTGAGGGATTAACTCTTCTTTTGTGATCGAATATTCCCCATTGTTTTTTTGATTAAAAATTCTGAATCACCTTTTACTTTAATGTGACTCACTTGTACCTGAATTTCCAACTCCAAGCATGCAATGAGAGCTTGATATTCTACTTCATTGTTGGTACCGCCTTCTGGTAACAAAAAGGAATAAGGAAATACTACCTTTTCATGGGAAATAATGGAAACTCTTAACCCAACCTTTTTGAGTTTAGGATTTTTCATTATCTCCCCTTTTGGACTTCTAGATGAACCATCAAAATATATTTCACATGTTTGAGGACTATCTTGATTAGGAATGTCCTCTTCATCAGGAAGTTTAGTATTCAATGATGTATCTTCTGCAGATGGATGTTCACCAAGGATGTCTGCTAGACCTTGGCCTTTTATTTCTTTCTGGGGCACAAACTAGATATCAAACTGTTGGAAAATAACTTCCCACCGTGCCAGACTCCCAGAAAGAATATGACAACCAATGATAAATTTGAGCAGGATATTTCAAGATTCCAATTTGACCTCATGATGTTGCAGTTAGTGCCTCTATTTCTGAAATAAAAATATTATTGCAAGATAGCTCTTTTCAATACTTGAATATCGAGTTTTTGCATCATGCATAGTTCGACTGAGATAGTAAAGGTTGTTATCATTCCCATCATCAGTCTTTTGAGCAAGGAAGGCACCCAGTGATCACTCTAAAGTTGTCACATAGAGAATAAGTGGTCTTCCTTCAACAGGTAGCATTAATACTGGTGGACTCAAGGCACAATTCTTGAGGCTATAAAATGTTTCATGGTAGTCTTTAATCCATTTATAGGTAACTCCATTATTTATTAATCCAATGAAAGGAAAACACTTTCCTTCCAAATTGGAAATAAAACTCCGAAAATAGGATAAGTGTCTTTATAGTCTTGTTAATTATTTAAAATTTAGAGGAGGTGACATGCTAAGGTTTGATTTTGTTTTATTTGGTTCAACTTTGATACCAATATGGCATAAAATGAAGCCAAGGAACATTCCTGAGGTTACCCCGAAAGCACATTTCAAGGGGTTCATCTTCAAAAAGTGTTGCCGAAGTTTATTGAATATGGTTTCCAGATCAGCCAAGTGATTGGAACATTTTCTGGATTTTACCACCAAATAATCTACATAACATTCAAAAATCTTCCTTAAAAGGGTTTGATGATATAGTTCATGGAACGTTGGTATGTTTTACCTGCATTCTTTAAGACAAAAGGAATTACCCGACAGAAAAACACACCTTGAGGGGCTCTGAAGGATGTAAATTTTTAATCCTTTGCGGCCATACAGATCTAATTATACCCATAGTATCCATCCATAAAGGAAATATATTCATAGATAGGTGTTTCAACAATTAAACTTTCTATAATCAGAACTGGAAAATCATCTTTAGGAAAATACGTCTTTCGTAGGGGTGAGAGTTTGTTTTTTGAAGTAATGCCTAGATTCTGGGTAAGCCTATGATTTTGGGTACGTACACCTTCTCTATTTGTCTCAGTGTGTACCATATTATGGATATGAACTTAATATTATGATTCCCCTAAACTAGAATCATTTTTTGGAGGATCTTCTGTAATGGTGTTAATTACATTTACTGATTCAAAATGCATTGGGGAAATTCTGTCCCTATCTTTGTAATATCGTTTCCCTCGGTATCTTCCATGAGACTCTGCTCTCCTATATGATGGATTCCCAGGAGCTGTTTGACGGAATGTAACCTGAATGGAATCCTCAGATAGTTCAGTTGTGCACTCTCTTTGTGGATTCTTCCCTAATCAGGAGAAAACTGACTTCCGTTGAGGAGGGGATTATATATGTGAAAAATACCCTAGCCCTGCAAGTTGAGGATACTCCTATTCTTCTTCTTCAAATCATTTCATATTGTTTAATGAATTTTATGGTTGAATTAAATGATCCCCCACCCTTGCAAGCTAGGGTGGTTCTTGAAAATGCTATGGATTAGATTCGCACAACTGCTCTTCCGATATTACAAATTTTGGTTCAGAAATTAGTTGGGTGCATTATTCAACAACAACTTAAATCACCCGCTTCAGAAGATCATTGTTCTATTTCATACATTTGTGTTATCCAATGTCCATCATCCTCTAAGACGGATTAATTTTCAAGATATTTAGAAGCTTGATGTAAATGTAACTCAACAAATTCATTTAATTGGGACTGACTCTGATGAGAGCTGTTTGAAGCATGTTCTTGAGAATACATTTGATTGTATACAAAATCTATTGACTGTGGATGACCATGGGAAATAACATTGCACAAGACCACTTTTGTCAGACTTTGATGATTCTTGTAGTGTAGTGAAATTCAATTCTCCATATGAACCCCATCCTGTGATATGAACACCAAATGGGAAATCATAAATTAATTGGTGTAGCCTCTTTAGAACAGTAAGGCATGCATGCTGAAGGGTTCTCTGCTGTTTATCATCCTTTGGATGTGGGGAGATTGAGAGAGATGACAAGTAAATTTTGTGTTGCAACCCTTCTATTACCATTACTTAATTTTGATATTCATCATATGGTAATACTTTTGTTTTCAAATGACAAGGAGTTTTAGATAATTTGAGGTGGATATCATGAATTCAATCTTCTATATTCAATTATGGAATGTTATACTGAGAATTTTCTAAAGTCCAGAACATGAATGGTATTTATCCTTTAGCAAATTGTGTTCTCATGTTTAACATATATTCATTGTCTCTAAATAGAGGCTTCTCTAATTAGTCCCACCAAAGAGAACAGTCTGTATTAGAAGTAAAATGACCCAAGGGAGGTTTGGTGAATGAATGTTCCCTTATAATGACTTTCGATAGAGAAAGTGTTTCACCCGTCAATGATAAGGCATCAGACATGAATGGGCTTCTGTTTGAAAGTGCCTCAAGATATGAGGGCTTTCTCATCGCTACATTATCAATTATAGAATAATCTTGACAATGTGAAATACTAATGCATAAAAGAATTTCACATCTAATTCTATAACGGGGAGGACTACCATGGTGGATTACAACATGGGATGGATCCTCTTGCACCCTCATCTTCTAACCACGTAGAGGGTTGTCATGGATCTCATCTAGAGATAGGTTCTTTGAATTGACATATTTTCATGAATTAAGCATTCATGATAAAGTGTCCGATGAGGAACATTATAATTACTTCTAACACTCCTATAATTTGGTAATGATGGGATATGATCTTGAGCTGCAATAGATAAATTTTTGAGGGATTCAAGAACTCCAGTTTTAAGAGGAGCCAAATTGCAATTTGAGTCTTGATTTTACAACCGTGTTTGATGAGACTTCTTCTTGGATTCTCTCTTACAATTAGTTAGGGATACTTTCGTAGAGAAGTGGTTATCATGGGAAGGTGTATGTGCCTGCCTTGGAGTGGCCATCAGAATAGACAGATTACATCCAATTGGAAAGGGTGTATGTTCCCGATCCTATTGTCAGTATGATATGGGGGAGTATACCCTATGACCCTCCTCGACTGGAACAGAGGTGTGTATCTACTTTAGGATAGCATGTCGATGCGTCATCCATTGTGTGGGGGAAATTTTATGTGTCTTTTTGCATGGTATTTCTGAAATAGTTTGTTATAATATCCTAACATGTTTCCAAAATATTGGCATGATTTTGTGTATGCACTTTCACCATTGATATGATGTGTTTGGTGACTTCAGTGGTTAGAATGAGAATAAATGTCCATTCTGTATCGGGATTAGGTGTATGTGCTTCATCCTATCCTCCTTTTACAATCAGTGGATATTGACATTACTAATTCATGGGGGTAGAGAGTTGGGTCTTCCCCAAATTTTTCGTCGGATCTTTCTAATTAAATTCTTCGGGTGCTGCCAAACGAGACTATTGGAATGACTGATGAACGCAGGTATGTGTATGTTCCTGCTGGATATTTTTTGTTAAGTATAGTTGATGAACATTTTTCAATACGACCAGATGAGGTTGCAGGAAGAATTAGTTATTGTAAGATGTTGTATGTTTCTGTTTACCAATTTCCACCCCATTGAATTGGTAGGATTCTTTAAATATAGTCAGACGAGACTGCTGAGTGAATGATAACTTTTATGCAGTTGTATGTTCCAGTTCATAGTAATTCACCAAATTTATCGGGTGGTATTGGTGAATTGCTTCTAGACGAGTCTGCTGGAATACGAAATTAGGACGGATGGGTGTATGTGCCCGCTCATTGTTTTCCATCTAGTTAAGTTGATGGACTTATCTGAAGGGGGAAGAGGTAAGAACCTGCTCCCTGTTGACTGGACATTGTCCCCGACTATTCTTCTTGCATGCTTGGGTTAGAGATCTGAGGTTTCGAGTCTTAGAGACGAAAAGAAGAGGATATACCCCAAACCCTAATCCTCCAAATTGGGAACATCCCAGCACCGTTCGTGGGAGAAAGGTCCATGTGACTACGGATATAAAAACCCACAGACACTCCATGAATCCCAACCCCATTGTGAAAAAAATGTGGGAAACCTCTGACTGTGAATATACAGACCCAAACAAGAGACACACTAATGTGCCTTTCCCAATGGTTTGAAAATTCAGGATGTTTTGGTGGAGGTTTCAACTCAATCCCTTTCAGATGAGGGAACTAAAGAAGGATATACCCTGACATGATTGGATTTAAAGAGGGTACTAAAGTTGCTATGTAGGCTTTATACCATTCTCTTCCGTGTAGGCACATCACGAAAGTGTGCCGCTTAGGTACCCCGCGTTGCTGCACCGCACAACTGTACAACACAGGTGTGTCGCGCTGGTGTGCCACATAGGTTTGTATGATGACTGAAGAATATATTTCACATAGGGGAACCAAACCTATGTAAAATTGTGAATGTCTTAAAAAACATGCTTATATTGTTTAATTATCCCTTATCTCGTACTTTAGAGAGATACCCGAGAAAATTTGAGGGATCTAGACAAAAGATCTATGCAAGGGGAGCTTCAAGGAGTCTTTTAACTTTTTCATTCTATGAAATGGGGAGCCCAAGGTTCCTATTTATAGGAATAGAGGGGACCTAGCCTAAGGATGGTGTCTACACAGATCCTTCGCGTAGGTCCTCCATGTAGGTCATCCGCATAGTGGTGTAGAAATTATATTGCCGTGTAGGTCCTCAGTGTAGGTCTTCTTCGTAGGTCCCTTTGTGAAATTTATTCATCTTTCAAGTGCCATAACTTTTGTTCCATAAGTCTGTTTGGGATCCACGAGCAGTCAAATCAAAGGTATTAAAGATATATAAACTTCATGATATGGTAAATACACCATGTATTCTTAGATGAAACATGGAAATTGAATTAAATGTGTCGACACCTTTTCGTCATCGATCTTGGAAATCCACTTCCTACTCATGGATGGGGGAATCATTCCACTTATCCATCAGTATGGAGTAGTATTTTGGAACATAGTAATCTAGTCATCATCTTCTTCCTTCATGGTCAAAACATATTTACTCAGACATAAAATTTTTAGTCTATGTGAGAATCATATCTTCCCTATATGGAGTAGTGCATAAAACACATTTCATGGAGTCTACAAACTTGTACAAAACATAGATGTCATACGACTAGAAAAAGATATTTCTTATCAGGAATAATAAGTATAAATCATGAATCATAGAGATAAACTTCTATGGAACATGACTACTCACATGGAGAAAGTTCTTCATAGAAATCACAAACTTGAATAAGCTATATGGGAATATGGGGATCCAATAAAATAAAGACATTATTTTTTTTTATAAATGTGATGAATTTTTAGGCAGAAATTGATTTTAGGGGGGTATAATGTAACACCCTGAGGTTTTATGAAATATTTTTTCAAATAAATTTATTTTTTTCAACAGTTTGAGTAACACTTATCATCATGTTTAAATGAACCGTAATATACTATTAATATATAGTTATCACCTAGAAATTGGATTAAAGGGTATTAATAATAATATTTAAATTATAAAAAAATTATACCTGTATAATTATAAATAAATTATTTGTATATAAATTAATTATAAATTAAAATTTATATCATTTGAAAGTAAAAGAGATATTTTTGAAAAAAATTTATTTTGGAACACAATGTATTTTTAACATAATAAATTTAATTAACTAACTAGTGAATTGTTTTAATGAAAATTATATATTATATATTAAATTAATTTTTTTAACATACGTTGAATATTTTTCTATGCATGGGATTAGAATAACTATGTTTTTTTGTTAAAAATGTATTTTTCTAAAATGTGGTTTTTATTACATGTTTAATTTTTAGTTTATAATTAATTTCTACCACTTATTGAAATTTAATTTAATAAAATGAATTCTATATTTTTAATCAGGAGGTTCCAGTTTGGTATGTTTTCCCCTTTTATTTTTTTTCAATATAAATAGTAAAAGTAGTAAAAGTTATCACTTGGGAAATGGGTAAATCTGATTAATGTAGTTTAAAACTATGTCATAAAGAGATAATTTCTCATCTTAATTATTATTAGATGATGGTAATTCCACCATTATCACATTATAATTTAAACTAAATTGTTTAATTTACACTTTCCTATGAAATTAACCTATATAATATTTAACGAAAAGAAATTTACAAAGAGCCACTCTCTTCATTTTAAATATCTACTATGTATGGACAAAAGAAATTCAGAAATGAATCTATTTTCTTATTTTTATTCTTAAGGAATTAATTCTATTTATATAAATTTATTTATAATTTTTTAGTAATTATATAATGACATTAAATTCTTATGCAACACCGATATAGTATTTCTCCAATTAATAAAAAATATAACAAATTTTTTAAAAAATATAAAAAGTAATATAATTTGATTGAGATATGGTCTGAAATGGTTTTTTAGAATAATATGACATATTAGCGTAATATTAATTAATTATATTTTAATTATAACCTTATTTTTATGTCTTTGAATTCAAATAAATTGGATTGTGTCTAAATTAGAAATAATGATATTTTATGAAAAAAACTTTTTATTAAATTATAGAAAAATCATATAAAATTTAAATGGGGAAAATTTGGATAATTAATGATCAAATATTACCTCAATGTACCATTTATAAACCATTTGGAACCATTTTTCTTTATAATTAATTTAATATATTTTAGTCTTTTATGAAATTCAAGGGGTGCCCCACCCCTCAATTATAAAAGGGCACCACATTTTTATGTTCTTCGCATAGCTTTAAGTTCTCATTATTTAGAAAAATCTACAATTTCACTTATACACTCTCGTAGACACATTACTGTGGTTTTTTTTCCCAAAATAGCAACCCTAGAGCCATTAATAGGTGACATATAAGTGTTATTTCAAAGAAGTGTTAAGAGCCTAAATTGATCACTTTAATATTTAATTATAATTTTTAACCTATAAATCCATTATATTCTTAATAAAATAATACATTCAGTATCCTCAATATACTAAAATGTTATTATGACTATTAACCACATTTATTAACCCTATTTTCGTCAAATGGAAAGTGAAAATATCACTCGTGTGTACGTATGGATTACCATCTCCATGTAGTGACACAATTCATTTCTCATCACAATATTTTATGGATGTGTATTATGATGGTTTTAATGATTATATATTATAATTATAAAATATTTATACTTATATAATTATAATATCATATTTACCTTATTATCTTCCAAACCATTATAATACGATATCATTGATCGTGTGTATATGTGAACTATCAGCTCCAAGAAACGATGTCATTCATTTTCCATTTCTATTTTACATAGATAGTAATAAGTAAATAATTAGTTAATATAAATGATATATTTTATATATTAATTATTATTTAATGTTTATTTATCATTTACCTTCCTTTTGTTCCATCCATTGAAAATATCCAAACAACATTCATGTGTGCATATGACCTACCGTCTCGATTAATGGTTTAATTAATTTTTCTATCTCTATCATTTATGATTTACTATAAAAATCCATATAATTTATATATATCATATTTATATAATTATTATAAATATGTATATGATCTATCCATGATGAAAATACAAGGACCAAAACCACTGAACCAAACCCTAGATGAAAAAATAGAGATATTACCCATAACAATGTTTTTAATAATGAATTTCTAAAAAATGTGTGATAAAAGGTTATAATTAATTCATATATGGTATGTTATATTTGAATATTATTCTATAATATATTTATAGGAAACACTTATTTATTATACTCGTGTTTCTAGTATGTATGAAACAAGTAAGATCAAAGGTAAGATATTTTCGTCTCACTTTTACTTCTATGGGGGAACAAGTCATATATGCCACTTGATGATTTTTTTTGTGAATTATATAATTATCATAATTTCATATTACCATGAATATTATAAAAATTATGGGGATTTACATATCCATATATTACTATTAATTTCATGGGGATTATGATTTCAAATGTACCAAAGTTGTTGGTGTTTTATGATACATTAACATTGTTTATCAAGATTGTTTATGATTATTTTTACTATGATGAAATATTATTTTATACCTCTAAATAAACTCCTGAATTTTATTCACCCATGGTTATTTATTCAAAATTCACGTTTCCTTTACATAATCAAGATACTAAAAATATGTTTTAAGGAAAATCGACTTAATTTCTATCTTCGATCAGAAAACCATTTTCATCCAAATCTATGTTTTCTAAAATTATTTTAAAGGATATTTTTTTTATTACCTTAAGAATTTTTAAATTCAGTTTAATATAATTTTTTAATTTTTAAAAATTTATTCAAAAAGAATATTCTTTTTGTTTTTATAATGAGGTAATTTTTCATTTTTTACAAAATTGTAAATGTAATGTTTTCATTTATCTTATACAACACAAATAGAATTTACCATAGCTATTAATTCTCAAGGATATGAATTTTCTTTTACATGTCTCTAAATAAAATTTCAAAGAAATTTTTTTCCATAATCTATTTGAAATTTATATATTTTAATGGAGACATTTCAAAATGGAAGGGATATTTTCCCAAAAAATGTTTTAATGAATTTTAATGGTATTTCAATTAATCAAAGACAATCACACTTGAATGAAGTTATGTTTTTCTAGGAACATGATCCAATGATAATATAATTATTCTTTTTTTGGATGGTTTATTTACATGAAAATGATATTTTTAAGAAACATGTTCCCATTCTCTCGGTTATACTATGATGAAATGATGAAATGTTTATAAAATCCATTTCTTTTCCATATGTTATGTTGTGAGGAAATATTTGTGAATCCCAATTAATTTCATGGTAAATTATATATTGACTATTTTATGATCTTATGACACACATATATATTATTTTAATTATGTGATAGGTGGGACCTATATCAACGTATAATGAATTTGGTAAAGATTGATATCTAATGAGATAAACGGGAATAAAATTGGTATTGAACAAAGTTAAACGAGATACATTTTCTGTTATGATATTCATGTGAGTGAACCTAGAATAATATGATAGTTTTTGGAGTGAAATCATTCCACTATTATAGTATTTGAAATTATCCTTGAATAATATGGAAGTTATTTTCCATGATTTTTATATTCTAAAAATATTTTTCTTATTCCAATGTTTTTCTATCATTGTCATTTTATTTGACTCAATTATGATTCATATCTTCTAAACATCCATGAATTATGATAGAAATCATAATGTTGATCTATGATATTCAGGGAATATTATTTTAATATCATTTGATCACAAACATATACTTATTTATTTCTTATGTGATCATTGATATCGATGTTGCATAAAATTACAAAGCATTTAAGATCACCCGTAATTATGTTTACATTACCCATGTTATGATGAAATTCTTTAGGGATGATATATCTAAAAATGGTCAACACTATCATGAACATAATGGGTGAATCTTATGAACTACTTTTTTATTCTTCCTTCTTTATAAAAGCACCAGATCTATATAAATCTAGCGTAGATCATTATGTTATATAATCAATATTTGTCTACTAAGATGTGATATCTATGTATGAATTTTCTGTTCCTTTATATTCAAATTTCCTATAAGTGATATTAATACATTGGGAATATAAATTCAATAGATAGAGGATCCTATACCCTTAAAATGTAGGGGGAATACTGATCATATTTGTTTCCACAAGTTGAGGATCATATGACTCGAGAAAACACACAAAAAACTATAGGAGGGATAATGAACCATTTTATGGATAATAGTAGTGGAACTTAAACCTTGACACAACCACACCAATAAGTAGGGGTTTTATCCTCTAGAACACTCTGATCACCATTCTCAAAACTTTTTAACGAAAATTTAGAGAAAAATAAAACATCTTCATATCTCTCCTTTAAAAAGAATTTAATTTGTAAACAAACCAGACCATTGCAATCTATATAAAAAATACATGGGATATGATAATTGTTTTCTAAATTAGATACTCTGTGTACATATTCCAAAATACAAGTCACAAAGGATCGAACCACACACATGGTAGGCTCTAAATGCACCACATGGAACACTAGGAGGGGGGGCTTCTCGCATCGAGAAGCATGTATCCCATGTGTGTAAAAATATTTGGGTTCATGATACCAAATAGTTACATTAATCTAATATCATGTTCCATTCCTATATCAGTTTTGGACGGAGCTCACTCAGATACTTTCCCTACTCAGTTTTCACTCGGTCTCCTATGCTTGGGATCATGTAGGGAAGCCTATCTTGCTAGATTACACCACCTAGACTGCATGGGGGTTCATATCTAAACAACACTAGACTACCACATATAGGGTGGGGTGATATTAGATCCCTAAATATTAAATGATTGTTAGATTTTTGGCTTCACCCCTTGTACCTTCACTCTAACATGTTTTGTCCATCACTATGCTACCCTATGACTGGGCTATCACCAACTACATGCTAGCCACATCATGGCGCCTTTGAAACTTTAACATCCTAATGCCATCACCAAAACCCATGTCGCATCATTCCCTCAATGCTTCTTACATTAAACAAAGACTATTGTGACCCACTCCTACTCCCGTCTATACAAAAATGCTCGATGCCAATATAATCTAAACCTAGGGTGGAAAGATTCTTCAATCTCACACCAAAAAAGAAGAAAGGAATTATGAAAATAGAAATTAGAAATCTATTTGTTGAATTAATTATTAATAACTCCCAAATACCTAAAAATAAGGCCAAAATGAATTAATAGGACAAGAGAAATGACAAATATGGTATAAAATTTAAAATAATGATCTCTACCTCATTTGTGAAAGATAACTGCTTATATATATCAACAAATCCGTGGTTCGATCATCATAACCAAAATTTGGACTCCCCCAAATATCTACTACACATATAATACAAATGTACCAATATATGATTTCCTTGTGCATAACCACAAATTGATGGAGTTAAGGATTGATTTAAAAGGTGTGATTAGTGTTAAGTCTATTTAAACAATTAGTTATTTAGTTTATTTAATCATTTCCCCCTATAATGAATCAAACATTAAATCAAAATGTGAACTACAATTATGGTTCTCTAATGGTAAATCCACCATTGGGAACTTATAAAGAGTCTTGGATTTATCATATGGGGCTTAATTCTCTTGAGAAAAATCAATTAGTTTGAAGAATCATATACATGCTAGAAATAAAATTTTTATACATAAAATGTTATTTTTGACACCCCAAATTGCCAAAAACCCTACACCAACGCTAAATTTATTTCAAAATTTAGTTTAAAAGTTCAAAAAGTACAAATACCAATTACCAGGGGCCCTATTTAACCATCCAAGTACTAGGATTAATAATTATTTATTTAATAAATATTAAATACCCAATATAACTCAAAAATGCATAGAAATGTATGAATGCTAATTCTAGAGGTAAAAAACATTATAAGATAAATTAAACCATAAGAATTTATTTTAGGTTTTCTACTAATGAAATTTCACTATTTTAATAATAGTAAACTTTCAAAACTCTAATATTGAAAATTAATCATTATTATCTAGGAAAAAACATGGTTCAATACAGATTCACTATTCCTTATATATTATAAAGGATTTTTAATCTACATGAGGCTATCATGTAGTTTGTTATTTTATGAGAGTTTTTTTCTACTAATTTTCTATGATACTTTAGTTTCATCATCCCCAAATTTTTTAGGGTAATTTAACCCTTAATTTAGGTAAGAAATAATTAAATGTATTTATCACATATTAAAAATAATTAAATCCCATGGGAATTTAATTGTATTATAGCTTTTAAACATGATGTAATTTCTAATCAGTTGTGATATTTCATGTTGGAATTCAATAAATTTCACGAACCATGCCAATGTTCTATACTACTCAACACAGGATCGGGCCTATGGCATAGTCTTATGGGCATTCTTGATCCCTGTGGTATGTAAACAATTTTCTAGGCATCAATAATATATTTTGGAAGACATTTCCCCCATTTTAATAAGAATTAATAATGAACAAATTTAAACAACATGATAATAAGTAACAAAATCCAAAAAATACAATTTTTTTTTTAAAATTTAATGTTTACAACATTAAACAAAGCTCAAAAATAATACAACAAAAGGAATCTATGAAATATTTAAAAACCACTTGTGTAACATGAGGGACATCACCTTCAAGACACCACTACCACCTATAATAAGGAACACTAGTAAATTAGGCAACCAACAACCCCATGATACATCTTACCTTTACCTGAGTCATATATAAAAATTTCACATACACCCAATGGTGTCTATAGGGTGTAATCCAAATCCTAGTAGAATGACACCCAAAAGAGAAGTATTCAATTGTATAACATAAAAAGAATAATTAACAAGTAAAATTTATATGAAATCCATTATAACATTATCAAGAATATGTTTTAAAGGGAAACCATTTTTAAAGGGACACATTAATAAAGACCTATTTCTTAATGGAAATGTTTTCAAAACAACACTTGTAAAGGTAAAATTTCCAAAAGAAAATTTTACTATGATAAACATAATTTAAAGAGAAAAATACTCGTGGTGCATCATATGTTGAAAAATAACACCACATCACATTGTTCTCATGTCACAATATAGAACCATGGGTAAATCCCTAGGGGTAATCTAGATCGAGTGAGACACTAGAACCTCACACCTCTATAAAACTTGTTATAATAACCATAACAGTCATCATCCTCATGAATGATCCACTCGATTAGAGAAGCACCCAACATTATAGTGGTATCAATCATCATAATAGTTTTCTGAGTGTTGTTGTCATCAATACATCTATGTGAAATGGGGGTTTCCACTTCTATATCAATAGAATACTAGTTCATGTCTTCTCACCTAGATACACGATATTCCCCTTGTGCTCAGTTTCATGATCACATGTCACATATAACACCATTTTCACATAAACATTTCAATAACTATAAATACACTAGTAATTAACAATTTCACATAAATCAAACCACTTTGTATTTTACAAACACTAAAACCACTATCAAATATGTTTACCACCACTTTAAAAATTCCTAAATCTCAATATGAAAATACACAAGAAAAGAACACAATTGATCAACCTATTTAATATACCAAGCCCCATTCAAATCAATACATAAACCAAGTTTATTTAAAAAAAATGATTCCCATCATTGGAGAAATTTACAACCCATACTAAAGGAGAAAAACAAAGAAAAAAATATAAAAAAAATTCTCATTTCATTTATAAAACTCATTCACACTTTTAAATCCCTTTGAAATCCCAGATAGAACATTCCAAACAATGCATAAATTCATTTTTAAGGAACATTACAATAAAAAATGAAAAACAATTAACTTTCTCTTTATAAAATCTAATTTCAACATGAACACATTCTAAAAAGCTTCAAAAAATACATTTTGCACCACATAATTGAACTATAGAATAAGTTTAAATACACCAACAAGAATTTTAAAATCATCTAACAATGTTATGGCATGGAAACACATACCTCAAGTGTAGAATCTTTTGGAAATTGGGGCAGAACACTAACCACGCCACCACAAGATCCTAATAATGAAATTTCCAACCATAACCATTATGATTGATCCTTAAAGACTAATATTCAATCCTAAAGAGATTACTTATCACATTGCAGATTTGAATCCCCATGAGAGAAGAGAAGAACCCATAGATAAGAGGAGAAATCGAGGTGGAGAACCCGTTAATAGATGTTTATTTGATGAAACCATACAAAATCCACCAAAGTAAGGTAGTCCGAGGGAGCCAATAAGAGGAGAAGGAGTAGCCTAGGGCTGGGGAGACTAAATGGGTTGAGAAAGGGGAGTTTGGGGTTAAATAACAAGATGAATCATCTATTATTTAAATTTTTTAATTACCCGGATAATTTTTATGGTTTTACAAACCATGCAGCAATCATGCTCCTCTTACCTTCTATGAGTAACACACCACACTGTTACCATGCATGCTTTTCAAACCATGCTCTGACTGTGGGATTAGAAACTCTATAGAAATTCCACCAAGCTGTATGGTTTCCTAGAGAAGGGTTCACATTTGGAAAAATAGTGTACTAACCATGTAGATCATGTTGTCAATTGAAAAACTCACTTCTTTCACAATAAACTCCCATAAGAAACAAAGAATGAAATGGGGACCTAGGATAAAAAATAAGTCATTTTTTAATTCAAACATGTCACACCTGAAAATGGTTGGAAAATTGAAAATCTATGTTCGAATCAGAACAAAGGATG
The DNA here is from genome assembly GCA_963277665.1 of Viscum album. NCBI lineage: Eukaryota > Viridiplantae > Streptophyta > Magnoliopsida > Santalales > Viscaceae > Viscum > Viscum album. The sequence goes on from OY728131.1 coordinate 339,556,834, forward strand.
AATAAGAAACTCTGGTGTGACAATTCGCCCCACCATAATGCTTTCCGCCCTGGGAAAGTCACAACAAGGCTTGATCCCAAAAAAACCAATATTACTCCACATTTAAAACAGATTTATTACAAAATTCATATGATATGAAATGAATGACACCACTAATGAAAATAGTGCATCATAAGATTTAACTTAGGAGGCCAAAATGGAATCCCCACATACGCCTTCTTCCCATATAGAGATAAAACACACACATATGATTGATTAGAAGAAAAATCAATCCTCAAAACCGAATAATCCATCCCTTAAAGCCCAGAATACTTCCAAAATTTCCAAATGAAGCTCATACCACTTACCTGTAATTAAAAAACAATCCCAAACCACATATTAATAAACACATCCACAAACTTGATTCAACAAAATAATGGGCTTCATCCATCCCAAATGTTTAATCAATGTAGGAACTTAGAAATAGAGAGCTCCAAATGAGACTACCCACTACCAAGACAACACCATAAACCAAACCATATTATCAATATAGGGAGGCCCGAATGGAATTACCACCATTGGAAATTTTCTTTCACCGATTTACTTTAGAAGGTATTTTCAGAGAGACTCGTTGTGGTTTTCCCCACTATAAGAACCTTCCAACTTAACTAACAAACACAGACCAACAAACCCATCCATTGAATAGGGAAACACCCACCCATGAGAAAATCTATAACTAAAACCAATTCACAAAGGCCAACTACCCAAGGACAACTAATTAATGATCCATATAAAGAAATATAAACCATTAAAATTATTATAAAATGAGAATTCCAAGCCTCTTTACAGTAAAAGAGGAGTTTCCAAACCACATGAGCCCTAATGAGAAAATGATTCCTCTATGTATATTTCCAAAAAACAAGTCCATTCAAAACGAAAAAGCTACACAAGATGCTTAAATTATCTCGATTTTCTGCGCTAAAGACACAATATAGAACAAGTTCTTTCACAGCAATGGGGTTCCTAACTATGCACAAGCTTCACTCTAGGGCCTATGGATGGATCAATGATGTTTGAAGCATCTATTTCCTCATATCAAAAATCTAAAAATACCCAATTTATTACTCTTTCCATTATTTATTGTGTGACCAAACAACATTCCAGGTGAAACCAAAATAACACCACATTCCATGGAACTCACTTTGCCTCAACATTTCAATTCATTGGGATAATTACATAGAATATTCACATTAACCACCATCCATATCCTCAAATGAGATATCATGGAAACAAGATACTCATAGAACACTCCAATATTTATACAGAGAATTTTAGAATTCCAAAAATTAAAAAACAATTATGTTAAAATAGAAGTTCTCAAATGTTTCCAAAACACCAACCTTTTCATATAAAAGAAAAAATAACACCACAAGATTCCACCAAACGCAATAATTACCAAAAAAGAAGAATTATAATGAAGGGGACATTAAAAATATCCATAAAAAAACATGTAATTTTTGAAAATGGACATGGAGGTTTATCATTACCAGACTCTGCACACATAGGGAACAACATGATCCTATGATCGAATGAAACTGGTGAAATATTCAAAGGTAATTCTTGTACCCTGACTAGTTCCAAAACATTTAGGCTTCTTTCCTTCAAGGATGGAACTTTAATCAACAAGATGGTAATATTACCCTGTGATGAGTCAGGTAACCAAAGAAGACAAATGTTTCTTTAAATTTCCCTCATCTACTCTTCCACTTCATGGGGATCCACTTAACAGATAAACATAGGTGGATTAAATTACAAAAATCAATAAGGGATACCTTATATTGATTAATTAGAGGGTATGCTAATGGTGAACCACCCATTTCCACACTTCAAATATGTATCAACTCTTTATGGTTTCATACACTAACCAACAAGGAAACTGAGGTCCCAATCAAACTAGTCTATGGGTCAAAACACACTACAAACTATAAACGAACACAGAAGCACAACTTCAAAAGCTTCACAAAACATTTATCAAAATAACTCAAGAACCATTATCTCAAAACCAACTCTTAGACAATAACCCAAACACGAAACACCATTCAAATTTAAGAGTTATAAAACTAAAAAAAACTCACAAGAAACATTCCCAGATCACACAAAGATTCACACAATGATTACTGGTAGTCAAAACATCAGACCTTCTCTTAAAAAGACTATTAAAAATAAAATAGTCTTGGTGGGTTGTACACTAACCAATGGTATTCCATGGAGGGCCATACATGCATATTATCATACCAATCTAGGAACTTATCCCCTAAGGTCATCAACCATCCATATTTTTCGATGCATGTGGTCACTAATTAGAATAAAAAATGTCAAAATAAAAATTTTCCTCTTTCCAAGACAAAACATTCAACCTACTCTTAAATTAAACATCACATTTAAAAATTGTAATTTTTTTTTTCAAATTTTCACAAACTGCTAAATCAAAAAATAATTTTCCAGCTCCACACATCAATTTGTTTCATCATTCAAAAAACGAAATCACATGGATTTTATCCCAAAATTCAAATTCACTCTATTTTAAATTATTTTATTGGTTCAAAAACCCCCATTTAAAATATATTTAACAACTCTTCATTAAAATAGATCACATTTTCCAAACATTAAATTTTGATATCCACAAATTTTAATTACTCATCCACATTTTTTCAAAAAAACATGTTTTATAAAAATACACATTCTTCAATCTTCAATCTAGTTGATTTTGAAAATTCTTTTTCCATATTCATGAAACCAACCCATTATTATTTAAAAAAAATTATCAAAATATCCAAACAATGGTTGCAGAAACAATTTTCAAAACCCATGAATACACAAAACAATTCATTAGAGGAAATTAGTGTCGGTGGATGACTTGGCCATATGGTCAACGACCATATGCCAATCACAATACCATAAAAGAGAGTATTCTAAGACCATGTTCCCAGATCTACATTTCTTGATAGACCCTATGAGCACACTGAGACCATTTAACCAATTCTCATTTCATTTCCCAAACACAAAACAACGCAGAAGAACCAAAGGATCTTAAAGAATCCCAAATTTACATGGAAACACCAGCCCCATAATGAGGTGTGCTGCCCAAAAATCCTACTCGTAACAAGCACATTAGGTCATGATAGTCCTATCTCCAATATATCTAGAATCATCCCAAATAACATAACCCAAAAAGAGTGTAACCTATTAGAATACAATTTTTTCACGAACAAAGTCATATTTATATATAGATTGACACCCAACAGGTCCTGTGGAATGGACCTAATGTCATTCCTTATCCCCATGGAATGGAAAAAAGTGCATCGAAATCAGCAATATACGTTGGGAATGATTTCACCAATTCCCATTAGCATAAATAACCAACATAAGTAGACAACATTATAAAAAATAAAAAATCTAGATAAAGCATAACAATTTTCAAATTGAATGTTTACAACATTAAACCATACTAAAAAATACTATAATATAAGCAAACTATGAAACATTCCAAAAACCTTTTTTTATCATGAGTGACATCACCCTTATGCATCCACCGCCACCTGCAATAAGGAACACTAGGAACTCCGGCCACCAACATCCCCATGATACATCTTTCCATTACCTGGTTTATATATAATAAATATACAATAAACTCAAACATATATGTAGTGTGTGATCCAAATCCCAGTAGTATTCAACCCAAAATAAAATTATTCGATGCTATAATGTCAAAATAAAAATTAACATGCACTCTTTATGTGAAATACTTTAGAACATTTTCAAAGAATACCTTTTAAAGGAAAACAATTTTTTAGGGAACATTTTCATATAGTACCATTTAGTTAGGGAAACATTTTGAAAACAACACTTTTAAATGAAACATTTCAAAATGAATGTTTTACTAAGAAAAACACACTTTAATGTGAAAAAAATCTCAAGGTCAACTATTTTCCTATGGATAAAATCACATCACAAAAGTCATATGTCACAAAAGAGATCCATGGGTAAATCCTCAGGGGTAATCTAGCTTGAGTGAGACACTATAACCACAAACCTCAATGAAAATTGGTATAGTAAACACAACCCTTAGTGTCCACATGCACGCGCCACTAGAGAGGAGAAGAATCCAAAATTTTATTGGAGGTCAATCAACACCATTATCTTGTTAGTTTTGTAGTCATCAATACATATAGGTGAAATAGGGACTTTCCACTTTTGTATCACTAGCGTACTAGTTCATTTCTTCCACTATAGATACCCTAGGTTCCCCATGCGATCAATTTTATGTTTACAAGTCACACATAATACCATTTCCACATAAAAATTACAAGAAATATAAATAAATCAAGAATTAACTATTTTCCATAAATCAAACCACTTTCAATTATACATATAGAAAAACCACTTTCAAATATATTTTCCACCACTTTCTTAATTCAGAAATACCAATTTTAAAATATGCAAGAAAATCACAAAATCGATCAACCAATTCCTAGGGCCAATACCCTTTCAAATCCACACATAATCAAATTCTATTTCTAAAAACATGCTTCCTATCATATAATCAATTTACAGCTGAAACTAATTGAGAACTATAGGAAAACAAATATGAAAAAATTGTCATTTTCTTTAGAAAAGTCAATGGTATAACTAATCCCTTTGAAAATCCATTTAACACTTTCCACACAGGGCATAAAACCCGTTTTAAGTAACATTATATTAAAACATGTAATAACATAACCTTCACCTTTATAAAATAAACTTTAATCATGAATGTATGAGAAAAAACTTAAAAAATATATTTCATTCCATAAAATTGAACTATAGAACATGTTTAAATACCCAAAAAACAAATTAAAATAATCTAACAGTGTTAGGGTATGGAACCACAAAACGCAAGTGTTGAAGCATCCATAAATTCTTGATAAACTTTAATCGCATCACCATAAGACCCTAAAAATGCATGATCTGACAATACCAATAAATATTGAATTCTACAGAACAAGATTCAACCATAAAGAGATCACCTAACCCGTTGGGGATATGAAACCCCATGAGAGAGGAAAATAAACCCCAGATAAGAGGATAAATCAAGGAAGATAACAAATTACTTTATGTTTCATTTATGAATCCATACCAAATCAACCCATGGAAGGGATACTAAGGGAGAAAAGTGGAGGAGAGGGAGGCGCCTTGTGCTAGGGAGGCCGAATGGGTCAAGAAAGGGTGGTTTGGGGTTAAATTTTGGGAGGACACATACATTATTTTATATTGTTAATGACTTGGAAAAGTCATATGATTTTACAGGATAGTTTTCTAAACCATATGAAAATATTTATCCCCTTATTGTCTAAGGGGAACACACATCTTGGTTAGCCCACACGGTTTGCAAACCCAGCTCTAGCCGTGCAGTTATCCACTATCCAAAATGCCACTAAGCCACACAGTTTACTGGAAGGGTGAATGGATTGAAAAACTATGTATCAGACCTGCACCTAAATATTCAAACCCAAAACTCACACATTCCAAAAAATATCTCGTAGAGGAAACTAATGAACGACCTTGAGAACAAGTATTAGCAAAACAGGATCTTAAAATTCAAACTTTTCACACCCAAAAATCTCGGTAAAAACTGAAATCCACATTTGAACAAGAAAAATGAACAAAAACAAAAAAATGGGTGTGATAATAAACACTATGGATTTAAATATAATGGCGTCCATTTTCTATTCAATAAAAAATTCTACCATAATTCCCTTTTAACAGGTTAACATTGGAATTCATGAAACATAAACAAGGTGTGTTGATATTGATAGATGCATTTCCATGTTATCTTATTTTATTTATTTCAAAAGATTATTTGATTAGGGATGAGTAATATATATAATTTCATGGTTTTAAAAATTTCTTAAAGAATCCTTGAAGACACATACAATGTTATTTAATAACATTACCTTCTTAGAGGTTATGAAGAATATTATATTAGCTAAAAAAAGATATAAAGAATTTTAGGGAACTTGTTGTTTACCTTTTAGGCAGTGTATAACTAGGTAATATTGAAACATGAAAAAAATTTAGTTTAAATTAATAATAAGCTCTATATCTTTCTTAACATGCAACATCATGATTTAAGTGAATTGAGATATATCATAAAAATATAATTTTTTTAATGTCACTGTTATAACATAGTAATTGAATTGGTGGGTATGAATATGAATAACTGTATTATAAAATATAGGTGTAGTGGTCCTTCTCAATAAAAATTTATTTATTAATTGTTAGGAAAAAGAACTAAATTTATAATAATGTCATCTTATGCTTTAAAAATGAATTTTATTCAAATAAGATTTTTCTTTCATTTTGTTCATAGAGATTATACTTAATTTATTTCTCTTTTGGAAATCATATTTTATAAAATAAAAAAAATATTCAGAGTCATTATATAATAATTCACATAGGTTGGTTTTTTATTTTTCTAAGATGACCGATTTATAAATTAATAGTGTAAAATACTGATTTTTAAAACACTATAACTACTTTTCATTGAAAATAGTAATTTAAAAGTCCCATTATATTTTCTTAATTAATATTAAAGTTATATATGATCTATTTTATTCATAAGAATCTAATTAATTCCATTTGAATATTTAATATTCCTGATTTTGATATAAGTAAATTTCTATACTTCCAATGCATTTTTCTATAAACTTTTTTTAATTGTGATTTATGCATTTGGATTAAAATTGACATTTGAAACATATATATATTTAATCTTGAAAAATGGAAACCACATTTAGAATCATGAGTTTTAAATTTTCTAAATAGGTCCTTATTATTTTTATCCTTCATGAATAGTAACTGTGAAAAATATTTATCATCCCAGGAAGGGTAAAATTGGTAAAATTGGTTTAAAACCATGACATAAGGTCTAAATATAATCCAAAACATTCAATTATTTCATTGTATTTAATAAATTGCACCATATTAATCCCAAACATTAATATATTGAATATTTATTCCATTTTCCCTTAATAATGAAAAATGTATTCATTTAAATGGTAAAAATTCTAAAATGCCACTCTCTTGAATTTAATGTCTCTAAATTATTATTATAAAGATAAAAGGGGATATGTGAAATTTTAAATGATTATCTGAATGAATAATTAATTTCTTTATCATGGATATTTATTTTTAATTTTTAGTAATTGAATAATTACCTTAAATGCTTACGCTATATTGACCCAATATTTAACTAATTGATTGAAAATTAAAATATAATATGTGAAAAATTTTAAAAGTAATAATTTTTTTGTAATTATTTAATTACATGAATGTTTAAAAAATATATATAATTTCATTGTTGTTCAAAAGATTTATATTCTAATTACATAACTATCTTGATAACTTTAAATTCAATGTAAATTAATAGTGTCAGAAATGAGCTTAATGATATTTTATGAAATAATATATTTTGTAAATTTATTTTGAAATAATAAAAAAATTTCAAGAGGAAAAGTAGATTGATAAATTGTTTAAAATTTAAACCCTTTAAATTTATGAGCTATTTATTAATATATATGTAAAATTATAACCCTTTATGCTTGAAAATGTTGTTACCACAGTTAATGTTAAAATAAGTTAATTAAGGCCTTAAATGAGTACATATTGTTTTAAATGGAATAAAAACCAATAAAAATTTAATTTTATGATAAAATTTAAAACATATACTCTTTATTATAAAATATATATCCCTTTGGATGCATATTTCTTGATAATTACTAAATTATATTTTATTCTTTTTTTGTAATTTTAAGTGTTTCTCTTCCCTCCATTATAAAAGGACTCATGTTATCTCTTTCATTTTTACTATATGTAGGCATATAAATCCTCCAAAATAAATAAAAAGTATGTTATAAACTTCCCTATTCATTTATTGGAGGTTATTTTATACATAAAATAAATTATAAGGGTCGTTATGAAAGGATCTAAACAAGGCCTACCGAAGAAGAGGTAATCATCCTCCCTAATCACTTTCAAATTATTTCTTCTTATAACTATTATAAATATATTGTATTCATTTTAAAAAAATTAAGTTCCCTAAATATACTAAAATTTAATTATGATCATGAAACCCCCATTATTCACCCTATTTTCCATTAAATGTTAAGTGAATGTATCGCTCGTGCGTACGTTTGTACTACAACCTCGACATAGCGATACAATTCATTTTTTGTCACCATCCTTAATGGATGGTTATTATGAAAGGATTAATGTGTATATATTATATTTAATAAATTATTATGGATTTTGAATTATAATAATATATCTATATTCTTTCCATATAATCTTTTGGAAAATGATAATGTCACTCCTGCACACGTGTGGACTACTTCCTCCACATAGCGATGCGATTTGTTTTTCATTTACGATTTAAATAGATGGTAATAAAAATAGATTTCATTAATAAATATGATATATATTATATATTAGTGATTAGATAAATGGGTATTATTATTCACCTTTATTTTTTCTATCCATGAAAAATTAAAAATAGAGTTCATCCGTACGTATGTCCTACAGTCTTCTTGAAAGGTGTAATTTATATTTCCATATCTACCATTAATGGATGAAGATATATATATATGTATATAATACATTTATATCATCTTTAACATTATTTAGATAATATAACCATGATCTAGGTATAGTCACTTGAACACTCAAACCAAAATTCTCAGGTTAAATGAAACAGTGAACACCTAAAAAATATGATTTTAATAAGGAGTTACTAATTAATAGGTGTTGAAATGTAATATGTAAATAATATATGATATTATAGGCATAGAAATTATTTAATTATATAATTATAGTAAATTAAAATTTATTATATAGTAGTTTAGATTTATTTTGAAGAATTAACACTTGAGGAAAGATTTTTATGTTACAATCTCATTATATATAAGGATTATTTATGATTAAGTTTTAGATGATAAAATATTGTTATAGTATAGTCATTAATCCCATGAATATTCTTATAATATGATTAATTCTTGATATTACCTGTTTTCCGTTAATTTTTTCCCCTTAAGTACTCAGGATTATAAAATAATATTTTTAATGAAATTTTACTTTATATCTGTCTTTGGACGAAAATAATTTTCTTCTATGTACATGATTTCTAAAAGTGATTTCAAGAATTTTTATAATATTCTCCAATGATTTTTTTAATCCATTTCTACATATTATTGATATTTTTAGAAAATATTATAAATTTAATATTCTTTTCATTTTCAAAACATGGTGCTTCTTAGTTTTTTACCTAAAAGGTGAATAGAATAATTGTTTTAACATATAGGAAATAAATCAAATTTCCTACATCATGATCACTCAATGATATAAATATTCCATTAAAATCATCAAATATTCATTTAAAATAGAATTAATTCCATAATATTATTCATTTTTTCTTGATTTTAAAGATGTGATTTAATAGGTAAAATGGTATTTTCCTCGAATATTTCATGAAATATTTTAAATCCATTTTAATCTAATATGAAATCACATGATTTAAATAATAATTTACAGGGGATATTAATAAATGATTCCATAATTACTCTTTATTTGGATGGTTTATGATTATAATAATGAGATGTTTGTTAAACATGTTTCCTTTCAATGAGTTATGATATATTATGAATGATTTATGATCTTGTAAAAAAAATATGAATGGATTATGATTATGTGATGATTGGGCCAAATAGTAAATATTCCTAATGATGGATAACTCATGAGATAAATATGTTATGTGTGAACCTGATTTCATGTTCACAATTTTATTTATATACATGGATTTCATGCCCATAAGATTATGTATGGGTCTATTTTTATGTCCATAGTATTATTTATATACAGTTTTTCATGTATATAAGTTTACATGAGTGATTGATTTAATGTAATAGACTTAATGAGTGCACCTTTTTCAATTTATACATGTTAAAAATGTATTGATCATAAATATTTACACACATTAACATGTCTATGAAAGGATCTCAAGGACCATGAATAATTATTTTTGATTAAAAAATGTGTGAATATTTAATATTATCATGATAATTTATTATTCCATGACTCATGTTTATGATATATGAAAAATTGTTCATGAAATTTGTAAATTATGGTCATGATCTCGTATCATTTTTCTTATCTTATGCTCATGTATACTCATTAACTGATATCTCCAATTTTTCCCACTAATAAAAATCTAATCTCATTGTTTATATGGTTTCCATCCTTAGGTTAAGAAAAATGTTTTTATTATGGTATACCTATGAATAACTTGATGTGGAAAATGGAATATATTTCATGAAATAAGAGATTTTTTTTCTCTAAAAATTCAATAAACCATTTATAGTTCTTGAATGGATCATAATGTTATGAATTCTATATTAATCTGAAATGATAAAATATTTAATTTCAAAATGTATTGTAACTATTGTTTATATCAAAGTTGGTTTTAGTCAATATTTAGAGTTTAGTATTTTATAACATTAGTGAAAACCATGGGGATAATCGTAATAATTGGATATCATCCTAATGTTTATATATGGATGGGATTATGTGGTTTTGCTTTAAATAAATCCTTATTTGGACACTATAAGTGGACATGGTTTTTTTATAGAGGTTATAAGTGTAATTATCCTAAAACGATTTGATCTAGTATATCACAACCATTATTCCGGTTCATAGTGAGTGTCTCTTTACTTTGCACCTAGTTTGAATATCTTTGGGGATATGCTTGGTTAAATTAAAATTTTCCATATAAACCATCAAGAATTATTTGAATGAATTATAACAAAGGATGACCTTGGTTAAACCTATGGTGTCATATATTCAAAATAATGTGTCATGGTTTATACATTCTATGACCTATTTTCCCTAATTATATGATTTATCACTATGAATATTATTTCTAACGCTATAATTATTTTGTCTTAGTCAATGGGTAGAACCTGATTGAATCATGGGAACAATGAATGTGATGTACAATGAAATGACTGCCCTCATGAGTAACCAAATGGATTACAATCTGGGATGCAATATTTTTTGGATATTCTCACTGAACACTCTCGAGATTTGATTTTTAATAATAATAATGTTGAAAATATTAATGAAATAAGGATGGAGAAATATGAAATTTGGTCTTTTGTATGCCAACATCCACCATCCATCAATGGGTCATCTGATATGCTTGTTTTTTGATAAATGAAAAAATATAATAGAAAATATATTTCTGTTTATTTAGTTCATGGATAAAGAAAAATATTTCTACCTATTATTATTTAGTAGGTGAAGAAAATAAATGGAAAAATCATTTTAATAATATGAGTTAAGAGGAAGAAATTGAATCCATGTAATGAAATGATTTTAGGATGATATTTTTAGTAAGTACACCCCTCATATTCTATGTACAAAAAATAGAGATGAAATTCATTGAGTTTAAGTAGAAGGATAAATAATCAATTGGTACGAATGGGGAATATTTTCCAAAACTCACAATGCATTCATTTATTTTAGTCATCAGACATGGAATAAAAATTCATCGATTCTCTAGTGGTTTGAAGTTGTGTATTAAGAAAGTATTATATATAAAATATTTTGGAAGTTATGAAGAAAAAAATTAATGTGAAATCAATGTGTAAATGGTATTTGGAAACCCTCATGTTTTTGATGATAAGTAAAGGAATATATAGTTTCATGGAATATCCAGTGGTATGTCACATGGAGATAAGAAAAAGTTTTGATCACCCACTTGAAAAAAACATAGGAAAGGGAACTCAGATGATTTATTAATAGGAATAATAATATTTTTCAAGTGTGGGAAGCCTAAGCATTTAGTAAAATAATTTCAAAGTGATTTGAAGAGGTCATACAATGAAATTAATGGAGGGATATCTCAATATAACACACCACTCAAAATTCATTTCAATAGATTCAAGTAGTTTGGGAATTATGAAAATCAGTTCCTTAATCCAGGGGATACTTTTCTTTGATATGATAGGGTATGATTTGAGGAATAAAGGGTGAATTATCTTTTGTAATCATATGTTACATTATTGTGACATTATTTTTAGAAAATATTATTTTATTTTGGAGAATATATGATCAATGCATATATATATATTATTAAGGGACTTTATGTGTGATAAAAATTATTTGATTATAATTTTTATGTTAATCATGTATTTATATGAGATCAAATAGTTATAATCCTTAGGTTTCAATATTGTGGTGACATATTTTGTGGGAGCCTTAAGTCAAAATATTTATGTAATAGATTTATTTTAAATATGTCTTTTATTATTAAGGTTTTAGAGATTAATGTATTATATTTATCCATATTGGATAAACTATTATAAAAATTTTAAATTTTATAAATATTTATAGTAATATAGAATAAAATTTTATTCTTTCATAGATATTATGATCAATTAAAAATTAATATTAGCGCTTCAGGCATTAAGTATCAGTCATGAATATTAATTTCATATAGTAAGAGATAAAGTTGAAATTCCTCGAAGCACAACCAAATAATGAAATTATGTTTATCAAATGGAAAGAAATAATGTTTTAAAATTTTCTTATTTTCTATATCTTGATAGAAAAATAATCCTTCAATTTTAAGGAAATGATCTTCAAATAAAAATTTAAAACATTAACCTTCGTTTCTATGGAATCAATGGTCCTTTCCACCATCATATATCTTTGGTTTTATTACCATTAATATTTTCATGACCATGTTCTATATCATTCACTAGTATTACATGGAAAATATTTTTAACCTACATGTCATTAATTTAAATTCACATCAATGTTCTCCTTAGTTGGGAACAAAATTATGTACTATTTTAGGTAACCATTATGTTTCTCGCATCCCCTTTTTGAAATAATTGTATGATGCAAGTTTTCAATAAAGTTATTTTCAAGTAATGAATATTTGACGACAGAGATAAAATTTTGAGTGTGGAATTTATTTAAGGGGGTAGAATGAAATATACTGATTTATTTTCATAAAATAATTTACAACTCTACATATTTATTAATATGAAATACCGATATTTATATTAATTGAAATATATTAACAGAATATTATTATTTAAATGTGGTCGATATAACATATTATTTGATTTTAAGGTTATGAATATGAGTAATATAATTATTAAATATATGTATAATAGTCATTCTAAATCAAAATTTATAGATTAATTATTATGAATCATGAACAAATTTTTTTAAAAATTCATTTTATGATCTAAAAAAATTATTAAAAAAATTGTTATAAAATTTTTTGCATAGAAATTTTAATTAATATTTCCACTTTGAAATTTTTTATTTTATAATATAAAAATAATTTTTGAAATCATTATATTATAAATCTATTAGTGTGAAATTATGGGATTTTCTAAATTGACTAATTTCTCAGTGAAGAGTGAAAATACTTATTTTTCAAATACTATCACTTCTTTTCATTGAATCATGTAATTAAAATGTACCATTATAATTTGGATTTGGTCTTAAATTGTATTATTATCCATTTTATCCATAAAAATGTAATTAATTTCATATGAATCAGTAATATTGATGATCTTTATATAAGATAACTTTTAGACTTAAAAAACATTTTAATACAAACTATCTTTCATTATGTTTAAGGAATTTATATTAAAATAGATTTTGGACAGGTCTAGATATTTAATCTTGAAAAATTTATACCATATTTTGAATCAAGTGGTTAATATTTGTTAAATATGCCCCATTTTTTGTCGTTATGAATAGTAATAGTGATAAAATTTCTCACCTCGATTAGGATAAAATGGGTAAAAATGGTTAAAAATATCATTAAAGGTCACAACATCAACTGAAAACAATCCATTATTTCTTTATAAGAATTAAATATGAACCTAGATATCCCAAATTAGAATATATATCATTTTATTTCCAAGTTCCATTTTTAATCAAATACATATTATTTTAAGTAATGAAAAATTCAAAATGTCAACCTCTTTTCTTTAATGTATCTTACTTTTTTCATAATGTTAATATGGGATACAATTGGTTATAAATGATTATTTAATATAATAATTAATTTTTTTATTAAGGTAATATATTTATAATTTTTCATAATTAAAATATTACCTTAAATTGTTACGCAAAGCTGACACAATATTAATTTAATTAACAGAAAAATAAAATAAATGATTTTAGAATTATTAAAATTAATACAAGCTGGGAGAATTATAATGGTACATGAATTTATTTGATATTTATATTTATATATATATTTTTTAATGGTTTGTATTAAATTTTAATAACTATCTTGATGTATTTTATGTTAAATTAAATGAATAGGGTCAAAAATGATATTAATGATATTTTATGAAAAATAGCATATTATTAAATTATTTAAAATATATAAAAATATTGAAGGAGGAAAATTAGGATGATAAATGGTTGAAAATTTCATGCCTTTCCATGTGTGAGATAATTTTTATATTATAAGTAAAATTATATCCCTTTAATATTGAAAGAGTTATTACCACTTTTAAGGTTAAAATCTGTTAATCATGGGGGAAAACACAAAAGATAAGGCTTAAAATCCCACTGAAACCTATATAAAATTAAATTTATAAGTATATTTATACATTATACAATTTTTCACCAAATATCTGACCATTGAGAATCATTTTTATTAAGAATGACTTAATTATATTTCAATATTTTTAATAATTTCATGTGTTTCCTTTCACTCCATTATAAAATAAAACTGATTTTCTTTATTCTTTACACAACATTGATCCATATAGATTAGACAAAACCTACCCAAATATCTTATAAAATTCTTTATACATTAACTTAAAGTGTTGGTATTTTTAAAATACCATTACAAAGGTCCTTAAGAATGGATCTAACTACTGCCTAGCACAGAAGAGGTAATAAACTTACTTAACCCCATTAATTTTATTTCTTATTCTATCTCATATAAATATATGGTATTAAAAATAAAATAATTTATTAAATATACATTATATAATAAAATTATTTCCCTATCATGAAACTACCATTATCCAGCATCTTTTTCATCAAATGTGAAGTGAATGTATCACGTGTGAGTACATATGGGTTACCGCCTCCATGTATCAATAATATTTGTTTTCTATAACTATCATTGATCGATGGTTATTATGATTTGTTAAAATTTTATATGTGATATTTAATAAATACATTTTATTGTTGAATTAAAATATCCTATCTACCTTTTTACATTCCAATCCTTTGTAAACCAATAAATTTCATGTGTACATGTGGATGACGACAACTATGATGCGGTGTGATTAGATATTCTTTTTTCTTCTATATGTATATGGTTTAAAGGACATATTTAATGAATAAATAATATATATATCATTTAATAATTATTCTATAAAAGATAATTATAATTTAAAATTCTTTCATTTCCTCTGTCAAAAAGTGAAAACAATATTTATGCCTTTATATTCCCTACCATCTCCATGAATGGTGTAATTCATTTTTCTATGTTAAATTTTATTGATGACTCTAAATATATACAAATAATGAAAGTATATGATATTTATAGGATTTTTCTAATTCTTTAGTTTATGGATCCATGATATATCTATAACGACTATAATTATAAAATCAGAATTATCATGAAAAACAAAATAGCAAACACCCCTAAAAAATGATTCTAAGAAGTTATTAGTAAATGGGTGTTGAAATGTTATAAGTATATAATATATGATATGCGTGATCCTTATTCCATGTTCAAAATTTTATGCATGAACATTTTTTATGTCTATAATAGTATTAATAAAAATAGTTTTCTTGTCCATATGATTATTTTTGGATTTAGTTTCACATACAAAAATGTATGTGAGAGATTGATTTACTTATCCTCAGTATAATGACTCATCTTGTTTCCATTTATAATTATTCACAATGAAATATTCCTGATTTTTTTCCACATTTATATGTCTATGTTATGCTCCCATTCCCCATGACTGATTATTTATTATTCTATAAAATTGTTAGTATTTTATAATGTTATTATGGAATTTTATGTCTTGAATCATGTTTATTACCCAACACTGATTGGGTAAAAACTCTCTAATTTATGATCACGGTCTTATACCCTTATTTCGATGTTTTTCTCTTGTATGATATTTCGTTTATTTATCATATGTTTAACATTATTGAGCATCTAAGATCACCCATTCTTATGTTTCTCCTTCCACAGGTTAAGAAAAACATCTTTTGTAGGGTATACCTAACAATTATTCTATGTAAGAAACCTTTAAGATCATTCATGAAATTAGGGGGGTTATATATATATATTATCCAAAGAAACTAAACCTATATGGTTATGGGATGTATTGTAATGTTATTTTTTGAATATAAATATAAAATAATTTAATATTTATAAATGAGAAGTATGGGTCACTGTAAGTATACTATTTGAAATAAGAGATTCTAGAAAGAAAAATCTAGGGGTGAGTTTTTAAAATGTATTCATGAAATAATTACTGATATTACCCTATGTTCTAGGAGATCTCTAGTTGGATCCCCATACTATGTACATTTAGGACACATAATACCTAATTATTCCTTTGTGGAAACATTTTTCCATCATTATGGTTAGTATAGTCACCTGCAGTGGTTATGTTAGGATAGTTCATCTGTCTATGTTAGTTAGAAGCCTTAGCATACATAGACATCTCATATTTAGATATATTGATAATATATTAGGGGAATTAGAACTCCTATAACCTAACCTAGTAGATGAAATAAGTCGGGTGGTAAGATTCCATTATTAGTAGAACCTATTTATAGGCAGAATTTTATTCATAAGGCCATCTTGATGGAATAGGTAAAGTATTTTAAAACTGTAATTCTAAAATTTATTCAAGGGAAACCACTTATATAGAGAGGGGTATGATTTTAATATCTTTTACTCTCACTTTTGTTTTAATTTATACATGATATTCTCATTCCATTATCAATAAGAAATTGATATCTCATTTTTTTATTGTGGATAAAACTATCTTGGAGGCATATAAATATTAATACTCTATTAGGAAATCATTAAAGTTGTATAATAATTAATTATCATGGTCTATTATCATGTGAACACTCAAGTGTCATTAGTGTTTTTTACATTAAATATGTATATTTTTAATTTAATGATAGGCTTGGGATCATTAACCTAGTTCTGAGCCCATATCAACTCATATCAAAGATTTGTTTATTTCTCCTCTTATATAGGTATTTAGTATACTCTTTCTTCATAGTTATAATTTCAATAAGGTCATGTCTGACTAAATTAATGGTATATTTGAACTGTCATATCTAAATGATCTTGAAGTGTGTGAGATAAAATTTAAGCGAGGTAGGTAGCTGGACAATAAAACATAACTTCCTTCCAATTATATACTAATAATTTATTAATGAACTATGTAAATAGTATATATGATAAATAGATAAATTTTATTATGAAAATGAGTATTATTTATGATTATGTGATAATATTTATCTTTTTATTTTTTAAAGAGTTTTAGTGAGAACACGATACTCAGGTAACCAAGTGTAACATTTAAACCTTACACTGATAAGTAATTATGGATAACCATTCATTTTTTAAGGTTATGATTTTGGTCAATATTATTTATTTTGGTGTCCCATGATAATATCATCAATTTATAAAATAGTTTTCATAATATATAATATATTATTATTAAAAATAATACAGACCATTTTATTGCTATATTCAATATATTTTTTATATTATCCCATATAAATGATATGGATTAGTGAATCATCCGTTATTGGGTGTAACAAAATGAAAATGATTACTGAGTAGTTTAAAATTATTCTGAAATAATTTATTATTATTCAAATTAACAAAAAATTAAATATTTCTCATAGGTGATCAAGTATATATTTTTTTGGTGATCATCTATTATTCTTTGTTTCTAGTTGATTGGGTTACTAATGAATGGGAAAGTAAGAGAAAATAAATCCACTATTAATTAAACAATTATTGGTATTATATATTTTTAGTGTAACCACATAAAAATTACCTAATACATAAAATTTTAAATCAATTAATAATATAAACATCATGGAAGAATTTATGTGATATTAACTTGATTTTAGTCATATTATTTTATTTGATGATATAAAATTAGATTGTAGAGACCCGTAGCTTAACGTACAAGGACATTACATTACTTTTTAGGAATACTTATTAGATAACAAAAACACACACACAAGGACCGTAATAGTTTAGTGTCTTTGGAAACTCGGAACATAATCTTCTAATCATGGTGAAAGATCTTCAACATCTCCCATAATGATCTTCCCTTTTTTTCTTACCTAAAACCTTTCTTTATATCCTGGGGAAAAGAAAACATAAAAGGGTGATCTCAAATGCTTAGTAAGGGTAAAAAAAAGACAAATCAATCACATCATATTCATAAGAACATAACATTTTGGAAATCTTAACCTGAAAAAAAGATCATAATATCATAACATGGGATAAATCATAGTAGTGAAATGAAATCCCAATAATCATAACTTAAAACATGAAACTTTGTGGAATACACACATAATCATAGAGAATCATTTCTTATTAGTCAAGACTCATTGCCAACACTATCTTAGTGGACAAAGTCCATTTCTGAACCGAGTTCACTCCTCGTTTCAGTCCTGTTTCACTGAACCGGTATAACCTACCGTTCCAGACATTTCTATCTCATGAGATATAAAATCTTTACCCAATGAATTGGAGGGAGATATAGGTCCCACCCATCGCATAATGATACCATTCTAATGTGTGCCACAAAATCATAAACCATATATCATAGCATAACCCATGTAATAAAAATGGAATTCTTAAACATTGTTACATCATAAAACAATTCATATAAGATAAAGGAATTCATAAAAATAATTCCATCACAACATAATCAAATCAATGTAAAAATAGGTATAGAAACAGAACCCTTTATTATCTTAGATGGAAAATAATTTTGATAAAACACTTGAACTCCATTCTTGAGGAAAATATCATTTCTACCTTAAAAACATTTTTCCTTTATTAACATGTCATACAATTTTAAACTAAAAGAATTTGATTAAAAATATACTTGAAAACATGTAAAGGAAGCTTCTTGGATGTAATGTTTTAATAATCCATTCATGCCATATAAGTTAAAAAACATTCTTCTCATACTTTTGTCGGAAAAGTCAAAAAGTACCTCGTACGAAAAACGACAAATGATTCCTTTCATATATTTTACTATAAACTCAAAAAAGGGTAAAAATGGATTTAAAAAATTGTAGGTGTATGGAAATAATATTACATATTGAGTAAACATAGATGTGGATGATAAAATACACCCCAGTAAATACCAAAGTATAAACAATCTCAGATAAAAATGAGATTGTGATATTTACCTTACCTTAGGTCTGATTTGCTTCGTAAGTATCCGAACCTCATGTATAATGATTTAAATAATGTCATTGATTTATTACAGAATCATACTCATTGTTATTATATCATATATGGTTCACTTATGACTTTATATTACCCGTTCTTTTGTAAATTCCATGTTAAAGAGCGTTTTGGGTAAAATTGTTTCATTTGTCGTTTGTGTTTTGACTTGAAATTATTCATATGATTACTTAGATCATAATTAATTAATTCCAGAATATAAAACATAATTTATATATAATATATATTCAGAATATACATATATATAATAAATCAGTAAATAGAAATAAATACACCATTCATGGAGACGGTAGGCCGTACGTACGCATGAACGCTGTTTTCGTTTCCTTATTGAGTTGAATGGAATTAATTAGATGAAATAAAAATATATACCCATAAATACAGTATCATTATTATGTCATATATTTCATGATTACTTATTATATATACTTTATAATCATTTATAATCATTCATGAATGGTTAACGTGGAGAATGAATCTCATCACGTCGTGGAGACGGTAGTCCGTACGTACGCACGAGCGATGATATCATTCTCATGATCGTGGAATTGTATTTAAATGTATGTATACTATTTCAGAATCAATATCACTTTACAATAATCATATATAGTTATTATTTACACCATTATACCCATCCGAGTAAGGTGGTGGTGGAAAATAGATTACACCATGGCGCGGAGATGGTATTCCGTACGTACGCACGCGCGGTGATTTCATTTTCCGTAGGATGGATAGATGGTGAAATAGGGTTGTTTAATACTTATAATAATATATCAGTATATGAGTGATACTGATTTTATTACTTCATAATGAAACAACCTAATAAGAAAAAGTGGAAGAAGAAATAAAGTTGAAAGAATCGGTAACGGACATTACCTCTTCTTTGAAGCACCTCTTTCAGATCTCCTTTTAGGGCACTAAAATTGGTCTTTGAGGAAGAACAGAATCTTTAGGATGTTTCTATGGAAGTGGAGAAGAGAATTTGTCAGGGGGTGGCGGAGCTTGAAGGCTCAAAGTGGTGTGAGGAAGTGGGGGAGGAGGTTCCCTTTTATGAGGGAGGAGAGGGGTACCTTTGGAATAACTAAAACTATTATTTTATTATAAAGTCAAATTCGGTTTTAAATAGCTCAAAATTTATTTATTTAGAATCTAAAGTGGGGATGGGTCGAAATACTCTCATAAAATAGAATTTAGACAAGTTTAGGTTCCTATTTTAACCTTATCATTTAGATTTAACATTAAGTTAAATAATTTTACTTTTACCGTGTCTTCTTGTGTTCTTACACTATAAGGTTAATAAACTTACTATAACAAGCCAAACGAACCCCAAGTTGTTTATTATTAATATATATAACCTTATATAAGTTATTTGGCCGAACCTTAGATTTTTAGGAATAAAATTACAATTAATAACATAATATTTGTTTTACAAACTATTTTTTGTCAATTTCGACACTATTTAGTAATTGATTTTTTTCAAAATCATAACAGAATTATTAGTTCTGAAAAAGTTAATTAAATAAATACTAACATGTCATATTAACCTATAAAATTAGTGTAATTCATAAAAAGTCTCAAATTACATTTATTATGGTATTTATAACATTAATTATGTCAATATTCCATTAAGAAGATAATTATTGCATCTTCATTGTGTCATAAATAAATTAAATTATTTAATGTCTAAAAATTACAAATAAAATACCATTATGTAGGAAATCTTTTTAGACTTCTAATGAGTATTTATAGTAGAGTTTATTTTATGTAAAAACCTATATTAAAAATGATTTACTTATTAAACTTTGATTTTAACTATTTTAACCCTTCTTTAAATAAATTAATAAAAAATGTCCTAATCTAATCTAAGTGGGCCTAAATGATCATATTTTATTCCTAAGGTTGTTTTTGGTCGAATTACACTTATCCAATAGAATTAGGACATGTGTTAGGGTAATAATAATAACATTTTTACCCTTAATTACCCTATTTACTTTTAACCGTGGTAAAAAAAGTAAAAAGTTACTATTCACCAAAAATATTTTCATCTCATTGAACCAAATTTCACTTACTGACATCAACCGTGTTTCTTGGATTTTTGAAATTCCACTCACAGAAGTGGTAAAATTATGTTTTATGAAAAATTTATTTTTTTACTACCACTTAGTGGTTTCACTATTCATCAAAAAATGAAAGTTTCCAGAAAAATACCAAAAATTAGGCCTAAGCTATATTTGATATTATGAACTCAAAAATGATGTCTATTTTACCATATTCAAAACGTATCAGTTACAATAACTAATTTAAAAATTAATTCCCGTCATCAAAAAAATGGCGTGTTTTTAAGAGATAATAACTATCAAAAGATTGACACTTGTTTATAACTGGTTTAAATGTGAAATTACATCCAATGAACAACATTGTATTAAATTGTAAAAATATATTCTAAATATACATTAAAACTATTCAAATTAATAATTTATCACTATTAATTATTTTGATTAAAAAAGTTATTTTTAATTAAAATTTAGAAATTTTCACTATTCATCAGAATATGAAAGTTATCCGAAAAGCACCAAAATTTCACCTTAGGCTAAATTCGATATTCCAAATCCAAAAATGAAGTCCATTTTGAGAGATAAAATTTATAAAATTTTAAAAGGTGGTTATTACTATTCATAACGGCTAGTTTTAATAATATTTTAATAGCATATCGTTGTTTAGTGAAACTCGGTATTGTGTACTACACACGCTATCGAGGAAGGTCGTGATTACGTGTAATGAAAAGCAAGTCAAGGATGCATGTTGTGCAAGCTTCTTTTGGTGTAGCATACAACACAATACATTAATGAAATTAAAAATAATATTTTTCATAATATCTCGGGGTGTTACATTCTACCCCCCTTAAAATGAATTTTGCCCTCGAAATTCGTCGGGGTTATAAATGGGTTACTACTCAAAAGTTTCTTTAATAGAAACCCACATCATAAAAAGGAATACCAAAACCAATCTTTAAAAACAAATGTATGAAACGTAATGGTTACCCAAATAAACTAATCATTGGGTTTCCACATAAGTGAAAATATGGATATGGAAGAGAAATCTAACCATCATGTTCTGATGGAGAGTGGTAGAGAACATGGCTATGGAAAAGCCAGCAATCAGAAAGCCATAAATTTGTGATGATCTAAGGTACCATCTGATTCATCAGATATAAGAGTACTAGGACAACATTTTTGGTTTTCAAGATCATTTCCCTAAAGTTGATGAAATTTGAATTAGAAGAAATACTTTCGTGATTTTGGTACAGTGTCACCGTTGGTCGTTCTTTGGAAAATTTCCACTTCATCTCTTAAAGAAATGAAGTTGGATTTTTCATTCGTGAAGTGTTAGCAGATCATGTGATAGAATGATGGGTCATTCCATCTGTCTCAAACAAAAGGTTACAAAAGTTATCAAAAATACATAAGACCATCTGTGGTGAGGTTAATCGTATACGATTCCAAAAATGAACTTATACTTCATATATCATACCGCTTAATAAAATAAAACTAGTTTCTACTAACCAGAGACTTCCTGTAGGCCAGTGGTAGGCGATAAAGGCCAGTCGCACTTCAGTTGTGGGTTCGATTCCCACGGCCTTGTCCGACGCGATGGGCTGTCGCCCATCCTGCGGGTTGTCCTTTTTCTAAAACTATATAATATCAAAAGTTCTATCCTTAAATAATACTAACTTATGTCGAACATAATACATTCCAATCTTTAGGCTTATCTAAAATACTTCGGTCCAAGCTCATAATATAAAGAAAATGATTACTTGAAATGTCATCAACCAAGCATGTGAATACCATCATTTATCCCCCATATATCTTGTTGGTCACATTCCAATCATGTGAATGCCTTAATCATGTATTCTCTTGAAAAATGAATACCCATTAAAATTTAGTGAAAAAAGGAATGCTGTCAAAAGTTAACTCTTTCCACATACAGAAATCCAAAAATTCTATATACTCAATCCATTACATAACCTTTCCTTATATCAGTCATGAGCTCATGAATACTATCAAACATTTAATTTTCTCCTTATCCCTTCATTATGCACATATCATCTATATTCCAAAAATATCTGAATATACTTTAATGGATACTGGTACCATTAATCATACACTTTCAAAACTCAAGGAAAGGCAATAGTGTAATAATACTTAGATGTCTCTTTATTCCATAGTACAATGAGATTACTTATACAACATTACACTTGATAAACATGTAATCATTCCACTACCTTCTTAAACCATTGACTGAGCTTCAACAATTCTTTCAAATCACATATCATTTGTAGTCTCTTCATCATCATCAACATAAATACTACTCATACGGCCGTACTGATTCTCTTCATGAGACTTTCCCTTAGGGAATTGGTTTTCATAATGCCCTTACATTCCAAATTTAAAACATTTAACCATTGTTGATGTCGTAGAAATACCATTATCCTCATCCATGGTGTTAACTGAACCTTTTCCTTTGCACTTACTGGATTTGTGTCCTTCTTTTCCACACCCAAAGCATCTTCCATTCCCCTTGAAACATTCTCCTCGATGCCTCTTCCCACATGATTTACATAGGGGAAATTGAACTTTCTTTCCTCTATGATCATCATGAAACTCTATCTTTCTCTTATTAGCCGAGTTAGGAAACTTACGAAATTTGAGTTTATTGATCAGATTATGAGATTTCTGATTTGGCATAATAATGATGGTTGGACTTCCAAATCCCATTTCATTTGGTTTTTCATGAAGAATATCATTCCATTGTCCATAATATCCTCCATTATCGTGAATCATCTTGTTTCCAGCCATTTTCTAAAACCCAAAAAGAATAGTGTTAGAGGAAAAAATCATAATAAAGGGGGAGTAACTTCAATATCTAACATCTTTGGTTTAATATAATATCGTTACCATAGTTATAGGACTATATCCTATATGTATAATTATCCATAGAGACATCCCTAGAGATACCTTATAAATATCTCTAGGGATCTCACTAACGTTCTCGCATCCTAATTTCCAAAGGTTGACTAAACCTTTCCTTTGATACCAACTGCAGAGACCCGTATCTTAACGTACAAGGACATTACATTACTTTTGTATAATACTTATTACATAACAAAAACACACACACAAGGACCGTAATAGTTTAGTGTCTTTTGAAACTCGGAACGTAATCTTCTAATCATGGTGAAAGATCTTCAACATCTCCCATAAAGATCTTCCCTTTTTTTTCTTACCTAAAACCTTTCTTTATATCCTGGGGAAAAGAAAACATAAAAGGTTTAGCTCAAAGGCTCAGTAAGGGTAAACAAAAGAAAAATCAATCACATCATATTCATAAGAACATAACATTTTGGAAATCTTAACCTGCAAAAGAGATCATAACATCATAACATGGGATAAATCATAGTAGTGAAATGAAATACCAATAATCATAACTTAAAACATGAAACTTTGTGGCATACACACATAATCATAGAGAATCATTTCTTATTAGTCAAGAATCATTGCCAAGACTATCTTAGTGGACAAAGTCCATTTCTGAACCGAGTTCACTCCTCGTTTCAGTCCTATTTCACTGAACCGGTATAACCTACCATTCCAGCCATGTCTATCTCATGAGATATAAAATCTTTACCCAATTCATTGGAGGGAGATATAGGTCCCACCCATCTCATAATGATACCATTATTATTTGTGCCACAAAATCATAAACCATATATCATAGCATAACCCATGTAATAAAAATGGAATTCTTAAACATCGTGACATCATAAAACAATTCATATAAGATAAAGTAATTCATAAAAACAATTCCATCACAACATAATCAAATCAATGTAATAATAGGGATAGAAACAGAACCCTTTATTATTATAGATGGAAAATAATTTTGATAAAACACTTGAACTCCATTCTTGAGGAAAATATCCTTCCTACCTTAAAATTTTTTTTCCTTTCTTAACATGTCATACAATTTTAAACTAAAAGAAGTTGATTAAAAATAAACTTGAAAACTTGTAAAGGAAGCTTCTTGGAAGAAATGTTTTAAAAATCCATTCATGCCGTATAAGTTAAAAAACATTCTTCCCATACTTTTGTCGGAAAAGTCAAAAAGTACCTCGTACGAAAAACGACAAAAGATTCCTTTCATATCTTTTACTATAAACTCACCAAAGGGTAAAAATGGATTTAAAAAATTGTAGGTGTATGGAATTAATATTACATATTGTGTAAACATAGATGTTGATGATAAAATAAACCCCAGTAAATACCAAAGTATAAACAATCTCGGATAAAAATGAGATTGTGATATTTCCCTTATCTTAGGTCCGATTTGCTTCGTAAGTGTCTGAAACTCCGGTATAATGATTTAAATAATGTCATTGACTTATTCCAGAACCATACTCATTGTTATGATATCATATATGGTTCACTTATGACTTTATATTACCTGTTCTTTTGTAAATTCCATGTTAAAGAGCGTTTTGGGTAAAATTGTTTCATTTGTCGTCGGTGTTTTGACTTGTAATTATGCATATGATTACTTAGATCATAATTTCTTAATTATAGAATATAAAACATGATTTATATATAATATATATTCAGAATATATATATATATATATAATAAATCAGTAAATGGAAAGAAATACAGCGTTCATGGAGACGGTAGGCCGTACGTACGCATGAACGCTGTTTTCGTTTCCTTATTGATTTGAATGGAATTAAGTAGATGACATACATATATATACACATAAATCCAGTATCATTATTATGTCATATATTTCATGATTACTTATTATATATACTTTATAATCATTCATGAATGGTTAATGTGGAGAATGAATCTCATCGCGTCGTGGAGACGGTAGTCCGTACGTACGCACGAGCGATGATATCATTCTCATGATAGTGTAATTATATTTAAGTGTATGTATAATATTTCATAATCAATATCACTTTAAAATAATCATATATAGTTATTATTTTCACCATTATACCCATCCAAGTAAGGTGGTGGTGGAAAATAGATTGCACCATGGTGTGGAGACGGTATTCCGTACGTACGCACGCGCGGTGATTTCGTTTTCCGTAGGATGGATAGATGGTGAAATAGGGTTGTTTCATACTTATAATAACATATCAGTATATTAGTGATACTGATTTTATTACTTCATAATGAAACAACCTAATAAGAATAAGTGGAAGAAGAAATAAAGTTGAAAGAATCGGTAACAGACATTACCTCTTATTTGAAGCACCTCTTTGAGATCTCCTTTTCGGGCACTAAAATTGGTCTCTGAGGAAGAAGATAAACTCTAAGATGTTTCCATGGAAGTGGAGAAGAGACTTTGTCAGGGTTTGGCCGAGCTTGAAGGCTCAAAGTGGTGTGAGGAAGAGGGGGAGGAGGTGCCCTTTTATAAGGGAGGAGAGGGGTACCTTTGGAATAACTAAAACTATTATTTTATTATAAAGTCAAATTCGGTTTTAAATATCTCCAAATTGATTTATTTTGAATCTAAGGTGGGGATGGGTCGAAATCCTCTCATACAATAGAATTTATACATGTTTAGGTTCCTATTTTAACCTTATCATTTAGATTTAACATTAAGTTAAATAATTTTACTTTTACCGTGTCTTCTTGGGTTCTTACACTATAAGGTTAATAAACTTACTATAACATGCCAAAAGAACCAAAAGTTGTTTATTATTAATATATAAAACCTTGTATAAGTCATTTGGCCGAACCTTAGATTTTTAGGAATAAAATTACAATTAATAATATAATATTTGTTTTAAAAACTATTTTATGTAAATTTTGACACTTTTTAGTAATTGATTTTGGTGAAAATCATAACAGAATGATTAGTTAGAAAAAAGTTATTTAAATCAATACTAACATGTCATATTAACCTATAAAATTAGTGTAATTCATAAAAAGTCTCAAATTACAATTATTTGGGTATTTATAACATCAATTTTGTCAATATTTCATTAATAAGATAATTACTGCATCATCATTGTCTCATAAATAAATTAAATTATTTAATGTTTAAAAATTACAAATAAAATACCATTATGTAGGAAATCTTTTTTTCTTTCTAATGAGTATTTATAGTCTAATTTATCTTATGTATAACCCTATATTAAAAATGATTTACTTATTAAACATTGATTTTAACTATTTTAACCCTTCTTTAAATAAATTAATAATAAATTTCCTAATCTAATCCATGTGGGCCTAAATGATCATATTTTATTCCTAAGGTTGTTTTTGGTCGAATTAAACTTATCCAAAAAAATTAGGACATGTGTTAGGGTAATAATAATTACATTTTTACCCATAATTACCCTATTTACTTTTAACCGTGGTAAAAAAAAGTAAAAAGTTACTACTCACCAAAAATTATTTTCTTCTCATTGAACCAAATTTTACTTACTGACATCAACCGTGTCTCTCGTGTTTTTGAAATTCCACTCACAGAAGCGGTAAAATTAGTTTTTATGAAAAATTCATTTTTTTTACTACCACTTAGTGGTTTCACTATTCATCAAAAAATGAAAGTTTCCAGAAAAATACCAAAAATTAGGCCCAACCTATATTTGATATTATGAACTCAAAAACGATGTCTATTTTACCAAATTAAAAACATATCAGTTAAATTTACTAATTTAAAAATTAATTCTCGTCGTCAAAACAGATGGCGTGTTTTTAAGAGATAATAACTATCAAAAGATTAACACTTGTTTATAACTGGTTTAAATGTGAAATTACATCCAATGACAAACATTGTATTAAATTGTAAAAATATATTCTAAATATACTTTAAAACCACTCAAATTAGTAATTTATCACTATTAATTAATTCGATTAAAAAAGTTGTTTTTAATTAAAATTTAGAAATTTTCACTATTCATCAGAATATGAAAGTTATCCGAAAAGTACCAAAATTTCTCCTAAGGATAAATTTGATACTCCGAATCCAAAAATGAAGTCCATTTTGAAAGATAAAATTTCTAAAATTTTAAAAGGCGGTTATTAGTATTCATAACGGCTAGTTTTAATTATTTTTTAATAGCATATCGTTGTTTAGTGAAACTCGGTATTGCGTACTACACACGCTATCGAGGAAGGTCGTGATTGCGTGTAATGCAAGGAAAGTCAAGGATGCGTGTTTTGTAAGCTTCTTTTGGTGTAGCGTACAACATATTACATTAATGAAATTAAAAGGAATATTTTTCATAAAATCTCGGGGTGTTACATAGATGTTGTTGGTTAATATGTGATGTAAAATAATTTATTAACAACTAAAGATAGAAGTTCTTATGGTTCATGGGATATTCCATTATTTTGGGGTTGTTTCTAGTTTTTTTACCTTTCAAGTGAACAAATAGAGTGTGAAATTGAGGATAAATCTCAAAAGACTATTTTTTTTTGTTTTCAAAAGATCGATCATGCGTCATGAGTGTTAGAAGACTAATGATGACAATTTTTTTAATAATATACATCATTTGGTATATAAATTTAGATTTATTTATATTTTCTTACAAAAACAATATGTAAAAATTGAGTTAATTATGTCTTTGAATAAAAAGGGATTGAAGGGTGGAAATAAGAAATTGGGTTTGGTGAAATTTTTTCACTAAGTGCCCATTGGTATGGTAATGGGTACCCAATAGTAGGGTTCTAGGTACCTATTAGTTTTTTACAATGATTTAAAAACTTTACGAATCAAAAAAATATTACATGGTGCTCTTGAACTAGGAACTTATTTGATGTAGGGTGGAGAGTGGTCCCTCTCTATGTACTTTTTATGTTCCAGGATTTTTTTCTAAACACAAGGGTAAAATTTTAATTTTATGTTATAATTTAGTTTTCTTAAAATCAATATTTTTTATGATAAAATATACCTATGGAACTCTCCTTGTTATCTCTATATCTATCTTATTATTTGAACGGATATGGTTCTCTAGGATACTCTAATACTTAATGATATTACTGTGAGATATTATCTTTGAGGAGACTAAGGCTGGATCTTAATTTATTCACCATATATATTAGATACATCTTTAGTAGTTAGAAAAATCCATCATCTCTTTCCATAAGGAATTATAAATCTCATAAGAAATTGTTAAATTATCTATATTATGGATTATGGTTCACCAAATTTTTTTATGATATCCCCCATCTAATATATTGTTAGAGTGATTAGTATAAAAATATAATATGGTTGTCTAGGATACAATATGAAATTTTTTTCCTTCATTGAGTC
This sequence comes from Viscum album, assembly GCA_963277665.1. Taxonomy (NCBI): domain Eukaryota; kingdom Viridiplantae; phylum Streptophyta; class Magnoliopsida; order Santalales; family Viscaceae; genus Viscum; species Viscum album. The sequence goes on from OY728131.1 coordinate 339,586,763, forward strand.
TCTATGTAAATTATTTTATTCTCTCTGTAAATTGAATAAATAATTTATTAGTATATTTTGTATGTGTCACATTATCGATATGTCTATTTTTTCATTTAATTTAATTTATTATCATTTATGATATGTATATAAAATTTTATATATTATATTTTGGTTGTGTGACATCAATATTTTTACAATATTGATTATTATAGTTCATGAAATCATTGGAATGTGGGAATATTGTACATATAAATAATTTAGTATATATATAAAAATTATTACTTATAAATTGAATAGAGGCCTCCTAAGTGAGTATTGATAAGTGTGTCTATGTTCTTTTGTGTGTTTGTTTATTTTTGATTCCTTTCCAAAATCAAATGTTCTGTGTTTTTTCAAACTTTCATGTCCAAAGGAAGGAGATCACTATGAATTTACGAAAAATTATGCGGAATGAACCTGGGTTGAGAGGATGGGAGTCCAATCACATCCACATATTTTTAGGGGTAATTATTTCTACTTCAATAAACAAGTATAGATATAATATCAATTTTTTAATCCACCCCAAATCCCAGTACAATATTTTTTACCCCTTTTCTAACAATTTTATTGAGACCATTCATAAATGTGACCATAAATATGTATTATATTTTCATCACTGATGTGAAAAATATGTGTGTATTATAGGTTCTTTATATTTTTACTATTAATTACTGATACTAGAATTTATAGATATTATAGAGAACTCTATAGTCTATATCAATATAGGGAGGTAATATGTCTTGTGATATTATGATTGGACCCATGAGAGTGGATTACTACATATCCCTTTATTGGGAATAATAATCCATAGAGTCCATTTCCACAAAATGGGCCACACCATACCTTTTAGGGTTGTGTGAGAAGAACTATCATGGTGACATTTAAGGTTAGGAAAAATTTACAACTTCTAAATAGTCTAGTTCTATATAGAATGATCTACTAGTTTAAAGTATCCGAATAAGTGTTGGTATGGTAATTACGTATGTGTGGCCCTTTATTTTTATCCTCAATGTTTGTAACCAAACAAGAGAGAAGAGTTGAGTCTTACAGCTAGTAGGAGGCCCATATATGGATGTATTACTCCTATATGTTAGTGACTAGATGAGGAATGGATACAATAAATGGATTTGGATTATACATATTATGAGTTCCATACTCGTAAAATTTGGGAATTATGCAAGAAAAAAGATTATTTGGGTGTCGAGAAAAGTATCTTGACTATATGAATTTGAGACAAAAAGGAAATTGTGTCAAACCTTGGTCATCATATATAGAATCACATGCTTATCCCATATGGAAATATATATTTTAGGATGTTGATATTTAACCCTAGTGAGGCTCCCAACATATCGTGGTTAGTAGGAATCAAATATTACATTGTTAAAAACGAATAATTGAATGTCATATATTAGAAACATTCAATATAGTTTAACATTAAGCCATAAGTATGTTCTCTATGATGTTTAGTATATGAAACTAGGAATACGTGTTCACTAATGTTTACTATATGTGTCTAAAAATGATAAAAGAAATGAGTAACTAAAACCTACAAGCCCATGTTATTCATGATACACGTAAGAAACAAGAGGTAATATATGATAGACTATATTACAAGAGATCACACAATTTTAGATTGTGTGGGGATTATGAATTGGGCTACCATCAGATGACTAACTTATCTAGTGACTTAGGTTCATGTATAGATACCAAATCCTTTATTACAAATATTATAACATTATTATTAATCATAAATATCCACTACTACAACAGATGGATAGTAAAGCCCTAGCAACTTTGGAATATTAGGTTCTTGATAAATAAATAGAAACTAATAAAAAAAATTATTATTTTATTCTTTATTGTGTACTCCTAAAATAAATTCTACCTCTTTAATCTATATAGTAAAACCAAGGGAAGACATAAAGAAAGGGGTGAGATAAGAATTATAGTATGGGAATAAACCAGATAAATAAGTATAACATGTTAGTTAAAGGAATAACAAGAAATAAAAAAAGTGATGGTAAATGTGTAGTCATGTGAAAGCATAACATAAAGAGAATGGTATCATAAGATCATGGAAACATGGGAATGTTGAAACTAAGTAAAACATGACATGAAAATATGTCACGACTAACAACCAAGACAATATAACATGGTGGATAGAGTCCCATACTGGATTAGGTTCACTCCCTAATCCCATAAATGATGTCTCATTAGACTAAAACATGCCCAATACATTGGAGGGATATATAATTTTGGTCCCACCCATCAAATTAATTTCATATACATGAATATTCATTCAAAAAAAATCATATCAATCCTTAGTCATAAATATAATAAAAATCCATGGAAGGAAATGGGTTACAGAATATTGTCTCATATCACAATAAAAATATATTCCTTAAAGAAGGAATTTGAGAGATGGTTATAATGAATGTATTACCCAATAAAAATAAGGGAGAATAATCTTGGAATACATGTGAGAGAAATGTATACAAAATTTAATATCATTCCACAGCTTTAAAGACTAAGAATGTGAGTTAGGGAGAGAATGGTCATTACTAGAAGAAAAGGAGAGCGTGGGGTTAGAAAGATCCATTACTTTGACATCAATTTTTCACATGCGTTCTTTATGTCCCAAATCAATAAAATTAAGTAAATTTATTATTTTCTTATGAACCTTTTTCATGTTTATTATTCCTATTATTTTAATTATTACGATTTCATATTCAATTACTTAACCAATGAATTTCATGTTGGACCTTTTAATGGTAAATGACACATATGTCAAAAATAAATTTGGTTAGTTGGATAAGGTCAAATAGAATATTAATTAATCATCAAAAAATGGTAAAAATTAAATAATTATAAATTTATACATAAACTTTTATTTTTTTTATTAACCATGAAATTGTTTTAAGAAAAATGAACTATGTTACAATCATGAAGATGGTAGTTTGTACGTATGCATGAGAAATATTTCCATTTTTTGAAGATCATGATGAAAAGAAGGTAAATGTTTTTTAATAACTCCATAATTATAATTATATAATTAATATAATATTATCTCTTTAAATTCCATTACTCATACCATCCAAGTGATGTGGAAATAAAAATAAATCACATCGCTTCACGAGGTGGTAGTCTATCATATCCAAATACGATGTTATCATTTTTTCAATTGATGATAAGGTTAGAAATTATATGATATATTTATTTTAAACAATGATTAATATTTAATTAATATCATATATAATCATCAAACTAATCCCTGTTACCATTCATATAAAGTGTAAGTGAGAAATGAATCACATCACTTCAAGAAGAGTACTACACCGTAAACATGAGCGATGTCATTTTATTCTCTACAGAAACTAAATTAAGAAGGTACATGAAAAATTATAAGTTTAAAAGATTAATAATGTTACAAAAATAATAAATGGAAATTAAATACAAAATTATATCAATTTTTGATAAGTGGTGATGGGAAATGAATAATGTTTGTTCTGAAGGTGGTAGTCCTCTGTACACACGATCAACAATTTTGTTTTCCATTTGAGGGAGTATATGATTGGTTTAGGTCATGAAATTAAATGAAAATCTTAGTGTATGTTAGATAATTTTTATGTTATATCAATATGGTTTAAAAATATTTAAAGGAGGAATAAGAAATAAAATAAAAAGATAGATTAAGGACGTCACCACTTCATCGAATAACATTGTTAGGTTTCCACTAGAATAATTTCTTAGTTGGATTTAGAGTCAATACCTGGAATATCAGATGAGGAGTATAACTAAGGAAGTGATTTGGGTAGGTATTTTCAAAACCAATTTATTTTTTAGTTTAAATAGGATAGAAGAGTTGGTGACCTTTTATAAGGGGGAGAGGACACACTTAGAATTCTTGAAAAAAAGACTTATAGCTACATTTTTCTCATAATGAAATGGATTTGAAACTGAAAATTGTTGAAATATAAAAAATATAACCTCAAAATATAAATATAAAATAAGAATTTTAAATTTTTTGGGTCATTTTTAAAGCTAATATTTCTAGTTTAACCCCTAGTAAACCCATTTTTACCGTTACTATATTATATAATTTGAATTTTTTATATTAATTACGGTAATAAATTATGTTGAACAAATTATATAATAATATTTTTTATTATTAAAAATATTTAATCCATTTTTTCTAATTAAACTCATAGAAGTGGCATAATTTCATTTAAAATTAAACCCATAGCTGTGTCGAAAAAATGATTTTTTAGGAAATGCATTATTTAAGAAAATGATGATCTCATATTGAATATTTAAAAAGTAATAATAATGAAATTAATTTAAATTAATAATTTTATATAAATCATATATAAATCTAATTTAAATATTTTTTTAATTAGGGCTTATTTTAGTTAATTAAAACGGAGAAACATTGTTCTTTTTAGAAATGTTTTTTCGAAAAAAAGTGTTTTAAAGCCTCTAATGATAGTAATAATAAAATAATATATAAATAAGATTTAATTGGATGAAATATAAATAAAAAATAATTATAATATTTTTAAAATATTTTTAATTCAATCTTACATAATTTTTCAAAAGAAATGAATGTTTTACAAAAAATATTATTTTCACTATTCACCGAAAAAACAATATTTTCTTAAAATCCAAAAATGTACCCTTGATTTAATATAGATTTGATGACGTAAATAAATATTTTCATTTTAAAAAATAAAAATAACATCGGTTCCAAAAATTAATTAAAATATTTTATCACAAAATCAATAAACTATCACCCTTTTATAATATGTTTTTATTAAAATTTTGAGTTCTTATTCCTAAGTGTTTATACATAACTTTATATTATGTAATACCTTTATATAAATTTTTTATTTATTTTACCCTATTAATTACCAAAAATATAATGTATAGGTTATAAAATTCTTATAATCCAGGTTTTTTTGGATTCAGTGTTCCTGGTTGCATACACTATCAAACATAAATTTATATTTCAAAAATATTGGGTGTTGCATTAAGGCCAAAAATAATCGGTTATAAAACTATTAGAAGACCCATATAATTAATCCAAGGGTAGTATCTCAACTCAAGGAGTTATGGTAAACTTAGACGAGTATTTTAAATCAAGGACTTATAATGGAAACATGAGGAGTATCTCAATGCATTTTCTATGTTGGGTACATCTTATCCCTTGGTAACTATAAAATATAAATTATGATTGGGGGTTATTCATTTTATGAGGATCATATGGTTGAATCTATTTGTTGGAAATTACAAAAGATAATTTATGGTCAGGTCTTACACATAAAAGGTGGCCTAGATAAGGTTTCCAATGCATTTTCTATTTGAAACCATAAAAATAAGTAAGACTATATAATTAATGTAACAGAAATAATATGAGGAACATATATAATGAAAATAATACGATTATACCACATATAGTTTTTTCTAAGGTGAGGTTTAGGGTTTTTAGTATTTAAAAAAACTGATCTAACATGGCCTAAACAGTTCATGGTGTGACTCTTGATTTTTTATTGGGGATAATAATGTAATAGAAAGAAACTATGATGATGGACTGGGACAACATCAAATCACTAATACTATTCAAGTGTTAATGGGATAATCCCTCATTGTATGGACCAATTTGATCCAATGTTTTTGAATTATGTGGATAACAGGATATGAGGGCACATGTGGCATCAGTATGTCAACATAAGGTTGACCATGCATGGGTGTACACATAGAGGAATTCGTGTATGAGTGTTTGTGTATGAGAATCTTCATGGGGGAGTTAGTATAGGGTAATCTATGTAAGACTAATATGTGTATGGTCATTTATGTGGATGTTTTTTCATGAAAACATTTTCATAGGGTATTCATGGATGATGCCTTATGAGAGAGTCCTGAAAATGATACCTCCAAATGTATCATAATGAATGAGACCTCAAGTGGATAATACTTCATAGAGCATTATCATAGATTCTTCCTTGTGAAGGTTCTATTTGGGAAGGGCCTCATGAAGGAACTTCCTAATCTATTTAATTATTTCATCACCATATTTATCTCAAGAATTATGTATGATCTCTCACTATAATTATAACAAGTGTAAAAACATTCACCCATTTTCTTGAATAATTTTACAATATTTATACGTATGTATTTTTAACTACCTTATCTAGGTATGTGACCATGAGGTAATTACACAATCACTAATGGGACACATGACCATATATGTATCTTATCATTGCATTACAAATGACTATCCACTATGGACTTATTTGTGTGATCAAAAAGTACTTATGTAATAAAAAATAGATGAATCACACCACTATAAATGATATTCATCTACGAAAAAAGTTTATAACCTTATAGGATGTTTGTATTAATGGAGGGAGTCTATAATCATAAAGTGAAAATGTGATTCTGAAGGACCTCCATTCATCAATCATAAATAAACTATTGTCATTTTACATATAATGTGCCCATGAACTTGAAATACAACCTTGTAAGATTTTCTTTATGGTGAAATTATCATTTCCATTTTTTCAATTAATTTATCCCAACCTATTATTGATATAGATTCGATTGAAAAGTATATTTTGGATCCATGATAATTTAAATATAAGAATATAAACTGAACTACACCCTTTCCTAAGGTCCTCCTCCATAGTAAGTGTATTTATAAGACAAAACATTCCTAGAAGACCCATAAAAATGGGGTTTAAGGATTAGGAAATATTTTTCATTATCAATAGGTAAATTATGAGAAATAAACTCATTGAGAGGTTCTCACCACCATGTCAACATATTATTAAATGTTATTTAAGAATAAATAACCCTCAATGTGTGAGAAATAATATGACATATCGATATATTATTTTTGTCTTATTTAGGCTTAGATTTAATTTTCTATTTAAAATAGACATGTCACATATAAGAGAGTATAATATCAAGAAATCTATAGAAATTTTCATAGAACAAATATTTTAGTGCCTACAATATGTATATATTTTTTATTTTGAGAAGTGGTAAATCCTCAAGGAGGATGGATATATAGACACACACACACACACACACAAATATATATATATATATATATTGTCCACCTATTTAAAATGAAAAATTCTTATAAAAATATATATTCTCATCATGGTTTTAGAGTTTCATATTTAGTCTTAACATGGATTTTTTATTGCATTGAAACCAATAACCAAGGTAGAGTAATTAAATTTAGTTTATCAGTACTATTATAAACTACTAAATGATATATTGTAATACCTTCATCTGTTGTGTTGTTATAAAGTATGCATGATCATATATTATACTAGTAGGGTTCAGTTAGTGATCCCCCACAGGGTATGTTTTACCCACACCCTACACATGCTTCCTAGGTTATTTACAGATTAAATTATCTATACATTAGGTAAGGGATAATGGTCTCTCCCAAATTTACCCAAGTTTTTATGGTTAAGCGGTCACTTGTAGTTTAACTTGGGTTGTTGAATCCTCAGAGACCTAAGAAGAAACCTAAGAACACGTAAATTCTATAGATTGTTTTTGGCTATGAATTGGAAAACATGGTTTGATTTTAGATGGGTTTAAGTTAATTCTAAGAGACTTAAGTTAATTAAATTTTAAATAATGAGTTGATCCTTGGTTATCACTTGGGTTGGATTGGATAAAATTATTTTTTAACGGCTTCACATTCTTATATTCGAGTTGGTTTTATTCAAGAATATAAACAAAGTTCATCAATTATTGGTTTAATACCAACACACCATAATATTAATAACCTATACACTTGGAGGATCAAATTTATGAGCACTACAAGGTAAAGGTTTTATTTTCACTTGATGTATGAGGCCTTAAAATTCCACAAGGACGAAGATGTTTTAAAATCATCAAATAAAAATCCAAATTAAAAGAAGTGATTAGAAATTGATGGTGTGATAAATAAAATCTAATCCCACCCCTTTATACTCCCTTGGATCAACCCATAAGTGGGTTATCCTTGCACTGATTCTATGTTTTCAATGGAAGGGGGAAGTCGACTCATGAGGGAGGAATTGGAGAAGTAAAAAAAATACAATGAAATAATGATCACTCCACTTTTGTGTGATGATATCAAAATGTTTGGTAGGATATATTAATATCTTAATCCAAAGTTATCAATGTGATATAAATAAGAATATAAGAAGAGTAGTAGAAGAAATTTTATTAAGAATCTAAGGTGAATTGGAGAACATACATGAGAAAGACAAACTTGAGACAACAAAATTACATCATAACATTACAATGAAGGAAAGAACCAAAATATGATAAAATCCTTCACCACCACATCCGTAAATAGTCATTTCAAGAGTCCTGGGTCAATCTCCAAACATTAAAAAAGATCCCACTTGAGTATGGTAGGCCTAGGGTGGTGGAATGTAAGGGAGAGGAGACTTCTCAACCCTTGTCCTGATGTTGCATCCAGCTTGAATCCATTGGATAGAAGCACCTAGAGGACATTTTTTATGGCCACATTGGAGTGGTCCATAAATGGTAAAAAATAATCTCCAAATGTCTTCTATATATATGTAAAATTTCAGCCCTAATAAATTTGTGGTTGTAGAGATATGAATTAATATGTGGGATGTTTTTCTAGACCACCGAATCCTGCCAAGAATTTTTCCTCCAACATGGGATACATGAAACCAAATTAAAACATCCTAATTATCCCTTGTCACTATCAGATTAAATGTTACCCATGATTTCCTATATCTTCAGATAAATTTTTAGAATCATTGGGCATGAAAATTGGCCATTATGGTTGTTTTATTGGGCAGCTGTCCAGTTCACTTCACCTAAAATGTTGTTTGTTCAAGGAAAACATTGGTGGTCTTCCAATATAAATATTAAAGTACACCAAAAGATTGAATTTTTTCCAAAGTAATTGGAAACCAGAAAAATAAATTTGAAAATAAAATAAAGATATTTTTTTATTTTAGGAGGTGTTCAAAATTGTACAATGTAATAGTTCATTTTAAGAAGGAATTATAAAAATAATGTGAATCAATGTTCAAATTGTAAAATTCACTAAAATGGTCTTTATGAATAAAAAATCACATGCATATTTTATATATTTACAATGAATATTAGCCTCATTCATTGGATAATCACACCCACAACTTGAGTTTTTCTAGTGCATATCAAAATATATCTCAAAAATTCAAATTCGCTTTTCCCAAAACATTTTAGTGCACAATGATCCCTAAAACCCCTTATATCGAACAACAATAAAACCCATAAAATATTTTAATACATGATAGTTTTATAAGAATATATCAATCCCATGCATATTCCATTGTTCAAATTTATCTCCATATTTCGTCCAATATCAATTAAGCCTCAGGATGTGTTGTGTATCACAATAGACATGGGGGATCATATTCTTTCAAGGGGAAATAACAGAAGTGCTAGGTGTAATCAAATTTCAATATTAATATGAGTATTAATTTTTTTATTGTATATTTTTTTAATACACTATGATCACCAAAAACCCTTACATCAAACAATAATGAAACCCATAAAAATATTTTAATACATGATAGTTTCATAAGAATATCTCAATCCGATGTCCAGTCCTTTGTTCAAATTCATTTCCATATTTCATCCAATATCAATTAAGCATAAGGACGTGTTGTGTATCAAAATAGACATGGGGGTTCATCTTCATTCAAGAGGGAAATGATGGAAGTGCTAGGTGGAATCATATTTCAATATTAAAATGAGTATTCAATTTTTTTTAATTGTATATTTTTTTGAAATTTTGACATGGTAATGGAAATTACACTCAATAGAGAAAACCCATGTAGTGAGACATTGCCAATGACTCCCTGGCTCATTGAACTTAGGGAACCAAGTGAATCCCATATACTCGAGAATCATCTCAAGTTAACTAAGTTGAAAACAAGGTCAAATTACCACAAATAGAGATAAAATTACTATCTCTGGGAAAGAAAACTATGGAGTCACAATCCCCAAGTGGAAAAAGCCACGCATTAGGTCATTTCAATTCTCTACACATAAATTTATTGTTTTTTATTTTTTTATTGAATAATTATATTAAAACTAAAATGATCAGTAAATCCATGCTATTTATTTTGGGGACACTATGAAATCAAACTAATACCCCACAATCCAGAGGGCATGTGTTGTGATCTTTTTTATTATTTGAATGAAAATATAAACGATAAAACTTTACATTATAAAACTACACTTTCCAAAATCTATGCTCATGAAATTATACATGGATTAAAATTTGAATCAGGGCATGCTATGTTATTTGATATTCAGTTTCAAAGTGTGCAATGTGTATTATCATGTTAAAGGTTAAAGAACGTTCTCCTTCCATAAATCTTTTATGCACAAAAAATTAATTAATAATTTTTTTTTCATTATTTTTACCCCCCAACATAGAATATCAGTGCCCCTAGTGTTTAAAGAAAATAAAATTTAGAATGGTATAGGTAGATGAGAGGAGTTTTAAAAGGAATATGAAATATGAGGATCATGGAATGAAGTCACATGGTGGTTGAAGTTGAAGTTATTGCTTCTCCAATTTTGAGCTTTGATATCCATGTCACTTGTAGAGCTCCCTAGTGGAAAAAGGAAAAAACAAACAACCAAACAAATAGACAAAATAATATATATATATAAATATATTCATATAATGAAAAAAAGTAAAATATAAGTATATATAAAAAATTATAGAATAAATAAGCACTATAATTCATAGTTTAGTGGTAAGCACGTAGCCTTGTCTCCCTTCGGTCCTGGGTTTGATTCCCCATAGATTCACTGGTTGTGACGGGGTTTTCCCCATGAACTATGACGTGTTATTTTAATATAATATTAAAATTAAAATTAAAATTATTATATTTTATTTTGTATTTTTATTTTAACCTACAAACACATAAAAATTAAATGAACTAATGATACATTGCCTTCTTTTTAAATTTATGGATAAGGTATTACTCAAGGATCACACCATGTGATAAAGATGAATATTTCGATCCCCTTTCATACCCATCCATTGTCATAATAGAAGAACATGTCAATAATAAATATTTTTTTATTTTTTTAAATATAAAAACGATTAATTAATCCAAGTTGAAAAATAAAGATGATTCACACAGATTAGAAACACGAAAACGATGGTTTTCCTCATGTGCATCGCTTTTGTTTAACATTGTTAGCCCAAAATGGATCCTAAATCTATCAATTTTATCCTGGTTCATAGGTTGGCTCTGCTAAATCAAACTTTGTAACCGATGACAATTGACTTTGAAAATGTGAACACTAGCAGGATATTAGATCTCTATTTCCCCATGGGGGTACACGTGATGTTGTATGAAAGGACATGACCATCTTCACCATAACTTCCCTGGGTGTCAATGATGTTTTGAACTATACAAGATCATGAATTTCCCTGGTTCAAAGTTTTTAAATTTGAGATTCCTAGATTGGTATGATTTAAAAATAGCTTTATTTATCCTTGAGTTTTCATATTCCTCCATCCTAAGATCCTCAAGTTCATTATGATCTAATTTCCTCTTCGCTTCTGCCAAAGAAATGTCAAAGTTCATTTATTTGATTACCAAAAATGCCTTAAGCTCAATTTCAATAGGTAAATCGCATGCTTTTCCATAAACCAACCTATATGGTGACATTCCTAGGATGTTTTAGAAAGTTGTATGATATTCCCAAAGGGAATCCATGATTTTCTCAGACCAATCTTTCCTAGAGGGCTTGAAAATTTTTTCATAAATTTTCTTAATGTCCCTATTTGCTAACTCAACTTGACCATTGGGTTGAGGATGGTACGAATTGGAAACATTATGAGAAATCCCATATGTGTAAATGAGTGAAGATAATGGGAGGTTTCAAAAATGGGTTCCTTGATCAATGATTATAGCCCTAGGAATTCTAAATCAAGAAAATATGTGCTCTTTCAGAAATCAAATCACAACATGATGGTAATTGGACATGGTGGGAATGCCCTCAACCCATTTTGAGTGATAATCAATAGATAAGAGGATATAGAGGTATCCAATAGAGTTTGGGAAGGGCCCCATGAAATCAATTCCCCAACAATGAATGATTTCGATGACTAGAATGGGAGTGAGGGGCATTTGATTCCATTGGGTAATGGATCCTATTTATTTACATTGAGGAAAACATTTGAAGAATTGAAAGGAATCATTAGTGAGGTTAGGACACTTGAGACCACTTTGGAGGTCATTTTTAGCAGTTTTCTTTATGGAAAAGTGTCCTCCACATGCCTCTCCATGACAAAATTTTTGAATGAACTCTTTCTTAGACTCAAGAAAAGTCCTCCTAATGATTTGATCAGGATAGAACTTGAAGAGGTAAGGATCATCAAACACATAGTGTTTAACATTATAAAGGAATTTCCTTTAGCCTGGTTCCCTTAGAATTTTGGAATTTCAACTGTCACCCAATGGTTTTCTATGTCAGCATACTATGGGAAATCACTCACAGAATAGAGGGGCTCATCAGGAAATGAATCAGGCAAAGAATGGTGATGTGAGTTGTCATTTAATTCCATACTAGAGAGGTGATTAACTACAATATTTTAAACACCTTTTTTTTACCTTAACGATTAAATCTATCTCTTGAAGAAGAAGGACACACCTAATAAATCTAGACTTGGTATATTATTTTTGGAAAATGTATTTATGGGGTGAATGGTCGGTGAAGACAATGATGGGTGATCCTAAGAGGTAGGACCTGAAATTCTCTAAGGCAATGAAAACATAAAGTAACTCTTTCTCAGTGGTGTTTTAGTTTCTTTGTGCATCATTTAAAATTTTTCTTGCATAAGAAATGACACATGGAGTTTTCTCACATTGTAGTCCTAATACTGCTCCTACAATGATGTCACTAGAATCACACATGAGCTCAAAAGGAGGTTTCTAATTTAGAGATTGCATGATATATGGAGAGATAAGAGATGAATTGAGTGTAGAGAATTATTTCTCATAGGTTTATTTCCATAAAAATGGAGCATCTTTCACCAATAAAGAAAACTTGGTCAAGAAATAGAGATGAAATTCTTAATGAAACTTCTATAGAAACCATCTTGTCCAAAAGAAGGACTTCACTTCCTTAATAGTTTATAGAGTGGAAAGTTTATGAATGGTGTTAACCTTAGATTTATCAACTTCAATCCCTCTATCAGAGACCAGATGACCTAGAAAAATTCTTTCATTTACCATGAAATGGAATATTTTCCAATATAGAATCATATTGTTATCTTCGCATCTAGACAAAACCCTTTCAATATTCGAAAAGAATCCCTAAAAACTATCCCCAAATATTGAGAAGTCATCCATGAATACCTCTAAACAGTTCCCCCTCCATGTCCGAGAAGATTCCCATCATGCACCATTGGAAGGTACCAGGGGAATTACATAACTGAAAGGGCATGCACATGAAGGAAAAAGTGTCGAATGGACAAGTGAAGGTTCTTTTCGTAGATCCTCTAAAGAGAGTTCCATTTGATTATACCATGATAATCCATCTAAGAAGAAAAATAATTGATGTCCAGCCACTCGCTCGAGGACTTGATCAATAAAGGGAAAGGGGAAATTCTCTTTCTTGGTATAAGATTTGAGCTTCCTATAGTCAATATAGACTCCCCATCCACTACTAACCCATGTGGGGAGAAGGTCACCATCCTCATTGGTGATCCTAGTGATTACATCTTTCATTAGGACAACTTGAATTGGGCTTACCCACTCACTCTCAGAAATGGGGTAGATGATTCCCACTCTCAATAACAAAAGAAGTTACTTCCTTACCACATCCATAAGATTTCGATTGAGTCTCCTCTTAGGTTGATGACATAGTTTGGATTTAGATTCAAGAACAATCTTATGAGTTCCATTTAGTGGGATAATATGAAGAATATCAGAAATGGTCCATCCAATTTCTTTATTATGCTTTCTTAGGACATCTAGAAGCATCATCTCTTGATTGGATTCATGTAAGGAATAAACGAAAAAAGGAAATGATTGATTATCTCTTAAGAATTCATACTTGAGTGATGATGGTATGACCTTAAATTAGAGATCATATTTTTATCACTTTCCAAAGAAGTATGGCACTTTGTATGGAACTCATTTTCTTTGTTCAGATTTCTTGACATAATTGGGTCCTTGTGAACAAAATATTCATCCACTAAGTTGGACATATTAGTTTCATGAAAGGATATGGACTCAATGTTATTGATTTCATCAATGGTATCATTGATTGGTGATTTTAGAAAATCATCAATAGTGCCATTTAAAAGAGATTCAAGCCAATGAGACAAATTTCCAACATGTGAACAAATAAAATCAATCTCTTCTTAATGTAAACATCCTTCATTAATCCCTTGATGTTCCTTAAGTTCCCTATCTACACTAACAATACAATTAACCTCATGTATCTCTTCATCATACCAAATTTGAGATTTTTCATTGTAGGTGTTTAATTCTAGACTCAAGTTTCCAAATGTGATGGTCATGTTCCCATTTCAGACTCGAATGATAGATTTGATTATAGCAAGGAAGGGACCACCAAGGGTGATTGGGGTTTTCTCCCCAGGACCTAAGCTTGGGTGATTTCCAAGGACAATGAATTAAGTTGGGTATATGGAATTTTAAACTTTCACCAAAACATCCTTTCAAATCCCTTTAAGTACTCCAACACTACGATCAACAAGTTGAATAGTGAAAGATGTGGGTTAGAGTTCTTCAAGCCCTAATTGACAATTAGATGGCATAAGGAATGATGTTCTCACTAGCTCCCATATCACAATTTCCATTGACAACTTTATTATCTCCTAACTCAACATTGGTGTATGGACATCCTGGATCTTTCAACATCAGAGGAATAGTCCCTTGAATGGGGGTACTCACATTAGAATCCAAAGGGACCTGTTTATTATGTGAAAATTTCCTCTTAAAAGTGAACCAGTCACTAAAGAAATTTTAGTAAGAAGGAATGGTTTGGATTGAATTGAAAAGTGGAATGTTAAAATTACCCTTATAGAATATTTCCATCAATGTTTCATTCAGTTCTGGTTTAGTTTTTCCTCTCATGCATCGAGGTAAGGGAGAAGGTTGTTTGATTTTTTAGTGAGGTAGTAGTTCTTTAACATTATAATTGAGATTTTTAGAATATATGGCTGGTTCATCGTCATTTTAATGCATTGTTTAATCTTTTAATGGTTCTGCAATGGCTTGTTCAGTATTTTCATTGGTATTCTCACATCATAAAAAAATTACTACTTTGAGAAGTTCATTTGAGGTTTGTGTGTAACATGATTCTCCCCTTAAAGTTGAGGATGGTACCGCCTGAGTAGGCATGGATTTTTTCCTTTTTTTAATGGGTTTTAGGTCATGTTTAAGGTATGAGACTTCTGAGTTCATTTTCTCCATTTTTTTACACAACTTCTCAACGATTGCAAGAGGGACTGATTGAGTAGGGGCTTGTGCTGGTTGGTTTATCCCAAGAGGATACTTTGGGTGTTGGATTGGTTGTTTCATGGGTTACCATATGGGTTATTGGTATTGGATAGGAGGATGTTGGTATTGGGTTTTTTGGGTTTGGAATTGGCTATGGTTTTGGAATTTTTTTTAGAGTAGGGGTTTGGTCATTGTGGTTGGCTTGGTTGCTGGTTATCTTTCTAGTAGAATCCTGGGTGGTAATTATACCTTGGGATGAATGTTTTTTGGTATTGGGGTTTTGGGATGTTTAGGGAATTGAATTCAACAGGTGGTCCTCCTAGAAGAACATAACTAATAGAAGGGATCGTTGGGAAGTTTTTAGTCTTGTTGTCATGTTTGTCACAAATTGTGCAAATAGGGTCAACAGTTTGAATTTCATGGAACTTCCTAAGATCCATCTCCTCGACCTTCCTAGTGAGTGCTGCAAGTTTCACCCTAAGGCTTTCCTCCTCCCTAAGTGTATGAATTCCACCATATTTGGGTGGATTTTCATTGTATGGTGATGTCCTCCATGTTTGGTTTTGTTCAGCCAGTCCTTCTAGGTACACATAAGCATCATTTGGGGCTTTGGTTTTGAAGGTTCCATTACACGTCATGTCATTGAATTGTTTATTTCTTGGACACAGCCTTTCATTGAAAATTCGAAATTGTTCAGTGATCGATAATCTATAGGGAGGTACCATATTAATTGTGTATTTTTACGTTTCCTATGTTTCATAAAATTAGTCCCCTTATTTTTCAAAAATGTTTTGGATGCTATTTTTAAGTGCAATTGTTTTCTGATTAGGGAAGTATTTTTTGTATAATTATATTTTTAATTGATCCCTATAGTGGATTTATTCCTATAGTATGTTATTTAACAAATTATTTTCTGGATAATTATGTGAGAAAGGAAAGAGCCTCATCTTAGCCGACTCAATTTGATGTGGTGGGCATATGGTTTCAACAATGATGTTGAACACTTTGACATGAAGGTATGGAATTTATGACTCCATTCCACAGATGGATGTAAGTGGTTTGGAACATGAGGTTTGAAGACATAGTGGGATTATCCTAGAGAAGAAGGCCTAATGAAATATGATTCATTGGTCTAGGTAGGTGTGAGTTAGTCATTCATGGCTTGATTGACTGCATTCCCCCAAGTTTGGGGTTGCCTCATTTGGGTTTCCATTTTAGATCCCAACCTGGGTTATGAGTTTATTTCATTAATAAACCTCCATTTAAATTGGCTCAATGTTTCAATATGGAGTATTAGGAATATTTGTATCGAATGGGAAGAGATCCCTAGGTGTTCTTGACTCCCCAACCCCAAGACATTCTACCATAACTAATCTACTTGAGTTATCGCAAGTGTAGGCGGACATTCTCAAAATAAAAAAAAGAGGGAAAGGGAAAAGATAAGAGAATTTAGGGTGAGAAAATAGAAATGAGGGATAATAGAATGGGTAATGAGATGAATTACTTGGGTCTCCTTCATAGGTGTCAAAATTTTCTCTCTCCTAAATTTACCCATGTTTTTTGGGTTAAGTGTCGCTTGTAGTTTAGCTTGGGTTGTTGAATCCAGAGAGACCTAAGAAGTAACCTATAGATAGGTAAATTGTATATATTGTTTTTGTCTATGAATTGGCCAAATTGAGTTGATTTTATATGGGTTTATGTGAAATCTAATAGACTTAAGTGAATTCAATTTAAAAGAATGAGTTGATCCTTGGTTATCACTTGGGGTGGATTGGATGAAATTATTTCTTAACGGTTTCAATTTCATATATTCGAGATAGGGTTTTTCAAGAAGATCAAGCAAAATCATCACATACTAATTTAATACCAACACCCCATAATACTAGTAAAATATACACTTGGAGGATAAAATTGATGTGCACTCCAAGGTAATTCTTCATATTAGAACATGAAGTATGAGGCCTTATAATTCAACAAGGACAAAGATGTTTTAAAATCATCAAATAAAAATATCAATTAAAATAAGTTATTAGACATTAATGGGGAGATAAATAAAATACAATCTAGCACCTTTCTACTCCCCTGTATCAACCCAAAAGTTTTCTATCCCACCATTGATTCTATGGTTTCAACAGAAGAAGGAAGTATACTCATGGGGGAGGAATTGGAGAAGTAAAAAAAGACAATTAAATAATGGTCACTCCACTCTTGTGTGATAATATCAAAGCATTTGGTGTGAATAAATTGACACCTTAATCCCAATGAATCAACTTGGTATAAATAAGAACAAGAGATGAGTAGAAGAATAAATTTTAGTATGAAACTAAGGTGAATTGAACGACATACATGAGAAAGGAAAACTTGGGACAACAAAAATGCAGCATAACATTACAATGAAAGAAAGCACCAAAAGATGATATTATCCTAAACCACCACTACCTTAAATATGAATTTCAGGAGGCTTTGGTAAAGCTTCCAACATTATAAAGGATCACACTTGAGTATGGTATGACTAGGGTGGTGGAATGTAATAGGTATGAGACTTTTCCACCCTTGACCCGAAGTTACACGTAGCTTGCATCCACTGGATAGAGGCACCTAGATGACCTTTTATATGGACGAATTGGAGGGGTCCATAGAAGAAAAAAATGAAGCTCTAGATGTTTTTGATTTATATGTAAATGTGCAGTGAAAATGAAGTTATGTTTTTATCAAAATTATTATATATTTGGGCTGTTTTGTTTTGGACTGCAGAATCTAGCCCAGAACATTATCTCCAACTTGGGCCGAATGAAACTCCATTAAAACATCCAAATTAGCTCTTGTAACATTGGAATTAAATGTTCAACATGATATCATATATCTTTAGTTAAATTTACAGATTCATTGGGCTTGGATATTGGCCGATATTGTAATTTTATTGAGCCACTTTCCAGTTCACTTCACCTAGAATGTTGTTTGTTCGAGGCCAACTTTTGGGGTCTTACAATAAGAATCATCTAGCACTCCAAAAGTATGAATTGTTCCCGATGTAATAAGAAACCTGAAAATTAAATATTAAAATAAAATTAGTACCATTTTTTATTTTAGGAGGTGTTAGAAGATGTACCATGTAATAGTGAATTTTAAGAGGGAATTACAATCATAATGTGAATTAATGTTCAATGTGTAAAATGCACTAAAATGGTGTTTAGGAATAATAAATCACATGAATATTTTATATATTATCAATTAATATTAGGCTAATTCTGTGGATAATTAGATATGCACTAATGAATAAGGGTTAATGGGTCCTTCATAAGGGTATCTCATTGGATTTTAGGAAAGAAGATGGTAATTTCCTGTTAAAATGGGTTGGGAATTTGTTTTTTTCATTTCAAGATATTTTACATATGTTCATTTTAACTATGAATTATTGTTGTTTATATTTATGAAATACTTATTTATTTTCTATATCTAATTTGGGAATATTTTATATCTCATGAAACATAACAATTTTATAATGGTTCAATTTAAATTTTTATCCACTTTCTTTAAAATTTATTAGTAATACATCATAATGTTAAATGACTTCCCATTATATACTATTTATCCCCCATTATTTATTCTTATCTCAGGGTATTGGAAAAAACACCTGATATATTGTGCTAATTTCAATTATAACATTAGAACATGACCAGTTCATTTACGTAAATATACCATAATCACAACTTCATAATGATTTATTATTATTAATGTTAGTTCTATGGAAGTTATGGGTACAATTTTTAAGAAATAAATCCATAACCTTCTTAATTGTGTTTATTTTATAAAAAATAAAATGTTACTTAATAACAAATATTTATTTTTGTATCTCTATTATAGAAATCATAAAGTAAATTATATTAATATTTACTATTTAATATGAATTGTATATTTTTTATAATCATCCATTTTGAAAATGATGAAAATAGTAAAACATAATCTATATAGGTGGTTAATGTGATTGAAAAATAAATATTCTATAGGGAAATAATGATAAAACATATATCATTATGTTATTCAACTGTTTTTTTAAATTTTATTACAATGAAAATTATACATTTTTAGTGTGATAAATAATATTTAAGAAGGATTATGTTGATTGGATAAATGAAAAATATATAAAGTAACTCTTTGCCTACTTTGATGAAATCACTTCTTGTCTTAATAACCTCCATTATAATGAAATAATTTAGAATCCTTCTAACCAGAACATCTCAAATGAGAGAGAGGTATCTAGGAATGTTAATTTGGGAAAAAAAGTTGAGATAAATTTTAATAATAGGTGTGGTTTGGAATTATTGTGTTAGGAGTCCATTTATAGGGATAATTGAGTGACACATTTAAAAATATGTATTCATTAATGTTCATGGAATGAAGTTTTGGGTGGAAAGTGAAACATAAGTGGGAAAAACGAAGGTAAATAATTAATTTCTCATCATAAAAAGATCATGGTAAGTTATTATTATTTTATAATTAATTTTTTATTTATTTATTGTGTTTGTCGTTTATTAAAATATTTCACTATTCATAGGGACAAATTATTTTTTTATAAAAAAATATATTAACCCTCTTACCTAATTTCAAAATAATGATTTGAAATATTATATATAGTTTGTTGAATTACATTTAATAATACAAGAAAGTAATATTTTAAATAAATAAATAGAATATATAGAAATATCATATTTTTTTAATATAAAATATCTATTCAACAATAAATGAATATATTTTTATTTATTATAATTTTATAATTATAACAAATATAATAAATATTCTTTTAATAGAAAAATAATCTATTATTAATAATCTATTCAATTTTAAATAATATTTTCATAATATCACTTATAATGAAATATATTTAAATGGATATCATATTGTTAATTTAATTTTGATAGAAATATGAATTTTAATAGAATAATCCCTTGTAATATCTATATATTCGATTTGAGTAATATTTTTAAAAGACGTAGTTATAGATGATGATTTTGGTAGGTTATATATTGTAGTTGTCATCCCTAACATGAACATATATGATTGATAATTTCAATCAAACCACACTTATTGACATTCCGCTTAGGCTTGGTGAAGGTAATACTCTAGTAATTTTCTAAACCTCACTTTTCTAGAATATTTTCCCACATAAAGAAGGACTTTGGTAATTTATTTCAAAGACTCTCTCTTTCTGTATTATTTTTAAAATTTTATTACTTTAATTTATATGAACTATATAAATGGATATATTATAATGGGAACATCACATGATTACTTTGTTTGAGAATCAAATACTACTCATCTAACTATATAATGAAATACTTTATCCCATTAATCACTCTTTATAATGTGTATATGTAACTAATAAATATATATGCCCACCGACTATACCCATTAGTTTTATGTAACCAAAATAATCAATCTTTTATTTCAGTAGCTTCTCTCTTTATAATATATTTCAATATCTATATATTTATACGAGGAGGTATAATTTTAATTTGATAACGTAATGAAAAATGCTTCAAGAATTAAATATTATTATTTAAATATATTAGTTTCTATTTTTTCGTAATTATATTCATATTTTTTGTGGAATATTAATTTTCATTTATATTTTTATATTCTACCTAAATAAAATAAAATAAAATATATTTTAGATTCATATTTCATGTAGAATAATTTATTCAAATATTGTAGAAGGAAAATTCATAATATTATCTAGGCGGTTACATATGTGATTAAAATATATAACGTCTAGAGTTTCGAATATCAGCTTGACCACCATGAGATGGGTTTATTCATGACCTAGGTTATGGAATATCAATTCATGTTCTATGTTTCCTTGTCATTGGACTGATGATATATAAGAGTTTCATGTTTCAATTTTTATTGATGTGCTCTTGATATAGTGTAACAAGATATGTATTTCATGTGACTCAATGGATTATATTAACCAATGTATTAATTATTTTTAAATATATAAAATTTATGAATCATTAAACTTTAACTATGTCTAAAATTGGGTAGCATTATTACATTTAATTATGATATTTTTCATTATGTTTCTTATTATGATGTGTCTTATTAATTAACCAAATTGGTAAATGTGAGTGTTCTAATATTGTAATTTTTAAGAAATATAAAAGTATTATATACACAAATATCATATATAATGTTGATAATTATTCTTAGGGTTGGGTGATTTCATAAAACATCTATCAGGATGTTCTCTCATGGGATTAGTTAGTCATAAAACCTAAAATTTACACTTATATCAGGTAAATTTATACTATTCTTATGATCAGATAATAGGTGTAGATATATTAATGTTAAGAATATTATTGGAGGATATTACAAGGGTATTTACACTTACATGACACCTATGATTTCATGGACCAATAATTGTATTGTAATCTCATGGTTAGATTTTAAGATCATTTTCAATGAATATACTAAGGGAAAGATTCTATTATTTCTAGATTACAAATAGAGGGTTCACTTGTGCTATCACATTGTGATATTTTAAAAATAAACACTATGTCTAGAAATTAAAAACATATTACTATGTGGCCTTTATATCCTATCCGTTTTGCATAATTTTTCTACTTTGATGTTTTGAATTTTGAAAAAATGACATACACGGTTGCAATCAGTAAGTTATTTGGAGTCTGATAGGGAAAACATAATTTTTGTGAATAGTAACCTACCATTATGAATATTAATGTTACTCTTTTGAATATTAATATGGAAAAATGAATAGTAACCTCAAATGAATGAATTTATAATAATTTATGAGACCATGATTAAAATTTCAAGGTGTTATAAAATCTATTATAGCATTAAAATTACTATTTTGGAATAAATTATGATTTTATTTAAAAATTAATTTTATCATATTTAGAAAATCATTTTTAATAAAATGGATTTTATTTTTGAATTATATGCATAAAAAATGGTTAGGGTGTGTTTTTTAATATTTTTCTGAAATACTATAATTTTTTTTAATAGTAAAAAATACGGGTTTTTATAAAATGTGTTATTTTTTATGAAATATTGTAGAAATAATAATGATTTAAAATATATTAAAATTAATTAAAAACTAAATTATTAATTTATAATAGTAATATTATATAGTAATTATCCATAACTAGTTCCTTATATTTTATTTCATGATAGGTATAAAAATTATTATTAGTGCCAACGTAGTACCTGCACTGCATTGGAAATATCAATTTTGGTAATTTATAAATACTAATTGAGTGCTAAAAATTATTTTCAAGATTTTTTTAATTATTAACAATTATTTATCTTTATGGATAATAATTTCAACTTTTATATTTATATAACAATTATCTTTCCCTAATGCTGGTACAACGCTTACGGAGGGCAAGAAAAGAAAAAAAAACATTTAAGAAGTTATTTTGACATATATATGAGTGATCATAAATAAATAATTAACATAGAATTTTATTTTAAAACTAATTAATATCTTTTTATGATATTAATTTATATTCAATTTTTATATATGAAGTAATTTACATTAATGCATATGAAAAACTGATGTAGTGTTTGTGCAAGAATAAGAAAAATAAATAAAATAACATATTTAAAATTATATGAAACATTAAATGACCTAAATTGGGGATAAAACATTATATATAATAAAATATATACCCTTATCATGTTTTTATTCAAGTTTGTGACATTGTGTACCCACATGGACCACATTAGTACCTATATATTTTATTATTAAAAAAAATGAAAACATGTTCACCATATAACTTTAAATTAGTTTAATATTTTCATGAATGGGTTTATAGAATATTATTTGAGAAATAAATAATGTATTTAAATCTAAAAAATCTATATTTTTCATAGAATTTTATATTATTTTCTTGGAAATTAATAATTACATTAATTTCTTGAACAATTATGATGCAGTAAATATTTAATTAATGAATAAGTAAAATTTATTATTTAAAAAATAATAAAATAAATATAATTTTATATTTTTATGTCATTTCACTAATTATATAGATAATGATAATATGTATAAGATGCAATGAAAAATTTAATTGTAATTAAAACTTTTTTTGATGTGTTTAATGTCTTGATTTTGAATGGTTTTTATTTTGAGAAAATATTTTTTCCACAAATAAATTATTTTTTTAAATTATTTTAAAATATTAAAAATAATGATATTGGGAAAAATGATTATATTCCCTAAAAAAGGGATATAATATGATTTTGAAGCCTTTTGGATGTCTTATAACCTATATAAAAATTATTATATTTTAATAATTTTCTTAACTCCTATGTTACCCCACACCATAATTATAAGAGGAGGCTCCCTGATTCACATATTTTACTCACCTTAAGACAGATTTTTAAGATAAACTCTACAAAATTTTCTCCTGTTCATCCCTTTCCAAATTCTTGATCTCCTGTTGTCATTAAAATACCACATCCAATATCCTAAACGAGGTTATCAAGGAGTAAATTTCAAGAAGTAAGGTTCCTTTCTATTATCTTTTGATTTATTTTTCACTTATACATTATCCCCACCTATTTTACAATGTATCATGAAAATTATAGTATCATATATATACTAGTGTGTTGTTATGTTTGATGTATATTCATAATAAAATCTACCATCATCTCTTTTTTTCTTAAATAACCAAATCGTCATCCATGGTTCGTTAATTCACTACCTTCATGGATGATGATTTTTTATTTACCTTTTACCAAAATCATGTCAATTCTAAATTCATTTGTAATTTTTTAAAATGACCTATATATATATATGTTTTCACTTATTTTTTATTATTTCATTTTGAAAAGGAATACCATAATAAACTGACCATGGAAACTATGAAAAGAACACACTCAAAATAATAGAAAGAACGAAATATTATAAATTAATGGGTGAAATGCTGTTATAAAATGATTATATAAGGTTTTTTAACCATGAATATGTTTCTGTAAAATATAAAATAACACTCTTATAACCATTATATAGGAGGTTTAAATATGTACCAAATAACACAAACCCATATTAAGGGAAATCATAACCCAGTTTCTATTCATTTGTTTAACCTTTTAATTCCACTAAAAAAATTCACTATTTCCAATAGGGACATATCTTTTGGTAAAAACACATTTTTTTGGGAAATTTTTTTTTCCAACATTTATTTCCATATCACTAAACTGCTGGTAAAAACTCCATCTCTAAATGATATTTAAATAGATAAAATAATTCTGTTGCAATTATAATAATATCAATAGATAATATATATGTTGGTCCAAATGTTTAGAAATAGATTAATACGACTATGATATTTGTTTTTAATATTATTAACATTTATAAAAAATACTAACAATTAATATTTTTTTTGAAAAGTATATTTTAAATGTTGAAATTCAAATATTTAATGTTAAAATTTTATATAATATTTATTAATACAATTATATGTAATATATTAATTTAATTACTAGATAATAATTATAAAATTAGATTATATTAAACCCCAAAACTGATATTTATTTGGAAAAAAATCATTCAAATTTGATTTTAATGAGAGTTCAATCTTGTGGAAAATACAATTAGATTCAAGAAACATATTACAAACATGTTCACACTCTAAAAGACTTTACATGGAGCTCAATGAAACTACATCTCTGATATATTTCTCACAACCATCGGATGTCATTGTCATAGAACCCCACCACTTCACATAAACAACCATCTCATTTAATGGATTTGTATATGCACAAATTCATTTTCATCCCATTGAGGTCCACCCTTGTATGTTTAAAGAAAAATATGTCCACTTTAGACATCACCATCACCAGCAATGTTATGATCACTAGAAACACCTATCCACTTACAAGAAACATTCAGATAATAAGAAGCACTTGTCCACTTACAAGAACTTGTTCACAAGATGCACTTATTCACTTACAAGCTGCACTTGTCCACTAGCAGCACCCGTCCACTCACTATCATAACCTGTCCACTAACAGCACATGTCCACTTACAAGCAATGATCACATGCAGCATTATAATAAAAAATACTGTCTGACCATCTCAAGCCTTGATCACAAGTAGTACTTGTCCAAAAAAATCAACAAATAATTTTCATTTAAACACATAATATAAAAATATCATCAAATGTCCAAAACAATAAGATTATCTAACCATTGGAAACAACAACTATTAGATGATAAATCAAGAGACCACAATAACTATAATATTATCCATCTGATTATCTCAACAATAATATGCAACCAATGAGCACTACAATACTATCTAACCAATGAGGAAAATAACTTCTATAATATACGATAAAAAATAATCGGTGAGAAAAACAGTAGAAAAATTACTAGAATACCATTGGTTGCATAAAAATACAAGAGAACACAATTTAAAAAGATAACTAGTGGCCATAACTAAACAATAACAATGCATGATATAAAAATAACAGTAATATTATCTACCATCTGAACAAAAACCATTGAGAATGACACTAATTTCAATTAAGGGTGACAAAAAAATCAAAATCAATAATCCAATAACACTACATAAAATTCCATAATCTAGTAACACTACTTTAAATTCCATAATCTATTAAATTTACATTCAATATAGAACTAGACAACATTTTTATTGAGAACGATTCCTAATTCAATAGATGAAACCCCATTTAGTGCAATAAAATACCTTTTTCATTAAGGATAGAATTAAAAAAAATGGTCTTGAAGGAAATTATCAAATTGTATGAACATAACTAAGAACTCATTGTCTCCTGGAATTTTGAATTAAAATTAAACACACATGTTTGTGTTAATTTATTTCTAGATGATGTTACTTTTGATGAGGTTGTGGAGGTGTTTTCCAAGTGAGGGATGATAAAGGAGGACCCCGAAATAAAAATGTCTTGAGTGAAGATCTATGTTGACAATGAAACATGAAAAAATGGTGATAAAATTTTTACATATTTGAAGGAACATTTAGTTTCTTTGGGTATACAGATCTTGTATGGGATAGCTATTCAACTAGGTTTCAATATGCACATGTCAGTGACCCAAGCCAAATTTGATAAAAAAATGTGAGAAATTAATAGCAAAACAAGTGGACAAGAGAAATAAAAATAAACATTGGTTGAATCGAAGATTCTTGGACGGGGTGATTGTTATGATTCCCATGGATCAATTTTGGATATTTTTATCCTTCTACATATGTTTACTACTACTGAAATGAGATCTGATATAAACCTACATCCATAATTAGAAGCATACATTGTAGAGGAATGTGTGAATTTTGGTCTAGTTGACTCCATTATGGTTTGTGAGAATCATAATTATGGTGTTATCCTGATAAAGCTATAGGATAGAAAAATACAGAAGAGCATATTGTTAATGAATGGGTGATGGTTTGGTAGATGGTAGGTTTATGCAAGAATGGATGATGTGGGCGTGTCAACCAAATGATAATATATGACTTGGATGCTAACGCGGACCAGCTAGAGAAGTTTGGCATTGAGCTAGAGGTAGCCATGTAAATGATGAATAAAAAATAAGTGTTCACATAAATGTTTTCCATGCTCTTGATGTAGAAATTCAAATCATTAAACATCTATACTACATTTATGAACCTAAAAAAATTAAGAACCTATTAATGATTTTTTTTACTTTCCTCTCTAGCATTATTATTCTTAATAAGGTGGAAGAGTTTACCTCCACCTATTAAAAACCTATTATATAGAGGAAAAAATGAATGACATAATTTACATATTACAATAAAAAGATTACTGATTAGAGTAAAAAGTAGTTAGATAATATATCCTTTGAATAAAAAAAATATTATCGAAAAAACCACATGTTAGAGATCCATTATTTTTATCGATCACATTTATATTTTTATCAACTTATGATTCTTGATCATGGTTCTTTTGTGTAATTTTGTTGAATATTTAATAGAGGTGGTGATATTCATAGAGTATTATAATGATAAAAAAAGGTGATGAAAATAATGATGAAACAAATAAGTGACAAGCATATAGTCACCAAGATTTGGAGGTAGGGGTGAAGGTGGTGAAACCTCACTTTGATGCTATCAGATTTGGAGGCAAGGTGAATGCGGTGAGTGTACTGACATTATGATACTAGGAGATGCATCATCTGAAATAACATTCATTGATTTCTTATACCAACAAGCAACAGAGAGATGAAACAAAGAGTTACAAAGAATATAAGGAATTTTAAAAGTGGAATCACCATTCATGGTATAAAATAAAAATTCGCCTGAAAATTTAAAACGTTATAAAGATCTATTTAGCATGCACATTACAAAATTAGTATAAAGATAGTTTCACATCTAACATAAAAGTAGAAATAGTAGGAATTAGTAGGAAATAGCGGTAGAAATCAGTTAGGAAACTAATAGATTATGTAGGCATGTATATAGTATACCTTCCCCCCCCCCCCCACAGGTTTATATTTCACCATGTGAGAAGATATTAGACATTTAAAAAAATAAGGTGTTAGGATATGACCTATATTCTAAATTTCTGATGTTTATAGCCGCTTGAAGTTGTCTTTAATCTGGTGGATTGCATTTGTCTCTTTATTTTCCTATAAAAATATTAATATAATTAAAAACCAACAAAATAGACACATACATGAGTCTTTTATTTCAAGATGATCATCTTCTTAATTGTATGTACATAGACAATCAATATTTATTTCTGAAACCTCTTTAGTAATCCACTAGGATCAAATGGTACTAGAATTCATACATGAAGTTTGAATTTATCCCCGATCTCTCCTATAAAAAACAAATAACATCTTTCCAAAACACTAAATAAATAGCTAGAGTTTATTTTTGATAGAGGTAATCAATAAGGAATTTTTTCAATTTTAAACAATAAATAAGTCCCACATAAATATTATATTTCAAAAATGAATGTGTTGATGTTTTTTTCCTAAAAGGGACTCATATTATCATTTATTATCTCAATAAAATTATCTACATTGAATATTGGTGAAAGTGTTAGGAGAAAGTTCTCTTAAAATAAAAATTCAAGACTAATTTCATCATTAAAAACAAAGTACTTTTCATCTTCTAACGGTTGAAATATTGTGTTTGTGGAAAGGGTAAATTAAAACATTATGTTATCTACACTAAAAACACACTCATTTATATTTTTAAATGTTTTCAAATCAGTAAACTATCTCTTTAATTCCATCAAGAAAATAATTTTAGAATAAATTTCATCACTAAATAATCAATTTCATCCAATTGAACATGTAATTCCAAATTTTGGAGGTCATTTTCAATTTCAAAATCATTATCCAATTATTAAAGTAATATATGTTCAAAATTCTGATTTAAAATTTAAATGGATTGAAATCATTGATTTCAGTTTTAAAAGAATGTCTTCCAGAATTTTTTTTTGCAAGGAGGTCATGTTCTATATGTTCACAAAAAACTTCAGCAATCAAAGGTTTACATTAAGTAATGAAGAAGTATGTAGATTTTGAGTTCCAATAATTCATTTCATTTTTTGATGGAAAATAAAAAGTTGGAAATAACACCTCTAAGTCTAATTCAACATATTCTTTCTTCATTTACCTTTATATTACCATTAGAAAAATCATCACAAAAAATCTAGTATTAATTTTTAACCACTATTTTTATAAATTTCATAATTAAATTCCTTAGAAATAGTCATTTTAGTAGTTGTAATATCATATCAATGTGAGTTTTCATTTTTATAACCAACATCAAAGGATCACCCATTACTGGTTTCATAAAAAATGTCATTTTCATTTAACAAAACACGTGAGACTATAGGACCATACTCAACTGATATTTCTATATCATATATAGTATAATCACAAAGGACACATGAAACAATGGTTTATTTCAAATTTTCTAATTCATAAAAGTTATGTAAAACCTAGTGTTTCATTATGAAATAATAATCATGTTACAAAGGACACAACCACAAAAACAAACACAGACAAAATACATGAGACAACAAGATGTAGATACAAACTCTTACTCGCAAAAATCGAAGAGTTCTTCTCAAGAAACATCAATGGATTTCAATGAAATCAAGTGTATGATCATCAATTTTAACATATTCAATATATAGTATGGTCAGATATTTCTCCTTGGCAATAATTGACATCTTAGTTTGTAAGTCATACACATTAGGTATGATATAGACTGTAACATCTTCAGGTATGATCTATTCCTCCATTTTAGGAAAGATATCTTCTTCATCAAAACCCAAGAGTAAATTTCTCTGCAATAAATATATAAACCAATTATTTTTCAATACTAAATAGAGTGAGGTAGAGAAATTAATATATATATGAACACGAATAAATAGACCTCAATATGCATTGATAATGAAATTTAATAAAGTTTATAAAATGTGGAGAATCATTTTGATGCTCAGGTTGTTCAATAATAATATGAAAAGATAAAACCTGTTTATGTCATTGAGATGTGAATTTTCCTATATAAATAATGGATAATTGATATAGTTTATGTAATAGAAATAATTATTAGAATCTAATTGTTTGTTATCAATATATGTTATGTCTAAAGAGTGAACTTCATAATTGAATCAGTAATCATTACGAAGGATGGGATCCTAATCGGGTTTCACAACTGTTAAAAATTTAATCATACAATGCAACCAAGTCTTGCATAAAAATTGAATTTCGATAAATAATAACAAAAAATATCAATCATACAAGCATTGAATTCATCAAATATACTTATAGATGGCTTGGTAAAAATTTTACAAATCCATACTGACATGGGGATATCATTAATTACAATAATAATAAGTATTAATGATAGAAATAATTATGCTGATATGATACTGGACCAAGACATTTCATCACCTCATCAATGCTGAAACCAATCTACAGAATCACCCCATAGGTTCCACACTAAATAACAGTGCACATTTTAGTTCACCTGATCACGAGCATCCCAAAATATCCACTATTGCAGAAAAATTTTAGGATGTGAAAATCATAACTCAATGAACAATAATTATCAGATTCCAGTTCAACCATTCACTTGAGAAAAAATAAATTTTATCCAGTGTATTTGTTCCCCATATAAGAAACAGTAAAAAGACCAGTAGCAAACCGACTCTGAACATTCATATAGCTAAGAAATCTAATTTGAAAGACTGAACATCAAACAAACAGAACCACCATAATCTTGAGTGTCAACAAAGGACCTCTTTAAATATCTCTAATGAGAAAACAAACTTAATATCACTAGATAAAATCTTCTATATCCTCAACACCAAACCCTTTAATGCAACAGGGTTTTTCCTGCCATGTACCAAAATCACTATGGAGCAATACCAAGACCCCATGACACAACTCCAGGCATCACTACCTTGAAAATTATCCTCCAAAACAACCTAAAAGAGAACTTGAAACCACCATAGATGTGGTCAAAGCCAAACAAAGACTCCATCCAACATGAACCAAAATACTGCAAGAGGAAAATGTTAGATTTTAAGAAGGTCTGTCGAGGCAGGAGATGAATCGAGCCCTTCTAATGTATCTATCCCCTTAAATAGGAAGGAGGGGTTCGGCATAGCCATCTCTGATTAGGTATATATCCATTTATTACATAATCCTTCATAGTCAAATTAAATAATTAAACAAATTAATTTAATAATTTTATTTTTATTATATTTAATTATATTTGTTAAATTATATATAAAAAATAAATTGTCATGTATATATAAAGTGTACAAAAAATATTTAAATGTTTATTAAATGAACAAAATTGAAAAATATACAATATTATATTTAGAGAAATTTTGAAATTAAAATCAATTAACGAAATATTTTTAATAAAACCCAAAAAATAATATTGATCATTGTGTAAAAATAATAATATATAAAAAATATTTGGTTTATTTTGATTGGTTATTGATGAAATATTATTTTATTGATTGTTTTATTATAAAAAATTTTATTGATAGAAATAAGATATTTTTGTGATAGTTATTATTGATAACGAATTTATGTGTTAGTAAAAATAAAATGTTGGTATTAGTATACTAGAGTAATACATATTACTATTTGTAAAAGATTTATTGGTATTTAATGATAAATATTAACAAATATATATGTTAGTAAAAACATGTTTTTGTAATTAAAACTAATACCAATAAAAATTAACATCTTTCGGAATTGATCATTTATACCAACAGATATACTATCTAACAATAAATTTTTGTTGCTATAAGTCATTTTTTAGTGTTCATTGATTATATGGTAATATGATTAATTTTACAATGAATTTTTTATATATTATGTTTTATTATTTATATTAATAGTGTATTTACATATTATTTTCATTCTATTAACTTAAACATCAACTATATGATATTTTTAAGGGACATTTCCTTGAAAATATTCTTTTAAAATTATATTTAACAAAATTCAAAAGCAATGTTTTTATGAAATTATCCATGTTTAAGGATTATGATTTAGTTCAAGGGAATTGTTTATGATGAATGATAGGGCCTATATATCTCTATAATTCATTGGGTAATATTATTTTGGAGGTTGACCATATGGTTACTGCATATGTAACAACAATGGTTACACCATGAGGTAGCCATGAGGGTTAAATTGTAAGGTAGCCATGAGGGTTACATTATACGGTAGTTGTGATGGTTACATTTCTAGGTAGTTGTGAGGGTTAAAAATAATATGATATAAAATAGGGTTACAATTGTAAGTATGTAGTTCACCATGTTACCTACACATTTTATTAATATTTCTTATGTTTTCAAAAAGTATGTATATGATAATTTAGAGGTATGAAGTATGTGTTTGTGAATATGTTATCGAATGTTTATAAGTATTTATAGACTAATAGTTCCGTTCCTTATTTTTGTATCCCTTACTGAAATTTTGTGCTTATCGATCATTTTAAAATGCTCTTCAGAGGATTTCTTATAAGTTCAGATGATAGTTAATATGATAATGCAGATAAATCTAAATGAATAATTTTTTATTATTTCTTATAAACATTGATTTAATGTATGTAAGTTGATATCTAACTCTCCATAACCTATATCGAAAAAGGTACATGATGGTAAAATTTACTATGTGTTTTCATGTTATCCTTAATAGAAAAAAATACTCTCTATTTTTTAGTATTGAATATGGACGTGCGGGTTTAGGGGGGTTACTTGTGGGGCCGGATACTACTGGAATATTATCTAGATTATATTTTAAACCTATTATAATATTTTCCTTTCATAGGGATAAATTTTATCTAATTACTATCTAAATAATTATCATGGATTATCCCTAGGATCCAACAGTAATATATTGAGAAGATAATTTGGGGGTTAACTCTTAGGGTAATATACTGCTAACTATTTATCAATATTTTATATCAAGCATATTTTTAGTACAATATCTCATTGGGATATATATTAAAAACATACTAAAATTATGATCATCGATCATAATTAACGGGGTAAAATGTAATTACTTTAATCCATCTATTATAAGGTTCCCTCCTAGGGATGAATGTTTATAACTATCTATCCAGATTATTTATCAAGAATTTTTCCAGTGAAATTTTCTAAAAAAATATATTTAATTCCTAAAATTTATTCAAAATTTATATATGGAATTCCCAGCTTTCGCATATAATACAAAATTTCACAAATAAAATTTTACACAATATAATTAATGTGCTAAGAACATTTTTGAAACATTTTTTAATTTTTTTATCTTATATTTTATTAGTGATTGTTTTTAAGAATGAATTTTAATTTTTAAAAATATATTTTTAAAATTACATTATATAATAATTTAAATAAAAATATGATTGTATTAACTTTTTTATTTTTTTATTTATCAAAGTGTAACTTTTTAGATTTTAAATAGAAAAGGTTCTTTTGTTCGGGTGATTCTTTATTATTCATTTTCTTCATATTCATATAACATCTTTTCGAAATCAAAAACGATACTTTTCAAAAAAGGGATTAAAATTTCATCCAAACTGTCATAGACTAAATTTATTTTTCATTATGATTCTTAATTATACATATTTTTTATAGAGTATATGTGAGTAATTATATTAATTTATAATCCATTATACATTAATTTTTCGTGGTTTGTTGTCTAAAAATTAATGAAAAGAAAATTAAATTTTGTTAATGGTATTTTTTTAATAACTATAATATTTATTATAATATTTTAACATTCATTGATGGATATGTTTTTGTTATAGAATGGTTAATTCACATTCCTTCTAATGATTTACATTTATTACATTCTTCTCCCTTTTTATATAACTACTTCTAGAATATAATCTTACAACATGGTATTTATAGGCTCTAAGGGTTTTTATACATGATAAAAATAGCTAATCCAACTTTTGAGACTTATTTGGGTCAAATAAAAATTAATTGAAAAATATTATTAATTTAATTAGTTTTATATATTGAAACCTTATATGGATGAGTATAAACTATAATCCAAAACAATATAAAAGGTGGATTTAGTTAGGGTGTTTCCTAATTCATAATTTTAAACTTGTTTTAAATCCCTTATATCATGCTCCTTTGTAAAAAACACCATTCAACCTATCTCATTTTCAATTGCAGCCACATTAAATAACTCACACTATTGAAAAAAGTAAATCATGACGTGACACATATATTTAACTTAGTTCACATAGATTTTGCTACATCCAAGGATCATACACTCAACATTGTGCTTGTATACCAAAAAAACACTATAACTCACAATTTTGGTTGATACATGGTTAATGCGAAGTCAGTCCTCACCAAGGATAAATACTTTTACAATTTTAGGTTAAATCACTCCTCACTAGGGATCACTAATTATAGAATGGGGTAGGGAATACATCACAACCCCACAAGGGTCGCGCCCCTCTCTTCTATTGTTCATTGATCCCAAATATTTCTTTTTACATATTTTTTAGTCTCTTTATATGTTGTTGACCTGATGGCCATTAAATGTTATAATATTTAAATAGGTATCATAATTCCTAATGGGATTCATCAATATATACCACATTCTACACAAAATTCAATTAACAAAAACAATTATCTCTATACGTGAAAAATTGATTCATTCATATATATGAAAACATCGCATATTTGAAAAAACTCTAGGTATAATAATTAATTCATGGGAATTATTCTATTTATGCTATTTATAGTTGTGAATAAAAGATTTACACCTTTATATATAGAATTTAATAGTATAAAATCATGAAGTAACTCAAAAAAATTTAATTCTAATTAGGAGTGAATTATTATTTTTTGACTACCTCTATCCTTTATCCTTGTCTCATATTGAAACATACCGTTCCTTTCTTCTCAATTTTATTAGTTACTTTCTCAAGAACCATTATTTTTCTTTTATTCCTTCTATATCCCTCCATTTCTTATTAGAAAGTTTGAATTTTAAATTTAAATATAATTAGTTGAAAATTTTAAACATCCACACTGTTGAACTCATCTCACTAAACATATTAATGAAAATAATCCCCACTAAACTCTATAAAGATTATAGATGATGATTCTATAACCACCATCTAATTGCCTAATTCCAACATAAGAATTATATTTGAATTTCCCAGATTTCTGGTTTATTAATTTTTTTTTAAAAAATATTATATGATGCAATCATGGTTCGAAATCCTATATCTGTTTCTGACTAGTTGGTTCTTTATTCGAATACTTGTAGCATCTTACTGTGTCAGAAAGGCTCCCCATGAAACCTTAATTTATAAGATAGAATAGATTGAATATTAACTATCCTAGACTTTAATCATTTTTCACTATCTATCAATAAAAATATGGTTCCATTAATTAATGAATAATCTTCACTTTCATAGCATGAAAATTATCCATGTATAAGTG
Organism: Viscum album; assembly: GCA_963277665.1. Taxonomy (NCBI): domain Eukaryota; kingdom Viridiplantae; phylum Streptophyta; class Magnoliopsida; order Santalales; family Viscaceae; genus Viscum; species Viscum album. Next base: position 339,622,299 of record OY728131.1, read on the forward strand.
GAATTATCTATCATATTTTGTTACTAATAATTTTTTTCATAACTTGTTGCTATATTATTCATTATCAAATTGGAATGTATATTACCCATATGTATTACCCCTATTTAACTAAAATGACCCTTTTGTATGACATTGTAGTTCAACACTTCCCCTTTTCCAGTTTGACTACACATTTTAATTTTATGTTTTTTATATTACACGTCTTATCATTACCAACATAGTTAAATTAATGTAATTATATTTATTGGAAGTGTTTTTGAAATGAATCCTATATAGCAGAGTAAATGAATTTTGTATATGATACTGTAAAAAATTATTACAAATAGTTACATTTTTATATTGGTTTGGTGTTCTTTATGTATTGTTCTCTGTGTTTCCCATATGTATAATTTTTATTTTTCTAGCAATGTTTACCCTTCTATATTTAAGGAATCCTTTTTTAATTTCCAAATTTCACAACCACTTCCAGAGCCTACAGTTGTGCAAACATGAAATGAATGTTTTATACTTTTTCAAATTTCTTTATTCTTTTAAATCCAAATATTTTTATATAGGTAATTGGGTATTCCTTTTTGAGTAAAATATTAATTCCAATTGTTGTATGATACTTGTGTCAATATTGTGGTTAATTTTTATACCTTTTGGAATAACAAATTTACTCATTTTTGAGATTATACAATTCTATTAATATTCTAGAATAAATTACCTTTATAACATTCAAAACATCAACCTATAGGGGATAAATTTCAAATAACTTATAAAATACATTTGAAACATATTTACATCCAAAACAACTTCTAGTTTTTTACTTCTGATGGATCATATTATCTTATAAATTCATGTTATTTCAATAAAAATCACTTTAAAAAATTCTAGAATTCACAAAACCTTCATCAACCATCATTATCTTCAACCGTTTTTTATTTTTAATAAATTCATTATAAAACCTTATATTTCAAAAAATATCCTTCTTTGGTTTTTATTGATAATAATTTTGTAAAATCCATAAACCATAAAGAAAAATAGACTAAGATATAATATATCCTTTTCTACTTCAAGCCAATTTCCACCCATTATAGAGATTTTATTAAAAAATATCTACCCCATTATTAATAAAATTATTAGGTTTTAAATATTATTGATACTTTATTCTCATTAAAACTCCCCATTTCAGTTTTTCGAGACCTGGTATCAAGTTATATCCACCAATATATCTAAAAACCATTGGGGTATCTTCATCATCAATACTACCCATTTTAGAAACCATTATGGTTCCATATTTTCAAGAAATAACATCCTCTTTCCATTACCCCATAAATCTCTAGATTAAGAGAGAATATGATCCCCATATATATTCACATCATATACTTCATAAGATTTCATAAAATTAATATCCCTTTATAACATGAATAGAAAATCTATATTTAGAGTATTATAACTCTCCCTTTGAAAACTAACACACTATATCATATATCTATTTTATCTTTTTTACAAAACATTAGGTTCATTAAAACATTGGTTGAATATCACTATAAAAATGGATATTATTATAACCATCCATTATTGTAACATAATATTCAACCAAATTTTACTTTTATCCACATTATTTTATACGAATTCTGTCATGTAAATTTTCAAGTTATAAATGAGTTCTCAATAAATCAGAAAAAACTACTAAGTTGTAACACAATATAGAAAACATTATTCTAATACAATAATTTTAATGTTGTCCATTCCACTCAATTTTTTTGATAAATCCATAATACATAATTAATTAAATTATTTCAACATAAAATTTACTATAATTTCAATAAAATTCACAAAAATACTATTAACATATAAGAAATAAGCACATAGAATGTGATTCATACCACATGTTAAACCAATTCAAATGGCCTGTAAATGAGAAACTAGTGATTCCACATGATTTTGGATAATCTTAATTTCTTTATATGGTTCTCCTTTGTCGGATAATTGTTAGCAATATTTTAATTTTATACACCGCCTATCCATTATTTCTTATGTTTTTTCATAGAAAATATTGGTATTATCATCATTATGTGGAATGAAATTGTTGTTTTTATTTTACTTTTACATATACTTGAATTAATTCATAAATTTTATATATCTCTATATTTAGTAAGGATCTTCATTAAATCTTTTTCAACCCACTAGATGTCTAATATTTTTATTTTAAATCCATGGAGGTTTCTTCAAACATCAATTTATTAATTTTATCTGCTCTTTATTCAATCATTCAATCTCAATTAATTGATAGCCTTTTAATAAAAATAGATCCCATGGATCATATCTTCCCCATAAGTATGTATCACTCCAAACATTTGATATAGTAATTAAGTGTATGTAGGGAGGGGTATATAAAATATCATCAATTAGAGGAATGTGGTTGGAAAAGATTAACCAAATATTTTATGCCTTTTTTAATCCATGGAATCATAGTGTTTTACTTTTTTATTTTACTACTTTTATAAACTTATTTCTGAATATAAAATTTTATACCTTACATATTTTTTAGTTGGAACACCTTTTCTAGTGTATGAATAATTACACATTGGCATTATTATTTATAAATCAGTTCATTATCACCAACTTTCTCCTTTAAAATTTGATGAATTCATTATATGGTTGTCTATTTAATGATTCCACTTATACAAGATTACATCTTTTTCATTGTAATACAATCCCCATTGTTATAAAATTTATCTTAATGTTGTTTCTATTACACATTTTGGAAAAATGAATTTCTATTTGGACATTATTTACCAGACATTATGATGTAATTCCCATTCTTCTTATTTTTCCACAATTTATTATTTCCCTTCCTCAAAGGATATTTTACCATACAATCATTTAATGATTTACAAAAATCCATTTGATACATGATCTCATCTTTCATAAAACACATAAATATATTCATTAAAATAAAACATTTTAATTCTATAATATAAGGATTTCAAATGTTAGTATGAGTATTAGAGTTCCTAATCATTTCTTCTCATCTTATCATTTTAAAATACCATGTAGAATTTCCTTTTTATCAAAATTTATAACAGCTTACATTGTAATGTCTATAATTTCTTCTTCTAATCCACGAATTAAAGCCCAAAAATATCTCTAATGAAATTATTCATCAAATGATAATGTTTTCCAAAATATAAAAATTTACTCCAAAAGGTGTAGTTGAAATATATTTCTTGAGGAATAACAATTGTTCCAGATTTTTTTTTCAAATTAGTAACACCACAATTATAGGATGAATAATTAAAATTATACGAGTTACAATTTTTTATTATGGTATATATGAATTTGAAATTCAATTCTATTTATGAATATAAATTAACCTAATAAAATCATTATAAAAATATTTCATGCAAAGGAACCCAAATATAAATAATATGTAAAATTTTGTTTTCACTTTTGACCCACTTGTACGATTCTACCACTTTACTCACATTCTTAAACTCATTACATGATATATCTTTATGAACTCATATATTTTATATTTTTTAATTTATATCTCGATTTTTGGTTTCATCTAATCTTGATGTATTAAACCTATAGCCCACATTTCCCACAATAAATTTTATTTGGGCTTCAAGATTCCCCTCACGGTTTCTCAATGATACAAAAATCGATATTGAATTTTCATATTTTCTAAAATCTATTATTCAGTTTTTCTAAGATAAACTTCATACCAATGTAGTTCAAGTTGAGATGGTCTCATTCATCTGTTAAATACACAACCTATTCTTCATATTCTATTTTAGCACCCCATCATTATCTTCATTACTATATTATAATGATAATAATGAACATTCATGTTGGTTAATCCAATTTTCATATTATATATAAGTTATAATTATTTTCTATTATGCCTTATTTTAATGTTCACTCAATTAATTTTATGTTAGATCCAAACCTGTACTACTGAATCTTATGATAAAAACAGAATCTTTCTATTTCTATATTTGACACAGATAAACATGGCACAATTTAGCTATCTAAAACACATTTCATATAATGAAAATTTTGAATCACTTGAATACCCAAGGAGGTATTATGATTACAGTATTAATGAATTAGAACAATCAAATATATATAAGAAAATCCATGTATTTAAGTGTAAATTTTCTTTATAATACCCATATTTTCATATTCCACATTATTTCATCATAATCACCCACAGAAAACCCTTCTAGATATATTTTGACATAACATCTTTATTTATAACCCATGGGATAAGAAACATAATATGAATGAGATTAGATTCCTAGTAAGGGTAAACGTAGTTATTAATCATTGAAGATCTTCAATTATATAAATATGAGAAGAATGGAATGAGAAACTATTAGAAGTTCCTGATAATTAAATAAGAGAATTAATATCAACAAAAACATAGATAATAAGTCATGAGTAATAGATTGAAACATTAACATTAAACATTTGTCATATGATTCAGCAATCACGAGGCATATGAAAGAAATATTTGATCAAAGGAAACTTTAAAACTCATATGAAGCATTGATAATAAATGTAGGTATCTTGGGACATCAAACATTCATCATAGAGTCACACAAATAAGAAAATTTCAACACTCTATTAGGATTTACATGCATGGATTAACTTATTCACTATTATGGGTTTCTTACATCGGAAAACTTCATAATCTCTTTATTGTAAAATTACTCCCTCATATCTTAAAAGTAACTTCCATCAAGTTAAATCTATCTAATTAGCCAATGGATTGATGGTTTGGAACCACTCATCAAATATCAGACATAATCTCTTAAAGAATTGGGTTAACTCTCCAATATACCTTTTATCAATAATTTCAATGTATCATATCATGAAAAAAGCACATGGATTCTTACATTTCCTAAAAAAATTCATAACTTTATTTTCCTGTAATAATGAAATGGGTTTATTAATAATCTCTTTAAAACACCATTATAAACCATTCAGATAATGGAAGTGAATTCAATCATAAGATTATATCCCTCAGGATGCATATGAATTGTTATGGGATCTTAACATAGATTAAAATACCTTTTAAATAAATTTTGAAGTATTTATTTGTAAATAGGTATAATATACTATTATTTCTATATCATTTTAAGTAAAAATTTCCCAAAATATCATAAAAAAATATTCCATCAATATATCAATGGAAAATTCCAAAAATAAATTCAATTAAAATAATTTTCATGATTGTTTAAATTATATTCATGTCATAAATGATAAAAGTAATAATTATTTTCAAACATTTGAAAATAGAGTCAAATTTGACTCTAGAAGAAAATGTTAAAAAATTTCCTTTTAAAACCTCTGAAAATAAGTTATAATTTCATTAAAAATAACTTTAGGAACTCATTTTTGTTTAGAAAACAACATTCTTGTATTGAGATAAATAACATGGAGGGTTATTTTGGTTTAATTTCCTTAAAACATTAAAAGCACCTTTTATGGAAAAACTACATATGTTCATTAAAAACCAATACAAATTTGAATAAAAATAACATAAGAAAGACAATAAAATACCAAGAATATAAAAAAATCCATAAATTTTATATATAGATTTCATATATTAACCATATAAATGAATATATTATTATTGAAAAAAAGTCGAAAATAAGGAAGTTTCAGACAAGAAAAAAAATCAAACATGGGTAACACTTTATTAAAAAACATACATTGAAGGAACTCAACATGAGCATATAAACCCTAATTTTATATAAAGAATATATTAAAACATGTTCATGGGGGATAAACTACATCAAAAAAATAAATAATGGTGTATAATACAAAATATCTCTCAACGAATTAAAATTGAGACCACAAAAAATCAATCAATTTTTATAACATTTGAATAAATATATCATGAAAGAGATAAATTCGAGGTAAATTAATTATCATGACCAATGATTTATTCAACATATAATTTCTCAATAGTTTGAATATAAACCTTATAAATTAATGTTGGTTCATAATATAAGACATGTCTCAATGAAACAATATTGGGTTGAATAGTGCTTAAAAAGATTGTATTACTGATTTACAAATTAATCACTGAAGATATTATGTGTAATTAAGGTAAATTAAAAGAAAATAAGTGAAAATAAAATAAAAAAAATTAGATTTAGTTTCATACATAATCATGGAATAACATAATCAATGAATATAAATTGAGTTCAGAAAATCATTAACCATTTTCTTAACTTGTCAAATATGTCCTTTAACTCCTCTACTTTTAAGGAAATCCTTTCCTTATTGAATTAATACTTATAAGTTGGAATTTTAGTAATACAAGGACCTCTACGAAGTGACGAGTAATGTTGGAATGTTATTTTGGTAGTGCTTTGCTGACCTACATTGATCCTAAAGTGTGAGTAAGAGAGGAAAGGTGGTGTCCTTATAATATATGATAGGGGAACTATTATAATTACTTGATGTATTTAATTAATATAAATTTACTTTAATGTAAATGGGGAACAAAATTAATATATTTATAATATAGGGTGAATATAAGTGTAAATTCATCCATCGCATAAAATTTACACAAGTTTAGTTTATTTTTTAACCCTTATCTCATTGTTTTATTCTCTTGACAACACTTTTAATGAATATCATGAAAATAATTTTTCTTACTCGGTAGGGGTCAAGAAAGATACAATAAAATGGAAAGTGACCTATAAATTGCCAATTGATGATATGATCTAGAATATCTCATCAACTAGACCAAATATAAAATATCTATGAATTTTAAATCATCTGACAAAATATTATTGAATATAAAATATCATTATGTCTTTTTCTTCACTATTCACATAATTGAATTTTAAAAATATATATCAAGATATTAGTCTACTAAAAATAATAACTTTTAAAAAATCACTAATACATTTTATTTGCCTAAAAAACATGTATTAAATTTATAAACACACAAAAACATACATTGTAGGTTTTTAAAATCATTTACGTGATTTTTCTACTCATTATATAAACATTTTGTTGGTGTTGTATAAGCATTCAAGATAATTATTTCATCACTAATTCATATTAAAAATAAATTTTTTAATAATTTAAGACTTGTTTTTAACCTTTTGAAATCACATTAGAGATATTAAAATACTTAATGTGGCATTTTATATTTATTCTTTACATAAAATAATATAAAAGTATTTATTAAGGGAAAATGGAACCAAAATTACATATTTTAAAATATGGGATGCATTCGGTAAAAATAAACAAATTAAATTAATTAAAGAATGTTTTAGAGTGATTTTAACGCATTTGAACATATTTCTAAACTATAGATAACCCAATTTACTCTTCAATATAGTGATAAATATATACCTTTGTTATTATTACTTATGACTAAAAATAAAGTTGAAATATTTAAATAAATTTAAATTAGTATTTTAAACATGGAATTAATTTTATCAAATTCAGTTCCTCTAATATGATGAAATTAATTATAATATTATACCATAAAACATGATAAAAAGTAGTTTTCCCGAAAAAATTATTTTTATGTAAAAAATGTTTTTATATCAAAATTAAGCATAATTTTCGACTCTAATGGGATTAATTTGAGTATTTATAGTAAAAATATATATAATTACATTTTAAAACCAAATAAAAAATTTTCCTCTATAAATTCATTAAAATAAATTGTTTTGTCTTTAAAATCATTATTTTTCAAATTTACGGTAAAATCAATGTTTTCTGAAAAAAGTAAAAATTTCACCCTAAGATAATTTTGGGATTAATATTTAAAAAATTATAACACTTTATCCAAAAAATTACCAAAATTTTCAAACATAAATTATAATATTCACCCATAAAAATAAATAAAAATGATTTTTCAAATAAATGTAATTTTGAGTTATAAAATGACTTTACCCAAAATTGATTAAATATTTTATAAAAATTAATCAATACATTGAAATTAATTTTTTAAGTTTATTAATATATTTTTTAATGTGGTCACTTCTATTAATATCCTATAATTTAACAACTAGGTTTTAATTGCAAATTTAAATAATAATATTTCTTAGTCATTAGAGCATATGTTTAATGTCATATATACTATTAAATATAGTCTTATTTTAAAATATCAGGGTATAAAATTCTACCACTCTTATGTAAATGTTTCCTCACAACGTGATCTCGATATTGGAAATTAAAGGGTTTAATACTGAAAATACCTTTATTATAAATCTATATAATAAAAAAGTTTAATAAAACTTGTATTTTGAAAGTAGGAAAGAGAAATATTAAGGTCATCAAGAATAACACATAACTTGGATTCTAAATAGGATAACATTAGTTTAAGTGAAGGTATGTACATTGAGAAGAAATATAATATCAAAATAATGATGAATAGTGATAAAGAACATTGATCACAATAATCTTGATGATCTTAATAATCTTGATGATCACAATATTTTCAATCACTAAAAAACCATAAACCTATGAGCTGTAAAAAAGAACATAAATTCAATATAAATTATTCAAATAAAGAAATACATTTTTAATTTATGGGGGATTATTTTATTATCGAGACTATAGAAATTTAAAAATATATTGATTTAATTTTCCTAAAAACCATAAACATAATTTAACCATCGGGTTTTGTGTTTTTTCATGTTTTCATCTATATATCATAAAATATTACAAATATGAGTACCCATATTGAATTATTCTTATGACTCAAAAATAAAATTTAAAAATAATCAGATCTAGAAAACTATAAAAATATAATCCTCCTGTATTTAATAAATCCAAAATTGGTTATCATAAGTTAATATAATACCAAAAATGAAATAACCTTCATATGAATAAATAATACATATAACGACAAAAATTCCACAATAACACCAAAGGTTCAACCAAGATTACTTTGTAAAAATAAAACACTATATCTTAAATGACCTCAATAATATCATCATCAATAAAGCCTTTAACCTAAAAAAATATCTCATACCATTCATCTTATAAACCCAAAAAAGTAATATCATTATTCCCAAGTAATCCTTCTTGTTTAATCAGATGATACACCTAATGGTTACTTGAACCACAACCAAATAAAATGTCTTCCAATATAGCATTAATCACTTTGAAATCCAATCACATAAAACAGGAAAAGTGGTTTCTATTCATTTGAGCCTATGATTAACCGTAAATTTATAAACCCATGATGATATGTATAAATCTTAAGTCAAAATTACATGAAAAATACATAATATTAAATGGTATATAAACCATGATCTCAGACTAACTATTACATCCTCAAACCTAAAATCCTAACAATATTTCTAAAAACATAATATTTGCTTTTATAGACGTGATATCTATAATCATGACCCAATTTTTTCAAATAAAAACCCATTATATCAAACGATAATTTTGGATAACTTACACAGACATAGACCTTATAGGGTTAGAGTTTTATATAATTTAGAAAATCTCTTACATAATAATACTCATGTCTTTAGGTCCTCATTATTCCCATTGTACTCAACTTTTCTTATTCCAAAATAAGTCTTCATCATCACAGAAAAGAAATCCTTGTATACAAAAATTACACAACAAATTTCTTTATACCCTAGGTAAAATAAACATAAAAATAATGAGAAAAATTCTTAATAATGGTAAACATGGGTATAAACAATTAAATATCCTTTTCAGGAAAAATATGATCATTATAGTGTGATAACATATTCAATGTTCATGATATTTATATAATAAAATTTATACCCATAACAACATAGATCATAATCCATGATTCAGGGAAGAAACCTTCAATATATTATAGAGTCATTTGAGTTAATAATCATGATCCTTATGAAAGCAATTCCTGATCCATGGAAACATTAGAACTCATACAATGCATTAAAAACTACGTAAATATCTTAGGACATTAAAAATTAATCATGGAATCCCCTATACAAGATAAATCAAAAAATATCTTATGAGTAACTTCAATAAGTAAATTCCATTTGCTCATAGGATTTACTTACATCAGTTAACTTTATTTTCCCTTAAGAGTAAAATAACTCTATCTTCTCTTAGGAGAGACTTGTATCCAATTAACTCTATGTCATTACTTAATTAATTGGAGGTATATAAGGTATCCATCTAATACATATCAGATAAAGTACCCTAAGGATTCAGGTTCACTCCCCAGTCTCTCTTTCTTCAATAATTTCCACACACCATATCATGAAACAAAACACATGGTTTATTAAATTTCATAATAATGTTGATAAATAGACTTTCCAGTGAAAATCAAATAGGGATTTTTTTAAATTTCTTCAAAACATTGTCATAAAACAATTAGAGAAATTCATTGAATGGCATCATAAGATTATATCCCCCATGTATCATAATAATCATTGTAGGATGATTAAATAGTTCAAAAAACTCTTAAAAAAATATTTTAAACAATTCATTGAAACAAGGGAAATTTCCATTTATTTTAGAATCATTTTAAATAAAAACTCCCAGAATATTTAGATAAATATTTTTAAAAAAATATAAATTATAACTTTTATAAGTATCTTCAAATAAAATAAAGGGCATGATGGTTTAAAATGATATTCTTATCTTAAACATTAAAAATAAACATTCTTTTTAAACTTCTTTAAAGATGTGAAAAAGTGACCCATGTAGAAAGAATTAAGAAATTTCTTTTTAATATTTTTTAAAAGATATTCAAATATCATAGAAAACTTCCTTATTAAATCATTTATATTTATAAAATAACATTATTTAATTAAGATAAAGTACAAGGAGGACGATTTTGGGTAACGTTATTTTAAACATTTAGTGAAATGTTCTAAAAACCCATTTACAATAATTCAAAATGAAAAACACTTTGAAATCCATAACATAAGTGTGAACATAAAATACTCAGAATATAAAAATATTCAAGATATGATATGTCAATATACATTATATGCACTATATAAATGAATATAGGTGCATCAATAAAATCATGTATAAAATTAGGACGTTTGAAATGATAAACCCTTACAATTTGGGTAACACTTGAATTAATAAGCCATTTAGTGATTGAAGAAAACATGATTCTATAAAATAAATGATTTCCAAAAAAAATATTTTGTTAAAAAACCATCGTGGGGGACTAATTAAAAAATATAAAATAAATCATAGTGTATAACATGAAATATATCCAAGAGAATTAAAATTTTTACCATAAAAACCTTCCCACTTTTTTTTCATTTGAATCAATATTTCATGAAATGGATAACAAAAAAAGAACATTGATTGTCATGACCAATGAGTTATCCATCATTTAATATATCAAAAAATATAACATACAAAATATAAATTGAGTAAGGATCGTAATATAAACCATCTATTAATGAAACAATATTCATATGAATTGTGCGAACAAATATTTTATAATTTAAATGGGAATTAATCATTGAATTGATTATTAATTACAAATATAAATCCCAAAAAATATAAATAAAACATAAAAAATAAGAGGTAATTTTTTTTGTATTAATGGTATAACATATGAAATTAAGTAGTGGTATAACTTAATGAATGTAAATTTAATTTAGAAACCTATTACCTCGAGTCCCAACTTGACATGTATATCTGTTAACTCCTCCTCTTTGAAGAACCACATCTTTTCATATAACATAAGACTTATAGGTCATTATTTTATCAAGACCATAACTATATGAAGTGTTGTGGGATGGTTTTTGGGAATATATTTTGGAAGGTCTTGGTCATGATATATGGATCATGATGTTTGAGGAAGAGAGGAGGTGTGGAGGCCTTAATTAAGAGAGGAGTGGAGAAGCCTCAGAATTACATAAATAATTAAATTACTATAAATTAATTTTCATGTTCATGTGAAAAAACATTGAGATATTTTAAACGTATGGTAATGAAAGGTTTAAATATTCGTATCCAATAAAATTTAGACATGTTTAGATGATGTTTTAATCATTAAATATTTTTTTTAACCTCTCATTTACCATTATAATGACTATTATAACAGTAATGTTTTTGCAATATAGGGGAAAATAAAGTTAATATAATAGGAAAATTGACCCATAAATGTAAAATGGGTGATATTATTAACCCTATATCTACAAATTTAACAAATATTATATTTTCATTAATTTTTAAATCATTTAAAAAAATATTATCTTCCACAAAATATCATTAAAGTCATTTTCGAGAAAATCCACATAAGTGACACTAAATGATTATCAAGTTATTGATTCATGTTGAATATAATACATTATCATATCAATAAAATATTATATTTTTACGTATAATTCATGTAAACCTATAACTCACAGATAATATATTAGTTTTTATTTTTTATAAATCATTTACTTTATTTTTATACTATTTACATAAGCACTATGTTGGCGTTGCAAAAGAAATTAAGGTAATTATTTCACCACTATAAATTAAAAAAAATGACATCATGAAAAATATTATTCATATTAAAAATTACCATTTATATTCATTTATGAATTTTCTTTATCCTATTGAAAACATATTAGAAATATTAAATTCAAGAACGTGACATTTTGGAATTATTCATCACTTCAAATAAAATAGCCGTATTTATCAAGAAAATTGTACTAAAAATACATATTATATAATATTTTAGGGGAATGTTATGAATAAATTCAAATAATATGTTAACATAAAGTGTTAGTGTTATTTTAAATCATATTCACCTTAGTTTTAACCCTAGTTCGTCCAATTTTCCCTTGATTATGATGATAAATATTTACCATATTCATTAAGACCAAAATGAAGGTTAAAATATTTAATTAATTTTTATATTATTATTCAGAGTATGGTATCAATTTTATTAAAATTAGTTCTTATAAGTTTTATAAATAAATTATAAAATAATCCCACAAAACATGATGGAAAATGGTTTTCCAAAAAATACATTTTTATGTTTAAAACATAATTTTATCAAGATTAATCCTAATTTAATTTTTATTTACATTAAATATATTATCTTTTATAAAAATTAAATTACAAAATATAAAAAACAAATCAAAAAATGTCAATTTTTATATACTTTAAATGTAATGAATGTTTTTATAAAATTAGTATTTTCAACATTCACTATAAAATCAATATTTTCTCAAGAAATCCAAAACAAATATCGTGATATAATTTTTATGTTTTATTTTAAATATGATATACTATTTATCAGATAATGTTTATTTAATAATAATAATTCATTTACAATATTCACTAAAAAATAAAAAGGGAGTCATTTTTGGAAAAAGAATTGTATTTTTTAAGCACAAAATAACTACAAAAAATTTAGTGCTTATATACATAGAATTAATCGATACATATGTATTTGTTAGAACCTTTATAAATATATTTTATATCATGATTAATCATATTTATATCATCCAATTCAATGGCTAGGTTATAATGGTCTTATATAAATAATAATACTTCATTATTGTTAAAGATCAACATTGCATATCCTATGTGTTATTGAATATTAGATTATTTAAAAAGATTAGGGAATTGTATATTACATTATTTACTGAAGATTATCTATAATGAAATTATATCCAACATAATTATTCTATAGCATTGATTTCCTTAGAATATATATTCCTCAAACTTGTTTCTGAAAGGGATCATTATACATTATTGTTATAGTATCATTAAACACATTAAATGGTTTCTCTAAAGATCCATTATTTATTTAATGTTACACATCACATAACTCCATTGAAACATTGAAAATATATTATTTATTAATACTCTCATCAAACATATATGACTCATCTTCATCACAAAATCTCCATACATTTTAATTTAAATAAATAAATTTCTATGGTATATTTTGAAGAACTCCATAAAAACACATTATCTTCTTCCTCATGAAATTAGATTTTCTAATATCATTCTTCAATATAAGAAATTATACATTTAGTGAAAATGGGTCATTCTTCTATATTTTGTTTCAAATGAATACATGATTATGATTTTTTATGAATTTCACTATTATTTTAAATTTATTGTTTATAAAAGGATAGTTGATCCCAAAGTTGTTTAACACACTGATTTAAATAATTAATAATACATTTTTAAATTATTTCATTGAATACCAAAATATTCATGATCTCCTAAAAACTATAATTTAAATTTAATAAATACCTTTGGTTGATCCTCATATTGAACTATCATATTGTCCTTTTAAGGTATCATAAAATTTTTAATATGATAAAATATATTCGATATTGAACACCAAATATAATACATTTAGCCTATGATACAACTTTTTATAACCTGATGCACCATGATTGGGGTTGAATTAGGGTATATCCTAATTCAATTTTTTTTCTTGTTATGAATCCTTGTGACCCTTTTTCCCTTGTCAGAAGGAAATTCATTCAATCCATATATTTATCAAATATACCCACATCAAATATCATGAACAAGTATTGAATGTAAAGAATAGAATGATACATGAATTTTACTTAGTTCACCCACAATGGAATAAATCAAAGGAGAATGCACTCTCTATTATTCTATTGTAAAGAAATCAATATTACTCATTGTTTTGGTGGAACTAAATTTTTGGCGAATTCAATCCTCAATAAGGCTCGCTGCCTATATAAGTTTATGTGGAGTCGCTCCTCGTTAAGGATTTCGTCCTATATAATGGTTTAATGAATAACTCATTTCCACCTAAGGGTCACTCCCCTATATTTCATTATACAATACTGAAGAAGCTATTAGTCTATAGACTTGTATGTGTCTTCTCATTTTTTATATGAAGGTCACTCCATGTATATCAGTTGTAATATTTATAATAATTTATAATTTAATTATTCAATTTATACCATATACTTCTCACAATTCCAGGAATATATATAATTTACTCTTTGTGAGAAGTGTTGAATCATTAATCTTCAAAAAACATTACATATCATTAAAAACGCTAGTTGACATAGATCCAATGAAAGAAATATTTACTTATATATCTACATAGATTTTCAAGGATTATCTACACATTCAAATCATTTGGTCATTGTAATTAAATCTATAATAACTTCAATACTCATTAACAATGATATTCAATAAAGTCTATGTTTCTAGATACTTTTCACTTTATTCATTATCCCTTTTTGGAACACATAGTTCATTTCATTTTAATTATATTTATTAATTAAATAACTAAAAGTTTTTCTTATTTTATTCATTCCATATCCTTACCTTTTCATCCAAAATATTTGAATTTTAAATTTAAATACATGAAGGTAACAATCTTGAGTTTCCACTCCCTTATCCTCATCTCTCAGATCATCTTTATGTAAATGGACACTAATAAATTCTATAAGAACTATTGATGTTCATTTTATAACTTCAGAATAGTTTCACAAATGAAAAAATATATTCCAATTTTAATATCTTAGATTAATAATTATTAATAAACCTTTACAATTGGTGATATATATCATAATCACTGAATGTCATTTTATAGTACAGTGTGATCAGTGGGATTCATTTTGAAATACCAATAGCATCATATCATGATATAGTGCTTCGCTTTGAAACCATTATTTTTTAATGTAGGATATCCTAAAAATTAACTATCATGACCATTCTTCTGTATTCATGGTACAAACATTAGGGAATAGTTCCATTAATCATGGAATAAATGTATCCATCATGGTGTGATAATATTCAACCTCTAACCAAAATTATTAATTAAATTATATGATTAATAATGTATATTGTAAATTTTGGTTGACTAAATCATCATCTAATTAAAAATACATGATACTTTTATATAAACCATATCAATGAAATGATCCTTATTCATCACATGGTAGGTCATCACTTTACCATTTTTTCTCCTCAGTATGAAATTTTTTATTTTAAATATCACCTTTACTAGTTATAAGCATTACAAATTCATTAAATATAAATACCCTTATATATTGTTTCTGTCATTGAAATGAAACTTATATATCTGACTAAATTACTCTGAAATACGAGTCTATAAAAAATTCTTAAAAATATTTACCAATTTTTATTGGTCTAATGATCTTTATGAATTTTATTATGAGTTTTAAAATTATTTTATTTTGTTCTTCTCAGCACTAGTTTCCCTTACCTATTTTATGAATTTTCTTCATTGATTATTTCTCAACCTCTCCTAGAACATACTCTTAGATATATATAGTGATTATGTTTTCCCCACTTTCAAATTTTTTTCTTTCTCTAAGGTTTCAATTATATATATTTGGAGAGTGTTTTTCATTTTCCACTATTGTGTGAACTGTAATTCTATGAAATATCTTTTATTGGATTATTAAAAATAAGCTATTTTTCCAGATTTAATGGGAAATAATACAATCCAAACCGTCCCCGTATTCTTACACAATGAAAGAAAAAATCAAACTATTCCAATAAGATAAGAGTGTTAGACCCATGGTCCCCTAAGTAGATGTTAGTAAAGGTGAATATTCTACTATTTTGGATCTTGTCTAGATGAATTCCCCAAATGGAGTTACTATATTATCAAAAATATTTGGTTTCTCCTCAAAACATTATATTTCCTTTATTGAAACAATGCATCAGGATTTGGTTCTATGTTTCAATATTCTTCCATTACATTTCATTTAAAACTCCAGGAATTGGTCTTCTAAATATAATATCCTCATCTAACTCTAGTGATTTAATTAAAAACTATCCTTTCACCATCACCTAACAGTGTAAGAGAAATTATCTTAAAGGTAATTAGTCTTATTTTTTATTGATCCGTTCTTATTGTTCATCATTGGTATAAGCTTTCATCATTCTATAAAATGTTCTACCAACATCCACTGATGATGTATTGATGCCCATATTCTTTTGAAACATCGATCCCATTGAGTGTATTGATTTTTTTTAGAATTGGGTTTTATTAATAAGGTCCCTCCATATATTCTAATAGTTTCTCCTACCAGCTTATCATAATTTTTAAAGTGGGATATTAGTTTACTGAATACCTCTTTATTAGAATTTTCCATTTTCCCTGATCTTGAAAAAAATAAAATTTTCAAGATAATATTGTTACTTGTGGCATGTAAAGTGATAGATATTCCTTCCATGTCCATAATTTGGTACCCATCTTAATAAAGACCATAGAGTCCATCACCATATTATTTCCTTTCATGGTAGTGAATTAACTATATTTTACATCCTTTCCTTACACCTTATTATTAGTAGAACATGTTTAGTTATCAAACAACTTATTAGAGTCATTTTCATCCATCTTTCTTCCTTAATAAATATCCTATTCATTTATTGCATCCAAAACATTCCATATCACATCAATTATTTTTTTTACCATGACCCATAACTACAAATTCGTTTTGAATTTTTCCCCTTGAGGGAGGACTGAGGACTCTTTTGTATATCTAGATGAAGCCTATATCAGTTTATCGTTTCATTTTTAGGCTATTATCTCTACACTCATTCTCAATCGACAAATTCACACCAATTTGAGGGGTTCTAAAAAACCATACAGTCTCAGCCTCAATAAAATGTTATTTGGATTTATCTTCCATAGTTGAGGTATATTATTGGTTCACAACTTTATATAAAAAAATTTCGGTTCTCTCAACTTGAGTATTAACCAATGTCGGTGAGTTTTCTTAAAAATTATCCTCACTCCCCTTACTAGACGCTATCATTCTAACATTTTCTCCTTATAAAGTATCAGGGATATTTAAAAGAATCAAATCCTGAGAACAATTTCCCTATGAATCCATCTAACTTCACTATCAACAAAATCATGAACACCAACATATTTTTCATTAGAATTATACTGAAAATTATACATTCAATGACATCAGTGATTACAAGAGGGATAAAATTCATCAAATGAATCAAACCAAATCGACTATTGGTAGTGGTATTATTCTATAATTTGTATCAATATAGATTCTAATGATGGTTTCAAAACATCAAACTAAATGAATATTCATGGGGTGAATATAATACTCAAATTCCGAATCCAACTATCATGAAATAAATGATACACATCTAGGTTTCTATAAAATAAATCGATCAAAATGTTCTAAAATTAATTGGGTAAGCCAAGAAATAAAATCCAAAAAATCATTATAGGGGGATTTCGTCTCATGTAAAAATAAAAATACTAGTATAATAAAGAAAAATAGATCCTATTAAAACATCATAGAACTCCAGAACAAGTAGTTTTTGGGTATTCATTGGTTGGGAATCAAATGAACATATTATGGGATTCATGTAGACTAACTACCACATGATTCGGAAGTCCCAATGAATAAAAAGTAAACATGTCAAAAGAATTAACTGGAAGATTAATCCTACCAAAATGATCCACGAATGACCAACATATATGTGTTAAGGCCTCCCCACACAAAAAATTCAATATTTAATGTCAATAGATATTGTTTTGTAGTGAAACAAAGAAAAGGAATACCATGGTAACATGAAATGTAGGTATGAAAATAAGGGTTAAATAAGGGGATGAAGGGCCGATGATGAGCCACTACTAAATATGTAATAAGCCTCTCCCCCTATGGAAAGGGAGGGACTAGGATGTCCTCCATCGCCATGTATGTCCTAGTAGGCCTAGAAAAGATCTTTTTAATAGTCCATGATGCTAAAATACCACACTTTTTTAGCTCTAATCATGGTGTGATATGTGTGTTTATGATGTGGTGTAATCTTATAACATCTATATCCAAATATTTTATAATATTTTGTGTTATGAACCATCCTAGTTCCCCTTTGAACCATGAATCTGATCCAATTAACAACATACTTGAGGAATGTTCCTGATCACCAAGGAATGGAAACTAGTTCTAGGGTATCAAAGAAAAACCTAGTGAACCTGATTTCTCCTTAGATATTTAAACAAACATAATGAAAAAAATATAAAATAATGCAAAATAATAAATAACACTTTAACTATAAAAAAATTACATCCCATATATAAGATACTGTAAAATGAAATTCAAGGTGATGAATTTGATTCCTAAATATCTGAAAATGAAAATAAAACATAAATAAAAAACAACCATCTATACAAGACGATTAGTAATGCACAACATCCAAAACTAATAAAAAAATCCTAGAAGTGAAAAAATCAATTTCACTTGAAAATAAACCATAATATGTTCATTAAATGAATGGTGTATATAGGGAGTGAGAAAAAATGTACTAAATAGGATATCACCAAGGAATATGTGATATTCAATCTAAATAAAATTTCATTTTTACAAGTTAAAAATAATATTTAAAAGTATCTTTTCACAAGTAGGAAAATAAATCAATATCATACCAAAAAAAATTCATAAAACATATACTAACTTATATTTAAATGAAAACAATCACTTTGAAAACTGTTAATTTTCCTAATCCACCTTAATAAAAACACCCATTTAAAATCCACATTGGAAACCAATTTATAAATTATAAATTTGAAACACATTTGGAAGCCATTAGGTAAAAACCCAAATCATTTTAATAGTTAATAAAACACGAATTAAACAAACTATAGGTAAATTAATGTAACTATGAAATAAGAATGAGTCACGGGGTCATATACTTCAATTGTCTTAGTAAACCACAATGGATGAGAGTTCCCTGTAGAATTCATATAGTATCATGGTTAACACACTAGGTTGTAATATACAATTTATCCTAGATTTTACAAAATACATGTTCACAACTATTAGTATATGTGGTGTATGAGCTCTCCCAAACCACCTGATATATAAACATTAGCTTCCTCAAGGGAACACACCTTGATTATCACCATCACTCTATAGTATAATAGATAATATACATATTGACCTAGTATAATATAATTCAGAATCTCTAACCCAGTGTTGAGTGAACCCATGAAACAAATAATAAGAGTGTTAAGCCTTATAGGTGCTAATATGATTACTCTAATTATTCAGGATAAATATTTGGTGAAGATTATATAATTGAGTTTTTTGTATTTTTTATGAATACACATGTCTTATTCTTTGTAAAGTCAATAAATTCCATGTTATATTATCATAAATGTTATAATAAATATGATTGATTTATATTGATTTCTAATTTTTATAAAGATTTACGAAGGTCGTAGAAGGAAGGGATAAGCTAAGAGGAAAAAGCCCATGGTTTCAGGCATATAGAAGAATCCTATAAAGGTCACACCCATGGTGGTAGGTGCTTTGATTGATATGGTCTTCATAATGCACATAGTTGAAGACCTGTAGTTCAAAATGGCTAACACAAGTTATTATATTTTTTGATGGAGCCATGCTATATTTCTTGGAGAAGGAATGTACTCCATATGAGAAATACATAGGCCACTATTCCCATGGTAGTGTCCTTTGATGACTGTGGTTGATAAGGGAAGATGACTACCAAAAAGGGAAGAGAGTATATACAATTTCCATGGGATAAACTATCAATAGTAGACATGTGGGGTTATAGGCTGAAACATGACTTATCACTACTATAATAAAATAATAAAATATCTATTTGTGAAGCATGAAATGGAAATTGGATGATGCAGTTACCATTTTAGTGGTATGAGATGTTTCAGTTGGTAGATTCTTCTGTAATGAAAAATAGACATACCAATAAGTACTTCACCCATGGTGTAAGGTGTTTTGATGGAAAATGACAATACATTCTACAATAGGTTATAGTGTGAACTGTATCGGGATGTTTGACTCTTCTATGAGTATCCTTGATTACATTGATTCAGGGATTATCTAATAGCTCTCCAACTTGAATATTTATATCATTTATGATAAAATAAATTATTTATAATTGGTCTTATAATATCTTAAGGTTTTAAATGATGTTGGGGTTGTTGTGTTTCTTGAATGACATTGTAGGAATAAATTAAAATTTTATAAAATTGAATTAGATATTTTATAGTGTAAGTGTTGTTATGAAAGAATGTGATGAAATATTTTGATATGTGAATAAATATTGTGGTTCATGTGAAGTAGATAAATAATTGAGAAAAAATAAGAATAGAAGATAATGTTTAAGGGGAAATGAAAATTAGATTATATTGAATAGATAATACCTGAGTTTATGTAGGTAAAGAAGAAGGGGAAGAGAAATATTGCATCAAAAAATGATGGATATGTTTGGAAGAATTTTTTTTTATTAAACCTTGTTCTTTATCATTATAATAGAACAATAAGTACTTCAATAGATAAGATACTTGTTGTAATTTTAATATAAGGATAAAATATTGAAATTTCACCTACATATTAAAACAAGTGGTTCTTTTAATCAGAGTGCAATCCTAATCATGTCAAGGACTAGGTTTCTAATTTTGGAAGGTGATCCTTTTAAATGTGATACTCACTTTTTGTGTGTGTGTGTTGTAAAATGATCAATATTCACACTAACTAGGGACAAGGGTAAATTCAACAAGGAAACATAAAAATAAATTGTATCACTAATTCACTTTCATTCTTAGTGATCGACTACTAATCTAGGTGGTTACTTTTCAAGTGATATTATATAGAGGTATTCCCCTTATTAGTGATTTTCTATTTTATACTTGATGAGTATTTTATCTCTATTCATTATATTGGTCATTTAGTTTTTATTGTATTTCCTAGAAAATATTAATTATATTAATACAGAAGAGATTTATATATTTAATGGTGATGTCTATCACATATGGAAAGATAGGGTGATTTTATACTCATTATCTATCATTTATAATTTATTTTATGTCACAACTAATTAATTTGTTTCCCAGGATTAAGGAGATTCTATGAGAACTATAAATTATTGGAATTTAGAGAATAATGGGCATCAGAAGAATTCTATTATGTCATCACTCTTGGAAATCGAGTTTTTAAAATTCAATAGGATCAAGACCACTAAATAAATATTGGATAAATTTTATAGTGTTAATGAAGGAATGATCAAGGAGAATAAAGAAAATTTTCAGTTTTAGAGATTTTTGTATGATGATATCTGGATGTGTGATGATGATAATATTGATAGTTTACTCACAAGGGTGAGTAATGTAGTGAGAAAAAATAGATCCTATGGTTACAATAAATAATATTATGATATTTTTTAAAATAGTTTTTATATATTACTAAATAAGTTTTATTCTAATGTATGTTTTGTGCAAGAAAAATGTCCAAGGGATATATAAATTGCTGAATATCAAAATGTTCTAATATATTACAAAAAGGGTAAATATTATTCTATCAATAAGTATTTTAATTGTAATGAATAAATCAAATTAAAATACATAAAGTAATAAAATTTTAATAATAATTTTATCGAAGAAGAATCTTGTTTTTCAAATTATGTTTTTGAAATAAATCAAAAGATTGATAATATGATATCTCTAATTTGTAGAAATTCGGTAAGAGACAAAAGAAGGGTTTGGGGTAAGTTTATAAAAAAATTATTTATTTATAGAGTAGTTGGAAATTTTACACAAAACTTCCCTAAGTTAATTGACGATATTTTATATTATAAATAAGAAGAAGCACTAAAGAGATTATTTAAGAATAAATCATCAATTATTTAAAATTTAGGGGTTTCTACTAAATGCAAGGGAATGAATTTATAAATATTCTGAAAGGGAAATATCTTATTTAAGGATTCATGTAGTGAAAGTATAGATTAATAATATGAAATATAAATTTCAAGAGATGTTGATAAAAAATTCTATTTGCTAAAGTGAGTGTATAAGAATTAACGAGTGAAAGTTCCAATGAAGAAGAGGAAAATGAAAAAATAGATATGAAATTATTATTTTAAATAGATATCAATTATCATATCTCAAAGATCTCAAGGTTGGAAAAATAATTAAAAAAATAAGAAGGAAAATAAATTATCATAATGTAATGAATCAGTTCATATTTAAGAACAAGCAATGTTAATGAATAAATTTGATGAACTGAATAAACTAGTTGTTAAATAGAACAATTAAAAATTCAAGATGGAATAATGAACAAAATATATAAAGAAATACTTTTGATAATTTTTAATAAAAATGGTGATTATGAAAAAATAACATGAAAAATCAAAATTGAATTTCTTGAACTCTATTCATGAAATTTAAGAATGTTCATGTAAATATGATCTGTATGAACATTAGAAAATATCAGTTATAAATTAAGAGAAAAAAAACTAAGATAACTTGTTATGGGTCTAATAAGAAGTATAAAATCATAAAGACCATGATTGTACCATGATCAAGCTATTATTAGGATTCTTGAAATTTTGTTACATCAACATTAATGGAATAAATTCTTTAAATGATGAAGGAAAAAATATTGAAAATAAACAGTATGTGAAGAACACTAAGTAAGGAGTAGAAAATTTTTGCTTAAATTTTTTTGAAGATTAATTATGAAATGATGTTTAAAACACATGTTCATATTTCAATGAAACATCATATTTTTAAATAGAAATATTAATTTTATATCTATATTTTCAATTTTTTATTTCTAAACAAAGAAATGATGTATTAGTTTAATTTCAAATTCAATTATGAGTTTAAATTATTTATTATTAATAAATTGAGACATAATAACCTCATTCAAAGAAGAAATATTCAGGGATATATTGAGAAATATTAATAGAAAATAGAAAATATATTTCAACCATTTGAAGATGTTTGTAAAATATGTGAGTAACAAAGTCATATTAAAAATATAAGTCTTTGTATTCTACCATCCCAAATTTTCATTAGTGATAGTGTTGAGAAATATTATAAAAAGTTGGTGTAAGGAAAAGATTAATATTTGGATTATGAAGTTTCCTATAAATCATCTGAAGGATAATGTACATGGATCTTATATATTGGTTGTTCCTCACATATGATAGGTGATTTAAAGATTCTCAAGGATGTTGAGAAATTTAAATACGGAAATGTAAGCTTTGGAAATTATGTATTACTCAAAATCAAATGATTTATAACAAAATTTATTAGAAAAAATAAATTAAAAACCAAGAGAACATTTTATATTTAAGGATTGAAACATAATATTTTTATTATTCCTTCATGATGAGATAAAAAATATAAAGTTATTTTTCATAAATATGTGGTTTTGTGAAGGTATTTCAAGATATATATATCCTGAAAAGATGAAAATAATAAATAATAAATTTGTTTTAGATTAGTGATTCTAAAACCTAATGTTATTTGATCACTAAATAAAATAATCAATTTTGGATTTATGATATCATCATATTAGAAAGAATAATATTTTTAATATTATTACTGGATATACTGTTCATGATGATCTTAAGTTGAATATATAATGGAAATGTATGTGTTATACTTGTTAAAGGGAAATATTTTTAATACATCACACAATAATGTAGAAATAAAAATCTAATCCTCCTTTGGAGCTAATTAACACAAAAAATTTGCAGGCCCATGAGGAAGCCAAAAAAATATGAGATAATTATTTTATTTCCTTTATTTATTAATTTAATCACATTATATTTGTTATGTCTATGAAGAATAAATCATTTGATCTAACAAGGTTTAATATTTTTTTGGCGAAGTGTTTGCAAATACTATGTTTACTCTTTAAAGATGATTCAAAAATATAATGGTGTTGAGAATACCAATGGAATATTTGAATCGTATCATGAAAAACATGGTTTCCTTAATTAAGTTAGTATATCATACAAAACTAAAAAATGGTTTGTCTAGAAAAAATAATATACGACTTGTGGAGATGGGTCAAACTATGTTGTTAGTGTATTCAAAATCTCATTTTTTGGAGACATGTTGTTAGTGCAGTTGCCTATATCCAAAATCACTATCTTCTTTGGAAAAATTATGATATGTAAATATATGATTATTATTAAAATAAATTTCCATTTTGTTATTATCTATGAGTTTTTGGTAACCATTATATTCTAAATGTTAAAAGTGAAGTACTAGTAATGTTTGAAAGAAGATTTAGTGATGGTGTCATACTATGTTATCCACAAAATAGAATTTTTCTCTCATTTTTATAATAATGAAACATGAAATATATTTGATTATTTTGATGGGAAAGTGATGTAAAATATAAATAAACTAAACTCACATTAAGAATCATGTTACATAGGTGATGGTGATGAATATGTTTTGTCGAATATTAATGTGATGTTTTAGAAAAAAGGCGAAAACCATGAAGAGATTATGGTTAATGATGTTAATTAATCAAATTAAAATGAAGAAGAATATTTTTTTTCATAGCATACAAGGTTGAGAAGGAATGTTTAGGTTCAAAATATCATTGGAAATATGATAAAAAAATTCAAACAATGATAACGTTGAGGATAACCTCTAATATATCATTTTTCTCTCATGTTTAACAAGGATATGTGTAAAAAAAATTAAACATCAATATTAGATTGTTTAAATGAGTAAATTTATAGATTAAATATAAAATAACGAGAATTGGGAGTTGGTAGACATGCCCAAAGTGAATAACGTTAGCAGGTTCAAGTGGGTTTTATGAAACAAGATGAAGATGTGAGAAATAAAGAATAATTAGTGTGTAAATTCTATTCTTTAATTGATGGATATTACTTTGATGAGATATATTTTATAGTTTAATGACATGAAACCATAAAAATTTTCATTCCATTATAGCATAAAGTCAATGTAATATATTTTAAATGGATTTCAGGTAATCATTCCTCATTGGTACATTGGAAGAGGATACATATATTGAAATACCGTGTGTTTTCTTTCTTAACGAAGATGGGTTTCTTTTATCTTTTAATTAAGTATTTGTATAAGATAATGGAAGCCCCAAGATAATGAAATTTTAAGCTATAAATCATCTTGAATAAGTAGAAATTCTATAAAGTATCTGTTGAAAACATTCTATAGATTAAATATAATAATGAGTTTCTTATTAATGATATTGTTTATATAAATGATATTATTTTTTCTCAGAATTATAAAGAATATTTTCAATAGTTTAATAAAGAAACTAATTTTCCATTCAAAATATAAATTCTTGTATAGAATAGATACTTACATGAATTAAAAATAACATAAGGAAAATATAATGTTTTCCCATATCAAGAGAAGTATCCTAATGAAATGTATAAGAAATTTGGATTGGATGATTCAAAATGTTTCGACTTTAATTTTAGTATGACATAAATTATCTAAAGATTTCCAAGGATGAGATATGGATCCAATGAAATTCCAAAATCTAATTGTTAGTATATAATAATTGATATCTTTAGGAAATGATATTATATATTATGTTACACTTTGTGATCAGTGTTAAGGTGGACCAAAAGTGTCTCATTTCATGTATTGAAAGATAATAATTAGATACATCAAAGGAACATTGAACTATGAATGGAAATATTATAAAAATGGGGTATTTGATATGATAGCTTATTAAGATATTGATTGGGATTAGATTGTTGATTATGGAAAGTCTATATCTACTAGAGCTTACATTCTTTGTGAAAAATGCATTTTTTTTAATTCAATGAAGTAAATTTATTTCAACTTGAAAACTACATAGGATGAATATTTGGATATTACCCATTCCTCAACATAAATTATATTGATGAAAATTCATAAAAATGTTTTAAAATTGAGTTGAAGTTTCCATTACTTTTGTGATGTGATATTCAATATGATATTAATCATTCAAATAATCCATTGTATCATTCAAAATTCAAATACATTGATATTAAATATCACATAATCAATTTTCCCATGGAGGATAATGAGTTAAACATGTAATTTTTTTATTTAATGGAGAATATTGTAGATGTGTCCACCAATCCACTATTAATAATTTTAAGTTAAGTGTTAAACGTAAATATTTTCAATTACAAGGTATGGTTTTATTCCCCCCCCCCTCTCATCACGTCTTTGGGTATTATTGTCAAAGGGGTAGAACAATTAACAACATAAATATTTTCTTTATGATGATATTTACATTATTTTCCAAAGGGAGAGAATATAATATTGGGGGATTATCTATTTATATGGTTTATATTTGGGGATATTATATCTTTAAAGGAAGAATATTTTTAGAGATAATTATTAAAAGGGGAGATCTATGATTTTGGCATGTGTGAATAGTTTTAATAATTTATTATAAGTTTTTGTATAACATTTTAGGTTCTAAATGTCAATGATGTTTTGATTGAAGGTTGTGAAGACGTATATAGATCACTATCTTATAGGCATATAGTATTAATTATTCAATATTATTATATCCTAGAGAATGTTCTCTCATATAAGATTAAAATTACAGGATGAAGATCCATTGATAAGTCCATGAATTTTATTGTGATATATATTCCTTTTTTGAAATAAAAATCTAATGGAGGTGATTTTTTATCCCAATAGGTAATATTATAGTTATTATGATTAGTGACATTTAAGAATTTGTATAAAGTATATGATTGAGTGTGTTAGATTTTTTTTCAATATATAAATTTTTAAAATTAAAATCTATAGAATCCATGTGATATAATATTCAAGGATAAAATCACCATGATTTTTCTATCATGGATGAATAGTTTTATGAAGATTAAAGAAGGATGTAGAAGGAAGGTCCAATCTAGGGAGAACACTCCCATGTTGAAGGTAATGTTGGAGAGTCTAGAAAAGTCAATACTTAAGGTGGAAGGAATTTTGATGGATGGGGTCAAAATAAACTAAAATACTTAAGAACCATATTTAAAAATGGCCAAAATGGCTAATAAAATGAATTTATGAAGTTGTGAAAGATATAGTGGTGAAGGAATGGTCCATCTATTTTAGATAAGAACACATCTACTCATTTCGTGGTTTCCTTTGAGGAATGTGGTCAATAGAATAAGAGGAATGTAATAATGCAAAATGAATATGGAAAATGCCCCTAGGTGAAGCTGGACATGAAAATAAGTAGGGTTTCTGGATAAAATGGGATGGACCAAACATGTAGAAAGATAGTATGTGGTGAACTAGTGAAGTATAAAGTTTAAACAGACTGAGGAAGGTGACCATGCCCATTGTATTAGAATCTATGGGAAACGTGTGGTGTTGTAAGGTTAAATGACTTGACCAAACAACACTATTCCCAATTAAGGTGTTTTTAAGGAAAATTGGAGCAACATGAGATTTTATGAATTTTATTTTTTCAATGAAATTTAATTTATTCAATATCTTCTGTTGCACACAACATTGTGTTTAAAAAAATCATGATATTATATTAAATGATTATTATTTATAAAAGTTACGACCAAGACATTAAATTTGTGGGTGTTAATTGGATTAAATTTTTATGAAATATGTATATTTATACTACTTAATAAAAATGTATCAATAAATGCTTAGTAAATAATCAATCAATTTTTTGTAATTTCATATTATTCTTCAAAAAAATAATTTTACATTAAAAAAGTTATTTTTATTGATTTTTTTATAAAACATTGTGATTAATTTCTTTTATATTTTATATTTTTTTATAAAATGAGAATCATATTTGAAATCAGGATATTAAAAAAATTTAGGTTGAATTTTTTAGAATTTTATGAAAAATATCGAATTTCTAGTGAATCTTGAAAGAATTAATTTTATTGAAAACTATATATATGAAGTAACATTTTATATATATTTGAAATATAAAATTATTTTATTAAATTTTATATAATCCAATTAGGTTCATTGTAATCAAATATATGTTTTTGTAACCTATAAAAGCATTTTTATAAGTAAAAAATATTTTTCCTGAAAAAACTATTTTTATGTGTGAAATGTATTTTTATCTTGATAAATAATATTTATCAGCATTGGTGCATGATTTTGATGACATTTATATATTATATACTTAATCAATTTTTTTTAATATTCCTTGAATATTTTTT
Source organism: Viscum album (assembly GCA_963277665.1). NCBI lineage: Eukaryota > Viridiplantae > Streptophyta > Magnoliopsida > Santalales > Viscaceae > Viscum > Viscum album. The sequence continues at coordinate 339,651,240 of OY728131.1, forward strand.
CTAGGCTTGACATGATAATAAATCCATTTTTTTGTTTAAAAATATACTGTTTTAAATATTGAATTTGGTCCCATTGTTTGGAATTATTTTAAAAATAATTTCTAAAACATATAGTTATTTAATTTTATAAACTTTATTCCATATTTTTAATAATGAGTTTAATTTTTATAAAATAATCTAATTTTATTTTTAGTCAATATGAATAAAAACAATTGTAAAATCAATCACCCAGGTAAAGGGTAAATCAAGTTAATCTTGGTTAACACAAATTGATAAGGTCATATTTCATCATAATAATTATTATTGGAATAATTTAATTCAATAATTATCACCTTATTCTCGACATGGAGTTGTTTAATGAACACTTGTCCACGAAATGACCAATATAATATTTAAAGAAAATAAAGTTATGAAATGTCACACTCTTTGTTTTAAATATTTCTTATGTCTCCACATAGGGACAAATTAAATTTATAATCAAATATAAGTTTTTATTATGAGATTAATGAAATTATTTTCATTATATAAATTTATTTCTAATTTTTATCAATTGTATAATAATGTTAAATCCTTATTCCACCTAAATGCAGTATTTCTCTAATTAATAAAAAAATACAATATGTTATTTAAGAAATATTAGTCACATAGTCTTAATAAGTTAATGTTTGAAATGATTTATTTTTAGAAATATGACACATTTTGTATTATTATAAATAGTTAAATTCAAATTCCCCCGTTTTCAAAACATTTTTAAAATCAAATTAAATTAATAGTGTTAAAAATGACATTGATGAAATATTATAATAAATAAAATTTAATTACATTATATAAAATTCATAAAAATCATAAAATTGGTAATAGTAATGGTATATGATGGAAAAAATCTATTATTCTCCATTTATGGGGTTTTATCATTTTATAGTATCATTATATGTAACGACCCAAAGTTTTATCAATGTAATTACCTTATTCTAATTATGTATAATAGTATAATCCCATTATGAAGAAAAATAAAATATTATGATACTAAATACTATGTGATCATTAAAAATAATTTTTTCACTTATTTTTTGGAATTTCTAAAATCTGACATACACAGTTGTGGTTAGTAAGAAGTTTGGAGTGTGATAAAAAACATAATTTTTTATGAATAGAAATGTACCCTTATGAATGGTAATATGACCCTTATGAATATTAAATTATCCAAAATAATGGTAACCTTACCCATGAATAATTAAATAAAATTTATGCATCTTATAAGTGACTATTTGACCATTGTAAAAGAATTGGTATTTTTTCAATTCATAAATAACTCATCATAATTAATTAAATAATTTAAAATAAAAAAATGATCTTAAAATTTGTTCATAAAATGACAATTTTATGTCATCATGTTTTAAGATAATTTTATAGGTCCTTACATAATTTTTGAAATCATTATAAAATCAGTTTTAAGTTTATAAACATTAATTTTCAAGTAAATTATGATTTCAATTAAAAATTAAATTAATCATATTTATAAAATTATTATTGAAAACTGGACTTCATTTTTTAATTATAAATGTTAAAAATTCTTGGGTGAATTACTGAGATTTTTCTGAAATACTAGAATTTTTAATGAATAGTGAAATACCATAATTTACAAAATAAGCCAAATAAGCTAATTCTGGAGTCATGCATGATGTTCTGATGATCTAAGCCCAATTGTTTTGGGTTCACATGATAAATATACTATTATTGGTCATTTAATACTCACTATTCCTTATCTTGGGGAAAATAAAAAATTAATGAATTTCATATTAAGAAACCCCCTCTCCCCTCCATTATAAATACCACCCTTCACACCCTAAATTCTTCACTACTCTCAAGCTTCAATACTTGTCTAAACTCTACCCAAAAATCTTCCCTATACCCTCCCCCACGTCCAAGATCTTATTGAATTATCAAAAGTCTTATCCTAGCTTCCTTAATAAGAATCTCAAGAGGAGGATTCAAGAGGCAATTCCTCTCTCTCTCTCTCTCTCTCTCTTTCACCTAAATTCCTTTCAATTTCAAGTTCATTTCTCAATATATCCCAACCTATATTCTTCCACAAGGTATGTTAACTCTATTATTATAAATATAATTTAATATTATGATACTAATGGGATATTATACCATCTAACCCCCTTATCCTCTTCTTTTTGTTTATAAAAGAGAACATTGTTTCTGAGGTGTTAATTTATCACCTTCAAGAACGACATGTTTTATTTTTTCCATTTCTATGATCAGATAGGGTCATGAAACTATTTTTATGGTTGAACAAGAATATATTGTATGTATTATATCCTATTTCATGTTCTGTTACTAACTTAGGTACGTATTACAAAATGATAAAACTAAACAAGTTCATTCTGGTCAAAAAACCGCCCAAATTAACCCCAACAATCAACATTTAATTCTTATTTAATGATTTATCCACATGTTATATAATATAATTCATTATAAGATCGTTTAGAATTATTAAATATCATTAATAAAATGAAATCTATTTTCTGTATGTTTTCTCATGTTCAACATGAACTCGCATTTATGAATACATGTGAACCGCTCAAGAAAACCATAAAAATGAACATTCCTAAAAATGTTTTTAAAACTCTATAACTCATAAAAAGGCCCATAAAATAACTTAATGATACCATAATGAACCATATTCATGTACACAAGGACCTTGAATTGTTAATTAATGAATCTAATGGGTTTATACATGACATTAAAGTTAATAAAGCATTCAGATACAAGGTAAGGCGGAGATCTCGAACCCAACATTCTTTTTTCAGGTTTTCCCTATTTCATTATATGTTGGGTATGGTTACTACATATAAATAATTTTTTCATCATTATCTTACCTATTATGGGATGTAAATTTTCTCCGCTATATTTAAATTCAAACATAATGTTTTCCAAAAGAACTCTTCTTTCAAGAACACAACTTTTACTTCTCCCTCAAGGGTGATGGTTCTTGTATCAAGTATGTTATTCCCAAATTCGTTTGGGAACTCAAAGTTTATAAATGTTTTATTATGTGATTAACCCCATTCATTTCCATGGGTTAGTTATTTTCATTTTTTAATATATGTTCTATGTGGAATTCATGATAATGATAATTTTATGATGTGACGGGTGCGCCCGAAATTATATAGCACAATATGAATGTTTGAATGTGATGGATGCACTTGGAATTATACAGTGCTTCAATTAATTGGGTAGTGTGATTAATATCATTATTTTTATGTCAAAATATGAGGGAAAATGATGATATCTTTATTCATAAGCATGTGTGATAGTCAACCACTAAGACATGATGTTTCATTTTTTATGCATTGCAACATTTCAAGTCTCTTATTAATGCTTCCTTTCATGTTCATGATCCTTTTACTATGTTATGGATATGCTCACCCAATGTTATATTGTTATTATCTATCCTCTTACTGGGATTTTACCTCAATATTTTTGATGTATATCCTCAGGTAACTACATGTACTAAGGAGAGCTCAAGTGTCAATATAAATCTAGAGAAGAAGGAATTAAATAAACATTTATGATCGATGTTGGAATTGTTATGTATGGTCCTAGTATTCCTAAGAAACTAAAACATTGGAAACTCTATGTGTAATATGATTATATTCTTTATCTTTAAAATTATGGAGTAGTAATGTACAAAAATGATGGGTCGAAATAGTTGATATCAGAGGTAAGGTTTAGTTAATTTGTGAATTAGGATTTGTGAACCCTAGAAAAAACCTCTAGAATGAGACTGAGTAAAAATATACACATAGGAATATTTACATAGGGATACCATATGTAATTATTTTAGTATAAATTGTACAAATTAATAATTTATTAATTACTTGTTGACTTATGTTTTTTTCTAACATTTTCTATTTTAGAACATAGTGGGAACTAGGAGAGACCAGGAGAACAATTCATGTGAGGTCCAATGCAACAATTTCCTGAATGAAGTCCCCAATTATTTTGGAGGTAGAGATCAAAACATTATGGAGATTATTACCCAACTATCTTAGGTTATTAACAATAAACATAATAATGGGGAACATCCTCTTTTACCAAAGTTGGAAAAACTGGCTATCGAGTGTTTTATGACGCAACAACCACCAAAATTTAGTGGATATTCTAATCCACTAGTTGTACAACTATGGGTCTACTCTATGGAGAAGATATTTTTTGTTCTTTACTATTCATAAATGGAGAAGGTGACACTATCCATTTATCATCTAGATAAAGAGGCTGACCAATGGTAGGATTTTATTAAGAACATCAAGCCAAGTGATGAAATTGAAGAGATGGAATGGGAAGAATTTAATACCCTGTTTCATTACAAGTATTTCCCATGAACTCTTCACACAAATATGTAGAGATAATTTATAGAGCTCAATAACAAAGAAGAAGAATCTGTCACAACCTATGATTAAAATTTCTCAAGGCTTTCAAGGTACACTTCGAGTTTTGTTATCAACAATGTTAGCAAAAATGACAGATTCTTTAGTGAATTAAAACCACACCTTTGAAAGGATCCTGAAATTTGAGACTTTAGGAGTTATAAAAAAGTTTTCCAATGTGATCTCAAAGTGGAGATAGATTTTGGAGAATGGTCCCATGGTTATGATGATATGAAATGAAAGATGGAGTTTCAAGCCAGTGGATCTAATGAAAATGGTTGGAAGAAAACTCAATGACCCGCATTAAAAAAATGTGGGAAGTTCCACCTTGGGAACTACCTCAAAGGGATGGGGAAGTTCATCACGTGTGGGAAAGAAGGAAACAATTCTCAAGAGTGTCAAAAAGATATGAAAATTAAGGAAATTGTGGTGGAAGAAAGGAGAGAACCACCCATGGTTCAATGCTACTACTGTAGGGAGCAAGGGAACTATGCTATCCAGTGCACTAAACCTTGAGTTCTTGAGGGTAATCAGTGTCAACAACCACCAAAGTGAAAAAACAAGGGAAGTCATATTCCATCACTACTGTAGAAGTGGTGCAAGATAATGAAGTCGTAAAAGGTACTACTACTAATTCACTATATAATGAAAAAAGAATTATTTGATTTTGGTTCTACACATTCCTTTATATATTCCAAGTTTGATATAACTATAGAATCAAATCCCCAAAACATTGATGTAGAGATATCTGTAAAAACACCAAGTGGTGAAATCAATGCAACCCAAGTGTTTGACTCTTCTCTTGTTGGTGTATGTGGGAAGATTCTTCCAGAAAATCTTGTAATACTTCCCTTGGTGGAATTCGATGCTATAATGGGAATTAATTGGATCTTGTTATATAGATCATGTATCAACAATCATGAAAAGGAAATATCTTTTCATATTCTGATCCATCTCATGATCTTCTAAAAATTCAAGTATGATCATGGATCTCCTTTGAAAAATATTTCAATGGTGTCATTGTTGATTTACTGTGAAGAGGCACACCTCACCCAAATGATTGAATCAAAAGATTGTACCAACCATATAGGAACTCCCATCAAGAGTGAATATGGTGATGTATTTCTCGAAGAGTTACCTATAATTCCCCCGGATCCTGAGGTAGAGTTCACAATATAACTCATACCCAGAGCTACTCCAATCTCAAAGTGTCCCTATAGGATGGATCCTATCGAACTGGTGGAGTTAAGAAGAAGCTTCAAGAGCATCTTGACAAAGGGTTCATATGCCCGATTGAATCACCTTGGGGTGTGCCAGTGCTATTTGTGATGAAGAAGTATGGAACAATGCAGATGTGTATCGATTATCAAGAACTCAACAAGATCACCATAAAGAACAACTATCCACATCCAAGGATTAATGACTTGTTCGATCTGTTAAGATGATATAAATACTTCTCAAAGGTGTATCTTCAATCTAGATATCATCAGGTAATGGTGAAAAAGGAAGATATTCATAAAACCTCCTTCCGTACAAGGTATGGGAACTATGTGTTTTTGGTGATTCCCTTCGTACTAACTAATTCCCTACAATCTTCCTGAATTTTATGAATAGATTATTTATACATTACCTCAAAAAATTTGTGGTAGTTTTTATTGATGATATTCTCATCTACTCCAAGAGCAATGAGGATCTTGAAGAACATCTAAGACTTGTGTAGGAGACATTGAGAAAGGAGAAGTTATACACCAAGTTCATAAAGATTGACTTTTTGATGAAGCATGTCTTGTTCTTGGGACATGTGATCACAAGTGAGGGAATTTTTGTGGACCCTTCTAAAAAAGGCAATTGAGGAATGGACAAGGCCCTCTAGTGTCACAGAAATATTTAGTTTTTTGGATTTGTTTGGTACTACTGACATTTTGAGAGAAAGTTATCAAGATTTTCAAGCCTGCTAACTAAGATAACAAGGAAAGGGGTAAATTATGTCTGGATGGAAGAACGTGAGGGAAGCTTCAAGGAGCTAAAGAGAAGGCTGGTCACTGCACCTGTAACCAAATTATAGAAAAGTGGTCAATTGTTTTTGATATACAGTGATTCTTGAAATAGATTCTTGGGTTTCTTACTCATGAAGAATGAAAATGTGATAGCCTACGCCTCACAGTAGTTGAAGATACATGATCAGAACTACCCGATGCGTGATCTAGAGCTAGCAGCCATGATTTTTGCATTTAAAATATGGTGGCACTACCTTTATGGTGAGAAGTGTTACATATACACCGGCCATAAGAGCCTAAATTATATATTCACACAATATGAGATTAAGATCCATCAAAGGATATGGTTAGAGCTAATAAAGGATTACTATTTCTCAATTCACTGTCATCCTGGAAAGGAAAACAAGGTATCAAATTATCTATGTTGAAAAGAACATTATACTTTATCCAAGTTATCGATTGAGAAAGACCATAGCTTCATAGATATGAAAATGATAAATTTAGAAATAATAAGTGTAGGGGATATATCCTACCTTACCCAAATAATTGTGCATCAATCAATGAAATAGAAGATTAAGGAAGCACAAAGGGATGACATGGAGTTTCAAAATAGGGTGAATTAAGTAAAGAGAATTTTTAAGAGTTCCATATAGATGATGATGGTGTGATTAGGTTTGGAACATGGCTTTGTGTTCCTTAATCACCCAGGATAAAGAAGGACCTATTGGGAAATGCACATAGCTAAACTTTCCCTATCCATCTGGGGAGTACCAAGATGTACTGTTATCCCAGAGAACACTTATGGTGGTATAACATGAAGAAGGAGATTACAGAAGATATATCAAGGTGCTTGGTATGTCATCAAGTTAAATCAGGGTGACAAAATTCCAAAGGGATAATGCATCCATTGCATATACCCATGTGGAAATGGGAGAATGTCACTATGGACTTTGTCACGGGTCTCCAGAAGACGTCAAAGGGAAATAATGTGATATGGGTTTTGGTTTACTGACTCACCAAGACTGCCAATTTTATCGCTATTCAGGAATACCACTCGCTTGAACAACATGCAACGATATATGTGGAAGGATGTTGTGAGACTGCACGTAGTTCCACTCTCAATTGTCTCTGATCGTGATCCAATGTTCACATCAAAATTCCGGATGAGTCTTCAACCTGCTTTGAGTACTAAATTAAATTTCATCACAGCCTATCACCCCCAAACTGATTTACAATATGGAAGGACTATTCAGATGCTTGAAGATATTCTATGATCCTCCTCTCTATAATTCTAAGGAGGATTGGATCAACATCTCCCATTTGTTGAGTTTTCATACAATAATAGCTTCCACTTGAGTATTCAGAAGGCTCTGTATGAATCTTTTCATGGAAAGCGATGTAGAACTCCAACTTGTTAGGATGAAGTTGGAGAAAGAAAGCTACTTGGACCCGATCTTGGGAAAGAGATGATAGATAAGGTTCAAGTCATCCAGAATCACATCAATGCTACTGAGAGTTGACAAAAGAGCTACACTGACAACCATCGAAGGGACTTGGAGATCGACATTGGAGATAAGGTATTCCTTTTAATATCACCATGGAAGAGAGTCATGCGATTTGGAAAGAAATAGAAGTTAAGACCAAGGTATATTGGCCCCTTTGAGATCCTTTACCGCATAAGATCCATGGCCTATCACCTATCACGTCCACAAAATATGTCTCAAGTTCATGATGTGTTTCATGTATCACTCTTGAGGAATTACATACCAGATCTCACACATGTACTGAACTCAGAGGTGGTACAACTGGAATATGATCTCTCCTATGACGATCAACCAGTATAGATTCTTGACCGGAGAGATAAGGATATACGCAAAAAGATTACCCACCTTATCAATGTGTTGGGTAGAACCATATTTTTGAACAATATACTTGGCAATTGAAGGAGGACGTGAGAGATAAGTACCCTCACCTGTTTGTGTAAAGTCAAATTTATAGGGCGAAATTTCATAAGGGGGGACGAATGTAACGACCCAAAGTTTTATCAGTGGAATTACCTTTTTATAATTATTACTTATATTATAGTCTCATTAGGATTAACAATGAAATATTATGATACAAAATAATATGTGACCATTAAACACAAATCTTTCACTTCAATATTTTGAATTTTGAAAATCTGATATACACGGTTGTGATCAGTAAGGTGTTTGGAGTATGATAAGAAAAACTTAATTTTTTTGGAATAGTAACCAACCCATATGAATATTAATATAATGCATATGAATGGTAAGTCATCCAAAATAATAATAACCTTACCCATAAATAATTAAATAAAATTTAGGCATATTATAAGTAAATATTTGACCATAGTAAAAGTATTTGTATTTTTGTAATTCATTAATAATTTATTATAATTAATTAACTAATTTAAAAGAAAATGTATGTTCTTAAAATGTGTTCATAAATTAAAAATTCTATGTCTTCTTCTTTGAAGATAATTTTATAAGACATTACGTAATTTTTGAAAGCATTATAAAATTAGGATTAATTTTAAAAAAGGTATTTTTCATATAAATCATGATTTAAATTAAAAATTAAATTAATCATATTTAGAAAATTAATTTTTAAAAATGGACTTCATTTTTTAATTCTACATGTCAATAAATGGTTAGAGTGAATTTTTGGTATTTTTCTGAAATACTTGAATTTTTTATGAATAGGTAAATACCATAAATAACAAAATACGCTAAATAAAATAATTATAGATTCTTGCATGATGTTATGCTGATTTAAGACCAATTGGTTTGGTTTTATATGATAAAATTACTATTAATTCTCAAGGAATAATCACTATTCCTTGTCTTGTGTGTAAATAATAAATTAATGAATTTTATATTGAGAAATTACATCTCCCCTCCACTATAAATACCACACTTCACACATTCATTTATGCACACCTCTCAAGTTTCAATCCTGGTATAAATTCTACCCAAACTTCTTCCCTAGACCCCCAATAACCAATATCTTCTGGTCTCATCAATAGACCATGCCTAGCTTCTATAAGGAGGTTCTCAAAAGGAGGATTCAAGAGCTAATTCCTCTCTCTCTCTCTTTCCTTTAAATTCCTTTCAATTTCACGCTCATTTCATAATCTTTTCCCACCTATCTTCATTCAAAATGTATTTTAAATCCATTATTATTAATATAATTGAATTCTATGATACTAATGGGATATTATATCATCCAACTCCCTTCTCCTCTTATTTTTTATTTTATAAAAGTGAACATTGTTTGTGAGGTGTTAATTTATCACATTCAAGAACGACATGGTTTATTTTTCCATTTCTACCTTCCAATATGCTCATGAAACCATTTTTATGGTTGAACCATAAAATATTATATGTATTATATCCTATTTCATGTTATGAAACATGTAACACCCGAGATAAATAAAGAATATGACATTTTTATATTTATCCATAATTGGGAATAAAATATTAATATTACATTAAAGGGGACTCTTTGCTCGATGGTGTACCCAATATGCAACAACGAGTTTCTTGGAAATCTTACGTTGCACTCTAATAAAAATAATAATATTATTTTAAATGGTAGTTAATGCCTAGCTGTTGTAATGGCAGGAATGAACAGAACTAACTAAAAAATGATTATATATGTTTTTCAAATATTTTTACTCTTTACAATAAATGTTAGAGGATCAAAAATGCGAATGAATCCAATTTTAAGCGTAAACATTCTAATATTCTTTAAAAGGTTGATTAACCGCCTTTTGATGGGGAACCTCTTTTAAATCCACTTTTTGACAATTTTATGTGTTATATTTGACAAAATAAAATTCTTCTTTAGAATCTGGACATCAAAATTTACATTGTATAAATTTTTGGTACTTTTCTGATAAAGTACATTTTTTAATGAATAGTGAAAAATGTTGTATTTTAATTCAAATCCACTTTTTAATCTAATTTATTTATATGATTAGATTATATTTTGAATTGGTTTTAAAGATCAATTAGAATATATTTTTACCATTTAATCCAATTGTGGTCATTGGAATTAATTTCACTTTGAAATCGGACTTAAACTAGTGTCAATCTTTTGATACTTATTGTTTCATAAAAACACGCCATTTGCTCTAACAGAAGGAATTAATTATTAAATTAATTAATGCAACTTATATGTTTTGAATTTTGTAAAATAGACTTCATTTTTGAATTCAGAATATCAAATATAACTTAGGGTGATGTTTTGGTATTTTTCTGAAGAACTTCAATTTTTGATGAATAGTGAAACCACTAAGTGGTACTTATAAAAACTGATTTTCCATTTAAATGAAATTTTACCACCTCTGCGTTTTGAATTTAAAAAATCCAATGCACATGGTTTTCATTAATAAGTATAATGTGGTTCAATGGAATTAAAATACTTTTTTTTGGTGAATAGTAACTTTTAAGTTTTTAATCGCGATTAGAGGTAATTAGTGTAGTTTAAGTTAAAAATAATGTTTTAATAATATAAGATGAGCTTGACACATGTCCTACCCTTATTGGATGTGTCAAGGCCGACCAAGACAATCCATGGGTCAACTTGGGGACCCCATGGAGCCACTTTGGAAGGAAAATGACATTATTTTTTTTTTATTTAATGTAAAAGTAAAAATGACACAAACATGAGTTGTTTTACTAAAACAATTTTTAAATGGGGTTATACAAGTCATGTTTTTGACTATAAATATTCATTGGAAAGATAAAAAGATTTCCTACATCATAGTATTTTTTGTATAATTTTTAGACATTATATAAATTAAATTATTTATGACATAATGATGATGTAGTGATTACCTCATTATTTAACGATTTAAATAAAATGAAAGGATAATGTAAAAAATAAAACCTAAACTTGTCAAAAACCTATTTTATGGGTATATTTAGAACCCTAATCACCTTATCCTAGAATTATATCAATTTGGGACCTTTTAAATCCGAATATCATTTTAAAATAAAGTATCATTTCTTTACTTTCCAAGAGTGCCCCTCCTCTCCTCTTATAAAAGGCCCCCACCACTATCACCATACCAACACCACTCAAGCCTTTGGTTCCGCCAAGCCCTGAAATTTTATCTCTCCACATCCCTCTCTAACTCTTTGAAGCCTCACTTTGGGCAGTAGTCTTCTCAAGGAAGCCTTTGAGCTCAAATCAAAGGGAGTTACCCGATTTTAAGGCAACGTCTTCACTTGTGTCCTTTTGTTTTATTTTGCTTCTCCAACCCCATAAACTCTTTTTATTCATTTATTTTGTAACAAATACAGTATCTTAAATATACTAGGATTTTTTTATAAGAAGTATTCGAGCTAAACATACACACACCTACATATAATGGTTAAAGAACGTATTGTTTCTGTGGATGGCGAATTTCTGCCTCATGAAACGATGATTGTTCAACATTCTTCTAACACCTTCAAGGGTGGCCATTAAGATGTCACTATATTTATATATGATATATAATATGTTTATTTTTTACTTAAGATTCTGTATTTTTCATTTATGGCATACCTTTATGGCTTCCATTATGGGTATACGCGATATCTTCATTTCAGGAAGTGCGGACTACCGCTCCCTCAAGGTGATTTGATTCGTTAATACCATATGTGGTGCGTATAAAGGATATATTTAATGATATTATATATTATACCATACTGGAATTGAAATAATATTATGTATCATTATGTTTTAATTCCATTAAATATGAAATAGAAATGGAAGTAGCGTTCATGCGTACGTACGGCTTACCGTCTCCATGAACGGTGCATTTCATTTCCAAACTCTAAATGTTATGTAATGTTATAAATGCATGAATATACTGGATATATATGATATATATGATATCTACATCATTAATAAAATTCTGGATATAATTTATATTTTACCACATGAACTACTTGTAATTATAAAGAGTTTATTTTTGACTCAAGTACCAATGATCGTTAAAACGACCGTTATTAGCTTAAATAATAACATAGTGTTCATGACATGGTAAAAAGTGATATAAAAGGAATAATGAACTTTAATAAGGTTCTTAAGGAAGTATAAATTAACTCATGTTTATTATTCAGGAGATTAAAGAACGATCAAGTCAAGTTGGACCCGAGGTAACGGATCCTACTCCTCTCTTTCTTTTTAAGTACACTCTTTTATGTCATTCCTTTTAAGCACATATTTATTGTGATTGGGATGTCATTTTATATTACTCTTACTGTAATTTTTATTTTTCATATGATGAGAGACCCTATTCTCTATCATCAATCCATTTTGGAAGTTTTGAGTGGCGCTGTTAGGCTGCCGAATTTTCGTAAGAGATCTAACCTCTCTCTTTCTTTTTAAGTACTCTCCTTTATGTCACTTATTTTAAGCTCATAATTGTTATTTTGGGGGATGTTATTTTATATTAATCTTTCTGTAAAAATTATGTTAATATTATGAGAGACCCTATTTGATCTCATTGATCCATTTTTGTATGTTTTAAGTGGCGCTGTTAGGCTGCCGAGTTTTCGTAAGGGATTTTTCATCTCACTTCTATTCCCGTGAGATTTATGCTACATTAGCCACAATTTCTTTTGATTGGTGTATGTACTTAACATTATTATAATCTTTGTGTAATATAATTTCTTTTATGAGTATTTACATCAATGATTTGTTTTCCTTATTTCATGGGGTGTATGTTTTGAAAGATACCCAAGTTGGTAAGGGAACCTTTCACCCTCCTCTTTTTAAAAGACTTCTTTTGTTGGGTCTTTTAATTTACATATTCTTATGTTGGGATATGTTTTTATATATCCTTGTTGATGTAAAATTTATGTCCAAGTTATGAGATACCCTTTTTATCTCTCATCAACTCATTTTGATGTGACGCCGTTAGGCTGTCAAGGGACCTTCTTAACCCAATTTCGATTTCTTTGGGTTCAACATGTAGTTATTGAATATGTCATCCTTTGAATATGTGTGAATTAACTTTGATTATTTTACACTTAATATCCACTTATATTGGGTGTATTTATATTTTTCTCACATAATTATGAGATTTATTTATCCTTAATTTAAGGATACCATCTTTATAATGGATTTCATCTCAATTTACATTTCCATTGAGAATTCATTGTTGTTACGCACTAATTTACTCTTATATGATGTGTGTACTATCATTTGGAATATTATATCATGAATCACTTTATTCTCATGATATTATAAAGTTTTTATTAAATGTTATTCCTCAATTATTGTATTCAAGTGTCTCTCATTTTGTTAAAAACCCTTTAACTAAAATATCATTTTAAATGTTTTAATTATTTAATCTTATAAATATTTATCATTAATATCCATGTTTTCAAAATGGTTAAGGATTTATTTATATGAATATTAATGGTTTAAAATGTTAAAAGCTTCCAAGTGGTATGGGACACTTTGATTCAAAAATCTCTTTATTAAATGTTTTAAATGGTTTTGAAAATGGTTTTTAGAATGGAATCATTATTTCAATATCTTAAAATGTTATATTGTTATTGCAATGTGGGAATGTTATCTTTCCTTTATTCTTAAGTTATGTGCTATGATTATGTTATGGTTCTTGGGCATTGTTATGAAGACGGGTGGTTCCGTAATAAACTAATGGTGGGTGAGCCCGATATAGCTCTTCAATGCATTGGGTAACACGAAGGAGTGAAACGTTACGGTTTCTCTGAAGAGATTTAGGGAATATACTGTGGTGGTTATTCCAAATGTAACCAAGATGGTTACTCCCTATGTAATAATGTTATGAATGCATCAAGTTACCTTTATGCCTTATGATTTCTATGATTTATTCATGATTTTACGAGGTATGTTAATGTGATTATGTTTTATGGGTAAAGTATGATTTCATTCATATGTATATATGAAGTCATGTTTATTTTACATATTTTTATAACCCTTACTGAGCTTTTTATGCTCATCACAAGTTTTTGAAATGATTTTCATAGGTCAAGGAAAAGGTGCATGATATGATGATAGTGTCAAGGATGTGTCAAGAAGGAAACCATGTTTTATTTTAAATATGTTCCCGTTGATGGGGAAAAACCAATACTATCTTTTATGTAACCAATTTGTTTAAATTTGGATTGTAATTAATGATTTATGATCTAATTCTCTAAAACTATAAACCTGAAAAGATCCTCAATGTGAATTATTCATTTAATTCAACATTAAGTAAGGTTTAAGGATGGGGCATTACAGTTGGTATCAGAGGTCGGTTTAGACATATTTTGGGATTAGGAGTTTTTGTTAGACACATGGTTAGTCCCTATATCTATTATTTCAGTTAAATCCTTATTTTAGAACTTTTTTTTCAGGATAAGTAAAGTCAGTTACGAATGGAAGGAGAAGGATCTCAAATGACATTCCTATCTCTTCCTGATGACATGGTTTCAATATTTATTGCAAAGTCATGTTCGGATGATTGTGAAACTTTTTCTAGCATAAAACTCACTTGCAAGCAGTTGTTTGAGATATCAAACACCTCCACTATACCTCGTTATCATCGTGGATCATTGGTTGTTTTTAGACAAATACTATTTTCACAATATTCTCATATTTTCCAGAAAGGTAAATATTATCAAGGTATTTTCCAGTATTTTACCTTATCACAAGAATTTGAAGCATATTATGATTTTAAAAATGGTTTTGAGGAAGGAGACCCTTGAGCAACCTAATTATATTTGATTTTAAAATATTGTCTCTCAGCTCATACTTATGGTATTTTAAAAGGACCAATAATAGAATGTTTCAACTCAAATTCTATCCGACTATTTTATAGAAATCATGTTTTATCAGATGTTTTGGAATTATATGTCATACATGATTATTTTCCAAAACTATTTTTCTGTGAACACCCATATGACCCATGTTGTACAAGGTGTATTTGGATGGAGGAAGAAAATGATTTTGAAGGATCTCTAAATCATTGTTGTAATGCATGGTACTTCTACCTACGTGAGCAAGATGACGATGAAACCGAGTGGACGCCATGATCAAGGTATGATGTTATTCATTTTGGGAATCGTTTTATTTGATCTTATGGTGGTGAAATAAGACTTCAATAATTAAGATGTTGAGATCATGATGAATTTGGATGAAAATGAGAGGTATAAGGAAACTATCGAGGTTAAAACATGTTTGGGTTATTTTTGGAGTTTTATAAAAAGGACAACACACAGACTGTGTGACAACCCGTCGCGTCGGACAAAGTTGCGGGAATCGAACCCACAACCAAAGTGCGACTGATATTTATCGCCTACCACTGGACTACGTGAAGTCCCTGATTAGTTTGACTAATTCATTTTAGTTAGATGATTTTAGGAATCATGAGTAAGTTTATTTTGGGTTATCAATGGAAATGATTAACCTATCATGGAGGATATGTGATTTAGTTAATTACTTTTCAATATGAGAATTTAAGAGCAAGTGATGTTATTTGGAGGTATAAGTTGATTTGTACCTTCGATGAATATGTGATTAAATCCTTCAAATATTTGGGTTTCAATCTTAGTTTGGTTTACTTTGAAGAATTTTATGGACAAATTGTTTATCGAATGATCCTCGTTGAACTTTGGGTTTTCTTAGACAAATTTTGGAGATTAAGAATAGATTTTCTTTTTATAAAGGGTTATCCTTTTCTGGATTATCTGATCTTGTACTAACATTTTTAGTTTTGGTTTTGGTTAAAGTCTAACGACATGAGAAGTATATAGTTCTCTTTTTTGGATTAGGTGATTCTCCAGAAGTTGATTATAGTACTCTTAATGTGAACAAGTCTTCCTAAATATTCGTCTTTTGGAGAAAATATGAGTTGGTGTAAGAAATATAATAAAAGTTGAAAGTCAACATGATAAGTGATTATTATTCCTTATGAATAAATTTCCCAATAAAAAGAAACATAAAACAAAAATGTTTTCTATTAACTTTTCCTACTGGGGAATCGAATACCATTTAACCCATCACAAGTTTGTGATTTTCTTGTGGTTAACATTCTCCTAAACATGTTTTCTATCACTCTCCATCAGAACATGACCCTATGTTTTCTACTCCATGTCCATTTTTTCCTACATGGAATCCTAGTATGGGTTAACTCGGGTGACCTCTGTACTTCTCTTTCTTTATTTTAAAGTGATTGTTTTACCGACTCTTTTTCCGATGTGGGAAATTCAATGGAGTTTCCAAGCCCAATTTTGAAATTGCGACGACGCAATTCCCAACAGGGGGGAAGGATGTAACACCCCAGGTAAATAAATAATATGACATTTTTATATTTATCCATATTTGTGAATAAAAAATTAATATTACATTAAAGGGGACACTTTTCTCGATGGCGTACCCAATATGCAACAACGTGTTTCTGGGGAATCATATATTGCACTCTAATAAAAAAATATTATTTTAAATGGTAGTTAACGCCTAGCCGTTGTAATGGCAAGAATGAATAGAACTAACTACAAAATTATTATATATGTTTGTCAAATATTTTTACTCTTTACAATAAATGTTAGAGGATTAAAAATGCGAATGAATCCAATTTTAATCGTAAACATTATAATATTCTTTAAAAGGTCGATTAACCGCCGTTTGATAGAGAATCTCTTTTAAATCCACTTTTTGACAATTTTATGTGTTATATTTGACAAAATAAAATTCTTCTTTAGAATCGGGACATCAAAATTTACTTTGTGTCAATTTTTGGTATTTTTCCGATAAAGTTCATTTTTTTAATGAATAGTGAAAATGTTGTATTTTAATTCAAAACCACTTTTTAATATAATTTATTTATATTATTAGATTATATTTTGAATTGGTTTTAAAGTTCAATTAGAATATATTTTTACCATTTAATCCAATTGTGGTCATTGGAATGAATTTCACTTTGAAATCGGACTTAAACTAGGGTCAATCTTTTGATACTTATTGTTTCATAGAAACACACTATTTGCTCTAACAGCGGGAATTAATTATTAAATTAATTAATGCAACTTATATGTTTTTAGTTTTGTAAAATAGACTTCATTTTTGAATTCGGAATACCAAATATAACTAAGGGTGATGTTTTGGTATTTTTCTGAAGAATTTCAATTTTTGATGAATAGTGAAACCACTAAGTGGTACTTATAAAAACTGATTTTCCGTTTAAATGAAATTTTACCACCTCTGTGTTTCGAATTTCAAAAATCCAAAATACATGGTTTTCATTAAGAAGTAAAATGTGGTTCAATGGAATTAAAATAATTTTTTGGTGAATAGTAACTTTTAAGTTTTTAATCGTGATTAGAGGTAATTAGTGTAGTTTAAGGTAAAAATAATGTTTTAATAATATCAAATGAGCTTGAAACATGTTCTACCCTTCTTGGATGTGTCAAGGCCGACCAAGAAAATCCATGGGTCAACGTTGGGACCCCATGGAGCCACTTTGGAAGGAAAATGACATTATTATCTTTTTATTTAATGTAAAAGTAAAAATGGCACAAACATGAGTTGTTTTACTAAAACAATTTTTAAATGGGGTTATAGAAGTCCGAATTATGACTATAAATAGTCATTGGAAAGATAAAAAAACTTCATACATCATAGTAGTTTTTTTATAATTTTTAGACATTATATAAATTAAATTATTTATGACGTCATGATGATGCAGTGATTACCTCATTATTTAACGATTTAAATAAAATGAAAAGATAATGTAAAATCTAAAACCTACACTTGTCAAAAACCTATTGTATGGGTATATTTCGAACCCTTATCACCTTATCCTCTAAGTATTTCAATGTTGGACCTTTTAAATCCGAAACTCGTTTTAAAATAAAGTAACATTTCTTTACTTTCCAAGAGTGCCCCTCCTCTCCTCTTATAAAAGGCCCCCACCACTATCACCTTACCCACACCTCTCAAGCCTTTGGTTTGGCCAATCCCTGCCCATTTTGTCTCTACACATCCCTCTATAACTCCTTTAAGCCTCACTTTGGGCAGAAGTCTTCCCAAGGAAGCCTTTGAGCTCAAACCAAAGGGAGTTACCCGATTTTAAGGTAATGTCTTCACTTGTTTCCTTTTGTTTTATTTTGCTTCTCCAACCCCGTAAACTCTTTTTATTAATTTATTTTGTAAAAAATCCAGTATATTAAATATACTAGGATGTTGTTATAAGATGTATTTGAGCTACACTTACACACAACTACATCTAATGGTTAAAGAACGTATTGTTTCTGTGGATGGCGAATTTCTGCCTCACGAAACGATGATTGTTCAACATTCTTCTAACACGTTCAAAGGTGGCCATTAAGATGTCATTATATTTATATATGATATATAATATGTTTATTTTTTTACTTAATATTATGTATTTTTCATTTATGGCATACCTTTATGGATTCCGTTATGGGTATACGCGATATCTTCATTTTAGGAAGTGCGGACTACCGCCCCCTCAAAGTGATTTGATTCGTTAATACCATATGTGCTACATATAAAGGATATATTTAATTATATTATATATGATTCCATACTTGAATTAAAATACTATTATGTATAATTATGTTTTAATTCCATTAAATATGAAATAGAAATGGAAGTAGCATTCATGCATACGTACGGCTTACCGTCTCCATGAACGGTGCATTTCATTTCTTAACACTAAATGTTATGTAATATTATAAATGCATGAATATACTGGATATATATGATATATATGATATCTACATCATGAATACAATTCTGTATATAATGTATATTTTACCACATGATCTACTTGTAATTATAAAGAGTTTATTTTTGACTCAAGTACCAATGATCGTTAAAACGACCGTTATTAGCATAAATAATAACATAGTGTTCATGACATGGTAATAAGTGATATAAAAGGAATAATGAACTTGAAAAAGGTTCTTAAGAATGTAGAAATTAACTCAAGTTTATTATTCAGGAGATTAAAGAACGATCGAGTCAAGTCAGACCCGAGGTAAGGGAACCAACTCCTCTCTTTCTTTTTAAGTACACTCTTTTATGTCATTCCTTTTAAGCTCATATTTCTTGTGAGTGGGATGTTCTTTTATATTACTATTACTGTAATTTTTATAGTTCATATGATGAGAGACACTATTATCTCTCATCAATACATTTTGGAAGTTTTGAGTGGCGCCGCTAGGCTGCTGAATTTTCGTAAGAGATCTAACCTCTCTCTTTCTTTTTAAGTACTCTCCTTTATGTCACTTATTTTAAGTTCCTCTTTGTTATGTTGGGGGATGTTATTTTATATTCCTCCTGCTGTAAACATTATGTTAATATAATGAGAGACCCTATTTTATCTCATCGATCCATTTTTGTATGTTTTATGTGGCGCCGTTAGGCTGCCGAGTTTTTGTAAGGTTTTTATCATTTCACTTCTATTCCCGTGAGATTTATGCTAAATTTGCCACAATTTCCTTTGAGTGGTGTATGTACTACCCATTTTTCTACTCTTTGTGTAATATAATTTCGTTTATGGGTATTTAAATCAATGATGTATTGTCCTTATTTCATGGGGTGTATGTTTCGAAAGATACCCAAGTCGGTAAGGGAACCTTTCACCCTCCTCTTTTTAAAAGACTTCTTTTGTTGGGTCTTTTAATTTACATATTGTTATGTTGGGATATGTCCTTCAATATATTAATTGATGTAAAAATTATGTCCAAGTTATGAGATACCCTTTTTATCTCTCATCAACACATTTTGATGTGACGCCGTTAGGCTGTCAAGGTAACTTCTTAACCCAATTTCGATTTCTTTGGGTTCAACATGTAGTTATTGAATATGTCATCATTTGAATATGTGTGAATTACCTTTGATTTTTTTACACTAAATATCCACTTATATTGGGTGTATTTATATTTTTCGCACATAATTATGAGATTGATTTATCCTTAATTTAAGGATACCATCTTTATAATGGATTTCATATCAATTTACATTTCCATTGAGACTTCATTGTTGTTATGCACTAATTAACTCTTATATGGTGTATATACTATCATTTCGAATATAATATCATGAATCCCTTTATTCTCATGATATTATAAAGTTTTTATTAAATGTTATTCCTCAATTATTGTATTCAATTGTCTCTCATTTTGTTAAAAACCCTTTAACTAAAATATCGTTTTAAATGTTTTAATGATTTAATCTTATAAATATTTCTCATTAATATCCATGTTTTCAAAATGGGGTTAAGGATTTATTTATATGGATATTAATGGTTTAAAATGTTAAAAGATTCAAAGTGGTATGGGACACTTTGATTCAAAAATATCTTTATTAAATGTTTTAAATGGATTTGAAAATGTTTTTTAGAATGGAATCATTATTTCAATATCATAAAATGTTATATTGTTATTGCAATGTGGGAATTTTATCTTTTCTTTTATGCTTAAGTTATGTGCTATGATTATGTTATGCTTCTTATGAATTGTTATGAAGATGGGTGGTTTCGTGATAAACTAAGGGCGGGTGAGCCAGATATAGCTCTCCAATGCATTGGGTAACGCGAAGGAGTGAAACGTTAAGGTTTCTCCGATGAAATTTAGGGAATATATTGTGGTGGGTATTCCAAACCTAACCAAGAGGGTTACTCCCTACGTAAGAATGTTATGAATGCCTCAAGTTACCTTTATGTCTTTTGATTTCTACGATTTATTCATGATTTGATGAGGTATGTTAATGTTATTATGTTTTATGGGTAATGTATGATTTAATTCTTATGTATATATGAACTCATGTTTCTTTTCCATATTTTTATAACCCATACTAAGCTTTTTATGCCCATCCCAAGTTTTTGAAATGTTTTTCACAGGTCAAGGAAAAGGTGAATGATATGATGATAGTGTCAAGGATGTGTCAATAAATAAACCATGTTTTATTTTAAATATGTTTCTGTTGATGGGGAAAAACCAATACTATCTTTTATGTAACCACCTTGTTTAAATTTGGAATGTAATTCATGATTTATGATCTAATTCTCTAAAACTCTAAACCTTAAAAGATCCTCAATGTGAATTTTTCATTTAATTCAAAATTAAGTAAGGTTTATGGATGGGTCCTAATAAAACTAATTAGTTACATATTTCTATATGATTGAACAAAACAAGTACGTTGTAATCGAAAAACTGTCCAAATTAACCCAAACAATCATCATTTATTTCTTATCTAATGATTTATCCACATGGTATAAAATATAAATCATTATAAGATAATTTTAACTTCTAGAATATCATTAATAAAAATAAATAATAGTTCTGTATGTTTACCCATGTTCAAAATGAACTTCCTTTTATGAATGTATGTGAACCGCTCAAGAAAACCATAAAAATGAATATTCCCGAACAATGTTTTTTAAACACTATAACTCTTAAAAAGTCCCGTAAAATAATTTCATGAAACAATAATTAACCATATTCTTGAGAAAAAGTTTCTTTAACTGTTAATTAATGAATATAATGTGGTTATATAGGACATTAATGTGAAGAAAGTGTTCAGATACAATGTTAGGGGAAAATCTCGAATCCCAACTTTCTTTCTTCAGGTTCTCCCTCTTTCACTCCATTTTTTGTATGGTTACTCCATAAAAACCATTTTTCATCGTTATCTTATCTATTATGGGATATAGATGTTCTGAACTAGATTTTATGTCAACAACAATGTTTTCCAAAAGAACACTTCTTTCAAGAACAAACCTTTTACTTCTCACTCAAGTGTGATGGTTATTGTATCAAGTATGTTATTCCCACTTTATTTTGGGAACTAAATGTTTATGAATGTGTCATTATGATATGGAACCCATTAAATTACATGTGTTAGTTATGTTAATTTATTGATATATTTTCTATTTGGAATGCATAATAATGATAATGTTATGATGTAATGGGTGCGCCCGAAATTATATAGCGCAATATGAATGTTTGAATGTGACGGGTGAGCCCAGAATTATACAGCACTCTAATGCATTAGGTAAAGTTATTAATATCATGATTTTAAGTTAAATTATTTCTAAAAAATATTCTATATTTTTTACACAAGAATGTGTGGTAGTCAAACACTAAGACACGATGTATCATTTATTTATGCATTGCCACATTTTAAGTCTCTTATTAATGCTTCATCAAACGTTCACGATCCTTTTCCTATGTTATGGTTATGCCCACAAAATGTTATATTGTTATTATATATACTTTTACTGAGATTTTATCTCAACCCTTTTGATGTATATCCTCATGTGACAACATTTACTAAGGAGAGGTCAAGTGCCTATAAGAATCTAGGGAAGAAGGAATTAAATAAATGTTTGTGCTTGGTGTTGTAAATGTTATGTATAGTCCAAGTTTTCCCAATACACTAAACATTTGGATACTCTATTTTTAATAATATTATGTTTTTTATCTTTAAAGTGATTGAATATTAATGTATGAAATGTATGGGTCACAATATTATTAACCCTTAAATTATGGAAAACATTAATATTACTATAATTGTCCAA
The DNA here is from genome assembly GCA_963277665.1 of Viscum album. Taxonomy (NCBI): domain Eukaryota; kingdom Viridiplantae; phylum Streptophyta; class Magnoliopsida; order Santalales; family Viscaceae; genus Viscum; species Viscum album. Next base: position 339,674,270 of record OY728131.1, read on the forward strand.
AGGGTTGATGAAGGGTTAAATTGAATTATAAGGGTATAAATGTGACCCATATTAGTACTAATTTTATTAGATGTGATTATTTTTACACATGCTACTATTTTATTCAAACCTCTCTTATTTTTGGCCTTTGGTACGTCAAAAATAAATTATATTAATTTAATAACTTAATAAATTCTAAGGGCGGCCCTCCACTCAACTATAAAAGGGAACGCCACCTTTGTCTTATTCCTGCCACTTTGAGAATTATATCAACAATTTTCTTTCCATGTTCTCTTATCCAAACCATAGAAAAATTATAGTGGTATTATTCTTCCAAAATACCAATCCTATATCCCTTAAGGGGATTACTAAAGGAGTTATTTCATTGAAGACGTAATCTCCATTAATGACCACATTATTTTTAATTATTATTTTACCTTCACTAAATCTATTATATTATTAATAAAACATAAAATTAAGTATCCTAAATATTCGAATATGTTATTAGGATTATGAAAGCATATCCATTCACCCTCATTCCAAATAAATGGGAAGTGAAAATATCACTCATTAATAGCAACAACTTACCATCTCCACGTAGTGATGCAACTCATTTATAATCACTGTCTATCATGGATGGTTATTATGATGAGTTTAATGGCTATATATGATACTAATGACATAATTATACATATATAATGAAAATATAATATGTACTTTCTTACCTTCCAAACTGTTGTAAAATCATAATGTTGATCATGTGTACGTGTGGACTACACCCTCAATGGTGCAATGTGAACCATTTTTAATCTTTGTTTTAAATGGATGATAATTAGTACTGATATAATTAATATATATGATATATATGATATAATAATTATTTTTTAAATGTGATTTATTATTTATCTTCTTTTGTTCCATACCTTGAAAACATATAAACATCATCCATGAATACAAGTGACATGCCTTCTCAGTGAATAATGTAATTCATTATATGTATATATATATCTATATTTTATGAATGAGTTTGAAAATGTATATAATTAATATATATGATGTATGTAATGATTAAAATTATATATATGATATAACCATGATCATAATTCAAGTAACAAAACTACTGAACCTGAACGAACATGAAAAATGATGCAGATGTCACCTAAAACAAGGATTTTAATAAAGAAGTGTTATCAACCCAATTGAAAAAATGTAAATGTAAATAATATATTTTAACGCCCCTAAACTGGGATCTACTAAACTGGTGCTCTGACCTGGGTCACCACATGACCTCAATCGCACATCCCTATATGCCAGAGGTCTCCGACTAGTAGTGAGGGTATAACATGAATCTTGGGGAGACTATACCCTGTTTCAATGAGTAATACAAAATATATAACCATAATAAATAATGTATATGACAAAAAACTAATCAGAAACATGAATTACCAACCATTTCCCAAACAGATTACAACCCACAACCAAAATTTTAAATTCCAGGTCATGCTCTAAAGTTTCAAGTAATAAAAAACCCAAATAGAAATAAACAGATTAATACCCAACATTGGTCCAAACATCATTTTCATATCCTAATGCATGCACATAAAAATCCCAACTCAACACCCTATAATATGGCCTTGACATTATCCAAACCTATAACCAAAAAACTTACTCGAGTACCCAATGACGGCCTGAGTAGGGTGTGAGTACAACTCAAAAGTCTACCACCAATGATAACTACAAAATATCCCATCTAAACAGATAGTGCATGAAAGTATGAAATAAATGTCAAGTTCAAAAAATCCAACTCAGGTGACTATAGTTAACAATGTTCGCTTCAGTCATTTTTATCATAATTCCCATTTTCATCACTTATAAAATCATCATTACTAAGTTCACTTCCATAACATGTTCCATGGGTTAGTCATTTACATAATTTGTACAATGGCCAAATCCAGTCAATTATAATGAATAAAGGGATAAGTAATGTTCCCTACCTCACTAGGGACAAACATTTTATAAATAGTATTTCAAACTTATTTTAAGGACCCAAAAATTTATTAATGAAAATTAATCTTGAACTAATTAAATGTATAATTATGTAAAATGGTTATATAAGACATATGAACATTCATGGATTTATGTTTTGGATTTTTTAAAATATATTTATGAATTTTTACTGTTTCTAATATAGAGGTTGAATAATGATCAAATGATTATTATAAATATAGGGATTTAAAAATACAATTTACTTAGACAAAGTAAGTGATAACCTCATCCAATAGAATTTCTCTATACGAATCCCATTTGTTGGATCCCGGAAAGGAGGTGGCATCATTGTGCATCACTCTTGACCAATCCCATGCCGAGCATCAACAAATTAAGCTTGAATATAACCACTTACAGGAGAAGTATAAGTTGATAGAGATTACCACATCAGAGATGTTATCTAAGCCATTATAAGAGTATGTCATCATCTCACACCTTACCCTTAGGTCTTATGAGGGTGTTATAAGGGGTTATGTAACCAGGCCCTAGCACTATGATTATGTTCATTTTTTTATATAATAATTAATATAAAATCATTTTATTATTGTTACTTTGTAAATGGGATTAAAATGAAAAATTGTATTTTTAGTAAATATTCAATTAAGAAATATATTTTGATGAATTAATGGATTTTCTAATTAAATAGTATTTTAATATACTATTATTACCAAATTACTTTTTTATTAAATATAAATTACTGTATAGTTTTTATGAATACAATTGTCATATTTATTAAGGTTTGAAAGCTGTTTTTGTCGAAACTGATGAATTTTTGATAAATATCAGCTTTTATCTTAAAAGTAAAAATTAAAATATTTAAAAAATTATTTATTGAAAATGAAAATTATTTTTTAGATTCAAGATATCGAAATTATAGAATAGTGAATTCTTCATAGTTTTTTGAGACATTCGGTTTTTTGGGTAAAAATTATATAAAATTTAAATATATAATGTGTTTTATGACATCATAATGACCCTATAGTGATGTAATAAAATAATATAAAAGGGTTTTCTGACCAATATATTTTTTACGCTTAAAATAATGTGACTTTATATTGATTCGATTAATTTTATGGTGCCTTAGTGGACGCTCCAAGACATATAAAACTTTTTAACAATTTAAAATGATTTCCTTGAGAGTGTGACTCACCTCCACATTAGAAAGCCTAATATTTTGTTATGTTCAACCATTGGATTTATAGGATAATGGTTTTCACTCCCAGTTTTCTAAAACAATGGGTTGGATTGTGGTTTTGATTAGTTTAATGTATAGTATCCAAAACATAAATAATAAATAATTCCATCTCCTTTCCTATATAAACCCAACCAATCTCTCATTCCTCCTCACACAAACCATTTTGATATCAAACAACACCTTCCCTAATATATTTTGAATCCTCCCAAGGTGGACCAAGCTCCCTAGAATCCTCTCTAAAGCCTCTCCCAAGCCTTGGGGATCACACATCCACGTAAGGGATTTCTTCCTTTCACATTTTGTCCAAATTTCATTATAGTGTTATATGCTTTTGATTTCAATTAAAAATGTTGGGGTATAATTTCATAACTCCCTCATATTTCCCTCCGTATGTTTTAATTATGATAGACCTCTTCCTCTATCATTAATGTCTTCCATTCACACCCATTACCATGTAAAAATTCTGTAAGGGATTTCTCTCTCCACATTTACATTCATGAAATTATTTTATATTATGAATCTAAATTGAAGTACATATGTTGGGATGTTATGTTTAATGAACCATGTACTATAAATTTAATGTATTAATGATGATATACCCCTTTCTCTCCCATAAAGCCTTTTTATGATTTCTATCTAACGACGTTATTCTGCCAAAGTTACACAAACATTTCTCTTACCAAAAACTTCGTGTAAGTGAATACCACACAAATTTCTATATAAAGTGTATTACACTTTAGGAACATATAATTTTTGATTGAGGACATACATTTATGTATTCCACATATCTTATTCGTGGAATAAATTATGATTTTTAATGAATCCATGATGTGTGATCCATGTGTCACACTTATGCATGAAACGAAATGATTAAGAAGGGTGCACCCTGATTGCGCTCTGATGCATTGGGTAAAGGTTAGTATCATGTTAATTCAATTGAAATGAGGTTTTACTCATGATAATTCTAGTGCAATGAGGGTATACTAATGCTCCATGTGCAATGATCCTTGGATCAAGCAAATATCATGTTAAATGTTGTTGCCTCATTTCTATGTTATGATAATCTGGCTATATATTGCCTTTATGTTCATGTTTCTCTTGTTCTCTATTGATATACCTATTGTCAAATATTTACTATATTATTCCTTTTATTCCTTTTTTACTACCTTACTGATATTTTTATCTCACCCTTATCTTAATCATGTTCTCAGGTTATCCCATTCAATGCTAAGTACGATGGAATATTGTGGTCATGTAAAAGATGTTTTCAATTAAGATGTTGTGTTTTATGTTATGAGTATTTATTTAATGTTTATAGGCCAAAAATATAATATACCTCTCAATGTTATATATTTAATTAAGTTTATGTTTCTATAATAAAGCATGTTTAAGTGTGCAATAATGTTCAGGGTTGTTATAGTTTGTATCATAGCATATGTGTAGTTATTTTTGGGATTATGATTAGAAAATCCTAGTAAAAGCCGTAGGGATATGAATAATTATAATAAATAGATCCCTAAATTTTCGTGAGTATTGATTAAGTGGTTTACCATGAAAATACTTCTCGATCTGGATACACGCAGGTAGAGACGTCTCTAGAAAAGATGCATCTAGGGGAAAAACACGAAAACCCCGCATTGAGCTATACTCTCATGGGAACTGGTGAACGAAAATGAGCCTTTTTGCACTCTTGGTTACGACACTCCAGGGGGTTATGTTTGGTAAATAAATAAGCTTAGTATGCACCATTATTAAGTGAAAAACATTCACTTAATAATATATGTTGGGAAGTAGATCATGGATAACATAGATTGAAGCCTATAATTTTATAAGTTAAGGAATTAAATGTAATTTATAAGTTATCCATTTTTGAATTTAGAATACCCTTTATGTGTTACCCAGAACATTCATTTTATTCTAGCCAATGCCCGGTAATAGGAGGACTTAGGCTAATAACTGATGCGAAGATCAATGTGATAACTATTCTAATGAGATGCCCAATCCGATGGGAGAAAAATTCGCAAACATTCTCATGACACTCTATCAATTAACTCAAGTTCTAAAGAGAATCACGGGTCAATAAGAACGTTAAACCCACCTAATTAATAAAAATTCATGATTGAGATCTTCATGAGACAAATGCCTCTTACTTTTAATGGATCATCATATCTCTCAATTGTCGTGCGATGTATCAACTCCACTGAAAAGATCTTCTCCATCCTTAAATTTTATGAACATGAGAATGTTCTTCTAGACACTTATCATATGGAGGGTGAAGTTGATCAATGGTAGAAATTGATAAAAAAATATGAAGCATGAGGAAGAAATTTAGGTGTTGGAATGAAAGGATTTCTAGAAAAAAAAAATTTGATACAAATTTTTTGCGCAATCAATAACTTAAGTGGGAAAGGTAAATACTTTCCATCAAGAAAAACACGAAGAATCCATCAGAGCATATGAGGAAAACATGACAAGGATTTCACGATATGCCTCTAGATTTATCGTTACCCCCGAATACAAGGTTCACCACTGCTTTGGTGGGCTAAAACCTTGCCTATGGAAAGCCCTAGAGATCTGTGACTTTGATAGCTACTAGGAAATTGCCCGATGTGACCTCAATGTCGAAATAGTGATCAGATAATCTCAGTGGTATCATGGTGTTAAGAAGATTAAGGTGCACTTTAATTCTGGCAGTCCGATGGATAAATATAACAGTGCTAAGAAATTCTAGCACCCCACTTTCTAATGGTGAGGAAAAAAGCACCTCAGAAATTGCCTGAAGGGGATGAGAAAATGAATTTGGTGTGGATGAAAATGGAACTTGGATATTAACTGCCAAGAAGAAAAAATTTATATTGCATTAGAGGAGAGGAACACTCCGTTCGAACCTCAATTCATTGTTCATTACTTCAACTACAAATAACCTGGTCACTTTGCAAATCAATTCCCTAATCCAAGGGTTTTTTTGAGGTAACCAACAACCTCCTAGGCAGCAAGGGTGATCTTTTTCTATCACTACTACCAAAGAGGACCTAAAAAATGATTTGGTGAAAAGTAATATAGTTATTCATTCATCAATAGTGAAAGTATGTTTTGATTTTGGTTCTACGCTTTCTATTATAGTCTGAAATTTTAGTAGAACAATCCCAACACCACCATAAATCATGGAAGTAGCGATGTCAGTGAGAACAGAAAATGGGGAAATCATTGCATCCCATGAATATAACCCCTACCCTGTCAAAATCCATGGATTTAACATTCATGAGAACCTTATAGTATTCCATCTAGTGGAATTTGAATCAATTATTATCAAGGATTGTATTTACCTATATAGATCCAACATAATTTTCAATGAGAGGGAAATCACTCTCCATATGGAAAATAAACCCCCAATTATATACAAGTGCAAGGATGGGGATGAATTTTCGTTCACAACATCATCTAAAGAATTGATATTAATGCCCAATGAGAATGCCTATCATTCTCAGATGATTGAGTCTAAGGAAGAAACCATCCATGAAGACATGCATATTGTGAGGGAATTCGTTGTAGTGTTTGCTGAGGAATTCCTTGGTCTTCCTCCTAGAAGTGATTTGGAATTCTCGATTGATCTTATACATAGGGATTTGAAAATATCCAAGAATCCATATAGGAAAGATGTTGTAGAGCTTGAGGAGCTAAATATACAACTATAGGATAATTTAGATAAAGGGTTCATATGCCCAAGTTCTTCACCATGGGGTGCACGTGTCCTCTTCTTCAAGAAGAACAATGTTTCAATGTGCCTTTTCATTGATTTTCATGAGATAAAAAATCCTGATCGACAACAAGTATCCTCTTCCTAAATTTATTACTTGTTCAATAAGATACATGGATCACAATACTTCTCCAAGGTGGATTTGTGGTCAGTATATTACCATGTAAGGGTGAAGAAGGAGGATATACCCAAGACTGGTTTTTCATTCAAGGTACGGGCACTATGAATTCATAATAATTTTTTTATGACTCACTAATTCTCCATAAATCTTCATGGAATTTATGAATATAGTCTTTAGATATTAGCTTGAAAAATTTTTAGTAGTCTTTATAGAAAATATTCTGATACACTCCAAAACTAAGGAGGAGCATGAGGAGCATCTAAGCACTGTACTAGAGCCCTTGGAAAAGGATATGATCTATAAAAAGTACACCAAGTGTGAGTTATGGTTGAAGGAAGTATCATTCTTGGGTAATATAATCACATGAAATGAGATATATATGGATCCCTCCAAGACAACTTCAATTGAGGGATGACCGATGTCAATATCTGGGATAGATATATGTAGCTTCCTTGGGTTATCTAGATATTATCAATGATTTGTGAGAAATTTATCAACATTTTCAAACATTCATACCAAGATAACTCTAAAGGGAGTCAAGTTTTCATTGTGTGAAAATTGTGAAGAGTGATTCAAGGAGTTGAGAAGGAGGCATTTCACTGCACTCGTGCTCACACTACCCACAAGTGGAGAAGATTTTATAGTATACAGTGATGCTTCAAAGAATATCCTAGGCTATGTTTTGATGAAAAATTAAAAAAGTCATTTCCTTTGATAAAAGGAAATTCAAAATTTCATGAGAAAAAATATCCAATACATGACCTGGAGTTGGCTGTAGTAATATTTTCTTTAAAAATTCGGCGACATTACCTCTGTGGAGAGAAGTGTGAAATATATACAGATTAGAAAAGCCTCAAATATATATTTACACATAAATAGCTAAATGTGTTCCAACGAAGATGGTTAATGCTGATGAAAGAATATGAATGCTCAATCCATTACCACCTTGGGAAAGAAAACATGTTGGAAGATGCTCTATCCAGAAAGGACCCACCAATTATTTCATTGATGATAATTGAAAAGGATCCAATATTATTAGATTTGATGAATATTGACAGGGGAATCATAAATATGGGAACATCATCATCCCTTTCACAAATTAGTCCTCAACTGTCTCTTTTGGAAAGGTTTCCAGATGCTCAAAAGGATGATGTGGTTATTCAGAAGAAAGTGGAAACTATCATAAAAGGTAAATCCTAAGATTTTAATGTTAATGAAGAAGGAATTGTGAGATTTGGGTTAAGACTATGTGTTACATCAATACTAAAGATAACGAATGAACTTTTGGATAATGCACATAGTTCAAATTTCTTCATTCAACCAGTAAACACAATGACGTATCGAGGTCTCTGAGAGCATTATGGAAAGGACATCATGAAGAAGGAGATCGCTGAATATACATCAATGTTCCAGGTATGTCAGCAAGTGAAGGATGATATGAAAAAGTCTAAGGGGATGATGAAATCATTACCCATACAAACATGGAAAAGGGAGGAAATAACCAAGGACATTGTCACTGGACTTTTGAAGAAATCCAAATGAAACATTTCTATTTGAGTTATTGTGGATCATCTTACAAAGACTGCACACTTCATTGCAATTCAGGAGGATTTATCATTAGATCAAATGGAACAGATATACATCATATAAGTGGTAAGGCTACAAGGAGTACCACTATAAATTGTATCTGATCCAGATCCAAGATTCACCTCTATATTCTGGAATAGTCTCCAACACGCTCTGAATACAGAGCTGAACTTTAGTAGGACTTATCATCCTCAAAATGATGTCCAATCTAAGCGAACTATCCAAACACATGAGGACATGAAGATATCATGATCAATGGACTTCAAATGAGGATGTGACCAACATCTTTATCTGGATGAGTTCTCTTAAAATTACAGTTTCCACTCAAGCATCCAAATGTATCTTTTTAGGACCATTATGGGAAGAGGTAAAGAACACTAGCATGTTGGGATGAAGTTGGAGAGAGAGTAATCCTAGTTCCAGAAATGGTTGAAGAAATAGTGAAGAAAGTTAAGTCCATCTAGAAGAACAATAAAGTTGATTAGATTCGACAAATTATCCATGATTATAATCATAAAAAATACCTAGAGTTTGAGGTTAGAGACATTTTATTTCTCTTTATATCACCATGGAAGATGGTTGTGAGATTTGGGAAGAAGGGAAATCTTATTTCAAGGTACATCAACCCTTCGGAGATCCTTGATCTCATTTGAGCAGTGGCATATCGACAAGAACTACCACCGAACCGATCTCAAGTACATGATGTATTCCATGTCTTACTCTTGAGGAAGTATATACCTGACCCATCACATGTACTCAATTAAGATGTGTTACTATTTGAGAATGACATCTCTTATGAAGAGAAGTCGGTGAAGATCTTAGATCATAGGTAAACTTTTCTACTAAATAATAAAATTCCACTCATCCATGTGTTTTGTCAAAAAAAAAACAAGTTTGAAGAAGTAACGTGGGAACCAGAGGAAGTGATGAAATAGAGTTACCCTCATCTGTTATAGTGTGGGAAAAGGAAATTTCGAGGGTGAAATTTGTTAAGGGGGAAGATTATAATGACCCAAAATTTTATTAATCAAAATTCCTCTTAATATGATTAAATGTCTTATTTCATAAAATGGTTATACAAGACATATGCACTTACTTAGATTTTTGTTTTGGAATTTTTAAAATACCGTTAATAATTGTTACAATTACTAATATAGAGATTGAATAGTGATCACATGATTAGTATAAATATATGACTTTAACAAAACCAATTTACTCAAAAAAATATGTGATGGACTCATAAAGTAGATTTTATCCATACGAATCTCATTTGTCAGATCTCATAAAGGAGGTGGGATCACTAGGATTCGCTCTTGACCAAGCCCAATGTGATCTTCAACACGTTAAGAATGAATATAACCGCCTATTGGAGAAATGTAAATTGATAGAAATTATCACCCGAGCGATGTTATCTGAGCCACCCCAAGAGTTTATCACCATCACACACCATACCCTTTAGTCTTATGTAGGTGTTATAAGGTGTTCTGTAACAAGACCCAAGAACCATGTTTTTTTTTTGCATTTTTTATATAACAAAGAATATACATTCATGTTATTCTTGTTACTTTGTAAATGGTTTTTAAATCACAAATAGTATTTTTAGTTAATATTCAATTAAGAAATCTATTTTATTGAATTAATAGATTTTTAAATTAAATTTTATTTTAGTAAAATATAATTACTAAAAAAACGTTTTTTATTAAATATATGTGATCATATAATTTTTATTAATAAAATTTTAATTTTTATTAATGTTTGAAAGGTGTTTTTGTCAAAACCAATGAATTTTCTATAAATGTCGGTTTTTATCTTAAAAGTGAAAATTCACATATTTATAAAATTGTTTAGTTAAAATGAATATTATATTTGTTTCAGGACATCGAAATTATCTAATGTGGAATTTTTCTAATTTGTAGAGACAGTCGAATTATTTGGGTAAAACTTAAATACCATTTAAAAATATAATGTATTTTATGACATCATAATGAAACAATAGTGATGTAATATGATAATATAAATGGTTTTTTCAGCCAATATATATTTTAACCACAAAATAATGTAATTTTATATTTGTTTGATTAATTTTATGGTGCCTTAGTGGACCCTCCAAGGCTTATAGAAAATTTTTACATGTTAAAATGATTTACTTGAGAGTGTGACTCACCTCCACATAAGCAATCCTGATAATTTATTATGTTCTTGCATTTTCCTTATAAAATAATCTTTTCTACTCCACTTTGGAAAAAAAACTTGGGCAAAAACCATGGTTTAGTTTGTGGTTTTGATTAGTTTAATACGTAGTGTCCTAAACCTAAATAATAAATAAATCCCAATCCAATCCTATATAAACCCACTCAATCTAACATTCCTCTTCACTCAAACCATTTGTATATCAACCAAACCCTTCACTCCATACTCTATAATCCTCCCAAGGTTCCCTAATCTCCATTTAAGCCTCTCTCAAGCCTCTCCCAAGCCTTTTGTATCACACTTCCAATTTTCGGATTTCTTCCTCTCTCATTTTTGTCCAAATTTCATTATATTGTTATACCCTTATTTCAATTAAAATGTTGGGGTGTGATTTCTCAACTCCACCATACATACCTCCCTAGTTTTGAGTGATGAGATACCTATTTTTATCTCACTAATTCCTCCCATGTATACTCATTACCATGCCGATATTCCGTAAGGTATTTTTGTCTCTACATTTAAAATCAAGAAATTCAATTAAATTGTGCATATAAATTCCATTATATATGTTGGTATATTGTTTTTTATGACCCCTCGTATTTTCCATTTCATGTATGAATGATTATATACACCTTTATATCTCATAAATCCTTTTTATGATTTTTATTTGATGTCGTTATGGTGCTGAAGTTAAATCAAAATTTTCCTTTCCAAAATCATCGTGTAAGTGAATACCATAACCATATCTATGTCAATGGTATTCACCATTATGAACATGTAGATGTTGATTAACGGCTTAAATTTATGTATTCCACAACTCTTATTCATGGAATACATTATGATGATCAATGAATACCTGATGTATGATCCATGTGGCACACTTATCCATGAAATGAAATGATTAAGAATGGTGTGCCATGATAGTGTTCCAATGCATTGGGTAATGGTTAGTATCATGATATTTCAAGTGAAATGAGGGTTTACCTATGATAATTCCAGTGAAATGTTCATTTACTCTTGATCCATGTGCAATGAGCCTTGGATCATGCTAATATCATGTAAAATTTTGTTGCCAAATTTCCTTGTTATGATAATCATACTATAACATGACTTAATGTTCATGTTTCTATTTTTCTTAATTGATATATCTATTGTCTAACATGTACTATATTATTCATGTTATTCACTGTTTTCTCCCTTACTATAATTGATATCTCACCTATTTCTTATGAATTTCCTCATGTTATCCCATGAAATGATATGTATGAATGAATGTTGTGGTCATGTAAAATAAGTTTTCAATAAATAGGTTGTGTTTTATGTTCAACATTTTTATGTAATGTTCATAATCACAAAATAAACTAGACCTTTTCAACTTCTAGGTTGTATTAAGTTCGTGTTTATGTAATAAAGTATGTTTAGGTGTGTAATAAAGGTAAGGGTTGTTATACTTACCTTGCAGCCTCATTCCGGGTAGTCTCATAAAATGCAACCATTAGGGTCACAGAGACTCATCCCTCTTCCCTAACCCATGCATTATAGGGTGGGGTCTCGAGCCTTAGTCTAACCTGATTGATGGATATAGATACTCAAGTCCAATACCCCAAAACTAGCAAGACATGTGCACAAGATTTATTATTTATTAACAACATATATAGAATATCACAAACCATGCTCTATCAATACACAAAACATTTCCCATTCATTATTAGTCAACACAATATCATTCATATTCCATAACCCAATGACATATTTACCATTTACACTTCATTTCTCATTATCCTATTAGTGTTATTCCAAAAACTCATTTATGCAATATTATCAATCAAAATCAATTTACATAAATTTCATTTTCATTCCATGTTAACCAATAAATCACCATTTAAATTTCATATCCATTCAACATGAAAACCATTTTAAATCTCTAACACATTAGCACATCAACCATTTATATTACATATTCATTTAACCAAATATCATTTTTCATGCCATAAAACATTTATCAAATTCAATATTTCACACTCAGTATACAATTTAACCCATTTACCAATTCACATGCCTTAGAAAATCAACCAATTAAACTTCAAAATCAATAACACATTTAACCCATAAGCATTAAACCAAAAAAAACCTTATTCTAATATAAAAACTGGACACCATTTCTATTAATTCCTCATTATCATTATCATTATCATCTAAACATATTTACCATGGGATCTATGGTAGAAAAAAATCAACTTTACGCTTAACATTCTAATTTTCTATGTTCAGGAATATTGGAGCACCATATGGGTGGCCCTAAACTAGTTTAATCATCCACAATGCATCCCATGGTGATTATGAGGGGTTAAATTTATTATTCAGAATTTTTTTACCTAATATAACTAAAGGAATAAAATTCACAAAATAAAGGAACAAATAACTCAACCACACATCCACATATTGACATTATGACTATGGGATATATCTTTCAGTCCACCAACCTTAAATCTCTAGATGAAAACATCCTCAATCATATAAATAGGTATAGCTTGAATAACCCTTTGAAGATCCAACCTAATATTTTCCAGAAAAATAGAGTTTTAGGTTTTCATAAGAAAAATAACAAATACATAAGCATTAAATCGAAAAAGAGAAGAAAGGGTAGAGTTAGACTCACCCGGAGCTTGGATTCACAACCAAAGACACTCCAAATGGATTATAATTGAAGAAGATATTCCCATGGGATTCATGGGTAGAAATGGTTCCTCAATAGGGTTGTGGGATGAGAAATGGGCTAAAAATTAGGTGAGATACTTAAAATCTATTGGGTGGGTGGTATAATTCCCTTTTTTAATGAGGTGTATGGTTTGTCCCCATAATTTTATACAGTCTGTGAAAACTATGCACCAACCTATGTCCAAGAGGGTCCAAGACACATGTGTACCTATAGATTAAACATGGTTTGAAAAACCTTGAGAAAACCTTGTGAAGTTACTCTATCTAAGGATACACGGTTTGGCCTCACTCCTTTCACGGTTTTCACTAAATGAGTGCCAACCGTGAAACATGTATACGATTGACTGATTCACCATTCTTTCATGACCCAGACCCCTAGATGTAACAAATATAAAATATATCAATTCAAATTCATTTATTATATAATATAATCACATAAAATCCCATTAATAATCTAATAAAAACATTATAACTAATGAACGAATAGAATAAAATGTATTTCTAAAAATTAAGGAACTTATACCAATGGAATAGTCACCTGATCTTTGGAATAGAAATATTAACCTTATGAATAGTAAAATTATAGATGGAATAGTAACCTCACCCATGTATGTATAAGTAAAATTTAGGCATGTTATAAATGAAAATATGACATAATTATGTCATAGTATAAGTAACTAAATATTTTTGTAATTATTATTTATGTGTTGGTATTTTTGTAAGATAGAAATATTTATTTACAATTATATAATTAATATAAAGATTTAAATGAAATTTTATTTTCATAAATTCTATTACTAAATTAATATTTTTTTTCTTTTGATTGTAGTATTGTTTTATAATACCTTAATTTATTTTTAAATGTGTTATAAAAGTAGTTATAATTTTAAATTTTGTATTTTTGGAATAGATACAGATTTTATTTAAAAATTAAATTTCTCAAATTTTGAAAATTATTTTCAAAAAATGATGTCCATTTTTTTAATTATACACATCTAAAAAAGGTTATGGTAGATTTTTGGTGAATAGTAAAATATGATAATTTACGATAAAAGCTAAATACATGAATTATGGAGATATAGATAATGTATGGTTGATGTAAGCCAAAAATATCAAAATATCCTTCAATATTTTAATATATTTGGTTATAATTCTCAATATACTCATATTCGTGAGAAAAATATAATAAACTAATGAAAAAATTAATGATAAAATACTCCTCTCCTTCCATATAAATACCACCCCTCACCACCTCTTCTCCTCACACCTCTCAATCTTTGAACCTTGAATTTTTTTATCAAATATATTCCCAAGACACTTCTCCATGTATGGGATCCCTTGGTATTATCAGAATACCAAAACTATTTCCATAAGGAGGTTCTCGAGATGGGCTAATTCAAGTGGTAAAATCCCCTTTCTTTTCATTTAATTTCTTTTCAAGTTATTTTCATATTCTTATTTTCTTCTAACCTCCCGTAATCCAAATGGTAGTAAAATTATAGTACCTTAAATAAAATTTAATATTGTTATCTTAATGGAATAATCCATCATCATTTATTTACTCTCCAATTTTATACTAAAAATGAAAACATCATCTGTGATGTCTTAATTTGTCACATTCAAGGACGGTCATGTTTTGAATTTCCATTCCTTCCTTCAATACTGCTCATAAAACATTTTTTTTGTTAAAAAAGATTATTATATATTTATAAATGGCTATGTAATTTTTTTGGAACAATTATATATACATGATATTAATTTATAAAACAAAACTAGTTCTTGATGATTGAAAAAACGCAAAAAATAATCAAAATGGATATCAACAACATTTTATCTTGTGATCCATACTCACCCCTTATTTCCAAATGAATTATATAACCATTTAATATAATTTATGTTAATTAATAACATATTACCTTAGTTATGGGAATCCATTCTCATTTCACACTATTTTACAAACTTGTATACAAGTAACCGATCAGGAAAACCAAGGAAATGAACACTCCCAAATGATGAAATTATATCTTATAACTCATCAAAAGGGCCATAACTAAACATTATAAAATTATAATTAATCAAAAACATGTATAATGGATTATAAATTACTCAATTAATGGATTCAATTTATTTATCTTGGACATTATGGTCATGTTCAGAACAGTTTTGGACATAAAGAAAGAGATTCTACCTGAACCTCCATTTTTTCCTTCGAGTTACAACTTCTCTTTGTTTACTCTGATGTAATGATTCTTTATTTTTGTTTATTTCTTTTAAATTATGTATCAATATTAGAAACTCTTATATATAGATCATATCATCTTTATTTTATGGGAAAAATACATTTTTTAGAAATCTTCACCTATCAATTCTTCCTAATAAGCACATCCGATTCCAGGGAACTTCCGGATTTCTTACCCATTTTTAAGTGCACTGCATAATCTATCCAAAACAGAAATTATTTTTCTAAAATCATAAATTTTATCTTTATTTGATATCATGGTTAAATTATTGGTTTATATAAAATATAATTCATTTTCCTCTTTAAATTCTCTTTAATATTTCTCTTTAGTTGCACTAAAATCTTTTAATTATAAAGTTTCTTAAACACTTTTTTACATGTTTTCACTTTAGTTTGATAAAACTATCATGATCAATATCTATTTTACCTTATTAATATCCATATATGATTAAAATATTGTATTTAATGGACACAATAATGATATTCAATTTTTATATTCTGTTTGACATGGTTCTAATACCAAATTGTTTCTATGGGTAACACTTATGTTTATGTATGGTTCCTTATGTATGATTATTCATGTAGAACACATATTCCTAATAATGTTATGATGAATTTTTCACGATTTAACTCTAATGAATTCATTGATGTTTAGACTCACGAGACTTCGTGTTGGGATATAGAGTGAACCAGATTCATTTATGGAACTTTATCCACCATGTCTTGGAAGCTTGCCTTGATTCATGTTTATGTCATGTTATATGTTGTTTCTGTATTCCAATAATTCTATGATTATATGTTCCCATGTTATACATTTTATTATTCCTTACTTTCATTCATGTTCCATGCCTTCATGTCATCATGTAATGCAATCCAACCCATGTGATATGTTTTATTCTTATGCTTATTCCCAAATTGGGATTTTTAGCTCATCCCTTTTGTTCAAGTATTCCCTAGGATATCCTATACAGATATAAGGGATCAATGGAAGTTATGAGATCATTATGAATATTAAATAGAATATGTTTTTATGTTGGTTTCATGATGATTGATTATGTACATCATTTTCAAAGACATAATACATTACGATCCTTGGTGTGTAATTTAATGTTTAATAATGTTTCAAATCATGTAATAATATGTGTAAAAGGTGGGTTCCATTATAGTTGGTATTCTATAAAGTTCTATTTACTTTTAGAGATTTGAAAATTGTACATTTTTAATAACCATTGGGATAATTAGATCACCTTGTATAACCTAGATAGAAACATAGGGAATCACATGTTAGGATATAATTTTTATTCACAAGTTTATGATTCTATATTCAATGTTTTTATTCTTACATGATTATTAGAAATTTATTCAAGAACTGTAATTGTACTTTATTTTTCTTAGTTAACGAATGGAAATTGAATAACCCATGAAAAAAAATCATTGTCATAGATAATGTGATGATTTCCCTAATGATATACTAAATATGATTGGATTGAGGAATAAAAAAATTCATGATAGTAATTACTCAACTAGATCAAGTTATGAATTATAACATGAATCACATGGGATTCCCTTTTTCTCATAATAGAGAGAATGTTTCATTTGAATCCATTATGTAGAAAAGACCACCCATTTTTAGTGGATCTATGAATATCCTCATTAAAGAACAATGGATTGAATCAATTGAGAAGATATTATCCATCCTCTAGAACTCATAAGAAGAGATTGTTATATATATAATTTATCATTTTCTGGGGAAGATGATTAGTGGTGGACAATGACCAAGAACACAAAGTCCACGGAAAAAAATTAATCCATGGAATGAGAATATTTCAAGATAATATTTTCTAGAAAATATTTTCCGAAAACCCTCCACATTAATATGGAAAGGGATTTCCTAAAACTAAAGAAAAAGGAAGATGAGTCTATCAGGGCATAATAAGAAAACATTATAAGGATTATAAGATATGCCTCTGGATTTTTCATTAACACCCACATAAAGGTGGATCGCTTCTCCAGCAGAATAAATATGAGTACACAGAAAGTTATGGTGTTTCAAGACATTGATTCTGGTTCTATTAATTCTTTCATATCATGAAATTCTAGTAGAACTATTCAATCACCACCTCAATATTTAGAGGTTCAGATATCTATGAGAATTGAAAATCAAGAAATTATTATATCTAATGTTTATAACTTCCTCATGGTTAATGTTTGTGGATTGAACCTCCCAGAAAATATTTTAATACTCCCTTTGGTAGAGTTAGATTCTATATTAGATACAGATAGGATATTTTATATAAAGAAAACATAAACCTTTTGGGAAAGGGATATCACACTCCATGTCCTAAAGCATTATCCAATTCTATATACGTGAAAGTTGGGGGATGATTCTCCATAATAATCATCATCTCAAGTATGGATATGGTTTCCTTATGAGAAATCATATCTAATTAAAATCATTAAGACAAAGGATAGAGTCATGCTTAAATACAATCCTATCAGGAGGGATTCCATAGATGTATTCCCTGAAGAATTTTTTGATCTTCCTCCTGATCATGAGTTTTTGAATTCTCAATTGAACATTTTCTTGGACCTCTGCCTATATCAAAGAAACCATATAGAATGGCCACCATTGATCTTGAATAACCAATGAAGATGTTATAAGAGAATATGAACAAGGGTTTTATATGCCCGAGTGCTTCAAATGATGTTCTCCAGTCTTCATTGTCAAGAAAAATGATGAATTAATATGACTCTACATTGATTCTTGTGAGATCAAAAAAATCATGATAAAGAACATATATCCCCTTAAATGGATTGATGACTTGTTTGATCAGCTATGTGAGTCCAGTTAATTCTCTAAGGTGGACCTTCAGTCGAGATATCACAAATTAAAGGTGACTAATTAACATATTCCCAAAACATCATTTTTTATGAGGTATTACCATGATGATTTCATAGTGATACCCTTAAGACACACTAATTCTCCAATAATTTTCATGGATTTGATGAATAAAGTCTTTGGATAATGCCTCTAAAATTTGTGGTAGTCTTTATCGAGGATATTATGATATTCTCCAATAACAAGGAGTGGAAATATGAGCATTTGAGTACTTTGCTAAAAACATTATTAAGGGATAAACTATATGAAAATTAAAAAAAATGTGAGTTCTAGATGGGGGATGTGTCATTCTAGGGGCATGTTATCACTAAAAAGGGAATATCTTTAGACCCTTCCATGACAATAGAAATCGAAGAGTGTCCCAAACCAACATATGTAATAAAGATCCATAGTTTCCTTATTCTATGTAGACATTACTGATGATTTATAAAAATGCCTCATGATTTTCAAACGCACTAACCCAGCTGACTTAGATGGAAGAAACGTTTGTCTGGACCAGTGAATGTGAATACTACTACAAAGAGTTGAAAAAGTAGATTATCGCTGCATCATTACTCATAAAAAACAGGTGGGAAAATATTTTTAGTGTACAAAAATGATTCATAGAAGGTGTTATTCTATTTAATGGTGAAAAATGATTAATTGATAGCCTACGCCTCAAAGAAGTTAAAAATTCAATAGAAATACAATCTGACGCATGATCTGGAGTTAGAAAATGTGCTCTTTGTGTTGATGGTTTTTTGAAATTATCTTTATAGGGAGAAGTGGTAAATATATACTAATCATAAGAGACTCAAATATATATTCACATAGGAGGATATTAATTTTATCTGGTCAAAATGTCTAGATATCATCAATGATTATGACTACTCAATCAAGATCTCTCCCGGCAATGCAAATAAAGTGAAATATTCTCTATGTAGAAAGGATATTATATCATTATCAATGATGAAAATTTAAAAGGATTAAATTTTCTTAGACATTAAAATTATGGACATGGGAATAATTAAAGAAGAAATAAAATCAATCCATTATCAAATGATTTCTCAATAATCCCTCACAGAGAAATTAAAGGATTCTCAAAGAGATGAAGAGGAAATTCAGAAAAAAAGTGGAAACTATTAGGAATGGGAAAGCCTCGGAGTTTCAAATGGATGAGTAATGAGTCTTGAAATTTGGTTTGAGAATATATGTTCCATCCAATCCCAATGTAAAGAAATAGATTTTGAATGACACACATAAATTTATCTATTCTATTCACCCTGGGATCCACAAGATGTATTGAGATCTCTAAGAAAATTATTAGTGGGACAATATGGCGAAGGAGATCACTAAATAATCATCAAGGTGCATGGTATGTCATCAAGTGAAGGATGAATTGTAAAATCATAATGAGGTGATTCAACCATTACCCATACAAAATGGAAATGGGAAAATGTCACCGTGAAATTTGCCACTGGACTTCAGAAGAAATCTATATGAAACAATGACATATGGGTTGTTATCGATCATATTACAAAGACATCTCAAATTATTATAATTATAATGGACTTCTCCATAGATCAACTAGTATGGAAATAAATTATAGATGTGGTATGGATACATGGAGTACCACCATATATTGTATTGGATTGAGATCCGAGATTCACCTCTATGTTATGGAAAAGTCTCCATCACGCTCTAAACACAAAGATGAACATCAGTACGGACTATCTTTTTAAAATTGATGTCCAATATGATAAGACTATTCAATAATTGGAATTCATGTCAAGAGCATGTTCCATGGACTTCAAAGGTGGATGAGACCAATATCTACCTTTGATCAAGTGCTACTACAAAATAGTAGTTTCCACTCGAGCATCCAAATGGCTTCATATGAAGCCCTTTATGGGAAAAGAATTCATAACACTTTCATGTTGGGATGAATTCACTGATCATAAGATTCTAGGACCTGAAATGGTCAAAGAAATAATAGGGAAGGTGAAAAACATTTATAAACACGTTAAGGAATCTGAAAGTTGACAAAAGGATTATGCATACATTTGTCGACGAGAACATGAGTTTAAAGTTGGAGAAATGGTATTCCCCTACATATCTCCCTAGAAGAGGATCATGAGATTTTGTAATAAGGAAAAAATACCTAAAAGGTATATATTCCCCTATGAGGTTATTGATCATGTTGTAGATATGGCATATCAATTAGAACTTCCTCATATAATATCCTAAGAACACATTGTATTCCATGTATCCATCTTGAAGAATTACATACCAAATCCCTAACATATATAGACATAAAAGGTGGAACATTTGGAAAATGATCTCTCTTATGAGAAGCGGCCAGTGAATATTTTGGATCAAAGAGATAGAGTTCTACGCAACAAGAATAGTCACCCGGTTAAAGTACTATAAGAGAACTAGAAGTACAAAGAGTTAATATGGGGACCAGAGGAAGTGGTGAAGGATAAGTACCCTCACCTATGTCACCCATAGTTTACTAAATGAAATTTCAGGGGTGAAATTTATAAAGGGGGAAGAATGTAATGTCCTTGAATTATATCATTGAAAATTACCTTCTTATAAAGTATAATCACATAAAATAACATTAAGATCAAAATAAAAACATTGTAAATAAAAAATTATCAAAATAAGTGGTATTTTTATATGTTAAGGAACCTACAGAAACTGAATATTAAATTTACCTTTAGAATAGTAAAATAACCCTTATGAATAGTAAACTAACCATTATAATAGTAACCTAATCCATGAAGATATAAATAATATTTTGGAATATTAAAAATGAAAATATAATATAATTATATCGTGGTATATGTAAATTAATTTTTTATAAATTATTAATTAAGGTTTGGTATTTTTTAAGTTATAAATAATTAATTATAATTTTATAGTAAATATAATTATTTAATGTAAATAAGTTTCTTAAAATTTATTAATAAATTAATATTTTGTTTTATTATGGTTATAGCATAATTTTATGGGGACCTAATTAATTTCTCAATGTGTTATTAAATTAGTTATAATTTTAAAATTGTTATTCTAAAAATAAGTGATGATTTTATTTAAAAATTATATTTATCATAATTAGAAAATTATTTTGATAAAAAGGTTTCCTTTTTTTAATTATAAACATTAAAAAATGGTTATTTATAATTTTTTATATTTTTTTAAAATACTTGAATTTTTGGTGAATAATAAAATATGATAATTTTCGATAATACATAAATACCTTAATTATGGTTCCATCTTTGATGTATGGGTGATTTAAGATGGAAATATCATACTATTCTTTATTATTTTAATATTTTTTTTGGTAATTATAAATCAATTCAACGTCTTGAAGAAAAATAATAAACTAATGAATGAAATAATGTGAAAACACCCCTCTCCTCCCCTATAAATACCACCCCTCACCGCCTCTTCTCCTCACTCCTATCAAGATTTTAGAATTATCCAAATTATGCTCAAAAATATTCCCAATCCCCACCCCACGTCTAATATCCATTGGTCTTATCAAAAGTCCAAAACAATTTCCCTAAGGATTTTCTCAAGGAGGAGTAATTAAAAATGTACAATCCACTTCCTTTTCTTGTAATTTCTTTTCATGTTCTTTTATTTTTCTTATTTTATCCACACCTCCCCTCATAAATATGGTATGATAACTCGAAAACCATAAATATAATTTAATTTTATTATGATAATTTAATAATCCATTATTATTTATTGCCCCTCTCCTTTTTTACTAAAAATGAAAACCTCATCACTGATGTGTTAATTTATCACATTCAATGATGACAATGTTCTCACTTTCCAGTCCTTCCTTAAAGAATACTCATTAGACCATTTTGATGGTTAAAATAGATTATTATAAATTTATTAAAGGGTATTTAGTGTTCTTTAACCATTATATATACAAGATATTAATAAAAAACAAAAATAATTCCTGATGATTGAAAAAACACTAAAGCATTATAAACTGATTTGGTTAACGTCTAATCTAATGATTATTTATATCCATAATTAACTAAATTAATTAATTATACATTTAATCTAATATATATTCATTATAAAAGATAAATTCAATTCTATAAAACCATTCTCATTTTAAATTATTTTCCATACATATATACAATTAACTAATCATGAAAACCAAGGAAACAAATGCTCCCAAATCATGAAATTGTATGTTCTAACTCATAAAAAATAAAAAAATGAACATAATAAAATTTTAACACATATAAAAATGTATGAAATGTTATTGAATAATTAATAAAGAGGTTTAATTATATTATATAGGTCATTAAGATGAAGTGAAGAACAGTTTCAAACATAAGGTAATGGATTCTATCCAAACCTCCATTTCCTCCTGGTCACATTTTATCAATCATTAGTCAAATTTAATACTTCTTTATTTTTTTGTACCTCTTATAAATTCATTTTATATGATAAAAACTCATATATACAGATCATACCATTTTATTTTATATATAAATACATTTTTTAAAAAGGTTCCCTTCTCAATTCTTCTTAGTAAGAAAGCACGATTCAATTGAGCTTCCTGATTTCTTACCCATTTCCAAGTGCACTCCATAATATGTTTTAAGCCTCCATTATTTTTATGAAATCTCTCATTTTAAAATAAAAAAATATTTAGGTTAAATTCGGGTTTTATATAAAATATTATTCCTTTTTTACTTTACATTCTTTTTAATATTTTTCTTAAACAAGACTAAAATGTTTTAATTATAAGGTTTCTTAAGCACTATTTAAATATGTTTTCACTCTAGTTTGATATAAGTTATAATTATATATTCCAATTTACCCTTATTAATTTCCATTTATGACTTAAATACATTCTTTCATGGACACCATTATGATATTTCCTTTCGATATGCCTTTTAACATAGTTATGATACCCAATTCATTCCATGGGTGACCCTTATGTTTATGTTTGATTCCTTATGTTTGATTATTTATATGGAACACAAATTAATGAAAACGTTATGATGAGTTTACCTAGATAGAACTCCAATGCATTAGATAATTTTTTTTGTCTCATGATACGTCATTTTGGGATGAGGAGTGAACATGATTCCATTATGGGACTTCATCCACTATGTCTTGGCAGCTAGCCTTGGCTAATGTTTATGTCATGTCTTATGTCGTTTTCAAATTCTTATGATTATATTATTATATGTTGTCATGTTATACATGATATTATTCCTTATATTTATTCATGTCTTATTCATGTATGGCATCATGTTATTCCTTCTAACCGATGTTATATGTTTTATTCATATACATATTCCCTTAATTAAATTATTAGATCATACCTTTTGTTCATGTGTTTAATATGTTATCCTAAAAAGATATAAGGTATAAAATGGTTTTAGGACCTCATTTTGAAGATTAAATAAAAGATGCTTTTATTTTTATTTCATGATGTTTAATTATGTACCTAATATTCCAAGACACTAGACATTACGATCATTGGCTTGTAATTTGTTGTTTAATTGTGCTTAAAATAATTTAATAATATGTGTAATAGGATAGGGCCATTATACTGTAATACTCCCAAGATTACTCATACACCCAGTAAACATTTAATTTTCCATGTTTAAGGGATTAAAACAAAAATTAGAAAAAAAAACATACCTCCATGAATTCTAGGATCTTACTACATTCCCACATTATAACTAATAATCCTGAAGTCAAACTTCCAAGAATCGCTAAGCTTCTAAAGTAAGAATATTGGGCCATTGAACCTACATATATATCTATATCTATATCTCTCTCCAAATTCTCCTTCTAAGAATTTCTATGCTTCCATGAAACTATAACCATAGGAATAGTCTTTCCTCACAATACTTTCTCACTATGATCTCCAAAACGAACCTAATACTTCTCAAAGGATTCATTAACTTCTAACCATATATAAGCCACAATAACTCATTAGGATGCCTAATAAACACTACATAAATCTCAAAAAAACTAAATTTTTTAAACAATATCATACTATCATCGAAGATCCATTCAACACCACCATCAGTGTGATTCTCTTTGAAAATCATGTTCCGCATCACTTGGTTCCATTTTACCATATTTTAAAAAGTATAATAGTGACCCCAAAATCGATACCAGTTGATGAAAAAATAGGGCCTTTCTAGGAAAATTTCATGACTTACATTAATCGTCAACTCAAATCCCAATGGTCATATACCATATTTAAAAATCCAAGACACAACTAAAAACCTCATGGAACTCTATAGTTTAGACCCAAGTCAAAAGTCATTATCAAGGTAAAATAACCAGAATGGTTCTTATTCGAGTCCCTTCAACCCGAAACACGAGTTACAGTATCAACTTATTACATTCAAATTATGGAGATCCTCACCAAACACTATATCTTACCACAATAACCTATTAGTGGTTGGAACCTCAACATTAAAAAATACCAAAAAACATAAAATCATCTCTTACAACATACATGACGCATTCCTAACTCAAAACACCCACACATTCATAAGTACATCACCACATATTGGTTCATATCCTTACTGACAAAACCATGTGGGAGGAAATCCCTACACCAACCATTCACAAACTAAGAAAAAATTAACCTCTCTCATGTTCTACTTCATTTACAGAAATCCATTTCCACTACAGACAACAAATTAGATGTTGGATAGAACTTACCACACCCATTCCATTGACCATATCATGTCAGACTATCCATGGATGGATTTTCACAGAATATCTATATTCAACTATTGGAATGAAACCCCTTTTTCACCATACCAAGGTGATTACTAACTTGAGGTGCATCACTATCATCCTAAACACCTACTAGGGTAATTCTCAGAATTACAATAGAAATAAACCATCATGAAATCCACTATCCTCCAAACCATCATCATTCTCCACTACACCCAAAAAAATTCCAAAAAAAAGGACCCCAATCATCCATAAACTTATTAAATATGTCTAGTTCTTAATCAAACCCATTAAACATTTGTGACATACTTCATTCTCTAATACACCTACCAAAGGTGTTCTATGACTCACCACATTCATCCTAGTGTAGTCGATCTATTCCCATCTAACTCACCCTTGAAATTCATAGCTTGACTAGTACCATGGAATTAGATCAGAAGGAAAAGGTAATTTAACACATCAAGGCATTCCAATGTCACCCAAAGACACCAAACCAAGTCCATTCCTTATTTTTTATGGATTTTTAGAACCCATCCAGTCTTACCAAAAGTCATTTTCATGTCTTACCAGACCCTTTGACAAGTTTTATGCAGGGATCTCTAATTTTTATTTGGAACAACACTGATCCCAAAGCCAATGCTTATCTCGATCAACCACAACAATCAAGACCCACCTAGCCTCTTTAAGGGACCCAATGTGCAACATACATGTTTCACATTGGAATTATGATGATATCACATCAACTCCATGCTCCAATCCACACATCTAGGACTAAATTATCACTCCCCACCATAGGAGTGTCATTGAAATTTATTTTCTTAATGAATTAAAAGCACAAGACTTAATGCTTAGAACGTAATATAAACCCCCAAAACATGGATGTGGTTTTCTATATTTTCACATAACAGAAAGAAAACATCACCTGATACTCATTCCTGGATTCTATGTTCGGCACTTACTACATTCATCGACACCCATTACATCATGAGGACCTCACCCATAAATATTTTATGGTGTAAATCCCACTATCTAGCACCACGTATACTTTCCCATGACCCTAAACTCCAAAATTTCCCACATCCAACCATAATATGTTCAAGTTTCTTAGTATAAATTCATATCCATCTTAACATACATGGGACTATGGTAGGATGTTGGACATGATCATCACTAGCTAAAATGATTCTTAGAATTTGTTGGAGATCATCACCAAACATATCCATAACTGATGTCTCCTCCAACTATGGGACTCCCTGAACTACCATGAATTTTATGATTCCCTTCCCACACACATCCCATTAGCTCGTAACCACTACCGCTCATGCATGATTTTCAACCAAGACTCACCACCCCTCAATGACCATCCGCCAAGAAGTCCTGACACAATGTTCTATTTGAACTACTGACACCACACCAATCAAGATATTCTAGCATGATACTAGAAGTTCCCAACTGAAACACAACGAAATAATACAAAAATAAAAAGAAACAGTCTCTTGCAAAGCCACTTTTTCCATGTTGGTTTCATATAGAATGATACATGATTATCCGGATTCACATTACTATTTCATGCCAACAACTATACCTCCTCATATCATGTATGGTCTTGTACCATCCAGTGACCACACACTTAAACCACCATTAGGTCTCATAATCCATCCATCACCAGTGCCTAGCCTAACACCCGTTTACTTAGTTGACCATGCATCTTGGTTAGTCATTACCATAGACCTCAAGGCTTCCTAAACATATCACCCAACATTAAAAATATTCATACAAAGAGGTTCAACCATGTGACCTCCCTCACCTCAGGAGTCACCTTCATAATTAAATCATTTATCCATGATTTAGTCACCCTTGTCTCTTCCAACCAAAATAAACATTGACGCCTCCATTAATCATTTTCCAAATAGATGGTTCAATCATCTAACCCATAAAAACCCTCAAAAATAGGCTTAAAACCAACCAAACGCACTTAGGATTCCTTTTGAAAGTGACATGGAACAACTATACCATTTACTGAAACATGAAATTTCTCATTACACATCGATTCCACTACAGATTCATATCCTATGACTCAAATTCCAAGGAACCTACCAACTCATTTCCATAACTCGAGTTGTGTCTCGTAGAACCATTTTCCTTCCCACATATCCATCAAAACCAGTCTATAAATTTGAGAAAAAAATTCCACCAATTTCTCGCACATCTAAGAGATCTGAAAAAATGGTTGACCACTCTCCCGGGTCTCTCTTGAGGATAGAATGACACCAAATCCCCAACCCGGGTTAAGGGTAAAAAATCAATAGCCCTTATCTCTAGGATACATATATAAAATTCCAAAAATTCTCCACTGATGGGTGGATCTCCTACCATAGTTTTGAAACACTACATCCAATACACCATGGTAAACATTAACCATGTGTTTCATGCCAGGCATACTTGCACACTTATGTTGTCCCCATGAACCAAAACCTCTAATATAGGGTCCAAAACATAACTCGCAATTTCTGAACCCACATGGGTCATGACTTTTACAACATCATGAAACATCTCAAAATCACAAGGTCATAGTATTACCAAAATAATAATAAGGAACACCCATCTAACCAGTCAACAAGACTCATCACAGTCTCCCATCATATAATCATGTTATCATCCCAGGGAACTCTCACTACCAAAACCACCCATATAAAGGGCCAGATAAACAACCCAAGGAATACTCAATACAATTCTTCACCAGAAATTACATCCTTACACACTCTATTATATGTAACTTCAGTGTTTTGAAAACCCAAAGGTCTACATTTTAGAATGTCCTATTTATCCAAAATTTCAAAAATAACAAATTATTCATATTCATATTTCAAAACATTTTCGTCAACAAACATTTCATGTAGAGCCAAATCAATGTTTACCACAATGAAAAATACACTACCTTCCATAATCCTCCCACTCCACATACATTATCCCAATGGACATGACCACATATCTAATACTACCTTCAACCATTCCTACCATGGGTCATGGTGATAATTGGGTTAGAAACCAGTGTGGATACAAGTATTTCATTAAACACCCTCTTTTTAAACAATTTTACTTTCATAATGGAAATAATTCCTCTTTAGAAACATTTCCTTTTTTTAACATTATTACAAACATACTTTTAACTCATTCGCAATTTTTATTAAACACAATTCTCTACCCATTTTAGCATCACAACATAAATATTAATGTTTTAGTCACCATTCCTCTTTACAATTTATCATAGACATTTTCTTAACTTATTTATAGCATTTATTTGAGATCACTATTGGTTATTTATTTATTTAAAATAATTCCATTTACCAAAATTCATCATCTCTTTTTACACCATTGTCTTAAAATTTTTATAGATGGTAAAATGCATCTCACCCTTCATGTCCCACACACCTATTTTATGTGTCCCTATCATGATGAATGCCACCTATATCCGAAGGTATATATATAAATATGAATGAATGCACAACCTTGTTCCATTCCATCCATAATAAATATATCAAAAAATAGTCACATCAAAAAACAATTATATCACCCAATGGTTAAATATCATTCAAACGTAACAACACACTCCAATGATAACAATCCCACCACAAGCACCTATGTTTCCCCCTATAATGGGGTTAGCTACCCCCAAAAACAAGATAATTTCCATGAACTAACACATACTAATATCCCTTATTATATCCCAAATAGTAAGAGCATATAAAAGAACCTCGCTGATACCACTTTGTAAAATCCCTGACCTAGGATCCACTAAAATGGTACCCTAAGCTAGGTCACCACATGGCCTCAAGCGCGATCCCAAAATGCATGTGGTTAAAGTCTTGTAGTGAGGGTCTAACATGATATACAAGGAGATTATACCATCTTTATTAGAGTAATAAATAGTAGATAACAATAATAAATAAAGTAGATAATAACAAATAATCAGAGGCATGTATTACCAAACATTTCCCATATAGGGTACAACCCACAAACAAGTGTAAATAATCAATGTCATGCTCTAAAGTATCAAATGAGAGAAAAATAAAAAATAGAAATAAATAGATAATTCCCTGATGTGGTTCCGGAATCCAAATTTGGATCACCACCCATGCACCTCCCAATCCCAACTCAACTATTTAGAATACGGGCTTTCCCTTGTCCTGACTTGCAACTATGAAATCTACTCAGACACCCAACGACAACCCATGTAGGGTGTTAATACAACTCATTAGTCCTCCACCAATGGTGTATTCAAAATATATAGTCTCAAAAGATAGTACATTCAAGTTTCAAATAAATTACAAGATAAAAAATCCAACTAATGATCCATTATTTAACAATTTCCACATTATCCATTTCAATAATTATTTCCATTTTCATCACTTATAATTTCTTCAATACTATGTTCAAATACATCACATGTTCCATTGGTTAGGCATTTACATCATTTAAACAATTCACGTAGCCTGTCAATTATCATGCAAAAAGGGATAAGTCAAGTTCCCAATCTCACTTGGGATAAAAATTTCATAAATAATACATCACACTATCCTTGGATATTCAGTCCAAGTAGTCTCATAAAATGAAACCAATTGAGGCATAGAGACTCATTCTGATTCCCTGACTACTGCATTATGGGGTGGGGTTTGGAGCCTTAGTCTAATCCAACCTATGGGCATAGATCCTCATGTAAAATAACCCAAAACAACCAATCCATGTGAACATGATTATTTATCCATTAATCACATATACCATGTAACAACCCTTTCTATATCAATACACAAAACAATTCCCTATTCAGAATTAATCAATTAATAAATCAATATCATGCCATAACCAAATGAAATATTTACCGTTTACAATTCATTTCTCATTATCCCTTTAACATTATTCCAAACACTCTTTTATACCATATAATCAATCAAATTCTATTCACATCAATTTCATTTTCATTCTGTGTTAACCAATCAAGCACCATTTACATTTCATATCCCTTCAATATGTAAACTATCACCATGCAATAACCCATTAGAACATTTACCATTTAAATTACATGTCCATTGAACTGAATTTCATTTTTCATACCTTAAACAAATTTTAATAATCATCAGTTCAAACTTATTAACCAATTTAACACATTTACCAATTCACATGTATTATATAATCAACCAATTACCCTTCACAATCCATAAAACATTTAACCCATTAACATTAAACCAAATAAACCATTATTACAGGCTAAAAAATATACACCATTACCATATATTCCACATTGTCATTCAAACTAACATGTCAAAATATTTACAATGGGATCTAATGGAACAAAATGAAACCATGTTCTTAACATTACAATTTTCCATGTTCTGGAATATTTGCGCACCCCCTGGGTTGACCTAAACTAGTCGAATCATACATAATGATTACAATGGGGATAAAAAGGGTTTCAATTTATTACTTATAAAACCATTTTAACATAAACTACTTAAGGAACCAAATTTACTACATGATGGAACTGATAACCCAACCACACATGAAAAACTTAACATCATGAATAAGGATATAACTTGTAGACTACATACACCCAATAAAAAGATGAATTCATGCTTAAACATATCCTTAGATATGGATTGAATCACCGTTTGAATAAATAACCTAATATCCACAATAAAAAAGTGTCATTTAGTGATTCTGAAGAAGAATAGAAACTACCCATGCACTAAATCCAAAAAGAGAGGAAAGAGAAGCGTTAAACTCACCAGAATCTTCGATCCAAAACTGACAGAACACTAAACAAATTAGAATAGAAGGAGATACACCATTGTGAATCTTGGGGTGAAATGATTAATCACAAGGGTTGATAGAAGTGACATGGGTGAAGAAATCGGGTGATATCTTTAAAATCCTGATGGGGATTGTAAAATACCATTTTTTAATGAGGCACACAGTTTGTCCACCCAATTTTCCAAACTGTGCACCAAATGTGTGAAAGTATATTCCCAAGGGGTTCCATGTCACATAGTTATGAGGGGATTCAACATGGTTTGAAAAAACATGCACCAACTGTATGAAATGCATATGTCCAGGGTTGCACAGTTTGGAAAAACCCCTTGCACAGTTTTCACTAACCCTACACCAACTTTACAACATGAATAGTATTTCCTAATTCCACTTTCATTAATTTCCCAACCCCCAAAAAAACCATGAGCTTCTGGATACACCCCATAAACACGTAATTACATAACGTTGAGGGATTCAAACCAAAATTTAAATAATAACATACCTCCACAAATTTTAGGATCTTACATATATGGTTTGATATATATGAGTATGGTTATATGATATATTTATAATAAATATATATTTATTATAAACAAGGTTCCAATGCAGATGATGTATGTTAGATCAAAGGTATGAGATCTGAATCTCCCTTTTGTTTTTTGTGAGACACATTCCATATTCACCACTTATTTCTTTTTTGTGTTGTATATAGTACCAATGAATGTATTTTTTGATTATTAATATGAATTTAATTGGGATTTAGATATTTATATATGTTTCTTTATCTCATTTATCCTATTATTTAAAAGTCACAAAAGTGGTAAGGGTTTTATGTTATAATCTCATTATTTATAAGGAATGTTTTTGATTAATTTTTGGATGTTAAAACCTGATGATCTATATTGCAATAAACTCATTATTTTTCATTTTATTTATTTTTTTAATATGAATAAATGTTTTCATTTAATTTTCAACACCTTATTAACTCAAAATATTGAAAATATGGGTTTAAAGGGAAATCTACATTATTTTTCTATTTGATTAATTTTTTTCTTTGATGTCTATATTTTTTTAAAATATTTTGAAGAAGGGTTTTTTTATATTCTATGATGATTTTATAAAGTCATATTTACCCTAAAATTATTTTTTACAATTTTTTGAAAAGAAATATTCTTATTATTTTTTGAAGGAGATAATTATTGACTTATTAAAAAATTATGAAAGGAATATTTTTAACTTAAACAGTGTGAATATAATTTCCCACCATAATTATTTCAAAATTTTTTAGGATTCCATTACAAGTAAAAATATTTATTTTAAAATAATCTTTTCTTTAAAATAATTTCATAAAATATATTTTAATGAATATATTTAACAATAGGAAGGATATTTTCCTCAAGAATGTTCAATGATCTTTTAATAGTATTTATATTTATCAAAATCAATAACCCCTGATTTAACTTATAATTTACTAGGGATATCATCTATTAATAAAAGCATTATTCATTTTTTAGAATTTTTACATTTATGATGAAAATATATATATGAAATCAGTTACTTTTTATATGGGATATGATGAAATGATGTAATGTTAATGAATCACATTTATTTTACATTGGTTATGATATGATAAAATGTTTATGAAAATCATTTATTTTCCATGTGTTATGCTATGATGAAATGATTATGAAACCCAATTCTTTTCCATAGGTGTACTATGTATATTATTTTCTATGCTTATGTTCATTCCACAAAATTATATCTTATACCAATTTTTTTAATATCATGGATCGTGTTCTTTAATTCCATTAAGATTCATGTCTTATGAGATTCCATGATGTATATGATGATTCAAGATTGTAATATACGATATGAAATGTAATATTTTTAAATGTTATGATTATAAACTAATAAAAATATATTCATGTCATGATATTGTGATCATTGATATCTCACCATTTTACCCTTAAAAAGTGCATGGGATCACCCTTTATTATATTTCATTTCCCCATGTCACGAGGAAAGGTACATGGAATGATATTCCCAAGAAGGGTGACAGTTATGAAGAAATTAGTGGGAGATCATTTAGATATTTCTTGAACTAGTGGTTTATATGTCCATTTTTTCAAAAATTGCAGACCTCTACAATTATGGCATGGATCATTATGCTCTGTAATGAATATTAATATAAAAATATGTTATATCTCTGTATAAAATGTCTTGGCCCCTAGAATTTGTAGTTAAACTTTGGAAAATAGGATGAGAAAACATTAGTGAGAACCATTGGAATAGTTATAAGTATAGGATAATATTATAATATATTGGAAAAAACCATGAATTTCATAGGATTAAACTAGGCTATCATAGACTGAAAAGAAGGTGTCTTACATTAAAAAACCAATTAATGATTGATTTCTCACTATGAAAATTGATTCAAACACAATGAATTTTGGATATTTTTAATGGTTGGAACTATGAACATTCTTGTAAATGAAAATAGAAAATGGAAGGATTGTACTCATAAGAAAACAAATGAAATTGTAGCTGGAATGTCAAGCCTTGTGATTATTCTTAGTCATCTATCCCATTATATAATTAATTTCTTCTAAATAATTGACATTCCAAACATAACTAATAAGAGGAATATTGAGTATTATAAATACCATAGAGGAAATAAGATTCACCATCCTTCTTGTATAGAACATGGGAATATGTGTTCAAATGAACATCTTAGAGGAATGAAAATATTTTTTGAGTATGAAATATAAGGGCACAAAGAAAGTAATTTCTGATGAAAAATTAAGTAGTTAAGTGAGGTAAATGAAGTATATCATAAGGAAAAAATTATATTTCAATGTCTCGACAATAGAGAATAGGGTAATTATATAATCCAATGCCTTAATCTAAGGGTTGTATCCTAGACTGATGAAGGACCAATGCTCTTAAACTCTTTGAAGTGAAAGGATTGATGTGTCTATGTATCAGGATAAATCAATTATATCAATGAAATTTTATGGTTTATGTAGTGGATTTTTAATGTGAGTAATGAAATTTTGGGAGATGGTTTATTGGGTAAATGCATATATAAAAATTAAGATCATTGTGCAATATTATTTGAAGTTATATTTTCTTTTAATAAGTATAATGGTGTTGATATCCTTTATTTATTATACGATATTTGATTTTATGGTAATTTTTAAGCATTATCATCATATATTTGGGGTCTTTATGATATTTCTTTAAATATAGTATTAGTAAAATGGAAAACATGTCACATCCAACAAGGCCATGTGGCATGAACATTAAATTGAAAGCTTACATTTCTGCAACTCTTACAACTAGCGTACATGATGTTTAAGTTCATATGATTTTTTTATTTTTTGTGACAAATACAGATTCTGTTGATTTTATGAATATATGTTTTATCATATAGATAACCATAGGATTTAAATATGATATGGTTCTTAATATTATTTTGAAATTATTTACCTTTTTTGAGAACATTATATAATTATGGTAAAACATAACATGTGTGATTTATTATGGAATAGAGGTTGAATTATCTATTATAAGAATATATGTTTTTAATTTAGATTTATGGTGATTCAGGATATTATATGTTTGGGGAATATATAATTTTGGTTTCATTCAATAAGAGTGATTGACGTTATTTTGAGACAAATATTATGTTTATCTCGGGAGAATATGTGATAAATTCATTCTTATTAATGGATTTAAATTTTAGTCTACAATATTTTCAAGAAATTTTATTTTATTCATTTTTATAACAATATATGTTAATATTTGGGAGTTATTATTGAGGCTTTGGTGTTTAATGGTTTATTTATTTATATGATGGTTTATTAAATTATCTAGTGCAAACCATTTTGGTTTTAGTTAATGTCAAAAGAGAGGAGTAATAGGTTTTTATACCATTTTACAATATGTAATCTGATAAAAATTTATCTTAGTTATTCATGTATTAAAAATCTATATTGAATAATCACCATTTGGAGAAAACATGATTTTGTGGATAAAATGAATTAATGGATGAGATTCCTATTATCAAGTATGTATATTTCCTTATTTTTAAGAATAGATTGTAAAAAAATGTGTTAGGACCCAGCCTTTAACATTCTATATCCATGTATTTTTGAACTAGAATCAAATTCGAGGATATTTTAAATTTAGAGGTTTAGAGAATTAGGAAACAATCTTACAAAGTAAACCCTCACATTATAATTGGAAAATTATACTTAGTATCCATATTTTACATAATAAAAAACTATTTTTAATAAAACAAGAATTATATTTATGAATAATATTAAAAAATATCCCTTTCAACTCATCCAAATTTTTATTTCCCCTTAAACCGTGTGTAATACATTT
Organism: Viscum album; assembly: GCA_963277665.1. Lineage (NCBI taxonomy): Eukaryota > Viridiplantae > Streptophyta > Magnoliopsida > Santalales > Viscaceae > Viscum > Viscum album. Next base: position 339,709,924 of record OY728131.1, read on the forward strand.
TATAAACATATGACAAGAAGAAAAGCTCTTTAATGGATATAAAAAGAAATAAAAATGTTAGTCAAATAAAAACATAGAAACAAGTATAATGTTTTCATTATCTTTTATGTTCTTTTATAATATTAAATAAAACATCTTAAAATGAAAAAACAAACATTTTTTTCAAAAAAAAATCACTAAAACCTATAGCAAAAAAATTAAAACTCCTTTAGGTGACTTTGTGAATCATATAAATAAAACAATTTCAATAGAAAAAAAATATTTCCGAAATCCAATTTGGATATTATGTGATTACATGGTGCTATATAATCCACCTAAATTTAAACTGTAATGGGAATACCCAGTGCTATCCAGGACACCCCATGCTATGCTATAACTGGTTTGACCAACACTATTTGGACCACCCCGTGTTAAGTTGTAATAGGCTTACCTAGCACTATCTAGGGAACCCCATGTATATTATCTATCAGGTTCACCCATTTCCTATAATTCTCATGTACCATATTGTTAATAAAATAATTTCCTCATAAATACATTGGAAAAATATTTTAATCCCATATGGAAAACACCTTCATAGAAAAATATAGTTTTATTTTAAAAATAATTCTCAACACCAAAAATCCCAAAAATAAGGGGAGATGTTTTTCCATTTAATAAAATTTTAAATATTAAAAATAAATATTGAAATTAAATAATAGTCATGATGGTGGGAAAGTCATTTTCTCCATGTAAGTTAAGAACATAACATTTATTTTTTATTTCTCAAAATGTTCCGTATATAACAATGAAAAATGATCCTTTTGAAAACATTTGAATGAAATTAGAAAATGAAATAAAATTTAATTTTTAATCCTTTTATATCTGTATAAATAAATATGTAATATAATATCAGTAATATTGACAAGGAGCAAAATATTTGATAATTAAATATTTAATCATTCAAAGGGCCCCATACAACTTTGAACATTTAAACTATAAACATCATAAAATAATAAAATTTTGTAAAATAGTAAATAACACAACATTAAATAAATTCATGATATTATATTTCATGGTTATAATTTATACACCTTATAAAACAAGGATAGTTTATAACATAATAATATGCCTTAATGAAAGGAGATTGGGATGAAATCCCTTACATTGAGTCTGAATCATCACGTACAATCTTTATATTCCTAAATAATAAACCTAGATTAATTATTTACAATATTGATAACCTTTTTCAAGTGTATTATTCAGTTAATATCACTTATTTCCATTTTATAAAAATTACATATTTATTAAAGTTCACATTATAAATTTTGATGATATTCGGTACATTAGTTCAAAATGATATTGATATCATGTATTTAGTCAAAAGTGGTAATTATTACATCATCTATAGATTAATATTCATAAAATAGTAATATTTTTTATAAATAAATTATAATTTTAAATACATCCATTAAATATTGATATAAAAAATAAACTATGTTACAATCATATATATTATAAGTTGTACGTATGCATGAGTAACATTTACATTTTTTAATGATCATCATGGAAATAAGGTAAATATAATTTTTCATCCCAGAATAATAATAATATAATTTTTGTAATATTGTTTCATCAAATATTCTTATATATATTTTCCTTGTGATATGGTGATGAAAAATGAATCACATGGCTTCGGGGAGGTTACAGTTCACAAGTACGTACAAAATACATTTTCATTTTTCTTTTCATGGAAATTTAATAATTTAATTGATATATTATGTTATAATAGTGATAAAGTTTTCATTAATATCATATATAAACATTAATTAAATCATTATTCCCATTCTTGAGATACAATGATGGAAAATGAATTTTATCAGTTCGTGAGGTGGTAGCCCGTTGTACACACAAATGATAAATCCTTTCCTACATGATGAATGTAGAGATGGATTTAAGGGATTATATTTACATAATTACCTCTCTGTTTATTTCTAATAAGGGAGTTATTATTTCAACCTGGTTTAAGATTATTTTGGGGTAGTGGAAGAATAAATAAAACTGAAATATGTGGTTAAAAGTGATACCTCTTCCTATGACGACTTCCATTTATTAACACCTTATGACCACTAAGGGTGGTCGTATGCATAAAATAAGAGATCCATAATGCATGGAGTTATTCTAGGAAGGTATGCTGGAAGATAGTTTCAAAACTAGTTAGGTTTGGATGTGTGAGGAATAGAGAAGAAGATGTTCCCTTTTTTAAGAGAGGGGATGGGTACTCTTGGAATTTATTAAAATATTAATATAGTACAAATTAATATTTTATTAAAAATGGTTAGACATTGATTTATTTAAAATTTTGGATGATTATGGGTATAAATTAATTTATCAAATGAAAATTAGAGATGTTTGACTATTTTTTAGTCATTATCTTTTGGATTGAACCCTTATTTAACCTCTTTAACTCTTACCATGATAATATATATTTTTACTCATTAAGGTTTTATATATTTACTATAAAAGGATAATTGATTAAATTTTAAACCTTATCCTACTAATTTTTCTAAATTTTATATTTTAAATAATTTTATATCATTTAATAAAAATTATTTATTTTAAAATATCATTAATGTCAATTTAGAAACTTTTCATAACTAGACATTTTTATAAATATCATAACAACATGATTAATTTCAACTAATTATTATAAAACACCACTAACATCTAAAATTAATTTATTAAATTATTTTTTGATGTTAATTATTTTAAATTATATATATTTTTATATTTTTAATATCATTTATTTTATATTTCCATTTATTAAAATATTTATGCATCATCATTGTTTAATCCTTTTGTAGAATTATTTATTTCCTAAAAGTTAAAAATAAAATTCCCTAATGAAGATAAATTTTTTAGCTTTATATTACTTTTTATAGTTTATCATATATCATAAAAACTCTATATTAAAAAATTAATAGTTTTTAAAAGATAAGTATCACATCTTTGACTTTTCTTAAAAAAATACTATAATGGTATTAAAGTCATCCAGGTGGATCGAAGAGGTTATATAATCATCCCAAGAATGATTTTGGGTCAATAATACCTCATCTAATAAATTTGAGAAATATTTTAGTGTAATTTTATTATACTTAAAATATCATTTTTATCCTTAATTACCCGATATACCCTTAAACGTCGTAATAAAAAATTACTAATGTTACATTCCATATTGTTTAAAATTAAAAAGAACACCTTTGGCCAATTTTAACCTTATAATTTCAAAATATGGAATCCATTTTTCAAAATAGAAAACATAGAACCAGATAAAATAAATTTAATATTAATCATGTTGATGGGGTGACAAAACAGATTATTAAAATGAATATTTTTAAATGATTAAAATGTTTTTATAACCTCATTAAACATGAAATTGATTAAATGACTTATATTAGATTCAATTATATAAAATTGATCTACTTATACATTAAAACAAATTATTATTTAATTATACACTATAAATTAATTTGGAAAATAAGCTATTTTCAATTAAAATATAGTATTTTCACTATTCATCAAAACACGAAACTTGTGAGAAAAATACCAAAAATTAAACTGAAGTAAATTTTTATATTTCTATTCTAAATAGTAATTATAATTTTTAAAATATAATTTATTTAATTTAAAAAAACTAAATTTAAAACATTTTCTCCATCAAAAAGAGGAAAAACTATCTTTTTATAAAAATACATCTTTAATGGGTAAAATTTAATGTATTATATATAATGTCTAGATAACCAAAAAGATGAATTTTAAAAATTAGATTGAATATATTCTAAATTTAATTAATATAATCCAAAAATAGTGATATATTTTATTTATTGGTATAAGACGCACTTGTGCATATTTTAAAAGTTTTTCATCAAAACATTTCCTTTAATTTTCAAAAGGGTTTTATTTTCATTAATAATTAAGTTTTTACCAAATAATTAATTATATAGAAATGTGTAAATCATATTTCCATAATTAACTTAATCATGTTCATACCCACCATTCTAATATCTATGCAATTACTGTCATATTAAATAATAATATTTAGTTTTTTGTTTAATCTCGATGAGTTGTATAATGCATGCAATCAAACATAATTTTTAATTTTAAAAACTCGGAATATTACATTCCCACCCAATTCAATAAATTGTGTACTCTCAATTTGAACATGGGATAAATAAAATAGGGGTTTGAATTTTTAAAATTCTTTTGTTGAAATCTCTCATCGAAACAATGATTAGTGAATCATTCACTTTAAAATAAATAAGGGAAGTACAAAGGTCATCTGAGATAAAACATAATAGGGATTCATGTAGAAAAACATGAATATAGAAGATAAAACCAACTGTCGTGTTCTTATGGATAGTGAAAGGTAAAATGATTATGATAAAGTTAACAATAAAAATCCCATAAATCTATATAGGGTTAAAAGGTCCTTGATTTATCAATAAGAAATATAAATAGATAACATTTTTGTTTCATGATTCTTTTCATATAGTTAAGGAATAATTATACTAACTAGACTAATAACATAATTAAATATACTTAAATGACAAGTACAGTTTTATCCATTATTAAATTTCTGTAAAATGCATATTTTTATCCAAACAATTAGAATTCAAGATTAATTTTTTACACCCGAAGCAGTAGGAATAAACATTTAGAGAATCACATAATAAAAAATAATAACTATTTATTTCTCAATTATTTTAGAATTATCATGAAACAAAATTATTTGTATAAGATAATTAATTATCTTTCAAAATAATAATCCTTTATATGATGAAAAACTACTTCAACATCTATATTTCTATAGTAATATCTAATGTTTTATATAGACCATATTTTAAATAAATGTATAGAAAATTCGTCAAAATAATCAAAACTAATATTGAATTGAAAAATCTATTTGTATTTGTCCACATAGTATTCCCAAATAAATTTTACAAAATATGTATAAATACCATCAATTACTCATAAAGTCTAATACCAAATAGTAATTTCCCTAATAAACTTCTATATAGTCTAACCATGTATATAAATAACCTAAGTCTCTATAAAGTCAAAAATAAAATCATATATCATTCCAATATATAAATAAACCATTATTACTCAAATAAAATAACATATTATTATATTTATCTCAAACATAATGGGTTCCCAAAATAGTAAATGTATTTCAAAATATCACAAAGAATATAGTCACCAAAAAAATTTTGAATCCCAAGGTTATCTATTAGATAAAAATATTATCCAAAAATAAACTTATTATTCACACACCAAATAATTTAACAGAAAATAAAAAACTATAACAACTTGGGCTTCACATAGACTAGTGGTAGGTGATGCACCCTTATATCCCTTCAGTTTTGGGTTCAATTCCCACAACCTTAACGGACGTGATGAGTTGTCAACCATAATATGGGTTTCCTATTTTATTAAAACAGTATTCTTATAGAATCTATATAAATGGGATATAATCCTTAAAAATAGCCATAACAAGTTTTAACCTCAAAGGTTATCTCATACCTTTCATTTTTTATCCTAAAAAATAATAACCCATAATTACCACAAAAATAAATGTATCTAAAAATACCCTTAGTCATCATAAAATTTCATAACATAAATCATAAAAAGGGTGTATATGAAACAAAACATATAATCAACCCTAAAATAATAATCACATTATCATATCCATAACTCATAATAAGACATTCTAATCACGAAAGTTGTATAAATCATAATTTGATACCAACTGTAAGTACCTAACAATAAAAATGAAATATCCTAGTGTTTTAAACTAGAATTCACATTATTGAATCTTTTCAATTTATAAATTTAGAGAATTATAAAAAATATATTACAAAGTAAGCCCAAACATTAAAAGTAGACACTTATACTCAGTACCTATTTTATAAATTATCAAACTATTTAAAATAAACAATGATTTATCTTTACGAGAAATATTTAGAATTATCCCCATGATGTAAACCTCATCTCTATTCCACCTTTAACCCTATTAAAGACATTATAAATACATGGGATGAGCACAGATTCTTAGTAAGGGATAAAAAAATAAAAAAAATTATTTTAGTAATCACATGAAAACTAATATAATGATTAAATTTATCTTCAATTTTTATTGAGAATATGAATTTAAAAAAGTTCAAATCAAAAAAAACCTATTTTTCTTAATCAAAATCATTAAAACCCATAGCATGAAATTAAAACACTTTTACCTGAATTAGATAATGATATACATAAAACCTTTTCAAACCCATTGAAACCCCTTTCAATGGAATAACTATACGGCCGAATTCAAATTACAATTTCATGGTATTACTTGGACCTATCTAGGGAACCCATGTTAAGATATAATGGCCTTACCCAGTGCAATATAGGCCACCACATATAGAGGTATAATAGGTTTCTCTAGTACAGTATGGGCCACCCATGTTTCGATGTAATAGGATTACTCGACACTATCTAGACCACCCCATGTATAAGCTATATTTATGCAAAAATATTTCCTATAATGTTCAATTAACATATCAGTATTAATAAAATTTCATCATAAATCCCTTTAAAAAATTATTTTAATCCCATATGAAAAAAACCTTCTTCTAAAAATATCGGTTTCTTTAAAAAAAATTCAATACCAAAGATCCAAAAAAGAAAAGAAGAGGATTTTTCATTTTAAAAAATAGTTATTCTTTAATGAAATAAATAAATTATATAATAGTAATCATGGCGGGAAAGTCATAGTCATAAGGTATGTTTGGAATAGAATGTTCATTTTTCTATTTGTGAGAAAAAAAATTATTAAGGTAAAAATATTCCATTTAAAACCATTGGATGAAATTCATAATGCACATAAAATTTCCTTTATAATTATTTTATATGCATATAAATAAATATGTAAAATAATATCCAGAATATTGACATAGAGAAAATTATTTCATAATTAAATATTTAAACATTCAAAATGTCTCATACTACTTTGAACATTAAAATATTAATCTCAATGAAGAAATAAAATTTAGAAAACATTAAATATCACGATAGAAAAAATATTCATGATATGATATGTCTATGGGAATATATATACACCTCATAAAAGAATGTGGGTGTATTACATCAAATTATGCTTCAATGAAAGGATATTAAGACAAAATTGATTACATTGAATTCGACTCATCGCATACAATCATTATATTCCTTATTAACAAGAATATGTAAATTATTTACTTCCATAAAAACCATCATAAATTTTATTGTTTCTTTTTCTTTCACTTATTAACATGTTATAACAATTACCTAATTATATAAGTTCACATCAGACATTTTGATGATATTCGATAAATGAGTCCAAAATGAATTTTTTATGATGTCAATATTCAAAATTTTATTTTTGTTAAATCACCTCCAAAATAATATTTAAGACATAATAATCACTTTTATACATCAATTTTACTTTTATATCTATCAATTAAATATTTATACAAGAAATGAACTACTTTACAATAATGAAGATGATAAACCATACATACACATGAGTAACACTTCCATTTTTCAATGAATATAATGGAAATAAGATTAAGATAATTTTAACATTATTTAATAATAATAGTATATATATCATATTATTTCTTAAAATATAATTATATATTATATCTGTTGGATATGTGGATGAAAAATTAATCACATCGCTCCGTCGAGGTGATAGTTCACATGTACAGACAAATGATGTTATCGATTTTCCATGAATGGAAAGGTAAGAATGTAAATGATAAATTTTATATTAATAATGACAAATATTTCATAATATAATATATAAACTTTAATTACATCATTATATATTTTCTTGAGAGATGATGCTGGAAAACCAATTATATCAGTTCGTGAGACCATAGTTATACTTACACACAGATGATAATTCCATTCACATTTGATGGAACTGTAAATTTATTTAGGTGATGATTTCAAAATAATAACATCTTAGTTTATTTTTTATACTTTATTAAATATTTTTTAATTTTTTAAGAAGATTTTACTGAAGGATAAGAAGAAATAAAATAGAAATACCTGATTAAAAATGATACCTCTTCCTTGCACAACCTTTTTTTCTTAACACCTTAATATGGGTAATGAAGGTGTTATGCCTCATATAATAGCTCTATAATGTATGTAGGGATTCTGGGAAGGTATTTGGGAGTATATATTTTGAAAAAATATGTTTTTATCTTTGATTAATAGTGAATAAGAAGTTCCCTTTTATATGAGAGGTGAGGGGCAATCTTTGATTTTCTCAAAATATTAAATTAATGAAAATTAATTTTATATTCCAAACAGCTCGAAATAAGTCTCATTGAAAACTAACTCAGTTATATACCTAATTTTTAAACATTTAAATTAATTAAATACTACAATTTTAAGATAAAAACATTGTAAACCATATTCAACACTCGTTAAATCATGAACCCTTATCATTAAAACCCTCTTATGATACCAAAACATTTCCTTTTATTTAAACAATTTTTTACCTAAGATAACACCAACTTCGAAACTCAAATATGGTCAGATGAAATTGTAAATATCATAAAAAACCAAAACATGTTTCAAAAAAATAAATTAAATTGGAATTAAGACAACATTTTATAAATAAATGTCACTTAAAAACGCAAATTTATTTCAAGTGAATAACTTATTCCAAAAAAATATAAAATAGATTTATCTAGTATATATAAGAATAAATTCCTAAAGGAGGAATTTATAAACCACAAGAATTGATGGAATTCCATATAAACTAAAAGATCAAAAGAACCCACCTTGACTTAAGGACAATCAAGATATAAGTCATTACCATTAATGGTGAACATTCCAAAACACAAGATGGGATCCTTCAGAATCATTACAAATCAAATTTCTCAAGGTTAAGTCACATATGAACCCCATTCCTAAAGTAGAATCCCTTAGGTTTTTGAGAGAGTAAAAAACCAAAGGAAAATTAGTTTTGGGAAGAATGCAGAATGAATAAATAAAAAAGTATGTCTTACTAAAGAAACATACATTAAAATGATCTAGGAGGGTCTTGGAAATTATGTATTATTAAGGGATAATTCTCTCTCTATGAACAAAGTGTTTTATTAATAGGAGAGTTGGAAAAGAGGCCAAAACAAAAGGGGATTAAAGGGGAAAATTGAATTTTCAGCCTTTAAAAAATTGGGCAAATAGAGGACGCGGTGTGTACTTTTCCACCATAGTGAAACACTACTTGATAAGGCCTTCTTAATATGAGGTCGTTGTACCATGGGGAAATTTACTTGAAAAAATTGGAGTGGCCACGAACCCTCTCCCCTTACAGCTAACAGTAGGCCCTTCACACTATAGTGAGGAGACACATTCCAAACACCCTCCATGTAACATTTATCCCCTCTACATCATGGCATAACTGTCATACATTTACAAAATTACATTGAATAATTACACACCACCATTACTCCAACACCCAATATTCCAGTATACAACACCTATACTTACCCTAACACACAAAAAACACATGGAATCATGTCCCTAATGATGTGGTCTTCCCCATTCACTATTATGTAACGCCTATATGGGGCTCCAATCCACCCTTACATAATACCCCAAATAGAATATCCCTAACTCCACCACACAAACACCTATTTTACCCAAATAATAAAATAGGTAAAGAGGTAGACAATGGCATGGCCTCCTAGAGAAATTTTGTGGTCTATAAAAAAATACATCCTTTAACTACTAAGTACACCCCAATTGACCTGGAACGACATGAGAAAAAACAAAATACAAAAAATCTTAAATAGTAAAAAAAAAATTAAATAAATATCCCAAACAACATCATAGGTTTGTTTTAATTATCACCATTATAGTAATTAGAACCCATAGAAAGTCCTCGGTTGAAGTAGAATGAATGAGAATGAAAACAACCATGATTTATTATCTCAAGAAGTGGTTGGGTGAGAATCTAGTAAGAAAAGGATTAAAGGAATAAATCTAATGAAAATGTTTTTCCAATCTTATAGATAAAAACAACATAAACCCTTGTCTATTTCCCTGAAAAATAGAATTATGATCACATGATATAGGTTCTAAATGAGATGAAGACCGATCATAACTATCCCCACCATTTATAATCCATATAAAATGGTGATATTGGAGAGTGGCATACCACCAAACTAAAACATAAACCACTAGAATGGATCTCCAAGAATAAAAAATAGAACTGGCTCTTAATCCCAAAGAAAACATGCTCCTATGTAAAATCAACATCCAAAAAGTAAAAACAATCACCTACTAGAATAATTTCAATGAAAACCCACAAAACCACAATTCATTCAAGAAAAAAATCTAAAAATAATATAAATACAAATCAAAATAAAATATAACATCTTAAATTAAGAAACCACAAATAAAACAATCTATAATAATATTTAACATGAAATAACATTAGATCTAGAGCACATGTAACCATACTAAGTTGGAAAATTTGGACCTTCATCCTAGAAAACTATCCCATGGTGAAAAAAAAACAGAATAAATGAATCACTTACAAGTTCTCAACATTCATTGGGCTAGAATGATCCCAACCACCCAAGAATACACCTAACGGTGTCCCTTATTCAAACCCATATGAAAATTTTCCTAAAGGCACCCACAACATAATATATATACCAATTAAAATTTCCTATAAATCAATTAAAACACAAAAACTTAATACATATCCATCCATAAATTCCATATTAAGAACCTCTGCACCCACTAGGTATGATTCCAAAAACAAATAATATTCTCTCAAATCATGATTACACATGAAATTTTACTTTCCAATAACTCACATTTTCAAACCATTGATTATTTTTACAGTTTCCACACCAATTATAGGACCAGGATGTTTCTGAAAAAAATGACCCAAAATTATCATATTTCCCACAATGGAAGAAAATTATATTCCTCATTAAATTCTTCTTCTTCTAAATATATTGATCCTGCTCTACACGCCCTTACAAAATGAGATCAACTAAAACAATATTTCAACAAAATAAAGATTCGTGTATCAATTAAACCATAAAACCACAACTAACCCTCACTGATTATTCTCTATTAATTCCCTCATTATAACATGACAGGCCATATCCAACTACAATATCGACAAGATCGGGTAAAATTCCACTTCGATATGAGAAGTCCTAGATTACGTTCTAGGACAGAAAATAATTCATCTCCACACTCATTCATGAGTACAGGTATAGATGAAAGGAATGTTAACCACTCTTTAATGATGAGAAGATCCATCCTAAATAACTTCTCAAAGAATGGACATCCCACTTCTCTTTAAATACACTCTAGGTGTCATATTTGTAAATTTTAGGAAATATAAACTCCATGAGTCCTAGATTAAAAAATTGAATCAGAAAAGGCTATCATAAAAGAAATAATATCCCAAATACAACTCACTGAAGAAAACTCAAAAAATCCCAAATAAAATAATCATAGAAATAAATTTTATAAATCTATATTTTCATGACAACAAACATCTCTTAAAATAAATCACACTTTAAAATATTTCATCCAATCTAATATTTTTGAAATGAACCTATTTTAAAACCCAAATCATCCTATGAATTTTTATCATAAAACCAATACTTTTAATAATTTTTTTACTTATTCTAAAAAAATTCCTAAATTTTTTTCAATATTATCCACTATTTTAACACCCATCAAGGTTTAATGACTAAGAAAACAAAAAAACTATTTTTGAAAACCAAAATATTTTAATAAGTGAATCATCTAACCTAAAAATTTAGAAATATTAAATTTGAAAATACTTCACTCATTAATGACCTTTAGAACACATTATAATTTTTATTTAAAAACAATGTTCTCTTTAAACCAAACTCCAACATACTAAATTAACTTTATAAAAAAATTAAAAATGTTTTGAAATATATTGTTCTTCTAGATTTCATTATGAAATCAGCCACTTATAAAATATTTTATAAAAACAAAATCCATTTTACAAAAATACTCAATGATTTCCTTCCAAATAAAATAATTTTACATAAAATACATTTTTCACATAAACAATATCTCATAAAATTACCCTATGAAAGGTAACACCACTAGATTCAATCAAAATAAATCCAACATTATGAACACACTATAAAACTCCCCTTGATCTTTTTTAGTACCAATAACCACTCAATGAGACATAAATGTTAAGGGATTGAAAAAATATATCCATTAAGAATAAAGAAATTTTTATTTCTGGGTCACAAGGTATATAATCCATTTTCTAATCTTTTAATAATTTTAAAAATGTTCGAAAAATCATTTGTGTGGTCACTATATTGATTTTCAGAAAATTCAAGACAACCTAACACCGATGATTCCTTTTAGTTCCATGAAAAAACACTATGGGAGACCCCAAGGTAACTTAGTATATGATAATTAGGATCAAAATAAATCCATTTTAAATAAAAAACAAATAGGAATAATCAAAAAATAATTAAAAGGACAATTTACCATGGAAACTAAAAGAAGTGTGTGAGAAATAGATAACTAAATTCACCTCACACATGAAACTTGATACCAAAAATACTATATCCACACTAAATGACTCCCCAAATATCAAGATACTACATCTAAAACCAATTTCCCTTTTGGGAACTTTGGTTTTGATGTAATTTTTCCATAATCCAAATTAGGTCTTCCGTAAATGCAACCACCGAGATAATTCACGACATACCTGAGTGGGATTCTTGATCACCCTGGGATGGAAACTAGTGCACGGACCTCAAAACACAACCATGATAGAATTATTTCACAATATATATATATCAAAAATTTATTGAAATTACAAAATTATATATGAAAAATAAAAAATAAAATTGATCATAAACTAAATAATGATAATAAAAATATGGGATACAATATATAATATAACCATAGCCAGGTAAAAAAAATGATTCATAAAAATATCATAATAAAAATAAAATCTAAACTAAAATGTCTCTATATCATGGTTACCCCTGGTCACACTCCATATCCAAAATTGATCACTGAAAATCCTAAAGGAGACTAAAGCCAAGACACCTGAAATGAAACCATAAGAGCTGCATACACCAAATTGTGTATGTAGGGTGTGAGTGAAACAATGCTTAGTGGGATCTAAAAATAGTGTTTGTGTAATTCTTTTGAAATTAAATTTAATAATATGATGGTTTAAAATATGTTTAAAAATTATTGTTTCATAGCTGATAAATTTAAAATAAAATTTAATACTATGAAAATCTTTAATTCTTTAACAAAATTTTCTTTAAATGAAAATAATCACTTTTAAAACATTTCCTCAAACAAAGCCTCCTTTACAAAACCATCAATTCAAAATACAGATTAAAAAATACTTTATAAATGAACTTTTCAAAATACAATTGTATTTCATTAGGAAGGAAAAACTGAAACACATGAAGAAAAATACACAATTTCATCATATCATAAGTAAATGAATGTAATTGAGAAAAAAGAATGTGTCACAGGTCCATATACATCAATTGATATTGAGGAAATAATGGACGGGAGTTCCATATATAATTCATCTAGTAACCTGGGAAACACAATAGTTCCTAAAGTACGTTGGGCCATTGACTTTACTAAATCCAGAGGACTGACCCCCCGATATATGTAACATCAAGAATCTCCCAAACCACATGATTCCTCTCACTCTAGATTTCTATTTGGAGACACCCATAGCCCATACATCATCACTCTATAGGAATATAGATAATTTATAGATTGATAAAGTATATCATAATTTATGTGACCAAGCTTTACAACCAAAACTAAATCACACATCACCTCCAATATCTTCATAAGAAATAGGCCCAACAAAATTTACCCATAATTATGGGAAGGGTATCCCCTCTTAGGGGTCATAATCCATGTCAAACAAGGTGATCATGAGGGTCTCAAAAACATGCAAGATAAAAAAAATTCAAAGTTAAAAAACATAACTAATTGAAACCCAACTTTATATTCCATATAACTTCTAACCGTTGAAATCAACTTCACATCAATTCATTAAAATTAACCCTTTTAAACCATATTAAAAATAATAAAAACATGTACACTTCTCATTAAATCCACTTGAGATCCCAAAAAACCTTCCATTCTTTTAATTTATTTTTTAAAACTAGATAACAGCCACTTTTGTAACAAAATATTGTTAGATGAATTTAAAAATATCACACTAAACAAAAAATAAGTTATTAACACATTTTTATTAAACACTTGTAAATGAGAAGTCATTTTAGAAATCAAGGCCCCATGTAATAACCCTTTTATTCCATGTAAAAAAACCAATCCAAAAAATTATTAAACACATTTAAATATTAAATATAAGAATAAATATATCAATAAAATATTTATAAAACTCAAATTATCAATTAAATGAATAATAAATGAAATTCAAAAAATCACAACCCTCGATTCAATGAACATCATGCAAGATGTTTACGCCTTCATTTGAGAACTCTGTAACAGGTTACATGGGATCCGATATAAGCCTTTAAAATAATAAACACTAAGAATATGTCACACATGAACCCAAATATAGTCATTTTATTCAATAGGGATTATGGGAGAGGAAGAAGCCTAGGTAAATAAGAGATATGAGAATAAAAAAGAAGGTTGGTCCTACCAAAACTAAATTTAATTGAAAATGAGGTGAGGCATGATTGGAAATTAAAGAGAAGGGTATTACAGAAACCAATTTATGAACCAAGTCCAAGTATAATAGTAGGGTATTAAAGGTGGAAAGAAAAGGGTTTAATGAAAAAAAGGGTCTCTCGCACTTACCGAAACTATGCAGACACAGGTTGTAGTATAACCCTGGTCACCATAGTGCAACACCACTCAGGGAGTCCCTATTGTGTAATGGTACAAGGACCATATAGAAATGGATTTAAAAGGGAATAATGTTCTTAAAACTCACCATGGTCAACTAAATATTTTCCCTCTAAGCTATTAAGTAGAGACACTCACCAAAATCCCTCCACGTGTAGTTGTCTTCTCTACACCAAGGACTAGCCACTAATCCCTTACACAACTCTATTCGACCATTAACCACCACCCATCTAACACCATATTATTTTACTATACATCTTTCCTTTAAAGAAATCAAATGTGATTGATATATTTCTCCACACACAACACTGAGAGAAAACGAGTTGCAACATATTAGATGAGATTTATAAAGAAAATTGTAATAACAATTATGCATCTAGTAAATATAATGTTATTAGCTATTTAAAAATTCATATACTTATAGGATGTGTAATTAATATTATTTAATATTTAAAAAATATTTTTAATTCCAAAATAACAATTTAAATTATCAATAAATTAAATTACACAATATTAAATGACTACTATGATAATATATAATTTTTAATATATCAACTAATATATTAAAATTACTTAAATTATAAATTATTATGAAATAATATTTATAATTGATAATGTTTATAAAGATCATTTTTCATCGAATGAAATTTTTCTTTATATTTTTAATTATCATTTAGAAGCTAAATTTACAAAAAAAATTAATTTTAATTTTTTTTAAAATAACTTCATATTTGAATTCAACATATCCCTATGACTATTTTTTTGGTATTTTTTACAATAAATGATATTTAGATGAATTGGGGGAACTGTAGTTCATTTTAAGATCATATAATTTATGGATATATTATGAATAAAATTTAACAAAAAACATACAAAATAATTCTCATGACCTAATAAGTATTATGAAGTGAAACAATACATTTTATGATATTTTTATGAATTCGTAAAAAAATTTCTTAACAAAATCAGTAGATTTTTCCAATAAAATAAATATGTTTATAATTCATTTTAAAGAAGTATTTTTGTAAAATTTTGATTAGGAATTCTTTGAAGTCTACATAACTTTTATTTTTTATAATAAACCAAGTTATATCCTAAAAATAAACGATATTGATAATTTTATCCTATACATAATTTTTATACATAAAAATAAATAATAATCTACCATTTTATATTATCCATACATATACCATGTGTCCCATGTAATGGTAATTTTTTTTTTAACTATTTCATAAAGGTAGAACTCATTTTCAATGAGTTGTTTCAATTTAGATCAATGTTTCTAATTGTTGCGCAAGTGTATCCCAAGGATCCTCCAACTCATGTAAAGGTATTCTAGGCTTCACATAAGGGTAATACCTTAGTTGTGAAAATGTAAAACATAACCTTTGTAAGGTCTAGTTTGTGTTTTCCTTTTTCAGGTAAGGTTATGTGTGAGTTTTAAAAGTCTATATTGAGGTAATTACTTACCCATATAAAGGTAATCTTATTTTACATAGTTATGATTCATAATTTTCAAAGGTTAAATAAGGGTAACACATTATCGTCACAGTAAACTATGAGCTATGTAAATGGAAAACCAAGTCATCCTTATGCAATTTTCTTTTTAGTGTAAAGGTATTTCTTTACCTAATTTTCAGTTTTTTCCTTTCCTAGCTCAAATATGTAAACATATTTGATGATATTAAATGAATAAAATCATGGGAAGTAATTTTTTTTAATTTTTTAAATTCCCAAATATTATTTTGGAATATTTAGAGACCCTATATTCATGATTCACTTTAGCAGATAATTAAATGGTGTTTTTTTATTTTAGGTTTCATCATTTTATGCTAGAACTTGTTTGTTCTCTTCTTAAATTACCTAAACCTTTTTCCTCTCATAAATTTGAGTATCCTCTTTTGCCTAGGTGTCCCAAAACTCATTTATCTCAGATATGTGAAGTCTTATGTGATCAATCTGAGTTCTACTTTTTGTTTTATATTGTAAAAAACCTCTGTCTCCCTCTCTATTCTAGAAATTAATAATATTTTTCAATGGATAAATTCAAATTAGGAATCCATAACTTTTTCCTTCATATTTCATATAAATGTTTTCAAATATTATTTCCTCAGATTTTTTGATTAATGGTTGGATTTAACCTTAAAATATAAAATCCCAAATTTATCAAGGAATGATAATGAATTTTAACACACTTATATTTGGATTATTTAGGAGAGATAAATTAAAATATCAAGATGATGTTGTATATTGATATAATTATAATCAGTTCAAGGAATACTTGGAAATCTAATTTAATTGATTAATATGAGAATGCGATTTAGGTGAAGGTTCTTTGGTGAACATTTGGATTGGAATTGGTAAAATTTGTGTAGGAAAATCCTTAAAATATTTGAAACATTTATATTATTGTTTCTTTGATATTATACTTATGTTTTCATAGATTATTTTATAATGATTAATAAGGATCACATGTGAATGCATTTGTAACACGTGAGACCTTATATGATTGTTGATTCCATGAGTATTCTTATATTACTTGTTAGGCAATTTTTGATGCTAATCACATGTACATTGACACTACTACTGATTCTCGAGATGACGTGCTTTGTTATGCCTATATATGATCTACCATATTATGTGTAATTGTCATACATTTGGAGGTGTTTCTATGGTTATTTGGAGTAGGTGAACCATGGTGACCTATTTTTTTCCTTAGACGGGGAGTGTGGATGACATGTGATGATGATGACAATGGACCTAGACACCGGTTAGGGGCATTACGGACTTAAGGTCTGGCACAATGTAGTGGCATCGAGAGCATGATGGCCTTATGGCCTAACCCAAGATATAGAAATAATATGATATCCTTGAGGATTGACCAATCAATGAGAAGAGTTTTGATGGTCTTTAGGCCTGGCCCATAATGGTGGAGGGATGCAATGACAATGTGCCCCAATATGACTCAATGCCTTGTTTCTTATTAGAGACATGATCAAAAACCTTGTGGATAGTTCTTTAGCACTCTCACCATCTTTTACCATTACTATTCTAGAGTGGAACCAAAAAGGGATTAATGATGCTCTTAGAATATTGGTTTGTAGATTAATTGTCGACATATGTTTGTGTTTTAATACACATTATTTTAAATTTCTCATATAATACACCTATTATAATTACATAATCGTGGTAAGGCTAGATTGATGGTGTCCGTATAGGTTTTATCATTCACTCCCAACATGTTAATCTTGATGCACTTAAAGATATTATAATTATGGATAAAAGTATGGTCAAGGTCCTAGTGTTACTATAACACATACATGGAGTATTTTGTCCAAGGTAGTACTGATATAGACATTGAATGGATGTTGTTGTGATTTCATTTCATTTCCTATTGTTGTTATATAGTGGTTGATCATTCACATCAGGGGTACTAGATTCATTTTTCATATTACTGATGTGCCATCTATTATAACATTTATTCATATTACATTATTCAATGTTTAGTTAGATAGTTTTTATGTTATATTATCCTATGGTGGATATGAATACACATGGTGTAGTATCCCGATGTTATTTTACACAATCACCGCTAGTTGGTAGACTCTTACATATGGGGAGGCATTCATGACATCTTAGAACACCTCCACTCAAATGTTTTTTAGGAAATAAGGGTTTGAGTAATAAAAAATGGTATCAAAGGGCACAAATATCATTTTATTCTTTTATTTTAGGGGTTTTGATGAAAGAAGATAGACCTCATTAAACAGGGTTAGTGGTGTTACCATATACCTTTCTATCTCATGTGGCAAACTACCTATTTATAAGTATTGGGATTTATATTACATTTTTTTTGGGATTTTTTGTATTTAGGCATTATGAGAAGTAACATAGTATTAAATGATATATATATATATATATATGCATGTGTGTGTGTGTTTTTTTCTCTACCTAATAGTTATTTAATTCAATTCATTGAAATAAGACAATTATTGAGTGGTTTATCTAAGTTAATTATTGTGATATACCTATTGGAGTAAGTTAGATGAACAAGAGCATGTTGTTACAGTTTTATTATATATTATTGTAACTAATGTACAATTATAGATGACTATGATTGATATATGGGTATAACTAAGAGGTATACTACTTGTTTGTGGGTATCTCATTGGATATGTAATCTGATAAGAATAAATTTTTGTGCCTTATAACAACTTCATAAAGTTTCTATTAGGGTTCTTAACATTCTCTTGGAATTTAAAAAAATGATACCTTATATATGTTTATATAGATGATATGGCGAGGAAAGAAAAATTTCTCTATATGGGGTTGATTTATCTGTTCCACTGCATGTTTTCCAAGAAGAATCACTTGAACATTCTTCAACACATGCTATGGTGGTTTGAGCATTGGATAAAATCCATCCAAGAGTCTTCAAATTTTAAAAGCATAAGGAAAAGGGGAACAAAGGACCATGGTTGACTGTTCCCATCATATCCATATCCAGCATCAACTGCCTTCCAGTGTATTGGAGGAACACATGATATCAAGGACAATATTTATATCATTAAAGGTATATTTGACTAGGTCGATAAATAGAAGGATTGATAGGTCAAGCTAGATGCATTCATGATTTAGGGACTCGATTGTTGGCGATGGGGTGTCAAGGGATAAGTTAGAATATGTAATGGTCTTTCTCCAGAGGCCGTGAAGACCTTATTTTTTAGTGGAATTATTTCTTAACACAGTAATGATATATTATCCTCAGGAATCGATGGAGAATCTTCAAGGACGCATGATAGTATCTATTTACACTAATCATTTCATTTGTTTTTTAATCATCCTCCCATATTATTAGGAAATTATGCTAATAAGTGAATGAATTTCAAGATCGGTCTTCATACTTTTATTAGATGGAATGTTAGGAGATTTAAATTAAATTCATACCAATAGGTTTTGTGTAAGGCCATGTCTATTGATTTAGGCTTGGATAAGGATTGACTATCTTATTTAATTCCATCCATTAGTACTTTGGTTCATGGGCCTCCTACTACTTTGGTGAGTACCACATTTGGTAGTAGGAAGAGGAAGATCGAGAGTGTGAAATGATGTGGTGGAAGATATGTCTTATATACATTTCATTCTTTATATCAATTTTGAGTATTTCTACAATTATTAATTATGGAAATGTCAGACACAACCACATGTTCGGCTCAGCACCTCCAAGTAAGTGTCGGTAGTGCAGAATAAAGGGGAATCATCTATAGTAATAGTATAGAGTATTGAAATGAGGTATACAAATGAGGTGAATGGTAGGATAAAAACATGACATAGGGATATGTTTGCATTCCTCAGTAGCAGGTTCATACTCTTTACCTGAAATTGACAAAGGAGAGTCATTCACCTCTGGGTCATGGCCACGGAGTTGGGTTGGATGAGTGTATGTGATGGACATTGACTATAGAGAGGGATCATCAACCATTCAAGGTATACTCCTAATTAAATATACTATTTTACTACCTTATTTGATATCTATTATTTCCCATTATTATTTGTATGCTCAAGTTGTTACCGACCATTACTTATAGCTTATGTTGTATTTTGAGTTACTTTACCTCAACACACCGTTGTAAAACAAGGACAATCACCTTTATATATATCTAGAGTGACCGTTATTTGTTTCCAATTATGGATATCTATGTGATTTAACAATAACGAAGATTACTATATTTAAGGTAATAATTTGAATGGATTGTCCAATATGATTTTATGTTCACATCGACTATTATCAGAGGCTGGTATCCTTTATATAACCTAACAAAGTGGAAATTGTGATGTTTGATGAGTGGGATGTCAAAATAAGTAGAATGGGACTATATTTCAGTTAGGTTGGAACTATCATGATTAAAATAGTTGGACCGAATCCTATATCATAGGCTGTATTAGGTCTCTCTACTTTCCCAACTGTGGTGGATCATTATTAGGATGTATAGCTATATGACCTATTGAGACATCCCCTAGAATAAATAATTGAGTTTGAGATTTATCTTGTTCCTAGGGAAAACCCAATAATAATTCCTCAAAATAATATTACACTAACTAAAGTTAGATATTTGAAGGTGATGATAGAGTATTCAAAGATGAATGCTTTTTAGACCAATCATATCACCTTGGGGGTAGTCTTGTGTTTTTATGAGTAGGCTGATAGTAGAATATGTCATTGTGTAGAAAAAAAGTAGAAATGTAATGGTGAAGAATCAGTATCCATTACTAAATATTCAATATCTCTTCAATTAGTTATTGGAATACCATTGGTTTTACAAAATAGATAATCATTCATTCTTTCATCAACCACGGATCGAAGAAGATGATATTTTGAAAACAAATTTTATGATTAGGTATGGATTGTATGAGCATATATTAATGTAGTTTGAGTTAAAAAATGATCCAACAGAGTTCACAAATCTATTGAACAATGTTTTCTATCAATATTTGAGTTTCTCATTTTTGTTTTTGGGGATGATATCTTGTTATACTCTAAGACTCATGAAATGAATTCAAGGCACCAAGAGATATTATTGAATACAAATTGATCACATCATCAATATTAAAAAACATTGAACTGTCAATTCCATTATTTTGATGTGTATTTCTATATCCATATGATTTTTGAGGTATGGATCTCAATAGACCTGAAAAAAAGTGGAGGTTGAAATATCATGGGATTGACATAGGAATTGTTTTGAGATATAGAGATTACTTGGGTTTAAAGGGAAATATTTATGATTCATAAATGAATTACCCCATTTATCATCACCCATGATAGGGATTAAAATGAATGGAGGGAAGTTATAATTGAAATATATTTGAGAAGATGCCTTCATAGAGCTAAATAGATGACTGAATACTACTTTGACCCTGACATTTCTAGAGCCTAAGATTGGATATAATGTTTAATGTGGTATATTAGGTGTTGGTTTAGGAGTTTTCATATTTTAGAATGATTAGGTAGTGTACAATGGGATATTTTATCTCTGACCCCATGATTGTAACTACATGAAGCATGGCATTGGGTTAAAAGTTATGGCTTTTGAGATGAAGTGTTGGAAAAAATCTTTTTTTAGTATGAGGTTTATCATCTACACGAACAATAATGTATTTCATTATATCTTATATCATTAAAATCCCAATATAATATAGATAAGTTGGGTAGAGTATCTCTAGACATTAAAATTTAAGAAAAATAATTCTCTAGGAAATGGTAATTTAATTGACGATGCTCTTAATAGGAAAACATAAGTGATTTTAGGGATGAGAGAGTGGCCTCAGTAAGAAAAATAGTTTATGATGAGTTTTAGGGCTGATTAATTAGTGGATACAATATAGGATAATGCAGAAATGTCTTGTGAAACTTTAGTTATCATGTAATCTTTAGTGGACCATTTAAATGCAAGAAAAGAGTCAAAACCATGCTGTGTAGTATTATGGGAACACTTGGAGTGGAATGATTCTATTATGATGTGGTATTGGATGATGATGATGTGATATATATCAATTGGGGTAGTAATTATGGATTTCTTGATGGAGGATGTAATGATAGACTCTAATGGTTCTATGGTGGAAGTCTATCTTGGGTCGTACAATGACACCCAACATCATTTTTGGTAGCTAGTTATAAATAGTTACATCATTTATTTTATTTCATGATTTCTTACCCACCCATGGATAAAGTTTGAGAATCATTATCCTAGTGGTTTTCTTCATCTACAACCAGTTTTGATATGATGGGGATCAAAATGATGACTGATTTCATGATGGGGTTACCCAGGACCCAAAGACGTCAAGATTATTTTTGGGTGATAGCTGATCAACTAACAAAATTAGCTCATTTATTTCCAATATGAGAGAATCACTGTGTAAATGATTTAGAAAATTTGTATCACTAAGATATTAGATGGATACATGGAGTTACCTTGGTAATTTTATCCAACAAATTTGTGAGTTTCGTGTCCAATTTTTGGTAGGGATTTTAAAAGGCATTAGGTACTTTAGTGAAACTATGAAAAATTTATCATGACCAATGAACAATCAAAGAAGTTGGTTTATATTTTGGAGGATACACTACAAGAATTCATTATATATTTTAGTGGGTCTTGGGATTATTAAATAAACATGGTTGAATTGATTTTCAATAATGGCCTCAAAGAATTTACTCATATAGAATCCATTGACAGTCTCTAGGGTCGATCATGTCATTTATTGCTTTATTGGAAAGAGGTAGGTGAGCTAGTTGTTGTGGGGATGAGCATTGTAAAAGATTCATCCAAGAGAGTGTAGTTAATCCAGAAGAAGATAGACACCACCATTAGTAGACAATTATAGTATTCTAATAGGATAAAAAACCCATGGAGTTTATAATGGGTGATCGAGTTCCCTTGCGTGTGACTCCTTGACTAGGGTATTGATGGTTTTAGAAGAAATGGAAGCTAGAACCATGATTCATTAGACAATTAAAGATTAACTTTTGTATTGGGATAATTCAATACAATTTGGATATTCATCCATTTTATTGCTGAATGCATGGTGTACTCAATGTGCCCCAAATTTTAAGGTTCAGGCCTGATCTTGCATAGGTGATAGACTATAAGAATGCTAACCTGGAACCCGAAAGATCATCTAAGGAGAATATGATAAATTTCATAGAACAATGTGATAATATTTTGTCATGGGATATGGCTCCACTTGATAAAGTCTTATAGAGGCATGGATTGTTTCACAAAGAGACTTGGGATTATGAGTCTGATATTTTAGGATAGTGTCTGGAGGTATTTTATCAAGACCACTAGAGATACTTCCTGGTGATGAGAATTTATTAATGGGGAAAATTTGTAACATCCTATTTTATTAAAGGTGTCAAATAATTTTTATAATATTTATATACCCTTTTATAATAAATTTTAATTCTTTTTATGTGAAAAATTATTAATTTTCAATTTTATTTTACCCTATATAGAACCTATTTTCCTTGTAATGGTACGTTATTTTTTAAGATACTATGTAAAGGAAAATCACATTTTCTATTAGATTTCTTTATATAAGAGTAACCTGAGGATCCTAGTCCTCTTGTAAAGGTAATATAATCATCATGTAATGGTAGTACATTAGTCAAGTAAAGGTAAAACATGAATTGTGCAAGGTTCATCCCATGTTTTTCTTTTCCTTATAAAGGTAAGTAAGAGTTTTCCAAGGAATAAAAAAGGTAAGTTATTTCTAACCTAATATTAGTTTAGAGTAATTTAATGGTAACTGTTAGTTTTAAAATACTATATACAGATAACATGTTAAATTTTTGTAATAATTATGGGATTCCTAGGAATAAAACTAGATTTCTATTATTCATCAAACCTTTTAGTGTATTGGTAGTTATTTTCATATTATTTCATTGTTTCCATTAATTCGAGGTATCAACATTACAATACAGAAAATATTGGAACTATTTTAAAAAATCCCAAAACTCTACATACCCTTTGATTTTGATACAAAAATCAGTCTGGAAATCCCAAGAATTATTTATCCTTGATATGTGAAGTATTATTTCATCAATCTATGTTTTTATTATATTTTCAATGAATTTAATAAATATCTCTCCCTCCCATATTTATGTGTGTTGTATTTTTTCAACGGATAAATTCTAGGTTAGAATCTATAATTTATATTTTTTGTATTTCATATACAATTTAGAAAAATTGGTATTTCTAATATATTAGGATAAATTGTTTGATTCATACTTACAAGATAACATCCCAGAATTATAAAATAATGATAAATAATTATCCAATGTTTTATCATGATTATTCGGGAGAGAAAATTTTGTATCATTGAGGAGTTTTAAATATTGAAATAGTTGGACACAATTATTGGAATTTTTAGTGTGAACATTGAAATAATTAATGCATGGAAATGATTCTAGTGACAATTCTTTAGAGAACCTTTGTATTAAACATTGGAAAGACCGAGGTAGGATGTTCTTACCATATTTAACACTTCTATAATCTTGTATACTAGATTTGACACATGATTTAACATAACTTGTTTGACCATACTTGATAGTGTTCAAATGTTTATGAGTGTGTAACCCATGATACCTTATATGATCCTTTATTCTATTAGTAACCTTATATATCTTATTTGGACATTATTGATCTTAATCACATGTCCATTTATGTTGATACTAATTCTTATGATTTCATGTTATGTTATTCCTATATATAATATACCCTATTTTGTGTGATTATTATACATTTGGAGGTGTTTATACTTGTATTTTGAATTGATGAATCATCATGATATTATTATTACATATATGGGGATTGAAAATTATATTTGATAATGATGATGATGTTAGACCTGAATATAGGGTGCAGACATAGTGACCTTGGGTCCAGACTAGAGTTAGGGACAAAAAGTATATGACACACTTTTGGATTAAGCAAATCCATATACTCGATATAATAACCTTGAGTCAAGGCTAGTGACCAAGTTGGGTTTTGAGGGACTTGAGGCATAACCTGTGATGGAGGTGGGATGTGAAGTCCTTGTGACTCAATATGACTTGGTGCCTTGTGAATATTCAAAGATATCATCACCATCCATGTGGCCAGTCTTGATCAATCTCACAATCCTTTATGACTATCCTTCTGGAATAGAGCTAATGAATGAAAAACTAGGGATCATGGTATCTTGGTTAATACACTAATTTTCAATATATATTTATTATTTCTTACCTGAACTATTAATGTTATCATGGAATATAAGTGATATACTCGTGCACTCATATTAAGGATCCATTGGTGGCACCCTACTGGGTTTTATTACTCACACCCATGATGGACATGTTGATGTGGATGCAGACATCATGATTTGGGTTCTTGGTAATATAATTTTCCTTATAGAAGGATACTAAAGAGAGGGATCATGGTGATAGGTGTAGTACCATGAAAGGATCAAGATGGATGATCAATCACCTTTATTTATTTTCCAATTATTTATATGCACTAGTTGTCCTACCACATAAGGGGTACTCCATTTATTTTATGTATTATTGACATGAGATCTATTATAGAATCTATTTATCTTATAATTTTCAAAGATTATTTGTATATAATAATGTTGAATTATATTGTGATTGTTGTGAATAATGAGGGTACAATCCCCCATGTTATATTAGATCCTCACTACAAGTTAATAACCGATTGTGTACATAAAGGCATGAATGAGGTCTTTAAGAATATCTACTTAGGTGTTATTTAGGCTATCTGAGTTGTGGTGTTACTGAATCTCATTTATTAATCACTATAACAAATTATATAACATGTTATATTTTTTAGAAATTAAATTTAAATTAATTAGATAAAAAATAATTAACCAGGAAAAAAACTGTATAATGTTAAAAATTTTGTGAAAAAGGTCTTGAAACTCGTTTAAAACATATAGAAAATTTGTTTGTGGAGGATTGGGAAAACATATGTCACCCCAAAAATATTTATTTCTCAATTTTTTTAACTATTTACCCATTAAGATTGTTATTCCATTATTGAAAAATAATAGATGTTCATGGTAGTTTACTTTTCTTCACTTATAAAATCAAAACACTTCTACCACTTCATTCTAGTTTATTCATTAAAATTATATCCAAACCTCTAGCATTTTTCTCATACTAGAATCTTATCTCAGGTTAATAATCCTCATGTTTCAATAATATTTATGAGCCCCTTCATTTTCAAGTATTCTTGTTTGAGAAATTTCTATGTCCCAATGGGAGTATTATGAAATCCTTAACGTTATTTATGTATCAATATAAATCCTATCCAAACCATAGTAATAAAATTAAACTAGTATAATTAGTATAATGAGGTGTTATTATATTAATAGAAAAACCATAATTTATTCTTTCTCATGCACTTATAAAAATAAATGAATGTTAACCGTGAGTATGAGTGACTACCACCTCCATGAAATGATGTATTTTATTCATCACAACATTTTATGGATGGAAGGGAAAATTACATGATGAATGATTATTTTGAATATTTAAAAATTGTAATTCTGTCATTATAGTTTATAATATATCTACATTCAATTCCATTATTTGACAAATGAAATTTTTAATCATGTATATGGTGGACTACCACCTGCACAAATGATGAATTTTTTTTTCATCACTACCCTTCATGGATGGTTATATAAATGATTTCAATTAAGATATGTGGTTTTTATGTCATATTTAAACATTTGAAAAATTTATATTAACATTATGTAGTAACATATCCTTAATCATAAAATCATTGTGGCATGCTCTCCTTTTGATCAGTTCTACCACATAAGTGAACATTTTTATAATGTATATATCATGAAGGATTATGGAATTTTATATAATGGTAATGTCATGTGATAATAAATTATTATATATTTATTTATTATCTTGGAAAATGATTTATTGGTATTTAATATATTTATTAATATGTCTCCTTTATATTTTTAAACACATTGAAACTAGTTCTTCCTTATTTCAATTTTTAGAAACCGTACATTTTCCATTCACAAAATGAAAATGGGTTATGATTAATCATTAAAAAAATTATTCTAGTATATTGGATAATCTGGTAATGATAAAAAAATTCATAAAAAAGAATCGACTATGTTGTTACAAGACATATACAAAATAAGAAATCGGTGTTTTAAGAATTTTATAATGACAATAAACCACAAACGACTAATATATTTTTAAAACATTATTGTAAATATAGTGTATAAATGGAATTATATTTGAATAATTTTATATAATAAGGGTTTAAGATAGTTATTCTTATTATACATGTAACCAGGATTACCATGTAAGAGTATCTTATCTCAACTTTCACACCATTAGATATATTTTTTATTATACACCATGTTTTAATTGGAATTATGTATCTTCTACCAATTTAGTATTTTTAATCTTAATCCTCTCCTTATTCGTGTTATTTAATTTTTTATTTCAAATCATATTCTTTATAAGGTTTTGAGAGTCACATATGTGATTTTATGTTAAGATATTTTCTCTTTTATTATTAGATATATATTTTTTTATTGGTTTTACTATGAGTTTTTTGAGAAAATAAGGCGGTTTTTAGTTCAAGAAGAATGTGTGGGATAATTGGATTAGGGTTAGTTGAAATTGTGCACCAGCCCAGTGGAAACTGTGAGCAGTAGAAAATGGAACTATCTAGACAAGATGACCCAGCACACAGTTTTGTATGCAAATTGTGAGCCTAGGACATTGGCTATGTTTATGGAGCACAACTAGGAAATATGCATGTTCCCCCTCTAAGAAATTGTGAAACCTTTATTCCCTTTGGATAGACAAGATTCACAATTGGTGCATAGTCTGGTAGACTGTGTGGCCAAAGTGGTAGGGGTTCCATGTCATTAATTTGTTTTAAATTCTTATTCTATCCATTCTAAAATTTATCCCCAAAGAACCCATTTCCTCCCCCCATTAGTTCCACCATCCCTACGTTCCACCCCTCCCCTCTTCCACTCCCTTAGGATCTATTTCATGGGATATTGGGCCTTTGGCCTTCAAGAATCCATCATGTATATTTTTCATTTATTATCGTTTCATTTCCATTGGTCTCTTCTTGATTTCTTTGGATGTTTGTAATCTAGTATATTGGTTGACCTAAAGTGGGTTAAACCTTGGTTTATTGGGTGATATCTTGATGGATTTTTTGTGTTATTTCCATTAAAGGGGTTTTCATTAGTGGAGTTGTGGTTTCCCATCACTTTTCACATGTTTCCTTGAAATACGTAAAAGGTCCCCAGATTTAAAACTATAGTATGATTTTAGTATTATTTGTATGCTTCCTAAATCTATTATATCTATTATGTGGGGGGTGTAAATAAAGTTTTCCAAGGTTTTGGTGTGTGTACAGATTTTTTAATGGTTCTACAATTGAGAAAGGTTTTTTTTCATGTGTTTCTCAATTATTGGAAGTGTCTTTTTTTAAGATATGGTTCATGAGACATAGGGAATTAAAATGGGCATAAAAGAATCAAATGTATCTTGGTGGTATGCATAGGTATAGTAAATTAGGCGATTCGGAAGGGCTGGTCGTTGACCTCTCTTATAGGACTGATTTAATATCATTAACTAAACATACATAGTATGGGGATTGGATGCTCGAAGAGGGATATTACACCTATGATATGGTTTGATCACCAAGTGTGTGAGGATCCTAGGATACAACTAACCATAGTTCCATATTCATTTCTCATGGTTCTCATGATATACTTATATTCGAGTTTGTTTTCTCCTTTTATCTTATTTTGAATTAAAATAATTTTTTATCCTCAATTGAATCCTTTATATTATTTAAAATCTAGAATATTTATTTATATTATAATTAAATTAGATGAAATATCGTTTTGTGGTATCCTATTATGAATTTAAATCACACCATATATAGACCCTTGGGAGTATGTAGAATTTGTTATTTTTTATTAGGTAAATGTAATTCATTCCATAGAGGAGATATTATATCTTGTTTCTAATGGTCCATCCTTTAGTGTCTCTTAGTGGTGGTAGTGGAATTGGGGTGTTGAAACTTTTATTTCATGGATACTTGTTTTTATATTTTCATCACCTCTCCATTTGGAAATTTGGGTTTTTGGTTAGAAATTAAAAATGACTAACTCCTCTTAGTTATGATTTTATTTCTGTATTTTGATTGTTATGTGCTGTTCTTTTCTTGTGGGTTTCTTATAATTGATTCTTATGGGAAAACATATTGTCCCATGTGATTCCCGATTCCTGGAAACTAGTTAATAAATTTTGGGGATCAGAAACTCCCTTGGGTCCATTCCATTGGATGGGTTTGGTGTCATGTTGGATGGAAATAATACATGGTTGATGAAAAACTGGCATTAGATAAAGTGTTTCCTTTTAATTGGGTCACGCTATTCGAGAGGATTTAGATATAGAAGAATCAGGATTATTGGGGATTTATGTTCTAGTTTTTACTAGGGTGTTTATACAACATATCTCATGATAGGCCTTAGGTCACCATATGATTTTTGTGAATTTCTTTGAATTATCCTCCAGGTTGGATGTAAAAGCTTCAGACAATGCATGGACACTGAGTGGGGGATGGAGTGGTTTGACATGTTATTGAACATGATATTGTATTTTTATAGTTTTAGGATGTTTTTAATGTTATTTTTGTTTTTGAAAATTTTCATGAATGTGTACTTATATATTTCCTTTTAGTTTTTAATTTATTTTGCATCATGCCTCCCTAGAGACTTCATATGAAATAGTATGATGAGGAAAAAGGGAGTTATCCCTAACTAGTTCATCATATATTTGTAGAGGATG
Organism: Viscum album; assembly: GCA_963277665.1. Classification (NCBI taxonomy): domain Eukaryota; kingdom Viridiplantae; phylum Streptophyta; class Magnoliopsida; order Santalales; family Viscaceae; genus Viscum; species Viscum album. The sequence continues at coordinate 339,740,312 of OY728131.1, forward strand.
TTGTTTGAGATTTCTAGGAATTGGAATAGGGAGTTTTATAAGGACGTTCTAATGCTAAGGAATCAAAAATAGGTCTAGAAAATGACATGTATTAGGAGTCTTATAAATAAGCCTCCTTTTTTATGGGGTAGCACATTACCTAAGAATATGAGGATTGGATTGAAAAGTTTAATAGAATTTTAAGGTTTCCTGAAAAACATGAGGAACTAAATGTGAAGTGTGCCTCATTCATGTTATATGGTTCTAGTCACAGGTGGTGGTACTTAGTGGTCATAGTTGGGAAATATAAGCAATTGGGTTGGAAGGACATAAAAGTCATCTTTAATGAGAAGTATTTCCCTGTTACTTTGGTATATACCAAGGCTCAATATTTTTTGGATATCTATCTGGGGGATCAAACCACGTTGGAGTACACAAACTGTATTTTATATTTGGTCTGTTTCACACCTGTGGTGGAATCTAATGGAAAAGTGAAGGATCGTCATTTTGAAATGGGGTTACCGCCAGACGTTTGGTCACATGTCATCTTATTTCATATGAATATAAATCTAGAGGTTGTTGACCAGGACTAGTTATTTTATATTGATCTTTATAAATTTTATGGTTTCTCTAGGTTAGTTTCAAAGGTAGTTTAGGGAAGTTGTGGTTCATCATAACGGAAAAAAGATGAATGACAAGCAGGAGAAGAAGGGAGGTGCTAGCTCAGGTCATCCCTCCCGACCTCCATTTTCTATGTCCACTGGTGGTAGGTTAGATTTATTATACATTTGTGGACGTTAAAATAATGTTTAGGAAGCATTCCCAACTCCACCAGGACCCTTCCAATGTTGTGGGAATTTGGTTCCCATTTATAGGTTCTATAAAGGTTGTGTGAAAACATAGAGTGGTGTGGGTTCCTCAGTAAATAGGGAATTACCATTTCAATCAGGGTCATCCTGGATAGTTAGTTCTAGGTTTGTAGGGTGTGGTTCCAATGATAGATTTTCATATGTGGATATTTAGGCTATGGAATATCTATAAGTTAGTAACCAAACATAGGCTTCAGTACATTCAAAGAACATTCATGAAATGGATTAGGAGATAATGGAATTAGATTCATGACTTGTGAAAGTTAGAGGTACCATTTCTACTACATCATCCATAGCCATCACTTTACTTAATACGGGTGCTTCTAACTCTTTCATTTTGGCTCATATCATGAAACTGATAAAATTACTAATCGAGATTAATCCTTATGCAATGGATTTGGTGATGTTTCTTGGTATGATGAGAGAAAAGGGTTTCAAGTGTTCATCATGAACTCTCACACTTTTAGGGGTTGAACTGGAATGGAATTTCCTTGTTTTTGAAATGGGCATATTTGATATGATCAATAGTATGAACTAAATGTAATTTTTCTAGAACAATCTAATTTTTATAATAAGTGTGTGATATTTGTCGTACATAATGTAATTACCATGATTTTTCAAGGTTATTGGGATTCTTGATCATTGCGAGCTAAACCACCACTTCTGGAGTTGGGTAATATTTTTTATATCTCATTGCTCATGTTGGTGGATGATGATAGAGGTTTTGAAGAAGGATTACCTCCTATGGTAGATGATTTCCAAAAAGTGTTTCCATATAACTTTTTATGTTTTCCCCGGGAATGGGATGTAGAGTTCACAATTGATATGGCACCAGGAACACAACTGATATATATTCCCTCATTCATTATAGACCCCACTGAATCGAGGAAATTAGAGATACATGTGGATGATTTTGAATCAAATGGAATCATTCTCCCATGCATCTCATCTTGGACTGCCCTTGTATTTTTTTCTATGATGGTTGATAGATCCCTCTTATTTGGAATTGATTATTGCATTCTGAATATGGTAACCATTAAGAAAAAATACCCATTTCCCCCCATTGATAATCTATTTGATCAGCTCAATCAGGAATGGTGGTTATATAAAATATACCTTCACTCCAGATATAATCAATTTAGTAGTATAGAGGTATATGTTCCTACGATATCCTTGTGAATATAGTATGGACACTTTGAGTAATTATACATTCCATTTGGGTTGAATAATGTTCCATCCATCTTCAAGGTTCTTAATAATAGTGTGTTAATTCATTACCTCCACTCATTCATCATTATGTTTGTGGATGACACTATGGTCTACTCTAGAAATAATTAAGAAAATGGGTAATATTTGAGAATCATGATAGACACTCATATAGATCACCATTTTAATTCTAATATCTCCAAGTGTACTTTCTGGATCACGGAGGTAAATTTTCTAGGCTATGAGATCATAGAATGTGGGGGTTCAGTGGACCCTGAGAAAATTAGAGAGGTGGTTTCATGGGAGAAACTGAGGAATTTCTTTGAAATATAGAACGTTTTGGGACTAGAAGGGTACTAATGGTATTTTGATATATATTTCTCTCAACATGATTATCCCATGACTATACTTACCCAAAAAGGGGAAAGGATTGAATATAATCTAGAGTGTCAAATGTCCTTTGAGGAGCTTAAGTGGATGATTACCACCACCCATATTTTGGTCTTTCTATAGTCTAGAAAGAGATATGTCATCTATTTTTATTCTTTAGGTAAAGTACATGGGTTTGTATTGATTTAATATAACCATGTGTTGGCATTTTTTTATCACGAACATCAACCACAAGAAAATATTTACCCATCATAGAACCTAGAATATGTAGCGATAATTCCTTCCTTGAAGATAGGACATCATTATCTTTTTAAGGAGGAGTTTGTACTCAACTCATATCATAATAGATTAGACCACATATTGTCTTATAAATATATGAATCTATGTAATCACTATTGGGTCTAGTACCTTCATGTTTTTATTGTTGAAATTATCTATACCACACGAAAAGGTAATGTGGTAGCGGATGCCCTATATTGGAAAGTGATAGTTATAGACATGAAAGAGTCTAGTGGTGAATGTAATATAATGGGGATGTTTTCCAAGATGAACTTATAGGTCAATAATCATAGTGGAGGTATGTTCTGGGCCAGTTTTTAGTTGAAATCCTCCCTTATAGAGATGATTTGGCAAGAATATCTAATTGATGAGTTGTGTCATTATTCCAGGAAACTCATAAATGTTTGGGAGGTATTCAATGACTATTCATTCTCTCTTGATGATGTTATTGGCTTTGAAGGACTTTTTCTAGTTTTTTTGTCTTTGTGTATAGTTTTGATTCCAGTTAGCCACAAGTCTCAGTGGTTCATCCATCCTGAGCCCACCATGATGTTATATGATGCGCGTTGCCAATTCTGGTGGCCAGGTATGAGGTGGTATATAGCTAACATTGTATCCATGTATCATGTTTGTTAATAGGCTAAGTAAATCACCAAAAGCCCTCACATTTTCTTCATCCACAAACCATTCTTACCTATAATTGTTATGAGGTTTCAATAGACTTTATTTGTGTGGTTTCACATACATCTTGAAGAAGGAATGAGATTTGGGTGGTTATTGAACATCTAAAAAAATCATCCAATTTCATTCTGATCAAGGACTCGACCAAGGTAGATGAGGTGGGTTGGTTGTATGGTCAAGTGACTGTGATTCCTTTTGGTGTTCTATTAGCTATAATTTCAGAAAAGGACGCCCAGTTTACATCTCAGTTCTAGGAAGGCCTCCAGAAGGAAAAGGAATCTCAAAACAAGTTGAGTACAACATACCAACCTCCAATGGATCATCAAATGTAGTGGGTGAATTATATCATGGATTAAATTATCTAGGAATGTGTGTTATATTTTAGAGACTCATGATATAACCATTTGTATTGGATGAGTTTTCATGTAATAACAGTTACCAATCCTCAATAAGAATGGTTCCCTTTGAGGTGCTTTATGGTTGTCCATGTCAGTTACCTTAATGCTGAACAGATATGGGTTAGACCTTGTTGTTTGGTGGAACATGCTTCTTGGAACAACAAATATGATAATTTTTAATCATTATAACTACTGTAGATGTAGAAATAAGGGTCAAAATGCAATGGGAATTTTCACAGACACTAGGAATTTCTTCTGTAATAATGTTTATAAAGATAAGTTTAAAAAGTTATGGACTACTAAATCTTATAATAACTAAATATAAATTTGAAAAATTATATTTAAGTAAACTAAAATGAAACTATATATGTGATCTAAATCAATTTATCGACAAAACTAGTGATGACAGATGTGATGGAGTTATGACATCTATTCAGGTACATGCAATTCAAATTATTTAATTCTCATGTCGGAATATTTATTTTTTAATCATCATTAATTCCAAATTTAATCAAAATATTATAATGTATCAATATCTTTTCTTAAACATTATTATGATTTTTATACAAATCATTCATTGTTTTGTTCTTTTTCTTGAATAATAAATTTTGCATCATTATAGCACTGAATCAGGTAGTGAAATACCAAAACCTATTTCTTACGAGGTCAAAGAATCTATCTATTTTGGTTTTTCTCGCATGAGATCACTGATTAAGTATAACTCATGTATTATTTATGTATAGTGAAAATAAAATTAATTTTTTTAATTAATATAATTATTTATTAAGAATTCGATGGCCTATATTATACAATTATATCAGGCACATGATTTATTTCCAACGAAATAAATTCTTCGAAGATCTGCCACCCATGATTACATGTTAGGTATCACACGAATGGTAACCAAATAATGTGTGAAGACACCAAAAAAAATTAATTCAACCACAAATATAATCAATTAAATAAAATCTAACTAAATTAATTAACTGGTAATCAAACATGGAAATAAATTAATTTCATGCATAAACCATCATGATCATAAAAAAATAGACCCAAAAATATTATCCCTCCCTCACAACGACACAGCACAAAAAATTCGAATAAGAAGATATCATATTGTTCGTGTTATTGTAATTTTCACCAAAAAATCCAACATAGATGATCACAATATAAAAATAAGAACTCTGTCGATCGTCATAATATCTTAAAAATGATCGGTGTAGTGTTATATCATGGATTGAAAATAAGTCACTACTCATCAATACCAAAATTAAAAGTGATTTCACACTTGTGTGCAATATGAAAATCACAACAACTGAACACCCTGATAGAACCGTAAATGCATGGAGAAGATTAATACAAGGTGGAGACACTCCATTGACATGGATTTTTGATGAACAGGAAGGGTAGCCATGTTGTGTATGGATATATACAATGTGAGATATGAGATATGGAAGTATCCTTTCTAAAGTGGTGTTGTATTGTAGTAGGAGGAGGAGAGGCGGACATACATTGGCTGGGTTGGCTGGTGGCATATGAATTGGGAGGAGCTCAGACCTGGTGATGCGATGGTGGGGGAGAAAGGGTAGGTATATGGGGAGGGTAGAGAAGGATATTGGATGGGGTTGGTGGGGGAGAGGATGGGGTAGTGGGAAAGGGTGTGAGGGAAGTAGGGTAAAGAGGAGGGGGGGAAGGGGCGACATGGATGAGAGTGGGATGGGGAAGAGAGAGGGGGAGGGGGAAACAATGAATGATATTGGAGGTCTCCTATGTGGTGTACTGATTGACACCTAATAAAGAGGTCAAAGCCCCACCATTGGGGTTTCCAGTAGAGAATCTCCCTGGATGAGGAGATGAAGAAGAGGGCTCACGTCTTATGTGATCTACTTCAATGAAAAAAGTGGAAAAATCTCAAATTAAAAATAGAAAAAAAAAATCAAATTATCAAGTTTTCTAAATGTTAATGTAATTTAATAATAATAATAAACTATCACTATTAATACTAATATTGTTGATACTATTAATATTTATAATGATATATATAATATCAGTATAACAACTTAGTATAATTAATAATAAATATTAATAAACAAATACTAAAACTAAAATTTGTGATACTAAAATTAATAGTATTAAATATTATATAAAATTCTTATAAACTAATTATAATCCAAAATTAATGAAATTAATATATTATTAACTAAAAAAATAATGAAAATATTTACAAAAAAAAAGAATTTAAAACCACACAAAGATTTTATAAAAATAATTAAAACTAAAGTAAAAAAACATAAAAACACAAGAAAAATCCATGTATATCAAATCACCCACACTTAATATTTTGAAATATTTGAAAAAACAAATAAGAATAACGCCCAACTAGACCCATATAAAAATCAATGCATCAAAATTACATGTTCAAAAAATTCAATATATTTTTCCCACAAAACGTCATACTATATTTGATATTCCAATTTTTCAAAAACAATTTCTTTGACCCTTGTATTCTATCTAAAACAAGTACATGCCGTCATGCATGATATGACATACATTGACATCACTCTCATAAATCATAAAATATAATCAAATATATGATCAATTCTCATACACATGAATTAATATCATGGGATTTCCATGAATTTCACATCTACACTAGGGGAAATCAAAATAATATAACAATAATGAGGGCTTCACATTAGTTCAATTTTCACTAAGTCTATGAGATGGTGATTCATAAACGATATTGTGATTTTATGGGAAAAAGGATGGTTTAAACTTGAAATAAATGAATTATTAGTGTCATTATAGAAGTATCCCTCAAACTTGCTATAGATATCTCTCCCCCAAACATAAAACATTTCTTGTCCCTATGCATTAAAAAAAATGTAACACTAATTTTTTCAAAAAAAAATTAGGGACACAACTCACTCATTTATGATTGAAAAAAACTGATGAGTAATAGATCCCAAACCCTGAGAAAGAGATGTCATTAAAATCCCAAAGAAAGGTACACAAGTTTCATGCACACTGTAGAATCACAATGAAAGTAGGTCATATAGAAATCTCTCTAGATCCTAGAGTAATGGATCATAACCTATATAGGTATCTTCTAAGTAAAGGGATACCACAAAATGAACACAAAATTACCCATTTTTGGAACCAAAAACAATATACATTCCCATATCAATGTATATTTAATGAATATGGCTACTACAAAATAAATACAAATAATGATGATGAGATAATGTCAATCCATGTGCATCAAATGACTCACTTCCCATCATACAACCCTCTCCATGAATAGATCTCCCCCTACATATATTAAAAATCATCATGAAAATATTCAATAAATAGATATGGGAATGTATCATCTATGGTATCATACTAAATGGGTTCGTCATAGATTCTGAGGGAAACACAATGGATAATGTTTATGGGTGGATCAATGTATCAAGGGGTAAACATATCAAAAGGATGAATCAGTAATTTAAATGAAACTCACACAATTCCCAGAACATTTATGAAAAAACAAAAAAATTTATGGAAGAAAAAACTTGGTCAAGAATACCTTAAGAAAAAGATAAATAAAGGATAATGTAAATATATCCTGATTCCTCATGGGTATGAAAATAATATGCTAGAAAACATAGATGAGCATTAGTTCAAATAAGTGCCTCCAAAATATACAGGTTTCCAACAAAAAAATTAGAAGAATTGAATAATATCCACAATCATATAAGTCAAGGGATTAAAGATGAAATATTTCCAAATATGAATCATGTGTTCAATCTACCTAAGGGTAAAAAATGGTATGCCTCTAATTGTGTTACTACAAATATGAATTATATTTTATGTGGGTTAAAAAGATGATTGTAATGTCATTTTTTCAATTTTTTCATTATTTTATTTTGATATATTTATTTGTAAAGATGTCTTTGAAGAATAAAACTTGGAAAAAATAAATAATTTTCTTATATAAGTGAAGATAGATGTAGAAATGCCTTCTGTATTAGATGAATATCTAGAAACGATATACCTATAAAATATTCATAGGGAAAATAAATAACCACATCATATTAAAACATTAAAACCATAATAAAATACATGTTAATGATAAAAATATATATGATGAATTAATATCGACTATAGTGCTAGGAGAAAATGGATTGTGGTAAATTCATTCCATTTTATTTCAAAAAAAATAACAGAAATTATATTTTATGTAGTGAAACGAAAACAAACAAAATATGGGTTGCCTCCCATTTATCAATAAGTTTACTTCTAATTAATAGATACATTGTTGATAATAAATCTGGATCAAATAGAAATGTATACCTTGTATATGCTTCTCATTTGTGAGATTGTGGAATACATTCTTAGAAAATGAAGTATTTTACAGGCTTCATAATATCTCAATGTAAACTTGTTAAAAAATCCCCCCATCCAAAATAACTTTTTTAATTTTCAAACAATTTTAGGGGGAAGTGAGAACCCTACAAAAAAAAGGAAAGTCAAGCATTAAAGGTTATAAAGGACTTATCAAATGCAACTCTAAGGCGATTTGAGTCTCTTTACCTAAGCAGTTTCCAGGGCAGGGAATTTATCTGGCAGTTGGGATCTTCCCCTAAGTGTTCTTCATAGTGCCTTGAAAGATACTCCAAAAATGTGTTAAAAAATGGGTGTGTGGAATGAAATGAAAATTGACCAGCTCATAAGGGAGTGAATATACCAATTTGGAAGAAAAAAATCACCAAAAAATTGAGGTTTTTTTAGATGGAGTTGGTAGAAAGATCTAGAAGATTATTTAATTTAATCTTAACAAGAGGAAAAATTGCATTATAAAATAAATTCAGGGGTTGTATTACTTCTAAAATATCGTTTATTGCAGCATTTTGAATAATGATTTATCCCAATGCATTTTCATTTCCAACCATTAGCATAGGGGAATCCATTGTTTTTTTTCTCAATTCAGACTCGATTCATAGAGCAAGTGGGATGAGCTAAATTTGAGTAAGTGACTCCATTGTGTTAATAATGACATATTTATTAAAAAATTATTATATACTACACTTATCATGTTAATTCATTAGAACATGTGGCACCATGAACTCACGATCCTTGAAGAAATCCCATTCTTCCATTATTTTCATAAAATTATGAGTGTTTAATACCACCAATAAAAAATTATTTTTTAACTCATTAAATGTTTTAAATGTATCCATTTTCAAATTATTTTTAGATTTATAAATATTTTTAGAAGGTGGTGAATCAATTTGATTTTAAGTTTTTTCCTATTGCGTGTTGCATTCCATGTTGTCTTGGAAAAATTATGAATCAATCATTGTAAATAAGGGTCCTAGTTCAATGTCATATTCATCCCCAAAATGTTAAATTGTATATACATTTAAAGTTTTATTTTTCACTTTGGTATGGATTGGTTATAAACTTACAGAAGAAGGATATTAAATCAAATTTTCTATGGAACCATTATGTTCAACAGGGTGCAAGAATAATCTCTCAAATTCATGAAATGTGATTAGATTGGAAGAATTAAATTTTAATGGAGAGTATTCTTCAATGGTATGATAAGAAAAAGGATTGATCTTATTATCAGAATGGGGAAATTGATGTTATTAAAATGGAACCTCTACTGCACTCTCCACAAAATAATTTTTCTGAATTAGATTATCATGTGGTAGTGAGGAATCTTGTTTACTGGATGATTCATTTTTTTCAAAAATTATTTAATTTATTCTGTATATATTTTTTTGATTAAATTAATATTTCATTATGTTTATCTTGATGTTCAAACATCTGATTTGTCTCTGTGATAAAAGAAATTAACACTCATCCAATTATTGAACTATTTTTTATGTATGATTTATCGAGTTCTAATTTTTTCGGAATGCAATGACTTTGAAATGATAAAATGGTGGGTAAGAAATAGAAGTAAAATATGGTGAATTATTCTCACATATATAATGATGTGGACTTGAATAAAAATCATTATAATTGAAAGGATTACCCGGATAACTCATATGCGGTGAATCCTTATAAATTGTACCTTCAGCTATGGCTATATAGGATGTGTATTTGTTGTAACTATGTGGTATATTCCTGACCATTTTTGACTTCTATGTGTCTTCAAATTACCTTAAATGAAAAATTCATAGAGTATTAAACTAAATTATTTTGTGATGATTTTAATTAATTTTTAATTTTTGACCTAAATAACTCTGTTTATGTAATTTATAATTACACTATTATCCTCATAAATAGAGCCATAAATTTGGAATATTAATCCTAGTGAATCTTATTTTAAAATTAGTAATCCTACTATCTACTATATAATTGGAGAAATGGGTCGAACGGTAGAGAGAATGTGCACAAACTCTAGGATTATCCTTTGAAAGATTATTCAGGAAGACGAGTTTAAAAAGTTATTAACAACTAAAACATATAAAAATGAAAATTTAAATTAGATGAAATAGAACTATCGAAGTGAACTAAATTAACTTATAGAAGAAACTAGCGACGATGGATGTGTTAGAGCTATGATGTCTGTTCAGGTGCATGAAATACTAATTATTTAATTCTCACATATGAATATTTAATTATTTATATATCAATGATTCCAAATTTAATCAAAATACTGTCAAGTCACATTCTATGATTTTAGGAAGCATTATAATTTTTACACAGGTCATCCATCATTTCGTTCTCAATCATGGAAAATTATTTCTACGTCATTATAACACTGAATATCTTGGTGAAATATCACAACCCATTACTCACAAAGTCATAGTATTTATCTATATTGGGATAACCCACATGATATAAATGAATAAATATACCCCATTCATGTTTAATTAATAGAGAACACAAAATATTAGTTTTTCAATTAAAATGTTTTTTTTTATAATTTGATCGATTGTGATTTATTATTATTTCACGTGTGCGATCTATTTCCAGATAAATATGTTTTCTAATGATGTATTTCCATTTATTAATTAGTATATATCATAAAAATGGTAACCATTGAATGTGAACATAATCACAATGAATATTAATTTAAATGAAAATATAATCAATTAAATAAACATCCAACTAAAATAATTAAACAACAATCATGTTTTGAAATTAATTAAATCCTTTCATACACAGTAAAGTTCAAAATACTGCAAAACAAAAAATATTATCCCCCCTAATGAAAAAAAGACACATAAAATAATAATAATAATTATAAGATTTCAACATGTTTTTGTGGTTGTAATTTTCAACGCAATCCACCGCAGATGATCACAACATAAAAATAATTTTTTTGTTGATTTCCCCAATATCGAAAACATGATCACTATAGTGTTCTCTCTTGGTGTTCAAAGTAATTTCCACCAGTCAATCCTCAAATAAAAAATTGATCTTCCATCTCATGAAACATGAAAATCACATATAAGTCACACCCTAACCAAATAATTAATGCATCGAAAATTAGATGATAGGGTAGAGATATTCCTCTACTCTGGGGTTTTTTTGGGCAAGGAGGGCCATCCAGTTGTGGATGGTTGTGTGCAGCGTGAGACAAGGGATATTGAGGTTTCCCATTGAATGTGGAATTTTACTACTATATATAGATGAGAGGTGGGATAATGTTTGTTGGATTGGCTAGTGGAGTATAAACAAGAAGGATCTAAGGCTTGGTGATGTGTTGGCTGGGGGGCTTCATGGGTTAGTGAGTGCTAGGTGACAGGGTAGGGATGGTGGGGGGTGACTCCTGTGTAGTGGATTGTTTACAACTTGGTAAGGTTGTCGACCCCCCTTGGTTTCAAGTAGAGTATATCCTCATATGAATTGATGAAGAAGAGGGCCTCCCCTCTAATGTGATATGATTAGATGAAAAGAAGGTAGAAAAAAAATTCAAACTCAAATTATATATATATATATATATAATTTCATCAAGTGTAAAAATAACAATAATAATAATAATAAAATAAAAAATTAATACTAAAATTTTTAATACTACTTATATTTATAATAATATATACAATATTATTATAAAAAATTAAAATAATTTCTTATAAATATTAATAATTAAATAATAAAACAAAAATTATTGATACTAAAATTAATAGTGTATTATAATATATAAACAAATATAAAATAATAATAATACTAAAATACTAAAACTAATATAAAATTAACTAAAATCTAACTAAAATTTTAATAACTGTAAAAGGAATATTAAAACTCTAAAAGAATTTTAAAAAATAAATAAAACTAAGTTAAAAAGGTATAAAAAAACATGTAAAATCCATCTACATCATTGGGATCGAGCCTTGTACAAGATACGTCTGTTAAAGTTTAGTTGAGTAGGTAGCACTTTTTTCCCCATGAATTCTCTATAAGTATTGTGTAAATTAGTGGATCTAAACCTTCGAATTCTCAGTGTTTGATAAAGTGTTTATGAAAAGGGACCCTCAATTGGGTCACTATAATCTTAGTAGAATTGAATTCTAATGTTGAGGTATGAGGGACCTTCTGATGTTACATATAATGTTGGTAAGGTGGTACACCAGTTATTATTGTTGTCCATATCGACATCACTTGATGATAGGTTCCATGTATCAAAATTGAATAAGTATAATTTAGACCTATCTCATGAGATGAATTGGGAAGAATTTGAGTTGGAATAAGATTTTTATCTGTTTCAGTAAGTAGTGTAGGCTTTAGATTCATAAAATAAAGTGCTTTGAGGGATGCCTAAATCTTTCGTTCGAGTCCTTTAGACCAAAGGGAATGATGATCACGAGACATGAGAGTGGAATTTTTCGGTGGAGGAGCAGTATGTACACTTATTCTCTGATCAAACATAAATTTTACATTCAGAGGGAGGAAACTTTTCATGGCGGGAAGAATTTTCACATCAGTTATTTTATTTTGAGGTATTTTATTTTTTATGTCTACTTTTATCTTTGTTTCTAGGTTTTACTAGGATATTTCTATAAAATGGTGTTTTTCTGGGCAGACAGCAGGTGGAGAGTGGTTGGTGCACAGTTAAGAGAAACAATGCACCATACCAATGGAAATCATGCATCCTTGTCAAAGACATTGTCCGGGATTCATGATCTAGTGCACGGGCCTATTGGATTACCATACACTAAGAAAAGTAGCATTATCTAATAAAATTTTATAGGCCCATGGGCGTGAACCGTCTATGGGAAATCATGTGACCTCTTTTCCATTTTGATAGTGGTCGTTCACGGTTAGAACATGGTTTGGAAGACCGTGTGGAAAAACTGTGTGGCTTTCCCAATCAATAAAAATGTTGAAATTTCTATTCCACACCTACCTAAATTTAACCCCAAATAACCCTTTTTCCTCCGCATTAGATCATTCAGCCCTATGCACCTTCCCCACCTCTTTTCATTATCCTTGGGCTCCATTTCTTGGGTGATTTTCCTTATCTTCAAAAATCCATCAATGTAAGTTTCTCCATTTCTTCTCTTTTCCTTTACTTGCGTCTATTACTCCTTATTTATTGGATTGTTTATTCTCTATAAGATTAATTGACCTTAAGTGGATTGAAACTTTTCTTTGAGATTGTTGGATGATTTTAGTATTTTTTTCTATGCTTCCTAAATTGGTTATATTTATTGGTTGGGAATTGTGAATAATTTTTTCAAATATTTTTCATGTGTTTATGGATTTATTGTTGATTTTCCTAATGAAAATGGTTGTTTTTCATGTCTCTCACAGTTGTTGGAAGTGTGTTTATATAATTGGTGGTCCATGTGACCTATGAAATGAAATTTATTATAAGGGAATCCAAGGTATCTTTGTTGCAATACTATGTCTATTATATTAGACATGTCGGTAAGGTTGAGGCGCAGTCTCCATAATAGGATTGAGGTAACAACAATAACTAATTAAACATTATTTTGGGATTTGAGGCTCAAGAAGGGTCATTTATCTTGGGAGATGGTATTATCAGTGAGTGGTCAAGGATCCTATGACACTTGTAACTCTAGTTCCTTATAGATTCCCTATAGTTCTCAAACTATACTTATCTTCTAGCTTATTTCCACCTTTTCTCTAAATTTAAATTCAAATCGGTTTTTATTTTAAATTGAATCCTTTATTTTCTTTAAAATATAGAATGATAAGATTTCATAAAATTTCATTAAATAGAATATAATTTGGTGGTATCTTATTAGGAATTTGGATAATACCCTACATACAGCCTCATGAGTATGTTGACCCTCTTATGTTTGACCTAGGTAAAGGAATGTCATTCCTTGGTGGAGATGGTGGATCTGGTTCTGAGTGGTTCCTCCTTTATCATGTGTTGGTGGTGGTGGTATGGGGGTGTTTACCCTCTTGTTGCATGGATACTTTGATGTATAGTTTTTTCCGCACCCCATTTTGTTATTTTTGTTATTTTTTAAAAAGTTAAATGTTTAACTCTTATTATTTATGATTTTGGTTATGGTTGTTGACTCTTATGTGTTGTGCATTTCTTGTGGGTTTCTTATAGTAGATTATTATGAAATAAATCATTCCCACATGTTATTATTGATGGAAAATCACAACTTTTCAACCAATGAGGATCTATAATACCCTTTGGGCCATTCCATGGACAGGGTTGGGTGTCTGGTTGGCTGGAATCCTGGCCTGGTTTGTGACATTGAGTCAAATTTTTCTAAATGTATAAGGGTTTCTTTGTATCAAATTTAAATTCCTTAAGATATTTTTATGTTATAGAGATTTATTTATTTTGTATTTGTCATTGACTAAAAAAAATTCATTTTATATCATCAGGATCTTATATTTAATTTTATTCATTTTTCTATTACATGTTTGTTTTCGTATGGGGGGTTCACTCAAAAGCTATAAAATATATAAGGTTTTCAGTAACTCAATTAACTTCTTTTGAGTTTCAATAATTTTTATGGATATATTTTGTCTCATGGTTGATTTACTATACCGAGGTATATTATATTTCATTTACTCTTTTTTACTAGGTAATTACATTAGTTTAGTTTTTTCTTCATAAAATTTAAATATATTGAGAATAATTTCCATCATCACTATGAAATATCTTTTTATTCAATACAGAGACTTACTATTCACAAATATTTCTTCTTTTATATTTAGAAATCAAAGTTTTTTTAATCTCATGTGACCATAATATTCTCAATCACATACTTTTCAAAAGTAAGTTTTATAAACCCTAATTACCATTTTTTAATATTTTTACAACTTTTTTAACATATTAATTTTTTTTCCTTTCATATTATTATAGTTTATCATACACTCCACATTTTATCTTAAAACATTTAGATAAATTTCATGGAAAAAGTATTGAATATTTTTTAAAAGTTATTGTTTTCAAAATAAAATCTACTCAAGCTTTTTGAAAGTATGTTTTTAATGTGACCCGTAACTTCGTCTTTTACGATTGTTCTAAAAAAATTTACTAAAATATCTTACTATTTATCCCATGTATAAGATTTAATATTTAATAAGATCATATATACTGATTTGAAATGTGTTTAAAAATTATTTTAACAATTATTTAAAATGAAATGAATATTATATATTCTTATATTTTTTAAAAGAAAAAAATTTTAATTTCAAATGGAATTACTAATTTTAAAATGGATTATAAATGATTTTGTTCTAAGAAATATTTTTTCTGTTATTTTTATGTCTTCTGAAATATTTTTTTAAATCAAAATCCTCAAATATTTATTTTCTAGAAACCCTCTTTTTTTAATATTAATTAATGGGGTTTAAATTTATTGTCATGATCAAGTATATCATTTTAATGAAATAATATTTAATTTGTTTTCAAGCCATTCAAAAAGATGTCATTTCCTCTAATATTTTATGTATTTTATCCTAAAATCATACAATTTTATATTTTATCTTTGAATACATATTTATTTCTCCTTATGTTTCACTAGGGATATTTTCAAGCCGTCATCCAGCTACATTATTTTGATGTACTATGAAATTTTCTTAGAATGTTAATTTATGAATCCCATCTATTTTCTGAGGGGTAATAAAGTGATGTTTTATATAGGAATGTTTTTATAATCAATTGGAATATAAAAGAATAGATGTTTATTATGTGATGGGTGGATTCGTATATCATCCTCCAATTCAATGATTGAGGTTTTATGTAATGACCTAGAATTTTATTATTGTGATTTTCCTCCATAAAATTAGGTGACATAATATTATATAATGAACATGTACCGCATGACGAAACAAATAAAATATTATTATAATAATTTAAAAATAACATTAAGATGAAAATTTTGCGCATATTAATTGAATGTATTATAATGGGACAATAAATATATATTAATACAATAAGCATGGGTAAATTTGGTTACCCTCGATCCCCAATTATAATCACACTCACAAATTACACTGTATATAAGATAAAAATTATTATTAATGATATATTCATTATGAGAATGAAAATATATATTACCTCAAGGGAAAAAATATGTGAATGAAGAATGAATGAATTGATTGGTATTTATAGATTGTAGGAAAACCATTTTTTTAATCTAAAAATTTAAATAGTAACATGACAATTTGAATTCTGATATGACCATTAAGAATAGTAATATGACCATTATGTTTATTTTACATGACTATTAGAATAAAATACTCACCAATTATGGTGTAGAATAATATTTAGGTATTTTATAAAATGAAATTATGATATAGTTATATAATAATACAAGTAAATATGTTTTTTAATCATTATAAGCAATGCGTTTGTGTTTTTCTAAAACACGTTTCTTTTATTTGAATCTTTTTAATAAATATATGATTTAACATAAATTTTATTTTTATAAAATATGTCTATAAATTAACATAAATTTTTATTGTAATGGTGAAAAAATTTAATGAGTTTAAAAGTAATTTTTATTTGGGTTTGAAAATTGATCATAATATAAAAATTGTTAATTATCGAATAAATTGAGACTATATTTTAAAATTAAATTTATCATATATAGAAAAATATTTTCATAAAATGGATTTAATTTTTTTTAATCTACAAATTTAAAAATTGTTAAGAACATTTTTTGGTCTTTTTCTAAAATTTTTGAATTTTTAGTGAATTAGGAAATATGGTAAATTACAGTGTTTAGAATTATAAGTAAAATTCATTAATTTGTTAGACATGGATGACATAGGAATATACTAGTTGAAACTCACATTTACTGTTTACATTATATAGTCACAATAATAAACACTATTGATAATCTTAAACCAAAAAATAAACTAATGAATATATTATTAAAAAACACCCCTCTCATCCCCTTATAAATATCACCCTCATCACCCCTTTTCTGCACACATTATAATCCCTATAGCTTGATATTATTCTACCCACACCCTTCAAAAACCTATCCTTTACATACTAGTGATTTTTTTCTCACCAAAATACCAATTCTATGTTTTTAAAGAGTATTTGAAGGAATAATCATTTAAGAAGTAGTATCCTCACTTTACCTCATTTAAATTATTTTATTATTCTATCTTCCTCAAACATACCTCACCCAACATGAATTAATGACTATAGTATAATATATATACTGAAATTTCATGGTGATAATGGAATATCTACCATCCATACACTTCTTTTTTTCTCTTATTCAATGAAAATAACCATTTCCCATATTTTTTTCGTTTCACGGTCTCTATAGACAATGAATTTTTGTTTTAACATTTATACCATAATGGTTCATAATAAAAAATTTACAATAATTAAATATTATGATAATAATTATATTAAAACTTATTTCATGTTATGTAAAATATATATATATATATATGTAATATTCCAATTTTTGCTTTAACATTATGGTTGGTAAAACAACCTAAATGAACTAACCATACAATGTTACAATTTTTACTCACTGAAGAATCCCTATGTCAGAACACATATAGATATTTGGGACTATTATAATTTATGTATGTAAATTAACAACATTTAATTTAACTTTATGAATTTTTTTCCAATTTTACAAGAACTTCCATAATTATATATATGTTATCCAACCATTAAATAATGAAATGAACACACCCATAACAATGAAATTGAACTGTGTATATCATTAAAATTACCATAAATAAACACAATAAAATTCTATTAAATAAAATGAAAATATAAAATGATTTTATTTATGTAATTAATGAATCAAATTTAGTCATTTAGAACATTAAGTTTAGGTGCATAAATATTGTAGAACACAAGGTAATGGATCTTTCTGAACCACCCTATTTTCTTTTGGTTGAACTTTCTCCCTATTTACTCAGTTTATATCTATATTATTATTTTACCTCTCCAATATTATGTATATATGTCCCAAACATATATAAATAGTGTAATTTACATTTATTTGAAAGGTAAATACATTTTTTATAATGTTCCTATTGGCGCCAAAATATTGCACGAAAAGAAGGGACGGAAAAGAAGCCATGAACGCTGCCTCGCGAAGCTCTGACGCGAGTCACCCCCCAAGCATTGTGGCGGCCGTGAAGCACAGGAGGCAGTAACACTCTGTGAATTCCCTAACGTTCACGAGACCACCGTGAAGACCGTTAGGCGGTACCACTCTGCGAACGCCCTGACGTTCGCGAGCCCGCCGTGAAGACCGTGAGGCGGTACCGCTCCACGAATGCCCTAACGTTCGTGAGCCTACCACGAAGCACCCTCCGCCCCATCGCACCGCGTGAGTTCTGCTCCATGGCTCCCCTTGCCTATAAAAACTGGGTTCCCCCTTAGCCCAGGGGAGGGACGATCTGACCTTTCAGCTTCTCATCTCCCGAATCGCGAAGCACCCTTTTCCCATGGGAATCATGAGCTCTGTGAGGTACTTCTACTTCATGAGATGCCTTCTCCTTGTCTCCTCTTGATCCCCTCTTCCGAGAGGGATGCCCTTCGCGAAGCCTAAGGGAATTCTTGAAGGAAAGGTATTCCCAAGGGAACCCGGGCAGCCGCGGAGCATTTATGCTTTACGAAACACCCATCCTGTACTAGTGATCCACATGCCAAGGCGGGGTCGATGTACATCGCGAAGCACACTGCTTCCTAGAAAATTTCTTTGCGAGGCACCTATGCTTCGCGAGTATCTGCTCTGTGAATACTATTCCACTTCACGAAGCACCTCCCATTCACACCCCTTCCCCATTCCAAGGTCGTGGCACTCCACTTCGCGAAGCATACTCCTTTGCTTGGCAATTCCTCTTCCCGTGCGACCCTCCAGGTTTGTACGATGTGATTTCAAAATCCCATGGTCAACACCACCCATAGCATTGCTTCGCCTAATGCTTCTTCGTATAGGCATGATAACGGCTATTGCTTCTTCACATAGACACGCTAACGTGGACCCCTCGATGGTTCGCTCAACGACCCCCCTTTACCATGGCCTTGCCAGTACCTTCCCTCCCCCAAGGGGCAGAGGGTACTGGTCATGTTAGTCCTAGGGGTGTGGAGTAAACCTACCTCGTCTGAGCTGTAGAAAGTTAAACTGCCAAGCACTTCGTCCTCAACACACGACGTTAAATTGTGATCCGACCCTGTGCCTTGCACACAGGGTCCCCCCAGCTAGGACATTCTTTACGCCACTCATCTCCACTGGAATGGAATCACCCTCACATGGGATGATATCATCCATCTCGGTGTAACGTATGTCCACGGGAGAAGGGAAACCACCCTGGTATAAGCCCCAAGCCTCTCTTGCAGAAGGTAGCACCCATGCATCTCCGTACTTCCCCACTACCAAGGCCAGTGGAGGGCATGGTAGAGAATGAGGAACCTTCCATCTTTGGTCCCAAATCCCTCTCCCACCTCGCTTTGTCGCACTTCAGACCTCTATCCTGGAGTAAGTCCCAGCACCATGGGCCACCCAACAGGTAAGCCCCTCTTCATTTCTCACAGACGCACCCTTCGCGACGTGATCATCAGGTCTCTAGTGCCTCTTATTTTTCACACTAAGCATGAATCACGTGGGCTTAGAGTAAGCATTGGCCATGACAACACCCCATCCAGTATGACGTTAAATTGTATTCCCTCATCCGGCATGACGTTAAACTGCACATCCATTTCAACTACGAGGTCCTTGATCCATGTCAAGGCATGGTATGTAGAAAGCCTCCATGAGATTCAAGCCCACCACCCATCATTCATTCACATCAGGTTCCACCCTCGTCCAGCATGACGTTAAACTGCATTCTAGTCCAACGGCAAGCTATTGTGACCAACCCAAACCACGAGGTCTTTGATCCATGTCATGGCACGGTACGTAGGAAGCCTCCCTAAGGTTCAAGCCCATCCCCCATCGAACAAAGGTCCCTTTTTCACATCATTTCGCCGACACCCACAACCATTCCTGAACTACGAGGACTTTGATCCATGTCAAGGCATGGTATATAGGAAGCCTCACGAGGTTCAAGCCCACCACCAGTGGACCTCCGGGTTCACCTTCACGTCGGTTCACCGAAGAATCCCCCTTTGAACTACGAGGTCTTTGATCCATGTCAAGGCATGGTACGTAGGAAGCCTCCCATAGGTTCAAGCCCAGCACCTGTTGGTCACTCCAACATTCTTCACGTCAGGTCACCAGCACCTGGGCAGCCTAGTGTATAAGCCCTGCACCTTCCGGACCAAGTTCCTCACTCTCATCGGTTCACTGATGAAAACAACCACATGAACTACAAGGTATTTGATCCATGTTAAGTCATGGTACGTAGGAAGCCTCCATGAGGTTCAAGCCCATCATCCGGTCGTTCCGACCTCATTCAAGTCGGTTCACCCCCGTCCTACATGAAGTTAAACTGTATTCCACACTCCCTTTGAACTACGAGGACTTTGGTCCATGTTATGTTATGGTACATAGGAAGCCTCACGAGGTTCAAGCCCACCACTAGTGGACCCCCGGGTTCACCTTCACGTCGGTTCGCTGAAGATGTCTATTAGGCCAAGGTCCACCTTCACACCGGCTTGCCGGCACCCTCCTGAACTATGCGGACTTTGATTCCCTCCCATGGGGATACGTAGGAGGTCCTTTCGAGGCTCAAGCCCAATATCATTGTCGCCCTTGCGATAGTCCCATCTCAGTCCCCCTCTGCTTCATCCATTTATCCATCATCCACCCTGATTCTCACCTAGACCGCCATATCCCGGCGAGATCATGACATTCCACTCCGCTTCACAACATTCAGGAATCCGGCCATGGGTTGGCCCCGATATCGGCATCCCTTCAAGGGAAATTCATCAATCTGATCCACTCCAGCTAGTGTTTTGATCAGGCCGATCCGTCTTCACTGGACGTTAAACTCACGACCTACCTCGTGATAAACATGAGATACCTGAGGAAAGCCTCAGATGGCACGCCTTTGGCATAACCGTCTCCGCTTGATGTTAAACCTGCAGCATAACCTGGGTCAAACATAGAAAGCTAAGGAAAACCTCAGATAAATGCCTATGGAATATAATTCCCCGCGCTCGATGTGGGATGCCTCGGGCTTCCACGCCCTCAAGAAGCCCTATTCCAAGGGAAAAAAGACAGACATGCCAGTTCCCCAGTGTTCAGACATGCTACTGATGCCTAGACGTGACTACTCCCCCGACTGAAGATTACTACCCTGACTGGACCCTTTGGAATG
The DNA here is from genome assembly GCA_963277665.1 of Viscum album. Classification (NCBI taxonomy): domain Eukaryota; kingdom Viridiplantae; phylum Streptophyta; class Magnoliopsida; order Santalales; family Viscaceae; genus Viscum; species Viscum album. Next base: position 339,761,805 of record OY728131.1, read on the forward strand.
TCTAAACAGAAGCACTATAATTAACTGGCGTCCATGGAATCATGGTACTGGGAAGAGTTTTAGGAACAATGTATTAAATCAATGAGGGAGACCCGGACTAGGTGACGAGTTCCGAGGAGGAATCCACAGAAGGAAGAACCGACATCCCATCATCCCGGTTTTGATCAAGGAGCAGACTTCCCTAAATAAAGAGCCCATGCCGCCCACCCATTGAAAGTGGGAATGCGGGGCCACAGCAGCGCGTCCTCCACAGACAGATGTGTGTGCCCCATTGAAACCGTCGGAGACAGAAATGGTGAACCTAACATGAAATATTCTCCTCAATGTGGAGATTAGTAGCATTCGAGACACCAGTATATTACCGTGTCACCGGATCTAGATATCCGATGCCGGGTCCTGCCAAGATAATAGCCGTCCTGCCGTGAAACTCACCAGAATTTGGGGAAGTAAAACGTGGGGCATTCCATTCTGTAAACATGTTAGCATGGATCCCTCTTACCGACATGGAGAAAGGAATGACGTTGGGGCACTGGTTGTCAATCCTTTTCCTCGCTGTGCTGATGAGTTGATCTCTCCGTTTCCCAAGAACCAGGTTGCGGTTATGGAAACACGATCACCGCCCGCTCGCCTACGCAGAGGTGGGGGAAATACCGGAACAACCGCCCCACATGGATCCGCTGCCACCACAACGGCCTCAACATCCGTGAATACGAGGCACCCACGTCCCCTCTCCCCGTCAGAGATCATCCAGCGAAGGTTGATAAACAACCTTGTACGCAGGTACGAGAAGTAAGGGGTCATCCAAACTCATGATATGGCCCGCCTGGACCTGGAGTCATCCAGGCCCCGCCGTCAACGATGCCCTCAAAGGCCGCGCAGGGAGCCCCTGCTCCCCACCCCAATGTTCAATCATTCCGGGAGCCTGTCCCCGGAACGCCTCGACGACTCCTCGCCTTACGCTGATGAGGCGGGTGTTGTACTGCTCGGCCCGCTCAGAGTCCCAATCCAGGGGCTCCAGGAAAGGGCTCCCAGCCGGATGCGTCGGCGCTACCGACCGGCTTCACCAGAAGATTAGGTAGGCTATGCCCCTGCACCACCTGCGCCAGCTCGTCTCACCCAGTGTCAAGGTCGGGCCCGACCCGAGGATGCTCGTCAAGGGGCGTGGACGTCAACAGCTAATGTGGCCCGAGCCACCGCCGACGTGCATCATGGAGTCCCTTCACACACTGAACAGGGGAACTCCTTCACCCGACCAGGACTGAGGCTCCAACCGCCCCATGGGCAGGTCTGGTTGGCTCTCGGGGTTGCAGGCCTGAGTGGTGATTGCCCTGAACCAATTCGTGGTAATGTCACCTCGTACGGAGGGCCTCCCCATACCATTATTCTACATAGCGTGGGCCTTCCCCGCTCTGAAGCTCGTCACAGAGGTATGCCTCGTGATACCCCCATCTCGAGGGAAGACCTGCCCCGCCGTAGTGATGCTCGGCGCGGAAACCTCTCCCGCGCCCACCATATTGGGTATGGAGTCCCTCCTCCTACCCCTGACCGTCGATGTGAAGGCACTGCCCATCAGGTCCCTCTCCATCGTGGGGGTCCTCCCTACGTCCTCTCTGCAACTGGCGAAGGTCCTCCTCGCCCTGGCAACTTGTGGAGTGAAGGCCAACCTCGCTCCGCCCGCACCAACCATGGAGGTCCTCCCAGTGCTCCTGCCAGTTCCAATAGAGGTTCCTCCCACGTGGGTGCTGTCCATGGAGGTCCTCCCCATGTACCCTTCAACATTTTCCCTGGTGCCCCTCGCACCTCGGTTATCTCAAGCGGGAACCCTCTCCTCCATGGCGTCAGCGCCGCCCCGAGACCACATGTTGAGGATCGACCTTGTCCTGAAAAGCCATTTAGGGGCAGGAGAGCGGGTCATCGCCATCATAAGAAGAGTCCTGGGAAGGCCTGGGTGGAGATCAAACCCACCCATTTCTCGGATTCTGAAGTGGAATGCGACTAAGCAATGGAGCCTTCTCCCCACTCCTCCATGTCAAGGACTAGGGCAGGAACCAGGCGCGTCATCCTCATCCTCCCAGAATGCGAGGTCCACCGAATTCCCGCCTCTCTCCGCAGGTACATCTAGGAGGAAGAAATTGTGGAAATTCTGTAGGTCCCGACTCTACAATCACCACCGTCGTCACCAGAAGCGCCATCTACCTCTACCATAGATCACAAAGAGCTGTTTTTGGGACCAATGATTGTATAGCAACCACACAACATATCGTTGGTGGCCGCAATTCCTGCGCTAGAGGCTTTGGCTATCAGCCCATCGTATCGTGATATCGTGGTCAGGTCACCTCACTCTTCAGAGGATGGCCCGGAATTCGGCGGCCAGTTCGCTCGTTCACCGTATTCTCCGCCGCCATGTTTACTGTCCCAAGGGTCCACCATGGTTCTGCTACCGGTCCCTCACCCGGCTCCGGTTGACGAGTGGGGAAATACGAGGCCAGAATCCGAGTCCGAACCTAGGAGATTTTGGAGCATTCTCGCAGCAAATCACTTCTCGGAGAAGATATGGCCGATGGAAGTGCCGTAATTTTGCACACCAGAGTCCCTTACCCTAGAATAAGTGGGGTGCTTCCATCGAACCCTATGGATGACACATTTTTTCCTTAGTTACGAGTGGGTGATGTACCCCAGGAGTCGAGAGCACTTTGAAGAAATTGGCGAGAAATGTCGCGTGATCGATTTGGCAGCACTCCATGTGGCCCAGCACCCTGATTCACCAGGCCGTCAGAGCACCCTTCAACGAAAATGCATTCATAGTTTCAAAGAACTCCGCTGAGTCATCAGGGAAGCTACCCCCCATGTGCAAGTCTATGGCTGGGGACATTATGCTGCTCTCCTCTTCAGCCCTATCCGATTACAGCATGATTCGTTATGCGACATTGAGGACATGCCCTCGAGAGGGGTCGCTGTCCACATGGATGACGTGGTGGACAAGGAAGACGAGCTTGAATTTCTCGATGGAGACTTACCCCCAGAGGGAGTACCTCCACTAATAGACCCATCAGGGAGGGTTACCCATCAGTAGAGGAACCTTCTAGGCCTCCATCTACCCACCGAGTCGCTGGTACTCAGTCAAAATGCCAGTAAGGGTAAGGAGCACATCGGAACTGTCAAGCACTCCGACCCGTCCGCCTCTGTACAGAAGACGGGTGAAGATCCCGAGAAGGCCGTGTTACGCCAGCAGCATGATGAGCAGAAAAGGCTGGTTGATGAACTCCTGGCCAAGCGCGCTGCAGAGCAGCACCCGACTATGGTAATCCCAAGCCGGGGCAGCAGGGGCAGGAACAATTCCCCCCCTAGTGAGATGCCTCCGGGAAACCCTTCTCATGCTATTTCCGTAGACAAGGCAGAATCTGTAACTCATGGTAAGAGGGTGCGATACGTCTCGCCAAACCCTCCTGAACGATGGGGAAATCTTAGGAATCCAGCCCGGGTTCCCCCAGCTGCCCCACCGGCTATTCCGCCATTCGCTCCACGAGCTGCTGAAGCCATCTACCATGTCGAAGAACCTGGAAACGCACTTGTGATTAGAGATCCCCGTCAAGACAGCGACCCCAACCTGGATGATCTTATAGCAGCACTCATTCCCCGCCTCGAAGTGTTGGAAACACGGCAAGTGGCGGTCCCACCGGATGGGAAGCCATATCCCGCGTGGGTGGATGATATGCCCACACCCCCAGGTTTTGAGAACCCCACTTTCTTGCCCTTCAATGGGATAGGGGACCCGCCGCAACACTTGGCCAACTTTTCTTCCAGGTGTGGCCCAATGCTGGGGACTCCGGCCCTGGAAGAAGCCACCGAGCTCTGATGTTTCGTGAAGACATTGGAGGCCCCCGCATTCATCTGGTACAACCAGCTCCCTATCGGATCGGGGACCGGTTGGGAGGATCTCCGTCGACATTTCCTATACCAGTTCAGCTCCACCACATGAAAGACCAGCATCGCAGACCTCTTCAAGTGCACGCAAAGTCCTGATGAGCGAGTTGCGGATATCATCCCCCGGTGGAAGGGACTTACATACTCCCTCGACATGCCACTAACTTAGAAGAAATTACTGAAGATGTGTGTAGGGAACGTTAAAACAGAGCTGGTTCCTTCCCTGATCACCCATAACTACCCTGGAGGGTTCCGGGATCTCTCAGATAAGGCTCAGCGCCTCGAGGAAGCTCTGCAAGAGGAAGGTCAGGCACATTTGCTGACCCATGTGATCCCAGACAGGAGGTCTGCCAAAGACGAACCCGCCACGGTGGCCCAAATAGAAGCCCCCAGGCTGCTGGAATTACTGCCAGCGACATCGGCCCCGCAACCCCGCAGAGGTCCTCCACCTCAAGCGCAGGCTCCTGCCCAGAAGCGACCGCCTCAGAATCGACAGGTTCCCTCGTGCAATGCGCCACCACCACTTAGGCGAGACAATCAGGCGCCACCTCCTTGGAAGGCCCCTCCGGTCCCTCGTCAGGGCCTGGCCCCCAAAGCCCCCTATCCATAAAGAAGGCACCAGACCTATTTGTTCAACGAAAATCAGGTCTCTGGCTACTTCCGAAGTGCTCTAGAGCAAGGGATTGTGCGCCTACCCAAGTGCAGAAGGCCGACAGAGGCGAATCTCACCGATCACCCCAACTACTGTCCTTATCATCAGATTTTGGGGCACACCCTCAAGAAATTATATATGTTTAAAGAATGGCTTCAAGACCAGGTCAACAACAACATAGTCAAGTTGGGCCCGGCACCAACACAAGTAGCAGGTGTCTTTGTAGGGTAAGAGATCGGTAGCGACAGCGAAGGCGAGTGGCAGCAGGTTCCTAGCCATGGGTCCTAGAAATACAACAACTGGATGGATCGATAAATCGTCTCTCATTCCCATGGTGTCATTCAATAATTACTGAATCAATCGGAGCCTTCAGGGGAAGTATCCATTACCTCTGCATCATCTTCGCAGCCAACCTCTTCTCAAAAGGGCAAGCAGTGACGACTCAAGAAGAAGCAACGCGCTCTACCACTGTCGTCATCATCCCACACTCTTGGTGACTTTATGACACATGAAATGGGGATTCCTCCTAGAATTCTCCCGGTGGTGGATGACTCATCGAGCGACAGCCAGGCGTACGCTTCGGTTAACACCGTGGAGCTGGTAAAGCCCTATATGACTCCCGACGAGGGGGAACGCCAGGTGAGCCTCCCCAACTTTTCCAGCCGACATCAACGTCAATGGAACCACAACCAAGCCGGTCGTCGAGGCATGTCAGCGGGCACTCTCAGTCAGGTCGTGCATTCTACTGAGACCAGACAACAGGCTCTGCGCAGAGCTCAGTACACGCAACCTCATCTGATTCACTCAGTTCTACCTCCACCTTCGTTTGTGCTACTAGATCAGGTAGAGCTGCCTCGTCCGTATCACATTCAGTCTTGCCCGGCTACAATCCAATCTCCGCTGTCTGATCCTAATACTGTTACTACTCTCCAGGTTTCAACTAGTAGGCTATGGGATGTGCCCAGAACTAGCCAACCGCTGGTTCAACCAGTGGGACCTGTTATGCCTCCAACTGCAGAACGACCTCCTCTAAGCAGAGGCTCGCGCTTGGCATGAAAGTATGATGTCTTGAAGCACCTGGTCGGCATTCCAGCAAGTCTTTCTATCCTTGAGGCCCTTCGCCTATCGTCTGAAATGCGTGAAGCCCTTGTTGAGGCCCTAAAAATCCCCCTTCAGTTTCAGACGGAGGTAGCAGTTGCAGAAGCCTTCAACGCCATGGCAATTGAGAACGCCAAATACCAGGCAATTATCTCATTCTCCGGTGAAGATGAAGACCCTCCCATATAGGGGCATATTCTCCCACTGTACATCATTGGCCACTTCAATGGTGTGGAAGTCCACCGTTGCCTCATTGACACGGGTTCTGGGATCAACCTAATCCCGAATCGGACACTGTGAAAGATGGGTCTGTCTGAAGATGATTTGACGCCCTCCGAATTCAGAATCCAGGGATACAACAGGACCGAGCAATCCCCAGTCAGCAAGATCCTCCTAAATACCCAGTTTAGCGGCCTAATTGCCAGCACAGAGTTCATAGTTGTCTCTCAGGACACCGCCTACAATGCATTGATGGGTAGTCCATGTCTCCATCTGTACGCCGCGGTCCCTTCTTCGTATCACTAATTCCTCAAATACTCCTTCAATGGTCGATTAGGCTTTCTCCAAGGAGATGCGTCTCCTTTCGCCTCTTGTGAAGCTCCCTATCTTGATGCCGATTATTACAAGAGAAAGGATAAGCAAGTCCTAGTAAGTGAGGATGAACCTACCCTGGTCAGAAGTGATCCATGGGAAGGCCTAGATGATGCCTACATCTTCCCGATCCATCGATTGGAGGCCACGACCCCGGACATGGGACTGTGTTTTGTTGTTTCAGGTACGCAAGGAAGGCGTGTGCCCATGTCCAAGCGACGACGGAAAATCATTTCGTACTCCTACACCAACCAGGTTCAGGTGATCCAGGAGCCTCCTACCCCTATGCGATACTAGAATGTCAAGCATATGAAAACGGCGGTATGTCATACGTGTCTCTTCCGTCGGGCTGGAATCAACCGACTCTGGCTGACGCGTCACCACTGCTTTGATGTCATCAAATGTGGCCCCTTAGGCCAAAGGCCAAATGGGATAGGATCGACTGCCTCCATTGCTATGGTCTCAGGGGTGAGTGGGTCTCCTGATATGATGACCACTGCTGCCCAAGCCGACACCAGCATCCCGTCAGGGTTTGATAGCCCATAGGAAGCCTCCTTTGCAGGAAACACCTCCACGGGTGGAGAGAAAGATCTGGAGGATGCTCCCCCCGCCATTGAGGAAGGTATCTCTACCACGGTTGAAGAACTGGTATAGGTGATCCTTGGTAGCGAGGCAGATCTGAGACCCACATTTATCTGTGCAGCCATGTCCCCCGAGGAGCAGCAGCGGTACATAGACTTTCTCAAGAAACACCGTGATGTGTTTTCCTAGAGTTACAATGAGATTCCATGACTAGATCCCCAGGTAGTCGTTCACCACCTGGGCCTCCCATCAAACCATCACAGGATTAAGCAGCCTCCCAGAAAGATGCACCCTTCTCACGGTGCTATGGTTAAGGCCAAAGTTGACAAGCTTATCCAAGCCAACTTCGTCAAAAAAGTCCAGTACCCCAAGTGGCTTGCCAACATTGTGCCAGTTAGGAAGAAGAATGGGCAGATCATGGTCTGCATTGACTTCTGCGACCTCAATCGCCACTACCCAAAGGATGACTTTCCCCTCTCGGTGACCGAGTTATTTATTGATGCCACGTCCGGGTTCCAAGCTCTCTCTTTCATGGATGGTTATTTCGGGTATAACCAGATCCGGATGGCCCCCAAGGACGAGGATTCCACTGCCTTCATGGCTCCCCAAGGTACCTTTTGTTACCAGGTTGTGCCCTTCGGCCTGAAAAATGTAAGTTCCACTTATCATAGGGCCATGCATCACATATTCAGGCCGATTCTTGGGACGCTGGTGGAATGCTATGTGGATGACCTAGTGGTCAAATTGCGCCATCTCTAGGACCATCTCAAAGACCTTGAGAAAGTATTCGGTATCCTCCATTCCCACCACCTGAAGATGAACCCATTAAAGTGTGCCTTCAGGGTCACCTCTGGGAAGTTTCTTGGATTTGTGTTTAGATATCGGGGTATTGAGATCGACCCAGAGAAGATCAAGGCCATCAACCAAATGCCTCCCCTGAGCAATATTCGGGAACCTCGAGGTCTCCAAGGCCACTTAGCATATATATGCCGGTTCATCGCGAATCTGGCCGGAAAGTGTAAGCCCATTTTCCCGGCTCGTGAAGAAGGGTGCCGCCAACGAATGGGATAAAGGGTGTCGGAACGCCGTTGAGGAAATGAAGCAGTACCTGCTCCAAAATCTTGTTTTCATGCAACCAGTCTCCGGAAAGCCGTTGTTCCCTTACGTGACTTCCCTGGAATGATCCCTCGGTGCACTTCTCACCCAGAAGAATAACGAGGGTATGGAGAACATTCTCTACTATCTCAACCACATGATTCTTGATACGGTGATCAGATACACCCCTATCGAAATGGGATGCCTTGTGCTCATTTTTGCTGTAGAGAAGTTGCAGCATTACCTGCAGCACCATGAGGTAAAATTGGTCTCTCGGGTAGACCAACTGAAGTACATCCTGAACTGCCCCATGTTGACTGGCTGACTAGCAAGGTGGGCGGTGATCCTCCAGAAGTTTGATATCAGGTTCGTACCACATAAGGCCATTAAGGGACAGGCATTGGCAGAATTTTTAGCTGCCCATCCACCCTCTGCAGATCAATCCTTGTACCTGGTTTTTCCTGATGATACGATCCTCTCCATCGATCGTGCCATCTCATGTTGGAAAATGCACTTCGACGGTGCCTCCCAAAGCCCCACTGGTAGGAGGCTCAATGATCCTAAGCTCAATAGAGTGGTCCTAGGTATCGTCGTCATCACCCCGGTGAAATCCATCATACCATACTTGTTCCTATTGTCAGAAGGTTGTACCAACAACGAGGAAGAGTACCAGGCTCTCATCACCGGCCTCAAGTTGGCTCTCGAGATCGACGTGCCCCATCTACATGTGAAAGGAGATTCCAAGCTGGTAATCAAGCAGGTCAATGGAGATTATGTCATTAGGAAGCCGTATCTTGTGCCATTGATGGAGTGCACCCTCCACCTAATGGCCAAGTTCTCTTCTCGACCAGAGGTCACCCATGTCCCTTGGTCACATAAAGGTCGAGCTGACGCTTTGGACAGATTAGCTGCATCGCTCGCGGAACCCAAGCCAAATGATTTGATCAAACATGTGGCACACCAGAGAGTCATTTCCCCCGTCACCCAAGAGGACAATGACGGTCTTTGGGTAAGTCATCTCACAGCCGGACCCTCTATGTCTGGGGTCCCGGGTTCTTCAGACACAGTGGTTGAAGCCACTCCTGACTGGAGGGCACCTTTTGTCGAGTATCTCCAAAATGGTTTCCTCCCGGATGAACGGGCCGAGCGCAAGTGAATCCGATGCCACGAACTGCAATTTACCCTCCAGAGTGGTCCCAGTCTTGAGTAGATCCTCTATAAACGGCGATTAAATGGTGTTCTCCTCTATTGTATTCAAGAACTCAAGATTTCTTAGGTTATGTAGGAGGTTCACGTCAGTTCCTATAGTGCCCATCAAGATGGGCCAATGTTGTCCCACCAAATCTGGAGGTTGGGGTATTTTTGGCCCTCTATGATCCATGATTGTATTGAGTTTTCCGAGAGATGCCACGTGTGTCAAGTTCATGCCAAATTCCTGCATCGGCCGCCAGAACCCCTCTACTCCACCAGGTACTCTTGGCCATTTTCAGTGTGGGGACTTGATGTAGTGGGACCATATCCACAAACAACATCTCGCCAGTGTAGGTTCATCCTAACTGCTACAGATTTACTCTCCATGTGGGAAGAGGCAGTTCCACTCAAAGAGGTCAAGGCCCATTCCATCGTCGACTTTGTGAGCTCCAATATCATCCACCGATTTGGGGTCCCTCACAATGTCCTCACCGATAATGGCACCAACTTTCGAGTGGCTGATCTGAAAAAATTATACGCCAAGTACAATATTCGTTCAAACCATACCTCTCGCTATCATGTACATGCAAACAGATAAATCGAGGCATTCAACAAGACCCTCTCTAACATTCAGCAGAAAATGGTTGGTCAGAACATGAAAAGTTGGCTAGACAAGCTCCCAAACGCCCTCTGGTCTTATCGAACGACGACTCGCAATTCCACCCAGGTGACCCCATATTCCTTGGGGTATGGGGCTGAGGCCATCCTACCCATTGAGATCCAACTTCCATCATTACGCACTACAGTCTATAACCAGCAAGTGCCAGATGCGGTGGCCAAAATCCATCTAGCTGAATTGGAAGCACTGGATGAGAACAGGCTGCATGCCCTACAAAATCTGGAAAGACATCAGAATAAGATAGCAAGGGACTTCAACAATAAGGTTCACCTTCGCTATTTTCTGCAGGGCGATCTGGTATTGTCCCTTCGAGCACCAATGATTCTTTGTAGGAAATCACCCAAGCTAGAGCCCAAATGGGAAGGACACTACGTCATCCACAAGGTTTACCCAAATAGAGTATACTCCTTGGCAGAGACGAATGGTGAGTGCATAACTACTCCCAACAACGCCAATTTCCTCAAGCGGTACATTGCCTAGGGCGACATTGTCCTGCACGACATTAAACTGCACCATCATCCTGCATGACGTTAAATTGATCATCTTTTTCCGTCATGACGTTAAACTGCACATATGGTCCTACACGACCTTAAATTGCATCCTGGTCCTGCAAGACGATAAACTGGAAAATGGTCCAAGCTCTATGACCTTAAACAAAGATCTCTCTCCGTTCTTACCATAGGACGTTAAACTGTAAGCCGGTCAGGTCTCCCTAACTGCGGCTCAGTCTCAGGCCCTTGGTTTTCCATGACTCACTCTCTTGAGGGGTTGTACGGTGTGGTGTGGGACTACGTCCTCATTCACGTCGGCTTACTCGCCATATCGTACATATCCCCAGATGAGATGTGTCCGTAGTCCTATATGACGTTAAACTGTGCTTCTAGAACTATGTATGGCTTGATTCCCATCCTAATGGGATACATAGGAATGCTCAGACGTCTCGTCCTGAGCCCAGCCCCGAGATCTTCTCTTTCACTATCCCCCTAGGTATAGTTTCCTTGGAGGATCCTTGCATGATGAGGAGTATGCTTTCTTAGCCCCGCTCATACAATGATTATAAGGGACTCACCATGTGCCCACTCCCGTTCTTCTATCCTCCCATGTCCTCACCACATGACGTTAAACTGCATGGCCTTCAAGAACTACGTATGGCTTGATTCCCATCCTAATGGGATACGTAGGAACGCCCGGAAATTTCGTCTGTTGGCCCAGCCCGAAAGCCAAAATCTTCCCCTTGGGTCAAGGCATATGGCGTGGTGTAGGATTACATCCTCTTTCGCGTCGGGTTACTCACCATGCCGTACACCTCCCCAGATGAGATATAGTTATCTCTTTCCCCGTCCTCATTGCAAGACGTTAAACTGCAAATTGGGATGACATTCTTGACCGAGTCTTAGCCTCAAGCCCCATGGCCTCCTTGGGCCCCTGTCCCTCATCCTTACTGCAAGAAATTAAACTGCAAATTGGGCAGGCCTTCTTGACCAATGCCTAACAATTAGGCCCCTTGGCCTTTTCGGGCCCCCGACCCAGGTCCTCTCTTATGAGAGTGTATGGTGTGGTACGGGATTATGTCCTCATTCACGTCGGTTTATTCGTTATACCATACACTTCCTTTGTTTGGGAGTATATTACTCCCCTCCTCGTCCCACATGACGTTAAACTGCATCTAGAGAACTATGTGTGGCTTGATTCCCATTCTCATGGGATACGTAGGATCACTTGAATGTCTAGGCTTCGGGTCTAGCCCCATCTCTCGGGAATCTTTATCCCACCTTGGCCCCTTGGTCTACCCTTCCTCCACGAGGGGATTATACAGTGTGGTATGGGACTATGTCCTCATTCACGTCGGTCTTATAATAACCACGCCATGTGCCTCTCATTCTCGAGCTATTTCATCGACCCTTTTCGACGGTTCACCAATGTGCCTAAGGGTACTCCGGTTTATTACCTGGAATGCCAGACTTTACTCGGACACATCGGCACCCACATTCCAGGCTTTCTGTATCCCTGCATCAGGGCTTCTGTCATCTTTCACACCCGGAGGGACCCCCAATAACGGCCTGGATGCAACGCCCAAGGGCTCTCCTACCGTTACGGGCCAACACCCCCAAGGGTTTTGGACAACAAATCGATAAATTCCCACGTTGCGAATACGGTCAGCAGTCGATGCTCGTTTGTTGTTCCCACTTCAAGCTAACGCGATATAGATATTTTTTTCCACCACAGTCAACAGTTATCCTCCATCACTACGCCAAAATCCCATTAAGCACAAAATGTTGGTTACACGATTCATATCCTTTTCCAGTCTCATCATGTCCAAGTAGTGTTTCGGAACTCTTGGTACTATTCCTCCGTGCACATCTACGCGTTAGGGGACAAAGCCGTGTCAAAGGTGTCCTTCTGGGCTCTTCACCGACTCCCCCTAATGGGATGTTTCGGGTATTGCGATAAAGATCTTCCCCCCTTGTTTCCCATACCGAGTTTAACTCACATGGGCTTAGGGATCGGGCTGAGGTCTATGCTTACCTGGAAAGTTGTCACCCACCCATGGTCCGAGCTCTAAGACCATAAACTAAGATCTCCTTGGAACTATGTTCAACCAGAACTCCCATCCTCATGGGATACGTAGGACCACCCGAACGTCTCATTTTTGGTTCTAGTTCATCTGGGAGCACGTCTATCCCCTGTTACCATTCACCTCTATGTGGGCCCCTCGGCCTAAGGTTCCTCTCTCGGGACTGTGTACGGTATAATGTGGGATTATGTCCCCATTCGTGTCGGTTATGCCGCACGACACCATACACATTCCGCTCCTAGCATCGTCTATGATACGCTTGCGCTACATGACGTTAAAATGCATGCTTGGTCCTGTCACACAACCCTAAACTGTGACATTATCATCCAGGCCGCACGACGAAAAACAACACTGCATTGTGATGACCTCGTTGTAGAGGACCTCACGTTGGGTATTTGTCACGTGCCATGCCATTTGTCAATGCCTATCATGACAAGATTCTTATGGAGACACCAAGGCCTGCTACCCTAGGCCTATCGGTTCAAACAAAAAAACCACTCACCTTAAAGGACAAACAAGATTTATCAAATTCTTCTTCTTTTAGTGAAAGGGCCATGCCCACACTTCCCTTTTTCCCTGGCACTGGTATCTTACCATGTCACCCTTCAGAACTACATATGCCTTGATTCTCATCCTCATGAGATACGTATGAGCATCTGGGCACTTCCTCGCAGGCCCAGTCTAACCTTCATGTTCGGTCCCTAGACTTGAGCATTTCCCCAGAGAACACATTGTAAGTAGGGCATAGGTCCTCATTCACGTCGGGTTTTGTAACCTCCTTTCCATGTTTCACCTGCTCCCCTTACCAACTCATGGTCCAAATTCTACGACCCTAAACTATGATCTCCCTGTTGGAGAGGACTCTCCTCCCTCTATTTAATACATCTCATTGTCGTATTCAGATGTGTTTTGACAAAGAGCCCAAAGTATGGGATTTTCATATGGACATTCCCCTCATCCCATGACCAAGCTTCGTGTGCTTGCTATTTGGATCCTCATCCTCTTCCACATCCAAAAGGACCCTTGGACGACATGGATACTAGGATTAAGGGCTCTCCATGGAAGTTGGGCCTAAGGGATCTCCTATCGTCTCGGGCCAATGTCCCTAAGGATCTCTGACAACATTTGCGACATGGTCCCGTGTTTCGAACATGGTCAACGGTCAACCCTCATTTGTCTATCCCCATTCTTGTCTAATGTGATATGAATGCTGCGTTTCTTTCACGGTTAACAGTTATCCTCTATCGTCACGCTATCGTCATTGTGATCCAAATCTCGAGTGTCACGATTCACACATTTCCACTTCCTCATGTTCAAGTGGAATTCCATCATATTCGGCTCTATCTCTTCGCGAATCTAAGTGCGCCACATGGTCTTGTTAGTATCATGGGGCTGGTATTCACCGAGCATCCCATCACCCTAACCTTCCCTTTTCTGTGTTGGGAAAGTCCCACCACTACTTGTTTCCTACATCGAGCATGACTCACGCAGGCATAGTAGTTTTGGAAGGATGTGTACCAACACGACCAGGCTTCTCATCGTCCTGCATGACGTTAAACTATGCTTATAGAACTATGTGTGGCTTTATTCCCATCCTCATAGGATACCTAGAGACACCCTGGTATTTTTCATAGGGTCCAGCCTATAGGAATTTTCCTATCCATTTTTCTCCAGAACTACATATGGCTTGATTCCCATCCTCATGGGGTACGTAGAGACCCCCTGGTATTTTGCCTAGGGTCCAGCCCATAGGAATCATTAATACTATCCTTCCCCTTTTTGGCCCCCGGGCCGTACCCCTCACTTGAGAGGCCCTGTCCCAAAGAAGGAAGGATCCATAACCAAACTGATGCACCCATCTGGCATACTCCCACCATAGTGGTGTAACTACCCGAGTGTTGGATTTTGTTCGGACAAACCATTGCTCCATATTCCACGCTTTTCGTACCCCTTATTCAGACCCTCGTCCCCTTTCATGACTGAAGGGACCCCTTAACGGCCTGGTCCCATGCCGAATCGGCTCACCTACCGTCCTGGTCCAATGTTTCGGAAGACTGGTCGTGTCTGAAAGGACCCCCTAATAGTATGGATGCTTGACCTAGGGTCCACCAACTGTCCTGGGCCAACGTCCCGAAGGATTGATCGACAACATTTGTGACTTGGTCCCATGTTTCAAACATGGTCAATGGTCGACCCTCATTTGTTGTCCCCATTTCAGGCTAACACAGTAATGATATCGTTTCTCCGCCACAGTTAATGATTGTCTTTTATTCTCACGCCATCCCCACAGTGTTCCGAATCTTGGGCATCATGATCCGCACTTCCCATTTCCATATGTTCTGACCGATTTCAGTGCCCCTGGCGTTGCACTGTTCATGAATAAGAGCACGCTAAAGAAATTGTAATTCTGCTGTTCTGAGAACCTCCTTCTCCGGCTAGCCCTCTCCCACTTTCCAGAAATTCGGACTGGTTATCCAAACCCCGGATGCCCGAAGATTATTTTCCATTCCCATGTCTGGTGGGACGATGAGGCAACTATCTCCTGTTTCTCACATCGGGATTGACCTACGTGAGCTTGGGGAATTGTTTTTGGACGTTTTTCCAACATTTCATGGATGTAATGAACTGATGCAAATAGTTGAAATCGCACGTGCTAGGGTATTTAAAAGAAGAAAAAATTGAAGCACGAAAGTACCATTAAAAGGTTTGTAATTTGTTAAAATACCCAGGGGTCGACTCCCCCCATGGATGGGTTGACCCCGTCAAAAGAACGTTGTAGCTCTGCCACCCTTCGGCTTGTGGCGTCCAAGACTTGATGCCGCCGACTCAGCTCCCGGTCCTCCTCAGTGGAGGCGGGGTGCAGTTCATCAGCCTTAGCTTTGGCCCTCTCTACGCCAGCCTGAATGGCAGCCATATTTTCAGAAGCCCACCTCATATGGTCTTCTGCCTCTTCCAGTTGGGTCTTCAACCATGAGATCAGCTCAGATTGTGCATTAAGAGAGGCTGAGTGCTCATCCACCCGAGTCTACGCCTGTTGTACCTCGCCTTCAGCCTCTTGGAGCTTCTTGATGTTGGTCGCCTTCCTCGGCTGCCAGCCCACGCTGAGCCCGCGATCATACTCCCGGATCTGGTTGGCCATGAGATCTCAGATGAGCGCATGAGGATGTTGGGCATCCACTCCCCCAGTGCACAGTTCCCGCAGCCACGAGAGAAGCCTATCCATTTTGTTCAGCCATAGTCTTTGGCGGGTGTCCTTGATGAAGCACGTGATTAGCTTCCACGATCGGTGGTGGAATATGTTGTTGTCATCTTCATCAAAGGTCGTTTCGTCCCAGTCTACACGATTGGCAGGCTCGTACGCATGATACGCCAGCAGGAAGTCCTTGGCAGGATCTGAATCTGGTGTTGAATCTGGCACGACATCTGGCGTTGGGGCAGGCGTGACGAAACTTGGGTCGCCCGATTGATCCTCATCTCCAGACTCCACTTCAATAACCTCTGGCACGACCCTACTGGTAGCCCCGTCAGTGATATTGTGTGTTGTAGCTCGGGGAGACAGGGGGACTATCTCCACCATCACCGGCATGCCCCTAGGAGGGATGCCACCGGACATCCCGACCAGCATTGGCGCAGAAGCCCATGCCAGTCGAAGAAATGTATGACAGAGAGGGACACAAACATTTGTTGGCACAATCTACATATGACAACAATGAATCCAGTAGTGTAAACTTATGGAGATCGATCTTCTGGTGCTTCTCTTGAGTCGATGTTGACGGGACCCCAAGGCGTGGCCCTCTATATACTTTTGGAAGGTCTAGAGATTCTTGAGGAGCCACCTCAGGTGCTCTGGCCCCACCAGACGCAGAACTGGATGCAGCCGTAGCGGCAGGTTCTAAAGTTCCTGCATCGTCACCTGCCAAGGGGCGAGAGCGAGGCCTGCATACAAGTTCCTCTTGCATGGTTCAAACATCGATGAGAAATCCATGATGGCTCGAGAATGGACCGTAAGGAAAGAAGTTCGGAATGCTACCTCGAGAGCCTCTGCGAAATCATCAGAATCTGAGTCTTGGTCTCCGAATTCGCCCTCCTCCAATGGGCTCCCTCCGCCAGCCTCATCCTCCCAAGAGGATCCCTCTGATTCTTCCGGCAGGGGGAAGCGCTCCCTCAGATTGCCAGCCGACAGATGTTGAGGGACCGTCCGATCCAGCAGTACCATCACTCGGTCTGTCATTGGGCGTGGGACACCACTGGAGTGAACGTAGTCCTCCAGCTCGTCCAAGTATTGCTCCGCCTCCGCCGAAGACACCGTGAAACCATCCTGAACTAGGCCTATGCCCGGTAACTCCATCCCATGGTGATTCAAGTGTGCCCACATCTCGGGTGGACTGAGGAATTGTCGGTTGACATCACAAATGTCCCAGGCCTCCGGGAAGACTGCATCCTCTTCCATGTCGATATGACGCAGCCGCTTACCCAAAGCCTGAGTGGATATCCTACGAAATCCCCTCGGTGGTCGTCCCTCTGGAAGGCCATGGTCTTCCAGAATCACCAGATCCGCCACTGCTGCCACACCCTCGGCCGGTGCGGGTCTCGCCGCCACCGCGAGAGGCCCTTGCTGCCCTCCAACCCTGACCTCGGGATAGAGGAGGCCCGCTTTCACCAACCCGAATAGTTGGTTGCCTCAGCATCTCCCCCAGATAAGCAGACTTCCATCTAATGGCATACTCCCTCACCAATCCAAAAGTGGCAGTGGATGCAGGCAATGAAATTCGCATCTTCCCGTCTTCCCATGTGAACATGAGCCACATCTGCCTCATCACACACGGGTGCTCCTCGTGACACACCTCCTAGTAAACCTGCAGGGTCAGCCGCTAGAGGCACCGAAACTGCCTCACAAACCGATGCGGGGTGTACGGTTCACAGAGCGGCTCACAATCCACTCGTGCCACCAAAACTCTACCACGAAAGGCCAGGAGATAAGCTCGATGCTCTTCCATTACCTTCCCGTCGTCAGTGAGTATCCCCGTAGGCAATGGAAATGGGTGGAAGTTAAACTCATCCGCCCTCCACACCCAGTTCGGCACCATCGACATGGTCAGTTAGAATGGGATGCTCCTGACCGCATTCAGAATGGAGGGGTGGAAGTTTGATCATGGCGGTGAGATAGGGTTTGGATACACATAAATCCCCCTAATGTGCATCATGATCCACCCATACAGAAGGTGGAAGGGCCCGCATATCCTAGGCGGGTTCTTTCCCTCGCTAACATGCCGAAGCATCCTGTACAGCTTGGCGAGCATTGGAATCCCCAGATTGACCCGCTACCTCATGGCCAACACCGATGCCATGATAAACGAGCTGGGCCGCACCCCCATGCTCGTATCCCTCACTGGTAGGATCCAACCACAGATAAGGGATGCGATGAACGCTGTCAGCCTGACTATCGGTTGTTGTTTAGTGATGACACTAAAACCCCAAATCTTCCATTGGATGTCCTCCAAGACCCGCCAATACGAGTGCTCCTTGCCCCATTGATCCGCCTTCAGACAAGTTCGAGTCCTCGGAGGAAACTCTCGATTATCCGGGAAGTTCAGGAACCGCTCAAACCACTTCTTAAAGTGGACATCCCTCACTGCTTCCTTGTCCTCTCCAGGGACCAGTGCCATCAGCGCTGAAGCCAGTCACATCATCTACTCTGTATCCTCCCACATGCTCATGATAGGGAGGAACTCATCATACATGGCCCCCATGATCGGAACCCCCGAAATCTGGTGTATATCCCATAGGCTGATGCCCACCTCCCCATGGTGCAGGTGAAAAGTATTGGTCCTAGACGACCATCTACTCAGAAGCTCTGGCATCAGCTCTTTCTGTTGGTAAATGTGGAATTGGAAGGCCCATGCCGCCTCATACAAACCCACTCTCCTCAGCTCAGCCCCAAACTCCTCTCATGAGGCACCTACCTAGTAGGCCCATGCCCAGTCATTGGAGAAGTTTCCGCCCTGGTGCAGGTACCACTCATCGGACCACCCCTTCTTCGAATCATGCAAAGCCGCCTTCAGCATGGTACGGTATAGAGGAGGGGACGTCACCGATTTCAGTGGCTTCCCGTCAATATTTTTCACATGGTTGTAGAGACAGTCGGCGGTGATGGGTGTGAAGTCCTCCTGCGCATGACCATCGGTCGTCCTAAACCACTGGCGCTGGCATGGCGTGCTCCTTAACCAGCAAGCCGGCAAATCCATACTCACCTCAGGGATGAAGACGTCATCCCTCAGCCCGAAGCCATACAAGGGAAGCTTCTTGCACTACGGATAGTTATTATGACCCTCTGATAGCAGTTCTGTCAAAGAAGTATGGTCCAAGTGGCTTCAGACCATCTCCCCTAGGCCCGGGCAGTTATCCATCTCATCCCTTTGGGCGGCGTCTGTAAGGACCCCCAATACATCCTCTCGATGGGCCATTTCGGTTTCGGCACACGAAAAAGGATTTTTTCGGGCTGGATCGTGAAGCTTTCTCGCGAAGATCCCTCACGAATCTCGGGCACAAAACCAAGCCGTAGAGGCTGGCCTAGGCCGGCAAACAGAAGTTCTCTTGGCGCGGTCGCGGAGTCGGAAACTCACGGTTCGCCGCGAAGCTCGATTCGCGGAGAGCAGACGTGGAGTACATGGAGCTTCGTGAAGTCGAGAGCACAAAAGGACAAAAGGCGCGAGAGGAAAAAAGGGAGATCAGCCCCCTATTTATAGGCGGCGACCCTGGAGCTTCGCGGCGCGTCCCGCCCATGCGGAGCATCGCGGCACGTTCGGACCGCATTGCCACCGGTAGCACCGCGGACCTCTTCGCGAGGCCGCCTCGTGAACCGCCGGTAATTTTGGCGATTTCCCTCAGACTTCGAACCTTCGTCCCTCCGTGGCTCCAAGTCTGAGGGGGGAATTTTTTGGCGCTAAAATATTGCACGAAAAGAAGGGACGGAAAAGAAGCCCTGCACGCTGCCGCGCGAAGCTCTGACGCGAAGAACCCCCCGAGCCTCGTGGCCACCGCGACGCACAAGAGGCGGTACCACTCTGTGAATGCCCTAACGTTCGCGAGCCCACCGCGAAGACCGTGAGGCAGTACCACTCCGAAAACTCCCTGACGTTCGCGCGCCCGCCGCGAAGACCGTGAGGCGGTACCACTCCACTAACGCCCTGATGTTCGCGAGCCCACCGCGAAGCGCCCTCCGCCCTTTCGCGCCGCGTGAGTTCTTCTCCGCGGTGCCGCTTGCCTAAAAATACTGGGTTCCCCCTGAGCCTAGGGGAGGGACGATCCGACCTTTCGGCTTCTCAACTCCTGAATCGCGAAGCACCCTTTTCCTCTGGGAATCATGAGCTCTGCGAGGTACTTCTACTTCATGAGATGCCTTCTCCTTGTCTCGTCTTGAGCCCCTCTTCCGAGAGGGATTCCCTTTGCGAAGACTAAGGGCATTCGTGAAGGAAGGGGATTCCCAAGGGAACTCGGGCAGCCGCGGAGTGCTTATTCTTTGCGAAACACCCATCTTTTCCTAGTGATCCACATGCCAAGGCGGGGTCACTATACATCGCGAAGCACACTGCTTCTCAGCAACTTGCTTCACGAGGAACCTCTGCTTCGCGAGGCTCTGCTCCACGAATACTATTCCACTTCGCAAAGAACCTCCCATTCACACCACTACCCCATGCCAAGGTCGTGGCACTCCACTTCATGAAGCATACTCCTTTGCTTGGAAATTCCTCTTCTGGTGAGACCCTCCATGTTTTCACGATGTGATTTCAAAATCCCATGGACAACACCACCCGTAGCGTTGCTTCGCCTAATGCTTCTTCACATAGGCACGCTAACATCTATTGCTTCTTCGTATAACCACGCTAACGTGGACCCCGAGCCGCAGGACGTTAAACTGCCAAGCACGTCGTCCTCAACACACGATGTTAAACTGTGATCCGACCCCGTGCCTCGCACGCAAGGTCCCCCTAGCTCAGACATTCTTTACGCCACTCGTCTCCACGGGAATGGAATCACTCTCACATGGGATGATATCCTCCTTCTTAGAGTAGCGTATATCCACGAGAGAAGGGAAACAACCCTAGTATAAGCCCCAAACCTCTCTTGAGGAAGGTAGAACCCATGCACCTCCGTACTTCCCCACTTCCAAGGCCTGTGGAGGGCGCGATTGGGAACGAGGCACCTTCCATCTTTGGTCCCAAATACCTCTCATGCCGTGCTTTGTCGTACTTCAGGCCTCCTTATTGGAGTGAGTCCCAGCACCATGAGCCACCCAATGCATAAGCCCCTCTTCATTTCTCACGGACGCACCCTTCGCGATGTGATCGTCAGGTCTCTGCTGCCTCTTGTTTCTCACACCGAGCACGATTCACGTAGGCGTAGAGTAATCATTTTCCATGACAACACTCCGTCTAGCATGACGTTAAACTCTATACCCTCATCTGGAATGACGTTAAACCGCACATCCATTTGAACTATGAGGTCTTTGATCCATGTCAAGGCATGGTACGTAGGAAGCCTCCATGAGTTTCAAGCCCACCACCTGTCATTCATTCACGTCAGGTTCCACCCTCGTCCAGCATGATGTTAAACTGCATTCCAGTCCGACGACAAGCCATTGTGACCAACCCGAACTACGAGGACTTTGATCCATGTCAAGGCACGGTGCGTAGGAAGCCTCCCTGAGGTTCAAGCCCATCCCCCATCAGACCAAGGTCCCTCTTTCACGTCAGTTCGCCGATACCCACCACCATTCCCGAAGTACGAGGACTTTGATCCATGTCAAGGCATGGTACATAGGAAGCCTCTCGAGGTTCAAGCCCACCACCAGTCGACCTCCGGGTTCACCTTCACGTCGGTTCAACAACGAAGCCACCTTTTAACTATGAGGTATTTGATCCATGTCAAGGCATGGTATGTAGGAAGCGTCTCAGTGGTTCAAGTCCACCACCTGTTGTTCACTCCGACCTTCTTCACATCAGGTCACCAGCACCATGGAAGCCTAGTGTATAAGCCCCGCACCATCCGGACCAAGGTCCTCACCCACGTCTGTTCACTGATGAAAACCACCAAATAAACTGCGAAGTCGTTGATCTATGTCAAGGCTGGTATGTAGGAAGCCTCCACGAGGCTCAAGCCCATCATCCGGTCGTTCCGACCTCATTCACATCGGTTCACCCCCATCCCGCATGACTTTAAACTGTATTCCACACTCCCTTTGAACTAAGAGGACTTTGATCCATGTCAAGTCATGGTACGTAGGAAGCCTCACGAGGTTAAATCCCACCACCAGTGGACCCCCCGGGTTCACCTTCACGTCAGTTCTCTGACGATGTCTATCGGGCCAAGGTCCACCTTCACACTGGCTCGACGGCACCCTCCCGAACTACGTGGACTTTGATTCCCTACTACGGGGATATGTAGGAGGTCTCTTTGAGGCTCAATACCAATCTCACTATCGCCCTTCCGATAGTCCCATCTCAGTCCCCCTCCGTTTCATCCATCCATACATCATCCACCCAGATTCTCACCCGGACCTCCATATCCAGGCAAGATAATTCCATTCCGCTCCTCTTCACAACATTCAGGAAGCTGCCCATGGGTTGGCCCCAATATCGTCATCCCTTCAAGGGAAATTCATCAATCAGATCCACTCCATCTAGTGTTTTGATCAGGCCGATCCATCCTCGCTGGACGTTAAACTCGCGACCTACCTCGTGATAAACATGAGATGCCAGAGGAAAACCTCGAATGGCACGCCCTTGGCGTAACCGTCTCTGCTGGACGTTAAAATTGCGGCATACCCTATTTCAAACATAGGAAGGTGAGGAAATCCTCAGATATATTCTTATGGCATATAATTCCCCGCGATCGATGTGGGATGCCTCGGGCTTCCACGCCCTCGAGAAGCCCTATGACAAGGGACAAAAGATAGACGCGCCAGTTCCCCAGTGTTCAGACACGCTACTGATGCCTCGACGTGACTACTCCCCCAACTGAAGGTTACTGCCCTGACCGGACCCTTTGGAATGTCCTGACAGAAGTAGTGTAATTGACCAGCTTCCATGGAAACATGGCAGTGGGAAGAGTTTCATGAACAACATATTAAATCTACGAGGGAGACCCAGACTAGGTGACGAGTTCCGAGGAGGAATCCATAGAAGGAAGAACCGACATCCCATCATCCTAGTTTCAATCAAGGAGCAGATGTCCCTGAACAATAAGTGCATGTTGCCCGCCCTTGGAAAGCGGGAATGCAGGGCCACAGCAGCGCATCCTCCACAGACGGATGCGCGTGCCCCGACGAAAGCGTCGGAAACAGTTCCTTTTCAATTC
The DNA here is from genome assembly GCA_963277665.1 of Viscum album. Classification (NCBI taxonomy): domain Eukaryota; kingdom Viridiplantae; phylum Streptophyta; class Magnoliopsida; order Santalales; family Viscaceae; genus Viscum; species Viscum album. Next base: position 339,784,548 of record OY728131.1, read on the forward strand.
ATCACGATATGCATATCCAATTAAAGTAAACTACTATGTTTCTTATCTATTTTCAAGTACACACCTTAAAATATTTTAATACACCCATGTCTTCCAAAAAAACAATGTTATCATGGAAAAAAAATTTATATTATTTTCTATATTTATTGAAATTATTTTTCATTTACTTTTTTTAAAGACTCATTAACCATTATCCAAAAGACTCATTTATATGGTGATTTTTAAAAAGGATTTATCTAATGTTTTCATGTAGTCACATAAATTGGACATAATTCATCATGATATATGGCTATTTTTCCACTATTAAAGTACAAGAATGATTTAATACCTTATTTCATGGATATTATAATGATACCCACTTTGGTTATGCCTTATGAAATGATTATGAAACCCATTTCCTTCTATAGATAATCGATATATTTATTCTTTAGGTTTGATTCCTTTATGTGGAACCCATATGCATGTTCATGTTATGATGGTTGTTTTCAGATAGGGAACCAATACATTCGGTAATGTTTTAGTCTCACGAGATGTTATGTATGGTATTAAGGAGCTATCTTAATTCATGATGGGACTCCCTCCACCATGTATTGTTGTCTTGGTAGTTAGCCTTGACATATTTTTATATAATTTTTTATATTTACTCCACATTCCTATATTACCATGATCTTATGATTCCATATCCTATGTATTATTCCTTATGTGTTTATTATTAATACACATCTTTTATGTTATCACATTATTCCTTCTTACTAATATTATATGGGGTTTCAATGTTTATTTACTTATTATGCTTTTAATATAACCCCTTTCATATATGTATTCCCCAAGTTATCTTATGTTGTTTTAGGTGCTCTAGGGAATTTAATATATTTTTTGGGAGATTAAAAATAATAATCATTATTTTAGTTTCATATTTTCTAATTCTGTACCCATTATTTCAAAGACCCTAGTCTTTTCAATCATTGGATTTAATTTAATTGATACGTACGCTAAAAATATTGTAATAATATGTGTAATAGACATGGGTGACTATACTAGGTATCAGTGAATGTTTGGGTTTCATTTAAGAACTATAACTGGAAACCATTAGATATAACACTATGGATAAGTCTATGTATTGGAAATATTACCATTGATAATCTATATTGAAACATTAGGACTCATAAGTGAGGATAAAATTAAAATTTTTATATTATTCCAACTAAGTTAACAGTTTAATTTGTTATATTGTCATTAGCTGAGTATTAAAACTGTTAATTTTTTAATTACTTTTTTTAATGAAGGAAAATTTTAGAACTCATTCCAACTACCAATTTTATATGAAATGTGATTATTTAAATAATTATATTCTTAACATGATGGGATTGGGGGATCCAAAATTCATGAAATACATTCTCAATTAGCTCATGTTATAAATAATAACTTGAATCATGAGGAACACCCTCATCCACCTAAGAAAAGAGAAATATTTTTTTGAAACCTTTACGTGAAAAAGGCATACTACCTTTAGAGGATCTTGTGATCCCCTCATTATGTAAGACTAGAATAACTCTATTGAGAAGATGATCTCTATACTTTGATGATTAGAAGAAGAAAAATTCATACTAGTGTTTTTTAATTTTGATGGGGAAGCTAATCAATGGTGGTCACTAGTCCGGGACACAAATTCCATAGAAGAAATTAGTTCCATGTAATTAGATAGATTTATGAAAATATTTTTACATATTTATTTTCTATGAACTCTTCATATTAAAATGTAGAGGGATTTCTAAATACTGAATCAAAAGGGTGATGTGTTTTTATGGTTTATGATAAAAACATTACACGGATTACATGATATGCCTCTATCATTTTTGTGAACAATAATATCCACATGGATCCATTATTTAGTTGATTAATGTTGAGTCAATGAAAATCCATAGGGATTTGATAAAATGGATACTATGAGTAAATTTTACATTTTTCCAATTAGGATGATATAGGGATTGGTGATTCCTAGTGGTATCATTGTCCTAGGGATAAAAAGATGAAAATAGAGTTCAATATGGTGGAATCAATAATTAAATCCAATTAAGTAAGGAAAACCAAACATACCGCATTTAAAATTTATGGGAAGAAGCATCCAAGAAACTTTATAAAAGGAATTGATTGATTTTTCAAATGTGGAAAAGTGGGGAATTAGGAAAATCAATGATAAAGGGAAATAATGAAACATAGTAATGAGGAAGAAAAAAAGAAGGTTCAGATCAAATATATTTCAATAATTTAGTGTTTCAAATGTAATTAGCGTAAGAATTTTTTGAACCAATTCTCAATGCCAAGGGTTATCAATGATAATAAGTGAAAAAAACCTCTACATTCCACAGATCATTGAAATGAATATGATATCAGTGATGCTAATGTGGTTTCAAATAGTGATATGGTGACAAGTAATCTAGTTAGTCATTCAAGAATATAAAAGAAACTATTTTATTCTCGTTCTACTCATTGTTTATTATCATTCAATTTTAGTAGAACTATTAAATCACCACCTCAAAACATGGGTTTTGAAAAATACGTGATTATAAAAAATAGAGAAATTATTTTTTCTCAGGTATTTAAATCTTCCACAATAAATGTTTTTGGAATAAACCTCCCAGAAAATTTCACCTTACTTCTTTTAGTGGATTTTTATGTTATATTTTGAATGAATTGGCTATCTTTTTATAAAGACAGCATCAACTATCAAGAAAGGGCAATCAATATTCACAACCTAAGTCATCCTCTAATTTATTATAAGTGTAATAATGAGGATGAATCTTCTTTTGAATCATTATAACAAGTTCAGATATTATTACCTTATAGAAAAGAATATCTAGATCAAATGATTGGGACAAAGGAATGATCATGCTTGAATACATGCCCACCATGAGGGCCAACAATGATGTGCTCCTGGACTAATTTCCCATTGTTCCCCTTGAACAATAGGTTCAGTTCTGAATTTAAATTATACCTAGATCTCAACCAATATCAATAATTCCATGGGGAATATAAACTATTTAGTTTGAAGGAATGAATAAGTAGTTACAAGAGTATCTGATCAAGGGTTTCATATGATCAAGTGATTCACCCTAGGGTGTGTTAGTCATCCTTAAAGGATTGACTAATTTTCCTCTATGTTGACTATCATCAGATCAAGAAATTCAAGATAAATTAAAATCATTCCTTACCATGGATAAATGACTTGTTTGGTCAAATACATGGGCCCCATTATTTTTCTATGTTAAACCTTTAGTCGGGATATCACTAATTAAAGGTGAAGAAAGAAGATATTACAAAAACCTTATTTTGACCACGGTGTAGACACTATGAGTTAATAGTGATTCCTTTTGGACTCAATAATTATCCATAAATATTTATGGAATTAATGAATAGTTTGTTTAACAATTAACCTGAATTTTTTTAGTATTTCTAGATAAAATTTCGATATACTCATAGATAAAGGAGAAGAATGAGGGTAATTTTAATACTATATTAAAGAGCTTTATAAATGATAAACTATATAAATGGTATAATAAATGTGATTTTTAGATAAAGGAAGTGTCATTTTTGGCTTATGTTATCACTAATAAAGAGATATATGTAGACCCTTAGAAGATAAAGTCAATTGAGGATTGGCCTAGACCAGCATCTATAATGGAGATCTGACATTTCCATATACTAGCTAGGTATTGAATGTGATTTTTGAGAAACCTCTCAAAATTTTAAAACCCACAAATGAAGATTAATCAGAAGCGAGTAACATTATTCAAGACTAGTTATTGCAAAGAGAGTATCACATAGTTGAAAAAGAGTCGTATCACTACACCAATACATAAAATACCCACAATCGGGGAACTCTTCGTGGTATACAGTGATGATTAAATGAAAGACATGGGTTTTTTACTAATTAATAATGATTAATTGATTGCATAAACCTCAAGGAAGTTAAATTTTTATGCATAGTATTATCCAACACAAGATCTAGAATTTCCTATAGTAATCTTCACATTGAAACTCCGGTTCCATTATCTATATGATGATAAGTGTGATATTTATAATTATCCTAATAGCATTAAATATATATTCAAATAGAAATAGATTAATATAATTATGTGAATATGGTTAGATATTATTGTTTATTATGAATTCTCAGTATACTATTATCTCCTGAATTTAAATAATGTGGAAGATACAGTAAGTTGAAAGGTTCATGTGACCTTATCATTGATAAAAATTTATAGGGATCCAATAGTAAGAGACTTATAGAGGATAGACTTGGGAATTATAAAGGAATTATTATCAATATATACTTTATCAAATTATGTTACAACCATATCTTATGGAAATGATTAATTATTCTCAAAGTCATGATGTGAAATTCATAAAATGTTCAAAGATATCAAAAATAAGAAATCCTAAGAGTTCCGAATTGATAAGGAAAGAGTTGTGAGACATTTGGTCATGACTCCGTGAACCATAAAATACTGAGATAAAGATGGATCATTTGAATTTTTCGCATAGATCAAATTTATCCATTCACCTAGGGAGCGAAAAAATGTATCCAGGTCTCAGAAATCACTACTGTTGGAACAATATGTAGAAGGATATCGTGAAGTATACATCTATGTTCCCGGTATATCATCAAGTGAAGGATGAAATGAAAATGTATTAGGGGGTGATAAAACCATTAAACATATTTTCATGGAAATGATAAAACAAAATCTGGTACTTCATCACACGTCCTCAGAATACATATAATGGAAATAATTTTACATGATTTATTTTGGATCATCTTACGAAGACTGAGCACTTCATTGCAATTTGATAAATCTTATCACAATATCAACATGGAATTATATACTTCATATTAGTAGTTATGATTTTTGGAATACCATTATCTATTATATCCAATCATGATATGGGATTCAACTTGTTGTTATAGAAGAGTCTCTAATATGTTCTAAACACTTAGTTGAACTTCGTTTCATCTTATCACCTGCAAACTGATACCCAATATGAGCGGACTATTTAGACACTAGAATACATTTTGAGATGCTCCTATATAGAATTCAATAGAGGATAACACCAACATCTTACTCTCTTAGAATTCTATTTCAATATTAGGTACCACTGAAACATCTAAATGGAACAATATAAAGCCCTTTATTGGAAAATATATAGAATGCATGTTTCTAGGGATGATGTTATAGAGAATAGATGTTGGGAGTAGAAATGGTCATGTAAATGGTAGAAAGGTCAATATCATTAAGAATAACACCATGGATACTAAAATATGATAGAATAGATATATTGAAAATAACTGGAGGGACTTGGAGTTTAATCTTAGAAATAATGAATTCTTCAATATATATCTATGGAAGATAGCCATGGGAATTAGAATTAGAAAATGTTATGTCCTTGGTGCTTCTTCCCCTTTGATTTTCTTGATCAAGTTAAAATTGTGGCCTATAAACATTTACATACACCAACCATGTCTCAAGTACAAGATATATTACACATATTACTCCTAAGGAAGTATATACCAAATCCATTAGATGTACTAAATTCATTGTTTTTAATACTGTAAAATGATATCTCTAATGTGAAGCATCCAATAAAGATCATGGATAATAGAGAAAATATTCAATACAATAGGACAATTAACCTAGTAAAAATGATATGGAGAAACCATATGTATGGGGAGGCAAAAAGGGATACATCAGAAGTGATAATGTAGAAGTATCCTCACTTTTTCCCCTTAGTACGGAAAATGAAATTTTGAGGGAATAAATTTTTAAGGGGGAGGAATGTAATGGCTTATAATTTTATCAATGGAACTCCCCTTATTAAAATTCTATAATATAATATCATATAAGTCAAACATACCATATGATGAAACTAAAAAACATTATTATAAAAATTTTAAAATTACATTGACATAAAAAATATTCCCATAATAATTGAATGGAGTACAATGGGATAATAAATATAGAATAACACAATAATAATGGGAAAATTTGGATCTTTTTAACCCCTGGAATCATCACACTTGAAAACAACACTGTAGAAAAGATGCAGAATATTTGTAATCAAATATTAATTTTAAAAATTAAAATATATATATACTTGTGAGAAAATTAATTTAAATAGTAATTAATGAAATGATATGTACTTATAGAATGTAGGAAACCCATCTGACTATTACAGAATGATCGTCTAAATAGTAATCTGACCATTGAATGACTAATATGACCGTTAATAATTGTAATTTGATTGTTATGAATAGTAAACATTCCATTATAATAGTAAACTCACCAATGGAAGTGTAAAATAATATCTAGGTATATTATAAAATTTAAATATGACATATTTATATCATAATACAAGTAAATAAACGTTAAAACAATTTTAAACTAAGTGTTTCTATTTTTGTAAAACATGTAAGTTTATTTTCATTTATATAATAAATATAATGATATAAAATAAATTATACATTCATGAAATTTATTTATAAATTCATATAATATTTTATTACAATTATTTGATAATTTTATGAGACCATAATTATTTTTTCAAAGGGTTTTAAAAGTTATCATAATATCAAAATTAGTGTTTTTGGAAAAAATGAGGAATTTATTTTAAAATTAAATTTATAATATTTAAAAAATTATATTCATAAAATTGATTTATTTTTTGGAATATAATCTTTGTTTAATTTTTTGTTTGAAATTTTTGTATTTTTCTAAAATTGATGAATTTTTGTTGAATAGTGAAGTATGAACAATTATGATATTTAGTATTATAAGAATAATATATGAATTTTTGAGCCATGAATGATGTAATTCTAATTATTCTGAAATAAAATTCACTAGTTACTATATATTTTCCTAATAAAAAATACTATTTATAGCCTATATATAATATAATAAACTAATGAATATAATATTTTAAAAGACCCCTCTCATCCCCTTAAAAAGCACACCCATAATCACTACTTCTCTTCACAACTTATAGGCATTGAAGATTTATAAAATTATACCCAAACCCCATCTCAAACCTATACCTCATGTCCATGTGATTATAGTCTCACCAAAATACCAATTCCACGTTCATTGTGGAGTATTTCAATGAGGCGTCATTTAATAGCTATGACCCACACTTTACCTCTTATAAATTATTTACATATTATTCCTTCCCCTCACCTACCTCATGAATTAATTACTCTATTATAATATATATACTAAAATTTCAGTGTGATAATTTAATATATACCACCAATAAACCTCTTATCTCCTATTTTTCTAAGAATGAAACCATTGTCAATATTATGTGGGTTAACCATCTCCGTGGATAATGAGTTCTCATTTTCCAATACCACCTTTAAATATGGTCATCAAACTATTATTATTGTTAATTAAGATTATAATAAGTCTATTAAAACATATTCTGAGCTCTGGAACTAATATATATACATAATATTATATAGAAAAACTAGTTCATGATGGTCCGTAAAACTGCCTAAATGAACAGACCACTTAACATTAATGATTTTACTCAATGAACCATTCAAATATAAGAATACATAAGTTTATATATTAGTATTTAAATTTAATTTATTACATTAATTCCTTTTAATTTAACTTCTATCACTCTGGTCATATTTTACATGAACATCCATAATTATACAAAAGAGATCTAACTATAAAACCATGAAACGATCTCTCTTAGAAATAAACAAATAATCTTTAGATATCATCAAAATGACCATAAATAAAAAAAATTATAGAAGTTAAAATATAAATATAAATTTATCTGAATTATGTAATTAATGATTCTAATTTATCTACTCATTAAATTAAGGTAATTTTATGAATGATTCTAGAACATATGGTAAGGGTTCTTTTGGAACCAACCTATTTTATTTTGGTTACTATTTCTCTATATTTAAATAAATTTATCTACTTATTATTATTTTTTAAGTCTTATATATTATGTATATATTTACCAAACACATATTCTTATTATAATTTACCTTTAATTGTTGGTGAAATTTATGTTTTAAATGGTTCTCTCGCAAGTCCTCAAGTTGAGAAAACCCGATTAAGGGGACCTTATTTATTTTTTACCACTTTTAAATTACACTCTATAAAATATTTGAATCCACCCTTGTTTTCTAAATCATTCATTTTATAATGGTAACCCATTTAATATAATGTTTTGTATTTATGTAAATAATTATCCATTTCATTTTTTAAATGCTCTTTATCCATTTTCCGAATGCCTTATTTAAGAGGAAAATTTCCAAAGGTATTTGTATACTCTTTTTTCAATTATTAACCTCAGTTGGATATCATTTATCATGATCTATTATTTTTTTAACATTATTAATTTCCATGGAAATATTACCTTCGTTCTTCAAAATCATTATGAAACACCCTTTGTTTTTTTCTTATGACGTAATTATGAAACCAAATTCATTCCTTATAAAAAAATATATGTTTATACCATATGGTTGATTCTTTTATTTGGAACACATGCTCATTTACATGTTGTAATCAGTGAACCTAGATATACCTCTGATTAATTAGATTATTATCTAGTTCCATGAGACATTATGTATGTGATTAGGGAGTGAACTTAATCAATGTTGGGAATTTATCCATCATTTGATGTTGTCTTGGTAGTTAGACTTGGATTATTCTTATGTCATGTTTTAAGATTCTACCAAATTCCTATTTTTGTATTGTCTTATGATTCTATTCCCTATATTTTATGCCTTAATATTTTTATTCATGATCCATTTTTTTATGTTATCATGATATGCCTTCTGACTCATATGCTATGCTTTGTTTCCATTTTTTTCTCGTAGTGGACATTTTAGATCAACCCTTTTGTTTATGTATTCCCTAGTTTGTCCAAAAATGTTTTAGGATCTCAAAGGAATTTAGGATTCCATTATAAAGATTAAAATAAGGAATATTTATTTAAGTTTTCATGGTGTCTTATTATGTACCTATTCTTCCAAATACACTTGGATTTTCGACCCTTTCTTTGTATTTAATGGATATTTATATTAAAAAATATATAATAACATTAGTAAAAGTAATGGAATAATATATATTATATATCATTATCAAATTAAAAAAAATTAGTATGAATCAATATAATAAGTGAAATAGGTTAATGAAGCCTAATTTACAAAGGGAAACTCAAGAGTGAATCCCGATCAACTGTGAGAAATAACATGTGATACCTAATCAACTATGTTTTGATTTTTATGCATATAGTTGTTCCAAAATTACAAAATTATTATTTTATTCCCTAATATATGGAATTTTCATAATGCATTTTTAAGTTATTATATTCCTTTTTTCATGTTTTCTTATCTATGATATATTGCATATAATATTCTTATATATTCTGATTATAACCATATGCCTATGATATACCCACTTTTGATATTTAATTGGTATCAGTTATGTGGGCCCTTACTATGAATTTGATCTCACCCTTTAATTCTATTTTCATTCCTCAGGTTATGAGGATGAGTATAACTTTTGATAAGTCTTGATCATATCCCAGCATGGTTCAATTATAGATATTTTTTGACAAGTTTTTTTAAAATAATATGCTTATGTAACTAGTCCTAATAAATTACAAAACCTTTCTTCCATGGGATTGTGAGATTATTTATAAGTATTAATTTTTATTATATGAAAATGTTATATAATAATGATAGGTTCATCTCCCTATGTATCAAAGAAAACATAGAAATATCTTATTTATCACATCTAAGATGGGAGTGTGTTTTTAGGGAAGCTTAGTTGGTACTGTAGTAGAGTTTTTTTATTTTTGAGGATTACTTTATTTGTATGGATTTGGATAAGAAAAAATTAGTGAAAACAGTAATTATATTTCTAAGGGATGATTCTATTTACATAATAACATCCAAAAATTTTATTAAATTGAAATTGTCTGTTTACCCTAGCAAATACATCCCTATCTAAATTATGGAATGTGGATGAAGTTGTGACACCAATAAACCTGTAGTTAATCACCTTGAAATAGGCTAGTCCTAAAACGATGTGATCTTCACACTCGTGCATGATTTGTGGGCCTATGATTTCATACATGGATAGAAACTCCCGGGGTATATACTTTTTCCAATTAAATTATCTTTACTAGTCATTATAAAGGATTTACTATGTTCATAGGTTATATTAAATAATATTAGAGAATCCGGCCTAAAGAAACCATGCTTGAAATGTGAATTATTTAGGTTGAACCGGGAGGTAATGTAATAAATTCAAATATTAAAACATTTTTAGGTTGAATTTTTTATCTTATTATATTATGTTTTCAATTTTTCATCATCCATATTAACTCAATTTGGGATTTGAAAGTAATTTAACAAGCATAAACCTTGTTAGTAGTTTACATTAGGGAGAATATAGTAATTTTCCAAATAATAATCCAAGTTGAAGTAAATTTTGTGTTGGAAATATTTTATTTATGCTCATCTAACAATATGTTGTTATGATTAATAACATGCCTCATTTAAAATATCTGAATACACCAATGAAGAGAGGGAATGGAGATTAAAATAAAAAAATATAATAAATATGATAAATGTAAGAGGATTCAACTTATAATATGTCAAAATGTGGGAAGGCCACATAAGGGAATGCCACAAAGGAAGAATACAAATTTTCAACTATTGATGATTTTAAACTGAGCTTATGATTGTAAAAGAAGATAAAACGGTTATATAATACAAAATAACATATAAAATTCACCGAAAATTCACCATCCATACTATAACACTATAAATATAATGAGTATAGAAATTATGAAAATTGATCCCTCTATCTATGGACGAATAAGTATTATATGTATCTATAAAACCCAAATCTAAACTATTAAGGGAATGAGTGTCCAATTGCAACTAATAAAGTGGATCATGCTAATTAAATAAATATTATCCTACAACATATATATCTGTATGACATATTAGATACTTGTCTAGGTAATCTAATATATTTTTTAGAGCATTAAATCCTAACCCGATTATTTGATTATCATAGAAATATTCTTGTTTTTATATATACCATGTTGATGTTTATGGGAACCTGCCATGTAAAATTATCATTATCCCACCTTCAAATAAATTTAATGTGATTTTGGAAATGGATTAGTCCACTTTAATTTTAGATGAACAAATATTTTGAATAAGGATATCACATTGCATATCAACCTACAGTAGTCTATAATTCAAAGGATGAGTATGAAAACCCTTTTGAAGAAAACTTTATAATGTGTGTCTTAATATATAATAATGATATAATCTTTTCACAAATTTATAGAGAAAAAATCCACAATATGGAAAATATTATAATAATGTAGAAGATATGTTTTTAATGATTTTAAGGTAGATATCTCTATATTAATTATATTTTGAGTAATGTATATATTTTAAATACCCATAGATATTTTCATTATTATATGATAATAAAAATTATGAGTTCATAATTTATTTAATGGGGGATAATGCAACTCTAATATATATATATATATTCTATTTTAAAAAACTTTAACGTGTTTGATGACTTTCTCCACACAAGAAACAAAAATAAAAGGATCCGTAAAATATTAGATGAATATTATCAAGAAAATTACATGAATAATAAGGCCTCTATTAAATATAAATATATTAACTAATTAAAAATTTTTATATTTACATGATATATCATAAATGTGATTTAGTGTTTACACATGACTGTTCATTATAAAATAACAGATTAAATTATTAATAAATAAAATCAACTACTTTTAAATTATTATTATGATAATATATAATATTGAAATATATAAAATGATATATTAAAATTCAATAAATTATAAATTATTATGAAAAAATATAGAGAACAAAAAATGTAAAAAAGTACCATTTTCAATTAATATGTTTTTCATTTTATTTTTTCATATTTATTTAAAAACTAAAATTATAAATTTTTGAAATTTGTTTTTTAAAAAGTAAATCCATTTTAGAATTCCACATAATCCTATGGTGAATTGTTCATATTTTTATAAAGTTATTTTTAGGTGAATACAAAAAATTTCAATTTTTACTAAAATCAAAGTATTTATGAATATATCAAGAAGTAAGTGTAACATAAATTCATATAGATATTTTTTCAAGATCAAAAATTTAATAATAATTGAAAAAATCATTTTGTATGGTATTGTGGATTTAGAAAACCTATGTTTAACCACATAAATGATATTTTTATCGTTAATTTTAATTAAAAATTATTTCTGTAAAAAAAATTAACATTTATTTGATCAAAAATAAGAATTTATTTTCTATAATAAACCAATTTATATCATGAAAATAAATGATGTAGAAATTTTTTTACAATACTGAATTTTATGCTCAAAAATAAACATTAAAAAACTATCTTTTACGCTTTACAAGAGGTAGTGATAAAATTAAATTTTATTACAAATAGAAATTTAATATTATAAAATGGATTTCATATTTTTAATCAGTGGGACCAAGTTATTTAATATTTTCAACTTTATTTTTAATCATTTAATATTACAACATTAGGTAAAAACTAGTTACCATATTAAAAAAATGGTAAAATGTTAAAAATCATTCTGTAAAAGGGATATAACATGTCTAAAACACATGTAAATAATGGGTGGTGGGTTCTTTATTGATTATATTGTATCCCACAATACATTATTTATTGATTTTTAACAATTTTCTAATGAATAATGTCATTCCGTTATTGAAAAATAACGGTTGATCACAAATACTTTGTTTTCATCACTTATAAAAGAGGAACACTTTAATCCCTTAATCCCACCCTTATTACATTAAATTTCATAATGAATCTATTAAACTTTTAAATTCATATAGTCCTATTAAATTTTTATATTCCTCCTGTATCTATTAGTAATACTAATCCCTTCATAACTAAGGATAATTTCAGAAGAATGTCCAAGGTCCCTACGGAAGTGTAACGTAATCCTTAAAATTTTCTTTTTAATTTATCATATAAAAATATATCATTTTTATATTAATATAATGACTATAGTATCATAATTATACAGAATTATTATTATATTATTGGGAAAATAATCATTTATTCTTATTTATCCACTAAGATAAATAACAGAACTTTAATTGTGCGTACGACAAACTATCACCAACACCAAATGAACGCTTCTATTTTTCATCACTCCATTTTATGGTCGGAAACAAGGATGTATTCAATTAATTATTATGATGAATATTTAATATTAATAAATCGTCATGTATAATTTGGTATTAACCTCTTTTCTATTATATTCATTGAGAAATGAAATCGTTAATAATGTATACGATGACCTACCACAAAGAATGATGATTTTTCTGTCATCATTACCATTTAATAATGGTTTTAAGAATTAATTTAATGATTACATATTATATATATAGAAAATAATAAATTATTTAAAATTTATGTTTTCATTATATAATAAGACATCCTTACTCATAAAATGATTATAACATGCTCTCATTAGGGTTGGTTCTACCACCCATGTGAATGATGTTATAATGTGTATATGATTAATAAATAATGAATAGTATATAAGGTTAATATCATGTAATAATAATGTTTTTTTCATAATTATTATATAATAATATGATTATTATTTACTATATTTATTAATATATATCCTTTTGATCATTAACACGCCAATTTTTTTTTCACGGTTTCAATTTTAAAAAACCATGCATTTATCTTTCAAAACATTAAAATGAGTTATAATGAATCATTAAGTCACCATGATTATTATAACTTTTATAATATTTTAATGAATAAATTTTTATTAATTCATATGTACTGACAATGCTATTAGAAAACTAGTATGAAAGATGCACATAGAGTTTATAGTGTTTGATGAGGAAAAGAAACCATAACTAGTTAACATATTTAAATTAAATTCTTATCAATGAAGTTCATAATTGGAAATATATTTTAATTATGTTTTATAATTGGTAACTATTATATCTATACATATTATATAATAGTATAGAGTGCGTTATAGTAAGTGGGAACACAAGTTGAGGGTTTCTTGTCTCAATTTTCACACCGTGAGACATATTTCTTATTATAAACCGTATTCTATTTATAATGGTCTATATAACCCACCATTATCATTTTATACAAGATCCTATCATTATTTATGGATTTTAATATTTTATTTTAAATCAAACCCATCAAGGAATTTTGACTCAATCATTTTTAAAGTCGTAAGGGGTTTTAGTCTCAATTTTGTATTCCCTAAGACATGTTTATGTTATACATTTTTTTGGTTTGGTTTCTTACTACACCATTTTAATTTTATAACATTATTTCAGTACGTTGAGATTTTATCAGAACACTATTTTTTTTATCCTATAAAACAAACAATATCAAACTTAAATGAACAATGATATATTAATATTTAAATGTAATAGGTATAACATAGACTTTAAATTGAAGGGTATGAATAGATGTTATAAAATTTTGAAATATATATATATATAAATATAAATTTTCATTGAGAAATTATTAATAAATAATCACTCCATTTATAGTAAAATCATTATATTTTTCAAAAATACATTTTCTTTAATAATGGGTTTTATTTCTATTTTTGAGCGAATATTATAATTAATTTATTGAAAATTTATAAATTTTATTTTATAAAAATTAAATTACTTTTTAAATAAAATTATTAATATTATAATAGGTTTAAATTTTTAGTTTTTTGGAAAATATTGTTTTTTAGTGAATAATGAAAGATACCAATTTTTAGAAAATTGTTTTTTATTTTAATTATATAAATTAATTTAAAAATTACAATTTTATCATAAAGTAAAATAAGAATTATTTAATTATATTTAATATAATTAGTTATATATGATTCATCATTATACCTGATTTTGGTATGAGTTCATTTGTTTGGGTTTAAAAACATATGTTTGTAAAAAAATATTTTCCATTGTATTCTGTGATGTCATCATAATATAATTTCTATAACTTATATAAATATAATTTTATGAAATGTAAATAATTTTCTTATTAATCAATTCAAATTTATCCTATTATTAATTTTTGAGAATTTTCTGAAGAATTTATAATTTATTGAATAGTAAAAAATACTGTTTTTATGAAATATGATATATTTTATAATATAACAATGAAATAAATGTGATATAAAAATTTGATAAATGTAGTTAGTGAGTCATATATTATATTATAATAAAAATATAATATAAAAATAATTCAAAAATACCAATTAAAATTTATTTCATGTTAAATGTTAAAATCAATTTCTGTAATGACGTAGTGCTTGTGCAACATTAGAAAACTCAAATTTGGATTCCAAATGATATTATTGGATAATTAAAATCCTTTTAATTGATTTCTTAATAAATAAAATTCATAAATGATTATTTTTGTTTGTAGTTTCAAAATTTTTAGTTATATAGAAGAATCTAATCTAGATTATTTTCCATTGCATGCGCAATGGTAAAAATTCAAAATAACATATTAAATAATTTTTCATGACCTTAATTGGAGAAAAAATATATTTAATGAATCTAAAAAAATTAATCTGAAGATAAATTATTAATTTTATAAACATTAATTTATGTTTAATCTTTAGTGATGAAATAATTACATAAAATGATTATTAAATGTTGATAGAGTACTTGTACAAGAAGTAGAAAAAACCAAGTAAATGATTTTAAGAACCTTGTGACTAATTTTTATGAATGATTTGTAGTGTCCCAAAATTTTTACAGATATATATAAAATATAAGGGATGTGTGATATTATAATTTTTTTAATTCCATTATTATGATGTTATTTTCAATATAAAATTAATTTAAATGTTCCCAGAATGTCATTAATAGTATTTTATAATAAAAAATAATTTATTAAATGATTAAAAATTCATAAAAATAATATCTTTATCCAATTAAATGGGATATAGATTAAATTATAAAAAATGACCCATTTGTGGGACAGTTTTTCATTTTATTATAACTTTATTTCCCATAAATCGTAAACAATATTTATTTCATAGTAATATTCAAAAGTTATAACGAGAGGTTAAAACTAAGAGATAATAGTAAATATATAACAAAAGAATCATGAATTTAATTAGATAAGTGGATATAAATAATCCTCATACTATATTTTAATTATATAATTTTTCAGAAAAATTTTCAAAAATAATAATTTATATCAATTTAATACTTTACGTCATTCCAAAAGTTACCCTCCACTAATTTTAAATGGGAACCCATTATCCTCTCAAATACACATTTAAAATGCGTTTTATAACAAATAACTACTTCAATTAGTTAAAAAAACACATAAAAACATTCGATAGGACTTATTCTTATCAGAATACTAAATTCATAGGGTATAATGTGTATTACAAATGAGTTTTTCTAGAGAATGTGTGTTTCTTTTAAAAAAATGTTTACGTTTTATTCATTATTATAACTCCTTTAAAAAAAATCTAAAATGATGAAATTAAAAATTCTGTCTTACATATAGTGAGTAGTTTTTTTGTTAATGAAAAAACATATATCCACATCCTGTTCTATCAAATGGGAAACAAAATCAACGTTCGTGTGTACCATCAACTATCACCGTAAGAATTAATTTAAATCATTTTCCATCACCACTGTAGAGACCCGAAACTTGACGTACATTGACATTACATTACTTTTGCGGAATAATTATACATAACAAAAACACACACACAAGGATCGTAATAGTTTAGTGTCTTTGGAAACTCGGAACGTAATCTTCTAAAAGTGGTGAAAGATCTTCAACATCTCCTATTAAGATCTTCCCTTTTTTTTACCTAAAACCTTTCTTTATATCCTGGGGAAAAGAAAACATAAAAGGGTGAGCTCAAATGCTCATTAAGGGTAAACAAAAGAAATATCAATCACATCATATACATAAGCACATAACTTTTGGAAATCATAACCTGCAAAAGAGATCATAATTTCATAACATGGGGTAAATCATGGCAGTGAAATGTAATCACAATAATCATAACTTAAAACATGAATCTTTGTGGCATTCACACATAATCATAGAGAATCATTTCTTGTTATTCAAGACCCATTTCCAAAACTATCTTAGTGGACAAAGTCCCTTTCTGAATCGAGTAACCCTCGTTTCAGTCCTATTTCACTGAACCGGTATAACCTACCATTCTAGCCATGTCTATCTCATGAGATATAAAATCTTTACCCAATGAATTGGAGGTAGATATAGGTCCCACCCATCTCATAATGATACAGTTCTTATGTGTGCCACAAAATCATAAACCATACATCATTGCATTACCCATGTAATAAAAATGGGAATCTTAAACATCATGACATCATAAAATAATTCATATACGATAAATGAATTCATAAAAATAATTCCATCACAACATAATCAAATCAATGTAATAATAGGGATAAAAACAGAACCTTTTATTATCTTAGATGGAAAATAATTTTGATAAAACACGTGAACTTCATTCTTGAGGAAAATATCCTTTCCACTTCAAAAACACTTTTCCTTTCTTAACATGTCATACAATTTTAAACTAAAATAAGTTGATTAAAAATAGACTTGAAAACTTTTAAAGGAATCTTTTTGGAAATAATTTTTTAAAAATCCATTCATGCCGTATAAGTAAAAAAAACATTCTTCGTACTTTTGTCGGAAAAGTCAAAAAGTACCTCGTACGAAAAAAACGACAAAAGATTCTTTTCATATCATTTACTAAAAACTCAGCGAAGGGTAAAATTGGATTTAAACAATTGTAGGTGGATGGAAATAAAATTACATATTGAAGAAACATGGATGTGGATGATAAAATACACCCCAGTAAATACCAAAGTATAAACAATCTCGGATAAAAATGAGATTGTGATATTTCTCTTACCTTAGGTCCGACTTGCTTTGTAAGTGTCCGAACCTCCTGTATAATGATTAAAATCATGTTATTGACTAATTCCAGAATCATATTCATTTTTATTATATCATATATGGTCCACTTATGACTTTATATTACCCGTTCTTTTGTAAATTCATGTTAAAGTAGCGTTTTGGGTAAAATCGTCTCATTTGTCGTTCGTGTTTTTAACTTGTAATTATTAATATGATTAATTGGATCATGATTACTTAATTCCAGAATATAAAACATGATTTATATATATATATTCAGAATATACATATATAATAAATCAGTAAATGGAAAGAAATACACCGTTCATGGAGACGGTAGTCCGTACGTACGCACGAGCGATGATATCGTTCCCATGGTCGTGGAATTGTGTTGAAGTGTATGTATACTATTTCAGTATCAATATCACTTTATAATAATCATATATAGTTACTCATTAAACCTTTATAACCATCCAATTAAGGTGGTGGCGGAAAATAGATTACACCACGACGTGGAGACGGTATTCCGTACGTACGCACGCGCGGTGATTTCATTTTTCCGTAGGATGGATAGAAGGTGAATTAGGGTTGTTTCATATTTATAATAACATATCTGTATGAAAGTAATACTGATGTTATTACTTTATAATGAAACAACTAAAGAAGAAGAAGTTGAAGAAGAAAGAAATTGAAAAGATCGGTAATGGATATTACCTCTTCTTTGGAACGCCTCTTTGAATCCTCCACTTAGGGAACTAAGATTGGTCTTTGAAGAAGACCAGTACCTCTAGGATTATTCTAGGGAAGTGGAGAGGAGAAAATGGCAGGGGTTGGCCGAGCTTGAGTGCTCAAATTGGTGTGAGGAGGAGGGGGAGGAGGTGTCCTTTTATAAGGGAGGAGAGGGGCTCCTTAGGAATATCTCAAAATATTATTTTATATTTAAGTCAAAATCGGTTTATAATGGTTCCAAAGGGTCTTATTTCGAAGCTAAAGTGGGTATGGGTCGAAATCCTATCAACCAATAGGATTTAGACAAGTTTAGGTTATTATTGTAACCTTATCAATTAGATTTAACTCTAAGTTAAATAATTTAACTTTTACCGTGTCTTTTTTGTTTTCTTACACTATATGGTTAATACACTTACAATAACATGCCAAACGATACCCAAATTGTTTATTATTAATATATGTATCCTTATCTAAGTCATTTGGCCGAACCTTAGATTTTTAGGAATAAAATAACAATTAATAATATAATATTTGTTTTAAAAACTATTTTGTGTTAATTTTGACACTATTTGATATATGATTTTTGTGAAAGTCATAACATAATTATATGTTCGAACCAAGTTGATTAAATCAACACTAATATATCATAGTAACTTAGAAAATTAGTGGAATTCATAAAAAGTCTCAAATTACATTTATTTTGGTGTTTATAACATCAATTATGTCAATATTTCATTAATAAGATAATTACTGCATCATCATTGTGTCATAAATAAATTAAATTATTTAATGTCTAAAAATTACATATAAAATACCATTATGTAGGAAATCTTTTTATCTTTCTATTGAATATTTATATTCGAATTTATTTTATGTATAACCCCATATTAAAAATGTTTTAGTAAATACACTTTGATTTTAACTCTTTTAGCCCTTCTTTAAATAAATTAATAATAAATGTCCTAATCTAATCCAAGTGGGCCTAAATGGTCATATTTTATTCCTAAGTTTGTTTTTGATCGAATTACACTTATCCAATAGAATTAGGACATGTGTTAGGGTAATAATAATATGACCTTTACCCTTAATTACCCTATTTACTTTTAACCGTGGTAAAAAAAGTTACTATTCACCAAAAATTATTTTCATCTCATTGAACAACATTTTAGTCCTTGATATTAACCGTGTCTCTCGGATTTTCGAAATTCCACTCACAGAAGCGGTAAAATTAAGTTTTATGAACAATTCAGTTTTTTTTAACTACCACTTAGTGGTTTCACTATTCATCAAAAATTGAAAGTTTTCAGAAAAATACCAAAAATTAGGCCTAAGCTATATTTGATATTATGAACTCAAAAATGATGTCTATTTTCCAAATTCAAAACATATCAGTTGCATTATCTAATTTAAAAATTAATTCTCGTCGTCAAAACAAATAGCGTGTTTTTAAGAGATAATAACTATCAAAAGATTGACACTAGTTTATAACTGGTTTAAATGTGAAATTACATCCAATGACCAACATTGTATTAAATTGTAAAAATATATTCTAAATATACTTTAAAACCACTCAAATTAATAATTTATCACTATTAATTATTTCTATTAAAAAAGTTGTTTTTAATTAAAATTTAGTAATATTCACTATTCATCAGAATATGAAAGTTATCCGAAAAGTACCAAAATTTCACCCTAAGCTAATTTCGATATTCCGAATCCAAAAATGAAGTCCATTTTGAAAAATAGAATTTAAAAAAATTCAAAAAGTGTTTATTACTATTCATAACGGTTAGTTTTAATAATATTTTAATAGCATATCGTTGTTTAGTAAAACTCGGTATTGCGTACTACACACGCTATCAAGGAAGGTCGTGATTGCGTGTAATGAAAGGAAAGTCAAGGATGCGTGTTGTGCAAGCTCCTTTTGGTGTAGCGTATAACACAAGACATTAATGAAATTAAAAAGAATATTTTTCATAAAATCTCGGGGTGTTACATTCTACCCCCCTTAAAATGAATTTCGCCCTCGAAATTCATCGGGGTTATAAATGGTTTACTATTCGAAATTTTCTTTGATAGAAATCCACATCGTAAAAAGAAATACCAAAACATGGCTTTAAAAACTAAAGAATGAAATGTAACGATTACCCAAATAAACTAATCAATGGGTTTCCACATAGGTGAAAATATGGATATGGAAAAAAAATCTAACCATCATGTTCTGATGGAGAGTGGTAGAGAACATGGCTATGGAAAAGACAACAATCACAAATCCATAAATTTGTGACGATCTAAGGTACCATCTGATTAATCAGATATAAGAGCACTAGGAGGACATTTTTGGTTTTCAAGATCGTTTCCCTAAAGTTGAAGAATTTGAATTAGAATAAATACTTACTTTATTTTGGTACAATCTCACTGTTGTCCGTGCCTTGAACAATTTCCAATTCATCTCTTAAGTAAAGGAAGTTGAATTTGTTATTCGTGAAGTGTTAGCAGATCATGTGATAGAATGATGGGTCATTCCATCTCTTTCAAACAAAAGGTTAGGAAAAGTTATAATTCCATCTTATGGTTAATCGTATATGGTTCTAAAAATGAACTTATACTTCATATATCATACCGCTTAATAAAATAAAACTAGTTTCTACTAAACAGGGTCTTCCTGTAGGCCAGTGGTAGGCGATAAAGGCCAGTCGCACTTCAGTTGTGGGTTCGATTCCCATAGCCTTGTCCGACGTGATGGGTTGTCGCCCGTCCTGCAGGTTGTCCTTTTTCTAAAACTATATTACTATAACATCCCATCAATAATATCGAAAATCTTCTATCCTTAAACAATACTAACTTATGTCCAACATAATCCATTATAATCTTTAGGCATATCCATAATATTGCGGTCCACTCTCATAATATAGCGAAAACGATTACTAGAGATTTAATACTGTCGTTGATCCCCATATATCATAAGATATGTCTTGTTGGTCACATTCCAAACATTCAAAGGCCTTAATCACGTATTCTCTTGAATACCCATTGAACATTAGTGAAAACATGAATGCAGTTAAAAGTTAACTCTTTACACATACCAAAATCCAAAAATTCTATATACTCAAACCATGATATAACCTTCTCCTTATATCAGTCATGAGCTCATGAATACAATCAAATACCTCATTATCTTATTATTCCTTCATTATGCGCATATCATCCACTTTACGAAAAAAAATCTGAATAACCTATCATTGTTACTCATACCATTCATCATAAACTTTCAAAACTTAAGGAAAGACAACAGTGTAACAATCCTTAGATGTCTTTTTATTCTATAGTACAATATAACACTTGATAAACATGTAATCATTCCACTAATTTCTTAAACCATTGACCGAGCTTCAACAATTCTTTCATCTCACATATCATTTGTAGTCTCTTCATCATCATCAACAAAAATACTACCCATACGACCATACTGATTCTCTTCATGAGACTTTCCCTTAGGGCATTGGTTTGCATAATGCCCGTACATTCCAAATTTAAAACATTTAACCATTGTTGATGTCGTAGCAATACCATTATCCTCATCCATGGTGTTAACTGAACCTTTTCCTTTTCACTTACTTGCTTTGTGTCCTTCTTTTCCACACCAAAATCATCTTCCAGTTCCTTTGAAACATTCTCCTTGATGCCTCTTCCCACATGATTTACATAGGGGAAATTGAACTTTCTTTCCTCTATGATCATCATGAAACTCCATCTTTCTCTTATTATCCGAGTCAGGAAACTTACCAAATTTTACTTTATTGATCATATTATGGGATTGCTGATTCGGCATAATAATTATGTTTGGACTTCCAAATCCCATTTCATGTGGTTGCTCATGAAGAATATCATTCCATTGTCCATAATATCCTCCATTATCGTGAATCATCTTGTTTCCAGCCATTTTCTAAAACCCAAAAAGAATAGTGTTAGAGGAAAAAATCATAATAAAGGGAGAATAACTTCAATATCTAACATCTTAGGTTGAATTCTAAGATTGTTACCATAGTTCTAGGACTATATCCTATACGTATAATTATCCTTAGGGGCATCCCTAGACATACCTTAGAAATATCTCTAGGGATCTCACTAACGTTTTCGCATCCTAGTTTCCAAAGGTTGACTAAACCTCTCCTCTAATACCAACTGTAGAGACCTCAAACTTGACGTACATTGACATTACATTACTTTTGCGGAATAATTAGTACATTACAAAAACACACACATAAGGATCGTAATAGTTTAGTGTCTTTGGAAACTCGGAACGTAATCTTCTAATCGTGGTGAAAGATCTTCAACATCTCCTATTAAGATCTTCCCTTTTTTTACCTAAAACCTTTCTTTATATCCTGGGGAAAAAAACATAAAAGGGTGAGCTCAAATGCTCAGTAAGGTTAAACAAAAGAAATATCAATCACATCATATACATAAGAACATAACTTTTGGAAATCTTAACCTGCAAAAGAGATCATAATTTCATAACATGGGGTAAATCATGGCAGTGAAATGTAATCACAATAATCATAACTTAAAACATGAATCTTTGTGGCATTCAAACATAATCATAGAGAATCATTTCTTGTTAGTCAAGACCCATTGCCAAGACTATCTTAGTGGACAAAGTCCCTTTCTGAATCGAGTAACCCTCGTTTCAGTCCTGTTTCACTGAACCGGTATAACCTACCATTCCAGCCATGTCTATCTCATGAGATATAAAATCTTTACCCAATGAATTGGAGGTAGATATAGGTCCCACCCATCTCATAATGATACAGTTCTTATATGTGCCACAAAATCATAAACCATACATCATTGCATTACCCATGTAATAAAAATGGGAATCTTAAACATCATGACATCATAAAATAATTCATATACAATAAATGAATTCATAAAAATAATTCCATCACAACATAATCAAATCAATGTAATAATAGGGATAAAAACAGAACCCTTTATTATCTTAGATGGAAAATATTTTTGATAAAACACTTGAACTTCATTCTTGAGGAAAATATCCTTTCCACTTCAAAAACACTTTTTCTTTCTTAACATGTCATAAAATTTTAAACTAAAAGAAGTTGATTAAAAATAAACTTGAAAACTTGTAAAGGAATCTTTTTGGAAATAATTTTTTAAAAATCCATTCATGCCGTATAAGTAAAAAAACATTCTTCGTACTTTTGTCGGAAAAGTCAAAAAGTACCTCGTATGAAAAAAACGACAAAAGATTCCTTTCATATCCTTTACAAAAAACTCACCGAAGGGTAAAATTGGATATAAACAATTGTAGGTGGATGGATATAAAATTACATATTGAAGAAACATGGATGTGGATGATAAAATACACCCCAGTAAATACCAAAGTATAAACAATCTCGGATAAAAATGAGATTGTGATATTTCCCTTACCTTAGGTCCGACTTTCTTTGTAAGTGTCCGAACCTCCTGTATAATGATTTAAATCATGTTATTGACTTATTCCAGAATCATATTCATTTTTATTATATCATATATGGTCCACTTATGACTTTATATTACCCGTTCTTTTGTAAATTCATGTTAAAGTAGCGTTTTGGGTAAAATCGTCTCATTTGTCGTTCGTGTTTTTAACTTGTAATTATTAATATGATTACTTGGATCATGATTACTTAATTCCAGAATATAAAACATGATTGATATATATATATTCAGAATATACATATATAATAAATCAGTAAATGGAAAGAAATACACCGTTCATGGAGACGGTAGTCCGTACGTACGCACGAGCGATGATATCGTTCCCATGGTCGTGGAATTGTGTTGAAGTGTATGTATACATTTCAGTATCAATATCACTTTATAATAATAATATATAGTTACTCATTACACCTTTATACCCATCCAATTAAGGTGGTGGCGGAAAATAGATTACACCACGGCGTGGAGACGGTATTTCGTACGTACGCACGCGCGGTGATTTCATTTTTCCGTAGGATGGATAGAAGGTGAATTAGGGTTGTTTCATATTTATAATAACATATCAGTATGTAAGTAATACTGATGTTATTACTTTATAATGAAACAACTAAAGAAGAAGAAGTTGAAGAAGAAAGAAATTGAAAAGATCGGTAATGGATATTACCTCTTCTTTGGAACGCCTCTTTGAATCCTCCACTTAGGGAACTAAGATTGGTCTTTGAAGAAGACCAGGACCTCTAGGATTATTCTAGGGAAGTGGAGAGGAGAAAATGGCAGGGGTTGGCCGAGCTTGAGTGCTCAAATTGGTGTGAGGAGGAGGCGGAGGAGGTGTCCTTTTATAAGGGAGGAGAGGGGCACCTTAGGAATATCTCAAAATATTATTTTATATTAAAGTCAAAATCGGTTTATAATGGTTCCAAAGGGTCTTATTTCGAAGCTAAAGTGGGGATGGGTCGAAACCCTATCAACCAATAGGATTTAGACAAGTTTAGGTTATTATTTTAACCTTATCAATTAGATTTAACTCTAAGTTAAATAATTTAACTTTTACCGTGTCTTTTTGTTTTCTTACACTATATGGTTAATACACTTACTATAACATGCCAAACTAACCCCAAATTGTTTATTATTAATATATATATCCTTATCCAAGTCATTTGGCCGAACCTTATATTTTTAGGAAGAAAATAACAATTAATAATATAATATTTGTTTTAAAAACTATTTTGTGTTAATTTTGACACTATTTGATATATGATTTTTGTGAAAGTCATAACAGAATTATATGTTCGAACCAAGTTGATTAAATCAACACTAATATATCATAGTAACCTATAAAATTAGTGCATCATCATTGTGTCATAAATAAATTAAATTATTTAATGTCTAAAAATTACAAATAAAATACCATTATGTATGAAATCTTTTTATCTTTCTAATGAATATTTATAGTCGAATTTATCTTATGTATAACCCCATATTAAAAATGTTTTAGTAAATAAACTTTGATTTTAACTCTTTTAACCCTTCTTTAAATAAATTAATAATAAATGTCCTAATCTAATCCATGTGGGCCTAAATGGTCATATTTTATTCCTAAGTTTGTTTTTGGTCGAATTACACTTATCCAATAGAATTAGGACATGTGTTAGGGTAATAATAATATCACCTTTACCCTTAATTACCCTATTTACTTTTAACCGTGGTAAAAAAAAGTTACTATTCACCAAAAATTATTTTCATCTCATTGAACCACATTTTAGTCCTTGATATTAACCGTGTCTCTCGGATTTTCGAAATTCCACTCACAGAAGCGGTAAAATTAAGTTTTATGAACAATTCAGTTTTTTTTAACTACCACTTAGTGGTTTCACTATTCATCAAAAATTGAAAGTTTTCAGAAAAATACCAAAAATTAGGCCTAAGCTATATTTGATATTATGAACTCAAAAATGATGTCTATTTTACCAAATTCAAAACATATCAGTTGCATTATCTAATTTAAAAATTAATTCTCGTCATCAAAACAAATAGCGTGTTTTTAAGAGATAATAACTATCAAAAGATTGACACTAGTTTATAACTGGTTTAAATGTGAAATTACATCCAATGACTAACATTGTATTAAATTGTAAAAATATATTCTAAATATACTTTAAAACCACTCAAATTAATAATTTATCACTATTAATTATTTCTATTAAAAAAGTTTTTTTTAATTAAAATTTATTAATTTTCACTATTCATCAGAATATGAAAGTTATCCGAAAAGTACCAAAATTTCACCCTAAGCTAATTTCGATATTCCGAATCCAAAAATGAAGTCCATTTTGAAAAATAGAATTTACAAAATTTCAAAAAGTGGTTATTACTATTCATAACGACTAGTTTTAATAATATTTTAATAGCATATTGTTGTTTAGTAAAACTCCGTATTGCGTACTACACACGCTATCAAGGAAGGTCGTGATTGCGTGTAATGAAAGGAAAGTCAAGGATGTGTGTTGTGCAAGCTCCTTTTGAGTAGCGTATAACACAAGACATTAATGAAATTAAAAAGAATATTTTTCATAAAATCTCGGGGTGTTACATTCTACCCCCCTTAAAATGAATTTCGCCCTCGAAATTCGTCGGGGTTATAAATGGTTTACTATTCGAAATTTTCTTTGATAGAAACCCACATCGTAAAAAGGAATACCAAAACATGGCTTTAAAAACTAAAGTATGAAATGTAACGATTACCCAAATAAACTAATCATTGGGTTTCCACATAGGTGAAAATATGGATATGGGAAAAAAAATCTAAC
The DNA here is from genome assembly GCA_963277665.1 of Viscum album. Lineage (NCBI taxonomy): Eukaryota > Viridiplantae > Streptophyta > Magnoliopsida > Santalales > Viscaceae > Viscum > Viscum album. The sequence continues at coordinate 339,811,618 of OY728131.1, forward strand.
CATCATGTTCTGATGGAGAGTGGTAGAGAACATGGCTATGGAAAATACAACAATCACAAATCCATAAATTTGTGACGATCTAAAGTACCATCTGATTAATCAGATATAAGAGCACTAGGACGACATTTTTGGTTTTCAAGATCTTTTCCCTAAAGTTGAAGAATTTGAATTAGAATAAATACTTACTTTATTTTGGTACAATCTCACTGTTGTTCGTGCCTTGAACAATTTCCACTTCATCTCTTAAGTAAATGAAGTTGAATTTGTTATTCGTGAAGTGTTAGCAGATCATGTGATAGAATGATGGGTCATTCCATCTCTTTCAAACAAAATGTTAGCAAAAGTTATAATTCCATATTATGGTTAATCGTATATGGTTCTAAAAATGAACTTATACTTCATATATCATACCGCTTAATAAAATAAAACTAGTTTCTACTAAACAGGGACTTCCTGTAGGCTAGTGGTAGGCGATAAAGGCCAGTCGCACTTCGGTTGTGGGTTCGATTCCCACAGCCTTGTCCGACGTGATGGGCTGTCGCCCGTCCTGCAGGTTGTCCTTTTTCTAAAACTATATTACTATAACATTCCATCAATAATATCGAAAATCTTCTATCCTTAAACAATACTAACTTATGTCCAACATAATCCATTCTAATCTTTAGGCTTATCCATAATATTGCAGTCCACTCTCATAATATAGTGAAAACGATTACCAGAGATTTAATACTGTCATTGATCCCCATATATCATAAGATATGTCCTGTTGGTCACATTCCAAACATTCAAAGGCCTTAATCACGTATTCTCTTGAATAACCATTGAAAATTAGTGAAAACATGAATGCAGTTAAAAGTTAACTCTTTCCACATACCAAAATCCAAAAATTCTATATACTCAAACCATGATATAACCTTCTCCTTATATCAGTCATGAGCTCATGAATACAATCAAATACCTCATTATCTTATTATTCCTTCATTATGCGCATATCATCCACATTCCAAAAAAAATCTGAATAACCTTTCATTGTTACTCATACCATTCATCATAAACTTTCAAAACTTAAGGAAAGACAACAGTGTAACAATCTTTAGATGTCTTTTTATTCTATAGTACAATATAACACTTGATAAACATGTAATCATTCCACTAATTTCTTAAACCATTGACAGAGCTTCAACAATTCTTTCATCTCACATATCATTTGTAGTCTCTTCATCATCATCAACAAAAATACTACCCATACGACCATACCGATTCTCTTCATGAGACTTTCCCTTAGGGCATTGGTTTTCATAATGCCCGTACATTCCAAATTTAAAACATTTAACCATTGTTGATGTCGTAGCAATACCATTATCCTCATCCATGGTGTTAAATAAACCTTTTCCTTTGCACTTACTTACTTTGTGTCCTTCTTTTCCACACCAAAATCATCTTCCAGTTCCTTTGAAACATTCTCCTTGATGCCTCTTCCCACATGATTTACATAGGGGAAATTGAACTTTCTTTCCTCTATGATCATCATGAAACTCCATCTTTCTCTTATTATCCGAGCTAGGAAACTTACCAAATTTTACTTTATTGATCATATTATGGGATTGCTGATTCGGCATAATAATTATGTTTGGACTTCCAAATCCCATTTCATGTGGTTGCTCATGAAGAATATCATTCCATTGTCCATAATATCCTCCATTATCGTGAATCATCTTGTTTCCAGCCATTTTCTAAAACCCAAAAAGAATAGTGTTAGAGGCAAAAATCATAATAAAGGGAGAGTAACTTCAATATCTAACATCTTAGGTTGAATTCTAAGATCGTTACCATAGTTCTAGGACTATATCCTATACGTATAATTATCCTTAGGGTCATCCCTAGACATACCTTAGAAATATCTCTAGGGATCTCACTAACGTTTTCGCATCCTAGTTTCCAAAGGTTGACTAAACCTTTCCTCTAATACCAACTGTAGAGACCCGAAACATGACGTACATTGACATTACATTACTTTTGCGGAATAATTAGTACATAACAAAAACACACACATAAGGATCGTAATAGTTTAGTGTCTTTGGAAACTCGGAACGTAATCTTCTAATCGTGGTGAAAGATCTTCAACATCTCCTATTAAGATCTTCCCTTTTTTACCTAAAACCTTTCTTTATATCCTGGGGAAAAGAAAACATAAAATGGTGAGCTCAAATTCTCAGTAAGGGTAAACAAAAGAAATATCAATCACATCATATACATAAGCACATAACTTTTGGAAATCTTAACCTGCAAAAGAGATCATAATTTCATAACATGGGGTAAATCATGGCAGTGAAATGTAATCACAATAATCATAACTTAAAACATGAATCTTTGTGGCATTCAGACATAATCATAGAGAATCATTTCTTGTTAGTCAAGACCCATTGCCAAGACTATCTTAGTGGACAAAGTCCCTTTCTGAATCGAGTAACCCTCGTTTCAGTCCTGTTTCACTGATCCGGTATAACCTACCATTCCAGCCATGTATATCTCATGAGATATAAAATCTTTACCCAATGAATTGGAGGTAGATATAGGTCCCACCCATCTCATAGTGATACAGTTCTTATATGTGCCACAAAATCATAAACCATACATCATTGCATTACCCATGTAATAAAAATGGGAATCTTAAACATCATGACATCATAAAATAATTAATATACGATAAATGAATTCATAAAAATAATTCCATCACAACATAATCAAATCAATGTAATAATAGGGATAAAAACAGAACCCTTTGTTATCTTAGATGGAAAATAATTTTGATAAAACACTTGAACTTCATTCTTGAGGAAAATATCCTTTCCACTTCAAAAACACTTTTCCTTTCTTAACATGTCATAAAATTTTAAACTAAAAGAAGTTGATTAAAAATAAACTTGAAAACTTGTAAAGGAATCTTTTGGGAAATAATTTTTTAAAAATCCATTCATGCCGTATAAGTAAAAAAAACATTCTTCGTACTTTTGTCGGAAAAGTCAAAAAGTACCTCGTACGAAAAAAAACGACAAAAGATTCCTTTCATATCCTTTACTAAAAACTCACCGAAGGGTAAAATTGGATTTAAACAATTGTAGGTGGATGGATATAAAATTACATATTGAAGAAACATGGATGTGGATGATAAAATACACCCCAGTAAATACCAAAGTATAAACAATCTCGGATAAAAATGAGATTGTGATATTTCCCTTACCTTAGGTCCGACTTGCTTTGTAAGTGTTCGAACCTCCTGTATAATGATTTAAATCATGTTATTGACTTATTCCAGAATCATATTAATTTTTATTATATCATATATGGTCCACTTATGACTTTATATTACCCGTTCTTTTGTAAATTCATGTTAAAGTAGCGTTTTGGGTAAAATCTTCTCATTTGTCGTTCGTGTTTTTAACTTGTAATTATTAATATGTTTACTTGGATCATGATTACTTAATTCCAGAATATAAAACATGATTTATATATATATATATTCAGAATATACATATATAATAAATCAGTAAATGGAAAGAAATACACCGTTCATGGAGACGGTAGTCCGTACGTACGCACAAGCGATGATATCGTTCCCATGGTCGTGGAATTGTGTTGAAGTGTATGTATACTATTTCAGTATCAATATCACTTTATAATAATCATATATAGTTACTCATTACACCTTTATACCCATCCAATTAAGGTGGTGGCGGAAAATAGATTACACCACGGCGTGGAGACGGTATTTCGTACGTACGCACGCGCGGTGATTTCATTTTTCCGTAGGATGGATAGAAGGTGAATTAGGGTTGTTTAATATTTATAATAACATATCAGTATGTAAGTAATACTGATGTTATTACTTTATAATGAAAAAACTAAAGAAGAAGAAGTTGAAGAAGAAAGAAATTGAAAAGATCGGTAATGGATATTACCTCTTCTTTGGAACGCCTCTTTGAATCCTCCACTTAGGGAACTAAGATTGGTCTTTGAAGAAGACCAGGACCTCTTGGATTATTCTAGGGAAGTGGAGAGGAGAAAATGGCAGGGGTTGGCAGAGCTTGAGTTCTCAAATTGGCGTGAGGAGGAGGGGGAGGAGGTGTCCTTTTATAAGGGAGGAGAGGGGCACCTTAGGAATATCTCAAAATATTATTTTATATTAAAGTCAAAATCGGTTTATAATGGTTCCAAATGGGCTTATTTCGAAGATAAAGTGGGGATGGGTCGAAATCCTATCAACCAATAGGATTTAGACAAGTTTAGGTTATTATTTTAACCTTATCAATTAGATTTAACTCTAAGTTAAATAATTTAACTTTTACCGTGTCTTTTTTCTTTCTTACACTATATGGTTAATACACTTACTATAACATGCCAAACGAACCCCAAATTGTTTATTATTAATATATATATCCTTATCTAAGTCATTTGGACGAACCTTAGATTTTTAGGAATAAAATAACAATTAATAATATAATATTTGATTTAAAAACTATTTTGTGTTAATTTTGACACTATTTGATATATGATTTTTGTGAAAGTCATAACAGAATTATATGTTCGAACCAAGTTGATTAAATCAACACTAATATATCATAGTAACCTAGAAAATTAGTGTAATGCATAAAAAGTCTCAAATTACATTTATTTTTGTGTTTATAACATCAATTATGTCAATATTTCATTAATAAGATAATTACTGCATCATTATTGTGTCATAAATAAATTAAATTATTTAATGTCTAAAAAATTACAAATAAAATACCATTATGTAGTAAATATTTTTATCTTTCTAATTAATATTTATAGTCGAATTTATCTTATGTATAAACCCATATTAAAAATGTTTTAGTAAATAAACTTTGATTTTAACTCTTTTAACCCTTCTTTAAATAAATTAATAATAAATGTCCTAATCTAATCCAAGTGGGCCTAAATGGTCATATTTTATTCCTAAGTTTGTTTTTGGTCGAATTACACTTATCCAATAGAATTAGGACATGTGTTAGGGTAATAATAATATCACCTTTACCCTTAATTACCCTATTTACTTTTAACCGTGGTAAAAAAAAGTTACTATTCACCAAAAATTATTTTCATCTCATTGAACCACATTTTAGTCCTTGATATTAACCGTGTCTCTCGGATTTTCGAAATTCCACTCACAGAAGCGGTAAAATTAAGTTTTATGAACAATTCAGTTTTTTTAACTACCACTTAGTGGTTTCACTATTCATCAAAAATTGAAAGTTTTCAGAAAAATACCAAAAATTAGGCCTAAGCTATATTTGATATTATGAACTCAAAAATGATGTCTATTTTACCAAATTAAAAACATATCAGTTGCATTATCTAATTTAAAAATTAATTCTCGTCGTCAAAACAAATAGCGTGTTTTTAAGAGATAATAACTATCAAAATATTGACACTAGTTTATAACTGGTTTAAATGTGAAATTACATCCAATGACCAACATTGTATTAAATTGTAAAAATATATTCTAAATATACTTTAAAACCACTCAAATTAATAATTTATCACTATTAATTATTTCTATTAAAAAAGTTGGTTTTAATTAAAATTTATTAATTTTCACTATTCATCAGAATATGAAAGTTATCCGAAAAGTACCAAAATTTCACCCTAAGCTAATTTCGATATTCCGAATCCAAAAATTAAGTCCATTTTGAAAAATAGAATTTACAAAATTTCAAAAAGTGGTTATTACTATTCATAACAGCTAGTTTTAATAATATTTTAATAGCATATCATTGTTTAGTAAAACTCGGTATTGCGTACTACACACGCTATCAAGGAAGGTCGTGATTGCGTGTAATGAAAGGAAAGTCAAGGATGCGTGTTGTGCAAGCTCCTTTTGGTGTAGCTTATAACACAAGACATTAATGAAATTAAAAATAATATTTTTCATAAAATCTCGGGGTGTTACATTCTACCCCCCTTAAAATGAATTTCGCCCTCGAAATTCGTCGGGGTTATAAATGGTTTACTATTCGAAATTTTCTTTGATAGAAACCCACATCGTAAAAAGGAATACCAAAACATGGCTTTAAAAACTAAAGTATGAAATGTAATGATTACCCAAATAAACTAATCAATGGGTTTCCACATAGGTGAAAATATGGATATGGAAATAAAAATCTAACCATCATGTTCTGATGGAGAGTGGTAGAGAACATGGCTATGGAGAATCCAACAATCACAAATCCATAAATTTGTGACGATCTAAGGTACCATCTGATTAATCAGATATAAGAGCACTAGGACGACATTTTTGGTTTTCAAGATCGTTTCCCTAAAGTTGAAGAATTTGAATTAGAATAAATACTTACTTTATTTTGGTACAATCTCACTGTTGTTCGTGCCTTGAACAATTTCCACTTCATCTCTTAAGTAAATGAAGTTGAATTTGTTATTCGTGAAGTGTTAGCAGATCATGTGATAGAATGATGGGTCATTCCATCTCTTTCAAACAAAAGGTTAGCAAAAGTTATAATTCCATCTTATGGTTAATCGTATATGGTTCTAAAAATGAACTTATACTTCATATATCATACCGCTTAATAAAATAAAACTAGTTTCTACTAAACAGGGACTTCCTGTAGGCCAGTGGTAGGCGATAAAGGCCAGACGCACTTCAGTTGTGGGTTCGATTCCCATAGCCTTGTCCGACGTGATGGGCTGTCGCCCGTCCTGCAGGTTGTCCTTTTTCTAAAACTATATTACTATAACATCCCATCAATAATATCGAAAATCTTCTATTCTTAAACAATACAAACTTATGTCCAACATAATCCATTCTAATCTTTAGGATTATCCATAATACTGTTGTCCACTCTCATAATATAGTGAAAACGATTACCAGAGATTTAATACTGTCGTTGATCCCCATATATCATAAGATATGTCTTGTTGGTCACATTCCAAACATTCAAAGGCCTTAATCACGTATTCTCTTGAATACCCATTGAACATTAGTGAAAACATGAATGCAGTTAAAAGTTAACTCTTTCCACATACCAAAATCCAAAAATTCTATATACTCAAACAATGATATAACCTTCTCCTTATATCAGTCATGAGCTCATGAATACAATCAAATACCTCATTATCTTATTATTCCTTCATTATGCGCATATCATCCACTTTCCCAAAAAAAATATCTGAATAAACATGTAATCATTCCACTACTTTCTTAAACCATTGACCGAGCCTCAACAATTCTTTCATCTCACATATCATTTGTAGTCTCTTCATCATCATCAACAAAAATACTACCCATACGACCATACCGATTCTCTTCATGAGACTTTCCCTTAGGGCATTGGTTTGCATAATGCCCGTACATTCCAAATTTAAAACATTTAACCATTGTTAATGTCGTAGCAATACCATTATCCTCATCCATGGTGTTAACTAAACCTTTTCCTTTTCACTTACTTGCTTTGTGTCCTTCTTTTCCACACCCAAAGCATCTTCTAGTTCCTTTGAAACATTCTCCTTGATGCCTCTTCCCACATGATTTACATAGGGGAAATTGAACTTTATTTCCTCTATGATCATCATGAAACTCCATCTTTCTCTTATTATCCGAGTTAGGAAACTTACCAAATTTTACTTTATTGATCATATTATGAGATTTCTGATTCGGCATAATAATTATGTTTGGACTTCCAAATCCCATTTCATTTGGTTGCTCATGAAGAATTTCATTCCATTGTCCATAATATCCTCTATTATCATGAATCATCTTATTTCCAGCCATTTTCTAAAACCCAAAAAGAATAGTGTTAGAGGCAAAAATCATAATAAAGGGAGAGTAACTTCAATATCTAACATCTTAGGTTGAATTCTATGATCGTTACCATAGTTCTAGGACTATATCCTATATGTATAATTATCCTTAGGGGCATCCCTAGACATACCTTAGAAATATCTCTAGGGATCTCACTAACGTTTTCGCATCCTAGTTTCCAAAGGTTGACTAAACCTTTCCTCTGATACCAACTGTAGAGACCCGAAACTTGACGTACATTGACATTAAATTACTTTTGCGGAATAATTAGTACATAACAAAAACACACACACAAGGATCGTAATAGTTTAGTGTCTTTGGAAACTCGGAACGTAATCTTCTAATCGTGGTGAAAGATCTTCAACATCTCCTATTAAGTTCTTCCCTTTTTTTTACCTAAAACCTTTCTTTATATCCTGGGGAAAAGAAAACATAAAAGGGTGAGCTCAAATGCTCAGTAAGGGTAAACAAAAGAAATATCAATCACATCATATACATAAGCACATAAATTTTGGAAATCTTAACCTGCAAAAGAGATCATAATTTCATAACATGGGATAAATCATGGCAGTGAAATGTAATCACAATAATCATAACTTAAAACATGAATATTTGTGGCATTCACACATAATCATAGAGAATCATTTCTTGTTAGTCAAGACCCATTGCCAAGACTATCTTAGTGGACAAAGTCCCTTTCTGAATCGAGTAACCCTCGTTTCAGTCCTGTTTCACTGAACCGGTATAACCTACCATTCCAGCCATGTCTATCTCATGAGATATAAAATCTTTACCCAATGAATTGGAGGTAGATATAGGTCCCACCCATCTCATAATGACACAGTTCTTATGTGTGCCACAAAATCATAAACCATACATCATTGCATTACCCATGTAATAAAAATGGGAATCTTAAACATCATGACATCATAAAATAATTCATATACGATAAATGAATTCATAAAAATAATTCCATCACAACATAATCAAATCAATGTAATAATAGGGATAAAAACAGAACCCTTTATTATCTTAGATGGAAAATAATTTTGATAAAACACTTGAACTTCATTCTTGAGGAAAATATCCTTTCCACTTCAAAAACACTTTTCCTTTCTTAACATGTAATACAATTTTAAACTAAAAGAAGTTTATTAAAAATAAACTTGAAAACTCGTAAAGGAATCTTTTTGGAAATTTTTTTTTAAAAATCCATTCATGCTGTATATGTAAAAAAACATTCTTCGTACTTTTTTCGGAAAAGTCAAAAAGTACCTCGTACAAAAAACGACAAAAGATTCCTTTCATATCCTTTACTAAAAACTCACCGAAGGGTAAAATTGGATTTAAACAATTTTAGGTGGATGGAAATAAAATTACATATTGAAGAAACATGGATGTGGATGATAAAATACACCCCAGTAAATACCAAAGTATAAACAATCTCGGATAAAAATGAGATTGTGATATTTCCCTTACCTTAGGTCCGACTTGCTTTGTAAGTGTCCAAACCTCCTGTATAATGATTTAAATCATGTTATTGACTTATTCCAGAATCATATTAATTTTTATTATATCATATATGGTCCACTTATGACTTTATATTACCCGTTCTTTTGTAAATTCATGTTAAAGTAGCGTTTTGGGTAAAATCGTCTCATTTGTCGTTCGTGTTTTTAACTTGTAATTATTAATATGATTACATGGATCATGATTACTTAATTCCAGAATATAAAACATGATTTATATATATATATTCAGAATATACATATATAATAAATCAGTAAATGGAAAGAAATACACCGTTCATGGAGACGGTAGTCCGTACGTACGCACGAGCGATGATATCGTTCCCATGGTCATGGAATTGTGTTGAAGTGTATGTATAATATTTCAGTATCAATATCACTTTATAATAATCATATATAGTTACTCATTACACCTTTATACCCATCCAATTAAGGTGGTGGCGGAAAATAGATTACACCACGGCGTGGAGACGGTATTTCGTACGTACGCATGTGCGTTGATTTCATTTTTCCGTAGGATGGATAGAAGGTGAATTAGGGTTGTTTCATATTTATAATAACATATCAGTATGTAAGTAATACTGATGTTATTACTTTATAATGAAACAACTAAAGAAGAAGAAGTTGAAGAAGAAAGAAATTGAAAAGATCGGTAATGGATATTACCTCTTCTTTGGAACGCCTCTTTGAATCCTCCACTTAGGGAACTAAGATTGGTCTTTGAAGAAGACCAGGACCTCTAGGATTATTCTATGGAAGTGGAGAGGAGAAAATGGCAGGGGTTGGCCGAGCTTGAGTTCTCAAATTGGTGTGAGGAGGAGGGGGAGGAGGTGTCCTTTTATAAGGGAGGAGAGGGGCACCTTAGGAATATCTCAAAATATTATTTTATATTAAAGTCAAAATCGGTTTATAATGGTTCCAAAGGGTATTATTTCGAAGCTAAAGTGGGGATGGGTCGAAATCATATTAACCAATAGGATTTAGACAAGTTTAGGTTATTATTTTAACCTTATCAATTAGATTTAACTCTATGTTAAATAATTTAACTTTTACCGTGTCTTTTTGTTTTCTTACACTATATGGTTAATACACTTACTATAACATGCCAAACTAACCCCAAATTGTTTATTATTAATATATATATACTTATCCAAGTAATTTGACCGAACCTTAGTTTTTTAGGAATAAAATAACAATTAATAATATAATATTTGATTTAAAAACTATTTTGTTTTAATTTTGACACTATTTGATATATGATTTTTGTGAAAGTCATAACAGAATTATATTTTCGAACCAAGTTTATTAAATCAACACTAATATGTCATAGTAACCTAGAAAATTAGTGTAATTCATAAAAAGTCTCAAATTACATTTATTTTGGTGTTTATAACATCAATTATGTCAATATTTCATTAATACGATAATTACTGCATCATCATTGTGTCATAAATAAATTAAATTATTTAATGTCTAAAAATTACAAATAAAATACCATTATGTAGGAAATATTTTTATCTTTCTAATGAATATTTATAGTCGAATTTATCTTATGTATAACCCCATATTAAAAATGTTTTAGTAAATAAACTTTAATTTTAACTCTTTTAACCCTTCTTTAAATAAATTAATAATAAATGTCCTAATCTAATCCAAGTGGGCCTAAATGGTCATATTTTATTCCTAAGTTTGTTTTTGGTCGAATTACACTTATCCAATAGAATTAGGACATGTTTTAGGGTAATAATAATATCACCTTTACCCTTAATTACCCTATTTACTTTTAACCGTGGTAAAAAAATGTTACTATTTACCAAAAATTATTTTCATCTCATTGAACCACATTTTAGTCCTTGATATTAACCGTGTCTCTCGGATTTTTGAAATTCCACTCACAGAAGCGGTAAAATTAAGTTTTATGAACAATTCAGTTTTTTTTAACTTCCACTTAGTGGTTTCACTATTCATCAAAAATTGAATGTTTTCAGAAAAATACCAAAAATTAGGCCTAAGCTATATTTGATATTATGAACTCAAAAATGATGTCTATTTTACCAAATTCAAAACATATCAGTTGCATTATCTAATTTAAAAATTAATTCTCGTCGTCAAAACAAATAGCGTGTTTTTAAGAGATAATAACTATCAAAAGATTGACACTAGTTTATAACTGGTTTAAATGTGAAATTACATCCAATGACCAAAATTGTATTAAATTGTAAAAATATATTCTAAATATACTTTAAAACCACTCAAATTAATAATTTATCACTATTAATTATTTCTATTAAAAAAGTTGTTTTTAATTAAAATTTAGTAATTTTCACTATTCATCAGAATATGAAAGTTATCCGAAAAGTACCAAAATTTCACCCTAAGCTAATTTCGATATTCCGAATCCAAAAATGAAGTCCATTTTGAAAAATAGAATTTAAAAAATTTCAAAAAGTGGTTATTACTATTCATAATGGCTAGTTTTAATAATATTTTAATAGCATATCGTTGTTTAGTAAAACTCGATATTGCGTACTACACACGCTATCAAGGAAGGTCGTGATTGCGTGTAATGAAAGGAAAGTCAAGGATGCATGTTGTGCAAGCTCCTTTTGGTGTAGCGTATAACATAAGACATTAATGAAATTAAAAAGAATATTTTTCATAAAATCTCGGGGTGTTACATTCTACCCCCCTTAAAATGAATTTCGCCCTCGAAATTCGTTGGATTTATAAATGGTTTACTATTCGAAATTTTCTTTGATAGAAACCCACATCGTAAAAAGGAATACAAAAACATGGCTTTAAAAACTAAAGTATGAAATGTAACGATTACCCAAATAAACTAATCAATGGGTTTCCACATAGGTGAAAATATGGATATGGAAAAAAAATCTAACCATCATGTTCTGATGGAGAGTGGTAGAGAACATGGCTATGGAAAAGACAACAATCACAAATCCATAAATTTGTGATGATCTAAGGTACCATCTGATTAATCAGATATAGGAGCACTAGGATGACATTTTTGGTTTTCAAGATCGTTTCCCTAAAGTTGACGAATTTGAATTAGAATAAATACTTACTTTATTTTGGTACAATCTCACTGTTGTTCGTGCCTTGAACAATTTCCACTTCATCTCTTAAGTAAATGAAGATGAATTTGTTATTCGTGAAGTGTTAGCAGATCATGTGATAGAATGATGGGTCATTCCATCTCTTTCAAACAAAAGGTTAGAAAAAGTTATAATTCCATCTTATGGTTAATCGTATATGGTTCTAAAAATGAACTTATACTTCATATATCATACCGCTTAATAGAATAAAACTAGTTTCTACTAAACAGGGACTTCCTGTAGGCCAGTGGTAGGCGATAAAGGCCAGTCGCACTTCGGTTGTGGGTTCGATTCCCACAGCCTTGTCCGACGTGATGGGCTGTCGCCCGTCCTGGAGGTTGTCCTTTTTCTAAAACTATATTACTATAAAATCCCATCAATAATATCGAAAATCTTCTATCCTTAAACAATACTAACTTATGTCCAACATAATCCATTCTAATCTTTAGCCTTATCCATAATACTACAGTCCACTCTCATAATATAGTGAAAACGATTACCAAAGATTTAATACTGTCGTTGATCCCCATATATCATAAGATATGTCTTTTTGGTCACATTCCAAACATTCAAAGGCCTTAATCACGTATTCTCTTGAATACCCATTGAACATTAGTGAAAACATGAATGCAGTTAAAAGTTAACTCTTTCCACTTACCAAAATCCAAAAATTCTATATACTCAAACCATGATATAACCTTCTCCTTATATCAGTCATGAGCTCATGAATACAATCAAATACCTCATTATCTTATTATTCCTTCATTATGCGCATATCATCCACTTTCCAAAAAAAAATCTGAATAACCTTTCATTGTTACTCATATTATTCATCATAAACTTTCAAAACTTAAAGAAAGACAACAGTGTAACAATCCTTAGATGTCTTTTTATTCTATAGTACAATATAACACTTGATAAACATGTAATCATTCCACTAATTTCTTAAACCATTGACCGAGCTTCAACAATTATTTCATCTCACATATCATTTTTAGTCTCTTCATCATCATCAACAAAAATACTACCCATACGACCATACCGATTCTCTTCATGAGACTTTCCCTTAGGGCATTGGTTTGCATAATGCTCGTACATTCCAAATTTAAAACATTTAACCATTGTTGATGTCGTAGAAATACCATTATCCTCATCCATGGTGTTAACTGAACCTTTTCCTTTGCACTTACTTGCTTTGTGTCCTTCTTTTCCACACCAAAATCATCTTCCAGTTCCTTTGAAACATTCTCCTTGATGCCTCTTCCCACATGATTTACATAGGGGAAATTGAACTTTCTTTCCTCTATGATCATCATGAAACTCCATCTTTCTCTTATTATCCGAGTCAGGAAACTTACCAAATTTTACTTTATTGATCATATTATGGGATTCCTGATTCGGCATAATAATTATGTTTGGACTTCCAAATCCCATTTCATGTGGTTTCTCATGAAGAATATCATTCCATTGTCCATAATATCCTCCATTATCGTGAATCATCTTGTTTCCAACCATTTTCTAAAACCCAAAAGGAATAGTGTTAGAGGCAAAAATCATAATAAAGGGAGAGTTACTTCAATATCTAACATCTTAGGTTGAATTCTAAGATCGTTACCATAGTTCTAGGACTGTATCCTATACGTATAATTATCCTTAGGGGCATCCCTAGACATACCTTAGAAATATCTCTAGGGATCTCACTAACGTTTTCGCATCCTAGTTTCCAAAGGTTGACTAAACCTTTCCTCTGATACCAATTGTAGAGACCCGAAACTTGACATACATTGACATTACATTACTTTTGCGGAATAATTAGTACATAACAAAAACACACACATAAGGATCATAATAGTTTAGTGTCTTTGAAAACTCAGAACGTAATCTTCTAATCGTGGTGAAAGATCTTCAACATCTCCTATTAAGATCTTCCCTTTTTTTACCTAAAACCTTTCTTTATATCCTGGGGAAAAGAAAACATAAAAGGGTGAGCTCAAATGCTCAGTAAGGGTAAACAAAAGAAATATCCATCACATCATATACATAAGCACATAACTTTTGGAAATCTTAACCTGCAAAAGAGATCATAATTTCATAACATGGGGTAAATCATGGCAGTGAAATGTAATCACAATAATCATAACTTCAAACATGAATCTTTGTGGCATTCAAACATAATCATAGAGAATCATTTCTTGTTAGTCAAGACCCATTTCCAAGACTATCTTAGTGGACAAAGTCCCTTTCTGAATCGAGTAACCCTCGTTTCAGTCCTGTTTCACTGAACCGGTATAACCTACCATTCCAGCCATGTCTATCTCATGAGATATAAAATATTTACCCAATGAATTGGAGGTAGATATAGGTCCCACCCATCTCATAATGATACAGTTCTTATATGTGCCACAAAATCATAAACCATACATCATTGCATTACCCATGTAATAAAAATGGGAATCTTAAACTTCATGACATCATAAAATAATTCATATACGATAAATGAATTCATAAAAATAATTCCATCACAACATAATCAAATCAATGTAATAATAGGGATAAAAACAGAACCCTTTATTATCTTAGATGGAAAATAAATTTGATAAAACACTTGAACTTCATTCTTGAGGAAAATATCCTTTCCACTTCAAAAACACTTTTCCTTTCAAAACATGTCATACAATTTTAAACTAAAAGAAGTTGATTAAAAATAAAATTGAAAACTTGTAAAGGAATCTTTTTGGAAATAATTTTTTAAAAATCCATTCATGCCGTATAAGTAAAAAAACATTCTTCGTACTTTTTTCGGAAAAGTCAAAAAGTACCTCGTACGAAAAAAACGACAAAAGATTCCTTTCATATCCTTTACTAAAAACTCACCGAAGGGTAAAATTGGATTTAAAAAATTGTAGGTGGATGGATATAAAATTACATATTGAAGAAACATGGATGTGGATGATAAAATACACCCCAGTAAATACCAAAGTATAAACAATCTCGGATAAAAATGAGATTGTGATATTTCCCTTACCTTAGGTCCGACTTTCTTTGTAAGTGTCCGAACCTCCTGTATAATTATTTAAATCATGTTATTGACTTATTCCAGAATCATATTCATTTTTATTATATCATATATGGTCCACTTATGACTTTATATTACCCGTTCTTTTGTAAATTCGTGTTAAAGTAGCGTTTTGGGTAAAATCGTCTCATTTGTCGTTCGTGTTTTTAACTTGTAATTATTAATATGATTACTTGGATCATGATTACTTAATTCCAGAATATAAAACATGATTTATATATATATATTCAGAATATACATATATAATAAATCAGTAAATGGAAAGAAATACACCGTTCATGGAGACGGTAGTCCATACGTACGCACGAGCGATGATATCATTCCCATGGTCATGGAATTGTGTTGAAGTGTATGTATACTATTTCAGTTTCAATATCACTTTATAATAATCATATATAGTTACTCATTACACCTTTATACCCATCCAATTAAGGTGGTGGCGGAAAATAGATTACACCACGGCGTGGAGACGGTATTTCGTACGTACGCACGCGCGGTGATTTCATTTTTCCGTAGGATGGATAGAAGGTGAATTAGGGTTGTTTCATATTTATAATAACATATCAGTATGTAAGTAATACTGATGTTATTACTTTATAATGAAACAACTAAAGAAGAAGAAGTTGAAGAAGAAAGAAATTGAAAAGATCGGTAATGGATATTACCTCTTCTTTGGAACGCCTCTTTGAATCCTCCACTTAGGGAACTATGATTGGTCTTTGAAGAAGACAAGGACCTCTAGGATTATTCTAGGGAATTGGAGCGGAGAAAATGGCAGGGGTTGGCCGAGCTTGAGTGCTCAAATTGGTGTGAGGAGGAGGGGGAGGAGGTGTCCTTTTATAAGGGAGGAGAGGGGCACCTTAGAAATATCTCAAAATATTATTTTATATTAAAGTCAAAATCGGTTTATAATGGTTCCAAATGGGATTATTTCGAAGCTAAAGTGGGGATGGGTCGAAATCCTATCAACCAATAGGATTTAGACATGTTTAGGTTATTATGTTAACCTTATCAATTAGATTTAACTCTAAGTTAAATAATTTAACTTTTACCGTGTCTTTTTGTTTTCTTACACTATATGGTTAATACACTTACCATAACATGCCAAACGAACCCCAAATTGTTTATTATTAATATATATATCCTTATCTAAGTCATTTGGCCGAACCATAGATTTTTAAGAATAAAATAACAATTAATAATATAATATTTTATTTAAAAACTATTTTGTGTTAATTTTGACACTATTTGATATATGATTTTTGTGAAAGTCATAACAGAATTATATGTTCGAAACAAGTTGATTAAATCAACACTAATATATCATAGTAGCCTAGAAAATTAGTGTAATTCATAAAAAGTCTAAAATTACATTTATTTTGGTGTTTATAACATCAATTATGTCAATATTTCATTAATAAGATAATTACTGCATCATTATTGTGTCATAAATAAATTAAATTATTTAATGTCTAAAAATTACAAATAAAATACCATTATGTAGTAAATCTTTTTATCTTTCTAATGAATATTTATAGTCGAATTTATCTTATGTATAACCCCATATTAAAAATGTTTTAGTAAATAAACTTTGATTTTAACTCTTTTAACCCTTCTTTAAATAAATTAATAATAAATGTCCTAATCTAATCCAAGTGGGCCTAAATGGTCATATTTTATTCCTAAGTTTGTTTTTGGTCGAATTACACTTATCCAATAGAATTAGGACATGAGTTAGGGTAATAATAATATCACCTTTACCCTTAATTACCCTATTTACTTTTAACCGTGGTAAAAAAAGTTACTATTCACCAAAAATTATTTTCATCTCATTGAACCACATTTTAGTCCTTGATATTAACCATGTCTCTCGGATTTTCGAAATTCCACTCACAGAAGCGGTAAAATTATGTTTTATGAACAATTCAGTTTTTTTTAACTACCACTTAGTGGTTTCACTATTCATCAAAAATTGAAAGTTTTCAGAAAAATACCAAAAATTAGGCCTAAGCTATATTTGATATTATGAACTCAAAAATGATGTCTATTTTACCAAATTCAAAACATATCAGTTGCATTATCTAATTTAAAAATTAATTCTCGTCATCAAAACAAATAGCGTGTTTTTAAGAGATAATAACTATCAAAAGATTGACACTAGTTTATAACTGGTTTAAATGTGAAATTACATCCAATGACCAACATTGTATTAAATTGTAAAAATATATTCTAAATATACTTTAAAACCACTCAAATTAATAATTTATCACTATTAATTATTTCTATTAAAAAAGTTGTTTTTAATTAAAATTTATTAATTTTCACTATTCATCAGAATATGAAAGTTATCCGAAAAGTACCAAAATTTCACCCTAAGCTAATTTCGATATTCCGAATCCAAAAATTAAGTCCATTTTGAAAAATAGAATTTACAAAATTTCAAAAAGTGGTTATTACTATTCATAACGGCTAGTTTTAATAATATTTTAATAGCATATCGTTGTTTAGTAAAACTCGGTATTGCGTACTACACACGCTATCCAGGAAGGTCGTGATTGCGTGTAATGAAAGGAAAGTCAAGGATGCGTGTTGTGCGAGCTCCTTTTGGTGTAGCGTATAACACAATACATTAATGAAATTAAAAAGAATATTTTTCATAAAATCTCGGGGTGTTACATTCTACCCCCCTTAAAATGAATTTTTCCCTCGAAATTCGTCGGGGTTATAAATGGTTTACTATTCGAAATTTTCTTTGATAGAAACCCACATCGTAAAAAGGAATACCAAAACATGGCTTTAAAAACTAAAGTATGAAATGTAACGATTACCCAAATAAACTAATCAATGGGTTTCCACATAGGTGAAAATATGGATATGGAAAAAAAATCTAACCATCATGTTCTGATGGAGAGTGGTAGAGAACATGGCTATGGAAAAGCCAAAAATCACAAATCCATAAATTTGTGACGATCTAAGGTACCATCTGATTAATCAGATATAAGAGCACTAGGACGACATTTTTGGTTTTCAAGATCGTTTCCCTAAAGTTGAATAATTTGAATTAGAATAAATACTTACTTTATTTTGGTACAATCTCACTGTTGTTCATGCCTTGAACAATTTCTACTTCATCTCTTAAGTAAATGAAGTTGAATTTGTTATTCGTGAAGTGTTAGCAGATCATGTGATAGAATGATGGGTCATTCCATCTCTTTCAAACAAAAGGTTAGCAAAATTCATAATTCCATCTTATGGTTAATCGTATATGGTTCTAAAAATGAACTTATACTTCATATATCATGCAGCTTAATAAAATAAAACTAGTTTCTACTAAACAGGGACTTCCTGTAGGCCAGTGGTAGGCGATAAAGGCCAGTCGCACTTCGGTTGTGGGTTCGATTCCCGCAGCCTTGTCCGACGTGATGGGCTGTCGCCCATCCTACAGGTTGTCCTTTTTCTAAAACTATATTACTATAACATCCCATCAATAATATCAAAAATCTTCTATCCTTAAACAATACTAACTTATGTCCAACATAATCCATTCTAATCTTTAGGCTTATCCATGATACTGCAGTCCACTCTCATAATATAGTGAAAACGATTACCAGAGATTTAATACTGTCGTTGATCCCCATATATCATAAGATATGTCTTGTTGGTCACATTCCAAACATTCAAAGGCCTTAATCACGTATTCTCTTGAATACCCATTGAACATTAGTGAAAACATGAATGCAGTTAAAAGTTAACTCTTTCCACATACCAAAATCCAAAAATTCTATATACTCAAACCATGATATAACCTTCTCCTTATATCAGTCATGAGCTCATGAATACAATCAAATACCTCATTATCTTATTATTCCTTCATTATGCGCATATCATCCACTTTCCAAAAAAAATACTTGAATAACCTTTCATTGTTACTCATACCATTCATCATAAACTTTCAAAACTTAAGGAAAGACAACAGTGTAACAATCCTTAGATGTCTTTTTATTCTATAGTACAACATTACACTTGATAAACATGTAATCATTCCACTACTTTCTTAAACCATTGACCGAGCTTCAACAATTATTTCATCTCACATATCATTTGTAGTCTCTTCATCATCATCAACAAAAATACTACCCATACGACCATACCGATTCTCTTCCTGAGTCTTTCCCTTAGGGAATTGGTTTGCATAATGCCCGTACATTCCAAATTTAAAACATTTAACCATTGTTGATGTCGTAGCAATACCATTATCCTCATCCATGGTGTTAACTGAACCTTTTCCTTTGCACTTACTTGCTTTGTGTCCTTCTTTTCCACACCCAAAGCATCTTCTAGTTCCTTTGAAACATTCTCCTTGATGCCTCTTCCCACATGATTTACATAGGGGAAATTGAACTTTCTTTCCTCTATGATCATCATGAAACTCCATCTTTCTCTTATTATCTGAGTCAGGAAACTTACCAAATTTTACTTTATTGATCATATTATGAGATTTCTGATTCGGCATAATAATTATGTTTGGACTTCCAAATCCCATTTCATTTGGTTACTCATGAAGAATATCATTACATTGTCCATAATATCCTCCATTATCGTGAATCATCTTATTTCCAGCCATTTTCTAAAACCCCAAAAGAATAGTGTTAGAGGAAAAAATCATAATAAAGGGAGAGTAACTTCAATATCTAACATCTTAGGTTGAATTCTAAGATCGTTACCATAGTTCTAGGACTATATCCTATACGTATAATTATCCTTAGGGGCATCCCTAGACATACCTTAGAAATATCTCTAGGGATCTCACTAACGTTTTCGCATCCTAGTTTCCAAAGGTTGACTAAACCTTTCCTCTGATACCAACTGTAGAGACCCGAAACTTGACGTACATTGACATTAAATTACTTTTGCGGAATAATTAATACATAACAAAAACACACACACAAGGATCGTAATAGTTTGGTGTCTTTGGAAACTCATAACGTAATCTTCTAATCGTGGTGAAAGATCTTCAACATCTCCTATTAAGATCTTCCCTTTTTTTACCTAAAACCTTTCTTTATATCCTGGGGAAAAGAAAAAATAAAAGGGTGAGCTCAAATGCTCAGTAAGGGTAAACAAAAGAAATATCAATCACATCATATACATAAGCACATAACTTTTGGAAATCTTAACCTGCAAAAGAGATCATAATTTCATAACATGGGGTAAATCATGGCAGTGAAATGTAATCACAATAATCATAACTTAAAACATGAATCTTTGTGGCATTCACACATAATCATAGAGAATCATTTCTTGTTAGTCAAGACCCATTTCCAAGACTATCTTAGTGGACAAAGTCCCTTTCTGAATCGAGTAACCCTCGTTTCAGTCATGTTTCACTGAACCGGTATAACCTACCATTGCAGCCATGTCTATCTCATGAGATATAAAATCTTTACCCAATGATTTGGAGGTAGATATAGGTCCCAACCATCTCATAATGATACAGTTCTTATGTGTGCCACAAAATCATAAACCATACATCATTGCATTACCCATGTAATAAAAATGGGAATCTTAAACATCATGACATCATAAAATAATTCATATACGATAAATTAATTCATAAAAATAATTCCATCACAACATAATCAAATCAATGTAATAATAGGGATAAAAACAGAACCCTTTATTATCTTAGATGGAAAATAATTTTGATAAAACATTTGAACTTCATTCTTGAGGAAAATATCCTTTCCACTTCAAAAACACTTTTCCTTTCTTAACATGTCATACAATTTTAAACTAAAAGAAGTTGATTAAAAATAAACTTGAAAACTTGTAAAGGAATATTTTTGGAAATAAATTTTTAAAAATCCATTCATGCCGTATAAGTAAAAAAACATTCTTCGTACTTTTGTCGGAAAAGTCAAAAAGTACCTCGTACGAAAAAAACGACAAAATATTCCTTTCATATCCTTTACTAAAAACTCACCGAAGGGTAAAATTGGATTTAAACAATTTTAGGTGGATGGAAATAAAATTACATATTGAAGAAACATGGATGTGGATGATAAAATACACCCCAGTAAATACCAAAGTATAAACAATCTCGGATAAAAATGAGATTGTGATATTTCCCTTACCTTAGGTCCGACTTGCTTTGTAAGTGTCCGAACCTACTGTATAATGATTTAAATCAGGTTATTGACTTATTCCAGAATCATATTCATTTTTATTATATCATATATGGTCCACTTATGACTTTATATTACCCGTTCTTCTGTAAATTCATGTTAAAGTAGCGTTTTGGGTAAAATCGTCTCATTTGTCGTTCGTGTTTTTAACTTGTAATTATTAATATGATTACTTGGATCATGATTAATTAATTCCAGAATATAAAACATGATTTATATATATATATTCAGAATATAAATATATAATAAATCAGTAAATGGAATGAAATACACCGTTCATGGAGACGGTAGTCCGTACGTACGCACGAGCGATGATATCGTTCCCATGGTCGTGGAATTGTGTTGAAGTGTATGTATACTATTTCAGTATCAATATCACTTTATAATAATCATATATAGTTACTCATTACACCTTTATACCCATCCAATTAAGGTGGTGGCGGAAAATAGATTACACCACGGCGTGGAGACGGTATTTCGTACGTACGCACGCGCGGTGATTTCATTTTTCCGTAGGATGGATAGAAGGTGAATTAGGGTTGTTTCATATTTATAATAACATATCAGTATGTAAGTAATACTGATGTTATTACTTTATAATGAAACAACTAAAGAAGAAGATGTTGAAGAAGAAAGAAATTGAAAAGATCGGTAATGGATATTACCTCTTCTTTGGAACGCCTCTTTGAATCCTCCACTTAGGGAACTAAGATTGGTCTTTGAAGAAGACCAGGACCTCTAGGATTATTCTAGGGAAGTGGAGAGGAGAAAATGGCAGGTGTTGGCCGAGCTTTAGTGCTCAAATTGGTGTGAGGAGGAGGGGGAGGAGGTGTCCATTTATAAGGGAGGAGAGGGGCACCTTAGGAATATCTCAAAATATTATTTTATATTAAAGTCAAAATCGGTTTATAATGGTTCCAAAGGGTCTTATTTCGAAGTTAAAGTGGGGATGGGTCGATATCCTATCAACCAATAGGATTTAGACAAGTTTAGGTTATTATTTTAACCTTATCAATTAGATTTAACTCTAAGTTAAATAATTTAACTTTTACCGTGTCTTTTTGTTTTCTTACACTATATGGTTAATACACTTACTATAACATGCCAAACGAACCCCAAATTGTTTATTATTAATATATATATCCTTATCCAAGTCATTTGGCAGAACCTTAGATTTTTAGGAATAAAATAACAATTAATAATATAATATTTGATTTAAAAACTATTTTGTGTTAATTTTGACACTATTTGATATATGATTTTTGTGAAAGTCATAACAGAATTATATGTTCGAACCAAGTTGATTAAATCAACACTAATATATCATAGTAACCTATAAAATTAGTGGAATTCATAAAAAGTCTCAAATTACATTTATTTTGGTGTTTATAACATCAATTATGTCAATATTTCATTAATAAGATAATTACTGCATCATCATTGTGTCATAAATAAATTAAATTATTTAATGTCTAAAAATTACAAATAAAATACCATTATGTAGGAAATATTTTTATCTTTCTAATGAATATTTATAGTCGAATTTATCTTATGTATAACCCCATATTAAAAATGTTTTAGTAAATAAACATTGATTTTAACTCTTTTAACCCTTCTTTAAATAAATTAATAATAAATGTCCTAATCTAATCCATGTGGGCCTAAATGGTCATATTTTATTCCTAAGTTTGTTTTTGGTCGAATTAAACTTATCCAATAGAATTAGGACATGTGTTAGGGTAATAATAATATCACCTTTACCCTTAATTACCCTATTTACTTTTAACCGTGGTAAAAAAATGTTACTATTCACCAAAAATTATTTTCATCTCATTGAACCACATTTTAGTCCTTGATATTAACCTTGTCTCTCGGATTTTCGAAATTCCACTCATAGAAGCGGTAAAATTAAGTTTTATGAACAATTCAGTTTTTTTTAACTACCACTTAATGGTTTCACTATTCATCAAAAATTGAAAGTTTTCAGAAAAATACCAAAAATTAGGCCTAAGCTATATTTGATATTATGAACTCAAAAATGATGTCTATTTTACCAAATTCAAAACATATCAGTTGCATTATCTAATTTAAAAATTAATTCTCGTCGTCAAAACAAATAGCGTGTTTTTAAGAGATAATAACTATCAAAAGATTGACACTAGTTTATAACTGGTTTAAATGTGAAATTACATCCAATGACCAACATTGTATTAAATTGTAAAAATATATTCTAAATATACTTTAAAACCACTCAAATTAATAATTTATCACTATTAATTATTTCTATTAAAAAAGTTGTTTTTAATTAAGATTTAGTAATTTTCACTATTCATCAGAATATGAAAGTTATCCGAAAAGTACCAAAATTTCACCCTAAGCTAATTTCGATATTCCGAATCCAAAAATGAAGTCCATTTTGAAAAATAGAATTTACAAAATTTCAAAAAGTGGTTATTACTATTCATAACAGCTAGTTTTAATAATATTTTAATAGCATATCGTTGTTTAGTAAAACTCGGTATTGCGTACTACACACGCTATCAAGGAAGGTCGTGATTGCGTGTAATGAAAGGAAAGTCAAGGATGCGTGTTGTGCAAGCTCCTTTTGGTGTAGCGTATAACACAAGACATTAATGAAATTAAAAACAATATTTTTCATAAAATCTCGGGGTGTTACAACCACCTCAAACGGATTGTTATGATGATGGTGTTAATTTGTATATAAAATATTAATAAAATACTAATAATTATTTAAAGGCAATATACCACATATTTTTTTCCCTTTACATCCATTAAAAAATGATATCGTCATTCATGGGTACATGTAGATTACCACCTCCACGAAGTGATTTCATTCGTTTATCATAACCATATCACATGGATGTTATATATAAGTAAATATAATTATATTATATTATATTTATCATATAATCAAAAATTTTAAATGGAAAATTTACTTAACATCATTTCATCATGTTTGTTGAATAGTGTAATTGTTACTTATGAATATGTATGGCTACCGTCCCCATGATTATAACATAGATCATTTCTTGTATCCATTATTCACTAATGGTTTTAAAATTAGAATCGATGTATTAAAATTATAACAATGATGTGATTATTATTATATATATGATTTAATAATGAACACATTTATTGTAAAATCCCATGTTTTTTAAAGGAAACACTATGTTTGATAGCATATATGATAAAACACATCTTGTTTAAATAATAAATAATAAATTATTATATAAATGTTAACCTTAAAACCAAGGTGTTAGAATGGAGGTAATAAAAAGTATTAACTAAATTATGAAAATAAGGTTTACAAATGTGTATATAATTAATTCATTGGTGAATAATTAATTATAAACGATTGTAAATCCATTTAAAAACACTATTTTTTAAAAAACTATTTAAATGTACACAAGTTTGTTTTATACTAATAAATTAATAAATCATACATTTAGGATTCTATTAATTATATATATTTATATATATATGTAATATTGAATTTAATTTTTAACATTCATCTAATGTGTTTTATAGACATGATATAAGAAATCCAATTTTCGGAATAAAAATTGTATTTTCCAAAAATGATGTATTTCCGCCTTTTGATGGTGAACTTATATTAAATCTTGTATTTTTTAATTTTATAAATAATATTTTAAAAAATAAACATATTTATTGTAATTGGAACATGAAAATTTACATTGGTTTATTTTTTGGTATTTTTTTGATAAGTTTTCATTGTTATTGAATAGTAAAACAATACTATATTTTTATTAGAAACTAATTTTTTCAGAAAATATATTTATAGTGTTGAATTATATATTTTAATGATTATAAATTTTAGTAAAATCAAAATATTATCATTTAATTCAATTTATGTCATCATACTCAATTTCACATTGAAATTGGATATTAAAACATTGTGAACTATTGAATGTTTTTACATTAAAAAAAATTCTTTTCTTGTTCCATGGACATAATTAATGATTAAGTAATTTATGAAATATATATTTTTTCAATTTTTAAAAATGGATTCAATATTTTCAATCAAAAGGTCCAAATTTATTAAATATTCCATTTTATTTTTGGACAATAAGAATAGTAGCTTTAGTAATTTTTTTATTATTATTATCGTTAAGGGTAAATCAAGTATTTAAGAGTAAAAATAATATTATAAATATCAGAAAATTACCCTATGAGTTGTTATGATTTTATTATTTGGGTTTTTTTATCCTCTGGGAAATAATTTATTCGTTATAAAACTATTTATAGACTTTTGGATGAGAATATAACTTTATAATTTTACATTCAGAGGATATTCAATTTCTCACACTAGTATATTTAACAAGTAAAATATTTTTAATATGGTGTAATATATGGGATATATTCGACAATAAATATTATTTTGGAATAAAAAATTATTATATTAATCATTATAACTTTTTTAAAATATTTATGGAATATATATTTAAATTAAAGGGATTCACAATTATGATGCAGTAATTGTTTCATTAAAGGAAATATTAAATAAAATATATTAAAAATATTAAAATAAATATAATTCAAGATACTTATTTTAATTAAATAATTATATAGATTATTTACATGTTATTGACGTCTTAAATATATTTTTTGAATATATCATGTTGTTATGATATATTTTTAAAAAAATCAAGCAATGAATAGTGTCGAAATTGGCATTAATGGTACTTTAAACATAAATTTTTTTATTAAATGATAAAAAATTTCTAAAAATCCAAATTTCAAAAATATAATTTGGAGAATTATTTAAATTTCATAAATGAATTATTTATTGGTCTTTTGGAATTTTATAGTAATTATATTAACACTCAATATAAAAATTACATGATATCATGGTTAGAGTTAATGGGGTTAAAGAATAGTTAAAACAAAAATATAAAGATTGAAAAACGTCAAAACATTTCTAATTTTAATTATATGATTTTATTTATAACCATAATCATACTATACTCGAAATAACTCAGTTTTTATTCATTTTATATAGAAATTTTATTTATATTAATTTAATATTTAAAATAATTCCAAGAGTGTCCCTCCCCTCTCATATAAAAGGATAAACATTCTTTTCATTTCTATACACATAAAAACCTATTTGGTTCAAAAATTATTTTAATAAATACCTTTTTAGAATCCATCCTCAAATACTAGAGCTCTTATTTTATGCATAACAGGACCCTTAGTGATCTGAAGGTGTGAAGCAAATGAGGAGGTCCGAGGAAGAGGTATCATTTTTCATTAAGTGTTTCTATTTTATTTCTTATTCCCATTCCATAAAATCTTATTCAATAATTATTTAATTATAACTCAAGTATTATAAATATAATTATATGGTATTATGTTAATATCATCACCCAAATCCATCTTCACTTCCATTAAATGAAAAAATAATTGTCATTCCTATGTACAACAAACTACCGCCTTGCGAACCAATATAATTCTTTTTTCCATCACCATCTCTCAAGACTAGTTGTAAGGATGGAATTAATATATATATATATATATATATTCTTGAAATATTTATCTTTAATAAAAATAATATATAATTTTTTTTCATACCTTTCCATTCACGTAAAAATGATAACATTGTTCATGCATACGTATGGACACACACACCTGCAAAGCGATGTTATTCACTTTTCATCACTACATCACATGGATGAATAAATATAATTATATTTAAATTTTTTTTATGATATGAATGATATTATGATCATTCTAGAGAGTAAAAATAACACTTACCTTTTTTATAATGAAAATTGAATAATGATATCATTATCCATGTGTACATACGTCTTACTGTCTCAATAATTGTAAATTAGTTGATTTTCCAAAACTATTTTTAATGAATGTAATTAAGAGTTTATTTGATATAAAATTGTGGTAATTATTCCCATAATATTATTATTTATAGGATGGAATTATTCCCACTTTTACAATTTACATCATACTTATTTCATTTTGAAAACAATTACTGAATGTCATCAAAACGTCTGACATGAACAATAATAATTATGTAATTGTTAGAGGATGATATTATATGATATAAATGGAATAATAAACTTGAAAATTTTCTCAGTAAATTAGATAATTAACATCAGTTTATTATTCAGGAATGTAAAGGACATTTGAGATGAATTATAATCAAGGTAAGGGACGCAGTATCAATATCCTTTCTTTAAAGAATATTTTAATGTTATACACCCACCTTTATATTTATGAGGTGTATACACAAACCACCTTGACATATAATGACATTAATTTATTTATTATCATTTTATTTAAGGTTTCCTAAAGTTTTTTTCTTTTATGCGGTTTATGATTTAAATATTCAATGTGGTATGGGACACATTTAATATCTAAAGATTTAATTTCAAAACCATTACACCATGTAAATATTCTTAGTAATATTTCATATATTTATTTGTAAAAAAATTATTATAAAATAAATTTTATTTATATTTTTAATTTCCATAATTTTTTTTATAAATTAATTTTTTTTGATTTATTTTCAGAACGTTAGATGTTTCTTTACAAACAGATAATATTATATTTAACGTATACAGAATCAAATAATGCTCCACTACTATGATTGTTATTTGATATTGCAATTCCACTACAATTATTAATGTTTTTGAAAGAAAAATAAATCGATTATTCTTTTTTGGGTATTTTTATATTAAAAATGGTTTTAAAATGGATTTATTATTTCAATATCTTAATATTATTTAATGTGATTATAAATGATATTTTATGAGTGAAAGGTGGAAAATTAAAATATCATATGTGTTATAATTATATAATGGTACTTTGACATTTAACAGGTGGTTACACGATTAACCAAGGATGGGTGGTTATGTGATAAACCAAGGAAGGGTTGTTACCTTATAACCCTTAATGCATTAAGTATGGAAGTAGTACATATGGGTATTCCATTTGTAAGAGTGATATGTAAGGAAGTGAACCATGTGGTTATTCAATTTATAAGAGGTACAAGTATATTGATGTCCCAAGATACCAATATGTTTCATTTATTCTTTCTATGGGTTTTATGGTAATCTTGTGACTAAAAAAGAATGAAATGATCTAATTTTCCAAGTAAAGGATTTACTATTTCTCGAGGGTGAAAAGTATTTATTTATGATAATGTTCTCATGGGTTTTCATATTTTCATTGGACTAAAAATTTTCTTTATTCATGTATCACTTACTGAGACTTTTTTACTCATCCAAAGTATTAAAATATTTTTCATAAGATTTAAGGGGGGATAGAGATATATATGATATCACAAAGAAAATTGTGATGATAGATCATGGAAGGAATCTATATATTATATTAAAAATTATTAATTTTATGGAAAAATGGATATTTAGTAGAATCATATTCATTGTAATTTTTGAGTCACTAGGAATGAGTTATGGATTAATTCTCAAGAAATCTAAAACGGAAAATATCCTCAATGTGAAGGAAAGGAATTTCTTAACTTAAACTAATCATTTAGTAATTGATTTAGGGTGGAACCTTATAGTTGGTATCAATGATCAGTTTAGATAACATTAGAAGTTAGGCTAACATTAACAATGTTAAATTGAAAGGATTTACCTTATGTAAAAGTTAAAACATTATAGAATTTGAATATTACTATATTGATTAATCTAATCTATGTTCATTCCGAATGGTTTTACGTAGAGGACATATGGAAGCTTCTATAAAAAGGAACTGAGAGAGAGATATATCCATCCATATCGACATCCTAAGATAATCAGAATCAGGACTAAACAGTTATTCTATGATAAATCAGTAGACTCGGGTGATCAATGGTCGTGGTATTCATAATAAAGAGGAACCTGATCTTCCAAAAAAACATATTTGTAGTAGATCATTTCATGAGGCAATATCATCCATCATTCAATGGATCATATGACCCCATGATATTTGAATGATGGATTAAATCCCTAGAAAATATATTTGATGTCACGGGTTATTCTCATCACCAAAAGGTGAATCCGACCAGTTATGCTCAATGATTAAGAATATTATAGAAAGTAAAGAGACTGATTCCTTTGAATGTGATGAATTTAAGAATATATTTCTTGATAAATACTTTCATAAGGATATTCAACTTAGGTTTCAAAATATTTCTTTGAAGTGAGACAATATGAGGAATATTTGGTGGCTTCATATGAAGAAAACATCACCTATTTGGCAAGGTATGTACAAAATATTATTTTTGATCTTCATTGAAAGATAAATTAGTTTTACTCAGAATTGAAGCCAATATATCAATGGGAGTTGGCTTCTCATGAGTTAAGAATATATAATTAACATGTTTGATGTAGTGAGAATTTTGAAATAGAGTTTTTTGATGACTATGTGACCCACGAAAATAAGAAAAACACAAGGCCCAGTTGGTAGTAAATGGGATATAATTCATCAAAGAAGACTGAAGATAAGAAAACTAAATTCCCATATTCTGAGAAGTGTGGTAAAAATCATCCTAAGAATATCTTTCATTGTTAAGTAAGTTCGTTTGGTGTGTTAAGTTTGGTAATATTCCTCATGAATGCAAAGGAGAAGATGAGGAAATAAATGATAATCCAATAGAATGATGTTTTAGTTGTAATGAGTTGGGAAATTATGTAAACTCATGTTTTAATTCGCGTACCCATAGTGGAAATCAAGATGATCGAATACAAAAATGAGTGGGATAATATTATTCTACTAATGTAGTTGATGATGATACATTTGGTAAAGTCATGAAGGCTCTAGAGGGTTTGGTACGTTTCGATGGTTATACCCATTTTCATGGTTTTAAACACTTAATATAAGGTTTTAATTGATGTGGTCATAAATTTATTAAGGAAATTTTTAGTTGGTATTCTATTTACATATGGATTTTGTTTAATGATACTTATGCCTTTACTTTTGAATATGAGTTTTATGGTATTGATAACCATTAGAGCTTATATGATCATTAAGGTTATTTTTATGGATGTTAACCATATGAGAATGAAATTGTGATTATGAAATATAAATATATAATTTAAGTATACTTTTTAATGTTCATAGTCAATAAAGTAAATTTTCAACCCTAGGAAATGTATTTTTAATGAAAAAACTTATACATTTACTTTTATTACTAAGAAATAAATGACCTTTTCACCCATCACAAAATTATGGTTTTGTGACTATTATCCTTCTCATGACCATGTTCTCTATCACTCTCCATTATAAAATGATAGTTAGTTATCTCTTCCATGAACATTTTTTACTACATATAACCATAGTATGTGTTATCTCATGTTAACTTTACACTTCCCTTTCTTTCTTTTAAAGTGTTTTTTTATTGAATCTTATTCTAATGTGGGACTTCAATAAATGTATTTTGAAAAGTAAAAACCTTTCATTTTCGATCCTCAGTAAAAAATTAAGGATGAAATTTTTTAATTTGGGGAGAATGTAACATCATGAGTTTTTAAAAGAAAGCATTGTGTTTGGTAGAGTATATGATACACCACATCAAGTTTAAATGGATAATTAAATAATATTATTTAAATGTAACAATTAAAATCTAGTTTTTAAAGTGGTGGGAATGAAATGTATTAACCAAATAATTAAATACTTTTTCGCACATGTATATATGATTAACTCATTGGTGAAAATTTATTATAAATTAATTAAAACACCTTTTTAAATTCAATGGATTTTTTCTAAGAAAAATATTTAAATGTGAAGAAGTGTGTTTTATACAAATAAATCAATAAATAACTCTTATTGAATTATATTAATGTAATATATATATATATAATATTTAATTTAATGTTTAAAGTCCATCTTAAGTGTTTTATAGACATGATGTGAGAACAAATCCAATTTTACAAATAAAAGAATTATTTTTCAAAAAAGCTTGTTTTCAGCATTTTGATGGAGAACATGTGTTAAATATTTTTTTAATTACTTTTATAAATTATACATGACAAAATATACTTCTTATTCGGAAATGGAATATAAAAATTTACTTTTGTTTCATTTTTCATATTTTTCTAGTAAGTTTTATGTTTTCATAAATAGTAAAAATACTACACTTAAATTGAAAACTGTTTTTTCATAAAAAATTTATAGTGTTAAATTATATATTTTAATAGTGTTTAGGAATAATTTAATCATGATTTTAGAATATAATAAATATTAATTCATTTTAATCATTTTCAACTTATAATTGGATATAAAAAATTGTGAAATTATAAAGGTTTTTTCATTAAAAAACTCGTTTTCTCATTTCGTCAAGAAGATTAATGTTTAATTTATTTCTATAATTATCTATGATTTGAGTTTTAATTAATTTTTTTAATATTTGGAATAATGAGGTCTAAATTTTGTAAATATTTCCATTTTATTTTTATAAAATATTATTAGTAACTTTAGTAATAAAAAACATTAACACGGTTAAGGGTTAATCGAGTAATTTAGGGTAAAAATAATATTATAAATACTATAAAATTACCATAATACTGGTAATAATTTTATTGTGTGAATATATTTCATCTTAAATAATTAATAGATTAGTTATGATATGATTTATGTCTTTTGAATGAAAATATAACCATTATAATATTATATTCAAAGGAAAGTCAATTTTGTTATACTTTAGTTTTAAACAAGTGAAATATTTTTAAAATGGGCTTATATAGGGGATATATTTGACTATAAATATAATTCTGAAATCCAAAATTTTTATATTTGTCATGATATTTTTTTAAAAAACATTCGGGAAGAAATAATTAAATTAAAGGCTTATACAATGATGATGAAATAATAGTTTAATTAATGGAAATATCAAATAAATGATATTAACAATATTAAAATAAATATAATTTGAGATAATTTTTATAATAAATGAAATTTATTGGTTAATTTTACAAGTTAGTGGGGTCTTAGAGGAGTTTTTTCAAATATATCATGTTGTCAGGATATTGTTTAAAAATGTAAAGTAACGAATAGAGTCAAAATTGACATTAACGATTCTTTAAAATATAAAATACATTATTAAATGATATAAAATTTCTAAAAATAATTATTTTGGAAAACATATTGGGATAAGTATTAAAATTTGATCAATGACTCATTTATTGGTCACATCGAATTTTATATTAATTATATTAATCATCATAGTGTAAATCAAATGATATCACAATATGGGTTAAAGGGGGTAATGAATGGTTCAAAAAAATATAAGGATTAAAAAATTGTCAAAGCATGTCTAATTTTAATTTTTTTTTATTTTGAGCTATAATCATCTCATATTCTATATAACTCATTTTATCCATCTGGAATAGAAAATTAATTTATATTAATTTATTATTTTGAAGAATTCCAATAATTCCCTAACCCTCTTCTATAAAAGGGACCCATTCTTCTCATTTAAATAAACATAAAAACCTATTTGGTTCAACCATGATCTAAAAAAATATATTCCTAGAATCCATCCCCACATGATAGTTCACTTAGTTTAGGCAGAACACCACCCTTAGTGGTCTTAAGTTGGTAAGAAAAAGAGGAGGTCTGAGGAAGAGGTAATGTTTATAATTAACTGTTTCTAATTTATTTCTATAAAAACATTCTTAAAATATTATTCAACCCTGATTAAATAATAGCTCTCGTATCCTCAATATTCTAAGATGTTATTTTTTAATATCATTACCCAAATATTTATACACCTCTATCAAATGGGAAAAGAATTATCATTCTTATGTTTGGTGAACTGCTGCCTCGCTAACCGATATAATTCACCTTCCATAACCATAAATAATCACCGGTTATAATTATGGAATTAATTTCTATTTATGATTTTCATGACATATTTATCATTATTAAAAGATAATATATCATTCTTGTTCTTACCTTTCCACACACATAAAAATGAAAATTTTATTTGTGGGTATGTGTAAACTATTTCCTCCACGAAGCAATGTGATTTTTTTCATCACCACATAACATGAATGATATATATAAGAATATTTAAATGTTTAATATGATATTAAAGATATTTTTATCATTCTGTATAAAAAAATAACACCCACTCTATTTTAGTAAAGATCATTGAAAAATGAAAAAATTTCTCATTCACACGTATGAATTACCATCTCCATGATTGTAACATAGTTCATTTTAGATATCCATATTTAATGAGTGGATTTAGAAATATAATTTATGTATAAAGATATTATTATTTTATGAATAATATTTTATATATGAGGGACTAATGACCACTATGACTATTGACAACATACCAATTACATTTTAGACTCAAGTATTGAATGTCATCAAAATAGGTGACGTTAACCATTATAATAATGTAATTCTTATAACATGATATTATGTAATATAAAAGGATTATTAATAATGAAAATGGTTATTAATACATTAAATAATTAACATAAGTTTATTATTTTATAATGTAAAGGACATACATGGAGAATTAGACTCAAGGTAAGGGACTTCTTCTAAATCTCCTTTCATTGAAGCGTATTTTGATGTTATACACAAAACTTATTTAACGAGATGTATATAGATCCCCCTTTGACCTATAATATTGTTAATTTATTTATTTTAAATGTTAGTTAATGTTTTTTTTAATTTAATTCTTTTATTGGGTTTATGATTTAAATGTTCAAAGTGGAATATGACACATTGAATGTTTAAAGGTTTAATTTCAAAATCTGTCCTCCATGCTAATATTATTGGTATTATTTTACATATTTATTTATGTAAAAGTATTATAAAAGATATTGTATTTCAATTTTTAATTTCAATAATAGGTTTTAAAAACTTAATTTTTTTTATTTTCATTACGCAATGTTTTACTTTATTTACAAACAACAAGAGGATTATTATTTTTAATATATATAAAAAAACACATTTACATGACCATTACCCTGATTTTATATTTAGATTACTCTATAGGACATAATATTTTTAAAATCAAATTAATTCCCTTATTCAAATTTTTGGGTATTTTGGTATTGAAAATGGATATATTATTTCAAAAGCTTGAAATAATTTTCTATGATTTGAAATGACTGTTTTTGTTTGAAATGTTAAAAATTTCAATATTTTATGTGTTATGATTATATAATGGAACTTAGAAATTTAACAGGTGGTTATGTGATAATCTAAGGATGGGTGGATGTGGGACATACCAATGATGGGAGGTGATGTTATATCCTCCAATGAATTGGGTAAGGATGTTAGCCATATGATTATCCTATTTGTAAAGGTGACATGTATGGAAGTTGGTTATATGGTTATTGCATTAATAAGAGTTATAAGTATAGTGATTCCTAAAAATACAAATATTTTGTATCAATTCCTTCTATGGGTTTAATGGTAATCATGTGATTACAAAAAGGTAATAAATTATCTTATTTTTAGTGTAATGTATTTTATATTTATAAATGGTAAAAAGTATTACTTTATGATTAATTATTCATGTGTTTTCATGATTTCATAGGGAAAACCATTTTCCTTAATTGTGTACCCTTTACTATGTTTTTTGTGATTATCCCAAGTTTAAAAAAAATTCACAGTATTTAAGGGAGAATATATACCAGGATGATATGAATGAAAAATTGTTATGATTGATCTTGAAATTAATCCATGTATTATTTTAAAATATTTTAATTTCTGAAAAAATAGATATTTAGTATAATTATATAATTTTTAATTTTGGAGTTGTTATGTATGAGTTATGGTCTATTTCTCTAAAATAATAAACCTAAAAAAGACCCTCAATGTGATTTAAAGGAATTTCTTGACTAAAGCATGAGATTATGTAATTTTATAAGTTTGGGTCCTTATATTGAGCACATTCAATTTTCTAAATATATTTTTGACATATAAGAAAAATGTCATTAAAAACATCTAATGAGAACTTAATTGACTCAATATTTTTATATAACATGGAAATGAATAAAATAAAAGGAATAAAAACATGAAAAATTTTCTTATTAAATTAAATGACAAATATATATTTATTATTAAAGAACATAAAGAACATGTGAGATGATTTATAGTCAAAGGTAAGTAACAGATTAATGAAAAATATAATATAAAAATCCTTAAATATTTATTTTCAAAATCCTTTTCTTCCAAGTGTATATTCTTAAAATTATTTCATGGATGTATTGATATAGACATATATGAATTATAATTGAAATTTTATAACCCATTTTAGTTTATTTAAAATGTTTCCCAAAGGATTATTTTTAAATATTTTAAATGGAATGTTTTTACTTTCTTTAAAAAAAATTAAAAAGGAATATTTTATTTTAATGTATTCAACGTCAATGGATTTTCCCACTATCACAAGAATCATTTTATGTTTCTATTCCTTTATAAGAAATCATGTTTTCTTCAATGAAGATCCATCTTTCCATTCTTTCAAGACTTTTTAAATTAAAATATGAGTTTTTAAAAGGAAAGGGTATCTCAATATCCAAAAATCTTTTTCATATGGGATCAAAATAGTTTAATCAATATTTATAAAATGAAAAGGTATAAGAATAAATTTTTTACATATAATATGGTACATGAGATTTGTATTTTATAAAGGGTGAGCTTGATATAACTTATAAAAAGGGAGATTCCCATACTGGCAATGAATTAATTAATTATATTACCTTTAAAGGAATTATGTAAGGAGTTAGCTAGGGAGGTTTACCCTAGAGATTTAACTAGGCAATAGTAATTTATAAAATATTTAATGAATATATTTATCTATGTTTTATAAAAGTGATTATATTTCATTACTATTGGTTTTAATGGGTTTCTAATAAAACATTATTTTTTTCATATGATCACTGAATATCATGATAAAGGTAAAAAATAGTATGGGTTATCATGTTTCTCACATGATAAAAAGATTCATACTTTTATGCCCCTCAATATGTTTTTGTGATTATACCACATTTTTTAATGATTCTATAGGTTTTAATGGTGATTATAAGTGTTAATAATTCCAGAGTTATAGAGATGGAAGTTGCCTTGAAGAAGAAAGCATGTCTTTATGAAGAACATTTTTTATGTACAAAAATTGAAATTGTGTGGAAATTTCCACATTGAAAGAGTTTTTCCTAATTCTCTAAAACTATGAAACTAAAAGGTCCTTGGGCTTCTAAGTGTCCAATATTTCAATTTTTATATATTTTTATGTTTGAAATTGGGTGTGTTTATTAGTATTAATAATATAAATGTAAAGATTGTGTTTTTAGAACCATATCCAAGAGTACATGTCAGAGGATACTATAATTGGTATCAGAGTAGGATTTATAAAAATTTGGATAGTCATTTTCTCTTATGTGAGTTTATATTAATATTTATGGATATGATCATGTGTTAATTTGTTTAAATTTGATCATAAGATCAATTTTTTAAACACCCCTATGTAAAACCATACTTTTCATACATAAATATGATATACTATTAGACAAATAATCATTACATAACACCTACACCCATAAAAATGTATTATTGTATTATATATGGAAATATTGATACATAAAAAACTCATTCATAATAAACCAACATCATCATCCACTTAGTTCACCATGACTAGAACCCTTCTTAGACTCCTCATACTAATAAGTTTTCTTCAAATCTACGGAATGAAAAAACATAATAATGGATGTTAGCAGATTCTCAATAAGGGTATACAATAGAGACATCAAAAATCATTTAAACATAAAATTAGCATAATGGGACTAAGAACAAGATTTTATCCTTTTAAAATTAAACAAAGTAATTCAAATATCTTAATCCTCAATCATGTCACTAATCTCAGCATTTCATAAAAAAGGAATTATAAAGAATCATGTAACATAATTCACGAGAAAATTAAATTTATAAAAGATTATTCCATATGTTTTTTAAATAATTATAATCATGGAAATATTATATCAAGGATACTCTCTAACAAATTCATTACATGTTATGCTTCGGATAAAAACCTGTCTACCTACCTCGAGTAGAGGATACCCTCTCGTACACCCTATTTCAGGCTTAGAATAACTTAACACTCAAAAATTAAGCTCATAGAATATTAATGATTACCCAATTAATTTTAGGGATATATAATTATAGTCTCACCCATCACTAAATCATACATCCATTTATATGTATTCCCCAGGATCATATCAAAATTTCTAAAAATGTATCCTATTAAAAAGAATGGGGGTTTCATCGATATCTTATCATCATAACCATAATCCATCCCATGGAATAATAAATGTGGTATCATTGGATCATATCCCACATAAATTATAGTAATCATAATTATATTTTATCATAGATAAAAAGGACCTTTAAAATATCACTGGAATATTTCTTGAGGAAAATATCCTATTCATTTCTAAATAATATTTTAAAATATAAAAATTTCCCAAAATATTTAGGTAAACATTTTCTTTAAAAATATACTTGGAGACACACAATGTAATATTTAAGTCATTCAGAGGTCTTGAAGGCAATAAATTATATTCATGTTTTTCAAGTTAAAACAAAGATTCATTTCATATTTTTGATAAAATGTGAAAAGTACATCCTTTAGATAATGAAAACAATATTACTTTTAAATCAATTATAAAATTAAATCATGTGTAAAATTTAATTTATAAAATAATATGGTAATATTAATAACATGATTGAATTTTTTTATAAATCATGGAAAAATATGAAAAAGTATTGTCAACTGAAGAGATATATAAAGTCAATTTTCATTAAAAGCCTTATTTTGGTCTCTTAAATACATAATATATTAGAAATTAAATAAGAATATTAATTTTAAACAAATTATTTTTTTAAATAAATAAATACTTTCTAATAAAGTTAAATGTATTTATTAAGAAAGGATCATATAATTTCCGATAATTAATATGTAAGCACAAACAATCTTGATTAAAATAAGATTGAAACATAAATCCTTTACCCGAAGTTATACTTTATTCCATTCATATCTAACCTCTTCTATAATATATTTAAATATATAATAATTATATAATAAATTTATTCAAAATATTAGAAGATCATATATTATCAACTTATAAGTTTTTAATATCCATTTATTAATAAATAATAACTAAAATCCTTTATTTTGGGTGTTAAAAGATTTATTTTCTTCCAAAGAATTTTGGTTTGGTAGCTTTGGTTCTTTTAGTTTGATCATGGTGACATCTTAATTCAAAATATTATTATGATATACATATCAAATATATTAAATATACATTTATTTGTACTAATCTACATATTTTAGAGATATAAAAATGTATTACAATGTCTGTGGAGGCGATGGGTAAAATATACACATGAACGATGTTTTAACTTTTTGAAGAGAGGAATAAAATAAAGTTAAATAATAATTCACCATTATAGAAAAATTAATATATCATATATATTCATTAAATCCATCAATATTACTAGTCATGTGTAGTGGAAATAAAAAATTAATTATATCGCTTAAGAGAGGTGGTAGTCCATTCGTATGCACGAGCGAGGTTATTGTTTTCTTAATGATGGGAAGGTAAGAAGTTATATATGATATGAAAATTACACAATAATAAAAATATTATAAATATAACATATAAACACTAAACCCATCATATTAACATACCCTGAAATATGGTAAGATAAAATTAATTGTATTGTTATGTGGTGGCGATAATCCAAAGAAACACACGAGCGACACATTCAATTCCCATTTAATGGAAAAAGGGCGGATAATGGTACATTAATGTTAATAATAAAATTTAAGTAAATTTCATAAAGGAAATTTATTATCATGTGATTAATATTAATTTTTAATAGAAGGAATAATGAAAAATAAATTGAAATAGTACATGTAAGATGATTGCCTCTTTTTTAGTAGGCCTCTTTCAAATCCCTTCATAAGGAACTTTGTAATGGTCTTTCAATCATACTAGAACCTCTAATTTATATATTGGTAGTTTGATAAGATATTTGGGTAGGGTTTTTTCATGCTATTCACCTCAATGTGGGGTACGGAAAATAGAGAAGAGGTTTCCTTTTATAAGGGAGGGAAATGAGATGCTTGGAATTACTAAAATGATTTTAATATATTTAGTGCCTTTATCATGTGAAATTATTATATTGAGAAATAAATTGAAATTAAAAGATATAATTTCCTAAATGTCATCATAAAATTGTATTTATACAGTTATTGGTGTCATTTTAACCCTTATCTTATTGACTAACCACATCATAAACCTTTTTTAACCTTAAGTAAAGTAATACCGATTTCAATTTAAAGGAATATCATTTTACTTATAAGGTGAAATAATGATCATAAATGGAAAAGATATGAAATTTTAAAAAATATATTATCATAAATGAAATATTTAAATAAATCTATGATTTTTTAATAATTTAATAAAATATTATTTTTTTTATTAAACATAATTAATTATATTTTTTAAACTTTTCATTTAATTGAACTTTGAAATCAGAAATATTGTAAGTGAATTCAAACATAAAAAATTAAAACATAAATAATATGTTATATTCAAATATTAAATTATTTTTAAACTATAACTCACCAAAAAAATTACATTTATCGTTTTTAAAAATCATTTACATGATTTTTCTACTACTAGTATAAGAAGTATGTCAGTGTTGTGTAATAATATAAGGTAATTATTTAATCAAGAAAAATAAAATAAAATAAAATTGTAAATAATAATAATAATTTCAAATAAAATTTTATAATCAAACATATCATCTTTTTATCCATATATAATAATCGTAGTGATATTAAATTCAAGAGTTTGACATTTTGAAATTGTCTTTACATAAAATAATATAAATTTCATTATCATTGTAAACTTTAACAAAAATTACATGTATTGAAATTTTAGATGTATAAGGATTAACTAATTCAATAAAATTAAATAAATACAGGTGCTAGGTTTCTTTTTAGTCCTTACCTCATGGTGTTAACACTATTTTACCCATTTTACACTTACCAAGTTGACAAATATTTAATACCGTTACTTTTTATAAGAAAAAATAGCCCCCTATAAAAACATTTAAACATAATTATTAAAATAATATTTGACATTTTTATAGGGAAGATCTCTAGAAATTGAATTAATAAATTTTAATTAAAATTTGTAATATGCATTAGGAAATAGTTTTTAAAAAGATGGATTTTTAAGAATAAAAAATAACTAATAACAAAATCATGAATATGGACGATTTAAATGGAATAAAATATATGAATAAAATCAAATATAACTTTAAAAAAATGTTGAAAATATAAATGTACTTTTAAATTATATGATTTAATAAAAACAAATGGAAATATTTGAAAAATCTATATTTTTCATGTTTCACTAAAAATTCAATAATTTCATAAAATCACAAAATATCACAATAAATTAATTTTTATTTTATTATTTAAATAATTAAATTAACATTATAAAATAATTTCTTTAAAATTAATGAGAATAAATTTATAATTTTTCAATAAATACTAAAAAACCCATTTTTGTGGAAAATGTATGACTTTACCAAACAATTATTACATAATTGTCAATATATTTATTTTCTCTAAAAAATTTACCAAAAAATTTTCAAAATTAATTTATTTTTTTTTCACTCCAAAAAATTAATGGGTAGTCTATACTGGTATATTATTTTTGGTTAATTTATTCTTAGGGTTATGAATATTGTAAGTTATTGAATCAATTTTATTTGAAAAAATTTATATAATAAAATCTTAC
Source organism: Viscum album (assembly GCA_963277665.1). NCBI lineage: Eukaryota > Viridiplantae > Streptophyta > Magnoliopsida > Santalales > Viscaceae > Viscum > Viscum album. Next base: position 339,853,199 of record OY728131.1, read on the forward strand.
GGTATTACAACCCTTATATTAGGTTTTAAGTGATGCTGGTATAATATTATTAAGATTATCTTGAGATACATTTATGATAATATAATTCTTGTGTTTATTATGGGTTTTAGAGAATAATTAATTCGAGGAAGAATACCATTAAATTTTATGGACATAAGTTTAAAGGTTTGGTAAACTTTAGGGTTTATATTATCATTGATATTGAGGTAATTATGGGATATTACTATAATTCAATGATATTTTAAATGAATAAAATTATTTTTTATAGAATATATTAAAAAAACTTTCTTTAATAGAGATTGTAATTGCCTATGACTTTGTGATATATATTTTTAAAATAAATTATATCTATTCAATAACATGTGGAACACACAACCCTAAATCTAAATAAAACATACTATAATATTCCTTTATAAAAACATGTTAACTATAAATTTTATAAAATAAATTCAGTGGTTATACATTGATTAGAAATAAAATAAGATCCTTTTGGATGAAGAAGAAACTCTTTCTGAAAAAATGGTATAATGATTTAGGTGCTCTATCAGTTGATAATTTAAAATTAATATTTACAAATTTCAGAAAATGTATTTTTAAAAATTTATATAATATTTTAAATAATATTTATGATATTAACATTTGGTAAAATGTTTAGATTTTTTGGAAAATATTTATTTCTCAATGAATAGTGAAAAAATATGGATTTTTATTAAAAAATAGTTTTTCATTTAAATCATTTTACAGAAAAATTTTATTTTAATGAGTTTTTAAAAGTAAAATTATCTCAATTTTATATTAAAAAATAAAACTTATTTCTTTATAATCAATTACATATTTATTTTTTATTTTTCTTCAACTTTTGAGGGTTTTTATTTTGGAAAACTATTTTTTCGACATGTCCGTGGGTTTAATTTTGAAATAAATTCAACCAATTTTTTAATTTTAATTTGTAAAAATGGTTTACATATTTATTATAATATTATGATTTATTTTATAATAAGGTAAATTAAGTTGTTACATAATAACAAAATAAAACAATAAATATAATTTATCTCGATAGTGGTAAAAATGGGTTTATCAAGAGGTTAAACAAAGATAATAAGTGTTAAAAATAACCAAATACATGTATAATTAATATTATTCTATCATATTTCCACCTTATAACATATAATGATTGAAAATATTCTATTAGTTATCCTTTTGGCAGGATAAAATGTGGGTGGAATTCTCTCTCTTCAAAAAAACCAAATGTGTTCTCTTCTATAATTATAAAATGTCACCCCCTCTACACTCATCTTCACACCTCCAAACCCAATTGGGTTTTCTAATTACAATCTAAATCACTTAATTAATTTCATAACCTAATCCTAGAATCATTTTTATCAGTAATCCAACTAAGAAAGGCTTTTGGTGAAAACCTAAAGAAGTAGTTTGAAGAAGAGGTAACATCCGTAACTAAACGTTTCATATTATTCCTTCTTATAGAACATTAAAATAATATTAAACCATTATTTTGTAATAAAATCATTATATTAAATATACTAATATGTTTCAATTTTATGTTATTGACTTATAACCATCTCAGCCTCCCTCAAATGGGAAATAAAGTTGGTCGTGTGTATGGAAGACTATCACCTCATGGGCCGAAATAATTCTTTTTCCATCACTACTTTACATGGATATATATAGTGATTTTTATAATTATAATATATTAAATTTATAAAAAAAATATTTTGTTTATTTTAATATCTCATATTCCTTCTTATATTATATTCCCTGAAGAATATGATTACACCGCTCGTGTGTGTGGTAGACTATCATTTCACAATGCAATGTGGTCATTTTTTCCATTTAATCATTACATGGAAGTTAATTATGATTAATTTGATTTTAATATATGATATTAATGAAATATGGATAATTTTATTAATGTAATAAATCATATAATTTCAAACCATACCATCCATTGAATAAATGATAACATCATTTTTGTGTATGATAGACTATCATCTCACGAATCTATACAATTTTTGTTTATTAATTCAACAAATAGATTGTATTTTTATTTGAATTTAAAGAAATTATATGAAATTTATGATACAATTATAATCAAGAAATTAATAAATAATGGTTACCTTTTTCTATCATGATCTTTTAGAAATGGAAACATTACTCGTTTGTATGTACGGCCTACCATCTTTGTGATTGTAACATAGTTCATTTTTCATAACCATATTTCAAGGTTTATATAAAAAGTATAATTTTTGAATAAAAAATAAAATTATTTCATTATAAATACAATGGAGATAATTAAATAATAATCACATTGACCTTAGTAAACTTACAGTGATTTTATATATATTTATTAGGCGTTTATCATTAAAACTTCCGACGTGAAAATTAATTGGTTTAGTAATTGAAAATGAAATGGAAAAAGATTAAGTAAAAGGAATGGTAAAAAATGTTTTTTTTATAAATTAATTAACATAATTTTATTATTTAGGAAGATAACGAATTCATGCGATGATTTGAGCTCGAGGTAAGGGGTTTCTTAACTCAATTTCCATTCATTGGGGTAAACATCAACATTGTGGATTATATTAAGCCAATATAATATATGAAATGAGATTTGAATAATTTATGTTTTATTTACACTATTTGTATTTTTTGGTCTACATTTTTAATACATAATCACCTCATGTATTAACTCTGAACTCATTGATATGAACTTTTTAATGGATGCATCTCAAAACATCCTTCATTGAGACACAAGTTCTTTTATACACCAAGATTATTTTATATAGTGTATATAAGGACACTTTTAGTATTATATACTTAATACATAATAAATCATGGTATTTTAATTTATAATTCATTTCCCTTATTAATTGAGATTTTTATTAAAATATTCCAAATTGGTAAGATTTTATGTTTCAATGTCATTTTAATCAAGATTATTTATTCTTGAATTTCGATTGATGGAGATTAATTAATAAATTTAAAATTAAACCCTTCTATTTTATTCTCCATTATTTATTCATAACCACTCAATATAATAGTGAAGTTTTCCTCTCTTTAGTACTTGAAAAATTTTATAATTTTTTTAGAGAAAATTAACTTTATTTCTCTCTTTGGTAAAAACATTTCCCTTATATGTCCATGTTTTATTTAAAATATTTTAAAAAAAATTAATTTCAATATTATTATATGACTATTTAAATAAATTTCTAACCATGTTTAATTTTAAAAAATATGGTTTAAAAGTATTTTTTTTTGTTTTTTGAATGAGGTACTTCATGGTTTTTTACCAACAATGTGAATGGAAATTTTTTTGAATGTTTACGACATGAGAAATACATGATGCTACCATGACTATAATTTTTCATGAATAATCCACCAAAATTTTCCAAGAATATTTTTAAGGAATTCTATTAATTTAATATTTTTTTAATTTTATTTTTTTATATGTTATTTTTAAAGTGGGAAGGTTATTTCCCTCTATAATGTTTTTAATATTTTAGAAAAGTATATATAGTCATCAATGAAAACATCCATTAATGTTATAAAATAATTATAAATATGTAATATAGGTATATTATTTGTATAACTTTCTCACTATCCATTTATTTTATAGGTTAATACATTCATTATGATAACTTCTCAAATGTCTTCTTAATTAAATTTATTTTTATTATGATATCCGGTAATACTATGCAGCCCATTTTATTTATATTGTAACAACCCGAAACCAGAATACCCGGAATTGGTGCCTTGAATCATGATGTTTAAATTTTTACAAAAATAGTGAACTGATATTTTACACATCTTGTCTCATACAGTGGATCGTTACGGTTCAAGTTCTGGGAAACCAGCCTCTTCTCAGATGCTTCTTCATCTAAAAACTGATACACGAAAAAAAAAATTAAAAACGTAGGGTGAGCATATGAATTCTTAGTAAGGGGTTTTAAAATAACATAATATACAAATTATAACCCTTTGGAAACATTCCTTTAAAGTGTCCCATACCACTTTGAATATTTAATTTCTCATTTAATATTATTCAATGTGTCCCATTCCACTTTGACCAATTTAATTCATAATTCCCTAAAAGGTCATAAGAGTTTTAATTACACTCTTCATTATTTACATATATAAAGTATATCATGATTATAAGTGATAATATGAATTCTATCAATTCATGTCAACGGTTAATAACATTGTTATCAATGCATGATAATAATGAAAAGTATGGTGGGAAACACATGTGTCAATAACCAAATCACATTAAACACTACTTTATCATTTAAAAGGGGAATCCTTAAAATACTGAATTTGAATGTAAACATTTTATATTTCGGAATCCAAAATTCAAAAATTATGATATTTTACATTCATATTTAAAACACATGCTCATCGATGGTCCTATATAATATAATAGAACTTAATTATTGAAAACATTTATTGTGGCTAAATCAAATGCTTAGATTATTTCATTCTTCTGAAAACAAAGAAGGGAATATACTAGAGAGACACAAATATTATTAATTCACTAAAAATCATTTTTTATGAAAACATAAATAGTTCACGAACAAATCCCTAATATAAATATACATATATCCATATATTCATATATTAGAGTTTTTTATGAACATGTAATTCTTTATATTTCAAAAAACTACATAAACAATGAAATTCAGTATTTATGAGTCTCAAAATCAATCAAATTAGAGGCTCATCTAAACCCCATTGAATATATATATATATATGGATATGTATATATATGACAGATTATATAAGTGTATAAAAAGGATCCTAAATCATATGTTTAAGGACACTATCATGCTTTTAACCCATTAGGAATGTTAGTTAATCAAGGGTGTATAAAATGAAAATAATTCCATTAATTATAAAAGTTTTTTTATGAAATACATTTATACATTTCTTATAAAACCGTATATACAATTTTTCCCTATATATAATTATATATTCTTATACACATGTAGAACCTTGACATCACACACAAACATGAATGTTAAGGGGTTAAGATCATCAGGTAGGGTAGGGGTCTCGCCATTAATGGGTAGGTCACCCTGTTAACCGTATATACATATATACAAAAAAAATAGATATATACAAACTACATAAATAAGATTTGAAAGTGAAATATAAACCCTCATGTTCATAATATCACTTAAACCAAAAAAAATCCAGAAGAACTAGAATCTGGCATAAGAGAAGATTCTATCTAAACTGTAAAGTTATATATATATATATATTTATATATGTATATACCTTCAATGGAACAAAATAAAGAAAACATATTCCCTAATATGTATTGAGGAGGAGGAGAGGATCAGGAATTCATTGATGGAGGCTTGTTGGAAGATTGAACGGAGGAAGAACCAAGGGGTTCATGGGGAGCAATGATTTTTTTATAAAAAATATTATGTCTATAACATAATTTATATTCTCATTCTAGTTCTAGAAAAATTGAGGCCTATTCGGTTTATTAAATGACTGGGGGATGTCTTTCTGGGAAAAAGGAGGGAAATGGAGGCCTCAGATGGTGATGGTAGGTGTCACAGATGTGGAAAATGAAAAGGAGAAAGTGGGAAGACCCACTGGATCAGTGCATGTAGGAGAAGAAGAAGACAACATAGGAAAAAAATCTAAAAAATAACAAATGGTTGTGATTAATGGAGTAGTAGATCAGATGGCCCCGAGTGATGCAGTTATTTAAAAGAGATGGACGATCACGATTAGATCTGTGATAGATCAGATGGATTATATTCGAAGAGGTGATTTAAATAGACTCGGACAGTCATGATTAGATCCATTGGTATCAGACAACAAAATAATGTAGAGATATTCCGCGACTCCTGAGGTTCGATAGCCAGACTGATTCAATGGATCAGATCACGCGCGGCATGATCCAATGGCCTGGATTCGATCCTGGATGATTTTCCTCATCTCACATCGAAACAGAGGGGCCTTCACGACTTATTTAGAAGCCCGAGACTCCGATAATATGCTCAGAGTACTCCCCCCCCCACCTGGCACCACCCTATACCGGGTTCTGCAGGCACGCTCTTGCACCCACCCATGCCATCGTGCCACCCTGCTTGGTGGCGTGCTCTTATCCTCTTGTGAATGCTTCAAGTGCATACGCACTTTTCCACTGACCGACCTGCACTGAGGCTAAAGGCTAGGCTTAGACACCTTGCGCAGGATGCCTCCTTCGGCTCAACTAGTGGGCAGGCCCTTGTGGGTATATTTTTTATTAACTATAATACTGGGGTTCCTTACACATATATAGGTGTTTTTTAAAAACAAAAATTCTTTACTTTTAAAAACACTAATATTTTAAAACACAAAGTTATAAATTGAAATTTTATACATCTATATGAAAACTTTATACTAGTATTATAAAAATCAAAGACATATTTTAGTTAAAACTTTGTTTAATTCTTATGAAAGAAAAATTTTTCATGATATTTGAAATATTTGAAATGTGTTTGTAATCCTCACCTCATTTTCAAATCACACCAATTCTAGTTCAAAATATTAAACCATTGTACTTTTAAAGTTTATAATAAGAGGTTATATTATAATTTCAATACATAACTTAAATATATTCAAAAACTAAATTAAACATAGATATTTTTAATTAATCCACCAAAAAGACCAACATCTATAAATATAGTCGTTGGAACTTAATGGTCACCCAATGGGCAACAGATGAGATGATTCATTATAAAACCATACATTAGAGTGTCCCAATTTCAAATCAATTGAAGATGATGATGCACATCATTCCACTGATGCTCAGTGTTGTTGTACTAACTCTAGCCATACTAATTTTCACTGTGACGGATCCAAAAGTCCCATATTATCTTCTTTGGGTTTTTTTCTTTTGGGAAGTATGCCTGTAATTCTATGATATCTTTTAATAAGTATTTTTTGGTATACTGGTGTTCCTTTGATCTTACTGCAATGTAAACACTTTATTGTTTAATTAAATAAAATGACTTTGTGTTTAATATGTACGTTTTGTTCGGAGAAAATTAAAATTAAATAAAATAAAATCATAATATTATTATTACATGAGGAATAATTTTTTGGGCGTCACATTAATCACCCTACAAAGAATTGTGTCCTCTCAATTCATTCTATACAACCATGCTAAAAAGAGATTCTCTAACGTCCTTCACCACATCAACCATTGTGGAGGATCCTCATGTGTGTCCAGCTGAATACCAAAATTTGTGTTCAATTCTTCACATCCCTGGCCCAAAAACACCTCAGACAGTAAGGGTTAAACTCATGTATAATACCCTCGGGCTTCTAGAGGGAGGCTCGAATGGTAGAAAGTTCATAGATGTCCATATGGACAAACTCTCAAAGAACTCGTCGAACTGTCTCTTGTTCGAGTATGTCAATGTCATAGATGTGGTCATACAAACAAAACCTCAATATTTGGTGCTTATAGGATGCATGAAGTTTACCCTCCAAGGAACCCTCTTGAAACCTTTCCCTGGCTATGATGTTTCGGGATAGAGTAAAGTATAAGAAAATATGTTCATGGTACTTTCCCCTTCTTCTATACTCAGTGAGTTGATCAGTGGATATGCGATGGTAGATATAGGCATTCCCTTGGAACGATCGGAGAATGTCTAGACTATTCGACACCTTTTAGATATGTTGGCATGTTTTTCGCATGTTAGTGGGGGGAATGCATTCTTCTGCACAAGTTCTGACCATAATGGCCTCTAGTACCTCAATGGGAAAAGATAAGATATGGGTTTGTACTTCCATCTGAAACTATTTTTTTTCATGAATGCCAAATTAGTGAAACACAAAAACTGAAAATGCAGAAGAAAGGAGAAAAAAATTGTTTTTTCATAAAACCATTGGAACACAACACCCAATACTAATGGTTTCCCCAGTTCCAGTTTACATGAATCCCTAAAACAATTTCAAAAAACACAATCTCCCTGAACCAAATGCAACCTGAGCAGTGTGGTTAAATCACGTGGGTAAACATATGGGGTCTCCAGAGTGATATATGAGTGTTGTAAATCCAAGAGACATCAGTATGATTTTTTATGCCTATTAACGTAACAGAAGGATTCAATTTCAAAGATTTCAAAGTCCATTACTTGACCATAATGAACATAGGACATGATTTGGAACATATATGTTGCACGGCGGCCACCCATGGCCGTAGATTCTTAGAAATCCATGAGGGACTAGATGCCTTCTTCTACGAAGAAGCATCTACAAATTCCATTGAAGTACTTCCCCAACATGCATAGTATGTAAATTGGGTTTGCATCATAAAGAATTAGTCCTAACCCACTCCTCGGCAAAGTTGAAGTACACGGGGAGAGTTTGACACATCGTAGAGGTGTTTTCATGTCATATGAATGTGTTTATAGTTTACATATTTGTGGTTTCTCGCTAAAGAAACTATGGTTTCTAGGGCCTCAATAGGAAGAGAAAAAAACTTGTATTTTTTTCCATATTAAAATTAAAAAAATCATACCTAGTAATTATTAAGTAAAATTTTTCTTTGTCCATTTTTGGGTTTCCTGATTTATCTAAATTGAATCCTCTGATACCAACTGTAACAACCCGACTTCAGAATACCCAGATCCAGTGCATTAAAACATGATGTGTATGTTTTTATAAAAAACATGCACTAATATTTTACACATCATGTCCCATATAGAGGATCGTTGTGGTTTAGGTTCTAGGAAATCAGCCTCTTCTGACATTTTTCATCAGCTAAAAACTGATACCTGAAAAATTTATTTCAAAAATATTGGGTGAACATACTAATGCCTAGTAAGGGGTTTTAAAATAACATAATATACCAATTATAACATTTTGAAAATATTCCTTTACAATTTTATATAAAACATTTTCTTAAGAAATGTTGAAATGCTTGTATCATAACATAAAAAATGTCTAAGAATTAAAAGAGAACAATACAAAGCATACTAACAGAATTACAAGGAAACATGATTCAAGTATATGCATGCTCAATCAGAGTAATAGGTCAAACAAATTTCAAATTTAATAGGTAAGACAAGTGAATATGCAAGTAAAAATTTTAATAAAAGAGAATAATACATGATTAGAGTTGCACATAATAATAAAAACTAGAATTTCTTTCACAACTAACAGTAGGCCATAATTGGCTAATAAAATCTACGAGTTCTTAATAAATGTCATTCCATAAGCATTAACATCTTCTAATACTCATAAGTACAAGATCTTAACCATGGATATAAAATTAGTCGAATATGAACATGGTTAATTAATCATCATAAACATAATGAGGGAACTTATAATGCCAGACCCTGTCAATACATCATGTCAGGACTTGAAATGTCAATGGCCTCCTACCATGACCTGAAATGTCAATGGACTTGTTCCATGACCTGATGGCCTCATGTGAACTATTGATGCATCAAGGGGATTTTTTTAATTGGTCCCCAACACGTTATATAAAGTCTATTACATTCCTCATATGCCAAATAGGGTGGTATATTCAAAACGTCCCATACCACTTGGAATATTTAATTTCTCATTTCATATTATTCAATGTGTCCCATACCACTTGGAACAATTTAATTCATAATTCAATAGAGGGTCATAAGATTTTTAATTAAATTAATCAGTATTTACATATAAAAAATATCATTCTTATAAGTGTTATGATCTATGCTATCAATGCATTTCTACTATTAATAAAATTTTTATCAATTCATGATAATAATTACAAGTATGGTAGGCAACACATGTGTCAATAACCAAAGAACAATAAACACTACTTAATCACATAAAATGACATTCCTTAAAATCCTCAATATGAATGTAAACATTTTATATTTCAGAATGAAAAATTCTAATATTAGGATAATTTTCATAAATATTTAAAACACATGCTGATAGATGGACCTATTTAACAAAATAGAACTTAATGATTGAAAACATTTATTGTAGAGATTATTTCATTATTATGAAAACACATAAGTGCATATACTAGGGTGACACAAGTCTTATTAATTCACCAAAAATTGGTTTTTATGAAAACCTAAAACTTCATGACCAAATACCAAAGATACATATACATATAGCCATATATGTTTATATACAAGTTGTGTGTAAACATGTAATTCATTATATTTCACAAAACTACTTAAACATTGAAATTCAGTATTTCGGAGTCTTAAAATCAAGCAAACAGAGGTTCATCTAGACCCGATTGAATATATATATATAAGGATGTGTGTATATATGACCGATTATATATGTGTAAATAAAGGATCCAAAATCAAATGTTTAATTACCTTATCTTTCTTTTAAGACATTAAGAATATTAGTTAATCAAGGGTGTATAAAATTCAAATCATTTCATTAATTATAAAAGATTGTTTATTAAATTCATTTATAAATTTCTTATAAAACCTTATTTACTATTTTTTCCTATATATAATTATATATACTTATACACATATAGAACCTTGACATCACACACACACACTTGCATGTGAAGGGGTTAAGATAATCATGTAGGGTAAGGGTACCTCCATTAATTGGTAGGTTTCACTCTTAACCATATAAACATATATACAAATAACTGTATATATACAAAGTACATAAATAATATTTTCTATTGTAATATAAACCCTCATGTTCATAATATTACTTAAACCTAAAAAATCCAGAAGACATAAAATTGGGCGTAAGAGAAGATTTTATCTAAACCGTAAGTTTATATATATATTTTAATATATGTATATACCTTCAATAAAACAAAAACAAGAAAATATATTCCCCTACCTGGTTTGAGGAGGAGGGGCTCTAGAATTCGTCGAAGGTGGCTGGCTGGAAGCTTCAGAGGAGGAAGAACCGAGGGTTCTTGGGGTGCAATGGATTTTTTATAAACTATATAATTCATAAAACATAATGAATATTTTAATGATACTGATGGAAAAAACCGATCCCTATTTGGTTTATTAAATGACTGGGGGAAGTCTTAGTGGAAACAATGAGGGTAAGGGAGGCCTCAGATGGTGATGGGAGGTTTCACAGATGTGGAAAACGAGAAGTAAAAGGTGGGAAGACATACTGATTCAGCACATGGAGGAGAATAATAATAAAGCGTATGATAAAATCCGGAAAATAATGAACATTTGGGATTGAAGTGGCAGTAGATCGGATGAACACAAGTGATGCAGAGATTTAGAAAGAGATGGACGACCGTGATTAGATACGTGATAGATCGGATGGCTCAGATTTGATGCGGTGATTTAAAAATACTTAGATGGTCACGATTAGATCCATCGGGATCAGACGACAACCAAAAAACACGGAGATATACCACTGCAGTTGAGGTTCGATAGCAGGTCTGATCCAACGGATCAGATCACGCGTGTTGTGATCTAACGGCCTGAATTCGATCCTCACAGACTTTCCTTATCCCACAAAAAAATAGATGGTCCTCTGTGGCTTCTTTCTAAGAATGGGACTCTATGAATATGCTCTAAATAATCCCTCCCCCATCCAGGTACTTCCCCATACCTGGTTCTGTGGGCGCGCTCTTACGCCCACCCACTCCATTGTGCCTCCCCGCATGGTGGTGCACTCTGATCCCCCTGTGTTTTCTTTAAGGGAACACACATATGTCCACTAGATGGCATGTGCTCAGGCTGAAGGCTGGGCTCGGCCGCCTAGCGCATGCTACCTCTTTCAGCCCTGCTAGAAGGCTGTCCCTTGTGGGTATATTTTCTGTTAACTATAATACTAGGTTTCCTTACACATATATAGGTGTTTCTCAAAGAAAAATTTCCCTTACTTTAATAAACACTAATCATTTAAAAAAAATTTATAATTTAAAATTTAATACTTCTATATGAAGAATTTATACTAGTATTATAAAAAACAAAGACATAGTTTAGTTAAAAACCTTGTTAAATCCTTAATAATGAAAACATTTACAAGATATTTGAAATATTTTAAAGGTGTTTGAAATCCTCAACTAAATTTTAAAATCACACTAATTTTACTTCAAAATGTTAAACCATTTTCCTTTTAAAGTTCACAATAAGAGGTTATATTATAATTTAAATATATAACATAAATATTTTGGAAAACTAAATTATACATAGATATTTTTAATTATTCCACCAAAAAGACCAACAACTATAATTATATCCATTAGAACTCAACAGTCACCCCAGGGGAAACGGTCGAGTTAATGCCCTATAAAACCATACATTTGAGTGTCCCAAATTCACATTAATTGCAGAAGATGGTGAAAATAATTCAACTGATGCTCATTATTGTTGAAGTGGCTCTAGCCATACTAATGATCACTATGACAGATCCGAAAGAGCCATATTAACTTCTTGGTGGTTTTTTGGGTGGTCTCCCTGTAATTCTAATAGGTCTTTTAATATGTATTTTGGGTAGACTGGTGTTCCTTTGATCTTACTATAATCTAAACACCTCAGCTTTTAATTAAATAAAATGCCTTTCTGTTTAATTTGTATGTTTTGTTCGAATGACATGAAAATTAAATTAAATTAAACCATAATATTACTATTACATGACGAATAAGTTTTGGGGTGTCACATTATTCCTCCCCCCCACTCAATAGAATTGTGCCCTCTAAATTTATTTCATTCAACCACGCTAAAAATAGACTCTCTAATATTTTTCACCTCATCATCTATTGTGGAGGATCCTCAGGTGTGGAAAGCTGGATACCCAAATTGGAGTTCAATTCTTCCACTTCCCTAGCCCAAACACACCCCGGACAGTAAGGGTTAAACTCATGTATTATACACACGGGATTCCATAGGGAGGCTCGATTGTTAGAACGTTCAGAGATGCCTGCACGGACAAACTCTCTATGAACTCGTCAAACTGCCTCTTATCTGAGTATGTCAATGTCATAGACGTGGTCATACAAATTGAATTTCATGATTTGGTTAATGTAGACTGTACGAAGGTTCACCTCTATTGCATCCTCGTGAAACCTTACCCATGATGTGATGTTTTGGGATAGAGTGATGCATTGGGAAAAGACGTTTATGGCACTTTCCCCTTCATCTATACTTAGCGAGTTGAGAAGTGGCTATGCGGTGGTAGATATAGTCATTCACTTTGCAGGAGTGGAGAATATCTGGACTATTTGATACCATTTAAATATGATTGCATGTTATTCATAGTTTTGTGAAGGGAAGGTATTCTTCTTCATAGGTTTTGACCATAATGGCCTCTAGTACCACAATGAAAGATATAGGATATGGGTTTTTCCTTCCATCTAAAAATAAGTTTTTTTCATGAATGCCCAATCAGTGAAACACAAACACTGAAAAGGTAGAATAAAGAAGAAACAAAAAATTGTATTTTCATAAAACGAATGGTACCCAACACCCAATACTAATGGTTTCCCATGTTCTTGGTTACATGAATCCTAAAAACAATTTCAAAACTCTCGATCTCCCTAAACCATATGTGACCGGATCAATCTAGTTTAATATCATGGGTACCCATATGGTGTCTCTGGAGTGAGACATGAGGGTTGTAAAGCTGAGATACATTAGTATATACTTGTTTTCTGTACACAAAACGGAAGGCTTCAATTTCAAGTATTTCAATGTCCATTAATTTATAATAAAGTCCATAAGAAAAGATTTGGCACATATATGCTAGGCGGAGGTAACTCGCTGTCGAAAATTCTTGGAAATCCATGAGGGACAGGATTCCTTCTACTACGGTGAAGCATCTAAAAATTTGTCGAAGTAATTTCCTCAACGTGCGTAGGATGGAAATTGGGTTTTTATCATAAAGTACTAGTCCAAACCTGCTCCATGATGGAGTTGAAGTACACGGGGAGATTTTTCCACATCGTAGAGGTGTTTTCATGTTATACAAATATGTAAATAGTTTAAAACGTTTTTGTGGATGGCTATGAAAACTATGGTTTCTGGGGCCCCAATAGGAAGAGGTGAAAGACATGTATTTTTGTTTTCCATCTAGAAATTAACAAAACAAAATACTAATTAATACTTAAGTAAAAAAAATTATTCAGTTCTAGTTTTCCAGTGCTATCTGAACTGAATCCTCTTATACCAACTGTAACAACCCGACTCCTGAATACCTAGAGCCAGTTCCTTGAAACATGAAGTGTAAATTTCTACAAAAAACATGCACTGATATTTTACACATCATGTCCTATATAGAGGATCATTATTGTTCAGGTTTTGGGAAACCATCCTCTTCTTATATTTTTCATTGGCTAAAAACTGATACCTGAAAATTTTATTTCAAAAACCTATGGTGAGCATATGAATGCCAAGAAAGGGGTTTTGAAATAACATAATATACCAATTATATCATTCTGAAAACATTCCATTAAAATTTCCCATAAAACATTTTCTTAAGAAATGTTGTCACACATGTATCATAACATAATAGTTGTATATGAATTAAAAGAGCACAATTAAACGCATACTAATATAATTATAAGGAAACATGATTCAATTATAGGCTTTCTCATTCAGAGTAATAAGTAAAATACATTACAAATTTAATAGGTAAGACATTTGAATATGCAGGTACACAATTTATAGAAGAGAATAATATATTATCAGAGTTGTGCATAATAATAATAACTACAATTTCATTCAACAATAATTGTAAGCCATAACTGGAAAATAAAATATCTGAGAGCTTAATAAATGTCATGCCATAAGTATTTACTTCTTCTGATACTAATAGGTACATACTCTTAACCAGTGATATTCTATTAGTGGAATATCCACTTGGTTAATTAATATTCATAAACACAATGGGGGAATGTATAATGCCAGACCCTGTCAAGACCTTGTGTCAAGACTAGAAATGTCAATTGCCTCATTCCATGACCTGAAATGTTAATGGCCTCATGTCATGACCTGGTTTTCTCATTAGAACTATTGATGCATTGAGGGGATTTCATTAACTGGTCCCCAACCTGTTATATCAATTCTATTACATTCCTCATATGCCAAATAGGGTCGTATATTCAAAATTTCCCATACAACATTGAATATTTAATTTCTCATTTAATTTTATTCAGAGTGTCCCACACCACATTGAACATTTTAATTCATAATTCCGTAAAATTTCATACGAATTTTAATTACATTATTCGGTATTTACATATATAAATTATATCTTTCTTATAAGTGTTAATATCAATGCTATCAATGCATGTCAATAATTAATAACAATTTTATCAATGCATGATAATAATGAAATGTATTGTAGGCAACACATGTCTCAATAACCAAAGCACATTAAACACTATACAATCATATAAAATGAAAATCCTTAAAAGCCTTAATATGAATATAAACATTTTATATTTCAGAATGCACAATTCTAAAATTAGAATAATTTCCATTCATTTTTAAAACACATGATGATAGATGGACCTATTTAACAAAACAGAACATAATGATTGAAAACATTTATTGCGGTGGATATAAGTGCTTAGATTATTTCGTTCTTATGAATACACAGAAGGGCGTATACTAGGTTTACAAAAACACTATTAATTTTCCAAAAATTGATTTTTATGAATACATAAACAGTTCGTGGCCAAATCCAAAATATACATATACATATATCTGTATATTCTTATATAAGAGTTGTGTACAAATGTGTAATTCTTTATATTTCACGAAACTACATAAACATTGAAATTCAGTATCTAGGAGTCTTAAAGTCATGAAAATTAGAGGTTCATATAAACCCAATTGAATATATATGTATATATGGATATGTCTATATATATGAACGATTATATAAGTTTATATAAAGGACCATAAATCAAATGTTTAATGGCACTACCATGATTTTAACCCATCAGGAATATTAGTTAATCAAGGGTGTATAAAATGAAAATTGTACCATTAATTATAAAATTTTGTTTATGAAATAATTTTATTCAATTATTATAAAACTGTATATACAATTTTTTTCCTATATATAATTATATATACTTATACACATTTAGAACCTTGACATCACACACACCCACATTCATGTTAAGGGGTTAAGATCATCATGTAGTGTAAGGGTCTCGCCATTAATGGGTAGGTCACACTCTTAACCATATATACATATATACAAATAACAATACATATACAATGTACATAAATAATATTTTCAAGTATAATATAAACCCCCATGTTCATAATATTACTTAAACCTGAAAAAATCCAGAAAACCTAGAATCAGGAATAAGAGAAGATTTTATCTAAACTATTTGGTTATATATAAATATATATATTTATATATATGTATATACCTCTAATAAAACAAAAACGAGAAAACATATTCCCTTGCTTAGTTTGAAGAGGAGGATAGGCTCAGGAATTCATCAAAGGAGTCTTGATGGAAGCTTGAGAGGTGGAAGAACTGAGGGGTTCTTGGCATGAAATGGATTGTTTATAAAATATATTTTACAGAAAACATAATGAATATTTTAATTCTATTCCTTGAAAAACCAAAGCGTATTCGGTTTATTAAATGATCGGGGGATGTCTTTGTTGAAAAAGGAGGGAAACAGACACCTCATATGGGTATTGGAGGTGTCACAGATGTGGAAAATGAAAAGAATTATGTGGGAAGACCTGCTAGTTCAGTGCATATGATAAAAGAAGAAGACAATGTGGGAGAAAATCCTGAAATGAATGAATAGTTGGGATTAAAGGGGGAGTAGATCGGATGGCCACATGTGATGTGGCGATTTAAAAAGATATGTACAGTCATGATTAGATTTTTGATAGATCGTATGGATTAGATTTGAAGGGGTGACTTAAAATGACTCGAACGGTCACAATTAGATCTATTGGGATCAGACGGTGAACAAAAAATGTGAAGATATACTGTGGAAGCAGAGGTCCGATAGCCGGACTGATCCTATAGATCAGATCATGTGTTGTGTGATCCAATGGCCTATATTCGATCATGGCCGATTTTCCTTCTCCCACATTGAAATGGAGGGGCCTCCATGGCATCTTTATATGTCCGGGACCCCGAACATATGCTTAGAATACTCCACCCCTCCTATTACCTCCATGTATCGGGTTCTATGGGCATACTCTTGCACCCACCCACGTAGTCATGCCGCCCCGCATGGTGGGGTGATCTGATCCCATTGTGCGTGCTTCAAGTGTGCACACACACGCCCATAGGCCAACATGTGCTGAGGATTATGGCTAGGCTTGACCATCTAGTGTGTTCTGCCTCCTTCAGCCTCCCTAGAGGGCTGGCCCCCGTGGGAATATATTTTCTTAACAATAATACCAGGTTCCTTACACATATATAGTTGTTTTTCAAACCAAAATCTCCCTTAATTTTATAAACACCAATGTTTAAAAAAAGTTATAAATTATTGTTTTCTACATCTATATAAAAACTTTATACTAGTATTATAAAAATCAAAGACATTGTTTAGTTAAAACCTTGTTTAAGCCTTTTCATTGAAAATATTTACAATTTATTTGAAATATTTGAATGGTGTTTGAAATCCAAACCTCATTTTAAAATCACACAATGTGTAGTTCAAAAATTTAAACCATTGTCATTCTAATGTTCATAATAAAAGGTTATATTATAATTTAAATACATAACTTAAATATTTTGGAAAACTAAATTAAACATAGATATTTTTAATTAATCCACCAAAAAAGACCAACTATTATAATTATACCCATTAGAATTCAATGCTCACCCAAGGGGAAATGGTCGAGCCGATGCCTTATAAAACAATACATTAGAGTGTCCCAAATTCAAGTTGATTGAAGAAGACGGTGCATATTATTACAATGATGATGAGTGTTGGTGTAGTGGATCTAGCCATACTAATTTTCATTGGGATAGATCTGAACGACCATTATTATATTCTTACAGTTTTTGTTATTTGGTTGGTCTCCCGGTAATTCTAATAGGTCTTTTAATAGTTATTTTTGGGTAGACAGTTGCTCCTTTGATCTTACTATAATGTACACACTCCAGTGTTTAATTAAATAAAATTCCTTTGTGTTTAATTTGTATGTTTTGTTCGGATAACATGAAAATTAAATAATATAAAACCATATTATTATTATTACACGAGGAATATTTTTTGGGGCATCACATTATTCCCCCTACAACGAATTGCATCCTCTCAATTAATTTCATACCACCATGCTAAAAAGAAACTCTCTAACGTTCTTCACCACATCCTCCATTATGGAGGATCCTCGATTTTTTCCAGTAGAATGCCCAAATTGTTGTTCAATTATTCTTCTTCCCTGGCCCAAACACACCTCAGAAAGTAAGGGTTAAACAGATGTATTGTACACTCAGGCTTCCTATGGGAGGATCGAATGGTAGAATGTTTAGAGATGTCCATATGGACAAACTCTCTAAGAACTCATTGAATTGTCTCTTGTCCAAGTATGTCAATGTCATAGACGTGGTCATAAAAACTGAATCTCATGATTTAGGGAATATAAGTTGTGTGAAGGTTCCCCTCCAAGGTAGCCTCTAGAAACCTTACCCTATATGTGAAGTTTCAGGATATAGTAAATAATTGGAAAAGAACTTCATGGTAGTTTCCCCTTCATCTATACTCAGCAAGTTGACCAGTTTTTATGTGGTAGTAGATATAGGCATTCCCTTGGCAAGAGCAGAGAATATCTGGAGTATTCGATACATTGTAAATAAGTTTTCAGGTTCTCCACAGGTTTGCAAAGGGAATGTATTCTTCTGGACAGGTTCTGACCATAATAGCCTCTAGTACCTCAATGGGAAGAGATAATATATGGGGTTGTCCTTCCATATGAAAATAAAAAAAATCATGAAAGTACAATCAGTGAAACACAAACACTGAAAAGTTAAAAGAAATAAGAAACAACAAATTGTATTTTTATAAAACAACAGGTACATGACACACATGACTAATGGTTCCCCGAGTTCCCGATTACATGAATCCACAAATAAAATTCAAAACACTCAATCCACCTAAACCAAATGCAACCCAAGGAGTCTGGTTCAATCTCATGGGTACACAAATGGTGTGTCTAGAGTGATACATGAGGGGTGTAATGCCAAGAGACATCGGTATGTACTTGATGTTTGTACACAGAACTCAGGGATTCAATTTCAAAAATTTCAAAGTCCATTACTTGCCAATAATGGTAATAGGAACGAATTGGAACATATATGTTGCGCGGACGTCACCTTCTACTGTAGCTTCTTGGAATATACATGATGGAATGGATGCCTTCTACTATGATGAAGCATCAAAAAATTCCCTCAAATTACATTCCATGACGTGCGTAGGATGTAAATTGGGTTTGCATCATAAAAAGGTAGTCCACACGCCCTCCTCGGTGGATTTGAAGTACACGAGGAGTGTTTGACACGCTGTAAAGGTGTTTTCATGTCATACGAATGTGTGTATAGTTTACAAAGTGGTCAGGGATGGATATGGAAACTATGGTTTCTAGGACCTCAATAGGAAGAGACAAAAGACTGGTATTTTTTATTTTCCATCTGAAAATTATGAAAACATCATACATAGTAATGCTTAAGTAATTTTTTCTTTGTTCACTTCTGGTTTTCCAAGGTTATCTAAACCAAATCCTCTGATACCAACTGTAACAACTCGACTCCAGAATGCCCAGAGCTAGTTCCCTGAAACATGATGTGTAAATTTTTAAAAAAATCATGTATTGATATTTTACACAACATTTCCCATACAAAAGATCGTTATGCTTTAGGTTCTGGGAAACTAGCCTCTTCTGACTTGCTTCTTGGGTTGAAAACTGATAACTGAAATGTTTATTTTAAAAATGTAGGGTGAGAAAATGAATTCTCAGTAAGGGGTTTTAAAATAACATAATATACCAATTACATCCTTTTGAAAACATTCCTTTAATAATTTCCATTAAACATTTTGTTAATAAATGATGCAACACATGTATCATAATATAACAATTGTCTAAGAATTAAACGGACACAATTGAAAGCATAATAAAAAAATTAAATGGAAACATGATTCAATTATAGGCATTCTCATTGCGAAGTAAAATACATTCCAATATTAATAGGTAAGACATGTTAATATGAAAGTACATAATTTATAGAAGAGAATAACACATGATCATAGTTGCACATAATAATAATAACTATAATTTCATGCACTACTAACTGTAGGCCGTAACTGGCTAATAAAATCTCTGAGTGTTTAACAAAATTCATGCCATAAGCATTTAATTCTTATGTTACTCATAAATACAGGCTCTTAACCATGGATATTCTACTAGTCGAATAACCACTTGTTTAATTAATCATCATAAACATAATGAGGGAATGTATAATGCCGGATTCTGTCAAGACTTCGTGCCAAGACCTGAAATGTCAATGGCCTCATGCCATGACCTAAAATGTCAATGGCCTCGTTCCATGACCTGATTGTCTCATTAGAACTGTCAATGCATCGAAGGGATTTCATTAACTATTCCCCAACCCGTTATACAGAGTCTATTACATTCTCATATGCCAAATAAGGCCGTATATTCAAAATGTCCCATACCACTTTGAATATTTAAATTTCCATTTCATATTATTCAAAGTTTTACATACCACTTTGAACAATTTAATTCATAATTCCATTAAAGTTAATAATATTTTTAATTATATTCTTCTATATTTACACATATAAAGAATATCATGCTTATAAGTGTTATGATCAAAACTATCAATGCATGTCAACAATTAATAACAATTTTATCTATTCATGAAAATAATGACAGGTATATTGGGCAACACATGTGTCAATTACCAAAGCACATTAATCACACAAATAACAATCCATAAAATCTGTAATATGAATGATAACATTTTATATTTCAGAATGAAAAATTCTAAAATGGGAATAATTTTCATTCATATTTAAAATGCATGCCGATATATGTTCTTATTTAACAAAATAGAACACAATGATTAAAAACATTTATTACGATTGACTCAAGTCCTTAGATTATTTCATTCTTCTGAAATTAGTGAAGGGCGTATACTAGGGTGACACAAATCTTATTAATTCACCAAAAATTGGTTTTTATGTAAACCTAAACAATTCATTATCAAATCCCAAAGGTACATATACATATAGTCATATATTCTTATATAAGAGTTGTGTACAAACATGTAATTAATTATATTTCACAAAACTACTTAAGCATTGAAATTCAGTATTTAGGAGTCTCAAAATCATGAAAATTAGAGGTTTATATAAACCCAAATGAATATATATATATATGGATATGTATATATATGACCGACTATATAAGTGTATATAAAGGATCCTAAATCAATGGTTTAATGACACTATCATGATTTTAACCCATTCGGAATATTATTTAATCAAGGGTGTAAAAAATGAAAATCAAGCCATTAATTATAAAAGTTTTTTATGAAATACATTTATAAATTTATTATAAAACCATATATTGTTTTCATGTATATTATTATATATACATATACACGTATAGAACCTTGACATCACACACAAACTTTCAAGTTAAGGGGTTGAGATCATCATATAAGGTAAGGGTCTTGCCATTAATGGGTAGGTCAAACTCTTAACTGTATATAAATATATAAAAATAACCTTATATATACAAAGTAAATAAATAATATTTTGAAGTGTAATATAAACCATCATGTTCATAATATTATTTAAACCAAATAAAATCCTGAAGACCTAGAATCAGTCGTAAGAGAAGATTTCGCCTAGACCGTAAGGTTATATATATATTTTTTTAATACAACAAAAAGAAGACAACATATTACCAAACATGGTTTGAGGAGGAGAGGACCGGTAATTCGTCAATGGAGGTTTGACAGAAGATTGAGATGAGGATGAACCGAGGGGTTCGTGGGGTGTAACAAATTGTGTATAAATAATATTATGAATAAAACATAATGAATATTTTAATTCCATTGCTGGAAAAACCGAGGCCTATTCGGTTAATTAAATGACCGGGGGAAGTCATTGTGGAAAAAAGAAGGGAAAGGGGTCCCTCAGATTGTGATGGTCAGTTTCATAGACATGGAAAAAGAAAAAAATCAAGTGGGAAGACCCACTGGTTCAGTGGATGCGGGAGAAGAAGAAGGCAATGTGGGAGAAAATATGGAAAATAATGAAAGAATGCGATTAAATGGGGAGTATATCGAACGACCATGGGTGATGCGGCGATTTAAAAAGAGATGGACAATCATGATTAGATCGTTGATAGATCAGATGGATCAGATTCGATGCAGTGATTTAAAAATACTCGGACGGTCATAATTAGATCCATCGAGATCAGACAGTGCACAAAAAATCTGAGATATACCGTAGCTGCTGAGGTTCAATAGCCAGACTGATCTAAGCTATCAGATTGTGCGCGACGTGATCCAACTGCATGGATTCGATCCTGGCCTATTTTCCCCATCCGATATTGAAACAGAGGGGCCTCTGTGGCTTCTTTAGAATCCTGGGGCTCCGAGAATATGCTCAGAATACTCCCTACCCCCTCCCTGTACCACCCCGTAATGGGTTGTACGGGCATGCTCTTGTTCCCACCCATGCCTCCATGCCACCCCACATGGTCGCATGCTCTGATTACCTTATGCGTGCTTCATGGGAGCACACACACGCCCACTGCCTAGCCTGTGCTGAGGATGAAGGTTAGGTTTAGCCGCCTAGCATGTGCTTCCTTTTTTGGCCTAGCTAGAGGGATGTCCCTTGTGGGTATATTATTTGTTAACTATAATACTAGGTTTCCTTACCCATATATAGATGATTTTCAAAACAAAATTTCTCTTACTTTTATAAACACTAAAGTTTTAAAACCCAAAGTTATAAATTAAAATGTAATACACCAATATTAAAACTTTACACTAGTATTATAAAAATCTATGACATAGTTTAATTAAAACCTTGTTTAAGAATTAATAGTGAAAACATTTACAAGATATTTTAAATATTTGAAAGGTGTCTGAAATCCTAGCCTCATTTTAAAATCACACTAAGTGTAGTTCAAAATATTAAACCATTGTCCTTTTAATGTTCATAATAATAGATTATATTATAATTTCAATAAATAACATAAATATTATGGAAAAATAAACTATACTTAGATTTTTTTTAATTAATCCACCTAAAAATCCAACGACTATAATTACAGCCGTTAGAACTCAATGGTCACCCAAGGGGCAAAGGCTGAGTTAATGCCTTATAAAACCATACATTAGAGAGTCCTAAATTCAGGTCAATTGAAGAAGATGGTTTACATCATTACATTGATTCTCAGTGTTGATGCAGTGGACATAGCCATACTAATGTTCGTTGTGACAGATCAAAAAGACTCATATTATCTTCTTGGGTTTTTTATTGTTTTGGGTGGTCTCCCTGTAATTTTAATATGACTTTTAATAAGTATTTTTTGGTAGACTGGTGTTCCTTTGATCTTACTATAATGTAAACACATAGGTGTTTAATTAAATAAAATGCCATTTTGTTTAAAAGGATGTTTTTTTGGATAACATGAATATAAAATAAAATAAAACCATGATATTATTATTATATGAGGAATAAGTTTTTTGGTGTCACATATATGGGTACTTTTTATGTTTTTTCCTTATGATTATTTCCCTATGTTCCAAAAATATGAATGTACATAAAATGAATGTGAAGGGTGGACCTGGAATTATATATACATCCAATGTATTGTATAATTTTTTAGTCTAATGGGACATCATTTATGGGATTAAGGACTGAACCTAATCTGTTATGGGACTCCATCTACTATGTGATGTCATCTTGGTAGTCATCCTTGACTCATGATTATATCATCATTTATGTTGTTTCCACATGTCATTTGATACCATGATCTTATGATACCATGTTATTTATGTTATTTTCAGGTGATCTCTCATGTTCTTTCTATTTAAAGATATCATGATATACCTATGGCTAACATGATATAACTCTTTATAATGTTTATTCTGTTACTTTTATTTTTATCACACCCATTTATTTCATGTACTACCTAGGTTATCCCATTTATATTTAGGATAAAAATGTATTTTAAGAACTCAATCATGAGAATAAATTAAGGATTCCTTGTTTTATTTTTTTTTATTTATTATGAATCTTATATTATGAAGACACTGGTCCTTTAAAATATTATTGTTCTATTAAAAGATATTTATATTTAGAAACAAAATAATAAATTTTTTAAAAGGTAAGGGTCACTATATTTTGTATCATAGGTAAGGTTTAGTTATCTTCTAGAAATATGGATGAGAAAAGCATAGTGAGAACCATTAGAATAAGTCAAAGGAAAAGTCTAAGGATATGTATAAGGACAAGTTTTTGTATCTTAAAATATAATCAGTGTTGGTAATGTTTAGATCTATTAGTTTCCTAAAAATTATATCCCTATATTAATACTACAAGTGGACATTATTCTTGTAAAGACCAAAAATTTCATTGAAAATTTTTTCATAAATACTTTGGAATTTTACGAGTCTGCGGTTTCTGAAGGCACCTAATTCCGAGGCCCGGTGTGCCCGGATTAAATTTTTGAAGTTTTGTTCAGGTACGTTCAGTAAACGTACGAGCGGGATTTTCTATCTTTTGAACCGATGCTCGGAATTCAAATTAGAGGACACCGATGAACTCGCAACGCTAGTATTCGCTTAAGGGGACCTTTATCGCAGTTGCGTTTTATGCGAGTCGAAAGTTATAATTTGGGGATATATCTTAAATTAAATAAAATTGTGGTAGTACACACATTTATTTCAAGAGGTGGTTAATTTCTCCAAGAGGAAGTTAGGGGTGGGGCCCGCATCCCACATAACCTCCCACGTGAGGATTTAGTGTGGTGGGGCCCACACGAACCCAAACACTTTCACCTCCCCTAAAATCCCTTAAACTCCCAATTAACACCCCCTCTTTTATTTTGGTGGAGCCTCTCCATCTCCCTCTCATTAAGTATGCCAACCCAATTAATTAATGAATTCATTAATTAATTTGTTGGTAAACAATTCGTTTGAATTGTTTTGAATTTCATGGAAATTCTATTTTATTGGGGGAATCCTTTCTATAATATTTTCATGGAAAATATTTGGTGGTGGAGCCTTTGGATAATTGGAGGAGAACTTTATCCCTCACCAATGAAGAACACAAGGAACGATATCCTCTTGATGACCGAGGCAAGAACGACAGGCAACGATCACGAGGAACACTGTCATTTTTCTTCTTCTTCTTCCTCCGCGTCATGGGAGGAGACGTTGTCCGTGAGCAATCATCGACTACGCTTCCCCCTTGGACGCACCCCGACGTTAAAGAATCGACATCGACTTTGTATCCTCTTCCCGAAACACGGACAAGAAATAATCAGAATCAAGGTATGGGGTTTGATATAAATTTCAGTGAATGAAATTATAACCTGTCCTTGGTGAATGTGTGTGTTGTCATCAGCCAATTGATATCGCCCAACGCGGAGGTAGTGGGCCTAAATAACATGGCCCGACGACCCTCCGATGCTACTTGAATATTCACTATAGTGGAGGCAATGAGAGGTAGTGGCGACCGGAGGAAGCAGTGGTCGTGTGCCGGCCGCGAAGAGAAGAACCGCGGCCCGCATCTTTGGGCCCCTCGGCTAAAGAATAACCGGCCGACCGTAGCCGGTCTGGTTGGAGAACTGTGGTGGCTCTAAGGCGCTGCACTATGGAGAACCACGACCCGCCCTCCATTGGCCGCTTCGGTGGAGAACCGGCCGACCGCCTGCCGGTTGCATTGAAGGAGGTCGTGACACACACAGGTTCCGCACAGAAGATCTGTGGCACGCCCGTGAAGGCCACTCGTGCCGGGAAGACCGGACGGCTTTGGCCACCCAGCAGGAGGGTAAACACCTCCTGGCACCGCCAGTTCAAGAAACCGGGCACCCCCTCACACCACTCGGCTAGCCGGGCTGACCAGCAGCCTGCTGCGGGCCGTGCCGCACCACGTCGGGTCAGACCGTGCCCCGCCACGTCGGGCCATGCCCTGGGCTGCGCCACGCTGAGCCGGGTTGTGCCCCCCCAAGCCGGGTTGTGATCCACTAGGCCGGGCAGACCCCCTTGCTGGGTCAGACCTTCCGAACTAGGTCGGGCCGACCCGCCAGCCCACTGGTCTTGACGGGCCCGTTTCACTTTAATGTGATTAACTTTAAGACCGCGCGTCCGATCGACGCTCCGTCTGTGGCACTAGGACCCTCACGACGAAGTGGTCCTTTTGAGATACTCTAAGTGAGTTTTAGAAGACATTGGAAAATGGCCGGGTTTGGAATGAGCCTATTTCCAACCGGGCCCCTAGAACGGAAAAGCCAATATCTCTCAGACCGGGCATCTGATTGACGTGTCGTCTGTCCCGTTGGGTTCCTTTTAAAGAGACAGAACTTCAGGATATATCAACTATGGACATCATGAAAATTGATGTATCGACCCCTTGGCTCGAGGAGCGGACCCTCCCGGATTCGAGTGTGATGTGTGCGTGAACCCTAGAGCTAGCTGCGACTACGACAATAACTATACTGGAATCCTCGGTGGGTTCGACAGCGACTACAACTGTACCGGAATCCTCCGTGGGTTCGACAGTGATGACAAATGTATTGTATTCCTCCATGGGTTTGACAACGATGACTAATGTACTTGTATCCTATGTGGGTCTGATAGTTTTACTTCTGTACTTGTATCCTGAGTGGGTCTGACAGAGTAGCTGGTCTAGTATCATACGTGGGTCAGATAGCTTAGCTGGTCTAGTATCCTACGTGGGTCCGACAGCTTAGATGAATCAGTGACTACATATGACCATCTTTATCACAATACAAAAGATGTATACCTGTGAGAGATGAGTTTTGACTTTCAATCATTATCATTGATATGATTGGCTTGCATTCCTGTGTGGACTGGGTTGTGCTCGGGCTTGAGAGTTAGAGCCAAACTATGATTGATAACAAAGGTATATATATGGGAATTTATCTATGTAGAGTTGGTTGTTACTTCGTGATTGTATCTTCTTCTGTGGTTTATCCTTTGTGGATTCTTGGAGACCTTCGGGGGTCTCGAGGTCCCTACTGATTATCGTATACTCACCCCTGCACGGGCTATGCCTGCACTACATTGTGTTGGATGCAGACGATGGACACCACTGATTGAGGTGGAGGCTTGTGGTGCTGGATGGTACCCGGAGGTGGACCACTTGGAAAGACGTACACGAAGCCAACGACCAGACCCAAGGTGCTGAGGAGGCCATCTGTACCCAACGTTCATTTGGGATTCCTGGAGGACAACTCAGTGGTTGTTGTTTTACTTTACTATAGTTGTACTGTACTTACTGTTGGGTTTGTATTTACGGCCTATTTCCTTTCAGAAGTTCCTTTTTTATTCAGTATTACTAACCGATTTCTCCTATTGCATACTCTGTTGTGTTTGTTTACTTTTATAAAGGAAATTCCTTCCATTTTTATCAGGATTTACGTCTTTGGTGCCAGTCGCCAGCCCTTGGCCTATGGAAGGCGGGTTTGGGATAGTCATGGCACAGGCCCCAAGGATGGGTCATGAAAATTTGTTATCAGAGGAGTCAGTTCTACCGCAGAACTTAGGACTCTGATCTATCTTACTGTGAAGCAATACTGTTAAGAGTATTGAGTGTGTTTTTCAGTCCAGTGTTGGTGCGGCGGCTGACGTATTAATACACCAGGACACTGACCTCTGATTTCCGACTTAGTGAACGAAAACACGGATTGCGTGTGTGTTTCCACTGAAAAGTTTTCTTTGAGATTACATTTTATTAGCTCACCAGGTATACTGTTTTAACCGGGGTGTGCCTGTTTATTTTCAGGATGGCCCCACAAAGGAAGCCAGCTAGGGTTCTGAGTTACATACGAGATGGTAGCCCACCGAGCGATGAGGCCTCGGTGTAGGGCCCCATCATAGCCGAGGAACCAGCGGTACCACTTCCCGCTGGGCCACCGATACCACCATCCCCAGAAACAGACAGTGCATGCTGTCTGAGTGCATTGCACGAGTTCCAGCGATAGAGGCCACCCAAGTTCTACAGAGAGACGGACCCACAGGCAGCTGAGAATTGGCTGGAGGCTATCGTCAGAGTTTTCAGTTTGGTAGGGACACCAACCGACCTTATGGTGATCCTTTCTGCGAGTCTCCTGCACACTAAAGCAGGTAGATGGTGGATCTTGATGCTCCAGGTGCATGACGAGGCATCATTACACTGGACAAACATCGAGAGTCTCTTCTTCTCAGAGTTTTTTCCAGCCACCCTTCGTGCAGTGCGGATTCAAGAGTTACTTCATCTGCATCAGGGCAGCATGATGGTAGCACAGAACTCAGCGAGGTTCACCGACCTATCACGCTACACCATGGACATGGTATGGGACCCATTCTTCAAGGCCCAGACCATTGAGCAAGGACTCAGATATGAGATCAGTGCTTCGATGATCTCTCTTCGTATTCTGGCACAGGCGGGAGTACTGGAGCAAGCCCATCTTGTGGAGAGCTTTCCTACTGAGCTGACACCAGCTGCGAGACCCATCGCAGGACGACACCTAGCGGAGTCTTTTGCAGCCGGCAGTAGACAGTTGATGCAGAGGTCCAAGAGGACCAGGCCATCAAGTGGGCGAACTCATAATAGAGTTTCGGTTGTGCGAGGCACATGAAACAGAGCCAACTATACGAGGAGCCGACAATGCTATGCATGTGGCGGACAGGGTCACATGGCTCGAGACTACCTAACCCTCCATTCGGACGAGCAGCAGACAGTAGAGGGACCTCCCTGGCAGAGGTAGAGGTTCGACCATGGGGGTCCGCTGGGAGCCAGCGGATGAGGCAGATGAGATGGCCGAGGAGCGAGTGGTGGATGACGTTTCTAGGCTCCACCACCACCACCACCAGGTGGTCCACCCCACCATAGGGAGCTGGCAGACAGAGGCAGGCTTAGGTCCAGGCAGTTGAGGCCTACGACCATGGTGCACCTAAGATGATTCGAGGTACTACATGTGTCTACTCCACCCATCACTACGCCAAAAACTGGCAAGGGAAGCGCTACCCCTTTTATCGGCGCTAAAAAAAGCACTGATAAAGGGGGCCTTTATAAGCAATTTTTTTGAGCACTGATAAAGGGGACCACTATATCAGCGCTTTTTTTAGGAGCGCTGATTAAGGGAGTATTTATCAGCACTTTTCCCGAGCGCTGAAAAATGTCGAGTTTCAAAAAAAATATTTTTTCATGAAAAATAATATTTTGTTATATAAGTATATTTATATTGGTATAAATAAAATATATATTTTTTAAATATGTTATAGGTACATATAAATAGATTATTACATTTAATATATAATAAATTTAGTGAAAATGGCTTCAAAATATTATAAAAAATATATTACTAATAAATAATTTTCTAATTATTATCGATTAAAAATCATTTAATAACAATTTGAGGTAAAAAAAATCAAAACAATTAATAAAAGATCTAAAATACGTTGAAAATGTAACTCAAACTTCAAACGGCCATAACTTTTGATCCGAGTGTCCGTTTGAGCCTTACAACATATCAAATCGAATCATGCGACGAGATCTACGCGCTAGTGACTGAGGCAAAGCCTCTGTCACATTTTTTGAGCCCAAAAAGTCCCATAAGGCCTCAAAAATTGAGTTTTCAATCGAGATACCCCGATTTTTTGACATTCAAACAAGTATAATTTTTGATCCGGATGTCCGTTAGGCCTGTACCAAATATCATATCGAAGATTGTTTCATGTTCTTCTATTTGACTGGTTGTGGCAGTGAAACATAATTCTAGATTATATGTTATGGCAGTTTTAACATTTTATAGCTTTTTAAATACACATATATATGTATTTTTTCGTAAATATATATGTGTCTGTGTGTGTGTGGTTGTCTTTGTGTGTGTGTCTGTGTGTTGTATATATGTATATATGTATTTATTTATTTACCTACTTATAAACACACATCAAAAACATATTTTTTTCATAAATGCATTTAAAACTAATCTTATATGTACATTCTATGGCTTTTCAAATACACATATATATGTATTTATTGGTAAATATAAATGTGTTTGTGTGTGTCTGTCTCTGTGTGTGGCTGTGTTTTGTATATATATATGTATGTGTGTTGTATATATCTATGTATGTATGCATGTATTTATTTATTTATAAACACACATAAAAAACACATTTTTTCGTAAATGTATTTAAAACTAATATTATATGTATATATTAAAATACAAATAAATATATGTATAAAAAATTATAACTAAAAATATATATAAATATATTAATATACGATTTAATATATATACACTAATATATGAATAAATATATTTATATTAATATGAATGTATATCAATATATGAATCAATATATGAATAAATATAACTATATATATAGATATATCACTAAATAGAGAACAAAATGAAATGGCATAGTGGTAAAGGTGTAGCAGAGAAAGGGGGGAGGTACCGGGTTCGAGTTCGGGTGGAAGTGAAGGGGGTGCGCGCGTATGAGGATGCGCGGGAAGGGCAGCGCGCGGGAGACCTCATAGCGCTGATATAAGGGGGTGTGAAGCGCTGATAAAAGCACTCACTTCGTATTATATTTAATGTTTTTTATTATTTATTATTATTTTTTTAATTTTTTTGACCTTTATCAGCACTTTTTAAAAGCGCTGATAAAGGCCCCTTTTATCAGTGCTAAAAAAAAGGGGTGATAAAGGGGTCTTTAATCAGCGCTTTTTTTAGCACTGATAAAAGGGGCCTTTATCAGCACTTTTCAGAGCGCTGATAAAAGGGACCCCCTATCTTACCACTGAGATTTACAGTGCCTTTTTAGCATTGTTAAAGACCTTTTTAGTGCTGATATATGCCATTTTTTAGTAGTTCATGCTATAGTACTTATAGACACAGGTGCGAGTCATTCTTTTAT
Source organism: Viscum album (assembly GCA_963277665.1). Classification (NCBI taxonomy): domain Eukaryota; kingdom Viridiplantae; phylum Streptophyta; class Magnoliopsida; order Santalales; family Viscaceae; genus Viscum; species Viscum album. The sequence continues at coordinate 339,884,315 of OY728131.1, forward strand.
TGCCGCTTCCCTTTTTCGGAGCTCAGAGATTTCGACAGAGTTGTTGGCTCTATCCTTACGGCTAGAGACTCATACAGGACCCGACTCGACAATTACGCATTGGTGCTGGTAGTGTGAGCTTACTCTAGGAGGCGAGATCTTTGACTGGGATCTTCTTGTAGTAGCGTCGAGGCCTTACGACGTCATCTTGGGTATGGACTATTTGTCTACTGTCTATGTTCAGATCGAATGTATTAGGCGCAAAGTGCAGTGTGTCTACACGGATGGGACCAGGTTCACCTTCACCAGTGAGAACAGAGCCGTTGTAGTGCAGGATGGACTTACGTAGAGGAGGGGGCATCCGATCACACATCAGTTGGCTAGTCTCATCCTTGGAGTAGTTGACGTGAAGAGTCCGAGTTTTCCTGTTGTGATGGATTAGTATGCAGACGTTTTTCCTGACGATGTTCCAGGAATACCTCCTCACAGAGAGGTAGAATTCTACATTGACCTGTACCTTGGGACAACACCGATATCTACTACAGAATATCGGATGGCTCCTACTGAGCTTCTTGAGCTGCGGGTATAGCTGGAGGACTTGCAGGGGAAGATATTTATTCGACCCAGTGTGTCACCTTGGGAATCTCCGATTTTGTTCTCCAAGAAATCCGATAGGAGCTTGCGACTATGTGTTGACTACCGTCACATAAATTAGTTGACCGTAAATAACAAGTACCCACTCTTTAGGATTTATGACCTCTTTTATTAGCTCAAGGGAGAAAGATGGTTCTCAATGATAAACCTCAGATCAGGAAATCACCAGCTCAGTGTTGGAGATGATGATGTGCAGAAGATGGCCTTCACGTGTCGGTATGGCCACTACGAGTTCTTGGTTATTCCCTTCGGCATAACCAAAACTCTAGCAGTGTTCATGAGTTTCATGAACTGGATATTCTAACCTTACCTTGATTTATTTGTCGTAGTCTTCATCGATGAAAAACTGATTTACTCGACTAATGAGGTGGAGCACTCCTACCATCTGCGGGTAGTACTGGACACACTCTGAGAGCACCAGTTTTATAGTAAGATCTCAAAGTGCCAGTTATGGATTTGAGAGGTTCACTTCTTGAGACACATCATCTCGTAGGCTTTAGTAGTTGTGGATCCAGTGAAGATCGAGGCAGTGCTTGCTTGAGAGCCACCCAGGAGTGTGATGGAGGATCGGTGTTTCCTAGGTCTGGCTGGGTACTATCAGAGATTTGTGCCAGACTTTTTGAGAGTTGAAACACTACTTTCATCTTTGAATAAGAAGGGTAAACCCTTCGTGTGGTCAGAGAGATTCCAGCATAGCTTTCAGAAGCCGAGATAAAGATTGACCAGTGTTCCCATCTTGAGGCTACCGGAGGAGGGCGTTGGGTACGTAGTTTACTGCGACGCATCTGGGACCTGACTCGGGTGTGTCTTGATGAATGAGTGAGTTGTGATCGCATATGTTTCATGACATTTGATATAGCACGAGTAGAACTATGCTACCCATGACCTAGAGTTAGTGGTAGTGGCCATTTCCGTGAAGATGTTGCAACACTATCTGATGGGTGAGCTCTTTACAGTCTACTCTAACCACCAGAGTCTTAGGTACATCTTCTCACAGAATGACCTGAACCTAAGACAGCGTCGATGGCTTGAGTTCCTCCAGGACAATGATATTGAGATAGTCTATAATCCTTGGAAGGGGAATGTTATTGCTGATTCTCTCAGTAAGAGATCGGGCATTCAGCTTCTAGGAGAGGCGACGAATCGACTAGCCATGTTGCAGATATCCTTTGTGGATATAGATGGACCAGCCTTTCTTCAATCTCTCACAGTCACTCCTCCACTTCTTTAGTGAGTCAGGGAGGTACAGTGTGGGGACGTTGACTGTGAGACGCGACATGCTCTGATATCCGTAGAGCAGGAGCCTGATGGATTTTCTGAAGGAGGGGAGCACGTCATTCTCTTCAGGGGACATACCATGGTACCAGTTGCACTACATGAGGAGGTGATGAGGGAGCTTCACACTTCCCCTCTAGAGGTAAATCAAGGAGTGGAGAAGTTGTATCAAGACCTCAGATGACAGCACTGGTGGCCAGGTATGAAGAAGGTTGTAGCAGAGTTTGTATCACGATGACTCACTTGTCAGCAAGTAAAGGCAGAGCACCAGGTACCAACAGGCTTAGTACAGCCCTTAGAGGCCCCAGAGTGGAAGTGGGATGAGATATCCATTGATTTCATGACAGGGCTTCCACGTACATCCAAAGAACATGAATCTATCATGGTGATCGTAGACAGACTCACCAAGTCGGCCCACTTCCTACCGATCAGAGATAAATGCTTAGTAGAGAGATTGGGATGCATCTAAGTTCAGAAGATCATACAACTTCATGGGGTTCCATCATCTATCATTTCATATCGAGATGCTCAATTCATCCCGGATATGGAAGGGGTTATAGAAGTATTTTGGGACCAACTACATCTGAGCACCGCCATCCATCCTAAGACGGATGACCAGACAGAGAAGACCATTCAGAATCTCGAGGACATGCTTCATGCATGTGTCCTCAACTTTGATCGTAGCTAGTAAGATCACTTACCCTTGGTGGAGTTTGCGTACAACAACAGTTACCACTCCACCATCGGGATGGCCCCTTACGAGGAACTGTACGGACGACCTTGCAGATCACCTCTTTGTTGGACTGACCCAGGGGAGTTAGCACTTGTAGGACTAGAGATAGATCAAGCTATGACAAAGAAGGTGCAGATCAACCCGGAGCGGATGAAGACTACACATAGCAGACATAAGTCTTGTGTGGATAAAATATGGAGAACACTGGAGTTCGAGGATGGTGACCACGTCTTCGTATGGGTCTTACATCGACGAGGTCTATGTAGATTTGGTCGAGGTGATAAGTAATCTTTGCGTTTCATCAGACCATTCCAGGTCCTCAGCAGAGTAGGTGAGGTGGCTTACTTCCTGGCCCTTCCACCTCAGTTGCACCGGGTACATGAAGTCTTCCGTGTATCTCAGCTGAGGAGATACGTGCACGACACGTCCCACATCATCGTTCACGGGGAGCTGGAAATCGATGAGGGGGAGACATTCAAGGAGGTTCCGATGGAGATAGAGGATCGACAGGAGCGGGTCATATGTGGATGGTCAATTCCTCTGGTGCGCATTCGCTGGAAGCATAGGAACCTCTATGAGAGCACTTGGGAGCCAGGGGCTCAGATGCGAGCATAGTACCCACATTTTCCCCTAGTGTGTGTTGTCAATTTACAGGGATGTAAAGCCCTGAGGTTGGGGTAATGTAAAGACCAAGAAATTTAAAGGAAAGTTTTTTCTTAAATACTTTATAATTTTACGAGTCTGCGGTTTCTAACGGCACCTGATTCTGAGGCCCGGTGTGCCCGGAATAAATTTTTGAAGTTTTTTAGGTACATTCAGTAAACGTACGAGTGGGGTTTTCTATCGTTTGAACTGGTGCTCAGAATTGAAATCTGAGGACACTGATGAACTCGAATCACCTGTATTCTCTTAAGGGGACCTTTATCGCAGTTGCATTTTATGCAAGTTGAAAGTTATAATTTGGTGATTTATCTTAAATTAAATAAAATTATGGTAATACAAAATTTTATTTCAAGAGGTGGTTAATTCCACCATGAAGAAGTTTGGGGTGGGTCCCACACCCCACATAACCTCCCATGTGAAGAATTAGTGTGGTGGGGCCCACACGAACCCAAACCCTTTCACCTCCCCTCAACTCCCTTATGATCACCATAAACACCCCCCTTTATTTATTTTGACAACACTCCCCTCATTTATTATTGTGAAGCATCTCCACCTCCCTCTCATTAAATATGCCAACACAATTAATTAATGAATTCATTAATTAATTTGTGGGTAAAAAATTCATTTGAATTGTTTTGAATTTCATGGAAATCATATTTTATTGGGGGAAGCCTTTCTATAAAATTTTCTTGGAAAATATTTTGTGGTGGAGACTTTGGAGAATTGGAGAGGAACATCATCCCTCACGAATGAAGAACACGAGGAACGATATCCTCTTGACAACCGAGGAAATAACGTGAGGTGACTCTCATGAAGAACGTTGTCATTCTTCTTCTTCTTCTTCCTCCACGTCAAGGGAGGAGACACCGTCCACGAGGAAACATCGATTACGCTTCCTCCTTGGACGCATTCCAACGTTAACGAATCGACGTTGACTTCAGATCCTCTTCCCGCAACACGAAAAAAAAACCATCAGAATCAAGGTAGGGGGTTTGATATAAATTTAATTGAATGAAATTATATCCCATCTTTGGTGAATGCTTGTGTTGTCATCAGCCAAATGATATCACCTAACGTGGAGGCCGTGGGCTGAAAAAACACGGCCTGGCGACCCTCCGATAGTACATGAATATTGATTTTAGTGGTAGCAACATGAGGAAGTGGCGACCGGATGAAGCGGTGGCCATGTTCCAGCCGTGAAGAGAAGAACTTTGACCCGCATCCGCGGGCCGCTCGGCCAAAGAAGAACCGGTCAGTCAAAGCCGGTCGGGCTGGATAATTGGGGCACCTCTAGGGCGCCACGCTGCAGAGAACCGCGGCCCGTGCTCCACGGGCCACTTCGGCGGTGAACCGGTCGGCCACCTTCCGGTTGGGTTGAAGGAGACTGTGGCACCCGTAGGTGTTGCGCAAGAGATTCGCGGCCCGCCCGTGCAGGCCGCTCACACCGGGAAGACCGGCTGGCTTCGGCAGGCCGGATGGGAGGGGCAGCGCCACTCGGCACCGCCAGATCGGGAAACCGGGAGGCCACGCCACGCCGGGCCGGGCCGCACTCCATCGGGCTGGGCCGACCCCCTTGCTGGGTCAGACCCGCTGAACCAAGTTGGTCCGACCCGCCAGCCCACTGGGCTTGATGGGCCGAGCCCGTTTCACATAAACATGAATAACTTTAAGACCGTGCGTCTGATCGATGCGCCGTCTGTGGAATTGGGACCCTCGCGACGAAGCGGTCCTTTTGTGATACTCTAAGTCTATTTTAGACGACTTTGGAAAATGCTCGGGTTTGGAATGAGCGTATTTCCAACCGGGCCCTTGGAACGGAAAATCCAATATCTCTCAGACCGAGCGTTCTATTGACGCACCGTCTATCGCATTGTGTTCTTTTTGAAGAGACAGAACTTTGGGATACGTCAGCTCTGGAAGAATGATATTATGTTTTTGAATCATCATTAAGTATTTTAATATATGATTACCATAAATGAACAAAGATAAATCTAAGGTATCATAGATTGAGAAAAGGTTTCATTATTTAGACATACTATAACTTTTATTTCAAAATTATGTAGATCCCACAATTATTATTATTTATAATACTAAGAAATGTTGGTTTAGTCAATGTCTAGAACCAGTGGGAATCTTGGTAACATTTAATTTGATGGAAACATTGGTGAATATGAGCAAAAAAATTGGATGGTTATTAAAGGGGAAGATGTTGTGATTATTGCTAATCATCAATCATTGTATATGATTTACTATGTGAGCATCAGTGAGATTTTGAACAAGTAAAATAAGAGGAGGACGGACTATTATGAATGCTCATATGGAAATGAACATAAAGGAAAGAAGATTCAGATTCTAACATCCCATGAATTTGGGAATAAGTACCTAGAAAAATATCTCAAATTGAGGAGGAGATTTTTCCTTTGCGGAAATGGTGTTCTTAGAGAGAATAATTCCCATGTAATTTGATGTATTAATTGTTTGGGACTAGGGAATTATCAGATTAATATCCAAAATTAAGGATTAACCCCTAGAATAAGAATATATGTTAAAAAACCATTAAAGTAAAATGGATGAATTCTTTATGTATTGTGATTTAAGAATTATGTTGTTGAAATATTTTTACCAATGGTATTTTGGTTATAATAATCAAGAAAATCCTTTGTATTGTGTTAATTAAACAATCATATGTTCCTTCTTGTTAAATTTTCATAAGAGTTACAGATACCATCACATGATTATGGGTTTTTGTTTGATCATATAATCAATGTCTTAAAAACCCCATTTAGGATTTAGTTAATTAGATTTTGAGGTGACTAAATATATTTTTGGAGAAATTTTATTTATTTAATGTTTATATTACCTTTTGGTTAATCATAAATAATTATTTGGGAATAATGATATTAAGTTTTTGAAGATATATGCTAAAGTTTTTTAAGTGTAGACACATATGAAATGGATTAATTTCATCTTTGGGTATTACTATTGAGGTATTAGTGATTAATGTATTATATTAGATAACGTGTGGTGACTAATTTGGTTTCACTAATGATAGGAGGAGTTTGTTGATAATATTTTGGGAATGAGGTGATCTGTTAGAGGTTAATTTTAGTGTTTAAATTACAAAAAAACTTTTTTAATACTCATCATTTGCAGAAAAAGATGATAATATGGTGTAAATTTATTAATGGATGATATTGTACTTTTCAAGTAAGTCTATTTTATTATTTTCTTACTCTATATAGTAAATGAGTTTTTAACTCTTGTAAACAGATTTTGAAATATAAATATTATCCTAATAGATTCATATCCAAAGAATCAATAAACTTTTAACTAACAGCATATTTATTTTTTTAACATCCTTAACCTTCTATTAATCATTTTATTCCTTATAATAAATGAATTATATCACTCCCCATAATTATTTATGGTTTTCATCCATGTCAATTTTATAACATAGAACCAATGATCTCTTATTTTGAACCCAAGTATGTGTCATTCATGATGACCATCACACTTATGATTCTATCTTATAAATTAGTATATTTTATTAATCCTTTTTACGATGCTGGTTACAATAGAGTAATTTTAAAATGTGAAAACTTTGATTATCGAGATCAAGATCAAATCGTGATGTCAATTTTTTTTATGAGGGGTAGAATGAAATACCCTAAGGTTTAATAAGAAAAAATTATGTTCGATAGCATATATGAAACAAATAAACATTATTATATGGTAATTTAAGACTCTGATACTTTATGACATATTTCATTTTATAAAAATCCAATCTCATCGATAGCTTGAGAAACATGCAACCCCCAATCTAACTAAATCATATTATAGTATAACATTATAACCTAGTTGTTAATTTTGTGGTATGATTAGGAATAATTTCTTTGAATCATACATGTTTAAAAAATGTATAAAATAAATTTAATGGATATCTACAAACTAGAAATAATATAAGTTCCATTCAAAATGAAAATAAATATTTTTAAAAATTAGTAAGGAATTTTTGTTAGACTTTGCGCACCAAATTTAAAATTAATAATTAAAAAAAATATAAGATTTATTTTAAAATATTAAAATCATTTTTTAATAATAAAACCAATATTATCTTATGGTGAAATTTTGGTATTTTTCAAAAAATATCCATTTTTTGATGAATAGTGAAAATAATATTTTTTTTAAACCACCATTTAGTTTAAATAATTTACATGGACCATTTTAGATTGATGTGGTTTAAAATGTGTCTAGTAAGATATATGTTAATTAATCTTTATAAATCCATTATAATCAATTTAATATTTAATTTTCAAATAAAAACTTCTTCAACTTTGGAAGGTATTTCTTTTAGAAAAATATATTTCTGAGACGTCTGTGGGTTTAATTTTAAATAAAATTTCCCAAATTGTATGATTTGAAATTGAAATTTTTTATTCCATATTGGGAATAAAAATAATTAATATATTATAATAATTTCAACCTTATTTTTGACCAAAATGTGTAGTGAAATGAGAAATAATTATTTCTCATTGTCATGGTAAAATAGGTCAACTAGGGGTTAAACTAAAAAGTAAAGGGTAAAAAGACAAAAAATGACTAAATACTATTTCATGGGTTATTTAGACCACATATCTTATATATCTCTATATTTATCCATTTTGGATCCTTTAAGCATTAGAAAATGTGTGTAGAATTATTTAATTTAAAAAATTCCAAGTGTGTCCCTTCCCCTACATATAAAACGCCACCCTCTCCTATAATATTCACAATTCAAAAAAATGGATAATATGATAACTGACCAAATAAATTCATCAATTCCCTAAAATTATCCTAGAAACATTTTTTATTGTAAATCCATCCTAGAAAGTATTTTGGTGAAAACCATAAGTTGTTGCCTCAAGAAGATGTAACATCCTTAATTGAGTGTTTTATTTTATTCATTATTTGACATTATTAAAATATTATTAAATCATCGTAGAGTAATTAGTTAATTAACATAAATATAGTGTTTTTTTTATGATAATGTAATCACTTAAAATCATCTCCTCCTGCCTCAAATGTGTAACGATATGATTTATCGTTTGGCTGACAGACTACCTGTTTGTAAACTGATGTAATTCATTTTTCATCACATCTTCTTGAATATTGATATAATGGTGTATATAATGATTATATAATATATTTATGATATAATTATGCTTATTTAATTATAACATCATTGACACATTCATACTTTTCATTGTGTAGATAATACAATAATGTCGCTAGTGTGTACAGTGGACTATCACCTTGCGAAGAGATGCGATTTTTCTTCCACTTACTCTTTACAAGGAATTTACTAAATAATAACTTTATGTTTATATATTATATTAAATGAAATATAAATAATTATCTAATGTAAAAAATAACATATAATTTTGTATCATACCATCCATTAGAAAAATGATAACGACATTTGTGTGAATGGAAGACTGCTACGTCATGGAGCGATGTGATTAGTTTTTATTACCACATTGTATTCATGGTATGTGTAATGGTATTTAAAGAAATAATATGATATTTAAGATATAATAATTATAAAATGGAAATATAATAGGTAAATTCATTCCATCATGATCTTTGAAAAATGGAAACATTGCTCATGTATACGTATGACCTAATGTCCCCATAATTGTACCATATATCATTTTCTATAAATATATTTAAATATTTGGTTTAAAAGTATAATTTATGAATAAAAATGTTAATTATTTCATTGTTACAATTCAACATATTATTAAATAATAATATCCTTTACCTTATTATACATACCAATGTGACTTTGGACATGTCACATGTTTATCGTTAAAATGTCCGATATAAAAATTAATTCGCCAAGTAATTGAATGTGTCATGGAAATAAATAAAATAAAATGGATAATAAAAATTAATATTTTTATCATGATATAAAATAATTAACCTATGTTTATTATTATTTAATATAAGGAATGTACATGATGATTCAGGCTCTAGGTAAGGTTTTTCTTAACATAATTTCAATTCATTTGGTTATATGTCTACTTCATTGATTATATTATGAAAATCTTATGTGTGAAATGAAATTTATTTCATATATGTAGTATTTAGACTTTTCAATGTTTGGATCAAAAATTTTGACACATAATTAACTCATGGATTAACTCCCACATCATTGTTATGAACGTTGTAAGGGTTGGGCCACAAAACACCATTCTTTGAGATACATGATCTTTTGTGCACAGAGATTATGTTATATTGTGTATATGATACCAAATTTTATTTTATAAAATTAATCCTTCATAATTAATGCTATTTTAATTTATAATTAATTTCCATAATTTATGGAGTTATGATTCAAAAATTACCAAATCTGTAAGGTTTTTTATCCTCATTTTAATCCAGATTATTTATGAATAGATTCCCATTATTATAACTTATTTGATAATTTTATAATAAAATACTTCCATTTTATTCTCCTATGGTTATCTATGATCTTTTCATCTAATAGTACAATTTTCCACTCTTTGGTGCTTAAAAAGGATGAGAAAATTCTTTTAAGGGAAATTGAATCTACTTCTCTATTCACTCGAAAAACATTTCTCTTCCATGTCAATGTTTTGAAATATTTTTTTAAATAATTTAATTTTTAGTATGATTATTTAAATATATTTTTACCTATTTTTATTTTTTATAAAAGTCTTTAAAAATAATCTTCTTCTCATTTTTTTGAATGAGGTACTTCATGAATATTTTTTAAAAATATAAAAGGAATCTTTTTTAATTATCTATGACATGAATATTATTTTCCTCCCTCATGAATATTATTTCTATGAAAATTACTTTATAATAATCTAAGGTAATTTTCAATGAAAAATGTATCCATAATATTTTCTGAATTTTATTTTTTCAAAAGTTATTTGTAACAATGAATGGATTTTTTCTATTGAATGTTTTTAATATTTTTAAACATTTTTATATTCTTCAACAATAATAATATTTATATTATTGAATGATTTAAAATAATGGATATAAGTATCATATATAGAAAAATTTCATAATCTTACTTAATTTGATGTGGTAATACATATCTTGTGATCAATTTTCAAATTTCTTCTTAATTAAATTTTACTAATTGGGATATGTGGTAGGATTATAAAGCCCATTATCTTTCCATGGGAACTTTTTTATGTTTTTTTCTCATGATTTATTTATTCATTTCCCCAATATATTCATGTAAATGAAATTAATGTGATGTGTGGGGTGAGAGTTATATATACCTCCACATAATTGCGTAATGTTTTAATCTAATAAGACACCATGTATAGGATTAGTGAGTGAACATAATCCATTGTGGGACTCTATACACCATGTGATGTTGTCTTTGAAGTTAGCCATGACTTATACACATGTCAGGTTTTATATTTATTCCACCTTTAATATCATTCCATTATATTTTGATACCATGTTACTAACATTACGATTCTATGTTATTACTCATGTGTCTTCTCTTTTATGATAACATGTGATACCTTTTAATCACATGTTATGCTTCCTTGTCATGTTTATTCCATTATTGTGCTTTTTAGATCATTTGTTTGTTTCATTTATTCCGCATGTTATCCAATTTAGATTTAGTAGAACAAATAGATTTTAGGAACTCACTATAGAGAATAAATTTGGGTTCCATGTTTTAGTTTCAATTTATGGATTATGAACCTCATCTTCTAAATACAATACAACTTTACCATCCTTGTGTGGTATTAATGGAGATTTATGTTTATAAATCATGAAATAATACATGTAAAGGGAATGGGTTTCTATAATTATAATTTTGGAACATATGTTTTATCATATAGATAACTAAGGAATTGAAATGTGATTAGGTGATTATGTGATTAATGTTATTTTAATAGAATATTAGTATTTTGGGAACCTTAAATTATTTAAGTGAATGAGAATATTTTTTGGATACGAAGGAATTTTATTTGAGGAATAAAGGTTGAATTATATTTTGGAATCATATATTATTTTAATGTGGTTTTATGATGATTGAAGTGATTGATGAAAATGATTAGTACATCTACACGATTACATAACTAGGTCATTTAAATTTTTTGTACGAGACATTAATATTGATTTATATTATTTGTAGATAAGTGGTTAATTTATCATGGAAGAATAAGTCATTGAGTCATTATAATATTTTTCTTTCAATCTTATTCAAGAATAATTTGAATAATTTCAATGATATTTATTTATCAAATTATTTTTTAAAGCTTTTTATTTTATTATTTAATTTTAGAGATTAATGTACTATTTATTAATATGAATGTCATTTAATTTTGGGAATTATATTACCCTATGTCAACCATTTTTAGTCAATGTATAAATATATGAGGAATATTTTTTTCTCCTTTTTTGTATTATATGTTCTGTTAGAAGTTTATTTTTTTCCTTCAGGCATGAAAAAATCACATTGAATACTCATCATTTTGAGAAAAATATAAAATTATGGAAAACATGGGTTAAAGGGTGAAATTATACTTTCTAATTAAGTATATTTCCACTTGTTTTTTTATATATGTTAATGTAATTTATCAACTCAAGGAAAAGGATCTTGAAACAAAAATGATATCCTACTACCTTTATATCTAATGAATCGAAGGCCTTTTTAAGCTCTATTTAGTTTATGTTTTTGGGGTTATTTATATTCTCGTTACCATTCAATTTATTATTATCCATTGTCTATATCACTATCCATAAATATTTGAACAATATTTTTTATATTTTATCTCCATTTTTTCTCTTCCCACTAATGTTCTCCAATTTAGAATCCTAATGGGTTTTATTAAAGATGACTGTTGAATTTTATTTTTCCTCTTTTCAAAAGGATATTTTATTAACTCTATTTACAATGTAGGTTCTTAAGAAAGGTATTTTAAAATTTAAAACTGATAAATATTAGTATAACGTTAAAATTTCATTGATTAAATTTATTAATTTGGTGGTGAAGAATGTAAAATCCAAATATTTTAAATGAACCTTGTGTTTGATAGCATATGCAACATGCAACACCGAGCTTAAAAGATCTATGAGATATTAATACTTAAATCTTATACTTACAACCTAGTCATTAAATTTAAAGGAATGAATAGTAGTTACTGAATTATGAAATATATATAAAACCAATACTCTATAAAAACACATTGGTAAATTCTTAGTAAATAATCACCAAAGTTTTAGTAAAGTCATGTTATTCTTCAAAAATATGTTTTCTTGAAAAAATGTTTTTAAATTTTTTGTGAGAGAATATTATATTTATTTAAAGTAATTTTAGAAATTTCATTTGAGATAAATGGTATCATTTTTTAAATAAGAATATCAAAATTAATTTACAAGGAAATATTTAGATTTTTCTGAAAGGATTTATGCCTATTTGAATAGTGAAAAATAATAATTTTGGTAAAAAATTTATTCCTTTCCATTAAATAAGGTGATATAAAAGTATCATTTTATCATATTGGAAAATAAATATCCTTTAATTATAATTAATCTAATTAATTACATAATATTCATCAGAAAATTTTGTTTTCGTATATTTATTTATTTTTTGTTTAAATATGAAATTTTCTAAAAAATGGTTTTAATTTTGTTTTCTGATTTTATATTGAATTAATTTCTTTTTTCACATTCTTTATTTTCATTTTATGTATTGGATTCATTTTTTTATTCATCAATTCAACTTTATCATACTATGAATTTTTTATATTTTTCTGAAGAATGTTTTTTGGTGAATAGTAAACAATATAATTTTTTATGAAATACATTGTCTTTTCTAACACATTCTAGAAATAAATATGATATAAATATTTTTAAATAATTTAATGAATAATTTATGATAATTTAGTGTAAATAAAATATAAAAAAAATCAAACAAATAAATTCAAATTCATTTTTATGATAAATATGAAAATCATTTTCAGTGCCAATGAAGTGCTTGGGCAGTAATAGAAAAGTCAAATTTGGTACCCTAATGAAAATAATGGACAAGGAAAGTTATTTGAATGAATTTTTTATTCAATATTATGTATAAATTAATATTTATATTGATATTACAAAAAAAATTATTTATATAACAAGAATTTTTTTCAAATGTGTCTGTAATGCTTCCTATGACTATAAAAGTGAAAATAACATATTAAATATGTTTTCATCATATTTATGTGATAAAATATAAATATATAATTAATTAAAAATTTTATTTTCATATTTATAAATTTAATTTTGAGTTGGTAATTAAATTTTAATTTTTTTTGATAAAAAAATTACCTTAAATGCTTACACAATGTTGACACTATGATTATGCAAGCCCAAGAAAAATAAACAAAAAGATTTATACAAAATCTAAAACTAATTGTCTTTAGTGAGTTATAATTTTACATTAATTTTATAGGGAAATATAAAATATTTGGGATGTTTTATATTTTTATATTTGAATTAATGTTCTATCATTTTTTATCAATGTCAAATTAAATGAATTGTTTAAAAAATGACATTTATGTTATTTTATAACAAAAAATATTTTATTAAATGGTTATAAATATTTTATAATTGGAAAAGATAACTAGATATAGTTTAAAATATAAAAAATTATTCCTTTATGGTTAATTTTTTCCCATTATAGTAACTTTTTTAACCCTTAAGGACTAAAAATTAATCATTTCACAGTAATTGTCAAATATGTTATTCGGTGGGTCAAACCTAAGAGATTAGTGTTAAAAGAGTACAAAAGCTAGTCGGAAATAATTTTATGAAATTATCTATATAAATACCCATAATTTATATTAATTATATCATTTGGGATCCATTTTTATTTGAAAATTAATATATGTTTATTTGATAATTTATGTAATTCCCAATATTCTCCTCCTAGTCCTATAAAATGGAACCCCATCTTCAATCCTATACACATTTAAAGTTTCATTATATGGCCAATAAAAACACAAATACATTCCTAAAAATCCTTCCCCACATTCTATTAGTATTAATTTTGGAATAATACCAACCATTGAGGTATTAAGGTATAAACAAAAGAAGGTTTTCTAAAGAATATGTACAGATTTTAAACGAATGTTTTAGTTTTATTTCTTATTCTCCCTCATCCAAAGATTATTTAAAATTGAGGAAATAATAAAATAATTATCTCCAATATACTGACATTTTTTTAGGACAAAGAGATAACTTATATGCATCTCCCCTTCCACCAAATGGTAAACTAAACCATCATTTATGTTTATGGCAGACATCCACCTCTTGAACCTATGTATTTGGTTTACCATCTCTATCTATCATGAAATTATATAATTCAAGTTTTAATATATATATATCATATTAATTACATAATTATAATTATTTAAATATAATATGTCATTTATTTTCATAAATTTCCACCCATTAAAAAATTATAACATCATTCGTGTGTATGTGTGGATGACCATCTCCACAAAGAGTTCATTTTTTCTTCATAAAAACATAGAATTGGTTCTATGTATATATCTATGTGAGTATTTAATGAAATAATATGATATTTATGATATATTAATAATTTTATAAAGTTAAAATAATACTTAAAATTTTTCTATCATGTTCGTTGAAAAATGGAAATGTTACTTTTGTGTATGTTTGACCTACCATCTCTATGATTGTAACATCGTTCATTTTTCATACCCAACTTTCATTATTGATTTTAAAAGCATAACTTATGTATAAAAATTATAATCATTTTTTATTAAAATTCATGAGATTATTTAATAACGTCATTTTGGTCCATAGTGTACTAACCAAAAACATTTTGGACGTATGAGCTGTATATTTTCAAAATATCTAATGTAAACTTAATTGATTTAGTAATTGTATATAACATGATAATAAAAATAAATAAAAGTAATAATAAACATAAAATATTTTATTAATAATTAAAATAATGAAAATATGTTTTTTATTAAGGAATATGATGAATGTGTATGATGAGTAAGACTCAAGGTAAGAGACACATTAACTTAAAACCACTTTTATGTGTCTTAAAGAATTATGTTTGAAATCATTTTCTTTCATGTATATATTATTAAAATTATTTTATTGGTTTATTTATATAGACATAAATAAATTAGAAAATAAAATTCATATCACTTGTTAATTTCTTTAAATGGGTCACAAAAGAAATATTTTTATATATTTTATACGGAATGGTTTTACTTTCATT
Organism: Viscum album; assembly: GCA_963277665.1. Classification (NCBI taxonomy): domain Eukaryota; kingdom Viridiplantae; phylum Streptophyta; class Magnoliopsida; order Santalales; family Viscaceae; genus Viscum; species Viscum album. The sequence continues at coordinate 339,899,902 of OY728131.1, forward strand.
ACGAAAAGGAAAAAAGAAATATTATAATTCCACATATACAACATAAATGACATTTCACTCCAATGTAATCATTATTGGAAGTTTGGATTAATTTACAATATAATATGTTTTCTAAAAAAACCAAATTTATATTTTTTTATGGGAATTTATTATTTGAAAAAGGATTTTTTAAAATAAATATTACTTTGATATCTTAAAATGCATTGCATATATGATAAGTGAAGTTTTATAAATAATTTTAACAAGGAAGTGAGAATGATTAAGAAAATTATTTATGAGATGTTATTTTATTATTTTATATGATGATTGGTAATCCCGAAACATTTTATATGATGGATGATCTTGATACAACTTATGTGATAGGTGTCCCTGATACAACTTAGTGATGGGTGAGACCGACACGACTAGTGTGATGAGTGATCCTAATATTGCTCCCAATGCACTGGGAAATGTTCCTTATATTTATATGAAATAAGAAGGGAGTTAACTAGGGAGGTATCACTTATGGATTCAATTGGAATATAGTTATTTCTAACATGATTTATTAATATAATGATATAATTTTCCTAAAAGTGTTTTTATTTTATTGGAATGGTGTGTTATGTTTTTGCTGGGGAAAATTTGTGTTTTTCATATAATAAAATAAAATTATGATAAAGGTAAAACATTTTATGGGCTCTCATGTTTACTTATTAGTTTAATATATTTCTGAATTTTGTACCTTAATGATATTTTTACCCTCAACCATTTTTTTTAAATTTTATCATATAGTTAAAGGGTGATTATAATAGTTAATAAACATATATTTACATATATGGAAGTTACCCTGAGTGAAGTGGGAATGTTTTTATAAAAAACATTTTTTTGTTGAACAATGGATATTATAATAAAAATTCCACTTTGAAATAGATTTTAATAACTCTATAAATCCATAATCTAAAAAGGTCCATGGGTATGTAAGTGATCCAATATTTCATTCTGATGTTGTTTGTTTTATATGGTCTAAAATGGGTCATGTCTATTTTATTTAATCTACAAATGAAAATATTATGTTTTTATCGCTTGGAATGGGAGTACAGGTTTGGGTAGTTATTATTATTATATTATTTTTTGTGACATTATTTGTTTTATTCCATGTTATTTTTCTTTTGGGGGGTTTGAAACAAAATTAATGGAAGATGTAAGGGTTTTCACTAACTCAATTTCCCTCCATTGAGTTACAATCTCTCTTATTATACTATACCATCAAACTATTAATTTATTCTACCTATTTATATTGCAATTATTCACTTTTAAAAAGGATATTTTATTATCAATTTTAAAAATATATGATCTTAAAAAAATTATAAATTATTTATAATGTTTTCCTTTTGATAATCAAATGTTTTATCTTTCACTCCACATTTCCTCTAAAAAATTATATACCTTCTAAGGCTAAATTATAGAATTTATATTTTTAAAATTAATGGTTTAAAAAAAATTAACTTTAAATTTTTGAAAATAAATTTTTAATATGGAATGTAACTTATTCTTTTATGAGTATGTCATGAAATTTATAAAAACACTTATGGTTTTTCTCACTATATGATCATATTTCTTTGTGAAGCTTCCCTTACATATCACAAAATGGTTTTCAAACTGATTTCAACATTAGATGATTTTGAAAAGTAAAATAAATACTCTTATAATATCTGAAATTAAAATATATTATTATAAAAAGTATTACATATTTTGAAATGGATATTAAATTCTTGTGATTTACGAATGGATATATCAAGTATTTATATATCTCCTCAAAGAAAGTTTTCATATGAAAAGCCATCTTTCAAAATTTGATTTCTAAATACACTATTTTGGTTTTAAATTATGTTTTTTTAATTTTTTATCAATATTAAGCATTTCATTTTTTAGAAAACATTTTAAAAGGTATTCAAGCCTTAAAAAAAATGGGGTATTCCCTAGTATTTTTCATGTAATTTATCCAATGATTTTAAAAAGTTATATTTAATCTATGAAAAAAATAATTTCTAATCCTTATATTATAATAGGTATATTTTTAATCCACCCTCCATATTCACTCTCTAAATGTGTTATAGAATGTTCTAGGAATGTTTTTCACGAATCCCACCACTTTTCCATGTATTAATTAAGTTATTTTTAAAGTATAATCTTTTTATTGTTCTAGCGGAACATATATGTATAGATGATTGTTATATGATTTTTGGGGTCCCATATTTCCTTCCAATACATCAGGTATGGTTTTAAATCTCATTAGAAAATTGGAAACAAGTTTTGGTGACTTGATCCACCAATGGAAACAAGTGTGTGAATCCTAATCCATCAAGGGAAACATGTGAGTCATTTTTGATCCACTAGGGAATCATTTTTTCATACCTAATCCACTATGTTATTATTTATAGGCTTATGGATTTTCCAAAATTCTATAAGTATGCCTTGTTTCTATGATATATGGTTTTTTACTGATGTATTCCTATGTTATTCTAATCCTTATGCCCGGATTTTCAATCTTTGATTTATTGGGTATATCTTTCTTAAGAATCCTAATTATACCCATATGTCAATATTAATCATTATTATTAAATTTTATTATTCTATATTATGATTAATATCAATAATAATATTAGTTATCCCCTTCATATGGTTCCCTTACCCATGTTATAAATATGATAAAAACTTTTGATAAGTCTATAAAAGTGTCTAGTGTGGTTTAAAATGGAGAATTGTTGATATGTTATTTTAGTAAGTTACTTGTGTAAATAGTCCATAAAGACAGTAAAAATTATTTTATTTTGATTGTGAGATGATTTATGAGATTTATTTTTTATCTTAAAGTAATATAATAAAATAAATATGTTTCCTCTCACTTTGATAAATGAAATTTTGAAAAAGAAATTTTTTTAGGACTCTACCCAAGAGTGTGGGTCTACGGTGGGGTAGACCTTATGAAAACTCTTGAATAACCCTTATATAATATCATGAATTAACCATTTGAAAAATAGACCATTTCACATCATACCCCCTCTAGAATAGTCTCCCTCCCTCTCCCATATATAAAATATCTATGCGACTCCAAACCACCCTTATACAATACCAAACATGTACTAGCCCTCGATCCATGGGGTAGCCAACCATTTTCCATTGAAAAATCATAAAGGTTTGGGGTAGGATATATTATATCCTACTAGAGAAACAATGTTTCCTATTATATACCAAATCTGAAACTACTAAAAACATCCCAATCCACTATAAAACACCCAAGAATAATTGAAATTCCACATAAAATTAAAATTATACAACATCTAAATAATTCTCCACAATAGTAATATGGGATTATTACATTTTTAGATTTTACAATTCTACTTGTCCACCAAAATTAATAACATACACAATATGTAGACCAACATTCATGGTTAATAATTTTGGGATGACTAATGAACCACTTATTAAACATGTTTAAATCCATAAAACCATTCGATTGTTTATTTTTGATGGACCAGAATATGTCATAATTTACATTCCTTTAAATGAACATCAAAAACTACTCATAGCTTTCTAAAAACACACAACTTCATCAACCTCCAAAATATGAAGCCTTTAGTGATTGTCAAAAAATCCAATTGGAGACCTCATTTCTATAAAAACACGAATAAATATAATAAATATTTAATGAAATTGAAATGTATAATTATTAAATTTAATATTTGTGGATATGGTATTAAATTTGTTTCTAGCAATAACTCATTTTTAATGATTCATCACATGTATAAAATTTACCATGTAACAGTGATCCTTTAGTTTAAGCCATATCTATAATACTATTTAAAGGATAATCAATTTCGAGTGTTCATATATTTTCTTCTTTCTCTATATAATTTTAAATACTTTTGGGGTTTCAAAATGTGTCCTATAAATGAATTATTCAAAATTCTAATGAGTTATATTATAATGATGGTGGTGAATTTAACTTATTTGATCTAGGGATTCCAAAATTCCTAATTGAAATAACAAAAAAACCTAAGATATGTTTCTTAATATCCAAAGGATATTCAATAATAGCTTAGTTTATTAATAAGATGTTTAAGGAAACAACTTCAAATAGAAAAACTATTAAAAATAAAATATTACTAAAAATTATTTTTTATTTGATATTGGGGTCAAACCAACAACCAAGGATAATTATAAGAAAATAATTTAAGGATTTCTAAAATTATAGAGACCATGGGAATCCCCAATAATAATATCCTGAGATTCAACTGGAGGAGAGATCAAACTAGTGTCAATGTTGGTAGCCTCTTCCACCCTTCGTCCATGGGATAAAGTGTCTATTGTAAATTTTCATTCTCTCCATATATATTTCACTATAACCCCTTGGTTGATTTCAATTTTTCATCGTATGACATGGTAAACCAATTCCCATAGAGATTCAATTTCCCCTTAGATAATTTTCATCAGCATCTCCGAGTCAGATTCTACTTCATTCACCTACGAATGATACCTTTTATATAACATGATATGAGTAAAAAATTCCCTTATCCGTAAACCGTTGGAATAAACATGACTGTAAAAGGCACTGAAATCTAGTAATAACGAGCCTCTTTGATCGCAAATCATCCCACCCATCTTTATTTTACCTTCCAACAAATATCCATACACATTGTGTTTTAATCAACTGTTTGGAGGATGCCATTTCACCCCCATCCTAATCTCAAATCAGTGCATGGTTGGTTAGGAACCCTGAAGATTGAATGAAAGAAATTCCCCCTTGAAGCAGAAAACATAGTTCCACGACCGGTGTTTTGGTTCATAGTTACATGAAAAGTTTCAAGATCCGTGAGCCCATTTTTTCTTGTTTTCTTACATCCTAGAGAGTCTAGAAGACTGAAGAGAACATAATACTATGAAATGTTCTCCCCATTTAAATCTGAGTCAAGCCTTGAAACTAGTTGACGATGAAATCATGTGTGGAGTATCTTTAATTGTTAAAGCTTAAACTCCAGTCTATAAAGGCCCAAATATTACTTTCCCGATCACCCTTGAGAAACAAATTCATTACTGATTCACATTGCGGTTTATCCCAGCACTAGAATCATGAATATAAGGATATACCATTATTTTGAAGGTTATCATTAGTCGTAATTTCCTGTTTTCTCATTCACTAGACATGGAAATTCATTTTTTTTGGGATTTCATTTCACCATAATTTAGCATCCCGGACATCACATTCATTAATATTATGAAGCATCAATCTAATGTCACGACCATTAAATCTACCATAACATGATCTTATAAAACAAAATCTACCTGGTTCACCATTAAAGATAAAATTATTAAAAAAATATCATTTTTATCTATTAAGGATACCTTCCATATCATATTGATGCTTGCTAACCTATATGAAGGTCATGTCTCATAAATGGAATCTCATGAAAAAAAGTTCTTTCCAGACATGTTATCTTTCCAAATATTGATATTTCCTCAGCCCATAATCAATCTGATTGAATCCTAGAGACCTTATAAGTGGTTGATAAAGGGTCGAGAGATTATTTATTCTTCTTTCCCACTCCTCAAAGTGTTCTTTATTTATGATTTTGATAAAGTAATCTAATAAGGATTCAGAATTAATGATTTCCCATGCTAGCCTCGCTTGCATGTATCTCATGGTTTTCATAACATCCTCGATACCCAAAACACCCTCCACAATTTTCATATCCATGCATTTCAAATAATCTTAGAGGAAATGTCCTATTTTATTAGCATCCCATAGGAATATCCTTGATACCTTCTCTATTATAGAAATCATCCCTTTAAGTGGTTTGATGATTAAAAGGATGTGCCTTAGATATAGGTTAGAATGCTATTAATTAGTGTAACTCTACCTCCCATTCAAAGGAACTTGTTTTCTAATTTCCATATTCTCCCAATGATCCTACTTATAATTTCATTGAAGAAGGAATGATTTACCATATACATTAGAAAACCGGCACCCCAAGATAGGTAATTGGTAACTTCCCCCTTTGAATACCCATAATTTCTTGAATGTCCCTATTGTGCCTTCCTGATCATTTTTTAGAGAAAAAATAATTTCTTTTCCTTGAGTTTATAATCCTTCCACTAATATACCGATAAATGTTCATAACCTTTATGAAACTCTAGAGAGATTTGTGCATTCCATTAATAAAAATAAGAACAACATCTACAAACATGAGGTGTAACTTGATACAGTTTCCAAAATTATTTTAATAAGGAAGAGTCATTATATGCTCCATATTCTTGTGATTGTTTTTAGGGAGGAAATTTCTCACCAATATGAAGAGAAATGGGGACAATGTACCCCTTATCTCAATCTATGGAAACTTTTGAAAAATCCAAATCCCATTCCCATTAAAGAAATATTGAAAAAATGGGAGGAGTGTCATCTAAAACATAGATCACAAAACAATTATTGAAAGAAAAATTCTAAAAAAAAATTGAATTATGAAACTATATTCAATTCTAGCATTTGTCGTAATCATGTTAACCTAAATCACAACATTGGAACTAATAGTTTTTTTGATGTATTCCGTCATATCATTAGAAATTCCAGTCTCCCATGTATGCAATGGCCTTTCACAAACACATTTTTTTATTTGGATATCAATAATCTAACAATTACATTTAATATCCAAGAAATGAATGTTTAAAGAATTTTATAAGATACATTACATGATCATATATGTATATATTGGTTAAGGATCTTCTGATCATTCACCATCAAAATTAGAACCACTCTAGTGGTACACACACTTTTATTCAAAGAACTTCCTCATAATAAATATTGTATGGACTCTATTATATGAAAACCTAAAAAGTCACATGTAGCATCATAAAAGGCCCCAATAAAACCATCGATCCTTGGAGCACAATCATGAATCATTCTGAAAAAAACTTCTTTGAGCTCTTTCTCCCTTAGTATTTCTATTAGAAAATAATTATATGATCTCTCCACTAGGCTATGTAAGAAGCCCATAATAGTCTCTTCATCTTCTATCATTTGGGGCCCTAAATTTCTGTTACTTCTATCCCCTTCCACGAGCTATTAAAAATGATCCAAATCAATTTTAACTACCACTTTCACATCATAAGTATAAGAACCATTTTCTAATAAAAAATTAATCATTATATTTCCCTTCTTCTCTTTAAAGTAGGCATGAAATTAAGTGGTGTTTGGATCTACTTACTTTAATCACCTCATTATAGATTTAATCCTAAAAAATTTCTCAATTTACAAAAACTTATTAGAAAACATAGCGTGCTAGTGACAAAGAATAGAAAATTTACCATCCTCTCAGTTATCCTGCAACTCCTCTTATATCTTTTCAATGTAACCTTTATGATTCTCTAAACAATCATATTAAATTGGATTGTTCCTTGTCCAAAACTGAATGTATATATTAATATGGTGGAGTCATTTTGATAGACTAACCTAGTCCCTTTCTACTACTTCAGTTTCTGAGGATTTTTTTTTCATTTTCGTAAATCCTTTTAGATGACGCCAACAATTATAGTAGAAGAAAATATGGTTTTTTGGTTCTCCTTTTCTCAACTCCACTTGTAATAGTGAATTATCTAATAAAGAGAGTGTTAAATATCTAAAAAAGCCTATGAAAACGATTCCATTCCTTTATGGTTTGTACGGTACATGTCTAGTCACCTCCAAATGTGGTTTTTCCCCTGATTGTTATTACACCATGTGAATTTGCTATCGTGAAATCCCATATCAATAAGGCCATTATATACCAAAATGTCATTAAAGTCTTATATTCCATTGTTGATGATACATGTACCTCTTCTCTTCTCCAATATATTCAAAATATAGTTGAAGTCAGCTTTTAGTTACCAAGACATATTTTCAAAATGGAAATCGAGGTGTTTCCAAAGATTCTACCTTCCCTGAGACTCACCACTGTCATAATCAAAGGAGAAGAAAATAACATTTCCATTATGGCCGATCTTAGTAGTGATACACCGAGCCAATGTGTTGACCAACTCCACTATAATTTTATACGTCCAATAAATCCAAATATTCTTATTATCAGGATAAGAATGTAGAAAATGTTGATAGACTATTTTCATATCATAGAAACCCAACCTCCTAACATTCTATTTTGGTTCCAGAATAACAATAATTGAGGTTTGATGCTGTCTATACATAGACATAATGAATATTAACTCTTCATGCACCCCAAACCCTAAAAAATCCAAATAATAACGTAGAACAATAAAGTTAATGATGGGTTCCCAACTGACCAATGTTTCTTTCTTTAAAGGATGAACTGAACATGAGAATATCATTGGATTTATAAACCATCAAAGGCCTGGAGAACCCTAAAGAAACGTTTTCCTTCTTAGGAGTTCTGATCTTGAATACCACATCTTTCACTTACTTATCAATTAATGAAAATCTATTAGAATATTGGGGATGAGGAGACCTCAACACCACCCCCTCCTGTAATAGAGAAAAAAAAGCATTCGTTGAGGAAAGGCCTGAGAGGCATGAATCTCCTTCAACACAATTTTTTGAAAGTGACTTCCCCTAAGTCCACATCTTGATGTTTTTCTTCTTATAGGAGCTGATTTGTGGGGAAATATAAAGAAGATATAGAGAAAATGTCACTAACAACCAAAAACTTGAAGACAGAGGAGGTAATTATCTAGAGATCTTCAGCTATATGAAATCAACATGTTTACATGCTTACCAAAGAATCAAAGTCTGAGACAAGGGACTGTCAATGATCACCCTCTTGGGATTATGCATGGTCAACAACATCAGAATCATAATGTTATAAATTAAATGGGTGTTAGGTGAAAGGATTACCAAACTGTCCAGATGCGCATTTTTAGGAGCATGAGAACCATGATTTGAATTTGAATATCTCGACTTTGATGTTTCTTCATCCTCTGTCACTACTAGTAAAAACAACGTATCATCATTCACCACCTCCATAGCATTGTTCTTCTCTAGATGATAAACACAAGAGTAACTTTATGGGTCTCCGACAGGGATGATAAAATAAATAAATTTTGAAAGATATATAATAGATTTAATTCATCTAACTATATAATTTGAATACACATAAAATTCAATATTCATGGCTATAAAAAATGACCACCAGTTATAGTAATTCATATATAATTATTGTTATATAAATAGAAAATGTATTGTTTAATTGATAATTTACCATCATAATACTACAAAAACATAAAAAATAGGTCATGAATATAGTTGAATAGAAATAAATATATATTTACAGACATATTATTGATTTAATGCTTCTGACTATATAATATGAATACACATAAAATTCAATAGTCGGGTATATACAACATGACCAAAAGGCATAACAAGTCATAGACAATTATTGTTATATAAATAGGAAAATGAATTTTCCAAATAATAATTTCCCATCATAATATTAAAAAAACAAAAAAAAATAAGTCCCCAATAGAGTTGAATATAAATAAATAAATATAGAATGCTATATTATGGATTTAATTAATCTATCTATATAATTTCAATAAACATAAAATTTAGTAGTCAGGTCTATACAACATCTCCAAAAGGTACAGTAAGGCATATACTTTTTTTTATATAAATACGAAAATGATTTGTCTAATTGATCATTTTCCACCATAATACTACAAAAACAAAAAAATGTCATGAATATAGTTAAAACTCAAATCTACCTTCATTGTTCATGATATTATTACTCAAATCCATAATTAAGAAAGATGGGAGGTTCCCCATTTTCTACATCATGATGAAAAAAATATATGAACATGAATAGTATACATATAAAGGGTAAGGAAAAAAATTAATAGGACTTCCAAAATGATCCCAATAAACATAAATTATCGTATAATACAAAATTCATGTGTTATTTTCAAAATATGATTCATTATCCAAAATAGATTCCATAGATCTACCAAACCCAAATAAAACTGTTAATAAAAATAGTATGTGATTTATTTTTAGAGGATAACTTAAAAATAATTTTTAAAGAAATTAACATCACTCAAATTAATCTCATCAATTTAATGAAATGATCTCAATGAATAACTACCATAAGGTCTAATGTAAGACATAAGAAAAAAAATTAATTTAAATGATCCCATATAGAACATCATATTCCAGGATTAAATACTATTATAGAAGAAATTTAACTGAAAACTTGGAAAAAGTCCTTGAAAATAACCATAAGAGAATCAATATCCCACCACATTCTTAAAATTTTAATGATGAATTAAATTAATACCACTTAATGATTATAGAGAATAAATAGATAATATGGGTACTTAAAATGCATGGATTATCATTTAATAGATGATATATATAATATTTAACCTCAAGTATGAAATCATGATTAGTTTAAACAAAAAAAATCACATACCAATAAATAATATAATCAGAAACCCTAATTAGATAATTCATAATAAAACGTTAGAAAATAAATTAGAAAAAGGTTATACTAAAATAATGATCAGAAATTCCAATGTTTGGTTCATTAAAATAAAACATAGTATAGTCCTAAATTAATAAAATCATAAAATAAATATTATTATGTTAAATAAAAAATATTTAATAAATTCAATGATAACAAAATATGAAAAAGAAAGGCTTTAATCCTATATGTTTTCCAATTTTATCTATACAAGGTTAATGTTTCAAATCTATTAGTCACTTATACTAAGTAATAAATAACTATTTATTAGTTTCATAATTTATATCATCCCATTCCTCATCAATAATTAAGAAAATTAAACACTAAATTTAATTTAGTATCTTATAAAAAACATATATAGGGTAAAGATATAATATTTTTTGAACTCCTCAAAAATTATTTTACTTATAAGAATTTTAAAAAATTGTGAATTTATTAAATTATATTATCTCAATATATTTTCCATACCAAACATGATAGAATACCGAGGTCACATAAATACATCATCATTTATTGAATCAATATATCCGAATATATATATTTAGAACCTATTGAAAGTATGATACATGAAATTCATAATCCGAAAAATGTATGTTTTAAAAACACTCTATATTTTCTAGATATAATTATGGAATTATAGATAAAAATATTGTATTTGTGTGAATATAGTAAGCACACATTATCGATAAATTACTACATTAAGTATTCTATGAGGATTGGTTTGGATCAACACACTATTTGGAAAACCATGTAAAATTATAATATAAAAGAAATGAGAGTTTCTATTTGATTATAATAATTATATTATGAAAAATAAAAATTCTCCCATATTATCTAAATTAAATACCCTCTTTAATAACATATCAGCATATGAAAAAATAAAATTAATTTTATTTGATTTATATTTTTCAAATAAAATTCATGTCAACATATATGTAATAAGGAAACTAAAATCACTAATTCGCCTCCTCTAAACCCACCTAAAAAATGTAGTGGTTAAACTCAATCCTAAATTTTAATCCCACTACATTTATTTAATTTAAAATTTTTATTTTTAAATAACCATAAATCCTCCTTCCTGTATATTTATAATTAATCATTTACAGTTTTAAATAACAAATTAAAATAATATTTTCAAATAATTTAGGGGTTTTACATTCATCATAAATTTATATTTTCCATAATCAAAGAGAAATTAAAGTGTTACTAGGATGAATAGTTTAAATAAATTATATTGTTTATATTATCATAGACTCACTTTCTTATTTTTAACATGGTCATACTTTAATGATATCAGTACTAAAGGAACATATAGAATTTGAAGATTTTTTTATTGAGATTAATAAAATTCATAAATTAGAATTACCAAGGTATATTTAAAACCTTGTATAATTTGAATTAAACATTCTTCTTATACTGATACACTATAAATTCAAATCATAAATCATCATAGTATCAATGAGAGTTCCCAATAATAATACATAAGTTATTTTTTAAAAGACAAGGAATTTTTTAATTTTCTACCCTATGTTATATTGTGTAAAACCCCGTGATTTTATAATATAAATTAATATTTTTAACATTCATAGTGTTTGATATATTTCATTATGCACAACCTTGAGCTTAGACAAGTCACGATATAAAATTGAAATTTTATTATTAAATGCATTTTTATCACATATCCATTATATTATATGGTAAGAATAAGTCTAAGTAAATTTTTAAAAGTATGTATAAATCTTTTCCTTAATTAAAAATAATTTTTTTATTACATGGAAGTAATTAACCAATTTTAAATGATAAAAATCATAATATATTATATTAAGGGATCAATTATTAAAATTATAGTATATATATTATTTATGTATCATGTTCACTAATAAACTAGGATAATAAAAAATACATATTGGTATTAAATTTTAAAAAAATTATTAATTAATCCTACATCAATTATCAATTGGTCAGAGGTGATGATAAATTTATTTGAACGAAAATATAGTTATTTTTTAGAAAAATTATTTTTTTGTTCAATGTATTTTATCTTATTAACTATAATTAAAAAATATTTTAGAATTATTTTAATGAATTATTTATAATATATATAGAAAAATATATTGACATTCATTTTATTGTTGTTACTATTCAAGGAATGAGAATAAAATAATTTTTTTCCATAAAAATACATTTTACATAAAATAGATTTTTAACACCTTTTGTGTACCAATATTAGAATTAATTTATTACACTTATAAGAATTGGATGATGTAAAAATTATTAAACATTAAGAACCATAATAGTTAATATTATTTAATATTTCCATCTTAACTATTCCCATAAAGAGTAGGTTTTATTATGAAAACAATTATTACCACGATGAGGATTTAAAAGGGTGAAAGAGGGGTTAACATTATATATATGGTTTTAAATATCATAAAAAACAATATTTAATTTTATTAGTTTATTTTATTTCAAAAACACCCTTTTTAACTTCGAATACTTTCAAATGTTGAGCCACTTCACATGAGTAAGACATATATTATATAATAAAGTTTCAAGTATTTACAATTTTTCACCCACTTCACTTTTAATTTGGAAGCCCCTCTTCTATCATCTCCACACCCCCTCGATCCATTATTATCAACCCCAATCAACCTAAATACCCTCTAAAACTTCCTCTAATAAACTATAGGTTATGGTCTAACCAAAATACCATTTTACTAGTCCTCCGTTATATATCAATGGAGGTATTCCAATGAAGAGGTTACTCTTAATAGAGATGTTTCATGTTTATTTATTTTTATACCTCTATAAAACCTATAATAACCATGATGGTATAATTAAATCCAATCATCTAATAAAGTTATGTTTTAAATTTTTTAGACCCATTCATCTTCTTATTTTTTTATCCTAGGGGAAATGAAAACCTCATATGGGAATATGCGCGGACTACCTCATCATTAAAGTGATGTCTTTTGTTTTTTATAATTTTCCCTAATATATGGTTATGTAAATATATTCAATTAATATATATGATATTTATAATATAATAATTATTCTATATAGTTTAATTATTACTTACCTTTTTTTTCTTCTAACCATTAAAAATGGATACATTACCCTTACACACTTCTAGACTACTGCCTCCATGAAGTGATGTAATTCATTTTTTATCACCACCATATATGGATGGTTATAAATTTTTATATAAAAACTATGATATTTATGAAACTATTGAGGTTATTTATATTATCAAATCATGACCAAGTTATATGTATTGGAATAATTAAACCGAAACATGAATGGAAATTGACTAGTTCTCACATGAATAATGATTTTAACATATAATTGAAAATAAAAGGATTATTGGTAATTATAATGGAATGATATATACAAAGATAAATATTATTATGGTTTTATAATAAATTTTTAATAAATCTCTATTTATTATACATGATTTGTAACGCATATTAATTAAGATGGTACTTGAGGTAAGGGCTTATGTTATAATCTTAGTTCTATTCAATGTTGTCTATGTTGAATTTAAATTAAAGGTAATTATATGATCCCTAACATTTAAACCCCATATAGTTTCTTCTCCTCTGTTTATTTCTGTGGTTTTTTATTTTTTCCTCACATTTTTACCTCTTTAGTACCTGAAATGACCTAGATATTTTTTATGAAATGTCGACTGTATTTTTTTGTGTAGAGAATCGTTCTCACGTAATCTCATGTTCCATACAGTGGTTTATATAGTTTTTCTATATAATTAAATTTTTTATAAAGATTATTATTTAATGTTTTAATTTCTTTAATAAATATTAAAACAAATATTTTTAAATATTTTTCATATAACACACTTTTTACTTTTTATAGAGGTATGAAAAGAATTTTCTCTTTTAACATATGTGACTTGAATGGAATTTACGACTATCATGTATTTACATAATCATGAAGCATAATATACATTTTTCAAGGGTTTATAATATAAAATACTCTTCCCATTTTTCTAAGAATTTTTTATAGTTACCAAATTGAATGGTATGTTTTGTCATTATTCTCAAAGAGTATTCCAAATTATTAAATAAAAGGGATTTTTTGTTTATGTAAACATCCATTAAGGATTGGTATGCTTCACTGGGCATATAATATTATGATAAAATACTCATTATTTCTCTTTATTTATTATTATGATAATGATTTTAAGATTATTATATAAAACATGTGACTTTCCCCTAGGTTAATTAAGTTATTATAATGTTTATAACCAACCCATTTCATTCACATTTATTATGCTATGATGAATATTTTTTTGAACTTGATACAGACTTATATATGGTTTCTATAATGTTATGGATGGCCATGGAAATATATATCCCTCTAATTAATTGGTTAAATAATTATACAACATGTGATAATATTAACTGAAATGGGGAGTAAACTCAATTTAATAAGGGAAATTGTCCCCAATGATAGTCCTGGAAAAGGTCAATTACATAGGTTATGAAGGCAACGGGGAGTGAACCAAATCCTCTAAGGAACTCTATACACTATAATTTTCATTTAAGTGATATTTTACTAAGGTAATTATTTTTTATGATTATGTAAATGATATAAACTAATTTATTATGATTATGTTACGTTATCATGACCCATGATTTATTATTGAAGATTTCATAGTCCTACGACTTATGTTTTTTTTATGAAAAATACTAATTCCATGACATGTGAATAACGATCTTTGACTAATTTGGTATGATTATTTTAATTTATGATCATGTTATCACACTTTTATACTTAAATTATGATCATAGATGAGGGGATTGGATATTCAGGATGAGAGAGGAGATAATTTCTCTCTCTAAGGCTTGGTTACATTTAGGGTTTTTCAATGTTGAACTATCTTTCATCAGGTGAATATCATCTTCCTCAGGGTATTTTTAATTGTAATATGTTTTTTAATGGAATGGATGAGATGGGGAATGGTTTGTGTGGTGTGAGTGGAGAGGGAATATAGGTCGGGACCAATGTGGTTGGTTCATAAAGATATATTATGGTGGTGTCTGATGTGGTTTATGGCATGATAATGGAGGTGGTAACCGGTGCGGGTGGCGTGGTTAGTACAACGATGGTGATGTATGCTGCGGGTAGCGCGATAACATTGATGTCTGGTGTGAGAGGCATGGGAATGAAAGCTTTTTCTGGTGCCAAAAGTTCGAGTGGAATACATAAATTCAAAGTGGTGGTTGAAGTGATGCTCACCAGAATGGATGAGGTCCACATATATGTGGAAGCACTTGTGTTTCAAACAAAGGTGGGAGTGGGTGGAGTTTGATCTTTACCAGCGGTGTCTGAAGTGGAAGACACACAAATAATGGTTTCTAAGATTTTTTGGTTGTTGTGGATGAAAAATTGAATGATTTTAATATAGTGAAATTGGATATGGCTAGATGACTTGATGTGCATGAGTGATCGCGATCTCCATTGGTGGGTGATTTAGGTAAGATTTATTTTCTTCCTGATGTATCATCTATGGAAGCTATAGTGATTCTCCAATTTCATGAGAATAATAAATCATAAAATATTAATACTAGATAATATCAATATGTCCTTCTTAGAAAAAGGTAGTTTTCTAACGTTAAATATGTTGCTCAGGAGCGAATGATCAAGAAAGGTGACACTTCTCGCGTGACTGCTAACAGAGAAGGGATTCATGAAAGATTTAAAATCATTTAATACTCCATAATCACTATAATTGTTCTTCCCACTATAGGATTGTCTTGGAAACATAATGATTTAGTTCGGAAGCATGCCTCTATATGGGGTTTGTCTTGATAGAGATTCATTCCCTTGGTTCGGGGATTCTTTTATATCCTTTTTCGATTTTAAGATTTAATGTGCAGGGTCTGGGGGATTGGTTCAATCTCGTTAAGTTCAGGTATGATATTCTTTCAAGAGTGGGATTTTTTGTTTAATACTTCTTCCATAGAAATACTAGATCCCAAGTTTGGATTAAAATTACTGTACTTAATTTGAGTTTGTGTTATCCTATGAATTATTCTCTATTGGGTCTACAATGGGAATAATGATCAAAACAGATAGGAATACTGAGGCTGTTAAATTTGGTCACTATTTGAGGGTTATATAGAGCTTGACTTGAGCTCTAACTTTATCCATAATTTTGTTTTGTCAGTACAAGATACATACATTCCATTAAATTTGGTATATGAAATACAACTTAACTTTTGTCCGAAGTTTAAAATTATTGGTCATATCAAGGATAAAGGTCAAAAGTATGTGTTTTTCTCTTTTTTTCCTCATTTGGGTCCCCTAAATATTCTTGTAGACATTATTTATGGAATAATAATACACTAAACAATGTGGACTCCATTGGTGACCTAAAACCCACTCTTGAAAAATGCAATGTGTAGGTTAGTGATGGTTCCGTTAAGGAATCGACACAAGAGACTCAATGGTCTATGGAGATGGCCTGTGAGAATGTAAAAGAAGGTAAGGGAGGCCTTATACAAAGAATGAGTTTGGATTATGAATTCTTTAATGTAATTTATGGGAAAAATTTGAGTGTTGAAGGAAACCTTTCAAGGATTCAATAGGAAATCAATAAATTAAGGGAATCCCATGGAATACATGGAATATGGGATGATTCACAAAAAAAATATCATATATTTAGGTATTTTCCAAAGGAAAAAATGTTGTTTTTGATGATGAACATTTTCAACATGTTCCTCCCATGAAAAAAATATGGAGGAAAGATTATTCCTATATCAAGTCTATTATAGTCACCATGTCTCATGGTCCCTTAGAGGATTCTTACTAGTATCATGGAAATGATTATTCCTATTACTTTTATTGTGATATTTTATGTCCATAGGTATATATAATCATGACGAAATGATGCTTGTATGATGTCATCCACCTTCTTACTGTACTTTCTTTTTATTGTTTTAAATAAAAGGGCTCTGCCGAAACATTTCTGGTATGCTAACTTATGATCATTGATTATTATTTCATATGTTTACTCTTACTAATCATTTAAACTATGATTTTCTTATGTTTATATTTCTATAGGTTATGAATAAAGGTTATAAATAACTTATGTCTAATAAGGGTTTGATATTATGAGAACATTGTCAGATATGATGAATACCTTCAATGAAATAAGTTGATTCTGTATATAGTCTCTAATGAAACTAAACCTTTATTATTTTTAGGAGTGTATTATTATGAGATATATTGAGTATTCATATAAATGTATGTAATATTTATGTATTTACTTATTAATTATCCTCATATGATTATTTCTAAAATCATTACCATAATAACCTGATGGATCTTGAAAATTAATTATTCAATATACAAGATTAGCCCAACAAACATTAAAACACAGAACGAGAACCACATACCTTCTATTTAACATAGAGTATTTTTTAATTAATTATTTATTAACATATATATAAATGCACAGTTATGGTATCGTGTAATAAATTTATCAAAATAATATTTTATATATCATCCCTATAAATAGAATAATCCAACAATATATAAGAATTTATCTGAAATAGCCATATAATACTTTAAAGTAACGAAATTAACTACTAATAATACAATGCGAAATAATTCATAAGGATTTCTAAAAATAGAGAGAGAGATATAGTTATATAAAAATTCTCACATTGGAGTAAATTATTTCATCACTTGGTTACTAAAAAGTATAACATAATTGAAATAATGCATTATAGTATCATTATATGTCAAAAACCCATTACTATATCCTTTATTAGAATTTAATTCATCACAAATATATTTACCACCAAAATATTTATATTTTTATTGGAAGTAAATTATCTACTACCATGCTAAATATATTTTATTCACTCAATACAATAAACATTATTGTTAAACCATATGAGTATATTTGATAAATGAACCTAAATAATAACTTCTATCAATGTTATACTAAGGATGAAAAAAAACCACAAAATATGTATCTAATTTTATATATTTCCACAGAACTATGTCATATAACCAATGGAATAAAAAATACATTAACTATTAACTAGACTTCAAGATTCTCTCCATTATATACAAAAACCCTCCATAAAGATACATAAACTACAAAGATATGGTAAGATAGAAATATTGGAATAGATCCCTAACACACCCTATTTTCCTTTTTTTATCTAACCATTCTGAAAATCATTTAACACAGTCAAATTAATGGTTAATTTATGATTTAAGACATTCATAAAATTTCAAAAATACCAAATAGTAATCCAATGTCCAAAATCATTCAACTTATATAAAAATATATCCATACCCATATTTGTCAAATTATATTTATTATCAATTTAATTCATTAATATAATTGATTTCATGTATTTTACACTTCTTTTCATTATAGAAATTTTTTTGAAACTACAAGTTTCATATATCATTACTTTTCATATTATCTACATCAAATGAATCTAAGTATCTAATGAAAATAAAGTATCAAAATCCACAAATGACTAATATATTCTTATTATTTATTCATCTTTTCAACGAACTATAACTCATTAAAATTACAAAAAAAATTATGTACCTTTTAGTAAAAAATATTCATATGAATCTAAAATATTTTAAAAATAATTGAATCATTATTATAAAATATTTTCCCGAAAATAAAAAAAATCATAAAAGGAAATAAATAAATTAATTTTCTATGAAATCTATAATAATAATTTTTTTTGTTAGAAAACAATTATTCAATCGCCGAAAATAGAACTTTGGGATTGGTTGGGGCTCATACTGGTAGTCGAGCATGACCCATTCATACATTTTTTGGGGATATGAAACATTTAGTCTAGGATAAAGGTGTTATGATTACTATAAATGGGGCTCATGTGCTGTATGACTAGTGACATGGTATGATACAAAGTACTCACTCTATGCCTTAAAGGCCCATGTATAACCCATTATAACACTAGGACTCTTGGCTATAAAAAATTATAATGGTACATTAATCCATTGGTCCTTCATGTATTGTAATGGGTTACCTCTCAACCAAGATGAAAAATAGTTCTTCCCTTTAGTAATACAAAAGGGGGGTTTTTCCCCAACCAATTCCAAAAAATCATTAAAATTTATAACGCTTTCTTATATATTATAATGAATCTAACCCTAAATCTACCAAAAAATATTTTATTCATAACCTTTTAGTGATTTCTATATCTCATAAATGATCTATAATCTAGTAATTAATCACTTATCTTGAGTTTCCATTTAATTTATTTTCCTATAATTTTCAATTTTGCAAGAATCAGATTTTTTACAACCAAACCCTAGGTATTCCATTATATGAAAACCATAAAGCATAACTAGTATATAAAAATTAGGCTTTGGGGCCCAAATATCAAATTTTAACTAAAATATCATAAAATGAATAGTTTTACATTATAGTATATTTCTATTTAAAACTAACTTAATCCTTCCCCAATCTATTAATTTAGATCATTATTTTTCAAATAAATTTAAAAGGGTGGTTCATGACTGTTAATTTCCATTTATTAAATAAAATGAATCAAAAAAAAGTCTCATTCCAACTCATTTCAATTAGAGAACATACTTCAATTATGATAATTATCATAAATTAATCAATATAACATGAAATGTTTTCTTAAAAATTTGAGACACAAAATGAGGTTCACTATAAAATTTAAGCAATATTTGTTATTCTAATAAATTTAGTCTCTAAATAATTTATTATTATATTTAATGTTAAATGAAAATTATAATTGATAATTTTTTTTTAATTTTTTCACACTTAATAGTACCCATATTAGTAAAAAATATTTTTATACATAGATATAACCTGAGTTCTAAATTTTAATTTTTCAAAAAAATTCACCCCATGCAATTTTCATTACTAGGAAATTAGCCTGAAAAGTCCCCTAATAAAAATAATTTAAAAATGGAATGACGATATTTGACATAATAAATAAATAATATTTCACTAAAATATGTTTCAATGAAATAATATCAATAACTACAACAAGGAATAAAATTACCTAAAAATGTTTCAAAGTAAATAAGGATGGACTCATGATTATTTAGTTATGAATTAATTATTCTACTTATTCCATTGATCACATCATAGTAAAATATTTAAAAAAAATTAAAAAAATATGAATTTATTTCATATGTTACAAAATAATTTCAATTATAACTCAAATCACCAATAATCATCCATTCAGAGTAAATTCTAGATCTATTTGTTTATAGTTAATTTTTACCCCAAGTAAAAAACATGTTTTTAAATATATAATAAATAATACAATAACTAGAATGAATTTATATATATATATATTATTCCATATTTCTAGATTTTTTAAGTCTTTTATATTCATCTATCCAAACATCAAATTCTATGGTATTATAAACTACGATAGAATTTCTCAGAGCACTGTTTTCCCCTATTATTACAATGTTCGATCGTTATATCTACATGGTAACTCTTGAAAGTTAAATTATGAGTTAAACTATAAAATTGAATTAACTCTATAATCAATTGTTCCATACATATAAAAATATTATATTTACTTTAACTCATATTCATTTGAATAAAAATTCATGATTTCAAATTTATAACTATATAGTGAGTTTCATAAAACATTAAAAAATCATTAAATATATCAGAATTCATAGTCACATGATAATAACTACATGGCCTCTACATCTATTTTGAATGGTCTCTTGTCTAATAATTTTTCATAACATTAGTGAGTATGTAAATACAATGTCACGTTATTATAACTACATGTTCATTTTGAAATAAAATTGTGGTTTCCTGGATAAAACATCTTGTTTACTTTTCCAACACTTTACCGAAAAAATATTAATATGGGTTGTCTTGGTTACATAGTTATAATTACATAGTTTATTATTCATAATTATATAATATATTTCCCAAAATATTATAACCATAATTTTATAAAAATTAATGAATATTTATTTAGAATATTGATTAAACAATATATTCCATTTTCATTCATCATTGTAGTACAAAAAAACTAGGAAATAAAATTCCCTATAATGACTACCGCTAGACTTACAAAATATATAAAAATATATGGAAAACCTATAATATTTAGTTCAATAGTATCACATTATATATTGAAATTCTTGAATAAAATATATATTATTATTATAAGGTAAAAAATATGAAATGGAATAAAAAAAATGAAAAAATGAAGGGAAGGGATTAGATTATCTTATAGTATATAATGATATGTACTTATAATTGGGAAAATGATAGTGGGATGGGTAAGTGTACCATTGCAACAGTAACATAATAACATGACCATTGAATACTTATTTTGTTGTTTTGTATGACATTCCTATTTATAGTTAAATATATAATATCATATTGTAATAGTATATTTAACAATAATAAATGAGGTTTACTAGTTTATCAATGTCATTTTAATTAAATATATATTTCTGAAAATAATAAATATTTATTAATATAGAATTTGAAAATTTATTGAACTGAATGAATTATTTTATAATAATTATGAATTTTTTTTCTAATAATTAAATTTCACATGTATAGAATATTATTTTCCTAAAAATAACATAAAATTTATTATTATTTGATCAATATTATATATATTTTATCTTTTTAATTCACTTTTATAACTAAAAACCAACCATAAAATTCATTATATTTAGTTCTATAGGGTCTTCAAAAAGTGGAATATAAGTCTTCTAATATAATCACTATTAATTTATTTGTTTTTATTTATTTTTATTCATATTTCTAAATTAAATAAAATAGGGTTTCATCATTCAAATAATTATATTATTATACTTTAAAATGATGCACATCATCTTATAATTTTCAATATCCATTTCAATGTTATTAATAAAATTGCTTATCCTGGATGGTTTTAGCCACCTATATGTATGATCTTATTAATAATCTATTATACTTTAAATGGATGGTTTTAAAATTATATTTAATAATAAAAATATAATATTTAAGGTAGGATTATTATTTGGGGATGATAAATTGGGAATTTTATTAATGATATTAAATAAAACAATCATGGTTATTTTAACCACTTAGGCATGCATACAGATACACTTTTCACAATGTAAAACCATTTTTAAACCATCTACGGACTTAACATCCCAAGACCATTTAACCCTAAAATGTATGAAACTGGTCACCATGATACATCAAACATGACTCCCCATATACTACAGGTCATATACTATCACTTAGGTTCAAATAAATATAGTGGGAAGACTATACCCTCTTGTATAACATAATAATCATAGTTAAAACATAATAAATATATCAATATTATTCAACTGAAGTAAGTAAACATGATAAATAAAAATTAATCCAACATAATAAAATCAGGTAATTTAAAAATTAATGGTGCATTATATATTTTATAGTAAACCAACTGAAATAAGTACTCCAATAATGAAGACTTCCAAAATCAGTCACAAACCCCATTCTCATTATAATATCCGTGCTCCATCCCAAGCTAGTAAATTAAACAAATAGGAATGGGGACCCTTTACATTTCCATGCTTGTATCCATAAAGATAAATTGGGCACTAAACAAATTCCCAAACAAGGTATAAGTAACACTTAGAAGGCCACCACAAACGATGTCTAAAAAAATCTAGTCTGAGTAATAATGTATGAAAATATATGATATCGATGCACACCTTATCTTTTTAAGGGTAAAACAATATATTACCTATGACTTGTATAATGGTTAACATTAATATGGATCTAAATGATGAGTGTACAAAAAAAATATTTTTCCTTTTCATTAATTGTTTTTAAAAATTTGATTTTATTTCTTGGTGTTGTGAAATTTAGAATTTTACCAATCTGTTTAAATTGATTGACTTAAAATTGTTGATGAGATGAGTGATCAATATGGTCTCGGCTAGACCTAGTGAAATTCTATCATGGTTTCCATTTTTACCAATTCTTCCTGTCTTGGCTGACGAGAGAGAGATTTATCTTCTCTCCCTTAGCCAGATGGTGATGGGGAGGATATCCCTAATTGAAATCTGAAGTTGGTCGACCCTCTTTTATATGTGTGTGGTGTTATATCAGGTCCTTATGATTAATTTGGGTAATCCTTGATCAAATATATTTTTCCCTAATAATATAATTTCCAATATAAAATTCCATACATGTTCTGATGATTGTTGAGCACAAAACTCCCAAACTTAGCATATTTCATTACATATATACTAGAATTGCTAAGAGGGAGATGTGGATCATCATCCAAGGAAATTAACATTAAGATAATATAAATTTAATATAATAACATTGGTATTGGAAAATAAAAAGATAAAATTGATAACATATAGAATAAAAAAAGAAAGGATTATATTAATTAAAGTATAAATACATCAACATAGCACAATTGGTCCAAGATCCACATTTCAAAGTTGCTTATGAAAACCAACCCACTATAAATGGGGTAATTGAGTTGATACAGATGAAGGAAGGGATCATGATAATAAAAGAAAATCAAATCAAATGTAATAAAAAATAAAATAAAATCATTTTTAAGCGATCATCCAGAGCCTCCCCTCACTGATTGATACCCCTTAATCATCTCAAGGGTCATCTATCTACAGTTATTAATCAATCCCCTAGAATCATAATTTCCCAATAAATTATTCTCTCAACATCTCGGATTTTCAAGTGGTCAATAAAAGACATCTGGACATTAAAATCATCAAAATCATCATTTTAAGGCCCTATCCACCACTTTTACAACATAAATAGTTGTTTTACATCCTAAAATATTTGAGGAAGAACCTTTTTAAAATTAATATGTTTTTTCTAATTTATATAAGTATCAAAATATTTTTCACAACATGAAATACATGTTTCATATAATGAAACATAAGGTTCATCTCCTGATATAGGTTTTTATGCTCTAAATTTTCACCCCAAAATTTGATTCATTTTTACATCATAATTTCACTATTGAAAATGTAAATTAATTTTTCTAGTATCTTTTTCATAGTTTCATCTCGATTTATTACATTGACGCTTTTGGATTGATTCTTCACCTATGAGATGTCCCAAGAAATCATTATTAACCTTTATTATTTACTATTAAGTTCGCTTCCAATAAAAAATTTTATCCTATAATAGAACATAGGTAAATTATATATTGCAATAATTATCTTATTAATTAACATAAAAATACATTTTATAACAAAATAAAGTAGAATATGATGGTTTTATCAATTTTACCACACATAGAACATGATTTTCATCAGTCATGTAATCATAACATAAATTAAAAAGGAACACCATGTTATTAATATTTAAATTTCAATGTAATTAAATAAAAGGATTATCAGTAGGGTATTAACCATTCATGTTCCCTATAAAACATAAATTCAGCTTGAAAATCTTCAAAGAGACTAATCAACCATGTTATTTTACTTTTCCTAGTTGATAAATGTTTTATTCTGTACTTTTATTTATTTATATATCATACGTAATTATTATCAAGAATGAAAATTCATGATTTACATCATAAATGATTATTTTCTATAATCACTCATGATACAAATTCATATAGAGTTATGCACATACTATGAGTACATTATTATTTTCTATAGGTTTGGAATGTTTCTACATTCCACACTTTATAAATGAATAATTCAATAAAAATCATGAGAAATTTTCAAATAAGATTACAGTATCTCTAAAGCTTAAAGATGGTTGAGAGTTATGATAAAAATATTATGTTAAAAAGGTTTTTTATCTCTAAAGTATACTATAAGATATAGAAAGCAAATTGCAACAAAAAAATCCTTTGTAAAATGAAAACTGTGCCTTCCCATAACTCAAATTAATGTAATGATCATTGTAAGTATAATGAATTATTTTTACCTTATAGAATTATTCTATATTTTTTTTAATTATTTAAATATTATTATTGGAACAAATATCACATCCGCTATCTAACACTATATGATAAAAGTGAAATACTAGAAATGGTTATTTTTTATTTTCCCAAAACACAACTTATACACTTTTCATTTTATTCAATTTTTTTTTCTTTTCTATTTTTTCATTTATGAAAGGAAAGAATATAAATATAAAGAATCAAACATGATTTCATTATAATTCCTAAAATAAAACCCCCACACTTTTTTCCTTATAAAATAATACATACCTTCTTCCATGGCTTCCCTCAACCAAGAACTTCAATATTAGAATATCAAAAAATATAATTAGAGTAGGGTAATAATGGATACAAAAGGTTTTTATTGTTGTTCATTCCTAGAGATACCTTCTGTGGAGTCTATAAGATATGCAAGGATTGATGTAAAATTTGTTCCCAATGACAATTTCTTAATAATAAAAATTTCATGAATCATATTAAATGTGATATTTCATAGATATAGATTTGATAAGTGGAAATGAAAGTTATAATATGTTAAATTCCCCAATATCCCTCAAGAAACATTCTCAAGATAAAAAATAGAATTTATTTTGTATATAAAACCTCATAGTAATGTAACATGTGAATTTTAGGCAATCACTCAATGCATGAAATAATAATAGAAAATCATTCACGAGAAATTTATGAAATTCAAAGTATGAAATTGGTAGCGATATTTTATTCACCCAAATCATAAAATTATTAAAAGTAATGATTCATCAAAATAAAAATTCACGTTTTCCCTCTAATCAAAAAATTCCCTATTTTAATCCGTAAATCTCAATGTATTTTATATCTAAAACATGGAATCATGATATTTTTAAGTAATTCATGTCTCTTAGACAAGTAATGTAAAGTAATATAGCTGGACAGTGGCATGAAAAATTATTATAAAGATCAAAAATAGATATTAATCTACAATATTATAATAAAATAATGAATTGAAACTCATAATCCACTTTGGAATGATTCTTTTGTCTCATTGAGCATATTCTATTTTTGAACAATTCTTCACCATAGTCTTCATGATGTAAAGTCTACTTATATGACATAAATTAAATTGAGATAGCATAAACACCCTTTTATAACAATAATTCTATACAACATATTCATGCTCCTTATGAAATTTTTAGGGACCTAAAAATAAAAATAGAAATGACGGATAGTATAGTGTTTCTCAATTATTCTCAAAAATGAATTAGGCGAAGAGTTAAATATAGAAAAAATTTGGTTTTTCCTCTGTAAATTTCATTTTTAACATCATTGGATCAACTCAAAAATAATTTTCTTTAAATTAAAACCTAAAGTATAAGATTTTACCTATCAAAATTAATTTATATAGTGTCAAAAATTATATTTAAAATTATTATTCCATAATTTTTAATTTAAGAGGAATAATTATATGATAACAAGTGCAGAGTATAGGAACAACCTTGTAGGTCTTTACTAATAATTTGGGTGATGGTATGTAATACCATCCACTGGTTCATGAGGTAGGTACCAATGGTACTTCATTACCATGTGCCTATTTATAGTGAATGGGTTTTACCCATCTTCTTATATTATATTCACAATACCAAATAGTTATACATTAATAAAAATAATAGGTCCTTATCAACTAGAAAATAGTTTACATCGCGTCAGTTTAAGTCTAGAGGTTTATAAATGCATTTAATCTCCAAGGTGGAAGGTTCATTGTAATATTATTCCATGATAGACCATAATTATCATCACATTATATATATTTTAATTTTCAATAGACTCGCAAAATGATTTATTCCAACTCTTATAACTGAAATTTTATCTCTTTTCTGGCACATTCGAAATTCAAATTCATCTTTTTGATAGCCCATTATGCTTTGTGTTCCAATTCTATAGCGAGGTCGAATAACATCCCATATACAAATATGTAAGGGATAATTCCTATGAGTGTTGAAAATATTTTCCTATAAACCCACTAGAAATATTCAAAACATTAGATCCAGTCATTCTTATTGTGTCGAATGGAATTTTCTAGAAAGCCTTTGATTTCATTATTGCAGACTTCTTCTTCTTCATTTGTTTATGGAAGGTATTTTTTCAATGTTTTATGATGTGACTAGTAATTTTATAGTAATTAATATATCCTCCTATTGGAATAATGATTTCCTTTTTCATTGATGAAGCCTCATGGTATATGAAACCTACAATATATGTTACAGCAGACAAAATAAAAAAAAATAGCTTCATCAGTCCTTGTGGATTTTAATTCCACCCATATTGAAACATAATAGATATCTAGAAAACTTTGATAATTACAAAATGACATTGGAAATGGACCCATGAATTCTATTCCCATACATTTAAAATTAATTAAAATGTAGTTGGTTTTTGAGTAATTTTTTATCTTTTTGAGATGTTACCAAAAAACAGGCATTTCACACAATTTTTTACAAAATTCATAAGTACCATTGAATAATGTTGGAGAATAAATTCATGATTTTAAGATTTTTAAAGACATCCTATGAGGTCCAAAGTGGACTCCATAGGTGAGTGTGTTTCAAATTTTAAAAACAGATTTAATTTTACTCAGTGGAATGCACCTTATAAAGATTTGGTCGTTGCAAATTTTAAACTTAAATTTATCTACCCAAATATAAAATTCCATGTCACATTTGAGTTAATTATTTTTATGGAAATCAATTTGAGTGGGTATGTGATATGTGACCAAATAATTAAAAAATTTAGCGTACCATGGTACATATCTGTATATGATATAGATTTTTTTAAGCAAAATTTCATTGAGTGGGTTCTGTTATAGAATTTCCACATAGATGGTGTGGCATAGTCTACCGAGGTGATCTGTGATCTATTTTTTAGTTTTCTTTGTCTCTTTAATTTTTATATTGAACTCATGTAATATGATAATCCACCATAATAGTTATGTATTTTCATCGGCCTTCTTTATTAGATACCTAAGAGCTATATGATTAGAAAAAATAGAAATATTGGTACTAAACATATTAAATTTAAATTTATATAGTGAAAAAATTGCAAGTAACTCCTTATAAGTTTTTATGTACTATATATGTGTGTAATATGATTTCTTGGATGCGTAGACAATTACGTTTGGATTTAATAAAATTTTTTGTGATAGGGATACACCAACATCATTGTTTGATGAATTTTAGAGTGGCTTGAATTGATAGTCCTAGTTTGGTGGTTGAATAATTGGTTGTTTTATTAGAATTCCATAAAATTTATTAAAAACATCATGCACTCATCATCAACATTAAACTCATCTTATTTGAAAAGTAATCTTGATAGCGGGTTGAAATATTAATGAAATCTTCGATAAATATTTTGTAGAAACCTAGATGGAATAAATATGTTTTAACATGTTATCAATAAGTCATATATGATTATTTATTTATTTATTCATCCATTGACTTATCCTCCTTGACGTATTTCTCAATAGACATTTTCAAAACTATTTTTATAATCCCTAACAAATTATCAAAATTATTATTGAAAACCTAATATTCTTCAGGAAATACTTCCAAGAAGTCCTCAATATTATATGAAAAAATACTTATCATACACCATTGAAATTTACATTGGGTGCAGCATAGCCAGAAAGGTATCTATTTGTAGGTTAATGTTACAAAAGTACATGTGATGTTTGTACTCTGTAGTTCTTTTGGATAAATGTTTACATAGAAGTATCTTGAAAAATCATCTAATAAGAAATAATGACTTTTCATTAATAACCCTTAAATAATTTGATTAATGAATCGGATATAAAAAAGGTTTTTTAGTATCATGATTTATTTTTCATTAATATATAATTAATATCCCACTTTTTTCCACCATCATGATTATCGGTTCATTTTTTTCATTTTTTACAATGGTCAGATTAATTTTCTTTAGGACAAGATGGATGGGATAACCCATTGTGAATCTGAAATTGGATGAATGATTCCATTTTCTAAAAACATGATATTTCCTTTTTAATATAGTCTATAATTGATATATTATGTCTTCACTATAGTAGTCTAACTAGTATATAATCACCTTCTAGCATGATTCTATAAGAGTGAACATTCTGGTTGATTCTGAGCATATCACCTAAACTCAATAATATTGCTCAAAAAATTCTTTTTAGAAGGTAAATAATAGTTTGTTATTGTAATTTATATTTATTATTTTTAATTATAACTATTAATATCTCTCCTTATATGTGGTATAAATATTTCAAATCACAATGATGTTATTTTGATGCTAGGCATGGGGGTTGTTTAAGATATTAGATTTAGTTAAGGATTCCTACTTCTAAGGCTTGAATTTCATGTATCATGTCTCTTTCTTGTAATAAGTTATCAATGAAATTTGATGTTACCTATTCTTATAACATGAAATTATGATTTTATAGTTTTTATGTATTGGTATTTAGAAACAAAAAAATGATTTCATAATTCTAATAATTCAAGAAGCATGACTTAATCCTGAATTGGTTATATACCTTCTTTGTAGGTGATTTAATAATATGAATGATTGAATATTAGATTCTTCATTTCATAAAGTCTGTTAAACTTAACTATACTATCGCTATGTTCTATTTTAAGGGAACCATATAGGAATTTGATGAATATTTTCCCGTATTTAGAAATGTTCCCCCCAAATGAGGTTGAGTGCGATGAATTCTTATCTAATTCCATGATCATAACATAGAATTAATCTATTAAAATAATTACCCTTACTCATATGAGTAAATATTCTACAAATCCTATTGTGAATAAAGTGGATTGATTTTCTAATTCAAAAACCACTGTTTTTCAATTCAATTCTCTAATAGGAAAAGAGGACAACACTGAATCTAGAATGAAATTCACTGAACCACTTAGATATCATGAAAATATGTAATACTTAAAGGGTCAGTGGTGAAGGGCGTAGAGAATGTCTCTGGATATTGAAATTTTTATGGGATTGGAGGTGTGATGATAGATGAGATGATTATTACAATGAAAATTTACTCAGTTTTACAATGTATCCTTCTTTTTTTATGTATGCTTGATAAAGTTTTTAATATTTAAGGATTTTAAAAATATATTCTTGAAATATTTTTTTTAGATTGACCTTTTTTACATTCTCATAAATATCTTTTTTAATTTTATCTTCTTTTACTTTCATTGACTCGGTAAGATTATAAAGATATATCTCTAGGTAGTATTTCTTTTACATTAGTTAATTTTTCAATGTAGTTTTTGTCCATTCCTCTATGAACCAAGTTCTTATTATTCTTTAGTCTTGTTCAATTATAGT
Organism: Viscum album; assembly: GCA_963277665.1. NCBI lineage: Eukaryota > Viridiplantae > Streptophyta > Magnoliopsida > Santalales > Viscaceae > Viscum > Viscum album. The sequence continues at coordinate 339,930,707 of OY728131.1, forward strand.
TAATTTTTAGAATTATACTCATAACAGAAAGTTTAAATTTAGAGAAGCAATAAGTAGACATCTAGATCATCACCTCATAGACCAATATCCTCAAATCCTCCCAAGAATCATCTATTTGTAGGCATCAATCAAACCCTTAGGCAATCATAATTTAGTTTCCAATAATCATTGGTTATCAAGAGGTCATTAAAGGTCATCCAAGAATTAAATTTATCAAAATTGTTTTACCTAGGTCCCATATAGAACATTATATTGTTAATATAGGTTTTGTGTCATAAAATCATTACTAAAGCACATGAAAAGAAATCTTATGGATTTTTTACATTCGAAAATATTCAAAAGAGTGTTACGACAAGAAATATATGTTTCACACCATGACACATGATGCTCTTCACCTGGTATGTTTTTGTTAAACTCTAACATTCCACATCATGAAATTATTTCATTTTTTAATCATAAATTGACTATTCAAAATCTCAGTTGGTGCTTTCTAGTAGCCTCACCTACATTTCAACTCAATTATTCAATTTGATTCAATGGGATTAATCGTTCACCTATGGGATGAAATGGGATATGTTTTTTATATTGATTTATTTAAGGGTATTCTTGTTTTCATTCAATATCAATACCTACCATAAAATATAAAATAATTAAATATCATCATGATTATTTAATTAATAAAAATAATCTATGTAGTTTATACCAAAATAATAAACATAACATGGTTGTGTCAGATATAAAATGGAATCAATTACATTTTAAATATAGAATATCTAAATAAACTTATTGATACTCAAGATCTAGATTTACAATTGTGGTCAGCTATACCTACATTGGCATGATTCTAAATTTCTATATCCATAATCACCATTGGGTCTATATATATTTTCATGTCAATGACCAATCACACATTGGGTTCAAAGCTGAACTATGAAAGATTTCATTTCCAATGTTGAATCCCATAGTTGACATATCAATGTATACAGTGTGAATTCCCATTCTATGTCCACTTACATGGACAATGGAAATGATAACCTACTTCAATACCTTGCCTAGGGCAGGTATCTAAATCCAAATGTCAATAGAAAAAACATCCAATGGTTAAAAATCACTAAACTTCCCAAACATGAAACAATATTCCTTATTGGTTAATTTATTCTATTTAAAAATAATCATTCCAATTATAATTTAATTCCAATAATCCTTTATGCTATGTTCTAGTTTCATGCAAATTTCTATTATACTAATTTGAATTTACATGATAAGTTACCGATTCATATATTAAGTTTCACAAATCCAATTTACACACTAATTATGAATACATACAATTTCGCATATCAATCTAAGTACATATTTCCAATTTCAACCACTAGGGTGATAAGGTTCACATGATCTAATGAAAATATCAACCCATAATTTAAAAACTCAATTATAGTGGCACAAGGTTTATAAATTATTGTTCTAACCATAGGTCGATAATGTGAATGGTCCTTGGGAGGCAAAAATTCTTGGGTATCATCACTAATAGACCTAAAAAGATATGTAAGAGGTCTATGAATAAGGAGTCAATACATACTAGTGAAATCTAATTAGAAGAGGTCACATGTACATCGCGATAGAGAAATCAACCATCTTTTTTATACTAAAAAAATAAAAAAATAACTTGAGAGAAGTTTTAGAACTCCCAATTCTAAATAAGAGGAGTTGAAACCAAGATATTTAACATTTGGATATATACAAAAAAAACAATTATCCCTAATAGACAATGTTAGACTATTCTTTTTAGGTCTAAAAGAATAAGATCTATAAATAATAAAAGTTGAATTCACCAATTCCATAAAATATGGACAAATTAATGATGTTCAAATTGAACAACGAATCAAGAAAACAAGAGCAGTCATTATGGAGGTCAATAAACACATATATTACCAGATGAAAATATTAATATCTAAATAGGGTTTAATGAGGTTTATTTGGGAATGAAATATGGGTTTTAGGAGGAAGAAATACAATTCTGCACCTCATAACATCATTTCAGTCTGATGTTATCTGCTAGTCATAAGAAAACACTGATTTTCCAATTGTGTTAGCCTAAATGGATCCACACTATGAAACCCCTTTAAATGGATAGTGGGATTCTAGTAGGAATCCCATTCTTTTGACATGCCATAGGTTGTCCGAAGTGTCTCATACCTAGCCGGTGGGCGTCTATTAGTCCTAGAAGTCTATTATCCCATCCATCACCTAACTGGTGGACTCCATTGGCTAGAAGATTGAACTAAAACTATGAAATATCTCAATTACACTAATAAATCATTCCAAATAAACCCTTTTGAGCCCTTGATATCCTTTGAAACACCAAAAAAATGAGGTACAAGGACTATTAATAGATTTTAAAAGGACTCTACTAAAAACATAAAGATAGAAATTCTTGGAAAAGGAACGGGTCGTACATACTTTCCAACATTTAACAGATAACCCTCAAGTTATGATCCAATATGTTATTGAGAGGTATCAACAAACAAATTGAGCCATTGTTCTTATATATCCAACTCCCTCTCTTAGGTCTCCTCCATCAAACACCCCTGATTAATTTCCCTCGCACTAAGGGAATAGTCATTCCTTAGAGATTCAACTCACTACATTATATAATATAGATCATATGAAACTCGAAGAACTTATCAACATCAATCTCAAAATCATTAGCAACCATCATGGGAGAATGATTGTGGAAATGTATTTTAAGTTGTGACACATAAAACACATCATGCACAGAACTCTATAACTATCAAAGAGCTAATTCGAATGCCACTAAACTGATTCTATCCAATATCTCAAAAAATCATAAAATTATAGGCACTATATTTCCATATTTATAGAAAAAAAATTACTCCATCATATGTGAAACCCTAAAAAATAATAGGTTCCGAACATAAAATTCTAGAAGACACCTTTAATGTTCTGTATAGGATTTATGGCCACTCTATGCATTTCAAAACAATATTTAGTTCATCCAAAACTTCTTTGATTTCTCTTTTATGAATCTAGATCCAATGAATGCTAACTCACCTAAGTCTAACAAAAAAAGGTGAACATCATGATCATACTAATAATGAAACAAAATGATCCATCTTAATTGTTGATTGGAATGTATTTTTATAATATAAATTACTGAGAGATATTTGATTCTCCCAAGAACAATTAAAGTCTTCAACCTTGGATCACAACATTTCCTCTCAAATATGAATATTCACTCCGATTATCATTAAATATGAGGTTGAAATGTTGTGTTAATATGAACCTTTAATCCTAATGGCTTCTAATGGAACTACTTCAACTATAACCGAAAATGGAGATCTCGATTAGAAATGACATTACATGGAACACAATGAAACTAAAATACCTCTTACACGTAGAGGTTACCCAAGTAATCAACAATTACTGTCTCCATTATAGGAAATAAAAGGGTTAACTTCATCATTTCCTCCACGATCACCCAAATTATTTCACTTTTTTGAGGTGTCCTTGGCAATCCTATCCTGATGTCTATAGTGATATCATCCCACTACCATTTTATATTATGAAAAGGAAACATAAACCCAATAGGACACTAAATCTTAGCTTTCACATATTGACAGGTGTATAATCACACAAAGAATCCCACTATCACTTTCTTTATCCCTAGCCATCAGTACATCCTATGAAGTTCACGATACATTTTGGTCTAACCAAGAAGTAGTGCCAACTTTCAAAAATGGAATTCTCTTATCTAATTCTCATGAATGCTCATAGGAATATAGATAAAGCCATGGACAAGATTTACATCATTACTTTCATGGAAATAGACTGATGTAGGCTCCCCACCATATATGTTATCTTGTAGGTATAAAAACACCAGATCAGATAAATTTCACTTCTTGACTAGATACAAGAGATAGTGATTGATATAGTTTTATTTCATAGTTTCTTACCCTTGAGACTCATAAATGTATAAATTCATGTATATAAAAATCATTATCATCCGACACTAATCCCTTGATTCATGTATAACCTCTGACTATCTTTTTTTACTCAAAGAATCAGGAATGAAATTACACATTCCATGAATATATTCCAACTAGAAGTTGAATGATTACAGATACTCAACCGACCTCCTCTTCCATAGGATTATGTCCACCTTTGAAAAGATTTAATTTATGGTCTTTTGACTCATGTAGACCATAGATATATTAAAAAATAGATAATTATGCCATCATCTTCTAGAATGCACCACTACAGATAACTCTAGGACATGGGTAGGATAATTAAAATGATATGTCCTCAACTAACTAGAGCTATAAAAAACCATATAATCATCATAAATAAGAACATCTCCATAACAAACTCATGAACTATCATAATACACATTATAATTCATACCCTGTATAGGTAAGGTGAGGATTTATGATTTGGTCATCCTTCTCTTCAATTCAGGGAAATCCTACTCACAAGAATTGAGCCAAGAAAACATCTCCTCATTCATGGTAAAATCAGATATTTTTTCTTCCATGTGTGTGATGTCCAAGAAGAAATTTCAATGATATTATTCCGTACCCATAAATCTAGGAATCATGATTTTGTTATTATTTTTTTCCCAGTATAAAATGTCTATCACCTTATTTGAGTTCACTAACACTCCATTCTCTGAGATAATGTGAAAAAATAAGGAAAATGATTCAATATATAAATGGAATTTTGATAGCTTGGAGTATAGTAAATGATATCTCACCATACTCAAGATGATGTTATGATTTTGAGCTTTATCATATCTATACTGGTATGAAAAAAATATTTAATCTAAAGAAACGACCACCAAAAAATCCAGATATGAATGGATGATCTGATTCATTATGTCCATGAATATTATTGATACATTTGTCTGACCAAACAATATTACCGAAAATTTTTACAAGTCATGCAATCTTATTAAATTATTCTGGGGTATGGTAGATGGTGTCCCCCTTAATTTATGGTACCCCAACATCAATCTAGACAAGTATAATATCATATAACCACTCAACTAATCAAATATATCCTTAATGTGTAGAAGGGGATACTTGTTATTAACTATCATATGGTTCATCCTCTGGTAATCTACATATAAATTCATGGATCCATTTTCTTTTCTATAAAATAATATAGGTGAACCCTCTGGATAATTACTAGGCTGTGGGAATCCATTAGCTTCAAGATCTTCAAATAATACCTTTAAATCCTAAAACTCTTCTGGTTCCATTTTATAGGGAGGTATAAAATATGTTCAGCTCCTAACTCCTACTCAATAGTGAACTTGATCTTCTACCCAGGTGGTAAGATAGAGACTCTCTAAAAAAGATATCCTGAAATTATTACACAACTAGATGAATGATTCTCTATTATGAGTCGCCATTATACATAATAAGGCTTGCAACCTGGGCCATGAGCCAGCCCAATTTTCCCCGAATTGGTCTTTCATGACCATCCCCAAGTTCCCATTCACCATGATCGATATATTTTACCCTTACAGTGATATAAAGGACACCCTACAACTATAATAGTCAATATGATCCTTGCATATAACTAGTCAATCCATACTAAGAATCAAACATATCTATCTAGTCCAATCAAAAATTGAACTCGGAGAAACTAATAACCTCTAATCACAAGAGGAAACATGTCACAATGTTTTATAAAATCTAATTGTATCCCTAACTATGTTACAATGGTCATAAACCCATCCACTCATTCGATTTATTATCATAACCCATTATAAAATTTACTATATATATAGGAATTTGATCTACCTAAATCAAACAAGTCACATGTAAGGGTATATTCCACATGAATTATATCATTGACAGTCGAAGGTCCTACATCATAAATAGTTTGAGTAGATTGTATAACATGAAACTAACTCACCACTTCACCCTAGGCTCTGGACTTACTCACTTAATATGTTTCTTCCAACTAATATTATATCTCTTATGTTAGGGTTCCATGCCTCATCCCCAAACCAAGTGACCGATGGAACTCTAGCTATATGTCTGGTAAAGGGTAGATGAGTCCCTCTCAGACACCAGTGTCTACCAAGATCCTCCTCTACATATCAATTGTTGTGTGCTCTTATATAACTTATATAGGTGGCTTATCCCTAAAAAATTTGATACTCTACTATAATGAAAATTTATTAAAAGATCATGTGTCCATACTCACCATATTGATAGCATTTCCCCTAGATATTGTGTTGAGATGAATTTCCACTCCTATGAATACTCTTCCTGTCACTAACCTGGTAGAATCTCTCAAAGAGGCATTTCTTACTACATGAATAAGAACTCTTCAATCATCATACTGGGACTAATTTTCTACCATTAGGGACTCCTCCAGTTTCCATCAGTGATGATATCTAGTTTCATCATGTTAAAGAAGTTTTTAAAATGGAATACATTCACATGTGACTTTTTTTCTAACCAAATCCCATATTTGAAGTCACTAACCTGGTATAATCTCTCAAAGAGGAATTTCGTTCTTTTTTGCCGAAGTTGTACCCTATCAAATGTCTATGTGGAATTACAAATAAGGAAATATCCATTATATTGGAATTTTTGCTTGATGCATTTCCTAAAGTAAGAATCATGAGTATTTTCATGATATGAAAAAAAAAATTAACAGGCCTGGTCTTAATTGTAAAAAAAATACATGTGTGTCCCAATGATTGTATTCTTTATTAGCGAGAGGATTCAAGTAGACATGATTTCAAAAACATTTCTTCTTCTAGATGGCAGTAAATGGGTGATTTTGGAAGTCTGAATCAACATACTACATTGAAGAAGAAGAAAAGGAACACACCTACAAAGGATTTAATTATTTTCTCTGAAAGCCTCGATTTCAAGGATTGTTCATGTCATTGAAAACCCCTGAAAACACGAAGTGAAATTATATAGATAATAACAATGATGGGTTAATGCGACATCTAAGAGATTAAAAATCATGGAAGACATTTGATTCATTACACCCAGACTTCTCTACTTATCCTATGATGTTTCAATTAGGATTGGATGTCGACAGATTCAACCCATTTGGGACTTTGAGTACCATTTATAGCATTTGACCAGTTGTTTTGATCCCATACAATCTGCCTCCACAAATGTGTATGAAACAAAAATGTTTTATCATTTCAATGATTAATCCTAGAAAACAATGCCTAGAAATGTTATTTATGTATACTTTCAGCCTTTAATTGATGAATTATAGGATTTATGGATCAACGATGTTGATACATTTGATGAATCTTCAAAAATAATGTTCCAAATGCATGATGCTTTAATGTGGACCATTAGTGACTTCTTTGGGCATGGGAATTTATCTGGTTGGAACACTTACACGGGTTTGGATTTTCCTATTTGTAACATTGATTTTGAGCCCAAATGGCTACCTCATAATAGAAATGGTGCTTCTTGTTCCATCAAAAATTTCTTGATGCATCTCAAATATTTATGCTGAACAGACCAAAATTTAACAGTTTCATTGACCGTAGACGACCTCCAAAGATGTTAACTAGTTCTGAAAAATTAACACAACTTGCAAAAGATGAATCAAATTTTTTGTAAGGTTTATCATTTGAATGATAGTGGGAAACTAGTTCGAAGTGCATCGTCAAGTGAATTTAAACACAACAATGGAATAAAAAAATGTATAATCTTTAAAATTCTGTAATGGGAATTAATTTTTTTGTGGCATAATCTTGATGTGATGCATGTTGAGAAGAATGTATGTGACAATTTTTTCTTCACATTTCATAATTATCATGTAAAGTCAAAGGATCTTCTCAATTCTCATAAAGACTTATAAGTAATCAACATTAAACATGATATCTTGCCAGATGACAATGAAAAGTATGCTCTTACAATTTTTTCAATGAAAAAGTGGGATAAAGATACATTCCTTCAAATTTTAAAACATATGGAAGTGTCTGGTGGGTATTCAAGTAACATATCAAGGCATGTTGACTTAAATAATTATAAGTAACAGGGATTGAAAATTCACGATTCACATATTTTGTTGCAGAGGATACTACCATTGGCACTGCATATATCATTACCTGAAAACATTACTGTTGTTGTTCTCCAATTCTACACATTTTTCCGGAAACTATGTGATAAATCACTTCATATATTTGAGATTTACAACCTTTAAGATAGGTTTCTATTGACACTTTGTGCAATGGAGATGATCTTCCCTCCGTCGGTTTTTTCTGTCTTAATGCATTTAACTATGCATTAGGTTGAGGAATCTAAATTAGGAGGCCGCATTCATTATCGATGGATGAATCCAATTGAGAGGTTCTTTATTTATATGTTTTTAGTTAAATAAAATAATTGTAACTTAATTAAATGCATAATTATGTTTGTTTTATTTATTTCAAAGATATCTGGGGAATTTGAAATCATACATGAGAAATAAAGATCAACCAGAAGGCTCTATTGCTGAAGGATATTTAGAAGAAGAGTGTATTTCCTTTTGTTCTATATACATTGATGATATTGAGATAAGATTTAATCAAGTTGGATGTGTTAATGACACATCACCTTAATCTAAAATACATGGAAATTCAAAAATATTTACTGCTTTTGGCCAATCAGTTGGGAGGGCCTCAAATGTTACACTGACAAAAATGGAATTATTACTGGTATATAGATATGTGATGATGAATAGTGAAATTTAAAATCCATTTATTGAAGTTTTTGATGAAAAAAACAACGAGAAAAATAAGAGGCTGAACACGAAATGAGAAAGATATAAAGAAATCTATTAATAAAGATCTTGGAGAATGGTTTGCACAACGCGTGAGTTCATAAATATTGCAATAAATACAAATATTAGGTAGACTAATATGTTTTATAATTATAATAAATATATTTAATTTTTTATATAAGGAATACTAATACATGAGTAGATTTTTCATAATATTTGAGGTTTCTTTCTCGAGGTCCTCTAAAAAAAGTTAGAAAGATCGACTCTTACAACGTGAATGGATTTATATTTATTATAGTCGATTAAAAATAGGGTTTGAAAACACATAATAGTGGTATATATACATTTTCTGAAGCGTGCTAATATGGAAAGATGACCGAAATTATTTAATTAAAACATCATAGGCATTTTCATCTGTTTTATTCAAATACAATTGGGTTGATATTATGAGAGGTGTTAAAAAAGATTCCTTGCAATTTACTTCTATGAATTTCTCTCACAAGATGGATTTTGGTGGTCATGAACTTCAAGATCCATATATATTATCATCAAAATAAAAAATGGTATATTATGTGAATTATGTTGTGGATGATGGGTGGAGTGTAGTTTCTCATGTAAAAAAGAGATATTTGAATGATATGGGTGATGAAGTGGAAGATTTGACCACAGACATTAAATCTCATCAAAAACTTGAATCGGAATCATTTTTCCACTATGATATTGAAAATATTAGTCTAGAATGGATAAATGAATTAGATAAAGAAATTGAGTAGTAAACTGACATGATTGAAGGAGAAATGATTTTATGTATAACTATGCATTCATTTAGAAAACACTTATTTAATTCGTGCAATCATTCATTATTATTATTATGTATATTTTGTTTGTTAGTACTGTGCATCTATTATCTTTTATATTTTTTCAGAATTTTTTTAAAAATATAGGTTATGAACTTAATTTTATTTGATTTAATGATAGTAATTCAAAGTTGGAAGTGATATACTGTTTCATCGACCATTATGGTAGATGACGGTCCATCTTTCTCCCTCCCTATGACATTTGAGCCACCATCCACCTACCCCCGGCACTATATCCCATACACCATCTCTCACACCCTATGTGATCATCCCTTAAACAACTCATTCATCACCTCGCATTTCAGGAGCCTCAACATTGGGGGACCGACGCACCACTTCTAGTTCATCACGGGGATACTGGAGGGTGACTATAATTGGTACCAATTTTAATATGAATAAATTTATTGAACTTGTGTTATACTAACTTTTTGTTCTTTATAGATGGAAACAATGCTACTATAGATAAAAATATAAAAATTTCAGATATATGGAATCTGATTGGAGAGAAGATATTTATCCCATTTGACTCAAATGGGGTCCATACGAATGACGCCACAGGATTACATGGCTAGATTTTAGGATAACTAGCTGTGGAGCCCGTTTCCCTACTTATTTAATATGATGATTGGAGACATATTTCATAAAGTTGAATAAATGATTTTTTATATTCCCAAATAAAGGTAATTTTAATACATCTTGGTGTAATTGAATTTCATGTTATTAATATTTTAAAAATGAATTTATGTGTACATATTTTTTCCCATATTACGGTTGTTGATGTGATATCACAAAAGTGGTTATTGAAAAACAATGGAAAAAAATGGAAAGTCTTTAAATGACGATTTTGGGGAGATGTCAATGATACTCCATTGACCACCCAATATATATATGACAAGCTACCTGATGGGTTTACCAAAGTGTAGTGGAATGTTTTGGGTGACAGACATCAAAATGAGAAGCATATGGTATTTAAATATATATTTCTATTAACCATCTCATTTTACATTTATACATGTATATGAAGAGTATATGACATTGAATACATTACTATTAAATTTCATTATATTTATTTTAGGATCATTCAGGAAAGAATGCATAAAACTGGGCTATGCATGTCATCCCTCACACTATAGGGTCAAAGAGATTTTCTAGAACCCGATATGCTATGGTAATATTTTCTTTAGTTTAAATATTTATAAGATAATATTATTATTTTAATATATTAAATTTTATTATATGTTTGTTTAATATAGTCACAGATTTTAGGTTACGAAGCATCCCGAATAGAAGTGTGGTTAAATGTTCACCAAAAATATTATGGAAGTTTTGTTAATGAGCCTGCCAAAGAAGTTGGGGTATAAACTCATTTTTCATTATAATAACTTATTATCAGTTGTTACTATGTTAAAATATAAATCTTCTAACATGAATGCTATTTTATTTATTGGTAAAATTTAATGAATTGTGGGGTGCTAATCCTTCTCAGTCTCCCAGAATGACCAGGTTGTTAAAGTCCATTGAAAGGAGCATCCTAGTAGTGTGTGAAGGATGGGTTTGGTACCCATACCATCTGAGGTCTTTGACAGGCCACCGGGGATTTCAGCTACATCTACTCCTCATTCTAGTCAGTCAATACACCGAGATACTCAGAGAATGATTTTTTCTCTACGAAACACAGTTCAGGACCAGAGGGCTCAGATATCTGATTTTCTGAAAGCATTGAATGATTTATACCAGAAGATGACTGGATCTTCCCTAGGTGGTATTGCATCGACTAGTGGTGAGAAGGTGAATAAAAAAATTAAAAATCATTTAGTTTTAAAACGTTTATTGGTTTTATGTTTAAATATATATATATACAATAGTATTTAATTTTCAATTTATTGTTCTTTTAGGTGGTAGCAAGAAGTTGAGATGGATCTGAAGAGGGTGACGATATTTACTCATCATTGGACCGTGATTCGTTGTTTTGTTGATATGTGCGATAAATATGGAAACATTTGGTTTGTATATGTATCATGTGTGGCACATAGTATCCACCAATCATTTTCATTACCTAACAATTTTTTTATTTCTCCTATTTCTTTTTATGTATTTTTTTATTTATGATGTTTCCATTTATGCCTTGATTTCTCAAGTTTGGTATGCACAATATATGATGATTTTTTTTTCATGAATCATTTTTTATGATTAAATTTTCCTAAATTTATTAGGTTTATTTCCCAAGGATGAACGACCAAATATATATCCTATAGTAACATGCATCGATGCATTCCTAGTTCTTGAAAAAAAGTCCTTTATAAAAATTTGTCACATATATATGAGGAGAAGGATGAGATGTATGGGAACCATTATGTGAGAAAGAAATAAAAAAATTGATGTGAATGAAGAAGGGAATTACCTTTATAGTATAACCAGTGTGATTATAATTTTCACAAAGGCATGTTATAGGAGATCCCAACATCATTACGTATATTGAAACATCATGAATCAATCCACATATAGTTTTTATATAATACCCCTATGCATATTAGGCTCTTTCCTTGGGTAAGAATAATTTTTTCATAACATTGGTTTATAGATAAAGAAACACATGCTAAGGATCCTTATGTATATTTGGATAATATGTAGAGGAAGACAAGCCTTACTATTATACTTTTCTAAGATGTTTCAAGTCTTACAAGATGGACCATGCATCACATAGTTTAATATCATGTGAAAATGACATCAATAATCTATTTTTTAATATTACATGAAAAATACCTTATTATATGAGGTTTAATGTGGTTTAAGTTGATGTTTAAAATGAAATGAACTTGTCTTGATGCCAACCTTATAGATGGAAAACCAATGTGAATGAAGAATCCCAGTCACTAAGATAAAGTGGAGGATTTGATGTCGGTTTTTAGTTAGGTTTGAGATAGGATATCTAGGAATCAATATATATCCCATGAAAATAAGAATCTATCCACACATAGTTCTTATAATTTTGATGAAAATATGATCACCTTGACTTAGAATTGATAAATAATAAGGAAACCAAAATAAATAGAATGGGTGTAATAGAACATACCCTTTATGAACTTCCCTTTGTGCATTATCATGTCTTGGGGGTGTTTAGGGAGATTATTGTGGTGATTTTGAGGTTTGAGGTTGTATTTTAGCCTTTTGAAGGAAACCACAGCTTGTGCAATGACTTTTCTAGATATGAAGGAGGTAGTTTTATATTGGGCGTGATCTTGCGTAAAATGGGATATAAAACCATGACTTGGGGATTACATGGTGCTATGCGGGTTTTCCTAGTGGTTTTCCTATGCACCCTAAGAATCTTGAAATGCCCTTGGGTTGGTATGGAATATCAGAGGAACAATTATCCAAAATAGGAAACCCAGGCTCACCACATTGTATCCTTGGGCAAGGTGAGGGTAAAATGATTTGGAAATGGGAACTAGTTCATGGATTCTATACACAGAAGAATATAGAAGAACCACAATGGGCTAGACCACTCCATGTTCCATGATTTGGAAATATCATGCTTTTGTATTTCTTTGGTTAAATGGTACATATCATATTAATAAATATAATGAACAAGATTAATTGAAATTGTAGGGGAAGGGATAAATCACGTGATTTTTACTTGTTCTTGTTATTTATTCTTATATGGCCACACTTACTTGGTTTTCCATTTATGACTTATTTTGAGATAGTGTGTTCTTTTGGTTTTTATAAAACATTCTATGTATGCTTGTATAACCTCACAACATATGAAAATGACTATGAATATATATCGAATAATTAAATTGGATCCCATGAGATATTGTATTTTTGTGTGAACTCTCTTAATAATATTTTAGTAATTATGATAAAAACTATTATTGAAACTAAATTATGTGTGGTGGTTGTGATGTGTAGTGGTTATTATGTTTGGTGGTAATGATGTGGGGTGGTTGTGATGTGGGGGGGGGGGTTGCAATGAGTTTTTTTTATGATGTGTTATATGTAATATCAATTGGAATGTTTTTTTCAGGGAATTAGTAATGGGACTATAGTATCAACTACATTTTGTTTTGTAAATCTGGCTTCTGCGGTAGTTTTAACCACAACTATAGGTAAGGTAATTTTCTATCTGCAGTAGTTAAAACTGCCACTACGGACAATAATTTATCAGCAGTTTTAATCACCGCTATATAGTTTCATATTACTTTTTTTCGCAGTGGTTTTTATAGATTTAGTAGTGGTTTTTCCTGATGAAACTGATATTTTTTTACCAGCAGTTATAACCACTGCTAAAAAAATATCACATTCGGTACAAAAAATCGGCACTTAATCCTTAAAAACCACATTAGAATGATCTCACTGTGACGGTTACCATAAAACACCTCTAACTCGAGGAAATTGCCACGTGTTATATCCCTACACACACTTTAGTGGTTTTTTTTGGAAACCACTGTAGAATTATATGGCAGCAGTTTAAACCGCCTCTATTTCCAAAAAACATTCCACGAAATGGTCATTTTTCTGGATTGATTCCAATGAAATCATGGCTTATAATAATAAATATGTCTCAATGGGTAAAATTTGAGTCATAAAACCCATACTGGTTAAGAAACATTCTAATAAAAACCCAATTAAATAAAGTGATCTTCAATTGACCATTCAATTATAATAGATAAGGAAAATAAATGATATTAAATATACAATTTGTTGTATATACACCCTCTAAAATAAATTTGGTTCATAATTGTGCATGTGTCCCAAAGAATGAAGTTTTGAGTCAAAATCCTAATATATATTTTTTGGATTTATTCTGTGCATGGGGTGAATATACTGAATAACGAAATTAATTTTAAAATATAGCTTATTTAAAACATTGTTATTATATATTTAATTTATATATACCATTTATTATCATGTGATATTTTTTATTTTTTATTTTTTTTTGTATTGGTTACATGAGGTTGTTCCATCAATTTTCCTATAACTAGATTGGTAAAATAGTTTTATAATTTCCAAAATATTAATAGTGTTATAAAAATAATTTTTATGGATGAAATATTTTTTCCAATCCAACTATTATGGACAGTTGTGAAATATTAATTTCATTGCCCATGGAGGTGATAGTTCTCACGTAAACATGATTAATGTATCAATTTATCAATTAAAAAGGGGGTAAAATAAAATTATAATTTGAAATTTCATAATCATAATTATATTATATATATAATATTTAATCATCCATTAAATCATTTTAATCAACCATGACTGTCATTTATGAAAATGGAAGATGTTGTGTTGTGGAGGTAGTGGTCTGCGCAACTCCCTATCAACACATTTTTCTTATTGGATAGAGAGAAATAAATAATGGATAAATAATTAATAAAACAAATCCTTATTGTATTAGTGATTATAATTTCATTATATTTTGTGGATATAATTCGTATTGAATATATATATCAAAGTATAAAAGTTACAAAGATTGGTGTACTTACATTGGAGACTTGATCTTCCCATAGATATTTCCTTAGAGGCAAAGGCCTTGAGATAACTTCTAGAGACTAGAGGCTTAATTATGAGAAAATAAATTCTATCATAGGTAGTGTGGGTAATGGTTTGAGGTAATTTATAATGGGAATAGTAACCATAGAGGGGTGTAAGTTATCCTCTTTTATAAGTGTTTAAAAGGGATCTTTTTGGAATACCATTTACCCATCCTGGATATTACTACACTATTACATGGTCTATGGATCCATTGTTTGAAAATAATAGTTTTTGGAGTGAATTTGGGTTTATAGAGACAGAAAATATTTCTTCAAAACTTGTTTTAAAGATGTTTTAGGGTTTCAAAATTATGTTTTCACATTTTACTATTATACATTAAAACATGGTAACTAATTTTTAACTAAGCAATGTTATCTTCTATTAAAAATATAACATAACACATATAAACATTTTTTCTAGTTCTAAATTTAATCTCTATTTAGTATAATTCAATTTCAAAATATTATAAAATTAAGTTTTATATTAAAATGTCTGATGAGTCAAATTTTTTTTGTAGAATGATGAAATTTTGACCATTACAGATTATTAATATTATTTAGTACTTAATACAAATTAAATAAGGGTTAATAAATTTTTAAATAATTTAAAAATAATATTGGATTCCTAGTTTAATATATTTTAGTTTTATTGATTATCTAAAAATTGCATGATTTTAATTAAAAATTATTTAATAATTTTTTTTCATTATCATGGTAATTAATACTAATAATACAAATATTTACATTATAAATAAATATGAAATTGATATGCTTATCTAATATTGTTTTTCTTAATGCATCTAGGAAATATGTTTTGTTGTATTCAATTTTTAAATGCGATAAAGTCTAATTTTTATCATTAGCATGTAAAAAAATTTTTTATTGTGAAATATTAATTGAGTTTGAAAACATTTGAACACGTGGTTTAAAAATTCAACATACTATTTTAAACTTATTTATATTACTTGTTAAATATTTATTATTTATATTAATAGGTCACATTTTAATGGCTCAAATATTTTACTACTCCCAGAAAACTACATATATACTTAAAACTAACATTACAATTGAAAACATAAAATACCTCATATAAATTTATTTTAGAACACCATTATGACCTTTATCATATCACTATATATATATATTATAAAAATGTTCCACGAATCATGGGTAAAGTAAATATAAAAAAGTGGTGAGCTCATATGCTCAATTTGTGTTTGGATACAATGGAAGCTAATAGAAAAGAAATAATATGGTATAAATGAATGAATATAAAAGAATTCCATATAAATAATCAAATTATCTTAAAACATGTCTATTTATATTATAAATAATCTCATAGTGAAATGGGTTTCAATAATTGATTTCAAATTAATGGAATTCATAATGTCGCGAATCTGAAACTTACCTTCAAGCTATTATGCTAAGAAAACATATATAAATTGGTAATTCCTTGTCCAAATACCAAATCTAATTTGTCTTATGAGATATACCAATGAATCTATGGTCTATGTTGTTTCATTCCCCCCCCCCCCCTTCACATAATAATTCAAATGCATTAATCCAATGAATAAAGAACAAAAGTTAATCAATATGACTGATAAATCAATAACTATTAATATTGGATAAACTATTATACTACATAATAAATACTTCCCCAATTCAAATGGATTATAAAACATCCAAAAAATATGGTAGACTGTTTCATTATAGAATATCCTTAGCATAAAATTAAATAAATGATGATAACATTGATTAAAATACTTTGAAAAGGTCACTTGAATTTTTTTTGAGAATAATATTATTTTCCCTTTTAAATCACTTATTTCATGTATATAATATTTTGAATATATTAAGGAAAAAAATTTATTTAAAAGGGTCCTTATAAACTTGTAATGGATACGTGAAATCAATAAGTGTTTATAATAATGTAAAAGTACTTTCATGTCGTACAAATTAAAAAACATTTCATTCACACTTTTGTTAAAATGTAAAAATGCACCTTGTTTGGAAAATGAAATGAAACAATTGGTAACAATTTATGTAATAAATCATTGGATAATGTTAAAACATTATTTTATATATTCTAATTGAAATATATAAATTGGAGAGTAGGGTTCCCAACCCAGTAGAAAATACAAGGTCGTTTTTTCTTATAAGAAGTATTTCAGCATCATGAGTAAATAATTAGATGAAAAGAAAATGAAAAAAAAATAAATCTTAAAAATAATAAAAGGATAAAAAATTTCATTGGGTTTAAGATATAAATATTAATTAATTCCTCTAATAGAGACTTAAACTTATATAATCCCACATAATGTTGAGATTGTGAAATAACCCATTATCTATAGACTTACTTTCTTCATACGTGTTTTGGTTCAGTAGTTTCATTAATTGTAAATTGATCATGGTTCCATGATATCTAAAAAAAGATAATGATATAAATATAATACATATTAATTATATATTTATTTTTACTAATCCAAAAACACTTATAGATTGAAAAATAAAATACACCAGTCACAAAGATGGTAGGCCTTACATATGGATGAACACTGTTTTCATATTTTTATTGAAGGAATGAAATAAATTTAAATAAAATTTCACCTCTATAGAATAATTATACTATCATATAAATCATATATATTCTTAAAATCTATCCCTGTTATAATCTTTTTAAAATGAATAATAAATAATGAATCACATCGCTTGGTATAAGTGACCACTCGTATGTACGAGTGACGTTATCATCTTCCAACAGATTAGAAGGTAAAAAGGTAGATGTGATATAATAAATACATAAGTAAAATTATTTCTTTAATATCATATATATAAATTATATCCCTCATTATATCCATCCATGTTAGGTGGTTAGGGAAAATGAATTACATTGGTTTGTGAGTCCGTAGTCCGCCATACACATCATCGACAGTTTCATTTTCCATTTGATGGAATAGGAGGGGTATATGTCTTTTTAAATTCACTTAATAACATATCATCATATGAAATAAAAATTAAACATAATTGAATAATATTTGAATAAAGTGGAAGAATAAATAATGTAGAAATACTCGATTATGAATGATACCTCTTCTTTAATCTACCACTTTAGGTTCCAACCAAAATAATTCATAAGATGGTTTTTTAATTAAACCTAGGACACTATGATGTGCTAAGGTATGTAATTAATATATTTTGGTATCTAATTAATGAACCAAAATGAATTTTTATTTTTTAGAGTATATAAGATGTGTTCCCTTTTATATGACAGGAGTTGTGTTTTTTAAAATACCCGCAACTATTCAGTAATGGGAACTCAATTTCATTCCCAGTTTGTAAAATATTTAAAAATAACGGTTTTGATGTAACATATGGTTTTTAAACACCTAAAACACTAAACTATAAACCTATTTTACGAATTTTGTTCCACAAAACTCCAAGGATAATCATTTTTTCCATTTTAGTTTTCACCACAGTAACTAGTTGTTTACCATAGTAGTTTATCCTTTTAGCATAAAAATAAAATGAGATTTTTTAGATAATTTTTACCAATAAATTTTAAATATTATAAAAAATTTATAAAATAGAAAAATATTATTCTTATATAAAATGTATTCTAACACAATACCATATAACGTACAAAACTCATTTTAACAATAATACCAGTAATTAATTTTTACTATATTTATTATTAATTATGAACAAAAAATAAGACGACCATATTTCATAATATTAATTATTATGATTAATAATAGGTAATCCATTTTATAAAATTAAAATTTCATAAGTCTAAGACTTTAAGTTAGAATTAAACTCACAAATGTGGTAAAAAGCGGTTTTGAAAAAAATTATTTTCTTCAGTATAAAAGGTTTTTATATCAATATTAAAATAAAATTGAAAAAAATGAACAAATTTAAATTTATTATAATATTATTAAACTAATTTTACTTTTAAAATAATTTTAAAACAAAATTAAAAAATTAGATGCTTTAAATTAACGAAAATTTTAAATAAAAATCAGTATTTTTTATTATTCATTGAAAAATTATTTTTTGTAAAATTATAAAATAAATAAATCTAATAGAATTTTGACACGTTTATTTTTGAAATGAATTAAAAATTTTAAAATAAATTTTCAAAAAATAGAAAAAATATATATATTTTCCCACATGACATGACAAATCCACTTTTTAGTAAAATAGAGTTTTTAAGCCTACAACTGAATTTATTATTATACCATGGATTGAAAAAGAATTAGATAATGATAAAAAAATTTAGTTCAATATATTATACATAAATTTCATTAAAATAATTCACTTATTGTGATTAATTTAATATATTAACATTAAAAAGGACTGCACACCAAAAAAATTTATGAAAAACATTTAATTTTATATTGAAATTTTTTTATTTTAATTTTGAATAAATTCATAACAAATGAATTTATTTTAAAATTGTATAAACCATATTCTTTTTATTATTCTGTTATTTATACTCACACACTCCAAGTTAATGTATAGGTTATAAAAATATACTATAATATAGTTTGTTTAGATGTGGGTTTGTGTATCCAAAGCAATCAAAATAATTTAAAAAAGAAATATATCCTAAAATATTTAAGTGCATCGTTATACCCACATTAAATTTATTTTCACAGTAAAAATTGATTTACTCCAATACAAAAAAATGAGGATATTTCAATTTATTCACGTTATTGGGTTACTATATAGCTTCTTTGAATTTTTAATTTCTCTAGATATATTTATCCAAAAGAGTAGTCATGTTCCATATAAATTTATTTCTATGATCAAATATTTATACTATTTTTTCTATATGATAAATATCATGATCCCACAGTATGAAATTTGAGTTCAATACAAGTGAAGGGTTAAATATATACATCCTCAAGAGAGACTCATGGAGCACATCACGGTCATGGGAGATATTTGGTGGAAGTAACAAATGAGAAGCTTTTATCCCTACTCAACCAATGTAGAAAGTTCCACATTACCTAGGTCTTATATTTCAATTAATTTCTTATATCATAACCTTCTAAAATGTGGATATTTATATAAATAACTTCTCACAAACATTAAATTCTAGATCATGCTGATGATTGTCAGTGTAACTTTTCAATCAAATATGTGCAGACTTGATGGGTTGTTAAATATCTTTGACCTTATAAACCATTTATTCAACTATACCACATCTAATTATCTTTATTTATGCAACCTCATCACACAATGTTTTATTTATACACTACTTCCCATATAGGTCCTCATAAGGAAGAATTTGAATTCTTATTTAAAAGATATTTTTTTGGAAAACTAGATCAGAGGATGGTGTTCATCCCAACTAGATTTAAATACCATTAAGAAGATTTATGAATAACCTATAGGGTTAATATGGTTTTCTTATAATGACTATCTATCCAAATATGATAAGTAGTACTGAAACATAACTCTATATCCAGAGACCTCTAAATTCTTCACTAGAATATTGATATGATCCCCAGATGACAATTAGATATAACAGAATGTGGTACTCCATGAAACCTTACAAATTCATTAATGTATATAATGTAAATTTGATAAATAAAGAAATATTATTTTCTATATATTAGGTGTGCTAAATTCATAGGGTAGTCAAGTACAACTCATATTTCATTATGGGATTTTGATGTTTTGGGGAGACAGATGACAAAATCAATGGTGATGTCTTCACATTCACATTTTGGTGTGGGTAAGGCTTATAAAACCCCCTATAAATTTTCCTCTTATCCCTGACATATGAAAATAATATTCAACAATATACATGCTCACAAATATCGCTTTACATTTTTTTTCACCAGAAATACTCTTTTAGATCTATATACATATTTGTACTTCTAGGATGAATAGAGAATGATGAACATTGAAACTTATCCAAAATCACCATTAAATCTAGTATGGATGTAGTGTATACATTATTGAAAAAAATTATCAATATATCTTAAATAAATATAAACATAGGAACATTTCTCACCTTCTTCTGCAGCTCCACACCTTCTTTCTATGTCTCTTTAATCATAACATGGATAGATTTATGAAACATTATTTTATCAAGAATATATTTATCCCATTCCTTAAACATACTAAGATAAATCATATGAAAATCCATAAATTTGTTTATTTTGTGACCCACATCATAGATAACCTAGAATTATCTTTATAATTTATTACATACCCCACCAGGCTTAAATTTATCACGGTGGTAATGTATCGATAAATAATAATATCTGATGAACGATGTCCATATTATTTTGTTCATATTAAACTAATTATTTTTAAATATAAACTTCCAACTTTTATAATAAGTATATATATCTAAACTTACCCTATAAATATAATTTCTCAAATTCATTACTTCTCAAATTACCCTAGATAATTCCAAATCATGCGTCAAGTAATTTTTCCCATGAACTTTAAATTGTATGAGGCATAATATATCATATTATCATTGTTTATATGTACACACCCCATTATATTATTTATTTAATAATTGTAGATCACACAACCTTATCCTCTTAATGGAAGTGTAAGTATAGTCACATTAAAAAACATTCACTTCAGTTCATTGAAATATTCTTCACATTCATCTATCCATAAAAACATAACCCACATCATAGTTAACTTTGTGTGTGGATTAAATAGTCATGATAAATATCTCACAAGGCATTGGTAGAATCCACATAACCTATGAAAACTATTATTTTTTATTGTGGTTGGTTTTACTCAATTCTCAATAAAATTCATCATTGAAGGATCTACTTGTATACCATCACTTGAGATTATTTTTTCCATGAATGAAACTCACTGAGGAAAAAATTCACAGTCGATAAATTTATCATAAAAATTGTCCTTCTAAAGGGTCGTCATAATAATTATTGAAAATTATTAATGATCATTATTTATCTTTTAATATATGAGAATTTCATTTTAATAGACTACCACAAACTAATCAATTTAATCTATAAAGACTATATTCATTAAATATGTGAAGTTAACATGATCATTGGTAATCCCAGATGGAATTATTATAAATTTAGAATTACCATACCATTTATTGAAGATTGTATTGGGTCTATAATACTTATTTATCTTTAATATATTATATCCAAATTGAATATAAATATTATAAAAATAAAGATATCATAGTAATTGATCAAATAGATCATCTATACAAGGTATAATATACCTTTTTCTAATAGTGATATTGTTATATTCCTAATATTAAATGAAAATATGCATTGAACCGTATTTATTCACAACAAAAAGAATAGGTGTGACCCATAGAGAAGAGATAGGTTGAATAAATCCATTAAATTGATTCTCTTGGAGTTTCTTCTTAAATTAATTCCACTCAATTGCATCCATTATATATTGTCTGTCTGAAATAGGTCTTTCACTAGGTATGATTTCAATTGAAAACTCAACATCACATTTTTTTGGAAGACTGGACAAGTCCTAAGTAAACACATTAGTATATTTCAAAAGAATATGAACATTTTTTATGTTTAGTTTCTTCAATAACATTTTAAAAAAATATACCTCATGAAAAGGTATCAAAATTAACATAATGGAATTAATTTCTTTCATAGGTTCATCCTCACACTGATAAGTGGTTTAAGGTTAATTTCCAATATTGAATGGAACATACCTTATTCAAAAAAATGATATGGGATCTATACAGGGAGATCCAATCTATACCCAAAATTACATCAAATTCAATTAGATTATTAACAATAAGATTGAAAAGAAGAGCCATGCCCTAAAATTATATTGGTGAGGAGTTATAGAATTGATATATGGTCATATTAGAATTATGATTATTCACCACCAACTCAATATATAATTTTTTAGGTGGTGATGTGATACCCTTATAATTTATTCAGATATAAAAGAGTGGGTAGAAAAATAATCTACTAAACCATTTTTATTCATATAGTCAATGATAAGTGTACCATTCCCCACCTCTCGAGGTATATCTACGTTTTTTTAGTAATTTCATGAGATTTAAATTTTACCCTTATCTCCTTTTATAGTAAGTTCCCTTGATGTTTGGGTCATTGGTTTAAATATTTACCCATATCTATATAATAAAAGAATTGTTCTTTGTGGGATTAACCCTTACACTTTAATTTTTGAGAATGATGTCATTTTTATACAATTTGAGGAAACTCTTTTTCCTTTTAAGCATATACTGAGGTGTTTCTTTAAAAATTTATTACATCTTGTAAATTACCCTTTATATTCTTTCCCTTATCCATTTTTCTCTCCACCATCCTCTTATTCTATTACATACAATCAAATCCATAAGACATGGATAGTTATTTTTGTTTCTTAATATCACTTGATACTATATCCTCATATGTTTGTATTTTTCAAGAGAGTATATTCATTCAAATAATTATCATAATCTCATGAAAGAAACTATCCATATTGTTCTTTAGATTACAAACAATGTCCACATAATTCCTTTATAACTTTATAAAGTTATCTTCATTCATAGAAACATTTTCCTTTTTCTATTATCTTAGACTCAAGAATTGTCTCTTCATATCTACTCAATGATTGTGAGGAAAATATTTTTTAATGAAAAGTTTCATAAAGTATTTCCATTCCACACATTCTATTTCCTATTCATCTATAGAGTTTTGAATCAATGAAAACCATATATTTTAATCAACTTAGAGATGATATAATACCATGAAAAAATTCCCTTTCATTACATCCCAAAGAGAGAAATACCTTATCAAACAAACATATCCATTTATCAGTAAGAAATGGATTTGTAGTCAAATTAAATTATATAGGTTTTTGATGAATGAATGAGTCTATAATTTTTATACCATATTTTGGATTAGAAGGCTATACGGGTAAGGGCATTGGTTATAACCATATTCACCCACCCCAATAGAGTTATGATTTATTTAGCTACTGCTGAAGTTGTAGCTCTTGCTTCATTATATTATCCATGAGGGAAATCAATTCATGGATCATGTGGATTATGAATTTTTCATTCCCTCATCTATGAGCCATTTATAAACAATAGACTAAAATTTATTAGATTATATCATTATGAATCATAAAGTATAATTTCCAAACTAGTGAAATACATAACATAAATTTTAAAATTTACGCACAAATTATATCAAAATCATAAACATTGATTATATGAGAAAGTATTCAAATCATAAAATTATTTTCAAATACTTAATAATGTTTAGTAAATAAAATGTGTATTTTGATAAACATATCCCCCTAGAGTATCAAAACTAGTACGCAGTAAGGGTACACTCACCGGGTACTAGAGTGATGGAAAACAATATACTCAAACTAACTAATTTTTGGGTTATTACCCTAAGATAAACATATAATAATACCACATCTGATTTTAGTATCAATAAATGGATTTATTTCTAAGAAAACTACATATCTATACCTTACCAAACTTTGGGAATCTATACTTAGATGTATCCTCAATGATAATCATGTGGTGAAATTCCCTAATCTATGTATTCATAAATATAGTTCACAAAGTTTCTACTGCACTTAATTTTATAAAAACAAAAATGACACCAACCCTAGTAGAATATAGTGTATGGTTTATTTATTACTTTGTTACGGAATACAAGTGATCTTTTCCAAATGTTTAAATATTTTAGTAGTCTTATAAAACTAGATACATACATGAAAAAAAGTATATTTGAAAAAATAAAATACAACATAGTAATTTATTTTAAAACACCATTATTCCCTTTAGCATATCCCGAAAAATCAACCACAAAACACTTACTAGAAACTTGAGGAAATGAAACATAATAAAGTTGTGTGCTCTGATCCTGGGTAAGGGTATGCATATATTAGAATCTAACAAGGAATGAATAATATAGAAGAAATAAAATAAGAATCAAATAATTCCATATAAATAAACACATGGCCCTGAAACTTATACATGTATATTTCAAATCATCAAAGAATCACATGTATATTAATAAATGATTTCATAATGATTTAATAGATAGTGTCAGACACCGTAAAATTAACATTGATTCTTTAGAAGAAGGCATATTATATAAATGGTTAATTTCATGAAAAATTAATCAATATAGTTTTTATCATAATACCTAATTATGAATACAAGTGATAATTAATTTCATTCACCATCCATCACATGATAAGTCCAATGCATTCATCTTTCTAAAAAACAACACAACATAATCAACATGCCTTAAAATAACCAACGATCTACATTGGAATAACTATAATATAGAAGAATCAATACTTCCCATAGTAAAAGATATTATATACCATCCCATGAAATATGGATAATTTTATCATTATATTATATATATAGTATAATATTCAATAAAGGATATTTATATAGATGAACATACTATAAAAATATCACTGGATAATTTCATTAGTAAAATACCCCATACCCATTTAAATAAAATTTTTATAGACCAAAATATTTCCCAAATGTTAAGGAATTTTTTTATTTTAATATAACCTTGTAAATTTTTAATGTATTCTTCAATGTGGTTATATTTCATGGTGGATAAAAACTATATTCTTGTTACCTAAGTTAAAAAACCTTCTTTTCAAGGTTTGGTAAAAAAGTCAAAAAGTTCATGGTTTGGAAAAAATTTTCCTTTTAAATCTTTTTTTAAAAAAGTAAAACATGGGTTAAAATGACTTTAATAAATCATTAAATATTTTTAAATTTTCATTTTATACAATTGAAGTAAAATATGGACATAGAAGATAAATATTCCAAAATGTGTATAAAATAAGATAGTTTGTTTTCAGTAAAAAAAACTTTTCAGTATCTAAAATATATAAAGAGAGAGAATTAAAATTGAAAATTTAATTTATATAAATAACTAAATGATAAAAAAATATTATATCTAACATTGAAATATCAGTTAATTCCCCCAAAATATACCTTAACATGAACAATAGAGAATAATGATGAGATTGTGAAATAAACCCTTTACTCTGGCCAAACTTCTTGAATATGAGTTTAAAACACCTATATAATAAATAAGTATTTATTAAAAGTATTTTGATGCACAAAAATCAGATATATCATACCATATATTATTTCCATATAATATTCTGTCACGTGTTTATTGAAAATTATTTGTTAAACGCACATTTTCTTGAAATGGCTGGTTTATTTTTTATATATGTATTTTTTCAATAATTTTTGTTCTTTGTAGATTGATCATGGTTATAGAATATAAATAACTATATTCATGAAATAAATATTATATATAATAATTATATATCTATTTATGGAAATCATAAAATGATATAGGTAAAAAAATTAATTACACCGTTCAAGGACGCGATAGGTTGCACGTATGCATGAATGATGTTTTCATTTCCAGGTGAATGAAAATAAATAAAGGAAAATAATATTTAAAAATTAAAGGATCATTATTATATCACATAAATTATATATACTCATAAAATTCAACATTTTAATAATCCATGTAAATATAAAATGAAACATGAATCACATCGCTTCCTGGATATGGGAGTCCAAACATTTTCATGAGCGATGTTAACATTTTCAAAAATATTGGAAGGTAAAAAGTTATATGATATATTATAATTTTATGTGTATAATAATTTCATAAATATCATATAGATACATTACATTCATCTTTATATCCATCCATGAGAGGTAGTGATGGAAAACAAATTTCATCGGTTCTTGATGCGGTAGTCCACTATACACACAATTGAAGGTTTTGTTTCCTATTTAATGGAAGAGGAGAGGGATATGAGTTATGAAATTAAGATAATAAGTATCAATATTTTTAATATTATGGTTTTATTATTTCATCACAATTTAATTTTATTTAAAGGAGGTGGTATAGGAAATAAAAAATGCTCGGATAAGAATGATACATCTTCTTCGGACAACCTTTTTTAGTCTGCACCAAAAGGATTAATAATAGGATTTAAAAATTAAGAAAAGGACCCTAGTATGTGAAAATATAATTAATGAATATATTATGGTAGTTATTATCTAAATAAAAATTCTAATTAAGTGTGGACTGGTTAAGAGAGGGGGTTTCCATTATAAGTGGGAAAGATTGACATTTATGTAAATAATAAAAAATATTCAATAATGGTAATACAATGTCAATAAATATTAATAAAAAATTATAAATAAATTATTTTATAGGAGATAATTTATATAAATAACTCCACCACTAATCAATAATTTTTTTTGACATGTTATTTTCTTTATCTATATGGTTACTCACTTTTACCATTTTAATATTAACCATGGTAAATAGTTTTTTCACCATTGTAATTTACCATTCAAGAATAAAACTAAAATGAAACCTATAAGATAATTTCTAACCAATAATTTTAAATATTAAATTAAATTTATCAAATTAATAATATTATTTATTTGTAAAATAAACTTTAATACAAGAACATAAAATTTACAAAACCTAGTTTTATCTTAAACAACAATTATTAATTTTTGTTGTATTTGATGTTCATTATAAAGAAAATTAAGTGGAACATATTTAATAATATTAATTATTATTATTATTGAAAATATTTAATCCATTTTATCAAATTTAATTCATATAAGTTAAATGTTTTAATTTAATATTAAACCCACAAATGTGTCAAAAGCAGTTTTGCATAGAAAAAGTTTTCGTATGTTTAAAAGATTTTTATATCATAATTCAACATAAAATTGAATAAAATGATATTAATTGGATTTATGATAATAAAATTTAACTAATTTAAATTTAAAAACATTTTTAAAACAAAAATGCATCTTTGAAAATTCTTTGAATGAAAAGTTATTTTTTAATAAAAATCAGTATTTGTCACTATTCATAAAAAATCATCTTTTCAAAAAAATTCTTAAAAAGTTAGTATAAGACAATTTTCAAAATTTTATTAAAAAATTATCTATATTTTTTCAAATAAATTATATAAATGAGGAAAAAAATATTTTTTAAAATAATTTCACAAAATCTGACCAAATCTGTTTTTAGAAAAATATCGTTTGAAGCATAAAACTGGATTTATTTTTACACCATGTATATAAGAAAATATTATATGAATTATAAAACATGTTTTGAATATATAATATATAAATATATTTCAAATAATTCATAAATAGGGATCAATTTATTTTATTAAAATGAAAAAACATTGGCCACATTATTTTTTTTGTTCTGAAAACCATTTCTTTTCCTTTCAAATGATTTTTTCATTTTAAATCAATTGATAATAACTGAATTTATTTTATAAATGTTTAAAATATATAATTTTTATAATTTTTCATTTATATTCATATAATATAATTCTAATGATATGTTATAACAACATATTATATTACAATTCATTTAGACTCAGGGTTCTGTGTATTGCAAGCTATGAAAGACACCAAAAATGAAATAGACCATAAAATATCTGTGTGTTTTGTGACACATTATTCCACTTACATAAATTGAATCGTCAAAATTCTTATTACTATAAAATAATGAATGTTTGTATGGTACTGAAGAAATTACCAAAGGGAAGAAAATATTCCCACAATCACTTTAAAAAGGACGGAATAATTCTTGAAAGTCTAAAAAAGTTAATGGAATAAAACTTAGATTAAATCCTCCGAAGAAACATTAAGGAATTAAATTACATAAATAATTTAGTGTCCCATGTACCATCACCGGTAAGGGTTCAAAGACCACATGAACCACGAGCCACTAGTACACGGAATGACCTGTGAGGTGCTGGCCCACGGAGAAATGGCCAGCTAAAATAGGTGATCAAAAATAGTATTGCTGAGGGAATCAAGTGCGCGAAGGCTGAATGTATACCACCTCGTGAACATATTAGTTTGTAGATGAAGAAAACCGGTAGGGTTCCGCGAACCATGACTCACGAACCACAGCCTCCGCAAACCCCAGTTGATCGAGTCTTCCATCGGTCAAGATATATCTTCATGGGCTTCCGCAAATGGTGATTCATTCCCATAGATAAGAATGCCCCAATACTCTATAAAAGGAGCACATATGTAATTGAGAACGAATGTATGAATAAATCTCCAAGGGGAAGCCATAGGTTGGAAGTGAGTATTTAGAGAAGATTTATGCTACAGTATCAAATCATCGACATAGACCAAATTTCGAATAATGTTTTCCACAGGTACAACTAGCCATGAACCATAAAACAAAGTAACATAATAAAAATGGGGGGACCATGAACCTAATTGGTTAAATAGTGAACCACATATTCCTTGAAGATGAACTACCCACAAGTGACAGTCCCAAGGAACATCCTTCGATATGGTGCCCTACAAAGTGTATCACTATACAGATTTAATCTGGCTCCGCATACTGCATCAGTATGCTAATTGAACCCAAAGAGGCATGAAAGAATGTATTTGGGACTGCTTACCACTGTGGTGGATGGTGTTCCATGCCCGAGCCCGTACACTACTTCAGTATGCAGACGACCCCCTTACCCGCATACCAATATGGTATGCGGACCTCCCCAATCCCGTGTAAGAAAAAAAGCGCGGAATGGGGTATTTTAAAGTATTATTTCCTCCGGCTCCAATATCACCCTCGTTGCTATCTGATCCTCTATATATCTCCATGAACTAGTCCCCTAGAACTAGAGAAAAAGCCTCCTCCAGAGCAACTAGACCCGAGTAATCAGATCATCGGGCACATCACCATTCCCCTTTGAGTATACATACTCACGGTAAGTATAGTCATGAAGGATCTACCCACAATGGTTTAGACTCCAGGAATGTTTGTTATTATAAATTCCCATGGTAACCCAGAGTCCAACATAGGGACCCTAATGTAAACCCCATCATTCTAGGGATTAAGGTTGATCACTTTCTTTTCCATTCAGTGAGGAATTTTGACCAGTCAAAGTAGTTATGTTTTCTTCTCCTTTTGATCAGGTCCACACTCATCTCCCTTCTCAAAACATGTTTTGTGGCACTCTCACTAAGTTAAGTCCCCGATCTACCATAGTCTGAGCCGCACAAACTCTAATTCTATTCCACATTAAAAGGTTCATCGCTCCATGCCCTCGCCCAAGGTCGCCCCGACCTCTTCCTTCATAGGTCTTCCATCTCCCATCTGCAGGAGAGGAGGTGTGTGGTTGGTTGGATCAATCACACCCTCTTTTTTCCCACACTGAGTACGACACTTGTGAGCTTGGAGACATGTGATAACCCCAATTTCCACATGACCCTGCAATTCTAAACTACAAGAAATCTGATTCTTCATCAAACCAGGATACGTAGGATGCCTTCTTGAAGGCCCAAGCTCAAAAGGGTTCCCTTCCAAAAGGGTCCACTCAATCATGACCTCTTAAATGGTAAGCTTCCATGCGTAATCCCGAACAATATGAACTACGTGGGTTCTGATTCCTCTCTAGAGTATACATTTGAAACCCATATTTTAGGTCTGATCCCAAGATCAAGTCACCTCTCGTCCTCCCTAGATAATGATAAACTCTAGAGTGACTTATTGTATGTCTTAAGTCATAATTACCTATGTAGCATACAATCCATGTATTCTTATGACGATCCTAAAAACCATGGGTGGCCCGTGGAAACATGCTTTGGGAATACACCAAGGATTCACGAACATATAAACACAACATAAGTTTATAAGAGAGACTCAGAATAGGAAATAACCCCCCCCCCAAAATGGGTACAATGATACCGACTTCCCATCCTCTTGACTAATGTAGTCCTTAATTATCATTAGCCAAATAATCATCCAATAGGTGCCTACCTTTGGAAAGAAGGTCGGTGAATCATGGATACCAGGGTCTTTGGGTCTTTAAAGTTCCATAAATAAACCCGTTGGAGACCATCTGAGGAATTAGTATCCTGAGAGGACTGATTTCTCAAGTACTTGACCCCTTGAAATCACCCACAAGGACCATTTTACTTTGGTACCTCTTTCGCAATATAGAAGGGGTAAACTAACCAGTCCCTATGGGATTAATCCAATCCTACTTTAATAGGTGATGACACAGATCAGGTTGAAACAAAATAAATGGTAAACTTGATAGAAGACTGTCTAAACAATAATATATGTATGAGGATCCTCGTCAGACCATTTTGTGGTCACCCCAAAAGTCTAACCTCGAGTTGAAACAAAAATGGTGAACCCGATGTGAATACTTAACCAAGGTGGTAGTCGCACCCCACTCAAGCCCCTTCGACTGAAAATAAGAAAAAAGAGAGGGAGGAGGCTGAGATGAATCATCAAATATGTATATTTTCTAAATAATGATACTTTGACAGAGTTTTTTGGTCTATATTTCATATATGTATATTAGAGGTTCTTCCAGAGCAACCTTTGTTCCAAATAAAATCCTGACGACCAAATAAACACGCACATCAATGACCCCACAGGCTGTCAGGGCCCATATGAAGAGTAGGACCCCCTTTCCTACCCATAATCTTTAACACTGGGTATACAACATACAGATAAATGAGTTCCCAAAAAATGGTACTCTCCCCATAGTGAAGGCCATGAGATAAGCCCTCTACTCTGCGAAGCCTCACCAATTTCCTCCTCTGCCGTGACAGCCACCGCAGCACAAGATGGCCCCGATTGTGGTCTCAAACCATTTCGAGAGCTTGTACTGGGAAAATTACAATGAGTACCTCCCTTATATTGGGGTGGTAGATGAATTCAATGATGAAAACTTCATATCTACTACACATGAGTCCAACTGAAGGGCCCTTTCTAGAGAGAGTTTCCGTCAACACCGGGTGACTGAGTCTCCTCATGCAGAAGTGGACCTTATGTTGAGCAAAACTATTAAAGTCCATGAGACCCAGGCCCCATGGGCGACTTGGGAATGGGGAAAATATATATTCAGTAACACACCATCACCCTAGTTCCTGAGGATAAACTTCTATATAGAAATGTGGAAGCTTTCAATGGTAATATGTATAACTAGTTCCCCTCCACTCAAGCCCACCACAAAAATTGGGTAGCACAATATGAGCATGTGGGAATTCCTACTAGTTCTCACCTGTCCCGCTATGCAGACAGAGTGGAAAACAATATGCATATAATGATATCTGTCAATGTAAATCAAGCATGTCATCCAAATAGGATGACAACTAGCTACACTTAAGAAAAATTAACTACCAATTCATATCAAGACTACCATCAAAATTAGAAGGAAAGTAAATATGAACAGAGTAAAAAAATTTGTGGATGGAAAAAAATCCCATGATATAAGTACAGCAGTAAGAGCGCAGATGAAAATCCCTGCCCATAAATTTGAATTCCATCAGTCAAATACGTTGGAAACAGGAGAATAAAATTTGTGGAAGACTCATTCCTCTGTCCTGGAACCAGAAACTGCCAATATCTACTAGAAACCCATGGAATACTAGAGTTGGCACAAACTCTTACTCCGATATCGGAATAGGCCTTCAAACCCATTCCATCCAAATATGTATCTCAGCACATAATTCCAATGATAGAAGATCAGACGTTGATCCCATTCCATATCATCCAAAAATGAAAAAATATTATTGCATCAATGGAAAATGTGATAAACCAGGCCCATGACCCAGTTTCCTTGAACAAAATGACTTAGTCACAAAATGGTTCAGTCACTCTAGAGCACTTATGTATTCCAACTCTAGTCCAAGAGGACCGACAGATATATTCCATGATACACGGACAACCGTATTTGGAAAAAATACCTATTCCAACTAGGGGAAACTTGTCCAACGTAGTGTAAACCCCAAGGCTAACATATATACCTAAAAAAACTCATGATGCCCTATAGCATATCCCAACAACATCATGAGACCCAACTAGAGAGGGACCCATATATGAAGGTCATTACCAACTGCAGGTGGCCCCGGGTATCTGTAAGAGAGAACTCAAAAAGAATATGTGCCAAAGGCAACCGGAAAATGAAGAGCACATACATGATACTACTATAATAGAAGATGGGGTTCTTGATTCCCTCAAAAATATATCAATAAAGGCTCAAGACCATGTCAGTACATTACTAAATTTTGGAAGTGGATGTAGTTTCAAATTAAATCCCTTCAATATTGCTTCCAATAGCTCTGAAGGTCCTCCCTATAGCAGCCACGAGGGATCACTCCGTGGTCCAGGATTGATCAATCATGAGAGCCTCTCTACTGATACATGTCAGGGTAGCCCACCCCAAAACCTGACGATCCAATAGAAATGAGTTTCTGCACTTACTATCATCTTCCCTAATGGTCCTCCCCAGGGTATACGTTGTATATATTCTTCTCCCTGATGTCGGACGTTGAGTCATTATGGTAGTCCTCACCATGATGATAGTCATTGCAAGGTTCCTCCATATAATGTAAGTTGTTGTAAAGTCCCTCACCATTGTAACATCAAGCCATGAGAATATCCTCCCCTCATTAAAATACATCTTGAAGGCCCTCTCCATGATGTACGCTATAGAAATTCTCCCTTCTTCCAGGTATCAAGTTGAGATGGTACTCCTCACCATCATAGCAGTCATCAATAAGGTCCTCCCCTCAGTGACATCAAGCTGCAAGAAGGTCCTACCCTCACTGTAGCCTACCCTGAAGGTCCTTCCTAGGGTATAAGCCATAAAGTCATTTCCCATAGTCTAGCATCAATTTTAAATGGTAGAACTCTCCATTTCATCACCAATTGCGAAGTTCCTCCCCACAATTAAAATTTATACAAATAAGAACATCCTCCCCTTGCTAAAACAAATTTGCGAAATCCCTCATATGCAGAGGTGCTCAAAATGATGGAGTCATAATTATCAAACACTCTATCAATGATAAGTGGTATTCTTTCTCAACTAGATAATGGTCTGGGGCCAGGCTCATATTCAAAGCCACCCCTATGCCGTTCACATGTCAATGAGGCTCCCACCTGCCTGGCTATTTGGAACAAAATTATTAAGAAGCAGTCAAGATGATCATATCAAGTAGAGGAGTCCCCAGAAGAACAACATCATGACATGTTTCTCCTGAAAAGACGACTAGATAAGTATAAGATACTAGTGATTTATTGGCCTACAACCACATCCTATTTTGACATACCAAGGGTGTTGTCTAGAGAATGTATGCATGAAATTTGCCTCAATATATGGATGAATTTTCACCAGATAAAAGAAGTATTCTTTCCCTACTAATGGTATACAAAACATGTCAACATGTTAGGGGGGAATCACCATATAATCAACCTGGAAGCCCTCCCATATGAATTGTAGTTTCGATTAGAATAGAGAAAGGAAAACCTTGAAGTATCATGACTCCATGCACTACACATGTTGCATCGCCTCATTGGAGACACCTCAACTAGAGTTCATATTCAGGGATGGGGAGAACATGGAGCTCTACACTTCACCCTCGTCCTGTATACAAAACCCCATTGGAAATGACATCTTGCAATTTCATTACCCAAAGGCAACAGTCAAATGAAATATCTTCTTAGGAAAGATGGGATAATCAACAAAAATTTTCCTAAAGTAAGTCTCAAAAACGTCAGGTCCGAAGAGATCATGCCATCACAAAGATTCTAAGATAGGAAACCAAAAATATCTAGGAGGATTCATATATAAGGTAAGTCAACCAATAAGCAGTGATCATGTCTTCAAAGGCCCATAAATGTCATTCAGGTCCAATTCTATACTCGGCTCACACCCGCATGAGAGTGTATGAAATCAAAAAGGTTGTAATAGTAGTGGATACCTCAGAAATGTGGGAACAACCCGAACCTGTAGGGATGGGGGGATTTTTAACTCAAAATGCCCCCATAATAACAACAAATCTAGGCCGTAGCGCATCAATGTAAGAACTCGAACAAGCCCAGCACATAGGGTTGGGGCATTTTTACCTCATGTTCCCACACAGTGGGCATCTATCTTCTCCCGTATTAGAAGAACGACGAGCAGAGAAGTCACCCATTCCACCTTGTCTCATAGTTCTCACCCTTTGAGACAGAGGCGCATTAAAAGGTCTGATTAAGGCAATTTTTGGGTCCACCATATCCTATAATCCTAAAGCATACCGCAGAATGGATGGTGAAAGTCCAATAAATGACACAAAAATCCTTCCTACCATTTAGCATCGGGTACACCACCCCAAATGTGGTATGCATCATTGAATTTGGTAAACGTAAACCCCACATATCTCGTAGGAAATGACACAAATAGAGAAGATGAAAAGGAATATGGTTCCCTTCTATATGAATATCACACCAAGCCTGATGGTGTGCATACCCGGAACCAGAGAGTAGTCCAAAATTTGGGTGCCCCCTCGGTTAATTCTTAATTAACTTCGGCACAAAAACCCAAAAAGGGGAAGACTAAATCCATGGTCTTATATGATCCACCTCCTCCACCCCCGGAGGATGTGTCCCTCACTCTCGAGGAACGATTCTCCAAGTAGGTTGAAGAAATGAAAGAGCTTATCAATATTAATGTTGAGCTCTGTCGAGGGAGCTATTTTTTTGGATTTGTTCTCCCTGCAAAATTTTATCTGGTAAGCCTAGAAGAGGTTACCTTGCCATAGGCTATCATCCCGGTAAATGAAGTCAACCTTGGAGGCCCATTGAACCAAGTGTTGGGACCTTCAACCTACTTAAACCCGACCCCATAAGGACATCAAGACTTCCCCCTAATGGGAAGTCATCCAAAATATATTCAGGTAAATCCACAAAGGATACCCCCATCAAGGTACCCACCACAATTTCCAGCAGCATCGACCCACCGAGCTTTGTTAACTACTACACCGACCCAAGATCAAGCCTAGAAGGACATGCAATAAGGGCTCATGAATACCATCTAGCAACTAACAGCACGACTAGAAGCCATGGAGGGGTCGTGCACTCTGATACAACTAGAGGGAAAACCCTATCCTGAGTGGGTGAACAGTGTTCCGCCACCGTCGAACATTGGAAACCCGATATTCCCAGTGTTTAATTGCTTAGGATACCTAGAACAACACCTAATGCACTATGTCTCTTACTGTTACCCCATGATGGGAACTCCAATGAAACAATAAGTTGTAAAAACCAGATGATTCATGTGAACCCTTCTAGAATCAGCCTTTATATGGTATACTATCTTTTTAACTAACTAAATCACCTGTTGGGAGGACCTTCGTGATATTTTCTCTTACAGTTCATTTCAACGCTACCTAGGTCAATGGTCACTGATCTCATGAACTGAAATAAGCAATAGAATGAAAGAGTCTCAAACTTCATTGCTTTATGGAAATTTCTGACTTCTTCCCCAAACTGCATGATTCCCCAAGATGAAATTATCACCATGTGAATCGATAACCTTTATGATGAATTGAAAACACCGATCATCCCAGTGAAGTACATAAGTGGATTCTGAGATTTCTCTACCATTACTCAAAGGAAATAATAATCCGTTTCGAAGACCAAACTTAAGTCCTTAGTGGCCCCATCATCCTCGAGAAAAGAGAGAGGAAAGATGAAGTGGATTCTGTCATTCTTATTCCACCCCCGGCACCAGCTCCAATTGTGAGGCCTCCACTAAATCGTGCAGGACCCTTGGGACACCAACAACCACCCCAACCTCAGAATTATGAGAAAAGGGGTGCTAAAATAAATATGTTTTAAGAACAAATAAATAAATTCTACTCATTTCAAGATAACTAGGTCCGCAGCTACTTCATAGACACCATGAATTGCAACTTTCTCTAGCTACCAGAGCCAAATCATGCCAATGAAGTGGGTCTCAATGTCTGTCTAAATTATTGTCCATATCACAGGATACTAGGAATCACCATACAGTAATTCTTCGTCTTAAATGATGACCTACAAAATCTGGTGTATTCTGACCAAGTCTGGTTGATCCCACCTCCAACACATGTGGTGTATGTTTCCACCTCAAACTCAAGAATGGAAGAGGAATGAAAAATAATTTCTAGTAAGTAGGAGAAATTTTTTTACAATTGGATGACCTAGAAAATAGTCAATCTAATTTATGGAAACCTCCAGGAATATTTGAAACAACCAACTATGGCCCCAAATATCCTTATACAATACAATCATCATCCTCATCCTCATAGTCCTATAACGGCTATAAGGGAATAAAGTAGGATAAAGAAGGCGGACTACCACCAAATCCAAATCTAGTTCATAAACTTTCAGACTTCATGCTAGAATACTTGGTTTAATGAGTGCTACCCCACCAAATCGGACAACAGACACTACCCCACCAAAGGGTACAATGGGCACCGCCCTGCTAAACAACACCATCGAAAGGAGGCAGTTAAACAGAAACATTGTCAGATAAAGAACTGGTCTTCAGCTCCATCAATTTCATTCACTTGATTTACCCTTTATCTAATGATGATTATGTCCATGAAATCAAATTCCCCATTCCCAATAGGAAAACTGGAGAAAGATACTATAGAGGTCGAGGGTTTCCTGGAAGGCATGGTTGTGGTAGGATTCAAAATTCTCAGCCACACCATAACTCAAACCATTAACATCGCAAAAACTCACAGAATGAACCTATGTAAGAGACAACGAGAACTTTAATGCTCCTCCACCAACACCAAAAAAAATTCAAGACAAGTTATCTTGGAGTACCCATCAGAGGAAGAAAAAATATCGAATAATCCATGGCATACGGGCAAACTAGTTTGTCTGAACCTGAAAAGGGCAGCAGTGCCACCATCTCTTGTCACAGAGGCCAGACCATCTATGACCAAATCTAAATCTCATAAAGTTTCTATGAATGAGTAAGCTCAAGCCGGGAAGCATCGACCTTTGGAGTATAAATATGATATTATAAAGTAGTTGTCTTTAGTACCATGAAAGATACCAATCCTAGATGCTTTGAGTCTATCCGTGGACCATAGGGAGGCACTGATCAAAGACCTACTAGGTATCTAGGAATTCGATGTCGAAGTAGCATCAATTGAGTTCTACCAGACGAGGACCAATCCTTTATAATGTCACGCTATCATCTCCATAAAAAATAGGGATAAAGACTCCATCATGAAAGGATACATCAAGGACTCATATGTTTCTGAAAAGATAAATGGAACTAATGGCCGAAGAATTTTCATCGACAATGGCTCTAGAGTCAACCTCCTCCCACTGTGAATGTTGTTTCAGCTGGGCTATGAGGAAGAGAGTTTGACACCCTACATGACAACTCTACTAGGATATAAAAAAATTTAGAAGAATCTATTAGGACGAATCAAGTGTAAAACTGGGAATTGAGACATCATATCAGATTCTGTGTTATTGGTAGTGAGGAAAAGTACGACCTTTAAAGTCCTGTTAGGGAAGCCCTTGCTGCATCAGCACGATGAAATTCAATCATCATACCATATGTGTGACAAATGTTGTGATAATGAGAAAACAAAACATTTCATGCTGATAAATCCCCATTTGAGTCATGTGTGTCACATTACATCAGTGTAGGGTTCTAAGAACTGGAAGAGAAACAGTCTTTGGCTAATGAAATTGACTGGATTACTATCCTGAATGGATTGGAAATGGCTCCTGCTGACCCCCTCCAGCAGCTTTGGGAAGAGTATGTATTACCCATCAACCAAGTTGAATGTATAAGTTCAAGCACGGATACAAAATCAATTTTCTTCATGATTTCTATCATGTCTGCCAAGTAAAAAGACATGGAAGAGTGGGATGAATCATATAATTCTAGAAAAAGAACTACCAAAGATGCTCCAAACCCATCCTCCTGACATCGAATTGCCCCTTCATTACACACTAATGGAAACGATGATTTCACTCCCAATATTAGAGAGTTCATCTCGAGAATCCTCTCTCTATTAGAAGAAGAAGATGGTGATGATGAGGATGATATATAAGAATAGGAATATAAAGTCCTCAAAGATTCCCCTCCCACACTCAAAGAAGGTGTATCCACCAAAACGATGAACTTAAAGAGATAGACATGGAAAACATAGATGACCCGCAGCCCAATACGATCAATGTGGATATGCCTATATAAGAGAAAAAGATATATACATCCTTCTTAATGAAAAATCAAGATGTGTTTTCTTGGAACTATATATAAATTCTAGACCTCAATCTTGAGGTCACCACTCATCATCTGGGTTTCCAAGAAGATCATCAGGGCTATAAGGAGGCATCCAGAAGGACCCACCGAACAAATGCTACCAAAAATAGAGGA
Source organism: Viscum album (assembly GCA_963277665.1). NCBI lineage: Eukaryota > Viridiplantae > Streptophyta > Magnoliopsida > Santalales > Viscaceae > Viscum > Viscum album. The sequence continues at coordinate 339,970,140 of OY728131.1, forward strand.
TTATGTTGACTAGATGATCAAAGACAACTTCATACAGGATGTCCAATACCTGTTATGACTCGAAAACATAGTCCCTATCAAAATGAAGAACATAAATATTAGAAAATGCATCGACTTTAGGGAACTTAATTGGCACTGCCTAAAAGATGATTTCCCAGTACCAATCATAGAATTGTTGATTGATGCAACAGCCAGATATTAGGCCCTCTCTTTCATGGATGTCTATTCTGGATACAACCAGATCTGATTGGACTGAGGATATGAAGAAGCTGCTGCTTTTAGGGTCCCTCTAAGAGTTTTCTGTTATAAGGTGATGACCATTGGTCTAAAAAATGTTTGTGCTACATATCAGCATTCCATGCATCACATTTTCATGAAATTCCTAGGAAAATTCATTGAGTGTGATGTCGACAATCTGGTGGTAATATCATGACATCTCTCAAACCACCTAGCTTATCTCAAAACAATATTTATCAAATTGAGACAACAAAGTTTAAAGATAAACCCCCAAATGTGTGATGTCGACATTACCTCTAAAAAATTACTTGACATCATCGTACTCCATAATGGAATTGAAGTCAACAGTTAGAAGACAAAATCCATCATTGGCATGTCCCCACCTTGAAACCTCAGCGAGTTGGGAGGTCTCCAGGGACACATGGCCTGCATCTAGAACTTCATATCCAACCAGGTAGGTAAATGTTTACCATTCACCATGTTAATGAATAAATGGGTCACATTTGAGTGGGATAATGATTTTCGAAAAGCGTTCAACAATCTCAAGAGGTATCTCCTCATCCCCCCAATTCTTATACCACCAGTTGAGAGGAGACCACTCATTTTGTATGTAAACTCCTTGGAATGGTCATTAGCCACCTTCCTCACAGAGAATAATGATTCCAATAGTGAGAAAAACCTCTATTACCTTATCTGAACAATGATTGATGTTGAGACTTGATATTCACAAATCGAAGAGAACTACCTAGTCCTAATCATCGCAGTTTAGAAACTTAGACATTACCTACAACACCATGTGGTCCACTATGTATCTCTCTTTAACCTGCTCAAATATATCATCAACCGTACCATGATAGCTGGACACCTATCATGATGGGTGGTCATCCTACAACATTTTAACATATGGTAAGTACCCCAAAAAGCCATAAAAATCATGTTGTTATCATACTTCCAGGAAGAGAACCCTTTGGAAGAAACAACACTGTTGAATGCTAAACATTGAGTTGAAGAAGTTTTCATCAACCAAAGGGACTCCCAGACATGGGAAATGTACTTTTATGGTGCTTCCAGAAGCCTGATAGGAAAAATTATAGTGGGTACCAAGATCAACAAAGTGGGGTTGGGTTTTTTACTCGTATCCCACAAAAAAGTACGTCTTGCCTTATTCCTTAAAAGTTTTGGAAGGATGCAAAACTAATGAAGCAGAATACCATTCCCTCATTGAGGGCCAAGAGTTGGAACTTCATACACAAACCAAACACTTAAATATAAAATGTGATTCAGAGATAGTTATCAGGAAGGTGACTAGTGAAAATTATTTTAAGAAAGCAGTATTGGCCCCCTTGATGAACTATGTTTGATAAATGATGGTAGAATTCCCATTAGAACCAATGCTGACCTGAGTCCCCTGGTCAAGAAATGCTCAAGGATATGATTTGGAAAATGTAGCCACTGACCAGGATGATCCAGATTGGAATGACATGGTTATTTCCATTTCCTACTGTCAGATGGTCTTTGCATTTATCCAGAACAATATGGGGGGATCGACGAACTTGGCCCTGTTTCTAAGCCTTATGGTCACACCACTAGTTAGATGTTTCCCATTAAAAATTACCATTAGAAGGGGGAACTCCCACCAGATAGGGTTGGAAGGGAACATGTCTAAAGATGGGTAGTAAACTTTGTCTTGTACAGTGGTGTAATTTATGAATAGGTTTCCTATGAATGGGGCCTTGATGGAGTCCTTAGTAGGTGCTTTGATGGAGAAGAGACTGTTGCCATCGTGAAAGAACTGCATGCTAGAGCTTGTGGAGCACACCAATCAGTGACCAAGCTCTCTCATCAAATCTGAAGGCTCGGGTATTACTGGCCCACTAGGATACATGATTGTGCCATCTTTTATTAAGAGTGCTATTACGGCCTAGTTCATGCCAATTTTATTCACTGACCCCTTGAGTTACTTCATACATCTAATTCCACATGGAAATTTTCCACCATGGGGATGGATGTTATGGGACCATGTCCCCCTGCTATACCCAGACAATTCAAGTTCATACTCATAGCAACCGAGTTCTTTTCCAAATGGGCTGAAGTCATACCACTTAATGAAGTCTGTGTGAAAAGAATTTTTAGCTTTGTGAAGTCCAACATAATTATCTTATTTGGTGTCCCTTGCACAATACTAATGAACAATGTCACCCACTTCTGCACTACTGAGTTGGAATAATTATTCCATGAGTACGGAATCAAATCCAACCGTTCATCCTGCAACCATACTGCAACCAATGTTAAGATAGAATCTTTAAACAATAATTTTTCCAGCATACTATAAAAATTTTATATAATGATAATAAATAATGGCCAAACAAGATCATTCATGCCTTGTAGGATTACTAGACCATGACCCGCACTACATCTTAGGGAATACTGTATTCACTAGTATACTGGGTAGAGGCGGTTTTGCCTTTCAAAGTTCAAGTTCCATCACTTCATGTGGCCATTTGCGAACAACTGTTCATGGAAGAGCAATCCCAGAGATGGTTAGATGAGTTGAAGCAGCTAGATGAGAAAATTTTCACACTTTTTACCATTTGGAAGTCTACAAAAATTGTATTGCATGAGCCTTCAACAAAAAAGGATCTCCTTCAATATTTCCTTGAAGGAGATATGGTGTTAGTTCTTAGAACCCCGATGATACTTGAGAAGAAACCCCTTAATCTTGAACCAAAGTGGGAGGGACCATATTTCATACATAGGGTCTATTCAAATGGAGCATACGTCTCGATATCAATGGACAACCATCTCATCACGGCTCCCAAAAATGTAATGTTTCTGAATAAGTACTTCATGTAACATCAAAACTCATCCCACGGTTCAAACTCTATGACACTAAATAATGAGATACAGTCCTATCAAAATGATGTTAAACTGTATTGAAGTATTCCCTAAAACACTACATCAAACTGTGACCCATGTCCTCACTGCAAGATGCTTTGTTTCACAACATAGGGTCCACGATGCAAGACACTAAAATACATAACATAAATTGTCATAATCAGTTGACGATAAACTACACCGTCCCTCAATGAACTAAATACGGATTGATTCCCATTCAGTGGTGGGATAACTATTGATTCGTCAAACATGGATCTTGGTCCATCCCCCACCATATATATAAAAAATTATTCTATCGTGTCTTCTATCTCCCCATATTTACAAGGGATACCCTTGTCACTCCTTATTTCTCATGTTGAGTGTAACTCACATGAGATTAGGATCAATGTTAAGCTTTCCCTTACATAAAAAACTGAGGAGAAATATGGTGGACCTAGAACTAGTATCGTATGAAATAGAAATTTCGTTACTCCAATGTTTGAGCCAGATCAGTATAGTGAACGTTCAAATATATGTGCGGCTTGATTACTGCCATTGAAGGATTTGTAGTGATTCCCATATTTGGCATCATGGCCCATCCACTGAAACAAAAATACCCTTTCATAACCCTTCTCATTGACCAATCATTTGTAGTGAACGTTCATAACTAAGTATGGCTTGATTCCTACCATTAGAGGATATATAGTGATGTCTGGATTGTGAATCTTGACCCAGCCATCATTTAAAAAAATTCCCCTTCCCTCATGAGTAGGCTAGAATTGTACGAGGAGTCCATGAAAGGTCATAAACGCATGACATGAAACTGGGATGTTCCTCAGGAGTCATGTATGGCCCAATTCACAATGTTACAATATATTGAACATGCCCCCAATTTCTTACACAAAACATTTAATGAGATGAAAGAAATTAATAGTCTAAATTCTGAAACTCTTAAGAAATCAAATGATCATACTCCCCCTACATAAGAGTCAGATCTATATGGATTCTCCATTATCTCAAGGCTAATCACGGTCTGGGTATTCCTTACATTCCTAGACACATAATTCTCATTTTACAAAATCCATACTCTAAGAAATCATGGGCCTAAATAAATTTTCATGTACATCTAAGGTGGAAGGCCAGTGTCATGTGGAAAACTTTTTCTGACCATCCACATCATGCCCTCATGGCTACACATATGCCACCTACAAAACGATAATCTATAAAAGGAAAATTCATCCTCAGGAGTGTATTCTTCTACCTAGGTAGGCCTGATGGCTTCCAAGCCCCAGTTCATTCCTCCCAATCCAAGTTTCCTCCCAGGATGATGGTTTACACCTTTTATCATCACTCACATCTAAGGAACGCCAAAAAAACCTGATCATGATTAACTCAAATCTATTAATGATCTTTGTGATAGCATAATATCCTCACCACATGACATTAAAATGAAAATAAAAAATCATCCTTATTATATGATGTTAGACTTCATATCATTGGTTTAAGCCTAATGTTCTCTTAGATGTTGATTTTTATATTTTTAGATGGTGATCCAAAATTCTAGTAATGCATGGTTTCTCACACTGATCATATCTCAAGTGAGAATAGGGATCTTACCGAGAGATCCACCATGACATTATTGAAAAAAATCTACTAATTTTGTCCTATCATCATGAATCTAAATGGAATGTCACGGTTCCCTTCCCTGTAAGGATCCCCACATCCTGGTCATTAGACATTAAATTATAGGGTACCCTAAAGATGGAGAGACTGCCTCACCAAAATATGAGTCACATCTACATATGGGATACCTGATTCCATGAGTAAATCATAGACTGAATGTCTCTAATGTATCTGGATACACTAATGTCATACCTCAAACTTTGTACTCTGAGTACTCCTGGATCATTATAAAATTCCATGGCCATTGGAGATGGAAGGACGGTGTCCTTCGAACACCTTTATTTTTCTATGGACATAATTACTCAGTGGCTCTGCATATTTCACCAAAAAATTGGTCATAAATCAAAGGTAAATTTGCCCTTGGGAAATTCCTCTCCTAACATAAAATTCCCTATGGACTCCAAGCCTCGTGACATCCCTCTTGATTCAAGGGCCCTCAAATTCTTGGTTTACATTCTCCTTCCTACCCACATCATAGATATATCAGAACATGTGGTCCTTATTCATCTTTGGTATCTCTTGAGTTTTCTATAAAATAAATATACCCCATCCATATGCAAGAATTCGATATTCATATAAGAGTCAAAATTCCCCCCACTTATTTTCGGGTGTCTCAGAAAATTTCATCTAAAAGAAATGTCCCTTTTCGTGTTCAACAGCACACCTAGTTAAATTTCATATGTTGTGTTTAAAAATGTCACAACATCCATAATTATTCAGAGCCATCGGAGATGGAAGGCCAGTGTCTTGAAGACACCTATTTATTAATATCCACATCATGACCCAGAGGCTCTGAATATTTCTCCCACAAAACAGCTATCAATCAAAGGAAAATTTCCCCTCAAGAGATTCATTTCTTGTTTCTATACGATCAAATAAAATCAGTTCCCAATCTCACAATCAAGATTTTGAAAACCCCTATGGATAACGACTCATATACCTTCCCTTTTTAAATGTCCAACATGAAAAAGATGTCAAACTTTCCATTCACTAGCTCTCCGTTACGCAAGAAAGAATAATGTGGGAGAATTTTTCCATTCAAAGATTATATGAATGTCCCTAATACTTTCAGAAATAATCACTCAGACAGACCACCCACTATGGCTCTCAGCATCAAAATAAACCCAAAGTGTTGTAAATCCTCCTAGGCCACTGCAGATGGAAGGCTAGTGTCCAGTAGACACCCTTGTTTGACTATACACATCATGCACCAGTGGATCTGTATATGTCACCTACAAAACATCCATCAATCAAGGGAAAATTCATCCTATGGAGAGTCCTCTCCTCCCTTCGAACACATATAATGGCTCCTCAGCCTCATTCGACTCCATAATTCACAAATTTAGGGTCAACAAAAAACCCACATTCATGACTGAAATATATTAGGACATTCTTGGATAATGAATTACGAATTGGGGCCCCAACCCCATCATGTTTGGTGAAAGATGTTCGGCTTAAAACATCAGTAATATGTTTGATTGTAAAGACTATGCACTTCCAATGAAAATTATGTTTTACATTTCAGAGTGGAAATCTGAAAAGGGGACCTCCGGATAGATGTAGAGTATCATCTCATTAAAGCTATATTGTGTATGGTTGAGGGGAAATTTTTTTTGAGCCATCAAAATAGATGTAAATCTTGTTAGGTTGATAACCATAAAAGGGTGGCCTAAAAAAAGTCAAGTTGTACCCACTAATCATGTGTCAATAAGGCTTGAGAAACATTTAGGGTAATGATGCAAAGGAAACAAAAGATCATGAGGATTTCCTTAAAACCATAGCAATAGTCGAACTACACTCACTATGTCCTACGGATCATGTAACAGTTAGATCCCAAATCGATTATTTCAATTTATTGGTTTCAAATAATGGTTTAAAATTAACACATAATCAAAATGATGTTTATATAATTAATTATGATCAATTAACATGATAGGAAAAGGTAGAGAAGAAGTGTTTAAATGAAATTTAGTTTCATTGAGTTCAAAAAAAAGAGTGGAGGAACATCCATAGTATGGATTCTCTCCCATGTATCAAAAGGAAATGGAGTACACATCCGGATTTTGGGAGAGTTACAAGAAGTCCCATCTCACCCTTTCCACAAAAATGGCAGGTGACTGCCGTGGACTATCAATAGTTTTCTCTAAATAATATCACTCATCCACTTCATCCTTGACCATTGGATGCACCCATTCAATAAGGGATTAATGTCCCACCCTTTATTCTAGATAGATTTTTATTTGGCACACAAAGAGGCCATTTGAGCCCTCAAACTTATGGAATGGGCCTCGTACTCTTGCATCTCTAGCTTTTGGGTTATCACTAAATCATGTACATTCGCCTCTTTAACCGTTAGGTGATCGAGTTCTCTGAAACATCTCGGAAGATCATAACCTGATGATGGGAAGAATTGAACTTGGAAGTCTTGTCCTCATATGAAATGAGGTATTCCCAGGATATGACGATATGTTAGATAAGGAAATATGAGTGCTAACATTCAAATACATCAAAACCCGGCTCGGTGAACAACCTCTAAAATTTTTCAATCTCGTCAGTTTCATCTGGCCATAGGTGTCTCCGCAGTAAGGGCACATAACTAACTCCATTCGTGTTTTTGTAATGCCTGGTGCCTTCCCGTGGCACCAGTACATTGATCCTTCCCCACCGCAAGGGGTCTTTAGGTAGGAAGTGTCATTACAGGAGTGGAAAGGGACCAAAGATAGGTTATCAAAGATGGGGGGATCTCTTGACCCTCATATGGTATGACCACTGGAGCTAGACTTGGAGGAATAATAGTGGATTCCAGGGTGTTCGGTGAAACTATACTAGGGATAACCTCATTAGGGTCTAGGAAAGTATCCACAGGAGTGGAGGGGTCTGAATCACTCCCCAATGAGATAGGTTGTAACATCGAATCCCCTTCCAAATGCTTCTGGCAGCGAATTGAGTGTCTTCTTTCCACAATGGTAGGAATAGGTGGAATATCCATCATGGATTCCATAGGGAAAAAAATAGAAGACGTAGTAGTCGCACTCATCACAGAAGAAGGATTGTATGTCATAGTCATTAGGTGAGGGTGGGGAATAGAATTTTTAGAGGTTTGTGAACCCGCTGAACTAGTTTTCTTAGCACCGTGTCTTTATAACAACCTGCCCATAGTTGGGAATATTCCAGTGACATAAAAGTATATCATGTCATATTGGGGATGATAACTTCTATAGTGTCACCTTCCCACATCATCATAAGCCATAAATGGAAAAGAATTATGGGATGAGACTCTCCCCTTAACTGAATAGCTGGAAAAAGCATAGTTGTTAAAGGAACCCAAATTTCCTAGAAAACTGGTAAGGGAGGTATAGATCACCAATGGACACTCGATCTATAGGAGCAGCAGTCATCCCATCATGAAGCGCAATGATGTATGAGCATTTTTCTAAAGAACCCCCCTTTTCACCTCTTAATGGCCCATGAGGGGAAGGATGCGGTGAAAAAGAAAACTATGAAGCATCATTTAGCATCCCAACTTCATTTATAATGCCAAATGTATTGGGAAAAACAACGAAAATATTGAGAAGGGTGGGTTGAAAGTCATAATGAGTAACCTTTGTAGTGTGTCGATATACATAATAAGGGAAGTGTTCTGCTGTCCAAACATGCAAGAATTGAAATGGTCTGCTAAGATGATATGGAAGCCTACCATCTTGTATCTATCCCAATAGTTCGTAATATTGGGTGAGAGTAGGAGTGACCAAATTAATTGGTTGACCCTCTACTAGCACATCTTCCATAATTAATGTATAAGAATGCACCCCAATATATACCTCACAGGATAGAAAAACCATAAACTAAAAAACATGGCCAATAAACCTGCTAATCTAATTGTAGGTGACATGTTTAGTTAAAGCTCATATCCCCAGGTGGTATATTGTTTTTCTTCGAGGGTAGCGCAATATGACCCCGGATTCTTTTGAGACTGGTGGGAAGGATGAGTTCGACTACAATGAGCTCTCGTCTTAGGTTTGTTCTCCTGTAGGAATATCCCTATCCCTTCCTCGAATGGGATAAGAGAGAGAGCCTGGAGGGTATGATCAAGTAATCCCTCTTCCACAACTAGTAGGATCCTTTTCAATGGGGACACGTGGTCAGTATTATCCCATGTAGTGGCTACCGGGAGAAACTCTTCATACATCTCTCCAAGTATGGGGAGTCCTCCGAGTTGGTGGATCTCCAATAATCTTATCCCCACCTCCCCATGAGAAAAATTGAAGGTGTTGGTGCTTTAGCACCAGTGGATCGGTAGATCTGGAAGGATTTCACTTCGGGACAATGTTGTGAACTGAGAAACCAAGGCGGCTTGATATAAGTTCACCTCATTCAAATGTTCAGGGGACTCCAAATAGGTTTGGTGTCCCCAGAATTCTTAGGCCCATTCCATCGAGAAACATCCTCCTGGGCGCATATCCCACTTGGTGATCCACCCTCCATTGGGGTTTTATAGGGAATGGTTTATGATTGACATGTACTCCTGGGAGACTAGTATTGAGATAGTGTTGTGACACTTGAGATCGCCCTGAGTCCACACCGAACCTTATATTATGAACATGTTTTCATGAATCGTAGTGGAAATGATTTCTCTGACTTGGGAAATAGTAGCCTGATCATGTCCTTACAGGGCTTCTAAAATAATGAAAGGGGTATTGGGCTCAACCAATGCTAGTGGAACGTCATCAAGAAGACCAAAGCCATAAATTGAAAATAGTTCGGACAACGGGTAAGCTAGGAGCTCTTGCGTGAGGAGATATTTTAAGAAGCTATCATGAGGAATAATAGAGGATCAAATATGGTCCCCACTATCCACCACCATGGTATCTCTCGTCTTCTTCAATTTCATCACAACCTGTGAAGTATCCATTGTATCCTGTATAGTCATATTCAAAAGCCTACAAAATTTTAGTCCTATAAAAATTGTTGGATAAAGGCTTTAGAAAAATGGATAAAAATTTAAAAATATCTATATAGAGGGCTTCCTGTATTGTTTCAAGAAACTGTACATGGTATCTATATCCCACATAATTCTATGTTATACCGATGAAATCCATGCATACTGATATGGTACATGGAAGCATTATACCGCGTAAAACCATAGAATAAAAAACACCCGCGAGGCGGGGGCTGGCGGAGCATTGGCCTGCGAATAGAATGTTTCATAGAATGTGGATACTGCGAATCGAGGCCTCTCTATGTTCATATTCAAAATTTCTTTTTAAAAGTTTATATTCAGATTATTATGGTTTAAAATTCTGTTCTCTGATTCAAGCTTGATATGCGGACACAAAAGTCGTGTAGCATTCTCCCACATGGAAATTCGGATTATGGTTTTAAGTTCCACAACGATCATTCACAAAACCCAAAATTTGGTTTGAGGGCATTTGAAATGGTTAAAAGGTGTGGTTTTTGGCACGTACGAAGCGGTTCTTGAGCGAGTTTTTTTGCAAAAGAAACTGTAGGCGAAGGAGGAGGAAGCTGAGGGAGAGAAAAAATCACTATTTTCCATTAGATATGGTAAAAGAAAAATGACATGGTCCCCTATATATAGGTGTGGTGCCCTCCTCGTAGGTTTTGGGTGTAGCGGAAGTGCATTGGTGGGTTTTCCCAACTTTGAGTTTAGTGTTAAACAATGTTCAAACTGAGATCTGTCAAGATATAAAACACCGGATCTTTGAAATAGAACGATGAACGAAAAACAAAAAAAAGGGATTCCCAGAACCATAGATATAGGATCATCATATGTTGGTTATAATTAATTTAATTAATTCACAATAATTTCCTTGGTGTAATTCTTTCTTCATTGATGTATCTGGTTACGATCTGGTGTGATCTGTCATTGGGTCATATAATCCATGTTTAGGATTCCTCTAGCGGTGATCCACACGTGCTCCGCGTATCTCTGGATGTCATCGAAGGGATCTCTGGGTGATAGTGCAGAAGAACCTTTGCTTTAGAAGTCCGCATTCGGTAGCATTGATCCAGTGGTGGTGTACCTATCTCGGTCTTGAGAGTGTTCTTGGAGGAAGGATTTCTTTCAGCCTTGAGAGAACTCTCCAGAATTATTGTTCACAACGATTCTCTATGGAAAAGTGTTGGGATTGTGAATATATTTCTAATCGGATTTGATGTTATAGAGTTATGAAAATAAATAAATGTGTTACGCTTTTTATTCATTTCATTTACTCTTATTGAAAACCCACATGTCAAATTATTAATTACTTGACATTCACCCATGATGATTATAATAAATATAATTTAATAAAACAATATTATATCCTCAAAATCCCGGCACGAAAGACTACACGCTGTGTAATCATTAATACACAGCGGCCAGTACTTCAACCTTATGGTCTGGCTCAATTGGAGTGGGGCGTGTACTAATTTTCCATAAAACTACATGGTGTGTATATTTAATATACCTGGTGTGTACTTTTATTTTCCATTTTTCTTTATTTCCTCCACCACATTTATTAGTTATTGAGTAATGACTATGTATTTTTTAAATAAAGGTAACTGCATTACTCGCTAATAAATATATATTCATTCATCCCCAATATATTCTGTCGAATAACTAGTGTCAAAATAAATGTGGTCTAGAATCCTTGAATAATTATTAAACCACAGTCAGGAATAATATTTATCTAACTTGTTAAATTTATATTTAACTAAGATACATGGAAACACTTAGTGTGTGACCCTCTCGGCCTCTTTCTCAGTGGCATTAGGCGAAGCCTGCCTAAAGTCCAAGGTTATCTTCTAACAACATGCCAAGTCCCCCATAGAGATATAAGTCAAGCCGCAATGATGTGTCACCTCAGAAGAACGCTAACCGTGTAATATAATCCCTTTGTCTCGATATCTCTAATCAAGTGGGTTGCATGCTAGTTCCATCAACCCATGTGCACAATTATTCATTCTTTGACTTTACAGAATTGAACATGCCCATTCCTTACCATGGCCATGGATTTACAAAGGCTATATAAACTCCATCAAATGGCCTAAGATATCTACATCCTTTATGGAACCGAAGGGAAAAATCCTTTCTCGCATTATCTATTAATGCAGTATTACTCGTGACGCACCCAACGTATCCTACCTCACTGTGAACAGTGTTTCATCATAGTTTTCATCAATACAACTAAGTGCGCGAGTGGTAATACCCATTAATAATAATCTTAAATTATAATGGCCAATACACACATCCACTAATAGGAAAATCCAATGACACTTTGAAATGTGGATTTCCTACTGGCGGGTCTTGTTCTCATAATATTATCTGGGATATTACCAAGGGTGCACACCATGAGGAGGTGCCTCAAAGTTTTATGAGTCCTCGCCCCTAATGGACTGTATTATTTATGTCCCTAAAATAACATCATCCGGCCATAGAAAATATATTCCAGAACAGTGTTATGGAACTTCCGGGTTCTCATCATAATAGGAATCCTCTATGACCCTTTAATGCAACAACAGTCGTAGGGACATTATCACATGCATTATCACACAGAAGAAAAATCGAGATGTGATAAGATTCTTATTTAATGAATAAAGTACCAAGTAGTTTGTTCAAGGCCACCAACTCCAAGAGACTCCCACTTGGACTAGAGACAACTGCTAACAACTTTTAACCCGCTAGCTCTCACATCATATTCCTGCTTCTGCTGAGATAGGCCTTTATTCATGGTGTCCTCCACGTTCTCTTCCATGGATACTCTACTAACTGTGACTTCACCCCTTTGATAGAAATCCCTCAAGAGGTGAAACTTCCAGATTATGTGCTTTGTCTATTGATGTGACCTTGGTTCTTTTTCAAGAGCCACCACTGCAGTAGTATTACAATACAATGTGACAGGGTCATTATTTCTAGGCACCACATAAAGCTCCTAGAAAATGTTCTGAATCCAGACAGCTTCCTTGGATGTATCAGAAGCCGCTATGTATTTGGAATCCACAGTAGAATCGGCGACAATTGGATGCTCTGAACTATTCTAACTCACAACTCCTCCATTGTGACATAAAACATATCCAGATTGCAACTTCAGATCTTTCTAATCTGTCTAAAAACCATCATCAACATACCCTCTAATGAAAAGCTCCTCGTCTCTTCCATACACAAGGAACATATCATTAGTTCTTCTCAGATACCTTAGGATAGTCTTAACAGTAGTCCAATGTTGTTCTCCTGGATCTGCTTGATATTTTCCTACACTGCTCAGTGCATAGGAAACATCAAGCCTGGTACATAACATTTCTTACATGATGGATCCTATAGTTGAATCGTATAGGATATTACTCATTCTATATTTCTCCTATTGTGTCTGGGGACACATTTTCTTAGAAAGATGTAAGCCATGTGACACTAGAACCAATCTCCTCTTGGATTGTTCAATACTAAATCTCTTTAGTATCTGGTCAATGTATGTACCCTGACATAGTCCATGAAGCCTCTTGGATCTATCACGAATGATCTTGATCCCTAGAATGTAGGCAGCTTCGCCGAAGTCCTTCATGGAGAAACACTTTTTCAACCAGTCCATAACTGGCTATAAGACTGGTACATAATTTCCAATAAGCAATATGTCATCAACATATACTACTAGGATTACTATCGCATTCCCATTAAACCTCTTATAAACACATGGCTCAAATTCGTTCTTAATGAACCCAAATTCCTTTATGGCTTCATCAAATCGAATATTCCATGACCTGGATGCTTGCTTTAATCCATAAATGGATTTCTACAACTTGCAAACTCATTTGGCTTCACCTGATGTCACAAACCCTTCTAGTTGTGTCATATAGAAATCTTACTAAATGTTCCCGTTAAGGAATTCCATTTGGACTAAATTTTCCAAATCTTGTAGTCATGGTAAGCTGTTATGGAAAGTATGATTCTTATGGATTAAAACATGGAAACTACCAAGAACGTTTCATCATAGTCAATTCCTTGACCATGTCTGAATCCTTTACCCACTAGCCTTGATTTATAGGTGCTAACTTGACCTTCCATGTCAAGTTTTCTCGTGAATACCCATTTTCATCCAATGTGATTTACATAAACTGGCTCATAGACAGAAACCCTGACTTGGTTCTGATACATGGAATCCATCTTAGAATTCATTGCTTCAAGCCATCTTGCAGCTTCTAAGCTTTCTACTGCTTCCTTTTAAAATAAGTGTTCATCATTGTCCAACAATAATGATTCACCATCCTCGGTGACTTGGAATCCAAATCTCTCTGGTTCCCTTACCTCTCTTGAGATCCTACGCAGTACTTGTGTTTTTGGAGCCTCTTCCATGGGGACCTGTTGAACTTGTTCCTATACCAACTCTTGTGTATCTTGAGAATTAACTTCGTCAAAGTCAATATTTCTCCCACTATCCTTTTTTAGGATGTGATACATCTCGAGAAGGATGGCTTGTCTAGGGATAGTCACTTTATTGTCTGAAGGGTTATATAGGTAAAATCCTTTTGTTTCCTTAGGATATCTTATAACGATACACTTCATGCCCATGGGTTCTAGTTTGTTTCCTAAGAAGGCCTTAACATACTCCTTGAATCCCCATACACATCTGTGCAACAAAATGGGTTTCTTTCCATTCCATAACTCATATGGAATTCCATTTTCCACCTTAGTTGGTACTTAGTTTAATGTGTATGTTGCAGTTTGTAATGCATATCCCTAAAAGGATAATGGAAGATCAGACTGACTCATCATCGACCTCACCATGTCCAATAAGGTTCTATTCCTCCTTTCACTAACACCATTCCACTATGGTGTATAAGGAGGAGTGAGCTGATATAGAATCCCAGACTCCCGTAGAAGATCGATGAACTCTTCGTTCAGATATTCTCCACCTCGATCCGATCAAAGTTTCTTTATCTTCTTACCAAGATGATTCTCTACTTCATTCTTGAATTCCTTAAATTTATTTAAGGCTTATGACTTATACCTCATTATGTATACATAGAAATATCTACTCAAAACATCAGTAAAAGAAACAATGTAAGAATATCCACCTCTATCTTCTACTAGAAATGGTCCACATATTTCTGTATGCACCAATACTAGAAGCTTTGTGGCCCTTTCACCATGTCCACCAAAGGGAATCTTGGTCATTTTTCCTTGTAAACAAGCTTGACATATATCAAGTGTTTTTAGCTCAGTAGTGTCCAAATAACCATCTTGGCAGAGATTTGTCAATCGCTTCTCGTGTACATGATCGAGATGGTGATTCCACAACTGGGTGATGTATGAGTCATGTGAGTTTATTTTGTTATTGATTGCAAACCCTTGGATTTCATAATTTACTACATAAAAACCATTATTTAAATGTTCCATACCATATCATATGTTGTTCTTATAAAAGAGACAACCCTTATTTCCAAACATGAAAATAAATCCATTCATATCCAAACAAGATGCAGAAATTTTGTTCTTGGTAACACTAGTCACATAATAACTGATATGAAAAATCAAAACCATCCCAGTCGGCAATGAGAGGTGATAATCGCCAATAGCCAATGCAGCTAGCCTAATTCCATTGGCAGCTCAAAGATACGCCTCTCCTCTAGAAATATTTCTAAATCTACTTGGTTCCTGCATTTGAATACAGATGTGAGTCCTGGAAGCTGTATCTAATACCCAATGTGTAGAAATAAAAAGATTACACTCAATAATGAATTCACCGTTAGCATCCCCATGGTTCTGGGTGTAGTTCCTCTTCCAGTGGACTTGCTTTCCACATGAAAAACATACTTCCCCTCGTACCTTCCCCTGCCTCTGGATCTTCCCCTTCTTGGAAGGACGATGCTCGACAGCTTCAGACTATTTCTAAGTCTTTGGCCCTGTTTCCTTTTCCTTCCTTTTCTTATTCACCATAAGGATTGTGGGTTTGTCATGCCACATGTCCTTATCTACCCGGAAAATTAAGGTCAAAAGTTCCGATAGACTCTTCCCATTGTTTTTCATGTTATAATTGACAATGAAACTAGAAAAGGTCTTGGGCAGTGATGATAGGATAAGATATATACACAACTAATCTGGGAACTTAATCCCTAAGATGTCTAGGCCTTCAATGTAGCCAATAAACTTGACTACATGAGGCCCATCTGGCACATACTCTCTATTTTTAGTTGTAAACAAAGCGTTGGAGATCTCATATCTCTTCTGTCTCGCCTTCTCTTGTTAGAGATCCTTAAGGCGAGAAATCATCCTATACATGTCCATACTTTCATGTTTCTTCAAGATATTATTAGACATGGCTGATAGAATAAAACATTGGACATATGTGGCATCATCCATGTGTTTCATGTAGATAGATAGTTCCTCATCACTGGCCTCCTTTCCAGGCGCAACTGTAATAGGCTCTTCCAACACATAAAATTTCTTTTCGTGGCAAAGGATGATGCGTAAACTCCTCTACCACTCTTGGAAATTGGTGTCGGTGAGAAGGTTTTTCTTCTCGAGTATGGTTCGCAATGATATGTTTGAAGTCATTTTCTTGTTGTTTATACAAATTAACATGAGAAAAGGTTTAGTAATTTATTATAAAATTGAGACAAAAAAAATAAATTAATATTTATTAGTCTCCCACTATTTTATCGAAATCCAGTATCCCTCACCATTGAATTTGTAATATTATGTTTCCTGAATATTCTAGTGGAAAGGATATATATTTCCCTTTGCATTAACCCAACTAGGGTTGGTCAAGAAACATGAAGGGTTTTAGGTAGGCATTTCAAATTCCAACTGCATTAACTCGTAGCTCCTTGATCCGATGAGTGGACTCCCCAATCATGAAATCCTTTTATTTTGGACTTCCTCAACCTTTGCCTCTTGGTCACACCATGTCCTGGTGTGGCAGTCAACCCTTGATGCAAACCAATTCAAGTCAACCCCAAACTTGGAATTAGAATTCCCCGATAATTTAAAGCACCCCAACTAGGGTTGGTCAAGCACTTTGAGCTACGGTTCGATTCTAACCAAGATTATGGAAGGATATACCGACTTAATATTTCATTGAGGGATTTTATCCTTATACATAAATTGTCATTTTATAATCTTTGATTTCATGCTTGTTAATATTATGTGGTACATACTTATGTGATTAACCATGTCTAAGATAATATTTACGTGCAATCCGGTTTTATTTTACTTCCATCTTGCATGCTCATTTAATTCATTAATTGTGTGATTGTGAAAAAACACCCATAATAAATAAACCATAGAACTGAAAAAATAAAATAAATGGTATGATCATGAGATTTTTCTATTGGTTAATTTATCTAGCGGTTGATAAACTAACCCATGACCTAGGGGAGAAACACATTGAACCTTTCGAGTTCATGTTTATAGCTTTCCACATGTCCACCATTGTATCTCTTTGGATTAGTTTCACCCGGGATCCTGTCTTGAGCCGCCTCCACTATCTTGGGATGTCCATCTATTACATATTCATTTATCTCACACGCTGGTGAGGGGAAAAAGGGGTTTTTACATAAAATAATCCTTGGGCGTACAGGACCTACATATTAATGAGGAGAAGGCTCACATGCCAACAAATTTAATTTAAATAAATTAATTATAGAAACCATTCATATACAAAAGTCTTGGTCTAGCTCATGATCATCCATACATGCAACGATATTTACACATAAATAAAACTAGTATTCAATTCTTTAATCGTTCTTTTTTAAGATAAATCACGCTCGAATCTATTAATTTTCTTTAATTAATCAATCCTTTTATCTTAAACCCTTTTATGAATTTCCATGAGATTATCATCCATCATAATTTTAAATAAATTAAAATTATCCTTGTACGTAACTTGTACCATGTAGGAAACCTAGTGAATTCCCATTCATTACGCAGATGTTAAATTAAACACATATATAAAAAACACTTATCACGTGTTGTGCCTTAGCTTTAAGCCTGCACCATGGTACATATCTCAAGGGTTTGTACAGTATAATAATAAATTTTAATAAATATGTGTAATTTAGGTGAGTACACGGCATGTAGTTCCGACTACACGGTGGGTACTTTTCTTCACCGTCCATTCGAAGTACATGCCTAGGGACATGGCATGTTACTGTACTTAGGAAATTTTCGGAGTACACGGCGTGTTCAGTTGGACACATGCCTTGTAGTATCCGTGTTACATGGTTTCCAGCTGGGCAAGCCGTATACGGGGTACATGGTCTAATCCTAGCCTAAAGGGGCTACACGTCATGTTCAGTGGACCACACTATGTGTAATCTGAAAACCATGTGCCACCTGTTCCTGGTCAACACACGGTGTCATAAATGACTTAGATAGGATCCAATACACGACATGATTTGGCGGACCAGTCCAATACTTTAAACTTGGACTACATGGCGTGTACTTCCGAATACACGTCGTGTATTTTGGAGTTGTATGGCTTGGAACGTTTGGCACCTACAAATGAGTTCTTCTATTTTATTTTAATCAAAATTAAATGATGAATTCATTTATGTAAGGTGAGTGAGAAACAAGAGGGGAGGAATAGATCTCAAGATTCTGATTTTAAATAACAATTAACATGAATTGAAAATACAAAATTATTTAATGCATAAATCACCAACGAAAAACTAAATTATTATAATCAATGATATAACCTCCCTCTGAAACCACTTGTAGTTTCTTGGGTGCAGCGGAAGTGCGTTGGTGGGTTTTCTCAACATTGATTTTAGCATTAAACAATACTCAAACCGAGATCCTTCACGATATAAAATGCCGGATCTTCAGAATGGAATGAATAAAGATAGACAGAAAAAGGAGTCCTGAAACCATAGAGATAGGATCATCATATGTTGGTTATAATTAATTTAATTAATTCACAAGAATTACCGTGGTAGAAATCTTTCTTCATTGATGTCTCCTGTTACGATCTGGTGTGATCCATCGTTGCGTTGTAGAATCCAAGTGTGGGATTCCTCTAGAAGTGATCCACACATGCTCCACGTATCTTTGGATGTCGCTGAAGGGATCTCCGGGTGCTAGGGCGGAAGAACCCTCGCTTGCGATGTCTGCCTTCGATCACCTTGATCGGGTGGTGGTGGACATCTCTCAGTCTTGAGAGTGTTCTTGGAGGAAGGAGTTCTTTCAGCCTTAAGTGAACTCTCCAGAATTTTTGTGCACAATGATTATATATGGAAAAGTGTTGGGTTGTGAGGGTATTTATAATCAGGTTTGAGGTTATAGATATATGACAAGAAATAAATGTGTTACGCGTTTTATTTATTTCATTAACTCTTAGTGAAAACCCCCATTTTGAATTATTAATTCCTTGACATGCGCCCATGCTAATTATAATAAATATAATTTAATAAAACAATATTATATCCTCAAAATCCCGATTGGAAAAACTACACGCCGTGTAATCATTAATACACATCGTGTACTCATTTTCTATAAAACTACATGGTGTGTACTTTTATTTTCCATGTTTCTTCATTTCCTCCACCACTTTTATTAGTTCTTGTGTAATGGCTATTTATTTCTTAAATAAATGTAACTGCATTACTTGCTAATTAATATATATTTTTTCGACCACAATATATTATCTCAAATAACTTGTGTCAAAATAAATGTGATCAGGCATCCTTGAATAATTATTAAACCATAGTCGGGAATCATATTTATTCAACTTGTTAAATTAATATTTAACTAAGATACATGGACACACTTAGTGTGTGATCCTCTAGGCCTCTTTCTCAGTGTCATTAGGTGAAGCCTGCCTAAAGTCCAGGGTTAGCGTCTACCAACATGCCAAGGCACCCATAGAGAAAGAAGTTAACGCTGCAATGATTTGTCACCTCATACGAAGGCTTACCAGGTAATATAATCCCTTTTTCTCGATATCTCTAATCAACCAGGTTGCAAGCTAGTGCCATCAAACCATGTGCTCGATTATTCTTTCTTTGACTTTCTGGAATTGAACTTTTCCATTCCTTACCATGGCCATTGATTTACTTAGGCTATATCAATTCCATCAAAAGACCTGAGATATCTACTTTCATTATGGAACAGATGTGAAAATTCCTTTATTTCATTATCTATTAATGTCGTATTACTTGTGATACACCCAACGTATCCTACCTCGCTGCGAACAGTGTGTTGTCACAGTTTTCGTCAATACATCTAACTAGGAGAGTTGTAATACCCATTAATAATAATCTTAAAGTCTAAGGTCCAATACACACGTCCGCATATAGGATCATCCAATGACACTATGAAATGTGGATTTCCTACTGGCGGGTCTCGTTCTCATAATATCTTCCTGGATATTACCAAGGGCGCACACCATGAGAAGGTGCCTCAATGTTTTATGAGTCCTCACCCCTAATGGAATGTATTATTTTTATCCCTCAAATAACATCATTCGATCATAGAACATATATTCAAGAATAGTGTTATGACACTTCTAAGTTCCCATCATAATAGGGATCTGTTATGACCGCTTAATGCAACAATTATCCTTGGGAAATTATCACATGTAATGCTACGCAGAAGAACAATCAAGGTGTGATAAGATGTTAATTTAATGAATAAAGTACAATTTAGTTGGTTATAGGCCACCAACTCCAACACTCCTACCATAACTATCTGTTCTACCATGAACCACTTCATTTCAGGACCACTTCTATAATAGAATGGTCTCCTCTTCATTCCAAACAGACCTCATTCCAATGAGAGTATTTTTAGGGTCCCGAAAACATTTCAAAATGAAAGAAAATACTCTAAAAATCACTTGGAAGAAGGAATAAATCCTTCTTGCACATCTAAAACAGAAAATGGAATCAAATTGAGTTGCCAACGATTGAAGAAATGTAAAGGAATTAAATTCCTTTCAGAATTTTAAGTTACCCGAGTACTGTCACCAGGAAGTGTTTGCAGACACCATGAACCACAAACCAGCAGTATACCGAACGACCCATGAGGTGTTGGCCCACAGAGCGATGGCCACTAGACCTAGGTTCCCCCAAACCACATCTCTGAGGTAATCACGTGTGAAAAGGTGAAACACATGTAGACTCGCAAACTCATTAGAGAGCAGAAAAAGAAAACCGGTAGGGTTCTGTGAACCATGACTCACAAACCACAGCCTCTGCAATCCCTGGTTGACCGAGTCCTCTGTGGTTTAAGATGTCACATCACGGGCTTCCGAAGATGGTTCCATATTCCCATAAATACAATTTCCCAAATCATCTATAAAATGAGTACAAAAGGAATTGATAAAGGAAAGATGAAGAAAGAACCCATGGGACCCCATAGGTTGGTAGTAAGAATTCAGAGAAGATTTCATCTTGAGTCTCGAATCATCGGTGAAGCTCGAATTGCAAACAATGTTTTCTGTATGTATAACCATCCATGAACCATAAAATGAAAGCACATAAAAGTAATGGGAGAACCTACAAACCTAATTATTGAAATGATGAACCACATATTCCTCGCAGATGAATTCCTCACAAATTATATTCCCTAGGACCCTCCTTCGATACGGTTCCCCACATAGTGTATCGCTATGCAGATTTAATCTGTCACCGCATACTAAATCAGTATGATGTTGGAACCCAAACTGCTGTGACAGACCATATTTAGGGCCATGTACCACTGTGGTGCACAGTGGTCAATACCCAAGACCGCGTACTGCCTCGTTATGTGGACGACTCCCTTACTCACATACCACTATGGTATGCGGAGCTCCCCCCATCCCTTATAATAAAATAGTGCGGGGAGTGGGGTATTTTCAGGTATTCTTTCTATGGGCTAAAATCTCACCCCCTCTATTTTCTTCTGGTCCTCCATAACCCCTCTATGAACCGGTCCCCTAGCTTCAGGACAAAGCCTCCTCCATATCCACCAGATCCATATGATCAGATCATCGGGCGCATTGGCATGCCCTTTGAGTCTACATACCCATAGTAAGCTGAGTCACAATGGCTCTACCCACAAATATTCAAAATCTAGGTATGTCTATTAGTCTATATTCCCATGGTAACCTAGAGTCCATCCTCGGGATGCTAACATGAACTTCCCTGTTCTAGGGATTTAAGGTGATCACTTTCATTTCCATTCAATGAGGAACGGGGATTAGTCAAAGGGCTTATGTTTGCTTCTCCTTGTGATGAGGTTGACACTCCTCCCCTTTCACAGAATGTATTCTAGGGAACTCACTCTGAGTTAACTCCCTAATCCATAGATGTATGAGTCACATGACCTTTAATGTTGTCCCACATTAAACGGTTCATTGCTACACGCCATCACCCACAGTCGCCCCAGCCTCTTCTGTCATAGGCCCGCCCTCTCCCATCGGCAAGAGATGAGGTTTGTGGTTGGTTAGATATATCACACCCTCTTTTTTCTCACACCGAGTTGGACTCACATGGGATTAGGGACTTGTGATGATCCCAACATCCACACAACCCAAAAATTATTAACTATGAAAACTCTAATTCCTAATCAAACCAGGATATGTAGGACGCCATCTTGAAGGCTCGAGCTTAAAAGGGTGACCTTTCAAATGGGTCCAGTCAATCATGTCCTCTCAGATGGGATGCTTCCCTACATAATCCCCAACAATCTGAACTATGTAGTTTCTGATTTATCTCTTTACGATACGTAGGAATCCCATATTATGGGTCTAATCCCATCATAAAGTCACCTTCCATCCTTCCTGGATGACGATAAACTTCAATGTTCCTTGTTGTATGGATTAGGTCAGCATTACCTCTATAGCATCAAATCCATGTATGCCTATTATGATCCTACAAACAAGGGGTAGCCTATGGACACACTCTTCGATAATGAACCAAGGATTCAAAAACATATGAAAACGACTTAAATATATAATAGATTCCCAGAATATGCAACAATCCCCCCCCAAGGGGTGCAGCGAGCCTGACTTCCAATCCTCTCAACCTATGGAGTCCTTAAGTGTTGTTGGCCAAATATTCATCAAACGAGCACCTACCTTTGGAAGGTAGGTCCTTAAATCATGGATACCAAGTCCATTGGGTGTTTTTGGCTCCACGAATAAACCCATTGGAGACTATCTGAGGAAGTAGTATCCTAAGAGGACTGATTTCACAAGTAATTGACCCCATGGAATCGCCCGTGGTTACCATTTGATTGTGGTACCTTATTCTTAATACAGAAGGGGTAAACTAACAAGTCCCCACAAGATTAAAATAATCCTCCATTAACTGATAATGAAGATGAGTGAGTTGAAACAAAGGAAATGGTGAACATAACATGACACTGTCTCCACAATAAGAGATGGATGAGGATCCTCGTCAGACATTTTTTTTTCACCCAAAATTTTTCACCTCGAGTCAAAACAATGCAAATGAGGTCATTCTTAACATATTTATCATTCATTATCTAACTTATATTATTAAATATACCTTACATTCATTGGAAATACAAAGTTACCTTTCATTCGTCAAACAAAATTTACAATTAATAAAATAATTAACCTAAGTATGTACATAACCTAATAATATATAATCCATCACATAATTTCCCAAACCAATTTATATTCATAATATGTTAAAATATAAAAATAACATATACCTAAAAAAATTAGTCATAAATTTACCACTCAAATTTTTTTAACAACTAGTTTATAATGTCACAGACTAATTATAATCCAAAAAATGAGAAAAAAATCTTCTAAAATATCATGGGTAATATTTTCATTAAATCGATAATCAGTTCCAATACCCTCTAACTAACATTTAAAAAATTATGAACCCATTAATTACTTAATATCAATCATATATTAATCTTATGATTTATCTATACATCAATTATGTATACATCAATAATTATCCCCAAAAACCTAACATTGTAATAAATTCACTTTTCAAGGGTTTTGATTCCATATAATATATATTTTAGAACATTTATTATAGAACTACGTAAGTAAAATCCTTAGAATTTTAACATAGCCTACATAAATTTTGGAATATAAAAAAACACCATCAATAAATATCACACACTAATAAAAATATATATGATTACCAAAATATAAAAAAATTATTTTCTATTATGGTGTCATCCTCACAACCTTAGTTAAGACTTGGAATCTCAACTTTATACCATAACATGAATAAAATAAGATTCTCAATTATTCAAGTATGCTCCCTTATTCAGTTATATGAAATTTTGGTTTCTTAATATATACCTTTCTAATCCAAATCCTTGTGTTCATTTTTCAATGAAATACTAAAACCCAAAATAGTTACCAATAATATCCAAATGAATTAGAGTTCATGAATATGAATTTACAATTCCAAGAATTATTCTCTAATGATACTTTCATTTAAACCAATTATATATTCATTTCAACCATGTCAGACTTGTTTTATCCTATTACACTCTCAGTTCAACCTATGTTTCTTTAAGATAGTTTATCTTATACCACAAAATATAGTTCCTCAATGTAACTAGAAAATTAATCCTTGAAATTGGTTTGAAAAGATAATGGTATTAACTAAATCGTATCCCCCAGGAGTGTCTAGAAAGGTTTGATGTATTAAGCCCACTTAGTGTGCATCAGAGATATGATCGAGAAAATTCTCAATTGACCCTTTTAATGTTGATTACCCCTTGGGGCATATGTTCTAAAGCAACATCTTCATGCCTGTATCTAAACATTAATTTATTGATATGAAAATCATATAATCTCTACTTTATAATTTTTTTGATGTTCTCCTATGTATAGGCTTATCAATAAGACTTATACCTGTGGTTTTCACTATGGTTAAGTTATCATAATCTTTAAAAATAACTAAAGAATATTTTGATACCCACAATGGAAACAAAATCCATAAAATATAATATTTAATAATTATGGATATAATTTTCTAAAAATAAATTTAAAGGATCCATAGGTTATTATCATTGTAAGATTCAACATAAAAATTTATCCGAATAAGAATAAAAAAATTCATTATTTTGGAATCCACATAATGCTCCCAACTCCCATAGATAATCTAAAAATACATAGTACATCCTACTGAAATAAATAATGTAAAGGTAGATCCTAAAATCCTAGTAAGGGAAGAAATAATGAAATAGAGAGTAACATAGGAGTCAAGAGGCATAATAGGATATCATAAAGAGGATGATCATTATTATGGAGACATGGAAAATGAAATGATGTCATAATATCATTAAATTGTAGAGAAAACATAAATCCTGATCTAAAATACATAATTCAATGGTCACTCATAAGAAGACAAACATAAAGTGGAAAAAGTCCCATGGTTTATTGGGTTCACTATCTATTCCCATAAACATAGTGGGAAAAATCTGTGGTGGATTAGGTTCAACCCTAATCCATTAATCAATGTCTCCAGATATATAAATATTTACCCAATGCATTAGAAGGATATATAATTCTAGTCCAATAATTCTAATAAATTGTAATCATACATATTAGTTCCACATATTCTGAATAAACCATATATAAATAATAATCACAATCAAACAAAATAGAAATAAATGGGTTTCATAATCTTAATTTATGGTACAACCAAAGGATAAATCATGAATATTCCTAAGATAAATAGGTAATAAAATAATTTTGAACAATCATAATTGATAAAGGGACATAGATATTGGTAATGGAGTTTCATTTTAGAACATTTCTAAGAATGATCTAGAGGAGAATGAATGAAAATTAACAACTATGTTGAATCATTTCTAAAGTAGCTAAATGATATTATAAATAATAAAAGTAATTATTGTTTTCAATAAAAGAATAATTCAACCAATATATTTATATATAAAATAACTTGGTTTTTTATATGTTATTCATGGTTTAAAATCATTTTTGTGGGGGTGATTCTGGATGTGAGAATAGAAACAATAATGTTCCCTTGAACTATGTTTATATAAAAGTTAGAAATTTAAAGGGAAATAAGTATATGGATAACCACATAAAGGAAAATTTTATTTAACTATTTATATATTTAATGGATATATATAAAAAACATTAATAGATACATGAGAATAATATTTATAGAAATTGGATAAACTAAAATAGAACATGTAACTGATGAGTCAAAATAGAGGTAGAAAATATTCCTTATAAATGAGTTAAAATTTTAGTCTAAGCCCATGTGAATTACAAAACATGATTCAGATTATTATATACCATGAATTACATTGAATTAATTATAAAAGATTCCTAGGATGGTAAATAAAATATATTCCAAAAGAAAGGAATCAGGGTGAATGAAATGTAACATGTCTTAAAGATAGGAATTTGAGATGAAAACCCTGACACCTTTTAAATGTTTTTAGTCAAAAACTCGTTGTGAGAAAGAAAATTGAATAGAAAATTGAATAAAATGAAATATAATATAATAATTATAGAAAAAATGGGTCAATATATAAAATTATCCAATGAATTCATGGTGTATTAAAAGATATATGTCTCAATGGGTTAAAAATAAGACTCAAATTACATATGAATTAAGAATCATTATTATAAAAACTCATTAAAAATAGAATTAATTTTAATTTAAATTGTAATGAATAATGGGAATACATGATATAAAATATATATATGGTATTATACATACTATTTAAAATAAATTAGCTACATAAATGAGAATGTTTCGTAAAGAATCATGCTTTGAGAAGAAACCCTTACCACATTCCATATTCATTCAACCGACATTCCTAGCATCATGAATAATAAAATTAATTCTATTATATAACTTATTTTTAACATTTATGTAATTTATTTAATATAATATTAACCAATTAATATCATGTTCAATTTATTTATCTTGTATTTCTCTAGCCTCCATCATTTACTTGATGTTCTTCAGTCTATTTTCCCATGAATTCTTATGTTTGTTAAACATGGATTAAATTATTGTAAAATATTTTTAATAATTTAAATAATATTAATTTTTTTATTTAAATATTTTTTTATATCTTAAATATATTTTTAAATCTATCTATGATGGGGGTGTTGAAAAATGAAACTCACTTCTCGGGGCAACGATAGTTTTCACGCACCCATGATTAATTTTTCCATTTCTCACAGAATTAGAGGGAAAGATGGTAGAAGAGAAATTAAAATTTAAGAATCATATTTATATCTAATGTTTAATATTTATTCATATATTAAATCATTTTGATCATCCGTTAATGGTTTTCATAAAAACATGAAGATATTTCATTGTGGAGATGGTAGTCCGGGCAGTGCACTAACAATTCTTTTGTTTTTCTAAACATATGGAGATGAATAAATAATGACTATTACATTAATATAATAATATATATGTATAAAAAAGATACTTATTTCAATATATATATGTATGATATTTTGATGATATTGATTAAGGAGAAAAATTAATGAAGAAGGTAGTACGTACATTGAAAACATGATCTTCCCTTAGAGATTCACATGGATGTAAAGACGTTAACTGAAATCTAGAGACCATGATCTTAATAAAGAAAAACATACATCATGTAGATGTAGTGTGGGAATAATATGAATGGAATTTTGAATGGGATGTGCAACCAAGGTGTATTAGAACTGAACCTCTTTTATAAGTAGAGAAATTGATTTTTTTTGGAATTACCATTTACCCTTACATGATATTACTACACTATTCCAAGGACAATGGCTCCAATATTTTTAATAAATTGATTTTTGGGTTTATTTTTGATTATATAGACTCATAAAAGTATTTCCACACATGTTTCAAAAATTTTATAGGGTTTTTACCAATATTTTTGTTTATACATTTTACTCTTATACTTTTAAACTTTTTAACTTGTTTTTAACTAAGTGATATTTTTTCATTAAAAAGTTAACATAAATGATATCATTTTTTCATGATTGATCTCAATTTATATTTTATTTAATCTATTTTAATTTCTATATACTGAAATTTTTGTCTTTTAAATTAAGAGAACTAGTGTGTTGAAATACTATTTTAGTTGAAAAATGAAATTTTTACCATGATGGATTCTTTATATTGTTTAATATTTATTACTTATTTAATGAGTGTAAATACTATTTTATATTTTTTAAAACATAATATAATTTTCAAAATTTAAATTACATCATTTTTATTTAAAATTACTTTGTTTCAATAAAACAATTCTTTTTAAAAACTATTTTGTCATTATCATTGTAATTAACATTAAGTATACTATCATTATCTTTAAGAATTACCATGAAATTATAAATTTTATCTAATATTGAAATTTTGAGTACAAATGATAAAGATACTTATTATAATTAATTCTTAAAATTGATACATTATAATTATTATTATAAGTGCATGAAAATATTTTTTAGTATAAGATATTACTTGGGTTTTAAAATTAATATACATGGGTTTTTTAAATTTTACATATATTTTAAACTGATTGATATTAATTATTAAATATATACTTTTTACAAAAAAATATTTTATCAAACATTTACGTTATTCTTATATTATAATAGTTTTTAGTAAAATTAGTATTTTTATTATTCCACTAAGAAGAAACTATTTTTAAAAAAATCATCTAATGGTTATATAATTATTATTTATATGAAAAAGTAAGGTATTTTTTTAAACTAAATATTTAAAATTTAGTAATTTATTTTTTAAATTAAATCCAAAAATAAACAAAAATTTATCAATTAGGAAAATTATTTTCTAAAATGTTAAATATTCATTATTCTTATTTCCTTTCATTTCATAATTAATTTATTAGTAATATATTAAAAATATAATCAATATTTTTTTTATTTAATTTAAATACACTTATTTTATTAAAATAAATTAAAATTTTATTAAAAATTTATTTATAAAAATAATATGATTATCTTAGTTGTTCTGGGTTTACTTTTTTTGGGTAAGATGAGAACCTCCTAGAAAGTATAGTCCCTTTAATAGTGAAAAAATAGGTCAAGCCTATCTAAATGAAGAAAAATATCATTTATCCTTTTAAAAAATAGGGATTACATCCAACGGAATATGATCAGAACAAATGAGACTGTTCCCATTAGCACCTTTGTCAGAAAGGCTATCATCTAAAGCATTACGCTCCATAAAAAAGGGGGTAAATATATAGTCAATGGATGAGAGAAACTCCAAAAAATTGATCCATCTATAAGAATATCTCTAAAAAATATGAGTAGATGTGGTTTTGATTGCGTGGAAAGAAATGGTGGAAACACATTCCAACCATATCTTGGTCATACTCCTCTATTTAGAATGATTCAAAGAAATGATAAAACTTATCATCTCAGCTTCCAAAGATAAGCCAATGCCACATGAGACATAAAAATTTCCAACCACAACACCAAGATTGTTCAAGCAGACATATCCACAACCTAAATGACTCATGTTACATCTTAAATCACAATCTATATTGATCTAAATATAGAGAAAAAGGATGCTTCCAAAGAACCTCAATTTTTCCCATTGGATGTTGGAAGTTGTCAGTAATATTGATTATCCTAAGAACAGATAAGTCATATATTGAATTATGAGAATATACCTTCTAAGTAAATTTTAGATATCTCATAACCTCAATAATTCCCGCAATTTAAGCTTGTTAATACTATGTTTGATATCATATACAACACGCAACACTGAGTCTAAACGAACCACAATATATATTAAAATATTATTATTCAATGTAATAATTATCTTAGAGCCTTTGATTTGGTGTAGTTTAATAAATTAAATAAATTAGTAAAAATATATAAATTACCTACTTAATAAATGTTCTTTTATTAATGAATAGGAAATAAGTACTCAATTTTAAGTAAGGTCATTTTATTCTTTATAAATATGTTTTCTTCAAAAATGAATTTCAATTCATTTTCAGATCGAATATCCTAATTAATTTCTATAACTAATATAACTTTTTTATAAAAATAATATCATTTTTGAAATTATAATATCAAAATTATCTCTGGGTGAAATTTTCATCTTTTTCCTAAAAGATTGATTTTTCACTAAATAGAGAAAGGTGTTGATTTTTATTCAAAATTTTCTTTTTATTTCAAAGATTTCAAAAGATCAATTTTATTTTATAATGGTTTAAAAATAATATTGGTTATCTTCCATTTTTAGTAATTAAATTTTGTTCATTGGAATCAATTTTATGATTTATTTTGGTATAAAATCTTTTTTTACAATTAAAAAGACAATTTTGGAAAAATTAGTTTTCATTGCATTTTTTATTTTTCAAAGAAATTAGTTAATTAAAAATATTGGAATATAAATCATTAAAATGGATTCTATATTTTTAATTATGAATTAATAATTAGTTAAATATGAAAAAATTATTTTTGTGAATTATAAATAGTAATCGTGGTAAAATTTATCACCCCGATAAAGGGTTAATCAGGTTAATTTAGGTTAAAACTAAGTGATAAGGTCATAATATTTCATATAAATTGTTATTTTATGAATTTAAATTTAACCTTATCTCCATAGGCTCAAAATGGATTTTTTTAATGGAAATATTTCCATGAAAATGAACAATATAATATTTAAATCAAAAAATTTTACCAAATATCACTCTCTTAGTTTTAAATATCTCTTATATATCCACAAAAGAAAAAAATGTGGTGAATGAATCCCAATGTATTTTTTATCATAAAAAATCATATTTTAAATTTATTTTTAATATTCTGGTATTAAATAATTTCCCTACATTTTTTACATAAAACGCAAATGGTATTTATTATGTTAATTGAAAAATAATAAAAATGATTTTCAATAAATTAAAAATGATCTATGTTTAATGAATTAATATGTTAAAATAAAATTTGATATATATAGATATTTTAGGGAATTTTTAAATGATTATATTAAAATTTACCCCTTCCCTTGATGTATTTAAAGAAAAATTAGCTACATAGTGTTAAAAATGACATTAAAGATATTTTATAATAAATAATATTTAATTAATTGATTAAAAGTAAAAAAATCATATAAACATCTTGATGAACGTGATATGGTTGTAAACATAATACCGGGTCTATTTATTTAACATTTATCATTTTATAGTATCATTAATAACCCTTAAATAGTCGAATGCATTAATATTAAAGTAATTGTCAAAAGGGTTTAAGGAAGAATAAAACTAAAATTTAAGGCTGAATATATAAAAAAATACTGTCCATATTATATTTTTTGAGACAATTTTAAATTATCCTGGTCTTATTTTTCCATTATATCAATTTTGAGTAATTTTAGAATAAGGAATAATTTTTATTAATTTAATACCTCAAGTCATTCCAAAAATTCCCCTCCTATGAATTATAAAGGGATGCCTCTATTTTCTCTAATTTACACCAATATAAGCCATATAGGTTAACCAAACCCTGCCCATTACACTTATAAACATCATTATACAATTTTTAGTGGTTATTTTAATTCTAAAATACCATCCTTGTATCCCTTACGAAGAGATCTAAAGGAAGTCTACCAAAGAAGAGGTAATCACCATTGTCAACTCTTTCAAGTTTATTTCTTATTGTACATACTCTTAATTTATTTTAACCATGATAAAATAATAACTATATTATAATAAATATAATGAGATTTTATTATTTTTGTGGTACTCCCATATTCCTTCTCTTGTCCACCCTACGAAAAGTTAGAACATCGATCGTTCGTGTATAAAACTTATCATCCCCACATATTAGTATAATTCATTTTTAATCACCACTTTAATTATATGGTTATAAATAAGGAAAAATAATTTTATTTAATTTTATGAAATAAAAATACTTATATAACAATAATAAAATATCTACCTTTTTAACGTTTCAACTGCAGAAAAATGATAATGTCGCTTGTATGAATGTGTGGACTACCATCTCCACGAAGAGATGTGAATCCTTTTTCATTTCTATTTTTTATAGTAATAAGGATATATTTAATGAATATAATATATATATATATAATATATAATTATTCTTATATAGAGGTGATTTATTGTTTACCATTATTTCATTCTATCATT
This sequence comes from Viscum album, assembly GCA_963277665.1. Taxonomy (NCBI): domain Eukaryota; kingdom Viridiplantae; phylum Streptophyta; class Magnoliopsida; order Santalales; family Viscaceae; genus Viscum; species Viscum album. The sequence goes on from OY728131.1 coordinate 340,002,019, forward strand.
AGAAAAGTGAAAACCATGTTTATGAATATGTAAAACATACTATCTCTATGACTAGTGTAATTAATTTTTTGTATGTATATTTTATGGATTAATATAAATAATTAGTTAATGAATTTATATAATATCTATATCATGCTTAAAAATTGGTATATTTTGGTACCATGATTAAAATAAAAGGACCGAAACAACAAAACAAGAACATACAAGAAAAATGAAGTAGTTATTATCCATATTAGCGATTTTAACAAATATTTTTTAATAAATGGTGATAATATATCATAAGTAATTAATACATGGTATGATATATCTGATTATGTTTATGAAATATATTTATATAAAATATTTATTTATTGTACAAGAGGATAGGATAAATATGAAGTAAATTGGACATGAAGTAAGGGTTTCTTTTCTCACATTTACTTCCATGAGAAATATTCCATATTCACCACTTATTTATTTTTTTCCCATGTATATAATTCAAATTTTATAAGTTATATCATTAATATATTTATCTTCATTGTATTTAACATTCAATTTAACTTTTTTCCTCTCATGGGGGTCATGATTCAAAAGTTAACTATGCAGTAATGGTTTATTTCAAAATATCAGCACTATTATGAATTATTAATATTTAAGCCTCCCGTGAGTGAATTTTTTGATATTTATATCTTAAAATCAATTTATTTACTTATCATCTACTTATTAATAAAGGTTTTATGTAATAGTACCATTATCCAATTTTTATTACCTTAAATGATTGAGAAAATGATTTTATGAAAAGATTAATATATTTCCCTATTCTATCAAAAATCGTTTTTCATCCATATAAATGTTTTCTAAAAATATTTTAACTAATTATTTCACCATTCTGAAAATTATATATTAAATAAATTTACACCAATGATAGTTTCTATTTCAAAATTATTTTAACAAAATATTATCTTCATTTTCTAAATGAGGCACTTTTTAACCTTTTTAAAATAGTGTGAAATAAATTTTTTTAAACTAATTTGGAATTGATGGAATTTTCCCTCATCATGACCACTCATTAAATTGAATAATCATTTATAGGTTTTCATGGTTATTCTCAAATAGGATGTTTTTCCTAGTACACTAAAATTTTTTAGTTTTAAGAATTGATTTTCAAAGTGAACAATGTATTTTCATCCAAATACATTAATGATATTTTTAAAGTATTTCAATACATAAATGAAAAAAATCATAATTAAACTTAGTTCACCAATAGGGATATATTGTAATGATATCATCCATATCAATTTTCAATATTTTTTATGATTATTTTGACTAAGTTTGTACTATTTTTAAATCATTTTTCATATTATTCAATATTGTTTACGATTATCCATAATGATGGGGACATGTATTAACATTTCATATGGTCATTTTTCTATATGAATTTTCATGTCGATTATATTTTAACCCTTTTATATGAGTAATTTAGTTGACTTATTAAGTGATTATTGGGACCCAATATGTCCCCTCGATGCATCGGTAGGTCATGTGAGACAAACTCGATTGGGTATTTGGCCAAGGCCTTACCAATTTATGTATATTGTTTTTGCACATTTCATTGATAGTATTTTTTAGATATCTATGTATGATGCCTTGATCAAATGTTTTATATGTCTAGATTTATTAAATCCATCATTATGAAACTATTTATTGATGATAATGAGTATATTTTATTAGTTTTTATATCATTGGTTAAGTTTGAGACTCATGTGATTAGTTATGTGGAATTTTTTGACCATATTTTATTTCATCCATATTATTTCATGTGATCATGTTATTGATTAAATTGCATTTGCTTTTAGTCATTTACCTTTCCATATTTATTATACCTAATGTCCTCATGATAGAGTCCCCTGTATGTTACCCTTAATGAAAATATGAAATCGCCCTTATTTTGATAAATTTCCTAGGATATAAAGATGGAATCATTGGCAGAGTTTAATGACATAGAATATTTAAATTCACAAATCTATATATTTTATGTGTTAAAATCCAATTTTAGATTCAATTTTGTATCTTTTTTAATATGTCTATTGATCAATTTGGTCTGTTGGGATGTGATTACTTATATCTAGTTCCAATGTAATAATGTAACCACTATCTTTGGTATAATGGAGTCAAGATCTTTACTTTTAGCATTAGAAATGAAAAGACCCATCCTAGTGGGGCTAGTGTTGCAACTCCCCATACCCACCTCTGATAGGATAGGGGCTAGAGATCAGTATCGAGAAGGCATATCCCCAACATGGGAGGCCTTAGCCAAAGGAACTGTAAACAAGAACACTTCTCCAAGCCCATACAATGTTGAAATCTAAAAGCAAATAAACAACCATGCATGCATACATCTAAATCCCAAAACTAGAGAACGATAGTAAGTAAAAGAAATTATATAGGGCCAAATACAAGCCCAACATTGTGAGTCAAAAAAATAAAACCAAAATGTATGTTTGTGGATTGTTGTAAGAAAGCCACAGGATCACACCATGGTCTGCCCGGTCTCACTACGCACCGTTTGGTCTGGGTCTGCCTCGAACTCTATCAAAAGGTCGATCATCTACACAAGACACGACACATATAGGAAAATATGGTGTGTGGGTGACTATAAAAATAATCAAAAGGAAACCCTAAAACAAAAAAATCACAAAAAAAAAAGAAATTAAAGTAATCTCTACATAGGTATATGTCTCCAACACATATAAAATTAATATCTAGATATACTCAGTAATAACACATAGTCTATAGGTAATTCACAACCATATTATACCCTTATAGTATTCCAGGTTGAAGATTCTATGTAGTACTCATCTGGAAGAACACACTCTATAGTGATAGCACCTAGGACATCTGTTTAGGAGGTACTACTCTTTAGTTCTCATCAAGATAATGAACAAATTGATAGACTGAAGAGAATACAATACACAAATGATTATCACTACTAAAGACATGGGGTGATACGCACAAATCAATCTAGATTAACCTGCTATGTATATGATCGAAACATATATAGTTTTGCTCATGAAGATACCCAGAACTCCACCTAGGGCATGATGATGAATAGAGGATCTCACTCCCAGCCTCTCGGGAGGATTCTGATGGCTCTATCTTCAAATTCCTACTGAATGGATCGTAGTCCTTGGAGCAGGAAATGATTCTATAATAAACATTAGGGATAGGATTTGGATAAAACCCTAGATGAATCATTTCTAAAATATGGATGATAATGGTTCCATTCCATGTATAAAAGAGTACACATCAGGTAGTTGGGGAAACACATCGTGTCTATTCATCTCAGGTATTTCCTGTATAAATGGCCTATGAAATCAAGTCATTCTTTTGTAGTACTACACATCATGTAGGATTCTCTTGAACTCTACATGTGTTCCATTAGAAATCTCTATCCCATGTACACTTTCCCATGTTCCAATTCAGGGATTATCCCATGTAAATGGTCTTGTACATATCTTTGTGGCGGAGTACACATTGTGCTCCAACCCGTGTAGTCCACCCCAGGTCTATGTACTTCCCATTGTATATGATGAGTCACTTGGGAGAGGCCACACACCATGTGATATGGGTCACAGACTATGTGATTCTTAAATTTCTCTCAAACCTCTAACTAACACATAGGGCTCCCCACATGGTGTGTAGATTTTGATTACAGATTGTGTTTCTTATGGTTTTGTATTATCCGATATCTTCTCTTATTTTGATTTGGTGACTCCAACCATCGATCTAGATATTTTTCCACCATGAAAATAAAAAACCCAACTCATCCAAGCCTCTTCGTCATTATTCAATGCATTCTGTCATCAGATTTTCTCAGAAGACGGATCAAGTCATCCTTCTTCAATGTGTGTTCAAGAACACCGAAGAACATGAAATAAGGTACCCTCTGTCATACTAATTTCTTTGTCTCCATCAGAACACCTCCATCAAGTCGTACTGATCTCAGATCTACTATTTAATATTATTATGTCAGGAAATGGGTTCACAATGATCGATAGATCAGGATTTTCCAAGTCAGGGTCCAAATGAATAATGATCACAAAAAACAATTAATTGGGGGATAAAATCATAAGAATAGATGAGAGGAACAAACCTAGATCAATGTTTGTGTCTATCTTGTTTCATATATGTTATAATTTCAATTGAAATAGATCAAATCACATAGAAATTATCCTTCCAAAACCCCACAAAATAAACCCATCATGCATGACAATCAACCTTCAGATCAATCTATTTGTTGATTGATTCACATTCATCATAAAAATGATGAATGCGAAAGAATAAAATTTCAACACACTCCCTAACAATATTTAGGTCTATCATTGATGAATAAAGAAGCTACATCACATTCTTTGGTTAGATCCTTTCAATTTGATGCAAGCCAATTTTCAATCCATGATCTCCTCATTGTTTTCCGAAAAGATTTCTCTAAAGGTCTCTCTAAGGGTTCTCTATTTTTTAAGGGTTATGAGGATAACCCCAGGATTCTAAAAAACAATCTATTTAAATATTATTAATCATTGGGTCAACCCAAATTAAATAAAATAATTTATTAAATTATTTTATCCAGTTCTTTTCCCATGATAACTTTTCTACAAATGATCCATTCTGACTAATTTGATGTCGTCCCTCAATAATGACCTCATATTTCTAATCTAGGAAATAATTTATATGTTATTCCACATTTTAACAAAAAATTCATGTGTGTTCTATTTAATATATTTAATATATTTCAAGTTTTCTATTAAATATATTTAACAAATTTCAAATATTTATTCTAGGAACACTGAACCTCAGAATTTCTGGCCATCTCAGTGCCTAGCCTAAATAATAATCCATATAATATCCAAAAATAATACATGGAAAATAAAATACATTTCATTATCCCCACCTTTAGTCTTTATGTTTCCAAAAACCCCAAAATAAGGGATACTCAAATAGATGTGGGTACTAAGCATGAATTTTAGCCTCCCACACTCATGTACACTCCTAGAGATTCTTGTGCTTCCATAGGACACACACTAATGGAATCGATCACCCATGGAGGATCATCTCATACTAATGCGTGATCTCTACTAGATACTCAAAAAAGGTTGATCCTTCCTTGATGTATATCTATCCCTAGTTGATAACGTGTGATGGGTCACACATGTACCTCCTCAACTACAACATGTGGAAGATTCTGTATACCTATACTAATTATAGAGGTATATCTATGTGGTATTCCACATTTCCAACTCTACACAATATTTTAGAAGTGCCAATGTATCCCAAAGATAACATGCTGCCCTGGACAATTCTCCATAATCAACATTGAGTTAAAAATCATAGGTACACATACTGTCCTTTATCTAATTCCAATGGGCTTCATCTTTCATTATAATAAGACTTCTGACGGCTCTGTGTAGTCTTCATCCACTCTTGGATGATCTAAACCTTCTTTTTTCTAGCTCACACCAACTCTAGGCCCATGAGTGCTATCCCTCCTAGATCATTCCATCAAGGTAGTGACATTTAGAGTCACCCATACAAGCCTTTATTTGTTACATACCAATAGTGAAATGGTAGATGTTTTTGTATGTAAACTCCAACAGTGGAAAGTGATCCTCCAAACTATAGCCAAAGTCCATCATGAAGGTTCTCATCATATCCTCCAAAATCTAAATGGTCCACTTAATATGGATTTTAGTTTGTGGGTGTAATTCTCTGCTCAAGTGTAATTGAGCCCCAAATTTATCCTAAAATCCCTTCCACAACTAGGATGTGAAGTGAGAATCACAGTAAGAAATGATCATCGATCGAACAACATGGAGTTGAACTATCTCTTGAACATAGAGGCATCTCAATCCCTCTAGTGGACATTCCTCCCATATACATAGGAAGTGGGATGACATTTTGAGTCATTCTATGATCACCTAGATGGAATCATGTACCGTATAATTATGTGGTAAGACCATCAAAAAGTCCAAATATATCTCATCCCACATCCACTCTGGCACAATGAGGGGTTGATCTAAACTCTTAGGAATATGGTGCTCAGCCTTCACTCTATGATAGGTAAGGAATAGAGAGGAAAACTCTGTAATTTCTTTCATTATCCCCAAACACAAAAAGTAATGTCAGAGGTCCTCGTACATATTTTCCACACCTATATATACCTTCAATGAAGATATTTGAAACTCTCTCAGAATCTCTCCCCATAATGTCATTGGTACCATCGTGCATCCTCTGAAAATAATGACATGATCCCCACCTTTAGAATATCCATCAGGATTGTTCCCTATATATATTTGAGCATGTTGGGTATCACAATTGGTATCACTATGTTGTTCCCCCTAGATCCCTACTTGATTGGAGGGGTAATAACCATTGATTAGAGGTAAGTTGTTCCATCTTTATCCACAAAGGATAACTAAAATGAGAAAAACTACTCTGATGCATCGTTAGACAACTGCAATCAATATATTATAATGAGATAATCTATTAACACATTCCCCTTCCTCTGGTTATAGACAATTTTGAATTCCAAATTTTCTAAGAACTCTATCCATTTCCTCTATCTCAGGTTGGGACCATTATATGAGAAGGCATACTTGAGACTTTTGTGATCAGATTATATGATAAATTTCTCTCCCATCAGGAAGTATTTCCCATCTTCAAAGAGAAGACTATCATTTCTAGTTGAATATCGTGGATCACGTAGTTGTCCTTGTGTGGTCTCAAATGTTGTGAACTATAAAAAATAACCACATTTATCTACATTAGAACACATCCAAGACACGTTCCTGCTGCATCATAGAACACTATTTACTCAACACCCTTCTCTAGTAATCTCAGTATGGGAGTGCTCATCCGAATCTTCCCCAACTACTAAAAATCCCCAAGAAACCACAGATTCTACATGAATGGATGCCCCTTCTGAGTTAAAATTTTAATTTCTACTGATAGTCTGGTGAAATCAGGTATGAATATCTGGTAATAGCCCACCAACCCTGGGAAGCATCCGACCTCTGTCACACTATTAGATTTCTTCCAATCTAACTCAACTTAGACCTTAGAGGCATCCACTGATAGTCCATCTATGGATAAAACATGTCCTAGAAAGTGGACCTCTCAAATCTTGAACTATCACTTTGAGATATTTCCATAAATCTGTTTATCTCGTAGTATGTCCATGACTATCATCAAGTATCCCAATTTATCCTCGGACGCCGATTAAATAAGGATATTACCATTGAAGGCTAACATGAATAGTTCTAATTAAGGTTGAAAGATCTAGTTCACGAGTCCCATAAACACTATTGTGGTGTTCTTCACACAAAAGGGCATCAACAAGTACTCATAATTACCATAGATACATATTACTGTAATTTCCAATATTTCATCATCCCAAACTCGCAACTATTTATGGCCTGAAATGAGGTCAACCATTGAGAAAAATTGTGCCCCTGTCAAATAATCAAGACGTTATCAATCCTTGGTAGTGGATACCTATTATACACAGTCACTTGGATCAAGAACTGATGGTCTACATACTACCTAAACCACCTGTCTTCCTTCTTGGGAAACAAAACTGGGGCTGTCTAAGGAAAAAAATGGGTTCAACAAATCTCTTCCTCTACAAGCCCTCCAACTGAAACCTCATCTCACGAAGTTCTATGAGAGACATCTATATGCTAGTGAATATATCAGTGTCATCCCAGGGTGTATATCAATGCATAGTTCTATCTCTTGGAGGGGAGGTAAACCTAGAACATCTTATAGGAATATGTCCTTGTACTTTGCCACCACTCTAGAGAACTCAAAACTCACAACATTAACTACACCAAGGGTCTGGCTGGCAAACTAATGAATAATTTATTGCACCATCCTATGCATGAGTCCATCCTAAGCATCATGGGATTATTTTTAACCAATAAAGTAAAACCAGGTTCCATCACTATAGAAACACCACACCCTTTTCCTAAAATATTCAATCTGGTCATGAACCGCAGATAACCAATCTATACCACGAATGACATTATAATGCCTCGATGCTACGACCAATATAATCGAGTATAAAATATCATATTCAAGAGTTGGATCACATTGCTGTCACATTTTTATGATCACCGGGTCTTCTCTAATCAAAGTCTAAAATTTTAAGGGTCTAGACCAAGGATTAACTATAATCTCTATGTCTCAAACGAGGTAGGTGGAAAGAAAGTCATGTTAATAACATGTGTCTATTTATACTATAGATAAGGTAGAAAAGACACATATTATACCTTAAATTATTCTTCGATCCTCTAGTTCATAAGATTCGAATACTTTCTATTTTCCCTACCCCTAACCTCCATGTCCTTGAGATTATTTTAAACCACCTATGGCTGGTGATGGTAATAAGTAAAAATGTAGACTACCTCTTGATGCTCTCTCAGCTCCTCGGCCATGGTTGAAACCATGAAAACCTGCCTACTCCTGCCACTGTATCTAATTTAGAGTCACATTCATGGTCTCTCTATCAATTTTATGTTGGTTTGGACAATCTCATGTGATGTTTTCCCAATTTTCAAATGAGTACCACCACCTATCTATGGGCTAACTAGACACACCAGGGGAGTCTTTAACTATAGAAACTCTATCCTTGGACCTCCTCCCAAAATTTATGGCATTTCCAGGTCCATTAGACTTACTTCGTCTCCCTACTATTGAGGTCACTAGTCTTTTATGTGAAAATCTCACAACCACCGTATATATCTACTCATTCAAGAAACCCTCAACCACCAAATATTTCTCTAGAACCCCAATATAGGTAATAATTCATATAGGGATGACACTATCTTGGATAAATCTGTGTAGACCTCACACTAAGGTATGATTCCTAAATAACAGATCATAAATCATATCCATTGAGTACTTGGAGAGGTTGTTAAACCTTGATGGAAACTAAACTACTATCATGATACCCTATTAGAGTTGTAGGAGTTATGGGATATGTGTATCCATTAGTGTAGCTAGTGGGAACTCCTCTATGAAATTCACTTGAAATATGTTCCCAAAAGAGTCACCTCATTTTAAGACTGGGTATCTAAACCCTACTACCTCCCTACAGATCCATGAAGATGGATCATTTCTAGGACCACCATCTGATCTTCTGGTTTCCTGACTAGATAGAAAACTCTAGTTACCACCTCAAGGTTGTCCTCAGCTACCTATGGGCACTGCTTGGCTCAGAACCTAAGTAGTCTCTACAGCTAAAACTCATAGATCACGCTCATCCTACACAACTCATCCACTGGTATTGCGGATATTGTGTGTTACTCTAAAGTTGGTGGTATGTGTTCTTCCCCAACATGAGGAAACATCTCGGGAACTAGTCCCTATATCGACGGCTTATCACTGAAGGGATAATAATCATGATCATGATGTTGAATCCTATATGGAATATGTCACTAAGGAATCCTGAATAAAAAAATATGTACCAAGACCAATGTGTATATCTAGAGATATGGCTCAAGGACATTGAAATCAGAAACCATTCCTATATGATGCATGTAAAATTTCTTTTCCCCACAATTAATCTTCTCTTATACCGAGTCGAAAAGCAGCTGATCAATGTTCAGATGTATGGATACGTTGGATATCACACCAATACTGGGGTCCCTAGACCGAAATTTGAACTCAAAACACTTAATAATATTTCTCCAAACCAATATCACAAAATCTCTATCCTAAAGTGGAAATGACTGTGCTCTAATACCACTATTACAGAACCCATCCATGTTGGGCCCATTTGTGACTTCCAAATCCCACCTCCAATAGTTCAAGGGATAGAAACTAGTGTCGAGAAGGAATATCACTCACATGGGAGGCCTTATCATATGTATCAATAAACATTCACATATCTCCAAGCCTATACAATACTAAAATTTAAAAATCTAAACAACCATGAAATCATAAATCAAAATCATGTAACTAGAGTACAACATGAATTAAAATAAAGTAAATAGGTCCAAAGGAAATACAACCACAAAGAGTATGAAACATAAGTACAACATGAATGTAAGTATTAGGACTACTATTAGAAATACATAGGAACACCCCTAAGTCTGTCTAGTCACACTAAGAATCATCTGGTCCTAGTCCACCTAGGCCTCTATCAAAAGTTTTATCATCTACAAAAGACATGACATGTGCAGACAAAGCCTGTGTAGGTGTGATCATAAAAATACTCAGTTGGAAACCATAAAACAGAAAAGAATACAATAAATGAAATAATATTTAGGTCTACATAGGTATATTTATATAGCACATATAACAAGAATATCTAGATATTTTAAACAATGACACACTATCTAGAGGTATGTCCCAAATATATAATACCAGCTGAGGATTCAAGATTAAACATTCCATGAAGTACTCTTCCATAAGAACACACTCATCATGATAACACTAATGATGCATGTCTGATAAGTACTTCATGTCAGGTATTTTCAAGAGAATTGGAACACTGATATTTCATATAGAATATGATACATTGATTAGGATCACTGCCAAGACATGGGGTGATACCAACAAATTTGTCTATATTAACCCGCTATGTATAGGATTGATTCTGAGGTAGTGATATTCAAGAATATGCTATGAAATCTATCTAAGGAATGAATATGATTAGAGGATCTCACTCCAAGACTCTCATAGGGATTCCAATGACTCTATCTAGGAAGTTCTACTGAAGGGACTACAGTATTAGGAGAAAGAAATGATTCTATGCTAACCTTCAAGAAAATGATAAGGGGAAAGAATCATAATGATGTATTTCTAATATATAGAGTAAAAGTGATCAAATACAGGTATAAAAGAGTAAACAACATGTAATAGTGGTCAAATATCATGTCCCTTGACCCCAGGTCATGCCCGTGTAAGAAGCTTGTGTCATAAGTCATGTATGTGTATTACTACACAACATACACACTTCTGATGTAGTCTACCCATGTTCCAGTACATGCATACAGCCCATTTACACTCCTGTGTACTATTACAAGGATTATCATGTGTACTTAGTCTAGGTTGTGTCCGTGTGGAGGAGTACACAGTATGCTCCAGCCTGTGTAGTCCACCCCATGTTCATGTACTTCCCAATAAACATGACGAGTCACCAAATAGAGACCACAAACTGTGTGATATTGGTCACACATCATATGATACTTAAAATTATCCCAAAACCCTAGCCACCGCACATGCGTCCCACATGGAATGTAGATCCCAATTACGAATTGTGTTTTTCAAGATTTTCAGAATCCCAAATCTTCTCCCATGTTTGATTTGTAACCACCGTCCTTTGATTTGGTGATCATTTCAACATGATATATAAGATCTTAACTCATCTAACCTCTTCTTCATCACTCAATATGTTCCATCATCAAATATTCATAAAAAATAGATCAAATCGTCATTCTTTGTTGTGCACAAAATAAGGAAAAATGGGGTATCTTCATCGTTTGAATGACTCCATATTTATCTTCGCACCTATTTTTGTCATTAAAATCTTATATGTGTAATTTCGAGTCGTTGTGCCAAGAAATAGGTGTTTAATAATCGATTGATCATAATTTTTCGAGTCTCTGGATAAATGAAGAATGCTCATGATGAATGAGGAATCATGGGTGGAAAGTAGAAGAATATGTAAGAGGAACATACATCAATTTATGTTCCTATAAATATTGGTTCATTTTTTTTAGAACTATAGTTGAAACAGTTCAAACCCAAAGATATTATCCCCTTAAAACCATACAAAGTAAATCCATCCTACATGATGATCAAACTGCATATCAATCTGTTTATTGAATGATTCACGTTCATCGAATAAATCAATAATGTGGATGAATCAAATCAATACAAATTTCATAACACAATTCGGATCAATCACTGATGAAGAAAAAAGGTGTGTCACATTTGTTATGAGATCCTTTGAATCTGATTCACACACATCGTCAATCCATGATCTCGTCATCGCTCACCTGAGAGAATTCATGAAAATGATATCCAAGGGTTCTCCAATGACTTTGGGGGTATGTTTATGACCATATAATTCTAACATAACAATCTATTTAAATAATTTTAATCATTTCATCAACACAATTGAAATAAAATTATTTATTTAATGATTCTTCCTATTTTGATGCTCATGATACATTTTCTACAAATGACCCTTGCTGAATAATGTTACGTATCAACCAGGGGGAACGTCACCTTATAAACTCAATGGTACCCTCAGATTTCTGATCCGGGCATCCATTTAGAATTTAGACCACCTTTTCAAAAAAAACTACGTATGTGGACTATTTAATATATTTATCATATATCAAACATTTATTTCAGGAACATCGGGCAAAAAAATCTCATTCCATCTCAGTTCTTGGTCACAAAAATAATCCATATAATATCCAAAAATAATATATAGAAAATCCGAGACATTACAATAAAGATTTAGAATAATCCTTCACCGCTAGATTTAGAAAAAACGTATATTGGGGAATATAACACTATGAATTACTTTGAGGACATGCTATAAAAACATTATTTTAATTATTTAGATGAGGATATTTCATTGTTTTTAGGCACCATCAATGGTTAATAAATATAAGGTTAATCATATTTTTAAAGGGATATATTCTTGTTTTGTTGTTTTATGTGATGGAAGTCTTGTTTGATTAACTGTATTTTGGGATACATTTTTGGTAATAAAACCCTTTGGAATGGTATTGTTTTAGTGAAAAGGTTATTAGATTATTGAAGTTTACTATTTTATGGACATATGTTTAAAATTATTGATAACTATTTGATTTTATAATATCCTTGATAATGAGGTAATTATGGGATTTTAAGATTTGGGAACATATGATTCATCATATATTTAATCATGAGATTGATAATTGATTTTATGATTAATGTTATTTTGAGGTTGATCATCATATTTTTTGAGCATTTTGGGAATTATATAAATATTGTTTTATAATATAAATAACTCATATGTCCTATGATAACCTGTCACATCCTACAAGGTAGTGGGGCTCGAATGCCCAATCAAAGGGTAATAAAGGTGAAGATCCAACCACTGACCTATGTGATACATAGATTTGAATGATATTATTTGTAAATAAATTTTTTAATTTATATATCTTAATTTGAATTGGGATAATTTTTTTTTGGATCAACCCTTTTTTTAATTATTATTATTTTTACGTGATTAATGATATTTTGAGAGATTTATTTTGTTGAGGATAATATAACTTTTAGGTTTTACAGAAATAATAAATTCGGATGAATACAATTACTTTTTTTTGATATATAAGCTAAAGGGTATGAGATAACATTTGAGGCTAAAACATCAATTCATGTTGAGGTTATTGATGTTATTTTGTATACAGGGATATTTATTTATGGAATGATACTTGATAAAAATTTGGTTTTATGGTTTTATTTCTCAGATTAATGAATTATTTCATCACATGATGGATTATAAATTTTGGAAGTTATTTTACCTTCTGGTAAGCATTTTAGTTTTAAATGTAAAAATACAAGATGAAGATATTTTTATTTGTTTTTGGATTATGTGATTTCATAGAAGTTGGTTTGAGAGATTCATAAATTAAAATAATCATCTGGAATACACATCATTTCGAGAAAAAGAGGAGATTATTATTGAATCTGGTTAAAGAACTAAATTATAAATTTTATGTAAGTAGATTTCCTTAATTTCATAGTCTATATGGTAGTGGAATTACTCAACTCTAGGAAAAGGATCTTGAATTTTTTTACCATATTACCTTTATGGTTATTGGTCTTCAACATTCACATAATTATTCACTTTCTTATAATCAATGATATATGTCACTCTCCATCACTTTTTAGTCAATTAATATTTTATTACATGTCCATATTTTTACATCCCATTGGTTTTCTCCTATTTGGAAGCCTAGTTTTGTGATGACATTCATATTTCTCATTCCCTATTTTAAGGGGATATTTTATCATCCCTTTTTACAATGCATGTTTTCCATAAAGGGATTTTTAAATTGCAATCGCATGATTATGATGCACTATTTTAATTTTTTATGACACAATTTATAGAAGGTGGAATAATATAACACCCCAAATTTTAACATAACACTATATTCAATAGTATATAAAAAATGCAACCTCGAGTATAAATGATCATTAATATATAATTAAAATAAAATTATTTAATGTAAAAATTATCTCATAGATGTTGAATTTGAGGGTATGAATTGTATTAAAGAAATTATGAAATATATATAAAGTAAATACTCAATTAAAATACATTCATTAATGTTTATGAAATAAGTACACAATTTTCAATAATTTCAATTTATTCTTCAGAAATATTATTTCATAAAAAAAATTATTTCTTTAGGGAGAGAAATTTATAATGAATTTCAGGAAATTATATAAATTTTATTTTATAAAAATAATATATTTTCTGAAATAATCATATAAAATTATATTTTGTGGAGTATTTCATTTTTTCTAATAATATTTTTTCAATGAATAGTGAAAAACACATTTTCGTTGAATTTTTTTTTATTAAGGGTTTACAAAGTTATATTTTATTTTAAAATTTTCTAAAACTAAAAATACTTATATTAAACTATTAAAAATTCCATTATTTTCATTAGAATCAATTTTAAGTTAGAGAATTTTATAAAAAACATTATTTATACATAAAAATGCAGTTTTTTGAAAAACATATTTTTCATTGCATTTTGTATTTTAATTTTAAATTAATTCCTTCTACTTATAGAAATTAAATTTTTAAAATTGGATTTTATATTTTGGGAAAAGGAGGTTCAAAATTTTTAATTAGGACCCTTTTATTTTTGGTCAAAATGTATAGTAATCGTGATAATATTTATCACCATGGTAAATGGTAAATATGGTTAATCTAGGATAAATATAAGTGATAAGGTCATAATATTTAACCCAAATTATTATAAGAAGAATTTAATTCAAAAATATAACCTTAGGATCTGGATAGTTTTATTTAACAGAAACTTATCCCTAAAAATTAATAACACAATATTTAAATCAAAGAAATATACAAATTGTCACTCTCTGAGTTTTAAATATCTGTTATATTTCCACAAATTGAAAAAAAAGTGGTGAATGAATATCAGTGTAAATTTTCATCACAACACATTTATTTATATTATAGTAATTTATTTTTAATTTTTAGGTATTAAATAATTACAATAAATTCTTACCTAGAGCCAAAACATAATTTATTCAATTGACGTAAAAATAAAATAAATGATATTAAAAATATTAAAGTGATATATTTTGAATGAATTTATGTGTACCTTGGATTTTATATATCTATATAAAATTTTACGTAATTTTTACAGATTATATTAAAATTGACACATTTTTTTATTATATTTAATGTCAAATTAAATTAATAGTGTTAATAATGACATTGATGATATTTTATAATAAATAATATTTTATTAAATGATTTAAAATTCAGAAAAAATATAGATTCAGCCATGTTAATAGAATATGGTTTTAAATATTAAAACTGATTAATTTATCTTTTGTTATTAATTTAATTATAAAATTGTTATATCTTAAAGTGTAGAAAACTATAATATTACAGTAATTGTCAAAATGGTTAATGTGTGGCTAAAAATATATGATAATGGTTAAAACATGCACAAAAATAGTCAAATTTTATTTCATGAGATTATTTAAACTTATAAAAAATTATATGTTTATTATATCAAATTTGATTCGTTTGGGTATGTACAATAATTTATATTCATTTAATACTTAATGAAATTCCAAGAATGCCCCTCCCTTAAATTATAAAAATATACCTCTCCTTTCTATTATTTACTCAACATTAAATCACCCATCTAAACCAATCCCTACCCATTAAACTTCTCATTATCCTTATCCAAGTTATATAGGTTTTAGTAACTCTAAAAATTCAACCATAGGTTATTTAAGTGGTTATCTATAGGAAGTCTATCGAAGAAGATGTAATTATCTTTTTTGAATCATTCAGGTTTATTTCTTCCTCAACATCATCTTAATTTTTTGTACCCATCCTAAAATATTAAATCCAGTATCATTAATAGACTAATATTTTATTATCAATATGGTATAGCATATTTTATCTCTTTTCCATCCTACAAAAAATGAAAACCTAAATTATTTGTAAGTACGACTTATTATCCCTGCATATCGACATAATTATTTTCTCATCACCACATTACTTGGAAGATAATAAATATGGAAAAAATGAGTATATATATATATATATAATATTTTTACATAAATATTATTCATTAACTATAATATCATATTTATATTTTTATATTATAAACCATTGGAAAATGATAACATTACCCATGCCAAAATGTCGACTAGAGCCACTACCAAGAAATGTGATTTATTTTTCCTTTTTTACATGGATGGAAATTAAAATTGGTTTAATTAATATATATAAATATATATATATATATATTTGTGTGTGTGATATAATAATTTTTTTATAAAGATGAATTATTATTTACCTTTCTTTCATTCCATCTATCAATAAGTGAAAACAACTTGCATGCTTACATGTAGCTTACCATCTCCATGAGTAGTGTGATTCAAATTTCCTTCTTAATATTATATGGAATAATATATATAAATAAATAATTATTATATATATTATTTATATCATGATTAATGTTCTTGATATTATGGAAATATGATAAAATTAAGAGGACCAAAACATCTAAATCAAAACATACATAAAAAGTGAAGCAGTTAGTAATGAAACAGTGATTCTAAAAAATAATTGTTAATAAAAAGGTGATAAAAGATTATAAGTAAATAATATGTGATATTATATATTTTTTATAGTTATTTAATATATTTATAACAAATCATTATTTTTATACTAATGTTCTAACAAATACAAAGGAAATCATATATGAGGTAATGGTTTCTCGTCTCACTTTTACTTCTATTAGTCATATGCCATATTCCCAACTTATTTGTTTAATTTCTATATATATTTCACCTTTGATATAGTCTATCATGACTATAATTATCTTCATGTTATTAAACATTCTATTTGAAGTTATTTCCCTCATAGGGGTAATTATTCAAATCTTTCTAAAGCGGTAAGGGTTTATTTCATAATTTCATCATTAGTCAAGATTATTTACATTTAAGTCTCCCTTTGGGGAATTATTTTATATGTATATACTAGAAATAACTTATTTTATTCTCCTATATTTATTCAGTAACCTTTCAACTAATAGTAAAAAAAATTCTCTTTGGCACTTAAAATTATTGAGAAATTATTTTCCAGAAAATATAACTATATTTACCGATTTAGTCTAAAAACATCTTTATTTCATATAAATGTTTATAATAATATATCAATAATGTTTTAAAAATTGTCCAAATTATTTATTAAATAAAATTTTACCCATGTTTGATGTTTTTTAGAAAATGGATGGAAAATAATCTTCTTATTGTTTTCCAATTAAAGCACATTGTGGAATTTTTATAATAGTGTGAAAATGATTTATTTTATTAACTTATATAAAATATATGGAATTACGTATCATCATGAATGATCAATGATATTAAGATTCCATTAAAATTTTCCAAGATTCATTTCAATGGAAATTATTTAACTAATATTCTAGAATATTTTAGTTTATAAAATCAATTTTTAAAGTGACTAGGTTATTTTATTCAAAGATGTTTTAATGAAATATTTATTTTATTTAGATAATCACCAATGAAAAAAACATAATTTTACTATGCTTCACTAGGGATATTTTGCAATTATACCATATTTATTCTTAATGTGGATGGTTTATGTTTAGTTTGACTGTGGATGTACTATTGGATACCATTCACAATATTAAATTGTATTGTTTATGATTATATTTTTTGATTGGGAAATGTATAAAAATTTCATATTCTAGTTTCTCAATATTAATAGTCACCTCATTTATATTTCTCCCCATTCATATGATAAAATATATTGAACTTAGTAAGTGATGGTTGGGGCCCATTATATCCTCTTGATGCATCAGTAGGTCTCACGAGATAAAACCTGCATGGGGTATTGGAGAAGGCCTTACCCATTTATATAAGATATCTTGTAATGAGTCCTTGATGGTATTTTTTTGATGTCTTGGTATGAGGCCTCAATGGTTACATTATAATATCAAACATTATACATTCCAACATTATGAAATTATTTATTGATTCCAATGAGTTTATTTGAATTGTTTTTATATTTGTGGATAAATGTGAAGTGAATGTGATTGTTTATATGGATTTATTTCATCATCGTTTATTCCTACCATATTATTCAATATGCACATATTATTGATTAAAAGGAATTTTGTTTCGCAATAATTGAACTTTCTATATTGATTATGAATTACTTTCTCTAGATAAATTCTATTCTATGTAATCATTACTAATAATCGGTGATCATCCTTATTTTTTTCCCTTTTCCTAGGATGCGAAGAATGAATATTTTAAAGAGTTCAATGGATAAGAATATTTTCATTCAATATTTTATATAATTTATTTTTGAAAATTTAATGTAATATTCAACTATGCATCTAGTTTTCCAAGACTATTAAACAATTAAATCTATTGGAATGAAATTTCATGTATCCAGTGAAAATGTAATAAAGTAACACCAACTCTTAGATACTAGATTATGAGTTATTACATATTTTCCACTTATATTTTCATAAAAATGTATCCGGGTTTTTGTTGAAGTTCATCATTTCTTGTGGTGCAATATTTATAACATATTATTTACTTAAGGAATGTATATATTGAAATCGCATGTTGTTACACATTCTTTATAGGATCCCATCGGGGGTTGGTGGCTCTCACTACCTGGCTTTTGGGCTTCCTATATGATTTATAGGATACTAAATCATCCATTGGAAAGCTGGTGGACATTCATCAATTAAATTTTTGAATTACACCACAAGATCTTGATAGATCACCTCTACTAATCCCCAAGAACCCTTTAAAAACCAAATTAGATATAGTAAAAGGCTCATAAAAATGATATAAATTTTCTTCACTGAATATATAAATAGATTAGTACATTATGAAAGATGTGGTTTTACAATTGAATTATATAACTTTTATGTTAATATAAAGATAAATAATCCATATATGCAAACCAATCATGATCAAGGAGTGATTTAACATCACCATTTTATGATAATTGAATAATAAATACTCTAAAATTTTACATTTTTAGATATCATGGAAATATTTGACATCACCTTTGATGAATACAAGGAAAACGAATCAGTATTGGATTTATTTTATAAACATTCCGAAAAGAACAACATTATAAAAATAAATTTAATATGTGTATAATGTTTGATAATAAATGTATTTTTTATAATACATTAACATTAAAAAGTTTTTGTAGTATTCATTTAACGCACTTCAGTCAACTATTAATGAGGCTTAAAGATGGTCCAAGTCAAGACTCAATGTTAGGGAACTCCATCACTTTTGAATTCTATTTTAATATTTTCTCTCTCACATAAAAACCTTATATTTATCATTTAAATATCTGATATTTATATTTTTATTCATATTTCCCGTAATTTATTTTAATTTATTTATTTTTTTTATGGGAAAATGCATGTTTTTGAACTTCCCTTTTGAAATTAAATAATTATATAATTACATATATAATGGAGGTTTTTTATTCATTATTTCTTTTCATGTATAATTATTGTAAATGACATTATATTTCAAAATTTCTAAATAGAATCATTATTTTAAGGAAAAAATTATGGTTCAATATTGGTTTTCAGAAAAACCCTATTACATTATTTCTTTTAAAGGTTATTTTTCTAATTTATTACAAAATAGATTAAAGGGTTAATTTTTATACCTATTTCATCATCCATGTTTATGATTTTTTCATCACTTTGAGATAAATATTCAGAAATAATGATTATTTATTCAAGAATGAAATTCCAAAATTCCTTGGTCCCTTTTTTCTAGGGAAAATAGTTTATACAACATTGATTATTCTTTATCAAAATATTGTGAAACGGTTACATTATCATATATTTTTCTCATGATCCTGAATTTTGTATGATTAATTTTATATATAGAACATATATGGATAGAATTTTATAATGTGATGAGTGGGACCATAATTATATATCATCCAAATAAATTGGTTAATTATTATATCTTATGAGACATTATATATGGTGGATAGGAAGTGAACCTAGCACACTACGTTGTGATGTCATAGAAGACACCCTGAATTTATGTTTAGATAACAAGTTTTATATTTTTGGAACATTACTTTTATTATTATTATTACCATGCTCTTATTTTATCATCTAGCATATGTAATGTTTCCCTGATATGACTTATGATATTCCATTTTTATTTTTATTTACATTTATTATTCACCATTGTATTATCTAAAACATAGGATTATATTGAATAATATGTTGTCGGGTTATTTAGGACACTACCTATATTATGCATGTTCTCAAGGTTCCCTTGTTGTTATTGTATTATAAAGAAATATTAGTGGGTAAAATAAAGGTAGAAATAAGAATTTATGTAATTAATATATAAAAGACAATATACATCTCTATTAATTGGTTTGTTTATGGTTATTTGTGATAAAATGGTTTACTAATACTTATATTGTAAGTGAGTTATTATAGATATTATCATCAAATTTTTTAATAAACTTTAGGTATCATTTTAGATAACTTAATTGGAAATACACCATAAATGATCATCTTTGAAATAAAGAAAAATTATAACTAGGATATACTAATGGTTTATTATTTTTAAATTAAAAGAAAATAATTTTCCATTTATATGATTATAAATTTGTGTATTAGCTTCACTAATATTATTTAATTTTAGAAAATAACATTACAATAGGGTAATCATACAAATAAATAATGAGATGTAAAATTTAATTATTTTCAAAGCAATATTCATCATGTGATGCTATTGGGAGTCAAGAAACTCATGATAGTAATTTCTAAACTAAATCATATTATGAATAATAATTTAAAACATGTGGAATTCCAAAATCCTCAAAAAATATAAGATGTTTTAGTTAATTAATTTATAGTACAATGATCTCCCTCTTTTAGTTGATCCTTTAATCCCTAAATTTTGTAATAATATATTAATTTTATTTATAAGATATTTTATATCCATAAAATCTATAAAAAATTGAATTTTTTATTATTCATGTATCTTGAAGAGGGAGAAGTTAAGTAGTGCTATAAACTGATCAATGATACTAATACCAATGAAGATATTGAATCAAGGAAATGATATATTTTTAAGAAAATATTTTCATTATACTCTTTTTTAATTGAGGAGAAAATCTATTAAATATTTTAAAAGGTAGGATAAGTTAATTAAAACTTCTGTGGAAAACATTATATCCCTTTAAAGTCAAATATATTGATTTATAATTTATACCTTAATAAATTTTTACAATTTCATTAGTGTGTTAAAGTTGATTCATTGAAAATATTGTTTGATTTAAAACATTTAATTCTATAATGAAATATTTCAATGTCACCTTAAAGTGGAAATAGATATTTTTAAATATCAATTTCCTCATAGGGATGAAGATAAAATAAAGTAATAAATTTTAAATATGGATGACTATAGGATTAATCCAATAAAGTAAAAAGATTTATTAACAAATAGGTAAATATTATGGGAACAATAAACTTGGGAACTATATTAAAGGAATGATAAAATTATTTATTTTTGGAAAAGAAGGGAATCAATCTCAGTAATGTCGAATAGATCGAAAGAATACTATCTTTATAGTGGAAAAAAGTAAGGTTCAAATTAATTCTCCACCAATGGACTAATGTTTCTATATCATTGAACATGGAAAAAACTAAAATCAATAAACTAATCTATGTAAATTTGATGATAATAGATGAACCCAACCCCTAAATATAAGGGATAATGTATGAGTTTATGTAATCACTACTATAGAGGTTGATTGTAAAAATAATGTGGTGATAGGTACACTTGTTATTCATTCAATAATAGAAAATTACTTATTTGAATATGGTTCTAAGAATTTATTATTATCATTCAGAATTAGTATAAATATCTAAACAAAAACTCAACACATAGAAGTTGTGTTACAAATTAAAATAAAATATGGTGGAAACAATGCATCTGAAGAATATAAATCTTTCCCAAATAATTTTTAGAGATAGAATGTGTCCACAAATATTGGTATACTTCCATTGGTATAATATTATTCTATACTTTGAAAGGGATGGTTATACTTATATATATCCAATATCAAATACTAGGAGAAGTAAAATCACATTCTATAACATAAAAAATCATATAATTATATAAAACTTCTATTATAATTATGAATCAACTTTTGAAAATGTAAAATTTATATTTTTAATGAATTTTTGTATGAATTTTCTTATAAACAAAATATATTAAATGTTAGTTGAATTTTTTATATTTTTATGACATAATTTTATAATACTTACTAATTAATTATTTTTTTGTTATATTATTAACTTTATGTTTGTTAAATAAATTTTATTTCATGAACATAGAAAGAAACCCCAAAAATTAAAGGAAATATATTATGTATGAAAATATATTGTATTTAATCGACATGAAAATTTGTATATGATGTATTAATATACATCATAAAATTAATAATATTATCATGGGACAATAATCACATGAAAATAATAAAACTAGAATTTTCAATCTAATGTATCGAAGTCTCCTAGAATTGTTACAAACATAAATAGGTCTGAAAAAGAAACAAAACATTAGAAATATGATCACAATTTCATAAATGTAGTATATGAAGCCTTGATATAAGATTGATTTAATAATTAATTATGTTGTTAAATGGTATTTATAGGATTTTTAAAACATGTACGACCATTAAAAATATGTCTGTTAGAATAGTTACTCAACCATTATAATAGGAACCAAACCATTAGAATACTAAAATGACTATTAGGATAATTGATGAATAAATATCTTAAATAATATTTATTAACAATAATTTAACTTAATATAATCATTATAATATAATTTAATAAATACCCAGTCAAATTAAAAAGCCTAATTATTTTTGTATAATTTTTCTGAAACAAAGTTTTCATTATTTTACAAAACAATATTTTTTATAAAATAATGAATCATATAAAATACCAAATTTTGAAATTTATTTTTTAAATATGGATGTTATATATTGATTTTAAGGTTTAAATCACATAAGTGTGATGTTTTTGTGATTTACATAAATAGTAAAATATGGTGGGTTATTATAAAATATAGTAAAAAATGGATTTTTTTTTTATAATAAGTTATGTAAATTATTAATTACCTCCTAGATGGTGTTGTTAATACCCATCCCTTAGGGACCATGTCGTGACTACCCCACGACCACCACTCGATGGCTAGGGGACGGTGACTAGTGGTGAAGGCGTTAACCTGCAAGTGGGAGGAATTTTCCTAAGTACCTGTACACACACACACACCCATCCACATCCCAACACACTGAGAAAGGGAAAATAACTACCACTAAAACAAAGCTCAGTGCAAGTACAACTGAAAGTATGTGGGCTATAATAAAACCCCAACAAAGAGTGAAAACAAAACTTACAAAAGGAACTCTGATTTCCATCTATAGAAAACCCCACCTGATCGTGTGAGTTGTGAAGCTACCGGATGATGAAGTAGTACATCATGTCTACCCGGTCCTACTAGGCCCACTTGGTCCTAGGCCACCAAGTCCATTATCGTAGCATCCATCAGTACCATCTCCCTGAGCACCATAGTCGAAACGTTAGTAAATTTCACCAAACACAACATGTGTGGGTGAAGACCGTGTAGGGATGAGTAACACAGTACTCAGTAGGGGCCCCAAAAAGAGGAAATACGACACAAAAATTCTCAAAGTAAAGCATGAAACATAAGACAGCTCACACCATGTATATATTAAAGGGTTGTAACAGTAGCATCGTTAGTCACAAAAGTCGAACTCCATGGCCACTAGAGAACTCCTCCTCTGTTGAGTGTTGTGAGCATGTCGGGTCACACATAGCTTCTTCCCACTAACCTTTAACTATTGTTGTACTCATCCCGAATTAGTACCATGGGTATGCTGGGTCATAGAGATCCACTCCCCACCGTGGGCCCGGAAAGTCACAGAGAGCCACTATCCCACTTGGCCAAACTGAGGTACTTCTTCTGTCGAGTACCATGAGTTTTCCAGGTCTCACAGAGATTCTCCCCCACTATGGGCCTGCTGGGTCACACTGAGCCACTTCCCACTAGGCCATCTTAGAGCAGTCTTCAGGTCTTAGCCAACCGCAGGGTTCTGTACATAGAGCGCTTGGGAGAACCACTCCTTAATCCATTTGTCACTTTTCAGCATCCATGAATGTCACCAAAAAGCAAGATGAATGATCTGCCTCATCTAGAGAGTCCCACCACCACAAATGGCCCATCAATAGGATGCACAGTTTGCATGATACTTTCATTTTAGTAACTAGGGTGCCGGTTAAGTTGGGCCCCAGTCCGACCCAGTCGGACCAACCCGACCAACCTGGCCCGTCGGCGTGGGTCCGACCCACGAGGTTGTAGGCCTGGCCCGGCCCACTGGGGGATCAACCCACCAACAAGGGGTCTGGACACGTGGTGCTACCAGTGTGATCCCTTGGGATGTGATAGACAGCTGCATCCCCTCCGGTCTAAACGCAGCCCACAAGGGTGGGCCGCACCACCTGTGTGACACCCTCCTCGCGCCGCGACATCTCCATCCTGCCGGGTGGCTTGGGTGCAGGCCAACCATCTATGTGGCGCCCACCTAGAATTGTGTCCTCCCACACACTATCATGGATGACATACCATGGCCTCCCGGTCAATGCAGCTTGCCGGTGCGGGCCGCCGCCACCACACACCCGGTGAGGCTAGCTGCTACTGTTGCTATTGGACCTGGCGCACCAACAAAAATCTTTGGCAGGCCACCAGACGCACTCTAGTGGTATGTTCTTTGCGTCGCTTACGCCAACGGTCTCCGAGAAAGGATGTCTTTACCACGATGACTTCAAACCAGACTTGTCGTCACTTTGAGAATGTATCCATAAAGAACACATGAGTAGAGGTGTTTGGTCCTTGTTTGTGTCGGCATGGGCCCTCCACGTTAGAGGTTTTAACAAGGGGGGGTCTTAGGTAGTTTTGTGTTCAATCATTCATGCCAAGGTTTAATCCCAAATAATCACCCCAAAAGAAAAGTCTCCCTGCCATTATAATGCATGATCGACTGATTAACATGTTCATGGGTTAAGCTACGTTTGTCGTTTAAAAATAGGCGGGGAAGAACAACGAATCAAAAACCATACGTCTTATGGTGTCTGATGTCGCGTTGTTCATCCTTGAGGGGTTAAGACATCGATGTTGTTTCCCAGCTCTAGTCTTCAAAAGGCATTGAACATGGTAAAGATCTAACAGCGTTCTGCATTCTTTATAAGGGTGGATGTCTGTCAGAGGGTTGCTAGAGAATCCTCAAAATTTCTCATACAAATTTCCCCTATGTGTCAAACTATAAATAAGAGCATGTCATAGTGTTCCCATAATGATGCGGCATCGCATTGTTACACTATTTTATTTATGAAATAGTTTCACTATTATGCATCATTAATGTGTCGTTACAAAATGAGTTTAACGAGTCATTAAATATCCTCATTGATGTGTATCGACATCGCCAGGTCGCTACCCCCGTGTGTCATCATCTGCAACTCAAAATTGAGGATGAAAATAAAATAATTCATCTAGATTATTTTATTATTTTCATGAGATGTCTGAAAAATAACATTTTCTCTCAGCCCTTTTCGATTGAAGTTAATTCATTTCTAGGAGAATCTTGGCATTTTAAATTCAATAGTGCCCTTGGATTTTCAATCCGATCAATAGGTAAAAAGATAAAAAACCTACTCGCCTGTTTACTGAATGTACCTTTAAAAAGTAAAAAATTCCATTTTGGGATATTTTGACCTCAGAATCATGTGCCGTCGAATTTCAGGGTCTAAAAATAATTACATATAAATAATAAAAATTACATAGAAATTTCGAGACGTTATATTCTCTCCACCACAGAGATTTTCATCCACGAAAGCTAAAAAAACAATTAAACAGAAAAATTGGGGTACTGAGCAAGAATATGAGCCTCCCACTCACATGTGTTCTCCTAGAGATTCTCATGGTGCGATCAGATGTGCACTAGAGAAATTGATCATCCAGGTAGGACCTGCTTATGTCGATATTCTATCTCCACTGGGAACTCAGGAAACGTCGCCCCATCGTCAATGTCTAACTCACCCTAGTTAATGATGTGTGATGGATCATGCACGTACCTCCTCATGTGCGACACTTGAAAAACATCATTCACATGGTGCATCTGTGGGGGAAATTTAAGGCGGTACGCCACCTCACCAACTCTGATCAGGATATGAATGGTGTCAATGAAACTCTAAGATATCTTACCGCCATAACAAAATCTCCACAATCCTCATCGTGGTGAGACATGAAGGAACAGATTATATCACCCCATGAACTCCAAGGGCCTATGTCCCTTGTCGACATAAGACTTCCTTCTACTCTGTGTAGTCCTCATCTTCTCCTGGATGATCTTCACCTTCTCGGTGGTAGCCCATACCAACTTTTGACCCAGGAGTGCCGACTCCACTGTGTATGTCCAGTATATGGCTGATCTGCAAAGCCTCCTGTACAAGAACTCAAATGGTTCCATGATAATGGTGGAGTGATAGGTATTGTTATATGAAAACTCTACTAGTGGTAGGTGGTCCTGCCAACTATGACCAAAGTCAAGGATGAACGTATGAAGCATGTCATCCATGGTCTGTATGGTCCAAACTGTCTGACCATCTAACTAGGGATGAAAATCTTTTCTTAAAGACAGTTGTGTCCCAAACGACTTCTGTAATACCTTCCACAATATGGATGTTAGGAGGGCATCCCAATCTGAGACGATCATCATAGGCACCCCATGAAACCTCATTATATCCTAGATGTAGAGGTGTCTCAATCCCTCTACCATTCCCTGGTCCTAGATGTATAAGAATTTAGCCGACTTGGCGAGTCAGTCAATGATCAAAAAAATAGAGTCGTGGCCTCTAGACATATGTGGTAATCCCATTTCTAGTTCCATCGAGATAACATCCCCTTTCCACTCTAGTACCTCGAGTGGATGTGTCAATCCTACTAGAACTTTGTTCTCAGCCATCACTTGCTGAAAAGTGAGGCATCTAGAAATGAATTGGCCAATGATTTCTTCATTCCTAGCCACCAGTACTGACACCAGAGGTCCTGGTACATCTTTTCCACTCTAGGATATACCACCAGAGGGGATGTATTGAACTCCCTCAACACCTCATCCCGAAACACCATTGGTACTAATGTGTACCCTCTTAAAAGGATGACATGCTCCCCACCTATTGAAAATCCATCAGGATCATATCTTTAGGATATCTAAGCTTATTGGGTCTCATATTCAATATCCCTCAGTTGTTCCACCCTGAAATGTTGTACGAGTGGGGGAGTAATATCCATCGATTGGAGGTAAACAGCTTCACCATCATCCATGAGGGATCCCTACATCACTGCTAATTGCTCTGTTGCCTTAATCAGTAGCTGCAACTCGGTCCTCCTACTGAGCTCATCTGCCACCACCTTCCTTTTTCCAGGAGTATAGAATATCTCAAAATAATATTCCTAGAAGAACCATAGCCATCACTATTGTCTCAGGTTTAGGTCCTTCTGGGAGAAGATATACCTAAGACTCCTGTGGTTGGAGTAAACTGTAAACCGTTCACCCATCAAGTAGTGTCACCATATCATCAATGAAAAGACCTATGCTTCCAAATCCATGCTATGGGTCGCGTAGTTCTTCCCATGCATCCTTAACTGTCATGAGCCGTAGGAAATCATCGGTCACTCCTACATTAGGAAACAACCCAGTTTGGTCCCTGATGTGTCGTAGTAAACTACAAACCCCATTCCCTCATTGGGTAGTCTCAAGATGGGGTGTACTAGTCATTCTCAGCCTCAGCTCCTAGAAACCCTCTTGGAATTTCTCCATCCATATAAATGGGTTTTCTTTATGTGTAAAAGCTGAAAAGGGTGGTGCTACTCTGCAGAAGTCGGGCATGAACCTCCGACAGTAACCAGCCATCCCCATGAAGCTTCGTACCTCAACCATTCTTCTGGGCAGCTCGCAAGCAAGTACCGCCTCTATCTTGTACAAATATATTGAAACAATAGTCTATGAGATTACGTGTCCTATAAAGTGGACCTCTCATATCTAGAATTGATACTTCAAGAGCTTACCATAAATCTGGTGCACTGAGAGTGTATCTAGGACTACTCATAGTTTTGTAGCTTGTTGGTCCTCCAACACTAAATACACCAATATGTCATCAATGAAGTCCATGATGAACCGATCAGGGTAGGGTTGGAATATCCTATTCTTGAGGCCCGTGAACACTAATGGGTTGTTTGTCACACCTAAAGGCATCACCATGAACTCATAGTGTCCGTAATGGAACCTAAAGGATTTCTTCGGTACATCCTCATATCATACCTGAAGCTGGTGACATCTTGATCTATGTTATATCATTGAGAACCAATTATCCCCCTTCACCTAGTCGAAGAGGTCTTCAATTCATGGTAGTGGTACTTGATCTTCATGGTCTCCTGGTTTAGGCACCTGAAGTCCACACACAACCTCAAACTCCAATTTTCCTTCATTGAAAAAAGAGTCGAGGCTGCCCATGGTGAAATGTGGGGTCCTACAAACCAGTTATCCTGCAAGTCCTCCAGTTGTACCCTCACCTCACGACGAATTGAAGGAGCCATTTTATATGCCAGGGTGTATATTTTTGTCATCTAGGGGAATAAGTCGATACATAAGTCTACCTCTCTATGAGGAGGTAGTCCTAGAACCTTGTCAGAAAAAAGAATCCTTATACTCATCCACCACTATAGGAAAAAATGGACATATCTCATCCACTGTACCAAGGGTGAGGCTAGACAACTAGTGAGTGATCATCTACACCCTCATAAGAGAGAGTATGTCTTGCGCTGCACCGGTTTCCTTTTCACCTGTGAAGGAAAATATGGTCACATATATGCGGACACACCACACAGTATGCCTAAAATATTAAATCTGAGCATAGAATATATATAAAATATCTATACCCAAGATTATTTCTTAAGGCCTTGATGCTGCTGCTAGGAGATTCTAGCCGAAGATCTCACATTCTAGGGTAATCTCACAATACCAACACTAGTGTTTAATCGTCGAATCATCTCCCATAAGTGTCTCTAGTCGTAAGGATCGAGCTAATGACTCCACAAGAATCTTTGAGCTCCAAAAAAGAGTCATGGAAAGGATTGGGTGACTAGAACATGTGCCTATAAGCACTTCAACTTGGGTGGAGAGGACACAGATCGTACCACATATCATCTCTAGAGTTTCATGGTCGAAAGCCTCCGCTTCCTAGAGCTGAGCTTGCCCCTATATACCTTCTCTCTAAGGTCAGAATGGACTACCTTGGGGTGGTGGAAGTAACATCTCAAACTATCACACACTGCTTGTAGCTACAAAATCCCCTACTATGTGATCCTCCCTATGAACCTCCTCACTCGAACCATTGTTGTTGATGTTAGGTCCACAAGGCTGAATACCCTGATAGGGGGGTGAATCAGGGTATGACTAATTAAAAATTAAAGCCTCTTATGATCTTGTTTCACTATTAAGAAAAACACTCTTCTCTCACTTTCCCTTAGCACAATATAAATAGAAAGTAAAGCAAGCATAGGGAACAAAAAGTTTACTTGGTTCACCGCTAAGAGCTACGTCCAAGGAGCATACGCTAACAGGTTTTCGATCGTACCAAATTCTACTAAACCTCACTAGATATGGATTACAAGGTTCGGGCACAGTCACATTGTCCCAGGCTCACTGCCCTTACAAGGTTTAGGTTCATCTCACTACTTTCCCAAGGGTCACTCCATGTTTCTCTCTCTCTCTGGCTCAAAGCCGGTGCAGAGGATCACCTTCATCCTCTTCCTTCGATCACTACTCTGGAAAGGATTCACTCACAGTTTATAGACTTGTATGTCTCTTCATTATCTCTAATGCATACATCCTCTCTTGTATTTGGATGCTCTATTGAAGTTCAAATTTCACCCATAGATGAATTTCTCTTTGCACCGAAGGTATCGGGCAAACTTCCAGCTTCCACGCAGCCCGAGAACACTACCGGGGAATCAACCTTACTTGGCGTGCAAGTCAAACCCGGCGCGCATGTCTCGACGTGCAAGTCACAACTGCCATGCAAGTCCACCTCAGAAACTTGCGCGACACAAGCTTCTTCAACTCTAAACTTCCGCAATGCACATCCCTTTACGCCGAAACCAATATTGGTGCGCAACTAACAACATCCGCGCTTCTTCAAATCTGTGGTGCAAGTCCCACTTGCACGACACACCACCACCTGCACGACCACCACACCTGTGCGACAGGAGCTCTGATTTTTCAAACTGTTGAACTCCATTGAGAAATTATGAGGGGTGGTCTAGTATTTATAGGCGTTTGAACAACCTGTGTGACGACGTGCATGTTTCGGCGCGCAAGTCTTCTGTCCTCTTAGACACTTGCACGACCAAACCAAATACCTGTGTGACCCTCATTCTTTTACTATATTTTGATCTTCTGATATTGAAAAACAACAGTCGTGCAAGTTTCCAAATCTCCTAGGCATCGACGCGCAAGTCTCTTCATGGCGCACAAGCCACCTACATGACCACACCAATACTTGCGCGACCCTTATCCTTTTTCCATATTTTGATGATCTGATCGTTAAAATCATATGGCGCGCAAGTTTCCTTTCCTCAAAGACCTCGGCGCGCAAGTCACTTTTCCAAAAATAATTTTCTTCATTTGTCGATTTTCAGACCCAAAAATTTGGCAAACACTGGAAAACGATGCCACCTTGTATCTGTTCTTTTTATGCCGCCTCTAGATCATACATTACAAGGTCAACGTTATTGAATAAAACATGGATCGTTGACCACATCTCTTGAATTTGACATTCCACCATGAAATCCCCTTTTTCAACAAATTTATATGTCATTGTTTTCCTTTATCAACAATCACAGAACATATGTCCACTTTTTCAACAAACACAATCACCTCAAAAATGATTCAATGATACCTTGAGGGATTTTTGCCCAACAATCTCCCCCTTTGGGTTTATTGAAAACTCTTCCATAAATATATACATCATTAATTCTTCAGCCACCATTCGCCTTTTGTGATTTTGATAGCGATCAAGGATTTACTCAACACATACTCTAAGCCCACATGAGAAATGCTTGGCATGAGAAACAAGAGCAAGTGAAAATTTCATCAACGAATCACTTCATCTCTAGCATCCATTGTTGACACCAAAATGATACAAATTTTTAACAAACTGGTACCAATTGTTGGAAATATTTATACCACATTCAAACATAACTCTTCTTCTTTCATCAGGATCCTTAGCTGTCGTGATATCTATTCTTTGACCGATCACTTCTAGAATCGTCAGATTTAATACGCTCCCCATTTCTCATTGCTCTCCCCCTATATCGTTGCTCCACCTGTCATCTTATCCCAATATCATTCATGATTTATCAAATTGCCACACTGTCTCCCCCTTGAACAATCACTATTTTCTCCCCCTTTGTCAACGACCCCGAAGGTCACTCCATTGAAGTCTGTAACAGAGTAGAGAAAACATGTTATTACATTAGGGGAGAGGTGGCGGTTCCACATCCACACTATTTCAAGTGCGTAGAGTCAACTGAACTCCCAGATCAAGTCGATGACTTTCAAATGCTTCCTTGGGTAAGGCCATTGTTAGAATGTCTGAAACCTGTAGCTCTATAGGCACATACTCCAACTTCATGATTCCCTTCTCAACTTTCTCCTTGATAAAATGATAATTTATCTCAATGTTATTTGTCCATGAGTGATGGATGAGATTTTTTCTGAGATTTATAGCACTTGTGTTATCACACTGGACTCGGATTGGAGACTTCACTTAAACACCCATATCTTCAAGCTGCTGCTTCATCCACAATAACAGTGTGCATGCTTAAGTGGCCGCAATATACTCAGCCTCTACGGTGCTCAATGAAATACAATTTTTCTTCTTGCTTATCCAAGAAATACACAATCCACCAAGATAGAATGCACCTCCTGACGTTGATTTTATGTCATCTACTGATCCAGCCCAATCTGCATCTATGTGAACAAATAACACTGACTGAGATTTTTCATTATACATTAGACCAAAATCCATGGTGCCTTTGATATACCGAAGTATTCTTTTCACTGCAAACATGTGGCTTTCCTTGGGATTAATCTGATATCTCACTGCTTGGCATATAGAGAAAACAATATCAGGCCTCGTTGTGGTTAAGTACAATAGACATCCAATATTTTGCCTGTATTCTATGATATTAACTGCCTTTCCATACTCATATTTTAATAATTTCATTCGGGTATCAACCGGAGTCTTCATCTCCTTGAAATTTTCCCTTCCAAACCTTCTTAAGACCTCCTGGGCATATTTGGATTGACAAATGAATGTTCCACCCCTTCCTTTTTTCACTTGTAGACCAAGGAAAAATGTTAGCTCTCTAATCATTGGAATTTAAAGCTCATGTTTCATTAATTCGGAAAATTTTCTACACTGAGCTTCATCTGATCTGCCAATTATTATGTCATCGACATAAACCAACACCATCATCCTTTGATTACCATTGTTGCTGAAATTGATATTTTAATCCACTCCTCCACACTGGAAACCATGCTTCTTCAAGTACTGATCCAGCCTTGAGTACCATGCCCTCGGTACTTGTTTCAGCCCATACAACACCTTCTTCATCCTGCAAACTTTTTTCTCATACTCATGAATGAGAAAACCATCTGGCTGCTCAATATACACCTCCTCTTCTAGAACTCCATTCAAGAATGCGAATTTGACATCCATCTGGAACACTTTGAACTTTCATTGCACTGCTATGGCTAAAAATAATCGGATTGTCTCCAGCCTTGCAACCGGTGAAAATGTCTCTTAAACATCAATTACCTCTATCTAGGAGTACCCTTTGCACACTAGTCATGATTTGTTTTGAACAAATGAACCATCTTCATTCATCTTGTTGAGATATACCCATTTAGTTCTGATGACATTCTTATCTACTAGCCTCGAAACAATCTCCCACGTCTGTTTATTCCCAATCTGATGAAGCTCTTCATTCATAGCCTGAACCTAGTTTTCTTCTTCAGCTGCATCAGAAAAACATTTCAGCTCTACCTAATATAGGAAAGATGTCTGCTGTAGTGACTTCATTATTCTTGTTTGAACTAGAGCTGTCTGATCACCAATGATTTTTGTCTTATCAATTTGAGCTCAACTATTTGGATTCTTTGAAGACACAGACTTTGTTTCCTCTTTCTCAACATCAGTGTCTTCTTCTGAGTCAGCTTCGTCCACTTCTACTCCCCCTGTGTTGATTACCTTCTCATCACTTTCATCGAGAAACTGGTCACTAGGTTGTTGAGTATTTTATTCATTTTCAACTATAGTGACATCATTACTCTCAACATTTTTTCCCAGCCTTTTGTTGAAGCATTTATATGCTTTTCTTTTTCCTGAGTAGCCAAGGAATATTCCCTCATCTCCCCATGACTCAAACTTCCTATGATTTTCTTTTTTGAGAATGAAACCCTTAGTTCCAAAGATTCAAAAGTATTTCAACGTTGGATTCTTTCCATATCACATTTCATACGGAGTCTTCCCTTGATTTGGACACAACAGATACCTGTTCAAAATGTAGACCGATGTCAAAACTGCTTCCTTCCAAAATTTCTCTGGTAGGTCTTTTTCAATAACCATTGTTCTGGCCATGTTGTTGATTATCCAATTTCTCCTTTCAACAACTCCATTCTATTGGGGAGTTCTCACTGATGAAACTTGATGCCTCATCCCATGTTTCTCGAGATAGTCTTCCACTTGACTTTTTGTGAATTCTGTACCGTTATCTGAACAAAACATCAAAATTTTCTTCCCAAGCATCCTTTCTGATTCCCTCATATACTGCTTGATACAACTGAACACTTCTATATTATGGGTAATAACAAATACCCAAGCCATTCTGCTATAATCATCAATAAAAAGGACATAGTACCTTTTCCCATTTATGGATCTTGGTGAGATAGGCCCGCATACATCAGTAGGGACCAATTCAGCACTCTAGTTGCTTTCTGTTCCATTGGCCTCTATGTCTTTCTGATGATATTCCCTTGTTGAAAAGCATCGCATGTATGAGTACGATCACATGATAGTTTGGGAAGGTCTCTAGAAGCATCACATTTTACCAGATCTTCCATGGATGGTTGACATAGGTGACCAAGGCACTTATTCCAGAACTCATTTTCTTCCTCTCTAAATAAAAGGCACATATCTTCTTCACCACATACATGGTAAAGATTTCCCTTTTTCCTTTTTCCTTGTAGAACAACTGCTCTATCTTTTGATTTCACAACACATATCTTATTGGTAAATTGGATAGAGTGCCAAGAGTCACATAGTTGACTGACACTGAGTAAGTTATGACTAATCCCCTCTACTACCAAGACATCAGAACGTCTCATTTCTTTTCCCCCAAATTTTGCCTTTTCGGACCCAACAATCTTCACCCTTCATCATTCCCAAACTTGACAACTCCTTCTTTGTCATATTTTATGTCTGTAATGAGATCCTTGTTCCATTTTAGAAGTGATGTGCAACCGATATCAAAGATCCATATTCCTGAACGATCTGAAGCGTTAAGGGAAATTTCCGCAACTATGGCCTTTTCTTCCTTTTTCTTTTTGATCAATGTCTTCGACTTCACACTCAGTGTGGTTTGGAGAACTTGATCTTCCCTAGAGTGTGATGGACCAGCTTCATCTTGCAATGCTACAAATCTATTTTTAACTTTTAACTCACCTGTTGGTTTATTGATCTGCTTCTTGCGAATATTTTGATTTTTTTTTGGCACTTTCCTCTATATAGTTGAAGTGCAGTACCAAGCCAGGTGCCCAAATCCCCCACACCAAAATCAATGTCCTTTGAAATATGTTCTTCTGAACTGTTCTCTACTTGACTACCCCCTTTTTTCTTGTTCCATTTGATATCTTTTGGAAATAGAACACACATACTGTGAATGTCCCATTTTCCCGCAATAATAACACCTAATATATTATGCATTCCATCGTGGTACTTTAACACTACGATGTTTCCCTTTGGATATTTGAATATTCTGATTCTTCTTTGTGCCTAAATCAACCTTCAATCTTGGGACTAGTGCTTGCGGTCTGACTTCAATTTTCCCAGATTTTTGTTTTTGATTAAGCCCTGAAATAGCATTAACTTCTAAGCTCAATTGCTGCTTCATCCCTGCTAAACTACTAGGCTCCTCTTTCATCTTTTCAGTATTTGTAATAACCTTCTTTCCCAAGAATGTGTTAGGAATCAAAGGTATTTCTTGGTCTTTGACTTTTCCCCGCAGACCGACAACTTCCTCTTCAAGCTCTTTGATACGCTTGACGCAGTCTTTCAATTTTCCCTTCAAGCCATCAATCTCACTTTTTAATTATTAAATCTTGAGCTTATGCTCATCAAACTTTTATGTGCTCTATAGCCTCAAAGACTTAAGGTTTTCTATTTATTTTACTAGCTCAGACTTCTCTTCTTCCTGCTGTTGCATGTAGAGTTTGGAATCATGTACCACTTTATTGGATTTCTTTGTTTTTGCTCTCCAAATATCTACCTCTTTAAGAGATGCTTCTAATTCAACTTCCATGTCAACTCTCCCTTCAATTTCTTCTTCTTCTTCATCAACGTCGGTTTCTTCATTTTCTTGGGTACTACCGAAAATAGACACCATTGCATTTTTTCCATGATCTTTACAATTTTAAGCCTCCTCAACCTCTTCATCGTCAGACTCATCTGAACTGTGTATTTCCTGTGAAATAAAATTCTTCTTCTTGAAGAAATTTCTCTTGAACTAATTCTTCCCTTTCACATAGGCTGAATATTTCTTCTTGGGATTTTCAACTTCATCTTCATAATTTTCTTCTTGAAACTTTTTGGGGAATCTTGCAGCAAGATGACCAACTTTGCCACATCTAAAGCATGCAAGTGGAAGTTTCTCTTTGAACTTTCCTTTTTCCTCTTTGAATATTTGAGGAAAGGAATGACATAACCTCGTCTATATCTTCTTCTTCCTAAGAATATTCAATGGTGAGCTTCTGTATGGCCTTAAATATCATCTCTTTGGATTTCCCCTTTTCCACATCCTCGTTATCATCATTCCTCGTTTCATATGCAACCAAGGTACTATGAAAATTGTCCAATGTCAGCTATTTGGGATCTTTATCTTCTAGTACTGAGACTTTCGGATTGAACCGAGGTGGAAGCTTCCTCAAGATGCGCTTTACGATCTTTATGTCTTCAATGACTTCACCAAGTCCTCGTATATCTTCCACAAAAATATTTACCCTGTCAAAGAATGCATCAACGGACTCATTTGGGTTCATCTTCAGATCTTTATACATATTCCACATCACTTGCAGCTTTGCCTCTCTGACTTTTGTATCTCCTTCATATATATTCAATAGTTTTTCCCACATGGAATGTGACGCTTTGCATGACATCACCTTTGTATAGATTAGATTGGAAAGGGCTCCCCCTAAGGAATTGATTTCTTTTACATCAGCATCCAACTCTCTATGCTCAGCTTTTGATAATGCACCACTAGTAATATCAGTTGTGATACCATGCATAGATGCTAAAAACACATCAATTCCCAAAGATCAGAAATAGTGTTTCATTCGATTCTCCCTTATCTGAAAATTAAATTCGTCGAAGATTAGAATCCCTTTATGATTAGTGACCTTTATTGAGAGAAGAACTAATATCAACCTTCTTTTGATACCAATTTTTAGGTCCACAAGGCTGAATACCCTGAGAGGGGGGAGGGGTGAATCAGGGTATGACTAATTGAAAATTAAAGCCTATTCTGATCTTGTTTTTCTGTTAAGAAAAACACTTTCTCTCTCTTTCCTGTTGCACAATATAAATAGAAAGTAAAGCAATCACATGACACAACAATTTTTACTTCGTTCACTGCTAAGGGGTACACCCATGGACCATACGCCGACAGGTTTTCAGTCATACCAAATTACACTAAACTTCACTAGTTGTGGATTACAAGGTTCGGGCCTAGTCACTCTGTCACAGGCACCCTGCCTTTACAAGGATTAGGGTCATCTCACTGCATTCCCAGGGGTCACTCCCTGTTTCTCTCTCTCTGGCTCACTACCGGTGGATATGATCACCTTCTTCCTCTACCTTCGCTCACTACTCTGGAAAGGATCCACTCAGAGTTTATAGACTTGTAGGTCTCTTCATTATCTCTTATGAATACATCCTCTATTTTATGTGGATACTCTTTGAAGTTAAAATTTCATCCGTAGATGAATTTATCTTTGCACCAAAGGTATCTGGAAAGCTTCCAGCTTCCACGCAGCCCGAGGACACTGCTGGGGAAGCAACCTTACTTGACACGCAAGTCAAACCCGGCGCGCAAGTCTCAGCATGCAAGTCACAACTGGCGCACAAGTCCACCTCAGACACTTGTGTGACACAAGCTTCATCAACTCCAAACATGCATGAAACACTTACCTTTACACCCAAACAAATATTGGCGCACAACTAATAACAACCGCGCTTCTTCAAATCTGGCACGCAAGTACCACTTGCGCGACACACCACCACTTGCGCGACCACCACACCTGCGCGACGGGAGATCTGATTTTTAAAAGTGTTGAACTCAATTGAGAAATGAGTAGGGGTGGTCCAGTATTTATAATCATTTGAAAAACATGCGCGACGGCATGCAAGTCACCCCTCAGCACGCAAGTTTCGGCGCACAAGTCTTCTGTCCTTCAAGACACTTGTGCAACCAAACCAAATACCCACGCAACCCTCTTTACATTTCCATATTGTGATCTTATAATCTTGAAAAACAACATGCGCACAAGTTTCCAAATCTCCTAGGCACTAGCGCACAAGTCTCTTCACGGCGCGCAAGTCACCAGTACGACCACACCAATACTTGCGTGTCCCTTATCCCTTTTCCATATTTTGAGTATATGATCTTCAAAAACATATGGCACACAGGTTTCCTATCCTCCAAGACCACGGTGCGCAAGTCCCTTTGACAAAAATACTTTTCTTCATTTGTCGATT
Source organism: Viscum album (assembly GCA_963277665.1). NCBI lineage: Eukaryota > Viridiplantae > Streptophyta > Magnoliopsida > Santalales > Viscaceae > Viscum > Viscum album. Next base: position 340,040,568 of record OY728131.1, read on the forward strand.
TTTAGGCCCAAAAATTTGGCAAACACTGGAAAATGGCGCCACCTTGTATTTGTTCTTTTTATGCCGCCTCCAGATCATACATTCCTTTGTCAATGTTCTTGAATCAAACATGGATCATTGACCAAAGCTCTTGAACACAACATTCCACCATGAAATTACCTTTTTCAACAAATTTGCATGTCATTTTTTTTCTTTGTCAATAATCACTGCACAAATGTCCATATTGTCAACAAAACCAATCACCTCAAAAATGCATCAATGATACCTTGAGGGATTTTTTCCCAATAGTTGCATCGACGACTACTCGACCAATAGCCAGTTATCTGTATAGTGGGTTAGGCAGTTACATGCCATATTTCCCTGCCCACCGTACAAATAGAACTGTCTAGCTCCCTATCGGCACCCTCCAGAATGGGAGCCCTACACCACTGACCCTAAGTCCTGGGGTCGTCCTCTGAAAGACCTGGATCGATTTTTCCCATGTATCTGCTATCTGCTGCCCGCTGACGACTCTGCCACTTGGGGTCTTCTAGAGGCTCTAGCTATTGGAGCCAACTCCTCCAAGAATCTCTCCACAATAAGGGCCCACTACAGCACCCCATCCTGGGTAGGAATGCTGAGAGACAACATAGTTTCCCAGATATCTTGCCTGAGTTTCTTGTCAAATGCTCAAGCCCTAAATAAAGTCTCTCGCACCATGTCTGTGGAGTATCGGGAAAGCTCTTTGAACCTCACCGAGTACTCAGTCACTGTTATGCTACCCTAAAATAGGTGAAGAATCTCTAGAATGCACATAGATCACAACATTGTAGGAAAAGAATCCTCTCCGAAAATCCTCTCGAAGTCAACCCAAGTGAGGGTCACCTCAGAGTGAGTCTGGATGGTCAAGCACCACCATCTCCCTCTCCGGCCCTATAGAAGGCTTGCTAATAACATCTCCATCTATTCAGGCGGTGTCCTCACTAAGTGGACGACCCACATCACAACCTCCATCCAGTCCTTAGCAACCTAGGGATCCATCTCTCCCCAGAGCCTGGGAGGTCTCTATCTCTGAAACTCATGTAGGGCACTAAGCCTATGAATGTCCTCTTATGAAACCTCTGACAGTAGATGTCAACTATCAGGTGGTGGTTGCACCAGTACATCAACTGGGGGGCATATCTATAACCGGTCCCTGAACGGATGCCTCGTCGATAGGCGAGCTATCCTCATGACCTCTTATCGAGATCCTGGCTAGTCACCCACATGGAGGCATCTTGAGATAGATCATGATGTACCACAGTTAGAAGATTATAACTACTGAGAATACTCCTATTCATATAAAATAAGGAGATACATAAGCAACCAGTGTTTTCATGTATTGATCCAAAAATAGAATTCAAGGTCCTTGTGTATGGATACGCCAGTCGTTGGACCAACACTGGACTCACTGAATCTGAACGTCGAACTCATAACACAAAACATTGTTTCCCAAAAAACATCAGTCTCTTGGTTTTTAAGGGGGAACCGACCACAATTTGATACTACTTTTTCATGACCCATCCCCCCGGGCCCATGCCATAACTACCCCAAACCCACCTCACAAAGGCCCAGGGTTGGCGACTGGCACCGACGACATCAACCTGCAAGTGGGAGGAATTTTCTTGAGTACCTGTACACACACACACACACCCAACCACATACCAACATAGTGAGAAAATGGAAACATGTACCACTACAACTATGTTGAGTGCTGGAACAATTGGAAGTATATGGGATAGAATAAAAACCCCACAAAACTCAGAAAACAAATGGTACTAAAAGACCTCTTATGGACATCTACAGAAAACCCCTCTCGGTCATGAGAGTGGTGAAGCTATGGCAATCCTATGTTGTACATCCTGTATGTGCGGTCCTACATGGACCCGCCTGGTCCTAGGCCAGAAATTCTATTGTCTTAGCATCCGTCAGTCCCGTCTCCCTGAGCACCCCAGACGAAATATTAGTCGTCTGGACCAGACACAATATGTGCAGGCAAAAGCCATGCAGGGGTGAGTAACTCAATAATTAGTAGGGACCCCAAAATAAAGGAGGAAGAACCACACATCAAATCTCAAATTAAATCACAAAACACAAGACAACTCACACCAGCAATATTTAAGGCCAGTAACAGTAGCATCGTCAGTCACAAAAATCGAACTCCACAGCTGTTGGAGAACTCCTCATCTATCGAGTATAGTTGGACAACTGGGTCACACATAGTTGTTACCCACTAACCATGAACTATTTTGGTACTCATCCCTGATTAGTACCATGGGTATACTGGGTCACAGAAAGCAACTCCCCACCATTGGCATGTTGGATCATGTAGAGCCGCTTCCAACCTTGGTCGAACCGAGGTACTCCTCCTATCGAGTACCATGGGTTTGTTGGGTCACACAGAGCCGCTCTCCACTATGAGACTTTAGGGTCACATAGAGACACTTCCCACTGGGCCATCTTCAATCATTCTTCAGTTCTCGTCTAACTGTAGGGTTCCATACGTAGAGCGCTTGGGAGAACCGCTCATCAATCCATTCGTTGCTTCTCGGTGTCCATGAAAGTAACCAAAAAGAATTTCTAAAGATCCTACTCCTCGAGGGGGTCCCAATGCAGTAAACATCCCGCCAATCGGACGCATTGTTGGCAATATAAAAGCATTTTAGTAACCAGGGGGTTGGTTGCGATAGGGCCCGGTCCGACCCGGTTGGACCGACCCAACCAACCCAGGTCGGGGGTTCCACATACCCTGGTACATATAGATGGACTCGACCTGACCTGGAATGGGTCGAGGTCAGTCTGGTTCAGCCTGGATAGTGGGACATGCCCAATAGGGCTCACCGAACCCGAACGAATATGGATGAGGGTCTAGCTCGCCTGGTTTCCCAGTGACCCGGTCTAATCCGGCTCGACCCGAAGGGGTGTGGGTCCGGACTGCTGGGGGATCAGCTCTCTAGAAAGGGGACCGGACGTGTGGTGCAACTGGTGTGCGCCCCTGGGAATTTGCAGCCAGCTACGTCCCCTCCAGTCCAAATGCAGCCTGCAAGGGCAGGCCACACCTCATACGCAGTGTCCTCCTGGCGTCACGTCTGACTCTTACCGCGGTTGATGGGCCATGACGCCCCCATCCATCCCAGTGGCCATGATGCGGGCCATGCCTCCACGTGGCACCCACCTAGAGATGCATCCTCTTGCATGCCATTGCGACTGATGAGCCATGGACTCCCAGTAAACGTGGCCCTCTAGTGTGGGTTGTCGCCTCCCCACAGCTGGCGAGGTCGGTCGTCGCTACTACTGCTGTCAGCGCCGGCACGTCGGAATAATCTTTGGCAAGCCACCAGACACGTTCCGGTGGTCCATTCCTTGCACCACTTGCACCAACGGTCTCTGGGCAAGTATTTCTTTGTCGTTATTCACTCTAACCGGCCTTGCCATCATATTGAGAATGTGGACACCAAGTACACACGAGTGAAGCTGGTTGGTCCTTGTTCGTGTCGGGCCAGGCCGTCTGCGTTAGAGGTTTTAATAAGTCAGAGGATCAGGGAGGTTTATGTTAAGTTATTCATGCCAAGGTTTAATCCTAAATAATCACCCCAAAAGAAAAGTCACCCTCCCGTTATAATGCACGATTCACAAATTAACATGTTCGCGAGTTAATCTTCGTTCACCTTTTAGAAATTGACCAGGAAGATAAATGAATCAAAAACCTCTTCTACTTAGAAGTCTGATGTCATGTCGTTCATCCCTACAGGGTTTAATATGTCGATATAGCTTCCTGGCTCCAGTATTCAAAAGGCGTCGAAGGTGGTGAAGATTCGCCGGTGTTCATCGTTCTTCACAGGGGTGGAAGTCCATTAGAGGTTATCTAGAGAATCCTCCAAATTTTTAATCCATATTTCCCCACCGTGTCGAACTATACATAGGAGCATGTCATATTGTTCCCATTATTATGTGACATCGTGTCGTTACACTTTTTTATTTAAGAAACAGTGTCACTATTACGCATCATTAAAGTATCCTTACGATGTGAGTTTAACAAGTCATTAATGAGCCTCTTTGATGTGTATCGTCATTGTCATGTCGTTGCCCCACTGCGTCCCTGTCTTCCACTCAAAATTGAGGAAGAAAATAAAAAAAATAATTTAAATTATTTTATTATATTTCTTGAAATTTTTCGAGACTAAATTTTCTTCTCGTCCCTTGATGGCCGAAGTTAAGTAATTTCTAGGAGAATCCATGTGTTCTAAATTCCTTGGTCCCGTCATATTTTTGATTCTAGCAATGGTTCAAAAGATAAAAAACCAGGTCAGTATGTTTATTGAATGTGCCTTAAAAAGGTAAAAAATTCCATTTCAGGCCCTCCAGACCTCAGAATCATGTGTCTCCAAATTTCACCATCTTGAAATAATTCCATATAAATAAATAAAATTTTACAGAAATTACAAGATGTTACAGGTGTAAGAAAAAAATTTATTGGCCTTATGTGAATATATTATTCTTAATAGCCACATTAGTCAATAAAATTTATATTTTGAAGAATAAATAATAATTTAATAAAAAATTTAATCAAAACCCCCACCCCTTTACAAAAATATACACCCATATTCCACCCATTGAACCTCACATGTAAAGCAACTTAATTTGTTATTTCCTAACCAAAATACATCCCAAACTACCATTTCTACTTTATTTAGGTTTTTTTCATACAATACCATTCCTTAAATCCCAAATGGTATAATAAAGGAGGACCTTAAAAGGTAGAGATATATTTTCTCAACAAAAAACTTTTTATTTTTCTTTTACTTATACCTATTCGAAATATCATCCTTCTATAATTATATAATAAAATAAGTATTATAGTTATAATTCAATCTTATTATTGTAATGAAATATCAATTATATTACACACTCTCAAATATTAAAATATCCAAAACTTCACTAATATTATGGTCAGTTCTCTGCCTCCATAGAAGATATATTTCATTTTTCATTATCACCTCCATGTTGGGATTTGATATTTTATTCATAAATAAATATGGTGTAAAAATTAAATCAAGATTAATATTTTTTAATCATAAATTAAATATATTATTAAAAAATTTACAAATAAAGTGTCATGGGTAATTGTATCACCCAAAATATTAAGTTACAAAAACATTTTTAATATTATACATAATCCACACCTATGCTAAAATCCAATATTTTATAATATTATAAACACAATATATTAAATATACTGAATTTTATAAACCTTGGGGATAGATAAGTGTGACCTTCATGACTATGAAAACACAATATAATATATAGTTAAACAAACACATTGAAATACTCAATACAAACAACATCAAACATTTCAGTTTATCATGAAATGATTCAAAAGGAAACAAAAATGTGAAATAAGCATGAAATGTTTTATAAACTTGTAAAGAATGATTTTTTTAATCAATTTATATATTTTTTTTGCTTTTGAAAAGCCCCAATAACACCATGCTAGGTTTATATGACCTATATAAGGGATGATGTTTTTAATTTAAACATTTTATTTCATGTATTAAAAATGTTTTCATGTATAATCATAATATTATTTTTAAAATTATATTATGTTTATATTGTTGAAATGAAAAAATGGAATAATATTTTTGATATTAAAAACAAATCATAATAGTAAAATTGATATCATAAAAATAAATTACCGAGACATTTTTTTTAAATTCTTATAATTTCATATTATCTGTTAAACATTGAACTGCTACACAATAATGAGGATATAAATAAAAATTCCTTGAAAAATATAGATATTATGAAACCAAGGGTAAAATATCATTTTACATTACAGTTTAAGAAAATATTCATTGGGATCATGGACCAAACAACCTCAAATGATCGTCATAAGAAAAGAAAAACAAATAAATGAGTAATATATGATAAAAATGGATTATAGAAGATAATATAATCCATAATAAGGTTCTATATTATATAGATAACATATGTAATTTTACTATTCCATATATTAAATGACTTTCTATGTGAGGTGGTACTTGAGGTAAGGTTTTATCCTACAAATCAACTTTATTTTCATGTAATGTTTCTCTATTATATATTCTCTAAAAATGTATTATTTCCAAATTATTGAAACTATTATTTTCTGTTTTTAATTTATTTATTTGGTATAACTTTTAACATATCCACTCTTATGTATAAAATATTCTAAATTTCCTAGTTTATAAAGGTCACTTCCCAAAAAAAACTATTCCTCTAGATACGTCTTTTATCACCCTTTATCACCCTCTCTTAAATTTTATCAATTTTTAAGATGTTCCCTTGGAATTTCTAATATTTTCAACCCATTTATTTTCTAGGTATAGTAATGTATTTATGGTTACAATTTGTTCACTTCATTATGTATAACCCTATGGTAGTAAAAAGGGAACATTTACATTTTTATTATCTTCCTCTCAAAGTTTCATATATATTAAATCCATCTATTTTAGACATATATTTATTGGTGTATTTTTTTATTAAAATAATTATTTAATAATAATTTCAATCACCTCTTATAAATCATAATAATAGATATTTACTCCAATTTTTTTATATAAATGTTAAAAAATATCAAAACGGATTTCATGATTTCACTTCTAATATTCCTTCTCTTATTATCAGCAGTCCTTTTCAAAGAATTTATTTAATGAATATTCGATATTAATTCCAACATGTTATTTTAAAATAATATTTTGTTTATTTTTTCCCTTATAAATATTTAATTCTCTTATTTTTATATTACATACAAACTAAGAAATTATTTTTAGAAAACTTCATCAATTTATTATATTTATATAAAACATTGTCCACCGATGCTAAAACTATTTTATATTAATCCAATTTTCTATTAATTATGTTATATTTCATTAATTGGTATCTTTATCATAAATTTATACTATGTTTAAACAATCATTAAATTATTTATCATGGTTATTATATATTGTGGTACGCTGGAAATGAAATATCTATATAAGAAATGATCCACCTCTAATTTCTTCTGAACTTATCATCAACTATGAATAATGATAATCATTATATTGATTCATTTTCTTTGTGAATACTATATACTAACAACCTATATGTTGAGTGCGTTCAACAATATAACCATAATTTTAATTATTTGAGAAAATTATTAAATCGACCATATACTATTTATTATATATATTGTCAATAAACTAAGATTTACTACTATGATTGTTGGATATTTACCTATGTTTCTTCTTAAATTAATTTGTTTCCCATTTTATTTTAATGTGTAAAACATTATATTTTTTTGATGTAACTATGTTCATTTTTATATTATATTGGAATAAATAATTAATGATATATTATTTAGATGATGTCTTGTATCAGAAGTATATTTACCTTAAATTAATTTGGTAATATTTTACATCTCATGAGATAAATAGGTTTTTTTAGAGTAGCGAGTAACAAAAATCAAGTTTACTGTGATTACTTGGGAAGAGATCCTAGATATATGCTTTTATTTTTTGCACTTATTGATGTTATATATTCCAATTATATGCTCCCATTATTCATGATTAATAATATATGATTTAATATCCTTATCCCATGGTTTATGTTATCATGATCATTTTTTACATATTTATGTTTTGATATAAAATTGTGGTATCATGATTCTAGATCACTTATTATAATTTTATGATCATATTCCTTTATTTATTTCATTATCATGTCTAATAATTGTTTATGATCTATTAATAAATTCTCTATGTCATAGTGATCATATTTTACCACTAACTAAGCATTTCACCTGAATGGTTACATATGTTTCACCATTTCATGATGTGATCATTGTTTATAAAGATATATTTATTGATTTATAATTGGTTTTTGATTATTTATGTCAATAATTTTATGTTATAATTTAGGTTGATGAAGTATTATGTACTACATCCCAAAGACACTGAACTTTTGATCTTGGGAGTTTGTTCTATTTCTTGTTATGTATAAGAAGTCATTATGTTATCACTATATTTAGAAGTGTGGGTCATAGGGAATATAATTTCGTATCAGATATTATCTTATATTTATTTAATTTTATTTTATACATTTATTTACAAATAATAATATAAATAAATATTTTATTTAGAGTACTATGTTATGTATAACAAGTCTGACCTCATTGTATTAACATTTCTAATGAATTTATATTGATTAATACTATGACCTTATAATAGATAATATTTGCGGAAAATTTTGGATTTAGTATTGTTTTTTAAATATATGGTAACAATAAGATGTGTTAATATACGCGTTAAATTTTTAAAGATGTAATTTCTTCATTGGTAAAATATAACTTCAAATATTTCAATGAATATACTTATGAATTTACCTCCACAATTTATATATAAAATAAAAAATGAATTTATTATATTTTTTAATGTTATATATCTATAATATTTACATATTAGTAATATATCATGATATAATTAAATATATGTTTATTTATAAGTATTATTTCATTTTAAAATTTGAAAACAATAAATAAATAAATGGAAAGACATAAAGAGAAAAACCCAATTTTATTTCATCAATTTTTAAATTTAGATATATGAATTATAAATATTATTCATAAAATTTATTATTATACAATGGGATAATAAAAACAAGTAAATAACACCAAAATAATTTCAAATACCAATGCATCATGGTGTCATCGAATTATTATACCAATGAATAATATTGTGATAGTGAATAAAAACATTTTAAATGTCATAATAATTTTGTAAAGGAAATGTAGTAATATATGAGATAAAATATACTAAATTAAGAATGATGAAAACAATATGTATTTATAGGACTTGTAAAGGTTATATGACTATTGGAAATATGACCATTAAAAAATTAATATGACGGTCGGGATAGAAAGGTCAATATTGAAATAGTAAATGACCATTGGGATACATGATGAATCATAATTTTAAATAATTTGTATAATAAATTATATATATAAATATAAATATAAATTTCTAAAAATTAATTACCTAATCAGTGTAATAGAATATAAGTATATGTGTGCATTTTTATTAAACCATGTTTTTCGTTATCTAAAAAATGTATATTATATACAAGTAAAAAATATAAAAAATTCCGAATTTAGGAATTTATTCTATAAAAATTGGGTCATTATTGGAATTATCATATTAAAATTTCATAGGAATGAAGTTCCTATAAATTTTATAAATAGTAGAATACAAAGGTGAGTAGTGAAATATGATAAAATATCGTATATTTCATTATAATCAAGATTTAAGAATAATTACATCATAAATGATATAATGAACCATTATTTAAGACACACGAGTATAAATTTCTATTAATTGACCTAATAATCAATTTTATTCTATGTATATAAAAAAAATCATAATTTGATCATAATTATATTCATGAAAATACCTCCCATCAACTATAAATTATCGATCATTCTTACATAAAAAATTTCTTAATTTTACATATACAAACCGAATTCCTTTTTAAAAATACCATATACATGGTTTGGTGGTTCTTTTCTTTGTAAATTACCATTCATTAAATACCATGTAACAAATTGATAGAGGACACAAAATGAAAATTTTAATTTTTTTCCCAACCCTTTTGTGTTTTCTTCTTCTACAACCTCCTAAAACCTTATTCTATCATTATATAAAGAAAAAATTATCAAATTAATACAAAAACTTCTTATATTGATGTAATATCAATTGTATTACTCTACCACATTTATTCTAAAATAAAAACATCACTTATATTATGGTCTTTTCACCACCCCATAGATGATTTATTTTATTTTTCATTACCACCTACGTCATTATTTAAATATTGAATTCATGTAAAATAATGGTATAATTGTATAAATCAACATGTGTTAAATATGATGTAATGATAAAATAAAAATAGTGTCAACAAAATTACAAAACCCGTATGATGGTCGATTATAATTTTCAAAAAAATATGCTATAAAATCCTGTTTAATATATTACCAAAACCTACCCATTCTAAAAAGCACTATTTTTTGGAACATTATGAAATTCATATCATTAATATAATAAATCTTATAAACTAATATGATAAGGAATTAGGATATTTTTTAGTATAATTTCGAAACTTCATAAACCAATAAACAAACATCTTGAAATAATCATCACAAACAATCTCAACCAAATAAGTTCATAATCAATTGATCTATAAGGAAAATAAAATTTTTAATAGTCATAAAAATGGTTTTAAAACCAATAAATTTTGAATTTATAATATCATTTTTATTAAATTCTTTTATTTTTAAAAACAATTAATGTAACTACTCACACCATGGAATGTTTATACCATATATGTGAGAAATTATATTATTCATTACCATTTATAATTATCAAATAATGTCATGTTTATGGTTTTAAAAATATAAAATTTGGAATTTTAGTACAAATATAAATAATAAGCCATTATAGTTAATTAAATATCTTAAGAACAAACATAGAGAGACATGTTTCTCAAATAAAGAATATTTTAGATTATTTATTGAATATATAATTGATAACAATATATTATTATATGAATACTGATATATTAAAACAAATATAGGTTATGTAACTATGGTAAAACTATTTATTGTTATCATTATATTGACAAAGATTGGAAGATTGGACCAAACAATAAAAATTGATCCACATAAAAAACATCATTATAATAATTGAATCACTTATGATAAAAATAATAATTTTACAATACGGAATGAAAATCTATAAGGTTCTTCATTGTCTCTATAGGAAATGAAATTGTACCATCCAGACGGATTAAGGGCTTACAAAGTGATATAAGACTTGATGTATTAGATTCCCCTTCAAATCATTTTTATTTTAAAGTATTTTTTCCCTATTATCTATCATATCTCAATTATCATATCACCCATTTATTGAAAGTATTGATCACTATTTTACATTTTTAAATTAATTTCACCTTGGTTTTCTTCTCTTTTATATTTAAACATCATTCCAAATAATTTTTTTGTAAGGGGTATTTCCCAGTTCGGTGTGTTCTTATTGTTTTTTCTCTATCAGCCTCTACATATCATTTTTTTTATGTGAAAACAAATATTGGTATATATCAAAAAATTATTTTTATATTATTTTCTAGGGAAAAAAGTGTATTTTTGTTTCCCTTATTATTAATTATTTATTTCAAACCCTATGATATTTTGAAAGAATAATTTATATTTTCCTTTTCTCTCATTTCATGTTTATTATATGGAATATATATATATATATTCAAGGTTTCTTTATTTGGAATTTTTTTAAATAATGTTTTCAACCTTATTTTAATCGGATATAGAAAATTATATTTTAGTATGATTTATTTATTTTGTTTTTATGGAAAATCTCAAAACATTTCAAAAACAATATTCACTTTTTCCCATAAAATTTTCAATAAATTATTATATTTATTCATTTGAAATAATTGATTTATATAATATATATTATTAATTTTTAAAATATCATTCTAACACAATACATTATTTATGTACTTCCTTAATGATAAAATATTCTTTATGTTAACATTTTATAAAATCTATGAATTTTTTAACTAAAACCTATATAACTTCCTAAATTCCTATTAAATATTCATAATCTACAGTAAAAATCTTTTAGAATTAAACAATTTTACCTATTATAATATAGTATTTTTATAAATGATATCTTTCTCATAAAATACTACTATTAAAAAACCATATGATTCTTTATCAATGTTCAAATATATTCATTTTGTGGTGTTAATGAAATCTGTATCTAAAAAATAATCTTCCACTAAAATTTTATTTCATTATCAACATATATAATTAATGGTAATAATTCTATTGATTCCTTTCATATGTGAATATACTATACTTCCATCTTCTGATTGAATGGTGTTCACCAAGATATCCATAAATTTGACTAAAGAGAGAAATTATTAACCAATCAATATACCCAATATCATATATAACATTATTTACTAATTATTAATTATCTAGATTTTACAGTTTTACATATATTTTGACATTATTTCATTCAATACCCATTTTATTTCCATTGATTTTTTATGATTTTAATGGAATTTTTATGGTTTTCATACACATATGGTAGAGAAATTTATAGATATATCATTATCATGATGGGTGGGATAATAATTATATATCACTCTGATGTAATGGGTAAAGATTTACATATAATAAGATAACTATGTTTATGGAACTATAGAGTAATCCCAATCCTCTATGTTTTGATGGTTATGGAAGAGAAGCTTGATACATGTTATGATTTTATATTCTTATAAATCTTACACATTCCTATAATTATTCTGGATCCCTTCTTATAATATTATTACCTTGTTCCTTTAATCATTCCATTTCTCCCTGGATCATGTATCTCGCTTGATTATGATCCATTTATAACATTTATTTCTCTATTTGTTCATGTTTTACCACACCCTAAGCATTCAATTTCACTACCTTCAAATATTACACGATTTACATAGGTGATATTTTAGGTTAGTGATATATTGAATAGTTTATAATTGGTTGTCAATGGGATATTTGATTAATTTAAAGTATGAATTAAAGGTTGATAATGTACTATGCATGTGATTACCAAAGACACTAAAAATTGGATATTGGTTGTTCATTGTAATTATTATGATGTAAAAATGTATGTATGTTTAGAAATAGATCACGAACTATGGTATTGGGTGTCTGTTAGAAAATCCTTCTCAATTATGGGTATTATTTTTCCTTGAGAAAGTATATTTTTCTCTAATGATTTAGAATAATGAATGGATCATCCTTGAGGATATTTCAATTGTAGGTTAATATGTTTATGTATTCATTGAAGAGTTTATAGGATTTTATCTTGATAAGGTGATTGATGTATCCTTCAAACATGTACCTATATCTCTTCTTATATACATGAGTACATAAATAATAGACCCCATTGAATAGGAAGAGTTTAAAAGGGAACAATAGGAGAACATGGAACATAGCTTTATACACCCCAGTTATTCTATTTGGGGTTCCCCATTCCTCAATATTAGAAATAAGGATGGTCCAATTCATATCTATATTGATTATCACGTGCTTAACAAGATCATTATAAATAACAAGTATCCACTTCCATGTATTTATTACATGTTCAATCAACCATGTAGGGATTCATACTTCTCAAAGACGGATATTCTATTGGGATAACATAAACTATAGGTGAATAATGGGGAATTCAAAATACTAAAAGTATTATAAGATAATGACACTATGAGTTGGTAGTGATGCATTTTGGAATCACTAATGATCTGTGAATAGTTTTTTAATGTGATAAATATATCCTTTACAGATTAGCACAAAACTATTGTTGGTATTTATTGATACAATTTTCATTTACAATAAAATTAAGAAAGAAAATGGGGAGAATTTGAATATTTTTCATAAGATATTATAAAATATGGATTTTTCTGAAATTTGTTGTAAATACGTCTTATGAGTGGAGAAAGAAACGTTCTTGGGGAATATGATCATATGAAAAGGGATATTTGTCGATCTTGTAATGGAAAGGGTGATATAAAAATTACGTAGACAAAAATCTTTGATAAAGATTCATATTTTCCTCATATGAGCTATGTCATGTCACAGATCTGTGGGAATCATATTTTGATTATCAAACAAGATAACCAAGAAAATTCCAAAATAATTAATTCTTATCTAGACAAAATTAATTTGAACAATGCATCCGGGAGTTGAATAATAGGCTAGATACTACACATGTACTCGTAATACCATCATGTGGGGAGGAATTTTTTATATCAATAATTATTCAATGAATGTTACTAGTTCTATAGTTATAGACAATGATAATGTGATAGCATATACCTCAATAAAATTAAAGGTTTGTGAACAAAATTATGTGATGCATGATTTATATTTTATTACAAGAATATTCAAGTTAATGATTTTTTTAAATATATTTATGTATAAAAGTATGATATGTATATTGATCATAAAATTTTAATGTTTAAATTAACAAAAAATTATCTTATCATTTGAAAAACTAGATGGTTAGAGAGGATAAAAAAATGGCAACTCAATATATTAACATCATGATAAGGTGAATAAGGTGGATTGTTCTCTATTTATAAAGGATCATAAAAAATTATCCTTTGTGAGGATTAAAAGGATTCATATATTCTTAGTAATACATAAAAATGATATTTGAATCATAAAGTGAGGGAAAACAACCTACCTTGTTCAAATGAGTTCTTGAACATATATCATAATAAAAATTAGTCAATATCAAAATGATAATATGGATATATAAAAAGATATTGAAATAATAAAGTTATATAAAATATTATAGTTCAATATTTATATAGATGGAGTTATAATATATGAAACATGATTTTATTTACTAATCGAGGATGATAAAACCAAGAAAACATTTGAATATTCTCATGGGTCTATATTCTCAATAAACCTAAAGAGAACAAATACATGAAGAGATATTCAAAATTAATTCTGGTATATATATAAAAATGTATATCACTAAATATATATCAATTTTTATGGTATTCCAGAAACTTGTGGTAGAATGGAAAAAAATAATGGGATGATGAAACCATTAACTATACGAACATAAAAATGTAGAAAAATCAACATGGATTTTTTCTTGGGTCTTCCAAATATATCTAAAATGAAAAAATCTCATTTGTGTTGTGATATATCACCTAACTTATCTTTTCACTTCATATTCATTTTAGATGACTTCTCACTAAACCAACATGCAATGATATACATCATATAATTGTTCAAGATACATGGGATACTTCTACTCATTATGTCTTATCAAAAACTGATGCCCACTTCATCATTCTCATGAAATATTAAAAATAAACTGGTAATAAATTTTTTCATAGATATGATATATTATCCTCATAAATTTGATAAATATGAAAATATAGAAAAAAAAACATAAATACAATATCAACCCTTGTATTATGGATTCTAAAGATAGTTGGGAACAATATCCTTCTCTGGTTGAGTTCTTGTTCAATGTTATTTTCTAATGAAGTATAATAATGTCTCTATGTGAAGCCCTAAATGGGAAAACGTGTAGACCTCCAATATGATGGGATGAATATGGAGAGTGTATGATAATGTGGCCTTTACTAGTCAAATAATTAAAAATCTATTGTCCAAAAAATTAAGCAATACATCTGAATAGCACCGAGTAAACAAAATATCTATGCTGAAAAACATCGATGAGACCTAGAGTTTATGGTTGAAGATAAAGTCTTCCATAATATATATCAATTAAATAGAGTCAATAGGTTTGAGAAGGAGGGAAATCTAATCCCTGATACATTATTCTCTTTTATAATATTATTCACATTGGAGTTGTGTCCAACAAACTATATATTCTTATATATCTATCTCAAGTTCATTATGTTCTCTATATATACCTCTTAATGAAGTACATTCTAGATCACTCAAAAACAATTCTAGATTTGGTACAACTGGATCATTATATCTCTTTTTAGGAGTATCCCATAATTATCTTTGATCATAGAGACAAATTTATTAAAACTTATCCAACTCAGCAAGTTAAATTCCTTTGGAGAAATCTTATGTAGTAACAGTAATTATGGTAACCTAGTGATGTATTAAAAACAAAGTACTCTAATATATTTTTACATTGATTTTGAGACCAAATTTCATTGAATAAATTTATAATTTTGGAATGAATGTTCCTAAAAAAATATTATATGTTTATTTTTTCCTTTATAAATATGTGTTTTTATGATATTTAGTTATAATATATAGTATAAATCAAATGTAACACATAATGAAAACAAAAACTATTTTATATCATGAATATGGAATAATAAATTGGAAGGATAAATAGATTCTATAAAATTAAAAATAGTAATATGGGAGAAGAAATGTAAATAAGAAATATTACTAGAATTTGAAAATCCATAGGTTCATTGTCTCCTATAAATATCGCACCTATAACCAACACTTTGAAAATGATACAAATGATTGAAATGAAATTTTTATTTATAAAATAATCTATAGAGATCCATGATAAGAAATTTAATGGTTGAAATATGATGCAAAATAGAGGAATTTATATAATTCCTAAATATTATATTACAAATGAGAATTTGACTGTAAGAATAGTAACTTGACCATTCGAATTGTAAATTGACTATTAGAATAGTCATTTATCAATTGGAATAATAAATTAATATTTATAGAAACTAATAAAGTAACCTTTAATTAAATTTTATCAATGATAAATTTATTAAAAATATGTAACAGAATAAAAAAAGATAATTACTCTATTAGAGTAACATACTTTATATATAAGTAGAATTTTCTTAAAAACACATGGTTTACATAATTTAAGAAAACTGTAATCATAATACTATATATAAATTTTAATATTACATAGTTCTTTTGAAGTATGGTATTTTATTTTTTTAATCATTGTGTGGAAATTTGGCATGGGTGTGGGTTTTTAAAATTTCTATTAATAGTGTAATTGGGAGTTGAATAGTGAAATATGATAAAATTAAATTTTTTACAATTAGGTAACTACTTGGAAAAATTCATCATAAATTATGTATTGTTGTGGTATAAAACCATTATCTTAGATTCCCATATATTCAATACTATATGAAGTCAAATTAATCAAGGTTATTAACAATATTTAACAAAAATAATGAATTAATAAATATTTTTATTAAAAATATGCTATCATATTATTGTATAAATTTTCCCACCTTCCACTAATTTTTATTCATTTTGAAAAAACGTATCTTTCCAAATATCCACCAAAATATATACCCAAACACTGATTCACAATTTTGATGAACTCGTATAACCAAAAGATCATTTCATGGAGAATTATGGTGTAGGATAAGGATCTATATCCCTGAGTAATGTAATTTATCTTATTTAATACATACAATTTAATCCTTATTATTTCATCATCATCCTCATTGTTTATTTAATAAACTATTGATAAATTATGGTATTAATAATATAATGTTACTTTTATATAAATTGTATCATTAAATAATTCATAATATTGATTTCATAGTTTTTATAACATTCTGCCCATCATATCTTATTTTTAACCATCTATATAGATAAAATTATAAATCAAGCATTTCTACCATTCATGGAAGGTTTTAAAAATAATTTCAATAAAAAAATATATATTTAATGAATAAATATAATATTTGGTTTCATAAATGTTATCTTATCTAGGGAATCTTTAGTTTTCCAACAAGTGGGTTTCCCTCAAGTGCTTAGACATGGTGATCCCAAATTAGTGATAGTGGATA
The DNA here is from genome assembly GCA_963277665.1 of Viscum album. NCBI lineage: Eukaryota > Viridiplantae > Streptophyta > Magnoliopsida > Santalales > Viscaceae > Viscum > Viscum album. The sequence goes on from OY728131.1 coordinate 340,058,016, forward strand.
ATGAACCACCCATTTATAAGGGGATGTAGATACCTCATCCCTCGTGAGGCTATTTTCATGGGATGCTTAGGCCATATCCCAAAAAAACAAAACCATGAGGAAATGGTATGTAACACCCGGAGATTTTATGAAAAATATTATTTTTAATTTCATTGATGTCTTGTGTTGTACGCTACACCAAAAAGATCTTTCACTACATGCATCTCTAACTTGGCATGCATTACACTCAATCGCGACCTTCCACGATAGTGTGTGTTGTACGCAATACCGAGTTTCACTAAACAATGATATGTTATTAAAATATTATATAAAATAGCCGTTATGAATAGTAATACCCACTTTTTGAAATTTTATAAATTATATCTTTCAAAATGGACTTCATTTTTGGATTCAAAATATCGAAATTAGCATAGGGTGAATTTTTGGTATTTTTCTGAAAAATTTCAATTTTTGATGAATAGTGAAAACACTAGGTTACTATTTAAAAACCGACTTTTTCTTTAAATAATTATTTATTTTATTTAAATTTATTTTTGGTCAAAATTGATATATAATACCTATATAAGTTCAATGTAATTCATTGGGGTCATTTTATAATAATTTTAGATATATAAAATTTTTATTGAACATTCACCGTCTTTTACCCACCTCCTAGGAGAATTTAAAAATTTACATAAAACATAATTTTACTGCTTCTTTGAGTGGAATTTTGAAAATCCAAGAGACACGGTTATTATCAAGGAGTAAAATTTGGTTCAATAAGATAAAAATAATTTTTGGTGAATAGAAACTTTTTACTTTTTTTACCACAGTTAAAAGTAAATAGGGAAATTAAGGGTAAAAATGATATTATTATTACCCTAACACATGTCCTAATTCTATTGGATAAGTTCAATTCGACCAAAAACAACCTTAAGAATAAAATATGACCATTTAGGTCCACTTGGATTAGATTAGTAAATTTATTATTATTTTATTTAAAGAAGAGTTAAAATAGTTAAAATCAAAGTTTAATAACTAAAACATTTTTAATATAAAGTTATACATAAGATAAATTCTACTATAAATATTAATAATAATGATAAAAAGATTTCCTAAATGATGGAATTTTATTTATAATATTTAGACATTAAATAATTTAATTTACTTATGACACAATGATGATGCAGTAATTACCTTATTAATTAAATATTAACATAATTGTTATTATAAATACCCAAATAAATGTAATTTGAGACTTTTTATGAATTACACAAATTTTATAGGTTAATATAACATGTTATTATGGATTTAATTAACTTGTTTCGAACTAATCATGCTGTTATGATTTTCAAAAAAATAAATTACCAAATAGCGTCACAATTGACATAAAATAGTTTTTAAAACAAATATTATATTATTAATTGTTATTTTATTCCTAAAAATCTTTGGTTTGGAAAAATTACTTAGATAAGGTTATATATATTAATAATGAACAAATTGGGGTTCGTTTGGCTTGTTATAGTAGGTTTATTAACCATATAGTGTAAGAAAACAAGAAGACACGGTAAAAGTAAAATTATTTAACTTAAAGTTAAATCTAAATGATAAGGTTAAAATAGATACCTAAACTTGTCTAAATTCTATTGGTTGAGATACTTTCGACCCATCCCCACTTTATCTTCTAAATAAATCAATTTTGAGCTATTATAAACTGAATATAACTTTATTATAAAATAATATTTTAAATTTTTTCAAAGGTGCCCCTCTCCTCCCTTATAAAAAGGGCACCCCCTCCCTCTTCTCTTCACACCCTTTTGAGCATTGAAGCTCGGCCAACCCCTGCCAATTACTTTTCTCAACCTCTCTAGTTATATCATCGAGGTTCTGTTCTTCTCAAAAGACCCACTCTAGTGCCCTAAGAAGACGTTTAAAGGAGGTGCGTCGAGGAAGAGGTAATCTCTTCTACCGACTTTTTCAAGTTTCTTTCATTTTCTACTTACTCTTATTTAGTTGTTTCATTATAAAGTAATAACATAAGTATTACATATATACTGATATGTTATTATAAATATTAAAAAACTCTATTTCACCTTCTATCCATCCTACGGAAAACGAAATCACCGCGCGTGCATACGTACGGAATACCGTCTCCACGTCGTGGTGTAATCAGTTTTTCCACCACCGCCTTAAATGGATTGGTATAATGGTGTAAAGAATAACTATATATGATTATTATAAAATCATACTGATTCTAAGATATTATATCATCCGCTCCAATTCTATTCAATAAATATGGGAACGATATCATCGTTCGTGCGTACGTACGGATTACCGTCTCCACGACGCTAAGAGATTCATTTTCCATGTTAACAATTCAAGAATTATTATAAAGTATATATAAAAAGTAATAATGAAATATATTACATAATAATTCTACTTTATTTATGTAAATATATATGTATGTCATCTACTTAATTCCATTCAATTCAATAAGGAAACGACAAACAGCGTTCATGCGTACGTACGACTTACCATCTCCATGAACGATGTATTTCTTTCCATTTATCGATTTAATATATATATATATATATGTATATTATGAATATATATTATATATAAATCATGTTTTATATTCTGTAATTAATTAATCATGATCTAAGTAATCATATTAATAATTACAAGTCAAAACACGGACGATAAATGAAACGATTTTACCCAAAACACTACTTTAACATGGAATTGACAAATGAACAGATAATATAAAGTCGTAAGTGAATCATATATGAAATAATAAATATTATTATGGTTCTGTTACATGTTAATAATATTTTTAAACCCACTATACAGGAGTCTCTGACACATACGGAAGAAATTGGACATAAGGTAAGGGATAATTATTCCAATCTCATTCTTATCCGAGATTGTTTATTCATAAGTATTTACTGGGGTTATGTTTATTATCCATGTCCATATGTTCTCAAAATGTTTTCATAAAATGTTTACTTTTCTTCCATTTATTTTTAAAGTCATTTTTACCCTTTTTTACTTTTACCAAATCGTATCGAAGGAATCTTTCTTTTGTTTACCAAAAGAGGTACTTTTTTACTTTTCCGGAAAAAGTACGAGAAGAATGTTTTTTTTAAATTATACAGTGTGAATGGATTTTTAAGGTTTCATAACACCTTATTTTAATGAATCTTACTCTAAAATATTTCAGGACTATTTTCAATAAAATCATTTTCTTTTAAAATTTCATGGCATATTGTGAAAAGAAAATGATTTTGAAGAAGAAAGGATATTTTCCACAAGAATTTATTTCAAGTGTTTAATCAAAACCATTTTCCATCTAAGTTAACATTATTTCATATATATATTTCAAGTATAATGTCTCTATGATTTACATGGTTTCACTTACCTTATGATGAAATGATATCCATTTGTTTTATATGGATTATGTTATAATGGGATGATGTTTATGAAACCCATTTGATTCTTTGGGTTACGATGAATGATTTAGGTTTATGTTGTGGAAAAAGTAAGAATGACTTCATTATGAGATGGGTGGGACCTATATCTCCGTCAAATGCATTGGGTAAAGATTTATATCTCATGAGATAGACATGGATGGAACGGTAAGTTAATCCAGTTCAGTCTTACAGGACTGAAATGAGGAGTGAACTCGATTCAGAAAGGGACTTTTTCCACTAAGATGGTCTTGGTAGTAATGCCTTGGATACTATGGAAATCATATCATGTGATTAATGGTTTTCCACAATTAAATGTTTTATTCCCATGCGATTTTATCATTATTAATGTTCTTTTATGACCAATTCCTTACGTACTGCCAAGATTTATTTCACAACTCAAGATTTTGATGTGTAAACATTATATTCATGTTTTGAAGTTCAAATGTATATGGATTGTTTTATTTTCTCCATGATTACCCTTACTTAGCATTTGAGCTTACCCTTTATATGTTTTCTTTTCTCCATGATATATAGAATGGTTTTAGGTAAGAAAAAAAGGAAGATCTTTATGGGATATGTTGAAGATCTTTCACCAAGATTAGAAGATTATTATTCCAAGTTTCCAAAGACACTAAACTATTATGGTCCATGTGTGTTTGTTTTTATTATGTATTAAGTATTACGTAAAAGTAATGTAATGTCTATGTACGTCAAGTTTTGGGTCTCTACATAGTTCATCAAATTGGAAAATATAATGTTGTGGGTATTAAATTAAATTACATCACAATGCCACAAATATATTCTCTAGATATATTATAAATTTTTATTCCACCATTGGATTGGTGGAAGAAAAAAATAATTGACGTTGTTTTCTCAAAAAAATGATCAAATGTTGTTGATCCTTATTCAAAAGAAACTATATTATCCCAATAAGTAAGGTTATTGTTTACGACCTATGTGAATAACCCTAGAATTAGAATAATTTATTTATCATAATCAATAACTCTATTTATTTGATTATTTATAAAATCCTAACATTTTCCTCAATTTTGGGATTGATTATAATTCTTATAGAATATGTTATTATCAAAAAAATGAAAGGTCGTGATTAGTAATATTATAATACATCAATTTATAATATATATATGTAGGGTCCTGAAAAATACACGAAGGAGATTCTACCCAATTCCACCAAAGAATTGGGGGAAAGTATGGAAAGTATGGAGAAAACTCAAATAAGGCACAAGCTGAACTGGTCCACCGACCGATCCCATGAAAATGCTACACGGTCGGTTCCGTGAAGCACCCCCTCCATGGACCGGTGTGGTTCGCAGAATGAAGGCGTAGATCCTCCGCAAACGTGATCCAGGACGGGTGCCAAGCCGGTCCACCGTCACGAACCGCCCCCGACCGCAGACCGCGTTGACCGTCCTGGACCGCATCTGCTGTCATTTGAGGAATGGAGGCGGAAGCCTCTACGGCCGCGAAGCACTCCCCGAGTTGGTTTGGTTCACGGGGGAGGTGCGCTCAATGCCCCCCGCGAGATGCAGATTGACCAAGTCATCCTAGAATTGGGTTTTCAGTCATGGGCCTCCACAAAAGGGGTCGCAGGACCATTGATACATCTCTTTCCCCACCCTATAAAAGGAGTCTGAGGGGGAAGTTAAAAGGGGATTCAGAGAGGAGATCAACCAGATTTGGGTGGAAGGATTTCGAAGGAACGAGATTAGGATTTCGCAAACCGTGAAGTTCCAGTCCGCAAACTAGAACAGGTATGAAGCTGGAGGCAAACTAATAAGGAACCAAAAACACATAATAACTTGGTGAACCGAAAACATAAAATAACAAAGAATGTAAGACCAAAAACCATGGAATCTCCACGGATGCACTCCCCACGGAACAGGGAGTTTATGCCTCTTTTCTGATCCTCTGCACCACGTAGCACCCTCCTACGCGGGCGAAGCCCCGACTGACAAAACCCTGACTGGCGCCGTCCTCGGCTGTCACTGCTTGCATTGATCCCTCCGCATACCAGGGTGGTACATGGGACGAACCCGAAGCCGTGAACCACCCTGGTTCGCGCGATGCCTGCCAGTCCATGAACCACCCTGGTTCATGGACGACCTCTCCAGCCATGTATCACCTTTCTACGCGAAGGGTGCCACCACCCATACACCCGCGTGACCCGCTAAATCATTCAGGGTTCTGGTTCCCCGAGCTAGATAAAATATTTCCAATCCGACCTGATCCTTCGTGACTCCCTCATTGGCCTGTTCATCGGCCCTGAGGTGAGGCCTCCACCATAGATGCCAGACCAGTGTGATGTAACCCTCAGGCGCATCAGCGTGCTATTTTGATTTCACATACCCACGGTAAGCAGGGGTGAAGGGGTTTCCCCTACCCTTGAACGGATTTCCGAATCATTCCTAGTTTCACATTCCCACGGTGATGTGGAGTCTGAGCTCAGAAGTCCCCTTTCTGCCCCTCCACTTTTGGGGCTGGGGCACTTCTCCCCTCCCCGGGGCGTGGCAGGATACCCATCCGAATGAAGTCCCCATGCACCTCTGTACTTCCCAACGGCCATGCCAAAGGAAGGGCGTAGTGGGGAAGGGTGGTGCCCTGTCCTTCTCTGGGGCCATGTCTCTCTCCCGCTGCGCTTTGTCGCCCTGGGCATCAGCCTCAGAGTAAGCCCCGGCCTTATGGTCATCCACCTTAGAGTAATCCCCGTCCATATGGGAATCCACCTCGGAGTAAGCCCCAACCTTTTGGGCATCCACCTCGGAGTAAGCCCCGACCTTATGGGCATCCACCTCGGAGTAAGACCCGACCTTATGGGCATCCGCCTCATAGTAAGCCCCGACCTTATGGGCTGCCCTCATGCATAAGCCCCACTCCACTTCTCACAGACACACATTTCGCAATGTGATCATCTAGTCCCTACTGCCTCTTGTTCCTCACACTGAGTATGACACACGTGGGCTTAGAGTAAGCATCGACCATGACATCCTACCCTGGGCCTCCTCAGAGTGTAACCCCCAACCCAGCACCATGGGATGCCTCAGAGCACAAGCCTCATGCCAGTGCGAACTACGAGGAATTTGATTCCACACCACAGGGATACGTAGGAAGCCTCCAATAGGTTCAAGCCCGATCACCATCGGACCCCCTGGTCCACTTTCACGTAGGTTCTCCGTCACCCTAAACCGAACTATGTGGACTTTGATCCCTGTCTCCTAGGAAGGGTACATAGGAAGCCTCCCCAAGGTTCAAGCCCAGCAACTAGTCATTCTGACCACCTTTCACATCAGTTTACCCACACCTTGGGCCGCCTCAGAGTGTAAGCCCCACTAACCTGAACTACGTGGACTTTGATCCCTGTCTCCTAGGTAGGGTATGTAGGAAGCCTCCCTGAGGTTCAATCCCAACAACTAGACGGTCTGAATATCTTCACGTTGGTTCACCACACCACTCCTAGTGCCGCCTCAATGAGCCTAGGCTCCTCGGGGTAATTAATCCTACGAGGGATGGTAAACCTCGGGCATAAATAATTTTGAACCCCTATGTCCAGCTGACCATTGCCAATCAAGAGAAATCTGTGGATACTAGTCTTGGGTATAAACCAATGATTCTCGAACATATGAGCACGTCTTAAATCCATAAGAGAGTCCCAGAACAGGCAATAATTCCCCCCAAAATGGTGTGATGAGCCCGACTTCCCATCCTCTCAACCAATGTGAGTTCTTAAGCATTTCTGGTCAAACCACCCAGCAAACGCCTACCATTGGAAAGTAGGTCCATGTATTACTGGATATGGAACCACTGGGAGTTTCGATGCAGAAAACAGTAAACCCGATATGAGTGATTAAGTAGAACCAAACCTTCTCTAATCAGTTGTTGGGTAGCGCACGTTTCTTCCCCATGACCCCGTTGTGTGTCGTGAGACAAAAAATGGTGAACCTGGCGTAAATATTTAACCAAGCATGATGGATTTCACCTAATCTCATCATGTGGCCCCTTTATACTCACAAGGAGGGCCAAGAAAGGTCATTAATTATGAATGTGATCATGAGATCCTGCTTTGACGGGTAAGCTGTTTGTATTTGTAAAAATGTTTTTCAGGTACCACACAGAACTCCATTCGATCCAATGGCGTCACGAAGGAACTCTCAGGCGCGTGCTTCCAACAATGTAATGATCGGACTTACTCACCAACAGAGGACCCCGTCACCTACCCAGAATCTTCAACGCTGGGTCTCGGATGCATTGATCCGAGAGTACCACGTGAATGGTACTCTCCCGACGGTGGAGGCGACCATGCACGCCCTCCAGTCCAACAGGGCTCATCGATCGCCTGCCTAACAGTGGCTGCAAAGGCAGATCCAGGCAGCCCCTATTGCTATCTCCAACCGTTTCGGGAGTCTATCCCTAGAATGAGACAACATGTGCCTCCCTTATCTTATGAAGGCAGATGAGGTCGACGCTGAGGACCTCATCCCCGCTGAACGGGGGTTCTGCTCTAAGGCCCCTGCCGGATGACGTCTTCATGGTCACGCCGCGACTCAATATCCTCTTTCCAAGGCGGAAATTACCCCGGGGACCCAGGCCGACGCACCCCAAGCTCGGGCTCCTCGGGCCACCTGATGAGGGCAGAAAACGTACAATCAAGGACCGGTCATCACCCTGGTCCCTGAGGAGGAGCTTTGTTTCCCAGTCAAGGAGACGCCTCCCGAACAAGCACATACACTTGTTCGTTCCACCGAATCCCACCATCTAGACATAGTGGCATCATGCCCGCCGAGCTCCATCAAGCTTGTCTCTCACGCATGACGACACCTACCCGACAGGCACCTCTCCCTACCTAGGGTTGTGAAGCCCACCAACCAGACATGGTGGCGACCCAACGTCTGCAGGGCCAGCTCCTAGCAGATCCTCTTGATGCCTACCATCCCAGCATGGTGGAAATAAACAAAGCCCTCCATCTAGATGTGGCAGAAAATAGTAGGCAGGCACATCTCCCTACCAACAAAGGCCACTGACTCGATACGGTGGGAAACCAACATATGCAGGGGCAGCTCCCTATAGATGCAAGAAAATTCTGCCATCCCGATGTGGCAAAAAATGTAGAGATAAGCTAGAATATCCCGGCCTATGTGCAGATTCGTTCACCAGCCCCGACACTGGAGAGTTGTCAGTACCCACTGACCGCTGGAGGACTGGAGCAGGATATTCCTACTCCGATATTAGAATGGGCCTTCATACCCGTTCCAGCCAAAGATGTCTCTCTACATATCCTGGAAATGATGGAGGAGAAGGTATCTATCCCAGATCAAATATTGTAGACTTTTCATAATGTAATTGCATAAGAGGAAATAGCAAGGACTTGGGACCGTGAGCCTGTCTCCCCAATTGAGGCAACTCATCTAAGAGATGAGATAGCTGCCTCGGAGCAGATCTACATCCTTGCTCCCACCCAGGAGGGTCACCAGCTATATTCTGCAACGGAAGGGCAACCAGATCGAGCAGCTTAACTTTTTCCAACTGGGGGAAACCTGTCCATCACAGTGGATGTTCCAGAGCAGGCATATATCCCTGCAAAAAGTAAAGATGTTCATCGGCATATCCCGACAGTATCACGGGACCCAATTAGATAGGGACCCAAAGGTGAAGGCCGTTTTCAATAGCAGACGGTCCCCATTTCCCCCAAGAAAGTGCCCCGAAAGAGCCAAAGGCAGCCGGAAAATAAAGAGTGAGTCAATGACTCCGCTCTGCTAGAAGTTGGGGTTCCCAAGGCCGTCAAGCACACATCATAGGATTAGAACCCTTCCCACCCAATACCATATAATGGGAGTGGAAGTAGTAGTTGTGAAGTTCCTCCCCACAATGTCGCTACCAGCAGCTCTGAAGGTCCTCCCTAGAGCACCCACGGGGACCTCCCCTGCTGGAATATAACGATCGGTCACGAGAGCTCCTCTTTTGATACGAGTCACGGAAACCCTCCACGTGACTAGAAGATCGAGCAGCAAGAAGGCACTCCACTTTCTGTGGTCCACCCTCAAGGTCCTCCCCGGGGTATACGCTGAAAATGCTCTCCAAGCAGTGGGACCACCAATAATGATAGTAGTCCTCGCTATTCTAGTCGCAACATTGGAGGCCCTCCACGCAGTGACGTCTCATCACAACAAGAAGGCCCTCCCCTTGTCGTGGCCTTCCCTAAAGGTCCTCCCCAGGGTTTACGTTGCAACGACGCTCCGCGCAGCCAAGCATCAGGTCACGGTGGTAGTCCTCTCCACCCTGATAATGGAGGTCCTCCCCAAAGAGACGTTAAGCAATGAGAAGGCCCTCCCCTCATTACGGTACATTCTGAAGGCCCTCCCTAGGGTGTACCTTGCAGTTATTCTCCCTGCAGTAGCTGTAATGGTAGTCCTCACCATTGCAGTAGCTGTGATGGCAGTATTTGCCACCAAGACCGCCATTGCGAAGGTCCTCCCCACAGTGGACCCATGAAACAAGACGGTCCTCCCCTTGTCGATGTGAGTCTTGAAGGTCCTCCCTAGGATACACACCGAACGTCAAACCATGATGGTCATCGTCACCATGATGACAATTGTTGTGAAGGCCCTCCCCGTAACAACTCTACGCATCCAAAAGGTCCTCCCCTTGCTGCAACACGCCTTGGAGGTCCTCCCCAGGGTATGCACAACAAAAGTCCTCTTTGTAGTGAGGGGTCAATCTGTGATGGTATTCCTCACCATTTTAGCCACCATTGTGAAGGTCCTCCCTGAAATGACATATCATATCGACATGAAGGTCCTCCCCCTGCTGAATCATGCACAGAAATCCCTCGTATGATGAGGCACTCAGAAGGATGGGATCAAGAATGTCAGATTCCCAGTTTGTCTCCAACGACATCATTCTTCAATCGGGAGACATTACGGGGCCATGTTCATCTTCTGATCCACCTCGGAATCACCCACATGATGATTCAGCACCTACCAGTCCCACTACCTCTGATCACACTATCGGTGGGCGTCTCAGTTGGGATGACCAGGATAGGAGTCACTAGCAGAGGAGTACGCCGACATGTTGCACCTGAGGAAATGACTGACTAGGGATGATATACGAGTTATTTTTTGGCCCAGAGCCACCTCTCAATTCGACATACCCAGAGAATTGTCAAAAGAATGTGTGCATGACATCCGCTACAATATATGGACAACCCTCCACCGGATGAAATCAAGCTTCCTGCCCTACAACGGGTATATAGACAATGTCGAGACAATAGGAGACCTCCTGCGTCACATCGACCTGGAAGCTCTTCCTTGAACGTGGCAACAGAGATCCGAGATGGTCAAAGGAGACATGGAGATAGCTTGCCTCTGTGCACTGCACCAGCTGCGCCGCCTCATCGGTGACACTCCGACGGGAGTCCACATCAGGGGATGGGGGGAACATGGATCTTTGAATTTCACTCCACTCCCCATCCATAAGAACCCGTTCGACTTGGTGTCTTGCAACATCATCACGTCATGAAAGCAATCAAGTGGTCTCCCTGTTTGCGAAAGGAAAAACACCCAACATAGTTAGGCCTTGATTAAGTCCCAGAAGCGTCAGGCCCGACGGGAACAAGCCATTCATGATCTCCTGAATCAGGCCACCGAGAGCATACAGCAGGCCTCTCGCCTAAGAGAGGCCAATCAGCGGTCATTTACAACCTCCCCAGAAGGGATTGATTCACAGAAGAACTAGGCACAAAACTCATTTCACCCCTAAATGGGGGCACGCAAGATCTGGAAGGTAGCGATAACAGCATCCACTGTCGCAATCCGGGGTCAACCCCATCCTACAGGGCTGGGGGCATTTTTAACAACAAATTCCCCTGTAAGACCAATAAAAATGAGAAGAGACTCAATGTCCAAGGAACAGAGCCATCCCCAGCCCTAAGGGATAGGGGCATTATTACCCCCTCAACAACAGCCTCCCCCAAGAGAGTCACTATTCTCTCATCTAGGGAGGAAAGTTAGAAGAGGAGGTTCCTATCCTATCCCATTGTTTGGATCATCATCCCCTCCAAGATGGAGGCGTACCGTAAGGTCACCTCAAAGAACTCTCTGTGTCACCCTTCACTAAGGAGCCCAAAATAAATCCCGGGATAGAAGAGGGAAGGCTAGTAAAAGATGCAGGAGATCCTCTTTTTATTTGGAAAAAGACATCTTCATTGCCCCGCAATATGAATCTTTCAACTCAATAGAGGCTCACCCCATGGGTGACACCAGAGATGATGAAAATCAGGATGGATCGAGAGATAATGGTTCCGGTCAGGCTGTGACTCACAATGAACCACCAAGTGTGCACACTCGGAACCAAAGGGCCAGTCTAAATATGGTCGTCCCTTCAGCTAACCTCTCTCTTCTTACACTGCGATCTTCCAACAAGGATAAGAACATAGGACTGGTTATCCTTAATCTATCCCCTCCTCTCGACAAAAACGATCCACTCACACTCGAAGAGAGGTTCACTCGACAAGAAGAGGAAATGAAGGGATTGAGGTGGCTTAATGCCGAGCTACTCCAGAGGAATCGTCTTATTGAAAGCACATCCCAAGAGGAGCCACATCTTGCACTCCCAAAGAGTGAACCTCAAAGAGATAGGATTACCCTTCCCAATGAGGCACCTAGTCCATCCAAGTACCTAAACGTGGATTCGAGTGAATACCAAGACTTCCCTCAACTCAGGAAGTAACTGGAGAATGTACGCCCGAACCCTACGAAGGTGTTCCGAATGGAATATTCACCCTTGGTGAGGGCTAATCCAAATCCTTGAGCAATGCCTCATACTGCACCTGCCCAAGACCGGGCCCAACCGGATATAAAACGGGGTCTCACCAATACCATCGAGGCACTGACAGCTCGATTGGAGGCAATGGAGTGCCGACGCGCTCCGATACAACCAGAGTGGAAGCCCTACCCGGATTGGGTAAGAAACACGCCACATCTACCCAATTTTGGGAGCCCTATATTCCCTATCTTAAATGGATCATGTGATCCAAAATAGCACTTGATGAACTATGTGTCTTATTGAGACCCTATGATTGGAACTCCATAACAGAAAGAATCATTGAAACTCAAATACTTCGTATGGACCTTGCAAGGACCTCCCTTTGTCTGGTATACGGGCCTACCAGCCCAATCAATAAAAAGTTGGGAAGTCCTTCGGTAGCAGTTCCTCTTCCACTTCATATCAACTCTGCCTAAAACAACAGTTAGCGAACTCATGAACAGCAAGTAGAGGGAGAACGAGAGGCTCTCATATTTCATCGCTAGATGGAAACGTCTAACCTACTCTCTGAACAGGCCAATGCCCCAAGATGAGTTGCTTATCATATGCATCGATAATCTTCGAGATGAGATGCGAACACCGCTCATACTAGTGGAATGCACCACTGGCTTCCTCCATCTCTCAACCATTGCCTAGAGAATTGAGGACTCCTTGCATCGGACCAATTTGTAGTCCCGAATAGCCTCGCAGGATCTCGGAAAGCAAACAGTTAGAGATGAAGCATCCTCTGTCACACTCAAGCCGGCCCCTGTGCCTAATCCACTGCTCAAGCATCCACCAAATCATCAAGGGTCCCCTGTATATCAGCGGCCACCTCTGCCTAGGATGGATGAAGCAGAACTGGTTTGAGGAATGAAGACACAATGTATACTCATTCTGAGAGGACCAAGTCCGCGGCTACTTCATCGTCGCCATGAATTGCAACTTGCTCCGCCTCCCGGAGCTGAGGAAACCTGAAGAAGTCGGATGCGATGATAGGCCAAACTACTGTCCCTACTATAGAATGATGGGACACAATATTTTGGAATGCTTCGTCTTCGAAGACCTCCTATAAAAGATGGTAGACTCCAGACAGGTCGAGCTGGGACCACCCTCAGCAGATGTGGCATATACTTCTACCACCAACACTGACAAAGGGGAGGGGTAGCAGGAAGTCACCAGAAAAAAGGTCCAGAAATTTGATAACTAGATGACTCATAAGACTATCAATCAATCCCAGGGTATAATCTGAGCTCAGCTACAGTAGCCAGTGTTGCCGCCAACATCCCCTGATACCGCACAGCCGACAGTATCGGCCTCACAACCCTCCTTGAGCCGGTCATCCAGGAGTAATCGAAAAGTGAGGAGACAAGCGCAAGATGAGAAATCTGGAACAAGGCAAAAGTTAGCCCCGATGCTGTTAGATTTCATGCCCCCAAACTTGGCGCTACGGGCACCGACCCACCAAACGACACCATCTGAGGCAACCGACCAGGTTGACCTATCAGAGGATGGGGAGCCAATATTTTCTTACATTAATGTCATCCATCTTATGGAATCGTCCCCTGACGAAGGGTGCAGTTATGAACCCGAGTTCCTGACACAAGGGGCTAGGAGGAGGAATCACAGATGTAGGGGATACCAGGGGAGGTGCAATCATGGCCGAATCCAACCCTACGGTTGAAACTCGACCCAACCCGTCAGTATCGCAGAAACCCATGGGAGAACCCTTCAACAGACCCAATAGGATAAAGAATGTCCCTCCACCTCCACAAGCAACCACTCTACCCCCATCATTCTGCGGTACCCATCAGAGGAGGAACAAGGGTCTAGCCACCTAGTGTGCACAAACAGATCGGTCGGGCTGAGTCCCTAGTACTTGGGGACATCATCGGCATCTGACCCCGCAGTGGGTCCCTCCTTGTCACATATTCCAACTCATAATCTACCTGCTAAATCTCCCCCACCATTGGAGAAGCGTCGGCTGCTAGAACAAAAATACAACATCCTTAAGAAGCTGGCGTCGGTACCAGCCAAACTGTGGATCCTGGATGCCCTGGGTTTGTCAACCAAACTCCGAGAGGCATTTATTGAAGCCTTTCTTAGCCCCCATGAGTTTCAAGCCAAGGTAGCTGCCGCCGAGATCTACCGGACCGAGACTGGATCATCTGAATGCAATGCGGTGATTTCCTTCACCGATCAAGATTTAGATGTCATCATGCAGGGACATATCAAACAACTGTATGTGTCCGACACATTGAATGATGTTGAGATATGTAATGTCTTTATTGACAACAGATCTGGATTTAACCTCCTTCCCCTGCGGACACTCCATAAGCTAGGCTATAGTGAGGATGATTTAATACCCTCGGCCACAACTCTGTTGGGTTACGAAAAGAGTGAGCAGAAACCGATGGGACAAATCAAGCTAAAAGCCCATTTTGGTGACCATGTGGCCTATTCAGAATTCCGGGTGGTCTGGAAGAACACATCATTCAATTCCCTGTTGGGAAGGTCGTGGCTCCATAAGGACATGGACATTCCTTCATCCTAACACCAGTGTATTAAGTACTGTGTCAATGGGAAAAGTGGGATGTTGCATGCTGACAAGGACCCTTTCGAGCTCTCTAAGTCACACTACATTGACATCGGGTTCTATGATCAAAAGAGGAATAAGCCTTTGGCCGATGGTATTGACTAGATCCCCACTCCAAATGGTCCAGAAATAGTTCCTGATGACCCCCTCAGATTTCTTGGCAAAGACTACATGATGCCCATCAACCATGTTGGGAGCAGGGATTCAAGCCCAGACACACACTCAGTTGTCCTCATGACTTCAGCCATAACATCTGTACATAACGATGTAGGAACGTCCGCCAACCCTCAATTTGGGGGCGAGTACTTGAGCGAGGACACCAACAATTCCTTTCCTCCAGACTCCCAAGAACCTGTGCCGGAAACTCTCCCCACGTCGGATCAAGAAGAAAAGGATTTGAGAGAAGAATAGGAGGAAGATCTTAGGGATTAACCTACCTCATTTGAAGAGGGTATCTCCACAATGTTGGATGAGCTAAGGGAAATAAACCTGGGTACCAAAGAAGATCCATGGCCTACTCTCATTAGTGCAGCCATGTCCCCTGAGGAGCATGAGGTATATACCACTTTCCTGAAGCAACATTAGGATTTTTTTCCCTGGAATTACACAGAAATTCCGAGACTCGATCCTGAAGTGGCTATGCATCACCTGGGTCTTCTAGAAGGACACCGAGGCTATAAACAGGCCACCAGAAGGACACATCCCTCACATGCTGCTAAAATAGAGGCTGAAGTCGATAAGATCATTGAAGCAGGATTCATTCGAGAGGTCTAGTACCCCGTCTGGTTAACCAACATCATCCCTATCAAGAAAAGAATGAAAAAATCCACATCTTCATTGATTTTATATATCTCAATTGGCATTGTCCGAAAGATGAATTCTCGGTCCCGATCACCGAGTTATTAATCGATGCAACAACCAGGTATGAGGCTCTGTCATTCATGGAAGACTATTCTGGGTATAATCAAAATAGGATGGCCCAAGAAGAAAATGAAGCCACTGCCTTCAGAGCCCCCCAAGGAGTATTCTATTACCGAGTCATGCCCTTTGGCCTAAAGAACGCTGGCACCACATATCAACGTGCCATGCATCGTATCTTTAAACCATTCCTGGGGAGATTCATTGAATGTTACATAGATTTCTTGGTGGTCAAATCAAGACAGTACTCAGATCATCTGTCATACCTTGAGACCGTCTTCAACAAACTTCGATAGCATAGCTTAATGATGAACCCCTTGATGTAAGCCTTCGGGGTTACCTCAGGGAAATTCCTTGGCTTCGTCGTACGGCATCGCGACATCAAAGTCAACCCTGAAAAGATAAAGGCTATCCTCAACATGGAACCTCCCCGAAACCTCACTGAGTTGAGAGAATTCCAAGGGCACTTGACCTATATCAGGTAGTTCATAGCTACCCTAGCAGGAAAATGTTTTCCCTTTACCATGTTAATGAAGAAGGGATCCACATCCCAATGGACAGATGACTACCAAGAGGCGTTCGACAGCCTAAAGAGGTACCTATCAAACCCATCGGTGCTCATGTCCCCTGTCGAAGGATGACCTATAATCATATACATGACGACCCTATAGCGGTCACTGGGAGCCTTCCTTGCACAAAAGAACGATGTCGGCAACAAAAACAGTCTCTATTACATCAGTCGAACCATGATTGATGCTGAGACATGATACTCAAACATCGAGAAGAGTTGTTTGGACTTGGTCTTCACAATTCAAAAGTTTCAACATTATCTGCAGCATCATGAAGTCCATTTGGTCTCGCGTAATAACCCTCTCAAGTACATCCTCAGCCGCCAGATGTTGACTGGGCGCCTATCCCGATGGGCAGTCATCTTGCAACAGTTTGACATCCGGTTTGTGCCTCAGAAATCCGTCAAGGGCTAGGCATTAGCTTTCTTTCTAGTAGAGCACCCTTCAATAGGGACTACCACACCGGACATCGATCAAGATGATGAAGACATCTTCGCGGTTCAAGAAGAGCTCCCAACATGGGAAATGTACTTCGACGGCGCATCCCGAAGCCCAACCGGAAAAAGGATGGAAGATCCCAAATTTAACAAGGTGGGTTTGGGGATAATACTCTTTTTCCTAGAAAAAGAAGTATTTCCATATTCTTTTCTCCTGTTAGAAGGATGTATGAACACTGAAGTGGAGTATCAAGCCCTCATTGCAGGCCTAGAGCTCGCACTCCAGGCACAAGTATATCACCTTAAGGTAAAAGGTGACTCGGAACTAGTCATCAAGCAAGTCAATGGTGACTATACTATCAAAACGGAGGAGCTGATTCCCCTATTTGACCATGTCCAAGAGATAATGTCAGAATTATATATAGATCCCACATTAACCTATATTCCCCAGTCCCAGAATTCATAGGCCGATGCATTGGACAACACGACAACATCCCTAGATGACCCAGACCGAGATGAAACAGTCCTCAGTATTTCTCATCGTCGAATGGTCTTGCCGTTCATCCGGACTAAGATAGAAGAAATCAATGAAGTCAGTCCAGTCCCTGAGCCATATGCTCCTGACACCGGCTGGATGACCCTCATTGCAAAATATCTTCAATGAGGAGAACTTCCATCAGGCAGGACTGAACGAGAGAAAATATGGACAAGGGCAATCAACTTTGTCCTATATGGTGGCACAAGCCAGCAAGAGGTCCTCTACAAAATAGTCCTCGACAGAATCCTCCTCAGGTGCATTGATGGAGAGGAAACTACTACTTTCATGACTGAAGTGCATTCCGGGGTGTGTGGGGCACATCAGCCGGGGTTCAAACTTTCCCATAAGGTTTGAAGAGTCAGGTACTATTGGCCCACAGTGGCATGAGATTTCGAATGATTTACCGCAAAATTCCACTCATTTCAAATCCGTGCCAACTTCATGCACCAACCCCCAGAGTTACATCATTAGGCCATGTACTCCTGGCCATTTTCCATCTAGGGAATGGACTTTGTGGGACCATATACCCCTGCCACAGCCAAACTGCTGAAGTATATCCTCATGGCGACCTACTTCTTTTCCAAATGGGCAGAAGTTGTACCCCTTAAGGAAGTCGGGGAAAGAAGAATTGTCAGCTTTGTGAAAACCAATATCATCACCAGATTTGGTGTCCCTCACACTATACTGACTAGTAACGGCACCAACTTCTACTCTATTGAATTGGAGAAACTATACCATGAATATGGTATCAAGGCTAGCCACTCATCTTGCTACCATGAAGCAGCCAACCGACAGACAGATGCTTTCAACAAGACCATGTCCAACATTATCTAGAAAATGGTGGACAAAGACAAGAATTCATGGCCAAATAAACTCATTCATTCATTGTGGGCTTACCGAACCACAATCTGCACCGCTACTCAGGCCACTCCGTACTCAATGGTAAACAAAACAGAAGCGGTCCTGCCCATTGAGCTCCAATTAACCTCGCTCTGCATTGCCATTTGTGATCAATTATCCCAAGATGAACAATCAAAAAAGCGTTTAGGTGAGTTGGAACAGCTAGAAGAGAGGCGTTTGCACACTTTGCACCATCTGGAAGTATACCAGAACCGGATGGCATGAGCCTTCAATAAAAAGGTCCATCTTCAGTCTTTCATAGAAGGAGAATTGGGGTTGGTCCTCCGGACCCCAATGATACCCCCATGAAAACCACCAAAGCTGGAGCCCAAATGGGAGGGACCATATGTTATACATAAGGTCTACTCCAATGGAGCATATGCCCTGATCTCCATGGACGATCAATTCACCACAACTTTTACAAATGCGATATTCCTGAAGAAGTATTTAACATAGAAACCCAAATTATTCCCCGTCCTTACCGCATGACGATAAATTTCACGGATAATAAAAAAAGGAATCGTCCAAGCTGCATGACGCTAAACTTCCAAGCACCCAACGGTCCAAACTCTATGACCCTAAACTAAGAGTATTTCATCCTCATCGCATGACGTTAAATTGCATGGATTTCAAATAACTACGTACGGCTTGATTCCTGCCCTCGCATGATACATAGTGACGCCAGGACCCCCTATCATGGCCCAGCCACCCCCTAAAAATTCTCCCTCCCCCCGTGTACAAACCAGACATGCACTGGGTGTACTCTTCATCCTCACTGTATGACGTTAAACTGCACGGATTTCAGAGAACTATGTACGGATTAATTTCTTCCTTTGCATGATACATAGTGATTCCAGGCTTCTGTATCCTGGCCCAGCCACCCCTCAAATAAGAGTTAAAAAATGCCCCCTTCTTTAGTGTACGAACTAGACCTGCACGGGGTGTATTTAGAAAATAACTACGTGCGGCTTGATTCCTGCCCTAGCAGGATATGTAATGACTCCAGGGATCCCCGTCCTAGCCCATCCACCCCCGAATAAAAGATAAAAATTACCTTTCCCCCAGTGTATGGACCAGACCTGCATGAGGTGTGTTTTTGTGTCCTTACCGCACGACGTTAAACTGCATGGATAATAAAAAAATGCCCTTTACCCTATGTATGGACTAGACCTGCACATGATTTATTTTTATTTCCTTACTGGACGACGTTAAACTACATGTATAATGAAAGTTAAAAATGCGCATTTCCCCCATGTATGGACTAGACCTGCGCGGGGTGTATTTTTTGTCCTCACCGCACGACGTTAAACTACATGGACCGCGTCCTCACTGCACGATGTTAAACATCACAGGTTTCATCATGAACCACCTATGATATATGGAGAAACAAGGTGGAAATACTCCTTGCACATTTAGATGCATCCTCCCCATACATCAGACTCCACGACCAGGATAATTATCGATCTTCATAACTATTCATGGCCATCGAAAGTGGAAAGTCATTGACCCGTGGACACCTTTGCATGACTATGCATACTATTCTCTTAGCAGCTCTGCATATTGATAGCTCCTGGCCCATCTACCAAAGGCAATATTTCCATAGGCGACACTCTTCCTAGCTCTGAATGATTACCGGCCTCAGAGCACCCATACCATACCTTCTGATCCAGAAATTTATGGCGCAACGGTTTACAAGTTCATCCCCTTTTCACGTCCAAACGTCCCCAGGGTATCCCTACCCGGTTATCTTATGTATCCGCTTGTGGTTCACATGACGACCTGCATCTTTGAACATCAAGCCAGGACTAGGATACACTGACTCAATGGACAATTGCAGTGAAGATGTTTCTTGTATGCCCGGACACCATTATCCCCACATGCCAAACTTTGTCCTGTGAGCAATCGTGGATTTTCCTAATCATTCATGGCCATCGGAAGTGGAATGTTATTGACTCGGGGACACATTTGCATGAATATTCATACCATGCCCTCTATGGCTCTACATATTGATAGCCTATGTCCAGTCTACCAAAGGAAATATTTACTCAGGCGACACTCTTCCTAGCTTCGTACGCTTATCAGCCTCAGAGTCCCCACACCCTATCTCCGGATCTGGGAAACCTTAGAGTTGTAGTGTACAACCTTCATCCCCCACCCTGTTTAGAGTATATCAGGGCATGTTGACTCAGTTATCCTTCGATTCACTGTAGCAATAGTCACCCAGTGGTCCAAATTCTATGACTTCTAAAATAGGAGTACTTCATCCTTACTGCATGATGTTAAACTGCATGGAGTAAAGGTACACCCCCATGCACAAACTAAATCAGTGCAGGGAGCTCTCTAAGCTTTAACAACAACCAGGGCTGAGTATGCCCGACATGTCTGTCCATTTTCTTACCAAATGACAAACTTAGTGGCTCGGACAATTACGGATCCTCATAACCATTCACGGCCATCTGAAGTGGAAAGTTATTGACCCGTGGACACCTTTGCATGACTATGATTACCATTCCCACAGCGGCTCTGCATATTGATATCCCCTAGCCCGTCTACCAAAGGTAATATTTCCACAGGTGACACTCTTCCTAGCTCTGTATGCTTACCAGCCTCACGGCCCCCATATCATTTCTCATGATCCAAGAAGCCCCGGAACCACAATTTACACCAATCAACCCCTCTCCACATCTTGGGAACGCCGAGATATTCAATACCAGTTACAATTTGATGAAGAGCGGCCTTTGTAACTACGTCCTTACCGTATGAAAATAAACTGCATAGAACATCATGGCCGCTTGGCATAAAACTGCAAACACCAAGAATTAACCATCCCAGGAAATGTCTTCAACTAAAATAATTTTCACTGGTTTAAAAATTCCCCCTTTCATCACTACATGACGTAAAACTGCACAGCATCCTTTAAAAATACTCTAGGTCCTTACCACATGACGTTAAACTACACGGTAGTCGTCCTTGACGCGTGACATTAAACTGTATCAAAATTTAAAAGTTCCCCTATCCTCACTGTATTACGGTAAACTACATAGCATCCTTGAATTATGCTCCTCGTCTTTATCGCATGACGTTAAACTGCACAGTCAAACCTGCCATGGGTTCAGTAAGGAACAGAGGCTTTTCTCTGTCCCTCAATGCAGGGGTCAGACCTGCATGAACCACTGTCTCACACCAGTGTGAAAAGGAATGACTTCACCCATTCTCGGGATATTTTTCTTAGATGGTTATCCCATATCCAGACACCCTCTCCTCATAAACCATACTTCGTACTCAAAAAAAGCCGAGCCCTCATAAGCCACCCCTAGTGGACCCGAATCTCAACTTCCCTGAAGTTTCTTGGCTATCAGGAGAATAAAATCATTGACCCAAGGACACCTTTGCATGACTATGCATATCATGCCCTCAGCGGCTCTGCATATTGATATCCCCTGACCCGTCTACCAAAGGCAATATTTTCTCTGGCAATGCTTCTCTCAGTATGCCTCTTGGCCCCTGAGCCCCCATGTTCATCTTGGGATTCAGAAACGCTCTGAGATACAGTTTACCAGCCTCTTTCATAGCCCTTCCTGAATATGGTGGAACATCTCTGATGATATTATTGGGGACCAGGAGAAGTTGTTCCATTCTAGATAATGTCCCAGTTGCATGACTTAAAACTGTGCCAAGATTCAACTGTCCTTCACGCTAGATAAATGTGTAGGGAAGGAAACTTTCTTCCGAACTCCTGATTGATAAATATGTTTTCAAAACCTTTCAGACGTCACATACCCTTTCCAAGACACCCCCGGTGGTTTTCATAATTCTCCAAGCCACCCACGGTGGTTTCCATTAGTCGGACTTCCATGAAGTCCTTAGGCCATCCTAAATAGAGAGTTATTGACTTAAGGACTGATTTGCATGACTTTGAATACCATTCCCTTAGCGGCACTGCATATTTATCGCCCATGGCCCATCTACCAAAGACAAGATTTCCTGAGGCGATGATCTTCCCACCTTTGCACACCGATATGGCTCCCATGCCTTGAGGAATGCCCTGCATGTCATTTAAATCTAAACGTACACCCCCCACATGCATCTAAAGGATATTGAGACATATTTTAATCGACAAAACCTCATTGGGGCCCTCTCCCAACCATATTTGGTCAATGTTGTTCCACCTAAAACATTAGTAATGATAGTATTGATGGAGGGACTTTAAACCACTCGCAAAACAAAAAAAAGACACAAAGCCTGTTAGGCTGAAACCCCGAAAAGGGCAACATAAGAAAAAGTCAGGCAACACCCGCTAGGTCCACACCAAATGGGCCAGGGAAAAGTTTGGTCATTAAAAGAAAAGACACAAATTTTGTGGGGTTTTTCTAAGAAAACCATAGCAATATTCAAACTACGGTCGCTGGATCCCATGATCCAGGAAAAAGTTAGAGCTCGTTTTCTTTTTCTTATTTTTTTTATTTTATCAATTGTCCTGAAATCTGGTTATTCCAAGTTCGCTGAGTTAACATATATAGTAATCATGAAAAATAATTCCTTCCACAAGAGAGGATAGCCAGAGAACCAAGGAAAACATTTCTTTGTTCCATAACAAGGTTGGTAAGAAGCACATCCACAATCTGGAGCCTCCTCTAGCATGAATGGTCATTACAGGAGGTTTTCAACAGATTCAAAAAGTTGTATTAGGCGCTGATGAGAATCCTCGATTGCTTGATGAAGATTCGGCAGTAATGCTCTCTCAACTTCTGCACCAGCCTGCAACACTTCTTCCTCCTGGGCCGCCATTGAGCTCACCCTCATCTCCTCCTCCATCCGCTGCTCCCCTTATTCAATTATGGCAGTGACGTTAGCCTCTTCCTATTTCATCCACTGTATCTCATTCCTCAGCACCTCCAGGATAGAAAGCTGCTTAGTGACTTCTCCCTGGAGTCTCACAACTACCCCGGCATGATCATGGGCCTATGTTAGGCAAAGCTATCAGGTTGCGGAAAGGCAGGCTTGAGATTGAGCAGTAGAAATGCGAGATTCGAAACCACCCAGTATTTCCTGATCAGCGACCACCTGCTTGACTATGTCATAAATACCATGGTAGTCGAAGTTGTAAAATCCCAACAGCATAAATAGATTGTGCAACTTTAGTAATTTGGTCGGCATCTCAGCCAAGGGCGTCTGAGAAATCAACTTCTAAATTCTCTCCCAAGCCCTTTGGTGAGAAGGTCGAAGACTGGAAATGACTTATTGATCAGGCTCAGAGTCTCTTTTGGATGAAGATATGTATTCAAGGATGAATGTCACCAAGGAGGAACCTGATGCGGCTTCACCCGTGAACTCAGGTGCCACATCAACTTCTCCCCCGATGGTTGTGGTCACAGGCACGATTAGATTTGACGACACAATCGCCAATACCGAAGCTCGTGGTCCTAAAGCCTGGGAGTCAACAAGATAGAAAATTATCCCTAATAAGAAAAGGGAAGAGAAATGATTCAGTGGCAAGATATTGAGAAACTTACCCATAGTCAACAAGGCGTCGGTATCCTCAAGCTCTGCACCGCCGCAGACACCCGTGGAAGACGGTACATCTTCGAGAGGCAAGGGAGTCCTGGGAACCCCAAGAGGTGTCCAGGACCTAAGACCATGCCCAAGGCCAGCATCTCCCAAATCTATCCCGGAACAGTCAGCTATGGAGGTCAAGACCGGGGAAATCACTCCCCCGATAAATAAATTAATGGCCCGCTCTGGGTTTCCGACGACTAGTCAGCGGCAAGCTCTTCCTCCATAGCCATGACATCCATTGGGTCTGAGGTAGTTGGCCCTATCAGATGTGGGGCCTCTTCAGTAATCACAGGCGCCCCGTCCTCCCCTGTGATTATAAAGGTCGTATGGTCAGCGGGAGTCTCGACTTCCAGCTGTTCCTCCTCTAACATATCTCTGATTGATGAAGGCAGGAGTAAAGTGTCCATATCACAAGCCCCTCCAGTAGGGCCCACTATCTCATCACACCTAGGTGTGGCTACAGGTGATCCCTCTGAAGATAAGGGTGAAAAAGATACGACCGCTTGTGTAGCCACGACCGGGCCTCCGGGTGGCCCTACACCATACGCAAGACAGTTAATAACTGGAAGAGTCGGAATATACGAGTCAGCAATCGAGGAAACGGGAAGTCATAATTACCCGACGTCCCCTAACTGTGCCATTCTGATAAATGGGATGCTTGTTTCCATCTTTGGATCTGCCTAGGGGACAGTTCCTCACTCAGAATGTTCGGAGGACATGGAGGAGGAAAGACCCTAGCTGGGTCCGCAATGGTCGCTTCCATGAGCTCAGCTATGCCAGGAGACCCCTCCTCAATGATCCTCGTAGCAGAAAGCGTGTGTTCGCCTACTTCAGTACCACTGGGAGTATAATCCTGGAAAGGATCTACCCCCTGGGACTCCTCGACACCCTGCATAAAGGGATGAAACTTTAGAAACTTCACAGTAAAAGAGGAGGGAACACCAGAATGGATGAACATGATGACCTATTCTTCGGGATCAGAAGATTCAGGATGTTTTTTCATCATGGAAACCCTACTAGACCCATAAAGCCGGTTCCAGAGTGAATGAACGTAGGTGTACATCTCCTTCAGTGAGTGGACTATTTTTTCCAGATCCTCTTCCAGCAGCAAGTGGGGTGGAGCGAAGATCGTACCAATACCTGGAAGCTCGAGAGGGCATGTTTGGAGTAATGCCCAAACCTTCTCATCCATGTCGTTGACCCTCAGGTCATCCAAAATTATCTATGCACCCATAAATGTGGCCATAACTGGAACAGTTAGCCGGGGAGGATCAACCTGAGAGGGTCGGGCAACGACAGGGGCTGGTGGGGGCGCTAATGGCTGTGTTTGTTTTCTGGATCTCACCGCCACCCTAGAACTTTTCAGAGCTACCTATTTGTGGGACCTTGTGGGTAAGGGGGAGAATTCTCTTGCCTCAGCCACAGTGGGGGAGCCACATAGATCACTTCCCCCTGAGGAGTGATCGCTCTCTTCCTCCTCCTCGTCAGTCACCGACTGTCGCATGTCCTCGACTCGATGAGTCAACACTACATAACCTCGATGTGCGTGAATGTAGGCCTCGAGGTCCCGAAGATACCGATTGACCCTCTCTGGGTCTGCATCATAAAGAATATCAACGGGAGCAGATATGTAACCCTGCCCATCAAAATCCACCTCCGATTCCTGAAGATACCTCCACAGAGAACGGGGGTACTGGCTGTGAATGGATGACCGGCTTTTGAATTCTTCCCATTGGCCCAAAGCTGTCGGGAAGGAAGTATCAATAGGGATAACCAACCCTCTCCGAGCGGCTTTGAGGGCATGTGAGGATACACCTCTTTCCATTAAAAGCTTCCCCAAAAGCACAGGACCGGCAGGGTGGTGAAGATCCTTGCCCGGCTTGGTTGAAGCACCATCCCCCTTTCACTTCATCTTTCCCTTCGATGGCTTAGGACTTGAGATGGTAGGCACCCACAACCCTAGCTGGCCATTTTGATACGATTGCATGCAGGAGTCGGCGTAACTCTTGGATAAGAATGGCATGGAGTCTCCAAGTGTGGTAGTCATAACCTCGCAACCAGTATCTTCCCGGGTAAACATTAACCACAGTTTTCTGGCCAACATTAGATGATGGTTCTCGCGGGCGATGTTGAGTGCTGGGGGACACAGTGCCTGGACACTGCCAAATTGACGTCCGAATCAGCAGGACATGTACCCCTCACAGATCAGCTTCCCACCGATACGGGCCACCAGAATACCCTCTCAGAGGGAAAAGAGGTAGCCCTGCTTGCTAAACTCTTCTGATATGGTATTACTAATTTCACCTGTCGGGGATGGATATGGTCGGAAATTGAAATGCTCAAAGCTCTAAATCTGACTCGTCAGGCGACACATATTCTGAACAGTCTATTGTCCATCCTTTTCTTAGTTCACCCACTCCCCGGGCATGACCCCGATGGTCACTTGCAAGAAGGGCCGGAATGTGGTGCCCAGAATCTGAAGAGGGTTGATGAAAGTGTATATGTTCTTGAAATGTGCTCCCAACCATCCCCAGAGAATTTGAAAAGGACCGGTAACCCGGTTTGGCCGACTCCCATCGGTAATATTGCTAAGAAACGGATAAATCCTTGCCAATACTGGAACGACCATGTTGATGACATTGCCGGTAGATATCTGTGCTTCCATGGTGAAAGTAGAGACCTGCACGCCAGAAGTCTCGCATACGGGCAACATCCAGCCACATAGGAACATGGCCCGGAACGCCACCAGACGAAGTTGCCGATTGACGTCCTGAAAAAGCTCCTATCCCCAGTCGTTGAACTGGCCTTCTTCTAGGATCATCCAGTAGCTGCCCCTTTGCTTTTGGGACTCCATCTTCGGGCAGGTCATGGGCCTATGTGGGAGAGCCAAAGACTTGTTCTCTCTAGAGAAATTCTTGACCCATTCACGATATGGGACAAGCTGTTTCAGAGACATATCCTTTGAATTATTCTGGGCCGGGTCAATAATCTGCTTCACCAAGGGGAGTCCTCTCTTCGTTGTCCCACATAGAATAAGGAGGCATGAATTCTTCAAACATACCCCCAATGATGGGGACCCCTGAAATATGAAAGATGTCCCAGAGACTAATACCCACCTCACCATGGACCAGGTGAAATGTGTTGGTGTCCGGACTCAAACAGCTCATAAGTTTCCTGGAGAGGGCTTGTGGTAGATGGGTATAGGTTTGGGACACCCAGGCAGCTTCATATAAACCTACGTCTTGCAACTCTACCTCAAACTCTACATAGCTCTGGAGAACCCAGAAGGGCCACCCCCAATCCAATAACTTAAATGCCCCTTCAGGCCTAAGGTCCCGGACTGCTGGCAATCCATGCTGTTTGTTTACCATCGCATTGTGGGAAATACTCCGGTAACAATGAATTGTCATGTCCAGCTGACGTTGTTCCCCTGTCCGGGACACATGAAGGTGATTCAACACGGATCTGGCAGTTGTATCCTTTACGGAAGGCCACCCTCTAGCGGATATCACATATGTAGGGATTGTTCTAATAAATACCCATGTTTCAGGATTGTTGTCATGAGATGGTACCGGAATTGGCGTATCAGACAATAAACCGAACCCATATGGAAGAATTCTGTTGGAAAAGGGGTACTCCTTTTGTGACTCGGAGAGCCGATCGGCAAGAAAGGAACACTGTGGGGAGTGGCGGAATCCATCCTTAACAGAACTGGCCACATCCTTCAGGCATTTATCGCCAATTTGGAGAGGCTCGGCGACAGGTTTGGGTGCAGGGCAAGGGGGAACGATGTTTTCTCCCTGCATTATGGAGATCCGAAAATGGTTAGTCCGGAGTATTGAAATTTGAACAAAAATACCAGCTGTATGGCAAAAGAATTGAGAAGCCTTCACAAGAAGGCCTCATAAGGTGGTTCGCGATGAAGGAATCCCACGAACCAATCCTACGCGGAAGGGGTTCACGGTATTCTGACCCATGGGGCATTGGAAAGAAAACTGCAAACCATGTTTCTCTGTGGAGTCCTAATCCCAGATTTAAATAAATATGATTCGGAAAACTTATGAAGTTTTCAATGTTAGGATGATTTCTGTTCATGGACCATCGAATATGTGAAGCGAATTCCTTTGCGGACCGTTGTGACTTACTTTTTAATTAATTAAAAGTATTGGTTCACAGTTGGGAAATTGGTCCGCAGGTGAAGGTGACGGCAAAGGAGGACTGGTTCGTGGAAGAGGCGTTTCGTGAAGGAATGAGCAGACGGAGTCAAAAAGAGAGAGTGCTCTGGTTTCACGAAGAATCTGGTAAAAGTCAAAGGAAGGGCCCCCCGTATTTATAGGCTTTGTCCCATACTAGGTCCACCTCTCTACCGCAAACCATCCATGTTTCAGGACCACTCTATATCAGAATGGCCTCCTCTTTGTTCCGATCGGACCCCATTCTGATGGGGGGTATTTGTAGCGTCCTGAAAAATCCGCAAAGGAGATTCTACCCAATTCCCCCAAATAATTGGGGGAAATTATGGAAATTATGGAGAAAAATCAAATAAGGAACAAGATGAACCGGTCTGCAGACCAATCCCAGGAAAATGCTACACATCGAGTTCCGTGAAGCACCCCCTCCGTGGACCGGTGTCGTTCGCGGAATGAAGGCGGAGATTATCCGCGAACGCGAGGTAGGATGGGCACTAAGTTGGTCCACTGTCATGAACTGCCGCCGACCGCAGACTGTGTCGACCGGCCTGGACCGCATCCGTTGTCGTTCTCAGATTGGATGTGGAACCCTCCGCGGTCGCGATGCACTCCCTGAGTTGGTTTGGTTCGCGGGGGAGGTGTGCTCAATGCCCCCTGTGAGATGCGAATTGACCAAGTCATCCTAGAATTGGGTTTTCAGTCATAGACCTCCAAAAAAGGTGTCGCGGGACCATAGATACATCTCTTTCCCCACTCTATAAAAGGAGACTGAGGGGGAAGAGAAAAGGGGATTCGGAGATGAGATCGACCAGATTAGGGTGGAAGGATTTCGAAGGAAGGAGCTTAGGATTTCGCAAACCGTGAAGTTCCAGTCCACAAACCAGAACAGTTATGAATCTGTAAGTGAACTAATATGGAACCAAAAACGCATAATAACTTGGTGAACCGTGAACTTAAAATAACAAAGAAACTAAGACCGTGAATCATGGCCCCTCCGCGGATGCACTCCCCACGGACCAGGGAGTTTATGCCTTTTTTCTGATCCGCCGCACAGAGTAGCATCCTCCTATGTGGGCAACGCCCCGACCGACGAATCCCTGACCGACACTACCCTCGTCCATCACTTCTCGCATGGATCCCTCCACGTACCACCCTAGTACTTGGGATGAACCCGAATCCGCGAACCACCTCGGTTCGTGGGATGTCTTCCAGTCCATGAACCACCCTGGTTCACGGGATGCCCGTCAGTTTGTGAATGACCCTATTTCACAAACGACCTCTCCATCCATGTAAGAACTCCCTATTTGAAGGGTACCCCCACCCATACACTCGTTTGGCCCGCCAAATCATTCGAAGTTCCCGTTCCCTGATCCAGATAAAATCCTTCCAATCCTGCCTGATCCTCTGTGACTCCTTCATTGGCCCGTTCATCCGCCCTGAGCTGAGGCCTCCACCAGAGCCGTCAGACCTATGTTATGTAACCCTAAGGCGCATCAGTGCGCCATTTTGAGTTCACATTCCCACGGTAAGTAGGGTCAAAGGAGTTTTCCCAACCCTTGAGAGGATTTCCGAAGCATTCCTGGGTTCACATTCCCACGGTAATGTAGAGTCTGAACTCAAAAGTCCCCTTTTCCCCCTCCACTTGTTGGGGCTGGGGCACTTCTCCCCTCCCCAGGGCATGGCGAGATACCCATCTGAAGGAAGTCCCCTTGCACCTCCGTACTTCACCATTGTCATGCCCAAGGAAGGGCGTAGCCGGAAGGGTGATGCCCCGTCATTCTCTGGGGCCAAGTCCCTCTCCGGCTGCACTTTGTCGCCCTGGGAATCCACCTTAGAGTAAGCCCCGACCTTATGGGCATCCACCTTGGTGTCAGCCTCGACCTTATGGGAATCCACCTCCGAGTAATCCCCAAGCTTATGGGCATCCAACTCAGAGTAAGACTCGACCATATGGGCCGCCCTCATGCGTAAGCCCAACTCCACTTCTCATAGTTCAACATTTCACGACGTGATCGTCTGGTCCCTACTGCCTCTTGTTTCTCACATCGAGTACGACTCACATGGGTTTAGAGTAAGCCTTGACCATGAAATCCTGCCCTGGGCCTCCTCAGAGTGTAAGTGTAACACCCCAGGTAAATAAAGAATATGACATTTTCATATTTATCCATATTTGTGAATAAAATATTAATATTACTTTAAAGGGGACGCTATGCTCGATGGCGTACCCAACACGCAACAATGAGTTTCTTGGGAATCTTACGTTGCACTCTAATAATAAAATAATATTATTTTAAATGGTAGTTAACATGTAGCCGTTGTATTGGCGGTAATGGATATAAATAACTAAAATATGATTATACATGTTTTTAAATGTTTTTACATTTATCCAATAAAAGATAAAGTCTTAAATTACGGAAAGAATTCAGTTTTAGGCATATATGCCCTAGTTTCACTAAAGGTTCACTTATCACCTTTTGATGGAGAACCGTCATTAAATATAGTTTTGTTCACTCTTATACATTATATTGGACCAAATAAAACTCTTCTTAAGAATCGGGACATCAAAATTTACTTTGTGTAAATTTTTGGTATCTTTTCGATAAAGTTCATTTTTTAATGAATAGTGTAAAATGTTGTATTTTAATTCAAAACCTCTTTTTAATCTAGTTTATTTATATGATTATATTATCTTTTGAATTTTTTTTAAAGTGAAATTATAATATATTTTTACCATTAAATCCAATAGTGGTCATTGGAATTAATTTCACTTTGAAATCCGACTTAAACCAGTGTCAATCTTTTGATACTTATTGTTTCATAAAAAAACTCTATTTGATCTGACAACGGGAATTAATTATTAAATTATTTAATGTGACTTATATGTTTTTAATTTTGTAAAATATGCTTCATTTTTTAATTTGGAATATCAAATATAGCTTAGGTTGAATTTTTGGGATTTTTATGAAAAACTTCAATTTTTGATGAATAGTGAAACCAGTAAGTGGTACTTATAAAAACTGATTTTTCCATTTAAATGAAATTTTTCCATCTTTTTGTTTTGAATTTCAAAAATCCGACATACATGGTTGTCATTAAGAAGTAAAATGTGGTTCAATGGGATAAAAATATTTTTTTTGGGTGAATATTAACTTATTAAGTTTTAATCGCGATTAGAGGTAATTAGTGTAGTTTATGGTAAGAATAATGTTTTAATAAAATGAAATGACCTATACACATGTCATACCCTCATTGGATGTTTCATGGCCGACCAATACAATCCATGGGTCAACTTGGGGACCCCATGGAGCCACTTTGGTTGGAAAATGACATTATTATCTTTTTATTTAAAGTTAAAGTAAAAAATGAGACAAAAATGAAATTTTTTACTAAAACAATTTTTACAAGGGGTTATACAAATAAGAGTTTTGACTATAAATAGTCATTGGAAAGATAAAAATATCTCATACATCATAGTATTTTTTTTATAATTTTTAGACATTAAATAAATTAAATTATTTATGACATCATGATGATGCAGCGATGACCTCATTATTTAACCATTTAAATAAAATGGAAAGATAATGTAATATATAAGACCTAAACATGTCCAAAACCTATTGGATGAGTGGATTTCGAACTCTTATCACCTTATCCTAGAAATACATCAATGTGGGCCCTTTAAAATCCGAAACTCATTTGAAAATAAAGTAACATTTTGTAACATTACAAGAGTGCCCCTCCTCTCCTCTTATAAAAGGCCTCCACCTCTACCTCCTTACCCACACTACCAAAGCCTTTGGCTCGGCAAAACCCTGTCCATTTTGTCTCTCCACTTCCCTCTCTTACTCCTTAAAGCCTCACTATGGGAATAAGTCTTCCCAAGGAAGCCTTTGAGCTCAAACCAAAGGGAGTTACCCGATTTTAAGGTAATGTCTTCACTTGAGTACTTTTGTTTTATTTTGCTTCTCCAACCCCCTAAACTCTTTTTATTAATTTCTTTTATAACAAATCCAGTATCATAAATATACTAGGATGTTGTTATAAGAATTATTCGAGCTACACTTACACAAACCAACATCTAATGGTTAAAGAACATACTGTTTCCGTGGATGGCGAATTTCTGCCTCCCGAAACGATGATTGTTCAACATTCTTCTAACACCATAAAAGGTGGCCATTAAGATGACACTATATTTATATATGATATCTAATATGTTTATGTTTTACTTAAGCTTCTGTATTTTTCATTTTGGGCATACCTTTATGGTTTCCATTATGGGTAAACACGACATCTTTATTTAAGGAAGTGCGGACTACCGCCCCCTCAAAGTGATTTGATTCGTTAAAACCATATGTGGTACGTATAAAGGATATATTTAATGATATTATATATGATACCATACTAGAATTAAAATACTATTATGTATCATTATGTTTTAATTCCTTTAAATATGAAATAGAAATGGAAGTAGCGTTCATGCGTACATACGGCTTACCGTCTCCATGAACGGTACATTTCATTTCTTATCTCAAAATATTATGTAATACTATAAGTACATATATATAATGGATATATATGTAATATATTACATCAAAATTATGGATATCATTCTGGAATTATAATATATATATATATATATATCTCATTTTGTTTTAATTCCATTAATATGACAAAAAATGAAAGTAGCGTTCATGCGTACGTACGACCTACCGTCTCCATGAACGGTGCATTTCGTCTTTTATCTCCAAATGATATGGAATAGTATGAAATGAATATTTACTGGATATATATGATATTTTAATCATTAATACTATTCTGGAAATTATTTACTTATAACTACATGAGCAATCTTTTTTTAAACAAGTTCATTTTTGACTCATGTACCAAACATCGGCAAAAACGTCTGATATGAACTAACATTATTAAACAATTTTTATTACATTATAATATGTGATATGAACTGAATAATAATCTATAAAGGAGGTACTTAGGCAATTTTTAATTGACCAAAGTTTATTATTCATGATTTTAATGAAATGAACAAGACAAGTTGGACTTGAGGTAAGGGATCCTACTCCACTCTTTCTTTTTTAAGTACACTCTTTTATGTCATTCCTTTTAAAGCTCATATTCTTTGTTATTGGGATATTATTTTATATTAATCTTAATTTAATTTTTATGTTCATGTGATGAGAGACCCTATTCTCTCTCATCAATCCATTTTGGAAGTTTTGAGTGGCGCTGTTAGGCTGCCGAATTTTCGTCAGAGATCTAACCTCTCTCTTTCTCTTTATGTACTCCCCTTTATGTCAATTATTTTAAGCTCCTATTTGTTATGATGGGGGATTTTATTTCATATTCCTCTTTCTTTACATTTTATTGTAATGTGATGAGATACCCTATTTGATCTCATAAATCCATTTTTGGAAGTTTTAAGTGGCGCCGTTAGGCTGCCGAGTTTTCGTAAGTGATTTTTCATCTCACTTTTATTCCCGTGAGATTTATGCTACATTTTCCACAATTTCCTTTGAGTGGTGTATATACTGCCCATTATTCTACTCTTTGTGTAATATAATTTCATTTATGAGTATTTACATCAATGATTTATTGTCCTTCTTTCATGGGGTGTATGTTTTGAATGATACCCAAGTCGGTAAGGGAACCTTTCACCCTCCTCTTTTTTAAAAAAGACTTCTTTTGTTGGGTCTTTTAATTTTACATATTGTTATGTTGGGATATGTTATCATATATCCTTATTTATGTAAATTTTATTTCCAAGTGATGAGATACACTTTTTATCTCTCATCAACTCATTTTAATGTGACGCCGTTAGGCTGTCAAGGGAACTTCTTAACCCAATTTCGATTTCTTTGGGTTCAACATGTAGTTATTGAATATGTCATCCTCTGAATATGTGTGAATGACCTTTGATTATTTTACACTTAATATCCACTTATATTTGGTGTATTCGTTTGTCACACATAATTATGTATTTGATTTATCCTTAAACCAAGGATACCGTCTTTGTAAGGGACTTCGTCTCAATCTCCTTTCATTGAGGCATATTCTGTTTTATACACAACTTTCTTTTATATGGTGTATAAACCCCTTTGACTTTTACGTTTATTCAAAAGGAATATTTTTTATATGAAGCGTTTACTAAACGACAAAAGGGAATGTTTTTGTTGTACGTATGCGGCGACAACGACTTCTCCGCCGCCGTGACCATTATTTGAGTTTCGGCTTCCTCTACAAGCCATACCTTCTTTTTAAAAGAAAAATAAATACCATGTTTTAATTTTCTTTTATCTTGGTATTGAAAATGGTTTTCATAATGTTTTTATATCAATTTGTTGTATTGATATTTTGTGATTGAAAGGTGGGAATGTTATGTTTCCTTTATGCATGTTTTATATGATACGATTATGTTAAGGTTCTTGGGCATTATTATGAAGACGGGTGGTTCCGTGATAAACTAAGGGCGGGTGAGCTCGATATAGCTCTCTAATGCATTGGGTAACGCGAAGGAGTGAAACATTAAGGTTTCTCCGAAGAGATTTAGGGAATATACTGTGATGGGTATTCCAAATGTAACCAAGAGGGTTACTCCCTACATAAGAATGTTATGAATGCCTCAAGTTACCTTTATGTCTTATGATTTCTATGATTTATTCATGGTTTGATGAGGTATGTTAAAGTGCCTATGTTTTATGGGTAAAGTATGATTACATTCCTATGTATATATGAACTCATGTTTCCTTTCCATATTTTTATAACCCTTACTGAGCTTTTTATGCTCATCCCAAGTTTTTGAAATGTTTTTCATAGGTCAAGGAAAAGGTACATGATGTGATGATAGTGTCAAGGATGTGTCAAGAAAGAATCCATGTTTTATTTTCAATATGTTTCCGTTGAAGGGAAGAATGAATACTGTCTTTTATGTAACCACTTTGTTTAAATGTTGAATGTAATGCAAGTTTCATGATCTAATTCTCTAAAACTCTAAACCTGAAAAGATCCTCAATGTGTAATCTTGTAATAACTCAAGATTAAGTAAGGTTTAAGGCTGGGGCCTTATAGTTGGTATCAAATGTCGGTTTATATAACTTTAGAGGTTAGGGTATTCTTTAAGCATAAGTGACATTACCATAATGGTTAGGATTTCAGAAAGAGCCCTAGTTTTAAATAAAGTGAATGAGTAAGTGTATCTTAGTATTTACCATCCTCATTAGTACATGATGGTTTTGTTGATATACTCACACTGACATTTCTGTTTTTAGTGAATGGATGGATCTAGCAGGCACCAAAGAGACAACATGTTTGAAGGAAACTGTGGTGGTTCTCTGATTAAGATACTAGATAAAATGGGGGATTCAATGAGGAAACTCGTGGTTGTTCTAAACCAACTATCAAGGAGTCATGATCAACCACTTGAACCTTGGTATGTTCTGTAATGCATCATGTACAAGATGACCAATCGATGTGGAAGTTCAGGTAATAATTATAAAGGTAACCATTAGAGTTTATATGATCCTTACTTTTGAGGTAATTATGGGTTATTATATGATATGATGGAAAATGAAGGGCATGAGATAAACTTGAGGTTAAAATATGTTATTATTATTTTTGAAGATTTTATCTCATTTTGGGGAATGTTTTAATAATTATATAGTTTTTTAAAAAGGACAACACGCAGACCGTGTGACAACCCGTCACGTCGGACAAAGCCGCAGGAATCGAACCCACAACCAAAGTGCGACTGGTATTTATCGCCTACCACTGGACTACGTAAAGTCCCTGGTTAGTTTGACTAATTCTTTCTAGTTATATGATTTTATGAATTAAGAGTATGTTGATTTTGGGTTATTTATGAAAATGATTAACCTATCATGGAGGATATGTGATTAGGTTAATTACTTTTCAATACGAGACTTTAGGAGCAATATATGTTGTTTGGAGATAAATGTTACGATTTAACTTGGAAGACTATGTGACTAAATCCTTCAAATATTTGGGTTTCAACCATAGTTTGGTTTACTTTGAAGAATTTTATGGACAAATTGTTTATCTAATGGTCCTCATTGAACTTTGGGTTTTGTTGGAAAAATTTTGGAGATTAAGCATAGATTTTTTTTTATAAAGGGTTATCCTTCTCTGGATTATCTGATCTTGTACTAGCCTTTTTGGTTTTGGTTTTGGTTAAAGTCTAAAGACATGGGAATTATATAGTTCTCTTTTGTGGTTTAGGTGATTCTCTAAAAGTTGATTATAGTACTCTTAATGTGAACAAGTCTTCCTAAATAATCGCCTTTTGGAGAAAATATGAGTTTGTGTAAGGAATCTAATAAAAGTTGAAAGTCAACATGATAAGTGATTATGTTTCCTTATGAATAAATTCCTCAATAAAAATTAACTTAAAACAAAAATTTTGTATATTAACTTTTCCTACTGGGGAATCGAATACCGTTTAACCCATCACATGTTTGTGATTTTCTCATGGTTAACTTTCTCCTAAACATGTTTTCTATCACTCTCTATCAGAACATGACCCTTTGCTTTTTCTTCCGTGTCCATGTTTTCCTACACGGAATCCTATTATGGGTTAACTCGGGTGACCTTTGTACTTATCTTTCTTTATTTTAAAGTGATTGTTTTACCGACTCTTGTTCTGATGTGGGACTTTCAAGGATGTTTCCAAGCTCAATTTTAAAAATTGCGAGGACACAATTCCCAAAAGGGGGGAAGGATGTAACACCCCAGGTAAATAAAGAATATGACATTTTTATATTTATCCATATTTGTGAATAAAATATTAATATGACTTTAAAGGGGATGATATGCTCGATGGCGTACCCAATATGCAACAACGAGTTTCTTGGGAATCTTACGTTGCACTCTAATAATAAAATAATATTATTTTAAATGGTAGTTAACATGTAGCCGTTGTAATGGAGAGAATGGATAGAAATAACTGAAATATGATTATACATGTTTTTAAATGTTTTTGCATTTATCCAATAAAAGATAAAGGCTTAAAATACGGAAATAATTCAATTTTAGGCGTATATGCCCTAGTTTCACTAAAGGTTCACTTATCGCCTTTTGATGGCGAACTGTCATTAAATATAGTTTTTTTCACTCTTATACATTCTATTGGACCAAATAAAACTCTTCTTAAGAATCGGGACATCAAAATCTACTTTGTGTAAATTTTTGGTATCTTTTCGATAAAGTTCATTTTTTTAATGAATAGTGTAAAATGTTGTATTTTAATTCAAAACCTCTTTTTAATCTAATTTATTTATATGATTAGATTATCTTTTGAATTGGTTTTAAAGTGAAATTAGAATATATTTTTACCATTAAATCCAATAGTGGTCGTTGGAATTAATTTCACTTTGAAATCAGACTTAAACCAGTGTCAATCTTTTGATACTTATTGTTTCATAAAAACACGCTATTTGATCTGACGGCGGGAATTAATTATTAAATTAATTAATGTGACTTATATGTTTTGAATTTTTTAAAATATACTTCATTTTTTAATTCGGAATATCAAATATAGCTTAGGGTGAATTTTTGGGATTTTTCTAAAAAACTTCAATTTTTGATGAATAGTGAAACCACTAAGTGGTACTTATAAAAACTGATTTTTCCGTTTAAATAAAATTTTTCCATCTTTGTGTTTTGAATTTCAAAAATCTGACATAAATGGTTGTCATTAAGAAGTAAAATGTGGTTCAATGGGATAAAAATAATTTTTTTGGTGAATAGTAACTTATTAAGTTTTAATCGCGATTAGAGGTAATTAGTGTAGTTTATGGTAAGAATAATGTTCTAATAAAATTAAATGACCTAGGCACATGTCCTACCCTCATTGTATGTGTCATGGCCGACCAAGAAAAGCCATGGGTCAACTTGGGGACCCCATGGAGCCACTTTGGTTGGAAAATGACATTAATATCTTTTTATTTATAGTTAAAGTAAAAATGAGACAAACATGAAATGTTTTACTAAAAAAAATTTACAAGGGGTTATACAAATCATATTTTTGACTATAAATAGTAATTAAAAAGATAAAAAGATATCCTACATAATAGTATTTTTTATAATTTATAGACATTAAATAAATTAAATTATTTGTGACATCATGATGATGCAGTGATGACCTCATTATTTAATGATTTAAATAAAATGGAGAGATAATGTAATATCTAAGACCTAAACATGTCCAAAACCTATTGGATGAGTGGATTTAGAACCCTTATCACCTTATACTAGAAATACATCAATGTTGGACCTTTAAAATTCGAAACTCTTTTGAAAATAAAGTAACATTTTGTAACTTTACAAGAGTGCCCCTCCTCTCCTCTTATAAAAGGCCCCCACCTCTACCTCCTTACCCACACTCCCAAAGCCTTTGGCTCGGCCATCCCCTGCCCATTTTGTCTCTCCACTTCCCTCTATTACTCCTTGAATCCTCACTTTGGGCATAAGTCTTCCCAAGTAAGCCTTTGAGCTCAAACCAAAGGGAGTTACCCGATTTTAAGGTAATGTCTTCACTTGAGTACTTTTGTTTTATTTTGCTTCTCCAACCCCCTAAACTCTTTTTATTCAATTCTTTTGTAAAAAATACAGTATCATAAATATACTAGGATGTTGTTATAAGAAGTATTCGAGCTACACATACACACACCTATATCTAATGGTTAAAGAACATACTGTTTCCGTGGATGGCGAATTTCTGCCTCCCGAAACGATGATTGTTCAACATTCTTCTAACACCTTCAAAAGTGGCCATTAATATGACACTATATTTATATATGATATCTAATATGTTTATGTTTTACTTAAGCTTATGTATTTTTCATTTTGGGCATACCTTTATGGTTTCCATTATGGGTAAACGTGATATCTTCATTTAAGAAAGTGCGGACTACCGCCCCCTCAAAGTGATTTGATTCGTTAATACCATATGTGGCACGTATAAAGGATATATTTAATGATATTATATATTATACCATACTAGAATTAAAATAATATTATGTATCATTATTTTTTAATTCCTTTAAATATTAAATAGAAATGGAAGTAGCATTCATGCGTACGTATGGCTTACCGTCTCCATGAACGGTACTTTTCATTTCTTATCTCAAAATGTTATGAAATATTATAAGTACATATATATAATGGATATATATGTAATATATTACGTAAAAATTATGGATATCATTCTGGAATTATAATATATATATATCTATCTCATTTTTTTAATTCCATTAATATGACAAAAAATGAAAGTAGCGTTCATGCGTACGTACGGCCTACCGTCTCCATGAACGGTGCTTTTCATTTTTTATCTCCAAATGATATGGAATAGTATGAAATGAATATTTACTAGATATATATGATATTTTAATCATTAATACTATTTTGGAAATTATTTACTTATAACTACATGAGCAATCTTTTTTTTAAACAAGTTCATTTTTGACTCATGTACCAAACCTCGGCAAAAACGTCTGATATGAACTAACATTATTAAACAATTATTATAACATTATAATATTAGATATGAACTGAATAATAATCTCTAAATGAGGTACTTAGGCAATTATTAATTGACCAATATTTATTATTCAGGATGTTAATGAAATGAACAAGACAAGTTGGACTTGAGGTAAGGGATCCTACTCCACTCTTTCTTTTTAAGTACACTCTTTTATATCATTCTTTTTAAAGCTCATCTTCCTTGTTATTGGGATATTCTTTTATATTACTCTTACTGTAATTTTTATGTTCATGTGATGAGAGACCCTATTCTCTCTCATCAATCCATTTTGGAAGTTTTTAGTGGCGCCGTTAGGCTGCCGAATTTTCGTAAGAGATCTAACCTTTCTCTTTCTCTTTAAGTACTCCCCTTTATGTCACTTATTTTAAGCTCCTATTTGTTATGATGGGGGATGTTATTTCATATTCCTCTTTCTGTAAATTTTATTGTAATGTGATAAGATACCCTATTTGATCTCATCAATCCATTTTTGGAAGTTTTAAGTGGCGCCGTTAGGCTGCCGAGTTTTTGTAAGTGATTTTTCATCTCACTTTTATTCCCGTGAGATTTATGCTACATTTTCCACAATTTTCTTTGAGTGGTGTATGTACTTCCCATTATTCTACTCTTTGTGTAATATACTTTCTTTTATGAGTATTTACATCAATGATTTATTGTCCTTCTTTTATGGGGTGTATGTTTTGAAAGATACCCAAGTCGGTAAGGGAACTTTTCACCCTCCTCTTTTTTTAAAAAGACTTCTTTTGTTCGGTCTTTTAATTTTACATATTGTTATGTTGGGATATGTTCTCATATATCCGTATTGATGTAAATTTTATGTCCATGTGATGAGATACACTTTTTATCTCTCATCAACTCATTTTGATGTGACGCCGTTAGGCTGTCAAGCTAACTTCTTAACCCAATTTCGATTTCTTTGGGTTCAACATATAGTTATTGAATATGTAATCCTTTGAATATGTGTGAATGACCTTTGATTATTTTACACTTAATATCCACTTATATTTGGTGTATTCGTTTGTCACACATAATTATGTATTTGATTTATCCTTAAACCAAGGATACCGTCTTTGTAAGGGACTTCGTCTCAATCTCCTTTCATTGAGGCATATTCTGTTTTATACACAACCTTCTTTTATATGGTGTATAAACCCCTTTTACTTTTACGTTTATTCAAAAGGAATCTTTTTTATACGAAGCGTTTACTAAACGACAAAAGGGAATGTTTTTGTCATACGTATGCGATGACAATGACTTCTCCGCCGCCGTGACCATTATTTGAGTTTCGGCTTCCTCTACAAGCCATAACTTCTTTTTAAAAGAAAAATAAATACCTTGTTTTACTTTTCTTTTATCTTGGTATTGAAAATGGTTTTCATAATTTTTTTATATCAATGTGATGTATTGATATCTTGTGATTGAAAGGTGGGAATGTTATGTTTCCTTTATGCATGTTTTATGTGACACGATTATGTTAAGGTTCTTGGGCATTATTTTGAAGACGGGTGGTTCCATGATAAACTAAGGGCGGGTGAGCCCGATATAGCTCTCCAATGCATTGGGTAACGCGAAGGAGTGAAACGTTAGGGTTTCTCCGAAGAGATTTAGGGAATATACTCTGATGGGTATTCCAAATGTAACCAAGAGGGTTACTCCCAACGTAAGAATGTTATGAATGCCTCAAGTTACCTTTATGTCTTATGGTTTATATGATTTATTTATGGTTTGATGAGGTATGTTAAAGTGCCTATGTTTTATGGGTAAAGTATGATTACATTCTTATGTATATATGAACTCATGTTTCCTTTCCATATTTTTATAACCCTTACTGAGCTTTTTATGCTCATCCCAAGTTTTTGAAATGTTTTTCACAGGTCATGGGAAAGGTACATGATGTGATGATAGTGTCAAGGATGTGTCAAGAAAGAATCGATGTTTTATTTTCAATATGGTTTCGTTGAAGGGAAGAATGAATACTGTCTTTTATGTAACCACTTTGTTTAAATGTGGAATGTAATGCACGTTTCATGATCTAATTCTCTAAAACTCTAAACCTGAAAAGATCCTCAATGTGTAATCTTGTAATAACTCAAGATTAAGTAAGGTTTAAGGCTAGGGCCTTATAGTAAGCCCCAACCCAGCACCATGGGCTGCCTCATAGCGTAAGCCTCATTCCAATGCGAACTACGAGGACTTTGATTCCCCACCACATGGATACGTAGGAAGCCTCCAAGAGGTTCAAGCCCGATCACCATCAGACCCCCAGGTCCACTTTCTTGTCGGTTCTCCGACGCCCTAACCCGAACGATGTGGAATTTGATCCCTGTCTCCCAGGCAGGGTACGTAGGAAGCCTCCCCAAAGTTCAAGCCCAGCAACTGGTCATTCCGACCCCCTTTCACGTCGGTTTACCAACACCTTGGTCTGCCTCAGAGTGTATGCCCCACTAAGCCGAACTACGTAGACTTTGATCCTTGTCTCCTAGGCAGGGTACGTAGGAAGCCTCCCTGAGGTTCAATCCCAACAACCGGTCGGTCTGACTATCTTCACATCAGTTCACCGCACCACTCCTAGTGCCGCCTCAATGAGCCTAGACTCCTCAGGGTCATTAATCCATCGAGGGATGGTAAACCTTGGGCATAAATGATTCTGAACCCCTACGTCCAGCTGACCATTTCCAACCAGGAGAAATCCTTGGATATTATGTTGGGTATAAACCAATGATTCGCGAACATATGAGAACATCTTAAATCTATAAGAGAGTCCCAGAACAGTCAATAATTCCCCCCCAAAAGGTTGAGATGAGCCTGAATTCCCATCCTCTCGACCAATGTGAGTTCTTAATCATTTCTGGTCAAACCACCCAACAAACGCATGCCTTTGGAAAGCAGGTCCATGTATTACTGGATATGGAACTATTGGGCGTTTCGAGGCGGAAAACAGTGCACCTGATATGAGTGATTAAGTAGAACACAACCTTCTCTAATCAACTATTGAGTAGTGCACGTTTCTTCCCCACGACCCCGTCGTGCGCCACGAGACAATATATATATATATATATATATATATATATATATTCCTAAAATGAGGTTCTATGGTTTTTTATATGATTCCTATAAAACCTATTCTAGAATAACTTATAAAATATATAGTTGTGAAATCTATTTGTCTACCTATGGAATTATAAATCTTATTCATAAGTTTTATTCTAAATAATTCTTTTATAAAAATGGTAAAACCACTAACACCACTCACGAAGTGGTGGTAGTTTATTTATTACATGTTTATTAGATTACACGATATCACAATCCAATGATCATGGATCATTATTCCTTATGACACTAGATACAAAAACATTACATTACAACATGAAAAATTACATCGTGTATGGAAATATTATTATCCATATCTATTGCTTTTACTATATCCCAAGCATAATATTCCTCTATTAGATAGATATATGAAACTTTTATTAAAAGCATGAGCTCAAATTCTCAGTAAGGTTTAGAAAACATTGGAAGATAAAATTGTATAATAAATCCAAAAAATATAGTGAGAATATGTACAAACCCCATTCAATATAAATGAATAAAAAATAATAATCAATAAATGTTATATATATAAAAATAAATAATCACATGGACAATAATAAATTATCTTATAATGATAGATATGATGGTAATAAATTC
Source organism: Viscum album (assembly GCA_963277665.1). Taxonomy (NCBI): domain Eukaryota; kingdom Viridiplantae; phylum Streptophyta; class Magnoliopsida; order Santalales; family Viscaceae; genus Viscum; species Viscum album. Next base: position 340,101,242 of record OY728131.1, read on the forward strand.
ATATGTACATTATAAACATAACATTGGTTCCTTTTTCTAAGATAATAAATATGAAGTGTAATGAGGATCCTATTAACCTCTCTTAGGTACCTAACGAGACCTAACAGTGCACTGAGGGGATATATATTTCATATACCTGACCCATCACAAAAAAATTGACATATTATATCAAATTATAAATGATTATATGTGATACAATTCATAATGTTAAAAAATGAACAACTAAATAAATTAGTATAATTCCTCAAATAATCTTATATTATAAGATTTAAGCATATAAAATAATGGATTATAAAAAAATTCAATATATTTATGTATTAAAATAATAAATATTTATTTCGAGGTTAATTCCCAAAAATCATTTTATAAAAAATTAAGTAAATATAATGTAAAAATAATCACACTTTTCAAGTGAAGATCATGAAATTGTAAATGATAGATACTTATAAATACTCTGATGATCAATGAATCTAGAAAAATAGATATGTGTATTTGAAATGAAATGTGAAAAAAATTGTTGATATATCCCCTCTAAAAATTATGATTACATATAGACACATTTTTTATATGTATTTGAGACAAAAAAAATCAATAAAGAGAAACTTCAAGCTCTATATACATTGATAAAGGTGTTAAATGTGTTCCAAATTTGAATTTAATGCACTATAGACTTTATAGAGGATCTACCAAATACATCATCAAATATTGAATTACAAAAAACATTGATAGAATCAACTACTCTATCATATACCAAATACAATGTATACATTGTGATTTCTAATCACGGGATAATATTGAGTTTGATCTATCTTAAGATAATTTAGGCATTATAATAGCTTATAAACAAATTATAATTTGATTTAAATGGGATATCACATTCATATATTATCATAGGGATATATCATAGAATAATATTAGACGATATTTGAAAATGAGAAGGATACAATAATGGAAAATGTAAATATGATTTAAAAGGAGAAAGAGAGAAACACTTACCTTTATTAATATTCCTAGAATTTAACTGATATTTAGATCCTAGAAAATTCTTATACATTTAAGGGATAGATATTAGAGATACTCCTTAATAAATATATAATTAGATAGCTCAAAATTTTTATGGGTAAAAGAGAAGATATGATGACTATTTATAGGCATGGTGAGTGAAATCTCATTGAATAAGGTATTGAATACTTTATTTTTCAGCTATCTAAACTTCTCCACTATGAAGACCCCAAACCTAGTAGCATGATCTAGTTTTTAATTTACTAAACTGTTTATAGATATAAGTTATCACATCGTAGATTACTTAATATTTTGGTATTTTTGGTAAACTAGATACATACTTGAGTCTCACAAAACATTTGAGAACATAATTTGCAATATAGAGAAAGTAAATATTATAAAACCTTAAACACATTCAAAGATTCATTCTTTATTTCATGGGTATGTGAAAAAAATTGGTGATCTCAGATTCTCAATAAGTGTAATGTTCAAGAGAATCTATCATGAATCAAAATTGAATAATCAATATAACAAGGTAAATAACTAAACAACCATTCCATTTAATCAATAACATGAGAAAAAAAGCATCCATAGAGAATACCAATTCTATAAGATCATGGATAATAATAAGTTAATTATAAAATAAGGAAATTATTAGTATTTTACACCATGATCTTAGAAATTATGATATATATACCATCAAGACCTTACTCCATGAAAAATTAACCAATGGGTCAGTATACACCAAAAACACAGTTAATGCTAGATTATTGATTTATATCATCATACCATTCAATTAATAGACGGGATATATAATGATGGACCACACCCATCCCTACATGTCCAAATCATTCCTAATATATTTAATGATATATTTAATTCATAAAAAATATTATATATCAAAAAATATATATATTAAATAAAGAAAACTGATTTAACAAGATTTACCTAGTCAATCAAATAAATAAATGTATATAAAATATAAATACACATAAATTAACTATAAATAAAACATAAATTAATTAAAATACCTTACACACATAATCTTATAATATTAACTAAATGGAATAGTTTATATAACCCAATGAAAATAAATTATGTTATGAAATTTTTTACTACTTGGTAACATTCATGGAAAATACCATTAGTTTAAATAATTAAACATTAAATATAAAATATCAATAATTATGAAGGATTCTTGATATTACATATAAAAGGGTAGTATATACATTTTATAAATCAAATTAGGTGCATAGCATGCGTCATAAAAATGAAATTGGGATGACATCCCCTATTTCAAATTTACCTTTAATTGAATATGATTTAACCTCTTTTATAATAGTTTTAAACATGTTATTAATTTATACTATAATTATATATAAAATTATAATATTATATATTATACTTTTATAACATATTATCACAAATATATTAAAAATATTTTGTTATTACCGTTATTTTATGTGTTGACTGCTTTGTTTTCTCTTTCATGTTTCATCATGGAAGTTATAATTATTATGAATATAATATAGTTAAATAATATCTAGAATTATATAAAAGTTATAAATACAATATTTATTAATTTTATACATCTTATACTTTTTTATGACCATTACTTCATTTTGTACATGAAAAATGAATCACAACACTATGTGGAAATGGTAGGTCATATATATGCATGAACGACTATATCATTCCTTTGATGGGTTAAATGGTAATAAAATGGATGATATATTAACATTTAATAATTAATATAACTTCATATTTATCATATATATTTATTATTTCCATAATTAATACAATCAATGTGATTCAGTGATGGGAAAAAATTTCAATGGTTCATAAAGTGGTAGTCTGTTGTGCACACTAGTGATGGCTTTGATACCCATTAGATAGAGGTGGTGATGTATAAATATTATGAAATAAAAAAATAAAATCTCATTATATTGTTTATACTAGTTTTTTATATTATATTTCTTATGACATAATTGATGTTGGTAAAATAATAACAAAAAATAACTTAGTAAAGATAACTACATTCGCTAAAAACAACTTCATTTGGATATCTTATTAAGGACCATAAAGATGGAATTTGGTTGGATTAGAACATATAGAATGTGACTAAGTATTTTAGCGATGGTTTTTGGTTGGATTTTGTTCATGATAAATTGATTTATTGGTGTGAATATTTATGTTTAAGAGGTCCCCTTTTATAAGTGAGAGAGAGAACTTTCTAGGAAACTACTAGGAGATTTCCCAATGGAATACAAAATGATAACGTAATTTCCATGAAATATTCTTCTAAATAAACTATATTATATTTTTAGATATTATTATGTTTAATCATATCCATAAAATAGTTTTTTTAAATGTTCATGTGGATCAAATAACCTTATCTTTTTCTTTAACCCCCATAATGAACTCATTTTAACCTTAACATCAATAATTATTTTTTACTGTTTTCATAATTCATTAAGAACAAATATTATGTTGATATAAATACCTAATATATATTATAATAATTTAAAATATGGAATCCTTTTTTATACATTCACTTTAATTAAGTGGAAAATTTTAATTTAATATCAACTAGTGAACCATGTTAAAAATGAGTTTTCAACAAATACATTTTTCAAGAATAATATGATATTATATTTACTATATGACTACTAATAATCATGATATGGATTGTAATTAATATAAATAGATATATATTCTATAATTTTAATTTAAATAAATCATAATTCAATATTATTCATATTAATTAAAGTAGATAAACATTATGCACTTAAAATTGTTTTTTCATAAAAATGATTTTAAGACTTAAAATAAACATATTATAAAATATGGTATAAAAATTATTTAAATGTAATTAAAATGTTTAGATATAAACTAATAATACTTATTTTACTTCTAAAACAAATTTAATGTATAATTTTTATTTTAATTATGTAATTTTATTGAAAATAAATTAATGTTTTACAAAAAGAAATATTTTCAACTCAGAAAAAAATTAGTCTTTTTAGAAAATTATCAAAAATCAACACTAACATTATGATTTTATTATTTTAAAAAATTATTGTTTCTAAATAAATTTTCTAAAATTATATTAAAATTTAATTTTAAAATAAGTGTTCAATACACAATGATACCATTTTTTAGAAAAAATACAGTTTTTATGCATAAAAGATGATTTATTCTTAGTTATCTATTAGAAAAATATATTATCTGAATAATATTACATTTTATTGAATATAAAATATATAAATATCAATAAAATAATTAAAAAAATTTATTAGTTTACATTATTTTTAATAAAAACATTGTGCCCATAAAAATAGTTGTTCCAACATAAAATGTTTCCTATATTTTCAAATGATTGTTATTTTCATTTATAATAATATTATAACCAGTGAATTTATTTTATACATGTTTATAACATATAATTCAATAATATAGTTATTCTTATTCACATCTTCCTATTTAAAAAGATAGTTTATAACATTCATATTTTAATAGTATATTTCATGGGTAATTTCATATCAGTATTGCATATCGTATACACTATCAAACACATTGTTATTATTTAATTATATATGGTGTTACACACTCCACACATTAAATAAATTTAATCTTTAAAATATTAATTTTTTCATAGAATCATCTGTTTGATATTTGAAAATTCTTTTTAGGAAAACCCAAATTATTAAAAGGTTGAATGAAACATCTTCTTAATGGGGGGAAATTGAAATAAATAGTTCATTTGGAATAAAACATAACTAGGTTCCCAAGTTGGAGAACATTCATGGGAAGTGAAAATATGAACATTTAAAAAAAGTATAAATAATTTTAGTGAGTTATAAAAATCATTAATATTTTAAAGGTGAATGATTGATAGAAAGTTAATGACCACAAAACTATATATATATGTATATATATATGTGACTGCGTGTGTGTGTTTTTGTGTGTGTGTGTGATAGGTTAAAAGACAACTGATTGATTGAATATAATAGTAATTGGATAACATTTACTTTCAAGATACTTTTTCCAATATTTGAGGAATTATATTTTTTAACAAATAACATAATGAAAATATACAAACATGATATATTTCTATTTTATAAGAATAATTTTATCCTTTGTGTTTATGCTTTGATCAATTCCCACATAATCTTTTACTATAATAATATAATATCTAATATTAATTTTTTAATGCATTAAACACTAAAAAAAATTTAACTTATTATACAATCCATAAAAGAGAGACAAGTCTTTCTATCTAACTCTAAATATTTACTCGAAAAAAATGGATATCCCAAGTTATCTAACATAATACATTAATCTCCAAACCTCAGCTAAAACACCCAATGATCAACTAAATATTTTTCCATAAAATAGTCTAAGTAAAACAATTTCATATTAACCCTGACATCATGTAGTATAGTGGATAAAACTACACCCTTTTTTCCCTTCAGTTGTGGGTTTAAGCCATATGGCCTTACTAAATGTGACGGGTTGTCTCTGAGAATGTGGGATTTCCTTTTTCTAAAACTATATTTATATATTTCATATAACATTACGAAATTTTAATGAACCATACTTATTACAACCTAAAATATAAGATAATAATTAATGATTAACAATACATTTAATCTTTCTTTCACAAAAAGTTAATGTCTTATACCTAAAATAACATTTTCACTAATCCTTATACCAAACCAATCGGTGGTATTGTCAAAAATGTCTCCCAAGATATCCTAAATGTTGATAAAATATCATCACATAAAAACTCAAGAAGGGGTGTTTAATACATTAAACTTATGATCAACTTTAAACACATAAACACATATTAGTATCCATAAATCTTATATTAATATTACATTAATATATACATGATTCCAAAATTAACATAATCCTTAGATGTTTCATGATTTTTATAACCACAATAACATTGGTTAAAACAAATCTATTGTATTTTTTTTATACCAATACATAAATACTTAAACACTATTGCTCTAAGGATTGGTATATCATATGTCCTTACATATTCTACGAGTTAACTACTGGGATATTGAATTGAACTAGATAATGCCTTGGTTCCCCACATTCAAGACAATGAAATATAAATGGATCAATAGAATGAAATTTATTTCTCTCCATTAAACTCCTCACTTTTCCTCGATAATTAGTTACTCTATGACATTATTTTACATAAATAAAATAGTTTACTTATCCCTTAAGAGATAATTTTGGGTGTCATTTTCCACATTTCTTATATGATGGAAATCAATCCTTCTTTTCTCTAGGGTCTCCACTGCTTAATCACATAGTGGAATCCATCCTTCTATTCCTTGTTGATTCCAAGAGTTGGTTATGTTATATTTTTTCTACTTTCTCTTGGTATATAAAATTAATCAAAAACATTAGATCATTCACTCAAGTCATCATCCTAATTAGTTTCTCATAGTCATCATATTTTCTCTAATATTAAATGTTTACATGATTCTTTAATGTTACATGCATGGAACAAAACTGAAAAAGCTATGTGTGTGCATCAATAATCACAGAGGAAAACCATGTAATCATTTATAGGATGTATAAATCATGAAAACTTCTTTTTAATATATTAAGACATAGTTTTATCCTAGTTTTTTTAGTTTTTATCATCTATTTAAATCATTCATAATGGTTTGTATACAAAATGGGAATTATCCAAAGTATATCCACTATGGACATCAAACTAGGTGTGTAGTATGGGTCATTGTTATTCAGCGGGTGATTATCTAGTCCCATACAATGCACCATTTTAAGATTTATTACCCATAGGAACAACCATGATAGATCCAAGCCTATTTGTAGTATCCAGAAATTGATATATTTCTAGGAAAAACCACATAATCTATTACTTACAAAAACATTTGGATATTTTTCTATACATACCTTGAACGTTGAATAGAGGATTATGTTACCTGCTAAATGTTTACCTAAATCTTGCTATCAAGGATTATGCTAATCTTTCTATGATACCAACTTTCAATACTTTTATCCCATTATCCTATATAGAGTGAAATATTTATTAAATTGGTTATAAATATAAGTGATCACATCATAATGGACCGAATAGTTTAGTAGTCTTAGTAAAATAGATATATAATTGAGCCTATCCTTACATTTGAAAACATAGATTACAATATCAAAAAAGTAAATATTCTTCATCCTTGAAATCATTATAATATTTCGTCTTCATATCATCAGGAATGGAAAAAAATAACTGGTGATCTAAGATGCTCTGTAAGGGTTATGTATAGAGGAATATATCATGAATCAATAAGTACTAATCAATATTGCAAGATAAATAACTAAACACACATTCTTTTTAATTAATTTCTTGAGAAAAAACTTCATCCATGGATAGTATCAATGTAAAAATCTCATAAATAATAATAATTTAATTCTCAGTGTAAAAAATTATTAATTTTTTATTTTATGATCTAAAACATCATGACATCTATATTATCAAGACCTAGTTGCAAGAAAGTTTTATCCCTTTGGAGGTATAAAAAAAACACCATTTAATGATAACTTAATAAATTGTAACATATACATGTAGATGTATGAAGGTGATATTTAATTCTAGGACCCACCATTCACTAAATTTCTATAGCATTCACCATATATCTAATGATCTATTTAATTCATGGACAATATATATTATAAGTAAATAGCTGTATTGAGTAAATAATATGGATTTACTAAGATTTTTTCAATAAATAAAATTAATTTCAAAGTAGAAAACTATTTGTAGAATTTATATAAATTTTAATAAATCAACATATACATGATAAATAAAATTTGTATTTAATTGAAATACAATTTCCATTGTTCAAAACAATGTTAATGTTTGAAGAGAATGTTAACAACAAGAAAATTAATCATGAAAGTAAATTTTAATGTATTCTCTAATCAAACTGATCATAAAAAATCTATAGAAATAATAATTATGGAATCATTAAAAAATATACCTAGTGGAGTTCAAGAAAAATATAAGGTTGTTTTCATCAATTAATAGAAACACCATAATGATATCATTAAAACATTTTTCAAGAAAATGCTCATTTCACTTTGAAATTAAATTTTAAAAAATAAAAACACCCAAAATATTATGGAATTTTTTTATTGAAAACATCCATGCAAACTTATAAATGATGCTGCAAAACCATGAGAGTTAATGATGGTGGGAAATTATGTTCATGCCGAGTGTGTTAAAGAAAAAATTCCATTAACATATTTGTAAAAAAAGTCAATAATTTTCCCATTCTAAAAATCATAATAATAATCAATTTAAATAAATTTTTAAAATTAAAAATGGTAACAAATTCCTTTAATAAATCATTTTATAATTTTAAATAAAATCATGGAATCATTTTTAGAAATCATGGATTCAAAAGAAAAAGGATTTTTGAGCAATGAGAGAAATTTGGTTGGATTTTCTAAAAAATATTTTCTAAATAATTTTATGTATTAAAGAGAGGAAAATGGGGAATTAAATATAAATTTAATAAAAATATATGAGAATGAAATTAAAGGTTAATATTATATAATGATCAAATAATTTATTTCAATGTAAATTCATGCATAACTGTCCCAAATAAAATGAGATTAAAACATAAACTCGTACTTTTTGGGTAATTTTTGAATCATAACCACCATAAAATAAATAACATAAAATAAAATAATAAATACGATGAATATAAATATATTAATGATATAAAATATTAAATTTGTATTAGTAATACCTCATAAAAATAAATAGGGGCATAATTCCAAATATGTCTCAATGGAGTAGAAATTGAGACGAAGTCGCTTAAAATGATCATACCATTGATGTGAGAACTAATTAAGGAATTTATTCTGTTTATAAAATATAAATCCATATAAAACATTTTGAAATACATTATAAAATAATCAAAATAAATTATGCACATAATATTAAAATATCAAATATAATGAAGAAGTAATATAACACAATGAAAATAAATTGAGTTATAAAATTCCTTACGACTTGGAAAATTTCATTTCAATTCCACTTGAATGAAATAATTCAAATTAAAACATAAAATAACATGAATTATGAAGTATTAAAGATATTACATGTAATATTGGTAGTATATATTCCATATAAAAGAAATTAGGTGCATAACATAAAAAACAATTCAATGAAAGGAAATTGAAATAAAGTCTCTTACATCACATTTCTATTTATTATAAAATGATATAACTTATAATATACTGGTATTAAAGATGTTATCAATTTATCACATAAAAATATTAATATATATAAAAAATTAATGATCCAATTATAAAATATTATCACCCATTTGTTAATAATATTTAATTATTATCGTTGTTTTGGGTGTGGACTGCTTTGTTTTCTAATGCATTGTTTCATCATAAAAGTTCTAGTTCATTAAAATAAAATATAATCACTTCATCCACAGAATGATATTATTTTTAGAAATATAATATTTATTAATTGAAAACATTTTATATCCAATCTTTAATTTTGTAAAATGAATATTAATTGTATCACTTCGTGGAGGTGGTAGACAATACATACACCCGAGCGACGATATCATTTATTTAATGTGTGAAAGGTAAAGGAATTTCATGATATATCAATATTAAATAATTAATATAATGTCATATTTATTTTATATATTCATTATTTTCATCATTATTACTATACTTGTTAGTCAAATTTGGAATACAATGTACATCGGTTTGCTAGGTTATAGTCTGCCACACACAGGAGCGACGAATCTATTTCCCATTTGATGAATGAGGAGATAGAAAAATGTTATTCCATCAAAATAATAAATATTCATAATTGTATCATATATTGGTTTTATTATATTTTTAGTGTTAGAATATAATTTATATTTGTAACAGAATAATATCAATAATGGATCTTAGTAAAGATAATTACCTTCGCTTGGGAGAACCCCCTTTGGATCTTTATTAAGGACCTAATGGTTGGTATTTTGGGATAAAAATCACATATAGAATTTGGATAAAAATGTTATGGAGGTATTATTTTCATATTTGTTTTCTAGATAAATGGATTTTGAGTTTTGAATAAGTTAGGGGATGAGGTTCCCTTTTATGTGTGGGGGAGAGGACAATCTTGAGAACCACATCAAAATTTCCCAAATGAATTAAAAAATCATATAGACATTCCCATGAAAAATGATTCACAATAACCCAATATTATAATTATATATATTATATGGTTTATATATGTCCATAAAATATGATTTTTACATGTTCAATTTCATGTCATACACTTATCTTTTGATTTAACTCCCAGTAAACCTGTTTTAACCTTAAATGCATTAATTTTTTTTAAGGTTTTTAATATCCATTATGACCAAAAATAAAGTTAAAATTATTAAATAATATTAATTATTAAATAAAAAATTTGGAATCCATTTTAATAAATTCAATTCAAATATTTTACAAAATTTAATTTAAAAATGAAGCTGTAAATCGTGTTGAAAAACATGTTTTCAAGATATACATTTTTCAAGCATAAGATGATCTTATATTAACTTCATGAGAAGAAATAATGATAATATGGATTTTAATTAATATATTTAAATTTAAAATATATACATTTCATTTAAATAATTCATCATTAATGAATATTTTTACTAAATAAAATGGATAAATATTATGTACTAAAAATAGTTTTTAGAAAAATTCCTTATGAAACCTAAAAAAAGTATACCAAAATTCGGTATAAACATGATCAAAATTTAATAAATTTGAAAAAACAAAAATAAAGAATAATTTATTTAATTTTAATCAGATTAAAATTAAAATTAGACTTTTATATTAATTAATTTATTTAAAAAAATGAAAGTTTCACAAAAAAATGGTATTTTTCACTATTCGTAGAAAAATTAATCATTTCATAAAATTTAAAAAAATAATTATTTGTTAATTTTTACAAGATAATTTAACAAATTAATTTAGTTTTTTCAAATTAATTTTCTAAAAGTGGAAAAATTATTTAAAAAATAAGTGTGCAAAATGGGATGAATTGTTTTTTTAGAAAAATAATTTTTTCAAGCATAAAAGTTAGTTTATTAATATTTTATTATTATATAATATTATTAGATTAATGATAAAAAATTGATTAACTATATAATATATATTTTTTAATAAAATAATTCACCAATAGTTTTTAATTTTATTTATTAATATAAGAAAACATTTTCCGCATAAAAAGGGTTTTTTTATTAGAAAAACCTTTCTTTCAATTTGAAATGATTTTTTTTCATTTTAGGAAAATTTATAAATATTAAATTTATTTTATAAATTTTTAAACCATATATTTTTTTCATTTATTATTTATTTCTATTCTTATCCACCAATTTAACGGCTGGGTTATAACAGTCATATTCAAATAATATATTTCACAAGTCATTTAAGATTAGTGTTGTGTGTCATATATGTTATCAATCATTATGTTCTTATTTTAAAATATCAGGGTATTATATTCTCCCCAAATTTCGTGAATTGAATTCCCATTACATTATATTTTTCCAGTAATCAATGGTTTGAAAATTTGATATTCCTTTGTGGGAAAACCTGCATCGTAAAAAGGGTTAAAAAATATCCTCTTAAATGAGGGAAACTAAAATGTGAAGGTTATCTAGACTAACACATAAATATGATTACATAAGGGAGAAATTGGTGGGAATTGAAAATATGGGAATTTTATAAAGTAATGAATAATTATGAAGAGTGATATAAATCACTTATCATAAGAAATCTATTTATGAAGAAGATGTTAATGACTATAAAACCATTTATCTATGTTGGGTTAAAAGACCATTGATTAAATGGTTAAAATGGTACCAAGATAACATTTATGTTTCAATATCCTCTTCCTAATGGTTTGGAATTATTTTATTATCTATGAACATTTGAAAATATACTTACTTGATATCATTCTATTTTGTAAGCATAATTTCTTCCTTTTGACATGCTTTGACCATTTCCCTCTTTATCTCTCACTCCATGAAATAAATATCCAATTTGAATTTTTTTATGATTGAAGCACTAAAATGAACTTTTAATGGATCTTAAATTCCATAAGAGATTGAAAAATATTTCAATATTTCTCCAAATAATTACAAAAACAAATTTGGATAACATAGGTTCTTCAATATAATATAATAATATCTAAAACACAATAGAAACTCCCAAAGTTTAACATAATATTTATCACTCCAATAGTTTTAGTAAAAAATATCATATTTACGAGCACACTATAAAGGCTAGTGGTAGGCACTACACCCTTTTCACCCTTCAGTTTTGAGTTCAATCCATGAGGCACTTCTAGATGAAATGGGATGCCAACTGACATAGGGGTTTTCCTATAAAGACCCTGAATCCACTATCCCAGAGTTGGTGGCTACTTTATTACATTGAAACAACACACAAGGAATCACATGTCAAATGAATGAATATTTTAATAGTATTGAATGTTATATTATATATATATAAATAAATATATCATAAAAACATTTTCTCATCTTTGATATTATTCAAAAATTCATTCTTCATATCCTATGGATTTTAAGAAAAATGTTTGGGTGAGCTCACATGCTCAGTAAGGGTTATATACAACGTAAACTATCATGGGTAAATAAGGAAAAATCAATATAGAAATGTAAACAAATAATAAATATTCTATATAATCAATAACATGAAAAAATAATTCATCCGTGGATAATATAAATTCAATAATATAAATAAAGATAAAAATAATCGATTTCTCAACAAAATAAATGCTTAATATTGAATTACATGATCACAGACATCAAGGTATCTATACCACCAAGCCCTTGTGTTATGAAAATTTAAAACTAATGGTGGAAAATAAATAACAGAATTCAAGATTATTTATTTGTCTCATGATCTCTATTGATATATCAAGGGGATTTTTAATTCTAGCCCCCACCCATCATTGTTTTCCCAATGCATTCCTCGTATATCAAATAATTAATTTAATTCATTAATAATATGCATTATAAAAAAATATATATTTAATAAATACCATGAATTTATCAACAATTATCCAATTAATTAATTACATTTAAATTATAACACCATATGTTTAAATGGTATACAATTTAGGCAATATCAATATCCATGATATAAAGAATATGGTTATTTATATGAAAGGTAATATCCAATGATCACAAGTAAGTAAATGTTTCAGTTGATTGTATCATTATAACCTATAACCAATGGTGAATATATAAAATAAGGGGTTTTTATCCTTGATTAATTGTAATTACATTAAAATATTGTTAAAATATTCTTAAGGTAATTTTTTCGCATTCTGTAATCACTTATTAAAAAAAATTGTTCAGTTATAAAGAAATTTTTTTTTGAAAATAAACATGGTAACATGTAAAGGAATCATAAAATAAAATATTAGTCATGATGGTATAAAAATCCAATCAATCTATATAAGTTACAAAAAACATACCTTCCAAAAAAAATTCATAAAAGTCACAAAGTACCTTGTTTGAAAAATGAAAAAAAAATGATTCCTTCAAAAAAAATTAAAATTAAAACATCTGTAAAAATGTTTTTCAATAAATAAATGTATATGTGTGACAAAAAATTTAATTTTTTATATAAATTATGGATATTTATGTAAATTATATCCAATACAAATTGAAATATGATCAGTTTTTTCTTCAATGAATTATTTTCTTGATTCAAGTTCCATAGAGAGGAAAAGATAGAAGAAAAATTAGAAACTATTTAAGAGAGTAAAATTTAAATAAAATTTAATCATTATGAATAAATATATTTTAATGTTAATTATCTTAATGGGGATTTATATACACAACATAAAAATAAATAGGTTCATAATACCAAATATGACTTAGTGGAGTGGAAATTGAGAAGAAATCCATTACCTCACATCTGAATTGTCACATAGATTCTCTGTCTTCTAGTATAATAAATTTTAATATTGTATAATTACATAAAAAAATATTCATATATATGATATCATATAATATATATTTATAAAATTTTATCACAAATTTCTTAATAATATTTTAATATTATCATTATTTCGGGTGTTAACTTCTTTATTTTTCATATAGGTTTTGATCCAGTTGTCTCAGCCCTTGAGTAACACCCAATGGTTTTAACAAAATATTTAAATGCATGAAACACTGAATCTATATTTAATTAGTTTTTTTAGGATATAGTCATAAATTATCTGTTAAACTTCATTTTTCAACTTCAATTATTTGAATTTCCAAAAATAGACATCTATGGATGTGATCAATAAGTTATTTGGAGTCTGATAGAACCAACTTGATTTCTGGTAAATAATAACATAAACTTGTGAAAATTAATAAAAATAGTAATATGAGCCTTGTTAATAGTAAATAATATTATTATTTTATTTTCTTATGGTTATAAGATAATGTGATCTTGATTAAATTTTCAAGGTGATATAAAATCAATTATAGTTTTAAAATTGATATTTTTGGAATAAAATAATTTTTTATTCAAAAATTAAATTAATCATATTTAAAAAATTATTTTCAAAAATTGAAGTTCATTTCTCAATTCTACATGTAATAAAATGGTTAGGGTGATTTTTTGTGATTTTTCTGAACTTTTTGAATTTTTAATAAATAGTAAAATATGGTAATATACCGTATATGTATATTATCAGTTAAATACGCTATTAATATCATCATGGATGATTAATAACAGTTTTATATGACTCACATGATATATTTACTATTTATGGTCACATGAATTAAGACTATTCATATTCTAGAGAAAAAAATAACTAATGATTAAAATAATGGAAAACCCCTCATCTCATCCATTATAAATACCAGCCTCACCCACCTCTTCCTCCGAAACCTCCCAAGATTTTATAATATCCTAAATTATTTCAAATAACCTTCCCAAGTCCCTTCCCCACGTCCAAGACCTATTGGTCTCACCAAAAGTCCAAAACCAAAGGCCATAAAGAGGATCTTAAGGAGAAGATATCAAGAGGTAAGAATCCTCTTTCATTTTCTTGTGCTTTGTTTTTAATTCCTTTTCTTCTCATATACTCTATCCCACTCACCATATCCAAGAGGAATGAAAGCTCAAGAATATTATATATTTTTGATTTTATCAATTTTATGGAAAAAAATTAGCATTATTCTTCCTCTCCTCCTCGTCTTATTCTAAAAATAAAAACTCCATTCGTGATGTGTCGATTTACAAAAATCGAGGACGGTGTGTTTTCATTTTCTAATATATCATTAAACACTAGTTATAAATCAATTTTTAGGGTTGATTTTTAATTTATAGTGTATGATATATCCTATATCATGTTCTTTAGTTTACATATATAAATAATATTATGTTATATAATTAAACTAGTTCCTGATTATTAAAGAACAACCAAAATGATCTAAACAGACATCACTAATGATTTGTCTAATGATTCTTCCTCATACCATATAAACAAAATGATTTATCAAATGATTTAATATTTAATAATAATATTAATACCATTTAATTCCATATATAGAGTTTCTTTTTCATTTGATAGGGAATTCCTTTATGGATGGGCCTCAGAAATCATGTAAAGTACGCACCTAAAACAATATAAAGAACAAAATATTATTAATTAATGGGTGGAATGATGTAATAAAATGATCATAGGAGTTTAAGTTTCATTAAAATTTTAATAAGTCTCTTTTAACCATTATACAAGATGTGTAAACAAGTTTCATGTAAGATAAACCCGAGGTAAGGGAATACAAAACCCAAATTCCATTCTTTAGGTTAACTTTATACTTCATTAATTATGTGCCACTGAGATTATTTTTTTAATTAATTTCATTTATATAATGATTTATTATTTGTATTTACATTATATACAAATACTAATTTCATTATATTAATTCTCACTTCAATTATATGGTATTTGTAGGGGGATTTCTTTTAAAAATCCTCTTTTAAAAGTATATTTTACGAAATTCAAAATGAATGTTTTTATGCAAGTATACTTGTATGATGAATAAGTTATGTTTATTGGGAATTATTTATGATTAATACCAGTACCTATATCTCCCTCTAATTCATTTGGTATGCGTATGTTGGAGGTTGTTCATATGGTTACTCCAAGTGTAACAGCGATGGTTACACCATAAGGTAGCCATTAGGGTTAAAAAATTGTGAAATTAATTCCCCAATATACCCTTATGCTATATTTATGTTTTCTATGATTTATGGAAATCTCACGTTTCACAAAGTATACTATTCTTTATGGGTGGGATTCATATCTTTGTGAAAATGATTTCATATGTTTATAAGTATTTATGGACTAATGGTTTATTTACATCTTTTTATACCCATTAATGATCTTTTTATTCTCATATCATGTTATTAAATTCATTCCACATGTTATAAGGATTTTTAAAATAAATAAGGAAGTTGAGTTAAATGTTTCAAAGCTTTGTCAATGAAATTGTATTATTGTTTTTTGAGGAAAATTTTACTTTTTGGACGAAATTGAAACTATTTTAATAGTACCCACTTTTTATGCTTATGGGTTGACATGTATGAGTTATGTTCTAAACTTCTAAAACTATAAACCCAAAATATATCTGGGAATGTAAAGAAGTTAAATCTAATAATAATAACAAGATTACATAATTTTTAAGGTCGGGGTATTATAGATGGTATCAAAGCATAGTTAAGATAACATTAAGGGTTAGGATGATGTTAACAGAACAACATCTGTGATTATTACCTTATGTTTATGCAAAAATGATATATAAATTAAATATCACAATGTTTCTTCATATAATATTTGTCTATTGTGAATTATTTTTTGCAGAAGAAATAGGGAAGCTGAAGATATAAGGAATAGAGAGGATGATATCTTTCCGAATCCACAACTTAGAATGGAGGTAATTGGAACTGAGTAATTTGTGATAGCAATGGATCGGTTTACATAGGAAATAAATGGAACTTACATCTATGCAAGGGAACAACCAGAGATTCACAAAGGAACCTGATGATAGTGGAACATTTTATGAGGCAACACTCACATGATTTTAGTGGATCTTTAGACCCAATGGTGGATGAATATTGGATTAAATACCATGAATAGATATTCTATGTTTCAGGATGTTTAGATAATAAAAAATTAAGTCTTTACATTTATCATTTTGAAGGTGAATATGATCAGTGGTGGTCATTTTTCACGAATATGATGGATAAAGAACAAATTGATTCCTTAGAGTGGGATGACTTTAAAAGTCATTTTCATGGAAAATATTTTTCAAAGGTGGTGTGACTTAGGATGGAGAAGCAATTCTATGAATTAAATCACAATTAGGAATATTCAGTGGCCATGTATGAAACGGGAATCACCCGAATAGAAAGGTATGCTCAAAATCATATTCCGGATCTTGATTGAAAAATCAGCCATTTTACATAGTATTGAATCCAATATATCAAAGGGGACTGGCTTCCCATTAGTTCAAAAGTTATGAGAAACTTTTATGATTTTGGAGAGGGTATAAATTGATTTTTTAGATGACCATGTGTACCTTGGAAACAAATAGAAGAAGAATTATAGATGGAAATTGAAGGAAAAGAATTAATCAAAGAAATATGATGGTAATACTATTTACATTAAAATCTGTGAAAAGTGTGGTAATAATAACCCGAGGGAATGCATTACCAAAACTGAGAATTTTTTCTGATGTTGTATGTTTTGAAATATGGCCTGAGATTGTAATGAAATTGGTCCTAAGACTAATCGAGATAACAAAACTGTAAAGTGTTTTAATGGGGTGAGATAGGTCATTATGAAAATGCCTTCCAAAAGAGTGATTTGAATGATGAAATGAATCCAGATTATAATAATAAAGGTGTAGTGAGATCCTTTTCTACTATTTCAGTAGACATCGGGACATCCAATGATTTTGTATTAGGTACCTAGTTTGTATACTCATATTTTTCTAATGTTTTCTTTGATTCAATGACTAGAAATGGAGGAAATACAAATAGATTATTCCCAACTCTTTATGAAAAAATTTGGAATAGATATGTTGATAGGTCTTTACCAAATGGTTTCAATAAACTATTGGAATAGAGATGTTTAGATGAGTTTTAACCAACGGTTCTATAAAACCATTCGAATATGTGATGTTTTAGGAAGCCTTTGCCAATGGTTTTAAAAACCCATTGGTAAATCATACATTTCCCAATGGTTTTAAGAAACCGTTATGAAATTTTTCCTATAAAGTTGTTACCAGCCCTAATCCCTCATCCGCCTGAATTCAAACCTAAATCCTGAGACATGGATCTTTGTTGCTTGAAAAATTCATTCACCCTTCAATCAGATAGTTGTTTTGTTCTGCACTTCAAATATGTAAGTGGTACTTTAGGTTCAATGTTTTCGATTTATTTTTTTTAAGTTTCGATTTGGCCTAAACCAGAGGTCTGTGTACTATGGTATACCCAAGAACTGTAATTTTATTTGTTTTCTATTTTTGTTCTACACTTCAACTATTTCATCATGTTGAAGATCTTTTAATTTTCTAACAATAATATAGTTATATGTTATTTAGTAGATATTATATTATAATACTCGGGGAGTAGATACCTAATAGAATTGTTGAGACCCTTTCCTTTTATGATGATATGATGAATGTGTGATAATGGGAGTATTGGTGTAGATTCTTATGACTGGAACTTCTATTGACACATGGTGTTTGATCTATCAACATTTTGCTATGATATTTCAATATTATTGATAACAACTTATTTAGTGTCATGTTTAATATAAATATGTTCTTATTCACCAATACTACTATTATATAATTATACCACCTATTAATATTTAAATATCAAAATATGTGTTTCATCATCTATATCAAGAGTGCAGTCATTAGAGCCTGGTCAAAATTAATTAGACATTGATTAAATCATATTGATTGTGACAGAGGAAAAATAATGCTCCTCCTTCGGATGCGACATCTTTTGGTAAGATGGTTAACATCACAATGTTTGTTGGTTTAGTGACTATTGGACCACTTAATAGGATACTTCCCATTGTACAGTTTGGTGCATCATTTACCAATATATCATTTTGTGGGATAGTGCTTGTTTGATCAATTAATTAGCTTTCACCCATTGAACCATTTTGTGGGATGGTTACCAAACATTATCATTTTAGATAATGGGTTGTGTGGGGTGGGGGTGTTGGGGGTGGGGGCTATGCAGGGGGAGTTTGTAGGGGTGAGGTGGGTGTGTGGGGGGGGGGGGGATGTACAGGTGGGGGTGGGGGTAGGTTGTGCTGATGGGGGTGGGGGGAGGGGGGCTATGAAAATGGGTGGGGTGCAGGTGGTGGGGGGTATAGTGGTTGGGGGTGCGCAGGTAGGGGTGTGTAGTGGTTAAAGGGGGATGTGCTGGTGGGGATGTGTAGTGGGGGGAAACTTGTTGGGCATGAGGTGGTGGGGTTGTACATGTTGGGGATGGGGGTGGGCTTTGCAGGTGGGGGTGAGGGAGGGGGAAGTACAAGTGGGGGGTATAGGTGGGTGGGGGGGTTTGCAAGTGGGTGGGAGGGATGGGAGTGTGCAAGTGGGTGGAGAAATGTAAAATCAGATTATTTTAAAATTATTCATTTGAAAAGAAAAACCATAATATTTGAAAATTAAAATAAAATAATTTGGTTATTTTGGTTTTGTAATCTTGTTATTAAATTATTAGTGAGACCGTACTGGGATATTTATGTCACACACTGACTGCGGATTTAGGTTTCTATAGATTATCAACTTCCTAGTTCGGGTAGGGTAAAGTCACCACCTGGAGGTATTTTAATATGTTGACATACTGATATGTAGTTGTACATCTCTTGGGAATCTGGAAGTTTTACTTCCTATTTTTATGGTAATAGTTTTTAGTACTTTGGCGTGTTTATTCTTGTTTGACTTCTAGTACATGTCTCCCATTGGAGTTATTTTTCTGTATACTATATTTTTATCTTATTTTCTCAATGCTAGTGGAAAATCATTCCCACATTCATTTTTTAAGATGTCGGGTCCTATTCACAATCCCATGGGGATCCGGAATCCCTGTGGACATCCTGTCCACCCCATATCCACACCCTACCCCCTGGATAGCCCCCCAACCCTGTGGACAACCCCCCCTAGACACCCCAACCCACCTGGAAAGCCCCGCCACCCCCGTGGATAGCCCTCCCACCCCCCCTGGACACCTGGTATCCCCTGGACAGCCCTGCCACCCCCGTGGACAGCCCGCCCACCCCTAGATGCACCTACCCCTAGATATCCCCCAACCCCTATAGACTGCACGCCCACCCCCTGGACACCCCTACCCCCTAGACAGCCCCCCAAACATGCGTAATGCCCTCCTCTGGACACCCCAACCTCCCTAGATAGCCCTACCACCCCATGGATAGCACACCCCACCCCCTGGACACCATGTACCCCCTGGATAGCCCTGCCACCACCGAGGAAAGTCCACCCACCCCCTGAACACCCCTACCCCCTGGACATCCCCCAACCCCGTGGACAGCCCTCCCACCCCCCAAGACACCCCCAACCACCGGACACCCCCACCACCCCCCCGGACACCACCTGCCATCCCCCCATACACCCCCACCCCTAGACACCATGTACCCCCCAATATAGCCCCCACCCTCATGGACAGCCTGCCCACCCCTTGGACACCCCCGGACCCCCTGGACTACCCCTCTACACCTGTGGACATCGCCCTGTGGATAACCCACCCACCCCTAGACACCCCCTACCCCCTGGATAGCCCTGCCACCCCCCGTGGACAGCCCCCACCCCCCTGGGCACCCTGTACCCCTGGAAAACCCCGCCACCCCCCGTGGACACCCCACCGACCCCCCTGGACACCCCTACCCCCTGGACAGCCCCCCCAACCCCGTGGACATCCCACCCACCCCTAGACACCCCCACCCCCAGACACCCCCATCCCCATGAAGAACCCCCATCTAGACACATTGTACCCCCTAGACACCCCCCCAATGGTCAGTCTGCCCACCCCTTGGACAACCCCTACCCCCTGGGCATCCCCGAGACCCATGTGGATAGCCCTTCCACCCTCTTGGATAGCCCCCCACCCCTAGACACCCCCACCCCTAGACACCCCCACCCCGTTGGGCAGTGTATGTGATCACTCCATTATTCTACTAAAATATTAAAATTTTCGATCTAAAATTTACCCAACTTCTAAACAACTGTCCTCCACAAGTGTACATGATCTTGTACATTCATGTATAGTATTTCGTAGATATTTTGTTATAAATATAGTATTTTTTTCTTTTATATTACGATTCTCATATAGAGTAGTGTGTCAGTTATTCTTTCATATAAATTGAACAATTCTCCTTTAATTAAATATATTTTCAGTGAATATTCAATCTTATTTAATTGTTTTTTACTAAATTACTTATAAATGTTTTTTACAAAATAGATATAAGTTGGATGTATGAAACCGATCAGATCTCAAGACATTTCCAAACAATTTGGATAGATTTTTAGATTTATCTTTTCATAATGCTTTTGATAGTGGTCACATACACTGCCCCGGTTACAATTATGTTGGAAGTCCTTGGTTGAACCATGAAGAAGTCATCTACAACAAAACCAATTATGGTTTTCAAGAAAACTACTCTCTGTGGTATCACAATGGTGAGAAAATGACATCTCAAATTTCGGATGATCTAAATGAGAAAACTGGATTGGAGAATTTATTATATGACAGGTTTCCATTTATTCGTCATCATTAAATAGAAAGGATTCTGACCCAAGAATATTTAGATATGAGCACGCATGATGTGTCTAGTGAAAATGATTATGTTTTCAGGGTGGAAAAAATTGAATGATGCTGCCACGACTCCAGTATATCGACAATGTAGTAAAATGAAAATTTTGGAATTTTTATTCCAATTGTTTCATAGGGAAAAATATGTATGGGATTTCTAATATTCCCATTGATTAAATTCTTACCTTCTTCAAGGACTTACTTCCAAATGATGTAGATATTCCATAAAACCCCAATATGGTATGGAAGTTAGTTGGGAAACATGTATTTTTCAGAAAAAAGTTCATGCTTTCCCAAAAGATTTCCGTTTATTCTGGGAGGAAAATTCTCAATGAAATGATTATATAAAATGTTTCACATCCTGCTAAAATCCAAAAGCTGATGGAACACTATATCTTGTGCCACAAAATATAATGTGTCACTTTCCATTGTTCCCCAAACTCCATAATCTTTTTATGTATGCTAAAATATCAATAAAAATGAGATGGAATGATACCGAGAGAAAGAAGACTAATGATGAGTTTGTTCACCCTACAGATGGATTTGCATGGAAAATATTTGATTCGTGATATCCTGATTTTTCAGCTGATATATTTATTGTGATGTTGGGTCTTTCATGTGACGGTTTTAATCCGTTTGGGTACATCCTTAAGTCACGCATCACATGGCTGGTTTTTATACACATTTATAATCTTCCCCCATGGTTGTGTATGAGCAAGCCTTTCACTTTCATGAGTATACTCATATCTGTCCCTTATGATCCCAGCAATGATATAGACATATACATGTGTCTTTTAATAAAAGAGTTGAAACTTCTTTGGGATGTAGGTTTGCACACATACGATGCATGTTCTAAAGACATATTTCAGATCCGTGTTGTGCTAATGTGGATGATCAATGATTTTTCTACTTATGAAATGATGTCTGGATGGAGCATGAAGGGAAAACTATAATGTATTGTTTGTATGAATAATACATGATCCAGAAGACTGAAACATTGTTGTAGTTTCAGTTTTATAGGACATCGATAATTCTTGAAAATGAACCATCCATATAGAATTAATCTTCAAATATTTGACAATACCATAGAGATCGATGATCCACCTCAGTGTATATTTGGAACTGATGTGCTTAATGAATTGAAATATTTCAGTTTTTCATTCTGGAAGGGTCAAATGAAATCTGGAAATAGAAACAATGTTTCCACTGAAACCTATTATAATTGGAAGAAGAGAAGTGTATTCTTTGATTTTTTTTATTGGTCAACAATTTTTTTACATCATTTCTTAGACGTAATTCACATTGAAAAAAATATTCATGAATTTTTTCTTTCGATTCATATAAATGTTAAGGGAAAGACAAATAATGATTTACGGTCTCGGTGTGACTTTGTGGATTAGGGCATCAGACCAGAATTTCGTCTTGTGCATATCAGGGAAAATAAATGGAAAGTTCCATGTGCTTATTATATGATGACACATACAAAAAAAAAATTCTAGAAGTACTAGAGTCTATTAATGTTCCTGATGGATATTCAAGCAACATATCCAAACGGGTCAACAGAAGAGAGTCGAAGTCAAAATCTTTGAAGACTCAGGATTATCACATCCTTCTGCATGAGTTGATTCCAATAGAAAATTTTCATCTTATTTCCAATAATTTAATGGTGGATGTTATTCGGTTGTGCCATTTTTAAGTGATATTTCTACTAAGAAGTTTTACAGGTCTATCTTGCAATATGTTTTGGCAGATTCCCCCTTAATTTTTTGGAGTTAGAGAAAATATTTCCTCCATCATTTTTCACATGCATTCTGCATCTGACTGTCCATATTCCAAATGAAATACATCTCGGAGGACCTATATATTTTCATTGGATGTATCCTATTGAAATAAATATGTACACGTTAAAGTCTTATGTCCATAACAGGAATCATCCTGAGGGTTCTATCGTGAAAGGTTACTTGGCTCAAGAATGTATGAATTTCTGCTCTATGTATTTGTCTGATCTTACTACAAGAATGAATAGACCAATGAGAAATCAAGAAGAATATTATGAGAAAATTGAACCCATTTTTTCATCATTTCCTCTAATAAGATGAATTCCTAGATCATATACATTGACTACATTAAGCCCTGAAGAGCGGGAGATGGCACATCGCATAGTTTTGTTTAACTGTGACTTGTTCTCTGACTATATCTTGTTAATAAATTCAATATGTATATATTATATATATATATATATATATTAATTTATTCCTATTTTTATCTACAGGGAACATAAAGGGATGATAAATAGAAAGAATCATTCTTTATCTTTGAGAAGGAGGGATAATTTGAATAGAAAAGAGTTTTCTGCTTCGTTAAAATTGAAGGTAATAATATTATTGTTTAAAATAATTAAAACAATAATTAATTAATTTTAATATTGTTTTATGTTTTAGGTATTGAGTTTTCCTGCTGAATCTGTCTCTGAGGAAATAAGAGCTTCGGTTATTGGTCCTAATACTATAGTTCGTGACTGTAAAACAATTGGTATCAATGGGTACAAGTTTATTATCACTAAATGAGAAAATAACATGAGAACACAACATGATGTTGTTATGGTTACTGCCACAAAAAACTGTTATTCTAGTGCATTATATAGTAGACAGGGACTTGAAAATGTAGGTTATTATGGAGTCATTGAAAAAAATAATATTAGATTATTACTCTCATGGAAAAGTCATGATGATGAAATGATAGGGCTTCGATTCACTGAAAAGGCAGGGCACATTTATTTATGATTATGGATTTTGAGTAATTGATATGACGCGTACTATTTCTACTGATGAACCATATGTATTGACATCAACGATGAAAAATGTTTTTTCTGTCAAAGACCATCTTCGACTTGAATTTTCTATCATTATTGATGTATTTCAAAGAAATATTTTTGATTATCATGATGATGGAATTGACACCATTCCTACTTCCATTGGAAATGATCCATTTATTACATTTTATGACTCTGATGTCTCAATTTTCCGCGTTGACCGTTAACCTGATGTTGTGGTAGAAAATAAATAAAATCATCCATTCATGTTCTCAATTCTTTTATTTTACCTCAACATGGGCTATTAAGGTTGGTACTATTCAAATTTATTTAATATTTATTATAAATATGTTGTATCCGACTAGACTGTTATGTGAATTTTCAATGTTTATTGGTTGAAATTTTATTTTAATTGCATTTTCAAATTTGGAATTGAACTATATTAAAACCTACAAAACCAAAATTTCTAACTAGGTGAACAATTCAATACATCAACTGTGATTTGTATCAAAATTTTAAAACTCTAAGACTTGTCTTTAATAGTTTACCAAGTAATGAACATGATGGTTTGTATTCTTCTTTAAAACATGTATTGAAACCTGCATCATCTACCTAGGCTAAAGAAATTAAATTTTTCCAAAATTTTGACAACTTATTTACCCCTTATGAATCCAGTAGAATCAATGTTCCATGATTTTATTAGAATGATGACCCTTAGTAAATAACCATCATACAAAAAATTAAATTTCATTATTACACCTTTATGATTCATTAAATTCATTATATATTTGTTCAAACTCACCTAAAACAATTGATAGTTAAATTATCCCTAAATTCCCTTATTCCCTCTCATTTATTTTGTTTTCTGGGTTACACATTAGTTATCCTTTTCTATTTACTTAGATATTTGTTTTCAAATGCAGTAAATGAAACAAATTGATGAGAGGTGACATAAACAGATTATGGACAACAATCGTCGCATGGCTGATTTGGGCATTCCACCACTAGTGCCTGTAGTGAGTGTTTTATTTCAAATATATTTATTTAAAAAATATATAATGTCATGTGATTAATTTTTTTAAAAATTTATTCAGGATACATCTATTAGGTGATAGTTATTTAATGATCAGCCTATTAGTGGTCCCATTACTCGGGATGTTCATACGAGGGGGGCTGGTACGATAGCTAGACGATCTAATCGGCGTACCTGATTAGACTCTACCCCTCCCATTGGCATACAACTCGTCCCACATTTTGATCATGTGTGTCGTCAGGGAAACATGAGATATTTATGTATTTTATGTTTTCAACACCCTTTTCGTATGATCCACCGCACTCATATGTACCATATCCAATGATGATTCTAACTCCCCATCCAACATTCGGCCTGCGATCCCTGTCATCTGCTTTTACTTCTGCTTCCTTCTCTCCAGGATTTTATATTCCATATTCTTCGACTCCTTCTCCACCAAAGTCTATCCCTTTTGATTAGACATTGGTACTCACTCCATCTGTACAGGGTGTTCCTTCAGTTTCTACAGATCTAGTGGCGCCCATTGATCAGACTACAACAGGTATACTTATACAACCCGAACAAATATTTACACCATTATTTATTTTCATTAAAACATATATTGATAACATATTTATTTTACTTTCTAAATAGATAAATCTACTGGTAAGAGGTGGGGGTGGGGGCGTACATGCATGCATTCGATGTTAAACTACCAAAAACAATTTAAGGTGGGAAATAATGAAGATAGGAAAATTATTGAAAAATCAGGGCAACAATGTCAAAGTTTTTTTGTGATGCTTGCCAAATACTCTGACATAATTCATGTCAGCCCACTCTAATGGAGACACCTGCTAAATGATGTCAAGGATAAATTTTTGGAAGAGATATGGGTAAATAAATTGGTTGTATTTAATGAAATATATTATTTTTTATATTTATATGAATTAATATTTTGGTGTCAGCTGCGGTTTAATTTCCCCGATGGTGAGGATGCACGGCCAGCATGTCTAAAAGATTTAGGCAATCTTTGGAGAGATTATAAGCATGACCTATACATTGTATGGCGTTCTAGGGTGGTCACATAGTTAGTGGAGGTCCCTGTCATGGATGATTGTCCGTTATAACATTTTTTTCAGATGATTACTCAATGGACGAGTATCCAATTTAAGGTATTAATCACATTAGAGATATTTAAATAAAAAAATTTAATTTTTTTAATACTAATTATTGAATTTTATTTAGGATTCATCTGGAATAAATAAAAAAATATCGATGCTAGAAAATACATCTGTACATTGGTATGTACTACAATATCAGATCATGAGAGGTAGTAGGTATGAAAGTTTATAGTTTTTCATTGTGAATTTCACTTTCAATTGAAACCTCCATAATTTATTCGATTTATAAATTTGTTATATAATGTTAGTTAAGAAATTAATTATTGGTATCCTATTTTAAATTAAGGTTTCCTAATTTCAATGTCATTGTAGAGGCATAAATTGAATATAGAAGGATTTTTTCCTCCAGAAAAACAGTTTTTCTTGAGTAGAAGGAACAAATAAGGAAGTGTTGTTAATGAACCAACTCAGCTTTAGATTGTAAGTTTTACTTTGTAGATTTAGAATTTTAATCTCAATTATTTAACTTATTAATCTATTTATATTTGTAACAGGCTACTTTAGAGGCCCTTGATGCATATGAATTTTATAATTTTGGGCCAAACAATCACTTACATCGGTTGTTGGGAGATGAGAACCCTGGTAGAGTACGCTGAAAACATGGGAATCATATTTTAAGAACCAATTTTTTGCTATAAAAGACTTTGAAATATTCTTGATATTATTCTAGAGCAGATCCTTCAGACGGCGTGCGATTCCGAGCCCTGGTGTGGCCGGAAGTAAATTTTCAGTGCGTTCACACTGGTCACACCATATAAATGGGATAACTCCAAAATGGTAATTCAGATCCTAAATATGAGTGTACGGATGGATCCGAAATGGGGTGTTTACCCCAGGAATGACATAGAAAATGTCAACGTGGGACGTTGGCACCCCTCACCCGTTAATGGAACATTAAACGGATAAATAAAATAATTAATTTATTCGTTTAATGGTTAAACTCAAGTATCTCTAAAACGGTAGCTCATATTGGGAAATTGATTGCACATTTGAGTCGGGAGCATTCCGTTTACCCTAGGAGCGGTGTAACTTTCATGGGCGCGGGAGTTTTGTGAAAAATGCCGCCAGGGGTGTTTTCGTAATTTAGCTGCTTCAGACGTTAAATTTTATAACATTCGAACAAGGCCTCGGATTAAAATTTCGAGACCCCTATTGTGCTCGGGTGGGATTTTTTACCATAGGGGAAGCTTAATCTTGACCGCGCCAGAGGTTTCAGATGCGGATTATTATGGGGGTTTAAATTAATTAAATGTTGTAATTAATTTCCTTTATAACCCATATCTCTTCCCCCTTCTCCCTCTCCACTCATTTTCACCCCCTGGGGAAACCCTCCCTCAACCTCTCAACCTCATCCTCCTGCTCTTCCTTCAATCAAGGTGGAAGCAATGGCGGAGAGGCGCGGATCGGCCGAGAAGCTTCAGGCTACGCCCCTGCAGGTATGAGTTTATGTTTTGCATTTTAATTTATCCACCCTTATTTCAAGTTCAATTTTTGGCATCAAATTGCTTCTCGATCATCTAAAGAATTCCATATTTGTGTAGATCCAGATTTGAGCTTCCCAACGGTTTTTTCGAATCGAAATTCCGAGTCCCGACGAGTCTGGGGTGGTTCGT
The DNA here is from genome assembly GCA_963277665.1 of Viscum album. NCBI lineage: Eukaryota > Viridiplantae > Streptophyta > Magnoliopsida > Santalales > Viscaceae > Viscum > Viscum album. The sequence continues at coordinate 340,129,808 of OY728131.1, forward strand.
TGAAGTTTCGGTGGTTTTCGAGCTTCTCCGGCCGGTTTTGGGGGTTCCGGTAGGTGGTCCGGCGGGTGGCTTCAGCTCAGGCGGTGGTGTAGGTGGATTATAAGGTGGCAGGGCATAACAGATTTCGGTCGGGCACAACGGAGATCGGTCGGGTGCTGAGGGCGTCGGTGTGAGGGCGAGCGGGCGAGGCCGACGGAGGCGCTGGCGGTCGAGCATGGGCTGCGGAGGCGCTAGGTCAGCAGGGCATCGTCGTGGCACGATGACGAGAAGGACCAGGGTCTTGTGACCCCGGTTGGCAGACAGGACCCGCACCATGCGGGTCCATGTTTGATGAGCCGGTCCCGGCGGTTCGGGGCGGTCCATGCGGTGGACAGCAGACCGCCGGTCCAGGGTGGGGGTGGGCCGGTTGAACTGGCCCGACCCCCCGTTTCGGTCTGATAAAACTTTAAAACGCCCATAAAATATAGACTGGGCGTCAGATTCACATGCTGTCACCGGCGACGCATTCCACAAATAGAGACGAAGATTTTGAGATGGTTTCAGGGGGTTTTTACTCCCAAAACGAGGGGCTCAGGGGCACGACATGACTTTATGTGAATTAGTGTTTTTCCGGGGGGGTTCTTGTTTTGGATGGCGCAGACACATCCGAGGTCCGTTTCGCTTGCCGTCTGCGGCAGTGTACTCCAGGATTCAAGACGATGTTTTCCAGAATGGTTTTAGGCATTGAGTACGGAGTTGAGGTGTGGGCCCCTCGACCCATCTTTTATGTTGTGAGCAGCGTTTTGTAACTTTTGCATCGGACGTTCGTTCGGGGCGTGCGAGTAGTCATTTCTTGGTGTTTTTCCAAGGTCATTGCAATGGCGCAATCCGCCCGCTTTAATTCCGCATGATGGTGCAGGCCCCGCGAGGGCTGTTTTGGGAGTTGGCGGTGATTTCCAACTTTATCACCGGGTGTCCGTTTTTGACAAGTGCAAAGTCAATCTTGTGCACTTTTTCGAGAGGATTGCAATGGTGCGATCCTTCTGTTGCGCTTCGGGACCAGGGTGCGGGTCCCACATAGAACCGCTCGTGTGCGATACGACGAAATGAATCTTTTTCTCTGGATATCTGTTCCACTCAAGTGAGTAGTCCTTTTGACATGTTTTCCTGAGGGTATCGCAATGGTGCGATGCGCCTGACTGCTTTCGGTGTCGAGGCTCAGGATCACGGGACGCCGTTCGGGCGTAAAGCGGTGTTGGTGACTTTTCCGTCCGATATCTGTTTGAGGCGAGTAAGTAGTCGATCTCGCATGTTTTTCTGTGAGGATTACAACGGTGCAATCCATTTGGATGTGGGGAGACTCTTTTGAGACCTCAATTAAAGGAAGAAGCAATAAAGGTGCTCCGGTGGTGGTTCGTCCTACTTTGTTTGTAGCGGACCCTTGGCGTGTGATCGCATGCCCTCCTATGAGAGTGAAGTAATGCTTGAAGAGAAGTAGTTGGACATTCCTGGGCCGATGAGGTTTCATGTTGGAGTTGTTACATTTACGCCTTTCGCGTTGACGTTGGGTTCCATGTGCACGATAGATTTTGGGCTGGAAACGTGGTATACTCTGGGAGTATACAGGAATTCTTGGAGGTACATGTAGTTTTTTGTACTTGAGAACGTTTGTATGCTTGGTTGGAGTTGACTTGGTGCCACAATTCAAGTGGGCCCCATGTGCATGTCGTATTCTGCTTTGCATACTCTTGACCTCTCACGGCGTAGAGGGTCCCTCTTTTCTCATTTGGTTAACCAGATGGGTTGAGGTTCCCCCTGGTTCTGTTCCCGCTTGTTTAACCAGTAAGGTTGAGTTTCCCCTTGGTTCTGTTCTCATTTTTTTGACGAGCAGGGTTGAGTGGGGTTTCCCCCTGGTCTTGTTCACGATGGTTTCGACCAGCAGGGTTGAGTGGGTTTCCCCTGGTTCTGTTCTCGTTGATTTGGTCGGCAGAGTTGCTCCGTGTTCCCTAGTAGAGTTATTGTGGATCTCAGTGTGACCAACACATTACTCAGGCACCAATCCTCTACCTAGGATGTTGTTTCCAGCAGGGCTGGCTAGGAGGTTGTTTCCAGCAGGGCTGGCCGGGAGGTTTTACCATCCAGCAGGGATGGCCAGTGCGGTACCACCTAGCAGGGATGACCAGTGAGGAACCATCCAGCAGGGATGGCCAGTACAATGGTGTTCATCGAGTAGTACCGTCCAGTAGGGATGGCCAGAGCTGTTCTGGGTTTACCTCCAGCGGGGCTGGGAAGTGGTCCTCGATGCCGGGTTTACCTCCAGCTGGGCTGAGAAGTGGTCCCCGATTCCCGGTTTACCTCCAGCTGGGCTGGGAAGTTGTCCCTGATGACGGGTCCGCGCCTCCCTCCAGTGGAGTACCCTTTTACGGGACTGGGCATTGAAACTTGTTGACGACTTTAGCTGGGTCTCCCTCCAGTGGATTACCCTTTTACAGGACTGGGCAGTGTGGCACCCGTCGACTCTTGCCGGGTCTCCCTCTAGTGGGAACTCTTCAACTTCCAGGGATTACCCTCCATCAGGGTTCGGCAGGGGGTCACCTGTCGACTTTGAGGAGACCTCTTGACTGCGGGGTAGTGACGAGGTGTGGCTTGATGTTCCCCCAGAACTCTCAAGTATGAGGGACACTTCCCCCACCGAGACGCGTCCTTGAGATGTGACCTAAAACCATGCGGGCGAGTCAGTGCCGCCCAAAGCGGATAGTATCAAGGTTTGGTGATTTGGGCCCCTTGACTTTCAGTTTGTGGCTGACGAGTGGAATGTTGGGAATCGATGGTGTTTACTTCTAGGAGTGTTGGCTACTCACTTTCTTGGGTTGAGCTATAGGATGGAGATCCCCTTATGATCTTGTTCGGGTTTCTTCACAGCGCATGTATATATGTATATACCTTGTTCCAGTACCCACTCCTTGGGTTTTGGTTACTCTCCTTCCATGAGAGGCGAAGACGCGTGGGGTATGCCACATTCTTTCCATGTCTATCTTCTCATGGTTGGATGAGTCTACTCTCCTGCTATAGGTAGTGAAGACTCGACGTGAAGTTCATCTTCTCACTGTTTCCATCTCCTTGTGTCTGGACGAGTCTATCTCCTTTCTCTTGTTGGGTTGACCTGGGCTCTCTACTGTTACTCTTTACTTCACTCTCGGTTGTACTCATTACTTTTCCCTGTTCAATCTACTTCTCACCCTTCGGTACCTCATTTTTTTCTCCCTCAAGCCTTCGGGGTATCCTACTGAGTATTTTTATACTCACCCCTGCTTGGGCTTTTCCCGCACTAGGTGTTCCCTTGTAGATGACGAACAGGTTGGTCGTGATGTCAAAGGAACTTAGGAGTTCAGGAGCTTGGACCACGTGTGGTGGTCGTAGTCGGGCTCCAGGTGTCAGAATCTCCCAGCTCTTTCACTTTTGTTTACCTGTTACCGAGTTGGGGCACTTTTCTGGTTGGGTGCGTGTTTTCCCTTTTTTTCAGTTTACCTTCAGCACTTTCTGTGTACTGTTTAGAGGTCATTACACTTTTGTGGTTAATTTATAGCGGTTTCACTTTGTTTTCCTTTTCATTTTTCCTTTACTCTGCACTTTTTCATTGATTGTGATGTGTGTGTGTGTAAGGGTACTCAGGAAAAGGCCTCCCTAAGTTTTCTAGCCTTCGGCGCTTGTCGCTATCCCCTGGCCAATGGAGATGGTCTTGGGGTAGTTGCGGCTCAAGCCTGGGTAGGTTCGGGTCATGAAAAAGTGGTATCAGAGGTGTTTTGTTCGTTGGGACGTTGTTTGGACATTCATAAAAATGAATTGGTTGGGATTTAGGGCAACATTGTTAATGTGTCTCGAGAGCGGCTCTCAGGATAGGGAGTCCAGTGATGGTGCGGCAGCCGACGTATCCATTCACCAGGACCCTAATAACCCGCTTGTAAACTCGGAATTCTGAGACACTCGTTTCAAGGAAAATTGGTTTGTGCATCACATAGGATTGAGTCTTTGACTGTCCTTCTTGAGTCAGATCCTCATCGTTGTTGTTGTTGTGATATACATATATGTTCATCTGATCGCGGAACTCCTTGATAATATTCAGGATGTCTCCGCAAAGACAGCCAGCCAGGATACCTGCTTTGGTTCATGATAACAACCCTGTGAGCTACAAGGCCACAGTCCAGGACCCATCATGCGAGCCCCTTTCTCTGGGTGGGCCGGTAGCAACACCCCCACCTGTTGAGCAGCAGGAAGATTTTGCAGAGCAGACTGAGCTTGAGTGCAGGTTGAGCGCGCTCCGTGAGTTCCAACGATAGGGACCGCTGAGGTTCGGTGGTGAGCTAGACCCTCAGGCAGCAGAGTTTTGGCTGGAGATGGTGGTTCGCCTTTTTAGGCTTGTGCAGACGTCGGTGGATCTAATGGTGGCTTTGGCCGCCATCCTTTTCCATGGAGCAGCAGGGCATTGGTGGATTCTAGTGACTCAGTTTCTTGACGATTAGTCGCTTTCTTAGGGCGACTTATAGTTGTTATTTCATGAGAATTTTTTCCCCTCCTGCTTATGCTCTGTTCATATTCAGAACCTCCTGCAGTTTCAGCAGGGAGGGATGACGGTGGCTGAGTAGATAGCTAGTTTCACAGACCGTGCACACTTTTACCCGGACTTGATCCATGACGGCAATTGCCGAGCGCGGAAGTTCGAGCAGGGTCTTTGCTGAGATATTCATGATATCATAGTACCCTTGGTCATTCCCACTTATGTCGGGGTGCTAGATCCGACGCTGGTGATAGAGAGATTTCTATCACATTTTATAGTTGGTGGTGGCGGCAGGCACTTTAGAGGCGAGATGTCTGCTGCAGCTAGTGGGCGTCGGCACGCAGAACCTCAACGCAGGTGGCTTTCTGATAACCGGACTCAGGGGAATGGTCGTACACCATAGTAGATCCAGAGGGCACCATTTCATCCCGGAGAGTGTCGGTGCTATGCTTGCGATGGGCGAGGTTACCTGGCGCGGGATTGCCTGACGGGCTTACAGAGAATATCGGACAGACAGCAGGTGCACCACCGCGGTAGAGGCAGCGTTGTGATCGAAGTAGCACCCAGAGAGGTGGTGCTAGCATAGGAGCAGGAGGAGCTGGTAGTGGGGGACAGATTTAAAAGGTCTTATCATCACCACTAGGCGTTCCACATAAGGCTCCGAGATCTGACAGTTGGGACCACAGACAACCACGAGCTTTGGATGTCTACGACCCTGCAGAGCATGAGGTGATAAGAGGTACACTCTATGGCCATTCTACCTCTTGCAGTATAATTGTTAGACTCTGTGCGTGAAATTCCTTTTCTCCCTGCTCATTGTTTGAGTTGTTACCAGGGTGGCGCGGGGAGTCGGTGTAACCCTCTGTTGGTAAGGTAAAAGGCATATGACCTTTTTCTTTAGCCGATGGTGTTGAATCCTTCGCTCTCCGAGCATGTAAGAGAGTGTTGGTTGCGAGACATCGACTATGAAACCTTCTGTGACCAGATATCCTTTGGTGTATCACCATATGGATATTCTGAAAGAAGGAATCATTGGGCCTCGTTCCAGGTGCGGGTGGGGATTCTAGTCGCGGCATGCGATGTAGAGGTTCGATATAGGAGGTGAGCTACCCCCGAGATCCTTCGGACCATTTGCAAATGTGTGAATGGATTTAGAGGTTCCCTAACACCTTTCCCTAACCCCAAAGTCTGGAGGGGGTGCACAACGTCTCCCGCATGGCGTGCCCGAGAAGATGTGTGCATGCTCCTATGCACATCATCAGAAAGGGTAGACCTCACGTGAACGGATCAAATCCTTTGGTTTGTGTGCGGTGGCGCAGGGCTGTGCAAGAGTTCTTCTTGGTATGGGAGACCCAGGTGTGGGCTTAGTACCCTGAGTTGTTTCCCTAGTTTTTCTTTTCAGGGATGAAAATATTGAAGGAGGGAATGATGTAAGAACCCAGTTTTTTCTATAAAAGACTTTTTAATATTCATGATATTATTCCAGAGCAGCTCCTTCAGATGGTGTGCGATTCTGATCCCCGACGTGACCGGAATTAAATTTTCCGTGCGTTCACACTGGGCACGCCAAATAAATGGGATAAATCCTAAATGGTAATTCGGATCCTAAATCTGAGTGTAGGGATGGGTCCAAAATGGGTTTTTTACCACAGGAATGATATAGAAAATGTCGGCGTGGGATGTTGGGACCCCTCGCCCGTTAACGGAACATTAAACGGATAAATAAAATAATTAATTTACTCGTTTAATGGATAAACTCAAGTATCTCTAAACCCGTAGCTCGGATTTAAAAATTTATAGCACCGTTGAGTCCGGAGCATTCCATTTACCCTAGTAGGGGTGTAACTTTCATGGGCACGAGCCTTCTGTGAAAAATGCCGCCAGGGGCGTTTTCGTAATTTAGCGGATTCGGACGTTAAATTTTATAACTTTCGAACGGGGCCTCGGATTAAAATTTCATGACTGCCGTTTTTCTCACTACAACAAAATCATCCCTTAGCGGCGGTTTTTTTCCCATTTAGCGGCCGTTTAAACCGCCGCTAAATGGGTTGGCGGCAGTTTACAAAAACCGCCGCTAAACTTGGCGTCGACAATCTTTTAGCGGCGGTTTTTTCTATTTCGCGGAGGTTTAAAAAATGTGTCGTAGATGCCTCATTTCCTGGTGGTTTCTCTCCATTTAGCGGCGGTTTTATGGGTATGCCACACCTTTTTATTCACGGCTGTTTTAACCGCTGAAAAATTATGCCGTTTGATGCGCCTATTTTGCGGCGGTAAAAACCGCCGCTAAATATAAACGTAATATATTTAGCGGTGGTTTTAACCGCTGCTAAATGCTGCCCAGTAAGGCATTTAGCAGCTGTTTTAACCGCCGCTAAATGCTACCAAGTATGGCATTAGTGGTGGTTAAAACCGCCACTAAATGCTGAACTGGAAAAAAAAAATTTGGTTCTACTACACCACTGCCCTGAAAAATAAATCAAACCAGAATATAGATAAATGATCACATCGTCATCCCTTTAAGCATCCAACCGATGGTGCTCCCCACCATAGGTTTTAACATTAACAGAAAATTATGAACCATAGTATTCTCCACCATTGTAATTTCCTATAAAGAATATCCAAAGATTTCCAATGATAATATTGGAATTTTTCCTCTAATTGGGAAATCCTAAATACTTCTAAGGCCATAATAGGGACCTTACTATAAAGACACAGTCAAATGCCAATCAGCCTAACTGAAACTAGTCATGCAATCTTTCTCAGAAGACATTTTCGACCCTTTCATGACACCCACATTAGCCTAGTGACATGATTTAAATGGATACTTTCACCTATATACATCTAAGAAGAAGTATAATAATTTAATCCACTTTCAGCTAACCATTCCCAAGATACTCAGCTTAGATGACTCACATATCACAACCTGAACCACAATTCCTTCCTCTATGAAATCCTGTGTTTACCACAAGCACATTCACATAAGCCCATACCTGACTTTCAATGAAATTTCTTAGTCATTCCATCACCTAACCATTTAATACATTGTTCCCCAGCATGAACAAGGGTGGAACCTAGATGCATCCCACTATAATCATTACCCTTTAAACATCACCATTGAGTCCGACGATAAGTTTGGGGTAAAATAAGATCATCAAGTTAGAGTCCAAGTAACTATCCCTAGGTAGTCCATACTCCAAGTTTACAAGTGAGATATTGGTAAAAGACCAAAACATCCACATAATATCATTGACTGAGCCTAGAATAACATTCATCTAGTGATCAAGTCAAAGGAAACAGTTGGTGTCCAAAAGTCTGTCCAAGGCATTCCTACACAGGAACTCAGGTATCACACAAGAACTAACCATGCCTCAATAAAAACCATGCATCCCGCATGAAACATTGATAAAACCTATTTATTAAAAAATAATAACACTTGATAGCTTTAGCTCGGTATATAACCGATGGTCTCTTAGTGCATCGAGGATGACGTAAAGATAGGGGACATGCTCGTTGCTAAGCAAGAGTACACTAAGAGAGTATAAATATTATCAGAAGATTGGAGACACTTCCATCACCTCTAAGACACTTCCATCACTTCTACTACCTAGAAGGACATTTTTACTATATCTGACACGATGTTCCCCAAATTAGGAGTGTCCTAGTCATGCAAAGACGAGATAGACCAACTGCTCATAAGAGAACTAGGTTAGATTCACCTTAATCGCACATGTGACACTTATCTGATTCACACTCACAAACTCCATAACATTTGTCATAAAAGATAAAACCAACCCGACCAGCGTGTCAGAACACCCAATCCATTTATGAATCGAGCTTACACAATGGGGCTACCCGAATGCTGCTATATAGTAGAAATGGTATTAATATGGGTTACATATATGGAAATGTTTGGGGGAAACTATGTGCCATAAATGTTACATATACAAACCAACCGTTATCATACTTGTTCAACACATCAACAATACTACTACTCATCATCTGATGCTGCATCGTCACCCTCTCCACCTTCATCTCCACCACCTGCTGCCACCTGTAAGAACATTATATTGAAAATTAAATATTGTTGCATATTTATAATAAAACTTCAAACCAATAAAAGTTTGAAAACTAAATGATTTTGATTTTTTTGTGATTTACCTACTCACCACTACCCGATGCACTACCACCGGGGGCATATTTGCTCATATACTAATGTATTTCAAGCAACTCTTTCTGCAAACCAGATATCTGATCCCCCTGCTGGTGAACTGTGTTTCATAGAGAAGACATCTCCCTCTGAGCATCTTCAGGTATGAAATGACTATAAGCAGGAGTAGATGTAGCCGAAATCCCGGATGGCATGCGAAAGACCTCAGATGGTACAGGTCCCAAACCCATCCCACGCACTCTACCAGGATGCTCCTTCACAAGGACTTTACCAACCAGGTCATCCTGGGAGACTGAGTAGGATTGCCCAGGATTGGCATCCCATATTTCTTTAATTTTTACCTATAAATCAAATATCAATATATATTAACACAGTAAAAACTGATAATAAGTTATTATAATAAATAATTGACTTCATACCCCAACTTCTCTGGCAGGTTCATTAACAAAACTTCCATCTGTTTTTTTATGAACATCCAGCCACAGTTCTGTTTGGGATGCGTCATGCCCTAAACTCTATGACTGCATTAAACATAGATAAATCAAAAATTAAATATGTTAAATAGATAATATTATCTTATAAATATTTAAACTAATTAAAATATTACCAATGACATTCGGCTTCTTGAAAAGCTTTTTGAACCCACAGTGTGCGGGATGACCTGATTTGCCCGTTTTGAAGCATTCTGTCTTGAGAGATCCTGAAATAAATAAAATTCAATTTAACAGTATTGTATTAAATGTCTATCTCCTATTCATGTACATGTATAAATGTAAAATGTGGATAATATAATAATATATATTTCAATACCATCCGCTTCTCATCACGATGTCTATCGACAAAAACCTTCCACTGTTCTTTCGGTACCCCACTGGGTAGCTTCTCATACATCTGCTGCAAGGTCAACGAAGTATCATTGACATCACACCACAACCTCCATTTGAAATCTTTCCATTTTTCCAAGATTTTTCAATGTCCACTTCCGTGCTATCACATCAGCAACAGTAAAGTGGAAGAACATCTGTATACAGAAATTAATTTTGAATATATTAGTAACATGACATTCAATTAAACCATAAAGTAATAAAAATACCTTTATCTGAGAATCATAAACTTCATTTTTCCAGTTTGGAGGCATATGCCTCCAATCATCATATGAAATAGGCAGGGAAATGGGCTCCACTGCCAGTTGACCTATAATCTGACGAAGTAAACCTGTGGCATCATCCGTCAGGACGCCATAAGAATCAAATGGCACCACTATCTTCTCACCATGCATGTTCCAAACATCATAACTTTTTATGTGTTTTTCCCAGATTGCATTATTTTCATCTGCAATGAGCAAACAATTACTATAAACAAAATGCAATAAATTTATTTAATTAAAATTTGTACTTATGAATGTGACCCTCCAGAATGTCCGTGATGAACTGGAAGGGGCGTGTCGCTGCCCCACTGCTGAGGCTCCTAGAGGGGGAGGCGATGACTCATCCTCTAATGAGGAATCCACTGATGGTGTCAGAGATGGTGCAGGGGGAGATGATGTAGGGATGTAGGCAGCTGCTGCCTCAGATGTCGTGGGGACAGATGGATCGTCATCTGTTGCAGAAGTAGAAGGAATAGTGTACCGCTTCTTCCTTGGAATTCCTGTCATTTAATCAAATAAAATTATGTTCAGAATATATATTTCAAAAATTTTATGCAGAAAAAAAAATTAAAAATGATAATAGATGCTCAGTACTAACAAACAAAATATATATAACAATGATAATGAATGACTACAGAAATGAAACAAGTGGTTGCTGAATGAATAAATAATTGTACATACAATCATTTTCCCCTTCAATCATGTCGGTTTCTTGCTCCATTGCTTCATCCACTTCATTCATTCTTGCTAGACTAATATTTTCAATATCATGATGGACAAATAATTCTGCTTCCTGTTGTTGATGAAATTCAATTGTAGAGGTCAAATATTCCACTTCATCACCCATATCATACAAATGTCTTTGTATTACGTGAGTAACTACACTCCACCATTCATCCACAACATCATTCACATAATATACCATTTTTGCCTGCGATGCTAAGATATATGGATCATGCAGTTCACGATCACCAACATCCATCAAGCGAGAGAAGTTTAGAGAAGTAAATTGCACGGAATCTCTTTTAACACCTCTGATAATATCGACCCATTTTCATTTGAATAAAACAACAGAAAAATGCCCGTGGTAGTTTAATTCAATAATATCATGCATCTTTCCATAGTATTCCACTTCAGCAAATGTAAATATACCACTATTCTATGTTTTCAAACCCACTTCTCGATCGACTGTACGAAATCTAAAACCATTCACATTATAAGCGCCAAACTTTCTAACTTGTTTTATAGGACCTCTAGCAAGAAACTTCAAATCATCTGACATGTCTGATTGAGTATCATTATTCTTGATCTGAAAAAAACTTATTAGATTTGCAAATTGTATGTGTCAAACTAATATTCGTATTTATTGCAATATTTATAAACTTACACGTCGTGCAAACCATTCTACCAGCTCTTTATTCACAGCTTTCGTTATATCTTTTTCATTTCGTGTTCGGCCTCTCATTAGTCTATTTGTTTGTATCCTCAACTCTTCAATAAATGGATATGCAATTTCACTATTCAGCAGCACATATCTATGTGCCTGTAATAATTCCAATTCTGTTAGTGTCGCGTATGAGGTCCTCCCAACTGATCGGCCAATAGCAGGAAATATTTTTTATTTCTGATGCATTTGAGAATGAGTTGATGTGTCATCAACACGTCTAACTCGATTCAATCTTGTCTCAATATCATCCAAATATCTGGAAGAAAAGGTGAGACACTCCTCATCCAAATAGCCTTCAGCAATAGAGCCTTCTGGTTGAGCTTTATTTCTCACGTATGCTTTCAAATGCCCAAGATATCTGTGAAACAAAATAATAATATTATGCATTTATTTAAATGCCAAAAATTGTTTACTTAACTGGAAACATATAAATAAAATACCTATCAATTGGATACGTCAATCGATAATGAATGGGGCCTCCTAATTTAGCTTTGTCAACCAAATGCACAGTTAAATGCATCGTGATAGTAAAAAACGATGGAGGAAAGATCATCTCCATTGCACAAAGGGTCAATACAAACCTCTCTTGTAGGTTGTCAAGCTGAAATGGATGTAGAGATTTCTCACATAATTGCCTAAAAAATGTGCAGAATTAGAGTACAACAGCAGTAAATTTTTTAGGTAATAATGTACGCAATGCCAATGGTAGTAACTGTTGTAACAAAATATGTGAATCATGACTTTTCAATCCATATAACTTACGATTCTTCAAGTCAACACACCTCGAGATGTTACTCGAATATCGATCAGATACCTTCACATTCTTTAAAATTTGAAGGAACGTATCTTTATCCCTATTTTTCATTGAAAAAATGGTCGGAGCATACTTTTCATTCTCATCTGGCCAGAGATCACGTTTTATGTTCATTACTTGTAAGTCATTGCGAGCATTGAGATGATCCTTCGACTTTCCATGCTCATTAAGTAATGTGAAAATCAAATTATCACATACATTCTTCTCAATATGCATCACATCAAGATTGTGGCGCAAATAATTAAATTCCCAATACAGAAGTTTGAAGAATATACTTTTTTTCTTCCATTGTTGCGTTCTGATTTCACTTGACGATGCACTTCGCACTCGTTTTCCGCTATCATTCAATTGCTGAACCTTCCCAAATTCTGTTTTAACATTTTTCAAGCTGTGTCAATATTTCAGAACCGGTTAACAATTTTGGAGGTGGTCTACGATCAATGGGACCATTAAATTTTGATTTGTTCAGCCGAAATCTATGAGATGCATCAAGAAATATTTGATGGCACAAGAAGCACCATTTTCTACTGTGAGGTAGCTGTTTGGGCTCGAAATCAATGTTACAAACGGGAAAATCCAAACCCGTATAATTGTTCCAACCATATAAATTCCCAAGCCCAGGGAAGTCACTAATGGTCCACATTAAAGCAGCATGCATTTTGAACATTGTTTTAGAAGAAACATCAAATGTCTCATCACCGTTGCTCCATAACTCCTGCAATTCTTCAATCAAAGGCTGCAGGTATACATCAATATCATTTCTAGGAATTTGTTTTCCAGGAATAATCATCGAAATGATAAAAGATGTTTGTTGCATATATATCCACGGAGGCAGATTATAAGGGATCAAAACAACTGGCCAAATGCTATAACTCATACTCAAAGTCCCAAATGGGTTGAATCCATCGGCAGCCAATCCCAATCGAACATTCCTAGGATCAGCTGAGAAATCTGGATGTAATGAATCAAATGTCTTCCATTATTGGGAATCTCGTGGATGTATCATTAACCCATCATTGTTATTATCTACGGCATTCCACTTCATGTGTTCGGCGGTTTTTGATGACATGAATAATCTTTGCAATCGAGGCTTCAAAGGAAAGTAACGCAAAACTTTTGCAGGTGTGTTCCTTTTCTTCTTCTCCATGAAATTATGTTCAGTCATACTTCCAACATTACCCTTTGACTGCCATCTAGAAGAAGAACATTTCTTACAATTCTGCCTAATTGAATCCTCTCCCCAGTAAAGCATACAATCATTGGGACACGCATGTATTTTTGTATAATTCAGACCAAGCTTGTTTTCAACTTTTTTCATCTCATAAAACGATTCTGGGATTTTTTCTTCAGGAAATTCATCACGAATCAATTCCAATTACATAGACATTGCCTTATTTGTAATTCCACAAAGACATTTGATATGGTACAACTTCAGCAGAAATGAATGCTTTGAATATTTCAAACACCCACTATAGAAATCGTGATTTCCATCATCAACTAAATCATGAAACACATTTTCCTCACTAAAGCTTTCCCTTACATTTGGCTCCACAGAATCAAGAGGAGGATCCAATGATATGTTACAATCTTGATCTGCTTGTGTTACAGTCTCAAAAACATCACTTGTCACGTTGCAATTTGTAGCATCATCTTCTGGTTGTTCTGATATGTTTTGATGCTCATAGTGGTGTCTTGTAGTGCCGAATGCCTCATTTATGAGGTTTTGCATTTCATTTTCCATTGGCGACAAACTTGGGACCTCATTCTGTGGATTAACATCAGTCCTCAATCTTTCTGTATTGTTTGATTCTCCATGCCAAATCCAACACAAATATTGATCAGGGAATTGCTTCAGTATTAAATGTTCATAAACTTCATCCCTCTTCAACCATGTTCTAAATTTACTTTTAGGACATGGACATCTTGTTCTCCCTTCAACGGATCGATTAGAAATTGCAAAATCTAAAAACTGATTCAAACCCTTAACATATTGAGGTGTGTTCCTCGGTAATGTGATCCAGCTTTTATCCATGTATATCACAATGTGCCTACACAAAAATATACGATAGTGTAAGATTACAGAAACATAATATAATAAAGATGAACCATTGATCATAAAGTATGCATAATATAATAAAGATGATTCATTGATCACATTTACCACTTCAGACCAACAGAACAAGTCTGGTCCATAGGAGACAGCGTCAACACCTCATTGTGGAGCAATAAGAATATCGGGCTATACACTTATCATAACACTATCGATCACACATTTATGTTGCCTCAAACAACACCCCATTGACGTGTGATCGAAACTGATCATAATGCATTTTAAACCTGAGACATAATGTGATTGTTTAGGCTTGACCTTAGATGTCCTCCAAGAGGAATAATGTTTCTCAATGGTTTCATACACAACCAACTATAAAGAGGGACACTATGTTCACATTATTCATCGAAGTGTCACCTCTCTAGGTTTGAGTATTACAAGTCAGACATTTATAATCATGTCTTCAACCATAGACATATAAAGAACCAGTTTTTTATTCAAGGGTTGTCTTAGACATTGAAACATTATTAATCTCATTTATAAGAATTTTATTTTAATAAAAAAAATTAGTTTTTTAAAATGGTTTGATCACTATAGTGGTGAGAATGTAAAACACATACATACATCAAATTCATAAACACATGGGAAATGCAGAAGGACTACTCACATCAATTCTATTTTTTTCACTTTTTAAGAACAACCCTATAACTCTTGTCTATGATTTTTTAAATCTGAAATCATATCTTTAGTACCTATCTCAAGGTACAACACCAAATATATAATTATATACAATTTATAGTTAATTATATAATTTTATTATAAAAATTATAATTTATTTCAATTAAAACCAACAAGGAAGAATTGCCTAAAAATCACCAGCCCACCTCATCACACCTATATAATAACCAACCACTTATGTATTGTTTGTGGTGAACTCCAACCTTTATCCCAAAAAAATTACCTATGAAGTTGAACCAAGTCAATCAACAAATTAACTTAACTTAATCTAATTTTAATTAAAACTATTTAAAAATTATAAATGGTGATGTAACTCTAACCAAATGACATGTTACAACATGAGATAATAATGTTGGGACATCTCATATCAGTTTTGAGAAAAATAATTATCAGATCAGATGATTTATACAATGATCCAGTGTAAATAATCTCCAAAATCTAACCAAAAAACCCAAAAATAAATGAAGAACAATGTAAAGGTAACATCAAATGTAGTCATACATAATGGAAATAATACTACATGTTTGACCCCAACCATGGCCATGAATGATGTCGTAGAGGAATTTATCCAAGGTTGATGCAAGTAGTTTATAATCAAATGATGTCCTATTTGACATTAGCATCACCTTTTTGATGTGTTGGTTACATATACTTCTTCCTAACCATATAATTTATTCCCCTTCCCCTTCTCTATCTATCTGCCTCTCCCAAAAACAATGTCTACATCATAGGAATATATGTTGGTATTTTGAAATATTTAAGTCATGTAGTTGTTGATAAGGTGGCATGTATATTTGTCATAATTGAAATAATTTTTTATATATTTCATTATTTTGATGACCCATGTGTTTTTATTTCCCATTATGGTTATTTGAGACTCGACGTAGTAATGACCTCCTCACGGTGGAAGACTAGGCCACCAAAACCCAATTCTTTCCACCATAGGCCATTTTTTAAAGATAAGTGATGAGAATGAATAATTATAATGGTAGGCCTCTTCATAATGTACATGTAGGCATGCACCCAACCATATATATGAATATGTTCATAATAAGAAAAATAAGAGAAAATAAACTAAATATTTACATTCTATCATGTTATTTACTTTACAGAATAAAAAATAGTACAATTGGTAATATGAAAACAAATGGAAAAAATATACACCTAATAGGGAAATATTACATATCCTGACAATAATATGAAACGAATGAATTATAGAGAGATCGACTATTGATCTATAATCACCGACCACCATGTAAGGTCAAATTAACCCAATTATCCCTTTTCCCAACATAATACACAACTAATTTGTACATTATCTATATATATATATGACATGTGTGGGAATAACTCAATTAGGTTTGAGAACATATATACCCAACCTTCCGCATCCAAACCCAATATAGGAGGAATAGAATACATGTTAATATTAGACATCTGAGCGTAAAGATTGACAAAAAACTAACCCAACAATAAAGAGATATGTTCTTCAATGAAAACCAAAAAGGAGAGAAAGGTTATATCTATCTCAAATACCAGTCCAAAATAATGGTTTCACAAATTCTATAATGAAATATCATCAATGACCAGTATGATGCTAATTTGTTCAGGGAATTATTGAGGAGGACCAACACCTCATCAATTTTCTATAATCTTATGGATCATAACAATCGTGGATTGAGGAATCTCTACATTGTGTAATAGTGTATTACCTCCTTTGTTTCGGCATAATGTGTATGGTGGATCCACAAAACATGTTCCTGGGGAGAGCCATCCTATTTGATGGAGGGCCCTCTTCCTAGGGTTATAGGGATTACATAATATATTTCTACATAATGTTTATTGTGAACCTACACCCTAGTGTGAAAGGGGATACAATATTTATGGATATAGGACCAACACCCTGGTGCAATATAGAATGGTACTTCAAGTCATATTATATAAATAGAGAAGCAGTACACTCAAATCAAACAAAACAACACAAACACAGACAAGAAAACTTTGCACGACTATCCATGAAACACCATGGGGATTACATTGGAACCAATAAACCAAAGTCAATAAATGAAAAGAAACAAAATAACAAAAAGAAAACCAAAACACAAAGCATTCGTAGCACTACGAAAACAAATCAATAACGTGGAACCTGCAACCAGTCCGAAGCTTGACGCTCATTCCCCAAATACAAATAAGAACTCTCATTCCAGTAGAATATAACAGTTAAAATTCAAAAAAAAACACTCCAGATGGGCCTAAATAGTAGTAAATGAAAATATCTGTGAACCTACAAACAAATATGCAATTCATCCACAACTCAAACTGTTTGAACCAAAAATATTTCCCAAATGAAATAGATGACATCATTGGCCTTTAAAACAACTGAAATAACATTAATAGATAACAGATAATGCAAGTACTTGATCTTGGATGAAAAATAAGAGATGCGCAAGAACCACCATCCAAGAAACTGCAACTTAGGACATAGTGCCAAAAGAATGTCATGCTGGAAAAAGTTCAATGAAAACAATAATTTCAGATCAAAACCCAACAGAGCATTATGATAAGAAATTAAGATGTTTGATCAATACTGATATCAGTTAATAAAGGAATAAATTATTTAAGAGAGTATATTAAATTCGTAACATACCTCTATACAGTAACTAATTATTAATAATGTCTTCTTGTTATCAAAATAATGTAGTATGAATATGTTGAGATTGTTATTAAAGAAAAATAGTGTTCCATCAACTGAATCCATTATTGACCAAGTGTTCATGATCTCTAGACACATTTTTGTTCATTTTCAAATAAAGGATGTTGAATATTCAACCTTTTAAAGAGAAATTTTCTAACCCAAACTGGTTTTCTATGTACAGGTCCTGGAGGGCTGCATGCAATAATACATCGTATGGAAAACAATGATAAGAATGCCATTTATTACAGCACTGATTCACAACTAAAAACATGTACTCAATTAACATGAAAAAGAAAAGTTAATAACCTATGATTTATCATCAATTAATATAATGTAGTGACTATATATTTACAAAGAAACTAAATTTCAAATAACATATAGAATAATTAATTTTAAAGACTAAAACAAACTATGATTCATTAACAAGAAACACTATTAGTTTATGACCACATAAATATATCATTGTGATGTTCAAAAATATGTGTGTAATTAAATATATATATCAACAATTATTCACAACCCAACTAATTAATCTTTGAGCACAAGGCATGAATTGTAAAAAACTATTTTATGTATATAATCTCAATATTAGATTCAATAGTACACTAAATAATTCATGAAAAAAATGAATATAATGAATTTTCAAATAACATGGAATGGGAATCATGCATTAATAAAGAAAAGGCACAATATTGTACCACTCCCTATACCAAATAATCAATGAATTGTAACAAGATTCAAAATAGAAAAACATAGTTCAAAAAAGTAAGAACATGTCCCCTTCTAATTAGATAATTTAGGATGCACTAGTAAGTTAAACATTCAATCTCTACTAATTAATGGTGTAAAATTCCAATTTGGGTTTTATGTTTTACTACAAATCAGATCATTAGATTACCTCACAAATCAGGTGCGGGGGGTCGCCGAAGGCCGCGGGGGGCATGGGGGGTGCCGGGGTCGTCGGAGGGCATGGGGGGCGCGGGGGGTGCAGGGGTCGCCGGTGGTCGAGGGGGTCGCCGGTGGTCGAGGGGGGCGTCGGGGGGTGCGGGTTTCACCGGAGAGCGCGGGGGTGAGGAGTCGCCGGCAGCGCGAGGGGTGGGGAGTCGCCGGCAGCGCGGGGGGTGCGAAGTCGCGAGGGTTAGGGATCGCGAAGGGGAAGGGGGAAAGGGTCGGAGGCTGTGTAAAATAAATCGGGTTTCGTGGAAGTTTATTAAAAACCGCCGCGAAACCTTCACCGAAAAAGGTTTAGCGGCGGTTTTGTGAACCGCTTCCACAAAACCACCGCTAAACCATGTTTTTTTGTAGTGTCTCAGGAGGTGGTTTTTACACTAGGGGAATCTTAATCTTGACTGCGCTGGAGGTTTCGGATGCAGGTTATTATCGGGGTTTAAATTAATTAAATGTTTTAATTAATTTCCTATATAACCCGTTTCTCTTCCCCCTTCTCCCTCTCCACTCATTTTCACCCCCTGGTGAAACCCTCCCCCAACCTCTCAACCTCCTCCTCCTCCTCTTACTCCAATCAAGGTGGAAGCAACGGCGAGGAAGCGTTGATCGACCGAGAAGCTTCGGGCTACGCCCCTGCAGGTAAGAGTTTACGTTTTGCATTTTAATTTATGCACACTTCGTTCAAGCTCAATGTTATGCATCTAATTTCTGACCGATCATCAAGAGAATCCCATATTTGTGTATATCCCTATTTGAGCTTCCCAGCGGTTCTTTTGGATTGAACTTCTGAGTCCCGACGAGTCCGGGGTGGTCTGTTAAAGTTCTAGTGGTTTTCGAGCTTCTCCGGCCGGTTTTGGGGGTTCCGGTAGGTTGTCTGGTGGGTGGCTTCGGCTCAGGTGGTGGCGCGGGCGGCTTCTCAAGTGGCAGGGCGCATCGGACATTGGATGGGAATAGCAGATGTCAGCCGGGTGCTATGGGAGTCGGCGTGAGGGTGAGCGGGTGAGGCCAGCAGAGGTGCTGGCGGTCGAGCACGAGCTGCGGAGGCGCTGCGTCAGTGGGTCGTCGCCGAGGCGCGACGACGAGAAGGACTGGGGTCTTGTGACCCTGGTTGGCAGACAGGACCTGTGCCATGCGGGTCCATGATGGATGATCCAGACCGGCCGAGCCGGTCCGGGCGGGTCGGGGCGGTCCGCGTGGTGGACTGCGAACCGCCGGTCCAGGGTGGGGGTGGGCCGGCCGAACCGGCCCAGCCCCCCGTTTCGATCCGATAAAACTTTAAAACACCCATAAAATATAGGTCGGGCGTCGGATTCGCATGCCGTCAGTGGTGACACATTCCTTAAATTGAGACGAAGCGTTTGAGATGGTTTTGGGGGGTTTTAACTCCCGAAACAAGGGGCTCGGGGGCGCTACACGACATTAAGTGAATTATTGTTTTTCTGGGGGGTTCTTGTTTTGGATGGCACAGACACATCTGAGGTCTGTTTAACTTGTCGTCTACGGCAGTGTACTCCAGGCATCTAGAAGAAGTTTTCCAGAATTGTTTTAGGCATTGAGGGCGGAGTTGAGGCATGGGCCCCATGGCCCGTCTTTTAAGCTGTGAGAATCGTTTTGTAACTTTTTCATCGGACGTCCGTTCGGGGTGTGTGAGTAGTTGTTTCTGGTTGTTTTTTTCAAGGGCATTTCAATGGCACAATTTGCCCGCTTTAATTAAGCATGATGGTGCGGGCCCCGCGAGGGCCGTTTTGCGAGTTGGCGGTGATTTCCAACTTTATCACTGGGTGTCCATTTGGGACAACTTCATAGTCAATCTTGTGTACGTTTTCGAGAGGACCGCAATGGTGGGATCCGTTCATTGCGCTTCGGGACTGGGGTAAGGGTCCCATATAGAATCGCTCGTGTGCGATACGGAGAAATGCATCTTTTTCTCTATATATCTGTTCCACTCAATTGAGCAGTTCTTTTGATGTGTTTTCCCGAGGGGATCGCAATGGTGTGATGCGCTCGACTGTTTTCGGGGCCAAGGCTTGGGATCACGGGACGCTGTTCGGGCGTAAAGCGGTGTTGGTGACTTTTCCGTCAGATATCCATTTGAGGCGAGTAAGTAGTCGATTTCGCATGTTTTTCTGCGAGGATTACAACGGTGCGATCCATTTGAATGTGGGGAGACTCTTTTGAGACCTCAATTAAAGGAGGAAGCAAGTATGGTGCTCCAGTGGCGGTTCATCCTACTTTGTTTGTAGCGGACCCTTGGCGTGTGATCGCATGCACTCCCGTGAGAGTGAAGTAATTCTTGAAGAGATGTAGTTGGCCGTGCCTGGGCCGATGAGGCGGCAAGTTGGAGTTGTTACATTTATACCTTTTGCGTTGATGTTGGGTGTCGTGTGCACGATAGCTTTTGGGCTGGAAACATGGTATACTCTGGGAGTATATAGAAATTCTAGGAGGTACATGTGGTTGTTTGTACCTGAGAACGTTTGTGCGCTTGGTTAGAGTTGACTTGGGGCCACACCTCATGTGGGCCCCATGTGCGTGTCGTGTTCTGATTTGCGTACTCTTAACCTCTCACGGCGTAGAGGGTCCCTCTTTTCTTGTTTGGTTGACCAGTTGGGTTGAGGTTCCCCCTAGTTCTGTTCCCACTTGTTTGACTAGTAAGGTTGAGTTTCCCCCTGGTTCTGTTCTCGTTTTTTTGACCATTAGGGTTGAGTGGGTTTTCCCCATAGTCTTGTTCACGATGGTTTCGACCAACAGGGTTGAGTGGGTTTCCCCTGGTTCTGTTCTCGATGGTTTGGTCAGCAGAGTTTCTTCGTGTTCCCTGGTAGAGTTCTTGTGGATCTCGGTGTGACCAACACATTACGCGGGCTCCGATCCTCTATCCAGGAGGTTGTTTCCAGTAGGTCTGGCTAGGAGGTTGTTTCCAGCAGGGCTGGCCTGGAGGATGTACCATCCAGCAGGGATGGCTAGTGTGGTACCATCTAGCAGGGATGGCCAGAGCTGTTCCGGTTTTACCTCCAGCGGGGCTGGGAAGTGGTCCTCGATGCCGGGTTTACCTCCAGTAGGGCTGAGAAGTGGTCCCCGATGCCAGGTTTACCTCCAGCTGGGCTGGGTAGTGGTCCCCGATGACGGTTCCGAGCCTCCCTCCAGTGGAGTACCCTTTTACGGGACTGGGCATTGGAACTCGTCGACGACTTTAGCTGGGTCTCCCTCCAGTGGATTACCCTTTTACAGGACTGGGCAGTGTGGCACCCGTCGACTCTTACCGGGTCTCCCTCCAGTGGGAACTCGTCGAATTCCAGGGATTACCCTCCGGCAGGGTTGGGGATGGGGTCACCTGTCGACTTTGAGGAGACCTCTCGACTGCGGGGCAGTGATGAGGTGTGGCTTGATGTTCCCCCAGAACTCTCAAGTACGAGGGGCACTTTCCCCACCGAGAAGCATCCTTGAGATGCAACCTAAAACTGTGCGGGCGAGTCAGTGCCGCCCAAAGAGGATAGTGTCAAGGTGTGGTGGTTTGATCCACATGACTTTCAGTTTTTGGATGATGTGTGGGGTGCTGGGAATCGATGGTGTTTACTTCTGGGAATGTTGGCTACTCACTTTCTTGGGATGATCTATAGGACGGAGATCCCCTTACGATCTTGTTCAGGTTTCTTGACAGCGCATTTATATATGTATATACCTTGTTCCAGTACCCACTCCATGGGTTTTTTTACTCTCCTTCCCTTTTCGATCTACTACTCACCCTTCAGTACCTCATTTATTTCTCCCTCGAGCCTTCGTGGTATCCTACTGAGTATTTTTATACTCACCCCTTCTTGGGATTTTTCCCGCACTAGGTGTGCCCTTACAGACAATGGACAGGTTGGTCGTGACGTTAAAGGAGCTTAAGAGTTCAGGAGATTGGACCACGTGTGATGGTCATAGTCAGGTTCCAAGTGTGGGACTCTCCCAGCTATTTCACTTTTGTTTACCTATTGTTGGGTTGTTGCACTTTTCAAGTTGGTCGCGTGTTTTCCCTTTTTCTTTTTCAGTTTACCTTCAACACTTGCTTTGTACTGTTTAGAGGTCGATGCACGTTTATGTTTTATTTATAGTGGTTTCACTTTGATTTACTTTTATTTTTTCATTTACTTTGCACTTTTTTCATTGAGTTTGCTGCATGTGTGTGTATAGGTACTCAGGAAAAGGCCTCCCGGAGTTGTCTAGCCTTCGGTGCTTTTCGCCAGCCCCGGGCCTTTGGAGGCAGGCTTGGGGTAGTTGTGGCACGAGCCTGGGTAGGGTCGAGTCATGAAACGTATAGTTTTAACGAGGTATTGTCCTATCTCAGGTATGAGTTATAGTGTTAATGAGTTCCATCAAGTTATGGAACAAGCAGAACAGGCTAAAAAAAGGGCCACAGAGATGGTGGAACAGTATGCTAGAGAAAACAATGCATTTATGAAACTGATGGAAGATTTATGTCCAACACTTTTACCAGAGGACAACACTGCTTATGATGAAAATATGTAATCAATACATTCTATATATGATTCACTAGGTGGCGGTTCTAGTGGAGTTAGAGATTATGGTGAGGAGGAGGCTGAGGTAGAGGTGGAGAAGGGAGAGGAGGAGACTAAGGCGGAGGAGGAGGGCTAGGAGGAGGGCGATGAGGAGGCTGAGGCTGAGTATGAGGACGAGGAGGAGGGAATTGAGGAGGGAGGGGATGATGATGACGATGAAGATGAGGATGACAATGAGGCTGATGATGATCGTGATACTAGTGATGGTGAAGTCAGACAGATTGATCTATTACATTTTTGACTGATATTACTGACCTTTTGTAACACCCTGAGGTTTTATGAGAAATATTATGTTTTTATGTATTATGTTATATGCAACACCAAAATAATCTTTCAATACACACAACAATTTCTTGGCTTGCATTGCATGCAAAAGCAACCTTCCTCAATAGCTTGCATTGTACGCAATACCGAGTTTCACAAAACAACGATATGTTATTAAAATATTATTTAAACTAGCCGTTATGAATAGTAATACCCACTTCAGGAAAATTTATAAATTTTATCTTTCAAATTGGAATTCATTTTTGGATTATTAATATAAAAAATATCTTATCATGAGTTTTTGGTATTTTTCTGAAAACTTTCAATTTTTGATGAATAGTGAAAAACACTGCATTATAGTTTAAAATCGAATTTTTATTTAATTTTTTTTTATTTAAATTTATTTTAGGTCAAAACCAACACATAATACTTATATAAGTTCAATGTAATTAATTGGAGTCATTTTATAATAATTTTAGATATATAAAAATTCTATTGAACTTTTGACTGTCTTTTACCCACATCCTAGGAGAATTTGCAAATTTACATAAAACATAATTTTACCGCTTCTGTGACTAGAATTTCAAAAATTTGATAAATATGGTTAATATTAGTAAGTAAAATGTGGTTCAAAAAGATAAAAATAATTTTTGGTGAATAGTAAATTTTTACTTTTATTTACCACGATTAAAAGTAAATAGGGTAATTCAGGGTAAAAATGATATTATTATTACCATAAAACATGTAATAATTATATTTTATAAGTTTAATTCTACCAAAAAAAACCTTAGTAATAAAATAGTACCCTTTAGGTCCAGTTGGATTAGATTAGGGCATTTATTATTATTTAATTCAAAGAAGGGTTAAAAGAGTTAAAATCAATGTTTAATAAGTAAAATATTTTTAATATAGGGTTATACTTAAGATAAATTAGACTATAAATATTAATTATAAAGATAGAAATAATTACTACATAATTGTATTTTAATTATATTTTTTAGACATTAAATAATTTAATTTATTTATGACACAATGATGATGCAGTAATTACATTATTAATTAAATATTAACATAATTGATGTTATAAATGCCCAAATAAATGTAATTTGAGACTTTTTATGAATTAAACTAATTTTATAGGTTAATAAAACATATTTGGGTTAGTTAGATGAACTTTTATCAAAGTAATAATTCTGTTTTGAATTTAACAAAAACAAAATACCAAATAGTGTCAAAATTGACATTAACGGGTTTTTAAAACAAATATTATATTATTAGTTGTTATTATATTCTTAAAAATATAATGTTCGGCCATAAGACTTATATAATAATATATATGACATTAATGAACCAATTTGGGTTCGATTGGATGTTTATAGTACAATTATTAACTATATATTGTAAGAATACAAGAAGACAATGTAAAAGTAAAATTATTTAACTTTGAGTTAAATCTAAATGATAAGGTTAAAATGATAACCTAAACTTGTCTAAAACTGATTGGTTTAGAGGATTTCGACCATTCCCTACCATATATTCTAAATAAGTCACTTTGGAGCCATTATAAACCGAATATGGCCTTATGATAAAATAATATTTTATGTTTTTTCTAAGGTGCCCCTCTCCTCCCTTATAAAAGGGAACCACTTCCCTCTCCACATTACAAAATTTTGAGCATTCAAGCTCAGAAAAACCCTGTCCATTTCAATTATACACTTCCCTAGAAACACACTAGAGGTTATGGTCTTCTTCAAAGACCAAATTTTGTGTCCTAAGAGAAGGTTTAGAAGAGGCACGTCGAAGAAAAGGTAATATCCTTTAACGATTATTTCACATTTATTTCTTCTTCAACTTACTCTTATTTATTTGTTTAATTATAAAGTAATAACATCAGTATCACTTATATAATGATATGTTATTATAAAAATTAAACAATCATATTTCACCTTCTATCCATCCTATAGAAAACAAAATAATCGCACGTGCGTACGCACAGAATACCGTCTCCACGCCGTGGTGTAATCTGTTTTTCCACCACCGCCTTACTTGGAAGGGTATAATTGTGTAAAGAATAACTATATATGGTTATTATTACATGATACTAATTCTGATATATTCTATCATCCACTTCAATACAATTCCACAATCATGGGAATGATATCATCGCTCGCGTGTATGTACGGCTTACCGTCTCTACAATGTGATGCGACTCGTTTTACATGATCTTCATTGAATAATGATTATATAAATGAATTTAATGACTAAATATGATATATATTACACTAATAAAATTATGTAAATCGGGTATCTATAACCTAAAAATATTAATAAGAATTTATTCGACAAAACATGCATAATAACATAAAGAAATGAACAACTAAATAACAAGTAGCAATGAAATATTACTAATAAGAAGATAAGAATATGACCATATATGATATCATAACAATGAATATGATTCAGTAATAAGTCAATGACATTATTTAAATCATTATTAATGAGGTTAAGATATGTATGAATCATATCAGACCTAAGTTAAGTGAAAATCTCACAATCTCATTTTTATCTGAGATTGTTTATACTTCAAAATTTACTGGGGAATATTTATCATCCGCATCCATTTTTCCTCAATATGTAATATTATTTATATCCTCCTATAATTTTAAAAATCCAATTTTACCTATTGGTGAATTTTTAGTAAAAGATATGAAAGGAATCTTTTGTCATTTTCAGTACGAGATACTATTTGACTCTTCTGACCAAAGTATGAGAATAATGATTTTTTAACTTATACGGCATGAATGAATTCTTATGATTTCATAGAACATTATTTCCATGAAGCTTCCTTTAAATGTTTTCAAGTTTATTTTTAATTAAATTATTTTAGTTTAAAATTGTATGACATGTTAAGAAAGGAAAAATGTTTTTGAAGTAGAAAGGATATTTTCCTCAAGAATGGAGTTCAAGTGTTTTTTCAAAATTATTTTCCATCTAATATAATATAGGGTTCTGTTTCTATCCCTATTTTTACATTAATTTGATTATGTTATGATGGAATAATTTTGTTTATGAAGTCCTTTTATATTATATGGATTATGTTGTGATGGCATGATTTTTAAGAATCCCGTTTTTATTACATGGGTTATGATATGATATATGATTTATGATTTTGTGGCACACATAAGAATGGTTTCATTATGAGATGGGTGGAACATATATCTCCATCCAATGCATTGGGTAAAGATTTATATCTCATGAGATAGACATGTATGGAACGACATGTTAATCCGGTTCAGTGATATAGGACTGGAATGAGGAGTGAACTCGGTTCAGAAATGGAATTTGTCCACTATGATAGACTTGGAAATTAGTCTTGAATAATATGAAATGATTTTCTATGATTATGTGTTTATGCCACAAAGTTTCAAGTTTTATGTTAAGATTATTGGGATTACATTTTACTACTATGATTTATCCAATGTTATAATATTATGATCTCTTTTGCATGTTAAGATTTTCAAAATTTTATGTTCTTATGAATATTATATGATTGATATTTCCTTTGTTTACCCTTACTGAGGATTTGAGTTCACCCTTTGGTATGTTTTCTTTTCCACAGGTCATGAATAAAGGTATTAAGTTGGATATGTCAAATGTGACTCTAGATACGATGAAATAAATGGGAGACAATGTAGATTCTTTATGAACCAGTTGTTTATGTTTCCCAGTTTCTAAAGACACTATACCTATATGGTCATATCATGGTTTTGTTATATGTTGTAATAAGTACGCTTCAATTCAGAAGTAATAAAAATTTATGTAATGTATGGTTCGTTATAGTAGGTATGAAAGGAAAGGTATATTCAACGTTTGGAAACTAGGATGTAAAAGCCTTAGTAAGAACACTAAAGATATGTCTAAGCATAGAACACAATATCAGTGTTTTAGAAATGTCCATGAATAACCTATGATAAGACTTAAAGTGTGAAATTTTATTCTTGATTATGTGGTTTTCCTATTCCGGTATGTCTTTATCACACTATGCTTATTGTTTTTAGTCAATGGATGGAACCCAAAGGAACCATGTTAATGTTGAATGCGATGGGAAATGCAAGGATTGTACCCTTGAGCAACCAAAAGTTATGGGAGATGGAATGAAAAATCTTGTAGTCATGCTCACACAACTTTCTCAAGCTATGAATCATGCATGACTTCCAAACGAGCAAAGGAAGGAGAAAAATTCTGTTGAATCCCTCACGAGGCAGCGTCCACCCTCATTCAGCAGGTCTACTGATCCTTTAGTGGATGAACAATGGATCAGTACCACTAAAAAGATATTTTCAGTTCTTCAGTGTTCTAAACATGATAAAGTCATCTTAGCAGTATATCGTTTGGAAGGTGAAGCTAATCAACGGTGGAATCTTATCAAGAATACGAGGAAAAGAGATGAAATTGAGTCCATGGAATGGGATGAGTTCAAGAACATATTTTTCAATAAATACTGCCCTCGTATTCTTTGACAAAAATGGAGAAGGAGTTTCTTGAACAAAAGAAAAAGGATGATGAATCTGTTGGTACCTACAAAGAAAACATTACAAGACTTTCAAGGTATGCTTCCGTAATTATTATCCAACCTGGGAGTAAGATCGATCTATTCTTTAGTGGCTTAAAACCAAGTCTTCGAAGGGTGTTAGCCATAAGGGACATCAATAGCTACGAGGAAATTGTTCGATGTGATCTCAAGTTTGAGATGGAGATTGGATTAACCCATCAGTCATATGGGTTTGATAAGAAGAGGAAAATGGAATTAAAAGGGAAATCTAAAGACCACACTGAGTAGAAGATGAGTTTTCCCTTATGCTCAAAGTGTGGAAAGAAACATAGGGGAAATTGTCTTAAAATGACAAGTAAATGTTTCAAATGTGGAAAAGAAGGTCATCAAGAATTTGAATGCTGCAATGATCGGAAAAATATGTCTAGTGATGTGAACAAATAAAAGGCTACACAGAATGAACCTCCTACACTTTAATGTTACAAGTGGATGGAAATGGGGCGTTATTCTAATCAATTCCCTAATCCAAGAGTTGTTGATGATGATCGACGTCAACAAACTCTTAAGGCCAAAGATAAAGGAAAGTCACATGAAATATCTATCGGAGATGTGGAGTACGATAATGAAGTGGTGAAAGGTACACTTACCATCCACTCTAAAGTAGAACTTGTTTCATTTGATTCTAGATCCACCCACTTTTTCATTTCTGAAGAATTTTCAATGTTTATCGTTTTACTACCTCAACAATTAGTTGTTGAGTTAGCTGTGACAACTCCTAATGGAACAATGGTTGCATCAAAAGTTTATAATTATTCTCCAATTGATATTTGTGGTAAAGTGATTCCTACAAATCTTGTGATCCTTCCTATAGAGGAATTTGATGTGATTATTGGCATGGATTGGATATCCTTATATGGAGATCATATCAATTGCTAAAGAAGGGAAGTCATATTTCATATTCCTGATCAATCTATGATCATCTATCGATGCAAGGATTAATATAACCTTCCAGTGGAAATTTCTTCCATCTTATGGGTCTTGATTCCAATAAATGAATGTTATTTATCTCAAATGGTTGGAGAGAAACTCATGATTAAGAATATCCCCATTGTAAGGGAGTTTGATGAGGTCTTTCTAGAGGAATTTCTAGGTCTTCCACCAAATCGTGAAGTTGAGTTTTCAATAGAACTCATACCAGGTACTATGCCCATTTCAAAGAAACCTTACAGAATATCCCCAATTGAGTTGCAGGAATTGAAGAATCAACTCCAAGAGAATCTTGATAAGGGATTCATACGCCCTAGTGCATCACCTTGGGGAGCACCTGTTCTGTTTGTTAAGAAGAAATATGGATCAATGAGACTCTGCATTGATTATCGAGATCATCACAAGATCACTATCAAGAAAAAATATCCAATCCCACACATTGATGACTTATTTGACCAACAACACGGAGCTCAATACTTTTCCAAGATTGATCTTCGTTCAGGGTATCATCAATTAAGGGTCAAAAGGGATGATATACCAAATAAGACTTTCCATTCAAGGTATGGACACTACGAATTTATAGTGATTCCATTTGGTCTTACTAATTCCCCTGATATCTCCATGGATATAATGAATAGAGTATTCAGAGACTATCTTGATCAGTTTGTGGTAGTCTTTATAGACGATATTCTTGTATATTAAAAGATCAAGGAATAAAATGAAGATCACTAGAGAATTGTATTTGTGTCCCTAAGAAAGGATAAGCTTTATGCCAAATTTACCAAGTGTAAATTTTGGATTCAAAAAGATACATTTTTGGTTCATATAATCTCAAAAGAAGGGATATCTATGGATCCAGCAAAAATAAAGGTTATCGAAAGATGGTTGAGACCAAAAACAGCCACTGAGATCCGAAGTTTTCTTGGTTTGGCTAGATATTATCGACGTTTTGTGAAAGATGTTTCACAATTACCTAATCCACTCACCAGGTTGACTCGAAAAGGAGTTAAGTTTGTTTTGACGGAGGAGTGTGAAGAGAATTTCAAGGAGTTAAAAAGAAGGTTATCCAGTGCACCTGTGCTCACACTGCCTTGTAGTGGAGAAATGTTTGTGATATACAGTGATGCATCTAAGAAGGTATTGGGGTGTGTTCTCATGAAAAATGATATGGTGATAGCTTATGCCTCACGACAGTTGAAAATCCATCAGCAAAATTACCCAACTCATGATTTGGAATTAGCTGCGGTAATCATTGCATTAAATATTTGCAAGCATTATCTTTATGGTGAAAGGTATGATATTTATACTAATCATAAAAGTTTAAAGTATATTTTCACACAAAAGGAGTTGAATATTTTCCAAAGAAGATGGTTGGAGTTGATTAAGGATTATGGCTTCTCAATTAATTACCACCCTTGGAAAGCAAACCAGGTGAAAGACACATTAAGTCGACAAGACCATTCTAGCTTATCCATGATGAGGATCACAAAAGATCCAATGTTTATGGATTTACAAAGAATGTATCTTGGAATTATAATGGAAGAGGAAAAATATTATCTTTCTCAAATGAATGTTCAACCATCTATACATGTGGAGATTAAAGAGGCACAAAAAGAAGATGTAGACTTACAAAAGAGGGTGATAAATGTTCCAAAATCCCACCTTGATTGTGATGAAATAATAAGGTTCAGGAATCGATTTTGTGTTCCTCCCATCCCAGAATTAAAGAAGGAAATATTGGATGAAGCTCATACTTCTTCATTCTATATTCACCTTGGAAGAACGAAGATGTATAGGGACCTGAAGGAGTTCTTCTGGTGGGATGGAATGAAAAGGGATGTTGCTAAATATGTCTCTCGATGCTTAGTTTGTCAGCAAGTTAAAGCTGAGAGACATAAGTCTAAGGGGATGTTACAACCATTACCCATACCAGAATGGAAGTGGGAAAACATCACTATGGACTTTGTCACTGGACTTCATAAAACATCCAAAGGGAATAATGCTATCTGGGATATAGTTGATCGTCTTATGAAGTCAGCACACTTCATTCCTATTAGAGAAGATTTCTCTCTTGATCATCTTTCCAGGAATTATGTGAAGGATGTGGTAAGATTTCATGTAGAACCACTTTCCATTATATTCTATTGGGATATGAGGTTTACCTAGATGTTTTGGAAAAGTCTTCAGTATACTATAGATTCAGAGTTGAGTATTAGTACTTCTTATCATCCTTAGGAAGATGGTCAGTCTGAGAGGATAATTCAAACTCTCGAATACATGTTGAGAGCTTGATCTGTGAAATTAAAAGGTGGTTTGGATCAACACCTACCTTTGGTGGAATTTTCTTATAATAATAGATTTCACTCCAGTATTCAGAAATCTCCATATGAATCTCTCTATGGAAATAAATGTAGAAATCCAACTTACTGGGATGAAGTTGGGGGAAAGAAAGCTATTAGTACTAGATCTTGTTGATGAGATGGAAGAAAAGGTCAGATCTATTCAACAACACATAAGAGAAGCTCAGAGTCGACAAAAAAGTTATGCTGACAACCGAAGAAAACTCCTAGAGTTTGAAGTGGGTGATAAAGTGTTCTTATGAATATCTCCTTGGAAGAGAGTAATGAGATTTGGAAAGAAGGGCAAGCAGAGCCCTAGGTATATTGGTCCTTTTGAAATACTGCATCATGTTGGGAAGGTAGCTTACTGATTGTAACATCCACCAAATCTCTCTCAAATTCATGATGTGTTCCATGTATCTCTCATGAGAAAGTACATACCTGATCCTTCACATGTACTAAGCTCAGAAGTTGTACCACTGGAGCAAGATCTTTCTTACGAAGAACAGCCGATAGAGATTCTGGATCATAGAAAAAAAGTTCTACGAAACAAGACCACTCACTTGGATAATGTTTTATGGAGGAACCACCAATTAGAAGAAGCTAAATGGGAACTTGAGGATATGATTAGGGAAAGTTATCCTCGTATGTTTGTTACTAAGGGATGAATTTCGAGGGAGAAATTCTTTTTAAGGGGCGTAGAATGTTACACCCTGATATTTTATGAGAAATATTTTGTATTTATGTATTATGCTATACGCAACACCAAAGAAATATTTCACCACACACAACATTGTCTTGGATTATGTTTCAATCAAAAGAAACCTTCCCCGATAGCTTGCATTGTACGCAATACCGAGTTTCACGAAATAATGATATCTTATAAAAATATTATATAAACTAGCCGTTATGAATATTAATACCCACTTATTGAAATTTTTTAAAGTATATATTTCAAAATGGACTTCATTTTTGGATTCGTAATATCGAAATTAGCTTAGGGTGAATTTTTGGTATTTTTCTGAAAACTTTCAATTTTTTATGAATAGTGAAAAACACTGAGCTATAGTTAAAAATTGAATTTTTATTTAAATAATTATTTATTTTATTTAAATTTATTTTATGTAAAAATAAATACATAATACTTATATAAGTTTAATGTAGTTCATTAGAGTCATTTTTTTAACAATTTTAGATATATAGAAATTTTATTGAACTTTCGACCGTCTTTTACCCACCTCCTTGGAGAATTTTCAAATTTACATAAAACATAATTTTACTGGTTTGCTATTTTCATGGGCTTGCAATTTTCATGTAATTTTATTCATTGTGTGTGTGCTGCTTTTGCGGTTGTACCCAAATTTTTAATTTTACCGCTTCTATGAGTGGAATGTAAAAAATCTGAGAGACACGATTGATATCAGTAAGTAAAATTTGGTTCAATAAGATAAAAATAATTTTTAGTCAATGGTAACTTTTTAATTTTATTTACCACAGTTAAAAGTAAATAACATAATTAAGGGTAAAAATTATATTATTATTACCATAACACATGTCCTAATTCTATTAGATAAGTGTAATTCGACCAAAAAAAACCTCAAGAATAAAATATTACCCTTTAGGTCCACTTGGATTAGATTAGGACATTTATTATTTTTTAAATCAAAGAAGATTTCAAAGAGTTAAAATCAATGTTTAATAAGTAAAACATTTTTCACATAGGGATATACATAAGATAAATTCAACTATAAATATTAGTTAAAAAGATACAAATATTTCCTATATAATGGTATTTTATTTATATTTTTTAGAAATTAAATAATATAATTTACTTATGACACAATGAGGATGCAGTAATTACCTAATTAATGAAATATTAACATAATTGATGTTATAAATACCCAAAGAAATGTAATATGAGAATTTTTATACATTACACTAATTTTATAGGTTAATATAACATATTAGGGTTAGTTAGATGAATTTTTTTGAAAGTAATAATTCTTTTATGAATTTAACAAAAACAAAATAGCAAATAGTGTCAAAATTGACCTAAACGAGTTTTTTAAACAAATATTATATTATTAATAGTTATTTTATTCCTAAAAATATTAGGATCGGAAAAAATACTTATATAATAATATATATGACATTAATGAACCTATTCGGGTTCTATTGGAAGTTTATAGTATGTTTATTAACCATATAGTGTAAGAATACAAGAAGACATAGTAAAAGTTAAATTATTTAACTTAGAGTTAAATATAAATGATAAGGTTAAAATGGTAACCTAAACTTGTCTAAAACCTATTTTTTGAGATTATTTAGACCCATACCCACTCTATCCACTAAAAAAGTCACTTTGGAGCCATTATAAATTGAAAATGACTTTATTATAAAATACTATTTTAAGTTTTATCTAAGTTGCCCCTCTCATCCCTTATAAAAGGACACTTATTCCCTCTCCACCTTACAACATTTTGAGCCTTCATGCTCGGCCCAAACCTGTCCATTTCATTTCTCCACTTCCCTAGAAACATACTAGAGGTTATTTTCCTCTTCAAATACCAACATTAGTGTCCTAAGAAGATGTTTATAAGAGGCGTGGCCAATAAGAGTTAATATCCTTTACTGATTATTTCACATTTATTTCTTCTTCTACTTCCTCTTCATTATTTGTTTCATTATAAAGGAATAACATCAGTATCACTATTATACTGATATGTTATTAGAAAAATGAAACAACTCTATTTCACCTTCTATCCATCCTACGGAAAATGAAATCACCGCGCGTGCGTACGTACGAAATATCGTCTCCACCCCGTGGTGTAATCTGTTTTTTCACCACCACCGTACTTGGATGGGTATAATGGTGTAAAGAAAAACTATATAAAGTTATTATGAAATGATACTAATTATGATATATTATATCATCCACTTCAATACAATTCCACAATCATGGGAATGATATCATCCCACGTGTGTACGTACAGCTTACCATCTCCACGATGTGATGCTACTCGTTCTACATGATCATCATTGAATAATGATTATATAAATGAATTTAATGAATAAATATGATATATATTAAAATAATACCATTATTTAAATGAGTTTTCTATAACCTAAAAATAGGAATAAGAATTTATTCAACAAAACAAGAATGAGAACATAAAGCAATGAACACCCGAATAACAAGTAGCAATGAAATATTACTAATAAGAAGATAAGAATACGACCATATATGATATCATAACAATGAATATGATTCTGTAATAAGTCAATGACATTTTTTAAATCATTATACAGGATGTTCGGATATGTACGAAGCATATCGGACCTAAGGTAAGGGAAGATCTCACAATTTCATTTTTATCCGAGACTGCTTATACTTCAAAATTTATGGGGAATATTTATCATCCACGTCAATTTTTCTTCAATATTTAATATTATTTATATTTTTCTACAATTATTTAAATCCAATTTTACATATTGGTGAATTTTTATTAAAATATATGATAAGAATATTTTTTCGTTTTCAGTACGAGATACTGTTTGACTTGTCCGACCAAAGTACGAGAAGAATGTTTTTTAACTAATATGGCATGAATCGATTTTTATTATTTCATCGAAAATTATTTCTATGAAGTTTCCTTTACAAGTTTTCAAGTTTATTTTTAATTAACTTCTTTTATTTTAAAATTTTATGACATGTTAAGAAAGGAAGAAAAATTTTGCAGTAGAAAGGTTATTTTCCTCAAGAATGGAGTTCAAGTGTTTTATCAAAATTATTTTCCATCTAAGATAATATACAGTTCTGTTTATATCCCTATTTTTACATTAATTTGATTATGTTATGATGGAATTATTTTTTTATGAAGTCCTTTTATATTATATGGATTATGTTATGATGGAATGATGTTTAAGAATCCCATTTTTATTGCATGGGTTATGTTGTGATATATAATTTATGATTTTGTGGCACACATAAGAATGGTTTCATTATGGGATGGGTGGGACCTATATCTCCCTACAATTCATTGGGTAAAGATTTATATCTCATGAGATAGACATGGATAGAATGACATGTTAATCTGGTTCAGTGATATAGGACTGGAACGAGGAGTGAACTCGGTTCAGAAATGGACTTTGTCCGCTATAATAGTCTTGGAAATGAGTCTTTACTAATATGAAATGATTTTATATGATTAGGAGGGTATTCCACAAAGATTCATGTTTTATGTTATGATTATTGGGATTAAACTTTACTACTATGATTTATCCCATGTTATGATATTATGATCTCTTTTGCAGGTTAAGATTTTCAAAAGGTTATGTTCTTATGAATATGATATGATTGATATTTCCTTTGTTTACCCTTACTGAGAATTTTAGCTCACACTTTTGTATGTTTTCTTTTCCCCAAGCTAGGAAGAAGGGTATTAAGTACGATATGCCAAGAGGGACTCTAGATATGATGTAATAAACATGAGACAATGTAGATGCTTTATGAACCAGTTGTTTATGTTTCCCAGTTTCTAAAGACACAATACCTATACGGTCATATCATGATTTTGTTATATGTTGTAATAAGTATGCTTCAGTTTTGAAGTAATGAAAATTTATGTAAAGTATGGGATGTTATACCTTTGATGCTTAATGATTTTTTGTGACTTAATATATTTGTGATTAGGTATGTCACATTATATTTATTATTTTATCTATATATAATAATGCTTGACTTGATGATTTGCTGTGACTGATTCCCCCCACCCCTAGATATCCCCCACCCCCATGTATAGCCCAACCACCCCCTGGATAGCTCGCCCACCCCCTGGATAACCCCTCCCCCCATAGACATCCCCCACTCCCATGGACAGTGCATCCGTACTCCCCTGGTTGGGGAGAAATGATTCCAAACCAAAGATCTCCATGGTACCAAAACAAATTTCTACCGATGATCATCCCAAACGATGAGAAGGGAGAACCCATCATATCCATTCTATAGAATCCATTCACAATCTCCTCCATGCTCACAAAAATAAAGGATCTCCAGTCTGATATCCACGAGATTAGTAGAATCAAAAATTGGTGGATTCTATGATCCATTAGAGATAATTTCCACAATTAAGGGAAACATGGATAAATTTGAATCATATATTATGTTGACGTAGATATAGAATAAAATAGACCCCCTAGGAAGCCAAGAATCAAAACATAAGAAAATAAAAGATAAATTCCTTAACAAAACGGAGTTGGTCTCTATAAAGGTCTCATAGCCCCAACACTTTCCTCCATGTCCAAGAAAAATTCCATTGGAATTTTCCACCAAAAACTTAGAGTGACCAAGTATGAAAATGCAATCCTTGTTAAGATAAAATGAAGAAAAATAAGGATTAAAAAGATCTGAAACCTTTTTAGCCATAAAAGACTTATTCCAGTGTACATCCCACTTAACACCTAAGTATCCCTCCTCCTAGTATAATTCATCACTTCAAACTCCACTTGATCCCTAGAAGTAACAAGATAATTGAATTTTGAAAGAATTATCTAATGATTGGATTTAATGGACTTAACAAATTTATTTGGTCACATGAAGTGATGACACCAATAAGATTTAATCCTATATAAAATAGATTGAACAAGTTGTAAAACTCCATCAAAGGGGAAAAATTATTTGACAAAACATTAATTCTTCTAAAAATTCTCTCCTACAAAACCATACAGTATATGGATCTATGATTGGAAGTAACAAGGGGAATCCCAAGGTTGAAAAGAGGAAGTGATCCTCCGTTAATAACCATAGCATCATCAAAACTATCCCAGAAATTAGATTAATTTTCATTCAAGAACATCATGGATTTTGAAAGATTAACAGTCAATCCAGAAAAGGAAGACTATAAATCTATGTCATATTTCAATATTGATAAATAATATATATTTCCAAATGATAGAAAAAAAACCATTCATAAAACAATGATGGGAGATATAAGTCTTACCAAAATTCTAATAGAACTTGAATGAGAATCAAACAGAGATTTGATACTTTAGAATGTGAAAAAAATCCTATATGAAAATCACAAAAATGAGAGGAGGTAGAGGTTCTTCTTGCCTCAAAACTCTCTTACCATGTAAATAACCTTGAAAAAACCATTTATATTCACAGAGAATATTATAGAGGAGACAAATAATTTAATCTATGAGGAGGATGTGGTTGGAAAACAAAGAAGGTCTAAATCATTCCACATGAACTCCCATATATTTATAATGATTCCAATATCTAGAAGGAAAAGTGTGTCATCCCTCACTCGATACTGCCCGCCCATCACCTTACACACACCCCACACACGTAGAAAGCCCCCCCCATTGACAGCCCCACCTGGACACCCCCATACCTTACGTGGACAGCCCACCAACCCCCTGGACACCCCATACCCTCTAGACAGCATGCCCATCCTCATGGACACCCCGACCACACCCTGGACACCCCCTACCCCACTAGATAGCCCTTCCACCCCCCCATTTACAACCCCTACCCCCCTGAATAGCTTCCCACCCCCGTGGACAGCCCACCCACCCCCCGTGGACAACCCACCCCCCGGGATATCCCGCTCACCCCTAGACACAACCACCCACCCCCTATGGACACACCCACCCCCTGTGGACACGTCGTCCACCCCCTAGACACCTCGTACTCCCCTGAACAGGCCCCACCCCCATGGATAGCCCCCCTAGACACCCTTACCCCCATGGACAGCCCACCGACCCCCTCGGGCACCCCCTACCCCATGGACATTCTAGCCACCCTCATGGACATCTCGCCCACCCCAAGGACACCCCCTCCCCCCGTGGACAACCCCCAACCTCGTGGACAACCTGTCAACGCCCTGGACACCCCCTACCCCCTGGACAGACCGACCACCCACGTGGACAGCCCACCCACCCCCTGGACACTGCGTACCCCATGGACAATCCGCCCACCCCCTAGACACCCTGTACCCCCTGGACAGCCCTAACCACCCACGTGGATAGCCCACCCACACACTGAATAGCTCGACCACCCCCGTGGACATCCCACCGACCCACTGGACACCCCTCCCCCCGTGGACAACCCCTACCCCCGTGGATAGCCCGCCCACCCCCTAGACACCCCACCCCCCGTGGATAGCCCACCCACCCATAGACACCCCTACCCCCTGGACAGCCCGAACACCCCTGTGGACAGACCTCCCCCCCCCACAACCGTGGATAGCCCGCCCACCCCCTGGACACCCCCTACCCCCCCTAGACTGCCCGACTACCCATGTGGACAACCTGCCCACCCCCTGGACACCCTGTACCCCCTGGATAGCCCCGCCCACCCCCGTGGATAGCCCCTACCCCCTGGAAAACCACCCTTCCCCCACCCCCATGGACCTCCCCGCTCACCCCCTGTACACCCCTACCCCCTGGAAAACTCTGCCACACCCGTGGACTAACCCCACCATCGTGGACATCCCCCCCAAACCCCATGGACTGCCTCTACCCCCAGGACACCACCTCACCCCCTGGACACCCCCTACCCCCTGGATAGCCCAACCCATAAGGACATCCTACCCACCCCTAGACACCACCTACCCCCCTGGACAGCCCCGCCACCCCCATGGACAGCGCTCCTACCCCCTAGACAACTCATACCCCCCTGGACAGCCCCACCACCCCAGTGGACATCTTTCCGACCCCTAGACACCACCTACCCTCCTTGGATAGCCCCACCACCCCTGTGGACAGATTGCCCACCCCCATGCACACCCCGTACACCCCTGGACAGCCCCACCACCCCGTGGACATCCCCACATCCCCCGAACACCCCATACACCCTAGATATCCCCACCACCCTTGTGGAAACCCCGCCCACCCCCTTGATACCTCGTACCCTCGTGGATAGCCCCCCCCTGTGGACAGCTTACCCACCCCCTAGACCACCCTACCCCCAGGGACAACCCCCTACCCCCCTAGACAGCCCCAACCCCATAGACAACCCCCACCCCCCTAGACAACACCCCACCACCTGAACACCCTCACCCCCACGGACAACCCTCCACCCCCTTGGATGGCCCCACCCCCCTAGACACTACCCCACCACCTGGACCCCCACCTGGATTCCCCCCACCCCTAGACCTCCCCCCACCTTGGAAAACCTCCCTCACCCAACCCCCATGACGACCCCCACCTCCTAGACATCTCGTACCCCCTTAAACAGCCCCCCCCCTGTGGACAGCCTGCCCACCCTCATCAACTCCCCCTACCCCCTTGGACACCCACCCCAACCGCCCGGATAGCCCCCCACCCCTGGAAAACCCCCTACCCCTTGACATCAATATATTATTTCACTCCTCAACACTATATCAGGCCAAAATCATTGATAAAAAATACAATCCAATCCATAAGAACATCAATGTACCCCTTTTTATTTGTTTCACAATACCAACAAAATACTCTTACACCAATATGTTTGTATCTTTTTCCACATCATTGATAATAAATACAAAGTATATCTTGGGATCTTCTCATTTAATTTGACTTCTCTTAAAAATACCATCATATCCCAATTTTACTTAGAAGTACATCCTACATCACCTTTTGAGAGAATGAATGTTTCACTAACATCTTACCTAAGAGACTTTGGTTAATATACTTTATATTTATATAGGATAACATAGAAAATAAGAGATAATTAACCAAGACATACAACATGTACATTAATAAACTCAACAAGTGATACCATTTTGAAATATCTCAAAGTAGGGGTTTTATAACAAATCCCTCATAAAGATATAGTTTACAGCCCCCTAAACACACTGATTATAAAATTCAATCATAAGACATAATATGAAATTTTATGATTTTGAATGGGGGAGATCATTATAAACCTAAAGTGCATTTATAGACCTGTGATATAGAATGATATGTATTCTGTATTTTGAACTCTGTCTTAATCTGCTGGTAAATGTATACTCCTTCAAGAAAAATTGTAGGCACATGGAAGCTGCTTGCTTCTGGACAAATTACAGGCTCTATACCAACAGTTTCCAAAAATATTGGTATAGAATTGAATAAACCACTCTTTACCAATGGTTTACAACCATTGGTAAATGTCTTAGTTTGACCTTTACCAATGGTTTTTGAAACCGTTGGTAAAGGCATAGTACTATCAATCTTTTGCAATGGTTTTCGTAAACTGTTGGTAAAGATCTATTGAAACGGGGTTGAGACCATTGGGAAAGATAATACGATTTCTGGTGTATTTTCTTAATGGTTACTTGATACCTCGTTGGAATAAGCCTATCTCCATGGATTGATTGCCAATGGTTGGCTAAACCATTGGTATAAGTGTTACCAACAATTATGTAGGCTTTACAAATGGTTTAAACCCATTGGTATATACTAAATTTCCAGTAGTGTATAGGGTCTAAAAATTCATTTATTTCCAATAAATTTTACGGTGAATTTGAAATATCACCTCAATAAATCAGACTAGAACAAGTTGTTAAAACCCCAGGGGAAACATTACAGCAAAGAGGAATTACAATAATATTTCTATTGAGGCATGTGGAAAGTCCATACCTGGAAAATGTGTTTTTTTCTTATTAGAGTTTTATATCTTTCTGGGCATGTATTTCGTTTCTGTTTATCATGCTAATACTGATTATATATCGAAAGATATTGTTTTCTTGAAATATTTTAAGTTTATATACAAGAATGAACCAATAAAACTGATAACATATAAAGAAATTGAGAAACTATTAAAATATGGAAATGAAATTTATATTGATCATATTCTTGAAAACAAGGGAACTATTTAGAGTAATGATGTTGGAGTGGTAAATGAATACCTTGATGATTTTTCTGATGAGTTACCCATTATTATACCTGATCGGTAAGTTTAATTCACAATTGACTTACCTATTAATAGTAATACATTTTCAAAAACCCTTTATTCAATGGATCAAATGTAACTTCTTGAATTGAAAAATTAGTTGCAGGAGTTACTTAATTAAGGCTTCATTCGTCCTAGCACTTCACCTTAGAAAACTTTGGTTTTTTCTTTAAAAATAAATATAGTTCAAAGAAACTTTGCATTGATTATAGATCCATGAATAAAATCATTATTAGAAACAAGTATACTTTGCCTTATATAGAGGACTTTTTTAATCAGCTCCAGGGAGCACAATATTTTTCAAATGATGAATTGAGGTCAAGGTATCATCAGTTTAATGTAATTGAAGAAGACATATCGAAGACCGCATTCTGTACTAGATATGGGAATTGTGAATTTTTTTCATGCCATTTGGGTTAACTAATGAACCAACTATATTCATGGATCTTATAATTAGAATATTTCATGAATTCTTGGATATGTTTTTGGTTGTTTTTATTGATGAAAATCTAGTATTTTATAAAAGTAAAGAGTAGCATGAAAAGATCTAAGGGTTGTTTTGAAAACCTCTAAAGAAAAGAAACTATATTGAAAATTCCAAAGGTGTGAATTTTTGTTGCAACTGATTTATTATCTAGGGCATATTATATATAAGGATGGAATAATAATTTATCCTTCCAAAACAACGGTGTTTGATGAATGACCAAAACCTAAAAATGTTACAAATAATTGTAGTTTTCCAGAATTAGTAGGTTATTACAGATGATTTTTTATAAAGTTTCTATGGTTATCTGTCTCACAGACTAAGTTAACTCCAAAAGGGGTTAAATTTGTTTAGATAGAAGAAAGTGATGTTTGTTTTCAGGAACTGAAGAAGAGATTGGGGAATGCTCCAGTTTTGTCCATGCCTTCCAGAAATGCTGAGTTTTTCAGCTACAATGATTCTTCTTTGAAGAGACTTGGTTTTGTTTTGAGGCATAGTGATTAGGTAATTTCTTATGATTCAAGAAAACTAAAACTAGATGAGTTAATTTATCCCAAACATGATTTGGATTTAGCACCTATGTTTTTTTCTTTCAAAATTTCCAGGCATCATTTATACGGAGCCAAATGTGAAATATATAATGACCATAAAATATTGAAGTATATATTCACTCAAAAGGAACTAGACAAGAGGTATAGAAGATGTCTTGAATTGATAAATGATTATTATTTCACAAAAAATTACCATCCAGGAAAAGAAAAAAAAAGTAGAGGATACCTTGAGTCGAATATATCATGCATCATTAAACATGTTACGATTAGAACAAGACCCCTTGATTAATGATTTGATGAATTTTGACATGGATGTTGTCTGTTTAGGAAATTCCCCTATTTTGTTTCAGGTTTCATTATAGGTATATTTTATAGACAGAACTAAGAAATCATAGAAAGCGGATGAGGAGCTAAAAAATGCAGAATTGATTAAAATGGGTAAGTTTCTAGAATTTAACATTGATAAAGATTGTGTTTTGAGCTTTGGAAAAAAACATCAGTGACTTGTGATTCTCTTCTAAATAAAGAGTTCTTGTGAGAAGCTTATAGTTATCTATTTTCAGATCATCTTATCAGCACAAGGATGTACAACGAACTTCTGTATTATTACTGGGGGGATGGAATAAAAATAGATATTAAAAATTTTACCATGAAATGTTTTACATGTAAATAGGTTAAATAAGAGTGACAGTTACCAAATGGGATGCTTTATCCTTTACAAGATCTATAGTGGAATGGGGAAAATATATCTGTGGACTTCATTGTGGGGATACCAAATACTTCTCAAGGTAACAATACAATCTGGGTTATTGTTTATTGAATAACTAAATTTTTAATTTCCTTCATATTCGAGATATAATGTATTGGGACCATCTTTATCGACTATACATATAAATCCCCAGCATTAAACATAACATAATCTTTAGTGAAGTCAAGAATTCACATTGGGGTTCTTTTCAGGTTTATATTTTTAGACAATTAGGCCATAAATATTACATTACATTAAAAAAAAATTCAAAGTAGACACTTCTACTCAGTATCCATTTTTTATAAAATTAAAACACTAAAAAAGTAACATGTCTAGTACCATGTTTTAGACAACATGACTTTCCCTTGATCCCATACTTGACCCTCTCCATCTTTAAGTCCTGTAAAAAACTTTTCCAAACATGAGATAAGCATAAAAAGCTCAGTAAGTGTTAAAAAATAAGGAAAGGAAAAATTATCCCATCAATAAATAAAAATCAATGAAACAACACTTTTCAATCATAACATACCTCATGAAATCATAAGATTTAGTAATAACACACAGAAATCATAAATCATAAAGGTAACTTATGGAATCCATATCATACTCACATTGTAGCTGTCACATCTACGTAGGGAGTTGAATTTGGAATACCCATCCTAGTATATTCCCTAAATCTATTAGGAGAAACATTCACGTTTACCTCTATCATGTTACCCAATGAATTGGAGAGCTATCTTGGGCTCACCAACCTTAGGATTATCATGGAACCACCCATATTCGTAAACAATTCCACAGAACCATAACATAGTCATATAACATAAAACAATAATAAAGGAAATATAACATTTCCCCATTGCTCTCACAATATATTATTTCAATATATTGACATAATCAATTCTTTATCAAACCATTTTCAAAACCAAAAAAATTTAAAATAGTATATGGTATTTATTCTCCTTTTAAAAACATTATGGCTTGTTAAGGAATCCCGGGATCAAATAATACTCTTGGAGGCAGAAAGGTCGTTGTAACCGCTTACATTAAAATGTAACATTCATTTATGTTTTCTAGTAAAATACCTCATAAAAAATTATTCCCTTTGAAATGAAATGTAATGTCAAATGTTTTTATAATCTGTATAAAATAACGTCGTGTATAAAACAAAATATTACTCAATGAAAGGAGATTGAGATGAAGTCACTTATAAAAACGGTATCCTTAGATTAAGGATAAATCAATTACATAATAATGTGTAAAAAATATAAATACACTAAATATGATTGGATATTCAGTGTAAATAAATCAGAGGTCCTTCATGCATGTTATTTTTAAGGAAAAACTAATGACTTGGATGTTTCACTCAATGAATGGAAATTGAGTTAAAATTACTCTTACTATATTCATAATGATGACTTGAGAATTTATCAATGGAGTGATTATGTGTATCAAAATTATATACACACAAAGGGGAGTGGAAATTACAACATATATAAATAAACAGTGATTTCACACATTATCATTGCATCACATAATTATGAATTTGAAGATTAACCTT
This sequence comes from Viscum album, assembly GCA_963277665.1. NCBI lineage: Eukaryota > Viridiplantae > Streptophyta > Magnoliopsida > Santalales > Viscaceae > Viscum > Viscum album. Next base: position 340,174,310 of record OY728131.1, read on the forward strand.
GGGAATGGAAATTGGGTTAAAAAGTTCCCTTATCGATTTCGTAACTTAGGAAACATACCCCGCATGAAAGAAGGATCATAAAATGAATATTTAAATACCAATAAATTAACGTATATTACATAAATAATAAAATCATGGGTAGTACATACATGAAAAAAATGAAATAGTGACAAATATAGTAGGAATCTCATGGGAATAAAAAGTCAGATGAAAACCCCTTACCACGTTGAAATCAATCAAGTCATATGAAAAAAAGTTAATAACCACCTAATTAATCACAGAATACCATGAATATAGAGATAATAATTATAATATATATCAAATGGTAGTAGATAGTACACCAAATAAAATAAATAAGTGGTGAATAATGGAAATCTCATGGAATTAAAAGTGAGATAAAAAACCCCGTTACCATATTGTAATCAATCGACTCCTATGATAAAAAGTTAATAACCACCAAATTAATCATAGAATACCATGAATATAAATAGATTCAATATAATATATATCAAATTCCAGTACACAATACAGCACATGCAACAAATAAGTGGCGAACAATGGAAATCTCACGGAATTAAAAGTGAGATAAGAAACCCCTTACCACGTTGCAATCGATCGACTTGTATGAACTAAAGTTAATAACCACCAAATGAATCACATAATAGCATGAATATAAATATAATCATGATAATATATATCAAATTGTAGTACACAATACACCACATGCAATAATTAAGTGGCTAACAATGGAAATCTCACTGAATTAGAAGTGAGATAAGAAACCCCTTACCTCATGTCCGACATGACCCGTTCGTTCTTTAATCTCAAAAAAAATAAACTAAAGTTAATTTCTACTTTCTTAATAACATTTTCAAGTTTATTATTCGTTTTTTATCAATTATTACCTCGTTATATAAATTATGTAATCATTTAAGTTAATAATACTCATTTTGTCGATATTTGGTACTTGAATCCAAAATGAACTTCTTATAATTACAAGTGGTTCATGTGGAAAAACGTCCATTATCTCTATAATGATATTCTTGATTTAGATATCATATATATCATATATACCCAGTATATATATTTATTTATAATAGTACATAACATTTGGAGATAAGAAATGAAATTCACCATTCATGGTGATGGTAAGCCGTACATACGCATGAACGCTACTTTCATTTCTATTTTGTATTTTAATGGAATGACCATATATTGATACATAGGTCTATTATAATTCTAGTATAATATCATATATAATTTCATGAACTCCATCCTTTATATGTCCCACGTATGGAATCAACGACTCATATCACTTTGAGGGGGCGGTAGTCCGCACTTCCTCAAATGAAATTATCGCATTTACCCACCATGGAAGCCATAAAGGTATTTTATAAATGAAAATTAAAGAAGAATTGAAACAATATAAATATAATTTATATCACATGTAAATACATTTCCATCTTAATTTCCACTCTAAGAGGTGGTAGGAAAAGATTGAACAATCATCTTTTCGTGAGGTAGTAATTCACCGTCCACAGAAATAGTATGTTCTTCACCCATTATATAGAGGTGTGTGTAAGTTTAGTTCGAATTATTCTCATAAAAAACCTTGTATATTTAGGATACTAGTTTTTTTAATTAATTAAAGGAATAAAAATAGTTTAGAGGGCTATAGAAGTAAAATAAAACAAAAGATCTTAAGAGAAGACGTTACCTTTAAATCAGGTAACACCCATTGGTTAGAACCAAATGGATTTCTTGAAGTGTCTTAGGCCAATGTAAGTCTTCTAGGAGGAAGATAGGGATATTAATAGATTATTTGGGAAGAGGTTTCACGAGCTAGGTGGCTTGAGAGGTGCGAGTAATGGGTTAGAGGTGAGGGATTTTTATAAGGGGAGGATGTGATCTTTAGGAATGTTTGATAATATTTTCTTTATATAATTATTTTTGGTTTCTAAAGGTCCTAAACTCATTAAAGTAGAAGATACAATGGCTCATGTTCGAAATAAATTCATTCTAGAAGAATTAGATAGGTTTTGGATTTTGTTTTAATCTTTATAATCTTATTTATTGAAACCATTCATTAATGATGTAAGCATTTCATCAATTTTGGGTCATAAATAAGTTTATTTATATGATGTCTAAAAGTTATAAAAAACTATACCATGATATAGTAAATATTATTAGATTTCAATTTAATATTTATAGTCTAAGAGATAACACTACTGGAAAATGGGTCTATACCCACGGTTCTGCAGAAAACCGTGGGTATAGACCCCCCCTATACCCACGGTTCTGGAAACCGTGGGTATAGGTCCCCTATACCCACGGTTCTTGGAAAAACCGTGGGTATAGGTTTTTTTTGAAGACCTATACCCACGGTTTTGGAAAAACCGTGGGTAAAGGTGTCGATCTACAGACCTATACCCACGGTTTTTTGAAAACCATGGGTATAGGGGGTATTTTTTTCATAGACCTATACCCACGGTTTTGAAAAACCGTGGGTATATTGTTCCCGCGTTATGGCGGGAACAAAAAATTCCGCGGGATGGGAAATGTTTTTGGTGACTAATATGAATAATATAAATATAAGTAAAGAGATGTACATATATTAACAAATAAAATTGTTAGTTCGGTTGGTTGCTGTCATATTCAAGGTATATAAGAGGCACCGGTTCGATTCACGCGAGATTCATTTTTTGAATACTAATAGAGAATATTAATATATAAAGCCTGATATATGTACATGTTTCCGATAAAATATATAGGTTGGGTGGTCTGCTCAAGGCGCCGCTTCTGTCCGTCCTAGTGTTAAGCGCAGTTTCGAATTCCGGAAGATTCTTTTTTTGAATTTAAATAAATAGTATTAATATATATAAAAACATATATGAAAACATAATAGTTAAATAACCCAGCGTAGTTGGTCATTCTTCAGGCGCGGTTGGGATGCATTTCGTGAGGCGCGGGTTCGAAACCCCGCGGCATCCATTTTTGAATATGCGGCGTTAATATATATTAATATATATCTAAAAATATATGTATAATTAACAGATTTAATTAAGAGCTCGGTTGGTTAGTTGCGGGGCGTGGTTTCGGTGCATTGCGGGAGGCGCGAGTTCAAATCCCGCTGGACCCGATTTTTTGAAAAGAATTGAATTCCCCACGGTTTTCAAACTGTGGGGTATGTGATTGCCACGCTGTACAACGTGGTGCTGGTGTGTGGCACACCTATACCCACGGTTTGGGGAAACCGTGGGTATAGGTCAAGACCCCTATACCGACGCCATTCCAGCCCACGGTTCCCAAAACCGTGGGTATAGCCTATACCCACGGTTTTGGGGGCTATACCCACGGGTTTGAACCGTGGGTATAGCCCGTTTTTCCAGTAGTGTAACTTATATAACCCCATGTAATATTTCATTTACTAAAAGATATATGTTTATGTCATTTTTGTCTTTACATTAAATTAATTTATATAAAGAGTCATTATCACTCTTAAGTGGCTCCATGGGGACCCCAAATCGACCCAAGGATTCCCATGGTCGGACTTGTATCAACCAACGGGATTAGAACACATTTTATTGTAATTTAATAATATTATAATATTATTTTTTGTACGTTAGTTATCAGATTTCCATTTTAACCATGGTAAATCAAATATTTACTGAAGTAAATATTTAAAATGTTTAAAAATAAAAGATACCTATTTACATAATTTGGACATCCTGATTCAAAATATAGAATAAATTTTTCGGAATTCAAAACACAAAAGTGGCATAAATTATTTAAAAATTAATTCCCGATGTCAAAACAATAAGGGTGTTTTTAAATAATAATAAAAATCAAAAGATTGACAGTTTTTTATGTCCAATTTCAAAGTGAAATTACATCCAATGACCAAAATTGGATTAAATTGTAAAAAAAATAATATAAGAAAACATTAAAACAAATGAAAACATAATATAATATTATTAATAAAATAGAATCAAAGGTAGTTTTGACTTAAAATACTGTATTTTCATCATTCAATAAAAAATGATCAATGTCAGAAAAATACGAAAAGTTCATCCAAAAAAAATTTGATGTCCCAATTCGAAAGAAGAATATTATTTTGTAATATAAAACATATAAAATTGATAAAACGTATATTTAAAAAGGGTTCTCGATCAAAAGGTGTTAAAATGACTTTTTAAAGAATATTAGAGTATTTATTGTTAAAATCATATTTTCTTATTTTAAGCCTCTAAAATTTATTAGATAAATGTAAGAACATTTAAGAAACATATTTCATAATAATATGGTTATTTTTGTTAATTCCCTCTAATACAACTACTAGGATTTAATAACCATTTAAAATAATAATATTATATTATTATTATTCAGTATAACTCAATGTTGTGTGCAATGTATGATTTTAAAGAAACTCATTGTTGTGTATTGGGTAAGCCATCGAAAAAAGAATCCCATTTAAAGTAATATTATTATTTAATTCAAAAGCATTAGTAAATATGAAAATTTTATTTTCTTTATTTACCTAGGATGTTACATCATTCCCCCCTTCTGGGAATTGTATCCTCGTAATTTTAAAATTTGGATTAGATACTTCTTTAAAAGTCCCACATCGAAAAAAGAGTCAATAAAAATATCACTTTAAAATAACGAAAGATAAGTAAAAAGGTCACCAAAGAAAAAAATACTATGATTCCATGAAAACATGGATATATAAGAGAAATTAACTATCATAGATTAATAGAGAGTGATAGAGAACTTGTTCATGGAATGTTAACCACCATAATACCATAAATTTGTGATTGGGTAAAAGTATGATGATAAAAGAGAGCTTACAACATTTTTTTCTTCAAGATTCTTTTCATAGAGTTGAAGAATTTTATTAATAACTAGACTTAAGATCATAAGGAAATATACTTACCTATCATGTAAAGGGTCATCCTTTAATAAAATTTTACAAAAAAACTCATCTTTTCTCCAAACGGTAAGTATTCAAGATGACTTGGTCACACCTGAAGTGCTAGAATCAACTTTTAGAGTATCACATAATCTAAAAATGATGAACTATATATTTCCCCTATATTTAGACATCAACCAAAACTAAAATTGTTTAGTACAAGATCAGATATTCCCTAAAAAGAAAATCCTTTATAAATAGAAAATACTACTCTTAATCCCCAAAATTCGAAAAATAGTACCAAAAATTCGGCAAAGACCATTCAATAAACAAATGTCCTTAAAATTTTATAAAATAATAAAAACTAATATTGAAACCCAAAACTCAGAAGGATTTAATCACATAGTCTTCTTTAGATAATCTTAAAATTTATCTCCAAATAAAATCGACTACTCTTAAAGTCACATACTGAAGTGTAATTAACCAGATCACATATTCTCAATGATAGGTTAATCATTTCCATAAATAACCCAAATCTCCATATGTCCGTAATAAAAACATATATTCTTCCAAAATAAAATTCCATCATTACTCATCAAAATAAAAGATAATTATTCCTTGAATAACATTTTCGTATATCAAACTGTAGGGTTACACATACTTTAAAAAGTCTTCCAATGTAATCCCATCATCAAAAGAGCCTTAATACTTTTAAGCATTTCATTGTCTTAAAATCTACAGTAACTCTGGAATCCCTTATATATTGACTTCTTACTCATTCAACGTTCTTCATGATCCATTAACCATTATTTACCAACTTATTCTGATATACATATTTCCTACAAACAAAATCATGAATCATATACTAAGATTCAATAATATCAAAATATTTGTTAAGAAATAATTCATACCTTTCATTGGTCATTGTCAGTTTTTTCATCCTCAATCGGAATGAAATTAGGTATTGGTAAACATATATTTGTAAGATCCTAGTGATACCATTCCGGAAACTTCTTCATAGGTCATCTGTGTGTATAATTTCTAAGCACACCACATTCAAAACATTCAATTGATCCCTACTAAAGAACATTTTTCCCTTTCATAGAGTCAACTAGATGCTTCCTTTTTTCATGGAAGGTTATTTCTTTATGACCATCACTACCAAATCTATAGCATCTTCTCTACCCATTGAAGCATTTTCCAAAGTGTTTCTTTCCACGCCCTTGACACATAGGTTTTTGAATATACTTTCCTTTATGATTATTACCAGAATATCCGTAGGGTTTTTTTCCTTCATATATGATTCTTTATAAAAATCTCTAAAGCTTAGGTGGTCGATCATGACTCTAGATAGTTGGTTGAGAATAACCACAATAGTTCTCATTGCATCTCCCATTTCATTCCATTTCTTATTAAAAAAACTATCACAATTTTATTCCATCCATATTAATTTGGTGCCTGATCGATCCATCCATTGACTAAAACTAAATAGGTCAGTGTGATTATATCATTAAAATCACAATATACTATCTTATGGGGAGGTTAAACACTAAAACATACTTGTTAATTTTATCTTGAACTCAGTCGATTTATCTAAAAAACTATGACTCTTTCCAATATGCTAACCATTATGGTTATGTCTGTTATTTCAAAATAACACCCTAACCTTTAATGTTAACTAAAACTACCTTTGATACAAACTATAAAGCCCCAGCCTTAAATATTACATAATCATGAGTGAAGTCAATAATTCACATTGAGGATATTTTCAGGTTTACAGTTTTGGAGAATTAAGGCATAACTATTACATTACATTAAAAAAATTATAAACTAGACACCTCTATTCCGTATCCATTTTTTATAAAATAAAAACTCTAAAAAAATTACATGTCTTTTTCCATGTTTAGATAGCATGAATTTTCCATGATCCCATCCTTTACTCTGTTCATCTTTACGTCCCATGAAAAACATTTCAATACATGGGGTGAGCATAAAAAGCTCATAAAAGGGTTATATAATAAGTAAAGGAAACATTAAATAATCAATAAATACAAATTAATGAATAAATACTTTTCAATCATAACATACCTCATGAAATAATAAGATTTATGAATAACACACAGAAATCATAAATCATAAAGGTTACTGATGGAATCCATATCATACTTACATTGTAGCTATCAAAGTTACGTATAATACCCATCATAGTATATTACATAAATATCTTAGGAGAAAAATTCATGTTTATCTATGTCATGTTACCCAATGCATTGGAGAGCTATCTCGGGCTCACCCGCCCTAGGTTTATCATGGAACCACCTGTATTCGTCAATAACGTTGAAGGACCATAACATAGTCATAACACATAATACAAGAATAAAATAAAGATAACATTTCCAAATTGCTCTCACAATATATTATTTCAAGATATTGAAATAATAAATTATTTATCAAACCATTTTCAAAACCAAAATATGTTAAATATTATAAGGCATTTATTTTCCTTTAAAAATATTACGGCTTGTTAACTAAACCACAGATCAAATAATAATCGCTGTGGTGGAAAGGTCGTTGTCACAAATTATGTTAAAAAGTAACATTATTTTATGTTCTTTAGTAAAACACCTCATAGAAAAAGATTACCTTTGAAATGAAATGAAAATTCAAAGGTGTTTATACTCTCTATAAAATAATGTTGGGTATAATACAAAATATGCCTCAATGAAAGGATATTGAGACAAAGTCTCTTATAAAAATTGTATCCTTAGGTTAAGGATTAATCAATTATATAATAATGCATGAAAAATATAAATACACTCAATATTATTGGAAATTTACTATAAATAAATCAGAGGACATTCACACATGTTCTTTTTAAGACAAAACCAATGACTTGGTTGTTTAACTCAATGAATGGAAATTGATTTTAAATTACTCTTATTATGTTCATATCGATGACTTGAGAATTTCTCAATGGAGTGATTATGTGTATCAAAAGAATATACACGTAAAGGGGAGTGTAACTTACCACATAAATAAATAAATAGTGATTCAACACATAATCATTGCATGACATAATTATGAATTATAAGAATAACCAAATGAATGGAAATTGGGGTAAAAAGATCCCTTACTAATTTGGTAACATTGGAAACACACACCATAATAAAAAAGTATCATACAATGAATATGAAAATATACATAAATTAAAGTAAATTACATGAATAATACAATCATGGGCAGTACATACACCACACAAAAGTAAATAGTTGCAAATATAGCATGAATCTCACTGGAATAAAAAGTGAGATGAAAACGCCTTACCACGTTGAAATCAATTGAGTTGTATGAAAAGAATTTGATAAACACCAAATAAATCACTAAATACCATGAATATAATGAGAATAATGGTAATATATATCAAATTTTAGTACATAATACACCAAATGCAATAAATAAGTGGCGAACAATGGAAATCTCATGGAATTAAATGTGAGACAGGAAACCCCTTACCACGTTTTAATCAATCTAATCGTATGAAAAAAATTTAATAACCACCAAATAAATCACAGAATACCATGAATATAAAGTCAATAATGATAATATATATATAATTTCATTACATAATACACCACATGCAATAAATAAGTGGCGAACAATTGAAATCTCACAGAATTAAAAGTGAGATAAGAAACCCCTTACGGCGTTGTAATCAATCGACTCGTATGAAAAAAAGGTAATAACCACTAAATGAATAACAAAATACCATTAATATAATGATAATCATGATAATATATATCAAATTTCAGTATACAATACACCACATGAAATAAATAAGTAGCAAACAATGGAAATGTCCCGGAATTAAGTGTGAGATAAGAAACCCCTTACCCCATGTCCGACTTGACCCGTTCGTTCTTTAATCTCCTAAATAATAAAATAAGGTAAATTTATACTTGATTTATAACATTTTTCTTATTTTTTATTTATTTTATATAACTTATTACCATGTTTTAAATATTATTTAATCATTTAAGTTAATAATGGTTTTTTTGTCAATATTTGGTACTTGAGTCAAAAATGAACTTCTTATAATTACAAGTTGTTCATGTGGTCAAAGGTACATTACCAGAAGAATGATATTAATGATTTAGATATCATATATATCATATATATCTAGTATATATATATGTAATTATAATAGTACATAACATTTGGAGATTATAAATGAAATGCACTGTTCATAGAGACAGTAAGCCATACGCAAGAATGAACGCTACTTACATTTCCATTTCATATTTTAATGGAATTAAACATAATGATACATAGTAATATTATAAATCCAGTATAATATAATATATAATTTCATTATATCCATCCTTTATATGTCCCATGTATGGCATGAACGAGTCATATCACTTTGAGGGGTGGTAGTCCGCACTTACTGAAATGAAATTATCATATTTAACCACTATGGAAACCATAAAGGTATTCAATAAATGAAAAATAAAGAAACATAAAAAAAATATAAATATAATATATATAACATATAAATACATTTCTATCCTAATGGACACCGTAAGAGGTGGTAGGAGAAGATTGAACAATCATCATTTTGTGAGGGAGAAGTTCACCGTCCACAGAAACAATATGTTATTTACCTATTAGATGGAGGTGTGTGTATGTTTAGTAAGAATAATTCTCATAAAAACAACCTAGTATATTGAGAATATTGGTTTTGTTTTAAATAAAATGAATAAAAATAGTTTAGGGGTTAGAAAAGTAAAATAAAACAAAATAACTTAAGAGAAGACGTTACCTTTAAATCCAGGAACTCCCATTGGTTTGAACTGAAAGGATTTCTTAAAATGTATTCTAACTAAGGTAAGGATTATAAGTGGAAAAGAGGGATATTGAGAGATTATTTGGGAAGATTATTGGAAAACCAAGTGGCTTGAGAGGTGTGAGTAATGGGTTAGAGGTGAGGGATTTTTATAAGGGGAAGGATGGGCTCTTTAGAAAAGTTTGAAAATATTATTTTATTATATAAATATTTTAGGTTTCTAAAGGTCAAAAACTCATTAAAGTAAAACATAAGATGACTCTGGTTCTAAATAAAATCATAAAATAAAAATTGTAATGGTTTTGGATATTTTTTTAATATTTATAATCTTATTTATTTAAATCATTCATTAATGAGGTAAGCATTGCATCATTATTGTGTCATAATTAAGTTTATTTATATGATGTCTAAAATTTATATAAAAAATACCATGATCTTGGATTTTTTTTTATTTCAAATAAATATTTATATTCTAAGAGATAACTTATATAACCCCATTTAGTAATTGATTTACTAAAAGATATATGTTTATGTTATTTTTGTCATTACATTAAATTAATTAATATAAAGTGTCATTATCACTCTTAAGTGGCTTTATGGGGTCCCAAAATCGACCCAAGGATTACCAAGGTCGGACATGTATAACCCAATAGGATTATGACACATGTTAAAGGGAATTTAATATTATGATAATATTGTTTTGTTACCCTTATTTACCCGATTTAACCTTTAATCATGGTAAATTAAATATTTTCTAAGAAAATATTTAAAATGTTTAAAAATAAAATTTACCTATTTACACAATTTGTAACTCATGATTCAAAATATGGATTCCATTTTTCAAAATTTAAAACACATAAGTTTCATCAATTAATTTGAAATTAATTCCCACTGTAAAAACAAAAGGCGTGTTTTTAAGAAATAATAAACTTTAAAAGATTAAAACTTTTTTGTGTGCAATTTCAAAATGAAATTACATCCAATGAAAAAAATTGGATTATATGGTAAAAAAATATAATTACACTTTAAAACCAATTAAGAATATAATCTAACCTTATAGATAAATTATATTAGAAGGTAGTTTTGAATTAAAATACAGTATTTTCACTATTCTTTAAAAATGAACATTATCATACAAATACCAAAATATCATCTAAAGTAAATTTTGATTTCCTGATTATAAAGAAGAATATTATTTTGTCAAATATAACATATAAAAGTAAAAAAACTAGATTTAAAAAGGGTTCTCCATCAAAAGGTTGTAAAACTAACATTTATTGAATATAAGAGTATTGATGCTTAAAATCGGATTCTTTCTTTTTTAATCCTCAAAAAGTTATTGGATGAAGGTAAAAACATTAAGAAACATACTTAATCATAATATTGTTAGTTCTTGTAATTCCTTCCAATACAACTTATAGTATTTAACTACCATTTAAAATAATAATGTTATATTATTATTTTTTCAATATAACTAAATGTTGTGGGCAACATATGATTTCAATGAAACCCATTGTTTCATATCGGGTATGCCATTGAACATAGAATCCCCATTAAAGTAAAATTAATATTTAATTCACGAATTTTAGTAAATACGAAAATATTATATTCTTTATTTATCTAGGATGTTACAATACCTAAAATAGATTGTAAGGTTACTTGGGTTTCATATTTCCATTGTATTTTACCACAATCCTAGGTTAACATAAAACTTTGGTAAAGGTCTTAAGATGTCATTGAGAGTAGAATTAATTTTTAGTACAACTTATCATTCTCAATCAGATGGGTAGTCAGAACGGACGATTTAGAATTTGGAGGATATTCTATGATCTTGTTCAATAGATTACCAGGGAAGTTGGGATCAACATATTTATTTATTAGAATTTTCATATAATAATATTTTTCATTTGAGTACATAGATGACACCTTTTTAGGAATTATATGTGAAACTCTGTCGAACTCTATCATTTTGGGATGAAGTCGGGGAAAGGAAATTAATGGGAATAAAATTATTAGAGGAAGTGGCTAAGAAAGTGAAGATGCTCCAAATACACATTAGGACATTTCAGAGCTGTCCAAAAAGTTATGCAGATAACAGGAGGAATGAATTTTCCTTCAAGGTAGGTGATTATGTTTTTCGTTGAATCTCACAATGGAAAAGTGTTATGTGTTTTGGTAAGAAAGAAATGCTAAGCCCACGGTTCATTGGACCTTATGAAATCCATGTGAAAGTTGGACGAGTGGCCTACCGAGTAGCTTTTCCTTTATGTTTATATCAGGTACACAATTTTTTTTGTGTTTTTATATTGATAATGTATGTTCCAAATTCATATCATGTTTTGAGTCCAGAAGCAGTTCAGTTGGAAGATATCATTTCTTTTGAGGAGAAACCTGTTCATATTTTTGATCGAAGAGAACAAGTATTGTGGAATAAGTTACTCCACTAGGTAAAGGTTTTGCAGAGAAAACACATGGTTGAAGAGAAAACATGGTAATATATAAATTCTATGAGAGAAATGTACCTTCACATGTTTAATAATTAAATAAAAAAATTTGTGAAGACATAATTTCCAGAAGGTGTGGAGAATGTTACAACCAAAGGATTTTAAAATAAATTGTGATGAATGAAACCCTAAATCTCTACATAATGAAACATTTTTTGGATATATTTATAAACTATTCATTAAACATTATTTTCCTACTTCTATTATTTGGATTTTGAAAAACAGATATCTACAGATGTGATCAATAAATTATTTCGATTTTTAAAGAGCCATCTTGATTTTTTGTGAATAGTAACATACCCTTATGTATAGTAATATGAATATTAATATATCCCTTATGAAAATTAAATCATATTATTATTTAATTGTCTTAAGGTTATAAGATAATGATATCTTGATTAATATTTCAAGGTGATATAAAATCAGTTATAGTTTTAAAATTATTATTTTTTGGAATTAAATATGTTTTTATTTAAAAATTAAATTAATCATATTTAGAAAATTATTTTCATAAAATGGAGGTAATTTTTAAATTCTACATGTCAAAAAATGGTTAGGGTTGATTTTTGGGATTTTTCTGAAATTATTTAATTTTTGATGATTAGTAAAATGCTCTAATATACTGTATATATACATTGTCAATTAAATACACGATTAATAGAATCATTGATGACGTAAGAACTCTTGGTTAAAACTAATATTATATCTTTAGTATTTAGGGTCACATGAATCAATATTATTCATAGTATGGAGAGAAAATATTAAACTAATGATCAAAATAATGGAAACCCCTCCTCTCCTACACTATAAATACCACCCTCACCCCCTCTTCCTCTCACACCTCTCAAGATTTTATCATTGTCTAAATTTTACCAAATAACCTTCCCAGGTCCCTAAACCACGTCCAAGTCCTACAAGTCTCATAAAAAGGCCAAAAACAAAGGTCTTAAAGAGGATCTCAAGGATAAGATATAAAGAGGTAAGAATCCTCTTTAATTTTCTTGTGTTTTGTTTTCAATTCCTTTTCTTATCATATACACCATTCCCATAAACTTATACAAGAGGAAATAATGCTACAGAATCATATATATTATATGTTGTTTCATGTTTATGGAAAAAAATTATCATCATTTTCCCTCTCCTATTACTGTTATTCTAAAAATAAAAACATGGTGCGTGATATGCCGATTTACCAAAATGGTGGAGGATGTGTTTTCATTTTCAAGTATATCCATAAAAACTATATATAAAACCATTTTAATGGTTGAAACATAATTTAAGGTGTATTTTATATCCTGTTTCATGTTATGATGTTAACATATATACATAATATTATGTTATATAATGAAACTAGTTCGTGATTATCAAAGAACCACAAAATGATCCAGACGAATATCACAAATGATTTATCTAATGATTCATCCTCATACCATATAACCAAAATTATTTATGGAATAATTTAATATTATGGAAACATATTAATTCCATCTAATTCGACTTCTAGAGTTTTCCTTCTTTTTGACAAGGAAAACATTTATGAACCGACATTGGAAATCATGTAAAGAACGCACCCGAAACAATGAAAAAAACAAAATATTATTAACTAATAGGTGGAATGATTTTATAAAATTATCATATGAGGTTTAATAAAAAAAATTAGTTTCTATATAATATTACTAACACTATTTTAACCATTATATATGAGGTTTAATCATGTTTCAAGTAAGAAAAACCTGATGTAAGTGAATTGTTAACCAAATTTCTATTCTTTGGGTTAACTTTTAGCTTCATTAATTATGTGATACAAAGATTATTTATCTACTTAATTTATCTTATATTGTAATGTATTGTGTTAATTTAAAATTTATACACATAATAATTTCATTATATTAATTCTCAATACAATTATATGTTTTTTGTAAGGGAATTTCTTTTAAAAATCCTCTTTTAAAATTCTATTTTACAAAATTCAAAATGAATGTTTTTACGCAAGTATTATTGTTTAATTAATATGATGTGATTCATGATAATTTTTTATGATTATGTGTGGGACCTATATCTCCCTCCAATTCATTGGTTATGTGTAATATGGAGGTCAGCGGTATGGTTACTCCAAGTGTAACTATGATGGTTAAACTATAAGGTAGTTGTTAGGGTTTCATTGTAAGGTAGCCGTGAGGGTTAAAAATCATAAGGTAGTAATGAGGGTTTAAAAATTAATTAAATAATTCCATAAGATTCCCTTATTATATAATTATCCTTTCTATGATTTTTTTAAATCTCATGTTCCACAATGTTAGTATACGATTCTTTATCAGTGAGAAGTACATCTTTGTGAAAATGATTCCATATTTTTATAAGCATTAATGGATTAATTGTTTATTTACTTCTTTTTATATCCCTTAGTGAGATTTTTATAATCATATAATGTATTTAGATTCTATCCATAGTTTATAATCATGTGTAAGAGAAAAAAGGAAGTCAAGTTAAATGTTATGATGATTTTTCAATGAAATCATGTTGTAGTTTTGTGTGTAAAATTTTATGTTTTGGTTGAAATGGATACTATTTTAATGGTAACCACTTTGTATGATTATGGTATGAGATGTATGAGTTTTTCCCTAACATTATAAAACTATAAACTGAAAATATCTTAGGTAATGTAAGGAAGCTAAATATAGTGGAAATAACTAAAATATGAAATGTTTAAGGCCGAGGTCTTATACCTTGCGTATTTATCATGGTTCCATCATATATAGAATTTAATTAAAGATATATGTATATATCATATAAATCATATATATATATAGATATATTCATACATATATATACATATAAAAAAATAATTTATACCATTCATGGAGATGGTAGGTCACATGTAAACATGGACACAATTTTCACATTTTGATATATGGAATGAAAGAAAGGTAAATAATAATAAATAATTACCAAATAATTATTCTATCATATATATATATCATATATATTCATTTAATCAATCCTTATTACCATCCACCTAAAATTTAAATAAAAATGGGTCACATTTCTTCATGGGGATGGTAGTTCACACACACACGAGCGACATTGTCGTTTTCCAATGGATTGGAATGTAATGAGGAATATATGATATTATAGTTACAATAACATTTTTATTTCTTAAATCTCAAAAATAATCTTTATTTATATATTTATAATCTTCCACATATAGTGGTGATGAAAGAAAATTACACCACTATGGGGAAATGATAAGTTGTACATACGAACAAGCGGTGTTTTTGTTTTTCATAGGATGAAAAAGAGATGGAATATGTTTGTACCATAATAATAATAAAATAATTTAATATTTATGATAAATTATTTTTTATTTTCGGATGGGTAAAAAACATTAAGAGTAAGTAGTAGAAGAAATAAACTTGATGACCTCTATAAATATCACAACCCCTTATTCAGTAAAAGTCGTATTGATCTTTCATTAAGGGGACTAGGGTAGGTTGTTTTGAAGACCAGAACCACATAAACATGGATAAGGACGTTTAGAAGATGAATGGGTTGGGGTTTTTTAGATATATTTATCAATGTGCTGTAAGAAAACAAAAGTAAGGGGTATCCTTTTATAAATGAGGTGATGGGCACTTGATATTTCTTAAAAATTTAAAAAATAATAATAATATTCTACATACAAATACATCAAAATAGACTTTATTTTTAATAAAAAAGTGTATATTAATTAAATAGAATCAATAAATGAAATTTAGATAAGTTTTTATATCATTTTAACCCTTATGTTTTTTATGAACCCATTGGATAATTATTATTGACATTAAAAGTAGTAACGAGTAGTTTAATCTCAAAGGGTCAATAATGTTATTATAAATGGAAAATTGACACATAAATGGAACATGGATAATATTTAAAACCATATGTCTTTAAAACATCTAAATATAATTCTTTTATGAATTTTCAATAATTTTATTAAATTTTGTGTTGATTAAATATCATTAATATCAATTTTGAAACAATTAATTTAATGTTACTTTAAATACATCATGTAAAAGAGTAATTTGAATATAATCTTAAAAAACTAACCTAAAACGTCATACAAACATATAAAGTTCTTGGTACAAATTATCTCTCTCAATGTATATCGATTTTATAATTTTTAATATCAATTATTTTATTTTTCTGTTAATTAAACAAAATACATTATTAGTGTTGCACATGTATCTAAGGTAATTATATAATTTCTAAAAAATTTAAATAAATTTATACCATTAACATAATTTAATTATTCCCAAAATATAATTATATGTTCATTTGTATCTTTATTTTTTCCCATTTTTTACACATAATAGATATTTGCAGCTACATGAGAGACATTTAGTACCTTTATTTGTTTTAAATATTATACTGGTAATTTTAATAGAAAAGATTCCATTAAGCTGGTCAAATTTGACCTTAAGGTGGTATTTTTTAATTATATTCATATAAAAATAATTAATAATAAATATTATTGCCTTAACACTTGGCTTTAGTATATATTATTCGAATTTACCCTTTAAAGGGGTGATAATGTTTACCACAGTTACTATTCAAATTGACCAAAAATAAAAGTGGCCAATTTAACAAATTTGAACCTCTAGATTTTAAATATTTAATAAATTATATTAAATTCAATATCAATTATACTAAGAAAACAATTTCATATAATTTTGAAAATGTAAAAAAAATCAATTTTTAGACAAAGTTCGTTTTTAAAAATAAACTGCATTTATTCTTATCCCATGCATAGTAAAAATATTATATGAATTATAAAATATAGTATTGAATGTAAATAATTCCTTAAAATCATTAACAAATAATTACCAAATAAATTTATTAATAAAAAACACATTTCCAGTATAAAAAAAGTTTTTTACGAAAATGCAATTGTATGTATAAATATTTTTTATAACCAATTTCAACAGATAATTGATTTAATTGAACTTAATTGAATTAAAAATAACATAATATAAATAATTTTACTTTTAATCCATTTTAAAATAATAATTACTTTTTAAAATGGTTGAAATAAAAATACAGTTATCAATAAAAATCGGTATGTTTCACTTTTCAGTGGAAAATGAATCTTTTCAGAAATATAAGAATATTTCAACCTAAGAAAATATTGATATGATTATCTCAAAAATGATATTAGTTTTATTAAATAAAATAAATATAATTTATATAGATTAATTATAATATTTTCATCCATAAATCAATAAAAGTCATTTTTAAATAAAACTTATTTCTTAAACATAAAATAAACTTTCTGGGAATTGAAAACATATTTCCTAAGAATCAATCAATTAATTTTTATTGGTTAGGTACTATATATATATATATCATAATTTTGTAAATACTATTCGTAACCTCCAATTCAACAGCTATGTGATATTTTTTATATTAAAATATAATATTTTAATAGTATATTGGGGTTCTTTTAGACTCAATGGTGTGTATTGTGTATAATATCAAGAATATTGTTCTTATTTTAAATTCTCAAGGTTTTACATTATTACATGCTTAAATTAATTGAATCCTCACAATTTTATCTTTCACTTGGTAATAAAAAATTTGAAATTTGAGAATCCACATTGTAAAAAGGGTTAAAAAAAATTACCCCTTGATAAGAGGAAAAGGAAAGTATGAAGGTCACGAAAACACTAGGATTCCATATCTGAGAACATATGTTTGAATGGAAAATATGCACGTGGAATATAAAAATTACACATAAGGATTAATAGATATTGATATAAAACATGTTCATAAGGGAGTTAAAAATCACAAAACCATAAATCTATGAATTGTTAAAACACCATTGATTTCATAATAAGAAAAGTAAATGGATAATATTGTTATTTCAAGGACTTTTTACTATAGTCGGTGGATATTTTTCTAACCAAATAATGAATTTATGAAACTAATTTTAATTTCCTTCTTTCAATGTCATAAACAAGATATCATCTGTTGGTTTCACTTCTATCTATTTCCACATTGTGTATTGCATTAAAAAGTGGACATTCGAGATTAATTATTTTATTCCTAAATAACTATTTAATGAATATTAAGATCCATAATACATTCCTTTTGACAATATTATTTACCAAAGAAGAAATTGTTAGTATATATTATCGAATATAATGAATCAAGTTTTAACCTAAAATAATAATATTTAGAGTTCGACCTAATCAATTCCAAAAATAGTTAACCTTATACTCCCCTAAAGTATTACTATCCATATTTAAACCAAAATAATTTATCAAACATTTATCCCCCATAAACATAAATTATTTCATAATGTCATATTATAGAAATGTGAATACCTTTATAACAAATACTAATAATACAAGTCCCCACTAACTTTATCCTTTTTCAGTATATCGCATAAATGTAATAAAATCCATCATAAATTATATAATCATAAAAAATAACAATTTTTTGAGTCATCAATAATGTCACATTTACTTCATCAATGTCTATATACTCATTATCCCAACTAATCATTCTAAAATCAATATTAGAAACACATTAAGGGTTATATATCACTTCATGAGGTATTCTCAAAAAATATTTTTTTACCACTGAATCACATTTTTTGGTTATTAGTACCATTTATCATATTTTTTAAAATACTCCATGAATACTAATGTAGGGAAATTATTATATGTTTTATGATTACTACACAAAATATCATTGATAAAATACTTATACATAATTCAAGAATCATAATACACAAGCATATTATTCATTCCACTTAAGCTGTAGTAATAACATAATATTGACCTTCTCCCCTTGGATTATTCTTAGGTAGGATCCATTGATTCTTAGGGAACTGGTTTGAATAAATCCTCATCTTATACCAATTGAACCCCTGAATAGCAGTGAATTATTTATTTGTCTTATAGAAATTTTCTAGATGGAACATATCTCCACAGTAGTATTAAACTATTATACTATTAAAGCAATTTATAGGATGTTTCTTTCCATAATTTTCACATGAAGACAATTTATTCATTTTCCTCTTATCTATTGATGCTTTTCCTTTTTCTGTGTGCTCAGTCGACCTCTTCTTTTCTGGATTTTCCTTTAAGATATAGAATCTATAAAATTACTTCCATATATTAATAGAACTTGATATTATATCATCATAAGGTGAAAATGGTTGAGAAACTAGTTCCCTTCAAATAATATATATAATCTCATCTACTAAATGGTCAATATTGCTATCTAGACTATGTTTGTATTCTAAGGCATACCGGGATAGTCTAGTAATTTTACCCTCATAATCCACCACATGTTTTTCTTCCTTATACTTTAAATTGAGGAACTTCAACTCTATTTCAACTCACTTTACTTGAGGGAATTATTTCTCAAATAAAATCACATTAGAATTTATATATTAAAAAATCATATTTCTTTATCCTCTTTAGTATTCTTGATCAATGACCACCATTTATTGAAACCTCCTTCCAATGAATAAACTAAAAAAATAACCTTTTTAGGTTCATTAAATTCCAGAGATAGAAATATATATTTATTGATTTAATTCATTAGTAAAATTTCAAGGAATTAGTAGTTCCACTAAAATATGGATAATTTTTTCACATAAAGTAACCGAACATAGGAGAATCACGCTATATAAGAATAGGATGTTCTATACGAGAAATTTTATTTTTCATAACATGATTTGACTACATTAATATATCTATGAGTTGCTCTGTTACAACCAAAAATTTATTGGTTTTATCAGTAGGGTAATCCTTTAATTATCTCTGGGAATTGGTTCCCTTTCATCCATTATCCATTATTCCTAAATAATGGTACACACATTGTTTCTCATAGTCATCACGAATATAGGAACCAATAATAAAATCCCTTTGATGGTAAATTTTTTCAAATACAATAAGGGGTTATAATAATTCCCATTTTATCTAGTTACCAAGGTTTATAATAAACATTAACTTATACCAATTGCAAAAAACATGAATTGAGTTGCCTAGAATCTGTGGTTAATTTATTACATTGGCACTAGATACAAGGAATCGCATCATAATATACCGAATAATTCAATTTTCTTGAATAAAAAGATATATACATGACTCCCATATTACATTGGAAATATAAAATACATAAAATAAAAAATTTCTTGCATCCCCAATATTATTAAAAAAAATCAACTTCATACCATATGTAAATTAATAAAAATATAAGGGTGATCTTAGATAATGAGTAAGAGTTACATAGAGTGAATGTTATCATGATTAAATAAAGAATAATAAACATGGAAAGGTAAATAATGAAAAACAAAATCCATTTAATTAATAGCATCCGAAAAAATGCATCCTTAGATAATATAATTAAATTATTTAATGAATGATAGAAATAACGTAATTCTCAATGAAAGAAAACATTAATAGTGGATTCTGTGATCTTATACATTATGGTATCTATATCATTGATGCCATGTCCCAAGAAATTTTAAAACTATTGGTAGGAATACACCAAAACCCATTTAATTCTAGCTTACTGATATTTTCTCAAAAGGCCTTTCGATTACTTGAGGTAATGTACAATTTTGGGCACCATATATTACTATACGTGTAATTCATTCCCCATATATCAAATGATTAATATAATTCATTAAAAAAATTTATAAAAAATATATTCATATTAAATAAATAAAATAAATTTATCAATAATTCCCTAGTAAATCAAATATTTTAAAAGTATAAAACCATATATAGAAATGGTATACAGTTATGGAAACAATCAAATCCATGATATAAATATTATGGATATTTAAAAGAAAGTTAATATCCAATGATCACAATTAAATACTTTTTTCACAGGATGGTATCATTACAACATATACCCAGTGGTGAATATGTAAAATAAAGGATTATTTCTTTTATGAATATAAATAATCTAAAAATATTTAAAAAATAATTTTCTTTAGGAAAATAACATTTTTATTTATTAAATTACTTATATAAAAAAATACATCACAATTTTAATGTAAATAAATTTCTTTGAAAATAACTTTACAAAATTTTAAAGGAATCGTAAAAATAAATATTAGTCTTGATGTAGGAAAAATATTCTCTTTATGTATAAGTTAAAAACCATTCCTTTAATACTATTGGTGAAAATTTCATAAAGTATCCCATTAAGAAATTTACTAAACAATTCCTTTCAAACTGTTTTGTAAAAAGTAAAAAATAGGGAATAATTTCATGTTATAAATAATTTTAGAAGTGTAATAATTTTTTTTAAAATTGTGGAGAAAATACTGATTTGGAAGAAAGATATATCTAATCAAAATAGAACTAAGACTGGTTTTTTATTTTTAAGATTTATTTACTTGATTTAATTTCTAGAGAGAGGAAAAGTTGGAAGACTGTTTTGAAAATAACTAAGAGAGTAAAATTGAAATGAATTTTCACCATCATTAGTAAATAGATATTAATTTCAATTAAATCAATGGGGTATTATATACACTATATAAAAATATGCGGTTTCATAATACCAAATTTGTCTCAATAGAGTTGAAATTGAGATGAAATCCCTTACCTCAGGTGTGACATGTCGTGTAGGTGCTCTATCCTCCAATATAATAGATTTAAATTTGTTATAATTAAATAAGAGAAACATATACATAACTAACTTATAATATGAGATCCATTTATAATATTTTATCACACATTTGTTAATAATATTTTATTATTATTATTGTTATTATTATTTTAGGTGTTAAATGCATTGTTTTTCATGTATGTTTTTATTCATTAGTCTTATCCCTTGTGTATTTATCCTGGTTCCTTGATCCCTATAATTTTAATGAAGATATATATAAAATATATCCAATATATAGTTGTTTATAATAATATATATAGATAACAATAGAAAAGAAACTACACCATTAGTGGAGATGGAAGGTCATATGCACGAATTACCATTTTTTTCACTTTTCAGTGGATGGAATAAAAGAAAGGTAAGTACGAATCAATCTTTAAAGATTCATTATTATATAATAAATATATCATAAATACTCATAAAACTATCATTGTTTCCATCCACATAATATGTAAATGAAAATTGATCAAACCACTTCGTAGAGATGGTAGTCCACACGTACACACCTGCTATGTTATTATTTTCTCATATATTAGAAGATAAGGTGATATATAAGATATTGTAGTTATAGAATTTTATTTATTTCAAAAATATCAAAAATACTCATTAGTTCCATCTTTGTAACTATCCTATTGAATTTATGATGATAAACTAATTACATCGTTATGTGGAGACAATAAGTCGTACATATGCACGAGCAATGTTTTCACTTTTCATGGGATATAAATGAGATGGAATATGGTTTTACTATAATCATAATAAAATATAAATATAATTATTATAACATAATTATTAGTTTGTATTTTTACAATAATTTTAGAGGATGTATAATAATAAATAAACTTAAATGACTCGGTAAATATGATAAACTCTTCTTCAGTAGATTTCCTCTAGATCTATAATTAAGGAACCTAGGGTATTTATTTTGGGGAGTATAAAACCAAAATAAATTGAATAAGTACATTTATAAGAGTAATTTTTAGTGTTTTTTCAAGATATATTTATCAACTTTTTGTAAATAAATAATGTAAGGTTTGCCCTTTTAAAATTGACATTAGCAGGACTTTTGGAATTTATAAAAAAACTAAAATATAATATGACTATTCTAGATAGAAATACCACCAAATGGTCATGAACTATAATAAAGAGGGTATATGTTTTATATATAATCATACAACGAAATTTATACAATTTTTGTATATGGTTTTAATTCTTATATTTTCTATTAACCCCTTGGTTAATTATTTTTTATTATAACCGAGGTAACCACTATTTTAATCACATCAGGTTAATAATGTTATTATAAATGGAAATGTGCCTCATGAATGGATGATGTTGGATTATTCAACAATGTTCCTTTTACATGTTTGAAGATAATAGTTTTATGAATATTAAATAATTTAATAAAATATTAGTTTGTTAAAATATCATTAATGCCAATTTTGACACTAATCATTTATTTTTTCATTAAAACAACATGAAAATAGTAGAATTAAAATTTAATCCTTTAACTATACACTAAAATTTCATAAAAATATTTTTAATTCTCTTAATAAATTATCTAATTCAAATTATATAAATATAAATATTTTTATTATCATTTATTTAATTTTTCAGTTAATTAGATAAATATTGTATTAGTATTGCACTATAAGTGAATTTAATTAAAAAATGTATAAAAATTATAAATAAATTAATAACATGAAAATAATTTAATTATGATCAAAATAGACAATTATTATCATTCATATATTGATTTTTCCTTATGAATACATATAATAGATATTCAAATAGAGAGAGTGACATTTTGAAACATTCTTTGATTTAAATATTATAATGTCCATTTTCATGTAAAATAGTCAATAAAAAATTAAATTTCAATCCTAAGTTTATATTGGTAGATTTATATTCATTAAATAATAATTAAGAAGAAAATATAAGTCCAAATAACTTATCTTTACCATAGATTTATGGAATATACCCTTTATTAGGGTGATAAAGTTTACCAGAGTTACAATTCATACTAAAAAAAATTAAAGGGGATTATTATAAAAATTATAACCTCCTATTTCTAAATAAGGAATCAATATTATCAATTTCAATACCAGTAAGTGGCCAAAATTAAATTTAAAATAATTGTTCAAAACATGATGACAAACTTCCTTTTAGAAAAATGTAGTTTTTATGGATAAACAAGATTTATTATTATCCCATAAATATTAAAATTATTTTATGAATGTTAAAATATTTAATTGAATATATAATATATTTATTTCATTAAAATAATTAAATCATAGTTATCAATTAGATTTATTAATATTTAAATACATTATGCGTATAAAAACTATTTTTGTAAAAATGTATGTTTATGTACAAAAATATTTTTATACCAAATTTAAATATATAATTTATTATAAAAATAATAATTTTATTATTCAGAATATAATATAACAAATTTTAATTTTAATGTTTTTAATATAAAGTGGATCTTTTGAAATGGTTTAAACAAAAATACACTTTTTAATAGAAATCGTCATTTTTCACTATTCACTGGAAATTGAATCTTTTCAGAAAAATCTAAATATTTCACCCTAAGTAAATTTATATATCTTTATTTTAAAAAGTGATATTAAATTTAAAAAAATATATATTTCTTATATAAACTAATTATATTATTTTATCAAAAATATAAATATTTTTTAAAGAAAACTAAATTCTAAATCCTAAAATAACCTTATTATAAATTAATTAATGATTACATAAGAATTAACCAATGAATTCTTATTGAGTAGGTACTATATATATATATATTATAATTCAGTTAGTAATATTAATCCCCTCTAATTCAATGTTTAGGTGATAATTGTTACATTAAAATATAATATTTTATATGTATATTGGGGTTTGATTAGACTCAATGTTGCGTGTTATACGGCCCCATACCTGCAATCCTATATCTGGTGTTGGATTCATAAGATTTACATTTCTAGATTTGATTCGAATAATTGTGACAAATTTCTTTTCATCCAAACCTTAATACATAAAAAGGAAAAATTTGATCACTTATATTCTTGAAGGCCTTCTAGGTTTATAATTATAAAGAATCTGTACATAATCCTACATAAACAATTCTTATGAATTTAAATGAGAATATATCCCACTTAAACCATCTTTTATTTTTCAAAATAATATATCATCACCATCCATATATAATCCCTTCTAGGAAGAATTAATTCATTCTCAATATTTATTACTTGGGGAAAAATAAACATAATATGGGTGAGCTAAAATGTTTAGTAAGTGAAAACATAAGAATTAACAAATAAATGTCATCAATGAGCATAATAAGAGAATACATGTATGATTTAATCATCAAATATCAATAGTATAACATATGAATATTCATACCCATCAATTAATTTATCATCACAAATGAAAACATGGAATAAGAAATTACTAAACGAAAAAAGTAATAAGAATCAACTATCATGTCCCATGTGATATCAATCATTATCAAATGAAACATAAATACCCCATAAAAAGCAAAGATAAAACATATTAGTATCTTGGAACACCATCTAATATAATATTTACCGTTGGAATAACCATATATCCACATTCCATTATAATTATCTACATAACATGATTGTTACCCAATACATTGGTGCGTTATCTGGGAGCACCCATCACATAGGCTATAATGGGCTCAACTAATGCAATATGGGCACAACTATCATTTATAATGTCCAATAACTTAATAATAAATATGTAACATAGAGAATTAATTTCATCATAAATTCTTTAATGAACCATTATTTTTTAGAACATGATTAACCCATGGAAAAAATGGCTTCCACAACAATCTCTTTGAAACATAAATATTCCATTGAAAAAAACAGGTTTTGTAACAATCTATTTGAAACAATCATAAGCCATCTTAAAAATGAATGATGATGGTATCAAAAAAAATATCCCCAGTTTAGGATAATTAACAGCATGGGTTTTGGATGTAGATGAATGGAAATACCATTAAAATAAACATTAATAAAATTCATGAGAATAATATCATTTTCATTTAAAAAATCAATTTTTATAATATAATACATTTTTAATACCCATTTTTATGAAGATAATTATTTAAAAATTTTATTTTTTAGAATATAAAAGAAAAATTTTCTTTAAAACCTACCTTCTAAAATTTCAATGGATTCTTCAATGAAATGATGCTTATATCAGCAGATAATTCTACACATGTTATAAAGAGCATTCCTTTTGTCCAGTAAAAATATAAAACAAGTGACTTGATTAGAAATAAAAAAGATGATTCATTTGAAAAATAAAATTAAAACAAAATTTGGGTTAATATTCTTTTAATATATCATTTTTAAAATGGTTGAAAATATTTTGAAAACATTTTTAGAAAACTTGGTTTTTGATGAAAACAAATTTCCGACCGAAGAGAAAAATTGAGTTGGATTTTCATAAAAACATTTTCTCAACGGTTTTATTTACCAAATGGTGGGGAAATGGTAACATAACATGTAAATATAAATAATTAAAATATTAGAAGAAAATTAATTAATATCATGAGATATGGATCATAATATCTTATTATTGGAAGAATAATCATAAATAATCCTGATAAATAATGAGATTGTAACATAAAACTCTTACCACGTTGTTATCTTTGAATCATGAGCACCATGAAATGATTAAATTAAATGAAAAATAAAATTACATGAGAATCAATAAATTCATGATATTATATTACAAAGTTTATTTATATACACCTTACAAAATAAGTTATGTTCATAACACAATATAAATCTCAATGAATGAAAATTGTGACAAAAAACATCATCGTTTGGTAATGTTGGAACCGTAAACCCCTTGAAAGAGAGATAATAAAATAGATATTTAAATATATATAAGATAATGAATAATAGTCATAAAATAAATTAATTTTAAGTATATAAACAACACAATATTCATAATTTATTAATATGGAATATATCTGACATAAAAAAAGTGAAACGAGAAAACCCTTACATTGAATCTGATTTGTCATGTTTGTTTTGTATCATATGGAATAAAAAAATGTCAATTATTTAATTTCATTTTTAGATTTTAAAATTTTATTATTAATTTTATTTCACTTATAAAATAGTTATACATAATTAATTAATCAATTAAGTGTAAGCTAGATGTTTTGACCTTATTTATTTTATTTCTCAAAAATGAATTTGGTGGGTTGAATACGGTAAAAAGGAAATTATTTAAACCTATGTAGAATAATTTTTTTAATAATTATCATATTTATACATATATTATAATTTTAAAACCAATCAATAAATATGGTTATGAAAAATGAAATAATGTTATGATCATGGAGATAGTAGGTTGTAGGTAAAAATGAGTAATGATAACATTTTTCAATGATAATTATTAAAAGAAGTAAAGTAACATTTTATCTTTCTAGAATGATAATTATATAATAAATATCATTATATTTAATTATATATACTTATATATCATTCTTATTATGTAAAATAAATCACATCTCTTCGAGGAGGTGGTGGTACACACGTCCACAAACGATGTTATAACTTTTTCAGTCTCTCAAAAGGTAATTAATAAAATGACATATTATGTTACCATAAATATAATTATTGCTTAAATATAAAAATTATTTAATTTATAACATATATTTTCATTATCATTACCCTTACTACATTCTATGTAACGCGTTACTGAAAAATTCTTCATGTCACATTGCGAGATGGTTGTTCGTCATACACATGAGAAAAATTATCATATCCCATGAACTATGGAATTTAATATGGTTATATATGATATAAATACTCAGTAGGTATAATTATATTATCAATATAATATATAAAATTTACATCTATCATTATTACCAACCATGAGAGTTGGTATTGGAAAAAATGAATGATATCAGTTTTCGAGGTGGTAGTCCGTCGAACACATGAATGATGATTTCATATACCATTTTATGGAAGTGTGTGAGGTTTTAGGTTTTAAACATAATAAAAAAATTATTATATTTATTATACGGACATTACTATATAATCATGGTATAATAATAGTTCATGGGGTGGAGAAAAAAGTAAAATAAAGACTCTTGTTGAAGAACATTACCTCTTGTTCAAGTATCCTCCTTTTTTTTCAATAAACCATTGTTGGGTTATATAAATTCCCAAATCATTGTTTATTGGATGAGATGATCCGATATGAGAAGTTATTTTGGCAGAGGATGGATGATCCAAATGGATTAAGAGGTGTGAAAAAGTGAGAGGGTTAGTTTTCTTTTATAGTTGAGGAGGAGTGGTATTCAAGTAAATACTGAAATATTTTTACTATTGGAGATCAAAATAACATAAATTGGCTCAACAATTAATAATTAAAGGTTTAGGATAAAATATATGGTCAATAAATTCATCCTCTTCAAAATAAAACACGTTTTCCTAGACATTTATTTAAATAACTCTGACATTTCCTCATTTTTTCATTTTGATCTTTCATCAGTTACCTAGTTTTAAAACCTAGGTAATTTAAAAATTAAAACTAAATTGGATTGATACTAAATACATAAAATATACCCACTTATTCTATGTAATTAAAAAGATTTATAAAATTAAAATCTTATGTTATGTTGATAATTAGTTTTAACACAAGCACATGTAATGTGCAAAAACACCGTTTTAACTTTAACTGCTCTAACAAAGTTACTATTAATAAGGGTGTAAATATATTAATTATAGAAGATAAATTTGTCCATTAATGTAAAATATTTTATATTTAGTAAAATTTTCATACCAATTTTAATAATATATGAATTTTAGTAATTTTAAATCATTTAATAAAATATCATTTATTATAAAATATCATTAATGTCAATTTTGACATAATTCATTTGAGTTGAATTTAAAAAAATAAAAATAAAATGATTGAATTTGAATATTTTATTTTTCTACCAGAGAAATAGGAAATATTTATTTACAAAAAATAATGGAATAGAATAATTCACTAAATTTTCATCAATTTTAATATTTTTAGAATCATTTATTTCATTTAACTACTAACTAAACAATTATTTCATCGGCATTTATCATGAATTATATGCAATTATTTCATCTCTAAAAATTAAATATAAATTATTATGACAAAATTATGTAATTTAACTTTCAAAATTATATCTATAACTATACCCATGTTTTTTTTCTCTATCCCAAGTCTTTCTAAAAATTAAAAGGAAAAATGGTTTCTTCATTATTTTTCTTAACATAACTTTTATATTTGTCATATTAATGTATTAGTGCCTGAAAACATATAAAAATATATATTATGGTATTTTGTGTCAATATATGTCTATAATATGGGGTTTGGACTAGTTTCTAGGTAATTTGTTCCCTTAATCTTCAAGTTTAATCCCTTGGTAAACTTATTTTTACCTTAATCATGACAATTAAATTTAACTATTTTCACTAGTCACTTTTGGTAAAATAAATTGGCTTATTAAACATTATAAATTATGATGATTATAAATATGGGGTGAATTTTTTCAAATTCAATTCATATAAGTTTTAAAATTTAATTTAATATTAATACCGTAGAGGAGGCGTGACAACGGGTTTTTAAGAAAAATATTTTATGAAAAATATGAATTTATATTAACTAAATGATTTATAATACTCATTTTGTGAACACAAATTAATATTAAATTATATATATTATATAAATTTCATTTAAAAAATTTCCCATTTTGATTTATTTAAATTAATTAAAAATGAGAAACATTATTCATTTTATAAATGCTTTTGGAAAAACCCCATTTTTAACCCCAAAAAAGCATATATGAAAAACTAATATAAAGTTGATTAAAAATAAATTAAATATAACTAAATAATACATATATAAATTTAAAAAAAATCAAAACACATGGGACATTGATATAAATTTATTTATTTAAATGAAAAGACTTTTTACGAAAAGCAGTATTGGTCACTTTTCACTGAAAAATGAATATTTTAGAAAAATAAAAAAATTCACCAAAAGTAAATTTTGATATTCAAATTAAAAATATCTATTAAATTTTTTCAAATAAATTTTCAAAAAGTTTCAAAAATTTATAATAATATAATTTAATGATAAATAAAAAAAAAATTGAAGAAAAAATATTTTTAAATAAAAAAAACACTTTTCAGAATATTTTCTGATTATTAACTAAAACTTTATCAATAATTTGTATTTAATATTACACACAGAAACAATCACAAACATATATATTTCATAAATTAGTTAATATTATTCATACTTTCTAGTTTAAATGCTAGGATATAATGGTAACAGATATCATGGGTCATTTGAGTTCAGGGTTGTGTGTTGAATACAAGATCGAACATAAATTTCGTAGGGTTTCATCTAATGAAATATAAAATAAGTGTTTCATGTATTACAGGATAAAATCATTGTTTTATATATTTTACATAATCAAATATAATTTTCTTCTTTTAAAAATCATTTGGTTTAACATCCTCCCAATTTATTAAATTTGATCCACAAAATTTAAAATTTATCTTCGAAATCGAAGGATTGAAATTTGAAAATACCATTTTTGTAAACCCACATCAGAAAAGGGATAAAAAACACCATCTTAGTAATAGATAAATAAAATTAAAACACCATATGGAATAACACATAATTATGTTTCCAAATAGGAGATCATATGTGGGAATGGAGGAAACGTTATATAATTATAGAGAGTGATTGTGGTCATTGATTGCAAACAAGTGAATGATCAAGGTAATGTTAAGGGCCTAAAATCCATAAATCTATAATGATCTAAATGACAATAGGTTCATCAGGAATAAAGGCATTAAGATAAAAAATTCAGGATCATTTTCCAAAATTTTAGGAATTCTCTTACAATATTGGTTTAGAGAATATATAAATATATAGACATTATTCGTATAATTTCATTCTTTAATAAAATTGTACCAAAATCATATATTATACTATAACAATGTGTATTCTAGATAAATATTTAATTCTTGCGGAACTAAAATAAAATATTAATGGACCAAGTAATCCTCAAATCATAATAATATATTTTTATTGTCTTTAAAAATTAACAAAAAACAAAATAGTTAGCACATGGTCAGATAATCCCCATAATCAATAAAAATTCATATGATATAATAACCTTCAAGATTCACCAGTAATATCCAAAGTTTAAAATAAATCATTCCTTAAAAATATATCATAAATAATATTTTTATGAGAATGATGTTTTAATTGGAAACCCAACCCACACTTCCCAAAAATTTATTAAACAAAGATGATAAATGTTTACATGAGGTGAAAAGATTTTTCACCAATAGAAAATTAACTTTAAGAAAAAGCATACCTAACTATGCAGAAAATCCAAATAACTAGTAAAAAATTGAATCCCTTAAAAAAATATTCCATATTGGTAAATTCCACATACGAACCAAGGTTCCATAATATGTGTAAGAGAGTTCCATTGTATTTTAAGTCCATTAAAACAATGAAAAATTGAAGGATGCAGTCCACAAGAACAACAACGGAGGCCTTCAAACAAAAGTATTCTATATACATGCAGTAATATGAAATTTTTTTACCACAAATTAAATAGTGTTTTAACGTCAAATTCTATCTCATACCTTTAATATTTCAACCCAAAAAATATAGAGATCATCTTTTCAAGAAACATTAATCACTTAGTCACAAAATCGCTTTTCAATCTCACGATTATCTATATATTAATATAAATTTTCCCATAATTTCATCAATATCCAAGATCAAATTAACCCTAAAGTTTATCAATAACTTATAACATAATCCCAAAAAAATTAAAGGAATACATTACATTAAACTAAAGTTTTATATATACTTAAACCTAACAAGTCAACTCTTAAAGTGTAAAATGATCACCTTAAGATATCATTTCATAAAATCATAAAAGGGTTGTCTAACACATTGAAATTATGATCAACCTTAATAATATAGACCTTATATGGAATCCATAACTCTAAAAATAATCTCATATAATAACAGCTTAATTTCAAATGTTATATAAACTTACAATTGATACAAACTATAACAGCCCAAGACCTCCACTCCTAGATCTGGTGCAAGAATCTTATAAATAACATTTTTTTCTTTGAGGCCAATAATTTTAGCCCAATTTTATTAAATACAAACCTTATAACATAAAAAGGGAAACATTGGATCACTTACATTCTTGATGAATTTTATGTTTTAGAGTATTTTAGAATGAAGACAATTCCTACATCAAAAATTCACATGTAGTTAAATGGGAATTTCTCCCACTTATCCTAGCCTTTCTTTTCCATATTATGACATCATAATAATCCATATGCAATCCCTTTTATGAATAATTCATTAAACATTATTCTTTATCACTAGTGAAAATGAATCATAAGAGTAGTGATATCAAATGCTCAGTAATGGAACACCTAATAATTAAAAAATGAATGTCATCAGTGAGTATATGAAATGCATAAGTGTATGATGGAATAATGAAAATTCCTCAGTATAACCTATGAATATTCATAGCCATCAATACAGGAATCCTCATGAAAACATGGAATAAGTTATTAACAAAGGATTAAATTCATAAGAATGAATAACCATATTCCATGTGTTTTAAATCATAATAAAATAAAACATCAAACACATATAGAAAGAATAGATAAAATAAATTATTATATTGGAAAATCATCTCATAGAACCCTTACCGATCCTTTTAAATTTAAATAACCAAATAGTTGACTTCTAATAAAAAAAATTTGAGAACATAACCATTACCCATTAAAATAGTAGACCATCTAAGAAAACTCATCCTATAAGATATATCAAGATCAAATATAACTATTTGGGTTCACACATTATTTATAATGTCCAAGAACAAAAAAATGAATAACATAGATAATTCATTTTATCATAAATCATTTAAATAACCATTATTCATTACCTCTGGAAAAGAAATGGGTTCCATAACAATCTCTTTGAAATAATAATAATCCATCTAAAGAGAGAATGAGGATAGTATAAATATATTGTATCCAAAGTGTAGGATTAGTAAAAACTAGGATTATTCAAATGTTTTAATTTAAATATAGTTAAAATATCATTAAAAACATTCTTGAGGAAAATATTCTTTCTATTTTGAAAAGATATTTTTTTAAACTAAAACATTTTGAAAATCCTTTTCATTGAAAATAATTTTTAAATAATAATAATTTCTAGAATATTAGAACAAAATTTTCTTCAAAAATAACCATGTAAAAATTCGAATTATTCTTCAATGAAATGATGAATATGTAAGTGGGTAATTCGTTATGTATTATAATGAACATTATTTTTCTGGTAAAAAGGTTTAAAAAGTGCCTTGATTGGAAAAAAATAATAATATCACTTTTTAAACCTTTTATTAAGGAAAAATATGGTAAAAATTTATTTCATAAACCATTTTAAAATTATAAAAAATATTTCGAAGACATTTTTTGAAAATATGTATTTTAAAGAAAATAGATTTCTGGCCAAAGATAAAAAAAAGTCGAATTTTATTAAAAACATTTTTATCACCAATATTAAGTTCCAAAGAGTAAGGAAACGGTACTACAACATGTAAATATCATAAATAACAATTGTATATATATCTTCATGATTTTATTGAAATATGGATCATAATATCTCTTCATTGGAAGCGTAATCATAATCTATCCCAATAAATACTGAGATTGTAACATTAAACTCTTAAGTCTTTAGAATTTTGAATCATAAGCCCCATAAAAGGATTACATTAAATGAAAATTAAAATAAATTTATAATAAATATATTCTTGATATTACTTGTCAAATTGGATGTATAAACCAATCATAAAAGAATATAGGTTCATAACATGATGTAAGTCCCAAAGAAGGAAAATTATGACAAAAATCCATTATAGATTTGGTAGCTTTGAAACTTTAAACACCATGAAAGAGAGATCTTATAATTGATATCTACATCCCCAAAATTTAGGTATAATAATAATAAAATACATTAATGGGATGTATATACACCACACAACAATCATAGTGGGTAATATTGAATGTATCTCATAAAAATAAAAGTGAGATGAGGAAAAACATTAGGCTGAATTTGATTCGTCATGATGGTTATTAATTATTCTAAATAATAAACGTATGTTCACAATTTTAATTATTTATAACCTTTTAAAATTTTATTATTTATTTTATTTAACATATAAAAATTTTATATATAATTACAAAATCAATTAAGTTTAAGTCCGATGTTTTGATCATATTCCGTTTATATGTCATAAATGACTTTGGTAGGTTGAATGTGGTTAACAAGGTCATTATTTAAACATATAAGGAATATTAATAATTAAATAATTCTCGTATTTATAACATATTTTAAATTTTAAAATTAACCATGAAATATGGTTATGAAAAATTAACTAATGTTACGACCATGCAGATTGTTGGTTGTACGTACGCATGCGTAACAATTCCATTTTTCGATGATCATTACAGAAATAATTTCAGTTATATTTTATATTTCCATACTTATAATTGTATCATAAATAATATTATATTAAATTATATATACTTACATATATCATTATTTTTATTTAAAATTATTGAGATTTTTTCATGGAGGTGGTAGTCCACACGTCGACAAATGATGTGGTCACTTTTTAGTGGGTGAAAAGGTAATAAAGAAAATGTAATATTATATTTCAGGAAATATAAGTTTGAAATGAATATTATAATTATTTTATTTATATCATATATATATATATATATATTATCATTATCCTTATTAACTTCTATGTCACACATTATTGAAAAATGCTTCATATCGCTTCACGAGGTTGTAGTCCGCCATACACATGAGCGACGTGATCGTATCCCCTAATATATAGAATATAAAAAGGTAATATATGATATAATAACTTTATAGGATTAATAATGTTTTAAATATCATATATAAACTTTATATCCTTCATTATTCCCAACACTGAGATAGGTTAATGGAAGAAAATTAACAACATCGGTTCGTGATGCAGATGTCTATCGTACACATAAATGATGATATTGTACACTATTTTAGAGAATTTTGTGTCGTTGTAGGCTGTAACCTTAAAATAAAAAATTCTAGTTTTATCTATTATACTTATTTTATTATATAATTATGTAATATTAATAAATTAATGGGGTCTAGAAAGAAGTAAAATAAAGACACTTGTTCAAGAACATTACCTCTCATTCGCATATCTTCATTTGGTTTTCACTTAACCCATCCTAGGATAGATTTATACCAAAAATAAAAATTATATTATGATATAATAGAAGTTTATAAGTAATTTAGGTAGATTGTTTATGATAAAAATGGCTTGATACGTGTGAAGAATTAGGGGTGTGAGGTCCCATTTATAGTTAAGGAGGAGTGGAATACTTGTAAATACTCAAATGTATTCACTATTGGAAGCTCAAAATTAGATAAAGTGGATAAAAAATTTATAATTAATTTTTTAGATGGATTATATGGTCTAGATAAACCCCCCACACACAATAAGGTAGATGATTTAGAATTTTTTTCCATAACTCTTATGTTTTATTATTTTTTCATTTTTGGTTCTTATTAAGGTAACTAGTTTTCTAACTTAAGTAATTTTCCCATTAAGAATAAATTAAATCATTCATTAATATATAAAATATTCTAAATTATTATAACTATTAAATACAATTTACAAAAATAATCTCATGTTTTGTTAAAAATTATTTTTGACACAAGTGAAAGTAATGTTAAAAAACACTCTTTGAACCTTAATTGTGCTCATAGAATTCATATTAGTTAAGGGGTGAATATATTCTTCCTAAAAGATAAATTGGTCCATTAATGGGACTAATTTTATATTTATTAAATTTTAAAAAACAATTATTATATTATAGTCTTTTTAGTAATTTAAAATGATTGGATAAAACTTCATTTGTTATAAAATAACTTTAATGACAATTTTCACACTATACATTTAAATTGAATTTTAAAAAATACCAACACTGAAATAAAATTTGAATATATTTGTCTTAAAACTATGTAACATTATATATTATTCTACAAAACAATTATCATAATTATCTCAATTTATATAAATTTTAATATTTTTAGTGTCATTTATTTCATTTAATTGATAAATAAATCATTACTTTATTGGATTTTTTTAAGAATTATATGTAATTACTTAATCACTAAAATTAAATATAAATTATTATGATAAAAAATATCGTTTATATTTAAAAATAATATATATAAACAAGCATATTATTTTATTGTCCTTATCCCAAATCTTTAATGAAATTAAAAGGAAAAAAGGTTCCTTTGGTCTTTTCCATTTGATAAATAAATATATTGGGAAATTTCATTGAATAGTTTTTTTAAAACATAAAAAAATAAATAATAAAGTTGTAGGGTCTAAATAGTTCCATAAAAAGGGGTTTTGACAAGTTTCTTGTTCATTTTTCTCTAATGTTTAATGTTCAATCCAAAGATAAACTCATTTTTACCTTAATCATCGTAATTAACTTTAACTATTTTCACTAATAACCTTGGTCAAAAAATTACGTTTCATTAATTTTTAATTATAAATTATTATTATTCCAAATAATTAATCTATTTTTCCTAATTATATTCACATATTTGGAAAATTTTCATTAGATATTAATCTCGTGGATGTAGAGAGATAGCAGGTTTTCAAGAAGAGTATTTTTTTTTGAAAACGATGATTCAATATTATCTCAATGACTCATAATAATCATTGTATGAGAATAATTGAATATTTAATGATATATAATATATAAATTTCAATTAAAACATTTTACATTGGGGATTATTTAAAATAATTAAAAGTAGAAACATTATTCATTCTAAAATAGTACTTAGAAAACCCCATTTTAAACAATAAAACTTATATGAAAAACCAATATAACTTTTATTAAAAAGTTATTAAATAGGAATATATTATACATATTTTACTTGAAAATATATTTAAAAAAACTGGTACTGTTAAAATAATTAATTTCTTAAAAGGAAATACTTTTTAAAAAAATTCGGAATTTTTACTCTCCACCAAGAAAGAATATTTTACAAAAAATACCAAAGATTCACAAAAAGTAAAATTTGATATTCTGATTACAATAATTAAGTTAATTCTATAAAATAAATTTTCCAAACCATCAAAATATTTATTATAATAATTTATTTATGCAAATAAATAAAAATCATTTTGGAACAAAACAGATTTTTGATGAATAAAATTATTTTACTAAAAATTGATTGATTATTTACTAAACATTTATAAATAATATATTTTGGGTGATACATGTATATATATATATAACAAAGTAGTTAATACTATTCATACCCTCCAGTTTAATTGATATGTTATAACATTAATATATATTAGGGGTTGTTTAAGTTGAGTGTTGTCTGTTAAATAAGCTATCAATCAAAAAATATATTCGAGTTCTATGTACCATAATCTAAACTAAGTGTTGTGTTTAATTGAATATATGCACATAGTTTTATTTACTTGACTCTATTGAATATAATTTTATTCTTTTAAACATATCCGGGTGTTATACGTGTTTTGTATGCTATCAAACAAAGTTTTCTTTTTGAAAATTCTCTGGGTATCAAAAGTACTTTTTTCTAAAGCTATATTAATTTAATTACTTTCACGTTCCAAAAATCTAATGGCCTAAAATTACCAGAACATAAAACGTATGATAAAACATAAATATTCAAAGTACCTTTTATATTATTTCATAAAAAATGTAATGTAATTATTCCTTAAATAAATTTTTTCACTAAAACATATACCAAACCAATGGTTTATATTCCCATAAATTCTCCAAAAATATCCTTAATCTTGATAAACACCCATTATATCAAACCTAAAAAGTGGGTTTAGAGGTATTAAACTTATGATAAACCTTATACCCATTAACTAATGATGGTAACCATAACTCTTATGCTAATATTACATGAAGACATATATGATTACAAAATTAACGCAATCCTGATATGTTTAATCATTCTTATAACAACCATACCATTAGTATAAATACTTATGAAAAATATTTCTTGAATACCCATATATAAATACTTAAAAACTTTTGAATCAATTATTTTTATAGCATATATTCTTACTATATGTCTCTTTACACATTTTGGATGTGCAGGAAATCAATCCTTCTTTCCTCCTTGGTCTCTACCACTCAAGCTCTTAGAAGTCTATATCCTTATCATCTTTGGTGAGTCTGATAGTTGTTTAAGGTATATGTTGTTAAAAATATATTAGAATAACTAATATTCAATAATCATGATATTTTCACTCCATTAATTAACCCGTTTGGTTTCTCATAATCCCCTCATTTTTCATCATATTCAATGTTAACCTGATTCCTTCAAATCTCATCAATTGACTAAAACTGAAAATAATTGTGTGAGCGACAATAATCATAGTGTAAAACGATGTAATCATTTATAGGATGTCTAAATCTTGACAAATTATTTTTAATCTGGTAAATTTAAGATTTAACCTAGGATATTAATTATCTTTATTTATTGAAATCATTTATAACGGTTGGTAAAGAAAATATGAATTATTAAACGTATATCCTCTTGGGGTGTCAAACCTGGGGAACATTACGACATATTTTAATGCACCAGGTGAAGATTGTGTCAATTCCCAATGCACCCTTTTTGGAGTTATTACCCCTAGTTGCAACTCTTCTAGAACCACATCCACTTTCAAAATCTATACATAGATTCATTCCATGGAAAAACCAATTAGTATCTTCATTATAGAAATATTAGTATATTCTTCTATGCCAACACTCAAAGACTACCATAGAATTATTTTCCATAATCTATTTTTCTTAAATCAAGATCACAAGGTGTATACTAATATTGATCTGATACCAATTGTAAATAACCCAACCCCAATATCATGGAGCTTGTGTCTACCTTATTAAATTTGTTTTAGATACAATCGATCACAACCCAAAAGGTTAAATAGTTTTGTATTCATGTTAAAATAGATACATAATCGAGTCTTTCCTTACATTTATAAACATAAATTACAACATAGTATAAATAAATATTATTCATCCTTGAACTCATTTAAAGATTCCTTATTCTTATCCAAGGGCTGGGAAAACAAATAAAGGATGATCTTAGATAATCAGTAAGGGTTATGTGAAACAGAAGCTAACAAGAATCAATAGGGAGTAATCTATATATAAGGGTAAATAATATAATACACTTGTCATTTAACCAATAACTTGATAATAAAATAAAAAAATGGATAATATCATTATAATAATCTCATGGATAAATAACTAAATTCTGAATGAAGAAAATTATTAATAATAGAATTCATGATCAAATACATCATGATATATATAGCATAAATACCTTTCCCAAAGGTAGCTTAATTTATGGGAATGTTTAATCCAAAAACCATTTAATACTATATTTATTACTTATCTAATAATACATATCAATTCACCAAGGGGATATATAATTCTAGGCCCAACCAATAATTTAATTTCCAAATCATTCCTCGTATATTTAGTGATTAATGTTTTTCATAAAATATATAACTTATCAATAAATACTTATATTAATTAAAGAATATAGATTAAAAAAATTCCTAGGCAATAAAATTACCTTTAATGAAAAGCACCATATGTATAAATAATAATAGTTAGAAAATATGTATTTCTATGATAAATAATTTGTATATTTATGGAATTTGTAATGTACAATGTTCACAAGAAAGTGGAATGTTCTAATAAAAGGTTGAAAGCCACACAATTAATCGATAAAGTGAATATTAACACTTTTCCTAGTTAAACTGACCAGAAATCATCCATAGGGTGAAAAAGAATGGTATTATTACTTAAAATACCTAGTTAAGTATAATTAAAATAAAGGGGTTTTGTTTTTTTATGAATGTAATTATTATAAATATTTCATCAACATATTCTTTATGAACTTACCCTTTTCAATTTTAAAACCACTTTTTAACACAAAAAATTCTAGAATATTAGTAAAATGATTTTTTTTTAAATATCCATCTAAAATTTTTAACTTATCTTCATAATAACAAGTGGTAATGATGAAATTAAACTTTTTTCATGATAATTATGGTAAAGAAAATATTCCTTTTATTTTTTTTAAGAAAATTCAATAAGTTCCTTATTCGAAAAATGATAAAAAGACACTTTTTAAAATAATTTATTAAAGTAAATCAATAGTAAATATATATTTAATAAATAATTTTATGATATTATAAAATTTGGTAAATAATGTTTATAAAACATTGTTTTTTAATTTATAGTATTTTTAACAGATGAGATAAATAAGGTCGTATTTTCTTAAAAACGTTTTCACAATCATTTTATTTACCAAAGAGATGAAATTAATTCAATTAAATGAAAATATAATGGAAAAACATAGGACAAAATTATAAGGTTTTATTATACATTCATCAAATAATTTATTTAAATGGGAATTTAAGCTTAAATAATCTCAACTAAAATGATATTGGAACATAAACCCTTACTGCATTGGAAACTTTTGAATCATAACCCCCATGAAATAAATAACTTAAAATATAACATTAATTACAATGAATATCAAGACATTCATTATATAAAATATAAAAAGGGATGTAGATACACCTCATAATTATAAATAGGTGCATAATTCAAAATATGTCTCAAGAGAGTGGAAATTGAGATGAAATCTCTTATAATGATTATATCATTGAAGTAGGGAATAATTAATAGATTTATTATGAGTATAAAATGAAAATAAACATATAAATTATTCAATAAAATATAAAAAATGTGTTAATAATACATAGAATAATCAGAATAAATTAAAAACATAATCTTAATTTATCAAACACAATAAAGAAGTAATTTAACCTAATGAAACAATTTGAGTTATGAAATTCATTACCACTTGGTAACATTCAATTAAAATACCCTTGTATGAAATAATTAAACATAAAACATAAAATACCATAAATTATTAAGGATTTATGATATTACAAGTAAAATTTTCAGTATATTCCCCATATAGATGATATTTGGTTCACAATATTAAAATATTTCTCAATGAAAGGAAATTAATATGAAGTCCATTACCTCACATTTCCATTTGGTTGATAATTATTTAACCTATTATATAATGTTTCTAAACATAATATTAATTTATACCTAAAACATAATAAAATTTGCTATATTATATATGATCCCCTTATAACATCATATCACCCATTCGTTAATAATATTTCACTATTACAATTGTTTTGGGTGTTGATTTCTTTATTTTTGCATAGATGTTTCATCCCAGAACCTATGGTTCTTGTAAATATAATATAGTTACAAAAAATAAAGTTTTTATTGATGTTATAAATATCATATTTATTTTTTTGATACATTTTTAGATCCAATTTTAAATGGTGGACTTGGGAAATGAATCACATCACTCTGTGGAGAGAGTATGTCGTACGTACGCACAATCGATGATATCACTCCCTAAATGGTTTAAATATTAATGAAGTGAATTTTATATTAATTTTATAGAATTTTTATATAGTCATATATATAATATATATTCATTATTTACATCATTATTACTATCCAAATGAGTTGGTGATGGAAACAATTACATGGGTTTGTGAGGTGGTAGTTTGTCTCAGACACCGACGATGGATTTGTTTCCCATTTGATGGAGGAGGTCATGGATAAATATTATTACATAAACATAATTAAATATAATTATATTTTATATATTGTTTTTATTATATTATAATTGTAAATACATAATTTAATGTGGTAAAATACGAAGTATAAAATATGGATCTTATTCCACACATTTACCTTCGCTTAAATGAACCGCATTTGGAACTCTTATTAAGGACCCTAAGGTTGGTCTTATGGGAAGAATACCACCTTTATAATGTGTCTAAGAATTTTTTTGTGGGATTTTTGTAGGTATTGTACTATATAAATGAAATTAAATGTTTAAATAGTTTTGTGGATGAGGTATCCTTTTATAAGTGGGGGAGGGAACCTTCTAAGAAACCACTTAAACATTTCCAAGAAAAATATAATACGATAAATTCATTCCAAAAAAAGATTCTTATAAATAAACTTGTATTATAATTTCATATTTAATAATTTTGAAATATTTTTAAACAATATTATTTATAAAAGTGTAATTGGAAAACGTACCCTTTTCCCTTGGTTTAACCCCAAGTATACTCATTTAAAGCATGACCACTGAAATTAATTTTTTATTATTTACACTATAAGTTGTCAAAAAAATTAAATTGAACTTATTAAATAATATTATTTATGATGATTCAAAATATGGAATCAGGTTTTAACAAATTTAATTCATATAATTGGATAATTTTAAATTTAAATATGAACCTGTAAACTAGGTCAAAAAATAGTTTTTCAAGAAATGCCTTTTTCAAGCATAAAATGATATTATATTAAGTAAATGAATAGTAATCATAATGATATGTTTTTAAATTAATATATTTATATATATATATATATATTCTATTAAATTTACATTATATCATTCATCATTAAATATTATTTTAATTAAATAAATTGGAGAAACATTAGGCACATAAAAAGTGTTTTAAAAAATGCATTTTTATGCCTAAAAATAAACATATAAAAAATAAATTATAAACATCAATAAAATAAAACTAACTAGATTAAATATAAATGAATAATGAAAATTTTAATTTAAAAAATCATATGATAATTGGATTTTTAAACTACTTAATTTATTTAGAATAATGACAATTTCACAAAAAAAAGTTGTATTTTTTCACTATTCACTGAAAAATTAACCATTTTAGAAACATCCTAAAAACTCATGATAAGACAAATTTGAA
The DNA here is from genome assembly GCA_963277665.1 of Viscum album. Taxonomy (NCBI): domain Eukaryota; kingdom Viridiplantae; phylum Streptophyta; class Magnoliopsida; order Santalales; family Viscaceae; genus Viscum; species Viscum album. The sequence goes on from OY728131.1 coordinate 340,217,314, forward strand.
TTACTAATTTCAAAAATTATGGTTATTTTTTAAAATAAATTTGATAAAATTGGTTGAAATTAATTTTAAAATGAGTCTAGAAAACATGAAAAACTATTTTTTAGACAAATATTATTTTTAAGAAAAAGTTGATTTAGTCTAATTACTTGATTATAGAAAAAATTAAATGAATGATAAATTCTTTTATTTAATATATAATATATAAATATCAATAATATAATTAAATACTAGTGATAATTTAATTCTTTAATAGAAATAAAATATTATGTTCATAAAACAGTTGTGAAAAAAATCTTTTATTTTCAAATGATTTTTATTTTCAGTTAAAATAAACTCGTTACCATTGAATTTATATTATTAATTTGTAAACAATATACTTTCAAACATTTAGTTAGTCATATTCAGAGTATCCAGTTTAATGCTTAGGATATAATGGTCATATTTAAGTAAGATATTTCACGGGTCATTTATGCTCGGTGTTATTTTTTGTATACATTATGAAAAAAGTATTCTTATTTTAAAAACATAGGATGTAACATATAATTCTCCAAATATTTCCATATTACAAAACTAAATGATCCAAAATAGTTTTCATATTTAAATAAAACATTTCACGGGTCATTTAATCTCGGTGTTAAAGGTCGTATACGCTATAAAAAAAATTATTATTTTAAAATCACATGGTGTTACACCCAATACTCCAGGTAGTTACCTATTACCATTTTAAATGATCCAAAATAATTATTAGTTAAAACATTATACCAATTGATCAAAATTATAATAATTTTTTACTAATTATATATATGTGATTTCATATTTACCAAATTTTATCTTATTTCAATATGTTTTTGTAATTTACTTATTTAACCAAAAAATACAAAATTACACCCCTTGCTTAATTTTGACACCATAATAAAAAAGTCCAAACATATTTTTTCAACTAAAACCAATAATTATTTGAATTCATTCTTCAAATACGGATTATTCATTTAATGAAAATGTGGCATCAAAGTAAACACCATTTTACAACTAAAATAATTTACACATTAAGGCCACCTAATAACAAGATACATAACCTCATAACAAACCAAAAAATGTAATAATTATAATGTGTGTAGTAAGGATAATTTTATAGTTTTTTTGAACCAACACTGACCCCATTATTATTTATATTATCTTAAACTTATCCTATAGAGGATTCTACATAAACCACAATTGTTTAATCATGGATTGGGACTAACCTTGGGAAAACCCCTACTGATGTTATGAACTTCTCATAACCTAAAAAATATATGTCATAAGGGATATTTTAATTATTAAAATAAATGTTTTCTACTTTCATAATGAATTATATGTTTTCATTACTCTTATTAATATATAATTATTCTAATTGTCACTTTATACCGGTTATTTCACAGATAATTATAATTCCAATTGTTCCTAACAAAAATAAATTCTCTAACATGATATAAATTAATTAATAACAATAAATAAAATAAAAAATCTTATTTTTACTTCATAATTTAATTTAATGGATTATATTAGGCTTCTTTTTGAAATATACTTTTCTTTTTTGTGATGTTTATTAGAAAATATATTCTTCTATACATTTAAAGTGTACTCACATTATTCATTATTATGTATTATACATTCAAGAAACATCAGTCATTATAAATAAATATCCATGATTTTTTGTATCATGTATATTTTTTATTTGAATAAAAAAATTCCATATCCCACAACGGACTAGGAGAAACATGAACAACCTATGCATAAAACCATAAAGGCCACAACAACTTTTACATAACAAACATGCATGTATTTCCTACCATTGAGACCTGATTAAACATACTTTAACACCTCATATCCCATGATATGATTATGAACCTAAATATATTATTGGATATTGAAGAATTTATCATGGACTCCAAGTCTCACAAAATATTTTCAAAAAATATATTATTGAAAAAATAGTATTATCCTTGCTTTAAAAATTTATGACATACACTGGGGGCCAATTATAAATGATTTATCATGACTACAAGATTTGATATTTTCTTGATATGAGATAGAGATATTCAACCACACTATCAATGAGATAAAAAGGTAATATCACATGGATTAAAGGGTAGTCATCACCATAATGTCCAAACTATAATAACCATCACAAAAATAATGTGTGGATCACAACTAAAAAGATATTCTAAAGTCGATGAAAATACTATGAAAAACTTCACTAAATATGGGTATACCTATAGAAAAAGTTATGAAGTTAATAACATGAAAACATGGGTTAGGTAGTTATAAGTTAGGATGGGTTCACCAACAACCAAAATTATTGATGAAGAAGAGAAATCATATCAACACTTCGATCCTCTTCACAACGGTTGTCGATAAATATTCACATTTATATTATTATTAATCTCCACCAAACCAATAAAGGGGGAAAACTATGACCAAAAAGTTTATATCAATATGGGTGTGATCACTTCCATTATATCTTGATGATTTCCTATAATGATCTAGAAGAAAAATATTAATAATGTCAAAATGAGAGAAGAAAAAAATCCCTTCCATATGCTAGTAAATTGGAACCCAACACATCAATACAAGGATGTAGTGATGTTTAAAAACTCAAAATAAAGAATTTATGACTTATCATTAATGGTATAGTTCATTGAGACACCCACACTAGGATGAGAAGATGATATAAGCAGATTAGAATGCTTTAAAAGGGAAAAAACACCCTGGGTTTCTTTGGGATGATTTCAAGATGAGATGGAATAATTATATTATAAGAAGACACAAAATAGGGTAATCAATATATATGGTTTATGAGGACTAGTGGTCCATTATATTTCAATCCATGATATCCCACCACTAGAGAAAATATCATAAAAATTGGGGTAATAAAATGGTGTGATGGGGAAGATAATGTTATAAATAACGGTGGATACCAATGTTACCTGCAACACACCGAAGGCCATACTTTACCCTTTGGGTGTAAAATCACTTTAGCTCTTGAGAAACACCATATAATTTTGTTTTTGATACTATATTTATTGATATATGATTCCATTATTGAGTAGTACATGGTCATATCTGAGGAAGAACCCACAAAGTTGAATTTTAGGATGTAATGTCAGAGAATTTGGGTGAATGAAAACAAAGGAAGGGTAACCTATGAAAATTTAATTAAATAAAAAATACCAAAAATAAGAAATCTATGTTAATTCACTAGTTATTTGAAAAAGATAACGAACAAGACAATATATCATCGTAAATGGTTCTAAGAGAATCCTTGGTATTTTTCCTCATTATCTAACTTAAAAATGATTATTTTATTTTGATCAAATACTTTATATATTTAATAGATAGTTTATATAAAACCATATTTACACCTATAACCTAACCCACCCAATCATCATAAAGAAGAAAAATACTTAGTAACTGCATAAAAATTTGACTCTCTCAACAAAAAGAGAATAATATTTATCAAAAATAAAAAATTTATAACATTACAATGAATTAAAAAAACCCAATTTAATTAATCATAAAATAGTACTTCTCTAGATACAATCACCATTCATTACATACATAGAACAAAAATAATTTCCCCCTCAATCTAATCATTATAGATTTGATAATAAAAATATAATTTTCCTAAGAAATTACAAATGAAAACATAAGACTGACCACTTGATGCTTATAATCAAATGATTTTTAAAAAATAATCCCATAATCCTTTTATAAACATATTTCCCCCACATTAATCTCATTATATAACATTCATATGTATAATATTGATCTTTATTTATATCTAACGAAAAATATAACAAGATATATGATAAAAAATACATGGGATATCCCTTGTATGTCTTTCGTAATGTCTCATCCTGACTTCCCATTAAAAAGGTAGACGGACCAGTGGGTCTCATGGCTTCAAGATCATCTACATGTATTCTAGAGGCTACCGAAAAGCAGTGAGGGTATCAATAGGTGATAGGGGAGAGACTATACCCTCATAATAATATTATCACCATAGTATATAAAAAACTAAATAGCATAAAAAATAGAAGAAGTGAGTAAACGAAAGGCAAGCAGTGGAAGAATAATATATCAATTGAATATTAAAGTGTAAAATTCCAGTTTATACAATCTTTCATCAAATATGATGATAAATAATCTAAAATAGTAAATATAGAACATGATTTACAAAATAATTCAATAAGGGACTCATGTAAAGAAATGAACTAAAAACCCCAAAGGAAATCTCCATGAACATCTTGAGCATCATATCCATCCTTTCATCCTAACTCCTCTGGTACAAGTAGCACAATGTTAGTAATCAACCAAGGTAACTAGTCCTACGAATAATAGACTCTAATTGGATAACCGAGTGTAATGGTAGCCTGAGAAGGGTGTGATATATAAATCTCAGTGGTCTAACACCCCCAATGCATACCCCAATCCATATTGTGAAATATATATTAAATATTGTGAAGGTATATAAAATTAACAAATAAAGATGAATAAATAAATGACCACCCATCTATGTTCCAAAGGGACACCTAGCTATTGTACCCCCTTCGTCTTGTATCTGGAATAAGAGTCTAATAATATCACCATATACATATAAGAGTATATATATACTATATAAATATTTGTTGGGATGGATCAGGATGTAAATCTAAAACATCCAATACCTAGGGAAGCTATCACAGTCTAACCCTTGACCCAACTCCAAGAGCTCTCACAGTCTCTTGGGATGCACATGCTGGTAGGACTATAAAGTAATCCACTGTCATCAATCATTAGGTTATCTCTCAACGAACTATCCCTTGGCTCCAGCTATTTGTTGGATTGGTATTTAACCTAATAATATCCATCACGAGGGGTTCTCTCACGATCAATCCCCTAGATCTGGCTAGGATTCTCAAAAAATCTCCCCAAGGCTCTCATAGTCCCTTGTATCCACATGGAAAGAGAACATTGTCTTTCCTCCCATAGGATCTCAAGGTCCAATGGATCTATAACTTATAAGTCATAATAATTTATATGTATAAAAGAGATGATGAATATACTTCTCATTTGAATGTTAAACCATTCTATTAATATCGTAAAACATGACTTATATCCTCTCATTCTCTTACTCATCCATATCAATACAAGAGTGACCAACATTAATAGTATATTACATAAGGAAGAACCTCTTATGTATGTCATTACCATGTCCAATTTCCAAAAATGACATTAAATTACACATGAATCACTTACCAAATCATAATAAATGAATGATCGTACCATCCCTTTTGTCTTTCCATTCAAAACCATTTGATTCACATTATGAAAACAACCAAAAATGATTTAGTCATTCCATTTAAAAGAATTCCATTGTTTATACCAAACCATTTATGATGCTCATGGTGAAAGATAAGTACCATCTTTAATATATATATATAATGGATTTTACCATCTTTCATAATCCATCCTATACAAAACCATTTACCTTGAACAATTTATTTAACTCAATAAGACGTCAAAATATCCTTTCAAAGGATCAATTTATTGGAAAGGTTTCATGGAATCAAGGAAACGTTCCACTTGGTAAATGTTATTTAAACTAACGAAGCATGAAAATTCAGTTCATATTATTCAAAGGGGGAAAATATAACTTTACAAAAATCAAGAACTAACTATAAGGCATATAAAAAACTCAAACCATAACAAGTATGATATAAATTACTATCACTACTTTTGGTTTAGAAGACAACACACATCTATTGAATGGGTTTTATTACAAAACATGAAATTTATCTTTAAAAAATTAATTTTTCATATTTAACATTTCATTAATGAAATATGCTCAATTACATTTAAGAGACATGATGTATGAAAATCATACTACACTAATTATAAACTAAGGAAGGTGTGGTATAAAATTGATTAATGCATTCTTAAAATAAAATGGTATGGAAATGGATCTTACCTCCGGATATGTGCCAAGACGAACACTCTCCAGTCAACATTTTTTAACTCAAATATTATCCACACTTGAACTCACATACATTCTAATATATATATACATATATCCCATAATCCAATGCACATATTCCCCTTTCCATGATAGAATATGTATAATGAATATATATATATATATATACATAACTATTTATATGAGTGAAAGGCTTCATGATGTCATTAAACTCTTTATAGAAAAAAATACTGAGTAACCTATATCACCAAAGGGCCAAAAATAAAATAGGAGAAACCAAATAACCGAGGTAAATCTTACCTTAAATTGACGAAAATGAACCAACTCAAATGAATCTACTTTGCCTTTGGTAGTGGAAGTTGGAACATGATTGAATGGGTCCTGATAGACTCTTTTCATAACTAAACATTGAAGAAAAAAAATTGGGTTAGCCTCAAACCCTAGGTTCAAATACACCTCAATGGTTGATGGGGAGACAAAAAATTATCCAAAAGATATAGAAGAAGGAACTAAATACCCTACCTCAATCATTTGGATTTTTTTGAGAAAATCTGTTTGAAAATAATGAACTGATGAGGATCCATGGAGGGGGTGCCTTGTGTGGCATGTAGGGAACCTAGGGAGGGAATCATGTGAGTGGGGAGAGAGGATGGTAGTTTAGGGTTTTAATTTTTTCAATTTAATTTAATTTAATTTTTAAAATAGGTTATTTCAAATTGGTTTAGATGCATTGTTTCGATAACCATGTGCCAACTATACACCCACTATAGGGAATCTAGGGAACCCCGCACGGGCTGGTTGCACAGATTGGAAACTTTGTGTTAGCCATCTAGTAAATATTGCATAATTACTACCAATTTCTACTAAATGTGAATGTTGGGCCCAAAGTTTGGTAAACTGTGTGTAGCATACGTGACATCCTCTATCCCCCTGCATAAGTCCGCATAGTTACATACTGCGGACTTCACAGTTTTAGAAAAACTATATTCCCTTTTCATACGCTTTAAGATTTTATTTTCAAGCTCTGACACTACCAAAAATCCTCGAGATACTTGGGAAACATAACGGGCCTTCATCAAAGTCTAAAAACATCACTTTGAAGGGTTCCAACTCTTGTAATTATGTTCTAATTATCGGTCTTAAAAATATCCCATAAATTGGACAAAAATCTCAAATTCCCACGAAATTTCCATCCATTTCAAAACACGGGATGTTACAACATCTCCACCTTATAACTTATCATCCCCATGAATCCTTCGAGAACAACGAGAACATCACCCGACCTACAAGGGTTTTGAAATCTTGTTCAAATGGTCATGTTTCATTTTGAAACGCCTAGTGCACCATCAAGCACTTCTTAAGAATTCCGCACTTAAGCCATTAAAACACAATCCAACATTAGATTTCAAATTGAAATAGTGATATGGAACTTACCCTTGTCCATTCAACTAGGGACCTGATCATTTCCTCATATTTTTAAATATCTTTCCAAAGGTGATCCCCCTATTTGGTTTTCATAATAGAAAATGGGAAAATTTCAAGCCATGGTTCCTACCATCACTAGAATTGACTACAACACATACCCTTAAGCGTTACAGTGATCCTCATGGTTTTTTACATTAATAGTGTAAACTTGTATAAATTTTAGGCCACAATAGGGACCTCATTGAGTAGAAATGGTTGAATCATGATCGACCAAACTAAAATGGTCATACACGCTTTCCATGAAAGACATAACCATCCTATTTTACAACACTTTACTCAACCTAGTGACATTCTTTCAAATGGTTCCTTACCAACACTAACAACTTAACAAGAAGAAAAACTCAATCCACTCTGACTGACTTACCCAAACGATTCCGGACATAAATGGCAGATGCATTTCAAAAACAATGACAATGCATTCCTCTAAGAAATATTGAGTTTAGAACTAACATGTTCACCAATGCTCATCCCTGACTTTTGGTAATTTTTTATGGCCAAAAAATCCCAAACCATTTAATTTTTCATGCCTCATTCCGACCAGGGAGTAATCTAGATCCAACCCACCAGAATCACCACCCCATTTTAAGAATCACCTCTGAGATCGAATACTATTTCGAGATAACCTTAGATTCATAGAACAAGAGTCTAAAGGGTTATTACAAGGTATTATTCACTCCATAATTACAAGTGAGAAATTTACTCAAGGTCACAACATCCACATCAAATCACTGACTATAACCAAAGATGAATCTGTTGTGCAGTCACGTCAGAAGAAATGGTTTGTGTCTAAGAGTCCATCTAAGGAATTTCTATATAGGACACCATGGATCAATTATGAAAAACCAAGCCTTTATAATAACCACACGTTTAGCACTAAAATCCAATAGATATCACCCAAGAAATCCTATATCTTAAATACTTTAGTACAATATTAGTTTGATGTTTTCGTAGTACATCTAGGACTAAGTCATGTTAGGGGACATGCTTGTTACTTAGAAGAATACACTATGTAGAATAAAAATGGTTTCTAGTAAAACATATCCAAATACTAGAAAGAATGATAGTAAATCCACAATTAGTAGACTTCTAGAAATACTCACCTTCACCTGTCGACATATCATTACAACCGATCCAAATGCCTTCCCCACATAACGTATTTTGTAATTTTTTAAGTTTACCCACTGAAGTCCTCCATGAATAATTGTTTTTACCAATTTTTTCATGTACATCCAACCATATGAATGTCTTCTTGATGAGAAATTAAAAACATGATTAAAAACATGAAAGCCTCAAAGGAATTAAAGTATAACCCGAAAATTTTTAAATAGTCCCCATAGGTTGTTCTCCTTCTACATGGAAGGACACCTTCTACATATTCGACACAACACTCCCAACCTTAGGAGTATCATTGCCATTAAATGAAGATATAGACAAGCCACTCCAAAACGCACTAGGTTAGATTCACCTAAAAAATAAAATCAATGCATTTGGAATAAAAACCGAAACAAAATTAACTGGTGTGTCAAAACACAATAGTATCATGAAACTCCAACAAGAGATTTGGGATAAATTTGATTCCACATAACACACAGGTCACCCTATCTTGGAGATGACCTGAGACCACACTCAACAGATCAAGACTCAACAAGCCTACAAAACTCAACCAATTTTTTACATCATTAAACAGTCGATGGGTACATTGTATATAGATTCATAATACCCTATGATTTCACGAACAAAATGGAATATCATGAATGTTATCCAGTAGTTGTCTACCCCATGAATTCAAGCATCAGATGGCCCGTATAATATATTTAACCTAAAATTGTCTTATCACATATGACTATTAACATGGGTGATGCCATACAATGTCGTCCATCACTAAATAAGTATAAGAAAAGGGGTCAAACCACCTACGAAGCTGCTGAGCATGCCATAGGAATGTCCAACATGATGAAACCAATCATTAATCGATTCCCACATGTAACACCACAAGATTTTAAATTATTTATCTTTTTAAATTTAAACTCTTCAATACCTTATGTTGCATGAAATACCTTGTTCGAGTGCAACATGATATTTCAAACTATCAGTTTAAAAAGAGGTTATGAATAGTATTTACCACATTATGAAATTTATATATTTTATTTTTAAAATTTGAATTCATTTTTTAAGTATGAATATAAAAATTATATCAGAGTTAAATTTTATGAAATGTTTCATTTTGTATGAATAGTGAAAAATACTGTATTATTGTTAAAAACCCAATTTTAAATTTTAATAATTATTTTAACTCAAATTGATTTTAATGTCATAATATATTAACAATACATATATTAATCCAAATATAGGTTATTGGAACAAATTTTATGTCATAAAAATTGACTGAATTTCTGAACGTCTCTTGTACCTGCCTTCTCGCCATATCCATGGGATTAGCATTAAACGTAATTTTCCAGTTTCTTAAAATTGAATTTCAAAAAATGGACACACAAGGTTGAAATTATTAATATAATTTTATTCTAATAGGATAAAATTAATTTTTTTCATGATTAGTAACTTATGTAAATTTTTATTTATTTACTAATGTTAAGGGTAAATCAGGTAATTTAAGGTAAATAAATAATATTATAAAATTATAAAATTATCCTAACACTAGTCTTAATTTCACTGGATAAGTGATTTTCAACCAAAATCAAACTTAAGATGAAGTTTTGTTCTTTTTTGGCCACTTGGTTAAGAATAAGACATTTATTATATTTTGTTTAGAGATAAGTTAAAAATGTCATATTCATAATTTTAATAAATAAATAACTTTTAACATTGGGATATACATTAGTTAAATTGGACTATAAATATTTATATGAAATATAATAAATTTATCTTCATCATTGATTTTTTTTTTGTTTTTATAGAAAAATTATTTAATTAAATTCATTTATAATAATGAGGCAGTAATTGTTTAATTAACTGAGATATCAAATAAATTATATTAAAAATATTAAAATAAATATAATTTTACAAAATTAATTACATCCAAGAATTTTATAGATAACATAGAAATGTTAGTGATATATTGGAATTATGTTTCCGATGTTATCATGTTGATATGATATTTTTTTAAATGAAAATAATGAATAGTATTAAAATTGAATTAAATGATACATTAAAATAAATAATATTTTATTCCGTTTTATTAAATTCATCAAAAGCTAACATTAATTAAAATAACTATGATATTTTAACTCTGTCATAAATGATCCAATTTTGGTTCTGTTTTCATTTTACTCTAACTACATTAAACATATAGTATAAAAAGAAAAGTAGTCATGTTAAGGGTTAAATTGTTTTATAAAGTGTTAAAGAAAAAATATATGGTTAATATTGTGACCTAAATGTGTCTGCAATTCATAGTTTGAGAGTAAATAGACCCATACATATCTTACCCTCTAAATAACTCACTTTAGAGTAATTTTAAATAAAAAACAATTTACATTAAACTAATAGTTTCAGAGTTTCCTAAAGTGACCCTCCCGTCTCTTATAAAGGGTACCTCTCATCCTCTTTCTATTCAAACTTATAAAGACATTTGGATTAGAGAAAAAATATAATTTTATCCTCCAAATATTATTTAATTAATCATAGATTCCATATTTTGTATATAAAGACATCTTAAAGCCATTTTGTAAAAATAAAAAGGAGATAATAGAAGAATAGGTAATTGTTTTACCAACTCATTCAAATTTATTTTTTCATTATACATCCACTTCCATTATTTTTTACATAGTGAAGTAATAACTACAATATCATATATATTCTGAGATGTTATTATGATTTTAGTGAAACTATATTTCTCTTTTTACCCTTCCTATGAAAAATAATATAACCACGTGTGCATATGTACGACTTCCATCTCCACACTATTATGATTTTTTTCATCACTTATTTATTTAAATGGGTATAATGATGAATATAAAGGATATATATAATTAATATTACATTATATTTACTTTTTTATAATTACAATTCCATCAATTTCCCTACCCCTTTACCATTAAGGGAATGATATTGTCAGTCGTGCATACGTACGACATATCGTCTCCATGATGCGATGAGATTCATCTTCTACCTTAACCTTTAATAAAGGATTATAAAAATATATATTATGAATAAGTGTGAAATATGTGAAATAATAATTCTACATGAATAATATATATATCTATATATATATACATATATATCATTTACTTTCTTCTATTTAGTATGATAGGAAAATGGAAAAAACATTCATGCGTACGTATGACCTACCATCACCATGAACGGTGTATTCCATTTTATATATCTCTCTTTTATATATATTTCATATATTTTATATATATGATATATAAATCTGGTTTTTCATTATATAAGTAATTAAATCGTGATCTAAGTAATATGATCAAGAATAACAAGTAAAAACACATACGATAAAGAAAGCGGTTGTCACCTGAAACGTTTTTTTAACGTGTAATTGTTAATAAACAGGTAATATAAAGACATAAATGAATTTATATGATATGATAAATATGGATATGGTTATGGTATAAATGTAATAACATTATTTATCCATTATTCAGTATGTTAACATACCCTCAAATAAATTAAAGTATAAGGTAAGAGTTAATTTCACAATCTCATTTTTATTTAGGTTTGTTTGTACGTAATTATATACTATGGATATATTTATCATCCATGTTCATGTTTATTAAAAAATATTTCAATTTTTTTTATCACACTCCTATAAATTTTTAAAGATATTTTTACCCATGTTCAACTTTTTATAAAACAGTATGAAAGGAATCTTTTTGTCATTTTCTGTATGATGTGCTTTTTTTTGACTTTTTTTACAAAGTACGAGAATATTATTTTCATTAACTTATATGGTATGAGTTTATTTTTCCACTGTCATTATTCTTTAACGTTTTATTACTTCCCTTACAATCTTATATAGTTATTTTCATGGTAAATGTTTATGCGACTTTAAAATAAATTATTTAAAAGTTAAGAAGGGGTACTTTTCCAAGGAAATTTTTAATGATTATATTATAGTATTTTCATCTATGTCAACATACTTTATTTAATCTTATGTTGAATTCAGTTTTATCTCTTATAATATCATTTACCATATTCTCTTGACTATTTTATGATTTATTTTGACTGTGGATGTTATATTTTGATACCATTCAGTGCATATGGTTTAAGTATTGATATTTTATATTCTTTTTTTAAAGAAATTTTTTATGTTGGGTATGTTTTATCCCTTTCATAAGTGGAATAAATTTTTCTTTGTAAGTGTCAGACAAGGCCCATTATAGCCTTGAGATGTATCGATAGGTCTCATGAGATAGATAAGTTCTAATTTTGGATAACGTATTACCTAATTATACATGGTGTCTTGGAAGTGGCCTTGATGATATGTTTAAGATGTCCCACATTATGCATTCACTCTTTATAAAATTAGTTATTGATATTACATGAGATTATTCATCTAGTAGAATATACATGTATATTTTTATATTTAAATATTTGATTTATTATTTCTATATTATGCTAATGATTTCTTTTAAAATGATTGGGTTTTTATTACACACATTTCCTTAAAACTTTATTCTTATTTATTATAGCTTCCCCTATATTGTTTACCCTTACTAAGAATATGATCTCACCACATTCTTATTTTTCAATTTCTAAGGTTCCAAGATGTGTATTATGACTGATATGTAGGATTAATCAAATAGAATAATGGAATTCTCAAAGGATTATCTATGTTGTATTTTTTTTGAATTATCATGTAGTGTTTATGTATGTAATATATTTTCCAATTCTGCCAAACTGATAAGTCCTTCGGGATTTGATTTGTTTTAATCATGATAATGTATTAAAATAATTCATTGACTCCGGTCTTCTGGGGTTGGGTCATTACAGTTGATATCAAAATAATTTTAGTAACAACCTAAAAACAATATTTAGAAAACATTTATTCGGGAACATAACCCTAAGATGTAATTTAAATATAATTATAGAAGAGCATCCTTGAATTTTGGAAAGGTATAGATTATGTGTGAATGGTAAGAAATATATCTCTATCTAGATACTAAAAGACAATGTGGTTCTGGAACAAATGTACCTAGTGTGAAAACTCTGACAAGGTGTCCCAGGCCTGACTCGGGGTAACCTAGTATACAACAACAATTCATACTATGCACTTTGTTTGACACTCTCGAGGGATATGATAAAGATAATTAAAATTTTCTTTATAAACAATTATGAAGGATTTAAAAGTAAATATATCCCCAGAGAAACCATTTTTATGAATTAGATATTGGTTATACCAAAAAAAATTATTCATGTTTAGTGATTCACAAGTTTTGTGAATATACATTATATTTCATAATGTTATGATCTAATCTAGTGTATTACATTTTTTTATATCAAACCTAGTGTAAGGAAAGGAAACTGTATCATCACATGTAATCCAAGTTGGTATTTCCCTCATATACAAGATAATGTCGTCGGAGTTAGCGCTGAAACTAGTGCAGAGCAACATATAAATATACATAGTTAGTTATCATAGGTTATAAACTACATCCTTACCCTTATGGAGCATCCTGATCCCCAACATGGAGGAATAATGTTATAAAAATTCATGTGAAAACAAACTCCAACATTAAATATAACTAAAAATCCATTTATAGATGAACAAACAATAAGCTCTTTGGAGAATAAATTTATTGCTTTATGAAGAAACCAAAGAGAACTGGATTTCATGCCAGTTTATCATCTCTTGGGAGATGCAAATCAATGGTGGTCACTGATTCAAAACATGAAAGAGGAGGAAGAATTTTCAATTATGTAATAGAAGGATTTTAAAGAAATTTTCTTCAAAAAGTATTTCCCTCATGAACATAGAGAAAATATTGAGATATAATTCTAGAATCTGATAGAGAAGGATGATGAGAATGTTGTGAAATATGAATCCAACATCACAATATTATTAAGGTATGTTGCGTACTACCAACATAACCCAAGGATTAATATTGATCATTTATTTGATGGTTAAATCTATTTATCCAAAAGGAATTGGTCTCTAAAACATTCTCATCATATTAAGATATAGTCTCATGTGCTCTCAAGACAGAGAAAGAATTTTCTAAGTCTAATGAATGTAATGGAAAGTAGGAGAATAAGAGAATATTGGATCAAGATATAGATAAAGGGAAAGGGGAAAAATTATTTTACCATGATTGATAATTTTGGGAAGAAACACCCCAGTTCTTTCCTAAAAGTAATTGGATTTTGTTACAAGTGTATAGATAAAGGTCACCAGGCTCCTAATTGTAAGGGAACTAAAGAAGCTATAAATTTGAAATGATATAATTGTAAAGTGATGAGTCTTTATGAAAATTATTTTCCAAAGAATGAAGTAATTATAGCTCAGAAGAAGCAAAGGGATCAATGTAAATCTTATGTTTTTACCACATTCAAAGTGGAATAATTAATGTACTTTTGTTTTTATATTCAAGAATTATTTTTCTATATTCATTTTATAATGATCATGAGATAAATAAGGATTGTACTGCATTAATTTTTATTTAACTGTTTGGAGGCATGAATGTATTCATTTTGGTTTTTAAGGAGATAAAATACTTTGTAGCTATCAATACGAGCTACACTACATTGTTTGGGGAATCTGAAAATTATTATTTGTTTTCTAAATTTAGAGACATTCCTATACTTTTGATTTGGGAAGACTTATTTTGGAAAAGTATTAAGATTATAAGAGAGTTAATTGAACATTGGATATTATTGTTTAAGTTTATTGTATTATTTATTGGAGACTTCGGGCTAACCATTTCTTTAGTTAAAATTTAGTGGATGAAGGAATCACTTGTGGGCCTTATGATTTATCGAAAATACTCCCGGAATGAAAAAATTATTTTGAACATTCATTTCCAGGTGTAAGGGATGAAGTGAAAATAGATCTAATCATAACCAAATGATGATATTATGCTTATGACATGAAAAAATTAAAGTTATTATTTTAATAGTGAAATAACTTTTCAACTCTTTTAGAAATGATCCTAAAACCAATAATTATATCCTGGTATTTTATTCATTCAATCAAATGGTACCTTAGATCCTTATAGATTTATAGCTTAGTGATTGTTAACTTTCTCCTAACAATGTTCTATATCACTCTCCATAAGAACATTATGGATAGATTTTTTTATGTCCATTTTTTTATACATGGATCCCTTTTATGTGTTATCTCTAGTATCCTTTTTACTTATCTTTCATCAAATTAAAGAAGAAGTTATATAGATCCTTATTCAAATGTGTGATTTCCATAAAGTAATTTCTAATAGTCAAAGCATAGTTACCAAACCCTAATTAGAAAATTATGGGGATGAATTCATTAAAGAGATTACAATGTAACACCACAAGGTTCTACATTATTTTTCTTTTTAAATTTAATCTCCTTGATAGCTTACATTCCACAAAACACCATGTTCGAGCGCACCATGATCTATCAAACTATTCATTTAAAAGTCAGTTAAGAATACTATTAACCCCATTATGAAATTGATAAAAAAATTTCAAAATTGACTTCATTTTTGAATTCATAATACCAAAATTATCTGAGGGTGAATTTTTTGTATTTCTCTGAAAATATTCAATTTGGCCGAATAATGAAGAATAATGCATTATTGTTAAAAACATGATGTTTTTATTTAAATATTTATTTTATTAAAATTGATTATGAAGTTACAATATATCAATAATAAATATATTAATTCAAATTTATGACATTGGGACCATTTATATAATATAAAAATTTATAGAACTTTTGAACCTCTCATTTACCCACCTTCTCGCCACATCTATAAGAAATGCATTAAACTTAATTTTATCATTTATATTAATTTAATTTAGAATAATGGACGTACATGGTTTTATTATTATGAATATTTTGGTCTGATATGATCAAAATATTTTTTTGAATAATAACTTTAGTAAATTCTTATTTATTTACCATAGTTAAGTGTAAACCAGGTAATTAAAGGTAAAAAAATAACATTATAATATTTTCTTGTTATCCTCAAAATTGTCCAAATTTTATAGGATAAGTGGGATTCGATGAAAATATACCTTAGGCATTAATTTTTTTCTTTAAAAGCCACTTAGGTTATAATAATACATTTATTATATTTTATTTAAAGATAAGTTAAAATTTTCATATTCATAATTTTAATAACTAAATCATTTTTAATATAGGGTTATACATAAGATAAACTTGACTATAAATATTGATATGAAATATATTAAATTTATCTTCATAATGATAATTTATTTTTAATTCTTAGCGAATAAATAATTTAACTATAGTCTGGTATATTAATTAGGCTGTAATTGTTTAATAAATTTTGATATCAAATTATGATATTAAAAATATTAAAATAAATATAATTTTAAATAATTATAGAATTCAAAAAAATTTATAGATAACTCAAACATATTAGTGATATATTCCAAGTATTAGCTTGATGTTATTATGTTTTTATGATATTTTTAAAAATTAAAATAATGAACAGTATCAAAATTGACATAAATGATGCATTAAAAAAAATAATGTTTTATTAAATATCTTTAAATTAATAAATATTTATAAATAATCCAAATAACTAGGATATTTTAATTATGTCATAAATTATTTAATATTTTTTCTTTTATAATTTTAGAGTAACTATATTAACCCTATAGTGTTTTAAAGGCAAGTAGCCATAGAAAAAGTTAAATTGGATAACTAAGGCTTAAAGACAAATAATAAAGTTAATATTGTTATTTAAACTTGTATAAAATACATTGGTTGAGATTATTTATACCCATACTCATCATTTACAATAAATAACCCACTTTGGAGCTATTGGAAATCCAAAAAAAATTATTATTAAATTTATAGTTTCAGAGTTTCCTAAAGTGCCCCTCCCTTCTATTATAAGGGGACCTCTCTTTGTCTCTCATTAACTCCACTAAATCCCTTAATATTGGAAAACAACCTTCCCATTTCACCTCCCAACATCCCTAAATTCATCTTTTAGTCCACAATTTGGGTAGAAATCAAAACTAAGAAGTCATTTTGTGTGATTCAAAAGGAGATACTCGAAGAAGATGGAATTGTTTTACCAACTCTTTCAAAGTTAGTTTCTACTCCTACTTACTATTACTAATTTTTTTCCATAATAAATTAATAAATATATCATAATATATATTTTTATGTTTTATTATGATTATAGGACAACCAAATTAATCTTTTACCCATCCTCCAAAAAACAATATCTCCATGCATGTGTACGTACGGCTTACCGTCTCCATGATGTGGTATAGTTTGTTTTTAATCACTAGATTATTTAAATGTGTATAATGATGAATAAAATGAATATAAATAATCAAAATTACATGATATTTATTCTTCACAATAAAAATTCTATTTATTTCCTTAACCCTTTACCATTAAGGGAATGATATCATCGCTCGTGCGTATGTACGACTTACCATCTCCACGACACGATGAGATTCATCCTCCATGTTTACCATTCAAGAATGATTATAAAAATATATATTATGAATATTTGTGAAATTTTTGATATAATAATTCTATTATAATATATATATATATATCATTTACTTTCTTCCATTCAATGTGATAATAAAACGGAAGCATCGTTCATGCATACGTATGACCAACAGTCTCCCTGAAATGTGTATTCCATTTCTCATATCAATGAATTATATATATTTATATACAGAATATATATTATATATAATTCATTTTTTACATTATATATGTAATTAATCAGGATATAAGTAATTGATCAATAATAACAAGCCATAAAACGTACGATAAACAAAGCATTTGTTAACAAAAACAATGCTTTAACATGGAATTATTAATAAACGGGTAATATAAAGTCATAAATGAATTTATATGATATAATATATTCGGATATGGTTCTAATATAATTTTAATAACATTCCTTAACTATTAAACAAGAGGTTCACACACCCTTAACTAAATTAAAGTATGAGGTAAGGGTTAATTTCACAATATCATTTTTATTTGGGATTGCTTGTACATAAGAATGTATTGGGGAACTATTTATCAACCGTGTCCATGTTTCTTAAAAAAAATTCCCAAATATTTTTATTACTATACTAAAAATGTTTAAAGACATTTTTTCCCTTGTTCAACTTTTTATAAAATAGTATAAAAGAAATATTTTTTTTTCCTTATGAGGTACTTTTTTGACTTTTTTACAAAGTACAAGAAGAAGGTTTTCTTTAACTTATATGGAATGAGATGATTTTCCCACCATCGTGATGCCTTAACATTTTAAAGAATCCCTTAAAATATTATAAGGTTATTTTCAATGTATTTTTTTTCAAACTTAATATAAATTATTTAAAATTAATAAAGGGTTATTTTTATAACGAAATTCTGAATGATAATATTAGAGTATTTTCATCTATGTCCACATCTGTTCTTGAATATTATGTTTAATTGATGTGGATTACTTCTGATATTATTTACCTTATTCTCTTGAATGGTTTATGATATAGTTTGAATGTGGTTGTGCAATTTTGATACCATTCATTTCTTGTGGTTTAGGTATTGATATTTTGTATGATATTTTTAATATAATGTTTATGTTCATTATGTTTTACCCCTTTAACAAGACGAACATATTGGAATTTGTAAGTGGAGGGGGGCACTATATCCCCTTGATGCATCAGTAGGTCTAATCAGACAAATATGTTGTGCATTTCTCTAACATCTTACTCAATTATGTATGGTGTCTTGGATGAAGCATTGATGGTATGTTTAAGATATCTCTCATTATGCATTCCATAATTATGATATTAGTTATTGATGTTACATGTGATTATTTTACTAGAATAATATCCATGTATATGTTTTTTTAGAAATATTTGATATATTCTTGCAACATTATGCTCAAGATTTTGATTAAAAGGATAGTGTTTTTATTATACACATTGCCTTAAAAGATTATGGTTATTTATGATAGATTCTTCCATATTGTTTTGCCTTACTGATCATATGATCTCACCCATTTCATATGTTTTCCTTTACCAAGATTCCAAGATGTGTATTATAACTGATATTCAGGGTTGTCGAAGAATATACTGGGGTTCTCAAAGGATTATCTACATTTTATTTTATGTTTGGATTTATTATGTAATGTTTATATATGTAATCTGTTTTCCAATAATACTAAACTGATCGGTCCCTCAAGATTGGATTACTTCTAATCAGGACAATTTATTAAATTAATTCTCCCACATCAGGGTTCTGGGGTCAAGGAATTACATCAAACCCATAAAAGGGTCAAGAAACCATGTCCACCCATCAGAATAATGGTGTCATAATAATGTCAGACTCCTGAAAGGGACAATTGAACTTGAACGACACTAATGTTAGAAATATTACAACACTAGTAGATATTTAGAGTTTTAAGGGAGAAAACTATCATTGTTTATCCCCTTACAAAATAATAAGCACCATCACAAACACATGGTCACTCAAAAAAATTCACCATGCTAAAAATCTGATCATTTATGTCACTTATAAAGAAAATAATCCCTACGAAAAACGCTTGTGCTTCCATTCCAAGGAAACCCAACGAAAAAACTCATACTTCCCTTACACGAGGGTTTTAAATAGAGGAAACCTACTAGGGTAATATTTCCATGCCCATAACTTTTTATTCACATTTAATATTTAATCATTAAAATATTTAATAAAGACATCAGGTACCATTTTTCAAAAAAAAATCCTAGTACGTGATTTTAACCAATGCCCAAAGGGAAAACATGAGCGTATATAAAACTTATTTTTTAATGTTAAACATTTATTAGCATCCCATATTTATTAAGGAATTTATAAAAAAAATATTTTATTAGATAAGGCGACCTACCATGGTCCCAATGATCCAACCTGGGTTCTCTAGAAAGCAACCCAATAAATTTTACTCCATTGAAAAAAATTTAAAACACTCATAGGGGTCACATCATAAGAAACATGCCTCAACTGACCCATTTGGATATGATTTTGTATTTAGAGGTTAACCAATTCATTCCAAATTTGAAATTGCACATAACTTTATATTTATAAGCATTTCATAATATAACATAGCCAAATAAAAAAATGACTACATGGATTTCTATTTCCCAATTCATGAAGTGATTGTACACTTCATGTATTGAAAATTGTCTCTTGTTAATCAAAATATATTCCATTTTTTATTTTAACATGCTCATATAGAATAATACAGTCAGATGGGTGGCCATCTAAAGACCTATAAAATAGCCAATCAATTTATTGTTTGAAATTAGGATCCCATTTACTTAGAAATTATATCTTTTTGAAAATTTATCCTTTAGCGGCCTTTATATTTTAATAACAGTTCTAAACAAGTATAAAGCTCAAAAGATTCTTCAAATATAATGGCTAGCTTTTCCTAGTTGTAAGTCACTCATACACTTTACAAGTGAAAACCAGTTCCTATTTAATCAAAACCAATAAGTTTAACCCAAGAAACCCTTTGTGTATCTTAACAAAAATCAAGAATTGAATAGTACTCAAATCACATAGTCAATTAGCATCAAAACTAAAATGGAACGATAGGTTATAGAATATTAATGACATGTTAACCACAACGTAACTATAATGATTCATTCAATGCTTCATCATTTCTATACTAAGCCATGGGTAAATTTTCATGAAATTTTAAAAAGCATAAGAAGTAGAAAGTACATCATTCACTCATGGTGAAATCATAACAATTGTAATAAAAAAACAATAAACAACAATCCCAAAACTTTCCACATGTTTATTTCTTGTATATGGGATGATTAGTCCTAATAATAGATATTAGACAAGCATAGAAGAATTTCTAGTCTCAGGTCTACCAACCCAACACAGAAAGAAAAAGGAAAAATTAAACTCTGATACCTCTTTGTAACATCTTGTATCGACTAAACATTAAAAAAATAGTTGGACTGGTGGGTTGGATAGCCTCAAGAACATCTCCCCATATAAAAATGGTTGCTAACTAGTATTGAGGGGCTTAAGAGGTGATAGTGGGGATATTATACCCTCATAATCTGAGTAACACCACAATATACCATAATCTAAATAGCAGAAAATAGAAAAATCCATAAATAAATGAAACAAAACCAGTAGAAGAATAATATATCAATTTCATACAAAAGTGACCAATGCCATTTTATACAATAATTATTGAAAGAAGATTATATGTATGCTAATTTAGTGAACTTACAACATGCTTAAAAATCAATAAAATATAGGGCTAGAGTGAAGAAAATAACTAAAACTCCCAAAGGTGATCTCCATGAGAATTTGGAGATTCAACTTATGCATTTTCTCCAAACTCATTAGGGACAAGAAAGACAACATAATCAATAAACCAAGGTCTGTAGTCCTATGAACAAGAGAGTCTAATCAGGTACCCAAGTCCAATGGCGACCTGATCAGGGTGTGAGATATAAATTTCAATAGGTTGGAACCTATGGGTTCTAGCTCAATCTAGAAAATGAAATATAAATTAAACTATGTTCATTTATAGATAATTAAAAAACTGAGATGAATAAATTAGCAACCACCATTCCAGTTCCTAAGGGACACCTGACATCTATACCTTATTCATATAATAGATGAAATAAGATTCTAATCATGTTAACATATATATATATATATAGTATTAATATATGTTGGGATGGATTAGGACATAACTCTAAGTCGTCTTATGCCAGTGGAAGCTCTTATGGTCTAACACCTGTCCCAATGCCAAGAGCTCCCACGATCTCTTGGGATGCTCGTTCTCGTGGGACTAGGACATTGACCACTATCATCCATAACCAAGGGAGCTATCATGGTCTATCACCTAGATCCATATACTATTATGATTGGAACGTAAACCAAAGAAATCCATCACCATGGGATCTATCATGGTCAATACCCTAACTCTAGCTGGGATGCTTACAGAGTCTCCCCCAAGGGATATCACAGTACCTTGGATCCACATTAAAGGATTCCATAGTCTTTCCTCCCAACAGATCGGACTAAAAATTACTTTTTTTATTTTCCAAACACTTTTAAGGGGAAGTGAGAACCCAATACATCAAGACATAACCACAAAACAACAGTCTCCAATAGACCAAAACTCAAGATCAAAAACAATTCTCACTGCAAAAGAGAAGCTCCTCTCAGCAACAATGTACCATAAATTCCAGCTTCCAATGTCTCATCACAACACGACTAGCTGACCCGTGCCAAAGCATGGGCATGGTACTGATGGCCAAAGTCATACACTCTCAATCTTCCAATTCTGCAAAACCATGAAACAGTTGAACCTCTTTCCCTCAACTTCATCTGAAGCATATTTTTGTAAGTTAAACATTGAAGAATCCCTCGTGACTTGGCCTTCTGAGAAAAAAACCAACAAAACTTCAAGAAAGCCACAAATTTTGAGGCATCAAATCCAAATAAAAACAACTAAAGGGGTAGAGCAAGAAAAAATCTCCCAAAGCAATCACCCCGAAGAAATCACCACTGGAACTGAATCCACAATAACCCTGTTGTGATCATGAGGCTCCCTTCGAACACATCCACTACAACCAGAAACAGACGATTCATAAGAGGTAGAAGGAACCATCAGAAGAACAGGGACACTATGGCGACGACAATTCCTAAAAACACCAACCGTGCATCACAAACAGGAAGGGAGAATGAAACCAAACCTCCCCTACCGAATCGCATTAGAGCAGACACCGGACCACACTGGAATGCACTTGAAGATGGGAACCAGCCGAGAATAGATCCTGATCCCAGAAGCTATCACCAAGCCAAGTCAATGCGCGCAAAATCCAAGCCATGTTCCCAAATCCGAAGCTTCACTGCACAGACACCAATCTAAGATCCATCCACCAGAAGTCGATGCTGATATCTAGACCACCGGAGCCCGTTGAGCTGAGATCCAAACCACGCCAACACCAAATCGTGAACATGAAGCTTTAGTAGGCCATGTCGACACCGATAAGGATTCCAGAGCGTCAATTTTGTTCCATCTAGACGCATCGGATGGGGAAGGAGAAGGGCCTGACGGAGAAACCCTAGGCACGTGAGAGGGAAATGGGCGATGCCTCTCATAGGCCTTCTCCCAATAGATCTCATTATACTTTCCACTATAGCCAATAATATGTAATCATTTATATATATATAATGCATGAGGCATATACCTCTCATTCCCTTGTTAAACCATTCCATTCATATTTCCAGGCAAGATGAATATCCTCTCATGTCATTACTAATCCATATCTTTACAAGAGGAAAAGTCATTAATATCATATTACATAAGGCACAACCTCTTCTGTATTATATTTTTGTGTTCATTTTATAAATAAGACATTATATTAAACATGAATCACTTAAAAAATCAAATCAAGGGGAATGGCCTTACCACACCTTGTTTTATTCCATTTAAAACAATTTTATTCTCTTTAATGAAACAACATGATTTTCATTACTCATTCCATTTAAATAAATTCCATTTTTTAATCCAAAATATTTAACAAGCTGAAGGTCAAAGGGAAGTACCATGTTCAGTATATATATATATATACAAGAATATACTATCTTTCATAATCTATCCTATAGAAAACCATTTACCTTCCACAATTTATTTAACTCATTAAGACATGAACAAATCATTTCAAAGGCTCAATATAATTGAAATGTGTCATGGAAACATGGAATATGTTATCTTGGGTAAAGACATTTAAAGTAAATGAGCATGAAAATTCAATTTATACAATTCAAAGGGGTTAAAAGATAACTTTCCAAAAATCAAGCACTGAATAAAAGGAATATGGAAGAAACAAACCTAAAAAAGCATGATATAAATGGCTCACTAATTTTTGGTTTAAAATACTGAACACCTCTATTGGAGGGGTTTTATTCTAAAATAATGATATTACTCTTTAAATAACTCATCTATCATATTTAACATTTCATCCATGAAACCAGCTCAATTCACATTTAAAAGACACTAAATTTGGGAATAATACTACACTAATTAAAATCTAAGGAAGTTTTAGTAAGAAATTGATCAATACATTTTCAATATAAAATAGAACGGAAAGGGTTCCTACCTCAGGAAGTAGAACAATTCAAACACTCAGCACTAGATGATTTTTAACTCGAAGCTTCTCCATAATTGAACATACATACATTCTGATATATATCTCTAAATACAATGCACATATTCCCCTTACCATGAGGTAAAATGTACAAGGAATATATATATATATATACCAACCTCTATATATGAGTGCATGGCTTCACGGAGTCATAAAACACTCTAAAAACAAATACTAAGGGCCCTAAATCACCAAAGGACCCAAAATAAAATAGGTGAAACCAAACATTGAATGTAAATAAAACATTAAATTGGAAGTAATGAACAAAATCAAACCAAACTACTCCACCTTCTATTTTGGATACCAGAACATGAATGACGGGGTCCTATGAGACCCTTCGCATGACCTAACATCGATGGAAAAACCAAAAAATATTTTGCCTCAAACCTTAGGTTTGGACACGCCTCATCATGTGATGGGGATACAGAAAAACTTACAGAAAGAAGGAGAAAGATCCAGATACCCTACCTTCAAGATTCTGAGAGAAATCATGAGAAAATCTCATTAAAATGATGAACTGAAGAAGATCTATGGAGGGGGTGTGTCAAACGTCCTAGAGAGGAACCCAGGGAGGGCATCATGTGAGTGTAGATGGAGGAAGGTTGTTTAAGGTTTCACATTTTATTTCATTTAATTTTCATTTCATTTTTAAAATATGCGGTCATTCATGATTTGAAAAACTGTGTTCCAATTATGTACCCTATACTAGGAACCTGAGGCATCACATACGGGATGGTCACACAGTTCGGAAACCGCCCACGAAACATGTGGTGAATAGTGATTAGGTTCTAACTCTTTCCACCAACTATGTGGTCTAGGTGCATGGTTCGGTAAACTATACACCAAACATGTGATATCCTCTATCCACCTTTATAAGGCTGCATGGTTTCCTATTGGGGGCCACATGGTTTTAGAAAAACTGTGCACCATATGCAGACCCTTAAGTGAATTATTTTCTAGGATTGATGCTCCCAAAACTCTACAAGACACCTAGAAAAATTAATAAGCCTTCACCCAAGTCCAATAACATCCCTTTGAAGGGTTCCAACTTTAATAATTTCATTTTTATTATTTGATATAAAAACATCCCATCATGTAAACAAAAAACAAAAAAATCCATTGGAATTTCCATCCATCTCAAAACATGGGATGTCACATCTTCAAAAATATAGTTCATATTTACATCAATTAATGAGAGAGTCATGAAATATTACTTTCTACAGATATTTAACATGAAACATTTAGCTTTAAAGCACAAAAAAAATCACTTCAGAAAAAACTTTTATATATCCCCAAAATTTCTATAGCATAGAAACACAATCCAGTAAATGCAAGAAAAATTCACCCACTAACATTTTTGAGGAATACAAATGAAAATGGTGTGACTAACTCAATTAATTAATTACATAATACTCTATAAAAATTGAATCTTTTTCATCTATACTACTTTTATTCACTGAATCATAATAAAAAAACCTATGACTATAAATTTATCCCACCAAAAACACCCTTCAGTTCCTTGTCTTCTTTTGGGGTGAACTCCTTTATAACATCCATGAAGAGCTTCTCAAAAAACTAAATGATTCATTATATCTTTATGTTGATGTTGGATATAAGTGAAAATAATAAGCCAATGAAGTTATCTTAGAACTAAAAACATTAAAAAATTACCCTAATGAAATTCACATATCATGACTTCATCTATTCATTGATTGAATATGTCTGAGGAAATAAATCCTATAGAAATACATGATATAAAATTAACATGCGAGGAATGAACCCGCCCTATTTATTTAACTCCTAAAATTTCATCAAAATAAATTAATTACGTATATTAGTCTTCCACATGTATTGTTTATATTCTTCTTAACTTCTATTTATATAATTAAATTTATTATTAGCATGTATACAAAATTGGTTCTGACTCACATGAAAATTTTATATAATCCCTCATGGTATATTTAAATTCATTTATGCCATTACATGAGTATATTCATCATAACCATAAAATTGAAAAACCTATCAAATCTCGACCCCATAAAGACAAGAAAAAATAATAATCATAATAAATTTCATTAATGGATAAAATGTTTCTAAATCTAGGGGTTGGTATGTGGTTTTTGTGAAAAAAATAGAGTGTTCATAAAGTAATCCAATTTTTTTAGATTATGGTCACAAACAAAAAATTAAAGGAAATTTATGAACCATTCCTGTAATATCCAGCTTTTTAAAGATAATAAAAACCCTCTTGTTGATAAATTATAAGTGTTTTATGTGAAAAAACTAATTTATCAATAGGAATTACTTAATACATGTATTAAAGGATTTTTTTATGGGTCAAAGACAAATTAACACATTAAAATATTCAATCAAATATTTTCGGAGTAAGACGTTGAGTTAGTGATAGATTACATGTCATGTAATGCCTTGGTGTGGATGAAATAAAAATATTGAAATATTATAATACACCCATATTATTTATTGAAAATAATTTAATGACTCCAAAACGGTATCTCATATGATAAATTCAAGACCATTGTTAGGTCTGTGACATAGATTTTATCTAAGGTGGTGTATAATATTTGCAAGCGTCCGATGTTTGGACACCTCGCATAAGAAAAGAGATACTTAATAATTTATTTATATTAATTTTTGAATATAATTTAATATTTACTAATGGGTGTATCGTATGAGAAATATGATACCACTGTTAGGTCCAGAACTGGGGTTTTACCCTATGTAAGAACCTAGAGCCTCGGTTTCATGTACAGATCTCTTTTATGGGCTTTTTAAGGAAAAATGGAGAATCTGGAAATTTTCAGAGTACACGAAGTGTACTTTATGAGTACACGCCCTGTACTCCTCTTCCGCTCGAAGCCGTTTGATTGGCCGTGTCTGGGCCACACACATGGTGTGTAGGGGTGTCATGGAGGCCGATTTTGGCGGAGTACGGAAAAACCCACTACACGTCGTGCACTTTATAAGTACACGCCAGGTACTTTTTTATTTCATTAATCAACCTGGGGTCGTGCCTAATGACCATTAACGTCTTCTTCTCCACCTAATCCCATCTAGAATGTCCGAGGAGGCCGATTCTTCTCCGAGCCACCGATCCGTCACTGGTTGTCTGAATCGAACTTCGTCGATTGCAGAAGAATCACAGCGGTGAGTTCTTGGTTCTTCTTTAGCCTCGTTTTCGGATTCTTTCTCTCGTGTGAGTTATTTGAGGATGAATTTTTTAGATGTTTTTGCAGATCTACTCCGTTCTAGGCCGATTCACAGGCCGGGTTTCAAGTATACTGATCATCGAGGATCGAGGTAGGTGGTTTGTTTCCCTACGTTGAAGTTCTTTGAGTTTTTGTTTCAAAAGGGCCGGATACCCATGTATCGGGTATCCCAGGTTTGGGATTTTGATTCGATTATTTAATTGCACTAGATTTCTTATTATCTTTTGATTAGTTGTTGCTAATATATGATTGGTTTCATGTCTGAGGATCACCCCATAGGTGTTTCTCCCTATTTGGCTGTTTATCGCCTTTTGGCACCATTGCATGTGAGGCAAACCCTATTGCAATTTCTAGTTTGCTTGTTATAGCTGTTTACATATGTTTCTTGCTATTTCAATGCTTTTAATGCATGGTAGCTTTTATCCAAGTAGTTATTTAACTTACATAGGGCTGCTAACAGTCGATTACACAGGACCGGACTGCTCAGGGATGTGAGAACCTGGTGCGGGAGATCAAAGAGGGAGTAGACGATTAAAGTGCTTCCCTAGAGGGTTTTTTGGTTCAGTTTCGTATGCAGGACCTATGAGAATATGACTATGTTCTTCCCAAGAGTTTTCTTAGTTTACCCATTCATCGAGACCATTGGAGGAATTAGACAAAAGTGCTTCCTCAAGGAGTCTGTAGCTATCGTTTGAAGACCATTGAAGAATTGACGTGAGAGCTTCCCAGAGTTTCTGTGCCTTGTTTTATTACTGGACTATAGGGGTTTGCTAGTTTAAGCCACCCAGAGAGTCAGTGTGAATTTTGATGGTTGGTTGTGATGAGTCCACCAAACCAAAGAACAATCTTGGGTTTTGTACTGCTGTATTTATGTAGTCTTTTGAGATACCTGTAGTGTTACTTGCTTTCCTTGGAATAGAAAGCTTGTAAGTTTTCCTTGGTCGTTTAGTTAAATGAATGTGAATGGTAATTGGTAGGATTGTTTACTGGTGCACTTCTAGTTCATTACTGTACTTATTTTCCTTTAATTTTTCTATATTACTCACTAATAGTAGGGCACAAATCTTGTGGTGGTTTCCTACTGGGATTAGTCTCACACCATTTTTGGGTCCTGTTTTTCATCCCAAACAGATTATATGGTTGCAGGTGTAGGTAGGGATTGTGGTCCTTCTACCTCGGGTACATGATTGCTGGTTGGAGCTGGAGAGCATGGGACCGGGCTTTGGCTCGTGATGCTGCTGGAGTTGCTGTTTAATTTTAGCACATTGTTTTATGTTGTATTTAAGCACATTGTTTTGTTTACTAATTTCCATAGATACATGAACCATTCTGCATCATTATTATATTATACATTGCTTCTACTTTTAGTTCAGTTGTCGCATGCTGTTTATTGCTTCCGCTATTGATTATGTTATTTCTTCTGCTGCATACTTTACCAAATGAGGGCATAGATTCCCCACAAACTCACCAAGGCCCTCACTGCTAGTCGGCAGCCTCTGGTGTTTGGGGAAACGCACTTGAGGTCATGTGGATGACCGGGTACGGGGCACCGGTTATGTGGCTCCAGATTCGGGTCGTTTCAAAGTGGTATCAGAGGAGTTTTCTTCTTTTCTATTTCCTTACTGTTTTGCGACAATAGACAGGGATAGGAAGAAATGGGTAGTTAGTACTTAACTGTGCCCGGGAGTAATTCACCCGTGTACAAGGAAAAGCTATATTACCTCATAATTGAAATTCTCAGTTTTTGCAAGTGTTACTGTTTATTATATTTCACCGTTGGGTGATACACATATTTTTTGATGTTACCGTTTATATGATTGTGGTTCTATTTTGGTGCAACCCGATGAGATGAGGGTGTTTCATATCATGCATCATATAAGCACTAAGTAGGAAATCACATGTAATGCATTTTACCATGCCATCTATGGTGCATTATAATTTCATGCTGTTGTGATAGATGTCGTGATAAATGATGCATGTTGTTGTGATAGTTTCTGTGATGGACATACATGGAATGCTACTTTTCTTGATATATGAATTGTTATGATTCCAAGCTTTGATTCGCGGGGAGTATGGGCCCCCACGGATCAGAATTTGGCACATAAATGTTTTTTTTTCAGTGTTTCTGGCATTCGGTGCAGTTTCGGAGCTACTGCCTGGAAAAACCCAGAATACATGGCATGTACTTTATTAATACACGCCATGTAGTTTCTAAACAGTGTTACTGACTATGTGAACAAAAACATGGGGTGTCGGAGAGACTCCGAGGACACGCCGTTTACCCTTAGTACACGTCGTGTGGTGGTCAACCGTGTACCCGGTCGTGTCACAGACAACACGGGTCGGGGAAACGCATTTAGTACACACCGTGTTCCATACGGACACGCCGTGTAGTTTTCTTCTAGGTACCTAGCCATGTCACGAACAACACGGGTTGGTGTTATCTATTCTTATATATGCCGTGTTTTTTCGGAACATGCCCTGTAAGGGATAACCGTGTGGCCGACCATGTAACAGCTACACAGGCCACGGAAACCTGTCTAGAACACATTGTGTCTTGAAGTGCACACACCGTGTAGTTTAGGAGTTGGAGGACCATGTAGGTTAGTCGTGTAAAGAGGCTCGGGCAGGGGAGTAGAATTCAAGTACACGACGTGTTTGGGACAACATGCCATGTAGTTTGGGATGTTACACAACCAGTGGTGGGAGATTTACATGCCCCTGTAGGTGGCTTTAACAAACATGCTGTGTAGTTTAAATACACGCCATGTAGTCATGTTTTGGAAAACATAAGTGTTTCTCTCTCCTATTCCAGTTTTGTACTCTTGTGTTTTATGTCCTTGTTAATCCTAAATCTGGAGTGTGATTTTGACCTTTCATGGATATGGCACCAAGACGTCATCCAGTTGCATGCCAGGAACCAGGTAGCAACCGTAAGCCTGATACGGCAGACCAGGGACTACCTGTAGTTCCTCCGATCATTCCGGACATGGCACCCGTAGTGATTCCATACACTGGTGCCGACACTCAGTTCAGAGAGGGTTTCATGAGGTTCATGAAGACCTTCCAGGGAGCTCAAGATCCTGACCCGTCTATGGTAGAGCTGACGTGAGTTTTCCAGCAGCATCATCCTCCCACTTTCACAGGGGATGGAGGACCTCAGGCTGCGGAGTCATGGCTAGAAACCATGCTTGCCATCTTTGAGCATCTGGAGACACCCCCAGACAGAAGGGTGAAGCTCGCGACTTACATGCTGCGAGATTCTGCCAAGAGATGGTGGGATGTAGTCTCACAGGTAGGGCGCCAACAGACTATGTCTTGGGATGAGTTCCATTGTACGTTCTATGACTACTTCTATCAGGCGACGCTGAGGGCCGAAAGAGCCTGAGAGTTCATGAACCTGCAGCAGGGTACTCTTTCATATATGGAGTATTCCTCCCATTTCACTGAGTTACAGCGTTTCACTCCTGTTCTGTGAAATGATGAGCTGTTTTTGGAAAGGAAGTTTGAGGAAGGCCTCATGATAGAGATCAGATCGCAGGTGAAAGTCTTCCAGTTGACTTCTATTACACTTATAGTCAACCAGACACTGATCCCCGAAAGAAATCTAAAGGAGACTGGGGCTGTTGACCAGGGCGGTTCAACATCCAAGGCTGATTCATTTCATACTGACAGTAGGAAGTGCCACCGAGAGTCTACTCGATGTGACTCGAGGAATCGAGGTATTTCTTCTGGAAGACAGGACCTCCCTTCTGGAAACTAGGTGGTGTGCTATCAGCATGGAATTTTTGGGCATAAGAAGCCTCAGTTCCCGAGAGATCCGGTGGAGTTCCGAGCCTACGAAAGGATGGGTCATCTACAGTATTTTTTAAGGGTTCTTCTTCTAGTAGATAGAGAAGGAGGATCGGTTTCTACTCCTCTTACAGGATCAGGATTAACATTTCCACAGCAGACTGGGGGCTGGAGTCCTTTAGGTCATTCAGGCCAGGGTAGAGGTCGTGAATACGGTAGTCAGGCTCATGGAGGATCATCTCAGGGATATCAGGCTGCTACACAGGGCCGCGGTACTGGCCAAACATTTTCAGTAGAGCAGATTCATTGGGATCAGGATCCTGTACCTTCCAAAGTTCGAGGTACGATCCAAGTAGCCTTAGTTTTATCTTCTGCATTTTTTCGATACCGGTTCTTCTCATAGCTTTATTTTTGTGCACACTGTGTAGATCCTTAGACCCACTTTCTTTACTTCTGAGGATACTATGGCACTAGACACTCCTTTGGGACATAGAACTACTAGAGTGCGTCAGTACAAGGAGTTCCCTTTTGAGGTTAATGGGTGTCAAATCTCGTGGGATATTTATGTCCTTGAGATGATGGGTTATGATTTCATTTTCAGAATGGACTGGCTAGTTCCCTTTCAGGCCTTTCTCGATTGTTATCGCTGCAGGGTGAGTTTCACGTCACCAGAGGGCAGGTCCTTTCTTCACATGGGCAAATGGGATGTCCAGGCAAGCAGAGATGGACCAGAGCATCATGGGTTGGGCAATGTTACGGCCCAGATTTCTGGTTTATATCTGGATAATCTGGGGACCTCTTAGATGGACTTCCCTCCGGTAGTCGATCGTTTTCCATATGTCTTTCCAGAAGAGTTTTCAGGGTTTCCTCCAGAGTGTGAGGTAGACTTCTCTATTGAACTTGTACCAGAAGCATCACCGGTATCCATACCTCCCTATAGGAGGGCTACACCTGAGATGCAAGAGCTCAAGAAGCAATTTGGGGAGTTGCAGGATAAGGGTTTTATCTGACCCAGTACTTCTCCTTGGGGTTCTCCAGTGTCGTTTGCAAAGAAGGCGGATGGTACCTTAGGGATTTACATGGACTATCGAAAACATAACCAGTTGACAGTTAAGAACTAATATCCCTTGCCAAGGATTGATGTTCCATTCGATCAGCTTTGAGGAGCCAGGGTATTCTCGATGATCGACTTGAGATCCAGCTATCATCAGTTGTGGGTCAGACCATCTGATATACCTCTCACAGCTTTTGGAATCAGGTGTGGTATCTATGAGTATATAGTCATGCCGTTTGGTCTTACGAACGCACCTGCAGTCTTCATGGAATTGATGAACCGAGTGTTCCATCCGTACTTGGACTCCTTTGTCGTGGTCTTTGTGGATGATATCTTGGTGTACTCTCATACTCTACACAACCATGCCACACATCTTGATGTCATCCTAAGTACACTAAGAGAGCGTCGACTGTATAGTAAACTCTCGAAGTGCCACTTTTGGATGGATCAGATTCACTTCCTGGGTCAAGTCATCTTGGAGACTGGAGTATCAGTAGACCTAGAGAAGGTGAGAGCAGTGGTTACCTTGGAGCAGCCGAAGAATGTCTTCGAGGTACAGAGTTTCTTGGGACCGGCTGGTTACTACAAAAGGTTTATACAGGACTTCTCACACTTAGTTGTGCCTTTGACGGGCTTGACTAAGAAGGGTGTGTAGTACGTCTGATCAGAATCTTGCGACTCATCTTTCCAAGAGATGAAGGGGAGATTGAATTCAGCACTGATTCTAGTTCTGCCAGAGCCGGGCAAGAGTTATACAGTTTTCTGTGATGTATCTGGCATCAGACTTGGAGCAGTGATTATGCAGGAAGATCGTGTTGTTGCGTACGGATCTCAGCAGTTGAGGACACATGAGAAGAACTACCCTTCGCATGACCTGGAGTTGGTTGCTGTTGTTCATGCCTTGAGTTGTTGGAGGCACTATCTCATGGGATAGCATTTTGTGGTATATACTGACCACAAGAACCTGAGGTACATATTCACACAGTGTGACTTGAATCTGAGACAATAGAGGTGGTTCGAGTACCTACATTATTTCAACTTCGAGCTTTCTTATACGCCTGGGAAAGGCAATGTTGTGGCAGACGCACTGAGCAGGAGGACTCAGTTATAGGCACTTCAAGAGACCAGCAACGAGTGGCACCTAATGGCTCTATTCTCTGAGATGAATTTCAAGGTGCACAATAGACAGGGTCAGACGGTTCTTTCTTCTGTTTCTATTACCTCTACTCTTTTAGATCGAGTTCGAATGAGGCATCTATCAGACCCTGAGGGACTAGTCCTATAGGACGGTGTGTTAGATGGAGACCCTACTCCGGGGTGGACACTGGGCGATGACGAGGTGCTACGTTTTCATCACTGTGTGTGGGTTTCAGCAGACGTACGTGAGGAGATGATGTGGGAGTTTCATTCTTCAGCTTGGGCAGTTCATCCTGGTGTCACCAAGATTTACCGAGACTTGCACCATCAGTATTGGTGGCCAGGTATGAAGAAGGATGTGGCTGGTTTTGTTATGCGGTGTTCCACCTGTCAGTAGGTGAAGGCTGAGCATCAATGACCAGTAGGTCTTTTATAGCAGTTACCCATTCTTGAGTGGAAATGGAATGATGTCGCAATGGAATTTGTGATAGGTTTACTGAGATCACCTCAAGGAAATGATACGGTTTCGGTTGTAGTGGATAGGCTCACGAAGGTTGCACACTTCTTACCGATTAAATAGACCATCAGTGTTGATGAGCTGGGATGGTTGTACATCCAAGAGATTGTATATCTGCATGGAGTTCCACACTCCATTATTTCAGACAGGGATGCACATTTTACTTCTCACTTCTGGAAGGGTCTACAGAGGGATTTGGGTACACTGATACTTTTGATTACAACATACCATCCCTAGACTGATGGCTAGTCTCAGCCTACAATCCAGGTGCTTGAAGATATGCTCCGAGCATGAATTCTATACTTTGGTGGTACTTGGGATAAGCATATCCCTCTGGTGGATTTCACCTATAACAATAGTTTTCAAGGGAATATTCAGATGGCACCTTATGAGGCCTTGTACGGTAGGTGATGTCGATCACCTTTATGCTGGCTAGAGATAAGAGAGGCAGCTTTGCTGGGACCTCGCCTTGTTGAGGAGACCATAGAGCAGATAGAGTTGATACAGAAGAGGATGTCTACAGTACAGTCTCGGCAGAAGTCTTATGTTGATCAGCGGAGATGACCATTGGAGTTCAAGTTCGGAGATCGGGTTTTCCTGCGCGTTACCCCGAGGTTGGGACATAAGAGGATTAAGAGACAGGGTAAGCTTTCACTGAGATACGTCAGACCGTTTGAGGTTCTGGAGAGAGTCGGGCGGGTTTCTTACAGGCTGCAATTACCTCAGAGGTACCAGGTGGTCTACGCTTATCGTTGATTGAAGTTATATGCGTCCCAAATTAATTACCCGTTATTAGAACTTTAGTATAGGATAAGTTCGGGGTCGATCCACAGGGAACCGTGGCGTGCATGAATTTAATTGAGTTAACTCTTTATTAGGTGAAGTATGCAAAATTTAAAAACGATTGGGTTGATTTTTGGCTTTTGATTAAAACTAACCTGATTTACTTTGAAGAATGGATACAGTTTGAAATAAAACAATAGGTAAATTAAAAGAGTTTTTAGAAATGGAAAGAGAAGACGTGTCGAGGCTGTGGTGAATGAGGAGTTCTTATGCAGATTGTTTAAATGGTTGTGTTGTTCATAATAATTCAATCATTCAGGATTTAATTTTGTTACAAGATTTCCTTGTTCCGGTTCCTCTTGTTTGAAATTAGAGCAGTTGACTCCTTGGTCCGGTAGTCAATGTACTTAATTCTTCATTACGTCCAGTCCATTACTTGAATCTATGAAAGCCTTCCAATGGTCATGGATGTTTTCACCGTTACTTTTCTTTTGTATCGCTGAGAATCCTTCCCTTGGTCCGGCTAAGAATTCTCAGTTATATTAGACAGTGGTTTAAGAAGAGTAATATGAATTACAACGATTCAAGCACAACTATATAAAACAATATACAAATTATGATCCCATCATCCACACCCCCAACACGAGGGGTTTAGTTACACATAGAATTTAGGAGAGAAACGACACACGTGATACCTGACGGATTCATCGTGTAGGCATTGAGGTAGAGTATCGGAAGGTGGAATGACAGAATAGCGGAATGACGGCACCTCGGTGGTTTCAGGAATGGTGGTAGAAGAGCTTCTCTCTCCTCCAATGGTTCTGAACCCCTTAAATCCGTAGGCCAAGGCCTCATTTTATAGATAAATAATGTACACGGATTGTATAGAAAGTACACACCGTGTACTTTTCGTCAACGTGTATTGGCGCCATTTTCTCCACTGGCAGGTGGCCGAGCACGTCGTTCTTGACTTTTGCACACAGCGCCTCCTACAAGTTGAGTGAACACGGTGTGTAGCACCGCCATACACAACGTGTAGCACCGCCATCCCCTTCTAGAATAGTAGACACGGTGTGTAAAAGTTCAAACACGTCGTGTTGTCATCAACAACCACATGGTCATGTGGACTTTTCTCCATAACCACTACTTCTAGAAAGTGGTACACGGCGTGTATCGCCAACCCACACGGCGTGCATCTCTGACTGGAGACATGGGTGTGTACTCCCTGCTTTGGTCTGTGTACTTGTCTAGATGTACACGTCATGTATATAAAGTACACGCCGTGTAGTTCCAAAAATTTCACAAACTTCCCTTGATCCGTGTATTAAGCCAGAAAGCTCCTGTAATTAAACAGATTCACCAAAATCAAAGAATATGTTCATGAAATCATAGATATTTTCTGAAAACATGCTTTTATCTTCAATTATATATATGGAAATGTATACACAAATTGGGTGCATCAAATCCCCCACACTTAGTTGTTTGCTTACCCTCAAGCAAAATCTCAACATCTAATTAAGAGAGCCTATACTTTGAAAAGGAAGGCATTTAGTTAATCAAACGTATAACTAATAAAGTTAATCAGGAAAAATTATAAAAGGCACAAACAAATTCAATTCACAAGATATTAAAATCATCCCTCATATATAATGTAATTAACTACTCTCATCCTCTTTCAACACATTGTTCAACCTTTCAAAAATAATCATGTCACTTGATGATTTACCTTACCAGTTAAAATCACACTCCACACTCAAGATGTTTTTAATAGAAGTTATGCTCAATCCAAGGCATATACATGCTATCCATAGGTTTGCATGATATCTTTTTCTCCAATTCAGAAAAATTGAATTAACAAAAATCATGAGGGCTTTGTCAAATAAGGTTTAGATGTTTCTGTGGCTAAGGGTTGGTAGGTTTAGATGTGAAAATAAATTATGAGGCTTGATAAAGGATGGATAATTCCTTTAAACAACATTGCATGATATTCAAAGTAAAGCTCATTGAAAATAAATCCTTCAAAAGATCATTCGAATTGTTTTGTAATCATTACCAACTCCCTTAGGTAAGTAGGGTTTATGGGTGAATAAGTTTAAGGTCCCCTTGTTGTTTGTTTGTTGTTTTTTTTTACAACAAAACAAAAGGGCATCCCTTATGAATACAATGAGTACATGTTTGGAACCCATTTTCCCCAAATAATCAAGAGGCACTCCCCTACACTTTATTGCATGGCTGTACACAAAAATATTCCATGTCTTCCAACTCCCTCTTTAAGTCTTAAATGAATAATCATGCAAAGTTTAAAAAGAAATAGGGTAGGAAGGGAAATAGGCTTGTAATTTGGCTTCCTATAATGGTTGTTCATGGCTTCAATGGGCTTAACAAATATTAAATGTAGGGTAGGTCTCAAGATAAAGGAGTTGAAACAATCTAATGCCTCAATCATGTTAAAGTAATTCAAAAATTTCTTCATGTTTCGAAAAGAAAAACCTGCAAATTCTGGTAGTGATGCATATCCTAAGAATCTCTCAAGAAATAGGGTATTAGAAAAGAAATACGAAAAATTGTTCATAATACCTCTCAGGAGTGGAAAATAATAAAGGGACAATTAGGTCATGACATACATATAAATGATTAGCCTAATTAATGTAATTTAATCAAGGATGAAAGGTTTCAATTAAAACTATATTAGCAATCATTCTAAAATACTTAAAAAACGAAAAAGCATGTAACCTTTACAAAATTTCCTACTGATAACTCTAGCATTTATAAGATTGATTAAAAAAAATTGCTTTATATTTACAAATATAAAGTCTAATAATGATGTCTCCTAGGTTATTTTAAGGTAAAAGACTAAGGTGAAAGATATAGATGCGCCCCCACACTTAACACTGCACATGGTCCACCAAGTGCAACACCAAGGTAAAGGGTAGGAAATAGGGAGAAATGGGGGACAAAATGAGGGAAAGTAGTGGAAGAAGTAAATCCAAAAATAAAGAAAATTGAAATGGAAAAATACTCCCCTCGTGAAAAAGTGATGCCCAAAGCGCTCTGTGCCCGTACCTATGACTGTCGAGAAAAAAGAAGACTACAAACATGCATAACATCACAGCACAGAAAATGACAGAAGAGATATATAAGATAAAGGAAAATTTCACTATCATGGTGTCGCCTCAGGGGAAGCATCATCCTGTACAGAATCGGCCGAGAGAGACGGCGCAGGAGCCGTGGAAGGGTGAGGATCTGAATCGGCATCAGGAAGGGTAGCTGAAGAAGTAGGATCCATAGCTTCTAGACTCTGGATCGGAAGCTCAGCAGCAAGCCCTAGCCTAGCAGAAGTGGCAGCAGTAGAGCTCACCGTAGTCATCAGAACGGAATCGGTGGCCGGCGCAGGAGATGGCGATGGAGCACCAGTAGAAGTGCCAGGAACGGAGGCAGGGGCTAGTGGCTGAGGCAGTGGAACACCAAGATGTTGAGCAATATGTACCAACATATGCTCCATCCGGTCCTGGCGACTGTCCAGAAGAAACAAATGGCGTGCAATGGTGTCCTGGTGGCCAATGATACGGGCCAACTGCTGCTCCATCGTGGCTAGGCAGAGGGAAATGGCCGGATCGACCGAGGGTGTGGGGGTAGGTGGGATGGGAGATGGGATAGAAGAAGGAAGGTCAGAAGAAGTGGGGTTAGTAGGAGGTGGGTGAGGTGGAGAAGCTGGAGGAGGTGGGGAAGGAGGTGCATGGTTAGTAGGTGGGGCAGGGTCAGCATGTGGGGCAGGGTCAGTAGGTGGCGAGGATCGAGCCTGAGCAAGGATGTAGGCACCCCCCTACTTCCGGACCAATCCCATTCGAATGAGCATGAGGAAGTCCATCCGCTGGGTTGAACCTAACAAGTCATGAGGTAATGAGGGCTCGAATACCCCCAATTGGTGGGCAAGACGGGTGGTGTAAAACCCGCCATTCAGGTTGCCCTGACGGCCGGTAAACATGGAGTGAAAATAGGAGGCGGCAAGAAAGGGGAGGTCTGGGTAGGCGTTCCAGATGAAACAGGTAAGAAGCTCTATGTCACGGCCGGTCACGACCCCCATATCATTATTTCGTAGAAAGAGTATGGCGTTGAATCACCGGTGGGTGAAGCGAAGGACGAGATCGGCTATAAGAGTGCTCTTTTGAGAAGTGGGGGAGTACTGGTGGTCAGGCCCAGTGATCTCCCGCCACATGGCAATGAGGTCAGAGTGCTCGGGCCAGGTCAAGTCAGAAACGGGGGGTGGGGTTAAAGGATGGGGGTAGAAGCTGCACCCTCGGCCGAACTCTGTCATCGTCAGAGAAAAAAGTCGGCCGCCTAGCTGGAACTGAACTACGGGTACCGCATCGCTAGGAGTCTCTCAGTACTCCTCTCCATTGAACTCAAAGGAGGCCACAAACACCAAAAATAAATCTCGGAACAAAGGAGTGCTGACCTGGAAAATATCGAGGAGTGCGGTGTGCCCGAAAAGTACCTCCAACTCCTCCCAAATACCGATCCAGTGCGGAATGATGCTGTCAAGGTACTGGGCGCTCAATGGTATCAGCCGACGAGAAAAGCGTCAGAGCCTATCGTATGCGAGGTCGGTGACAGGGAATACCGTGCAGGGATATGGAGCACCTGCAGGTCCCGGACCAGGTGCCGGTGCAGCAGCAACATCTAGCTCTGGAGGTGGATCCGCCGAAGAAGAAGGTGGCTCGGTGGAAGGGGTGCTTGAACAGGGACCAGCTGCTAAGGATAATGGTACAACAGAAGTGGCAGCTGGTGCAGCATAAGGAGGCCCCGCCTCATCTGAGGGAGTGAGTGGCAGCAGAATGGGCAACGGAGGGAGCTCAAAGACCGGAGCGTCGGGGTCCGGCAGAGTAGGTGGTCGGAGTCGGATCTGACGATAACTGGACTCCTCTCCCTTAGTGGCGGAGGCTGGCCGCTTCCCGTGCGAATGATCATGATATGCCATATCCTGAAATAGAAATAAAAATAAAACAAAAAAAAGAAGAAAATAAAACAAATAAAATGTGAGAAAACTGGAAAATAAAAGTACACGGCGTGTACTCTAGAGTACACGACGTGTAGTCAGAAATGGAGAGTATCCCGTGTTCCCTGGAAAGACACGCCGAGGGTGGAAAGACGCGATGTAATAGGGAACAGTGTGTACTGAACAAACACGCCATGTTCACATCAAAGTGTTGTTGGTCATGTAACAAATGACATGGCCATGTTTTTATCGGTTCTGAGAAAACAATTCACGCCGTGTAGTTTCTGGACACGGCGTGGACTACATACGAAGAACATGGCTGTGCAGAGGGGGAGACACGGGCCGACCACATATATAAATGACACGGCATGTACCGAACACACACGCCGTGTTCTGGAACATGGGGTGACAGGCCGTGTTATGCGCCACACATGAAGGGGCCAACACAAACAATGGACACAACGTGTACCAGACACACACGCCGTGTAAATGAAAATGGTGTGTGAGACCATGTGCAAAGGTGTACGCGGGCATGATGAAACAGACATGGTGTGTACCGAACATACACACCATGTATATTAAAATTTCTGAAAATTCATTCTGAGGCCATGTTCAGAAGTACATGGCGTGTGTTCTTCATTTCGTGGTTGTGTACTTTCGGAAGTCGAATGGTCGGCCGATCCGAAAAAACACCCTAAACGAGTCTAAAAATGTGAAACAGAGGGTGTAGAATGGTGTACCTGGATCGAGGATCACAATGTGAGAGGAATCAGAACTTGAAACACCCCAAATCGACGTATTTGAAAAAATGGTGGTTTGGATGGCGTTCGTGAGAAGAAACGAGAAGAAGGGAGGAATGGGGCGGCCGTGCAACATGGCCTCAAGCTGGGTGGCCCGCGGCTTATATAGCTGAGGTACACGGCGTGCATGTAAAGTACACGCCGTGTATTTTTTTTTGAATTATAAAACATAATTATTATAGTAAACTATATAATAATTATTATTAAAAATAGAAATATTTAAAAATTCTATTATACATAAGCCTATACACAACATATATCTGGAAATACACACCGTGTATTTTAAAATAAGAAAAAGAGTAGTACAACCTTTGGTCTGGTGCTTGTGGCGGGATTCGAACCGGAGATCGGCTGATTCGAACAGACGCCCTCACCCACTAGAGAAAAGGTTGTTCTATTGTTCATATTTATTTTATATATATATTTATTCTATACGGCCTATACACACGGAAATAAAGAAAAGAACGACATGTGGTTTTTATTTAGGAAAGGATGGGGGTGAACCGGGGAGATTAGCGCAATTCGAAACTGGGTCTTGTGATCCTGGTGTCGAGAATTTTCCAATCCGCCAACTTCACCCGCATGTACTCTCTTATTTTTAAAATGTTTTCATTTATATTTGAATAATCATGGTGCGCACGGCGTATATCGGAGTACACGTCATGTGGTTTTATTAAAAGAACAAATGATGGAAATGAGACGGTTGTCTGGGTTCGAACCCGGGTCTTTTGAAACTGGATTACGATTTTAGCCAACCGGACCATCCCCATCATGGGTTTTATTAAACACACACACACACACACACATATATATATATATATATATATTAAAAATACCACACACATCATATAATTAAAAGGAGGAACCTCGTGCCGAAGGTAGGTCAGGAGGATTTGAACTGAGGATGGCTCAAATAAATTCCAGTGACTTTGCCATCGGCACCGGCATCATCCCTGGTTAGATATTTGTTATTCTATAGATTTATACTATTAAGTTTACAAATTAAAAAGATTTAGTACACGCCGTGTATATAAGTGGGACACGACGTGTAACCTCTGGGTTGCCTCCCAGGAAGCGCCTTTGTTTTTGGTCGTTGGATCGACCTACTTACCTTGCTTACCGGAGGAGTATGGTGGACAACGTTCCCACCATGTTATCTGTAGGATGGTAAGCTTTCAAGAGCTTCCCGTTTACCTTGAATGGTTGACCAGCTTCCCCAGAAATTTCTACCGCTCCATGATGGAATACGCAGAAAACGTGGAATGGTCCCGCCCAGCGTGACTTTAACTTCCCTGGAAATAAGCGTAGACAAGAATTAAAGAGAAGTACCTG
Source organism: Viscum album (assembly GCA_963277665.1). Taxonomy (NCBI): domain Eukaryota; kingdom Viridiplantae; phylum Streptophyta; class Magnoliopsida; order Santalales; family Viscaceae; genus Viscum; species Viscum album. The sequence goes on from OY728131.1 coordinate 340,259,769, forward strand.
ATCACCGGGTTGGAAAGATTTTTGTGATATCATCCGGTCGTGAATAGCTCTTGTCTTCTCTTTGTACAACTTGGCATTCTCGTATGCCTCTAATCGGATCTCATCTAGTTTCGACAGTTGGAACTTCCATTTCTCATCAGCTGCCTTTAGATTGAAATTTAGGGCATTGACGGCCCAGTAGGCTTTATGTTCCAATTCTACAGGAAAATGGCAGGGCTTTCCATAGACGAGGCGGAACAGGGACATTCCCAGTGGTGTTTTGAAAGAAGTTCGATATGCCCATAAGGCATCATCTAACTTCTTGGACCAGTCCTTCTGTGAAGTGTTCACTATTTTTTCCAGGATCTGCTTGAGCTCTCGATTGGAGAGCTCTACCTATCGACTGGACTGGGGATGATATGGTGTCCCCATCTGATGCTTTACTCCATACTTCGATAGTATTCCTCTCATCAGTGTGTTGTCGAAGTGGGTCCCTCTCTCGCTGATCAGTACTCGTGGAACTTCAAATCTGCTAAAGATATTTTTCTTTAAGAAATTTATGACTACCTTGGTGGTGTCGTGAGTTGTAGCAGTATCTTCCACCCATTTGGAGACGTAGTCGACGCAGACCAGGATGTATGTGTTCCCAAAAGATGGGGGAAAAGGACCCCTGAAATCTATGCCCCAGACGTCGAAAATCTCGACCTCCAGGATGGGGTGCTGAGGCATCTCGGCTCTACGTCCCACATTACCTGTGCTCTGGAACCGATCACAACAGGAAACAAAGGCCCGGGCATCTCTATGCATGGTGGGCCAGAAAAATCCAGACTGCAAGATCTTAGCTATGGTACGGTCTGGGTCATGATGTCCTCCTACTAGTGAGGCGTGACAGAACTCCAGGACACCATGAACTTAATTCTCCGGGATGCAACGACAGATCACTCCATCTGCACAGGATCGGAATAGTAGAGGATCCTCCTAGAAGTACCTTTTCACATCAGAGAAAAATATTTTCCTTTGCTGGAAGGAGAGGTTGGGATGAACGACACCTGTAACCATAAAATTAGCGATATCATCATTCCATGGTCGAGGTGTTTCACAGATCGAAAAGAGGTGCTCATCAGGAAAATCCTCCCTAATCTCCTGATCTTCCTCCTTCTCCAAGTGAGGTAGCTCGATGCGAGAGAGATGGTCTGCAATGAAGTTCTCACTCCCGTTCTTATCCCGGATCTCAAGATCAAATTCTTGTAGGAGGAGTACCCAGTGTATCAATCGGGGATTCGCGTCTTTCTTGTTGAGTATGTACTTTAGTGCTGCATGGTCTGTATAAACAATAACTTTAGACAAAAATAAGTAAGAACGAAACCTGTCAAATTCAAAAAACACAGCGAGCATCTCCTTCTCCGTGGTGGTGTAGTTAATCTGTGCCTCTTTTAGCATCCTACTGGCATAATAGATAGGTCGGAAAATCCGGTCAAGCCGCTGGCCCAAGACTACTCCCACTGCGTAGTCGCTTGCATCACACATCACCTCAAATTGTTCCTCGCAGTTGGGAGAAATCATAACTGGAGCTTCCATAAGGCGCTCCTTTAGATGCTCAAAAGATCTGACACAATGGTAATCGAACTCAAATATGGCATCCTTGGTTAGAAGATTGGTGAGGGGTTGGGCTATTTTGGAGAAGTCGCGGAAAAACCGCCTGTAAAATCCTGCATGCCCCAGGAAGCTGTGGATGGCGCGGACGGAAGTCGGTATTGGTAGTCATGAAATGACCTCAATCTTCGCCGGGTCAACCTCTATACCCTTCGCTGAAATTCTGTGGCCAAGGACTATGCCACTTTTCACCATAAAATGACACTTTTCCCAGTTCAGGACTAGGTTAGTGTGCTCACATCTTTCCAAAACAAGCTCTAGGTGTCATAAAAGAATGGTAAATTATTTTCCATAAACTCAAAAATCATCCATGAATACCTCCAGGATTCATTCTTCCATGTCATGGAAGATGGCCAGCATATAGCGCTGGAAGGTGGCGGGGGCATTGCACATGCCGAAAGACATCCTTCAATAAGCAAATGTGTCGTAGGGGCAAGTGAAAGTGCTCTTTTCCTGATCTTCCAGAGCAATGGAGATTTGGTTGTAACCGTAAAAATCATCGAGGAAGCAATAGAAGTGGTGCCCTGCTAGCCTCTCTAGCTTTTGATCCATGAATGGCAAGGGGATGTGATCTTTTCTTGTTGCATCATTCAACTTCCGGTAATCCACACAGACTCGCCAGCCTGTGATAGTGCGTGTAGGGATGAGCTCGTTCTTTTCATTTGAAATCACTGTGATACCCCCTTTTTGGGTACCACTTCGAGAGGACTCACCCACGGACTATCCGAGATGGGATAGATGATGCCTGCATCCAATAATTTGATCACCTCCTTCTTTACAACTTCCTTCATGGGAGGATTCAAGCGTCGTTGTGGTTTCCGATATTGCATGGAACCCTCTTCAAGTAGCACCATATGAGTGCAAATGGTAGGGATTATTCCCTTAAGATCACCGACTGTACACCCAATAGCATGCTTCCGCTGTTTGAGAACCTGCAGCAGTGCATCTTCCTGCTCCTGTGATAGTTCTGCATTAATTATAACAGGAAAAGTTTGATTGGGACCTAAATACCCATACTTGAGAGAAGATGGAAGAGGCTTCAGTTCGAGATCAGGTGCCTTTAAAATCGAAGGCACAAGTGGCTACACCTTGTCTCGATCCAAACTATTAGGAACAACTGCATGCTTTCAATAGTCACTGCCCTGGCCTTCAATGAATTGCAAGTCATCTAGAACTTCTTCTAATAGAATATATGGACCAGTTAAATTATTCAAAATAAAAGAACATACCAGTTCATCCCCTTTGTCTCTAAAATGATTATCCATGGTGGAAACTGCATAATAGTCCTCATCCTCTAAAAATAAAGCATGTTTGATGGCTTTGAGGACGTTATAGGAAACTCTTTCATCACCTACCCGGAAAATCAACTCTCCTCGGTGCACATCGATCTGTACCTTCCCAGCTGCCAAGAAAGTCCTTCCAAGTATAATAGGTGCTTCCTGGTCATCCCCCATATCGAGGATGATGAAATCAGCAGGGAGAATCAGCCTACCCACCGTGACCAGTACGTCCTCTAGTAGTCCCTTCAGGTGCTTGATGGACCGATCAGCAAGTTGAAGGGCGACACGGGTAGGCTTGAGCTCGTGGAGTCCCAACTTCTTGAAAACTCCGAGGGGCATGAGGTTCACCCTAGCCCCTAAATCATAGAGGGCCTTCCCAAATTCACAGGATCCAATAGTACAAGGAATGGTGAAACTACATGGATCTTGGAGTTTGGGAGGAATGGAATGTTGAACCACCGCGGAGCACTCCTTCGTTAGTGCAATAACGCCCAAATCCTCCTTCTTCCTCTTATTCGAGAGGATTTCCTTCATGAATTTGGCGTATGTTGGCATTTGTGTCAGGGATTCCGCAAATGGTATGTTGATATGTAGCTTCTTGAAAACATCCATAAATTTGCTGAATTGGTGGTCCATCTTCCTCTGCTTCAATCTTTCCGGAAAGGGTAAGGCAGGCTTGAATGGTTGGATTACTTCCCTTTCTTTATTTTGTAAAGCCTCCTTCTATAGGATATTGGATGAGGAGGGGTCAGTAATGGTACCTTTTTCTTCAACAGTGGGTGTGGATGCACCTTGCTGTGCTGATTGGTTATGGTGGAGCTCTTTTCCACTCCGGAGCATGATAGAATTGACCTCCTCCCTTGGATTCTTTTCAGTGTTCCCTGTTAGTGTACCGGGCTACCTCCCTGAGAGTTGATTTTCCAGCTAGCCAATCTGATTCTCTAAGCCTCGAATCGAAGCTTCCTGATTCTAGAACTGAGTCTCAGCAGTAGATATGAATTTAGTCATCAGATCCTCTAACCTCGAGGTGTTCTCCTACTGAGGTGGTTGTTGAACCAGTGGAGGAGGTGGTTGCCGTGGCTGCGGTGGACGAGGGTTCTGATACCCTTGTTGGTGATAAGGACCCTGTTGGGGTTGTTGTGGACTTTGGAATTGGTTCTGATATGGAGGTTGGTTGTAGTTGGGTGGTCGTTGGGGTAAAGGATTCTGCTGTTATTGGCCCCAGCCTGTGTTCTGTTGATCTCGCCATGCCGGGTTTTGGTACTGCTGGTAATGGTTGGGCCCTCGATTTTGGGCAACATAACTCATTCTCTTGTCGAGGGGCCTCCAGCCGATCCCGGGCATTCTCCCATGATGTGGTTATCACCACAGTCACCACATGATGGATGGTATGCCGCATGAACTTGAGATGATCCTTTGAGGTTCAATGTGTCAATTTTCATGGACACAGAGTCCAACTGAGCAGCTAACATAGTGGTAGCGTCAATGTTGTGCATACCTCTCTTTTGAGTCCCCCACTCAGAGTGACACTGGAAGCTATTGGCTGACATGTCTTCCAGTAATTCAAATAGTTCTTCGGGGGACTTCTACATCACTGTACCTCTAGAAGCAGCGTCCACCACGGACTTGGTATTCATGGTAAGTCCTCCATTGAAGGTCTGGACTTCCATCTAGAGTGGAAGTCTGTGATGGGGGAATTTTCGTAACATCTCCTTGTAGCGTTCCTAGGACTCATACAACAACTCGGAGTCGTGCTGCTGGAAGTTATGAATCTCATTTCGGAGTGTCACTGTCTTGGATGGTGGGAAGTATTTGGACATGAACGCCTGGGCTAGCTCCTCCCAAGTGAGGATAAAGCGTTGTGGCAACCCCTTGATCCAGTCTTTTGCCTTATCCCGTAGAGAAAAGGGGAATAGGTGGAGACAGATGGCGTCTTCGGAAACGCCATGGTACCGAAAGGTGTCGCAGATCTCCAGAAAATTGGAGAGATGGGCGTTTGGGTCCTCACTGGTCAGGCCTCCAAATTTGACGGTTTTCTGGATCAGCTGCATGATAGCAGGCTTGATCTCGAAGTGCTGGGCCTGGACCGGAGGACAAACGATGCCCGTATCAGCTCCATGAATCGATGGAAGCCCGTACTCCATAAGGGTATGTCTTGGAGGTTGTTGTTGATGGGGTGGAGCTTGCATAAACTTCTCCCGAGGGGAAAATAATGGTCGTGGGAAGAGTTGTTGCGGTGGCCGTTGGTAATCCCTTGAGAGAAAATCCATGAAGGCTCCATGAGGTTGCTTAGGTAGACCAGCAGCAGGAGGCTGCTAATCCTGGTACTGATGCTCAGTCGCAGCATCTACGGCTGGTGCTCCCTCTTCCTTGTTCACCATGGGTTGTGGTTGATGGTTGTGAGTTTCTGTCCGTGTACGCCGACGATGAAGCAATGTCCATTCGATTTCTGGGTCAAGCGGAATTAATTCTGAAGACTCGACACTTCTAGATCATGTAAAGCGTCGAAACATACACTTGAAGCGTTTCACAACACAAAAATGAAAACCAGATGTAAAAGGGAAAAATAAAAAAAGAAAATTTGAAATGGGATTAGAAAAGAGATTTTTGATAATTTTTGATTTTTATTTTCACTTAAATCAATTATTAACACAATTTAAATATTTTCACTAAAACCAAATGGTAGTTCCCCGGCAACGGCGCCAAAATTTGGTTTACGCTTGTCGTTGATTGAAATTATATGCGTCCCAAATTAATTACCCATTCTTAGAACTTTAGTATAGCATATGTTCGGGGTCGATCCACAGGGAACCATGGCGTGCATGAAATTAATTGAGTTAACACTTAATTAGGTGAAGTATGTAAAATTTAGAAACAATTGGGTTGATTTTTGGGTTTTGATTAAAACTAAACTGATTTTCTTTGAAGAATGGATACAGTTTTAAATAAAACAACGGGTAAATTAAAAGAGTTTTTAGAAATGGAAAGAGAAGACATGTCGTGGTTGTGGTGAATAAGGAGTTCTTATGCAGATTGTTTAAATGGTTGGGTTGTTCATAATAATTCAATCATTCAGGATTTCATTTTGTTACAATATTTCCTTGTTCCGGTTCCTCTTGTTTGGAATTAGTGCAGTTGACTCCTTGGTCTGGTAGTCAATGTCCTTAATTCTTTATTACGTCCAGTCCATTACTTGAATCGGTGAAAATCTTCCAATGGTCATGGATGTTTTCACCGTTACTTTTCTTTTGTATCGGTGAGAATCCTTCCCTTGGTCCGGCTAAGAATTCTGAGTTATATTAGACAGTGGTTTAAGAAGACTAAGATGAATTACAATGATTCAAACACAACAATATAAAACAATATACAAATTATGATCCCATCATCCACAACCCCAACACGAGGGGTTTAGTTACACATAGAATTTAGGATAGAAATGACACACTTGATACCTGACGAATTCATCGTATAGGCGTTGATGTAGAGTATTCGGAAGGTGGAATGATGGAATAGCAGAATGATGGCACCTCAGTGGTTTTGGGAATGGTGGTAGTAGAGATTCTCTCTCCTCCAATGGTTCTGAACCCCTTAAATCCATAGCCCAAGGCCTCATTTTATTGAAAAATAAAGTACACTGTGTGTATAGAAAGTACACGCTATGTACTTTTCGTCAACGTGTATTGGCGCCATTTTCTCCGCTGGCAGGTGGCCGAGCACGCCGTTCTTGACTTTTTCACACGGCGCCGCCTGCATGTTGAGTGAACACGGCGTGTAGCGCCGCCATACACGGCGTGTAGCGCCGCCATCCCCTTCTAGAATAGTAGACACGGTGTGTAAAAGTTCAAACACGCCGTGTCGTAATCAACGGCCACATGGTCATGTGGACTTTTCTCCGTAACCACTACTTCTAGAAAGTGGTACACATCGTGTATTTCCGACCCACATGGCGTGCATCTCTACCTCGAGACATGTGCATGTACTCCCTGCTTTGTTCTGTTTCCTTGTCTAGATGTACACGGCGTGTATATAAAGTACATGCCGTGTAGTTCCAATAATTTCACAAACTTCCCTTGATCCATGTATTAAGCCAGAAAGCTCCTCTAAGTAAACAGATTCACAAAAATCAAAGAATATGTTCATGAAACCACAGATATTTGCTGAAAACATTCTTTTATCTTCAATTATATATATATGGAAATGTATACACAAATTGGGTGCATCACTAGGCTATGCACGACGTCTTTCATGTTTCTCAGCTTCGACGATATTTCTTAGACCCATCTCATGCTTTTCAACCCGAGGAGGTTGAGTTGGGGCAGGATGCATCTTTCAAGGAGCATCCTATCAGGATTGTTGATCGTAGTACAAAAGTACTCTGTGGCCGGTCTATTCCTCTGGTATGGGTGATATGGTAGTACAACCGTATACCGGATGAGACTTGGGAGAGGGAGGCTGATATGCGATCACAGTGGCCAGAGTTGTTTGAGGTTTCTTTTTCTACGCCTTGTTAAGGAAATTCAGGGACAAATTTCTTTAAGAAGGGAAGTTTGTAAGAACCCAGATCGTCGGTTTTAGGTACGGATCTATTTTATGGGCTTTTTAAGGAAAATGGAGAATCTGGAAATTTTCAGAGTACACGTCGTGTACTTTATGAGTACACTCTGTGTACTCCTCTTCCGCTCGAAGCCATGTGATTGGCCGTGTCCGGGTCACAGACACGGTGTGTAGGGGTGACGTGGAGGCCGATTTTGGTGGAGTATGGAAAAACCCACTACAAGCTATGTACTTTAAAAGTACACACCATGTACTTTTTTTATTTCATTAATAGACCCAGGGTCGCACCTAATGATCATTAACGTCTTCTTCTCCACCCAATGTCGTCTAGAACGTCCGAGGAGGCCGATTATTCTCCAATCCACCGATCTGTCACTGGTTTTCCGAATCGAACTGCGTCGATTGCAGAAGAATCACAGCAGTGACTTCTTTGTTCTTCTTTAGCCTCGTTTTCTGATTCTTTCTCTCATGTGAGTTATCTGAGGATGAACGTTTTAGACATTAGTACAGATTCTAGGCCGATTCGCAGGCTGAGGTTCACATATATCGATCATCTAGGATCGAGGTAGTTGGTTTGTTTCCCTACGTTGAAGTTCTTTGAGTTTTGGTTGCAAAAGTGTCAGATACCCATGTATCGGGTATCCCGGGTTTGGTATTTTGATTCCATTATTTAATTTCCCAATATTTCTTGTTAGATATTGATTAGTTGTTGCTAATATATGCTTGGTTTCATGTCTGAGGATCACCCCATGGGTGTTTCTCACTGTTTGGATATTTATCGTTGTTTTGCACCATTACCTATGAGGCAAACCCTATTGCAATTGCTAGTTTTCTTGTTATTAATGTTTGCATATGTTGCCTGCTGTTTAAATGCTTTTGATGAATGGTAGCTTTTATCCAAGTAGTTGTTTAACTTACTTAGGGCTGCTACAAGTTGATTACACATGAACGGACTACTCAGGGCTGTGAGAACCTGGTGTGGGAGATCAACGGGGGAATAGATGATTATAGTGCTTCCCTAGAGGGTCTTTTGGTTTAGTTTCATACGTGGGACCTACGGGAATATGACTTTGTGCTTCCCAATAGTGTTCTTTGTTTACCCACGCATCGAGACCACAGGAGGAAGTAGACGTAAGTGCTTCCTCAGAGAGTCTGTAGCTATCATTGCAAGACCATACGGTAATTGATGTAAGAGATTCACATAGTGTATGTGCCTTGTTTGATTACTGGACTATAGGGGTCTTCTAGTTTAAGCCACCTAGAGAGTCAGTGTAAATTTTGATGGTTGGCTGTGACGAGTCCACCAATCCAACGAACAAGCTTGGGTTTTGTAATGCTGTATTTAGGTAGTATTTTTAGATAGCTATAGTGTTACTTTATTACCTTGGAATAGAATTATTTTTAGTTTACCTTGGTCATTTAGTTAAATTAATGTGAATGGTAATTGGTAGGATTGTTTACTGGTGCACTCTTAGTTCATTACTGTACTTATTTTCCTTTACTTTTTCTATGTTACTCACTGTTAGTAAGGCACAAATCTTGTGGTGGTTGCCTACTGGGATTAGTCTCACACCCTGTTTGGGTCCTGTTTTTCGGACCATACAAATTATATGGATGCAGGTGTAGGTAGGGATTGTGGTCCTTCTACCTCAGGTACTTGATTGCTGGTTGGAGCTGGAGAGCATGGGACCGGGCTTTGGCTCGCGATGCTGCTACAGTTGCTGTTTACTTTTAGCACTCTGTTTTCAGTTGTATTTCATCCTGTTGTTTTGTTTACTGCTTTCCATAGATACATGAACCATTCTGCATCATTATTATATCATACATTGCTTATACTTTTATTTTAGTTTTCGCATGCTGTTTATTGCTTCCGCTATTGATTATGTTATTTCTTCCACTGCATACTTTACCAAATGAGGGCATAGTTTCCTCACTGACTCACCAAGGCCCTCGCTGCTAGTCGGCAAACTCTGGAATTTGGGGAAACGCGCTTGAGGTCATGTGGAAAACAAGCTACGAGGCACCGGTTATGTGGCTCTGGATTTGGGTCGTTACACCCTATGTGGGGTATAATTTGTATTCACAATGGGAGTTTGGTGTCATTTAATTTTTATGTTTAATAGTTAATTTTTTTAAAAAAGAAATTAATATTATCTTCATCCTCAAAGAGTCAAAACATTATTAACACACATGGGAGGTTTTGACAACTTATTATTCATCCATTTTTTACTCAAAAATGATTGTAACAACTTATTTAGGTGAAATAAAAGGCACCGCATTCAAATTTATATTGAATAACATATCAAAAACACATATTTATTTTTTCTGTTATGAAAACCCATACATGTTTTCATTATTTTAAATATTCAGCTTCTCTTATTTAGAATCTCACTGATCACTTCAAGAAGCATTCTTCGACACATTGTAGTGCAGTTCTAGGTGTGTCGGAGACCTCATGTATGGTTATAGATGTGGGGAGTGCTGCTCTATAATTGTTCTTTATCTTTATTTTAATTTATTTTTCCTTTCTCTTATATATTTATAAAACAAATCTGTTAAAAAAATGGAAGATGTTTTATCTTGAAGGAAAATGATAAACCTACAATTTATCAAACGATAAAATTATATAAATTATCAAAAGAAAATTTAAAAATAAATTATTAGTATATATATTTACATATATATAATCATATTATATAATTTGGGATAATTTATTAAAATAAAATTATCAATGTGTAATTGCAGGAATTATCAAGGGATAATTTATTGAAATTTGGATGATAATAATTACCTTTATTTGACAAAGAATAATTTCATGTTATTATCAATACTAATTTATAAAAATTATTAAAGGATAATTATAATGTAATAATATAAAATTTCTAAATGATAATTTATAATAGATTATTATAAAACAATCATCAGTGGATAATTATTTATCAGATAAAATTTTTAAATATAGTTCAAAATGGATAAAAAGTATTAAGTTATCAAATATAATTATAAACCTATTACTTGTAATAAACTTTTCAAATGATAATTATAAATTATAATTTATGATAAATTATCTAAAGATAGTTTTAAATGATAATTTATGGAAAAATATCAAATATAATTATAAATGGATAATTTTTAATAAAATTGTCGAAATATAATTATGAAGTATAATTTATAACAAATTATCAAAAGATAATTATAAAGGATAATATATAAAAAATTTAAATGATAATTATAAAGAATATTTTATTAAAAAATATTGATAGATAGTTATAAAGGATAATTTGTAAAAAATATTCAAAATATAATATTAAAAGGATAATTTATGGGAAATTATCAAAATTTAATAATAAAACAACAATTTAAGAGAAGTTATAAAAATATAACTATAAAAGGATAATTTAAGGGAAATTACCAAACTTTATTTATAAAATAATAATTTATGGGAAATTATCAAAGGATAATTATAAAACGATAATTTGGAAATTATTTAGGGCATAGAATGTGTCATCACATGTGATATTTTATTTCTTTTTTAAAGAAAATAAATGGTATTTATTCTAGGAACCCTTGATAAATGTTGAGCATTGATGTGTCGATGACTACATTAATGAGGCTGTGAGGTGGTGAATTAAACCACACAACGTGGTTTTTCCATGCTACTAATAACGATGAATTTAAGGTAGGGAGTTCCATAAATTTTTGGGATTTGTTTCACGTGTTTTCATTAATATGATTTGTGCATAGCCATATTTGAGGACCATACTAGATTATGACCTCATTTGGTTGTGTGTGCAGCCCTGGGAACCTTATGTGACACTTGGTTACAGGAGTACTTTGTACCTTATTATTCATGTTCTATGTTGATCACTTGTATTTTTGTGCTCTATTACTAATGATGATGTGCTATGTGTGTGTGTCTTGTGATATGGTATGATTGATTCCATGATATTGATGTGATAACTTGATTCCATGATGATGTTTTATCCACATGTTGATCTACATGATGATGTTATACTTCTCGTGACGTCTTCTATGGTTGTTATCATGCTATGAATTTTCATGTTTTATTCTGGATGATTAGTATTTTTGTACTTGAAAGGTGGTCATTGTGGTATGATAACTCATCGTGGTGTGCACATATGATGTGAGGATATGATTATGATTCAACATGACAACCTAGTAACCCGTTGTCTACTTGATGCCTTGTGGATTCTAAGTAGATGACTGGGACTTGATGCATTGTGGATTATGAGTATTAAATTATTCCTTTTTGACTATGGGTTGGTTATAGATACTCAATTCCTTGTGGATTCTGAGTATTTATTTATTCCTTGTGGATTTTGGGTAGGTTTCTTTCACTATGTTTCTAATTAATTCTTAGTGAATCACAATTTTCCTTGTGGATGGTATAAATACTTATCTATATAGAGTACATTTCTTAAATGGACCTAAAGATGCTATGGTGTGGGGTTTGTGGAGGCCTGGTTAGTGCACAACTTCCTGGTTTTGAATTGTATGTTTACTCTTTTTACTCATTTATAATTATTATGGAATACATTGTTAAACTTGAGAACATCATGTTAAGGACACAATTGTGATTTCTTACTGTTCCTTGTACTCACACCTACTTGGGAATTTCGATGTGCTTATAAATTACATAAGGGATATGGTGAAGGGAAAGAAACATGTGGTGCATAAATGGGTATGGGATAAAAGAGATAATAAAAAACTAGGAGGGACTCTATAGTATCTGTTGTTTATTTATTTACTTTATCTGCTTTATTTTCTCTATATATTCTTTCCACATACAAGATATTCTTTTTTTGTATTACATGTATTCCATATTTAATATTCCTCTTCATTACTATGATTATTTATTATATTTATTATTATTCATTATTGATCCTATGACATGATATTGAGGGTATAATCTTTCCACTAACATACTTAGACCCTTGCTTCTAGTCAGTAGCCTCTTGCGTATGGGGAGATGGGAATGAGGTCACATGGCATTCCGGCTCATACCAAGTGATTTGGGTCAGGGTTTTAAAAATTTTATTAGATTATCATGTTACTAAATAACTTATTCTCATCATTATTTGGGTTGGGATAGGTTATATATGAGATAAAATGGTTGGGACTGGGGTAGGAGAATTATCACAGTGTTTGGCCAGCACTGTATAGTGGACATCTGAGTTGACATAAAAAGGTAATTATGTTTTGTTGTAACATTTGATTAAATTAACCTTGTGTGATTCACATGATGTTGATAAATGATCTATGGTATTTTATATGTTTTTGCGCACCATGACTAGGCATGTAGTTTCACATGCCTTATAAATACCTTTTACTGTGTTACATATTAGTTCTTTAATTAAATGCCTCATTTTATTCTCTACTCTTTATATAGTTTATTTGTGTGATATATTTGGGTTTCATTTTGTTGAGATATATATTTATTGGAATTAATTAATTGAATAAGGATTGTTTTTTATTAGTATATATGATTATTTTGACTAACATTCATGTTTTAGGCCAAGGGTTAGTGTTAGTAGGGTTATGCCTTGGGTTGCAGGTAGACTCTTAGGGAAGCCTTTGTGTGATCCCATATACTAAATTGGATCTGTTTGTCTTCATAATATTCCTTCATGTTACATAATATGTCTCCTTGGTGTATTCATAGAGAACTACTTGTGAAGCAGGGCTAGATTTCTTCAATGAAGGATGATGATTTCACATTACCACTAGATGTGTAAAAAGATATAGTTGAGCATTTTCCTATATTGACTATGTGGTTAGGGTAGTGGGACCTCTTAAACCAAGAAATCTATCACTTAATGTATATCATATGAATTTGAATGCAGATTTATGGTCAAATATGCACATACTTTCAGTATTATCACCCATGACAAGACTGAAAAAGATGGAAGTGAGGTTCTAGGGGTTAGAACAGTGTTAAGATTCTTTCCTTGAGTTAAATATAAGTGTGATGAAATCCCCAGTTCTAACACACCATAATAATGGGATTGGTTATGTATTGTACTGTGATTCATCTAGAAGTGGTCAATAAGAAATTCTAGTGAAAATAGATAAATTTTTAGCATATCGGTATCATCGTCTACGAGCTGATGAAAATAATTATCTTACAAGTGATTTGGAGTAGGAATTCGTGCTCTAAGATCTAAAGTGTTGGAGACACTATATTTTTGGTGAGAGATTTATTGTTTAGATAGACCACAAGATCCTTTTCTATATCTTCACATAGAGGGACCTTAACCTGAGAAAGAGGTTCACATTTCAGAATCTGAAAATGTTTGAATTTGAGATGAAATATGATTCAATGAAATAGTAAGGTAATTTTAGATGCTCTTAACCCTAATACACAGGTTGAGCCTTATCTTTGTAAGAGGAAATTAGAGGATTAGTGACATTTGATTAGATTTCTGGATGATTAGAGGATGGATGTCTGAGAATAATATAGTTATATGACTTTTTCCCCATTACGGATAACATCATCACTTATGGACTAGGTAAAAATCATATATGAGTCAGAACCAGAGTGTGTTTTGATGAAAGAATAGTTGTCTGGTGGTGATCTGATGCCCAAATGGTCAATGTAAGATGATGATATGATATTAGTAAATGGGACAGTGGAAATCCATACTTTCATTGGATAAGATATAATGATGAATTATCATGACACTAGTTGGGAAGTGCATCCTGGTGTATCCAAGCTATATCATTGCATCAGGAAGCGCTTCTGTTTCCTAGGTATGAAGAAATACATTTCTGGTTTTTGTCTCATTATGCCTTACCAATCAGAGGGTGAATACCAAGAACCCATGTCCTAGTGTGTTGTTATAACTGCTCATGATACATATATGGAAATGGGAATACATCATGATAGACATTATGGTGGGGTTACCCAGGACCCTGTGGATCTGTGACACAGTCTTGGTGATTGCTGATTAGTTATCAAAGTATGCTCTCACGTTATCAAACAGAAAGACTCACTCCATGGAGGAGCTAGGAAAGGTCTATGTCTGAGAGATTGTGTGCATATATAGAGTTCTTTTGAGCATTATTTCATATATATGATCATGTTTCACATCATAATTTTGGAAGGTCTTACAAGAATACCTTGGGACTCCTTTATGATTGATCATGACATACCATCCTTAGACCAACTGACAGTCTAAGCAGATTATATTAATATTGGAGGATATGCTTCGAGCTTGTCTTCTAGACCCTGGTGGAGTATGTGGGTGATCAAAAATACTTGATTTATATTTCCAACAATGATAATTATAAGTATTCTATTTAAATGTAACCTTATGTGTCTCTTTATGGGAGGTTGTATCGCTCACTGTTGTGTTCATATGAGGCATGTAATGCTATAGTTATTGGCCCTGGTATGGTTCAGGAGACCATTGATTGACTGAACTAATACAAAAGATATTGATCACTACACATAGTAGGCATAGATCTTATGCTAACTGTATGCGGAGGCCCTTACAGGTTGTTGTGTGATTATTAAGGTTTTTTTATGAGTGAATCTTTGGTTGGGGTGGAAATGTAAGGGAATTAGGGAAATCTATCAAATCTTTTTCTTAGATCCACTAAGATCACCAATTAAATAGGGGAAATGTTGTATCATCAAGACATCCCATCTCACAATAGAGGTATACATGATTTGTCCCATCCATCACATATTTGGTGGTACGAACACAATCATGTTCATGTTAAATATTGTGGGGACATTACGTTGGGGACATATGAATCTTATGAGGAGCATCTGGTGCAGATTATAAATCGATGTGAGAAGGTGTTGTGAGGAAATATTGTACCACTAGTTTGGATTCAGTGGTAGCATAGAGGGATCCAAGAGGAGATTTGGAAATGGGAGTCTGATGGATTATAATAGTGACATGGGTTGTTTGAGTTAGACGGTTAGAGATACTTCTCAAGGATGAGAATTCAAAAGATGGGGGAATTGTAATATTCTATTTTTTTAAGATAATAGAAACACAGTCCTTGATAAATTATAAGTGTCTTATGTGAAAAACATTTTTTATTAATAAGAATTATTTAATAAATGTATTAAAATTATTACATAATGGTAAAATCCCAATTAACACATCGGAATATTCAATTGAATAATTTTAGAGTCATATATTGAGTTTGTGCGAGATTCTAGGGCTCTTAAATCCTTGAAATAAATGAAAAAATATTAAATGTATTATATTATGTGTGCATTATTTAATAAAAATAATCGAATAAATCCAAAATGATGCATCATATGAGAAATACCATATCATTGTTAGGTTCGGGATGTAGTGTTCACCTTATGAGGGGTATAACATTTGTAAGCATCAGACATTTAGACTCCTCGCTCATGAGAAAATTTTATTTAATAATAATAATAATTATTTTAAAAAAATAATTTAATATCTCTCAAATAGTGCATTGTATAATAAATATGACACCACCGTTAGGTCTGGAATGGGTGGTTTATCCTTAGTGGTGTATAACTTTTATGTGCAATGAGTCTTTGGTGTCATTTAATTTTAATGATAAATAATTAATTTTAACTAATAATAATGAAATTAATATTATATTCTTCCTCGAAGCATCAAATCTACATTGACACACATGAGAGGTTTGGAAAGATTAGGATTCATCTATTTTTTACACCCTAATGATTACAACACCTTATTTCGGTGAAATAAATGAATCATCATTTAACTTTAGATTGAATAACGAATCGAATACGCATATTTGGTTTTCCTGTTTTGAAAACTCAAATGCATTTGGAATCCATTAAATTTCCAGCTACTCTTCCTTAGAATCTCATCGATGAGTCAAAGAAACATTCATCCACACATTGTATTATGGATACAGGTGTTGTGGACACCTCATGTGTGGTTCCATACATGGGGAGCAATGTGTTGTAGGTGTTATTCATCTCTTTTTTTTTATTTTTTTCCCTTATACACATTTACAAAAAGTTTAGTAACAAAATGAAAAAAAGTAAGAGGTTTGA
Source organism: Viscum album (assembly GCA_963277665.1). Lineage (NCBI taxonomy): Eukaryota > Viridiplantae > Streptophyta > Magnoliopsida > Santalales > Viscaceae > Viscum > Viscum album. The sequence goes on from OY728131.1 coordinate 340,276,278, forward strand.
TCTTGAAGGAAAAATGACAAACCTAAAAGTTATCAACCAATAAGATTATTTGTATTATAATTTTATAATTTAAAAAAATTATAAAAAGATATATATTTATATATATATTTATATATAGTGATAATCATATTTTATGATTCGGGATAATTTGTCAAAAAATAATATCAATGTCTAATTGCATGAATTATGAAAAGATAAATTATTGAAATTTCATGATAATAACTACCTTGATTGGTCAAAGAATAATTGTGTGATATTATTATAAATAATGTATAAAAATTATAATATGATAATTATAATTTAAAAATATAAAATTATCATATGATAATACAACATATATTTTTATAACATAATTATCAATGGATAATTATTTATCAACGATAATTATCAAATATAATTACAAAAGGATAATTTGTAAAAAATTATCAAATATAATTATAAATGGATAATTTTTCATAAAAATATAAAAATATATTTGAAAAGTATAATTTATAATAAATTATAGAAATATAATTATAAAAGATAATTGGGGACAAAATAATGAAATATATTTACAACCAGATAATTTGTTATAAAATTATCAAAATTAATTAATTAAGATAATTTATCATAAATTATATAAAAATTATAAATGGTAATTTAAAAAAAATATAAAAAGATAATTTAAATGGATAATTTATAAAAAAATATCAAACAATAATTATAAAGGATAATTTGAAAAAAATATCAAAATATAATTATTAAAGGGTAATTTATTGGAAATTATCAAAATATAATTTTAAAATGAGAATTTAATAGAAATTAATGGAATATAATTATAAGAGGATAATTTAACAAAATTATAAATGGATAATTTTAGGACAATTAAAAAAATATAATTATAAAGGGATAATGTATGAGAAATTATCAAAAAAAATAATTATAAAATGATGATTTATGATAAATTATCAAAAGATAATTATAAAATGATAATTTGAAAATTATATCAGGGATATAATGTATCATTACAAGTGATATTTTATTTATTTTTAAAATTAAATTTTTATTATTGGTTCTAGGAACCGTTGGAAAACATTGTGCATTGATGTGTTAATGATTACATTGATGAGAATGTGAGGAGGTGTATCGAACCATAAAGGGTGGTTAATTCTTACACTTGATGATGATTACATTGATGTAGGATGTTCCTTATATGATTTAGTTTTGTTACATGTGCTGCCTTAATATGATTTATACATAAACTTATTTGATGACCATAAAATATTATGACCACATGTGGGTTTGTTTGTAGCACTAAGTACCGTATGTGAAACTTGGTTCCCTGAGTACATTATAGCTTATTATTCATTTTTGACGTGGATCACATGTATTGTTTTTCTTCCTTACTTATGATGATGTTCTATATGTGTGTGGTCCAAGATATAATATAATTTATTCCACATGATGGATATTATATATAGATTCCATGCTAGTATTTGATTTACATTTTGAAGTATATGAAAATATTATACTTCTCATGATGTCTTCTTTGGTTTGGTTCATGCTATTACTTGTCATGGTTTCCTTTAGAGGATAGGTATATGTATACATGACAGGTGGTCATCGTGGAACGATTACTCCTTATGGGGTTCATGCATGATGTATGTAGATATGGACATCACAACATGATATCCTTGAAACCCAGCATATACTCAATGCCTTGTGGATTCCTAGTAGATAGCCAACAGTTGAGGCCTTGTGGATTTTTATTGTTACCCAATACATTGTGGATTCTAGGTAGGTAACAGATACTTGATAACTTATGGATTCTAAGTATTACCTGATGCATTGTGGTTTCTGAGAAGTTTTCTTTCACTCGATTACTTGTTGACTTTGAGTGACTCGCCAACAACCTTGTGGCTGGTATCAGTACATATTGATATAAAGTACATTTCTAGCATGGATCTGAATCAGGTATGGTTGGGGGTTTGTGGTGGCTTTGTCATTGCACAACTTCTCAGTTTTGGATTATGTGTTAATGCTTATTATGCGTTGATAATTATTATAGAGTAAATTATTATAATTGTTCACATCTGGTTAAGGATTCATTAGTGGTGTCCTACTGAGTCTTATACTCACATCCTAGATGGTCATTTTGATGTGCTTGTAGATTTAATGAGGGATATGGAGAAGGGAAAGGGCGTTGCGGTGGATAGCTAAGTAGAAGAGCATGGATCTAGTAGCAGATCGGGACATACTTCAAAGGATACACTATTTATTTATGTAATTCATCTGCTTTATTTCCTGTAGACATTTTTTCAACTTACGAGATTTTTTTAGAATTACATTTATAAGATCTTTAATTTCCCATATGTTTACTCTGATTTTTTATTATATTATTCATTTTTGACTATTTATCCTATGACATGATATTAAGGGTATAGTCTCCCCACTGAAGAACTCAAACCCTTCATACTAGTTGGTAGCCTCTTGCGTATGGGGAGATGCACATGAGGTAACATGGAATTCTAGCTCAGACATAGTGATTCAAGTTAGGTTGTTACAATTCCCCATACCCAAGTATAATACCTCACATCATTCACTCTATCAACAAAAAACATCACCCTCACTCCACAGAAATACTTGTTCCCCCACACTTATTACATTTAAAGTCAAGAAAAAATTCCAAGAATAAGGTATCAAGGATATAAGTTTCCTACAATATATCTTCACTATCAAGGTCATTTATGAATTCTATAGGTTTAAAAAGTATTAAATTTAATGTAATAACTCAATAATATAATGCGTTCAAATAAAAAAATCTGCAATTATATTAATATGACTCTGTTTATTCATAACTTCGAAAAGATTATAGCACAAGTTCTAGTAGTCTACATGTCTTGGGTATCACTCATGAAATAGGCTATAAAAATTAAGATGAAAAAATTATATAGAACCCTCTAAACAATGGTAAACATAAAATTTAGTAAAGCACTCCTAAAATGAATAATAGTGACAAATTAGTCAACATACACTTTAGAACATCGAATCATAAATTGTTTTTGAGTAATTTCATCTACATAAGTCAATAAATCTCCCCAAATTTTGATTAATCAAATTAATACTCTTGATATTATCTTTAGTCATTCATCCCCCATCTTACTCATTAAATAATATGAAAAATAATATCTAAAAAATTAAATGATTGTATTCCTAAGAAACTCTGCCATCGTAGATAAAAAAGGAAATGTGTAATCTATGTGTTGGATGAAATTTATATTATACCAAGGAGTAATTATAAAAAATAATTATATAAAATAAAATAAATAAATAATTATAAACAATACATCCTTATTCTTTGAAATTGTTATATTTTATTTATCCACATTCTAATATTTTTCTTTCATCTTGATAGACCTCAAAAATAAAAAATTAACCAAGTCAATGTAATATTCTCCATTCTTTGTATCCTCAATAATTATGGGGTGATTAAATCTAATTATTTAATAAATTCCTAAAATAAATACTAAAAATTAATTGATAAACATTAATTCCTAAGATGTAATAATAAACTTAGTCTACCTTAAGGGATAACTTGGTTATTAGGTAATTGAGTTATACATTACCTATTTATAGATAAGGGATATAATGTTATAAATATGTTTCTCACTTAGGATAAATGAATAATTAAATATGAGATTTATCTAAAGAGATAATACTTCTTACATTATTTTAAATTAGCTTCACCCTTGAGGTAACACCTTTATCATTTATATAGAACCAATCCATAGGTGTTTATTCTATCATGTGAAATCTAATCACAGATCATGGAAATACTAAAGTAGTTGAAATTCGTTGAACTTATCTAGTATAATAAGTACTTTAGTATCATTAATCTTATCTAAAATAATTATTCTATCATTATTTTCCACAATTTCACATTCTTATTACTTTTCTATATAATCTACTTTTATCCTTTCATGAGTGGGATCAACATCCACAAATTTCATATTTCTATATTCACACAAACCCTCCCCTTTCTCATCAATATTTTCATAACTTTATTGATATTAAATGAAACATTCCCACCATAAATTGTTATAGAAAAATACCCATATTGAATAACAATAAATGGCCTTCCCATTGTTAATAATGGTCACCCAATAATAAGTGTCATCCATTCTTCATCAAAATCATACACAGGTGGGATTTCCTAGATCCTCACTCTTAGATCCAGTACAAGAAGCAGATTCATTACAAAATGGATCTAATACTAATTGGGGAGACTCAAACATTATCAAAAATAATTATAATGTCAATAAAAAATTATTAAGTCCCTTACATACCGAATATATTTTATGTTTGTAGATTTTGATATTTTGAAAAAAAACATTTAAATGAAAAAACCCATATCTTGTTAATTAAAAGGGTATTTTTCAACTAAAATCATAATTCCATATATTATATTAATACATCAAAATAATTTAAAAAAATATCCACACATGATCCCCTACTAGACACATCATAATTAATATTGTTCTTTATAAAGAAGGGAAATATAAACATAAGAAAGTTTCATAAAATGACTAGTAAACAGATTCATAAAATAGGAAATATCATGGAATAAACAAGGCATGGATATTATGGTAGGAATTAATAATAATCAAATAATTACACATAATTTACAACATGTTTATTTAATATATCCATGGAAAAAATAATTATGTAATAATCACATAGATAATAGTAAATAATTTCATAGTGATGGAATTCAGTATACTAGATGTATAATTCATAGTATCAAGGGCTCATCCCAAGTCATTTTAAATAATGAAAACTAAATGGGGCCTCTTCCAAAAAATATAAATAAAGAGGCATACATACACCTAAAAACAAAATATTTTATCTCATGAAACCTACTGATGCATTTAGAGGTATATAATTTTAACTCATATATATCACTAAATAAGTCCAACACATTCCTTATATTAAGGGAATGATTAATAAAAACACTACATAATATATATACCTTAGTAATCAACATAATTACATACTAAAATAACATGTATAAAAATTTAAATATTTTCCTAGTCAAAAAATAGAATCACGTTTTTCGTAAAGACTATATAACTTTGATGTTTTCATAATTCCATCATATCATAACTAACCCATGGGAAAGAAATGGGTTTCATGATTATTTATAGAATATTTTATCATAATACATAAAGAGAAATAAGATGGATGAAATTGGTATAAAATATACCAAGTGAATCAAAAGAAATATTAAAGGATGTTGACATTGATGAATAACACTTTAATAAAAATATGGAATACCAAAAAATTTCAAATGGTTCTACATAATAATTTATCATGAACTAGATCATATGATCCAAAAAGTCTAATATATCAAAATAGAAACATCATGTGATATATTATAGGGTATTACATGAAACAAACCTGAAAACTAGATAGATTATTTTCTATTTAAGATGAAAATGAATGATAAAAGTTTCTTGAAAAGCTTTTGTCACATGGTTGTAAATATAAACATATATGTTAATTTTAATATCCATTTAAAGGAGATGTAAATATAACATTGAATAAAGTAATTTTTAAAAAAGATAAATATTGAAACATATAAATTAAATGAAGTTAATGATTATAAATATGAAGTAGAATAAAAAAATATATTTATATAAGATTAATATTTTTTATTAATTCTTTTAAAACAATTATACGTATTATAAAAATGAAAAAAAATCACGAAACTATGGGAATGTGAATTACATTGTAAATAAATGAAAACATGATGAGGAAGATTCATTAATAAAAACAGTAAAAAATTGGAAAAAATATTAATGTTAAAAACATTAAAAATGATGTTCCACTCACATGTTTGTAAAAAATGTAAAAATTAACCCAAAAAAAGTAATAAATGTACAGTTTTAATCATTTATAATTAAATAAAAGGTTGTGTAAATTGAAATTAATAAATCCTAAAATTTTCAACAAGAATATTCGAGAAACAATAAACCAAATATATATATATAGAATATAAATATTTCGAATCAAAATGAATAGATAATGTATGTTCCACATAAAAGAAAATTTTGAATTGAATTCAGAATCAAAAGAAACTGAGATGGTAGGAAAACATTTAAAACACAAAAATAACAAAGTGATATGAAAATAGATTTTTTAAAAGATATAAATAATATAAAATTCTATGATGTAGGAATTAGAGATGAACAATTTTTAATTTCTAGAGATATTGGAAAGATATCCATTATGAATAACGAAATTTAATAACTATAAATCCATAAAGATTTAAAATATAAAATAAATTAATCATAAATGATATTAATATAGTATTATTAACATTAAAGATCTATAATTTGAGTCAATTAAGAGAAAATAATTTACTTAAAGACAATATGTGAAATGATTAGAGACTTGTAATGGAAACCCTTACCAAGAATGCAACATGAAATATAATAATATATCACAGAAAAAATTATGTAAATTAAAATTACATAAAAATAAGACAATTGATACTGAAGTATAAAGTAATAAGTGTTTATAATTAAAATAATATAATAATATAATAATATAACAATTAAAGAAGGAATGATATAACTTAATGAAAGGAAATTGTGTTAAGAGTCCTCTTAACAGTTTGATAATATAATATTCTTAAAAACATATATAGAAATCATGGAATAGAATTTTAAATCACATGAAAAATGGATAATTTTGATAAATTAAGTTAATGGTCCAAAACTAAATCATGGAAAATATAAATAAGTGCATAATTTGATATATGTTCAATGAATGGAATTTGAAACAAATAACACTTACCTTGGATTATGACTTTCTTAGAACAAATTTAACTTCTAGTGTAATAAACTAAAACTAATTAATAATATTTGTTAGAACTTTATTCATGTTTATTACCATTTATTATTATAATTTATATTTATTACATTTTATAATAATATTTATCATTAGTTGTTAGTAGTTTCAATTGTTCCATTTCTTTTCCGGTATAACTATTTCAGTCATCATTCCATGATCTTGAGTTCATAATAAATATAATATTCAACTTACTAGAATAGAATTTTAGTAATAATTATTATATTCTATATTCATCATATGGGAGTTTTGGTTATGGTTATTCAAGATTAATTCTATAAACACTTCTTTCATTAATTTTTAATGGATAAATGGCGCAATAAAAATAATGAGTTAAATTATAATATTATCTTTAAATAAATAAAAAAATTAATATCATATCTCACTACTAATTACATTTTCAATATCATCCATTATATATATTTATGTCATCGTTCATGTATGTTGTGAAATTTACCAAAAACTAATACGCAATAATAAATAAATTTGTATGATTATGTAGGGATTTTGTTATAGTAGCATCATTTGAGAAAACTATTGAGAAAATTTATATATTTTAATAGATCATAATTTATAAGATATGGATGAAGAATATAAATGAAAAATAATGATGAGAAATTAATACTTATAAAGATTAAATTGTGTCTTCTCTTGGAAAACATCTTAATATTTGTTTACTATGGAAATGGGGATGACCTAGTTTGTTCAAGGTTCAAACATTCCAATCGATTTCTAATGGGTTTATTCGTAGAACCAGAAACATCAAATGATTCTATATCAATTTGGACCTACTTTCCAAAGGCAGGTTCTCATTAGTCGTGGACTGATGAGGCTCAAGAATTTACATTGGTCAAGAGGATGGGAGGTTGGACTCATCACACATTTGGGGTGGAATTATTGTCTACTCTGGGAATCTCTTTATAGATTTGAATTATGTTCATGAATCCTTATTAATTTACCATGTATGAAAATGAGCTTTCCTTTAGATTTGACAATCAATGATTGAGGTGTATGAGATTTAGAGAATCTTTTATATGTATTTTAGGTTCTTCAATGATAGAGAATCATCTGTATTTATTTAGATATTTTTAGTCAAGGTTATCCTTCAACACATTATATAGAAATCTATCGTCATTATGATAACCATACTGGTTTTAAAGCCACTCAGTGGGGCACCTGAATTTTATTGTCGTTTAGAAGTACATGGATTATTTTAGAGTTGGGATCGTACCTGCAGATGGGCTACCTACATATCCATGTTACAAAAGGAATCAGAACCCACATTGTTCGAGTGAAGAAATATGGAGTTTATGCATGATTCATGGCCCAAAGAGAGATGTCATAATTACTTTTACACTCTAAGCTCATGTGAGCCATCATCGGTGTGAGAAACATGAGGTATCAGTAAAACATGAAAATTGTGCCACTAAAGATGGAATCATAAGAAATGATGTGGGGATTACGTATGTATGACTGCCCAGATAGTGGAAGATCGCGATTTACATCAGGGAAGAAACCTGGGAACAAGGTCCATAAAGTTATATGTGCTTTATGGAGATTTGGATACTTAACTTAGGACTTAATCCTCAGAAGGATGCCAAAATTAGAGGGGACTTATGATTGTGTTTTATTCCTAATAATGAAGCCCAAATCAAAAGGAATTAACATTGAGGATTACTCCAAAAGAGAATGCCCAAGTGAAGAGGAAATTATTACTGGGGATTACTCTTAAAAAAGGCCATGTTTAAGGGGGATTATGATTGGGGATTACTCCTAAAAAGTAGGCCTATGTTAAGAGGACTTGAGACTTTGGGGCTTACTCCTGAGCAGGAAGCCCAAGTTAAGGAAAATTATGATTGGGGCTTACTCTTAAGGAGGATTCCCTAATTAGGGATCTTGGGGATTACTCCTAAGGAGGATGCCGATATTGGGGAACTTGGGGCTTACTCCTAAGGTGGATTCCCGGGTTAAAGATATTGTGACTGGGGCTTACTCCAGAAAAGGAGGCCCATGTTAAAGAACTTGAAACATGGTGGTTACTCCTGAGAAGGAGGCCCGGGTTAGAAGATAATTATGATTGGGGATTACTCTTAAAGAGGATTCCCAAATGAAAGATCTTCTCATCTTAAAGGATGAGGTTGAATGAATGAAATCTCTAACCTTAGTGACATAAAGATATGTAAATCATGAGGGTTTGAGAGATGTTCCATAGAATTCCTGTCAGATAAATAATCCAACAAAGGAAACATGCCAAAAATGACTTTAAAGATTATTTTGAAGGCTAAATATTTATGAGGAGAGGTGGATTTGAAGAAAATAGTTGAATAGGCAGGTGGGGCACCCAAAAAGAGGCAGGCGTGCAAGTCCGGTTTGGGCGCACAAGTCCTGGTCGCGCAAGTGTACTTGTGAGACACATGTGTGCTTGGGAGATGGTTTACCCATAGGGTAATACTTGGGCGAGACTTGGCTCAAGCCCTTAGTATTATCCCTATGGTTTACAAAAGGGTGTTGCACAAGTTTTGTTGAAGGGATAAGGTGGTGTGTAAGTGTGACCATTTCCCTTAATGTATGGACATTTAGGCGCACAAGTGTTAATGAATTACAACACTTAGGACTTATTCCTCCACTTTAGATCATCCATTCTAGGTAACAAATTACCTTAAAAGTGTTTGTAAGACTTCAAGTAGAGACTAGGGCACCGAGAGATTAAATCTGACTTTTGGATTTTTTTGTCCTCGAAATGGGGGGCCCATAGGGGGTATTTATAAGCCATTGAGGACCTTGGGTGAAAATAAAATAGGGCATTCAAGTCACTGTCATGAACAATATGTGGAGTGAAAGTATACTTTCGTGACCACAGTGAAACTGACATGACCCATGCTTAATGAAATCCTTGTTCATGCCTTTTTCAATTTTTGATGTTTCTTCAAAGGATGAATCTCTTTGTGCTGAATGTATTCTCCTTTTTCAGTCCTCAGACTCTGTTATGGAAAGGATCATCAACAATATGGAAGGAATTTTGGAAATATCTAAGGACCATAATCTACCAAATTTTGGAGAGGATTAGTAGGTAAGTATATTATGTATATTATGGATGTGAATTTGAATTTTAGGAGTTGATTTAAGGGGGTGGTGGAGGGGCACTTTAAAAATGAGTGGAGAGGAATTTTTATAAATATTAATTTATCTACATAAAAGGAAAGTCAAGTTCATGGAAAGTTGATTAAAAATTGACAATTAAGGGATATATAATGAAGTATAGATAATAAATCCCTCATACACTCATTGAAAGATAAGATTTTGTGTTGTTTTGGGTGCATAGATCCTAATTTAACCCATTCCCCTTATTTTATACATTACCATAGAGAATAAATTCTACATTAGGTAACTTATTTTTAAGACCAAAAATTAAATTGACCATATTATTTAATTTGGATATATGTATTTATAATTCCAAATAAATTTTATTTTATAAAAAATCTCAAACTGTAAAAAATTTATTTTAATATAAGTACACATAATCCAATTAAAATTGTGGTTGCAAAATAATTATTTTTAAGCATACAAATGAATTTAAGCCAAAATTTTGAAGATAAGAAATATTCTTTGGACATATATTTATATATTATTAATCAAAAAAAAGTTATGTAACTTTAAAGACATAAAAAATTGAATATCATGTTATTAATACTTAATTAACTTAAAATGTCCTAATTTTTTTAATTAGAATAAAATATATCCTAGGTTCCAAAATGTAATATGGAGGTGTATAAATTCAACATAATATTTTCAAATGAATTATTGTAGAAAATAAAAATATATTTGGTTGAAAAAATAGATTCATAAATTTAAATGTCATCCTTATATCAGGATGATTTTATACAAGTTATGATACTTGTAAAAATTATATATCTACTATTCACAAAAATGAATCGTTTTAAAAAAAACAAAAAAAAATTACCCTAAGATAATCATGAAATTATGAATAAAAAAATGTAGTTCATTTTAACAATTTTATATTATAGAATTTATACTTTTATCATTTAAACAATAATATATATAATAATGAATAGAGATACTGATTTTAAACATTACAATGTTGTTTAGATATGTATAATGGAAGTAGTACTTCTTATAATTACTTAATTATTTCTTGGATGTTACTGATTTATTTTTCAAATAATCCTATAAATTTCATTAGCTCATTTTATTGATATCATTATTTATAATCTAATATTTTATAAAAAAATATTATATTCAAAAATAAGATTTTTTAAAATAAATTTTATTTTTACAATGTGAATTAGAACTCATTTTCTATTACAAAATAAATCATTTTACTAATTAAGATTTATTATATTGTATTATAATGTAAATAATTATTCCCTTTAGTCTAGTGCCTCATGTATAGAAATCTATGGAAGACTATTAATTTTTTTAAAGGGAAATATATACTAAAATATCAAGGTGTTACATTCCACCCCCATTAAATAAATTTTTTCATAACTATTTTAATTATCACCCAATAATGAAAATGGTCAAGGGTGTCCATAAAAATTGTATTATTAAAGAAATAGTTTCTACTTATATATCCACACAACTATCTTATGTAAGACTAGGAAATTAAAATTTTACCTCATAAGATATATATGTCAAGATTTTAGTTTTTCATAACCATTTGTGCCAAATGTGACCCCTTAGTTGGTTATAATAGTTTCTAGTGACATAAGCTTTATAGCTCCACTATCATTATCTTGTTGGAGTAAAATTAATAAAACCGTAACTTTTAAAATAATTTGTAACAAAACCTGAGTAAGTATACATATTGATATAGAAAATTAATCTTAAGAAGTCCTAAGCTTTGATACATTCATTTTAACCCAATATATAATCATTTCAACTATTGGTTAAAACTACAATTCTACATTTTAATCCAAAATATACTTATGTTTTATCATCATAATACCATCAATCAAATCCTAAAAAATAACTAACACAAAATTATCATGAATTTTTTTTCTATATTATAACCCTAAAAACATGGAATCATATGCCCCTAAAATTCAATTATCCATTAAATCCCCAAAAAATATAAAATCAAATATTGATCAATATTTTCATAATGCTAAATAAAACTGAAAATATATTAATATTTTTTTAAAATAACTTATATTATTTGAAATAAAATCACTTATAATACAACAATGATATATATACCACACTCATATATTCTTCCCAAAACATAATAATAATATTCCCAAATTTAATTAATAAACATAAATTACAATCGCATAATACACACAATTGGGTATTCATTCCATTAAAATTGTGATCAAACATAAACCTATTAACCCATGAGATAAATTTAATATCATTAATTATCCTTATCTAATATAATCCCAACAAAATAAATTTATCTATACCAAGCTCTAAAGTTAATTCTAATACCCCTGACCCACACTCTTAAATCTTGGTAAATAATGTATTATTTAAAAAACAAACTTTGATAACAACTAAAGAAACCCAAACATAACCATCAGAAATTAAAATATAAATAACAAATAATGAGATACTCACATACCCAATACCATTTAATTTTAGAGTTTTAGAGACTTTGGTAAAAAAATTAACTAAAAAAACTCATATCTTAATCATTGAAATGGAAATTTCCTCTTAAAAAGATAATTTTTTATAATACAATAACTTATAAAAATCACAAATAAAAATTCCCCACACATAATCCCCTCCATGAAATATCATTCATAAAACAATTATTTATAACCTTGGGAAATGTAAACATAAGTATGGTGAGATCTAATGCTCAATATGGTGTAGCGTAGAACATAAACTATCATGGAATTACTTTTCATCAATAATTTGGATGGAATAAAAAAATTCCATATAATTGATAACATGATCCTATAATAGATACATAGATAACATAACAATGTAAATAATCACAATGACCATAATAACTGATCTCATAGTGATGGAATAATTAATTCTATAATTTTAATTCAAACTGTCAAGACCTCATGCTAAAATATCCTAAGTATTCCAAAACATCAAGAGAACATGTGGATACATTATAACTAAATGGGTAAGAATAAAATAAATACCAAAACATCTTTTTCTCATGAGACCTACTGATTCATATAGGGGATATATAATTATGGGCCCCACCTATCACTAAATAAGTTCAATTAATTCACCATATAAAGGCATATAGTAATAAATTCAATACATAATGAACATAAATTTGTAATCAATAATCATCGGTATTAAAATTACATTCTTACATTATGTTAATATTTACTCTTCCAATAAACAGAATATATTTCTTCATAAACACATAATAACATTAAATCCATCATAATTCCATCTTAACTTAACTAACCCATGGGAATAAATGGTTTCCATGAATATTTCTACAAAAAATGACCATAATTCAGCTTGATAAATATGATGGATGGTATTATTAGAGAATATCCCCAATGAAACATAAAAAACATTAATATCTGTTGATGTAGATGAAAAATAATTATTTTAAGAAGGTTAATTACTTAAAATCATTGAATGGTATCACCTAAGAAGAGATCAAGAGTTGGATCATTTGATACAAAAAAAATCAATATCCAAAAATAAAAACATAATTAGATTATTTATAGGGTAATATATGAAACATTACTCCAAAGGAGGTAGATATTTTAGTTTTAGATGAAAATGGAAGAAAAATAATTTTCATAGTGCTTGTGTTACATAAAATAATTTTATTTATGAAACATTAAATCAATGGATAGTGCGTTCATGATGTAAAAGAGTAATAGGGTCATAATTTGAAATATGCCTTATGAAATGAAAATTGAGATGAATAACTTTTACCTTGGATTCCCAAATTCTCATATAGAATTTAACATCCTATATAATAAAATAAGACTTAATAATACACTTTTAGTATATTATTCATGTGTATTAAATTTTTTATTATTTATTTATATTAAAATATCATATATGTAGTACTTTTTTGTTAAAATTGATCGTCATTTAGTGGTAGTTTCAACTGTTCTTTGTTTGTTTTAGTGTAATGATTTCAATAATCATTACTTGTTCATGAAATCATAAAATCAATGGTAATAAAATTAATATAATATATGTTTCATGAAGTTTTATGAAGTTTTATGTTCATTTAATAGGATTTTTGAGTATTCTTATTCAAGATGAAATCCATAAAATGCTTCTTTTAAAAGAAAACACAAATAAAATTTGGAATACTAAAAATGATTTAAGTCATAATATTACCATTAAAGTAACCAAATAACATTATTCATCTCTTTAATAAAATATATTACCAATAATTTTTCTTTTGTAGTCATCCGTGATCAAAATTTATAGCATCATTCATGTAGGTGGTAAAATGTGGCCAGATAATAATATCATATAATCAATGACTGAGTGTGATTAAGAAGTGGGTTATTTATAATATAATCATTAATGAATCATTATGATTTTATTTTAATTTTATTTAAAACATAAATTGGAGTTTATAAAATGTGGATTAGAAGATAAATAAAAATAATGATAAGAAGTTATTACTTACAATGAATAAATCATACCTTCTCTTATAAACCTTATTAGTTTCAAAGTAATTAGGGAACTATATATGTTTCATAAGCTACACATACAATGATAATATTATTAGGAAAGTAAATATGGCCATGTGTGGTGGGTAATAAAAACTTTTGGTGTGTATTTGAAGGGGTGGTGGAGGGGTTATTTTTTTAAGTGTGAGAAGTGACATATTTGTAAATATTAAAAAATTATTAATAAAGGAATCCCATATTCAAGGAAATTGGATCAAAAAGTAACAATTATATGGTATATAATATGAGTTTTTGTCTATAAATCCAATATACACTCATTTAATGAAAAAAATATCTATAATTTTTTAGATTATCTCTTAATTTAACTCATTTGCCTTATTTTTTCCATTATTATACTGACAAACTTCTACCTTTAGAAGATTATTTTCATGACCAAATATTAAATTGAAAAAATTACTTAATTTGGATATAATAATTCAAAATATGAAATTATATGTATTTAATTCAATATATAATATAAAAAAATACATTTAATATGAATATCCATAACACAAAAAAACATTTTTTAGAAATCATGTATTTTTAATCATTAGGATGAATTTATTCTATAATTTTGAGCATTATTGATTTCCATGAAATTTTTTGGTTTTTTTTAAATATATATTTATTTTACTTTAAAACCAATCCAAAACTGAATGAAATGTTTTTAATACTTACTAAAATGAAAAATACGAATAAGAGTATTTAATTAGAATAAAATATAACTTATCATCCAAAATGTATATCATATGCATCTAAGTTCAACATATTAGTTAAAAATGTAGTATTTTACTTCTTCAATACACATTTTTTCAAGAAAAAGTATCAGAAATATTTATTTAATGCTTATATAATGATGATATCTTAACAATTTTTGTGTTGTTAACAACCATTTGTTTAATATTTTACAAAACATAATGTCTTTAGAAAAATAAAAAAACTCACCATAAGATAATTTTAATTTGAAATGTGGACACAATTGAAAATATTTTTTAAAAGTGAGGGGGAAATAGACAAAGGCCACAGTCAGGGGGGGGCTGTAAAAGTGGACCCCGAGAGAATCAACTATTGTAATGCTAACACCTCTTGAGGAAGGGAGATACTACATGAAAATAAATAGATATAGAGCTCTATGGAATCCTTAGAGGCAAGGAAATCAGCCACTCGGTTACCTTCACACCATATATGAATCATCTTGACATCATTGGTGATGAGGGTCATGTATTTGTAGATCAAGTAGATTATATTACATGGCCTAAAAGGGATACCATGGATAGAGCCCTTGATTGTTTTTTAGTCTACCTCAACAGCTTCTAGGGAGTTTTTCTTTGAGTGTCATAGGTTATATACCTAGTAAATGGCATTTTTTCTACTCTAAGTGACACACCATCCCCATAGAAACAAATTAAGGAAAAATCACCAAACTTACAGAATCACACCCAAAACCTCCCCCCTTCATAAGACCCTAACTGCACATGTTTTCAACATTATGTTTCAGACAATGGAGTGGGGAATTCCATCTCACCTAGTGCCCTTGTGATATTGAAAAAGGAGGGATAGAGAATGATTTCTAAGTCATGCATCCTCGAAGAGATGGATCCCTGTACCAATGATTTATAAGACATGCAAGATCCACAATGTGGAATTTGTCCCTCACTTCAAAATAATTACTATGTGAGTAGGGTCCATTATGGAGTACCTTTTTTATAGCTCCCCATGGACACCAATAGCCCATTGTGAGAAAGATGGACTGGGTCACCTCCTCTTTCTTATTAATTCTAACTCCAATAAACTAATTCTAAAGAAAGATATTGAAATCGTTGAAGGGGTCCTCAGGCACTAAAATGATAATTAATTCTCTGATCACCACCACATCATGGTCTCCCTTTCACGATTAAAGAAGAGGTGAACTAAGGTTTCGTTCTCATGCATTGTGAAGCAATATAATCCAAAGGCCGTACTGAAACCCTTTCTTCTTGCCACAGAATCAGTAGGAATCACATAATACCAAATTCTCCAAATCATAAAATTAAACATATCTAGGATATATTTTCACTAGATAATGCTCCCCCAAATTTCCCTTTTTGGTCCATGTGGTATAAGTTTTTGTAATCTTATGCCTAGAAGTGTCCCGATGCAGGTCCTATAAACATTCATTCATCAAAAACATGAAAATTAATTACATTAAAACCCTTCTTCTTGGTGGGTTCAAGATCGTGCTTATAAATGAAGTATATACACTGGACTGGGGAAAGAAAACCTCACTTTAGGACATCTAGAAAACCCAAAACCCCACCCAACCAATTGTAATCCCAAAAATTGATCTCCCCGTGCCCCAAATTCCACCTCAAGTTGTCCTTAATCATAGGTCAGTGGCATTTTAGGGAATGCTATAATGGAGATGAGTGGCGTCTTGTATAAATCATGGTATTTCCATATATCCCTGTAATACATATACTCCAAATAGAGCATCCTTCAATAATCTCAAATGCTAGTTTTCCTTGCAAATAATGCATTTCCTCGATGACATTTCTTACGTTAATACCTCTAGTCTCCAAAGAACTAGAAAATATTTCTCAAGAGGACCAATGTAATCTCCACTCTCCTAGGAATCCCAAATGAAACATCAAAATAAATTATAAATCTCTTTGATAATGTCCTTGGTAAAATTGAGAACCTATAGGATGTGCATAGATATCAAGAACAATGCACTAATAATCATAGTAATCCCTTCCAAAGTATATGAAGCAATTTTTCTAGTTCTGTATATGATGGAATATATCTTTTAATAGGACCTTGAAATAACTAATATAGACTCTTCTTAGTGAAATATGTTCTCCCAAATAGACCATAGGAAAGTTATTCTTGTGAGAGCTAAAAATAGATTCAATTCATTGTCTCTTCCAAACTGGAAAAGAGGGGGTTGCATAGCTTTTGTCTCTATTGATGATTTCAAAAATCCAATGAGAGTAATATTAAATTTGGTTTTCTAAACCTCTAAAAAATGATATGAATATGTTAATAAAGAATACCATTTCATCGACAAAGAGTATATGGAAGTCCCCACTATAATTAGCGCGATAGCAGTAGGGACAAATGAAACCTTTCTGCACCCTAGAAGTAATGGGTTTACTAATGGAATATAGAGCCGTGATGAAAAAAATAGGGTAAATGGGGTCACCTTGTTGTATCCCCCATACTGGTTTAAGAAATCCACATTTCTTTCCTATGAATAGAATAGAGAACTAGTGTGACCTATAACAGTAAAAAATAACGTTAATAAACCCTTATAAGAACCCCATGCACCTCATCACCCAAAGGAAAATGTTTCACTTCGAAATGTCATATGCCTTGTACATGTCCAATTTAATAATAAAATTTGAGCATACTACCTTTTTAGTAATGTCTCCAATCATCTAATTGGAAATACCCATGGATTCTTGAATGGACCCACCTTTGATAAACATGTGTTGCTCCTTAGAGACCCAATTTTGGATATGTTGTGACATACCTCTGTTGATAATGGAGGCTAAAAATTTTAATTGTAAGTAACACATACTAATAATTATGTACTTCTAAATATAGTAAGGTTCATTCAATTTGGGAATTAAAACCATGGTAGTGGCACTGGGAACCCAAGGCAAAGGTTTTCCGTGAAAGAAATTTTGGGTTGATTCCACAAGATCATTCTTGATAACATTCCAGGATTGGATATAAAAGGACCATGGAAAACCATCTGGTCTAGGATAACTCTCTTGGTTAAGAGATTTTATGGTCTCCCAAACCTCCCCTCATCTGGTATGATTTCCATAAAAGCATTGATATGTGAATCCACTGCTTATGGAATGTCCTTGAAGATATCAACATCACCACCAGGATACCCAACATACATGAAATATTAGGATTTCATAAAAGGGAATAATGTGAGACACTATCGTAACCCCAATCCTTTCTAGATATCTAGAGAGATAACCGTCATCCATATGAATATTAGGAGCATTGCATCATCATTTCTCCATTAGGAAATCATGGAAATAGACTGTATTGGAGTCCCCTTACTTTATCCAAATGGCTTCAAATCTCTCATGTTTGATTCTATCATGCTCAAGAAACATATCATGATATTGAATATTTTTTATGACTAGTGATGTAAATGTTTCCTCATTCCAAGACTCTTCCAATATAACCAATATGAGATCGATAACCTATTTAAGTGTGTTCAGGTTTGTTTCCCTCGGAATTCGGGGATGACCTCCTTGATTCAAGGTTCAACCATTCCAATCGGGTTCTAACGGGTTTGTTCGTAGAACCGGAAACATCCAATGATTCCACATCCATTTGGACCTACTTTCCAAAGGTAGGCGCTCATTAGTTTGCGGACTGATGAGGCTTAGGAATTTTCATTGGTCGAGAGGATGGGAGGTCGGACTCATCACACCTTTTTGAGGGTAATTATTGTCTACTCTAGGACTCTCTTTATAGATTTATGTTATGTTCGTGAATCCTTATTACATTACCAAGTATAAAATGATCTTTCCTTTAGATCTGACAATCAATGATCGATATGTAGGAAATTTATAGAATCTTTTATATGTATTCGAGGTTCTTCATTGATATAGAATCTTCTGTACTTGTTAGAGATTCTTAGTCAATGGTATCCTTTGATACGTAAAAGTATCTTGGTCATTATGACGACCATGCTGGTTTTAAATCCACTCAGTGGGGCACTTGAAGTTTATTGTCTTTCCGAAGGACATGGATTATTTTAGAGTTGAGATCGAACCTACAGATGGGCTACCTACGTATCCTTTGTTTAGAAAAGGAATTAGAACCCACATAGTTCGAGTAAGGGAGTATGATGTTTATGATTGATGGCTCAAAGAAGGATGTCATAATTGCTTTTACACTATATGCTCACGTGAGTCATGCTCAGTGTGAGAAACAAGAGGTATTGGTTAAAATCCGACAATTGTGCCATGAAAGATGAAATCATAAGAAATAAGGTGGGACTTATGTATGTATGATTGCCCAGATAAATGAAGATTTGGATTTACTTCAGGGAAGAAATCCAGGAATAGGGTCCATAAAGGTATATGTGCTTCACGGAGATTTGAATACTCTAACTTGGGGCTTACTCATGAAAAGGAGGTCCAAATTAGGAGAGGAATTATGAATGGGTTTTTACTTCGGAGAAGGAATCCCAGATCAAAGGTAAATGAGGACTTGTTAAGAGGAATTAAGACTGGGGCTTACTCTTGAAAAGGAGGCTCAGGTTAAGATACATGAAAAATTAAGGGACTTGGGGCTTACTCCTGAGGAGGATGCCCAAATTAGGGGATTGGGGATTACTCCTGAAAATGAGGCCCAGGAGGAAATTATGACTGGGGATTATTCTTGAAAAGGAGGCCCAGGTTAAGAGAATTATATTTGGGGATTACTCTTAAGGAGGATTCCCAAATTAGGGGACTGGGGCTTACTCCTGAAAAGGAGTCCCAGATTAATGAGTTCTCTCATTGTAAAGGATGAGGTTGAATGAATGGAATCTCAATCTTTAGTGACATAAGGATGTGTGAATCACTAGGTTTTGAGAGATATTCCATAGAATTCCTTTCAGATAAGGAATTCAAATCAATAAATCATGCCATAAATGGCTTTGAAGAGTGTATTGAAGACTGAATCTTGAATAGGAGAGGTGGAATGGATTATGAGGGGTGAAATAGACAAGAAGGGCACCCAAAAAGGCAAGGGCGCGCAAGTCCTGGTAGGCGCGCAGGTACTACATGGGCGCGCAGGTACTACATGGGCGCGCAAGTCATGGTTGTGCTGGTATACCTGCGTGACACATGGGTACTTATGTGATGGCTAACCAGCAGGGTAATACTTGAGCAACTCTTGTTTAAATCCTTTAGAATCATCTTGAGGTTCTTCTAGAAGAGGGGCGCACAAGTTCTATTTATGGAGTAAGGCGGCGTGCAAGTGTGGCCATTTCCCTTAAGGGCTGGCCACTCAGGCGTGCAAGGGTTGATGAGTTTCAACACTTACGCCTTCCTCCACTTCTTTATATCTTCTATTCTAGGTAATAAATTACCTTAGAAGTGTTTCAGAAGTTTTGAGAGGAGACTAGGGGGCGGGAGCTTAAATCTGAGTTTCTAGAAAAAAAATCCGCCCGAATGGGGGGCCCACGGGGTCTATTTATAGGCAGGAGAAGACCCCAGGCTGTTATCACTTAGGTCGCGCAAGTGACTTGAGTGACCATTAGACGTCGTACAAGTGGACTCACGCAACTCTGAGGGAACTTGCGCGACTTAGGGGAAATGTTCTCCTTGTTCATCCCTTTGTCGATTTTTGATGTTTTCTTCAAAGGATGAATCAATTTGAGCTCAGATATTCCCCTTTTCCAATCAGTAGACTCTGCGATGGAAGGAGCGTCAACAAAAGTCCCCCCCTCAGAGTTGGATTCAGAGAGAATAGAGGATTTGACTCTGAGGAAATCAAGAATCAAAAAGAAATTATGGTGCACAGGTTAGGGCGCGCAAATGAGATTTGGGCATGCAGGGTTTGGCGCGCAGGGATACGGCCTATGATCGCGCAGGGTAAGGCACGCAGGGTTCTGGCCGCAACAATAAATAGAGGGCCTCACTTCTGTACAAAGAATCTGGATTTCCTGATGTCAAACCTCCAAGCTCTCGCCGCGCAGGTCACCTTCGCCACACAGGTTGCTCTATTTTCCGCTGTTTCTTCGCCATCGCGCTGCTGTGTAGGTATCTGGACCTGCGTGGTGATACTTGCGCACCAAATACTTGCGCGACATCTCCATACTTGCGCGCCAAGTTTAGAATTGCACTCCTTAATGCCTTAGACATTTTTCTGAATTCCTTCACAAATTTTATGAAAAATAAACCCATTTAAGAGTTAGTTTATTCAACTTTTGTGCAGATTCAATGGCTCTCAGGAGAATCGGAACAGTTGATGAATTGGCCAGAAAGTGGATTAATGACATGATGAACATTGTTGGCCATGATTATTATGATATCTGCAACAGAACTCTCCCAGATTTGGCTAATTACATGAATAAATATCATCTTAATTTCCCACAGAGCATCTACCTGCCTCTATATGGTCATGGTCATATGCAAGGAGTCAACGTTCCAGATGCAAACAACTATACACCTGAGATGCAGCTGCACTGCTACTCCTCTATTTCGGTTATGATGTGCATTAAGAGCAACAACATTGGTGTGAACATTCAAATTTTACCTGCATGCCATTTCCTTGAAGATATGAAAACAAAAAACCCATGGGCTGAAATGTTTTCCATTTCTGGTTGGTGGAGAGAAGACAAACATGGCATTAGAGAAATATCTGAAAAGAGTACTCTATCCAAATGGATCTTTACTTCCAATGCTTCATTCTCAAATCCACGTATCCATCTTCCAAGTCTCTTGGACAGAAACAGAGTCACTGTTTGATCAGAAATTTTTTTTCTCAAACCACACTCAAGATCATTATTTTAAAATTGTTCCAAGAAGAGCTGGTATCATTACATCTCTTATGGTATCCAATTGAATGCATGAATTCCAGGTGGATGCTGATGAAGCTCGAGATGCCAAAAATCAAATGAAGAGTTATGTTGAAAGCCTCTTGTAATTCTTGAAAAAGAGAAGAGACTCCAGTATGTGGATTTCCTTCTATCTCTTATGCATCAATGAAAAACACTTTCACCTTCAATCATTTGTACCTGCATTCTTTTTCTATATGATTTCGATTTTACTTAAGACAATGGTCCTAGAAATCATAGTTTTATTTTTACTAGGATTAATGTAAATAACCCTAAAAACATGAACCTTTTAATTGCTCAATGTTACCTAAATCATACAAAATGTATGTTTAGTGAGTTGGAACTTGACTTTTATTCAGAGTTCCTTTTTATTTTGTGGGCAGTTTAAAGTCATGCACGTCAGACATAAAGAGGCTAATGTTTAAGGTCGAAATAGCTTTGACCGAATGAATTAGAAATGACTAAATTCCTTGAAAATTCATCTGAAAACATATTACCATACACAAGTATGAGGGAAAATATGTAAGCTATGACTTAAGAATATTTGAATCTGAGGAATGACGTGAAAAAGATCTAAAAGGAATTAGAAGAATTTGTTCCCAAGAATGAAGTTACCATTATTTAACAAACCCGTTAGGGGGTTGAATTATGCAGGTCCACCTAAGGGCATTGGCTGCATAGTTAAATAAATAGTATCTTTTGTCTAACAAGTCTGTTATGTGGATTGTTTATACAAGGATGCCTATGGGCATGTGCTGCATACTCAGGCAAAAGAACTCTCAGAAATTTACCTTTCTACTACTAAAAGCCAGTGAAATTTTATGGAGATTCAAATCTTCCAAAGTATAGAGTTTACTGTATGGAAAGAGTTACTTGAATATGGAAAAGATATTTACAAATAAGATTATCGAATAACTGGATGGATATTACACCTACGAAGGTCTGACCCATACACGGGGAAGGAGAATATAAACCATATACTTGAATAATTTCAGATCATCAAAAAGTATATGGGACAAATATGTTAAGGATGGATATTTTTGCGGATCCCTACATACTATCATTTAAGACAAATAAGTACAAAAGAGGAATTCTTCCCAAGAATGAAGTTACCACTATCCGACAAACCTGTTAGGGGTTGAATTATGCAGGGCCACCTAAGGGAATTGGCTACATAGTCAGATAATAGTATCTTTTGGCTGACAAATCTGTTATGTATACTGTTTATGCAAGGACGCCTATGGGAACATGCCGCATAATCAAGAAAAAGAACTCTCATAAGTTTGACATTTTTGTGACTAGAAGTCATGAAAAGGGTTATGAATATTTGAAAATATTTAAGGTTAGGATTATGACACATAAATATGGGTATTGTCCAATTTATACAGAGATACACAGATCAATGCTAACCATAATCATGGTGTGGCTGGGTCCTGAATCGAAATGTTGGACTTCACTACGTATCCCATAAGGATGAGAATCAATCCATACGTAGTTCTTAAACTACAGTTTAACATCGTGTGGGAAAAAAGGATTAGAGATCTTAGTTTAGGGTCATAGAGCTTGGACCATTGTAAGAAATACAGAGTGTGTGTTTTCATGGGGACTTTTCAGCCAGGGGACTGAAAGTGGAATATGGGGTTAGGCCCAAAGACTTGGGGCTGGATTCGAGGGACACTCGAACATTCCTACGTATCCCATGAGGATGGGAATCAAGCCCACATAGTTCTAGAAATACCCTCTGTACAAATTTGGTTCAAACATGTGAAGGGTGAAAGGGGATTTTAGTACAATGATGGTTTAACCCAAGATAAAAGGTTTGGGAGTTTCCATGTACGCACGCAGTCTTTGAAATGAAACATGATTGAAAATTAATTTAAATAATGGTTCCCTCTCATGTGAGGGTATCAAAGAATATTGTAGTTTATTGTCATACTGGACAAAAGTGATGTATAGTTTAACACCGTATAACAAGGATGAAAGTGAACCAATGTAAAGATATTGATTTTAGGGGTGGTTCCACGAATCAACATCGTATGAGATGGAGGTGAACCGATGTGAAGAGATTGGTTTTGGGCTTGAACCTTGGGAGGTTGCCTACATACCCAGCCTGGAAGGCAAGGATCAAAGTCTGCGTAGTTCAATTAAAGAATGAATTAATGATCAAGTTGTTCTTGGGGAAAATGACCTAAAAAATGATGTTGTTGGGACTTTCACATGGTTAGTATCCCAAAGAGAGTGTTATGGTTTAGTTTTTCTCTAAGCTCACGTGAGTCATACTCGGTGTGAGAAACAATAGGTAACAACTACCTTAACGATGCACAGTTTAATGTCATTTAGGACATATCAAGGACATTCTGTATAGTTTAGCGTAATGTAGTTAGGATGATGGGGACAAAATAGTTTAACGTCATGTTGGACGAAAGGGGGACTATGCAGTTTAATGTCATGCAGTGAGGACAAAAGAGTACACCATTTAACGTCATGTTGGATGAATTAGGGACGATACAGTTTAGCATCATGTTGGACGAAAGTGCGAATAGTTTCAGGTCATATTCATGGACTGTGGATGGTACAGTTTAATGTCATACTGGATGGTGGTGTAGTTTAAGGTCATACATGACCTTTTATGATTATTTAGTTAAATGTATTTCCGGACGTAAGGGAATTTTAGATAGTTTAGCCTCATGTAGTTAGGACGTCACAGTTTAACGTCATGTCTTGCTGGACGGTTGTGCAGTTTAAGGTCATACCAGACCATTTAGGGAACTTTTTCATAGTTTAACGCCATGTGGGATGAAAGTAAAAATAGTTTAAGGTCATATGTATGGACTATTGATATGTAGTTTAACGTCTTGTTGGATGGTTGTGCAGTTTAAGGTCATACCGGACCATTGTTGTATAGTTTAACGTCATATAGCAAGGATGATGAAGGGGACACAGTTTAACGTCATGTGGGATGAAAGTACAAACAGTTTAAGGTCATATGTATGGACCATTGCTGTATAGTTTAATGTCATATAGCAAGGACGATGAAGGGGACACCATTTAATGTCGTGTGGGATGAAAGTAAAAATAGTTTAAGGTCATATGTATGCACCATTACTGTATAGTTTAACATCATATAGCAAGGACAATTGTGTAGTTTAAGGTCATACCATACCATTGTTGATGCTGTAGTTTAACGTCTTGCTGGACGGTGGTGCAGTTTAAGGTCATACCGGACCATTTAGGGAACTTTTTCACAGTTTAACGTCGTGTGGGATGAAAGTAAAAATAGTTTAAGGTCATATGTATGAACCATTTCTGTATAGTTTAACGTCATATAGCAAGGATGATGAAGGTTTTGTGTTTATACAAAATACTTCTTCAAATATCTGGCATTGGTTGGAGTAGTGATGAGTTATCCATCCATCGAAATTAATGAATAAGCTCCATTAGAGTAGACCTTATGTATTTAATAAAGTCCTTCCCATTTTTGATCAAGCTTGGGAGGTTTCTTTCTTGGTATCATTGGAGTTCTGAGAACTAATACCAATTCTCCCTGAGTGAATGAACGAAGACGAACTTTTTTGTTAAAATCTTGTGCTATTCGATTATGATAGACTTCCAAGTGGTGCAAAGTGCACAATCTTTTCTCATCTAACCGTTCCAATTCATTCAATCGCTTTTGAGATTGTTCATCTGTAGATGACTGATCACAAATGGCTACTCTAAACGAAGGAAGTTGAACTTCAATGGGCAAGACGGATTCCATTCCATATACCAGTGAATATGGAGTAGACCGAGTTGCAGTGCGGGTGGTAGTCCAATAATCCCATAAAGCATGAAAGAGTTTATCAGGCCATAACCTCTTATCTTTATCCACCATCTTTTATAGTATATTTGAAAGAGTCTTGTTAAAGGCTTCTATCTGGATGTTGGACGCTGCATGATACTGAGATGAATGGTTGGATTTGATGTTGTATTCTTGATACAACTTCTTTACCTCGGATGACCAGAAGTTGGGGCCATTGTCCGTTAATATGGTATGAGGGACACCAAATCTGGTGATGATGTTAGACTTGATAAATCAAACAACGCATTCAGAACTGACTTCCTTGAGAGTTTTTACCTCTGCCCATTTGGAAAAGAAGTCAGTAGCAGTAAGACTGTACTTAAACTGCTTGGCCGTATCCGAAGGGTAAGGTCCCACCGCATCCATTCCCCATGTGGAAAATGGCCATGAGTATTTAGCTGTATGAAGCAACTCTGTAGGTTGATGAATGAAGTTGGCATATACTTGGCATGAATGACACTTCTTTGTGAAATCAACACAATCTTGTATCATTGAAGGCCAAAAGTATCCAAGCCTTCGAATTTGATCAGACAGTCTATGTCCATACTGGTGGGCACCACAGACTCCTGCATACACTTCTTTCATGACAACCATTGTCTCTTCTCCATCAATGCATCTGAAGAGAACTCCATCAAAACCAAATTTGTATAGAATTTTCTCTAGGTGATCTGGGCTATCATAAAGAGTAAAATTGACCACACATCGCCGGCTTTGTTCTTTCTCAGCTCTATCAGGTGGAAGTTTTCCATTTTGAAGGTAGTCCCTGATAGGTGAAATCCATCCGTTAGTATGACCATATGGTTTAGGAATGGGACTAATTTCATTAATTTCCTCTATTCTTATTCGAACATAAGGTGAAATAGTACGACGGTGGGCAATACTGATGGTTGTCTCGTCCCGATTTGGATCTTCCAGAGCTGTGGCTATATTAGCCAGTGCATCAGCTTGAGCATTTTGTGATCTTGGGACATAAGAAAATATCGGTTCCAAAAGGAATTCAGCCATTAACTCTCTGACATAATCATACAAAGGGATTAGTTCTTCTTTTCTTATGGCATAATCCCCATTGACTTGTTTGATTACCAGGTATGAATCACCTTTCACCTTTAAGTGATTCACTTGTGCTTGATGTGCTAATTCCAATCTAATGATGAGAAATTGGTATTCTACTTCATTATTGGTACCACCTTCCCACAATAAGAAGGAATAAGGTAAGACTATCTTTTCTGGAGAAATGAGCATAATTCCAAAGAAAACTTTGTTGAATTTAGGATTTTCCATTTTCCTCCCTGTTGGACTTCTGGAAGCACCATCAAAATACATTTCCTGTGCCTGAGGACTTTCTTGAATAAAGAAGACTTCCATATCAGGGAGTTCAATATCTGAAGATGTGTCTTCCACTGAAGGGTGTTCATCCAGGAAATCAGCCATAGCTTGGCCCTTTATCGCCTTTTGAGACACATACTGAATGTCGAATTGTTGCAAAATAACTGCCCACCTTTCCAGACGTCCTGTAAGCATTGGACGACTACGGATGAATTTGAGCGGGTTATTGCGAGATACCAATTGGACCTTGTGATGTTGCAGGTAGTGTCTCAACTTCTAAACTGCAAATATTAATGCCAGACAGCACTTCTCAATACTTGAATACCAGTTTTCTGCTTCAAGCATAGTTCGACTGAGATATTAGAGGCTGTTTTCATTCCCAGCATCATTCTTTTGAGCAAGAAAGGAACCCAATGATTGCTCTAGAGCTGTCACGTAGAGGATAAGTGGTCTTCCTTTGATAAGTGGCATGAGTACCGGTGGACTCAAGAGGTATTTATTGAGAATATGGAATGCTTCTTGACATTCTTCAATCCATTGGTAAGTGACTCCCTTCTTCATCAATTTGGTGAAGGGTAAACTTTTGCCTACTAAATTGGCCATGAAACACCGAATATAGGCTAGTTGTCCTTGAAGTTCTCTTAATTCTTTCAAATTTTGAGGAGGTGACATACCAAGGATTGACTTGGTCTTCTCAGTATCGACTTCAATACCACAATGGCGTACAAAAAAGCCGAGAAATTTTCCTAAGGTTACCCCAAAATCACATTTTAAGGGGTTCATCTTCAAATTATGTTGTCGAAGCTTGCGGAATATGACTTCCAAATCAGCCAAGTGATTAGAACGTTGTTTGGATTTAACCACCAAATCGTCTACATAGCATTCAATAGACTTCCCTAGGAAGGGTTTGAAGATACGATGCATGGAATGCTGATATGTTTCACCATGCATTCTTTAAGCCAAAGGGCATTACCCAGTAGCAAAACACACCCTGAGGGGCTCTGAAGGCTGTGGATTCCTCATATTCTGGGGCCATTCAGATCTGATTATATCTAGAATATCCATCCATGAAGGAAAGTGCTTCATAGCCAGCTGTTTCATCAATTAAAATTTTTGTATTCAGAACTGGGAAATCATCCTTAGGACAATGCCGATTAAGATCTCTGAAATCGATGCAAACTCTAATTTGTCCGTTCTTATTCTTTACAGGTACAATATTAGCCATCCACTTGGGAGATTGAACTTCTCTGACGAAGATAGATTTGATAAGATTATCCAATTCAGCTTTAATTTTGGAAGCATAAGTTGGGCGTGTTCTTCTCGTGGCTTACTTAAATCCTTGATCTTCTTCTGGTAAACCCAAATGATGAGTAACAACATCAGGATCAAGCTCGGGAATTTCTGTATAGTTCCAATCAAATATATCTATATTTTTCTTTAGAAAAGAAATATACATCTCTTTCTCTTCAAGATTCATGGCCGCACTGATTAAAGTGGGCCGTGGATCTTCTTTTGTACCCAGATTTATTTCTCTGAGTTCATCCACAGTGGTAGAGATACCATCTTCAAATGCTGGAGGAGCATCTATGATATCTTCCTCTTCTTCTTCATCATGTGTTATTTCTTCCATTTCTACTTGCATAGTAGATGATAAAGTTGAATTTTCATGATCAAAAGAGATGTCAAAATTTGCATATCTTGAAGAAGAAGCTTCCATTTCCGACCCGATTGATGATGAAGGGTCTTCTTTGGGTAATAAAGAGGAGATGATGGATTGATAATCGACATCATTTTTCACCTCCGATGTTACTATAACTTCTTCTGGACTAATTGGCGAATCATAGACTTGTTGGATTTCAGCAGATGAAATGAATACGTCACCATTTGTGCTTTCATCACTGCTTGGTAGATTACCAATTTTTCCCATGTTGTCTTGCTCAATTGCTGTAATTGACATTATGGATCTTTCCATAAGAGTATTTTGATTTGGGTCTATCTTGTCAATTTGACTGATAGGAAACACATAATCTATACTCACATGTGTAAATGGATTTACTAGAATTTTCTCCAAACCATATGGAGCATTAACTTTTGTAATCTCCTTTGTTGTGGATTTCTCCCTTCCCTTCATGTGATAGAATTTCGCCTCAATGTATTGAGACTCACATGTCTTGAACGGGGCCTTACCACCATAAAATTTCCCAAATTGACCATGGAAACAATATTTGAGACATTTATGGTAGGATGAAGGGATAGCCGCATGTTGATGTAGCCAGGGTCTTCCAAGCAAGATGATGAAGGCTGAGTCTTGATCAACAACCATGAAATCTGAATTGGATACAAGATATCCAAACTGAGTTCTAGGTGTAACTTCGCCCAGTGGTTCTTGTTAATTTTTATCATATCTCTGTAACATCATGGTAGAAGGAGATAAATCATATTCTGTGAGGCCCAATCGACGAAGTGTATGAATGGGCATGAGGTTGACTCCTGAACCATTGTCAATGAAACCTCTTCGGATGTCTACGCCATTGACCTTTCCAGATAAGTACAAAGGTATAATATGTCCATGAACAAAATCATCTTCATCTTCATCATTAAAAGATATTATTGCATGGAATTCTGCAGGATTATTCTCTATGTGATAGACTTCAACTACATCAATTTCAATTTCAAACTCCTGAGGACTTGACAAAGCCTCGATGAGTGCTTCCCGAAGATCTTTTGACAGATTCAGAGCATCCAGAATTGATAACTTGGCTGGTAATTGGGCCAAGTGTTTCAATAAATCATACTTTTGATCCAGAGGTCTGCGTTTCCCAACAGTAATATGTGGTTTAGCAGGTACCTTGTAAGTAGATTCTTTGGAAGTTGATGCATCTTGTATCGGGATAGGAGTTGGCAATATTCCTGGTTTTGGAAGATTAGACTGATTAGATCCATTTACTTGCTGAGAGAAAAAACATGGAACTTTCAACCGGTCTTCCAAAATAATTATGCTAGGACTGAATTTTCTATTGGTAGAAGAACTTTCTTGTTCTTGCTGAGCTTGCTAAAGGGCTCTACCACAAGTTTCTGCGGCGTACATAGTTCTAGAAGGGGTAGAATTGGAGTAGTGGATTCTAAAAGATCCACGTCTTCCCCTGTATCCTAATCCTCTGGAACTTCCTCTGATTCCCTTGTTTGATATAGGGAATTTAACCTCATCGAAATTGAAACTGCAACTGGAATATAGATTTGTTAATTGAATCATATTAACAGAACTAAAGATTAACTCTTCGTCTAATGAAGACTCTGCCTGATTAGCCTGTTTAGGCTATTCTGTTTGGTGGGGCGGTGCCCGTGGCTTTGAAGTAGATGGAATGAAGTCCACCATAGTCAAATACAACTTAGGCTTTGACACATACTCATCTTCTTCTGATTCTTTTTCTTTCTTTGAATCATGCTGTTTCTTTGAGGACGTTCCCTCTGATAAAGAGGGTTTTGCTGCAACATTCATGGTAGAAGACACAATTTGTTTCCTTAATTATGTTCGCAAAATAGCATGAGTTCGGTTAACTGTCTTTCTGACCATCCAATCATCATACTTCTATGCATTTTTTCTTTTGACTTCTTGTCATTCACCTTCCTCCTTTGGAACTGTAGTAGTAACACTTGCTACCTGAGCTGAAGAACCTTTCAGTTTGATTTTTCCCGAGTTGACCATCTTTTGAAGGAGGTCCTTGAAGACAAAACACTCCTGGATGGCATGACCTAACATTTGATGAAAGGGGAAATAATTGGGACAATATTTATATCCTTCTTGTTTGACCTCTTGGGCATTCGCAATTGAACCAAATTATTTTCCAGATTCGAAATGAAGTTACTAGGAACTTGTTCATTTCAGAAAGAGTATGTTTTTCTCTTCAAATCCTCAAATTGTTTTCGTCTTTGATCTCTTCGATCATCTGGATGAAACGGCCTTTGTTGTTGGCGCTCAGGAGGTGGAGACCTTTGAGAAGATGAAGGTTTTGAAGTAGAAACAGGTACAAGTGCTTGTTTAATCATAACTGTAGCAGTTTCTGCTTTACCCGTTCTCTTTCTTGGAGATGATGGAATTAAACGAGATTTAGCCTTAGCCTATATAAGGGAGTCTTCAATCTGCTGAGCGATTGAAGTAAGGTCTCAAAACCCTCCTTTGTATTTCACAGGGATCAACGACGTGCATAATTCGTCACGTAGATTTTCCACACAGATTGGAAAAAAAAATTCCTGAGGGAGTGATAATCTTAGAGAATATGTTAATCCCTTCTAGAGAGAAATCAAATCTGAGACCCTTTCATTCTCCCTTTTCTTATTGTTTGTAAGATCAAAAACTGTTGTCTTTGGCAAAGTTGAGCTGAACTGAAGAAGGAATTTTTGACAGAGATCTTCCCATCCAGTAATTGACCGGGATTGCAAGCTTGTATACCAGAAAAAGGCTGGTCCTTGCAAAGTCCATACGAAGCATCTGAGTTTTAATGATTCTTGATCCTCCGGAGTTCCCATCATAGGATCACAACAAGACACGCAATGCGTCAAATGCTGTTCAGGGTCACCTGATCCATTGAAAATAGGGAATATAGGATTTCCAAAACTGGATGGAGGAGAGATTGAGTCTAACCATTCAAGGTAAACTTTCTTTTTTGGTTGAACCTGTTCATGTTTCCCTTCCATAGTTTCTAATCGAGCTGTTAATGACTCAATAGTAGTTATTAACTTTTGAGAGACATCTAGTTGAACTTGGGCGTGGGTAGGTGCAATGACTGGAGCTTGGACAAATGTGGTGGTTGGTGCTGCAACTGATGGTAGCACTGCCAACTGTTGTTGCACATGATCGGTAGGATTAGACCTGTGAGGGTGTACTTATAAAGGAGGATATTATTGATCCATCTCAGTAGATGCAACAAATTCCTTTGGCTGACTGACTCTAGCACTCTTAGGAAGAAGACTACTCTAAAGTATTTATGCATTCAACCTTCTTAATTACTTCATTTCTTCCTCCTGTTGTGAAATCCTTTTCTCTAGTGAGTGTGATTGGCCTTATCCAGAGGAAGGATATGTAACCTGATTCTTTCCCCTCCCTTTGTTGGATCCTTTTCGGAGAGGGGGAAGTGGGTTACTCGAAGAATTACCTAGGTTCTAAGTAACCCTTTGATTTCATGTACGCACACCTTCTTCATTTGTGTCGGTGCATACATCTTCTTGAGCAGGAACCTCTTCATCTAAGTCCCCTGAGTGAGCCTCATCTGGTGGATCAGCAACAATGAAATTGATGACATTGATTGATGCATAACGCATCGCATCACTTCTATCATCATTTTTGTGATATTGTCTTCTTCCATGTCTTTGATGAGACATTGCCTTTTTTGATTCTATCCCTCAGGAACTTCTTTACGAACCGTAATTTGGATGGAATCTCCTGGTAATTTAGCTCTTCATTCCTCTTGAGGCTTCTTCCCCAATCGAGAAAAGTCCAACTTTATCTGAGGAGGGGATTGAGGATATGAAAAAGTCCCCAGTTCGGTGGACTGGGGATGTTCCTACTGTTCCCGCTCAACTCCTCAAATCCTATTTGTTG
Source organism: Viscum album (assembly GCA_963277665.1). Taxonomy (NCBI): domain Eukaryota; kingdom Viridiplantae; phylum Streptophyta; class Magnoliopsida; order Santalales; family Viscaceae; genus Viscum; species Viscum album. The sequence continues at coordinate 340,309,130 of OY728131.1, forward strand.
ATTCCGAGGGTCGGTTTAAAAGAGTCCCCAGTCTGGAAAGCTGGGATGGCTCTTGACATGCTATGTCTGAGACTTTCTTAAAATCTCTCCTGATCTTGTGAACCTTAGTCTGAAAGTTAGCTGGATGCATTAACTTGTATCCACTTTTATCAACTAGTTCATAAGACCATTGGATGATTTCCGACACTTCTGTCACTTGATGATGTGATTTCTCCATACGAGAGGCCTGTTCAATATTATCATTTTCATGATGTAGGAGTAATTCAACAACTTGTTCTCTGTATTCTTGATTTTGAGAGGAACTAGTTGAGCCCTGTTCTTGGGGAAGATTTTGATTACAAACAAAGCCCATTGACTGTGGTCGTCCATGGTCAATAACATTGCATGATTCCATTTTCGTAGGGATTTGCTGACTAGAGAGCACCATGAAATGCAGTGCTCCATGAAAACCCCATCCTCTGACACGAATACCAGATGGGGCATTGGCAATTAACTAATGTAATCTTCTTAGTGCGCCAAGGCATGAATGTTGAAGGGCTCTCTACTGCTTTTCAGCCTTTGGATATCGAGATACTGATAGAGATGCCAAATCAATCTGACGTTGTAACCCTTATATTATCTTAAGATGATTTTCATATTCATCATCAGATAATACTTTCTTTTTCAACTAACAAAGATATTTCCATATTTTGAGACAAATATCATGAATTTTATCTTCCGTCAACATTTCTGGAATGTCATACTGAGAGTTATCCAGAGGCCAAAACATGACTGGCACTTCACCTTTCACCAATTGTTTTCTCATGTTCAGCATTTCCACTTTATCATTTGATGAAGATTCTTCTACCTGATTTGACCAGAGTTGGTGTTTCCTTGTTGCTTCATCGGATTCAACAAGATTGGTAGAGTAATCATAGATCAAACTAGAAGATGCATGACTTAGGGGTGGTTCGGAGAATGACCTACACCCTGGGCTATCATATGATTGAGAAATTATTTCACTTTCTAGAGATGAAGCATCAGACATGACTAGTTTCGCATTTTCAAGTGCCTCAAGATAAGAGGGATTTCTCGGCACTACATTATCCACTGGAGCATTTTCTGGGCAATGTGCATCACTACTATGGAGAGGAATTTCATAGTGAAATTCATCATCATGGGGAGGACCACCATGGTGGGTTACAGCAAAAGATGATATCACTTGCTCCTTGGTCTTATGACCACACAGAGGCTTCTTGTGGCTCTCATTTGAAGTTGAATCTTCGAGATTGACCGAATTGTCATGAAGAAAGCCTTCATGAGGAAGTGTCTGTTGAAGACCTTCGGAATTAATGTTCCCACTATTGGTAAATGAGGGAGTAGAATCTTGGATTCCATAAGATATCTATATGAGGGATTCAAGAACTCCAGCATCGAGCAAGGCCTTGTTACAAATTGGATCTTGATCTCATGACTGTGCCGGGTAGGTCTTTTTCATAGACGCCTTCTTACTCACCTTGGAAACCACTTGTTGACGAAAGTGGATGCTCTGAGAAGGTGTATGTGCCTGATCAGGAAAGATGGCTAGGTTAGGCTGACGATCTCCACTCAAATGTGGTTTATGTGCCTGACTTGGTTGTATGTGTGATATGGGGGAGTATGCCCCACAACCCTCTTGGACTAGAACAGATGTGTGTGTCTATTCTAGAGTTAATTTTTGATGTGTCACTCCATTGGTAGGGATATATTTATGTGTCTTTCCCTGAGATTCCACTAAAGTTGTTATAATATCCTGGAAAGCGTCCAAAATATGAGTAGGGATTTGCTTCTTCTCTTTCACCATTGATAAAATATTCTTGGTGACTTCAGCTGTCGAAACGGGGATATACGTCCATTCCATGCTTGGAGTAGGTGTGTGTGCCTGCTCTTGTCCTCCTTTTCCTGTCAGTGAATCCTGACAGTACTCAAGTGTAGGGGCAGAGAATTGAGTCTGCCTCCTGTTTGTCACCGGAGCTTTCCGACTGACTTCTCTGAATGCTACCAAGCGAGACTATTGGTAGGATTGATTAATACTAGAAGGTGTATGTGCCTTCTGATTGCACTTCGCCGAATGTGGTTGACAAGATCCCGCATATGTAGTCAGATGAGCCTGTTGACTAGATTATGATGTATAAACAGGTGTATGTTCCTGCCTATAATACTCTGCCGGAATTGCCTGACGGGATTGGCGTGATGCTGCCAGACGAGTCTGCTGGACATCGGAATTAAAATGGGAAGGTGTGTGTCCCTGCTCGTCGTTTTCCACCAAGTTAGGTTGGTGGACTTCTCCGGAGATGGCAGAGATGATAACCTGGTCACTATTGACCGGATTCCGCCTCTGGCGGTTCATCTTGCCTGCTCGAGTTCAAGGAACCTGAGCCGAATTCCTGGAGTCGGTACCCTCATCATGTTGAGGGCGCATTTCCGCATGAGTCTAGTGGCGATTGTTGATAGGAGCCCTCAGGAATGACTCCTACTTCTTTGAATTAAGGCCCTGAGGGACCATCTCATTCACCTCCCAAGAATATGGGAGTGAATGGTGATTGCGTTTCGGGGATAACGACCTGAAACGGTTGGAGATGGTAGTCAGCACCACCTGCTTCTTGATCACTAGTCGTCATTGTCTGGATGACGGTGTGAGTTGTTCACTTGGAGGGCTTGTCGAGCAACCTCTAGAGTTGGGATGGTACCGTGTTGATGGTACTCCTTAACCAGCGCATTTGATACCCAGCGTTGAAGACGCTGAGTAGGTGATGTCATCCTCAGAGTAGACGACGATCCAATAGGAGTAGCAGCAGTGGCATTTGCTACAGCAGTATTCATAGGTGTGAACTTGAGAGTATCCATTCTAGAAATGCAGAAGATCTTGGAAAAGAGTGTCTGTTTGATATAACAGACGTAATAAAGATAAATTCAGCCACTACATCTTTTGGATGAGCACATATGTCAATGATTTTTTTTGTTGGCCCTCTCATTGAGTTTTAAATAGGGTCCTAACAAATAGGTAAAACATCATTTTAACTTGGTTAAGGATTCACGTCGGGTTCAACTTTTTTGTTTCCCTCGGAATTCGGGGATGACCTCCTTGATTGAATGTTCGAACATTCCAATCAGTTTCCAACGGTTTTGTTTGTAGAATCGGAAACATCCAATGATTCCACATCCATTTGGACATACTTTCCAAAGGTAGGCACTCATTAGTTTGTGGACTGATGAGGCTTAGGAATTTACATTGGTTGAGAGGATGGGAGGTCAGACTCATCACACCTTTTTGAGGGGAATTATTTTCTACTCTGGGACTCTCTTTATAGATTTAAGTTATGTTCCTGAATCCTAATTGCATTACCAAGTATAAAATGAGATTTCATTTAGATCTGACAATCAATGATCGATATGTAAGAAATTTAGAGAATCTTTTATATGTATTCGAGGTTCTTCATTGATAGATAATCGTCTGTACTTGTTATAGATTCTTATTCAATGGTATCCTTTGATACGTAAAATTCTCTTGGTCATTATGATGACCATGCTGGTTTTAAAGCCACTCAGTGGGGCACTTGATGTTTATTGTCTTTCAGCAGGACATGGATTACTTCAGAGTTGGGATCGAACCCGCAGATGGGCTACCTACCTATCCTTTTTTTAGAAGAGGAATTAGAACCCACGTAGTTCAAGTAAGGGAGTACGATGTTTATGATTGATGGCTCAAAGAAGGATGTCATAATAACTTTTACACTCTAAGCTCACGTGAGTCATGCTCGGTGTGAGAAACAAGAGGTATTGGTAAAAATCAGACAATTGTGCCATAAAAGATTCAATCATAAGAAATAAGGTGGGACTTATGTATGTATGACTGCCCAGATTAATGAAGATTTGGATTTACTTCAGGGAAGAAATCCAGGAACAGGGTCCATAAATGTATATGTGCTTCACGAAGATTTGAATACTCTAACTTGGGGCTTACTCCTGAAAAGGATGCCAAAATTAAGAGAGGAATTCTGATTGGGTTTTTACTCCTGAGAAGGAATCCCAGATCAAAGGTAAATTAGGACTGGTTAAGAGGAATTAAGACTGGGGCTTACTCCTGAAAAGGAGGCTCAGGTTAAGAGACTTGAAAAATTAAGGGACTTGGAGCTTACTCTTGAGGAGGATGCCCAAATTAGGGGAATGGGGCTTATTCTTGAAAAGGAGGCCTAGGTTAATGAAATTATGGTTGGGGTTTACTCCTGAGGAGGATGCCCAAATTAGGGGATTGGGGCTTACTCCTGAAAAGGAGGCCCAGGAAAAAATTATGACTGGGGATTATTCCTAAAAAAAGGCCCAGGTTAAGAGAATTATGGTTGGGGATTACTCCTAAGGAGGATTCCAAAATTAGGGGACTGGGGATTACTCTTGAAAAGGAGGCCCAGATTAATGAGTTCTTTCATCGTAAAGGATGAGGTTGAATGAATGAAATCTCAATCTTTAGTGACATAAAGATGTGTAAATCACTAGGTTTTGAGAGATATTCCACATAATTACATTCATATAAGGAGTTAAAATCAAGAAATCATTCCATAAATGGCTTGGAAGAGTGTCTTGAAGAATGAATCTTGAATAGGAGAGGTGGAATGGCTTAATAGGGGTAAAATAGGCAAGAAGGGAACCCAAAAAGGCAGGGGCGCGCAAGCCCTGGTAGGCACGCAGGTACTGCGTGGGCGCGCAAGTCATGGTCGCGCAGGTATACCTGCGTGACACATGGGTACTTGCGCGATGGTTAACCAGCAGGGTAATACTTGAGAGACTCTTGTTTAAAGCCTTTAGAATCATCTTTAGGTTCTTCTAGAAGAGGGGCGCACAAGTTCTATTGACGAAGTAAGGCAGCGCGCAAGTGTGGCCATTTCCCTTAAGGTCTGGCCACTCAGGCACACAAGTGTTGATGAGTTTCAACACTTAGGCCTTCATCCTCTTCTTTAGATCTTCCGTTCTAGGTAAGAAATTACCTTAGAAGTGTTTCGGATGCTTTGAGAGGAGACTAGGGTGCCGGGAGCTTAAATCTGAGTTTCTGGAAAAAAATCCTCCTGAATGGGGGGCCCACATGGTCTATTTATAGGCAGGAGAAGACCCCGGGCGGTTAACACTTAGGTCGTTCAAGTAACTTCTGTGACCATTAGACTTCACGCAAGTGGACTTGCGCGACTATGAGGGAACTTGCGCGACTTAGGGGAAATGTTCTCCTTGTTCATCCCTTTGTCGTTTTTAATGTTTTCTTCAAAGGATGAATCAATTTGAGTTCAGATATTCCCCTTTTCCAATCTTTAGACTCTATGAAGGAAGGAGTGTCAACAAGGTTGAGGTGTAGTGAGGGAATGGAGGAGGCATAAGCTATGATATATTTTTTGAGCCACCAAATATTGTTGCAAATTACAAATGATATACTACCTTGAGACTCCCTCTCCCATTATCTTTATACAATTGTTTGATAATAATGTTGATGAGGCCACCAGTTAGAGAAAAAGAACCCCCCCCCCCCCAATTCTTATTGGATTTCAGGTTGATCAGAATAAGTGAGCGGTCCGAAACCACTCGAACCAGATGGATAACCACAGTGATGGAAAAATCATATATTTCCTGAAAGTTTTCAAGGTATCATTCCATCCTACACCATGTTTTGTTACTCAATTTCTAGTTTTTTTCACAATGTATACTTGTCCTTTGAGAATTCCAAGTACAGTAGTCCCTTCTAAGATATATATGATGAGAAAGAAATTAAATACCTATTAGGGTAGAGTCCCTTTACCATCTTCTCGGATACATCTAAGATAGATTTTAAGTACCCACCCACCATCCAGGAAGAACCACCCTGATTTAAGGAGTAAAAGTGACTCCATAGTTGATCCCAAGTACATTAGTCCCTTCTAAGATAACATTCCCTTGGTCATGGTGAACAAGATCAGTAGGAGGGTAGAGTAGCCCCGTAGGAACTAATAAGGGAACTAGTTATTTTAAGGGAACCAAGGAAAAGTATGGAGTAATTATTCAAAAAAAGTATGAGATGCCAGAACTCCAACTATTTTAAGTCTTGGTCTACCTTGAGATGAGGAACAAAATGAATCTACATAAAATGGGTCTTGGGCTTGCCTCCTTTGAGGTGGGATGGTTGGTCCTAAACTAGATGAAGAATTACATGAGCGGCTTACCTGAACATAATAAAAATTCCCTACCATCTAAAACAATATTTCCTTCATAAAAATCGGTAGTGCATGAACCAACATATGAAAAAAGTATCAGTATCCAGGAATTTCAAGATAGACAAGAGATTGACTCCATTCGAACTTCTCCTGCACACAATGACTGATGGATTCTGGGAGAGAGATGGAAACATCCATCTCTATGTAGATTCCAGATACCAAGGATTCCACCATTCTTTGGGTGAGATCATCCACATAAACAAAACACCACAATGAATCATCAATGGCCCATAGAAAGAATCCATTGATAAATGGTAAGGGAAGGCTCAAAAGGTTAACCCAAACTGTCGCAGGCTTCGGGTCCCTCCCCTGATGAGTCTCCATCACCCACCAGAAGAGTTTGAACCACCAATTAATCATGAACCTAAGAAAATTACACAAATCATAGACAAAATATTACTCTAAATATAAAACCCTGAGAAAATGGTATTGGTTCATGGAGGAAAACCAAGATGGCACTACTAACCCCTAAAAACTCAAAAATTTCCATATGATTTGAAGTAGCAGCTTGTCTGCTCCGAAATTCACCAAGAGCGTCTATTTGAGGCACTGTGAAGATTATTAAAAATGAATTAGAAGGAAAACCTAGGGTCAGATGAGATCCTTCCCTCACCGCATTGGATAGATCTAGAGGCTCCACCGGGAAGCAAGGGATCTAAGATCCTTGTGGGTTGCAACCGATTTCATCCTTAAAGAGGAATCCAGATCATAGAGAAAATCCCAAATACCTGTCTGAGACTTGATGCACCGAGCCCAATGCATCTTCTGGTGGAGAACCATGATCGAAGGCTTCTAGAGTGTTGGACTATAACACCCTGAGATTTTGTGAAATTTTTTTTCTAGTTAATTTATCTTTTTTGTTTTTTATTTCGTGTCACATTAGAAATAGTTATGTATATATTAAAAAACTAATTAATAAATTCATTTCACACAAATATGACTTGGATTGTGCTACGAGAAACACTGACTTGGAATTCAATACACATAACACCGACTTGGAGTATGTTACACACAATACCAAGTTTCTATGAAAAATCATTTTATTTTTATAATTATTTAAATGAGTTAGATATATCCTAGATGTTAAAACATTGTAATATAAATAGTAATAACCACTTTTAAAATATTGTTACAATGTTTTTATATAAATAAAACATATTTATAAGGAAAAATATAATTTTTTTAAAGTCTTTATATGTTTAAAAAAATTATTTTCTCAAATGAACTTCTTTTCTTGTCCTTCGGTGAAAAACAAAAAAATTAATTTTATAGACATCTAGAAATTTAATTACATGAAATAAAATTCATTTTTTGACTATATATTTCCAAAATTATATTAGGGTTATTTTTTTAGGATTTTTTTGAAAAACTTTATTCTTTGACGAGTAGTGAATAATACTTCTTTTTAGTTAATAACTTCGATTTACTTTAATAAAGAATTAATGTAAAATTATAATTGAAAAATTATTAAATGATTAACTAGATCAATTATAAATATATGAATAAAATTTTGGATAATATATTAAATTTTAATTTTAATGTTAATATAAAAAATTGATAAACTATTGATCATTTTTCTACTTTAAAAACCCATTATTTCGTCTCGTATGCAGGATTAGCGTTAATCTTATTTTTTCCACAACTATTAATTGAATTTCAAAAAGTATACATGCATCATTTTAATTATTATAATATTTATATTCTAATTAGATAATATTAATTTTTATCAAAAATATTAGAAAAAGTGATTAAAAATAAGCACATTGATTAACGTAAAATTAAGATTAATTGGGGACTAAAAATTAAACTTAGGAGCCCAAATGACCTTGAAATTTCTCTAAACCCCATTTTATATAAATATTTAGGCCATAAAACTTCAATCATATATTTTGGTATGTTTTTTATGACTTTTTTAGGTAAGAACATGTGTACACCTAACTTGTTTTCAAAATTTCTACGTGAGCCCCTTTTCTTCCCTATAAAAGGCCAACAACTCTCCCTCTTTTTCACAACTCTAAAACCCCTAAGGATAATCCAATATTTCCTTAATACACATATCAAAATAAATATCTTCCTCCTATAATACTATCCATGTTCATAAATAAATACAAGTAAGCCTTAAGGCACAAACCAAAAGAAGATACCTGATTAAGAGGTAACCTCTTCTCTCAAGATCGTTTATTTTATTCTCCTTCTCCCCTTCAGACAATATATTTATTCCACTCTTGAATAAAAACAAAAATATCATTAATATACTATAATTTTGTATATAAGGGTTTTATCTACACTCACATACGCATCCATATAATGAGTAAAAAACATACTATTTAGGTGTACATCGAACTACCACCTCACTAAACAATGATTGTTCATTTTTTATTTACCACCACTCATGGTGGAAATTATGATGGAAAATATATTTAAATATTAAATATATTATAATTATTATGACTTTAATTGTATTTATTCTTTTTACAACCCACATATATTTTACTTTCCAATTGGTGTAAATACAACAATTTCAATTGAGAATGTGGACAATCACCCTATCCTGGAGATGTGATTCATTCACACAATACATGGAATGTATTCAGAAAGGGATTAGTAAAATTATATGATATATATGATATAATAATGTTATATTAATAATTATATATATATATATATATATATATTTCATTTACTTTTTTTTCAATACGACAACAAAAATTGGAGACAACATTCATATTTATTTACGACTTACCGTCACCATGAACGGTGTATTCCATTTCATACATAAATATTATAAATATTGTTATAATAAAAACATACTGAATTTTTTTTATTTATATCCGGGTTTAAATACTTAAATAATTATATAATTATAGGTACTAATGATATAACTAATTAAGAAACAAGCAAAAAAATGAATATTACCTAAAGCGTAATATTTACATGAAATTGTGAACAAGCGGGTAATATAAAGTCATAATAAATCAATATATTGTATTAGGTGTTAGAATATTGTTATCTAAAATATGTATAATAAATTTATATTTATTATACAAGAGGTATTAAGGAGTATTACAAGAGTAAAGACACAATTTTTTATTGAAAGGATGGATAAAGGACACTGAGAACATGTGTCACACACCACCCCCTTTTCAATTTTTTTTGACTGTTGAGGATTGTTCCATTCGAACGACACTGATCCCTTCATCCCTAGCATTGAAGGTCACTGGACCATCCCCTTTGGCACACCCAGTCTCTGGATTGGGGCTTGTTGGTGTGGTGCTTCCACAGAGTGGATCCTCCCCGACTCCTACTTCAGAGGTGCCCGCCACTCTCCCTTCCTTTCGTGATGCCCTTTATGGTTTCTCTTTGCATGGTGGCCAACCCTGCTTCTCAAGGATCTCAATGGGGCCAGCTCAGCTACCGCGAGATGGATCTTGGGTTAGTCTAGTGATTCCAGGTGTTGCCTTCGAGGAAGGATCGACTTGTTTAGAACACACTCTCGTTGCCCACTTCGAAGGCGGTGCATCTCACCTCACAGTGTTTCAATAGTTCAGCGGTTCTTGGGGGCCTTGTGATCTAGCTAAAATATTTTTTCTTCACAGGTGCTCCTTTTGCATCGTACTAGATTCAAGGGAGGACTTCATTCAAGTGTGGTGTCATGCTTCCCGTGCTTGGGGTCGATGGAGTTTCAACCATTCCAGATGGTCCATGGAATCGCACCGAGGGAAAGAGTGTCCCTACACTACAGTGTGGGTCATTTTCCTATGGATTCAACTACCCTTTGAAAATTAATGCTTCCTTAAATCTATATGTGACTCTTTGGGGGGATTCTTGTGTTTAGACCCCCATACCAGCTAGTGTGTGGTGGTTTCGGTGGCCATCATCTGCATTGAGATGGATCTCTCTCTTCTAGTGGTGGAAAAACTAGAACATTGGGTGGAGGACTCCCTTTTCTGGGTTCGGGATATATCCTACCCTATTTTTTCATGTTTCTACTCTCAATTCCTTCTTTAGGGACTTTCGGTGTAAATTTGTCTTCGCCTTCGGCATGTTGGAAGGCGGGCGCCTGCCCCGGGGACTCGCGGCGGTGGTGTTCAGTCAGGCACGATGTCCAAAAATACCACAGGGCACCAAGATGAGGAGATCCAAGTCTCGGGAATTTGCTTTTGTTCATCCTCTAAGGTTGTGGTCTTAGAGTTACAGTCAGGCTCTTCTGGGGGGGGGGGGCGACCTAGATCCATGTTGGGATCTAGTTCCCTTCGTTTCGTGGCTTTTTCCCAAGGTTTGGGACGTTCCTCAACGGTTTCGGCTCTGTATCAACCCAGGCCAGCCAAATATACATTCTTTAGCTCTCGTTATGGCCCAAGGAGAGCCCGTAGGGGGGAATCATTCCACAAATATTATGCCTCTGGGTTACATCTTCGAGGTCCCTTCACCGACTAGAGGTACTTCCTCCCCCTCCCCCCTCCCCCATATGGTTGCTCACCAACACGAAGATGGTGGTCGAAATAGGTAGCCTATATCCAATCCATTAAATAATTGAAGAATGGTCTCTTGGATCCAATGCTCTGGGTCTCCACCCTTGGGTAACATTAAAAGAGGCAAAGTCGTGTGCACAAGATCACAATCCATGAAGAAAAAGAGGTGGGGGGGACTCCTACTATGAGAAAGCCACAAAATCTAGAGCCAGGCCCAAGAACCTCTTCCCCAAATGATACATATACTCATCTGGAATTCCCAAGGATTCAAAGCTCGTATCAAGATGGACTTATTGGCATCAGAGATTCTTAAACATAAGGTACTGATGGTATCCATCCTTGAGCACAAGAAATAGTCCAAGAGGATTGGGGAGTTCTCTAGGAAAATCAAAATGTATGGCAATATGCATGCTGAGCTGTCCAGCCACCACATATGAATTTTCCGTCATAGAAGTATTTCGGTCGATCTGGTGCAGGAAGGGGATCAATTCATCACAGTTTAGGCTACCCTTGACACTTGATCTTTTTTAGTCTCCTTCATCTATGGAAGCTGTGATGCTCAGTAAATGGAGACCCTATGGAAGGACATCAGTGGGTTTGATCTAGGTAACTTGCCTTTGATTTTTGAAGGGTATTTCATTGTCATTTTGGATCTGGAGGAGTGGAAGTGATGTGGACCTTTTAACAGAAAAGCTAGCCTTCATTTTTCTCAATTCATGGAAGACATGGTACTAATGAATCTTAGGTTTATTAGAGATCATTTTATGTGGTGTAAAAACCAACGGGGTATTTGCAGTTCATGGAGTAACCTAAATAGATGTTTAGCTAACATGAAGGCAGTGTCAACATTTGCAAATACTCGGGTGGTGCATCTACCACGTGGCCTATCAGATCATTCCCCACTACTGGTTTCTCTATCCTCTAGGCATGAGCAATGAGACTTGTTTCATTTCCACCAACACTGGACTCAGGTCCCGGGTTTTTCGGACATTGTGCATGACTCCTGGAATTATCCTTCCAAAGGTTGTACTTGGATAGGATTGCATATTATGCTCTAACAACATAAGACTCGGCTTTACCGGTGGTCGTAGGATTTGAGTATGTTTGATTGTGAGTTGGAAGCAGTCATGCAGGAGGTGGACCATATTGAAAGACAACTTTAAGTGGATTGGGATGAATGTTTATTTGATACTCTCACCTGTAAGAAAGAGATCACGACTGACATGCTTCTCAAACATGAACGTAAGGCAAGGGAGGATATGAGGATAAAGTGGATCAAGGAAGGTGAAAGAAATACGGCGTATTTGCAGTCCTATATTAAGGAAATAATCATATGGGTTAAACCGAACATAGAGAGGGAGTATGAGCCTTTCACCAACAACAGGGGGATGGGGGGAAGGATGACTAGAAACTACTTTCACGACCTTCTAGATGGCCCTAGATCATCGTTTCTAAATGGGTACCCGAGGGCAGTGAGGGGGTTTTATATGTGATTTATTCCAACTTATTGGATCGCGATAACGAGGTGTTTAGGGCCATCCCTCAAGAAGAAGAGATTCAGGGCTCCATGATGAGTTTTAATCCAAGGATAATGGATTGTCCGGATAGTTTCCTAGGTGGATTATACCGAGATTAATGGGAGACTGTGAAAGCTGATATCATCGAGGCAATCCCAGATTACTTTCAGAGAGGCTCGTTACCCCGGGTATCTTGTGCTACTACAGTGGTGATTATCCTCAAGTCCAAGTCTCCAACCTCGGTGGAGCACTTTCAGCGGATAAGCATGTGTAATGTTCCCTACAAGATTCTTTTCATTATTATTAATACTCATCTATCCATTCATTTTTCTAAATTTATTAGAATGGAACAACACAAATTCGTGAAGGGACACTCCATCCAGGGGGAGATTGCAGTGGACCATGAAACCATCCGGGACATAAACTTCAAAGATCGTGGGTCGAACATGAAAGTGGATCTTAACATGAGAATGATGTATGACCGAGTGGAGTAGGGGTTCCAAAATAGAGTCCTGGAAGGTATGGGTATCTCTCTACATAATACTGGTCTTATCATTCATTGTTTTAGCTCGGCATGGATGAAAATCATGTTTATGGGGAAATTGTTTGGCTTCTTCAAAGTGATGTGGGGGCTCCAGTAAGGGGATCAGATTCTCCAAAAAAATTATCATGGACCAAGATATGCTTAGCCATCTTATTCTATGCATCATTAATAGAGGGGAGATCTCCCCTTATGGAAGGAGGTGGTGGTTCCCATTAGTCTCACGTCTCATGTTTTTGAACGATGATATTATCTTCATGAATGATGCGAATAGAGCAGTGAGGGTTATGACCATCATCCTGAATGAGTACAGTTTTTGGAGGTTTAGGTTATCAATAAGGCGAAGAGAAGTTTTTACATCTCCAGCCACTACAATGCAAGGCGGGTTTTGAAGGTAAGTCAGTGTCTAGGAATGTAGAAAAGAAGAGCTTCCCATGGTGTATTTAGGATCCCCTATATCTTAGAGGAGGATTTGCATCCAGGACTTCGACCCACTACTTTGTAGAATAGTGGTGAGGGTCCTTAACTAGAAGAAAAATTTCTTGTCCTTTGGGGGAAGTATTGCTCTGGTTAATAGCGTACTTCTAAACTCCCCGGTTCATGCTTTATTGGTTGTCAAGGAACCCAAAGGAGTTATTCGTAATAGGGATAGGGTTCTCGTAGGTTTCATATGGGATCTGAGGTCAGAGAGTAGAAGACACTGTGAGGCTTGGAAAAGGATGATGAGGATGATTTGTGAAGGTGGTATTAATGTTAGGAGTCTTAATGATACTATTACATGAATACATTCCAAATTGGTGTTGGAGGCATTGGAGTGTCGTACTCTGTGGGGGAAGGTCATGAATGAGTGCTACGTGGAGAGTTGGGAAGCATGGGATGGGCACACCTCCCCTCTTTGGGCTGATATCAGACACATGGTCCCCCCATTCAAACCCTCCCGCAGTGGATTTTGGGGACTAGAGATGTTTTCTTATAGCATGATAATTCGAGTTGAGAGACTATATGATACCTAGGGTACCAAGTCATGGACATTTCCTTTAAAGAGTCCTGTCGCTATCCAATTTTCACCAATGTGGTCTGAATAGATACCAACATGATATCTTCTAACTCAATGGGCTGGACTCTACTCCAAAAAAATTTGTGTTCATCCAGTCTCTATCGGGATCTTTCACGACCAAAGATTATCAAATATTCTCCATCGCTCAGGCTGCAGGGGATCGGTGGAATGAGGTTATATGGTGAAAAAACATCCCCACCAAGTATAACTTTTTTACTTTGGATAATCTGGAATAGATCACTCCCCACTAATGAGAACATCATAAGATGTGGGGTGAGTATGGTGTCTAAGCGAGGTTGTTGTAGTAAGAATATGGAGGAGATTGCGAGTCACTTGTTTTTTGGGACTGAATAGGCAGTGGAGGTGTGAAAGTTATTCAGAGATTTTACTACATTAAACATATTGGAAATGGATGATCAGCCTTTTATCATTATATGTTTTCAAGGAACAGGGAGATAGGTTGAAAATAGGAGGGCACACACATTGGTCATGCAAGCCTGATGTTGGAGTTTGTGGCAGGCACAGAACCAATGGCTTCACGAAGGGGTGATATCATCGGCGCATGCGATCATCATAAGAACCCAGAATCATCTATTGGATATGAATATGGCTCTCAGTATGTGGCAGGATGCTCCCACACTATAGTAGATCATGCATGTTATTCCTTATACCATGGCTGGAACGGACGTCTCCTCGGGTTACTGGGTCAGTTGGCATCCCCCCTCTCATGGCTTGATGATGAACACCGATGGATCGTGGATTGCAGGTGACATTCAAGGCAGAGGGCTTGTACGTGACAACAATGGGTCATTTTTTCTAGAATTCACATCTCGGTTAGGTCAGGGGACATCGCTGTAAGTGGAGGCCTAGTCCTTGTGGACAGGACTTATGGCTTGCAGTCAATGGGGTTTGGAGCTCGTGAAGTTGGAAACCAATTCTATACAGGTTTTCAATGCGCTCTAATGACAAGGTACGACACCCTAGTCTATTGAATACATCATCTTCCAGTGTCTTGGGAGGCTGGGAAACATTACCAGAGTGACACACACCTGGCCAGAGGGGAATGAGGCAGCTGATTATCTGGCCTCTCTTGATATCCCAGGCTCTGAGCAGTAATGTATCCACAATATTCATAGTCTAAAGAAGATATTGGTTAATATCATCAGAGGTGATACCCTCGGCCTCCATCATTTTATACCCCCGTAGTTATCTATCCACAATTTTCTTTTTGTACTATGTTTTATTTTCAATAAAAATCTAAATGATGATGATGAAGACACAAGGTAAGGGGATTTCATCTAACTTTTTATGTAAGTAAGATACATGCTTTATTCACCACTCATTTAAGTTTTTTTGGTGTGTATACATACCATGTATGTATTAAATTACAATTATAACTAAATTTATGGGTATTAACATATATATTATATGATATTTATCTCATGGGGTTTATGTATTAAAATTTTCCAAATCAGTAAAATAGTTTTGTCTCAATTTTCCTTCTTTGAGAATCATGTTTTTTACACACCTAAAATCATATCAAGGTGCATACACATCCATTTTAAATGTTGTATCATGAATCTTCATATTTTCATTATTTTTTAAGATTCATGTAATTTATTTTTCTTACATGGAGAGTATGATCCCAAGTTACCAAATTATAAGAGTTTATTGAAACAATCTCATAGGTTTTCAAGATTATTTATATTTATGCTTCCTTTAATGGAATCTTATGATATATATATCAAGAAAACTCATGCATTTTATTATCCTCAGTTTATTCCTAATATATTCAAGTATTGGTATAATTTATCAACTCTTTGGTAGATTATATAGTTAATAATTGTTTTTAAGAAATCCCGACTTTACCCTCTATTTGGTCAGAAATATATGTTTTCTTACAAACATGTTTTATAATAATAGTTTCCAAGAATATTATAAATCTCTTCTAATAATTAAAATAAATTTTTACCATTTTTTCTTTTAGAAAATATTTTTAGGAAATATTCTTTTCTCTTTTCGAACAAATTATTTTTCTAACATTTTTACCTACAAAAGGAATGTTATTTTTACTGCGTACAACTTGAAGGGATTTATCTACCATATATTTTTTGAATCACTATTTTAATGTTTAATTGTTAATTTTAATGAATTTTTTTTTAAATGATACATTCAAAGAAATGGTTTTTAAAACATGTTCAAGATCATTTAAAAGTTTTCAAGGAAAATGGTTTTCAAAATGTTTTCAAGATTGTTTTATATGTTTCAAAGAAAATTGATTTCAAAATTTCATTCAAACTTATTTTAGAAGTTTTATAAAAAATGGATTTAAAAATGAATTCAAGAATATTTTATGTGTTTTCATGGAAATTGGTATTCAAAATATTTTCAAGAAAAAATATTGTCAAAATATTTTCAATATTATCTTATAAATTCTCAAGGAAAAAGTTATTTAAATTTTTTTAAGCCTTTATTCTATGTTTTCAAATTATTTTCAAATAAAATGATTTTCAAAAGGATATATGTTAAAAAATAATTTTTAAAGAATAAATGATATTTTCACCAGGATACTTTTTTGAAAGATATTTCAAAATTATTTTCTATCTAAGATGACATTTGTTGATGTTACTCATGAATTTATAGGAAATTATCTGAAGGTTCCATTAATATTCATTCTCTGAATAGGTTATGCTTGATGTTATGGTCTTTATAAAACTTTTTTCATTTCATTGGTAATATGATTATGAATCCTTTTTTATTTAATAGGTTATATGTTTTTGAAATCTGTTTCCCTTTCATAGGTTATGATTTTGAGGACATGATTATGAAATCTGTATCTATTTCTAATGGTTATGATATGATAACATGTTTATGATACCTATTTTATTTTATGGGTGAAAATGTGATTATTTATGTTTTTCTAGAACATATATGTATGATTTCTCTATGAGATCGGTCAGACCTATATCTCCCACCAATACATTAGTTAAAAATTTATCTCTAATGATATAGACATGAACAGAATAAGAAATGAACATGCTTCAGCATTATAGGGTTGGAATGAGAAATGAACTCAGTTTAGTAATACAGAGCCTAAGGGATAAATGATATCGGTTCAGTATTAGAGGGATTGAATGAGGTGTGAATTCAGTTAAGTAATATAGGGATGGAATAGGGTGTGAACCCGGTTCAATAGAGGACTTTTCCACTAATATAGCATCAACAACAATGCCTTGACTAAAACGGAAATCATTATGATATGTATATGTGTTTTCCATAATTCTATGTTTTATTCCTATGCAATGATTTAATGGATTATGTTCATTATTTCCTTATTATTCATCTCTTGTTAACTTCCAATCTTTATTATGATCTCTAATGTGTATGGTATGATCTTTAAATTTTATACACAAGTTTCATAAACTTTTGTTCATTCGAGGCATACACATTTCCATTATTTACCCTTACTGAGCATTTTAGATCACCCATTTATAATGTATCTTTTCCCTAGGTTATGAATAAAGGTTTTCGTTATAAGATCTAAAGGTGGATATCTTTATGTTATATGTTGAAGATCTTTCACCAGATTAGAATATTTTGTTTCCTTGTTTTTGAAGACATCAAAATATTACAGTCCTCAAGCATGTATTTTTGAAATGTACTAAATATTTATCAAAAACAATGTAATATATATGTTTTCTAATCCTGGGTATCGATAGTTGGTATCAATGGATAGGTTTAGTTAACCATTGAAATCTAGTATGATAAAACATTAGTGAGATCCCTGGGTATATTTCTAATGATATGTCTAGGGATGTCTTTAAGGATAAGTATAAGGATGATTTAATGTTTAAGAAAATGTATTGTAATTTTGGTAAAGGACATAGTGATTGGTTTCCTAGAAATGCATCCCTGTATAGATACTAAAAGTGGATGTGGCTCTGGAACAGATGTACCTAGAGGTAACAACTCTGACAAGATGTTCCTATCCTAACTTGGGGTAATCTAGTACATGAAAACTGGCCTTATTACACACCTATTTTGACACTACCAGGGGATATGATTTTGGAATTGAAAAAACTCTTCACAAGTCATCATGAAGGATTTAAAAATAATTTGGTTATGAAAAACCTTGGATTAACCAAGTTTGTCATACCTTAACGAAGGTGTCATGATTTATTAATCATATCAGTAATTCATTTCACGACTATGTGATTTCAAACTATGATATGTAATGATCACACTATAATTATGGTTTTAGTTAATGGAGGGAACTAGATGTAACTATATTAATGTCGAATTTGATGGAATAATTGTTGATGAGTTGTCAAGTGGGATGATCAATGAAGTAAAAGATGTTGTGATCATGCCTAATCAGTTTTCAGGGAACATGATTAGAAACTTGTACCTTAACAAACTCTCAGACTCCCCAAGGAATTGAAAGAAGGAGTTCACCAGGAGTTTGGGTAATGGAGACCATCAAGGAAAGAAGATTCAGATTCATTTATGTCAAAAATGTGGAAATAATCACCTAATTTATTGTCTTAGAGGAACAAGAAGATTTGTTTAGTTTGGAAAATAATGGCACAAAGCAAGTGACTCGAAGGGAAAAATGATGAGTTATATTAACTAAATAGATGAGAATATTGTCCTCCCTAGGACATCATTTAAGGTTAAGTGTCTTAGGTGTCTAATAAAAAGTCATTATGAACTTCAATTTTATAAGAGGAAAGATCTTGAAGTGAATCAGCAAGGAGGTGCAGTGTAAAGTCCTACATTTTTTTAACTAGGATAAAATATGAATGTTTTTGAATGTTTTTGTTTTTTGGATGGGTCGGTCTTAAAACCAATCCTTGGGATAATGTTTCATGAGCTGGGTCATTTAAACGTGTTTTATCAGGCTTGGTTAAAGGCTATAGGAGTTTCCATGATAGATGATTGGAATTCGGGAGCATCATATTGAGAAAAGATAGGATTTTGAGAAACAACATAGAGCGCACGATTCATGGATAGCATGTTAAATAGTGCGACCTACTATAGGAAACTATGAAAAATAATTTGGGGATATAGAGGCACATGCACGGTCTATGAATTCTTAAGAAAATGGTGGAGGACAAACTGTGAGATGTGAGTGTCTTAAATAGAGATGCTCTCATGGTTTGTGTATGGTTAGGAAAACCATGCAGGATAGATCATGCGAAGTGGGTTTCTTAGACAGAAGGTTCCTCATGGTTGGCTTACAGTTTGATAGACCATGCAAGACAAACAATGCAGATTACCCAGTTTTGGGTTTCAGGTTGTTTTATTTAATTAAATTCCTAACTGAGAGGGATTTAATTAAATTTTAGGATATGGGGGTTTATATTTAATTAAATTGTGGGTTAATAGGAATCAAATTAACTAATGAGAAATGAGTTATTATTTAATTAAATTAATGCTGAGTGAATCTAATTAAATGATAATGATTTAATGTTTTATTTCATGAAATCCATTTGAAATTAATTTAATTAATTGAGGAATAGATATGGAGATGGGTTTTATTTAATTAAAATCAAGTTTAGGATGAATCTAATTATTTGACAAAAAATTGAGGTTTTATTTAATTAAAATTTTTTATGAGAATTTAATTAAATAATGATGAGTTGGAGAATTTATTTAAGATGCGCAATAGGGAAGTAATGGGGTTTATAAAAGAATCATTTAAATTAAATGATAATAATAATAATATGGTAATTATTATTGTTATATTAATTTTTATAAATCTAATTGGGGTTATTTGAGGGAGAAAATAAGAGGGAGACGCACCCCATATCTTCCTCCTACATGAAGCGCGACCCCCTCCCCTCCCATAGTGGGGGCACACCACCCCCTCTTCCCACTTCCCTCCACGTTCCGGATTTCGGTGGCCCCTTCACAGATTTTTTTACCTCATTGAGGTAATTCCTTCTTCATATGTTCCATTCTTTTCATCGGTCATCTCATCTCTCCTTTACCCAGTCTCTGTTAGGCCAAAACCTTAAGGCATATGATTATTTTGGTTTCCTCCTTTCATCACATTCTAGGTGGTTCAAAGGATGTCTCAAGACCCGTTGGTTCGATTTCAACCACCATCAATGAAGTCGTGGCGGTTTGAATTGATTTGGTTCACCGTTGTCATATTTGGGTAAGTCTATATACCTGATAATTGGTTTCTCACCCCTTGAATTAGGTTATTAAGGTGTGTTTTCGGTTGTCATTAATTAATTTGAGGTGTTTTGGTCCTCACCGCACTAATTGTGGGTACCAATTATTATTTTAGTGTGATGCGACCAATTTTAAGTATGGGAGCACTATTTTTGAGGTGTGTGTATATGAGAATATGATGATTTAAGTTAGAAAGAAATGGATGAACCAATTCCTTGAGGTAGAGTCCAAAACTTTTCCTAATTGATAAAACATGGTATTTGTTTAATTATAGTAGTTGATAGCTTTGACTGCAAATTCTGAATAAATAGTTTATTGGTATAAAATGACAAGAATGATTACAGAATCATGTTTTTTTAATGAAACCCCTCCAATGGAGGTGCACTGCCTTTAAGATAATAATATAATGTTTAGATTGATATGATTTTTTATCTTTTTGTTATGTTGTTTTCTATTTCTATTCTTTAAATGTTGACACACTTTGGTTAAATTGTAATTATGAGTATTGGGTGGGATAAGTAGAGATAATTTATCAGGGAATTAATTAAGATATTTTAATTGTAAATGTTAAGATTATTAATGGTGGAGTAATTACATGTCATGATATTAAATTATAGATAAATAATCCGGGGATTAAATATGAGTTTTGAGTTGGATAAGTTGAGATAATTAATTATGTTCTTTGAGATTGGAATATAGATAATTAATTGGGGGATTAATTATAAAATATTGAATTAGCTAAATGAGATAATTAATCGTTGAATTAATTGTGATATGTTGCTTTGGATAAATTGAGATAATTAATGTTGTATCAATTATTTGCTTCTTCAGAAATTAATGGGATAATTAATTGTGGATGATTAATTATCAAATAATATTTGTGTTCATAGATTAATTAGTTGATGAATTAATTAATGGAATTGTGAACCTGGTTAATTATGAGGTTAACTAATGGTTTTTGTTATATTTCAATAATCATTTGATTAGTATGAGAAAGAATGTGGATATTCCTTTAGGAAGTAATTATTTAGGTTCGATTAATTAATTTTTGAATTAATTAATGAATTAGAATGTGGGTTCTGGACATGGCATTCTAGACCAATGGAGATGTTGGGACTCTCACATGGTGGTCCTCTATAATAGTTTTCAAATGATGTAAATGAATGAGAATATGGTGCTAGAGATGGTGTTCTAGACCAATGTAGAAGTTAGTACTTGGACATGACGTTCCTACCCAATATTTATCTAAGAGCTTAGATGTAAGGTATTAGACATGGAGATCTGCACCAGATGAGAATTAGGGTGCTAGACATGGTGATCTGCACTGAATGAGAATTGGGGTGTTTTACATGGTGTTAAAACACCAAATTAATGAAAAAATGAATTACGAAATGAATGAGAGATGTGGATCAAAGCCGAGTTAAATGTGATTAAATAAAGAAAGGTTAAGAATGATTTGAGTTTCGACATCAGCCAAAGTTAGTATTGAGGTACGGGAACTCATTGGTACCTTGGAGATAATCAATGATTAAATAGAAAATAATTGGTAAAGTTTTGAGAGGTATTTATGCTTGATAAATATGCTTTTATGATTCTTGTACAGACTCTTATTCTGGCTACAGGCTGACATGGGTATCCTCGTCGGGAGTCCCTTTGGGACCTGGATGGGTTGTTGGTTATGTATTCAGTTCTGTTATTGTCTTGTTATATCTGATTTTTTTTTTATTTCATTGTCTAGATTGTTCTATAAAAATGTTGGTCCCGACCAACTGATATGTATATCTCACACACTATTTGGGCCACCATTGCACTGGGGTACCTGAGTATACTTTCTTGTTTGCAAGACTATGGACCTTTTCTTGTGGATGTTACTTATACTTGGGAGTTATGAGAAACGGATCGAGCGGTAGCTCAGGATTCTTGTGGGGATTTACCTTGTGGATTTAAGTCTTTTCTTTATTTCATTATTGGAATGTAAATAATGTTTTTTAATGCATTCTGATAGGTATCACCATGACATGTGTGCATTGTATTAACTGGTATATTCCATTTTCATTATTTAGTTGATTATTGTTTTACATCTGCTTCCTCAATTGTGTGAGTTTATTATCTATTTACATTGTACACTCTGAATATGAGGATATAGTCTCCCCACACACTATCCACAGGCCCTCACTACTAGTTAGATGTCTCTGGCTTATGGGTAGATGCTCTTGAGGTCATTTGGTGACCGTTCGGGCTATTGGTTCGAGGGTAAGTAGGGTCGGTTCATTACAAAGTGGTGTTAGAGGTTCAGGTTATCATTATTTTTTCCATTTTCTATATGTTTTTGGGTTGGTATATTGGAGATAAGGAATTTTTCGACACTCTGTTAACATAAATTATTAGGATTGATCACCCCATGTAGGGGAAATTACCAGGTGGTCGGGGTTGGAAATTATTGTTTATACTTATTGATATTACAGTTGATATGATTTCACATTGACTAAATGGTGTATTTTTCACTACTTATAGATTTTGAGAATTTTGAGAATTTTCCTTGGCATGATATGGAAAGTAAATTACATTACATGAATCCTCTTATACACTTAATGAATCGAATTTAATGCATATCACAAGCCATGTAGTTGCATTCATAGGATGCCTGGTAATTTTGATTGTGTTCCTTGGTTGGAATTCCATGTTTTGATTTTCATTATCATTCCCATGTAGAAATCATGTTTCGATGATAGATATAGAATGCTTGGATGTTTATATGCCATGTTGCCTGTATTGTTAGAATGTTTTGAGGCAGTTCCATTATTCTGTGTTATAGAATGTAGTTTTGTCACTACTTATGATTACATGCTAGATATATTTTAATGTTTAAATGGTTTCATGAGTAGAATATTTATTGATTTCATTTACAACAGGATCCAATTTTAGTTATATGGTGTGTGGGAACCATATAACTGGGAAAAGGGTAGCTCATGTATTGGAATAATTGAAAAATTGGATGCTAAAGATAAAATGTTAAATTGAAATTGAATATGAAAAATGGGATCCAAATTTTAGCAGTAAAGTGTATGGTAACCTTATCGATCGGTATATGGAAAACCATGTGACTAAGACTAGTATTACCATAATGTGTTTGAAAATGGTTATAAATGTAAAACTGTTGAGTATTGTGAAATGAACTGTTATAGGGTTACTTTTTGACAAACCTGGACGTTTTGAAAAATTTTACCCTCAGAGGTAACCTTCTGATTAAAAGAAATTTAGATGCCAAATTGTCTATTTAAAATGAAGTGATAATAAATTTTAAATGTTTTAGAGGATGTTTGTTATATCTTGTCTATTTTTCCTGTGGAGTGTTGCTTGAAAACCAATTTCCTTATTGTGAAATAGTACTTGTGCGTTTTTTTAAATTCATTCGAATGTTCAGAGGTTGAAATAAATTAACGAAATGGATAAAAATAAAAATGGGGCTTCTGAGCCTAGTGAGTTTTGGTTTTTATGACCAAGAGATAAGGTCAATGTGTATGCTTTGTAAGGACTAGCCTGTAGATGGTAGCACCCTTAGATCGTGAGATGATTTGTTTCTACTATTATCTTTTTGATTTTGGTGACTTTAAATTTTCATTTCCCTTAGTAGGACCCTTGGGTTTAAATAATGACACCCATTTTTTGAGGGTCGGTCATTGTATTTTGACTCTTGACAAGGGAATACACATTGGGAAATGCTTGGTTCAGTAGGTTAGACATGCCTTAGGCATAGTTATCCATTAAATACATCCTTAGGTTATCTCAACAGAAGAGTGTTTGGGGAATTAAGGTAAGTTCATCCCACTTCTTGAGAGGAATTCTTAGGACTCGGGTGTTTTGACACACCGATAAGAGTATGTTTCGACTTTAATGTGAGATGTTGATGTGGTGATTGTGGTTTTTGGAACATCACTCGGGCGTTTAAGATGTTTCTGAATGACTGCACTAGAGGGTGATTGATATTTTCTTCGATGACATGGACACTTCTAAGGTGGGTAATGTTGCATCGGTATGTTTTTTGAAGAGTTTTAGTGGGAAAATTTGGTGTAACAAGGATGACTTGGGTGATACAGGAATCGAGGTTTGGTTTATGATGCGTCGGTCGGAGATGCTCAACATTTTTTTAAAGATTCAACCAGTGATAGTTTGACTGATCTTTTGGTGACCTGGGTTTTCTCTTAGTGTGATCTTCTGAATTAGATGGGTATGTCCCCTATCTTGACCTCATCCTGGATGCACTGAGATAGTGTCAGTAATACGCCATGCTAATGTTTTAAAAGTTATTGCACTTGATATGTGGTTGTTAATTGGGTTGTATGTGGGATGCATGGTTCTTTTGGTTATGCCTTTATTTGTGCTACAGAATGACAGTTTTAAGGTAGTCTTATGATGGATTTCCTTAGAGAGGTCACCGAAAGTCGTGTGAGGAATTTTGGTTACATGAATTTGGTGATTAAATTCTTTTAAAGGAACATCATTGAATCAAGGGAAAGTGTTTGTTTTAAGGGTTGGTTATGACTTTCAAGGAAAGGGTTGTCGTTTGGAAGCTGAACCTTAGATGTTAGGACCATTGGTGAAGAGCATCAATGAGAAGTTTTGAGTAGATGATGACGAGATCATTTCTCTAGTTGTGTTTGATTGGTTATGTGTCATTTCTTTGTTTTGGTTTGGATTTGGAGCTTTGGCTCAGGTTAAAAAGGTTTATGCCATTGGTCTTGTGATTTTCTTAAAGGTTTTTTTTTTAGTTTTTAGAAACACAATTTATTTGAGAAAATGATAATTTATGACCATGGTTGGTTGGTTAATGTTTTAGTAGTTCCTGATGGCTTCTCTGAAAGGAGATGTTTTTAAGGTGGGTAGATTATAAAGTCCCATGTTTTTGAAATGGGTTAAAATATGGATATTTTTGAAATTTTTCATTTATTGGTTGGTAGGTCTTAAAAATAATACTTGGGACAATGTTTTGTGAGTTGGGATCATTTAAACGTGTTCATATCGGTCTTGGTTAATGGCTTGTGGAGTTTCTCGGATGGATGATTGGAATTCAGGAGCCCCAAATCAAGAAAAATTAGGTTTTTAAGGAACATCAGAGAGCACACGGTTGGCACACTTCCAATTAAACTGTGTGGTCTACTATAGAAAACAATGCAACTTAATTTTGGGACACATAGGTGCCCACATAGTCTGTGCACGTTTCGGCAAACTATGTGGTACAAACCATGCAGGGTTAGTGCCATAGACAGAGATGCTTGCATGGTCTATGCACGGTTAAGAAAACTATGCAGGACAGACCGTGAGAAGTGGGTTCCTTAGATAGAAGTTTTCATATGGTTCACACAAAGTTTGATAGATCGTGTGTGCCAAACAATGTGGCTTACATAGTTTTGTGTTCGGGGTTAATTTATTTAATTAAATTCTATAGTTAGAGAGAATTCATTAAAATTCATGATATGGGGGGTTTTATTTTATAAAATTCTGTGTTAAGATGAATTAAATTAACCAATGTGAAAAGGTGTTTCATTTAATTAAATTAATATTGAGGGAATTTATTTAAATGATAATGAGTTGGTGTTTTATTTAATTAAACCATAGTGAGTTGGATTAAATTATTAATGAATAAATGTGGAGTTGTGGTTTTATTTGATTAAATTCAAGGTTAGGATGAATCTAATTATTTGAGGAAAAATGGGGGTTTTATTTAATTAAATTATGTTGTGATAATTTAATTAAATAATGATGAGTTGGAGACTTTATTTAATTAAATTAGTTGGAGGAGAATTTAATCAAAAGATGTGTAATGGGGGAGTTACACGGTTTATCAAAGAATAATTTCAATTAAATGATAATAATAATAATATGGTTATTATTATTACAGTTATATTGATTCTTATAAATCTAATTGAGGTTATTTGAGGGAGAAAATAAGTGTGAGGTGCACCCCATCACCTCCTCCCATGTGAAGCACGACCCCCCTCCTCTCCCATGGTGGAGGCACACCACCCCCTCTTTCCGGCTCCTCTCTACGCACCAGATCATGGGGGTTCCTTCACAAAAGTTGTTCATCTCATAGAGTTAAGTCCTTATCCTCATGTTTCATTCTTCAGATCAGTCGTCTCGTCTATCCTTCACATGTTCTTTGTTAGTCTAAAACCCTAAGGCCCGAGATTAATTCAGTTTCTTCCTTTATTACAATCCTAGGTGGTGTAGAGAATGTCTCAGGATCCTTTGGTCCATATTTTGACAATTTTCACCATAGGCGTGAGTGTTTAGCTCGATTTTTTTCACCACTGTTATATTCAGGTAAGGATAGATACCCAATAATTGGATTCCCACCCCATGAATTAGGATCTTAGGGTGTATTTTGGGTTGTGGTTAATTAATTTGAGGTGTTTTGGTTTTCGCCACACTAATTATGGGTACCAGTTATCGTTGTTGGGTGATACAACCAATTCTGAGTGTGCACGCTATTTTTGAGATGCATGTATGTGAGCAGATGATGGTTTAAGTTAGAAATCATTGGCATGACAAATTCATTGAGATATGGTGCTCAACTATGCCTAATTAATAAAACACAATATTTGATTAATTAATGTTTTTGATAAGATTGAATGAAAATGATGAATACGTGGTTTATTGGTATAAAATTATTTGATGGATTATAGAATCACGTTTTTCAAAAAAAACCCTCCCACGGAGGTGAGCTACCTTCAATCTAAAGTTATAATGTTTAAACTGATATGTTTGTTTAGCATGTTGTTATATGATTTTATATTTCTACCCTTTAAATGTTGAGACACTTCAGTTAAGTGGTGATTATGATTATTTGGTGGGATAAGTAGAGATAATTAATTGTGGAATTATTTATGATATTTTTATTGGATAATTTAAAATAATTAATGGTGTATTATTTAGATTCCTTGAGATTGAAGTATAGGTAATTAACCAGGGGATTAATTATGAGTTTTGGGAAAGATAAATTGGGATAATTAATTTTTAAATTAATAATGTTCTTTGAGGTTGGAATATAGATAATTATCCAGGGAATTATTTATAATATATTGAATTGGATAAATGAGATAATTAATCAGTAGAGTAGTTGTGATATATTACATTGGATAAATTGAGATAATTAATAGTGAACTAATTTTGTTATTTTTCAGTAATCTTTGGGAAAATTAATTATGGAGAATTAAATATGGAATGATATTTGTGTTAATAGATTAATTAATTGATGAATTTATTAATTTAATTGTGACCTTATTTAATTGTGGGGTTAACTGATGGTTTTTGATATGTTTCACTAATTAATAGATTAGTAAGGGAATGAATGTGGATAATTCTTGAGGAATTAATTATTGGGATTGGATTAATTTATATTTTAATTAATTAATTAATGAGAATGTGGGTGATAGGCATGGCCTTGATGACCAATGGAGAAGTTGGGACATAGACCTAGCATTCCCCTAATAGTTATCAAATTATGTAAATTAATGAGAATGTGGATACTAGACATGGTGTTCTAGACCAATGTAGAAGTTGGGACATGGACATGGAATTCCTTCTCAATAGTTATCTAAGCACTTAGATGTAAGTTGTTAGACATGGTGATCTACACCAGAAGAGAATTTGGGTGTTAGACCAAGCGATCTACACAAAATAAGAATTGGGGTGTTTGACATGGTGTTCAAACACCAAATGAATGAAAATAATGAATTATGAAATGAATGGGAGATAGGGATAAAACACAACTTAAATGTGATTAAATAAATAATTGTTGAGAATGACTAGAATTCCGGCACGAGACAATGTTACTATTGAGGTATGGTAAATCATGGGAGCTTTGGAGAAAATCAATGTTTAAATAGAGAATAATTGGTAAAGTGTTCAAAGGTATTTATTCATGATAAATATGCTTGTATTATTCTTGTACGGAATCTTATTTTGGCTATGGGACGAAGTAGGTATCACTATCTGGTGTCCCTTTAAAACCTGGTTGGGTTGTTGGTTATGTTTTCAGTTCTGTTATTGGATTGTTATATCTATATATTGTTTTGTTATATTTCATTGTCTATATTGAGTTATAAAACTAGTGGTCATAGGCTACAGAGATGTATAGCTCACACCCTATTCAGGTTTCCAATTCACTAAGGGTACCTGAGGATACTTTCTTATTTTCATGATGGTGGACCTTTTCTAGAGGATGTTACTTGTACAAGGGGGTTAGGAGAAAAAGATCAAGAGGGGGATCAGGATTCTCATGGAGATCATCCTTGGGGATTTGAGTCTTTTTCTTATTTCTTTATTGGAATGTAAATCATGTTGTATGTTTTACTGCTTTCTGATATGCACCACAATGATATTCATGCGTTGTATAAACTAGTATTGGCCATTTTCATTATTTATTTGATTATTGTTTTATATCTTACTCCATTTTTTCTGAGTAAATTATCTATTTATAATACGCACTCCTAATAGGAGGGTATATTCTCCCCTCTAAATATCTATCGACCCTCTATTATAGATGAGAATCTCTAGCATATGGGGAGATTATCTTGAGGTTAATTGGAGAGCAGTCTGGGTACCGATTCAAGGGTAAGTTGGGTCGGGACGTTACTTGTGGTTAATGGTTATATTACTAATGATGAAGATTATGCGTACGAAATGTGAAAGGAGGTACTATAAACTAGGATGAGGTATCTTTGTTAATTTCATAAGGATACAGTAGAATAATAAATTTTTTATGCATTTGGATTCAGTAATTATGTTATATGAATGATGAAATATACAAGGATTGATTTACTTATGTTCTTTGCTCGGTATTTACACGTTTTTTTTGAATGTTACTGATAGAATAGTGACGTGAATTAATGATATGATGATATTCTAAATAAGGTAAGGAAACCCTTAATATCTTCTTTATGTTGAGATAATGTTGTCAGGAATAAGTAAATTCGATGGTACTGATTACATTGGAACTAATTAAGGACTTGTTGACAGGTGGGTGATTCTATCATTGATAAAGTTCACAGTATTTTTTGAATTAAGGAATAGATCCAATATACATAGGAATAAGGAAGCATGCATTTTTTCTAAATTTATTTATGTTAATTAAGGTTATTACCATTTTTCAATGGAATATATGTTAAGGGTATTCTCATGTTTGGAATGTGAGAAACAAGTGGTGCTTTGTGATATATGGGGATCAATGTTATGTTGATTTCATTACTTTCATTATAAAGATTTAAACATACATTTTTCTAAAGGGTTATAAGGTTAAAAATTCATAAAAAGTCTATATTAAACTTTGGAGGAAGTATTTATGTATTTATATTGCTTTTCAAACCTTGGTTAAAAGGAAATTTAGTGATTAACATTATTTCAAGGATGTACGTCAAATTTATTTGGGAAATTATATTAATGAGGTTTTAGAAAAGCATATCATGTATTTTAGGTCACAAAAAATCAAGTTTGAAAAGGCCATAGGTCTAGAACCCATGACTGAAGGACGATAAGGGTTTCACTCTTACCACTGGGCTACACGATGTTCTCCTTAATGTGTAATAATTTTTGTAGAATAATTATTAATGATGAACCAGTAGTGTTAATTTTTATGTTTATAGATTAATGTATTAATCATTATTATTTTAAAGAGTAGTTAGAGACAAATGGTTATACTTTTCATTCTATTATAGGCATCATGATCTTCTAAGTGTATTTTATCACTTCAGGTACCAAAGTTAATTTTTGGGCATCCATTTCATGATGTAATGGATGAATTGGAAATAGATACAATCACAACTAAAAAAATGAAATTTTAGAAATATGTCAAGTAAGTTTATTTCCATATATTCTTGGTCAATAAAATAATTACCCAACATTAGGATAATGAAAAAAATTCTCCTAATGTGTTTTTTTCTATTGAACTAATGGCCTTTAAAATCCTCATAGATTTATGAATTTAAGGCCCTCAAATTTTCTTAATAATTAATTTCTTTATGATGTATAACCTCAATAAATAACTATAAATATTTATGCTTTTCCTCAATATCTAATATTCACTCCAAAAATATATTCTCTTATGTGGAAACCTAGTATTATGTTACCTTGCGTAACCCGAATGGTTCTAACATTCTCCTTTTTAGGGATGTTTTAGGATCCATTTTTACAGTGTGGGTTCCTAAAAATAAATATTTTAAGTATTAAAACATTGATAACCCATATTAATTTTTAGGGATCAATAAATTTTAAAGGGGTTTGATGTAACACCTTGATATTTTGTGAAATATTTTTTTCGAATTAATTTATCTTTTTTTATATTTTTCATTTCACCTGACACTAGAAATAGTAATATATATATATTATTAAAATACCGATTCAATCATTCTATTATTGAAAAATGGACTTGGATTTTGCTAAATTCAACACTAACATGGCATTCACTACATGAAACTCTGACTACCTCTATGTTACACACAATACCAAGTTTTTACAAAATATCATTTTACTGTTAAAATTATTTAAACTAGTTAGTTATAACCTAGAAATTAAAAAAATAGTTATATTAAGATTAATTACTAATTTTAAAATAGTTTTACAATGTTTTTATATAAATAAAACATATTTATAATGAAAAATATAACTTTCTGTAAAGTCTTTATTTGTTTTAAAATACTTTTTTCTTGAATGAACTGTGTTTCATGTCCTTCTATGAAGTATAAAAAAATTAATTTTATGCACATCTAGAAATTTAATTTGATAAAATTTACATCAGTTTTAAATTTATAATTATAAAATTATATTAGGGTGAATTTTTGGGATTTTTCTGAGAAACATCCATTTTCTGATAAATAGTGAAAATACAACATTTTTGTTAATAACTACCTTTTCGTTTAAATAATTATTAATGTTAAATTATAATTTAAATTTTTTTAAGGTCACATTAGATAAATTATAAATCTATTAATATAATTAATATCATTATAATCAATTTAACTTTGATATCGAATATAACAAGTTAACAAAATTTTGAACATTTTTCTACTTTAAATCCTCGTTATTTCGTCCCGTCTTTGAGATTAGCATTAATCTTAATTTTTCCGCATCAATGAATTGAATTTTAAAAAATAGACATACCAATATAATCAGTATAATATAAATATTCTAATTATAACATTTTAATATTTTACATAAAAATATGAGTAAAAGTGATTCAAATTAATCATAGATATTAAGATCAAATTAAGCTTAAATAGGAATTAAACCTTAATATTAGGGTCCCAAATGACCTATAAACTGGTCCAAAACCCATTTTATGGCTATATTCCAGCCATTAAACTTCCATTATTGATTTTTTATTCTTTTTTATGAAATAACATGTGTATACATAACTTGTTTTCAAAAATTTAAGTGAATTGTTTTCCTTACCTATAAAATTACACCACCTCTCCCTCTTCTTCACACCTCTATAACCAATTATGTTAGGCAAGTATTTACCAAATACACATATCAAAATCAATCCCTTACTCCAATAATCCTCTCATTGGGACAAAATCAATCCATGGAAGCCTTTTAGCAAAAACCAAAAGGAGTTACTCGATTAAGAGGTATCCTATTATCTCAAGATCTTTTTTTATTCTCATTCTACACCCCATCAACATTTTTAAGCATAGAAAAGTCTATTAATTTTATTAAAAGGAATGAAAGAAAACAAAATCAAGAATCAAGAAAGAGTACGGAAATTGCAGGCCATTCAGGCCTTCCACAACCACGCCCCCGACCTCTTGATTTTCCTCGATTTGTAGGAAGAGCTTGGAGCCTTTCTAAAAGAGTCTTTGCATCAGTGCTTTCAGAATCAGATCTTTCTTCATGCTCTTTGCCTTTTCCAAGAGAAGCATATCCCTCAATTATAGTAGCCTGTGCAGGGATCTGCTGCGTCTCACCAAGAGGGCCCATAGTGGCATCTTGCATTTTAGTGGTATCATCAATATGTTGACCAAAGGAAGGATTACATGTATTCAACCCAGCTGCAGATTTTTCCTTCTTGTAAGAAACATGCTGAAAGCCTTCATTATCCACAACAGATTTTGAAGAATCATGAAAAGGTTTAGAAATTATTGGATCGGTTTCTAAAATTTTCTCACCCTTTAGGACATCCAAAGCCATTTTTTTGACCATCTTTGTAGTTTTCTTCATGACCTGACGTTTGAGAAGACAAAGAAATTTGAAATGTTTGCAAACTAGCCCCTTTGCTTTGATAATTAGTATCAACATTTTATAAGTTCGCCTCTTCAGAAAAAATGGCAGCCCAAGACTTTGACGTATTCTCAAAAGACGAGGCATGGATATTGGGTGTGATACATGCCCGATCACCCTCCTCATCAACTATAGGATTGACAACATCCTTAGGGACCGCTCCTTAAAAATAAAAAAGAATAGAATTTCTAGCCTCACCCTTACAATCAGTTTTCAGAACATGTGTAATTTTATTCTTTTTAGGACAATTTTTCTTCTCGTGTCCATGTAAAGAACAGAAGTCGCAAACTATTGAGCGCCTACAAGTAGAAGAGTAATGACCTATAATTTAACAATCATTGCAAAACATTGTCATTTTTTCATAGATGATATTCAATTAAATATTTTTATCATCAGTTTCATGGATAACCTTATCAACCAGGGTAGATCCCAATTCAACCTCAACTAAGAACCGAGCGTAGTGACCAAAATGATCCACTACCGTTTCCTTGTCAATTTTGATAGGAATACCAATTGAGAGAGAAATATCATAAAAAATTTTGGGATGCCAAAGAATCCAATTCAATCCATACACACTTACCCAAATTTGTATGCTGGTGTTACCAACCTCAAAGGGATTGAATTTTTTATCCCATTCACGAAGGTCAACAATCCATGGTTTGAGAGTAGTGGAACCAAAGATCTAAGCTCAATCTTTCATTTCTTCTATAGGGAAGAGCATATGGATGTATCCTCCTCCTAACGAGACACATTTCTAGGATGTAAATCCCTAGATCGATGAAATACGCTGCTTCAGTTCATCAATTTTCAAAGGTTGAGAGCATTTAGGAAGGAATAATCGGGCAATAATAGAGAACTCACCCATTTTAAGCCATTCATAAATAGATTTGGGATCTGCTTTGATGTGTGAAATGTTTCCCTTTCTTCGAATAGAAGAGTCAAACATGCCTTTGAATCCAACAAAAGTCCAATTCAGAGAAATCCCCTCATCAGGATCCTGTCTATCCTTCTGGTTCACTAGTCCTGTGTCAGAATCAGAGTGCATCTTGGTGTTTCTTGCAAATCGTTCAACAGCCATCTCAGATAGAGCCTTTCGGAGATAGTCCACATAGCCAGCATCCAAAGTAAGAGATGGAGCCCATTTAGCATCCGCGTCATACTGAAAACTTATAGATAGGGCCTTGAGAGCAGAAACCATGGGGTCCGTCACAACAGGTTGCTCACCCACAGAAAGAGGCCGTGCCAAGGAATCCATTCTCATCGTTGCGCTATCTCAATTATCGCAAACCTCGACCACTTTTGTCGTAGAAGCTCTCTCACCCAAACGCTTCTTCGCTGCAAGATCTCTATCATCTTAAGCCTCATATGTCTCCGCCGCATATCGTACTCCTACAGTAGATAACGACACCACCACATTCTGCTCCGCCACAGAAGCCGAGATCACATTCTTCTCGTTCGGTTTCTCTACGCCTTCAAAAGCCCTGACTTTAGTCGTAGTCGGTGTCGTAGCCTTGGAGGTCTCGATTCAACAAAATTGATGGGTGTAGAATCAACCATGGGGAAATTTATCTTCCATGAACCCTAATCTGCCATCTATTTAGAGAGAGAGTTTCCACCCTCTCTCTTCCCTCCACTTCACTGATCATCTTCAGATCACACCCCGTCAACATTATTTATTCCATTATTATATAAAAAAAGAATTTTAAATATACTAGGTTTTTTTATGATAATGGTTCTACCTACACTTACACACACATCCATCTAATGGGCAACAAAGATATTATTTATGTGTATAGAGAACAATCACCTCACTAAATGATGATGGTTCATTTTTTACTTTACCACATCTCATGGTAGATATTATAATAGGAAATATATTTATATATTATATATATTATATTTATAATGTAATTAATATTATTTATTTCTTCTAAAATCCAAATATTTTTAATTTCCATTTAATGTAAATGAAATAATTTCATCTGAGGAAGTGTGGACTACTGCCCCCTCAAAGTGACGTGATTCGCTCACACACTACAATGAATGTGTTACGGATAAGGGTAGTGAACTTATATGACATATATATATTTATATAATATAAAAATTATACTATAATAATTATATATATACATATATTTCAAGTACTTTATTTCTTTTAATACAATACTAAAAAACGGAAACAGCATTCACGAGTATGTACAACTTACCATCTCCAGGAATGGTGAATTCCATTTCATACTTATATATTCTATATATTATTATAATAAAAATATAATGAATATAAATTATATTTATATCATGTTTTACATTCTACAAATCATGATATAAGTATAAGGACCAATGGTATAACAAATTTAGACACAAGCGAAAGACAAAGAAAATATTACCGAAAGAAAAACCTTAACATGAAATTGATAATAAGAGGGTAATATAATGTAATAATAAATCCATATATGGTATTATATATAATAAAATGGTTCTTCAAAATATTTATAATAAAATTATATTTATTATTTAGGAGTTTTTAATGAGTAAGACGAGAGTAAAAACAGAAGGTAAGGTAATTTCATCTCACTTATTATTTCTATGAGATACATGTTGTATTCCCCACTCATTTATTTTTTGTGGTGTTTATACCTCCCATGAATTTATTAAATTATTACACTTAAATTTACGGATATTTACAAATACATTCTACGATCTTTATTTCATGGGGTTTATGTTATAAAAGATTCCAAATTGGTAAAATAGTTTTGTCTCAATTTTCCTCCTTTGATACTCTTGTTTTTCTATGCACCTAAATAATTTTCGAGGTGTATACAGTAACATATTACATGTTATATCATTAATAAACTTATTTTAGTTATATTTTACGATTCGTTTAATTTTCTTTTCTTACATAGAGTGTATTATACCAAGTTACCAAGTTATAAGTGTTTATTAAAACAATCTCATCACTTTTCAAGATTTTTTATGTTTATGCATCATTTGATGAAATATTATAATCCATATATCAAGAACACTCCTTAATTTTCTCCTCATATTGTTATTCATGATATATTCTTGTATTGGTCCCATTTTTACACTCTTTTTACATTTTATAGTTAATAAAGAGTTTTTATGAAAGGTCAACTTTACTATCTCTTATGTCAAACATCTGTGTTCCTTTGAAACCATATTTTATAAAAATTATTTCCAAGAATATTCTACTAATATCCTATGATCATTAAAATCCATTTTTACTCTTTTTATCTTTTAAAAAAATTTCAAAGGAATATTATTTTTACTTTCTGAATGAGGCATTTTTTCTAACCTTTTTACCATGAAAAACTAATGTTCTTTCTACATCATATGACATGTATGGATTTTTCCACCATCAATCCTTTAAAGATTTATTTTCATTTTTAATGGTTAATTCTTAAGAAATTTATTTTTAAATGTTATTTTTAATGAAATGGTTTTCAAAACGTTTTCAAGATCCTATAATAAGTTTTCAAGGAAAATTGATTTCAAAATGATTTAAAGCTTATTTTATAAGTTTCACAGAAAATGGGTTTCAAATTTTTTTCAAGCTTATTTTATAAGTTTTTATGAAAAGTTGGTTTAAAAATGTTTTTGAGATTCTTTTATATGTTTTCTAGGAAAATGGTTGTCAAAATGTTTTTAATATTATTTTATAGGTTTTCAAGGAAAAATATTTTCAAAATGTTTTCAATCCATATTTGTAAATTTTTAATGTATTTTAAAATGAAAGGGTTTTCAAAATGTTTTATTTTTTAAAAATAATTTTTAAATCATTAAGGGATACATTCTCTAACAAAAGTTTTTGACTTGTATTTAAAACTTATTTTCCATATGAGATTATATATGTTGATTTTTCCCATTCATTTCTTGGAAAGGGGATAAAGGTTCCATTAATATTATTTATCTAAACGGGTTATTCTTGATGTCATGGTCCTTATGAAACTCATTTCATTTCACAGGTTATATATTTATCAACAATGTTTCTTTTCCTAGGTTATGTGTTTATGAAAATTGTCTCTTTTAAGGGGTTATGATTTTTATGAGATGATTACGAAACCTGTTTCTTTTTAGATAGGTTGTTATATGATTATATCATTATGATAACAATTTCATTTAATGTGTTATAATATTATTATTTTTGATTTGGTGTCGCATTTATGTATGATTTCACTATGAGATGGGTCGGACCTATATCTTCCTCCAAGGCATTAGGTAAGATTTATATCTCATGAGATAGAAAAGGAAGAAATGAAAAATGAAATCGGTTTAGTATTATAGGGCTATAATGAGAAATGAACTTGGATCTGTTATATATGGATCTAATGAGAAATCAACTTGGTTTAGTACTACAATGCTAGAATGAGGAGTAAACTTGGTTTAGTAATACTGGGCTGGAACATGATGTGAACTTGGTTCATCAAAGAACATTTTACGGTAATATTTCATTACAATAAATTCCTTAACTAACATGGAAAACATTATTATTTGCTTATATGTTTTTCAAAATTTGATGTTTTATTCCTATGTTATGATTTCATGACATAAAATATTTATTTCCTTATGATTCATTTTTTTAAAACTTAGTGTTCTGGTCAATGACCAAAAAATTATTTTATTGATAAAAAAACGGTTACACAAGTCTAGAATAAGGGATTTTTTACATCCCAAAAATAAAGCAAGAGTAACTCAGGTGGAAGATCATCCCTTGAAAGAATATTAAAAGAAACACCCATATTACCAATCCCATTAGCCATCCTGTTTTCTTCATGATACGTATGAGTGATGATGAAGTTGATATCTGAAAGAGAGTTCAGGCAGTCCATCCAGTGTGAAGTGACCATCCAAGCAAGTTGAATGGTACCATTCCAGATGTCCTAGAAAATCGTAGTGGATTCATATTCAATCCAAATATTTTTCCAGTTGTATATCTTTGAAAATGATATTGCATGGATAATGCTCATAATCCCGGCTTCCAAAGAGGAAGAACAACCACAAGATCCATAGAAGCAGCCAAGTGTCTGGTCAAGGTGATTTCTGAAGATGGCTCCACAACCCGTTGGGCAAGGGTTCCCTTTAGAGAAACCATCCACATTGATTTTAATCTATCCTAGGGGAGGGGGATTCCAAAAAAACTTCAAAAGGAGATCTAGGGAGTGGTTAATTCCCATAAACTCCAATACGCCTAAGATTCCCAAGGTCAGGAACCGAGTTGTTGAAAAGATCCTTTTGAATCGAAGCCGCCTCCCAAATCGTGATGAGAATCCTCATTTTACCTGCATTAAGCTTGAATGAGTTGTTTCAAAAAGTGAGATCATTTCTACCATACTAGATCACATGAAGTAGCTCTGCTATAGATGTGAAAAAAAGATTCTTGATCTGTTGGGAGTCAGGTATGTCCATACACCACTTTATCTGCAAGGTTATAGAACTACAAAACAACCAGATGCACTCAAAAATGACAAAAATATAATTCCAGAGAGCTGTTGCTGTATCACAAGTAATAAATAGGTGATTAATATCTTATGGATGTTGGTTACACATACGTAATTTGGAATAGAGATTAATTCTGAAAGATTGTAAGTAGGTATCTTTGGGGATTCTACCATGGGCGATATGCCAAACTAGAGTGAATCTAGAGGGTTTTAACCAGGCTTTATTGAATTTTATTTAACCAAGATAAATTTTTGTCATCATTGTTGAGAAAGTGATTATAGTAATTTTTAGAGTCAAGAACCCCATTGTGAGAAGTTTCCCAAATAAGAAAGTCATCCGTATTAGTGAAGGGATAGATATCAACAATGTGTTTGAAATCCTTAGGTAAACATGGGTTTTTCAAATGCATGACATTATTTATGGTGTCATTTGTGTATAGAGGAGGATGGTTATTGGGCATTAAAGAGATCAGGGGAGCGCCAGTCCAGTTATCCAACCAAAACATTAAATTTGAATCTTTCTTAGACCTCCATCTAGAATCTGTCATAATAGAAGTGAAGGTGGAAGTCTTTATAGGATATGTTGAAGATCTTTCACTAAGATATAATATTTTGTTTTCAAGTTTCCAAATACCCAATACTATTATAGTCCTCAGGAATTTATTTCGGTAATGTACTAAATATTCATCTAAAATGATGTAATACCCATGTATGTTAAACTTGGGTCTCTATAAGGACATCTCTTTGGGAATTCCTTCCATCGTGGGAGAAATTGTCGATTATTTTTGAAAATATGGCTGCATATGGGGTGTGTTATTTTAGTTAAGGGAGTCATCCTAAACTATCTATGAATCCAATAATGATGTTTATTTTGTAAAATTAATTTTGATACATTTTAAAATTTAACTTTTAAATTAAAACATATATGATGTAAAATTAATAGATTCTTTTTTTACAAAAAAAATTTTTAGCTAAGAATAACTAATGTAGTTGTACTTATGATTACTTAATTATTTATTGGATGTTACTAAATTATTTTCCCATAATTCTATAGATTTTTTTTATTTCATTTTAGGGATATCATTTTTTAAATGTTATAAATTATCAAAAAAATGAAATTCATACAATTTTTTCCTTTAAATTCAATTTTATTTTTCCAATGTCAATTAGAACCCATTTTATTTTAAAAACATATATTATTCTAATTATCTTTCTGTCTCACAATGCATGACGGGATCGTGGGGGAAAAATCTGCGCTACCCGACGGTTGATTAGTGAAGATTTGGTTCTACTTAATAACTCATATCGGGTGCACCATTTTCACCTCGAAATGCCCAATGGTTCCATATACAGCAATACATGGACCTTCTTTCCAAAGGCAGGCGTTCACTGGGTGTTTTGACCAGCGATGCTTAAGAACTCGCATTGTCGGGAAGATGGGAAGTCGGGCTCATCGCACCCTTTTGGGTGTGGGGGAGAATTATTGCCTATTCTGGGACTCTTTTATAGATATAAGACGTATTAATATGTTTGTGAATCTTTGGTTTATACCCAAGAATAGTATCCAAGGATTACTCTTGGTTGGAAATAGTCAAATGGACGTAGGGGTTCAGAGTCATTTAGGCCTGAGGTTTACCATCCCTTGTTGGATTAATGACCCCGAGGAGTCTGGACTCATTGAGACGACACTGGCTTAAAGCCTCATGACTAGGAACTCCGGAGTTTATTGTCATCCAGGGGGGACAGATAATGACTTGAACATTTGGATCAAACCCGTGATACGAGCTTCCTACATATCCTTACAAGAGGAATCAGAATCAACGTAGTTTGGTATGGTATGGGGATTACTTTAGAAGGGATTCCCAGGGTTGGCGCGGAGAACCGACGTGAAGATGGTCGGATCGACCGGGTGTGGATCTTGAACCATGGGGAGGATTTCTACGTACCCTTTCTAGGAGAGAGGGATCAAAGTCTACGTAGTTCAAATAGGGGTGTCAGAGAACCGACGTGAATGTTGACTCTGGGGTCCGATGGTGATCAGGCATGAACCTCTTGGAGGCTTCCTACTTATCCATGTGGTGGGAAATCAATGTATACATAGTTCGAATAGGCATGGGGCTTACGCTCTGCGGTAGCCCGGGAGATGATTTCATGGTCGATGCTTACTCTAAGCCCACTAGAGTCATGCTCAGTGTGAGAAACAAGAGGCAGTAGGGAACAGACCATCACGTCGCGAAAGGTGCATCCGTGTAAGTGCGATGGGGCTTATGCGTGGGGGAGGACCATGGTGATAAAGCCTAGAAGGAAAGGTACTTGGCCCCGAAGAAGAATAGAGCAGCACCCTTCCCCACTATGTCCTCCCTTGGCCATGGTCGTGGGGAAGTACAGAGGTGCATGGGTTCTTCCTTCTGATGGGTAGTCTGCCACTCCCTGGGGAGGGGAGAAGATACCCAGTCCTAACAATTGCAGGGGTAGAAAGGGGACTCCCGGGCTCAGACTCCTCATTACTGTGGGAATGTGAACCCATGAATGATTTGGGAATCCACTCAAGGGCCGTAGAAACCCCTTCTCCCTCACTTACCGTGGGTATGTGAACTCAAAATGGTGCGCTGATGCGCTTAAAGGTTACATCACACGGGTCCGGTGGCTCTAGTGGAGGCCTCGGCTCGGGGCTGATGAATGGGCCAATGAGGGGGTTGCTGAGGATTAGGCCGGATTTGAAGGATTTTATCTGTCTCGGGGGATGTTAACTCGGAAGGATCTGGTGGGCCACATAGGTGTATGAGTGGCGGCACCCTTTGCGTAGGGAGGTGTTACACGGCTGGAGAGGCCGTCCGCGATCCAGGGTGGTTCGTGGACTGATGGGCATCCTGCGATCCAGGGTGGTTCTCGGATTCGGGTTCGGCTCGCGTACCAGGTTGGTATGCGGAGGGGTCCATGCAAGCACCAGAGGATGAGGGCGACCACGGTCAGAGGTTCTTTGGTCGAGGATTTGCCTGTGTTGGAGGGTGCTACGCGATGTGATGGATCAGAAAAGAGGCATAAAATCCCTGGTCCATGGGGAGTGCATCCATTGAGGGGAAATGGTCCGTGGTCTTCTTTTCCTTTTTATTTTAATTTCATGGTTCACCAAGTTGTTATGAGTTTTCAGTTCCTTATTAATTTGTTTCCAGCTTCATACCTATTGTGGTTCGCGAACTGTAACTTCACTGTTTGTGAAATCCTAAGCTCCTTCCTTCAAAATCATTCCACCTGAACCTGATCTTCCCTTCTTCCATTCCCCCTACATATCCTTTTATAGAGTGGGGAGAGAGATGTATCTGTTTTCATGCGGAATTTTTTGCAGAGGCCCATGACCGAAACCCCAGTTTACAGATGACTTGGTAAATCCGCAACTCGCAGGGGGAATTTAACGCACCTCCCCTGCAAACCAAACTAGCTCGGGGAGTGCTTCGTGGCTACGCAGGGTTCCACCTCCATTCCGTTAATGACAGCGGATGCGGCCTGGGTGGGTTAACGCGGTTCGCTGCTGGGGTGGTTCGTGATGGTGGACCGGGTTGGTGCCTATCCTGCTCCACGCCCACAGAGGATCCATGCCTCTATTCCGCGAATGACAGCAGTTGGCAGAGGGGGCGCTTC
This sequence comes from Viscum album, assembly GCA_963277665.1. NCBI lineage: Eukaryota > Viridiplantae > Streptophyta > Magnoliopsida > Santalales > Viscaceae > Viscum > Viscum album. Next base: position 340,350,519 of record OY728131.1, read on the forward strand.
ACGGAACTGTCCGCGTACCGTTTTCATTGGACCGGTCTGCGGACCGGTTCGTCTTCTGCCGTCCTTTGAGTATTCTCCACACTATTCCCTAATTCTTGGGGGGGGATTGTGCAGAATCTCCTTTGTATTAAAGGGTATTATCATTCTTCTTTGCGGATTTTAAAGGACCCTACAAATTACCCCCATCAGAATGGGGTCCGATCAGAATAAAGAGGAGTCCATTCTGATGTAGAGTGGTCCTGAAACATTGATGGTTTGGGGTAGGGGAGTGGACCTGGTACAAAACCACACCTATAACTACGGAGGTCTCTTGTCCTTTTTCCTTTACCAGATTCTTCATGAAACTAGGGCTCTCTTGCTTTTTTTTCTCTTCATGCTCATTCCTTCATGAAACGCCTCGTCCGTGAACCAGTTGCCACTTCCACGAACCATTCCTCATTCGCGCCAGCCTTCATTCGTGGTCAAATCTCCCAGCTGCGAACCAAAACTTTTAATTAATTAAAAAGAAAGTCACAATGGTCCGCGTAGGAACTAGTTCCACGGTTTTGATTGTCCGCGGACTTAAAATCTTCCAGACTTTGAAAATTTCTTTAGGCATTCAATCCTAACTATTTAAATTCGGGATTAAGATTCTGCGGAGCAACCTGGTTCGTGGTTTTCTGGACAACACTCCATGGGCCAGAGTACCACGGAACTCTTTCGCATAGGGTTGGTTCGCGGGATGTAGTCATCGCGAACCCCATTTTGAGGCTTGCTTGCGGTCCACGTCATGAAGGCTTCTTGACTCCTTTTCCATATTCTTGGTATTTTTGTCCAGATTTTATTATTCCGGACTAACCATCTGTCTGGTTTTCATAATGCAAGGAGAAAATATGGTTCACCCTTGCCCTGCACCCAGGCCTGCTTCCAAGTCTCTATTAATTGGTTTAGGGAGGCATCTGGCTATGATTCGTAGAGAGGAGAGCATCAAAGAGGACCCTAGTCAATCCATCATTCTCGACGATGGTGTCTTGAAGGACGTGCTCTCTCCTAAGCTCCTAGTTTATCCTCTATAAAATTGACTTCCACTTTATGGCTTCGGTCATCAAGACGACTTCCCTATCCCCCTACTTTATCAGTTCTTCCGTCTCCTTGCTTGGAATCATCACCAAAGTGCATTCTGGTGAACATTGCCTCATCGGGGGAGAGGATCTCTGATTCTGATCTGAAAGACACTTTTATTTTGAGAGGCTCTATTTGGACCCAAAGTGATCAGTGCACTCAAGACTTCTCTCAAGAAGTTTTCTTCAAGAATTACCCCTCTATTATCAACCTTGCTAGAGGGGATCCTAATGCGGGGTGGATTCCTTGGTGGGATATTTGGTCTGGTGGGATTTTCTCAAATGAATGGGCTTGGGCCTTCTGGGTCCATCATCATTGTCGAGAATCTCCCGAGTCACTAGAAGCAGTCAACCTGTACTCCATAGTGTGGGCCTCCCAGTATGCTATTTATCTTTCATATTCGATCCTTCCTGACCTGCTTAGTCACTTGTGTTCAAGCACTAATACTTTCCACCTTTCCCATGGTGAAGTTTGCATTAGTTTATGGGACATCTACCAATTGGGAGGGCTTCCGATCATTGGTGAGATGTATGACGAGTTCCTTCCCACTCCTGATGCATGGGACAACATCGAACAAGTTCCTTCGTTGGGGAGGGATCTGCTGGTTATGAAGGAGCGGTCACTGGGCCAGGCCTTACGTGCCCGCTCTCTCATTCCCTATAGCACCTAGATAGGGTTATTTTTGAACATCATTGGCCCTATTCTGAAGATCAAGCACCCCAGGACTCATCCTTCGCAACAGTAACGAACCATCCCAGGTTTCTAATGGGCATTTCTAGAGGCAGGCGACTACCTTTCGTGGGGTTACGAGGAGCGCCCCAGTGTGCCGCCTATTCTCAGGCTGGCAAGTCTATTTTCTATGTTTTTTAGTGGGTGGCTATTCCCTTCTTGGGATATCAACCCAGGCGTCAGGGCTTGCACCTTGATGATGGACGTTGAGTTGGCAGAGGGTCGCCCATCAAATTAGGTCATGCCCACTTTGGCTCGTATCTATGAACTACTGAGCCACATGTAGGAGGGAGGGTCAACCTACCATCTGAGTGGGCCATTTCAATTCTTATATGGCTGGGTAGAGGATCATTGTCGCTGTTATGAGTATTACCACAACACAGTCATCCCGCTTCATACCTTTCAGCCTACCCTGCTCGATATAGCTGGAGTTCGCATGAAGTTCCTCAGCTCTGATGAAGTCATCAAGCTTCTGAGTGACTTCTCCCAGTATGATTTCACTCCCTACCCCACCCCTTCTGACCTCGTGGTTGACAATCGCAGGGGGAGCCTGGAGGAGCGTTCTTATGTGATTTCACTATGGGATGGGTTTTTGTCAACGCGGATTGATAGGGTTTCTCTGTGCGAGTTGTATGCCCCCCATCGTTTTTCCCGCCAGTTTGGGTGTATGCAACTCCATGTTTCCCTTTCGCATCCTTAGGCATGAGGACTGCACCTGGCCACTCTCCATGAATGGTGGTTGATGCTGATGTGGGAGGGATCTGACACAAGCATTCTCTTTCCTAGCATAGGAGCTGCTACCATCATATCCTTGGAGTACGCAAGAATGTGGGTAAAACATTATCCCGATGGGATCATGGGGAAGGTTGTCCGACATGTTCCCATGTCAGGAGTCATTGTGGCTGTTGTGACTACTGCACCTTCCTCATCGTCTCTGAGGGAGGACTGACTGATGGCTCGTTGGTCAAAGCGACTCAGGGGATTTTCCTCTCCCAACCCCTCTGCGGCTGAAGATTAAACGGACCCAACCTTCTTCGACATGGATGAGGATGACCTTGTGGCTTCAGGTCCCAGAGAGACAATTCCTGAAGTTTTGTCGGCTGATACCAGACTTAGCAACTTGATTTCCAAGGATGAACCAGGGTTATAAGCTTCAGACCTTCCAGCTTCGGAACCATCTTCTACCGTGCACATGTCTGTGTTGATCGTAATGCCAAACTTCATTCCTGTGCTACCTAGCGAGGATACCAAAGATCCTCATGTCATGGTGGACCACCGAGCAGTGCGCAGGTGGGCCTCGCCCTGGATTTTTGAGATTGTTACTGAAACACCTTTGGATGAGATGGAAACTAAAACTGAAGCTCTCCGAAAACTCTTCCTAGGTTTGGGGTCAGGTGGATTTGACTATTGGCAGTTTCATTTTCTCACCTTCCAGGTTGTCATTGCCCATGGGGAAGTTGCCGTTAATGAACACAAACTTTCTCACCTCGGTGCCTCTCATTGCGGGACCTAAGCCCTTGAAGAGACCATGATGATGCTCCATCAGCTGATAGCACAAGAGGTGGGATCTCAAGATCAGGTTACCGCCCTACCTACCGAGTTGCGCGAATGCGAAGCTCGAGCAGCGATGCTGATGGATCAGTTGTCAACTCTGACTTGTAACCTTGAATCCACCAGGAAAAGGATCAATGACCTCTAAATGATAGTGAAACATACTCGTTCGGTGAGTGAAGTTGAGTCCATAGAGAAGGCAGTGCTGGAGAAAACTTGCAACAACCTTCACCGCATGGTTGTCGATCTGATGGAGATAGCGATCCATGATCCTTTATGACTGTCAGAGCCATTCATTTCACTCTGTTTTTCTTACCCCCATTTTTTCATTGCTGTGAGGGAGAGGCCCCAGCTTGTGGACTTCCTCCCTTTTTTTTCAAATGGAATAAAATCTATGTTAATCATTCCTTGCTGAAAAATTTGATTGTTATTGGAACAATTGTTGAATAAAAAACAACTCACTGAATTAGAATTAATCATAATTTAGGAAAATAGAAACAAACTCTAACTTTTTCCTGGACCATGGGATCCAGCGAGCATAGTTTGACTATTTCTAGGGTTCTATAAAAAATCCCACAATATTTTTGTCTTTTCTGTTAACACCCTAATTTTTCCTGGTCCCATTTGGTGTGGACCTAGCGGGTATGGCCCAACTTTTTCTTAGGTCGCCCCTTTCGGGTTTTCAGCCTAATAGGATTTTCTCCACTTTTTGTGATCGGTTTAAAGTCCCACCGACAAGACTATCATTACTGATGTTTTAGGTCAAACAACTTTGACCAGATATAGTGGTGCGAGGGACCCAATGAGGATTGGTTGATTAAAACATGTCTTGATATCCTTCAGACGCATGTGGGGGGGATCATGATTAGATTTGAACAATATACAATGCATGTATCAAGGCATGGGAGCTGTATAGGAATGTAGAGGTAGGAAGAGCATCGCATAAAGAAATCTTTCCTTTGGTAGACGGGCTAGGGGCAATCAATATGCCGAGCCACTGAGGGTATGGTCTGAATAGTCATGAAAATGTTTCCTTAAGTCAACGACTCTTCATTTCTGATGGCTTGAGGACTTCATGGAAGTTTGGTTTATGGACACCACCATGGGTGGCTTAGAGAAATATGAAAACCACCAGGGGTGGTTCGGAAAGGGTGTGTGATGATTAAAAGGGTTTGAGAACATTTGTATTAATCAGGAGTGTAGACTCAGGGTCCCTATCCTACGCATTTAGTTAGTGTGAAGGACGATTGGAGCTTAACGCAGTTTAAGGTCATGCGGCTGGGACATTCTTCAAAGTGGAACGACTTCTCCTGGTTCTCGGTAATCTCGTCAGAGACGTTCCACAATATTTATGATGGGTTATGAAAGAGGTTGGTAAATTGTAGCTCAGAGGGTTTCCGAATCCTAGGATGGACATGGGGGCTCAAAGACCAAGAGGCATACAGAGAGAATCATTACCTATGGAAATATTTCCTTTGGTAGATTACCTAGGGGCGGTCAAAATGCAGAGCCGCTGAGGGAATTATATGCATAGTCATGAAAAGGTGTCCTCAGGTCAATGATTGAATTCTCCTGATAGCCAAGAAACTATAGGGAAGTTGAGATTCGGGACCACCAGGGGTTCCTTATGAGAGTTTGTCTTTTTTCAGATTACAGAGTATGGTTTATGAGGAGGGGTTCCTAGATATGAGAGAAAAATCTAGTCTAAATTTCCTGAGAACGGGTGAAGTCATCCCTTCTCACGCTGGTGTGAGATAGGGGTTTGTGCAGTTCTGACCCGTGCACTGAGGGACAGAGGGAAACCTCCATTCTTGACTGAACCCATGATGGGTTTGACCATTAATTTTAACGTCATACGGCAAGGACATGGGGAATTTTTAAATTCCATGTAGTTTAACGTCATGCGGAACGGACGGCTTCCATGAAGTTTAACATCATGCGGTAAGGACGAGGAGCATTTTTAAAGGATTTTGTGTATTTTAACATCATGCAGCGAGGATGGGGGGATTTTTGCCGATGCTACATAGTTTTAACATCATGCAGCGAGGGAAAGGGGAAATTTTAAACCACGGAAAATGCTTGTAGTTGGAGGAATTTCCATGGATGTTTAATGCTTGGTCTTTGTAGCTTTATGACAAGTGGCTAAGATGTTCCATGCAGTTTAACATCATGTGGTAAGGACGTAGTTTCAAAGTCCACTCTTGATCAGAATGTAACTGGGCCTGAACATCTTGACATTTCCAAGACGTGGAGGGGGGATGATGGTGTAAACTGTGGTTCCGGGGCTTCTTGGATCATGAGAGATGATATGGGGGCTCTGAGGCCAGTATGCGTATAGAGCTAGGAAGAGTGTCGCCCGAGGAAATATTGCCTTTGGTAGATGGGCCATGGGATATCAATATGCAGAGCCGCTGAGGGCATGGTATGAATAGTCATGCAAAGGTGTCCACGGGTCGATAACTATCCACTTCCGATGGCCATGAGTGATTATGAGGATCCACGATTGACCGGGCCACGAAGTTTGTCATTTGGTGAGGAAATATCTGGACATGTCAGGGATGTTCATCCCAGGTTGCTGTTAAAACATGAAGAGTTTACCATGATGAATTATCTTTCACATGGGGTATACCTTTACTCCATGCAGTTTAACATCATGCGGCAAGGACGAGGTACTCCTAGTTTAGCAGTCATAGAGCTCGGACCATTGGGTGACTATTGCTGCAGTCACTCGAAGGATAACTGAGTTGCCATGCTCTGATATACTCTGAACAGGGTGGGGGATGGAGGTTGTAAACTGTAACTCTGAGGTTTCCCAAATTAAGAGATGTGGTGTGGGGGCTCTGAGGCCGGTAAGTGTACGGAGCTAGGAAGAGTACCGCCCGAGGAAATCTTGCCTTTGGTAGACGGACTAGGGTATATCAATATGCAGAGCCACTGAGGGCATGGTATGCATAGTCATGCAAAGGTGTCCCGGGGTTGATGAATTTCCACTTTCGATGGCAATGAATGATTATGAAAATCCAAGATTGCTCACAGTACAGAGTTCAGCATGTGGGGATAATGGTGTTTAAGCATACAAGAAACGTCTTCACCACAATTGTCCGTTGAGTCAAAGTTCCCCATCCTTGGCTTGATGTTCATAGATTCATGTCATCATGATAACCACATGAAGAAACATAGGCTAACCAGGTACGGATACCCTGGAAACATTTGGACATGAAAGGGGAATGAACTTGTAAACCACTGTGCCATAAATTCCTGGATCAGGAGATATGATATGGGGGCTCTGAAGCCAGTAAGCGTACAGAGCTAGGAATAGTATTTCCTGAGGAAATATTGCCTTTGGTAGATGAGCCATGGGCTATCAATATGCAGAGCTGCTGAGGGAATGGTATGCATAGTCATGCAAAGGTTTCCCCAGGTCGATAACATTCCGCTTCCGATGGCCATGAGTGATTATGAAGATACGCAACTATCTGGGTCGTGGAGTCTGATGTATGGAGAGGATGCATCCAAATGCGTGAGGAGTATACTGATCTTTTTTCTCCATATATCTTTGGTGGGTTACAATGGAGTCTGTGCAGTTTAACGTCATGTTGTGAGGGTGAGGTCCGTACAGTTTAACGTCGTGCGGTGAGGATGAGAGTTATATGTACCTGTGTTTTCTTCTCTTGGTCGTTGGGCTGGGGGATAAGATCCCGACGTCGCTACGTATCTTGCGAGCACAGGGATCAAGCCACACGAGGTTCTTTGTGGAGTACACCCCTTGCAGGTCTGGTCCTTACACGTGGGGAAGGGGTATTTTTCAAATCATTCTTATCCGTGCAGTTTAACGTCATGCAGTAAGGACGAGGAACACACCCCGTGTCGGATTCGCCCAAACAAGGGGGAAAAGGGAATTTTTGACTTTCATTTGGGGATGTTTGGGCCAGGGTGACAGACCCAGGCGTCACTACCTATCCCGTGAGGGTAGGAATAAAGTCACATGTAGTTCTATGAAGTCTGTGTAGTTTAAAGTCGTGTGGTGAGGACAAAGAATACACCCAGTGCAGGTCTAGTCTGTTTACGGGGGGAGAGAGCATTTTTCAATTCTTTCTTATTCGTGTAGTTTAACGTCATTCGGTAAGGACGAGGAACACACCCCATGCCTAGTTTATCCATACATGGGGAAAAGGGAATTTTTGACTTTTATTTGGCGACGGATGGGCCAGGGTGAGGGCCCCCGGCATCACTACCTATCCCGCGGGGGCAGGAATCAAGCCTCACATAGTTTTCTGAAAGACAATATGCCCCGCGTAGGTCTGGTCCATACACGAGGGAAAAGGGTAATTTTTTTCCTTTTAAACCTCATTTGGGGGTGGTTGGGCCAGGATACATAATCCTGGCGTCACAATGTATCCTATGAGGGAAGGAATCAATCCACGCGTAGTTCTCCGAAAGACAATACACCCTTTTAAAGTTTAGTCCGTACATGGGGGAGAAGGGGCATTTTTTTCTTTTATCCTTATCCATGCAGTTTGATGTCGTGCAGTAAGGATGAGGAATATACCCCATGCAGGGATGGTCCGTACACTGGGGGAAAGGGAATTTTTAACTTTTATTTGGGGGTGCTGGGCCAGGATGGGGATCCCTAGCGTCGCTACGTATCCTGCAAAGGCAGGAATCAATCCGTACGTATTTCTCTCAAATAAGTACACCCCATGCAGGGACGGTCCATACATGGGGGGAAGTGGACATTTTTTTTCATTCCATTTGGGAGTGTCTAGGCCGGGATAGGGGATCCCGTTGTCGCTACGTATCCTTCAAGGGCAGGAATCAAGCGGTACGCAGTTCTCTAAAAGAAGTACACCCCATGCAGGGCTGGTCCTTACACAGGGGAAGGGGAAATGTATTTTAATTTCATTCCATTTGGGAGTGGTTGGGTCAGGATAGGGGATCCCAGTGTCGCTACATATCCTGCGAGAGAAATAATTAATCCATACGTAGTTCTCTAAAAGAATTACACCCCATTCAGGGTTGGTCCATACAAGGGGGAAGGGGACATTTTTTTTTAATTTCCTTCCATTTGGGAATGCCTGGGCCAGGATAGGGGATCCCAATGATGATACGTATCCTGCAAGGGCAGGAATCAAGTCGTATGTAGTTCTCTGAAATACATGAAGTTTAACGTCATGTGGTGAGGATGAAATACTCCTAGTTTAGGGTCATAGTGTTTGGACCGTTGGGTTCTTGGTAGTTTAAAGTCCTGTATATCTGATGATAACTGCTTTTAGTTTTTCCAGTGAAGATGAAATACACTTAGTTTAGGGTCATAGAGTTTGAACTGTTGGGTGCTTGGTAGTTTAACGTCCTGCAGCTCGTACGATAACTGCTTTTATTTATGCCGTCGAGGACGAAATACTCTTATTTTAGGTTCATAGAGTTTGGACCGTTGGGTTCTTAGCAGTTTAACATCCTGCAGCTGAGTTGATAACTGGTTTTAATTATGCGAAATACTTCTTTAGAAACCTCGCGTTTGTAGGAGTGGTGGTGAATTGACCTTCGATGGAGATCCTGCCATATTCTCCATTAGAGTAGACCTTGTGTATAACATATGGTCCCTCCCATTTGAGATCCATATTTGGAGGTTTCTTTCTGGGTATCATTGGGGTCCAGAGGACCAACACCAATTCTCCTCCCAAGAAAGACCGAAGAAGAACCTTTTTATTGAAGGCTCGTGAAATCCGATTCTGATATACCTCCAGATGGCTTCAAAGGGTGCAATCACATCTTTTCTAGCTGTTCCAATTCACCTAGCCATTTTTTTGATTTCTCATCATTGGATAACTGATCAGAAATGGCAATGCGGAGCGAGGGTAATTGGAGCTCAATGGTAAGGACCGCTTCTGTTATGTATACTAATGAGTACGGAGTAGCCCGAGTAGTGGTGCGGATCGTGGTTCGATAAGCCCACAATGCAAGAAGGAGTTTATTCGGCCACAAAGTCTTGTCTTTGTCCACTATTTTCTGTAGAATGTTGGACAGGGTCATTTTGAAAACCTCTATCTATCCATTGGCCACTGCGTGGTACCGGGATGAGTTGTTAGCCTTGATACCATATTCTTGGTATAGTTTCTCAAATTCAGCAGAGCAGAAGTTGGTACCGTTATCCATCAGTATGGTATAAGGGATTCCAAATCTGGTGATGATATTGGTTTTCACAAAGATGACAATGTTTCTTTCCCCGAATTCCTTGAGGGGTACAGCTTCTGCCCCTTTGGAAAAGAAGTCGGTTGCTGTGAGGATGTATTTCAATTGTTTGGCCATGGCGGGAGGATATGTTCCCACGACGTCCATTCTGCAGATGGAAAATGGTCAGGAGTACCTGGACTAATGAAGTAACTTTGGGGGCTAGTGTATGAAGTTGGCATGAATTTGGAATGAGTGGCATTTTGCGGTAAAGCGCTCGCAATTTTGTGCCACTATGGGCCAATATTAACTAAGTCTTCAAACTTGATGGGAAATCTTGGACCCTAGCTGATGTGCCCTACATACTCCAGCCTGTACTTCAGTCATGAAGGCAAAAGTTTCTTCTCTATAAATTCATCTGAGGAGGATTCCATCGAGGCCTTGTTTGTAGAGGACCTATTGCTGACCCGTGCCTCCATATAGGAAAAGTTTATTTCCCTTCTCCGTATTTTCTCTCGTTCAGCCTTGTCAAATGGGAGTTCTCCCTTTTGAAGTTAGTTTACAATGGGGGTCATCCAGCTGGTGGCAGGTGTGTATGGCATAGGGACAGGACTGACTTTGTTGATTACTTCTGTCCTAGTCTGAACAAATGGTAGGATCATTCAACAATGAGAAATACTGATAACTGTTTCATCCTAGTCTGGGTCAGCTAGGGTTGTGGCCACGTTGGATAATGCATCGGCTTGGGCATTCTGAGACAGGGGAATATAGGTCAACATTAGTTCTGTGGAGAATTCCTCCATTAACCCTTGTACATGGTCAAATAGGGGAATCAAATCCTCCTATTTAAAAACATAGTCACCATTGACCTGTTGGATGACCAGTTCTAAGTCACCTTTTATCTTAAGGTGCTACACTAATTCCTGGAGTGGGAGCTCCAGGCCTGCAATGAGGGCTTGATACTCTACCTCATTGTTCGTACATCCTTCTGCCAGGAGGAAGGAATATGGAAAGACTGCCTTTTCTGGCGACATGAGTATTATCCCCAAACCCACCTTGTTAAATTTGGGATCCTCCATCCTCTTCCCTGTCGTACTTCGGGATGCATCGTCGAAGTACATTTCCCATGTTGGGAGCTCCTCTTGAACCGAGAATATTTCTTAATCAGGTAACTCGATGTCCGGTGTGGTGGTCCCTGTCGAGGGGTGTTCTGCCAAAAAATCTGCTAATTCCTGTCCTTTGATGGCCTTCTGGGGGAAAAACCGAATGTCAAACTATTTTAGGATAACTACCCATCGGGATAGGCGCCTAGTCAACATTGGGCGGCTGAGGATGTACTTGAGAGGGTTACTCCGCAAGACCAAATGGACTCCATGATGCTGCAGATAATGTCACAATTTTTGAACTACAAAGAACAAGGCTAAAAAACTCTTCTCGATATTTGAGTTTCGAGTTTCAGCATCGATAATGGTTCGACTGAGGTAATATAGACTATTTCCGCTACCGGCATAATTTTTTTGCGTGAGGAAGGTTCCTAGTTACTGATCTAGGGTCGTCATGTATAGGATGATAGGTCTTCCTTCAACCGAGGGCATGAGCACCGACAGGCTTAAGAGGTAATTCTTAAGGCTGTCGAATGCCTCTTGGAAATCATCTGTACATTGGTACGTAACCCCTCTTTTCATTAACCCGGTGAAGGGAAAAAAAATTCCCGCCAGGTTGGATATGAACCGCCTAATATAGGCTAGGTACCCTTGGAATGACCTCCACTCAGTGAGATTGTGGGGAGGTGATACGGAAAGGATAGAATTTGTCTTTTCAGGGTCGACTTCGATGCCAAAATGGCGTACAAAGAAGCCAAGGAATTTCCCTGAGGTAACTTCGAAGGCGCATTTCAAGGGGTTCATCTTCAGGCTATGTTGTCAAATTTTGTTGAAGATGGATTCAAGGTCTGACAGGTGATCTGAGCACTTTCTTGATTTAACCACCAAGTCATCTACATAACATTCGACGAATCTCCCAAGGAATGGTTTAAAGGTACTATGCATGGCACGCTGATATGTGGCGCCAGCATTCTTGAGACCAAAGGGCATAACCCTGTAATATAATACTCCTTGATGGGCCCTGAAGGCAGTGGATTCTTCATCTTATCGGGCTATCCTGATCTGATTATACCCAGAATAACCGTCCATGAAGGATAGAGCCCCATACCCGGCCATTGCATGAATTAATAACTCATTGATCGGGACTGGGAAATCATCTTTCGGGAAATTCCGATTGAGATCTCTCAAATCAATTAAAACGTGTATTTTTTCATTCTTTTTCTTGACGGGGACAATGTTGGCCAGCCATATGGGGTATTGGACCTCCCGAATGAAGCCCTCTTTAATAATCTTATCAACTCCAGCCTCTATTTTGTCAGCATGTGAGGGGTGTGTTCTTCTGACAGCTTGTTTATAGCCCCGGTGGTCTTCTGGCAGACCTAAGTGGTGCATCACCACTTCGGGATCGATTCCTGGAATTTTTGTGTATTTCCAGGCAAAGGCATCCCAGTGTTTCCTCAGGAAGGAGGTATATACCTCGTGCTCCTTGGGAGGCATGGCCGTACTAATGAGAGTGGGCCTCGGGTCTTTCTTGGTACCCTGGTTTATTTCCCTGAGATTGTCCACAGTGGTGAAGATGCCTTCCTCAAATGCAGGAGGTGCATCCCTGAGATCTTCCTCCTCTTCTCCTCCCAAATCCTCATCTTCTTGATCCAGTGAGGGGAGAGTTTTTGACCCGAGCTCTTGGGGGTAAGAGGGACCGGCCTCATGGGCGTCAATACTCAAGTATTCATCCCCGAATTGAGGGTTAGCAGTCATTTTCGCACTGCTACACTCGGATGTTACAACTGCAATCATGAGGACAATTGAGAGCGTGTCCGGACTTGAACCCTGCTCTCAATATGGTTGATGGGAAGAATGTAGTCTCTGCCCAACTACTTTAGGGGGTTATCCAGAACCATTTATAGGACATTTGGAGTGGCGATCTAGTCAATATCATCAAGTAAAGGCTTCTTCTTCGTTTGATCCTAAAACCCGACATCAATGTAGTGTGACACGGAGAGCTCGAAAGGAGCCTTGTTAGCATGCAATGTCCCACTTTGCCCATTGAAGCAATACTTAATGCACTGGTGGTAGGATGAAGGAATGGCCACGTGCTTATGGAGAGACGACCTCCAAGCAGGGCGTTGAATGTTGTGTTCTGTCGGACCACCAGGAATTCTGCGTAGGCCACAAGGTCGCCATAATGGGTTTTTAGCTTGATTTTTACAATTGTCTTTTGTTCAGTCTTTTCATAATGTAACAGAGTTGTGTCTGAGGGTACTAGGTCATTCCCACTGTATCCCAACTTACATAGTGTCCATATGTGAAAGAGGTTAACTCCAGAGCTGTTTTCAATAAATAATTTATGGATCTCAACATCATTTAGTGTGCCGGACACATATAGTGGTTTGATATTTCCTTGCATGACAGCCTCTTCATCCGGATCAGTGAAGGAAATCACCGTGTTTCATTTAGCAAGGCAAGTCTCTATTCGATAAATCTCATCGCCAGCTACCTCGGCTTGAAACTCCTGTGGACTGATCAATGCTTCTATAAGTGCCTCCCTGAGATCTTCTGAAAAACTCAGGGCATCCAGGATTGACAGTTTGGCTGGTATTGACGCCAGCTGCTTGAGGATGTCGTATTTTTGTTCCAGCGGGCGTCGCTTCTCCATTGGCGGGAGATTTTTAGCGGGCATCTTGGTAGTTGGAATACGTGATGAGGAGGGACCAGCTATGTGGTCAGATGTCAACATTGTTCCCATGTTTTGGGGATTCTACCCAGTCGATTTGTTTATGCGCACTAGGCAGCTAGACGCTAGTTCCTCCTCTGATGGGTGGCACAGAATGATGGGGCTAGAGTGGCTGCTTATGGAGGTGGAGGGTTATTCGTTCTCCTATTGAGTCCGTTGAAGGGATCTCCCATGGTTTTCCACAATTTTAACATTTTGGGCCGGGGTGAAACCATGGGGTTGGTTTCGGCCGTGACAGTGTCTCCCCTGGTATGCCCTACTTCTATGATTCCTCCTCCCATCCCTTTGTATTGGGAAGTCAGGTTCATAACTATACCCTTCTTCGGGGAACAATTCCATAAGATGGATGACATTGGTGGAACCAAAGACTGGATCCTCATCCTCAGACAAGTCAACCCGGTCGGTTGTCCTTGATGTTGCCGTTTGGTGGGTTGGTGCCCGTGGTTCCAAGTTTGGGGGCATAAAATCCTGATAGTGTCGGCGCTAGCTTCGGCCTCGTTGCAGACTGCTCCTCTTGCGCTTGTTTCCTACCTTTTTTATTACTACTGGATGACCGGCTTGTGGAGGGTTGTGGGGTAGATATTGTCAGATGTGCGACATTAGGGGCTATTGGCGGTAACACCAGCTACTGTAGTTGAGCTCAGAGTATTCCCTGGCCTCGGTTGATAGCTTTCTAAGTCATCCAGTTATGAAATTTCTGCCCCTTTTTTCAGGTGACTTCCTGCCACCCCTCCCCTTTGTCGGAGTCGGTGGTAGAAATATATGTCACATGTGCTGGGGGTGGCCCCAGTTGAACCTGCCCAGAGTCTACCATCCTTTGCAAGAGGTCTTTGAAGATGAAGCATTCCTAGATATTGTGCCCCAACATTCGATGGTAGGGATAGTAATCTGTCCTGTCAACGTGGCCGACTTCTTCGGGCTTCCATGGCTCTGGGAGGCAGAGCAAGTTGCAATTCATGACGACGATGAATTAGCATCAGACTTGGTCCTCTCGGAACGAGTATACTTTGTGTCTCCGTTCCTCGAACTTGTTCCTCTTTGATCCTCTCTGATCGTCCCGCTTAGGCGAAGGCGGCTACTGATATACAAGGGGCCCTTGATGATTTGGTCAAGGCCTAGGCAGCGGAGTAGGCACAGGGGCCATCTTGAGCGTGATAGAGGATGCTTCAGCTCTAACTGTTCACTTTGCAGGAGTGTATGTGGCTATTCAGGACTTCAAATTGGTCCACTGTAGGGAGTCTTCAATTCTCTGGGCAATAGCCAAGAGATGGCGGAAGCCTTTGGTGTACTCCACTGGTACGATCAGTATTAACATCTCATCTTGGTGATTATCGATGCATATGGAAAGCATCTCATCTTGAGGCATTGGCATGTTTAGAGAGTAGGTCAGACCATTCAATCTAGTGATGAAATTCGAGACCCACTTGTTCTACCTATGCTTTCTTTTCATAAGGTCGATGACCATTGTTTTAGGAAACTTTGAGCCGAAGTGGAACAAGAACTTCTACCGAAGGTCTTCGCAGCTTTTTATTGACTGAGCCGGCTTGCTCGTATACCAGACGAAGGAAGATCCTTGTAAGGTTCGTATGAAGTATCTGAGTTTCACTGCTTCTTATTGTTCTATATTTTCCATCATAGGGTCACCATAAGACGCGTAGTGCGTCAAGTGTTGTTTCGGATCGCCTAATCCATTGAAGATAGGGAATATAGGTTTCCCAAAATTGAGTGGAGGAGGCATGTTGCTCACCCAATCTAGGTAAGTTTTTCGCTCTGGCTATATTGAAGCGCATCGACCTTCTATCTCTTCCAATCGTGCTGTCAATTCCTCGATGGTGTTGCTGAGACCCTAGTTTAGATCCTGTTGGGCCCGGTCCTAGGTAGGTGTAGCCCGAGGCATTTCTTGAGGATTCGGCTCATCCGGAACCAAGGGTGAATATTCCATTTGGGAAACCTTCAGAGGGTTCAGATTTACTTTCTATGGTTGATTTCTGAGTGGAGGGAAGTCTTCGTATTCACCGTAATCCATATTCGGGTAGTTGGATGGACCAGACACGTCATTTGGCAGGGCAGACCTGGGTCTTTGAGGGGCACTTACTGGGAGTGCATTATGTGGCTCTTCTTGGGAAGTACTTTCAAAAAGACGATTCCTCTAGAGTAGCTCGACATTAAGCCACCTTAGTTCCTTCATTTCCTATTCATGTCGAGCAAATATCTCTTCGAGCGTAAGTGGATCATTTTTATTTAGATAAGGAGGTTGGTCGAGGGTAACCGTTCCTTTATTCTTATCCTTTTTGGAAGCTCACAGGGTAGGTGGAGGAGGGTTATTTGGAAGGGAGAACATATTTAGGGCGGCCCTCTGGTTCCGGGTGTGCACACCTGGTGGTTCGTTGTGAGTCACAGCCTGAATGGAACCATTGTCTCCCGATCCATCCGGATTTGCATCATCTCTGGTGTCACCCATGGGGTTAGCCTCTACGGCGTTGATGGATTCATATCTCATGGTGGAGGATATGTCATCTTCCAAATAGGAATAGTATCTCCTGCGCCTTTTACTGGTCCTCCCCTTCCTGTTCCGGGATGGCTTTTGGACTTCTTGATGAAGGGGGACGCGGAGAGTTCTTTGATGCGACCTTACGGTACGCCCCACTTTTGAAGGGGATGATGATTCAAAGGACAGGATGGGGAAGGAACCTCCTCTTCTGATTGTCCTCCCTAGATGAGAGAATACTGATTCTCGTGGGGGAGGTTGTTGTTGAGGTGGTAAAAATTCCCCCATCCATGAGGGCTGGGGTTGGCTTCGTTCCCTTGATGTTGAGTCTCTTCCCGTTTTATTGATCTTATGGGGGAAATTGTTGTTAAAAATTCCCCCAGCACTTCAGGCTGGGGCTGACCCTGGATTATGGCAGTGGCTGCTGATATCGCTATTTGCCTAATTTCGTGCACCCCCATTCGGGGGTAAACCGAATCTGAGGCCGATTCCACCTGTGAATCAATCCCCTCTGGGGAGGGGAGAAATGATTGTTGATAGACCTCTATTAGATGAGAGGCCTTTTGTATTATTTCAGTGGCCTAATTTAGGAGTTCATGAATGACTTTTTCCCGTCAGGCCTGACGCTTCTGGGACTTGCTCAAGGCCTGTCATTGTTGGGTGTTTCGCCTTTCGTGAAAAGGGAGACCACTCGATTTCTCTCTTGACATGATGGTGTTGCAAGATATTAAGCCGAACGAGTTCTTCTGGGCGAGGAGCAGAGTGAAATAAAAATCTCCATATTCTCCCCATCCTCTAATATGGACTCCCGTCGGAGCATCGCCAATGAAGTTCCGCAACTACTGCAGTGCGTGGAGGCAGGCTAACTCAGGGTTCCCTTTACGCCTCTCATGTCGTGGTTTCCGTGCCGAAGAAAGAGCTTCCAGTCGATGCGATGGAGGAGGTCTCTTATTGTCTTGACATGGTCTACATACCCATCATAGGGCAGGAAACCTGATTTCAACTGGCGAAGGTTTGGCCATATATTGGAGCGGATGTCGTGCACGCATTCTTCTGACAACTTTATGGGTATGTAAAATTGAGAGGTGGCTGTGGGCTAAAACATAACTGGTATATCATCCCTGGCCAGTCATTTCCTCAGCTTCAACATGTCGGCATACTCCTCCACTACTGATTCATCTACCTGATCAGCCCAAATGAGATGATCACTGATAGTTTGGTTGAGGGCAGTGGGGCCGAAAGGTATTGAGTTATTATGTGGGCGATTCCGAGGTGGTTCAGAAGATGAACGTGGCCCCCGAACATCTCCCAA
This sequence comes from Viscum album, assembly GCA_963277665.1. Lineage (NCBI taxonomy): Eukaryota > Viridiplantae > Streptophyta > Magnoliopsida > Santalales > Viscaceae > Viscum > Viscum album. The sequence continues at coordinate 340,367,705 of OY728131.1, forward strand.
TTGATGAAGGGTGTCGTTGGCGACTAGTTGGGTATCTGACATGCTTGATCCTATCCTTCTGAGTGCCTCGGCATATGAGGGATTTTCTGTGCTTGATTCGGTAGGGGGAGGACCATCCTCTTTATATGATATGTCATTTCGGGGAGGACCTTCACAATGGTGGCCGTGATGGAGAGGTCTACCATCACAACTGCCGCAGAGAGAGAACCTGCAGGGTACACCCTGGGGAGGGCCTTCATAATGTACCACAATGAGGGGATGTCCTTCTCGTTGATCGGCGTCTAGGCAGGGAGGGCCTCCACTCTCCATGTCGTAATGGAGAGGGCTACCATTACAATTGGACGCCTCACTACATAGAGGACTTTTGTAGTGAAAAACCTAGGGAGTACCTCCAAGGCATGTCGCAAAAAGGGGAGGACCTTCTGGCTGCGTAGCGTTGTTACGAGGAGGGCCTTCACAACAACTGCCATCATGGTGAGGATGGACATCATGGTTTGACATTCTATGTGCATCCTGGGGAGGACCTTCAAGACACACTGCGATAAGGGGAGGAAATTCTTGTTGCTTGGGGCCACTGCGAGGAGGACCTTCGCAATGGCGGTCATGGTGGAAAGGACTACCATCACAGCTGGTGCAATGGCAAGGACTACCATTACAGCTGCTGTATGGAGAATATCTGCGGGGCACACCCTGGAGAGGTCCTTCAGAATTTACCTTAATGAGGGGAGGGCCTTCTTGTTGAATGAAGTCACTACGGGGAGGACCTCTGTTATCAGGGTGGTGAGGACTACCACCGTGACTTGATGCCTAGCTGGACGGAGTGTCATTGCAACATAACCGCTGGGGAGGACCTTCAGGGAAGGCCATGAAAAATTGAAGGCCTCTTGTCATGATAAGGCGTCACTACGGGGAGGGCCTCCACAGTTTCTGTTATGATAGCGAGGACTAATATCATAATATGTGGTCCCACTTCATGGAGATTTCTTGTAGTGTATACCTCAGGGAGGACCTTTAGGGTGGACCACAACAAGGGGAAGGAATTCTTGTTGCTCGATCTTCAAGTCACACGGAGGGCTGCCATGACTCAAATCAAAAGAGAATCTCTTGTGATCGATCATTATATTCCCATGGGGGAGGCCCCCATGGGTGCTCTGGGGAGGGCCTCCAGAGCAGCTCGTAGAGAAATTGTGTGGAGGACCTTCGCAACTATTACTAATACTTCCATAATATGTTAACTGGTAGGTAGGGTTTTGAGCCTTCGACATGCGCTTAGCGGCGTCGGGAACCCCAGCTTCCAGCAGAGCAGAGCCATGAACCCACTCTTTATTTTCCGGATGCCTTCGGCGCATTTGGGGCACTTTCTTGTGGGAAGCGGGGACAGTATTCTATTCACAACGGCCTTAAACTTTGGGTCCCTATCGAATTGGGTCCCCTGATGCTGTCGGGATACGCCGATGAACATCTTGACTTTTAACAGGGACATATGCCTTCTCTAGAGTATCCACCATGATGGACGGGTGTCCCCTAATTGGAACGAGTGAAGCTGCTCGATCCAGTTTCCCTTGTATCGCGGAATGTAGCCAACGACCCTCCTAGGCAGACAAAGGGATTCAGATCTGATATGAGGCGGTTATCTCATCTCTTAGATGAGTCGCCTCAATTGTGAAGATGTGCTCACAGGCCCGAGTCCTTGCTGTTTCCACTAATGCAATCACATTCTGTCAAGTCTGCAAGATATGATCTCGGATCGATACCTGATCCTCCATCATTACCAAGATATGCATAGAGAGATATTTGGATGGAACGGGTATGAAGGCCCATTCCAGTATCAGAGTAGGAATATCCTACTCCGGTTCTTCGGTGGTCAGTGGGTACTGACAATTCTCCTGTGTTGGGGTAGGTGAATGAATCTTCCCCTGGGCCGGGATATGCCGGTTGATCTCCCCGTTTTCCGCCACATCAAGATGGTGGACTTTACTTTCATCCGTAGGGAGTTTGCCCTGCATATGTTGGTTTCCCACCGTATCGAGTCGGTGGCCTTTGTTGGAAGGGAGACGTGCCCGCCTATTAATTGCTGCCACATCTAGATGGTGGACTTTGTTGATCGCCACCATGTCGGGATGGTAGGCGTCAAGAGCATCTACTAGAAGCTGGTCCTGAAGGCGCTGGGTCGCCACCACGTCGGGTTGGTGGGCTTCACGACCCTGGGCAGGGAGAGGTGCCTCCTGGGTAGGTACCATCCTGTGTGAGTGACGGGCTTGATGGAGTCTGGCGGGGATGTGCGCCTTCTCGTATGATGTCCTCATGTCTGGATAGCAGGCTTTGGAGGAGCGAAAAGGTGTATGTGCCTGCTCATGATACGTCTCTGTGACTATGCAGCGAAGCTCCTCCTTAGGGACAAGGGTGTTGGTCAGTCCCTAGTTATACATTTTCCACCCTCTTCAGGCAGTCTGAGTGGCCGGATCTTGGGGAGAGTGTGCCTGGATCCTCGGGGTGAAATCCTCTTTAACGTGGGGATGTTGAGTCATGACATGACTACGATGACGTCTTCCAGTGGGGGACTTGTAGCGGGACCCCTGTTCAGCAGGGATGAAGTCCCCAGCATCGGCCTAATCTGCCTCTCTACAAAAAGGGTGCTACTCGCTTTCACGTTCTGGGGATAGACTCCCAAAACGGTTTGAGACGGCAACAGGGGCCGTATGGATCTGCTTTTGTGGCCACTACTGGGCAGGCAACCGGTGAGTCCTGGCATATTAGAGGGAGTGAATGGACGCCTCCACCATTGGGAGTGTACCATTCAAGTGGTACTCTCAGATCAACGCATACGAAAACCAACGTTGAAGACGCTAAGTCGGTGAAGAGGTCCTTCGTTGGTGGGGAAGTCTTGTCTTTGCGTACCTTGAAGCACGCACCTACGAGTTCCTCTGTGATTCCATTGGATCGAAGGGAGTTCTGAGTGGTATCTGTAAAAATATTTTAACAAATACAAATAGCAAACCCGTCAAAGAAGCATCTCATGACCCCATGCGTATTTAATGAACATGCATGGCCCTCCTTGTGTGTATAAGGGGGCACATAATGGGAGGTTAAATCTGTCATGCTTGGTTAAATATTCACGTCAGGTTCACCATTTTTTGTCTTGCGGCACACGACATGATCGTGGGGGAGAAACGTGCAATACCCGACGATTGATTAGAGAAGAATCGGTTATGCTTAATCACTCATAGCGGGAGCATCGTTTTCGCCTCGAAACACCCAAAATTTCCATATCCAGAAATATGTGGACCTGCTTTCCAGAGATAGTTGTTCACTGGGTGGTTTGACCAGCAATGCTTAAGAACTCACATTGGTCGAGAGGATGGGAAGTCAGGCTCATCACACCCTTTTGGGGGGAATTATTGCATGTTCCGGGACTCTCTTATAGATTTAAGACATATTCATATGTTAATGAATCTTTGGTTTATACCCAAGCATAGTATCCATGGATTACTCCTGGTTGGCATTGGTCAAATGTACGCAGGGGTTCAGAATCATTTAGGCCCAAGGTTTACCATCCCTTGTTGGATTAATGACCCCGAGGAGTCTGGACTCATTGAAACGGCACTGGCTTACAGCCTCGTGATCGGGCACTCTGGAGTTTATTATCATCCAGGGGGGAAGATAATGACTTGAGTGTTTGGATCGAACTCGTGATACGGGCTTCCTATATATCCTTAAAAGAGGAATCAGAATCCACGTAGTTCGGTTTGTTATGGGGCTTACTCCAGAAGGGATTCCCAGGGTTGGTGCGACAAACTGATGTGAAGATGGTCGGATCGACCAGGTGTTGAGCTTGAACCTCGGGGAGGCTTCCTATGTACCCTTCCCAGGAGACAGGGATCAAATTCCACGTAGTTCGAATAGGGCTGTTGGAGAACCGACGTGAATGTGAACCTGAGGGTCCGATTGTGATCGTGATTGAACCTCTTGGAGGCTTACAACGTATCCCGGTGGTGGGGAATCTATGTCCATGTAGTTCGAATAGGCATGGGGCTTATGCTCCGAGGCAGCCCAGGAGAGGATGTCATGGTCAATGCTTACTCTAAGCCCACTTGATTCATGCTCGGAGTGAGAAACAAGAGGCACCAAGGACCATACAATCATGTTGTAAAAGGTGCGTCCGTGGAAGTATGATGGGGCTTACACGTGGGGGCATCTCATGGTGATAAAGCCTAGCGGGAAAGGGACTTGGCCTCTAAGAAGAATGGAGCATCAACCTTCCCCACTACATCCTCCCTTGGCAATGGTCGTGGGGAAGTATGGAGGTGCATTGGTGCTTCCTTCTAATGGGTAGTCCGCCACTCCCTAGGGAGGGGAGAAGTGCCCCATTCCTAACAATTAGAGGGGTAGAAAGGGTACTCCTGGGCTTGGACTCCACATTACCTTGGGAATGTGAACCCAAGAATGCTTTGGGAATCTGTTAAAGGGCCTGAGCAACCCCTTCTCCCTCGCTTACCATGGGAATGTGAACTCAAAACAGTTTGCTGATGTGCCTGGAGGTTACATCACATGGGTCTGGTGGCTCTGGTGGAGGCCTCGGCTTGGGGCCGATGGATGGGCCAATGAGGGGGTTGCAGAGGATTAGGCCGGATTGGAAGGATTTTATCTAGCTCAAGGAATGGGAACTCCGAAGGATCTGGTGGACCACACAGGTGTATGATTGGTGGCACCCTTCACATAGGGAGGTGCAACGTGGCTGGAGAGGCCGTCCACGAACCAGGGTGGTTCACAGACTGATGGGCATCCAGCAAACCAAGGTGGTCTGCAGACTGATGGGAATCCCGCGAAGGAGGTTGGTTCGTAGATTCGAGTTTGGCCCGCATACTAGGTTGGTACGTGGAGGGGTCCAAGCGAACAATGGCAGACGAGGGTGATGTCAGTCAGAGGTTCGTCGGTCAGGGCTTCACCAGCGTAGGAGGGTGCTATGTGGTGCGACAGATCTAAAAAGAGGCATAAAATCCCTGGTCCATGGGGAGTGCATCCTCGGAGGGTCCATGGTTCACGGTCTTCTTTTCTTTGTTATTTTATGTTATCGGTTCACCAAGTTGTTATGCGTTTCGGTCCCTTATTAATTCGTTTCCAGCTTCATACTTGTTCTGGTTCGCGAACTGGAACTTCGCTGTTTGCGAAATCCTAAGCTCATTCTTTCGAAATCCTTCCACCAAAACCCGATCTCATTTCCTTCCTATCCCCCTCCATCTATTTTTATAGAGTTGGTAGAGAGATTTATTTGTGGTCATGCGGCAACTTTTGTGGAGGCCCATGAACGGAAACCCGGTTTATGGATGACCTTGTCAATCCGCAACTCACGGGGGGCATTGAACTCACCTACCCCGCGAAACAAACTAGCTCGGGGAGTGCTTCGTGGCCACGGATGGTTCCTCCTCCATTCCACGAATGACAGTGGATGTGGCCTAGGCCGGTTGACACGGTTCACAGCTGGGGTGGTTCGTGATGGTGGAACGGGTTGGCGCCCATCCTGCTTCGTGCCCATAGAGGATCCCCACCTCTATTCCGTGAACAACAACGGTCCACGGAGTGGGCGCTTCACGGAACTGGTCATGTACTATTATCATTGGATCAGTATGTGTACCGGTTCATCTTGTGCCATCCTTTGAGTATTCTCCACACTTTTCCCTAATTCTTTGGGGGGGGGTAATTTGGTAGAATCTCCATTGGATTAAAGGGGAATCTCATTCTCCATTGCGAATTTTTCAAGACCCTATAGTTTCATTTATCTATCTTATAATAAAAATTAATATTCAATTTAGTTTAGTTATTCTTATATCACAAGCTATCAAACACTCTATATTTATATAAATGGGAATTATACTAAAATCGTATGGTTTTTGAAAAAAAATTCTATCAAAAAATAGAATTTTTCAACTTTAACTAGAATGTATTTGTCCAACGATCAAGGATATAACACTATTATCACTACTAATTATAGATACACCTATGTTTTTCCCTATCTATAGATCCCAATATATTTTATATTTAATGTGACATGATGTTCACACTTATTCCAAAATCATATAAATATTTTCCAAACATAAAAGATCCAATTAGTATGAAAATTGAAAAGATACATGTGTCTTACATCTTCTCTGGTAGACTCCTTTAAACCCCAACTTATTATTCTCCCCTACATTTTATTATTCCCACCTCATCAAGACTCCCCTTGGTTGAAAAAAACTCATTCATATACCTTTTATATGTTTTTATTTCCTCTAAATCTTCATCAAAAGGTATGAAAATATATAATTTCTTAAATATTTCTAGAATAAAAACATTATTTTAATCTATAATATATTTATTCATACTTTTATGGAAAGATATTAGTGGTTCATAACATAGTTTTTATTCCTCTATATCATCCTTCTCAAATTTTTTTCTAATTTTCCATCAATTTTCCTCAATTTATTTTTTATGATTTTGTAACCAGTTGTTTTCCCATTTCTAAGAACTATCCACTATATTCATTCTACTTCTTATGGTTTTAGCCATAAATTCGACACGCTTGTTGACCCCCTTATCACCCAATATCATTCTAATAGGCCTCTTCTTGAGTTTTTTTTAAAAAATTTCCAATATATAATTCCAAGTCATGGAACCCTGTTGATCATTTGAATCAGCAATCAATTCATTTATGTATGCCTTTATAGGGGTCATGAATATTGTGTAATCCTGCTACAATTATGTTATTTGGATTTTAATATAAGTTTTTAGTTTTTTTGGAATCTCAATGATCAATATTAGTACCCTTTATTGACCTACACCCCTAAAAACTACATTAACTTCTATAATCAATATATTTACTGCCATTAGAATTCATTTCTTGGGGTAATAGAATCTCAACCATTTCATCCATTTTCCTTATTAAGGCATCCATTTATATTCCATCCATCAATTTTTTATACCATATTGACACTTCCCTTTTATAGTACTTCTTTTTTCCATTTGACGTTATTTCTATGCATCTCATCTAATTCTTCATATCTCTATTGAATCAACTTCTTTAAAAATTATTCCTCTATTTATGATATCCAAAATTAATTAGTTTTTATGAGATATAATCTTATATAATGTTTGGATTAGTATCCACATTTATAAACTATTATGGGGAAACATTCTTAAAAAGCCTCCAAATATCACTTTTCCAGTTGAAAATGATCTTTAAAAAATTTATTATAATTTAGAATGTCATCATGAGTATTCATAAAATTATAATAAGTAATAAAACTTGATATAAACATCCTTTTTATCTCATTTTATGTTATAATATATTATGGTTCTAATATTTGGATATACTATTTTACATTATCTTTTAATAGAAATTTGAATATAACAACCTTACTAAATCACTGGAAACATTGTTAAATTAGAATGGGTTACAGAATTTAATAAAACTCCCCACATGTGTGCTCATATATTATTATAGTTGACCAAAATTTTTAATATAATTGGAAATAATTTAAATTATCTCTATCCTTATATCATAATTGATCATAATAACTAGTGGAACTAGAATTCGTGTATATACCCCCAACCTTTATGGTCACTTGTACTATATTAAAAACTTTTCACTCAACTTCTTTCTTTTCATACATTATTTAGAACCATGTTCTATTCCTACTCAAAACATGATTTATTTCTTCTTAATCTTCATCAAGATTATTTTTTTCTTAGGATTATAGTCATGTTATTTTTTCCTTATCCCAAAGTAGAATACTTGTGCATCAAAAAGTTGAAATAAGAAATAGATGCATTAGAAAATAGGAAAAAAACCCAAAATAGAAAATAAAATGTATAATTATCCTAAACATCCTAATAAAGTAAACTCAAATCAACACTAAAAACATTGAAACCCTACAAGGATTCATTAATTTTTATGGATAATCATGTATAATTTTTTTTACACTTTCCTAATCACAACTAAAAGTTCATAGTACAAGGCCAAGTCGGAGGTTAATTCCATATAGATGAATTTTAACATATAAGTTAGAAAAATTAGGTTTCATGGAAAAAATAAAAAGATAACTTTGGAAAATTTTATCTATAAGAATTACTAAGTACAAATGATCCATGATCGTTGTAATGAAATGTTAAGGATAATGAATTAATCAATATGTCATCAAAATTGGATCTGAAGAAATTCCCTATATAAATTCTCACACTTCATTATAATTTTTTTTACTATTATCAAACTCTTCAGTTAATTAAGAAAATTAGTTAAGAAAAACTATACTTAAATATTGAAAATAACCCACCATGTGATTATAAAAAAGTATAAGTCAAATTAATCTCATTAAAATATCACTTCCTCTCTCAAAATATAATGACCAATCATATTAGGTAATGAATAGATATAAAAGATTAATTAATAAAAAACAAACATGAATTAATTATTAATATTTAATTCACTAGATATAACCATCCATCAATACACACATGTCATTAAAATATTCACCCCCATGCTATTCATGATAGGGTTTTATAATATAAAATGACTCGACCATTATAGTAGAACCAATATTGATCACAGGATTCTCCAAATCAAATTATTTTCAATTAATTTAAGGCAGAAAACCTTTTGTAAACAATATTCCATGACATGTATTCTCATTATAATTTTCTCATTTCTATAATCTCTTTCCTCCATTGTATGAATCACAAATCCCATTAATATTTCTGAGAAAAATATAATCGAACATCCCTTATATCTATCTAGATATATATATCACAATTATTATAATTATAGAGAGAAACATATAGTATTATTTTTTATAGATATAAAACATGTAGTGTGGATCCTCATGGAACATTATAGATATAACAGACTCTTGAACACTTCTACTTCTTCAGTATGTGTATGGTGTGAAATTTTTGTTCTTGCAACATGAGAGAATTTATTCCTAATAACCAATCATGTCCTCTCTATAAAAGTGACATGAACCATCTCAATCTTTTTATGACATCATCCTTCAAAACAATCAAAACATTTTCATCTCAACTGCTTATCTTGACCATGATATGACACAAACATTTATAGTCAAAAACTAGTCACATTAATTACCCATATCATTTTCATTTCAACGTCATGTCATGAATTCCTTTATCTTAGTCATGATTGGTATGACATTAACTATAAAATTTATGGTATCATTAAATAATAGATGTCAGATCATAGAGAAAAATACAACTAAATGACCTTAAGAATCTAAAATATAGAAATTCTATGACTTTATAATCTTCTCCCTAGGAAACATTACTCTTATGAAACCACCAAAAAACGTCAAGGACTCTAACATAATTTCAATGACATGAATCGTTTTCTTCACAGTATCAAATATGATGACAAAATAAATACTTTATATAGTGATGGTGTAAACATAACATGGATTATGTAAGAAATTTATTTTAACCAACAAACTCAAGGATACAAAAAATTAATTCTATAAGTCTGGTTCAAGACTCAATCTACACAGGGTTGGTCATAAAGCTCCATCCTCAGTGCTCCGTGATGTTTTCATCCCAAAAAGTATATTTGGGAAGAAAACCATGCAAACCCCATTTTTAGGATAAAGTTGAACCAAGTGGAATCATATCACTCTTATATACATGTTTTATTAATATTGAATAGTTTTAATATACTATAGGATCCATCATCAGTCTATTATTTATACTTCCCACTTGTATATAATAATGAGCACTCCCAATGTTCTTTATTATCCCCCTTTGTTATCACCCCACACTATAACAATTGATCACTACTCTCACCTAGAACTATCTAACTACATAAATTGATATCTTACCCATTGTTTCCTGACAGTGAGTCGTACTTCTCTACTACTATCCTCATCGATGTTGTTGTTGTGCTCAGTCACTACCCTAGGGTGTTTGGATGCACTGGTGGTGCTTCCCTAGCTAGACTAATTATTTTACTCATCTATTTTATTATTCCTTTTCAAAATCCTTTTCATTCAATCTAGAAATTTCTCTTTTCATCCAAAAAATCACTAATCACTCATTTCACATAACAGACATAAAAATTGAAAATTATACAAAATGAATTAAATAAATAAATAAAATCAATAAAAAATATTATTAAAAATCAATGCATGATATTGATATATCATACAGAAATAAATTGAATTTAATCTATCATTATTTTAGTTATTTCATATTTAAGTTTATTTAATTGTCTTACAATATAATGTTTACTAAGAAAACATTCTCTATTTATATCTCTATGAAAAGATAAGTGTGTTGGTTATGATTTTATAAAAAATCACATACTCTGATTTATCATTAGGTCTAATAAAGTGCAATGGGTTTAAGTTTTTACTTTGTCAAATTAGTGGAATTTTTAGTTTTTACTCTATAATATAATGAAGGTTTTATGTATTCACTTATAATTTTTAAAAATAAGTGATTTATTTTTTTTGACCGTATTATTAATGATGAATATTTTAAAGTGTATAAAATAAAATTCAATAGTGATATTATTTAGTGTGTACCATTTATTTTTATGAGTAAAAGGGTATGAATAGTAGATATAGACTCTTTGTGATCCAAACTATTTTCCAAAATCCTTTTTCTCTATCCTGTTGCATTATTATTTTTCTTATACTCTCAACTCCAACAACACTTATTATTTAAGATTAAATTATTTTTTATTTTTATCCACTAAATTCTACATAAATATTAATGTTATTATATTTTTTTAAGATTATCAATTCCCCCCACCTCTCCTCTTCACATTAGTCCATCTCATGTTGGACCTCAGGACATGTAACAAATCTTTTTTCAATTCCAAATATATTTTTTTATAACTTTATAATAGAAATAACATCATAATATAATGATTTTTTTAGACGGAAGGTAAATAATCAAATGTTAGATCAATTCAATAAAGGACCCCCTATTTATGGGAATAACTATGGCTATGGGAAATCAAGGATGAGAAATTACCTTAAATAGATAAGCATTAATCCATGGAAAAAAATGATGAAAACAAATAATTTTCTTGAAACTGAACCAAATTTTCTCACTGGTGTTGATGCATTTATGTATGTTATAAATTATATGATCATGAATATTAATTATTATTATAATAAATAAATTATTTTTATTCATGTTTCTGAATATAAAACTACACATGATATTTTGAAATTTTCCATGTTACACATTATGCTATGTTAAATTATGATATGCTTGGAATATTGGGAGATGATTAAAATATTAATAAAATAGTAGAAAAAAATAATATCAGTAAAATGTTTTACAATATCTAAATGAATTTTCAATATAATTATCCCACTTGGTGATATTTTAAATTATATAATTAAAGTTCATAGAGTTATTAAATCACTATACATGAATTGGAATTCTAAGAAGGTTGTTATTGATGAATGAAGGAACTTTATGGAATACATGTTGGATGACTGTATTGATTTACTTCATTAGTATGAACTGTATTTTATGAACATTGAGAATTATGTTGATGCAATGGATAAAGTTATTTACTATAAAACTATTGTCACATCCTATAGTTCCTATAATGAATACTTAGATTCCTATTATAATTGAAAAAAGGATAACATAGGTCATGAAAGAAGAATGCAAGTGTATTAAGAAGAAAAGTTATTAAAGAGATATTGATAAGTCTATAATGGTTGAATGAAGTGATAAATAATATACTTAATTAAATTATGAATTTATAAATTGTATTTTTCGAGTGTAGGAATAAATTACACATATTAGTTGAGAGAATGAGGTTCAAGATTCAAAAAAAAAGTAATAATAATTCATGAATAAGGAGAAGAAAGTGTGGATTCATGTATTATTACTTATGATTCAAATATAATTGATAAATCTAGAAGTGACATTAAAATTATTATTCATTTCATTATAGATAAATGTTATAATATATATTTTTCAAGTTCCCAATCATGTTATTTAAGTAACATGTTTGAATATGTATAAAAATATAAAAATATTTGGTTGATGGGTTTTCTAGATGAAGTGAGTAATTCAAATCATGAATTTGATTCTGATTCTAACATTGTTTCTGGATGTAATAAGCCTACTATTATAGAATTAAAAACATAGGTTATTGAATTATAGGAATTTTAGTCACTATTTGAGATTACAACATTAAATAGAAAAATTACAACAAAGTTTTAGTAAAATTGAAAATGCAATTTCATTCCAATTTTTTAATGGTTAAAGAATAAAATGAGAAGCTAAAGGATGAGAATTGAAATATTAATAATACAAATAAACTAAAAATGATATTTTTTTTATTACTTTGAGGTTGTTCAAAAAGAAAATCGTATGCTAAAAAATAAAGTAAAAATTATGAAGGAAAACAAATAAATATTCATTCAATGAAAATAATGTTTTTACATGATGATGTTAATAAAGAATATTAATAAAAACAAATATGATCTTGGACATAATGGGATCGTAACCATAATGTACATGAACCAATTTGGAAAAGTTAATATTGAAGGTATTTCTTATGTTTATTACTTTATGTGGGGTTATTTTATTCATTACACATCTCACTACTCAATATGTTTCTTTTATTCTATTGGCTACAAAAATAAAAAAAAATTCAAAATGGGCTTTCAAAATTAATCATTATAGAAGTTCTACAACTTGGGTTCGTAAGGGATCATATTTGAATCCAACAAGAACAATTATTTGTTACATTCCCATGAAGGATTAATTTTTATTTTCTATATAAGTACAAATTATAGTTTATTTTATAGTATATTGGAATAAAAATTACATCTCTATCTAGTTATCTTATCCTTTGATAATGTATTTATAATATTATTACTTAGTTTTGATGGAATGTTATTAACCATTTATTAAAATCTATAATTCATTTAATAATATTAACTATTTTTTTGGTCTTTGTAGTTTTTATTTTTATATATGATGATATCACATTTTTAAAATTCACTTTCAATTCATACCATGAATATAATAATGATTTGAATAAATTGGATCTTTTATTGTTTTTAATATTTTTTGTCATTATATTTGATATATATTTTTATTCATATTTTTAGGGGAAGTTATTCGACTAAATTTTATTGATCATGATTATATTCTCCATCCATTATTATTGTTGTTGTTTTATATTTTATTTATTTTTTAATATAGGGGTAGAAGCTTTATTTTTAAATTTCATGAACCAATTACTTTTTATTTAATTATTTACTTTTATTTGATATATTTTATGAATTAATTATTATTCTTTCCAAAAATTGGGGGAGGTATTCCATTATTACATAAAAGGTTAATATCTTACAAATGTTTGAGTTATTCAAGTTATTTAACTATAAAAAATGAGAGAATGTTGAGAGTCTCCTCTATACTTTATTTATTTTATTTTTATAATTATTAATCACATATTTTGTTTATTATTTCTAATTCATTATTATTATTATTATTATTCTTTTCTTTATCATTATTATTCATTATTATTATTTTTCTTATACATTTTTTTCAATGAAATCTGAAAATCTATTTTATATTGGAGTAATTTATAACAAGTTCATATAGTCTATATATTAGTGTTCAAGTGATGAACATGCTCTACTCCATCATTACTACAACTCTTTATCACATCATATTGAATATTAATTTTATTTTAAGAGGTGGTGCCTCAGTCAAAGACCAAGGCACTATTTATTGCTCAAAAAAGAAGAGGAGTTACAAAATTCTGAAAGACGAAATCTTATTACCATTCTTATCGTAAAAGGGGAGAAAACACATTAGGCAAATCATCCAGCCAGGTAATATCCTGGTTGACCCCTTTGATGGTAAGACTATCAGCAACCATGTTCGCTTCACGGAACACATGAGTGGCAATGTATTTGAGATCCATGAGCGAAGTAAGGAATTTCATCCATTGAGAGGTAAGCGGCCATGCAAGTTGCACCACCCCGTTCCAGATAGCTTGAACAATAGTGGTTGAATCACATTCAATCCACAGCTTACTCCAACCCTTTTGTTTGGAAAAGTCCACCGCATGAATCACTCCCAACATTTATGCTTCCTATGCCGAGGCCGTACCACATCCACCGAAGAAGCAGCCAAGGCATCTGCCAAGAAAGTCTCTAAAAATGGAACCACAACCTTCTGAAGCTAGGTTTCCTCTAGAGGCGCCGTCAACATTCACTTTGATCCATCCTAGAAGATGAGATTGACAAAATACCTCAAGGGTGCGTCGAGGTTGCCTATAAGATCCCTCAATAAGAAGACGGTGAAGGATCTCAAAATCACCAACAGAGTTGTCACAATGATCTTTCTGAAGATAATCAACATAATTGATGGCAATGAGAATATGTGTTTTACCTGCATTGAGACTGAATGAGAAATTATTATGAATAAAATTATTTCTGTCACACCAGATCACATGCAGGAGTTCTGCCACTGCAGTCAAAAAAAGATTCTTGATTTTCTTAGAAGAGTCCCAATTAACACAGTGCTGTAATTGAGATTTGATAGTAGCGGGAAGTGACCATCTGCAACCAAAAATATCAAAAGTGTAATTCCATAGATCTGTAGCTAGATCATAGGACAAGAACAAATGGTTAGCATCCTCATGGTGTTGATTTCACAGATTCCATCTAGAGAAAAGAGGAATCCCAAAGGATTGAAGGCACACGTTGGTGGGGACCCTATTATGGGAAACACGGCAAATAAGAGTACGTCTCGAGGGCTTGATCCAAGGTTTGATAAAGGATTTCAACCAAACAAAATTAGAAATAGAATTGTTAAAATTATTTTTGTAGAAACTTTTGGAGTCAAGGACTCCATTAAAAGAAGGTTCCCAAATGAGGAAATCATCCGTGTTAGAAAAAAGAATAGTTGTCAATGATGTGTCTGATGTGATTTGGAAGGGAGATGTTATGGGAGTTAACAACATTCCTGATAGTGGAGTTGGTGTTTCCAGGAGAAGTGTTGGATGTCAACATAGAGATTTAGGGGACACCAGACCAGTTGTCCATCCATAAATTCAAAGAGTAATTACCACTAACCGTCTATCTAGAGTTGTTCATGATATTAAGGAAAGAATGTATAATGGAGGGATAGATGGAAGAAGTGATGTAACCCAGTTTTCCATTCCGAAGATTGGTAAAAAATATTTTCTTGAGGAATTCCAAAGAATCAGAGTTGTTATGGATCATTTTCCATGTCATATTCACTTGAAGATATTCATTAAAAATCTTAATATTCTTAATACCAAGACCACCCTTTCCAAGGGTTTGCAACAAGTGACCCATGGAATGGTGACAAGTTTTCTTTCATTCGTAATACCAGACCAAACAATGTTTTTAATGTAAACACTGATTTTCTTGAGAAGACTGGCAGGCCAATAGTAGACCATTATTGAGTAAACCATATTGGAGACCACCATATATTTAACAAGACAAATGCTTCCAACCATAGAAAGAGATTTACCATTCCAAGCTGAAAGTTGACTGGTAATTTGGTCAACAATGTTGTGAAAATAGCTGGATTTTGGTCTTCCCCAAAATATGGGAACACCCAGGTATGTGAAGGGGAAAGATCCTTCTTTTATTCCTAAGTAATTAATGATGTGACTTTTTCTAGTGGGGGAAAAAGTTCCTCCCAAAGAAAACAAAAGATTTGTTCCAACATATCGCTTGACCCGAAATGTCTTCATAATGGGCCAGGGCACTTTTGAGGTTTTGGATGTTCCTTATATCACCCTATAAGAATAAAATAATATCATCAAAATATTAAAGATAGGTAGGAACATTTAAATTTCTAGAAGCCTAAATGGGATTAATCTTATTTTGATTTGCAAGGCTCGTAAGAAATATACTTAAATAGTCTTCAGCAATAGCAAAGAGGATGGCAGAAAGAGGATCACCTTGCCTGACCCCTTTGGTGCATTTAAAGAAGCCTTTCAGGGTCCCATTGACTAGAACAGATATGGAAGCTGAATTATGTAAGGTGCGGATCATGGTAGTAAAAGCATCGTTGAACCCAAAGCCTTTGATCACCTTTAAAATGAAAACCCAATCCATTGTGTCAAAAGCTTTCATAATGTCTAATTTGATGGCCACACTGCCTCCTCTAGTGACCTTATTCAGAATATTAGTGCATTACGAGGCGAGGAAAATACAATCTTTAATTTTTCTTCCTTTGATAAAGCCAAATTGATTCCCAGAAACAATTTTATTAGCGATAGAGGTGAGTCTGTTAGCAAAGAGTTTGGTGATAATTTTATAGAGGGTGTTGATGAGAGAAATAGGTCAGAAAAGGTGAATCTTAGCAGCATTATTCACATTAAGAATAGGGGTATGAAATTGAGCGTTTATCCCATGAGGAAGAACACCATTGTAGGAAAAATATTTAACCAGTTTACAAACATCCACATGAATATGATCCCAGTAATGTATGTAGAAACCATTGTTGAAGCCATCAGGTCTCGAGGCACTATCAGGTTTGAGACTAAACACAATGTCTTGATTTCATGATCCATAGGTATGCTTAAAAGGTGATAATTGTCCTCAGAAGTGACTATATTAGGGATGATTTCAGGGAGAAGATCCTTGCTAGCCTTCGGACCGTTGAACAAATTATGAAAGTAATCCACCACGTGGCTAGAAATGGCATCCTCAGTGTCAATAAGAATGTCATCAACTCTAAGAAAAGCAAGGGGCCTATAGGTTTTCAAGATTCCTTGAAGAGAGTTGTAAAATTTAGTATTTCTATCACCATCCGAAAGCAATTTGGTTTTAAAGATTTTTTGTCATGTTATCTTTGAGCTTCGAAAGAGAGTTAAGCTTCAAAGAAGTAGTGATTTCAGGTTGGGGGTCAAGAGAAAAATCAGAGTAGGTATTGGAGCTTTGAATGTGATTGTGGTCATTATCCAAAGAGGAGATGTCTGCATCAATCTGTTTTGTTTTAGAAAACCACCAACCCTTGAGATGTTGTTTTAGAAGTTTTAATTTACCAATGCAAGCAAAAGAATCATTTTGGTGATGCATGCCATCTCAGAAATATTTTATCATGTTGTAACATTCTGGGTCCACAGCCCAAGCATTGTTAAATTTAAAAGGGAGAGGGGATTTTAATCCCGTGGAGGTGAGGTTGACAAGAATGGGGTGATGGTCAGAGTTGATCTTGGGTAAGGTAATATAAGAAATAGAGTTCCATTTATCAAGGGTAGCAGTATTAGTGAAATCCTTGTCAAGTTTACTAGCCACTACCCTATTGAGGCATTTTCTATACCACGTATATTTATCACCAGTGAGATTGATTTCCATAAGGTCACAATCCTCAATGGAGGTTTTAAATTCTCTAGATGAGATAGTAGAGTGTGATGGTCCAATATTTTCACTCGGAAGAAGAATGGAATTAAAATCTCCAAGCACAAGCCAAGAATCTTGAATAGATCTAGAGAGGGAAAAGAGGTCATTCCAAAGGGATCTTCGCTCTTGATATCTATTCTTAGCATATATCATAGTGCAGAAAGTATGAATACCAGTAGAGGAAAATTCACAAGTAAACATTTGGTCAGAAGTTTTAACAACATTAACAGACTGCAAGGACGAGTGATAAAAAATCCAAAGAGTTTCAGTAGAAGTTCCTTCCTTGCAAGCACCAAGGAAATTGTAACTAAAAGATCACAAGTGTAAACATTTCGAAGAGAAATTAGTTTTAGGCTATGAAAAAGAAAATAATTTTGGTTTGTGTGTCAAGATAGTTCTCTTAAGCACAATAAAAGTGTCAGAGTTGGATATACCCTGATAATTCCAAAATAAACAATTAATTTGAACCTGTGTTTAGAGTTAGAACTCTCTTTTTTTGATCTATCCGATCTCTTTTTCCTTCCTGACCTTCTAGGTCCCTGAGAGGATGTTGGGCTGGATTGGTTTCCCTGTTTATTTATAGAAGAAGCAACATAGATATTAGATTAAATTTTAATAACATCACCCTGATTGTTATCCAAAGAGATTGTGGACCCATGCAGGGTCATTGGGAAATATTTTGGAGGTTATTTGGGTGTGAGAGTATCAAAGGTGCTGGTAGAGGCAGTCACAGTGGCCATAGGGCCCACTTCCACTGTCTGCTCATTTATAGGCAGCACGTTCTCTGGAGAGTCTTTATTCATTTTGTTAGAATTAAGCATCAAAGGGGTATCCTTTGATATGGAATCAGGTTGATCAGGTTAGCCATATTGTCTATGTGAACATTCAACAGCCTTGGAAGTGGGTTGTGAACCCACTGCAATATTAGGATCCTTATTATCACAACAACTGGGAGATGAAGAATTACCTGAAACTACACCCAGTATCTTCATACCTACATCAACAGTTGCTTCCACTTCAATATGAGTCTCGTCCTACTGACCATAACACAAACAGATAGGGTGAATTGAGTCGAGGGGATCAGGATCATTCTTCGACTGCTCGAGGATGGTCAACACCATGGTTTTGATCTCGTCCCTTAGATTAATATCAGTAGCTTCAGATTCCTCTTCATCCACCAAATCCGACCACTTGACACCGGAGGTCTCTCCCGATTGGGTTGGATTTTTCACCCATTTCTCAGTTTTTTCAGGGGGCATCAGTCTTACTGGAGGAGGAAGCCTGAGTTTTCTTCTTCCTTCGAACCTGAATCCAGTCATCAACCTTAGGCGGATCCTCATGGTTTTTCACATGGCTCTTCATGACATGGAAGTTCAGAAGTGAATGTCCCATGATTTTGCATAGATCACAGAACGAGGTCCAGTGTTCATATTCAAATCATACCTCATCTTTATACTCATTGGCATTGAAGGCCACAGTGTCTGGCATCTTGTGCTCCAAATTGACCTCTAACAACACCCACGCGTACAACCCAAGATCAGCATTAAGCGTTCGATGATCGATCTTGAATGAGGTTCTGATGTAGGTGGTAATATCGCTTAAGATTTTAGGATGCAAGAAGAATAAATTCAACCCATGGATTCTTACCCAGATTTGCACAGTTGTATTTCTTTGGGTGTACGGGTTGAATGTGAAGGCCCATTCGGATAAGCGGAGTAACCATGGATTTAATTAGATGTTTCCAGGCTTCCAGACACGATCTACCTCATCCCGCGAGCTAAGGATGATATGAAAATACCCACAGCTTATAGGAACAAGTTTCTAGTCACTAAAACCCTAGATTTGTGAAATCAGAGGCTTGAGATCCATGGCCAGCCATGGTTTATCGCCTTTCAAATATGAGATGCGAACCATAACAGAGAACTTACAAAATTTTGAGTGTTGCTGTAAAGACTCGGGGTCTTCTTCAACCACAAATCGGCCATCCTCCATTTTTTTGCAGAGCGAGGGTTCTTTCGAGATGTATGTGCACAGATCAGTGGTTTTAAGAGTATCGAGGAATAAAAATGGCTTATATTTTTCAGTCAGTACTGGTTCATCCTTCCTCGCCAATTTTCCATTGCCCCCGTAGGATTTCTCCCATTCTCAGTCCGAAACGAAACCCGCCATATGAACAGAGAATTATAATTCTACATCGCACCATGTGTGATCGAAGAAGATGGACCCTAGCAGCAGTGAGATCGCCCCTAAAAACCATGCGGGAACCCATCTCTAGTGGAAAATCCATTGAATATAAATAGTATCATGTTTGAGAAGCTTATTTAATCTTTTTGAACAGTGATACCAGGTATAATAAGGGATATTTAGATTGAATCAAAGACTCTAGAAGGTTGTATTAACAACAATATGGAGTACATAATTATTAACAAAACATTATGGGTGAGCACGGTTCCTAGTAAATCTATTCATCAAAACCTTATCAAATGGAAGTGACTAATTCAATCCTCAATTATTATAAATGTTGATGGTGCAATGTTTGGTAAACCTTTACCTATATATTTTGGTGGTATCTTTATAAATCATAGGGGATTCATCAGTGGTTTTTACCAACAATTTATTGTAAGATTCAATGATTTTTATGCTAATATATGGGTGTTAATGCATGCAGTTAACTAGGAAAAGCATATCAGTTGGAATAAATTGGTTATTGAATGTGACTCTATGATGGTTTCCAATCAACTCAACTATACGTGCTCCCAGGTACCATGGAATCTTTATAGAAAAGGGATGTAATTTCTGGATCAATAATGGAAGATATTGTTTTTGGTCTCTTATATATATATGGATTCCAACATAACGGTGGATTCATTAAGAAAGAATAGAGTGGAGGATAATTTTTTTCGTCCATATATCTCACTGATGATATTTTGAATCTTTATTATTCTAATGTTAGGGGTCAATGTGTATAATAATTTTTTTTACCTTGTTTTAACTATATTTATAATTTTTATTAACAATATTAATAGGTATGGGACTTTAGGTTTATCTCATAGGCCATCTTGTATTATTCTCCCTTATTTTGTGTTGACTAATTTATATATGTAATGAATAGTAAAAAACAATATAGAGTTAAACAAATATGTTATATATTCTGAATAATTAAGGGAAACTGTATATTTTTAATTTTATAAAATTATAATATCATACACATTATATAGATGTTGTTTCAAATATTTTACATATAATCTATTTGGAATTCTACCTAATTAAAATGTCGCATGTATAGAGTTAAGGATAACAAGAATGAAGGTTATTGGAATTTTTTGGGATGAAAAAATATTAAATAATAATGAATTTATTAGTTATTTAGATTTATATAAAAATAATATATCCTTCATCAAGAGTAGGTTTTAGAAAACATATGAATTCTTCATTGGATGGAAAGTCCTTACGTAATTATTTCTATCAAATAAAAAAACATATGCATCTTAATAAGGATCATGTTTCTTATATATTGTATGTTTTTATTTTCTGTAAAACCATGAATGTTATATATATATATAGTATACTAAATAAACACTTACATTTTATATAAAAAGTAATTTAGAATATTTTACCTATTGATAGGAAGTTAATGTTGCACAACATATTGGAAAATTTTGTCCAGAATAAGATGATTAGAAAGAAGTAGATCTATGGGAATTTCACTAAATATAACCTATTACATATTAAGAATAACTTTTTTATGAATATGTAACATATAGAATTATTTATCATTAATTATGATTGATAATGAGTCATTGATTAAGACTGATAATCTATGTTATGATATTGAAAATTTAAATGATTGGAGTTTTGAAAAGCACTATTGTCGCCTGATTATAGGGATTAGTCAAGTGAATTATAGAAATTATTATAGTTTATTTAATGATTATTTATATATTGATTTGAATATATTTTTAGTTTATTATAATAATTATGGTTACTCCCACATGAATTTAATATTGATAATTAAAAAGTAACATCCTTGAGTTAGTTTTTTTGTTTATATATAAAATAAATATAGAAAAATTAGGTATCTATACACACAAGATTAATTTTTATATATAGAAGTAAAAAAAAATTTGTAGAGCCTTATTGTTTACACATCCTAAATAGATCACTTGAGACTCGTCATTATATATCTATAAAGGGATTAAGTGAACATTACTACATTATCAAATTCATTTTTATCCTCCATTGTTTTGGTTGTTTAATTTATTTACTATACTAAATTGTATTTCATTGTAGAGTTTTATACAGGGATCATCCACTAGTTATTCCTATATAAAAATGTATTGTTCTTATTAAAATTAAAAGAACAAAAAAACAAGTAATATGGTTAGGCATTATTCTTATTAAATTTTAAGGTATTTTTTCTGCCATTGTGTTGACTAAATAAAAAGTTGGTTCTTCCTTCCCTTAAAAAAAGAAGGTTCTAGAAAGACCAGATTCTGGGTTTGTGCCTCCAGGAAGAAAAAGATATTTTGTAATGTGTTTTTAATATCCTTTATAAGCTAGTGTGTTTAGTGTGTACCATATATCTTCAAGAGTATAGGTGTATGAAGAGTATACATGATATCATTATGTTCTGAACTATTATAAATTTCATTTTGGTCCCTATTTTTCCTTTTTAATTTTACATGCGCTCTTCACACTACATACACTTATTTTTTATGATTAAATGAACTATTTTTATATCAACATGATTTCTCATTATCATTTACATTACACTATTATACAATATTGTGAATCCCTCCATTGATTTTTGGTCATCCCATATGGGACCTCATGTAAATTCCAATATAGAACCCCAAGTAAACTTTCCTAATCCCATATGTGAAATGTGGTACCCACACCCTCTGTTCTATGGTAAATTATGAAAATCTATTATTTATTCATTTGAATCATGAATTCGCATTGATACATCACAAGGTCAGTACTAAATCCCATATCCATTATCAATGTCTCACACAAATCCGATCATCATCCATATAGAGTTAAATAATTGAAACTACTAAAAATGTATAAAAAACAACTTATGATTGAAAATCGGATTGTACCATAATGTTCTATATAGAAAAAATCTCAGGATTGACTATCCATTTTTTCAGTTCTAATAATAGTTTTAAAAGGAAAAATAAATAAAACAAACATATTGGAATAATTATTTTCCCTATGGGAAATTCTTATTGTGGTGTGAAGAGGGGAAAAGAATGCCAAAGGGGTGTATGCCCACCATTGTTTGTGAAAAAGAATCTAGAAAATTATACCACAAAAGGCCCTCCTAAGGGTCGGGTAGATCGGTGTGGGTCAAACGATGGTAATTATTTACTAACATATCCATTTTATTAGACCAACATGGAGGGAAATTTCAGTCTGCAATGGATGGACCATGTGTACTCATGCTTTATAGGGAGAGGCTTTTAAATGGGTTAGTGAAAATCCCCCTGGGATTAGTTGATCTACTGTGCTCATCCAATCTATCATCACTCAACTTCTAGGTTATCCTGAGACATAACAGAAGTTTTTCCAAGATTGAATGAATGTTCCACCAATCCCAACATAAGGATTTTTTGGTGAATTCAACTTTTAGTTCCTAGTAAATCATCTTACATCACACTATTTCCTTATGGTGGAAGATGTATTATAGGTTCCCTATTAGTAGAATTGTTTGGAAACACATTTCTTTGTATCTACTCTAGGAAACCTATAATCCAACCATTAGATCAATTACTACCTCATCATCACTATCTTCTTCCCACAATTAGACTATTCTAAAATGTACCAGTAAACCGTCGCCACCAGGAGCTACCCCAACCACCATATAGGCCCACATTCCAAATATCACCCCATGATATTCACATAGTGTCACACCACCACTATTAAGTTACAAATATCAATATTCTTTAATTGAGCTATGTTCCACTATGATATCACATTATTTCATTGCCACATTTTCATAGCTCTATCCACTATGATATCTAAAAAGGCTCACTATGGTGATTTTTGGGAGTGATATAAGGACATAAAAGAGTGATACAACGATCAGATAGAATGAATACCCTTAATGAACTGCAATCAACCTAATCTGGAATCACCACGCCACTTTAAAGGGGAATGAAAAAATTGGGAGGGAGAGAAATAAGTTAGAGGATAGTGTTGGAAAAACAAACTAGTATTACTTTGTAATATAATATTTTTCAACAACTCAAAAAATTTGATCATAAAAAATAATTATCATCAACAATAATTATCTATGGGGATTAGTGAAATAAAACATAAATGATTAGATATTATAGAAATTAAGAATAAACCATTATGAAACGTAAAAGTTCCCACCCTTAAGAATTTTTTTTCAATTTTTTGAAGATTTTTCCACTACTTCATGATCCAATGGTGCCTCCTGAAATAACACGACCCTTTAATTTCATTAAGGTTTATATCAATGTGATGACTAATGTAACATCATTGATATTTAGTGAATATTTTAAGAAAATTTTTCACATAAATAATATTAGAAAAAATTCATTTTATTGTAATGATTTGAACCAATAGCTTCTTTATATATTTATTTAAATATGATGTTTCAATGAAATTTTATAAAAAAATAATAAATAATTCATCTCTTTCCATTAAATCATGATAATATGGATTTTGTTTCTCATATTTAAATTTTTTTTCACACAATTATAATGCATACATTATTAATATTATATTTAATAAATAAATAATTTTTTTTATTAAAATATCATAAATAAATTTTATGATTAAAAAATAATTAAATAGGTTTTATAAAATGTCTAATATTATATTCAAGACTATTTTTTCACATATAGAATTATTTGAAAAGTATAATATTCCTAAAAATAGTTCTATTTTCATATTTACCTGAAATTGAAATTTATTAATATAAAAACTTATTACTAATTAGGTATAGTTAATGTTTTAACAGTTATAGAACTATGACATATATTAATTGAATGTAATGCAACAATTTTTAATTTCACATGGTTTTTATGGGGATGGTATGGTAAAATTAAAGGTCACAATATATTATGATGAAAAAAATTATTTTATTATTCATTAATATGTTTATAAATATTTAATTTTTAATGATTGTTATCATATTTTATGTGGGTGTTTTAATACTATAAAAAACCCCTTCCATGACATTAAATAACATGTTTTCCACTAAAATTCACATAATTAATTATTTATTATATTCATTTAAAAATGTAATTTATCATATCGATAGTGAATTATTGTTATACAATAGTTATTACATTTGTATAATGTAGTAGTTATAAATTTAATATAGTAAATGATAAAGTATTATGAATAATTTTCATCGCATCAAACCTATTTTCATAAGAGTCTAGGTAAAATATAATTTTCCCTAAATTAGATAATGAAATTCATAAAATATATATCTTTTATACGTGTATGTATTTAATTAACAGTTTTATAATAATTATTAAATAATAAAAATAGAAATTTAACAGCACAAATAACATGAAATGGTATTTATTTAAGAATAAATTGTATCTCCTTGTATTGTGTGATTTTATTTTAAAGTTAAATTTCTCAAATTTGAATTTGATCAAATATAAAATTTTGGGAATCATTGTATTAAAATTATCTTAGAATGATTTTTTTTATTTTTTCAGAAAAATTTGAATCCATGGTAAATATTAATAAAAACATATGTTTTTTGTATACATTATGTTCAATGACATCATAATGATATAAAAATGAATATTTTTTTAAAATACATCCAAATTTTAAAATTATTTAATTATTAAAATATTTTATTCCAAAATAATAATCATACTTTTCCAACCAATAATTAATTTTTAAAACATAACATATATTTTTTTTAAAAGAAAACAATATTTAAATCATTACATTATATAAACTATTTCTAGTAAGTCCTTCATTTTTTAGTGTGTTAAAACACCAATTCAATATCAATTTATTAATAATACACTTATATAATTAATAATAATCCCCAATATTAATAGTCTTGATCATAAATATAAAAATAATCCATATTTTATTCAGAGATATCCATCCAAATTTTCTATATAAACACCACTCCTATAACCCTTTCTCCACACTTCCAAACATATTATTTATTACAATTATTTGTAAAATCCATATATATAATTTATTACCCATGTTATTAAGTGTTTAATATTACCGATAATCCCTCCTCAAAATACTATAGATTCAATCTAAAGGACGTCGCATAGATACCAAGGTAACAGTTCATCATCCCCTCATTTCTTTTATAGATCTTCATTTAATGTCTATTTTTAAATTTCACTTTATATTCTATAACAATAATATTTACATGGTATTATCATCCTTTTATCCTATTATCAATGTTATATCATCCTTAACCTTTATTTAAACCATTTTTCATATGTAATTATTATGTTAATGTAAGAGTTCCAAAATCATTAATTCTTTTATTATTTGAGATTATATTTCCTTGAAATTGTTTTAAATGTACTATTATTGTAAAACTATGATTATATTACAATGATTTTGACATCCATATTTTTAATTTTTTAGGATATACCTCAAATTACCTTTCACCAAACCCTTTTCATAAGTCATTACTAGGTTGAAATTGGGTATCAAAACCCATGTCCCTATATTTCATATCACCTCTTACAACTACTATGATATAGGTTACCATTAGAAATGACTGTAAAATAATATTTTTACAAAAATTTATTGTTTTTATATAACTCAATTATCTAAATTTCATCTTTACTTTTAAACTATTTTAAAAACCATTATTCACTATTGTGGTTTTACTCTATCTATGTGAGTAGTGATGTTTTATTTTTTCTTATTTCATTTATAGATATTTATAATAATTTATTTCATGATTTAAAATTATGTTAATAATAAAATAAAATAATTTTTATTATTCTATAATTATAATATAATCCTGATAATAATTATATTAAGAAAGTATTCAAAGTTATTTTAGCTAATTAAAACTAGAGTAAGAAGAAACACGTGTTCATTTGAAGAACTTTTTATTGAATGTGTTAACCTATATAGTTATTTTAGTTTTGGACTGAAATTAAAACTATACCTTTAATCTTATATATATATTAAAAACAATTTCAATGTAACCATAAATTGAAACCATTCCACCATAGCTGTTTAGAATGATGAACAAAACTGCCTAAAAATGATCGACACAAGAAAAAATCATCTAATAAATGAATAGTGATGAAAATTGTTGGTCAAAGTGGATAATCAAGAGGGGTATGAATTGAGTTCCTATTAAAAAATTATATTTAAATGATTTATATTGAAATCCCCCAATTAATGAAACAAGTTAAATTGTACTGAGTTTATAAAGATTGTAAGTGTAAAATTAGTTTGTCAAAGATTAATTATTTCTTAGTTAACTTAATCTGAAGATTAAGTTAGCCTTTGAAACTAACATACTGGTTCAAAATAATTAAAAACACTTGCTAGTTCGACTATCATAGTTATTTTTAAAACATTTTGGAATTTCAATGTAATTAGCAGTGGAATATTTAAAATAGTTTAAACTAAAATAAGGTAAAAGCAGTATTAACCAAGAGGTTTAGTCTCAAGATAAGACTTATTCCCCTCAAACAGTTTATATATAACATTAATCCACACACTGTATCGAGGATTACAATAGTACCCAGACTTTCCAGGTCCTCAGACCTCTACCACAGTTATATGTGGGAAAGTAGTTACAATAGCACGCAAGATATCCAGGTCCTCAGACCTCTACCATAGTTCTATGTGGGATACACAAAGGTATAAAGAGTTTGGTGTGTGGATTTCAGTATCCTCAGTTCATCATAGGAGTTAGATTGTGTCCAAATAGACATAAGCACACAAGACTCGTAATGTAATAAAAATGATCACAGTAGAGGAATAATATGGAGATGAGATTAGAATATTCTTGTGTGATATCAATGTAGCTATGGACTCTTTTGGATTGAAGGAGATGAAGATTTTGGTCCTTCTCTAGATGTTTTCTGTAAAACAGAGTGTCGTGGTTGAGTTCCTTCACTTCTAGTATAGGTGTTCAGCTTGAATGTGGGAGTATTCCTTGCAGCACTTGAACCTCCTATTTGAACTTCTGTTATTGATGCGTATGAGTGTTATTCTATTTCTTCGTGTGTTCTTCTCTACATGTATGTGTGTATCTTTTTCTACAGGTCTTGTATGTATCTTCTATTCATCCTTACATATATGTCTCTAAATGTATCTGCAGTAGCTCGATATTCTTTTTATTTCTTTTTCTTCGGCAGTGGAAATGATTACCTTTTACAGGTACGAGGTGTGGTTCCCAGACATGCCAACAACCCACATTAATTAATATCATTTGTATTAAAAGCACACAATATGACCATTGGAAATTAAATTGAAAGACAACAAAATAGTTTAAGAAACAGTGTCACAATAAGTCATGGAAACGGTGTCTCCATCACACGGTGTCCAGATTGATCATAGTGTATGAGTGTCACGGTGTCTTGTTTTCACGGATTCTGCTTCACGGTGTCTGCTTCATGGTGTCTTTTTCTCATGGTGTCTGCTTCACAGTGTCAGAAATACATAGACAGTGGTAGACTCACGGTGTCTTAGACTTTTCAAAGTAACTGTGATCAGACATAAAAATGACGATAATAGAAAGGATTAGACTTAAGCATTCGTCAAAGAGGATATTATGAGAGTAGATCAAATATAGTATAAAGTATGTAAACTGAATATATAATAATTAATATCTTGCATGGCTCTTCTTATTGAGTTAGAAAACGTAAACATAAATACACATGATTTTTTATAATTCATAGGAGGTAACTAGGTTGAATAAGATTTGTGATCATTGAAACATGATTAATACCCGAGGATTCCAACAAACTCCCCCTTTTTGATGATCCAAAATCATATAGAGTTAAAGTGTGTATTGGATTCAACTAAAGAGATAAAAGGATAGAATATAAAAACTTATCCCCCTTTTGGTATTATCAAAAAAGATGAACTAAAAGAAGTAAAAAAGAAACATTCATTTAATAGCAAGCAAGGTTTAGTACAAAATAGAATATTAATAAAAAATCCAAAGCATCCCTATCAAAAAAAAGTAATCACTGTTCTTATTCATGGGTTGGCCTTCTCTGTGCCTTTAGTTGTAGTTCCAAAATAGGAAGCCATAGGGACATAAGTTAAGGTAGTAGAAGGTAGTGAGGTTGACGATAAAGAGGGTAAAGGAATACCTTCCAAGACTGAGGGAGCCATGGTAGGAGTAGTAGAAGATCTAGGAAGTTATTGATTCGGAATCATAGGCCTAATCTAACTTAGTGCTTGGCCAACAGACATAGTGTTTATGGCTAGGGAAATAGTGAAGGTAGGCAACCCAGGTCTGAGAGGTGCAGCCGCTGGAGCAACAATGGTTGTACTCTGTACATAAATAAAGGGCCCTAAGAGTTTGATGAAATCCGTAATGATCTCTCCACCATACTTCATGGATTTTCCAAAATCATCATTGTTCTCCATAAACTTTTCCAACAATCGAGTAAACTCTGTGAGATTCTAGACTTTGGTATTGAAAGCTTGAGTCACATGATGAAGCCGCATATTTTCTACAAGATACTGGAAATGGTTTGTCATATCGTCCTTGGAGAAGATTCTGTTGAAGTAGAAATCCACTTTATTGGAAATCTCTTTCTGATCATCATTAGAAATTTTGGAGTGGATCTATACGAGGTCAAGAACTCTATCATTGTTCCGGATCACTTCAGATAAAGAAGTCGTATTAACGCCACGGAGTACATTCTGAAGTTATTATTTGACTATAGTTCTGAGCAGATCACTGTCCAATGAGGGTTTTGAAGATTGACTAGATTCTTTGATATTTGTGGTCAAATATTTTAGTTGATTCAGCACCTTTTGAAGACATCCCATATACTCATAAGTGATTTTATTGAGATTGGAAACATTCTCTTTCATTTCCTTCACAATTTGTTTGTTCATTTCAGCAATCTTTTCATCTATGGATGCTAGATAAGGTTGAATCTGAGACACACCAGCCTGTGGTATTTTAGGAGGAACGTGTTCTATATGAGGATCAACAGATTCAGATATCGAATGTATCTCTCTCTACATGTATTATACCATACTTATTTGGTTCTTCACTTCATTACTGAGCAGGTTATTTTCAACTATTAATTCTTGAATTTCATGGATCATCTTGGGTTGTATTTTCCAAATAATTTTCTCCAATAATAGCGAGGCATCTCTCTCACTTAGATTTGTAACAGGACGAGGTTAGGTATTCAGGAGTTTCTCAACTCCAGATAAGTGGGTAGTACCAATTTCCTTTATATCATCCTTACTCACAAAGGATGGCTATTAATATAAGGGTTCGGGTGTAGGAACTAGTATAAGCTCAGGTACCTTCTCAGGTGCAATATTGGAGACTGATTTCAATTGAAATAGAGAGTAAATATCATGTCTGGTTGCTGTAACCTACTTAGAGACATCCACATCATAGAAACTGGGAAATTTATTCTGAGTGTCTATAGGACTTGACTCAGTTGCATGTGAGGCTTCAACAGACTCAAGATTTGGGGTTTTCTCCCCCTCAAATGATTCCTACTTCTGGGGACTGAGAGGATTAGGTTTTTGGTCTAATTCCACAGACTCAGGTCAAAGTTCCTCACTCATTTCCTCTCTAGCCAGCTGAAAAGCTAGATCCATCAGTTCTTCAGCTGTAGGTAGGATTTCAGGAACAGATTGTTCCACAGGGAGTTCCTCAAGATTGACCTCTTGAAAAACAAGTGGCTCATCCACAATAGGCTCTTCTACTATAGGCTCTTCCATGGCATGCTTTTAAGGTTCTTTGGCAACTGATTCAGTTACAGCTTCGGGTTGAGTTTCCAAATTAATATCTTCTTTAGGAGTAGGGACTTCTTATTCTTCAAGAACTACATGAGGAACAGTTGTCCTGTCTTCCTCAACAGTAACAGGTTCCCTAGGCGGCACTTCAGAATATTCTTCCTCTTCTTCAGGATACTCAAAAACCTCATTTGGTTCCAAACGAGGATAAAAAATATTTCGTGATCTTGAGGGATAATCCACCAAATGGAATTTCTCATAAACTCTATCATTGCCTTTCACCCATTCCTTTTTCCAAGGATTCCAGTTTATCTTCATTCTTTTGATAATGGCTTTTGAGAGATAGTACTCACAGTCCATAATTACATCCTCATTAAGTCCAACCATACCCTTGGAAAGAAGCATGGATGAGATTAGTTGAGAGTAAAATAGAAATGTTGACTTTGATGTGACATTGATCATCTCACACATGTGGTGTATGATATACTTGCACAGGTTGATCTTATGCCCATTATTCATGAGTTGAATCAGAAACACATCTTGACATTTTAAAAATGAAAAATCACCTCTTCTTGGACTAACCAAATTTTGTACAAAATTGGACAAAATCTTTTTTTCTTTATCTAATTAAGCAACAATGACTCCCCTTAGGGTTCCATTCCCAGTTAATATTTTTAGGGCATCTTCTAAATCAATTAATTCTGTTGAAGGTGGAGTTTCTCTCTGATAATCCTCACAAATGCCTTCATGAGGTATCTGAATGCATGCCTCCCATAACTTCGAATATAATGAGCATCTTTGGCCCTTGACCCAACTTCTTACAACATAACTCTCACCAAAATTGAAGGACAAATGAACGTACTAGTAAAACTAATCCACTAACCAAGGGTAGATGGGTCTATATTCCATCAAGAACTATTCTAACTAGCCTTGTTTTTCTAACACTTTCAATACCATAGACTTAAGAGACAGAATCCAATTAGGGAAAATCTATTTCTCATGTACAAAACCACAGTTTACCAAATTTGGATTTAAAGTCCCTTCCGGTGTCATCTTAGGTGAAATCTTCTTCTTCTTGGAGCTGCGCTTTTCAGGTGTCGATGATGATGGATGCCACATTCTTGGAATTCACTAAAGGTGTGAGTGATAGAAGGGTTGTAGGGATGAAGAAGGGTTTGAAATGAGAAAGTAGAAGAAACCTCGAGTGAAGAATCGAGTGATACTTCGTTTGTTTTTTCATTTAGGAATACGAAACGTCACAAAACTAAAAATGTGGGATAATAAAAATGTGAAAAGGATAATTACTGTGATATGAGTTTAAATAAAAACATAATGAATCTTTACGGTGAGATCGTATCTGTTCATTATGGGGAGACAGTAAACAAGCTACACGGTGAGATCGTGAATGAACTTCTTAGTGTGCGTTAAGGTTTGAAAGTAAATGTCAGACATTGAGTACAAAATACTGATGGTGAGACTGTAAATGTCAGACAGTAAGTGAGAAACCATAATCATGAAATAGTAAAGTATAACACAGTGAGATATCAAACATTAAGTCCTGAAACAATAACGAGTAAGATATCTATTTTAGATTTATCATGCCTAATTCGTGTTTGATGTAGTCTATCCTCTCAGAATTTAATGGTTTGGAGAATATATCAGCAAGTTTATATTCAGTACCAATGAATTCCAAAGTGATATCACCTTTTTGATAATGATCTATCAAAAAGTGATGTCTTACATCAATGTGATTTGTCCCAGAAAGTGAAATGGATTCTTTGAGATGTTAATATCACTTGTGTTGTCACAATTTATTGGTACATGTCTGAATTGATATCCATAATCTAGTAATGTGTGTTTCATCCAAAACATTTGTGCACAACAACTACCAAAAGCTATGTGTTCAGCTTCTGCAGTAGATAATGAAAAATAATTTTGTTTCTTGCTACACCATGATACTAGTGACTTTCCTAAAAGGTGACATGTTCCAGAGGTGATTTCTTTATCAAATTTACAGCCACTGAAGTCTGCATTAGAATAACTAACTAATTAAAATGATTTTCCTATATGGTAAAATAGTCCTAGATTGGGTGTATGCTTAAGGTATTTGAAAATTCTCTTTACAACATTTAAATGATATTCCTTAGGTTTTTCTTGAAAACAAGCACACATACACACACTAAACATAATGTCAGGACGACTAGAAGATAAGTAAAGTAAACTTCCAATCATTCCTCTATAAGTGGGTTGATCAACAGATTTTCCATCTTCATCAAGATCCAACATACAAGTGGTACTTACGGGAGTGTCACTAATTTTAGTGGTTTCTAATACAAAACATTTTAGAAGATCATTTTTATATTTACTTTTATTTAAAATAATACCATTTTCATTCTGAAAAACTTGAAACCCAAAAAAAAAATTTGATCGCTCCCATTAAACTCATTTCAAATATGTTTTTCATCATCTTATAAAAATAAACAAATAAGGAATTCTTTGAAGATCCAAAAATAATATCATCTACATAGATTTTGATAAATAAAACATCATTAGAAATTCATTTTATTAAAAGGGTAGGGTCTGCCATTCCATTTGTAAAACCTTTGGAAATAAGAAAAATACTAAGCCTGTCATACCAAGCTCTTGGAGCTTGCTTTAAACCATACAAAGCTTTTGATAGTTTAAAAATATGATTTGAAAAATGGGGGTTTATAAATCCATATTGTTGTTAAACAAAGAAATCATCATCTATATACTCACTTAAGAATGCACTTTTAACATCCATTTGATATAGTTTGAAATTTAGATGTGCAGCATAGGCAAGCATGATTATGATGGCTTCATGTCTGGATACTGGTGCAAAGGTCTCCTCATAGTCAATTCCTTCTTGTTGACTATAGCCTTGTGCAACTAGTCTATCCTTGTTTCTAACTATGTTACTAGCTTCATCAACTTTATTTCTAAAAACCCATTTAGTGTCTATGGTAAAAGTGTCCTTAGATATATCTACTAATTTTCAAAATTTATTTCTTTCAAATTGATTCAATTCTTCTTTCATAGCCATCACCCAAAATTCATCATTGATTGCATCATTGATATTTTTAGGTTCAAGCTATGAATGAAAATCTTTATGTTCAACCTAGTTTCTCAGAGAAGCTCTTGTTTGTGTCCCTCTATCTAAATCTCCTACTAAAACATCTAAAGGATGGTTTTTAAGAGTCCTAGTTGGTCTAGAAAAGGTAGGGAAATAAATTTCAGGTTTATTTATAGGTTTGGGCTCAATAGAAACAGGTTCTGGAAAATTTCTAGAATAGGTTGTCTTAACAACAGGTTCACTATTCTTGTCATTAAGGTTTAGAATGGACATATATTCTTCAAGATATTCAAGAGGGGTCTTAGGTTCATGTGGATCAGTTTTATCAAATTTGAAGTGTACATATTATTCCACAGATTTGGTTCTCTTATTGAATACTCTATAGGCCTTACTCGTTGTTGAGTAACCTAGGAAAATTCCTTCATCACATTTGGAAGAAAATTTGTCAAGATTATCTTTAGTATTGAGAATAAAGGCTTTGAAACCAAAATATCTTAAGTGATTAACCTTAGGATTCTTATTGTTCCAAATCTGATAAGGATCCATTTAATAAATTGTTCTAATCAAGACTCTATTGATAATGTAACAAGCTATATTAACAGCTTCAGCCCAAAAGTAGATTGGAAAATCATATTCATGGGGCATTGTCCTTGCAATCTCTTGAAGAGTCCTATTTCTTCTTTCTACTACCCCATTCCGTTGAGGTGTTCTAGGAAGATAGAAGTTGTGACTATATCCACTCTATGAGCAATAATATTTAAACTCTTGATTTTCAAACTCACGGCCATGATCACTTTTCAAGGTCTTGATCCTAATTCAACTAAGGTTTTATACAGACATGGAATATTTAATAAAATAAGAGCAAGATTCAATTTTATGAGCAATAAATTATACCCAAGTGTACCTAGAAAAATATTTTAGAAGAACATAAACATAGTGCTTACCATTTAGGCTTGAAACACTTGATGTTCTAAACAAATCCATGTGAACCAACTCTAGAGGTTGAGAAGTATAAACTTATTTATTTGATTTGAAAGAAACATTGTGTTATTCTCCCTTTTGACAAGGATTACAAACTTTGTTTAGTGGTAATTCCAGTTTAGGTAAGTCTCTAACGAAACCTTTGCTATCCAGTTTTCTAAGTTGGTGTACATTACAGTGTCCTAGCCTTCTGTGCCATAGCCAAGATTCTTTATGAAAAGCATTTAAACAAAGTAACATTTTTTTTATCTAAAGAATTCAAATCTACAGCATACATATTTTCATTTCTTAATTCAGTAAATACCGAATTATTTTTAGAATAAAAAACATTACAAGAATCATTTTTCAAATTGTACATTGAAACCATCTTCACACAACTGAGAAATACTTAGAAGATTGTATTTTATTCCATAAAAAAAATACTTTAGAAATTAAAATTGAATCAGGGTTACCAATCTGGCCTAAGCCGATGATCTTTCCTTTTGAGTTATCCCCAAAGGTGACATGTCCTCCATAATCTTTTATTAATCTCCTAAAGCATGAGTAGTCTCCTGTCATATTCCTTGAACAT
This sequence comes from Viscum album, assembly GCA_963277665.1. Taxonomy (NCBI): domain Eukaryota; kingdom Viridiplantae; phylum Streptophyta; class Magnoliopsida; order Santalales; family Viscaceae; genus Viscum; species Viscum album. The sequence goes on from OY728131.1 coordinate 340,402,704, forward strand.
CCACTATCCAAGTACCATATCTTCTTCCATGATATTTTCAAGAATGTTTCCTACCAAACCGATTTAGATAGAAGATAACTTTGCAACCAAGATTTTCTTGGGTCCAGAAAGGTTAGAAAGAAAAATATTAGGCACTCATATTTGTCTAATGGGTTTCCTATAATTAACAGATTCAAATGATGTTGGAGGATAAACATTGTTTGGTCTATAAAAATTTGAATAGCTAGATGAAGCATAAGAACTGACAGAATTTGAGATAGCAGCATATTGTCCAGATTTTGAAATAAATTTATTTTTGACAAACTGTCTCTGTCCAGGTTGGTATCCTATACCAGTAGTATAATTTAGTGCAAATTGTTTTCCAAGCATTTGAGTTAGAGTGTTCTTTCCATTAGTAAACTTTTCTATGTTGTTTCTAAGTTTCTCATTTGACAATTTAAGTTATGTATTCTTCTATAACAGTTGAGCATTATTTTACTTTTCTATACTAAGATCATATTTAACAGTACTATTCAAGGAATACTGTTTCATCAATGATTTTTATTTATAATTTAGATCATTACAAGTATCTTCTAACATATTAAATTATTAAAATAATTCAGCTTTATATAAATTATTATCATTATTTTAATCACTTCCATTTCTAGAATAATAATTAGTGTGAAAAGGGGAATTAAGTGTTACCTTAGATATTTCAATCATGAAACACATATTGTCATGATTCTTTTCTTTAGTATCAGAAGCTTTAGACCCACTTGAGCTATCTTCCGAATCACTCCATGTTGCCTTCATAGAGTTCTTATATTTTTTGTCCTTATAAGAATATTTCTTCTTAAACATCAATTTTGGATAGTCAGCCTTAACATGTCCTTTCCTTTTACATTTATAACAGACTATCTCATCATTTTTATCAGCTTTCTTTCAATCTCTCTTCCAATTACCTTGTTGGTCATACTTACCCTTATAATTTGATTTTCTGAAAAATTTATTCTTTGAATAGAACTTATTGAATATCCTGGATATATGAGCCATCTCTTCATCACTATCTGAATATGAACCTTCACTTTTTGATCTTTCGACAGGTATGTGAACTTTCTCTTCGTACTTTCTTTTTGAAGTAGTGGATTTAAATTCCACTGACTTCTTCTTAGGTTCATCATCTTCCTATTTGTCTACCTTTATCTCTTCTTCATCCATCATTAACTTACTAATCATCTCCTTGACAGGTAGCTTGCCAATGTAACATGATTCTCATATAGAGTCATAGGTTCATCTCCATCTATCTGGTAGGCATCTTAGTATCCTCGTGATTTTCTCTTTTGTTGGAACATCTTTTCCTAGTGAGCGCATTATATTGACTATCTTATTAAACCTGAGATACATATCAGAAATAGATTCATCAAATTTCTTTTTAAAATTATCATACATTATAGTGTATGTATTTAGTATCATTTCATTTACCTTGGTTGTTCCCTCATGGAAAACGTCCAGAGTATCCCATATTTCATAAGTAGTCTTACAGGTAGATATTCGATTACATTATTCATCTCCTAAAGCACAATACAGGGCATTCATTTCTTTACAATTATTATTGTAATAAGCTTTTTTAGGTTCCTCCAAAGTAGTTCTAACAGTTTCTGGAATCTTATACTGAGTCTCTATAGCAGTCCAGATTTCAAATCCCATACCTTCTAAATGAATTTTCATTTTGATTTTCCATTGGGCATAATTAACACCATTAATGAAAGGTGGCATGTTTTTACCTACACCTTCTAATCTATTATCCACAATAATTAAGTTTAATATATATATATATATAATAAATTTAGAATAAACAGAAATTTTGAGATCATTAAGATACAACTAAAATCATAGTTGAAAATGTTTTACAAACAGAGTGTTTTGAAAAACACTTTATCAACACCTTTGATACCAAATGTTGGTCGTAGTGGATACTAAAGAGAGTGGTGAATTGAGTTCCTATTAAAAATTTCTGTTTAAGAGATTTAAATTGAAATCCCCCAATTAATAAAACAAGTTAAACTATAGTAAATTTATAATGACTGTAAGTGCTCAATTAGTTTCTCAAAGATTGATTATTTCTCAGTTAACTTAATCTGAAGATTAAGCTATCCTTTGAAACTAACTTACTGGTTCACAATAATTACAAACACTTTCTAGTTCAACTATCAGAGTTATTTTTAAAATAGTTTTGAATTTAAATATAATTAGCAGCGGAATATTGAAAATAGTTTATACTAAAGTAAGGTGAAAACAGTGTTAACCAAGATGTTCAGTCTCAAGCTGAGACTTAGTCCTCTCAAAGAATTTATATATAACATTAATCCACACCCTGGATCGGGGTTTACAATAGTACTCAGACTATCTAGGTCCTCTGACCTCTACCATAGTTCTACATGGGAAAGCAGTTACAACAACACATAGGCTGTTCAGGTCCTCAGACCTCTACCATAGTTCTACATTAGATACCCAATGATATAAAGAGTTTGGTGTGAGGATTTCAGTATCCTCAGTTCAGCTTAGGAGTTAGTGTGTGTCCAAATAAACAGAATCACAAACTGCTCATAATGTAATAAAAATTATCACAACATAGTAATAATATTGAGATGAGTTTAGAATGCTATTGTGTGATGTCAACACGGATCTGGACACCTTTGGATGGAAGAAAATGAAGATTTTAGTCCTTCTCTAGAAGTTTTCTATAAAACATAGTGTCGTGGTTTTGTTCCTTCACATCCAGTACAGGTGTTCAGCTTGAACGTGATACTATTCTTTGCAGCAGTTGAACCTCCTCTTTGAACTTCTGTTATTGATGCGTATGAGTGTTCTTCGAGTTCTCCCCATGTTATTCTCTTCATGTATGTGTGTATCTTCTTGTACGAGTCTGGTATGTATCTTATATTCTTCCTTACGTATATGTCTCTGTATGTATCTACAGTAGATCGATATTCCTTTTATTTCTTTTTCTCTGAAAATGGAAATGATTACCTTTTACAGGTACGAGGTACGGTTCCCTAACATGCCAACAACCCACATTAATTAATAGCAGTTGTATTAAAAGCACAAAATATGACCATTAAAAATTTAATTGAAAGGCGAAAAAATAGTTTAAGAAACAATGTCACAGTAAGTCATGGAAATGGTGTCTCCTTCACACAATGTCAAGATTGATCTCAGTGTCTGAGTGTCACATTGTCTTGTTCACAGTGTCTTGTTTCACGGTGTCTTGTTTTCACGGTGTCTACTTCACGTTGACTGTTTCATGGTGTCTTGTTCTCACAGTGTCTTCTTCATGTTGTCTTCTTCACAGTGTCTTTTTCTCACAGTGTCTGGTTCACGATGTCTGCTTCACGGTGTCAGAAATACATAGCCAATGTCAGACTCATGGTGTCTTACACATTTTAAAGTAACTGTGTTCAGACTTAAATAATGATGTTTATAGAAGGGATTAGACTTAAGCATTTGTCAAATAGGATATTATGAGAGTAGATCAAAGATAGTATAAAGTAAGTAAACTGAATATAGAACAATTAAGATCTTGAATGGCTTTTCTTAAATCATGAGAAAACATAAAAATAAATACAGATGATTGGTTATAATTTATAGGAGGTAACTAGGTTGAATAAGATTTTTGATCATTAAAACATGATTAATACATGAGGAGTCCAACAAAAATAATAAATTTAAAAAGAATAAAAATAACTTAATAAACATATATAAGGTTATAAATCAATAAATAATAGATTTAGATTTAATATTTAGAATTTTTTGGGATATATGAAGTGAGTCGAAACTCGAAGTAAGTGTTTCTTTAGAATTCTTCGTTCCTTTCAAGTATTGTTTCTCTATTTCATATCTTGACATTTTCTATCATATAAAATTTATTAAATATATAAATTATTATATTCCCTTCATTATTAATTTAATTATAGTATAATTTTATCCCTTATAGGTTTATAGTCCATTTAGTATTTGTTCATAAGGAGTCTTTCCATCTCTTTCTCATTCTAGATGATATGTTTTCTATCACTCTATATAATTTTATGATCTCGACATTTTTTGCAGATATGTTGGGATCTTTAATAGGTACTCTTTTATGTAATTTTTAGTACTTTTCATCGGGGTTTTACAATGGGGTTTATTGGGTGAAAATTGAGAATTTTTTTAGGGAAAAAGGGTAGTACATTATTGGCGCACAGTTTTCCCAAACCGCAGAATCTTTCCATGAAAACCATGCAACCCCAGACAGAGAGATTTTTCACGAATGGTGCATGGTTTTTCAAACCATACACCCTAAATGGAGAAACTATACACCCCTCGAAATATGTTCTTGGTTAAGGAACATAGTTAGGGGTGAAATTTTCACCCCATCCCAGCAAACCATGCATGAGAATTTAATTAGACTCAAAATTAGTTTAAAATTTTCTTATGCCCCCATTTTACCCCAATTTGACCCTATCTCAACCATAAACTCTCTTTAATTTTTTAGCCCTATGGATAGATTTATTGGTCAGAATGATACAAATATAACACTAGAGGGGGTGAATTGTGACTTTTTGAAAATATCATCTGATTCTAGTTTGTAAATATGTTTTTGATTAATGCAAATATGAATAATTATCTTCTATATTAAAGATATAAAATGGATAAACAAAAATAATGAATACAACAATTTTATAGTGGATTAGAGAAAAATGATATCCTAGTTTACTCCACCAATTCTCTCTATACATTCTTGGTTAATTTTACTAAACAACACTTCATATCACTAGAACTTTAAGTCAATAACTGAGCGTTGGAAGTTGACACCTTTAAAATAATAGCTAAGTAGAGACTTTTAGTTCTTTGACAAGGAACCATAAATCCACATCTTAGTATAAGAAGCTGATACTTAAATCAAAACTGATTTCGAGAAGCTGATACTCTAATAAATTAAAAGATTTTGATTTTTTGATTCGGTTTGATCATCACAATTGAAGAAAAAAATTGACAATAGATTGATCTTCATATTTAGAAATGAAAAATATTCAAGAAAGAATAATTCTAAGGTGATATAGGTGTAAAATGATCTTCAATTTGAGTATCAACAATCGACAACATTATGAGGTAGAAAATGTATGTCTCAAAAGTGTAGCATCTTCATAAAATAAAATATTCAATCACTCGATGTATCATGAATATAAAAGATATTCACATGAGTACAATCATATATGTATATCCCTCTGAGATTCAAAATAGATTATGAAAGAATATATAGATCATATAACATTCTTTGGTATTACAGATCCAAGAAAATTGCCTAATAGAATGTAGATTTTTAAATACAAATAGGTCATATGAAATTCATAAATTCGTTTAATAATAGGAGATAATTCTTCAAATAAATATTATTCTTTGAATTTATCATAAATAGTCATTGAACCATTCATAGGTAATGATTCAAGCAGCTTGAAAAATTTTCAAGGTTGTCGCATGAATCTTAGATTAAATCATGGCCTTAAAACATCATTGATGAATAGTCAGACAAAGGGTTCAACTGCATAGAATAGTGTTCCTTTGCATGTTTTAGGATTCCTTTGCATATATTAGAGTTTATTTTTGTACTGTAGGGTTCCTTTTTATACCATAGTGTCCCTTTGTGTAGCATAGGGTTCCTTTTAATAGTATTGATTAACCATATATTCAATCTATATAATGTAGTGTATGAATAGTGTTCCCATAATACAACGTAGGGTTGACATTTCATATGTTTTTCATCCCTCTAAATGTAGGGGTTCTGATCCATATGGTTAATATCTAGCGCAGGGATTATGATCCCTACATGAACTATTCAGTGTAGCATAGGGATGATGATCAATATGTTCATTCACCAAATGTAGGGTTTAAACAGTGTTTCCATAACACATCCTGTATATATTCATTTCATCAAATATATAAATAAAGTCATGATATATGTTCCTAAAACATACTTAACACACCTTTGTTAGAAAAAAACCATGGTATTTGTTAGCATCAAAATCATCATATATTATAGAGTATTGTTGAGACAATACATGCCCAACAATATCCCCCTTTTGGATGATCACAAAACCCATAAATTAATTTTTCTAAAATATTGGATTTTTAAAAACAAATATGATACAATATTTTTATTTTTCAATATTATTTTGATGAATAAACATAAATACTTATAAATTGAAATAGAACAAAAAATGTTATGTTGTGGTTCTAAAATATTCTCCCCATTTTCATGATATCAAAAAGATTGTTTGAATGAATAAATGATATAAACCACTATGAATATAGAACTAAACAGTAAATGCATGTTATAGTCTATTGTGGAGAAAAATAAGATATATGATATGGTGGTGTAAATTTGAACATGAAAACATAATAATAAAAGTCAAAAATAGTATAAAACTTACACAAATAAAATAAAATAAAATTGAAACATAAATACAGATTAAATGGTTTGAATAATTAAGAGAACATACCATGATCAATAAAATAATTCTTTAAAATTATGTTATTTGATTAGATTGCTGGTCTGTATCATAATCTCTATGTGTAGAAGGTGTAGATTGATGAGGAACTGTTTAAACAACATATTTAATCTCAATTAGCTTCGCTAATGGGTTTTGAAAATGATTATTGAAGGCATCTATCCACTATTGAAGCATCTTCATAGAAAAAATCTCAGTTTTCAAGATTTCCAAAAAATTTACCATAAAAAATCATTCACTATTTCTACAGATTGAATTAAAATAATCAACTTATCTCTAACTTGATGAATGGATAGTCCCAAAAAAGGTTCATTAAAGATCATATAACAAACCAAATATCTTTGATTATCCAAAACAACATTCAAGGGTGTATATTCACACTAAATAGTGTTCAACCTGTTGTTGAATTTAGCCATCACAGCAGTTATATATTCAAATAATCTGATTATTTCATGAAATGATTTCTAAGAGGATGATGAAGCTTAATTACTATCCCTAATTGATTGAAATTATCTTCCAAAAAAATACTTTTTCTCATTAAAGTAAAACATCATTATATATTCATATTTCAATGATCTGAATTATCTACGTAAATATCAGATAAACTACTCAATATCTCCCATATAGATCAAACTTTCTTGAAATTATCCTAATTGATCTTGAAATGTATCAAACTCAGTCATTGGAACTTTTGAACATATGAGTTCTTCAAATTTATTCTTATCAACGTATAATTCTTATCTCATAGTTAGATTTTGATAATTTACTTCATTGAAACATTGAGCCATATCTTCATTATCTCTTTCCAATGAGTCAGAAGACTTGGTGGATTGGGCTCTGGTTTGTCCAATTTCCACCAAAGCCAAACTGGGATCTTCCTCCTCTGTTAATGTAGATACTCCGACATCAATTGAATCATTAGTAACTAAAAAAATATTTATAGGTTCAGCTTGATCATAATTTTGATCAATTTCTCTAGATTGATCATCCCCTCGAGAAACTTCTCCATCATTTATAGTTACTTGACCCTCTTATTTAAAAACTTCTTCTCCCCTATCTTGGCCAACAACCATTGGATCATAAATATTTATTGAAATTCTTTTTATCTGATGAATTAATTCCTTATAAATTCTTGATTCTAATTCTTCATCAGGCCTTGGTATTATAGAACAAGTAATAGGTATCTTCCCACTTGAGCACCATCCATTAACATTTCCTATTCTTCTATGCCAATTGGCCGAAGAAAATTGTAGGAAGCCCTTCATAAAAATTATAGTTTCATGAAATATCAATCATTGAGAATATTTTTTTGGTGACATATCTCACCAAAAGATATGTATCTTATCATCCCCAACCTTAGAAACAATAGTGATAGAATCCATCTGTAGGGGTAAAAACCCATATTTTCATACTTATTACAACAATTATTAAGATAACTTAACAAATATCTACTGAATTTTATATTTAAATTTTTCAAGAACAAAAAAAATACATATCTTGATAAATAACTTTTCTAACTCATCCATCCTTGGCACTGTTCCGGACTGAATAAATTTTGTCAGGACTCTTTAATCATCATTAATATATCTTGTCATCATTTTCTCAAAAGTTATAGATCCAAATAGAGAAAACATGATATCCTATGATTTAAATTTCTCATCTCTTATATTTTTCAGATGAAAATGAAATTTCCCCTCATGGGGATATGCCAAGATATTATCAATTTTAATAGAAGAAATAGAAATCACATCCTGATGAATCTTAGACAGAAATACATCTTCATCAGATCTAAAACTAAAATAATAATTTTCATATAACCCTCTAACTTCTATGTCAAAACCTAAAGGTGTATTTCTATCATAAAAAATGAATTCTAGACCTTGAAATCTTATATTAGATTTTAACAAGATATTCTTTTGATTTAGACAATCAAAATCGATTACCTTTCCATAAAGAATTATCTTATATTTAAACTCACGAATAGGTTTTATTAGACCAAATTATTTGATTCTTCCTGAGGATTCCACTTATGAATGTTTGAGGTTTGAGGTACTAAAGGTCTATGGTTTCAGTAAACTAGAATGATTGAATCTATGTAAAAAAATGATGTGAAAGCGTAGGAAGAGAAGGATAAGATAGAAGGTATTCTTACACTTATAGGGAAGGTACTCATTATTTTTTTTGTAAAGATGAAGAAAAATAAATCTAAATGAAATACTTTTTAATCTAATAAATAAATTAGAAAACACAAAATAAAAATAAATAAAAATAACTAAATATAATTTATAAATTTTACTAAAATAAAAATAATGAGAGAGAGAAATTAAATTAAAAAATATTCATTTAAAATTAAATAACTCTTCCCTCCCCCCCTTAATAAAATAAAAAATTACACTCGGAAGTGCTTTAATAAAAATATTAGCTAATTAATATTCATTATTTAAAAATTATAAAGATATATCTTTTTTAAGAACATGATCTCTAAGAAAATGATGTCTTATATCAATATCCTTAGACCTAGAATGACTTGTAATATTTTTTTGAAATATTAATAGTACTAGTATTATCATATAAGATAGGTATATTATTAAAATTTAGTCCAAATCCTAGTAGAGTGTTTTTCATCCACAATAATTGTTCATAGAAACTGCCAATAGAAACATATTTTACCTCAACTGTTGACAAGGAAACTGTGTATTTTTTCTTACTCGACCGTGATACTAAATATTTTCCTAAAAAGTGATAGGTTCCTGAGGTGTAGTTTTTATCTAATCTAAAACCACCAAAGTCATCATATGAATATGAAATTAAATTAAAATTAGATGTTTTTTGATAAAGAATATATTTAAAAAGAGTTCCTTTTAAATATCTAAAAATTCTTTTTATAGTAGTAAGATGAGATTCTTTTGTATTTTACTGAAATCTAGCACATAAACACAAAAAATCATAATGTATGGTCTACTAGTGGTAACATATAATAAACTAAAAATAATACCGCTATATAACTTATTGTCAACTGATTTTCCAGTTTCATCAAAATCATGTTTTATATTGGTACATATAGGAGTTGTATAAGTCTTACTATTTTCAAGAACAAACATTTTGAATAAATCAATAATATTTTTCAATTTATTTAAAACATATCCACTTTATTTTTGATAAATATGAAATCCTAAAAAGAAATTTAGTTGTCTAATCATACCAATTTCAAATTATTTTTTCATTATTTTTTAAAATCATTACAAAAATTTTTATTTGTCGAACTGAAGATAACATCATCAGCATAAATTTGTACTAACAAAATATTAAAACAAATGGTTTTATTAAAAAATATTGAATCTACTAGTACAATAGTAAATACACTTTTCAAAACAAAATAACATAATATTTCATATAAAGCTCTTGGTGCTTGTATAAGGCAACAAAGAGCATTAATAAGTCTGAAAAAAGAATTTTGTTTATGAGGGTTTTCAAAACTAGGAGGTCATTCAACGTATAAATCATCTATTAAATATCCATTTAAAAATGAATATTTAACATCCATATAATATAATTTAAATTTCATATGAGACACATAAGCTAATAGGATTATAATGGATTCTAATCTAGATACATGTTAAAAGGTTTCATCATAATATATTCCTACTTTTTGGTTATATCCATTAGATACTAATCTATATGTGTTTATAGTTATGATCCCTTGATCATCATGTTTATTTCTAATTATCCATTTGGTTCCTATTACTGGATAATTTGATGGTCTTTATACTAATTCTCAAACTTCATTTCATCTGAATTGGTTTAGTTCTTATTTCATTACTAACATCCAACTCTCACATTCCAAACTTTGTTAAATAGAATTAGGTTCTAACTAGGATAACAAAGAAGAAAATTTAACTAAGTTTCCTACACTTATTCTAGTTATAATTCATATTTATTGGTATCCTATAATATTTTATAAAGGATGATTATTTAGGGTTCTAGACTGTCTCAGTAAGACAATTCCATGTTCCTCTATTTCTTGTTATTTTGAACTGGACTAAATTTTATTTATATCATTTTCAAAACCATATTTAGGGTATTCAAGTCTTATGTTGTCATATGAATCATCAATTTCATCTGTATGATATTTCTCTTTAATTAAATTGTTTGTTTTATCATACTTCACATGAATTGATTCTTCAACAATCCTTGACTTTTTATTAAACACTAAATAGTATTTAGAAGGAGTAGAGTATCCTAAAAATAATCATTCATTTTCTTTTGGATCAAATTTACCGATGTTTTCCTTAGTATTCAAGATATACAGCTTGCATCCTAATACTTTAAAGTACTTTAGTTTAGTTTTTTTTATTATTCCAATGTTCATAGGGCGTCCTTTCAAAAATAAGTATTATTAAAACTCTATTCAAGATATAATAGGTTTTGTTTATAGATTCTTCTCATATGTAGGTAGGAAGATATTATTCATTCATTATAGCCCTTGTAATTTCTTGAATAGTCTTATTTATTATTTAAACAATTACATTTTTTATAATATCTTGGTGTAGACAAAGTGTGTTTAATTCTTAAGGTTGATAAAAAACAATTAAATTCTTGAATCTCAAACTCTCCAACATGATCAGTTCTTAATGAAATTATTTTATATCCTTTATCATCTTGAACAATTTTTCAAAATCTTTTAATGACAGTGAAAACATCACATTTGAGTTCTAGAAAATAAACCCAACTAAATATTGAAAAATCATGAACTAAAACATAAACATATAGTTTAACATCCGTGCTTGCTACTCTAGATTTTCCAAAAAAATCCATTTGGATATGTTTTAAGTGTTTAGATGTAGCAATTCTGTTAATATATTTTAAAGAAGATTTGTGTTGTTTGAAGATTTGGCATACATCACTAAATATACCATTTTCAATCATAAGACTAAGAAAATCAAAAAACTAAATGTTTCTTATATAATTTATATAAAAAAATATTTTAATGTATAACTATTATATTCCAAATCAATGACTCATTTTTCTTAGTAATTAATCATTTATCTTTCTATTTACATAAGTAATTTAAATTTATAGCATAAACATTGTCATTTCTTGATGCTCTAAATTTAAGTAGTTTATCGTTGAAAACAGAGAAATAATTGTTTGAAAAATAAACAAAAAATCCATAATCACAAATTTGATAAATACTTATCAGGTTGTGATTTAATCCTTCCACATACATTTCATTGTTGATTGAGATGGTCTTTGGATCTCCAATAGTTCCAACTCTGACAATATTTCCTTTTGCATTATCAAAAAAGTGACTAGACCTCCATCCATTTGAGCCAATGTATAAAACATTTATGGGTATACATTGATGCATCTAGAATATCCACTATATATATACCATATAACATTTTTTCCAATGTCCTTTTCCCTTCAAAAGTAATTAATCACATATTAGTTTTGGTACCCATATTTTCTTGGATATTACAGTGCCAACGACCAGTGATCTGGGAATCTAGATCTATATTATTTTTCAAAAATTAATATCACTTACTTCAAATATATTATTATAAATAAAATCCTTTTTAATATAACAAATTTTAGGATTTCTCTAGTAATAATTGTTAGTGATATGACCTTTTGTTCCAAAATAATAACATGTAATAATTTTTGAATTGGGAACAAAATTATTTTTGTACATTTTTTATTTTTTACCCTTGATTCCTATTCCAAAACTTTCTCTTTTAATAACATTATTTCCCAGACTCTCATTTAAAACATTTTCTCCTTTAGTAAAAATTAATTGTAGTATTCTTATAAGATTCCACTTCATCTTGTAATTCTTTAATCCTTTTTTCCTGATCAATACAGTTTTTTAGATGAGTTGAATTTTTTAACTAGTTATTAATGTTGTTTTAGTATATTGCCTTGTTCACCTAAAACAACAATGTGAATATTTTTTAATGATTTATTTTTATTTAATAAAGAATCATTTTGCTATTCTAACATTGAAGAATCCAATTTATCTCTTGAGAAACTATTATTATCATAAGAAGAAGAGTAATTGGATTGTACTTCATCTTCATTTTCCTTATACATAAATAATTTATGGGCTTTGAGATTTTGTGTCTCATTTTAAAAATTATATTTTTATGAGATGTTTGAGTCTTCAGATACACTTCGCATAGCATCTATATCTCTTTTCTCCTTATGTTCAAAATTATTTTTCTTCTGATATTTCATATCTATCCTTATTCATTCATATTTTAGTTTTCGGAAATCAGGTCTAATGTGACCCAACATTTTTCATTCATAGCATCTTACTTCACAGGGTTCTCCTTCGTCCTTCTTGAAGAATTTTTGGAAGCATATGTTCATTTTGTATAATTTAATAAATTTTCTGGCTATCTAAGCTAGTTCCATTTCAGAATCTAAGGAGTTTGAATAATTTTATGTTTTGACTTATTGATTTTTTTCAGTTATACTTATGAGATGTCAATTTTAGAGTACCATTTTCTTTTTTTATAACAATATTGTGATATTTAGCTTCATCTTGAATTTTTTCTTCATACCTCATCAATGTTCCAATCAATTCCTTCATTGTCAGATTGTTCATAGTTGATGACTGTCGAATAGCCACAGATATGTCATTTCATTTAGAAGTAAGTACTATTATCACTTTCAGAGCACGATTAGATTGATTTATGGTATCTACCAAGGTAGTAATATTGTTAAAAATTTCTATTAACCTTCCATTCATTTTTATGATGCTTCCACCCTCAAACATTATAAAGGTGTCAAGCTTTAGCTTTGTTGTGGCATATATCATCTTTATGATGTTGTTTGTTCCATCATAAAAAACTACAATATTTTTCCCTATTTCATAGGTAATAGGGAATTGTGATAATAAATTGAATTCATTAGGTCTAAATCCACATATAATAGCATTCATTGCCTTTGAATTGATCCCATATTCATATTCTATTTCAATGGTCCAATTATTTGGTTTTTCAGGAATCGCATGAGGAATAAAGATCTTTTAATCGAATTTGAATCCATGATTCTTCATATAGATAATCATTCCTGATTTTCAGCATCTATAATTTTCTCCATTAAACCATAAAGCATAACCCATAGAAATTCCGTATTTCAGATCCAATATTACCATATTATTTTTATAGAACTTATTCATTAAAACTTTATATGGCTTTATCACAAAATCTCACCTTTGATACCAATTATTATGTTGGAATAATAAACAGATAACACAATAGAGGGGATGAATTGTGTTTTTTAAAATATCAGTAGATTCTAGATTGTAAATTTGTCTGTGATTGATACATATATGAAGTATTCTTTTATATATAAAAGATAATTAAATGATAAATATAAATAATGAACATAAAACTTTTATAGTGGTTTGGGGAACAAACATCCCATAGTTGACTCCACTAACGCTCTCTATATGTGTTTGGTGAATTCCACTAGAAAGTTCCTCTAATCACTAGAACATCAAATCCACAATTGAGTATAATAAATTGACACCATTATAATCAAGGATAAGCAAAGACTTTTGGATATTTATTGGAAACAGATAATCTATATCATTGAACAAGAAGATGATACTTAAATCACAACTGAGAATGAGCAATTGATACTCTAATAAATGAGAAGAGTTAAAAAAATTATTTTGTTTAATCTTAAAAATTATAGTAGTATAAATTAAAATAATATTGATCTTCTTCTTTATAAATTAAAAGTCTTCAGGAAAGAATAATTCTAATGTGATCTTGGTTTCAAATGATCTTCAATTAGAGTAGAAATAGTTAGTATTAGTATGAGGTAGAAAATGTGTATCTACAAAGTGTAGCCTCTTCATAAAATAACAAATTACAACGCTCAATGCAGCGGCACTATAAAAGATATTCACATGAATAGAATCATGTTTTTATATCTCTATGAGTTTCAAAAGATATTTTGAAAGAAAATATAGAGCACACAACTTTCATTGGGTTTCTAGATCCAATAAAAACACCTCATAGAACAAAGACATTGAAATTCAAATAGAGAAGAGGAAAGTCGTAAATTCCTTTAAAAATATTAGAGAATTCCTCCAATGAATATCGTTCTTTGAATTGACCATAAATAGCCTTCAAACCTGTCATGGAGAAGATTTCAATCAGCTAGAGAAACTATCAATACCACTACATGAATCTCGAATTAAATTACATCTTTAAAACTCCGTTCATGAATAGTCAATCATAGGGTTGAAACAAATAGTATGGGGTTTCTTTGCATAACATAGGGTTCCATTGCACAATGTAGGGTTACTTTGAATAGATTAGGGCTCCTTTAATATAAATGATTAACCATACATTCAATCTCCCAAACATAGTGTATGAATAGTGTTTCCAGATTCGACCACTGGGTTGATATTCCATACGTTTTTCATTCCCCTGAACGTAAGGTTTTCTATCCATATGTTTAATATCCAGAATAGAGATGACGATACATACTTGAATTTTTCATCATATCATAGGATGATTATCTATAAATTCATTAACTTCATGTAGTGTTTGAACAGTGTTTCCATAACACATCCTGTAGCTTTTCATTTCATCAAATATTTATTGAAAATCATGATATATATTACTAAAACAAATTTAATGTAACTTTGTAAAAAACAGTATTTTTTATCATCAAAATTATCCTATATTATAGAGTATTGTTGTGATAATAAATTCCCAACATATATTCTATTCCATTTTGACCATTGATCTTCCCTATTTTTATATCGAATTAAAGATTTTCACTTATACATATAAGAGGATATCATCTTGTTTAGTTTTCTTTATCTTTCCCATTCTTATTCCATACATTGAAAGTTTTTATTCCCTGTTTTTGGTTGGATCTAGATATTTTTTTGTTATAGATCAAAGAATTATGGATCTAGATCTAGAATTAGGGGATCTTGTTTTTTCTTCAATCTTGGATTTTCGTTTTTGATCTAGATCTCATGCTAGATCATTATTATATTCAAATTGTGTATTTCTATTGGGATATCACTCATAAATAAATCAAGGTTTTTGGTCCATTATTCAAATTACATAGCCATGATTTCAATTATGTGTATTCAATTATTTAATTTATAGGGTTTTCTTAGAAATTGAATTAAATAATTTGGTGAATTAATTAATTAAGGGATTGTAGAATTGGGGAAAAATAATTAATGATTTAATTATCAGAATACTGAAATTATGGGATTTGGGATATAAGTAAATGTAGAGTTAATTATTGGAATTATTGAATTGATTTAGGTGGAACAATTAATTGATGAATTAATTAGGGTTGTTGAGATAGTGAATTGAACAATTAATTTATGAAGCAATTATGTGATAAAAATATTTACTATTGAATAATTAATAATTAAATTAAAAATGGGATATAGGGATTCTGAATTGATTAATCAGTTATTGGATTAATTAATGGATTTTTTTGATTTTACAATTTATTTAAATTAATTAATTAATTATTGAATTAATTAATTGGGTGATTGATTTTGAAATGATATTAGAAGGGTAATGTTGATTCTCCAAGATTTATGTGATAAACTAATTATTTAATTAATATGAATTTGATGTGGCTGATTAATTATTGAATTAATCCCAAATTGATGTAGCTAATTAATTTTTGAGTTAATTTATGGAAATATGTGTTTATGTAATTATTGAGTTAATTGATGAATTAATTAAATTTATGTTGTGATTCATGTGAACTTTTGATACTTCCATATGTGTAGTAAATGTGTGTGGGACATGTTCTAAGTCCCTAAATACACATATGTGTGTTAAATATGTGTGGGGTAGAGACTAAGGCTCCAACTACCCATAAAGAAGATAAGGTGTGTGAGATAGGGATTGAGGCTCCAAATACCCATATGAGACAATAAATGTGGGATAGGGACTAAGGCTCTAAATACCCTTCTAATATTGTTGTTTGGGATTAGAACATAATATCAAAATAACCATGAGGTTGTTAGACATAGATTTCTAAGCCCATGAGTTGGAATTAGACTATGGTTCCAATTGTAGATTATATGAAATGAGATGATGAATGGTAATAATGAATGTTTGTTTTATGAATTCCATTATGGATAGGTCAGACTCTAGCATGGGCCAAAGTAGGTTTTGAGGTTTATGTGTCCTAGGGAACCTAGGGATTTATTTGGTTAAATAAAGAGTAATAGAATAAATGTAAATTTTTCACTTCATTTCTAGTATTTATTAATTATATAACTATATAAACTATTTGAGTGGATATTGTTGTAGGTGTCATTGGTGGTCACCTATTTATTTCTAATAAAAACCTACTCGAACTTCTCGATCATTAACCAATTAGATTTCATGGTTTCAGGATAGTATAAGGGCAAAGCTCACGTGTTACATGGTTAATAGGGATAGATCATGGATGAGGGAACTATATGAGGTTTGGGTCCCACTATGGAGTTGTCAATACCTTTACTTTTTGGTTTTCATTTTAGAACATGGCACATAGTTTGACATGACAAATTTATTGTTTAGTTTTGAGAGTAAATTTTCAGGTTTGGTTATCATGAGATATTGGTATTTTTTTTGTTATGTCATATCTTATGGTTATTTTTATTATTTTCATGGGTGTATTACTCTGATTAAAAGAGGGTATAGTCTCCCTATGATTGATATTAGATCTTTCCTACTACTCGGTAGCCTGTGACATGAAGGGGGTGTGCTTGAGGTCATGTGACCAACCAGCTCAGGGCACTGACCTGTAGCACCCATGTTAGGACATTACAAAGTGGTATCAAAGGAATTTTATTTTCTTTTCTTTTTTCTTCTTATTTGGGAAAGGTAGAAAGGTTACTATGAAACGTTAGGCCTTTGTTATGATGTCATTAATGAGGGTCGTTAACCAATATATAGGGTAATCCAGAGTACTCATGGTGGGATTGATGTTAATTTTGTTTGTTGTTACAGTAGCCTATTATTTCACCTTGGGTGACACACTTATTGTGTGATGTGATTATTATATCAAAATGTATTTATGAATTGGCCCACGGACCAGTATGGAATTAGATATCCATTTTCATGCATCATTTTTAGTACTAAAGATTATTATGAAATGCATCATTTTAGGCAAGTTTGAGAAAATTGGTTATGGGTAAGTTATTGAACGTAATCTGTTTTCCTTTCTTGTGAAATTGAAATGAAAAATGTGCCTAATAAGAAATTGAGAAATATTGTTTAATGATACAATATGATAATAAATGGATGTCTAAATGAGAAAAAGGAATAATGATAATGTGTTTACCCTTGTTAACTAGGACCTATGTGTATGATGGTTAAGTGTGGTGATAGCGCGTTTGTTTTGACCATGTGGTGAGAATTTGGGGAAATTAATTATTGTAGAATATTTTGTTTCCTGTAAATGTGTTAACCTATATAATGTTCTTGTGTTTGGAATTGTAGAGATATTCCTTCAAGATAATGTTTGTTGAGAGGATGACAAGAGGTTATGGGTAGAGATCATCTAACAGTAATGGAACCTACGACCCCGATAGTGTCGGGTGAGGTAGTAGGAGATTAGTTACATGAGAATTTTCTCTATTCATGTATAATATAGATAGATACCCAGGGAAGTTTGAGAAAATCATTTCTATTTTAATGAGGGAGTTTCAGGTACATCACCCTCGAACATTTACTATAGATAGGGGCCTATGAGAGTTGAGTTCTAGATTGATTCTATACAGAAAATGATTGACCACTTAGAGACATCCGATGATAATGGGGTCAAGTTGGATACTTATATTCTAAAATTATCAATGAAGAGGTGGTGGTATGTTTAGGCATAGATTAGATAGGTTGATGGTATGATATAGAATAACATATTAGGGAAAATCTTGGAGCACTTATATCTAATGATGCTAAGGTAGGAGTGAGAAGTTGATTTCATGCTATTGTCTTAAGGGAGTATGTCTATGATGGACTATGATGGAAATTTTTTTGACCTACCGTTATTTTAGACAGCATTGGTCTGGGGATGAGATATATACGGTGAGATGATTTCATAATGGGGTTAAATGTGAGGTTAAGACCCAAGTTAACCACTTTAAGTTAAAGAAGTTTGTTGAGGTGGTGGATCCAGCTGTCATAGATGAGGGGAACCTGATGGAGGCTTCCAGTGTTGGAATTTTGGTTTATGATGGATTATCATGTTGTATGTCTTCCAAGATAAGGAAGAGTCCTTAGGAGAATGTTAGTTAGGTAAGTGGAATGTTGAGTGTCTAGACAGAGTGATCAGTTACTCAAGACCTTACCCTAGTGCTTTTCCACTAGTGCAGTAGGTCAGGACACTTTCTTAAACATTGTACATGGACACCAGAAGAGTGTTGTGTTTATGGAAAGACGGGAAGTCTATAAATGTTCTATAGGAACCCATGATAGTCATGTAGCGATGGGGAAGCTGGATATAACCAAAGTGTTGGAAGAGGATCTTCTTCACCATATTAGTATGGAAACTAGAGTTCTACTTGATCATGCAATATAGTTAGTGGATGTGGTGATTCTAGGAACAATCACCTGCAGTATTAGAGTATTTTATTATAGGGGAATAATACAACATCACAGGGAATAGGGGAATTATAGTAACTTTCCATTCAAACTAAGTGGATATCAAGGATAGACTGAAGATAATGAGATGTACTATTCTTGCAGAATCTACATTAACTTGTGCCTTATTTGATTCTGGTTCCTCTAATTCCATTATTTCTTCACAAATTCTTAATGGTTTGAGTCTATATGGGGATTTCATGAGTGGAATTATGATGATAGATACACCATTGGGAGTAAATTTGACCGATATTATCATGAACCAGCCCCAGTCGACCCTAAACCGGTAACCCAGGCCTGCCCGCGACAAGTCCCGAGAGGCGTTCCCGATCCTCCCGGGATGGCAACAAGCACCAAGGGCATCAATAGAGTATACAAGGGAATGATTTCTCCCATACAGAATTAATCAAACAAACATAGGAAATAAACAGACAACCAAGAATGAATTTACATAAAAATTGAAGTAAACATTATTTGTACTTGAAACTAAAAGTAGAACAAAACCAACAACTCAACTGAACAATCCCGATGAACAAATAACTCCATGTGACACTTCTGGTCACTCTCCAACACAATGATCAAATGTTGCCCAAGGCGATCGAACTCAAGCTAAAACCTGCACAAGGGCTAAAAAAAGAAGAAGACTATAGGCGTGAGTGTTAAAACTCAGTAGGTTAGCCCGATATTCTATTACCAATGAACTTCCTATAAAATAAAATAAACATCAATTTCATGTTTTAAATACAACATATAAAAGTATTTTTTTCAAATGATGTTCCATGCTATAATAGTTATCAGAAAAAAACTTTCATGTTTTATAAACCAAAAATTCAAGTAACAATTTTTAAAAGAGGTGAAACTTCAAAATGAAAATTGTTTTAATGAGGTCTGCTTTAAAGAATTTTAACTTGTAAAAAAATCACACACACTACTAAAATTACCAACCAAACACACCGTATGCTGACGGTGACTAAAAAAATCCAATTAGCACAAGTCATAGGAACACCCCTAGGTACCAGTCAGTTGTGAGCCCCAGGTACCTCGTATCTCGGTGAAAGTAACCATAATAAATATCTATTCTCATACATCAGACACTATAAGGGAACATAACCATAACCTAGTGGTCCCCAATCATCATCATCATCATAGTTTAGTTATTGTTGTCATCGTCAAACTTACTACGTGAAACAGGGGCCAAACCCCACAGAATAACTAGCATACTAGTACAGGTCCACCCACCTAGATACCCGGGATTCCCTTTAGTGCTCAATCAAGTTACACATATTATCAAATACACATTTCACATCCAAATTCTATTCCCAAACCATAAAAATACAAAAATTCCATAAACTTTCTTCACATTTCGTAAACGAATCAACAAACCACTAAATATTTTCGTAAAACAATTGCATGAAGTGTATTGAGGCTTTGCACATAAAACTCATTCAAAAACACTCTTTCAATTATAAACAAACATAAAAACCATACAAAATCCTATTAGGCATCCCTAAAAAAATTTAATAAAATCATTTCATGGATCATAAAACAATCCCAATTGCACAACTTGGTATATATATGTAATACACTCCTTCATTTTTAGGAAATTCTAAATGGACCTTTAAACATTTTCTCAAAACTAACATTTGAAAAAGTTATGCATTTCAATTTTATTAAGGAGGTGTGTAAACACCATTTAGAGAATAAAACAACATTCATAAATCCCTTAAAACACATAGGTGACATATTCAAAACACCAAAAATTTTATATGAATGTGAAACGTTCCATTTTTCGGAAACTCGGGCCAAAACATGTTGTAAAAAAATACCAATTGTTTGTAAAAAAAATCCAAATTTTAAATCCATAAAAGGATCCCAAAATAATTTTCTTACATGCTGAGAATATATTTAAAAATCCAAACAAATTATTTTAAATTGCACTAGACATGTAAAAGCCAACCGGGCAATTTACCGAACACATGGCATGCACTCTTTAACAAAACAACTTATGTTAAGCACTTAAAAAGGGATAAAACACCACTTTCATGCCTTAATGTTAATAAAGCTACTGAGATATATTTAAAATACCATAAACCTAGAGCGAAATCTCATGGAATAATTTATTCAATATGAGGAGTGCACATTTATACCAAAACAACTATATTTTCAACAAAATAAGTCATAAAACATAATTTGAATGCAAAACCTTTAGAAACAAAGTTTCACAGAAGAAAATATCATGTAAATAAGGAAATAATAGGATTAAAATGATGAAACATAAATGATGAAGGTTTGTGCAAGGGGTATCCTACCTCAAAACCTTGGCGTAATGGAAACACACACCCGAAATCACCCGTCACGGGTTTATAAACCCTAAAACTATGAAGATCAGACCAAAATGAATATAAACTCCATAAAAAACCATGGTATAACCGAACCCTAGGTCGATCATGACTAGGGGAGATTACAAATCCATGAAATAATGAAAGGAGGAAGAAGAGAGAGGATAAAGGAGATAGAAGCTCACCTTTTCAACAAGAAACGTTTTTGAATTCCATTAGATCTTTACCCCCAGAGAAAAGGGAATGATATGAAAAATCATTCAGAGTATCTTAAGGTCTTGAAGAACCAGTTAAAGAATATTTTTTTTGAAAAATAGAAAGAATTGAATGAGTTATGTATTAAACGATTTACTTTATCAATTCTGGGCGATTTGAGGTATCCTGAGAACTTTCGCCCTAATCTGCGACCCATATGAGCTCTAGAGAGGGTAAATAGATTCTAAGGGTGAGTATAGGGTTATTTTATTCTAAGGGGATTTGGAATCACCAAAAAATATTAAATATTTAATTAGATATAAAAGAATCAAATAATTTTTTAACAGGAAATCAGCCCATGTGCTGGCCCAATACCTAAATAAGTAACCCCAATTCCCCATGCTTATGAATTTATATGGGGTAGAAAAGGCTATGGAAGTTTTAATATGTAAGTATAGGACAAGTGGGAAGTTTAATGGGTGAAAAATGATGAAATAATAAAGATTTATAAAAGAAACAAATTCGGTTTTTAAAACTGGAAATGGGCTCACAGTTGGCCCAAATCATGAAGTAAACACCCTTTCTTCAAAAACTCCTAAACAAGAAATGGGGATCCCAAATTAGGGTGGTTAGACATATATAAAACATCAAAACTCAAGATTCATCTCACCAAATACCCATGAAAAGGATTGGGATTTCCAAAGGACCGGATCAATACAAAGACAAAATAATAAACCGGGTGTGACAATTCTCCTCGCCATAACACTTTCCAGCTGAAAAAAATCTACACCAAAGGATTCATTAACAACATAATCCAGCCTATAAAGATAAGGAAATATCAATCACCCACAATACAACTTAATAATCTTGCCGAAACAAAACACAACTCACAACCACATCCGGAGAATCAACAAAAAGATGAAGCCACCACCTCCACAACCAAGCCAAGAACCCGATTGTTGGGCCTTCTACCAATGAACCCAACCATCACCCAAACCAAAGAGAACTCACAAAAACCAAATATTCCATGGGATTCCAGAATGGAATCCCCACCATTATGAAACAACTAGCACTAGAATAGTTCTTAAGATGAAAATCCAGGAGACCCATGGTGGGTCTCCCCGCCATTAGAAACCAACTAGCAACGAACAGACAAGAATTCAACTTGAGCTAGAATTGGGCCTCACTCACACAAGACCAAAAAAACACTCCTAAAAACCTACTATTCCAAGTTAATAGGGTTACAACATGAACATATAAACCACCCACCCCTGAACAGAGGGGACAAGAACTTGGCCAACACATTCATCACAGATCTGGACCCCCACCACTCGGGGATGAGAGGGATGGGGAACCAATAATTTGGCCACTGAAACCACAAAACAAACAAAGAAACTACCCATAACTCTCCACATATGAATAGGTAACACCAAGACTACACCTGTTTTTTACAAGCGGTCCACACAGGGATATTGATTGAAAACCCACATCCATGAAGGAATAACCATAGACATTGTGTGAGGGGTAAGTCCACCACGCTTGTTGCGACAAAGGTAAATTAAAAGAAATGAGGAACCAAAACATTGACATAGAAACTAACTTACCAAAAAAGATGTGGAATGATCCAAATCGATCACTCCACACCTCTGGTGATTTCCTGACTGCGTGAAAAGCTTCACTCCGAGGCATGTGGCTGGAGCCCTGATTCTTGAAGCATCTACTGCACCGTAGTCAGGTGATAAGAATCACACTACTCAAAAAAACTCCATTTCTCACCAAACAAAAACATTTATCTAAATAGGAACTCATAGATATATATCAAAATTCTGTCTCACTCCGAACAAGGGGCAGAATGGAAAAGGAATACGATGAAACAAATCAATATCACCGAACACAACCGCTCTCTCCACAAGAATTGTCACAACCTAGAAGCACTTTTAATAGATCCCAATTAGATCTCTAGTCCAACAAACAGGTTGAGGAATCATCAAAAGAGGTGTATTTAACATTTTAAATGAATCCTTAGGTTGATCAGTATGAAATATTTCCAACAGAGAACTATCCATGGCCACATCACAACATCAAACACATCTTTAACAACCCAATGAAAATTACTCCAAAAACGAGCCACCAACAAGATCTCATCTCAAGATACAACAAGAGTATGAATTCTAGATCACAGGGAAGATTAATAAATAAAAAACTCTTCTAAGACATAGAAAATAAAACTAGCCACATAAACATTGGTTTATAAAAAAAGGCCAAAAATTTTCAACTCAAAACACTTTTTAAAAACAAACTAACTTGGTGGGTTTCCACATTCACCAACGGTGTTTCATCAAGTCTCACCCACATGCACATTTCTATGCCACCCCAGGCACCCAACCACCAATCCATATAGTCCATCCTTCCAGATATCAATAAAACCTTTCATGTGAGCACACATGAAAGCACCAAAGGCTAAAACAAAACAACATCATTCCAAAAATCATTTACCTTCAAAAGGAACACCAACCACCAAGTCAAAAACCCTTTTTATACTTCACAAAAAAACCACAATTCATTAAGAACCATTGGCTTAAAAACCTACTCCCTTTCATTTTTCACAACTTTTAAAGTAACCAAGCCACTCCAAACAACCCCTTCCCGGTTTTTTTAAAATTCAGCAAGGTATATTTTCATAATCCGAGTTCCATTAAGACCAATACCCTTTCTAGGAAAACACCAACCGATCAAATCCAATTTCCAAAACTAATTTATCCGATTAAAAAACTTTCTAACATCCGAAAATACCCCATTCAAAAAAAAGATCCAGAATCACCTTAAAATGATTCACAATTTCAAAACATTTTATTTCAACAAATCACTAGTTTAGATTATGGATAATCCAATCCCATTAAATCATTTCCACTTCCCTCTATTTTTTTCACAAAAACACAACCTTCCGAAACCATTCTTATATTTAATTTTTTGAAAATCCCCTTTTTCACTTTTCAAAATCTAATCCTTCCTTTAAAACCCATTTCCACAATTCTCACACAATGATTTTAAAAACAAAAATTCAGAATTCAAGAAATGTTCAATAGACCCCAAAAAAGGGAACTAGTGTCGGTGGGTGACTTCACTATATGGTTGGAAAACATATTTCAAACACAACAACAACACAAAGAGACATATTATGACCATTCCCCAGCTCCACATGGCTTGCCAGGCCTAGCAAGCTCACGAAGGCCATTAGTCAGACTCCCCTTGTCGTAACCCAACACCAAACAATCAACAAGAACAAATGACACTAATAAAACCAGACATCCCATGGAAACATGAGGATTAGAATGATAAAGATTTTGCAATGATTTTCTTGAACTTACCCCTTAGGTCCCAAAAATCCTACTCCATCTAACTTGACATCCCCAAAATAACAAGGGCACTCTAAAAAGAAAGGTCTGCTAAGAGCCGACCTCCACTGATACCATTTTGTCACGAACCAGCCCGTGTCGACCCTAAACCGGTCACCCAGGCCAGCCCCCGACAAGTCCTGAGAGGTGTTCCCGATCCTCCCGGGATGGAGACAAGCACCAAGGGCATCAATAGAGTACACAGGGTAACGATTTCACCCATACATAAACAATAAAAAAATAGCTGAAATAAACAGACAACCCAAAATGAATTTATATAAAAATCGAAGTAAACATTATTTGTACAAGAAACTAAATGTAGAACAAAACCACCAACTCAAATGAACAATCCAGATGACCAAATAACTCCATGTGACACTTCTGGTCACCCTCCAACACAATGATCAAACATCGCCCAAGGTGATCGAACTCAATCTGAAACCTGCACAAGGGATAAAGAAAGAAGAAGACTATAGGTGTGAGTATTAAAACTCAGTAGGTTAGCCCGATATTCTATTCACAATGCACTTCATTTAAAATAAATGAAACATATATTTCATGTTTTGAATACAAGATATAAAATTATGTTTTTCAAATGATGTTCCATGCTATAATAGTTATCATAAAAAAAACTTTCATGTTTTATAAACCAAAAATGCAAGTAACAAGTTTTCAAAGAGGTGCAACTTCAAAATAAAAAATTGTTTTAATGAGGGCTACTTTAAAGAATTTTATCTTGTAAATAAATCACACACAATACTGAAATTACCATCCAAACTCACTGTATACCGACGGTGGCTACAAAATATCCAATGAGCACAAGTCATGGGAACACCCCTAGGTACTAGTCAGTTGTGAGCCCCAGGTACCTCATATCTCGGTGAAAGTAACCATAATAAATATCTATTCTCATGGATGAGCCACTAGTAGGGATCATACCCATAACCTAGTGGTCCCCAATCATCATCATCATCATAGTTTAGTTAGTGTTGTCATCGTCAAACTTTCTACGTGAAACAGGGGCCAAACCCCACAGAATCACTAGCATACTAGTACAGGTCTGCCCACCTAGATACCCGGGATTCCCTTTAGTGCTCAATCAAGTTACGCATATTATCAAATACACATTCCACATACAAATTCCATTCCCAAAACATAAAAACACAAACATACCATAAACTTTCTTCACATTTCTTACGCGAATCAGTAAACTACTAAATAATTTTGTAAAATATCTTCATGAAGTGTATTGAGGCTTTGCACATAAAAATCATTCAAAAACACTCTTTCAATTATAAACACACATCAAAACCATACCAAATCATATTTGGAAGCCCTAAAAACATTTAATAAAATCATTT
Organism: Viscum album; assembly: GCA_963277665.1. Lineage (NCBI taxonomy): Eukaryota > Viridiplantae > Streptophyta > Magnoliopsida > Santalales > Viscaceae > Viscum > Viscum album. The sequence goes on from OY728131.1 coordinate 340,429,153, forward strand.
CATGGATCATAAAACAATCCCAATTGCACAACTTGGTATATACAAGTAATACACTCCTTTATTTTTAGGAAATGCCAAACGGGCCTTTAAACATTTTCTAAAAACTAACGTTTGACGAAGTTATGAATTTAAATTTTATTAAGGAGGTTTGTAAACACCATTTACAGAGTAAAACCACATTCATAAATCCCTTAAAACACTTAGGTGACATATTCAAAACACAAACATTTTTATATAAATGTGAAACGGGCCATTTTTTGAAAACTCGGGCCAAAACATTTTGTAAACAAAAAAACAATTGTTTGTAAAAAAATCCAAATTTTAAAGCCATTAAAGGATCCAAAAATAATTTTCTTACATGCTGAAAATATATTTAAAAATCCAAACAAATTATTTTAAATTTCTCTAGACACATAAAAGCCAACCGGGCAATTTACCGAAAACATGGCATGCACTCTTTAACAAAACAACTTATGTTAAGCACTTAAAAATGGATAAAACACCACTTTCATGCCATAATGTTAATAAAGCTACTGAGACATATTAAAAATACCATAAACCTAGTGTGAAAGCTCGTGAAATAATTTATCAAACAAGAGGAGTGCACATTTATACCAAAACAACTATATTTTTAACAAAATAATTGATAAAACATAATTTGAAAACAAAACCTTTAGAACCAATGTTTCACATCAGAAAATATCATGTAAATAACAATATTATATAATTAAAATTATGAAACATTAATGATAAAGGTTTGGGAATGGGGTATCCTACCTCAAAACCTTGGCGTAATGGAAATGCACACCTGAAATCACCTGGCGCGGCTTTATAAACACTAAAACTATAAATACCAGACCTAAATGAATATAAAGTCCATAAAAAACCATGGTATAATAGAACCCTATGTCTATCCTGACTAGGGGTGATTATAAAACCAAGCAATAGCGAAAGGAGGAAGAAGATAGAGGATAAAGGAGAGGGAATCTCACCTTTTCCACAAAAAAACTTTTCGTATTCCATTATATCTGCAGTCCTATAGAAAAGGGAATGGTATGAAACATCATTTAGAGTCTCTTAAGGTCTTTAAGAACCAGGTAAAGAATATTTTTTTGAAAAATACCACGAATTGAATGAGTTATGTATAAAACGATTTACCTTATCAATTCTGGGAGATTTGAGGTATTCTGAGAACTTTCTCCCTAATCCGAGACCCATATGAGCTCCAAAGAGGGAAAATCGATTCTGAGGGTGAGTATAGGGTTCTTGGCTTCGAGGGGGAGGTGGAATCTACAAAAAATAGTAAATATTTAATTAGATTTAAAAGACAATAATATTTTTTTTAAAACAGGAAATGGGCCAATGGGCTAGCACGATACCTAAATAAGTAACCCCAATTCCTCATGATTATAAATTTCTATGGGGTAAAAAAGGCTATGGAAGTTTTAATATGTCAGTATAGGACAAGTGGGAAGTTTAATGGGTGAAAAATGATGAAAAAATAAGATTTATAAAAGAAAAAAATTCGGTTTTTAAAATTGGAAATGGGCTCACGGTTGGCCCAAATCATGAAGTAACCACCCTTACTATTGAGGTCATGTATGGAGCTGATCTAGTTTCTTTTCCACCATACATAATTGTACCAATATATCATCAAGAGATCAAGACTAAAATGGAGGATTTAGAGGATAAATGGATTATCCTACTGAGTACATCACCTTGGGGTTCCCGATTGTTTTTTATAAGAAGATTGTTGGGACTCTACACTTGTGTGTTGAATACCAAAAGTTGATCTAAATGATATTGAAGAACCAGTATCCTCTTCTATGTATTGAAGATCTATTTGACCAGTTTAGGGGATCATGCTTATTTTCAAAGGTTGAATTGAGATCAGGGTATCATCAGTTGAGATTCTAACCTTCTGATATACCAATGAATAATTTTAGAAGCATTTCTGGCCTATATGAGTTTTCTATAACATCATTTGGGTTGATGAATGAAACAATAGTGTTTATGGTCTTAATGAATGAAATCTTACATCTATACCTAGATCAATTTGTGTTAGCATTTTTTATGAAATTTTGGTGAGCTCTAAGACTCGTGATGATCATTCCCAACATCTTAAAATCATCTTGAGTACATTAAGATATCATCATCTATACTCTAGGATATCAAAGTTCCATATTTTGGATAGATTAGGTACACATATTAGGTTACATCATCTTAGATAAAGGTGTGACTATGGTCCCAAAGAATGTTCAGGAAGTGGCTTCTTGAGATAATCCCAAGAATGTTTTTGATATCTATAGGTTTTTGAGGATAGATTGATATTATACATTGTTCATCCTGGAATTTTCCTATTTGGAAGCAGCACTTTTGGGCTTGACCAAGAATTGGTTAATGTTTGAATGATTGGAAGCATGTGAAAATTTATTTTAGGAACTAAATCATTGTTTGAAATTGTCACCAATTTTGTTCCTACCTAAGACAAGTGATGAGTATACAATATATTGTGACACTTCTAGGATAAAATGTGAATAAGTTTTGATACAAGAAGACTGAGTTGTGACATATGGGTCTTGGAAATTAAGTCCATATGAATTGAACTACCCTATGCATGACCTCAAGTTAGCTTTAGTGGTTTATTTTTTGAAGAGTTGGGATCATTATATGTTGAGAAAAAGTTTAATATGTATTCAGATGACAATATCTTGAAGTATATAATTTTATAGTAAGATTTAAGTCCCCAACAGAAAATGTGGGTAGAGTATATGAAGTCATTTTATTTTTTAACTAACATATACACTCGAAAAGGGAAAAAATTTTGTTGACTCTTTGAGAAGGAAAAATTAGACTCATGTAGTTTATGAGTCTAGTGATGAGTGGAATATGATGAATCTACTAGCTGAGATGCATGTTTATATTTAAGAGAGCTAGGATAAGATGAATCTCATATTAGTTTTAGTGGAGTTTACACTTTTAAGACAGATCAAGAACAGACGGTATGAGGATCTTGAGTGTTTTACTTTGGGGGGAATCTGTGAATGTGGGGGGTCACCTTACGATTGAATCATATATGAGGATGAGATCATATATTTCAGGATTCAGGTTTTTATTCCTTTACATATTTTGTAGGAGTTAACGTAGAAATATCATGTCTCTAAGTGGGAAGTATTTCTTGGTGTGACCAAAATGGACCATGAATGATGATGATAGTTTTGATGGCTGGGCATGAAAAAGGATATCTCTAGTTTTGTGACACGATGGTACCCTTTTTAGCAAGTGAAGGTCACGTATCAATGACCTAGTGGTTTAATACAACTGTTTCACATTCTATAATGGAAGTATTATGACGTGACTATGGATTTTGTGTTGGGTGTATCAAGGAAACTTTAGAAGAATGATGTTATTTTTGTGGTTGTAGAAATTTTGACAAAGGTAGAACGTCTCTAATTAGTGTGGGAGAATTTATAAATGGAGTAGTTGGGGGAACTATAATTTCGCAAGATATCCCGTATAAATGGGGGCCACAGACTATTTTCTTAGACCATGACTCATTCTTTAAGTCACGCTCCAAGTAGGGATTACAAAAGACGTTTGGTGAGAAGGTATTACTATGTATAGAACTTCCCCCATAGACAGATGGGAAATCCAAACATACTAGTTAGGTTCTTAAGGATATGTTGTGAGTATGTGTACATGAATTAAGTGGGTATGGGCAGAAGCAGCTAGCTTTGGTGGAGTTCACCTATAACAATAGTTATTATTATAAGAAATAGATGTAACCATATGAGGCACTTTATGGTTGTCCATTTGGATCACCTCTATAATGGATCGAGGTAGGTGAGTCAGAGTTGCTAGAACTGATTCTCATGTAGGAGACCTCAGAGTTGGTTCAGTTGATTCAGAAGCAGATGGCTACAACTTAGAGTAGACAAAAGTCATATTTAGATATTCTATAATGACTGCTAGAGTTTACAGAGGGTGATCATGTATTCCTTCAAGTGTCACCTAGATTGGTCCACTGTAGGATATGAAGGCATGACAAGTTTGCTCCCAAGTATGTTGGAACATTTGAGATCGTGGAGATAATTGTCCAGGTGGTGTACTGATTGGATCTCCCAAAGAGATACAGTGTTATTCATGATGTTTTCCATGGGTCAAAAGTTCGGTAGTATCACCTGAACCCTTCTCATGTGATCGATGTGGATGATGATGAGGTTGAGATAGATACATCCTTTTAGGATCATCTGATACGTGTGTTGGATCGCAATGAAAATTTGTTGAGAGGAAAAACAGTGATGATAATTCCTGTATTGTGGAAACATGGATGTGTGCATGACGAAAATTGAGATAGAGATGTAGATATAAGGGCTCAGTGGGCCGCTCTATTTTACCCAAAATCATAGAGGTTATTGGGATTATAGCTCGAGGATGATTTGTTATAATGTTGGGATATTGTAAGATCCCAACCAATTTTGTAGATGCGTTGGAATCATTAACAAAAACTCATGTCACTAACTAACCCGAGTCGACCCTGAAACAGTCACTCGATAAGATCCACGAGATGGCCCGAAGGGCGTTATGGATCCCCACTGACCGATAACTAGTGTTGATCAACAATAGAGATAAAAAAAAGTGAATTATTTTTCTTAATAATAAATAAATAAATTATCATTAAAATTTTGAACCAAGAAGATAAATATGTAAACAAAACTGAACTGGACATATTTTATACAATAATTTGAAAATACAACAAAACTACACAATAAAACTAAGCTACAACAAATGACCACACATTACCATGTGACCCCAAGGGCCATTTTCTAATACCAAGACAAACCATAAAAAAAGTGATTGAAGTCATGTTGAGAACTAAATCAAAGCCTAAGAACAAGAATGAACTATAGATTTGAGTATTAAAACTCATTAGGCATGCTCAAATAATCTATTCCCAATTCATTTCCATGAAAATAAAAGAAAAAACAACATCATGTTTGAAATAAAATATATAAAGTAATAATTTCCACACATTGTACTTGAAAACAAAACATGGTCCATTGCCCAATTGCATTCTAAAATCATGTTCATATCCATTAGTCATACATTAACATTTTCAAAGGGAAAATTATTCTTTCATTTCAAAATGGAAGAAGAGAGTATAAAATAATTTTCATTAAAAATATTTTTCATAAATTTTTTGAATCAAACTAATCACGTTCCAAAAAAGACACCAAGCATGAGATCACTATTATAATATCATAACAAGGGAAATTGAAATTAACAAACAAGAGTAACCAAGAATCATGATCATCATTGTAAAAAGATAAGTACAAATAAACATGGGAGAACATAGGAGGTAGTGAATTATCCAGAACATACTAATACATGAGACCCATACCCGGAAGCGAGCCTTACATGACGAAGATTAAAGTTACCAAAATACTCCTGACCATCCTAACTCATGACAAACTTAGGGGAAAATCCCACAATAATAAACCCTATATAAACACCTACTGTGGGCCACCATCTGGTCTATAATTTATCTATTGTATCAATCATTCTCAGAAAATTCTCTAACTATGCTAGGTTCCCATGTCTCGTGTACAAAGGGGGTGATACAACTGATTCCAATCAAGAATCAAATAACATGAATATATATATATATATATATTAATAATTCAACACCAGCCCTCACCCCGAGTAACCCCAAGGATGAATTCACATTCTATAAGACAAAAGAACACAAGGAGTCTGTACCAAGGAACTCCAATTATCATAATGGATCATAAGGATTCCTCAATGAGGAAATTCTTTACATTAAACATAATAAATTCACTTGAATCATCCAATAGAGGTTTTCATAGTAAACAATTTCATCATTTTCACAATGTTTCCAAATGGTACTTTAAGCATTTTCCACAAAACCATCAATTTAAAGGAACTAACTCTACCTTTCACAAAGGGTGCAAGCACCCCATTTTCCACTTCAAAAACAATTATAATTTTTATAAAAAAATCACATCACACTATCTATCCAAGACCATTTTATAAAAATTCCATGTTGGCCAATGTTCATCATCACATCCCAAACCACAATTAAAGACAATTACACATTTCATTTAAAATTAGAACTACCTTTAAACAAAATTTTTGGAACCCAAATAATCTGTAATCATGTAAAAAATACATTAACTATGGCCTTAACATGCTTTATATTTCACGAAACACATGAATAATCTAGCCAATAATTTAATCGAACACTTGGTGTCAAACATTTAACATAACAATTCTATTTAACACTAAACAAGGGATAAATCTCCTCGTTGAACACAAAATAATTTTGTAGAGGATAAAAATCCTGACTTAATAATAAAAGAATGTGAGAGGGCATGAAATCAATGAATCTTAAATTAAAAAAAGGAATGTTCATGGGAAACCTACCTCAAATCCATGGTGCACCAACAATGCAAGCTTGAAATCAGTCCACGAGGGTTCCAAATCCATAGATCTATGAATAAGAACTCTAAAAAATAAATATCCCCAATTCACACCACCCTACATATCCAAATTGGCCAAACATGTCCATTAGTGTTATAGGAGTAAGGGAATAGTGTAGAACACCAAACAAGAAAGAGAGAAGGGCGCTAACCTTTTGATCTAGGAGATGAATCACTAAGAAATAACCATGAAATCAACTTTCAGGGGCTTTGAGGAGCCAAAATTCTCTATGGGAGGATTCCAAGTCTGGGTATTTTGAGTGGGATTTCCAAGTTAAGAAACCCCACTTAAAAGGGATAAAATCCTAAAATACCCTTCTTGAGTGGGTTTCATGGTTTAACAAACCATGTGCAAACCATGTGATTTTCCACTATCTAGAGTTTCATAAGTAGTAGAATTAGGTTTCATAATTAGTTAAACTATTATCAAACCATGTGACCCCTTACAAACTTACCTACATGACTAAATTAATCTTGTTCCTTAATCGTGAGACTTGAAAAAAGTCCCCAAAAATGACCCTTTTCACCCCAAAACTCATCTAACTCAAGGGAATACACCATCCACTAAACATACCCCAAAAAAGGTGTCACTAAGAGTGTTATAAACTCATTTTCCAAGAAAAATCCTCCTCATACCTCTAATTCTAACCTATAATAGGTCCAAAAACCACATAATACCTCCAAAACAAAAAATTATATTTTGGAACACCCAGAACTCAAAATAAAAACCAGGATCCAAAATGTACTCTGGAACAAAGTATGAAAATAAAAAACCCGGTGTGATAATTCTCCCCACCAGAATGACATATACCCCTAGAAATCCACAATAATTTCTTGTTTATTGATCAACAACTATGTATTCCATAACTACATGATACCAACTCTTAAACCAAGAACATTTCAACCGTTTCCCATGGTACTTATACCACTATCCAAAAAAAACAATGACCCAAATCCAATTTTCAAAAATAAATTATCAATATTGAGCCACCATATCCACAACCATGCTGAGAATAATACAATGGGCCTTCTCCCATTAATCCCAACACTCGCCCAAACCTAAATGCACCCAGAAAACAGACATGAAGGGAGGTGGGAATGGACTCCCTACCACTAGAAAATAACTATCCTCCCACATCTTTTTAAGACAGTAACTCAAGGAGACCCATGGTAGGTTTCCCCACCATTAAGAACTAACCAACACTAACAAAATTGTAACTTGACAAGAGGGAAAACTGGGCCTTTCCCACATAGGACAACCAAAACCCTTCTACATCGTTCTACCAACCAAAACTAAGAAGGATTCCACAAGAGTATTTAAACCACCCACTCTGGAATAGAGGGGAAAATAATTTATCCAACACTCACTACACCCCAAGGGGTCTCCTGACTATGTAAAAATCTTCACTCTAAGACCTAAGGATAGAGCCTTAATGTTTGAAGCATCCGCTACAACATCGTCAGAAACTGAAAATCTTTACATGGAACATGCATCAATCCATTAGATTAAATGAAAAATCATAAGTCCAAAAATTAAAAACACACTTAAATTGAAATCTAGATTGCATTAAAAGACTTGAAATATTCCCTTAAATTTAAAAAACAAAAACACCACTGAAACATCTCCTATAATAATAGAACCATAACATTGAAAGAAACTTACAATAAATAAGCTTCAAATGAGTTCTCAACAGAATGTCACTTCTGAGAGTTCTCTCTATGACGCATCCTAGGAACTCCCCAAAAAAACTATTGCAAGTGACCCAACTATACACAAGCATGTAAGGGTTTCAGAGTGTTGAGAAACAATGACTTCTTGTGTCCCGATTTCCCACACTGATAACACGCAAGGATCTCATGCCTTGAACAGGTTGATGAATGATCCAAAGGACATTTGATTCCATGAACCACTCCATCAACATTCAATGGCTTTATTTTCACCCTATCTGAATTTCCCCCACATATTCCTAGGATTTAAGGAGGGAGGACAACATCTACAACACCCAACATCATAGCTTCAACATGAAAATCATGCATCACCATGTCAGTAAAAGTGGTTAGATTGAACTTTGAAAACTTATAATATAGATCAATATGAAGCTCAAACTCGAAACATTGATCCTTAATCAGATTGTCCACAACATACTCTGAAATGTAAGGAACTATCTCTAAAAAACGGATGAAATCCTCCAAAACTGACCAATCACCCTACTGAAAAAAACACATCTCTATCCAATTCATCACAATTGCTTTCTCTGAAAAAAATAACAAATGAATGAAGCCTTAAAGAACTACCAAGTAAGAAAATTGTGAGGATTGTTTCGGGATACCAACTTCCACCACTTCTATGATGAACCTTCAATCATGAAAGTTTCAAACTTAACCTTGAACAACTTTGGAAAATTGATGAGGCTAAAGTTTCTTTTGATATTTTACATCCACTCTTATGGTTCAATGGGATCTATTTGACCATAAAATATAGGTGTATTTATCTTATGAAAATGAAGATTGAAATCACTAGGTTGATCAACTAGAAATCCTGGAAACAGGGAATCACCTGTAGTTGCGTCACAATCACCCATCAATGCTCTATGGGAACAACAACTGGACGAAAATAAATCCAATAACTAAATCAAGGCCAACCCATCAACAAATATTTTCAAGAAAAAACACCACATATGTGTTGTTACAACTTGTAATTTCCTTGTATTATATTTATATATTATATGGAATTATTAAAAGACAAGACACAGAGATGACATGTGACTTAGAGGACCAGTGTGACCAGAAAAATTTCTTAAAGAATATTAAAATATTAAATTTAAATAAAATTAATTTCTGCTAAAAAATTGTTATAACTTCTAAATTGGTGCTTGGATAATAAATCTGAGGGTGTTGTTGCATTCAGAGTAGTGCCTTTACCTTAGGTGGGGATTGAAATTGATTGGTGCAGGTTGACTATGAAGTTTAATTTTTGGAAATTTAATGAAATAAAAAATATTTATTTTATTTAACTTTATGTGGTTACACGAAATGGTTTCCATTTTAAGAATCCATGTCAGATAATTCAGGGACATCGTCATAACCCAGAAATTTTTATAGAAGGAGGAGGAGCTATCTCAAATGAATATCGGTGGAGCAAGGATCGATGACGATGTGACCTCTATTCTTCATCAACAAAGGAAAAAACTCTAGGTAGGGCGTTGTTTTCTTCATGATTTTCCACGTTCTTTAATTCAACGATGAACACAGACCAACCCATGAATAGGTTGATCCATGGTTCAACCGTTCTTGTGGGATGGAAAATTATGAAGGGTTTAAAAGGAAAGATATATAATTGTGATTATCCTTGTCTTATATATTCATTCAAACAATAATAGATTGAGTACAACATGAAAAAAGGCTATGGTTTGTTCCTCTAGGCATTTTTGTGCTTCTCTCTTCTACTGTTCTTGGCGTTCTTCATTGTTGGACCCTCATGGTCATGGATTGACTTGTCGGGAATCTTGGAATGTGATTGGAACCGTAGAGTAATGTAAAGATAAACTAGATCCCAAGGTAGTGAATATAATGACCCGATGATCATATTTGTGTCTCCCTTTTGAAAAAATTAGCAGTGGATCAAGTTGGGCGGCCTACAGAACCCGAGGCGCCAACGGATGATGGTGCACGATGGTGCGGCGATCGACAGTGCTTGGAGGTGGATCAACCTCACAGAGGGTGCATCAGCCTCACAGAGGGTGGATTAGCCACATGAGTGGCCCGTAGTGGTGATGAATTCATGGGGCAGGTAGAGAGCATGGGGCATGTGCGGACGTGGGGGACTGGCAACGTGGGATGCGGCATAGTTCCGTGCTGACCGGGGGCATGTGGTTAGGGCAGACCGCATTCGGTGGACTATACTGGATGAAATGCATGCAGTTTGGGCTAGTTTGGGATGGACTGGGATGGTCCGGGTCAGCTAGACCAGTTTGTGTCAGCCTTCGGGTCGGGCCGGGTCCAATGGGTCGGATAAGACACGAACCAGACCTAGGTTGGACCTTTTTAAGAAAAAATCCATAACTTTCAAACCATTTTTCCATTGGACGATCTATTTGTGGTGTTGGGACCCTTGAGATGATATGTTCCAACTAAGATACTCTAAGTGTGTTTTTGTAAAAAAATTCATGTGACCTAATGTCTTGAGGAGTTGGTTCTCCTAGTAAAATCATGCTACGAGGTAAATCTTATGGCTGGACGTGACTTTCTGAGGCTACGTGACTTTCTGGGACTACATGACTTTCTGAGACTATGTGACTATCTAGACTATATGTATTACCGAGACTAAATTTATTACCAAGACTGCATGTCTTACCAAGACTACGTGTCTTATCAGGACTATGTGTCTCATCAGGACTATGTGTCTTATCGATACTGGGTGTTTTGTGGATTATATCCAACAATTCTATTTTTCATAATATAAATCTATTCCTATGTGAGATGACTTTGTATTTCTTTATGGTATACTTCATGTATTTTTTGAGTTATAGTTCATGTAATTATTTATGGTATATATCATGTATTTCTTAGTGGTATTCCTTTGTGGTTTTGGGGTGTCCTACTGAGTATTTTTTTACTCACCCCTACATGGGCTTTGCCTACACGTGTCATGTCTTGTGAAGTCCATCGATGCTTTGACAGAGTATTAGGTGGACCAGGACAAGGTGGTTCTTAGAGAGACCAAATAATCAAGGTGTTCTCCTATGGATTCAATGAGTTTTTAAGTACGTACCGTTCAGGTAGGGTTTTCTACGAATGAGTTTCAAGAACTTGTACATTCAATTTTTGCAGACTTCTTTTTGGGTGGGTTTGTATTTTGGCCCTATTTAATTTCTGGGTTTCTATTTTCTTACTCTATTCTTGGTATCTTAGTGGTATGCATGCTTTTTACTTAGTGTTTTACATTTCATCATTTTGATCTAGGAGATGTGTGTGTGTGTACCGGTATATAGTCAAATGCCTCCCATTTGGGGGATATTCCTACTCAATGCTAGTAGCCAAACACTATCATATTGGAGGTGGAATTGGGGTAGTAATGGAATGGGCCCCTCTAGGATGGGTCTTGAAAGAGTGGTATCAGACCATAGTCTGGTTCTTCCTAAAGGACCAAGAGTCTATGAGATTGGTTTGGGAGATAGTGTTATATTTTTCGAGTTAGGATCTTTAGCCAGGGAATCCAGTTTTGGTGCAGTGACTGACGTATCCATACACTAGTACTCTGAATTTTACATTTATACTTAGTAAAATAAAACACTAGTTGCAGGTGAAACAATGGTACATGCATTATATATGATTTGTGTGTGTTCTCAAGTCCTAATTGAGATAGATCACCAGGTATACTCTATTGATTGTGGTACATCTTGTTCTATATTAGGATGCCTGCACATAGACAACCATCCAAGATTGTATTTTGTGATCATGAGAACGATCTACCAAGTGAAGAGGCATCAATACAGGGGTATGTACTAGAGATAGAACCACCGGGTGGTTTACTAGCGATACCGCCACCCGTCAAGAATCATTTACTACCAGCGCTACTGGATTAGGATGCATGCAGGCTGAGTGTGTTGCATGAGATCCAGAGGAAGAGGCCTCCGAGATTTTTGCAGTGATACAGATCCTCAGGTAGCTGAGGATTGGATGGTGGTAGTTACATATGTATTTTGCCTTGTGAAGATACATTTTGACCAGATGGCAGTCCTAGCCGCGAGCCTTCGTCAGGGCTCAGTGGGGTGAAGGTTGAGCTTAGTGGCTCAAACACACGATGAGTCAACTCTCTATTCGGAAAACATTGATTTTATCTTTATAGAGAAGTTATTTCTGTCTATGTTATGTTCAATGCATATACAGGAGCTTCTACATCTGCAGCAGGGCAGTCAGACATTGGCAGAGTACTCGGAAAGATCTACTGATCTTTCTCACTACTCCATGCATATGGTATGAGAACCGTTCTTTAGGGTTATAACCTTCGGGAAGGGATTAAACCAAGAAATCATGTAATACATGATATATTTTATCATTCCTACATATGTTGGGGTGATGGATAAATATCTAGTTGTGGAGATATTTCTAGCAAAATAGACACTAGTAGAATGATCAACCACCGGGCACCAGTTAGCAGAGTCTTCAACAGTAGGTAGCTGATAGCTGTCACAAGGACCCAAGTAGGTAAAGAACTCTAGGATATGACCCCATGATATAAGATCAGTGCAGTAAGGCTTATAGGATAGAGAAAGCGAGTCGAAGGGTAGACTGTGTTACTCATGCGGCGTTCGGAAACATATGGATCGAGATTGCCCAAACCGTTGTATGACCAATCAGGAGATGATCAAGGGACTTCCAAGAAAAAGGAAGAGGCAGGGTAAGGGTGGTCTTCCTAAAATTGTATGTGTTAGAGGATAAGACATGGTATCAGGAGGTGGGCATATGTTCAACGCATTTCCACCACCGCCCGTAGGTGGTCCACGATAAGCTTAGGGGATGGTGGATAGGGATAAGGACATATTTATGTGATAGAGGAATATGAACCAAAGTCTATGGCTATTATAAGAGGTATGATCTATATATTTTCCACCTTTTCTATAGTTTTTATAGATTAAGGTTCCATCCATTATTTTCTTACCCTAACATTTGTTCAAGAATCGGAGATTCTGGTGGAATAGTTGACTCGACCCTTATGCTTAGAGACTCCTACAGGGGGAGGTTGATGTTATAAAACTAGTGCCAATAGTGTGACATTACTCTTGGGGGTGATGTTTTCAGTTGAGATATCTTGGTAGAAGTGTTGAGGCCTTACAACATCACTCTTAGTGCAGAGTAGTTATCTACAGTCCGTGATCATATTTACTATTTTAGGCATTGAATGTGGTGTGTCCATGTTGATGGGACAAGGTTTTCATTTGTTTGTGAAAATTTAATTCATGTAGCTTATAATGAAATCAAACATAGGAGGGTTTATCTGATCACTCTTCCGTTTTCTAGCCTCACCCTTAGTGTAGTAGATGATATGAGTCCTGAGTTTCTTGCAGTTGTGAAGGAGTGTGAGGACGAATTTCTTGAAGATCTTCTACAATTAACTCCCCATAGTGAAGAAGACATGGGAATTTATCTATACCCTTGGATGAAACTGATATCTAAACATTAATATAGTATGGATCCAGTAGAGATTCATAAGCCGAGGATGCAGTTAGAGGACATGAAAATGAAGGGCTTCGTGAGACCACTTGTTTCACCCTTGGCAGCCCCAATTGTTTTTCTCCAAGAAGGAAGATGCAAGATTGTGATTATGTGTGGAATTCTGGTGCCTATACCAGGTGACCATGAAGAAAAATTATCTAGTATCAAGGATCTATGACCTATTTTACCAGTTGAAAGTGGAGTGGTGGTTCTCAAAGATAGACATTAGATCTGGTTATCACCATCTTCAAGTATGAGATGAGGATATATAAAAGACAGATTTCAGATGTTGGTTTGGCCATTATGAGTAATTGGTGATGACTTTTGGCATGAAGAATGCCTCATCAGTGTTCATGGGACTCACGAACTTGATCTTCGAGCCTTACATAGACTCATTTGTGTTGGTCTTCATTGATGGCATCCTAGTGTACTCGGCATCTGAGGAGGGGCACACAATACACTTAAGGATGGTCTTGGACATAATCTGAGAGAACCATATTTACAGGAATCTCTCGAAGTGTCAGTTAAGGATACGAGAGGTCCATTTTCTTGGACACATAATTCCAGAGACTATAGTTGCGGTGGATCCAGGGAAAATTTAGGCGGTTCTTTCTTGGTATCCACCTGAGAGTATTACCGAGGTGCATAGATTCCTTAGTTTGGATGGATAAAATAGGACAATTGTACCCATATTTTCTATATTAGTAGCACCCCATTCATATTTGGCATGAAGTGGGAATTATTTCGTGTGTAAAAAGATGTTCATGGAGAGTTTTCATTAGTTGACACAAATATTGAAGAGTGCTCCCATATTGAGATTTCTAGAAGAGGGTGTCGAGTAAGTAGTATTTTTACATGCATCAGGAACTAGACTTGGTTGTGTCATGATATGGGGTAACGTGTTGATTTCCTATGGTTCATGATAGTCGAGACCACACAATCAGAACTACGTTACCAATTATCTTGATTTGGCAGCGGTAGTCTACGCATTGAATATGGGGTGACACTACCTGATGGGTGAGAGATTTATCATCTACTCTGAAAAAAAGAGTCTCAAGTATGTCTTCTCTCCGAATGATCTAAATTTGAGATAGAGGTGATGGATAGAGTTCTTCCAGCACTATGCGTTCGAGATTGTATATACTCTTGGGAAAGGGAATATGGTGGAATATTCTCTCAGCAAGAGATCTAGTTCACAATTGATGAATGAGAAATTAGAGTAGTTAGATTCATTGCGTATATCCTTTATAGATGGGGATGTTGCATCATACCTCAATTTTATGGTTGTCACCCTCCACTCTTGAAACAATTCAAAGATGCATAGCTCAGAGATACCAACTGTGAGGATTTCCGTACTACTAAATCCGTGTGGAATTCCCCTAATGGATATTCAAAAGGTGTGGAGAATGTCATTATTTGAAGAGGACACATAATGGTAATGGTATTTTTATGATAAGAGGTCATGATGGAGTTCTATACATCCCCATTAGAGGTACAACCAGGTTTAGAGAAGATGTACCAGGACCTCCAACATCAATTTTGGTGGCTGAGGATAAAGAAGGTAGTGGTGGAGTTCATTTCCAAATGCCTCACTTTTCAGCATGTGAATGCTGAGCACCATATTCCATAAAGTTTTAATTAACCCCTTGAGGTGCCTGAGTGGATGTGGTATAGGATATCGATGGACTTTGTGACTGGGTAACCACGTATGTCTATGGGGCACAATGTCATTTGGGTGATCGTGGACCAACTCACCAAGTTGGACCACTTCCTAGCGATTCCGAAGAAGAGTTTATTAGAGATCTTGGGATGCTTCTATGTGAAGGAGATAGTTCAACTCCATGGAGTTCCATTGATTATAGTATCAGATCATGATACTCTCTTTAAATCTTGGGTATGTAAGGGATTTTAGGAGGTGTTTGGGACTTAGCTATGCTTGAGCACAATTTTTCACCCAAAGAAGGACCGACGTATTGAGAGGACCATACATGTTTGGGTGTATATGCTACATTCCTTCATACTTGATTTTTGTTGTAATTGGGAGGGTCACATACCTTTGGTGGAGTGTGCGTCTAACAAAAACTATCATTCCACCATCAGTATGGCACCATTTGAGGCCTTGTACAGCTGACTCTGAAGGTCTCCACATTCATGAACAAACTTAGGATAGTCAACACTCATGGGCATGATGTTTTTTCATGCGACTAAAGAGAAGTTGAAGGTCATCTAGAAATGAATGAAGACAGCACCGAGTCATCAAAAGTCTTATTTTGACTAGCGATGGATGCATTTTGTGTTTGAAGGGGGAGACCATGTGTTCCTTCAGGTCTCACCTTGATGTGGGATACAGATATTTGGACAGGGTGAAAATCTACCTCTGAGGTTCATTGACACTTTACAAATACCATGTAGAGTGGGTGAGGTGGCGTACCACTTTCCTATACCACCGTAGTTGGAGTGGTTTCATGATTTCTTCCACATGCCATAACTGATGAGATATGTGCATGATCCATCGCACGTCATCGATGGTGGTGAGATGGAAATCGACGATGGAGTGACTTTTGTGGAGAACATGATGGAGATAAAGATTCGATAAGGGATGATCCTTCATGGTTGATAGATTCCTCTTGTATGAATTCAGTGGAAACACATAAATCTCCAAGAGAGCACATGGGAGTAGGAGGCTCAAATTCATGCTCAATACCCTCATTTTTTTGGATAGCCTTTTGTTTTTTATTTTGGGGATGTAAATCCTTAATGTGGGGAGAATTTAAAATCACATAATTTCAATGTATTATTTTTATATATTATATGAAATTATTGTCAGACTAGGTGATGAGAGGGTGTGTTATTCTATGTCCTAGTGTTCCCAGAAAAATTTCATCAAGAATATTAAAATTTTAAATATCATGTGTGCATAGTTCCCCTAAAATAGTGGAATAACTTCTAAATAGGTACCTAAATTAGAAATGCGATGGAACTATTGATTTCAGAGAATTAAATTTACCTTAGGTGGGGCCTAACATCAACTAGCAGAGGTCTATTGTGAAATGTAAATTTTTCATGATTAAAGAAATAAAATAGATGAATTGTTTTTATTAAACATTATGAAGATATATAGAAAAAGTTTTCTTTTCAATAAGAACTGTTATAGAATTCATGGTTATCGTCATAACCCTAGAATCCATCTGTAAGGTGGATAATGTGCACTATCTAATGAATGCCGATAGAGAAAGAATCAACGATGATGAAAACTCCATTATTCATCAAAAAAGGATCCAAACTCTAGGTAGGGCATTTTTTTCTTCGTGATTTTCCATGTTCTTGAATTCAATGAAAAATGCAGACCAACCCAAGAACTAAATGATTCGTGATTTGATCACTATTATAGAATGGATAATTAAATAGGGTTTAAAAGGGGAGATATATCTTCATGATTATCCTTATCTTCATTCTTCATTATAACGAGAACAGGTCGACACCAAGACGAACAAAGGCTGATGTTTGTTCCTCCAGGGTTTTTTTTGCTTTTCTCTTCCCTCATTCATAGAATTATTCTTCATTAGACCCTCGTGGTCTATTTTGGACATAATAGGAGTCTTAGAATGTGACCAGACTCCTAGAGTAATGGAATGATGGAACAAAGCCCAAGGAAGTGAATATCGTGACCCAGGGATCGCAGATGTGTCTCTGTTTAGAAAAATGGAGCAGTGGAGCAAGGTGGGCGGCCCACAGAACTAGGGGTGCTGAAAATTGGATTCTCATGGTAGGAGGTTCAACCATGTGACGGGAGGATATGTGGAATGAGTATCTTGCAGCGGTAGTGAAGTCGTGGGGCACGCGGAGCATGCCAGGTGTGCACAGATGTGGCGGACCAGCCATGAGAGACGTAGTATAGTGCCACATTGAGACAGGGAACATGATCAGGGCATACCAAATGTGGAGGAACAGACTAGACCATGTGTGTGTGGGTCTTACCAGAGGATATGGGCCACTCCAGTGACCCTACGGGCCATGCTCAGTCTGTTGGGTTGGATCGGACCTAGGGCGAAACGTTTTACAAAAACAAGCATAACTTTAAAACTGTGTGTTATTTTGATGAGATGTTTGAGTATTTGGGACCCTTGATACAATAATATATGTTTTATATACTCTAAGTGAGTTTTTTGGATGCGTAAATATGAACTAATTGCTTGAAGAGTAGGTTCTCCCAGTATGAGCGCTCTACGAGAGGAATCTTGTGGATGTTCATGACTTTCTAAGACTACATGACTTCTTGAGACTATGTGACATTCTATGAATATGTGACATACTGAAACTACCAGTCTTACCAAGACTACATTTCTTTCTTATATAGTGTGTTTTTTTGATACTGTGTTTCTCATCGGGGCTACATTTCTTATCTATACTGGGTGTTTTGTGGATTATGTCTCATAATCCTATTTTGCGTACTATAGACCTATACCCATGTGAGAGGAGTATGTATTTATTAATGTTATAACTCATCTATTTATTTGTGTTATACTTTCCATATTTATTTTTGCTATACTTTATGTATTTCATAGTGGTATTCCGTTGTGGTTTAGGGGTGTCCTATTGAGTGTTCTTTTTCTCATCATTGTACGGTCTTTGCCCGAACGTGTTGTGTCTTGTTCAGACTATCAATGCTTTGAAAAAGTCGTAGGTGGACTAGGAAGAGGTGTTACTTAGAGAGAGACGACATCAAAGGTTTTCCCATACAACATCAGACGAATATCTAGTACCTACACTTCATGTAGGGTTCTTTACTGATGAGTTTCATAAACTTGTACTTTCACTTTTCCATACTCTTTTTTGGGTGGGCTTGTATTCTATCCATATTTAGTTTCATGTTTTTTATTATCATACACTATTTTTGGTATCTTAGTGGTATTCATGTTTTTTACTTAGTTTTTTACATTTCATCATTTTGGGATTAGAGATGTGTGTGTGTTTACAGTTACATTAGAAAATTCCTCCCATTTTTCGGATATTCCTACTAAGTGCTTGTTGCTAGCCCCTAGAATATTGGAGGCAGACTTGTGGTAGTTATAACACAAGACCCTCTAGGATGGGTTGTGACAGGTGTCATACTTTGAATATAGGAAAACAATCCACTATTAACATCAAAACTTTCATTTTGAACACATCTTCAATTTATGACAATCTCGATGGG
This sequence comes from Viscum album, assembly GCA_963277665.1. Lineage (NCBI taxonomy): Eukaryota > Viridiplantae > Streptophyta > Magnoliopsida > Santalales > Viscaceae > Viscum > Viscum album. The sequence goes on from OY728131.1 coordinate 340,448,062, forward strand.
TTGAACACTCACAATTGGTATTCCTTAGAGTCTCACTCAGATGAATGTTTCATTTCCAACCTAGGAACCCATCTACTATGCCATTCTACGAATACATCCACATTCCCATATACCACGATGCATGTGAGCACCCATGAGAACACCAAGGCTAAAACAAAACAACCTCATTTTCCACTATAAATCATTCAATCCCAATTACAAATTCATGAAACCGTTCAAAAGATCACGAACCACTGAGTCAAAAAACACTTTTGAGTTCCACACATAAGACCATTTTATCATTCTTGAAAATTTAATCTCCAAGATTTTCATCAAATATACCTTTTCATTTTATTCAAAAATGTTTCCAGCTATTCAAAAAATCTTATTTCACTAAATACCAATTGATTAAAATCCCACTCCTTTTCATTTAAAACAAGTTCCAAAACAAACTTCTACTTTCAAACAAATATTTTCCATGAACCTTAGGTTTTTATTATAAACATCCAATATTGTTGAATTCCATTCATTCTAACCCAAGTGATTATTTTATAAAAATTCATTTTTCTAATGTCTTCTACATGGATAATTATGAATGTGCATTTTACCATTTTCTAAAATCCAACCACTACCACTAGGAACCTATTTTCACAATTTCGACATAATGATTTTGAAAACAATTTTCAGAATCATTTAAGACTCAAAGAGACTTTCAAGGGAAACTAGTGTGGGTGGGTGACTTGGTTATATGCTTGGCAGCCATATCTCAGAAACACCACCATGACAAAGGGCCTTCTATGACCATGTCTCCGGATCCACATCGATTTATAGGCCCTACAATCTCACAGAGACCAATAAACCAACTCAACTTTCCTATTCCAAACACTAAATAATCCAAAAAGTCCAAAGAAACAAAAAAAACTAGACTTACCATGAAAACACGGGGTTTGGAATGATAAACGGATCATAATGTCCTTCTTGTTCTTACCTCTCGAGTCCCGACAATCCTACTTCATCTACCTTAACATCACAATGTATAAAAGGGAACTCTAAAAGGAAAGGTCCTCTAAAGATCTGAACTTCTATAATGATATTTTTTCCTGAACCAACCATAGTTGACCTTGAACCTGTCTCCTGAGTCGATCCATGACATGGCCCAAGGGCATTCCCGATCCCCACTAGCTAGAAACTAGTGTCTGGTATCAACAGAGTTTACACAAGGGGAATTATTTTTCCCAATAATTTATAAATATAATAACATCAGAAAGATGAACAAAGAATCTCATTATATAAATAAATCCAAATTGAATATATTTTATACAGGAATTTTAAAATATAACCAAACTATACAATAAAACTATACTACAGTTGATGAACACACATATCCACATGACCACAAGGGTCACACTCTAATACTATGGCCAAGAATCACCCCTAGAGATTGAACTCAAGTGGAGACTTGTATGCAGGGATAAGAACAAGAAGAAACAATAGGTGTGACCTTTAAAACATGGTATTTATGCCCGAATAATCCATTCAAAATGCACTTACTTTAAAATAAAATAAACATAAACCTCAATTTTGAAATACAGTATATAAATTAACCTTTTACACACATTTTACATTAATACAAAACATGATCCATTGCAAAATTTTATTCTAAAAGCAGGTTTGTTTCCATTTGTGATACATTGACATTTTCAAGGGAAATTTGATGCTTTTATTTCCAAATATAACAAGAGAGTATAAAACACTTTTCCTTTAAAAATATTATTCATAAAATTTTGGAAGACAACTCATGAATTTCCAAATAACACACCACACTTGAGATAACTATAATAATCCCATAATAAGGGAAATGGAAATAAACACACAAGAGTAACCAAGTATCCCAATAATCACTTCAATATGCTAAGTACTAATAGATATGGGTGAACCTAGGAGATTTTGAATAATATAGAACGTACTAATACATGTGACCAATCCCTGAAAGCATTCCTCACATGATGAATATCAAATAAACCTAAATACTCTTGACCACCCTAATTCAGTACAAGCCAAGGGAAAAATCCCATAGCAATATACCCAGTATGTCCACCTACTATAGGCCACCAGCTAGTGTGTAATCCAGCTAGTGCATCAATCATTCTCAGAAAATTCACTCACTATTCCAAGTTCTTGTGTCTCATATATAAAGTGGGTGATCCAACTAATTATAAACAATCATCAAATAATATATATATATATATATATATATTAATAATTACACAATAGGCCTCACCCAAAGTCACCCAAGGATCAATTCACATTCCATAATAGAAAAAAACCAAGGAGCTTCTGCCAAGGAGACCCAATTATCATAATGGATCAAAAGGATTCCACATCAAGAACATACTATCCATTAAATGTAAGAAATCTATGAGAATCACCCAATGGGGGTTTTCATAAATAACACTTTCACCATATTCACAAAGTTTCCAAGGCCTTTAAACATTTTCTACAAAACCGTCACTTTAAAATAACTAAGCATACCGTTCAAAAAGGGAGTAAGAACACTATTTTTCACTTCAAGAACATTTTAAAAAAATCTTTTAAACTATTCACATGACACTTTCAAACTAATACCATTTTTATAAAAATTCCAAGCATACCATTATTCGTCATCACATCCCAAACCACAATGAAATCCAAATACCCATTTATTTTTAAACAAAACTCACCTTTAAAGACATTTCAAGGAACCAAAATCATTAGTTATCATATCAAAAATATATTCTCATGGCCTAACCATGCTATGAAAAATCCTTCCATGAATTTAGCCAAACACTTTGTGTGCATCATATAAAAAACAATTCTATTTAACACAAAAAAGGGACATAACTCCACTTTGCACACCAAATAAATGCTTCAAGGATAAAATATCACTAATTAATAGTCAAATAAGGTTTAAAAGTAATGAAACCAATGAATCTTAAATATAAAAGGGCAAGTGCATGGGAAACCTACCTTGACTCCATGGTGCACCAACAACGCGCACCCGAAATCACTCCACGAGGGTCCTAAAACAATAGATATATGAAGAGGAAACCTAAAATACCCCAATTAACACCACCATAGATATCTTAATCAACCAAATATAGACATTAGGGTTAGATGAGGTAGTGAAAAGGAAATAAAACCAGAGGAGAATGAGAGATGATAGATAACATTTTGATCTGGGTGAATAATCAACAAGAAATCAACTTGAAATACACCTGGAGGGGACTAGAGGAATGAAAATTATACATGGGTGGAATCTATGTCGGGGGATTTTGAGTGGGTTTCTATGGGAAGAAACTCCACTTAAAAGGAAGGAGAAAAGCCAATACTTCCCTTTCCCGAGTGGGTGGCACAGTTTAACAAACCCTGTGAGTGTCCACTGTGTATAGATGCATAGGCTCCACACATTGGATATACGCAAAGTTAAACAATTAAAAAACAACACATCCCCTAGAAAACTATCCAAAATGATTAAAATAATCATGCGCATTAATAGTGTGACCTGAAAAAAGTTCTTAAAAGCACCCTTTTCACCCCAAAAGTCATCTAACTGAAGGGGATAAAAAATATAACAAACATATATAAAAAATGATCCACTATAATTATTACATAATCATTTTCCAACCCACCTCCTCATTCCTTTCATTCAAACCAAGAATTGGTCCCAAAAACACACAAAACCTCCCAAACAAAAAAAATAAATCTAGATCACCTGGAACTCAGGAGAAAAACTAAGAGCCAAAACTGTGCTCCATGGACCAACAAACCTTGCAACCCTAAAAAAGAGGTTTTGCATAGCTAACACAAAATTTATTAGGCCATGCACCCTAAAATGAGAAATAGTGCACCCCCTGAAATAGGTATTGAATTATAGCACAATGTTAGGGGAAACTGTGCGCCTCACCCTAGTAAAATTTGTTTATGAATATAATTATCCCAAAAATGAGTTTAAAATTTTACAGAGACCCCATTTTAACACCTATTCATCCCTAGCTCCACCATAACATCTAGTTCACATTATTTAGCCCTGCGGATAGATTCCAAGCCATGATAATCTCTGTTATTTGGGATTTAAAGCTTAGGATGAATATATTCACCCATACCGATATGAGGATCTCATCCGGTGTATTTCCATTTCTCATTATCATTCTTCTCCCACCAATTAAAAATTTTTCTTCCCTATTTTTGGTTGGTCTAGATCATAGAATTATGGATCTAGATCTAAAAATTAGGGATCTGGTTTATTTCAACCATGGATTTAGGTTTTATTTCGGGATCTCATGCAAAATCATTATTCCGTTCAAAATGGGGATTTCTGTTGGGTGACCGCTCGTCGGCAAATCATGATAGGTGTCTATTATTCAAATACTATAGTCATGATTTCAATTACCTATACGTAATTTTATAATTACTAGGGTCTTATTAGAAATTGAATTTCCTAATTTAATTAATTAATTTGTTTAATTAATTAATTAAGGGATTGAATAATTGGGGATGATTACTTATTGAAATAATTATTAGAATATGGAAATTGTGGGATTTGGGGGAAAATTAATTATTGAGTTAATTATTGGAATTATTGAATTTATTTAGATGAAATAATTAATTGATGAATTAATAGGGTTTTTGATATTGTGTATTGAATAATTAGTTAATGAAATAATTATGACATATTGAGATTTCCCATTGAATAAAGTATTGTTATATTAATTATGGAATATTTGGATTGTGAATTGATTAAATAATTGTTCGATTAATTAATAGAATTGTTTTGATTATAAAATTTATTGAAATGAATTAATTATTCATTGAATTAATTGATTGGATGATTGATTATGAAATGTTAGAAGAATGATATTTTTTATTAACATTTATTGATGTGATAAAATAATTATTGAATTAGTATAAAATTGATGTGGATAACTAATTATTGAATTAGTACCAAATTTATGTTGCTAATTAATTGTTGAATTAACATATAGAAATTTGTGGTTTTAAAATTGTTGAGTTTGGTTAATTAATTGATGAATTAATTAATGTGATGTTGTGACACATGAGAAATTTTGATTTATCTATTTGTGTGATAAATGTGTGTGGGATAGGGACCAAGGCTCCAAATACCCATATAGGAGATAACATGTGTGGGGTAGGGACTGAGGATCCAACTACCCATATGATAAATTAAGTGGTGGATATTGACTAAGGATCTAAATAACCATGTCATATTATGGTTTGGGATAGGGATAAGACCTCTAAATACCCCTGGGGTTGTTAGAGATGACGTTATATTACTATTAATTAGAATTGGGGTATTTTTTAAATTGGACCTGATATGAATTGAGATAATGAATGATAGAAATGGAATTCTATTTTATGAATTCCCTTATGGATAGTTTAGAATTTGGAATTTTTCAAAGTTGGTATTTGGGTTCTGGTTTCCTAAGGAACCCATGGATTTCTCTGGATAAATAAAGCGTAATAGAAGAAATGTAAATTATTTACATTATTTATCATATATATCCTTTATAAAAAGTCATGAATCATTTGATTAGATATTATTTTAGATGTCATTGGAGATTCCTATTGAGTTATACAGACACCCTATTCTGGCTGCCTGGTCGATACTTGAATAGATTTCATGGTTTCCGGATATGTTAAGAGAAAAGGCCCCTATGTTAGATGGCTGATTGGGATGGATCATGGATGAGAGAACTAGATGTTTTTTGGGACCCACTTTCGAGTCTTTAATGTCTTTATTTTTGGGTTTTCATTTGGGTCTTGGAACATACCTTAACATGACATATTTGTTATTCAATTTTCAAATTGTATTTCCTTTTTTGGTTATCATGATATATTGGTATTATTTTCATTATTTCATATCTCTTGGTTATTTTTATTATTTTAGTTGCTGTATTACTCTAATAAATAGATATAATATTCTCTCTATGATCAATATTTGACCCTTGATACTAGTAAACAATATCTGGAATATGGGGAGGCATGCTTGAGGTTTTGTGACCAATCGGCTCAGGGCAACAGTGCGTGACACCCAAGTCTGGATGTTAAAGTCTCCCACTATCCCTATTTATCTAAATAAAATATGCTTCCTTTATTTAATTTATACTTTTATCTCCATTATTTTTCGAGTGATTAGTATGAATTATTGATTCACTTAATTTTATTTCATTAAGTTAAAATACAATTATTTTATATGAGAATAATTTCTAATATATATCTTCCACTTCAATATTCATTTACATTAAATCTAATTATTTTGAATGATTAATTATTATATAATTTTTTTATTAATATAACATTTGAAAACCCATTTTATCATCTTTTAAATGTTTTTTTGAATGTTGTTTTTTTTATTTTACAACAATTGCACCAAATTTATTCAAAACTCTTCATGATTTCACATCCCATTTACTCGATATTATTATCAATATTATTTTTCAACTCATTTATTAATATTAATTTTTTTAAAAATCATTCATTTTTTAAATATAAATTTCCTTTATTTTTTTAAATCCTTAAAAACGATGTTTTCTTTTTTAATTAAATGTTTTATAAAATCTAGAATTTTTTTCTAAATATCAATTCAATTTACATAGGTAAATATTATTCCTTTGTAAAGACCCTATATTTCCTTCTTCAGAGTTAAGGGTGTTCACCATGATAACTATAAATTGTATTGAATTGGAAAATTATTTATATAACCTATAAAGACCCTGAAATTTAAAGGAAATTTTTTTCTTAATTTTATTTGGAATTTTACAAGAGCACAGTTTCTGACGGAACCTGATTTTGAGGCCCGGTGTGCCCGGAATCATTTTATGAAGTTTAGCTCGGGTACGTTCAGTCAACGAACGAGCTGGTTTTTCTAACTTTTGAACCGGTGCTCAGAATTGAAATCTGAGGGCACCGATGGAATCACAGCACCGGTAATTGTTTAAGAACGCCTTTTTCCAGAGTTGCGTTTTCTCGGGTGGAGTTTTTTTTAATTGGGTTAGCGAAAGAATAAAATAAAATACTATGAAACAGATTTTATTTTTATTCAAGGAAGTTTTAACATAAGATAAGTGGTTGATTGGGACCCACATCCTTACTAATCCGCTAGGTATGATACTAGTGGGGTGGGGCCCACATGAGCCCCACCATTTCAACTTCCTCAACCCCTTTTTAATTACGGTAACGCACCCGCACCCTCTTTTTAAACGAAGTTAACTCGTGCATTTAATTAAATATTAAACACCTCTATTAATTGGGAAGTTTAAAACATTGCAATTAATTGAGTTAATTGTTTGATTCAATTTTGAATTTCAAACTGAAGGCTTGAGTAATAAAATAAGAAGGTGTCTTATTTTATTATGATTGGAGCTTGTTGTGTTGAGTTTTTGGGAGAAAAATGGGAGTCTTGAAGTTCTTCATTCTTCGTCGAAGAACGTGAAGAACGCGAAGAACGCCGACCTCCGACGAAGGTCGACAAGAACGCCAGATCGTCGGAGATCGACGATGCGACGCTGACGAATCTTTTCTCTACGACGCGATGATCCTCCTTCTATGACCTCTCTTTCCGCGACGATCATTTCCGCGACGTCCCTTTCTGCGACAAACCTCGTTCGATGACTACGCTTGAGGTAGGGGTTTAATTTTGAGAATATTAATAATCTCATGATTGTTTTCCTTCTAAAACAAGAATGCGGATCAACTCATTATTAAGTTGATCCGCAAAATTTTTTGTTTGCGGGTTTGGAATTTTCTTTTGATTGCGGAAAACCCATAGGGGATTTGTTGTTGTTGTTATTCGTGAATTCTTCTGTCGCCATTCCTTGTTTCAAATTGGACCACTTGCTATCGATTAATGGGAGGGGGCCGGACCGCACAAACACGGTCAACCCTCCTTCCTTATCTTTGTGTTGTTGCGGTTGGAAGGAAAGTGACGCAGTGCCGTCGCACCGCACGAGATCATACGTCAAGGATGCATGGTTCCATCGCGCCACACCATTGAAGTCGAAGAAGGTCATGGTGTTGTCGCGCCACGCTGGAGAATCACGAAAACACCGCAGCCGAAGCGGGGCGGCGGTGGAGGGCCGCGGCCCCGTCGCGCCTCGCCGGACGGACCAAGGCCGCGGCCATAGGCCGCGGTGGAGTAGGGGATGACGGCCTGTTTCCGACCGCCGGCATCGGAGCAGGGGGCACGGGACCGCGCCAGTCTCGTGGTGCAGCAGCTGGCCGGCTGGTGCAGGCCGACCAGTCAGGGGGAGAACCGGGGGTTCGAAACCCCCGGCTGGGAAGTAGGAGTGGGCCCCACGTGGGGGCCGCGTTTCATTAAACAGGGGGGGCAGCGCCTCCCCCCCCCCAAACCGCTCGGTCGTTTCGGTCAAGCCACCTGGGCACCAGACCGCCAGCGTGACAGCGCGCCGGGCCGGGCTGCCAAGGCTGGGCCGGGCCACCCAGGTCGGGCCAGGCCAAACCCAGGCCTGGCCGCGCCAGCCGGGCCAGGCCATGCCCAAGCGGGCCGGACCCGGACCCGGGTCGGGCCGACCCAGTGGGTATCGGGCCGGGTCGGACCGGGCCCGAACCCCCTATTCGCGGACCTCTAACTGTCTTTTTCCCATATCATGGGCTACGGACCTCCGAACGACGCACCGTGAGCTGCGATGCAATCCTTGTATCGATACGGTCATTTTGGTATATTACACTCAAGGTTTTGGAGAACTTTGAGTATGACCAGGATGGTTTGGATACAAAACTAACTGGGTCATCGGAGTGGAAACGCTTATAACATGAGCTCTGGACGTCCGATTGACATGCCATTGACTTTTTTGGATTCCTCTTGATGAGACGGATCCTTGGGCATACTTCGCCTGAGTTTTGGTTGTAGTTGGATAGTGTTTGGGTAGGATTGTACCCGGAATCCAATTGGGCCCCTAGAACGGAAAGGCTGATAACTTTCAGACCGGACTTCCGTTTGACGAACCATCAGTGGCGTTGGTGATCACGTTGAGAAATGAGCCCTATGAGTATACCCTATGAGAGTTCGGTGTACAGTGGAGATACGGCCGGGTTGGTTCGCACATGAAACGAACTGGGCCCCTGGGACAAAAAGTCTAGTAACTCACAGACTGGGCGTCCGATTGACGCGTCGTCTATTGCGTTGAGACACCTACGACGAGGTGGTCCTTTGAGATACTTCTTCATGGGACTTTGTGATACTTGGAGTATTAAACTGTAGCTCATGGAGCAGACCCTCCTGGAGATGAGCGTACGGAGTACGGAGACCGTGTAGCCGACTGAGACCTGATGACTGCTTGACCGACTAGACTTGGAGTGAGTCTACTAGCCCAGTGGACGGAGCACTACGTTGTTTGGGTGAAGACCCATGGCGGACGGAGCACTACTCAGTTTGGGTGCAATCCCGCGGTACTCGTCCGGAGAGTACCTCTGAAGGCTATTAGGGGGGATGCACTACTGTGTTTGGGTGGCATACCCCGGCGGGAAGCACTACTGTGTTTGGGTGGCTGACCCGTGGTACTCAACAGGAGGAGTACCTCAGCAGTCTTAGGTTAGTGAGCTGTACATCGGATTCATGACAGGATCACTGTATACTCCAGAGACGGGTCTCTTCAGCAGTTACAGTTTTGATAATGAAAATCCTGGTTTGAGCTGAGCCTATGATCTATGTGTTTCCTCATGATTGAGATAGTTTAGTTGATAACATAGGTATATGTATGGGCATATACCTAAGTAGAGGTTATCTGTTGAGATACTCTTTGTGGTTATACTTGTTGGTTTTAGTGAGACCTTGAGGGTATCGGGGTCCCTAATCGGTATCTTTATACTCACCCCTGTACGGGCTATGCCCGCACCTCGTTGTGTTGGTTGCAGACGACGGTCAGTGCTGACGGAGGTCGAGTGTTCGAAAACTGGACGGTACCCAGAGGTGGACCACATGACGAGTCAGTATCCGGAGGTGGACTTCAGGATGAGACGATACACGGAGGTGGTTGACAGGCGAGAGCGTTGTGGAGGCTATCTGTACCTACCCTTCAGGTAGGATCTGTGGTGGATGACCCAGGAGTTGCGCTATCTGTACCTACCCTTCAGGTAGGATCCGAGGAGGACGACCTAGGAGCTTCTTCCATTCTTCCAGATGTTGTCTTTTTCTATTGTACTTTCGTTCAGTTGTAGCTGTACTTTCAGTTGGGTTTATATTCTGGCCCACTTACTTTCAGTACTGACTTTTGTACTTAGTGTATTACTTTCCATTGTACTCTCATATGTTTTTTTACCTTTATAAAGGCAATGCCTTCACAGTTATCGAGATTTACGCCTTTGGTGCTAGTCTCCAGCCCCTGTCCTATGGAAGGCGGGCTTGGGGTAGTCACGACACAGGCCCCGAGGACGGGTCGTGACAAACTGGTATCAGAGGAGTTCGGTTCTACCACAGAACTTATAACTCTGATATTTTCTTTTTATGAAGCAACAGTGTTAAGAGTACCGAGTGTGGTTTTCAGTTCAGGGAGTCCAGTGTTGGTGCGGGCGGCCGACGTATCCATACACCAAGACCTTAACAACTGATTTCCGACTTTCTGCATGAAAACACTGATTGCGTGTGTGTTTTCAAAGGTTTTCCCTTAAAACAGCTCAAACCAGGTCATCTCACCAGGTATAAATTGTTTGAACGTGTCACTTTGTTTCTTCAGGATGCCTTTTCACAGACGACCAACTAGAGCCAAGGGGGATGTGCGTACTGAAAGTCTGTCGAGCGACGAAGCTTCGGTATAGGGCCCTCTTGTAGTTGAGCCACCAGCGGTACTACCATACGTTGGGCCACCGATGCCACCAGCCCCAGCAGTAGGCAATGCACGCTGCTTGAGCGCGCTGCACGAGTTCCAGCACCAGAGTCCACCCAGGTTCCGGGGAGAGATGGACTCACATGCGGCTGAGGATTGTCTAGGGGTTGTGGTGAGAGTCTTCAGGCTAGTGGGGACGCCAGTAGACTTCATGGTGATCTTTGCTGCCAGCCTCCTTCAGGCAGCAGCTGAGAGGTGGTGGAGCCACTTGTTCTAGTTTTACGACGGGATGACCTTAAAATGGGTAGACTTTGAGACCTTCTTCATGGTGGAGTTTATACTAGTGGATCTACACCCCGAGCGTGTTCAGAAGATGTTGCCTTTGCCACAGGTTTTTCGATCAGTAGCCGAGTCATCTGTACGTAGTAGACAGATGATGCAAAGGTCCAAGAGGACCAGAGATAGCCGTTCGAGGAGTAGGAAGTGTTATGAATGCGGCAGGAAGGTTCACCTGGCACATGACTGTCCGACCCCCCACACAGTTGATCTGCGGGTGTTGGAAGAGCCACCGAGGCAGAAGCAGTGGCGGGTGCTTGAGAAACAGCCGAGCAGTGGACAAGGTAGTAGAGCTCTAGGAGCAGGTGGACAGGAGAGGAACTAGTGGATTACTTTTGTTCTTGGTACTTCTAGTTCCATGTTTCTGTTTTATTTGTGTCTTTGTACTATGAGCTGCAGTAATGAAAAGACACTTATCTTTGTGATGTTTGATTTCCTGTCCTTTTTTCGATTGATACTGAGAGGTTCTGGTTAAAAACTATTGACTTGACCCTCACTTTCGAGATTTCTACTGGAGGAGACCCAGTGACCTCACACTGATACCGACAGTGTGACTCGACCATTGGAGGTGAGAGTGGCAGTTGGATCTCTTGGTAGTTACATCGAGTCCTTACAATGTCATCCATGGCATGAATGCATCATTCATGTCAGGATTGACTGTATTAGGCAATGGGTGTGGATCATCCAGGGGATGAGACTGAGTTTCTCTTTTCGGCAAAGGAGAAATTTTAGCAGCTCTTCCAGATCGTAAGCAAAGAAGGTGCAGATCATCTAGGAGCGGATGAAGAATGCACAGTGTAGTAAGAAACAATAAACTGGCACCAGTATTAGAGACTCGGACGTGTTAAATGTTTCAAGAATAGTATGCTTTAAGGGGAGATGAGTCTGCAAAGCAGGAGACATGGAGGCAGAGCTAGGAGAGAAGCATGAGGTGGTGTACATTTTAACATGCTACAACCACCCGCCTTAGTTATCCCCGCCAGGCTCAGAGAGATGGAGGGCAGGGGAAGAGTGCAGCTACATGAGGTCAAGGGGTGTGACCCAATGGATCTAAAAAATGATTCAAGGGACAGTCTGTGTCCACTACTAGCTGTCGTAGTAACAGACATTTATATGAATCATTACTTCCTACCACGAATCTTGTCCCATACCTAGAGTTTCCGGTTAGCCATAGACTTGACCCTCACGTCTGGAGATACCTTGGGAGGAGACTCGATAATCACACTTACGTCGACAGTGTGGTCTGGCCCTCGAGGCGAGAGTTTCGGTTGGAATCTCTTGGTGGCAGCGTCGAGGCCTTAAGACTTTGGTTTGAGTATGGACTGGGCAATCACATTTCATACAAAAATTGACAGTATTAGGAAAAAAGGTTGTGGTTTAACTACGACGTCGGGATGGGTTTTCCTTGGTCACCAAAAAGGAAACCCCAGGCAGCATAGGATAAACTCATTCATATGAGGGATTGTCCGATCACTCTTGAGTCGGTCAACCCTACCCTCATGGCAGCAGGAGTATTGAGTTTCAGTTCTAAACAGGAATTGGAGACCTCTAGAGTTTGAGGATGATGATCAAGACCTTATACGGGTCTCACCTCAACGAGGTTTACGGAGATGTGGCCGATGTGACAAGTTATCTCTGAGGTTCAACGGACCTTTCTAGGTCCTTAGTAGGGTAGGTGGGGTGGTTTACCGCTTGACCCATCCACCTCAGTTGCACCAGGTGCATGAAGAATTCCATTATTCTCAACTGAGGAGATACAAACACGACCCTTCGCATATCATCAACCATGAGGAGTTGGACGTTGGTGATGGGGTGACTTTCACGGAGGTTCTAGTGGGGATCAAGGATCACCAGGAGTGGATCCTACGAGGACGGTCGATTCCTTGGGTGCACTTTCACTGGCAGTACGGGAACCTCTAGGTGAGCACATTGGAGCGGAAGGCTCATATTCGTGCTCAGTACCTCTTTTGTATCCCTACTTTGTGTTAATGCTTTACGGGGACGTAAATCCTTGAGGTGGGAGTAATTTAAAGACCCAGAAATTTCAAGGAAATTTTTTTCTTAATTTTCTTTGGAATTTTACAAGAGCGCAGTTTCTGACGGCACCTAATTCCGAGGCCCGGTGTGCCCGGAATCATTTTCCGAAGTTTACCGCAAGTACGTTTAGTGAACGAACGAGCGTGTTTTTCTAACTTTTGAACCGGTGCTCAGAATTTAAATCTAAGGGAACTGATGGAATCACAGTGCCAATAATTTCTTAAGAACACCTTTTCCAGAGTTGCGTTTGCTCGGGTGGTGTTTTTCTTAATTGGGTTAACGAAAGAATAAAATAAAATATTGTGCAACAGATTTGATTTTTATTCAAGGAAGTGTTAACCTAAGATAAGTGGTTGAGTGAGACCCACATCCTAACTAATCCAATAGGTAGGATATTAGTGGGGTGGGTCCCACACGAGCCCCGCCCTTTCAACTTCCTCAACCCCTTTTTAATTAAGGTAACGCACCCGTACCCTCTTTTTAAATGAAGTCAACTCGTGCGTTTAATTAAATATTAAACACCTCTATTAATTGGGTTGTTTAAAACATTGCAATTAATTGAGTTAATTGTTTGATTCAATTTTGAATTTCAAACTGAAGTCTTGAGTAATAAAATAAGAAGGTGTCTTATTTTATTATGATTGGAGCTTGTTGTGTTGAGTTTTTGGGAGAAAAAGGGGAGTCTTGAAGTTCTTCATTCTTCGTTGAAGAACGCGAAGAATGCCGACCTCCGATGAAGGTAGACAAGAATGCTAGATCCTCAGATATCAACGACGCGACGCCAACAAATCTTTTCTCCATGATGTGACGATCCTCCTTCCGTGACCTCTCTTTCTGCGATGATCAATTCCGCGACGTCCCTTTCCGCGACAAACATCGTTCGATGACTACGCTCGAGGTAGGAATTTAATTTGAGAATATTAATAATCTCATAATTGTTTTCCTTCTAAAACAAGACTGCAGATCAAATCATTATTAAGTTGATCTGCAAAAGTTTTTGTTTTCGAGTTTGGAATTTTCTTTTGATTGCGGAAAAACCGTAGGGGATTTTTTGTTGTTGTTATTAGTGAATTCTTCCGTCATAATTCCTCGTTTCAATTTGGACCGCTTGCTATCGATTAATGGGAGGGGGATGGACCGCACAAACACAGTCGACACTCCTCCCTTATCTGTGTGTTGTTGCTGTTCAAAGGAAAGTGACGCGGTGCCGTCGCACCGTGCGGGATCATACGGAAAGGATGCGCGGCGTCGTCGTGTTTCACCATTGAAGTCGAAGAAGGTCGTGGCGCCGTCGTGCCGCGCCGTAGAATCACGAAAACACCGCGGCCATAGAGGGGATGCGGTGGAGGGGCGCGACGCCGTCACGCCGCACAGGACAGACCAAGGCCACCGCCATAGGCCGCGGCGGAGCAGGGAACGGCGGCCGGTTTCCAGTCGCTAACGTCGGAGTAGGGGGCACGAGACCGCGCCGGTCCCGTGGTGCAGCAGCCTGCCGGCCGGTCAGTGGGAGAACTGGGGCTTTGAAACCCCAGGCTAGAAAGCAGGAGCGGCCCCCACGTGGGGGGTAGCGTTTCATTAAACAGGGGGGTAGCGGCTTCCCCCCCCCTAAATCGCTCGGCCATTTCAGTCGAGCCACCTGGCCAGCGGACCGCCAGCGCGCCAGCACGCCGGGCTGAGCCAGGCCGCGCCCAGGCTGGGCCGGGCCACGCCCAGGCTAGGTCGGGCCGCGCCCAAGTGGGCCGGACCCAGACTCGGGTTGGTTGACCCTGTTCGGGCCGACCCAGGGGGTATCAGGCCAGGTCGGACTGGGCCCGAACCCCCTATTCGCGGAACTCTTACGGTCTTTTGACCATATCATGGGCTACGGACCTCCGAACGATGAACCGTCAGCTGCTAGGCGATCCTTGGATCGAGACGGTCGTTTAGGTATATTACACTCAAGGTTTTGGAGAACATTGAGTATGACCGGGTTGGTTCGAATACAAATCTAACCGGGTCCTTGAAGCAGAAACACTTATAACTTGAGCTCCGGACGTCCGATTGATGTGTCGTAGACTTTGTTGGATTCCTCTTGATGAGACAGATCCTTTGGAATACTTTTCCTGAGTTTTGGTTGAATTTTTATTGGGGCTGGGTTGGATTATACCCGAAATCCAACTGGGCCCCTGGAACGGAAAAGATGATAACTTTCAGACCGGACGTCCGTTTGATGAACCGTCAGCGGAGTTGGTGATCACGTTGAGAAACGGTCCCTATGAGTATACCCTATGAGAGTTCAGGGTACTGTTGGGATATGGCTGGGTTGGTTCGCACACGAAACCAACCAGGCCCCTGGGACGAAAAGGCTAGTAACTCACAGACCGGGCGTCCGATTGACGTGTCGTCTGTTGCGTTGAGACCCATATTACCAAGGGGTCCTTTGAGATACTTATTCATGGGACTTTGAGATACTTGGAGTATCAAACTTTAGCTCGTGGAGCGGACCCTCCCGGAGACGATCGTACGGAGTATGAAGACCGTGTAGCCGACTGAGACCTGACGACTGCTTGACCGACTCGACTTGGAGTGAGTCGACTAGCCCAGTGGATGGAGCACTACTTTGTTTGGGTGCAAACCCATGGCGGACAGAGCACTAGTCAGTTTGGGTGCAGACCCATTGTACTCGTCCGGAGAGTACCTCTGCAGGCTATTAGGGGGGATGCACTACTGTGTTTGGGTGGCATACCCCGGCGAGAAGCACTGCTGTGTTTGGGTGGGTGACCCGCGGTACTCAACAGGAGGATTACCTCAGCAGTCTTAGGTTAGTGAGCAGTACCTCGGAGTCGTGACAGGATCATTGTACACTCTAGATATGGGGCTCTTTAGCAGTTACGGTTTCGATAATGAAAATCCTGGATTGAGCTGAGTCTATGATCTTTGTGTTTCCTCATGATTGAGATGGGTTACTTGATAACTTAGGTATATGTATGAGCATATACCTAAGTAGAGGTTATCTATTGAGATCTTCTTTGTGGTTGTCCTTGTTGGTTTTAGTGAGACCTTGAGGGTCTCGGGGTCCCTACTGAGTATCATTATACTCACCCATGCACGGGCTATGCCCGCACCTCATTGTGTTGGTTGCAGACGACGGGCAGTGCTGACGGAGGCTGAGAGTTCGAAGACAGGACGGTACTTGGAGGTGGACCACATGATAATTCAGTATCCAGAGGTGGAATTTATGACGAGACGACACATGGAGGTGGTTGACGAGCGAGAGCGTTGTGGAGGCTATCTGTACCTACCCTTCAGGTAGGATCCGTGGTGGATGACCCAGGAGCTGTGCTATCTTTACCTACCCTTCAGGTAGGATATGAGGAGGACGACCCAGGAGCTGCTTCCGTTCTTCCAGCTATTGTATTTTTCTGTTGTACTCTCATTCAGTTGTAGCTGTACTTTCAATTGGGTTTTTATTCTAGCCCACTTACTTTCAGCACTTACTTTTGTACTTAGTGTATCACTTCTTCTTGTACTCTGGGATGTTTGTTTACTTTTATAAAGGAAATGCCATCCCAGTTATCAGGATTTACGCCTTTGGTGCTAGTCGTCATCCCCTGGCCTATGGAAGGCGGGCTTGGGGTAGTCACGACACGGGCCCCGAGGATGGTTCGTGACATAACCATATACCCAATATTATATATGGTGTCAACACCCTATACCTACTTATTGTGATTGGGGGTTTTTACCTTGATTAATATGATATGTATTTGGCTCTTGGCGCATGACGGGATTGTGGGGGAGAAACATACACTACCCGATGGTTGATTAGAGAAGATTGGGTTCTGCTTAATAACTCATATCGGGTGCACCGTTTTCACCTCGAAACACCCAACAGTTCTATATCCAGAAACATGTGGACCTTGTTTCCAAAGGCAGGCATTCGTTGGGTGGTTTGACTAGAAATTCTTAAGAACTCACTATGGTCGAGAGGATGGGAATTCGGTCTCATCACACCCTTTTTGGGGGAATCATTTCATATTCTGGGACTCTCTTATAGATTTAAGACGTGTTCATATGTTTGAAAATCTTTGTTTTATACCCAAGAATAGTATCCATGGATTACTCCTGGTTTGAAATGGTCAACTAGATGCAAGGGTTCATAATCATTTAGGTTCGAGGTTTACCATCCCTCGTCGGACTAATGATCCTAAGGATTATGGACTCATTGAGACGACACTGGCTTAAAGCCTCGTAACCGGGCACTCTAGAGTTTATTTTCATCCAGGGGGGACAGATAACGACGTGAGAATTTAGATCGAACCCGTAATACGGGATTCCTATGTATCCTTACAAGAGGAATCATAATCCACGTAGTTCGGTTTGGTGTGGGGATTACTCGAGAAGGGATTCTTAGGGTTGGTGCGGCGAACCGACGTGAAGATGGCCGGATCGACCGGGTGTTGGGTTTGAACCTCGGGGAGGCTTCCTACATACCCTGCCTAGGAGACAGGGATCAAAGTCCACATAGTTTGGATAGGGGTGTCAGAGAACCGACGTGAATCTGGACCCAGGGGTCCGATGGTGATCGGGCTTGAACCTCTTGGAGGCTTCCTACGTATCCCTATGGTGGGGAATCAAAGTCCACGTAGTTCAAATTGGCATGGGGCTTACGCTCTGAGGCAGCCCTGGGGGGTTTCATGGTCGATGCTTACTATAAGCCCACTTGATTCATGCTCGGTGTGAGAAACAAGGGGTAGCAGGGACCAGACGATCACATCGCGAAAGGTGCGTCAGTTGGAAGTGTAATGGGGCTTACGCGTGGGGGCGGCCCAAAGAAATGGAGATTGGGACTTACCCCAGGATGGAGGCCCGAGGTGTCTTCCTCATTTCTATCCATGAGGGCATCCCAACCCATTGGTGGGATGAGGAATATATTGGGGGCCAATGCCTATGCACAAGTGAACAAGAGGGATAACGCCAAGGGAGTTGGAATCAGTCCAAACAAAGGGAGATGAAAAGTGTGAATTACATGCCCGACATTCGGAACGTAATGAGGGTGGCATGGTGATGGAGGATAACTGTTGACCACATTCGAAACACAGCATCCATATCGCGTTAGCCTGAAATGGGGACAAACAAATGAGGGTCGACTACTGACCGTGTTCGAAATACAGGACCTGACTCGAAGTGTTGTCCAAAGTCTTCCGAGGCATTGGCCCAGGACGGTAGGTGAGCCGAGGCGGCATAGGGACTAGGACGTTAGGGGGTCCCTTCAGACATGAAAGAGGATGGAGATCTAAATGAAGGACATGCAAAGCGTGAGGTGGAGTGATGGAATATTTGAATGGATTCCAACGCTCTTGAAATTAAGCCACTCTAAACATGGCATGAGGCATCTTATGCATGGAGCATAAGGCATCTCTTTCATAGAGCAAGAGGCTTCCAATTATTGAATGATAGGGAATGCTACAGTTTATAGTCATGTAGAGAGGACTGTTTCCATATTGTTTAATGTCATATGGATAGGATGAGGGCCATACAGTTTAACATCATGTGGTCAGGATGACTAGGTAGGAGATATCTAGAAATGGTTGGTGTGGGACTTAAGCAAGGTCGGCCCTTTCATGATGAACCTAGTAAATGGAGACAGGTAATGCGGTTATAGGAGATTCATGAGGAGTAGCTTGACTCATGACATGTCTAGGATGGGTGTTGGGGCGGTGTAAGGGTGCAATGTAAAATACCGTTGACCTGGCCTGAAATGTTCACGGTGCAACTCTATATTTTTCATGGTGGTCAGTGAAGGTAGCGAAGGGACTGACCCAGAGGGTCGAGACCGCAGCCCAACACTAATCCCGAGTGGGGGTGCAGGGGCGCAGCCCTGTGGTATAGACCAGGGTGCATGGGGTTTGTCACATGGGGGCTGACCGTGGAGGAGGCAGGCTGCATAGAAGCTGGCTGGCTAGGATGTCTGCAAAGGAAATGGCTGTTAAGGGCTTGCTGCATGCGGTTTTCTGTTTGGTTGTCCGTGAAGGGTGTCCGTGGAGGAGATGGCCATGAAGGACTAGGCCACGAAGGAGGCTGTCTGCAAAGGATGGTTGCGGAGGATATGGTCGTATGTGGTTTGCGGTTTGATTGTCTGGGAAGGGTTTCTACGAAGGGGCTTGCCGTGAGGGAGCAGGCGGAGAAGGAGGCTGTCTGCAAAGGATGGCCGTGAAGGATATGGTTGTTTGCAAAGGGGCTGGCGCCCATCCTACTTCGCACTCGCAGAGGGGTTCCCGCCTCTATTTCATGAACGAAACTGTTCTAAGGAGGGGGTGGCTGTGTAGGAGATGGCCGCATGTGGTTCGCAGTTTTTTTTCTCCTCTATGTGGAAGAGTGTATCCACGGACAATATGGGGTCCACGGATGGTCGTGGAACATTACCACTAGGAGCGATTTCTCTAGAGTCTCCCCACGGGTTTCCACCCGTCCTTCCTCCCTACATTTTTGGTGCCCCTCGGTGACTATTTATAGAGTCACGAAGAGGATATATCGATGGGCATGTGACACTTTTGCCGGAAACCCATGAAAGAATCCCCACCCGCGGACGACTCAGTCAACCATGGATTTTTGGAATCGAGATTCGAGGGATTGATCCGCGGCTATGCACCATTATGCCTCTATTCCGCAAACGACGGGGTTCACGGCCACATACGGCTTCCGCCTCCATTTCGCGAACGACGATGCGCATGGCATGGGCCTGTTGTCGCAGTTCGCGGTGGTGGACCGACCTGGAGTCATTAGCGGTCTTCTTGGTTCATGCCCGCATAGGTGCTCCGCCCCCATTTCACGAACGACAACGTCCGCGGGATGGCGGTTCACCGAACCAACCACGTACTGTTGCTGGGAGATGGTACACAGACCGGTTCGGACCTTTTCCAAGTTTTGGGTTAATTGGATTTCCCCTTTCTAGAATTTTCAGGACCCTACCGTATTTCAATAAATATTTTATTTCCATAGGACAATCATGATATGATTTTTATGATTTACGTTTTTTTTCATATTCATGTAGGAAGAAAATGTATCGATATTTCATAATGACCATTAGTGGGACTAGAATTATATATCCCTCCATGGAATTAATTAAATATTTATATTACTTGACATAACTATATTTAATGAACTATAGAGTAAATATAATACTCTATATTTTTTGGACAGCAGAGTAAATCCAATTCACTATGTTATAATGGTATTGGTAGGGTGAGTTAATATATTTTATTTTTTTCTATGATTTTTTTCTAAAGGTTGGGGCCGAAGCCTCAATTTATTATTTAAAGCAAAGACTTCTTTAGACTGGGTAGAGGGAGACCCATTAAATAGCCCAAAGGTCCAAGGCCAAGTGGCCTGAGTAGAGGGCTTGAAAGCCCATTTTTTGGCAAAAGGACCCCTCAGTGAATATTACTACTATAGTACTCACACTGCTAAAATAATCGCTATAGTACTTCCACCACTACAGTATCTACTACAGTCCCTCCACCGCTATAGTGTTGCCACTGCTACAGTGTCACCATTACTACAGTACCCAGAAATTCGCCCCTTCCGGTATTTGATCCTGGGTCTTTTGGATGCCAAGTAGGAGATGCTTTCATGATCATTATTTTATGAATTTAATTCATGATATATGATCATGATCACATACCACATGATCATTCACATAAATTCATAATATTATTCCATTAATCATGTAATTTATCCCGTGATAATTTATATTGGAAATTATTAATTGATAGATAATTTCAACTTCTATCATTTATTATGTATTACCACTTACTGAGCAGTTGAAATCAATCCATTCATTTGTTTGGCCATTTCAATAGGTGGTCATAGATGATAAATATAGTTTGATTATATTATTCTGGATCTATGATGAAGTATATCATTAAATATTATATGTAAATGATGTAATATATACCTAGTTCCCAAAGATTTAAAACTTTTCATTCAAGGATTTGATTATATTTCATGTTATGTGTAAAAATATATATGCATAGCAATAGGTGTTAAGTGAATGTTTTGGGGTCTCTCAATGGGTATCGGAGTAGAGTTTGGATATTTTTGTGTGTATAGATTGAGAAAATTTGTGTTTAAATCATTACATAGATAACCATTGGATTTAGAGTACTTGGTTAAGTATAATTAGTATGACTATATATTGATTTACAATATCAATCACTTTACACTGATACATATATTAAATTTATAGGAGTTAATGTTTTAAAAAATAATTGGTTTTAATGTTGTGGTTTGTGTAAATTTTAGATTAAATTAATAAGTATTTAATTGGGAGTAAAATTTTTAATGATGTAATTTATTTAAGGTGTTTCATGTTACATTTTAAATATTTAATTAATATTTTTATAAAATGGTTCTCATAAATTATATAAGTAAATTTAATTTTTTAAAAATAAATATATAAAATTAGAATTTTATTAGATAATTATTTAAAAAACATTAGTAATTAAATTTTGTGAAATAATGAAAAATTATTTTTTCATATTCTTAAAGAAATATAATATTAATTAGTTTTCATTATTATAATTTTTCATGAAATTATAATTCTATATATGTGTAATATTTTAATGATTAGTAATAAATAAGTAATTTGAAATAAAAAATCATAATTAAATTTTCTAAATAATAATTCACCAAAATTGTTTTATTTTCATATTTCTTTTTGAAAATTTTATTTATTCATCAAAAAAATTGATAAAATAGTTTGGTATATTCTTTAATAGTCATATAATTGTAATATATAAAAAATAAAATGATGTAAAAGTTTATAATATCATATAACATTTTATATGAATAATTTTACAAAATTAATTATTGTATAATTTTTTGAAAATAAAATATTATTTTATTTTGCATTTATTTTTTACATAAATTTATTTTTAAGTGATTATTATCATATACTCTATTCATGTGTTCTTACACTAATTGTTTAATTTAAAATTTTTAAATAACAATTTTTAAATTTAAAATAACATTAGAAAGTCTTTATATGTTTCATTTGAAAATATAATTTTTCATATAGATAGTGACTTATTATCATAAAATTCATATTACATTTTGATAATGCAATTGTTAAAAATGTTATATGGTTAGATGAAAATTATTATGAATAATGTAGGTCACAAAAAAACTATTTTCTTATGTGTGCATGTAAAAGATAAATATATCATAACACAATAATTAATACACAATAATAAATTGTAAATTTAATCACTCATAGAAGTATGAATAGTTTATGCTTGATATTAAAAAATTCCCCTATATTATATGGTATTCTTTTAAAGATGAATTTTTTAAAAAATTAACATGAATTCGATGAAAGAAAATCAATTATAATTGTCAAAATATTAAAATATATGAGGTTTTTTTGGTATTTTTTTGAAAAGGGTGATTTTTTAGTGAATTGTAAAAAATTAAATTTATATGATTACCATAGGATTTATGAAATCAAAAGGATATAAATTAAACTAAAATATTCATAAAAAATTATTAATAAAAATGTATTTAATGAGTAAAATAAAACATTTACGGTTAATAAACTTAATTTTCAAATCAATAACTAAAATTTCAAAACCTATGTTATATTATTCACAAAAAAATATTTGATTCTTTATATTTTATAAAATATTTAAATGATGAATTTCATTTTTAGGTGTACTAAAATGTAAAATATGCCACACTTTATTAATCACACACTTACTAAATTCATATGGATCAATAAAATTCATACTCATGAGCCTAGAAAATTAAATAATTAATATTTTATTCAATGATTACCCTTCACTTAACCATGTGAAAAACCATCCTGCAACCCTATCTCACAACTTCCGAAACAATTAATATTTATAAATTATTATATAAATCAAATAAAAAACATCCATTCATGCATTATTAAGTCTCTTGTAATTTAAACATTCTCTCTTTTGAAGGCCCTATATTTAATCCAAAGGATCTGACTCAAAGAGTAAGGTAAGGGTTCATCATCATCCCCTTTCTTCTACAACTCTTATTTTTAAATATCTTTTTAATTCATTTTTATATGTTTAAATTAATATAACTCCATACTATTATTAATATTTGGTCATATTATAAGTGACTACTCACTTATTCCCTCTAATTGAAACTATTTTCATAAATCATTACTATATCGGTGTAAGGTTTCATAAATCTGTCATTATTTTTTTATTTTAAATACTTTTGCATTATAACTAATTTAGGAATCCCCTTATTTTACTTAAATGAATAAATTACAATGGAATTATAATCCTTATGATATAATTTTGATGATACATATCCAATAACCATTCAATGATCTCTATTCATATTTCATTACTATGTCTAAATATGGGATTCATAACCCATGTCTCATTATTTAAATTCACCTATAACTCATTCTATAATATATGTTTTAAGTTAAAATTTCCATTAATTATTTTTTTAATTATAAAATAATGTTTTTAGAAAACTAAAATGTTTATTAGTTATCCGAACTTTTAAACTATTATGAAAAAATATTTACTATAGTGGCTTTATACTAACAAAGTAAAATGTGATGTTTTATTTTAAATTAATAATTTTATGGTTATTCATGAAATTTGATTTCATGATTAAATTTAAAATTATTAATAAAATAATGCCATGTTTATATTTCTAGAGTGACAATATTTCCATGGTAATAGTGATATCAAGATTTAACAATAAAATAGATTTTAACTATTTAAAATAATTTTATGAAGAAACAATTGTTTATTTGGGAAACTTTTTTTAATATATTAGTGATTTAACTCTTATGAATCTATAATTCCATGAAAACTATTCTTTCAAACTATTAGATGTTATGTATTTATTGAAATATGAAAGTAATTTTTACCATTTCACCGAAGTAGGTTTGGAATGATGAACCGAACTACCTCAAAATGATCAATGTAAGAAAAATTAATCAAAAATGTGTATTTTAAGATAATAAATGATTTAAAATGGAAAAAATAAATAAGAAATGAATATAATTTTTAATTATTTATGTAATAAATTTAACTTCAATATTTAAGATGTTTATAGAAATAAAAAGCAACTCAAGACTTGAGGTAAGGGTTATCACTTTTATTTAGAAGTATTGTCACTTTATTACCCATATTGTCTAAAATATAGAATACACGTGGTCTTGAATATATACCTTATTTACATCCCTTTATTTTTAATGTATTTATGATCTCTTTTCCTCTCTTATGGATTTAGGTTTTATACATTGTTCTTAAAAATAATTTTCCCTTCTTTCTTGATCATGATTAATGTCTGTTTCCACTATATATCCTTATATAACCCTATATATCTTTGTAATAATATTTTTTATGATATTTATGTTACATTCTCCTTCCTTTTTCTTGGTATATTTATTCCTTAACTATTCAGTTTTATTTTATAAATTAAAAATAAATGAGGTTTATAATGGAATGTTTTCCAATTTATATCTTCCTATACATTGTTCTTTACCATTAAGAGTATATCTATCTTGAAATCACCAATGATGGGAGATTTTATTTTTAAAATAATGTTTGAAAATTAATTGTATCACCATTTACATTTTATATTTTATCGTGATTTATTTCAATATTTTAATTACAAACATATATAATTATTTTGAAATGTATTTTCAAGATTTCTATTTAGTATTCCTCTATATTCTTATACATATTCATTTTTAAATATATATTTTATATTTTATGTTTTAATTTTATTAAATTTTAAAATAACATTTTATAATATTTATATACTTCCTTAAAAATTATTACATCCTTTTTATTTCATTACTTCATAAAAATATTTATTGTTTTCTTATAAGTAATTCAATTTATTATCATCCTTTAATGGATTTCTCCCTATTTCAAAACTCTTACGTATTCCACAATATCATTTTCTTATGTTGTATTTCCTTTAATATTATATTTTATGAAAATAAATACTATTTTAAAATCAACCCCTGGTTTATTATCTATGTTTTTATGCATGTATGGTGTGGTGAAAATAAAATAAATATGAGAGAAATGATGCATCACTACCTTTGTATTTTCTGTCAATTATGGATATTTACAACCTTTATGAAAATTCATTTCCATTATAAATAATATATATTTCCTTATTCTAATTGAAGGTTGTTCACCTAGATACCCATAAATTTTATCAATTGTGAAAACAATTTAAAAGATCATATATCCTTTATTCTTTACAATGTTAATACCTTATACCTCATTATCTTGATTGATAAATATTTAATAAGATAAATATATTATATAATTGGATTCCCATTTTTTCCAGAGGTTAAAAATGGTATTATTTTAATAAAAATATTATTTTCTCAAATTCTTATTTCACAAATACCTATAGATATATCATTATAACGATGGGTAAGACTGGACTTATCGATCCCTATATTTAATTGAGTTAAGATTTATTTCTCATGAGATAACTACATTTATAGCAATAGAGAGTAAATTTCATCTATTATGTTTATGGTATTGGGAAGTAAACCAAAAAAATGTTGTTTGTATGGTCTTGGAAGTTATCCTTCACATATGTTATGATCTTTTATTCTTATATATTTGATACTTTCCTATCACACGATAAAAGGGATTATACTTTTTATGGTGTATTTATTCCCACCCAAGATGTATAACCTCTCAAGAAGTTCTCTAATAGTTTTATGTTATTTTTTCATAATCAATGTCAAGTAGATTTTTTCCTTAGATAAATGATTATTCTATCATGCCTCATGCTAAATTTTTATGATTTCATGATCATATTATATTAATAAATCCATTTATAAAATGATCATGTGTCTCCAATATTTATGATTTATTAATAACTTCTCTGTGTGTCAATGATTATGTTCTACCCATTATAATGCATTTGATCTCACTCAGTTCATATATTTCTCCATTTTATCTTGGGATAATATATAAAAAATATGTTTTTTAGGATATTAAGGGACTAAAATGAATAATACCATTATATTTTAATGGTAAATGATGTAATAAATACTGAGATCTAAATAAAACTGACCTTTGTTCTCAGATTTTTCTTTACTTCATTATTATTAATAGTTATATAAGTGTATCACCCAAACAAGAAGTTTGAGCTCAGTGGTCTCTAATCTAACCCTAATGAGAGAGGATGTGGGATATATGAATAACATCATGGCTATATTTTTCAATTAAAATTTTTAAATACCTAAAATGGGAACATTTCAGTATCAGAAACCCAAATTTTAATTATTCTTTCCCTAGGTAATCCCCACCATTCTGAGTCAATGTATGCTAAATAAATTTCCATTTCGGGGTTTCTTTGGAGATATAAATGGTTTGAATTAATTTGACACATAGAATTAATTATTTAATTTAAAAAAATATTAAATAATACATTAAAATTAATCAGACATGTAATCTCCCCAAAACATCACTCAAGGATAAATTACAAGTCCTATAATTAATGGGAGTCTCAGAAAAAAAAAATACCTAAGGTAATTTACTGGTTGAAATTATCCATATTTTAATACTAAGGCATGGTATCCCAAAAAAAAAGGGTGAGCTAAGTCAATAACATAGAGAAACTGAGGGTCTCTATAGATAATTTTTTCTATAAAAATATAGTGACATTTTTTTATAACCAAAATATTTTTTTTTAAATATAATAAAACCCCATGAAAATTTAACATTCACAATGTTATGGTTTTGTAAATAATTTAGATGGATTCCATTTTTCAATCACCATAATACTAATTATTCCTTAAAACATGCTATATAACATTGAATGGTTTTGTACGATAGCTCTAAGCCCAAAATATAGAAAATGAAAACATGAAAAATAACCTTGACTAACCAAGAGAGGAAATGATATTATGAAATAAAATTGTAACTATTATTACATCACTATATATATTCATCCTTTTATGGTTGGTGATGTTCATGGAGACCTTCCAATGGATAAAATAATTCTCTCACCTATGTCAAAATCTATCATCCAAATAGAGTGAACATATAATTTATTAATACCTTATTCAACTCAAATAATGTGAAAGAGTCATCAAAAAATTATGGAGAAAAGGAGAATAAGAGAGTGAGATATTTTAATTTATTGAGAGTGAAATCACATTAAGAAATTAATTTATATGTCTATAATAAAGTGAAATTTTTAATTGAAAGATTAATTTCACTTGGGGTTTCTGAACTTTTTACATTATGAAATTACAAAAAATTTGGATTTATTTATTATAAGATTTATAATTGGCTTATTGTTTATTATGGGATCGTTAAACTCCATTAATATACACATAATCAATAAAAAATCAATATATAATATTTTATGATTTATAAAATATGATAATTAGAAAAGGAGAAGTTGTTTGATGATATCCTATATTATTCATGATAAACATCATGACATGGAATAAGCATCCACTTCATAACAGAAACAACAATATGGTAACACTTACTATGATTTTACTTTATTTATTGAAATATCTATCTAACTATCCAAACCCTAAGTTAATAATAAAGGTTCCTTCTAAATATATATATATCATCATTTGATATATGATAAATAAAAAATGGTATCAATTTACTAAATCTTTGAGTAATTATAATGCTTCACAAGAAACATATATTGTAATTCCCTATAATACAACCATTTTAATCTATTATAAGGAATAAAATTATTATAAAACCGATAGAATATATTTTTAATAAATCACTATAAAATCAGTATTAAATGGGTCTATAATGCCGATATTTTGTGTATCCTACTAATTGATGGGATCTCAAGTATCCTATTCAGTGGTGGATCAAACCACACCTCAACTATATTTACCCTATGTGGGGGGATCACCTTAACATGATATCCAATCTATTAATGTGTAATCTATAAATATATATGTTTTTATGGATTGTGCATATACCACATATTCTTATTGTGTGGTATTTTATCAGACTCCCAATATTAACCCTAATAACCCAAATTTGGGATGGTATTAAAGATCAATAAATATTTTTTTATCATATATTACATCATTAAATCATAAAATTTTATAGGACATGAGATCCATTAACCCCCCCCCCCACCCCCGTAACTGATGATGTCATTCATCCTTATAATGCTTTCCCTATCATGGAATGGGGTGTGGAACCTTTCATTGTAATCACATAAATATAATTATACTTGAACCGCAATAAATCTATTTCCCCAAATTTATCGTTCATTAGCCCATTTAATGTGATTAGGTTATATCTCCCCCTTAAAAATTATTGTTTCCAACCAAGTAGCTCAAAAAACATATCTTTCTATTAATAACATATATATTTTTCCCTTAGTGTAGTAAAATAATAATACAGAAAAAATTACAAAATAAATTTAATTGACCAATAGAATAGGTTCATAATAATAAATAAATTCTTAATCTCTAATCTAACTCAATTGATTTTATAAAGGAAATAAAATTTCATAGATATTGAATCACATGGAAACTAGAAGATTTATCCTACAACCCTCATCCCTTTCATAATTGATTTATATTTAAACTCTACTAGCTGCTAAAATAATTAAAAACACTTTATTCTATTGTTACCTATGTTATAGTGTAAATAACATGAACCCATTCCTTCTAATGGTACCCCTATGTAACAATCCAATCAATGATAGAATAAATTTACATTTTTATAATTGTTTTTAAATTCATACAATATATTTTATAGCTATAATGTAAGAATAAATCCATTTTTTCTTTAAAAATGTATTTTTTCTTAAAAGTAGTTTTACAACCTTTTCATTGTTCACTTTTTATAAATCTAGTATAGGTCACTTTTATAAAATATATTTGAAAAATAAAACATCAAATATGGAATTTGAATATAAAAATTTAATTAGGTTGAATTTTTGATATTTTTATAATAAGTTTCATGTTTTTATGAATAGTGAAAAAATATTTAATTTTTAATTGATAACATCTTTTTTCATATAAATAAATTATTGAGTTAAATTTTATTCTTAATCGGTTTTAATTTATAATTAAATCATTTTTTATTTAGTTAATCTTATTTAGGTCATTATAATCAATTTCACATCGAATTTGGATTTAAAAACATTGTGAACTTTTGAACGTTTTTACTTAAAAACTTGTTCGTTGTTCCCTCAATGGGATTAATTTTTAATTAATTTATACAATTTAAGTGTTTTTAATTTTGAAAATTTTATTTTTTATTCGGAATCATAATTCCCAATTTATTTATATATGTACCTTTTATTTTTTGAAAATATAAATAGTAACATTAGTAAAAAAAATATTTACATGTTAAAGTCAAATCAGGTAATTAAGGGAGAAAATAATATTATAAATATTATAAAAATACCCTAAAACTTATCCTAATTTCATTTTATTAGTGTTTTTAGACTAGAAGAATCCTTTAAATTAAATTTTAATATTTGGAATCCACATAAAATATATTATTACATTTATAATATTATATTAAAAGAAAAGTCAATGTTGGCACACTTTTTTTTTAACAAGTGAAATATTTTTAATATGGAGTTATATAGACGATATGTTTGACTATAAATATAATTTTGAAATATAATATGCTAATCATTATCATAATAATTTTTTTTAAAATTTTTAGAGAAGAAATAATTAAATTAAAGACTTGCATAATGATAATTCATTGACTATTTAATTAATGAAAATATTAAATAAATGATAATAAAAATACTATAAAAAATATATTTTGAGAAGATTAATTTCATCTAAAAGTTTTTTAAATGAATTTGAAATTTTATTGAAGTTTTATATTTATTGTTTATAATTTATCCTTTTTTATGATATTTTTAAAAAGCCAAGTAATAAATATTGTCAAAATTGACATTAATGATGTTTTTAAAATAAATAATATTTTATTAAATAATATAAAATGTATAAAAATATAAATTTTTTCCAAATTATTGAGATAATTCATAATATTTTATGAATTATTCATTTATTGGTTTTTTCATTTATAGTAATTATATTAACCCTTAAAATGTAAAATACATGATATCATGATAAAAATTAAAAAGGGTTAAATATTGCTTAAACAAAACAATATGGATAAAATGATGATAAAATTTTTATAATTTTAATTGGATGAATTTATTTCGACCCATACTTATCATATCTTTAAAATAACTCAATTTTGAGTAATTTTGAATTAAATACTAATTTATATTAATTTAATTGTTGAAGAATTCTAAGAGGGACGCTCCCTTCTCTTATAAAAGGGTACCCATTTTCATCTTTCTCCACCCCTGATAACCTATCTT
Organism: Viscum album; assembly: GCA_963277665.1. NCBI lineage: Eukaryota > Viridiplantae > Streptophyta > Magnoliopsida > Santalales > Viscaceae > Viscum > Viscum album. Next base: position 340,478,622 of record OY728131.1, read on the forward strand.
TTCAGTCAACATCTACCCAAATACCTTCCTAAAATCCATAACAACTTTCTTGTGGCCTTATTTTAGGCTGAACACCCTCTTTAGTGGTGTTAAGGAGTTAATCAAAGGAGATCGTCCAAAGAAGAGTTACCATTTATAATTAAGTGCGTCTATTTTATTTCTTTTTTCTACTTAAATAAAATATTATTACACCATGATGAAATAATAAATAATTTATCATTATTATATTGAGATTTTATTTTGTTAATATCGTCACATAAATCCATCTCAATTTCCTTCGAATGCGAAATTTTTAATCTTTCATGCTTGTGACAAACTACCTCCTCGCGAATAGACAAAATTTATTTTCCATCACCATCTCTCAAGAAATATTATAATGATGGAATTAATATTTATATATGATATTCATGAAATATTTATCATTATTATATATTAATATATCATTTATGTTCTTACCTTTATAGGCACATGACAATGAAAATGATATTTATGTGTACGTGTGAACTATCCCCTCCACGAAGAGATATGATTCATTTTTCATCACTACATCACATGAATGATATATATTAGTATATCCAGATTTTTAATATGATATTATTGATATTATTTTTATTATGGTAAAATTATATAATACTTACTTTCTTTCCAAAATGATCTTTGAAAAATTGAAATGTTACTCATGCATACGTACTGTCTACCTTATACATCATTATAACATAGTTCATTTTTCATAACCACATATTATGTTTTGATTTTAAAAAATACTTTTTTTTAAAAAAATTATCATAATTTAATGAATATTATTCAAGAGATGATGTACTAATGATAAATTTTACTCTTTACATCATACTAAATTAATGTTTGGGCTCATGTGCCGAATATCATCAAAACATCAAACATGAAATTAAATAAGTAATTAAGAATTTTAGAATGGTAATAAGTGATATAAAATGAATAATAAACATGAAAGGATAAAAAAAATAAAGTCAATAATTAACATAAGTTTACTATTTAGAAAATTAAAGTACATACATGATGAATTAGATACATGGTAAGGGATTTCATCTCAATTTTCTTTCATTCCTGAAATTTTGATGTTGTGAACCATTATTCACTTTAATGGTTTTCTTTCAAAATATTGTTATTCCATGTCCATATTTGTAAATGATATTTGAAATATCTTATTCATGATGTAGTTCTTGGACATTATAAATAACAAGTGCACCTAGAGAGTGTTGGGTGAGCCCATTATATCTTAAATGATAGGCACACCTAGATATCTCTCCAATAAATTGTGTAATGATTATATTCTCTAGAGAATGATATTGGTAGTTGGAAGTATGGTTATGTTAATCTTTAAGGGTTATGTAAGGGATCTATGTGATGGTGTTCTAAGTTACCTAAATGAATTTTCTATTTTTCTAATGAGTTTTTATTAGAATTATTTATTTTCACAAGGTAAAATAAATGATCATTATAAAGGAATGTTAATTATTTGTGTGGGTAAAATTTTATGTTTTCTATAAAATTGTTTTCCATGGGATTTTCTGTTTTTATTTGGCTAGATATTTCTATTCATTTTTTTCCTTACCGAGTTTTTTTGATCAACCCATGTTTTAAAATAATTTTAATGTATTTATGGATGAATATGGAAAATGATGAGATAAAGGGGAAAATTGTGGTGATTGACCACGAAAAGAATCCATGTTTTATTTTAAAAGTTTAATTTATTGGAAGAAATGGATACTATTTTAGTATTATCCACTCTATATAAATGTAAGATGTTTTGTATTAACTATGCCCCAATTATTTTAAACACTAAATCTAAATTGATACTTAATATGAAAGTAAGTAATTTCTTAACTAAAGTCAAGATTTTTCAATGTTTTTGGATAGGTATTTATAGTTAGTATCAAATGTTGGTTTAGATAACATTAGAGGTCATGGTAATATTAATATGTTTTCCTTGAAATACTTCAACTTTTATACAAGTTAAAATGTTATAACATTTGAATATTACCATGTTTCTTTATCTAAACGATTTCAATTAAGAATGGTATTCCACAAAGGAAACTGGTAAGCTATAATAGGAATAAATTGGGAGAGAGATATCCTTTCAAATAAGCTTCTCGAGATGTTTGGAATTAGAAGAGAATAGTTTGTTTTCGTGATGGATCAGTTTACTCAGTAGATAAATGGTGGTAGTATCTGTGTTATACGGGAACCCGATCTACCACGAAAGAACAAGTACTTTGTGAATCTTATAGTTCTCCATTTTCATTTTATGCTCGCAACACTAACATGTATAGTTACCTTTGAGAGTATTACAAGTGGGATGGAATGTAAATAGATATTACTAACCATACAATGAAATATTTGAATTGTCAAATTGTTAAATAAGAATGAAAGTTTCTGAAGGGGTTGCTTCAGCCTTTTCTAGTGCCAAATTTGAAATGGGAAAATATTTATATTGACTTCATGGTGGGATTACCAAAGATATCTGGAGGTAACAATGTGATATTGGTTATTGTTGATTGACTGAATAAATCTACACATATTCTTCCTATTCAAGACACTATATCCCTATATAATCAATCTTTTTTTATATTAAAGATATAATAAGGTTAAATAGAGTCCCTCTGTTTATTGTATCAGATCATGATCCCAAGTCCACCTATAACTTTGGGAAATTCCTTCAAAAGCCTTTGGAAAGATAATTAAATTTCAAAACATCATTTCATCCTCATTCTAATGGATAGCCAGAATGAACAATTTAGACCTTAGAGGATATGTTACATGATTTTTAAATAGATTACTAGGGAAGTTGGTATCAACATATTTCTTTAGTTGTGTTTTTTTATAATAATAGGTTTCATTTTGGTATAAAGATGGAACCATTTGAGGAATTATAGGGAAAACAATGTCGAACTCCAGTATTTAAGATGCAGTTTGTGAAATTAAGTTGATGGGAATCGATCTGGTAGAGAAAATGGTATAGAAAGTTCATGTGTTTCAAAAACATGTGAGAATATCTTAGATCAAGAAGAAAAGTTATTCAGATAACCATAGGATGGATCTTTTTTTCGAGGTAGATGATCATGTATTTATCAATGTTTTTCCCTAGAAAAGTGTAACAAGTTTTGGAAAGAAAGGGAAGTTGAGTCCACAATTCATTAGAACCTATGAAATCATCGAGAAATTTGGATTAGTTTTTTACTAAGGGTCATTGCCTTTGATTTAATTCTAGGTACACAATGTATTTACCGTTACAATGTTACAAAAATATAAGATAGATCTATCTCATGTTTTGAGTCCCAGAGTAGTTCAATATGAAGAGAATATTTCTTATGAGGAACATCCAATTCAGTTGCATAACCATAGAGAGTAGGTTTTTTGGAGTAACATGATTCATCATGTTATGTTTTTGTGAAAAAAAATAGATGCTTGAAGATGCAACCTGGAAATCTGAAAATTCTATGAGGGAAAGATCTCCCCCCTTATTTTTTATGTGAATAAAATTGTGAGGATGCAATTTCCAAAAAGGGGGAATAATTTTACTACCCAGGTAATGATAGAAATTTTTTAAAATTTTTTATAACATTTTTTTAAATTCATCTATTATATTTTGTAGGCATAATATAAGATTAAATAAAATTTTATGCTTAAAATGTATTTTCCTTAAAAAACAGTTTTACTGCCTTTTGTTGGCGCACTTGTTTTATATCTATTTCTATCACTTTTATAAATTATATTTGAAAAAATAAACATTTTATTTTAATTGGAATATAAAATTTTACATTGATTTAATTTTGAATTTTTTTGGATAAGATTCATTTTTGGACGAATAGTGAAAAATATTGCATTTTTAATGGAAAATTGCTTTTTCATCTAAATAATTTATAATGTCAAAATGTATTTTAAATTAGTTTTAAATTATAATTAGTTCATTTTTTATCATCTAATCCAATTTGGGTCATTTAAATCAGTTTCACATTGAATTTGGATATGAAAACATTGTGAACCTTTGAATGTTTTTACTTTTAAAACTTGTTTTCTCTTTACTTAAATGAGATTAATTTTAAACTGATTTATGAAATTTATGTGTTATAAATTTTGAAAAATTAATTCTATATTTGTAATTATAAATTAAAAATTATTTAAATATTCCAATTTTATTTTTTGACAATATGACTAGTAACATTAGTAATGTTTTTATTAATGCCATTAAATGTAAATCGAGTAATTCAAGGTTAAAATAATATTATAAATATTATAAAATTACACAAACACTTGTCCTAATTTCATTAGATGAGTTATTTTCGACCAAAATTATCCTTTGGATGAAATTATAACCTTTAGAAGACACATGGATGAGAGTATAAAATTTATAATATTATATTCAAAGAAAAGTCAATTTTGTCACACTTTTTTTAACAAATGAAATATTTTTAATATGGGGACTTATATGGGATATTTTAAACTAATAATAGTATTTAAAAATAAAAAATATTTATATTTTTCATGATAATTTATTTTTAATTTTTAAATATGAAATAAATAAATTAAAGGCTTGCACAATGGTGATACAGTAATTTTTTAATTAAAGGAAATATCAAAAAAATGATATTAAAAATACTAAAATAAATATAAATTGAGTTGATTAATAGAATACATTAAGTTTTTATAAGAAATTGACATGTTAGTTATGTTTAATGAGTATTGGTTCTAATTTATCTTGTTTGTATGATATTTTTTAAAAGTCATGTAATGAATAGTGTCAAATTGACATTATTGATATTTTTAAAATAAAAAATATTGTACTTAGTGATATTAAATTTAAAAAATTCTCAATTTTATAAAAATATTAGGATAGGTCTTATAATTTCATTAATTATACATTTATTTGTTTTTTTATTTTAGAGTAATTTTATTAACCCTTAAAGTGTAAAATACATGATATTAAGGTAAAAATTAAAAGTGTTAAATAAGGGTTAAAACATAAATATAAGGATAAAAAAATAAATTAAACATGGATATTTTTTATTAAATGAATTTATTTATACCCATTATGATTCTATATTCAAAATAAATTAATTTTGATTAATTTGGAATTGAATATTTATTTATATTAAATTAATAATTTGAAGAATTCTACGAGTTCCCGTCCCCTCTCTTATAAAGGAGACCCCTTATTATCTTTTATTCAAAATCAAAATCCTATTTTTATTTAACAATATCTTCTCAAATATATTTCTATTATTCGTACCCACTTTTTAGAGGCCGTATTTTCGGCATAACACCCCCTTTAAAGGTGTTAAGGTGTAAATCATTGGATATTATCCGAAGAAGATGTGTCATTTTTAATTAAGTGTTTTTACTTTATTTTTTCCTCCAATTCCTAAAAATTTTATTCCACCATGATCAAAAAGTAACTCCATCATCCTAAATATAATGATATTTTATTATGTTAATATCATCACCAAAATCCTTTTCTGTTTCCATCAAATATGGAATTAATTAATCATTCGTGCGTTTGATAGACTACCACTTCACGAACTGATATAATTTTTTTATGTCACCCTCTCTCAAGATTGGTTATAATGCTGTAATTAATGTTTATATGTGAAATTCATGACATATTTATCATTATTAAATTTTAATATATCATTTATGTTCTTACCTTTCCAGGCACATAAAAATGATAATGTCATTTGTGTGTACGTGTGAACTATCACCTCCACAAAGCGAGGGGATTCCTTTTTCATCACTACATCACATGGTTGGTAAATATTGTTCAGTACAAGTGGTTTAGTTAAGTTGAAGTTTTTTTCAATAACTTAATAATATGAAAATTCAATGAGTTTTTATTTTTATGGTTGTAGAGTTGGTTTTTATTTTAGAAAAACATGTTTCATTGGTTATTTAATCTTGACACAAATGATTACAAAATTTGGTAGAATCAAATATATTGAAGTTATTATTGAATTTCAAAAAAAATAAATGATAATAGTGGATAATTTTCTGAGTAGGTTGGTTTTTAATTTTCCAATGATTTGGATAAATCTTTGTAATGAATTTTATCAAAAAATAGCCAAACATTACCAACCACCTGAGGGAACTGCACCACTACTAAGGTGGGTAGGTGCAACCTCGGTCAGCCATCAATGTAGCTAGAGACCTATAAAGAGAACCCATATGGGTGCTAAAGGGATCAGTGATGTTCCACCATGTTAGGTTGCATGGTGAAAGAGGCATGCAGATGTATGGGGCAGTGCTAGTGTGACATGTATCTCTCGGTAACCATTTCTGAAAGAAGGTTGACACACCTTGTATAATAAGAGAGTAGGAGGCCGATATGTGTTTTGATGTGGGATATCTATTTATGGGTTACTTTTTCTCTGAATTTAAAAACAAAAATTAGGAGCACTATTGGATCATTTCCTTCCAGTCATTCTATTAGACCAGCAAGCTCGTCTTCTACCACAGCCACACCAGAGTGTTCTTCTCGTCGGACGATCTCCATGCAACAACTTAGTTTGAGAATGAAGCTGATATATCAGATAATATTTTCAATATTCTTATGATTAAAATATTATGTAAATCATAATGAAACTTTTCTTTCATAATAGAATAGGGAACAAATTAAGGATTTATAGTGTTTATAAAATGGTATTTACGATTAAACTGCATATTTATAGTTTCAAAACAGAGGTATTCTGATTATAGAGAGGCAGATCGTGCGAGATAGTTTGGTGAATTATTTTCCCACAATTATACTTGAGAAGTTCATTCTCAGTATCATCCTTTTGAGATAATTTTGAGTGACACACAAGAAAATAACAGAGACAAGAAAATGATCTGGTTCGTAGAAGACAAAGTTTCTACTCACTCTTTGTTTATGCAAAGGATAAGGAGCAAACATCTAGTGTCTGAATTATTCTTGGTACACTAGGGTTTATTTACAATTTTCTGATCTCTAAATCATAGTGGACTTCATGGAAAGAGTCTCCCTCAGTTGTGCTATGATATTTAAAAAAACTACACAATGTCATTTTAGCATGATGGTTTTAACTTAGAGAGTATACTCTTATGCATAATAAGGAATTCATTTGAGTGTGTGCACATATATTGTTAAATATTGAAGAGAATATTTTTGAGTGTAAGATCACAGATAGTGTTTTGGTGTATATATTTTTTGTGTGAAATATAAGTGTGAACAATATGTGTGTTCAATGCTTTTTAGAATACCACATACATTGATATAGAATTATATAGTATATGCAAGGCTCCATGAATACACATGAATTGAGTATAAAATAGTGTATACTGTGTGTGATGAAAAATATTTGAGGTGGTGTGAATTGATTGTGAAAGAGAATATTGAGTGTGTTAGGGTGCTCATGAAAAAAATATTTACATGCCCATGAATTGTCATTGAAATAAGGAAATTTGTATGAACATGAATTAATGAATATATAAGTTGAAAAACAGATGTAGTATACTTTATATGTACGTGAAGTTTGAAGAAACACACATGAAATATAAATTTCATTATTAGTGTATAGTGATTTGAGACTGAAGTTGGGGAAATATTTCTATTAGTTATTCAAAAGAAATTCATTTCCATGTTTTCAATGTTTAGTGAGGTTGGGTCTTAAAAATAAGAAATAATTCCTGCCTGAGTAGTGTTATATTAAGGAACCTCATTATATTTACTGATCAGAATTATTTTAACAAGACCAGTGTCGGTGATAAGGTTCTTGAATTGAACTTGGGAATTTTTCATCCTGCAATATGAATAAGGATGTTTATAAGAAAAATCTATTAGTTGATTTATTCTTGTGCATCTCATGATTTTAAACACTTTAGTGGGATTCCGATGCAGAGTATATATCTAGTTGGACTCCGGAGCAGGCTGGTGGGATAGAAGTAACACTTTGGGAAGTAGTATAAAGATCCACATGTGGATATCAAGAGTCACTTCTGTAGTTGGGAACATGTTAGCTCTACTAGGATTCTGGATTATAACACTACGAGCCATATTGTTGAAGGGAATGAGACATTCCTTGTTGTAACTATCCACATATAGTGAAGAATCATTATCAGGGGTATAACCAGTTTCTGTAAGGATGTAAGTCTTATTACCGAACCTTATATAATACTTTGTGTTTTGTTTCACTTAAATTATGAATTTTATATAGGATCCAATCACCCTAATATGTGAAAGTGGTTTGAAGGGGGTTTATGAAAAAAAAAATTATTAAAAAAAGACGCATATGATTCACCCACTCTTAGGGTGACTGAATGATCCTCTGGACACTTCAATTTTTATTAGAGCATAGGAAACATCTAATTGGATATACTATACTTGTTAAGTTGTTTTTATTAGAAGAATATGAAGTGTATATTTGAGTTTAAAGAAAATACAGAAGAGAATCAGATAGAAAATCCTATCTCTACTCCTGATGTTAAAAATGAGGAAGTTTTAGTCAAGACTCATAATAAGATGAATAAAAGAGTGGAAAAAATAGATAAAGAAGAATTTAAAGATAAATGAATATCAACTACTAGCTCAAGGAACTTATAGTGGTAAGTGTTCAGTTAAATTAGTTGATTATAATTTTGATGATTCATGTTCAATATGTGATGATGATATAATCAATTAAAAAATTAGAAACCATTTGAAGAAAGTTCCCAAATAAGTGTTCCCATGTATTACTGGAGTTTTAAAAGATCTTTAGGATGATAAATTACAACTAGAGGAATAAAAAAATTCTATGGAAGAATATTTGATGAAAAATGTTTGCATATCAAAAACTCTCACAAATGTTTTGAACAAAAATAAAGAAAAAATTACACTTCTAAAATAATGATATGTTGGATCTATTGAATAATTGAAAATTAATCTCTATGTGAAATATTTTTTTGGGTTGTTTTTATATAATTAATATATGGTCTTGAAAAGATTCATAATACATCTATTAATGTCAAAGAATCTCTACTAAATGTAAAAGAATAATGAATCAAGGAACATGATAGTTTTTTACTAAAGGAAAATTAGATTCATGAAAATGAGATTCAGAAGATGAAGATTCAATAGGAATAAAACATGAAATATGTTAAAGATTAAAATAAAATTCTCAAATTAAAAATTATTGAAATATAAGTGAAATTGGGAAATATAGAAGAGACAAAATCTGATACTTACCAAGTTCCTAAGGAAAATATATTTTCCAGGGATTCATCTTATAAGAGTCCTATTTCTAAAAAGGCTCAATATAATGGTTATAATAGCTTGATATTATTCAAGGATAAATATATTACAAGATCATAGAAGTAGGTAACCCTTTGTACAGATAAATATGTTTGTACTAATATTGTTTTTATGAATAGTGTAGATTTAATAATAATATCTGGAAAGACATGGGTGGAGAAAGGTTCTTAGGAATCCACACCATCTTTAATTATGGATGTGAATAAGTTTAATAAATCTTATTCCTTATAGAATGTATAGAAGAAGAAATGTGGAACCCAAAAGTAGAAAAATATCAAAGATTGTCAAAATGTGTCATAGAAGAATAAATAAATATTTCTGGGATACTTTTGGTTCTATTGTAAATTTAATCATCATGCAATAAATTTTTGGCATAACATGTCATTGTATGATTATTTTAGAATGCATGCATTTATGTGTGAGAAAAATTAAAGAGAAGTGAAACCTACACAATAAAGGAATAATTCATAGAAAGAGAATAAGTTTATCAAAAACATATATGATTACATTGAAAATTTTGGTTATTATTACAATAATGGTGTTCATTTTTATGATGACTGATAGTATGTACCAATCATGCATAAATCATTCATTTATTGGAATAGAAGACCAAAAAACATTAATTGGGTAAGTAGTGAAGATGACAGGTCAGTCATGGGATGTGAACAATATAAAGAGGTTGTTACACTAACAACTCCCAATAAATTTGTAAATAATGATTTTAAGAGCATGACACGAAAGAAAATATTTTTATATTTTGGTATTCAAAGTCACATAATGGATCTTTATGATTTAAAAATGAATATTCATACTAAAGGAAGCAATATATAATCAAAGAAAGAATCAATCCCAATGAAATAAAATATGTTAAATTTGGTAAAAGTCATCTCTGGGGAAGAATCTGATAAGTTTTCTAAAAGAGAATTATTGAAGATGAAATGGAAAGATTTTGTGACTTTTAATATTGGAAAAAATAAGTCAACACACAAATTGAATACTTGGAATATTCAAAAATAATGTTTGATCAAATGACCAGAGTAGTAGTAAGAGGCATGAAAATTGGAACAATTAGAGAAAATGAAACTACTTTGTTAACATGTATGAAGAATAATTTTACATCTAAGAATATTTTTTGGTTGAGAACCAAATCTCATCCTTGTTACTCTATCTAAAGATCATTGAAGAACTACCATATTCAAATATATATTGTGTTTCTTTTCATGCAAGGAATTAAAGGTGAATAACATATTCAGGGGGACCAAAATTTATAAAAGATGTAACAAATTACAAATAGAAAGTTTTCTATCATGGAATAATACTGTTTTTATGTTCTCTCATTAAAAAATTTAAAAAATCTTAGAAGATTATTGGATCATATTTATTAATAATGTAAATTATGATGAAGAAGTATTGAGTGGATCTCTTGAGGGTGAGAACTGAAGATTAAACACCAAATATTTCTTTCTCAGTTGGCATCTAATGAATATCAAAAGTTTTGGTGAGGTATGAATCTAATAATTATAGATTTTTAAAACAAAATTATGTTCATATCTTGTCATAATTTTCATGTTTTAATTACTTTCTCCTATTTTCAGGTTAAAATAAATTCCATAATGGATAGATTTATTTCTTTATGAAAAAAGGGGAAATTAATTTGAAAGGGGAAAAATATTATTTATCCTGAAAGTTTTTAATTTGTTTACTGAGATTTATACGTGAGATTATTTTGAAATCTTTTGAATAATTCCTGAAAAGAAGTTTCTGTTATTAGTATCACATTATGAATGTTTATTTACATCATTGATGATAAATTTTATCACTCTTATTTCCTATATATTGAATTTATCTTGTAGACTTAGAGTTGATTAATTTTAACTCTTTAATAAGCTATTAGGTATTCCATCCCTCTTAATATTAAATCATAATTTAATCGACATAATATAAGAGGGTGTTTTTAAAATTATAATTTTAAACAATTGATAATTTTTTCATATGTTTATATATTTTTCTTTATCTCAAATAAGGGGGATAATATATCCTTTATTTTTAATATTAAATGGGTATTGAGAACAAATACAAATGGGGATATTTAATAGGAAAATATGTTGGGTTATTTTGAATTTGTTTTCAATAACATAAGAATATGAAAATTCAATGAGTTCTTATTGTAAATATTGTAGGTATTGTTTATAGTTTAGAAAAACATGTTTAATTGGTTATTTGAGTTGGACACAAATATTTACAACATTTTTTTGAATAAAATATTTGTAATTTATGATTTAACTTCAACAAAAAGAATAAAGGAGAAATCTGTTTTAATTTTTTAGTAGGTTGGTCTTCAATTTTATATGGAATTTTGAAAAAAATGAAGTTTACCAAAAAATAAAAAACCATTACCAACCAGCTGAAGGACACACAACACTACTTAGGTGGGAAGGTGAAAACTTGGGTATCCAGTATGGGGGATGGAGACCTATACAGAGCACCTATAGGGGTTCTCTAGGGATCAATGAGTTTCCACTGTGCGGGATGACACAAAAGTAGAGGAAAGCGGAGGCACAATGTGGTGTGAGTGTGACATGTATCTCTCAGTAACCATTTCTGGAAGTTAGTTCAAACGCCGTATATAATAAGAGAGAGGTTTTATGATATGTGTTTCTATGTTGGATATATTTTTTATGGGTTAATATATCTCCACATTTAAAAAATTAAAGGAGCACTGTTAGATTATTTCATTCTAGTCATTTGACTGGACAAGCAAGCTCATCTTCTACCTTGGCCTTGCTTGACTGTTCTGCTCACTGGAAGATATCCATGAATCCATTTCTCATAAGTATTAAGATAAGATAATCAATAATCTTTTGAGTATTATGATTACCATAATATGATTTAAATAATAATGAAACTTTGTTTTTCATAATAAAACAAGAAAAAAACTGAGGTTTTACAGTGTTACAGAAATGTGATTTACGATGATTATGTTTATTCGCTGTCACAAAATAGAGTTGGTTTGATTAAGGATAGGTGGATTTCAATATCTAGGTCATTTAATTCATTTCCTATAAATACACACAAGAATATCATTTTCAAAATGAGAATTACGAGAGAATTGTGAGTAGCCCACAAGCAAAGAATAGAGACAAGGAAACAATCTGCTTTGGTGAAGACAAAGTTTTTTGCACACAATTAGTTTGTGTGAAGGAGAAGGAATATACCACAAGTGTTCTACTTTTTCTAAGTGCACTCAGAGTGCTTTGGAAAGATTTGATCCACAAATAAAACATGATATTGTGGAAATATTCTCCCTCACTTATGTGAATATAATTAAAAACAAATACACTCTTAGTTTATCATGGTAGTTTTAATAAATAACGTATACTATTTCACGTAAGAATTTAATTTGACTAATTAGGTTCACAAACATTGTTAAGTCTTGAAAAGAAGCCTACTAAGCATAATATCACAGATAGTTTTTGGGTATGCATATCTGTTTCATGAAATAGAATAGCAAACAGTATGTGTGTATGAAGGTTTTTAGAAGGCCGCATACATTGAGAAAATAGTATATAGTATATTCAAGCCTCCATGAATACACATGCATTGAGTATCAAATAGTGGACAATGTGTGTGAAGAAAAATATTTGAGGTATTGTGAAGTGATTTTTCAAGTATACATGGTGTGTGATTTTATGTGTATGAAACAAATATTTGCATGCACACACAATGTCATCAGCATAAGGAAACATTCATGCACAGGAATCAATACATGAATAAGTTTACAATACCATGAATTATACATTATACATGCATGATGATTGAAGAAACACACATGAAATATAAATTTCATGATCAGTGTATAGTGATTTAACAATGAAAGTGGGAAAATATTTCTATTAGTGATTTAGAAGTATTTCATATGTGTGTTTTCATCAGTTTTTAGGCTAATTCTTAAGCATGAGAAATAATTATTGTCTTAGAAGTGTTATACTAAGGCGCCTAATTATATCCAGTGATCATAATTATTTGACCAAGAACAGAGTTGGTACAAAGGTTATCAAATTATACATGGTCCAGTTTGATCCATCATGATCATGAAGTAATATTATAATATCATTTTATTAGTGGATCGAATCTTTTTTATCTCATGACTATGAATTATTTAGTGAGGATTTGAAGCAGTAGAATTCTCTAGTGGGTCTCTAGAGAAAGTTGGTGGGATAATGGTTACAGTGTGGGATATAGTATAAAGTTTCTCATGTGGGACTCAGGTGTCATTTGTGTATCTAGGAACATGTGATCTCTAGTGGTATTTTATAGAAGAACACTATGGGACTCAATGTTTAATGGAATGGTACATTCCCTTTTGTAACCATCTATATATAGTGAAGAATATATAATCGGGGTTATAACCAATTGTAGAAAGGATGTAAGAATTAATACCAAACACTGTAAAAATTATGTGTGGTGTGTTTTATTTCCATTATACTTTTTATATAGGATCCACTCATTCTAATAGGTGATAGAGGTTTGTTGGGGGTTTAAGAAATGAGAAGAATTCAATGAAAACAATTTTCACCTGATTCACCCCCACTCTTACATTGACTGCATGATCCTTTGGACACATAAATATATAAGTATATTTAAATTTTTAATATGATATTAATGATACTATGATCATTATATGAATATAAAATCATAATTAGTTTATTTCAAAAATGATTATTGAAAAATGGAAATGTTACTCATGTGTACGTGCGACCTACCATCTCCATGATTATAATGTATATGATTTTTCATAACCAAACTTGATGGATTTATTTAAAAGTATAATTTTTTTATAAAATTGATAATCATTTAATTAAAATTATTCAAAAGATGATGGACTAATTACCACATTGACTATTGACATTATACTAAATTCATTTTTGGGCTCATGTATCGAATATCATCAAAATGTCCAAACGTGAACTTAAAAAATTAATTAATTGTTAAAACATGTTAATAAGTGATGTACAAGAAATAATAAACATGAAAAGGTTAAAAATTAATTAAAAAATTAACATAAGTTTATTATTCATCAATGTAAAGGACATACGTGAAGAATCAGACTCATGGTAAAGGATTTCGTCTCAATTTCCTTTTATTGATGTAATTGTGATGTTATGAACCATTATTATCTTATAACGTGTATATATTGAATCTTTGACATTATATATCAGTAATTTACATATTACAATGGTATTTATTGTTTAATTAATTTCTTTAATGGTTTTTACAATTCATGTGTTTCCTTAGTGATAAGGGGCTTCTCTTTGTAAAAAAATCTTATATGGTTTTCCCTCAAACTCTTTTCCTTGCATGTAAATGTTTTTTGAAATGATGTTTGATTTTTTTTATTTATGATGTAGTTATTAGGAATTATAAATTATGGTTGTGCCCAGATAGTTCTAGACGAGCCCATAATAGATTAAATTGTGGGGTCAACCAGATATCATTCCAAGGCATTATGTAATGATTATATTCTCCATAAAATTATATTAGAAGATGATTGTAAGGTTATTACATTATATAAGGGTTATTTAATGGTTCTATAAGGTTTCTATGTGATGGTTTACCAAGGTACCTATATGAATTTTTGATTTTTTCTGATATGTTTTTATAGTAATAATTTATATTCAAAATGTAAGGTAAAAGAGATTTTTAATGGAATGTTAATTACATTTATGGGTTAAATATTATGTTTTCAAGAAAATTGTTTTCCATTGATTTTCATGTTTTTATTGAACTAATGGTTTCCCTTCATTTTATATCCATTAATGATATTTTGTTCTCATCCCATGTTTTAAAAAAAATCATGGGATTTAAGGATGAATAGAGACAAGGGTGATATTAAGGCAAAAAATGAGACGACTGATCACAAAACGATAGCATGTTTTTCATTTAAAGTTCTATATTTTGAATGAAATGGATATTATTTCAGAATTATACAATTTTTATAAATATGGGGTGTTATGTTTGAATTATGTCTTAATTTTATATAACTCTAAACCTGAAAGGATCCTCAATGTTAAAGAAAGTAATTTCTTGACTGAACTCGAGATTTTATAATGCTTAAGGCTAAGTCCATATACCCTCCTAAGCCAATAATGAAAAAATAGATATGATGACGTTGGAAGACTTCACCCAAAATGACATGAGTTGTATACGTTCATAAAGGTTATATCAATCATATACATGGGATGCATTACACTATATAAGTTTATGGAGTAAGAGATAATAAGTATAAACTTCCAACCACACTGCACCAAAATTAGAGTTTAATGACTATTATTTGGTGATGGATTTTCAAACTACCACTAAATAAAATATAAATATTTTAAAAATGGTTTGTACAAAAAAATACCTCTAAATATTTACTAAAATTAATAAAAAATTCTTTCTTCCCTCCCATGAGACCTCCTATCCCTATCCCCCACCCCATTCCCTTCCTATCACCACTACTACTCTCCCCCTCACTACTTCCACTATCGCTCTTTTATTTGACCTCAAAGTCTCCATCGCTCCCCTTTCCACATCCAAAATACTTTTCCCTTTCCATTATACTACTTTGTTGGGCCCCTTTCCCCTTATCATGGCACTGGTCACCCCTCTTTACCATGTCTGGTGGGCCTCTCATTCCACTTTCACCATGTGGATCCCTCTCCAACTACCATCACACCTATCATTTTTCCTCCTACACCCATCATTCACTGAGCTTCCCACACCATTATCATTACTAGGTATGTCTTCTTTTTATCCAAAATCTCTTATAAATTAAAATTATTCATTAATTTTTTTAAAAAAATCATATTGAGTAATGTTTTTTGGTATTTTGAGGTGTGTTATAAAAATACACATAATTAATTAATCATATATGATATGTGTTATAAGTATTTTACACTTACAATGGGTTTTATTTTTATGTTTTGAATCAGTTATTAGCTCAATTAAAATAACTCATATTATTTTTTTCATTGAGAAAAATTAATGATACATTTTTGTATCTTGGGGTGTGTTTTGAAAACATAATACAATTAACTCATAAAATGTGATGAGGGATACAATCAGTGTTTAATTAACTTTTGACTATTATTTTTAAACAAATAAAAACTACTTAAATTAATTAAAAAATCATTATTTGGTTATATATTAATATAATAATTAAAAATTATTGAATTATTTTTTTTTTGAAAGAAAAAAATGATGATATTTAACACATCTTTTAGTAAAGTTATCTGGATTATTATTTATAATTTTTCCTAATATGAGGTAGACTGGTCAGTAAAGATATATGATGTAATGTAATTACACTAAATTATAAATAAAGATAATTTATTTTTTCGACCAAACATTACTTTAGAGAACATGGAGAATGAAACTTCCCATAAATTTGTCATGATAATGGAATCATAATATAGGGTAGATTATTTGATCAATGTTCACTTCCATAAATTAGTAATTATTCTTTAAATAACATAATATTTCTTATGTGTTTTATTTTTCATTAATTATGTGTAGGCACTTAGTGATATATTTATAAAAGCGGGATCATATTATTGTGGAGATCACCTCTATATTCTAAAGGATTGAATGTGTTTTTCTATTTTTTAATTTCTAGTCAATGTGTTGATGGGATAATGAGATATTCATTCCCTAAATGTAAATTTTGATTATGTTTGAGGAGTTTTAATGTTTATAAACACTTTATATTAAAGTAATTATATAATCAATATTTTTTATGGATTTTTCCTGGAAAATATAACATTACATAAAGACTGTATAATGATTTAATTTCAAAATAATGGGCTCTAAAATTCATCAATAATGGAATATTGAATTCAAAACCTTATAAAAGATGATTTTGGAATTACAGAGAAACATATCCATCATAAAAACTTATCAATTCAACCATTTTAGGTTGATAAAAATTGTAAATTAATCAATTATATTTGTTTAACCATAAGATAAACAGATCAAGATTGTAACATATTCATGGATCCTCCTCTTAATTCAATAGAGACTATTGTGAAAGTAAAGTCTACTGAATAAAAAATGTGTTTGATTATTAATTTGATTATGGAAATAAATATCTATATGGTGGATGTCTATAATATTAAAAAATATTTTTTTACTAATGTTATACCATATAAAATTATTATGTGTTATTAAAAATAAAATGATGTTCATGAAATTGGAATCATTGTGTGATGTATTTCATGATGTAAATATACAAAAGTCTTTTATGATATGAAAGAAATATTTTAACATGATTAGTCTGAATTATAAGAAAATAAATTCTTTTCCCAATGATTGTATGGTTTATTTGGGAGAGGATTCATGGAGGCAAGAGTGAAAAAAAATGTTTTCCATATATATGGAATTCAACGGGTTAGCTGTATTTATCAACCTAATATAATAAATATGTATAAAAATAACACACCTTCAAAAAAAATCATTAATTCCCTTTAAAACATCATTTGAAAATATTATTCATGTCATGGAATACTATGAATCAGATAAAGTGGTATTCTATATATACTAATAATAATCAGTTAATGAGACATCCATAAAATTAAAAGTATTTGAAATAATTTCCCTCATTTCATATATATTTATCATTGAATCCTTGGAAAGTGTGATTGGGATTAGTTTCAAATGGATTCAATACATTCGGGACATTGATTCCAAGTTATAGCATTTTTCTAGTTGTTTTGATCCCTTACTGTTAACTTTATATATATATACGAAACAAATTTCAATTATTGTTTTGATATTTTTTTCAAAAAAAAAATCATGTAAATAATATTTATGTATAATTTAATCTTCTAATTATAGAGTTTAAAGAGTAAAGAAGCAGTGGTGGTGAGATGTATGTTGAAGCTCCTTGAGAAATTTTAAAATTGCGTGCTTCTCTAATATGTACAATTAGTGAATTCATTAGATTTGGAAATTTATACGGTAGGAACACTTATATGGTCTTGTTATTTTATTTTTTGACATTTATTTTGAGAATTAATTTCTACTTTACAGTAATAAATGGTTCTTATTTTTTCATCACATATTTCTCAATGCATAATATATATTTTAGTTGAACAATTCAAAAACTAATGGGTACATTGATCAAATATTAACTCTAAAGATTTTGATAGGTTTTAAAATATTGGCCCCACTAATAGATTTTGATGGATAATTTTGGATGTTAAAAAATTTGATTGTTAAGGTTAAAAGAGTTTTATGTTCATCATCAATTGAAATAAAAATGAAATAATGGAAGAAAAAAGTATATTATTCCAATATAATCCTCATAAATTTAATTTTTTGCAACATAATATTGAAGTAATACATATTGAGAATAATTTTTATGATAATTTTATATTTAATTTACTTAATGATCATAGAAAATATAAATACTATATAAATGCCCCCATGGAATTGTAAATAGTGAATATAAAATTTGATATATGTACAAATGAGAATAGAGATTATGATTCATAAATTTCTTCATTAAAAATGGGTGAAAATACACATTCCATATAATTTTAAAACATATTAATGTATCTGATGGGTATTCAAGTAATATATCAAGTTATGTCAACTTAAAGAAATAAATATCATGTGGATTTAAAATTCATGGTTCAAATATTTCATTATAATAATTAATTTTTGTTGGGATTGTATATATTGTTACATGAAAAGGTTATTTTAGTTGTACTCCAATTCTTAACATTTTTTATACTTTTATCTAAAAAAATCAGCAAACAGTTCCACTTAACATTCTTTAGGGAATATTTATTCTAGCACATTTTACAGTTGACATGATCTTTCCTTGATCATTGTTTACCATCATGATGCATTGAATTGTGGATTTGGTTAAGGAAACTAAATTAGGAGTTCACAAAACTTATCGATGAATGTATCTAATTGGGAGGGATTTTATTTATATGTTTTCATCTTATGTAAACCAAAATTGAAACATCATTAAATATGTAAAAATATTATATTCATTTTATTTTATAGATCTCTTTTTAATTTTAAATCATATGTGAAAAATAATTCTCAACCTGAAGGCTCTATTTTATAAGGATACATTGGAGTCATGTGTCTTACATTTATTCTCAATACTTATACGATATTTATAAACAATTCAATTGTGTTGGATTTTCTAATGACTTATCTATTCAATCCCAACTATGTGAGAAATTAGAAATCGTTCCTACTATTGGATAACTAGTTAGGAAGATATCAAATATTAAACTTATAGAAATAGAAGTATTATGATAACATAGATATGATTTACTAAATAATTAAATTCTAGATTAATGTATTATGGATCTTAGGCTAAAAAATTAACCTATGATAACTTCAACATGAAATGAAAATGATATAAAAAATCTATTAATAAATATATTTTAGAATGGTTTTCATTTCATATAAGTTTATAAATTATGGAATCAATAAATATATTAGGTTGAAGTATATATTTTGTATATATAATAATGTAAATTACGTTTTCTAGATCATGAATACTGATACATAGGTTCAGTTTTCCAAAAATTTATAATTTTTGGCTTAGGATCTTCTAAAATCGGCTAACAAGTTTGATTATTAAAACCTGAATGGATTCAAATTTTTTACATTAGTTTGGGATGAGAGTTTAAAAACAAAAAATTTTAATATATTTCATGTTTCATAATTGGGATGCTATGGAAATTTGACTCATATTATTGAATTAAACCACAATATCAATTTTTAGTTATCTATTTCAAATAAAAGTAGGTCAATATTGCCTGGGGTGTAAAAAGTGATTCCTTGAAATTTATTTTTGTGAATTTATATTTCTTAATGGATATCAGTAACGATGAATTATTTGATTATAATATAATATCATAATAAGTGAAAATGTTACATTATTTGGAATATGTTATGGATAAGGGGTATAGTGCAGTTATTCGTATGAAACAATGAGACTTGTATAATTTTGTTGATTATGTAGAGGAGTTTACCTATTAAATTGAATATCATAAATAAAAATAAAATTACTTATTTGTTTTTCACAATAGTGAAAATATTAGTCTTTCAAGGGTGGATGATGTAGAAGAAGTAATGATGGAGAATGATAATTACACGATTAAAAGAAAAAATAATTGCAT
This sequence comes from Viscum album, assembly GCA_963277665.1. Classification (NCBI taxonomy): domain Eukaryota; kingdom Viridiplantae; phylum Streptophyta; class Magnoliopsida; order Santalales; family Viscaceae; genus Viscum; species Viscum album. Next base: position 340,499,085 of record OY728131.1, read on the forward strand.
GTGCTATCATCAATTAACTTTTAAACTAAATATTTTATATATATTAATTTCTAGTACCCAAAATCTATTATAATATTTAATTTTATTTATATCAGGAGTTGGTCAATTTAGAAAAATTATATATTATATTTGTTGTTATGTGCAATCATTTATTAAAATACCTATGTATATTATGTTTTCCTGTACTGTGAAACTATTTTCCTTTTCAATTTTCTTTTTCTATATGAATATTTTAAAATATATGTTCTCATGTTTTTTACTTGTTTAAATTATAGGACTTCCAAATAATAGGTAATTCACTAATCACGATTGACTACCATTGGCTATTCTCTTTACCATTCAGACTTCATCATTGTTTCATGTTGATCCCTCAAGATCTTTTACTATGGTATATAGGATTCCCTCTGTCTCCGTCCCTTCAGTTTCTTCCATAGCATTTATCTCCCTCCAAAAATCATCTTGAAAATTTACTCCCAATTCCGTAGGTTCAAAAACTGGTGACCCTATAGTTAGAGAACATGTCTTCACTCTTATTTCTTCGTGAGAATATTAGAGGATGATGATTATAGGTAGAAATTTTAATGTGAAAAACTATTTACACTTTTTTATACAAATAAATGTTTTTTCAATAAAACTTTGAAGCAATGTTACTATTGAGACAGGCATTAATAGTTCATATTTTTGGAATCTGAATTTATTGAAGACAGTTGTGCCATTTTATTGTCATGGGATCCCCACAGATGATGTTGGAGGAATATTTGGCCAGATTCATGGCCAGTTGGATGTTGAGATGGTTACCCTTTCTATTATGTATTATAATTGAAGGAATTTTACTCAATCTTAGAAGAATAAGGTATTTGATTCCCATTTAAATGTAACTTTAATACAATATTAATCACCGTAATTTCATTATTAAATTTTATTATAATATTTTAAAATTGAATCTCTTTGAATATATATTATTCCACTTCAACATCACTGATCATATCACATGAAAGTGGAAAATAAAAATTTTGGTAAGAAAAGGAAATATTTTAAATAGAAATTGTTGAATAAATTAAATGATACATAATTCACCACTCAATGGCTATATGATAGGTTACCTAAAGATTTTACTTGGGTGAAATTGAAATTTTTTATTTATAGCCATCTACATTTGAAGAACATAGTATTTAAGAATATATTCTTATATTAATCTCATTATATATATACATGAACATGAAAAGAATATGATATTTTATGCATTAAAAATAAATTAACTTAAGACTTGTTTCAAGAACATTCAATAAAAAATTTATTAAGCCGAGGGAAACAAATCATCCATCAAACTGACTGTTCAAAGTATTTGTCAAGAAATAGATCCACTATGGTAATATTTTTCACAGTTAAAATATTTATATGTTAATATTATATGTTTCATATATTAAGATATTCATTTATCTTTGTTTTATATAGGAAAATAATTTATGGAACCAAGTCTCTTAAAACTCACTTTAGTTGGATTTTCATACAAAATCTAATGGGTGTTATGTGAATAATCCAACCAAAGATATTGAGGTTTGAATTAATTTTTCCTTGTAATGGTCCACACAAATATCTTAAATACAATAATAACATATAAAATAATGAATATCAATGAATATTTTAATTTTTGATCATCAATTTGTATTTAATCAGAAATATAAATTATATTTTATAAAAAAAACAATGTTGCAAAAAAATTTAGATAATGATGCTCAACAATAAGAAAGTCTGATAACTATTTTTTTTATTAGTATATTCCATATCACAAAGGCTAACACTTTATTATTAGTTTCTACTTTTTCATTATGTGTTATGTTAAATAATACTTACAATTAATTTATATTTCAAAATAAAAGAACTATGGGATGAAAATCACATGTACTCCTTCTCAATCTCTTAGGATGGTCCAATTGGTTAGGTCCATTTGAAGGGGCATCTTGGTTGCATATGTGGGATGGGTTTCAGGCCATTAATATCTAAGGTATTTTGAAGTTCACTATGGAATATAGTAGAATCTAATCTAATTTTTAGTTACTCTCTTACCCTAGATGATTAATGGGAGTTCTTACAATGAAAAACACAATTCAGTAATAGGGGAACAAATTCATGTAGCTTGGGACACTTATACTATTGTAGAAGGTGAATTTATTTTCTTATCAAAAAAAATTGATTTAATTATATCATAGAATGACTGGATTGTTTCCTAATGGAATGTGTTAATAGATAGTTCAAGTTAATAGTTAAAACTTTTAATTTCATAATCATTTAGTACATAAAATTTTATTTATTATAATTTTTTATATAAATATACATAATTGTTTAATTTTCAAGAAAATATTCATATAGGAGATGGGAGGAGGGAGTGGATATGGAGATATATATAGATATGATCTTATTTCTTAGGGTAGTGGTGAGTCTTGATATTGGATTCAGTAGAGTTTTTGTGTAACTAGACAAGTTATTTATAACTTAATGTATTTAATTCTATATATGTTTTTAATTTAAATTTATGTTGTTTAATATTTTTGTGACCATTGATATATTTATCTTATTCCATTTATGTTTCTTCATATGTTTTTATTTTTTCATTTTTTAAATTTTTTAGATAGAAGATTCATTAATTTAAATTTTCTGAACATCTATACTATCTGTGGATTAGACCACTACTAAATATAGTGATAATATGTTCCATAGTGATTTAAACAACCATTATATGGGATAATATATATATTGTTGTTTTAAACTACTTTTAAGATTTATTAATTATCATTTTAGTTTAAACCGCTCCCAAATTTTCAATATTTTTGAATGAAAAAAACCACAAGAAAGAACTAAAATAATTACTTATAAATGGGAGAAAACGATGCATGATGGTTCCAACACAAAATTTAATTGTAGTTTACAAAACCACCATGAATCCATTTGGTGTAGGAATAAAACAATTCTTGTGTAATAATTTATCATAGTTCCAACATCACGTATAAACAAAAATAATTCTCAGTACATGTATTTTCATACATAAATTGAAATAAAACTTCAAATTCTAAAATTAATACTTGGAAGTACCCACGAACTATATCAACTCCTGATTTCAATACAATACAATAATTCAAATTCATACAATAAAATAATTCAAATCCAAAATTAATACTTGGCAGTACCCACAAACTATAAAACAATTTCATAGTGAACTTCATTTATAAATGTATGAATTTGATATAGAATGGATTAATTTTATACATTTTTTACTGAGGGAGACATGGTGAGGATTGGAATTTGAAGTTTGTGTGTACTTCCAAGTATTAATTTTGGAACCAACTGTTTGTACATTGATTACATTAATGTACACTTATTATATATTCTTCATTGTTCTACATGACTATAAGATAATGGTGTCCTAGAATATTTGTAGCATTGATAAGGTCATGGAAGATCCTTACTATGATGATAACCTTGAAATGCTATAACAATATTTTTAAATAATGTTCTACGGTTGGATGACATACTCTGATTGGACACATAGTCTATAGACTATCAGGTGCGAGTACTCGTAAGAAGACAGGACTCTCTCTCATGGAGTTTTCACTTGGTAATCTCCAATATGGGAGATTATGAGAATAAACCTGCAAGTAGTAATTCCATATTTTTTGGTGTCATCAGACATTTCAATCTGCGAGCCTATGTAATAGTTCTTAGACTGGAAGATTATCATTAACTCATTTCATGACTCGCATACTTAGATTTGCTAATAAAAAGTATCACGAAGATAGATGGCAGGAATTAGGGTACTTTGGTTGCGTCACGAATGACATATTGTTAATGGATATGTCGAGGAAGGATTTTTCCCTTCCATATTTATGGAAGTAAATATCTTGAGCCCTTTGATTGAAATAGAACCGTTGCCCAAAACCCATGGCCATGGTGTAACGATGAGTTTATTTCTTGAATTCAAATAATGACAGATCAATCATATAGTTTTATGACACTGCCATGAAACATTCTTGATGATATATTGAGTGTGACACCCCATGCTTCCAGGGTACACTTCTCTTTGAATAATAGAGCATAGGGTGTTGTATGCAACCTCGAGTTCTAACACACTTCGACCAATCAAAGTAGCCATTATGAATAGTAATACCCACTGTTTGAAATTATATAAATTTTATATTTCAAAATGGACTTCATTTTTGGATTTGGAATATCGAAATTATCATATGTTGAATTTTTGGTATTTTTCTGAAAACTTCCAATTTTCAAAGAATAGTGAAAAATACTTAAAAAACATTTTTAATAAAAATAATTATAGTGATAAATTATACTATTTTATTTAAAGTATAATTAGAATATACTTTTACCATTTTATCCAATGGTGGTCATTATAATAAATTTCACTTTGAAATTGGACATAAATGAGTGTCAATCTTTTGATAGATATTGTTTCTTAAAAACACGTTATTTGATTTGACAGCGGGAATTAAATACAAAAATAATTAATGTAAATTTTATTTTTTGAATTTGGTAAAATGTACATCATTTTTGAATTTGGAATATCAAATATATCTTAGAGTGAATTTTTGGTATTTTACTGAAAAACATCGATTTTTGATGAATAGTGAAACCACTAAGTGGTAGTTAAAAAAATAATTTTTTGTTTAAAAGAAATTTTACCACCTTTGTGATTTTAATTTCAAAAATCCAACATAAGTCATTGTAATTAGGATGTAAAATTTGGTTCAATGGGATTAAAATAATTTTTGGTGAATAGTAACTTTTAAGTTCTATTAATCGCGATTAAAGGTAATTAGTGTAATTTAAGGTAAATATAATGATATAATAATATGAAATTACCTTTACACTTGTCCTACACTTATTGGATGAGTCATACCCGACCAAGGAAATCCATGGTTCAACTTGGGGGCCCGATGGAGCCACTTGGGTAAGAAAATGACCTTAATAACTTTTTATTTAAAGTAAAAATAAAAATGTCACAAACATGTATTATTTTACTAAAAAACATTTTACATGGGGTTATAAAATTTATCTTTTAGACTATAAATATCAATTGGAAATATAAAAATATTTCCTACATCATGGTAATTTTTTTATAATTTTTAGGCATTAAATAAATAAATTTATTTATCACACCATGATGATGCAGCGATTACCTCATTAATTAACGATTTAAATAAAATGAAAAGATAATGTAAAATATAAGACTTACATTTGTCAAAAACCTATTGGATGAGTATATTTAGAACCCTTATCACCTTATCTTGGAAATATATAATTTTTGGACCTTTGAAATCCGAAAATAATTTCATAATAATGTAACATTTCATGACATTCCAAGAGTGCCCCTCCTCTCCTCTTATAAAAGGCTCCCACCTCTACCACCTTATTCACACCATAAAATCCATTTGGCTCGGCCAACCTCTGCCCAAATACTCTCTAAACTTTCCTCTATTACTCCTAGAAGACTCACTTTGGGCATAAGTCTTCCCAAGGAAGCCTTTGGCTCAAATCAAAAAGAGTTACCCGATTTTAAGGTAATGTCATCTCTAATGTTCTTTTGTTTTATTTTGATTCTCAAACCACTTAAACTCTTTTTATTCCATTATTTTGTAACCAAAATAGTCTATTAAATATACTACGATGTTTTTATGATAATTATTTGATTTAAACTTACACACACATTAGTTTAATGGTTAAAGAACATACTGTTTCTGTGGGTGGCGAATTACTGCCTCACGAAATGATGATTGTTCAATCTTCTTTTAACACCTATCATGGTGGCCATTAAGATGTCACTATATTTATATATGATATATATTTTGTTTATTTTTTCCTTATGCTTCTGTATTTTTCATTTAGGAAAAACCCTTATGATTCTCATTATGGGTAAACGCGATAATTTCATTTTAGGAAGTGCGGATTACCGCCCCCTCAAAGTGATTTGAGTCGTTAATGCAATTTGTGATACCTATAAAGGATGGATTAAATGATATTATATATGATATTATACTGGAATTATAATATACCTTTATATCATTATTATTTAATTTCATTAAATACGAAATAGAAATGAAAGTAGCGTTCATGCGTACGTGCGGCTTACCGTCTCCATGAATGGTGCATTTCATTTCTTACCTCTAAATGTTATGTAATATTATAAATAAAAGTATATACTGGATATATATATGATATATATGATATCTACATCATGAATATAATTCTTTATATAATGGATAATTTACCACATGAACAAATTGTAATTATAAGAAGTTTATTTTTGACTAAAGTACCAAAAATCGACAAAACAACCATTATTAACTTAAATAATTACATAATGTTCATGACATGGTAATAAGTGATATAAAAGGAATAATGAACTTGAAAAAGATTCTTAAGAAAGTAGAAATTAACTCTAGTTTATTGTTTAGGAGGTTAAAGAATGATCGAGTCAAGTCGGACACGAGGTAAGGGACTTCGTCTCAATCTCCTTTCATTGAGGCATATTTTATTTTATAAACAACTTTATTTTATGTTGTGTATAAACCAATTTGAATTTTACTTTTATTCAAAAAGAATCTTTTTATACAAAGAATTTTTACTAAATGACAAAAGAAATGTTTTGTATTATGTACGCGACGACAATGACTTCTCTGCCGCTGTGACCATTATTTGAGTTTCGGCTTCCTCTACAGGTCATAACTTTTTTTAATGAAAAATAAATACAAAGTTTTACTTTTCTTTTATTTTGTTAGTGAAAATAGTTTTATTATATCAATGTGTTGTATTGATATCTTGTGATTGAAATGTGTAAATTTTATGCTTCCTTTATGAATGTTTTATGTGATACGATTATGTTGTGGTTTATGATATGTTTCAACCTTTTCATATAAGGAATGCATTGGACTTAGTATGTGACGGGTGGAACCCTCTATAGCTCCTCGATTCCTCGGTAGGTCTCATGAGACAAACTAGTGTCTTGCCATGAGACCTTGACAAAATCTTATTTATAGTCTTAGCACGAGGCCTTGGATACGTGGTTATGATAGTCTGGAATTATGCATTCCATCATTATGAAAGTGGTTATTGATATTGCATGTGATTATTCGACTAGTATAATATCCATGTGAATAAGTAAAAGGAATAATTTCATTTCATTTTTCCATATTATTCTGAAGTTAAATTTTAAAAGACTTTTGATTTAGTTATATATTTCTTTAAATGTTTATGTTTATTTATGAAAGTTTCTGCTATATGGTTATCCTTACTGAGCATCTGAGCTCACCCCTTTCTATGTTTTAATTTTTCTAGGAAGTGAAGAAGTATTTTATGACTGACCTGCAGGGATAGTCTGAAGGGGATACGAGTGTGTATTATGGTTATTATGTTATTTTAGTTTTTCACTATATGATGTAATGTAACATTTATGAATGTATCTAGTGTTTCCAAGGCTACTAATCTAATCGGTCATTTGAGACTTGATCTTTTGTGATCATGACAATGTTACATAATACTACACCGACTCTGGGTAATTGGGATCGGGGTGTTACAGTTGTTATTAGAGGAAGGTTAGTACTAACTTTGGAAGCTAGATTTAGATAAACTCTGATTTGAGCACATAACCCTAATATAAATTTTGAGGATTAGTATAGAAGAACTTCCAAGAATTTTGGTATTATAGAGATTTTCTGAGTTTTTCGAGCAATACATCCCTGTCTGGATACGAGCAGGTAGAGGCGGCTCTGGCACAGATGTACCTTGGGGTAAAACATAAAAACACCGCTTTGAGAAAGACTCGAACGAGAACTGGTGCACGACAACGGGTCTTGCTTCACTCTTGGTTACGACACTCTCGGGGGATATACTTAGGATAATTATAATTTTCTTTACAAACCACTATGAAGGGTTATGAGTATATACTTCCTCAAAGAAAATAGTTTTATGATTATGGATTATATCCATAAATAGTTCAATTTATGTTAAGTGTTTTGCAAGTTTGTTATTATGTATTTCGATTCATAAACTAATCTAGTTTATGACATTATTTAGAAATGGCGCCTAGTGGAATGAATGGAAACTGTATCAATTCACACACTCCATGTAGGTATTTCCCTCCTGCTCAGGATAATTGTAGTGGAGCTGTTGATACAACTAGTTCCGATTAGCTTATCACCATACTGGGACAACTCACTCAGGTTATGAATAATAACCTTACTCGTATGGAGAACCCTGATCCACAAAGTGGAGGATCAATGTTATACCTCTTCATGAGGCAACAACCACCAACATTCAATCGGAGTACAAATCTCTTAGTAGCTGAGCAATGGATAAATTCCATAGAGAAAATATTTCAGGCTTTAGGGAGTAATGAAAGGGACAAGGTTGTCATGGATGTTTACCGCCTCATTGGAGATGCTGATCAGTGGTGGTCATTGATACAAAACACGAAAGAAGATGATGAAGTATCAAATATATAATGGAGGGAGTTCAAAGAGCTTTTATTAGAAAAATACTTCCCTCGTGACCCTCGAGCAGATATGGAAAGGCAATTTCTAAGTCTGTGACAAATGGAGGATGAGAATGTCGCAAAGTATGAGGCTAACTTTACAAGGTTAGCGAGGCATGAAGCAGATTATATACGTAACCCAATAAGTAAGATTGGTCATTTCTTTGATGGGTTAAAACCATTTCTCCATCGATCCTTATTCTCCCAAACCTTCTCGTCGTATGAAGATATTGTCTCATGTGCTATCAAGACGGAAAAGGAATTCTCTAAGTCTTATGACTTTAAAGCAAAGCAAGAGAAGAAGAGAACAGTGGAACAAGAGATAGATAAAGGGAAAAAGGGAAAGAAGGATTTTCTATTATGAAATAATTGTGGGAAGAATCATCCCGGTACTTGCCTAAAAGTAATGGGAGTTTGTTATAAATGTGGAGAAAAAGATCACCAGGCTCATGATTTCAAGGGAAAGAAAGAGGCTATCAATGTTGAATGCTACAATTGTAATGAAATGGGGAATTATGCAAATGAATGTCTTAAGTGTCAGGGAAACATACCTCAGAAAATGCCAAGGGATCAAGGCCAATCTTATGTTGTTACTACAGTTGAAGTGGAATAATTATTGTATGGTGCTTTTGGACTCATGGATTATATTCTGGTTATAATAATAATGTGATATATATAAGGATTATACTGCAGTACTTTTTGTTCTCATTAAGGTTTTAATATGATGAAGGTAATCATATTTTTAGTATGTTACAATAATAAAAACATTACTTTGTTTGGGGAATCTGATTTTACAATTGATTTTGGAATTTAGAGACCTTTTAGAGAATGTCTGGACAGAGGTACTTTGGATAACAATAAAGGTTGGAATGGATTAAGTTTAACTTTGGATAGTATTGTTTAAGGTTAAAACATTTCTGAAGATTATTTTTGGAATATTATAATACTATAGTTTTAGGAAAAGGACAACCTGCAGGTTGGGGGATAACCCGTCACGTCGGATAAAGCTGCACGAATCGAACCCACAACCATAGTGCAATAGACCTTTATTAACTACAACTAGCCTACAGGAAGTCCGTGGTTATTAAAAAATAGTTTTGCTAATCTAAATGGTATGTGTTAATATTTGAAACCTTGTACGATTAGGATAAATATAATATTTTTGAGTTCTATTATCTTTTTGAAGAAAAGATGTATTTGTGGTAAAAATTTATTAAAAAAATGAAAGCCTACATGACAAGTAATTATATTTCCTTATGTTATTACTGAATCTCCTAAATAAATTCCTCAACTTTATGAAATGTAACATAAAACAAAAATGTTGTCAGTTAACTTTTCCTACTGGGGAATCAATGACCGTTTAACCAATCACAAGTTTGTGATTTTCTTGTAGTTAACTTTCCCCTAATCTTGTTTTCTACAACTCTCCATCAGACCTTGATGGTTTGTTTCTACTCCATATCCATGTTTTCAGAGAATCCTAGTATGGGCTATCTCGGGTGACCTTTGTACTTCTCTTTCTTTCTTTTAAAGTTATATTTTTATTAACCCTATCTCCGATATGGGTTTTCCACAAAGGTATTTTCTATTTTCAACCTTTTATTTTCGAAGAACATTTTTAAATTTTGAGGATGAAATTTATTGAAGGAGGGGAGAATGTGACACCCCAAGCTTCCACGGTACACTTCTCTTTGAATAATAGAGCAGCGTGTGTTGTACGCAACCTTGAGTTCTAACACACCACGACCAATCAAAGTAGCTGATATGAATATTAATAACCACTTTTTGAAATTATATAAATTTTATATTTCAAAATGGACTTCAATTTTGGATTTGGAATATCAAAATTAACCTATGTTGAATTTTTGGTATTTTTCTGAGAACTTCCAATTTTCGAAGAATAGTGAAAAATACTTAAAAACAACTTTTTTAATAAAAAAAATTATAGTGATAAATTATACTATTGAGTGGTTTTAATGTATAATTAGAATATAATTTTACCATTTTATCCAATTGTGTCCATTATAATTAATTTCACTTTGAAATTGGACATAAACGAGTGTCAATCTTTTGATATATATTGTTTCTTAAAAACACGTTCTTTGTTATGACATCGGGAATTAAATATAAAAATAATTAATGAAACTTTTTTGTTTTTAATTTCTTAAAATGGAAATCATTTTTGAATTTGGAATATCTAATATATCTTAGAGTTAATTTTTGGTATTTTTTGGAAAAACAGTGATTTTTGATGAATAGTGAAACCACTAAGTGGTAGTTAAAAAACTGATTTTTCGTTTAAATGAAATTTTACCACCTCTATGATTTGAATTTCAAAAATCCAACATAATTCATTATCATTAGAAAGTAAAATTTGGTTCAATGGGATTAAAATAATTTCTGGTGAATAGTACCTTTTAAGTTCTATTAATCGTGATTAAAGGTAATTAGTGTAATTTAAGGTAAATATAATGATATAATAATATGAAATTACCATTACACTTATCCTAAACTTATTGGATGAGTCATTTTAGACTAAGGAAATCCATGGGTCAACTTGGGGACCCCATGGGGCCACTTGGGTAAGAAAATGATATTAATAAATTTTTATTTAAAGTAAAAATAAAAATGTCACCAACATGTATTATTTTACTAAAACAAATTTTACCAGGGGTTATACAAGTTATCTTTTCAGCTATAAATATCCATTGGAAATATAAAACTATTTCCTACATCATGGTAATTGTTTTATAATTTTTAGGCATTAAATAAATAAATTTATTTATCACACCATGATGATGCAACGATTACCTCATTAATTAACGATTTAAATAAAATGTAAAGATAATGTAAAATCTAAGAATTACATTTGTAAAAAACCTATTGGATGAGTATATTTAGAACCCTTATCACCTTATCTTATAAATATATAATTATGGTACCTTTGAAATCCAAAAAGCATTTCATAATAAAGTAACATTTCATGACATTCCAAGAGTGCCCCTCCTCTCCTCTTATAAAAGGCTCCCAACTCTACCACCTTATTCACACCTTCAAATCTATTTGGCTCGGCCAACCTCTGCCCAAATACTCTCTCAAATTCCATTTCTTACTCCTAGAAACCTCACTTTGGGCATAAGTCTTCCCAAGGAATCCTTTGGCTCAAATCAAAAAGAGTTACCCGATTTTATGGTAATGTCTTCTCTTATGTTCTTTTGTTTTATTTTGCTTCTACAACCCATTAAACTCTCTTTATTCCATTATTTAGTAACAACACTAGTATCTTAAATATACTAGGATGTTGTTATGAGAATTATTTTATTTACACTTACAAACACCTTCGTCTAATGGTTAAAGAACATACTGTTTCTGTGGGTGGCGAATTACTGCCTCACGAAACGATGATTGTTCAATATTCTTTTAACACCTCTCATGGTGGCCATTAAGATGTCACTATATTTATATATGATATATATTATGTTTATGTTTTCCTTATGCTTCTGTATTTTTCATTTATGGCAAACCCTTATGATTTCCATTATGGGTAAACGCGATAATTGCATTTTTGGAAGTGCGGACTACCGCCCCCTCAAAGTGATTTGAATCGTTAATGCCATATGAAAGATGTATAAAGGATGGATTAAATGATATTATATATTATATTATACTGGAATTATAATATACCTTTATATCATTATTATTCTATTCCATTAAATATGAAATAGAAATGAAAGTAGTGTTCATGCGTACGTGCGGCTTACCGTCTCCTTGAATGGTGCATTTCATTTCTTACCTCTAAATGTTATGTAATATTATAAGTGAATGTATATACTGGATATATATGATATATATGATATCTAAATCATGAATATAATTCTTGATATAATGGATAATTTAACACATGAACAAATTGTAATTATAAGAAGTTTATTTTTGACTAAAGTACCAAAAATCGACAAAACGACCGTTATTAACTTAAATAATTACATAATGTTCATAACATGGTAATAAGTGATGTAAAAGGAATAATGAACTTGAAAAAGGTTCTTAAGAATGTATAAATTAAGTCTAGTTTATTATTCAGGAGGTTAAAGAATGATCGAGTCAAGTCGGACATGAGGTAAGGGACTTCGTCTCAATCTCCTTTCATTGAGGCATATTTTATTTTATAAACAAATTTCTTTTATACGGTGTATAAACCCGTTTGACTTTTACTTTTTTTCAAAAAGAATCTTTTTATATGAAGCGTTTTTACTAAATGAAAAACGGAATGTTTTGTCTTACATACGCGATGACAACGACTTCTCCACCGCCATGACCATTATTTGAGTTTGGGCTTCCTCTACAAGCCATAACTTTTTTTTAATGAAAAATAATTACCATGTTTTACTTTTCTTTTATTTTGGTATTGAAAATGGCTTTATTATATCAATGTGTTGTATTGATATCTTATGATAGAAATGTGGAAATTTTATTTTTTCTTTATGCATGTTTTATGTGATACAATTATGTTATGGTTTATGATATGTTTAAACCTTTTCATATAAGGAATGAATTGGACTTAGTATGTGATGGGTGGAACCCGCTATAGATCCTTGATGCATCGGTAGGTCTCATTAGACAAACTAGTGTCTTGGCACGAGGCCTTGACAAAATCTTATTTGTAGTCTTGGCACGAGGCCTTGGATACGTGGTTATGATAGTCTGGCATTATGCATTCCATCGTTATGAAAGTGGTTATTGATATTGCATGTGATTATTCGACTAGTATAATATCCATGTAAATAAGTAAATGGATTTATTTCATTTCATTTTTCCATATTATGCTGAAGTTAAAGTTTAAAAGTCTTTTTTTAGTTATATATTTCCTTATATGTTTATGTTTATTTATGAAAGTTTTCTCTATATTGTTATCCTTAGTGAGCATCTGAGCTCACCCCTTTCTATGTTTTAATTTTTCAAGGAAGTGAAGAAGTATTTTATGACTGACCTGCAGGGATAGTCTGAAGGGGATATGATTGTGGATTATGGAGATTATGTTATTGTAGTTTTTCACTTTATGATGTAATGTAACATTTATGAATGTATCTAGTGTTTCCAAAGATACTAAACTAATCGGTCTTTTGAGACTTGATCTTTTATGATCATGCCAATGTTACGTAATAATGCACCGACTCTGGGTAACTGGGATTAGGGAGTTACATTGATACAAAGAGATTAAATTACATGGTAAGCATTCGTATGAGGTGACACGTCAATGATGCATCAAATTCTTTCTCTTGGATGCCTTGACCCATTACTAGACAGTAATCTTGGACTTTAGGAAAGACCACCTAATTCCAACGAGAAAGAGGCTTAGAGGGACACACACTAAGTGTATCCAAGTATCTCAAGTAGAATAAATATTATTCCCATATGTGGTTTAATAATTATTCAAGGAATCCCAAATCGTTTCAATGTTGGAGGACGAATAAAATGAAAAACAAGATGTAAATGCCGTGTATTTTGAATGAACACATCGTGTAGTTTTCATTTTGGAAAGGAAATGAAAAATGAAAAGAAGTACACGCCATGTATTAATGATTACACGCTGTGTAGTTTTTCCATATGGGATTTTGAGGAAATAATAATATTTTATTAAACGATATTAATTATAATCAGCATGGGCACATTCCAAAGAATTAATGATTCGACATGGGGTTATCAATAAGAGTTAATGAAATAAATAAAATGCAGAACACTTTTATTTATTATCATAACTCTATAACCTCAACCCCTATTATAAATATCTTCACAACCCCACCACTTTTCAAAAGAATCATTGTACACAACAATTCTAGAGAATTCTCTCAAGACCGAAAGAACTCTGTCCTCCTATTATGCTCTCATGACTGGGAGAGATCCACCTCCATCAGATCAAGGAGATCTAAGGCAGACAATGCAAACAAAGGATTCTCCATGATAGCACCTGAAGATTCCTTTGGCGATGTCTAGAGATACGTGGTGCACGTGTGGATCACCGCTAGAGGAAGTCTACACTTGGCTTCTAAAATGCAATGAAAAATCACATCAGAACGTGGTAATAAATATCAAAGGAGAAAGAACGCCATAAAAGGTACATCTTTTCAATTAATTAAATTCATTATAATCAACCTGTGATGATCCTCCTTTTGTGGTTCCGAGTTTATTCTTCTTCTTTGTCTATTTCTATGATTAGATCTGTGGAGTCTGGCATTTACCATCGTATTGATCTCGGATTGATCATTGCTAATGACCAAAATCCTAGTGTGCACATCCACCCACGAGCTTCCGATGTGCCCAGGACCTTCAATTGGTATCAAAGAGGTCACAACGTTGATTACAGTTATTTAATTTTAATTGATAATGTATGCATTTATATATGATTCAATTCAATATAAATTGTTCTATAAAACTGAATGAACGAGATCTGTTATTCCTACTTTCTTTCCCGATACACATCACAAAAACAACGTTTAAATTTTAATTTTGATTAAAATAAAAATGTGAAAATCATTGGGAGGAGCCGCTCATTTTTTCTGTACAACACAAGAATACACGACATGTAGTAAAACCTACACGTCGTGTACTTAGGTTCAATGAACCAGTACTAGTCTGCCAAACCCATGATGTGTAAATTGAGCATACCTAAGTTTTTTTTACACTGTGTTGACCAGAGCTGAATGGCACCTGGAAACTAGAATACACAGCGTGTATGTTGAATCAACACACCGTGTAGTCCGATCTGGCCCAGGTGAAACCATGTACAAGGAGAATCCATGTTCCACGTACACAGGATTACCAGGACGGCCACCACGTAACATGTATGTACACGCCGTGTTAGATTAATATACATTTCGTGTACTCCAAAATTTCCAAAGTATAGAAAAACACACCAAATCCCCTGGCGTGTACTTTGGATAAAGGGTGAAAAATACACGCCGTGTAATATAGCCTACATGTCGTGTACTTTCCAAAAATGTAATCTCACCAGGTTTCCTCCAAAATTATAAAGACCTATACAAGGAATATGGATGAGAAGAATCTCAAGGAAATTCATAAAGGAATTTAAGATAAATAATTGATTAATTATAAGATCACAATTAATTGAATTCTAGTGCAACTTATCATAAATAATAGAACAATTAAAAGAATTTGAATTCTAAATATGCGTAAATGTCGTTGCATGATATGGATGATCATGATCTAGACCAAAGACCCTTTGTATGTGTGAATGGTTTTATTTAAATTTGTTTAATTTAAATTTGTTGGCTTGTGAGCCTTCTTCCTATAAAATGTAGGGCATGTGTGCCCATTGTTTCTTTGATGTAAACCACACGTAATGGAGGATCTCCCAAGCTGGTGGATAAGGTTCAAAAATCTTATGTTGAGGTGAAACCAACCCATGATGATGCAAAGGTGGAAAGATTGGAGAATCAAAACACAAACCATCGGGTTCAAGGTGTTTTCCTAAGGTCAGAGTTGGCTTATCAAAACCACTAGATAATCTAACCAATATAAGCTTATGATCATGACATCTTATTTTATTTCTATCTGATTACATGGTTTATTTATTATGTATGTGTTGTTCTGTTCAGATAATTAATGAAATAAAAAATCATTCAATGATGGAATAAAATAAAAATCGGAAAATGCGTAAAAATTATCATAATATGGTTAATCACTTAATATTAACAAGCATGTGATAATGAAAAACTATTCATAAAGAATAAAATCCATAAAATACCATATTAAGTTATACCAAGCCTTCAATTACTTGATTAAGGGAAAGACTCAATAAAAATTTGTGTATTACCAACCCTTGTTGGGACACTTACTTTTATAAAGGAAGTTCTTATGAAAGTTTTGGATTGACTTAAACATTTTACATCAATTAGAGTAGCCCTTTCTATAATTTTTTTAAACTAGAGGCAAGTGTTGAGGAAATAAATTTCAGGATTTCAGGATTGGGGAGTCTACTCAACAGATCAAGGAACTGTAAGCTCATAGTTGGAAAATAACTACCTACATAAATACCTTCAAAAATCTTGACCAACCCTTGTTGGGGTTATGTGAAGGGGAATATGGATCCTTTCCACTAGAATGTCAAAGCAACTGAACATTCCGAGTTCAATGGTGAGGTCCATTATAACTTGATAAAATAGTGGGAGACCTAATAAAATTTATTATTTCTCATAAATTGTAATCAAGAAAGTACTGATAAATATTCTCTTTTAATTTATAGAATCAATATGAAAAAACCGTCAACCACCTTTTCTCTACGATCAATTTTGGATAAAGACAATATCATCATCGGTAGTAACTTTCACGAATGGTTTAAGCGCATTCGAGTTATCTTATGCCATGAAAAAAAGTTTTACATGCTGGAGTTCTCACTTCCTGATTTTCCTTCCCAAGGGGCGAGTGATGAATATTTCTGGTTCTATGATCAACATTTGAGCGACGCACATGAAATTCAATGTTTAATGCAATCATCAATGTCAAGTGAGCTCATGAAGTCTCATGAAGACATGGATTCCTTCAACATGATCGAGAACCTCCATGGTTTATACTAGGAGAGAGCAAGACAAGAAAGGTTTTAGATCTCCAAAGATCTATTTCAGAGCAAGCTTGGAGAGGGTTCCCCAGCTAGGCCTCATATAGTCAAACTCATTGGCTACATTGAGCGCTTAGAGGTTCTAGGGTTTAAACTCCCTGAAGAACTGGGCACCTATCTCATTCTTGAATCACTCCCCCAGAGCTTCTCTATCTTGGTTGTAAATTTCGTCATGAAGTATATTGAGAAGTCTCTATCTGATCTTCTTATCCTCATTCGCCAAGTGGACAATGATATGAAGCATGAAAAGCCTTTTGTCCTTATGGTGAATAAAAGGAAAGGTAAGGTTAAGAGATTTAAGCCCCAAGCTTCTTCAATGCCTTCCAAGAAAAAGAATATCAAAGGTAAGGCATGATAATAAGAGGTTTTTTGTTTCGCATGTGGAAAGAAGGGCCACTAGAAGAAAAACCGCACCCATCAACGGAAGCAAGTGGAAGCTTTAGGTGTGTTTGTTATTGAATGAAATCTATCTGTTTCTACAAATTGGGTATTAGATACAGCTTTTGGTGCTCAAATATGTATCCAAATATAGGAACCAAGTAGATTCAAGAAGATTTATCGAGGGGAGGTTGATCTACGAGCATCCAACGGAGACAGACTTGTTGTTGTAGCTGTCGGGGACTACCACTTCACATTGCCAACTATAATGATCTTGGTGTTAAATGGTTGTTATTATGTGCCTTCTATTACTAAAAACATTATTTTAGTATCCATATTAAATATTTATGGATTCATATTCATGTTTGGAAATGAATGATGCTACTTTTATAAAGATAGCATTTTTTGGTAGAGCACATTTATATAATGGCCTTTTTGTGTTAAACTACATAAAACAAGTATTGGAAATCATTGACAAAGTTAATTCACATAACTCATACCACACCGATCTTTGGCATCACCGGCTAGGTCATATCAATGAGAAATGTTTGAAAAAATTACATCAAGATGGGTATTTAGATTCTTTCGAACAAAAACCACATGGTGTATGTCATACATGTCTACAAGGCAAAATGACCAAAGCCCCATTTAGTGGGAAAGGTTAAAGGGGTAAAGAGCTTCTGGAATTATTTCACACAGATGTATGTGGACCATTTCCAATTAGAGCAAGGGGTGGGTTCTTGTACTTCATAACTTTTACTAATGATTTTAGTAGATATGGATATATTTTCTTAATGAGGTATAAGTCAGATTCTTTTGATCGGTTCAAAGAACACAAGAATGAAGTTGAGAACCAACTTGGTAATAAGATTAAGAAACTCTACTCAAACAGAGGAGGAGAATATATTAATCAGAACTTCATTGATTTTTTACAGGAGATTGGGATTCTATCTCAACTCACTCCTCTTTACAAACCTCAGTGGAATGGCGTATGTGAAAGGTGGAACCGCACTCTGTTGGACATGGTGAGATCAATGATGATCCATGCAAGTCTTCCATTATCCTTTTGGGGATATGAATTACAAAAAACATCACATATACTATACCAAGTACAAACTAAATCGATAAATGGTATTCCATACAAATTATGGAGTAGAAACAAAGACATGTTATCAAATTTACATGTGTGGGGTTGCGAAACATTTGTTAAGGCCTCTTCAGGTAACAAACATTCTCCCCGAGGCACAAAATGTAACATTATAGGATATCCCAAGGAAATAAGGGGATATTACCTACACAAACCCTAAGATAAAAAGGTAATAGTGGAAAGACGCACCATATTCCTTGAGAGAGAGCACATCTCCAAAAGAGATAGTGGGAATGAGATAGACTTCGATGAAGTCAAGGCTCAAGATACACAAGATTTGGTACAAGAACAGATTCCACAAAGCCCCATGGAAGAACAATCTCCTCCAGAGACACAAGAACTGCGTAGGAGCACGAGGGAGGTAAGAGAACTAGAACAATATCGTTTTCTTCTCACCGAGGATGGTGATTCATTATTTGTTGACAATGATGATCCTCTTACCTATAAAGAAGCAGTTGAAGGCACATACATTGCCAAGTGGGAAGAAGTGATGAATTTCGAAATAGATTCCATGTACCAAAACCAAGTCTGGATATTGGTAGATCCTCCAGTTGATCTAAAGCCTGTTGGTAATAAATGGGTATTCAAGAAAAAACGGGGCATGGAGGGTCAAGTCAGCACCTAGAAGGCATGATTGGTTGCAAAATGTTTTAGACAATGTTAAGGAATTGACTATGATGAAACCTTTTCACCAGTTGCGTTGTTGAAACCCATCAGAATCCTATTGGCCATTGCGGCTTACCATGAATATGAAATTTGGAAAATGGATGTCAAAACATCATTCCTTAATGGGAACATATAGGAAGATATCTACATGACACAACCTGAAGGGTTTGTGACTCCAAAGGATGCCAACAAGGTATGCAAGTTGCAGAAATCCATTTATGGATTGAAGCACACATCAAGGTCTTGGAACATTCATTTTGACGAAGCCTTAACGGAATTTGGATTTGTTAAAAATAAATGTGAGCCATGTGTCTACAAAATTTTTAGTGGAAGTGCAATTGTTTTTCTAATAGTATATGTTGATGACAAATTACTAATTGGAAATAAAGTACCTGTCTTGCAGTCAGTTAAGGCGTCGTTGGAGAAATTATTATCTATGAAAGAATTTATTGAGGCAACATATATTCTTGGGATCAAAATCCATTGTGATAGATCTATGAGAATACTAGGCATAAGTCAAAGTACATACATTGACATGTTACTGAACAGATTCAGTATGGAACAGTCTAAGAGGGGATTTTTACCAGAGTCACATGGAATTTATCTTTCCATGAAAATATGTCCTCAGACACATGAAGAATGAAAGAACATGGTAAGGATCCCTTACGCATCCGCGATTGGGTCATTCATGTATTCTATGCTATGTACAAATATTTATGTTGCTTACGTATTTAGCGCGATAGGAAGATATCAAGATGATCCAGGAGACCACCATTGGATGGCAGTCAAGACTATCCTTAAGTATCTGATGCATACTAAGGATAAGTTCCTGGTTTATGAAGGAGATGAGGAACTAGTCATCAGAGTACATATATATTCTAGTTTCTAGACTAATCAATATGACTTGAAGTCACAGACTGGATACATCTTCAGTTTAAGTGGAGGTGTAGTGAGTTGGAAGAGCTCAAAGAAAGGTGTGGTCGTAGATTCTATAGTAGATTCCGAGTATATCGCAACTTCTAAGGAATCTAAAGAAGCAGTATGGGTGTGAAGCTTCATCCAAGAGCTGGATGTAGTACCTAGTAGTAAAGATCATATCACGCTATATTATGATAATACTGCAGCGGTGGAACTTGAAAAAGATCCAAGGTCGCATTTGCAGACAAAGCACATACTTTAGAAGTATCACTACGGGAAAAATGGGCATTTGCGACGGGGATAAATCCCGTCGCAAATAGTCCCGTTAGAAACTTATTTGCAACGGGTAAATTCCCCCGTCGCAAATAAGTAGTTATTTGTGATGGGTTAGCTTTCCCCATCGCAAAAGGACTGGCGCACTTTGCGCGCCAAATTGCGGGAAAGTTATTTGCAACAGGCGGTTACCGCCCGTCACAAATAACCGGCGGCGGTAAAAGATATTTGTGACGGGGGTATATTCCCGTCGCAAATAGTATGTCGGCAGGTTAGTATTTGCGACGGGTCCCGTCGTAAATAACTATTTAACCATTGACCGTAATAAATGCGGGCTAAGGTTTTTGCGACGGGTCCCGTCGCAAATAGACCCGACGCAAATAATCTAACCTATAAATACCCCCCCATCCATTTTTCCATTCATTCTCAAAATCCATCTTCTACTTCTCTCAAAACACTATTTTTAGAGTTCAGCGTTTCTTGAGTTTAATTTTTTTTCCGGAGTTGATATTGAAGTTTTCAACAACGATCAGAGATCAACCTCAGATCAATTTTAAAGGTATTTATGTTCATTTTAATTTAATATTTATTTTAATTTTTTTTAGTTTCAATTATTCTTAATTAGTTGTAATTTAATTATGTTTACATTGTTTTGTTACTTAATAAATTTAAATTATTAGTATTCATTGTTCATAGTTAATGGTACTTAGGAATAATTAGTAATAATTACCAATAATTAAGAATAAATACTAATAATTAGTAATAAATACCAATTATTAGGAATAATTAATAATAATTACCAATAATTACCAATAATAAGTAACAATTAGAAATAATTACTAATAATTAGTAATAATTATCAATAATTAGTAATAATTTCCAATAATTACCAATAATTAGTAATAATTAGTAATAATTACTAATAATTAGCAATAATTAGTAATAATTACCAATAATTAGTAATAATTTCCAATAATTAGTAATAATTACCAATATTTAGTACTAAATAGTAATAATTACCAATAATTACCAATAATTAGGAATAATTAGTAATAATTACCAATAATTACCAATATTTAGTACTAAATATTAATAATTAGTAATAATTACCAATAATTAGGAATAATTAGTAATAATTACCAATAATTTCCAATAATTAGTAATAATTAATAATAATTACCAATAATTAGCAATAATTAGTAATAATTACCAATAATTAGTAATAATTACAAATAATTACCAATAATTAGTAATAATAACCAATAATTATGCATAATTAGTAATAATTACCAATAATTATCCATAATTAGTAATAATTACCAATAATTACCAAGAATTACCAATAATTAGTAATAATTTACTAATTACCAATAATTATCCATAATTAGTAATAATTACCGATAATTACCAATAATTAGTCATAATTTACTAATTACCAATAATTATCCATAATTAGTAATAATTACCAATAATTAGTAATAATTACCAATAATTAGTAATAATTAGAAATAATTACCAATAATTACCAGTAGTTAGAAATAATTATCAATAATTATCCATAATTAGTAATAATTACCAATAATTATCCATAATTAGTAATAATTACCAATAATTACAAATAATTACCAATAATTAGTAATAATTGGTAATAATTCGTAATAATTACCAATAATTAGTAATAATTAGAAATAATTACCAATAATTACCACTAATAAGTAATAATTAATAATAATTACCAATAATTAGTAATAATTAGTAATAATTACCAATAATTAGTAATAATTAGTAATAATTAGTAATAATTCGTAATAATTATCAATAATTAGTAATAAATACCAATAATTTGTAATAATTACCAATAATTAGTAATAATTACTGATAATTAGTAATAATTCGTAATAATTAGTAATAATTAGTAATAATTAGTAATAATTAGTAATAATTAGTAATAATCAGAAAAGAACAATTGAAAGGGATGGACCGGCAAAAATGATATCATGTTTAGAGTTAAAATCAGTTGTATTTTCTTTACCTCCCATCACTTTTGGTCCCACAATAAACCAACAGAAAATTTCTGGTTTTGGGAAAGAACAAAATTGGATTAAACGTAGCATATTTTGGAATTTTCTATATTGGTCTGATTTGTTGGTCTGCCACATGTTGGATGTCATGCATATTGAGAAGAACTGTTTTGATAATTTGTTTCATACAGTTTTGGATACGCCAGGAAAGAGCAAAGACAATGTAAATGCACGTTTAGATCTTGCCCAAATTTGTAGGCGTCCAGAACTGGAACTGTTTGAGAATGTCAGAACAAAAAGGTTACTCAAACCAAAATCAGCTTATACACTGTCTAAAGAAAACCGCTTATTATTTTGTTAGTGGATTGCAGATTTGAGACTTCCAGATGGTTGTGCTTCCAATTTGGGTAGATGTGTAAAGAATGGTCATATAACTGGATTAAAAAGTCATGATTATCATGTTATAATGGAAAGACTTCTACCCATTGTTTTAAGAGGTCTGTTGAATTCTGTGATTTGGGATTCCATAACATACATGCCTCATTTTTTTTGGGAAATTTGTACTGCTACAGCAGATTATGATGCTCTATGAAAACTTGAATAAGATGTTGTTTTAATTATATGTAAACTGGAAAAAATATTTCCGCCGTCTTTCTTCGACTCAATGGAACATTTGATGTTACATTTTCCATATGAATCCAAATGTGGAGGTCCAGTACAGTTTTGATGGATGTGCCCATTTGAAAGATGCATGCAAAAATTGAAAAGAAAAGTATGTAACAAAGCATCTGTTGAAGGATCTATTGCAGAAGCTTATTTGCAAGAGGAAATATATTTTTTCTGCTCCCATTATTTTGAATCTGAGTATCCTTCAAAACACAACCGAATGGGATGGAACGAGAGGAATATTGATGAAATCGACAATCAATTATCTATTTTCAACTAGCCAGAGCTTGGTTTTGGTGGAGTTTATGAACGCTGGCTTTCGGATGATGAACATCACAGAGCTCATACGTATGTTCTGCTCAACTGTGAAGAGATGAAATCAGTTGTACTGTATGTGTTTATATCACTTATTCTATCATTTATGTTATAGTAAATAACTTTTTTTTATAGGTTGTATGATAATCATATCAAGAAACAAATTCCACAAATTACAGCAGATGCTCTCGAAGAACGCTGACAGAAAAAATTTTCTCAGTGGTTTCAAAAACTGGTAAAATAAATCCTTTATCTTTCAGGAACTCATTCAATGTATAGTTTATTTTATTGATAATTATTTCACAAATTTTCAGGAGTCTCGACATGCTGATAAAATAGACAAACGATTGTGTATATTGAGTAACCCACCTTCCAAACTTGTTAAAACTTATAATGCATATGTGGTTAATGGATTTAGATTTCACACACATGCCTATGGGGAATAAAAAAACAATGAACAGTGGAGTTAGCTTGAGAGGATCTCATCATCGAGAAAATGAAGTTGACTTTTATGGCATACTTGATGAAATCATTGAACTCTGTTATCTTGGACAACATTACATAACCATGTTAAAATGTTGGTGGTTGGATATAGAGAGAGGTGTGCATGTTCATCTGACTCATAGAATCATCGATATTAAATGTAAAAGTGTTCTCGCAGTAAATGAACCATTCTTATTGGCTCAATAGGCACATCAAGTTTATTACGCAAATTACTGTGCTACATCAAGAGACTTAACTGATTGGTGGAGTGTAATAAAAATCAAAATTCGAGACAATCAGTTTAGTCAAAGTGAATGTGCTTTCACTGATGTGCAAATAATTGATGTTTTTCAAGAGAGTATTCAAAATCAATCTTTTTTACAAAGAGACATGAGTATCGATGACGACACCCCACATTTAAGAGTCGGTGATGACGATGATGTTAATGATGTCACATATGAATTTGAAATGGTAAGAGATGAAGCAACTAGAACTCGAATGGATATCGATGATGTTGAGGAGGAATATGAAGATGGCATTGACATATATGAAGATGATGATGAATATGAACACTGATAGAATTCCATGGTAGTTATATACAATCATAATATATATATATATATATATATGTATATATAACAGTAATTATCAATTATTTGCAAATAACATTAACATTTTCTGTTTCAGATGGACGACGACACATTTCGTGAGTTGGCGAAAGCTGACCTGCCTTTCGATGTGGATGAGTTGCTGGAAAATGACCCTCAGCCTGCAGGTGCTCTAGGGAGTACGTGGAGGGGGCGCGGTCTTGCACGATTGATGATTCCTGACCTCGTCCCCGAGCGACGTCCACGTCTTGGGTTTGATCCACGCACACGGAGGTGTGATAACCTGTGGATTTGACTAAGATTTCATTAATCTATTCACATAATAAATATTTATTATTTTTACAGTTTTCTGCATATAGCAGTCGGAAAGGGTAGTGCTATTTTGCGAAACTATTTCTCTCAGCCGTGGACTACATGGGAGAAGATTCCCATTGATGTGCAGCAGGCCATGTTCGGCCATTGGTCGGTACGTATGTAAATAAATAATTTTTATTTTGAAAATTATTTCATTTCTAACTTGATATTTTGATTTATTTGTAGGGTTTATGGTATCCAATCGAGGATACCATGCATGACGCTATCCACGAGGCATGGGAGGTGGCCATGCGTGATCGCTTTTGTCAGTTTTTGCACAATTTAAGAAAAGCTGCCATGAAGAAAGCAGGAGTGTTAGATTTTGACGAGTCATGTAGAGCCCACCGACCAGAGTACATTTCATCCCATGTATGGGATGGATTATGTGTGCACTGGTTGAGTGGTGCCTTTCAGAGGAGATCATCAATGGGGAGGCAGAATTGGGGGAGACAGGAGGTGACTCATCGAGCTGGGATTCGTTCTTTCAGTACTCATAGACAGCATCTGGTACGTACATTATTTATAAATATTTCATATAACTATAAATATTAATAGTTCATTTTTATTCTTATAGGCTGTCGAGCACCCCGATATTACGGAGTACGACGTATATCGGAGGATGTATAGTGATCCTACTACTGGGGAGCTCAGAGGTGATCGTCAGCATCACATCGTGGTCAGTATTATTTGTTTTCAAGTTTAAAAATTAACTGCATATAATATATTCACAATTTTAATTTTAAATTGAAACTATAGGAGTCATATGAGGCCGCAGCGTCACAGACCCGGCCTGAGAGTCAGGCCGAGTCATCAGATCAGACCATTGGCCGTCAGTTTGATGAGGCGGCATGGATGCAGGCTACCCAGTATGCCTTCGAAAAGGGCCGGGTAGTTGGTATCAGCTCTCGACTGACTCCCAGAGATTATTATGGCAGTGCTGCGATGTCGGCGTCCATCTCGAGAGGAGCTCGTGCATCTTCTTCTGCTACACAGTATGAGGATCAGTTGCGATCTCAGACTGCACTGATAGAGAGTCTCCGACAGGAGCAGGAGCAGATGCGTCAACAGCAACAGCAGCATGAGGAGGAGCGTCGATGCCAGCAGCAGCTGTATGAGGAGTAGATGAGTCGGTGGCAGCAGCAACAAGAGCAGATAGAGTACATGTGCCGACTCACTCATGCTTTAGGGATGAAGTTTCTTCCACCAGTATCTGCAGATCCCCCCTCCCCCCCTCCAGATTAGAGTTTGTTTTTATGTTATAAAGTTTGTTAAATCAAAATATGAATTTTTTTCTATTTGTAGTTTCTGTCTCATTATAAAATATTAATAATAATATATTTTGAAATAACAATATTAATATGAATAATAATATTATTTAAATTTTATAATATTAAAATATATATATATATTAAAATTTAATAATATTATAATTTAATTATATTTTTTTGTAATATTTGAATTATTTTAATATTTGAATGTAAAATAATTATATTATTTTTATATTAATTAAAACAACTTATTAATATTTTTTTATTTATGAATTATAATTCTATTATTATTATATTAATTAAACCATTTATTAATATTGTATTATTTTTTATTTTTGAATTATAATTCTATTATTATAATATTAATTAAAATAATTTATTAATAATTTATTATTATTATTTTTGAATTATAATTCTATTATTATATTAATTAAAATCATTTATTAATATTTTATTATTTTTTATTTTTGAATTATAATTGGATTATTAATATATTAATTAAAATAATTTATTAATAATTTATTTTTTTATTTTTTTATAGTATTAGTGACGGGATACTATGCCCGTCGCAAATAGTATTATTATTATATTTATTAAAATAATTTATCAAAAGTTTTTTACACATATACGGAGTAATATTTGCGACGGGAAGGATCCTCGTCGCAAATAATATCTTTAGCGACGGGCCCGTCGCAAATAATTGTTGTTTCCACGCCGTTTTCCGCAACGGGCCATTTGCGATGGGCCCTCGTCACAATAGGCCATTTGTGACGGGATCCCGTCACAAATGACCCGTCGCAAATACCTGTTTTTCTAGTAGTGTATCATCTCACGATGGGATTTTCTCAGAGAGGTGAAGTTGCAGTGAGTAGTACTTCCACAGAAGATAACATGGCTGACCCCTTGACTAAAGCCTTGACTCAGCAGAAACATGATCATCATGTGAGGTCTATTGGACTAAAATTCATAGGCAGTTGACTCTAGTCCAAGTGGGAGTTTGTTAGGGTTGGTGTCCTGAGAACCAACTGTTTGTACTTTGATTACATGAATGTACACATATTATATATTTTCCATTGTTCTAAATGAGTATTATATAATAATGTTCTATAATATTTGTTGCATTGATAAGGTCATGACAGATCCATGCTATGATGAGAACCTTGAAATTTTATAACAATATTCTTAAATAAATATCTATGGTTGGATGACATACTATGATAGGACACATAGTATACAGACCATCATGTGTGAGTACTCGTAAGAAGATGAGACTCTCTCTCATGGAGTTCGCACTTGGTAATTTCTAAGATGGGAGATTATAAGAACAGACCCTCCAGTAGTAATTTCTCATGTTTTGGTGTCATCGGACATTTTTATCTATGAGTGTGTGAAATGGTACTTAGACTGGAAGATTATCATTAGCTCATGTCATGAATCGTGCACTTAGATTTGCTGACAAAAACTGTCACGAAGATAGTTGGAGGAAAGTAGGGTATGTTGGGTGCGTCACAAATGACATGTTGTTAATGGATAATTAGAGGAATGATTTTTCCCTTCCATGTTTATGGAAGTAAATATCTCAGACCCATTGATTGAAATAGAACTGTCGCCTGAAATCCATGGCCATGGTGTAACGATGAGTTTATTTATGGAAGTCAAAGAACAACAGATTAAGCATATAGTTTTATGACACTACTATGAAACCTGCTTGATGAGATATTGAGACAAAGGGATTAAATTATATAGTAAGAATTCGTATGAGGTGACATGTCAACGCAGTATCAAATTCTTTCTCTTGGGTGCCTTAACCCATTGCTAGACAGTAATATTGGACTTTAGGAAAACCCGCCTAATGCCAATGAGAAAGAGGCCTAGAGGGTCACACACTAATTGTATCTAAGAATCTCATGTAGAATAAAGATTATTCTCATATTTGGTCTAATAATTATTCAAGGAATCCTAAATCGTTTTAATGTTGGAGGAAGAATAAAATGAAAAACAATATATACACACCATGTACATTGAATTTACACGCAGTGTAGTTTTCATTTTGGAAAACAAATGAAAAAGGAAAACAAGACATATACACCGTGTACATTAAAAGTACACGCCATGTAGTTTTCAATAAAAAACAATTACAGGTTATGTATTAATGCTTACATGCCGTGTAGTTTTTCCGGTCAGGATTTTGAGGAAATAATATCATTTTTTAAATGATATTTATTATAATCAGTGTAGGCGCATGTCAAGGAATTAATGATTCGACATGGGGTTTTCAATAAGAGTTAATGAAATAAATAAAACGTGTAACACATTTATATATTGTCATAACTCTATAACTTCAAACCTGATTATAAATATCCTCACAACCCTAACACTTTTCCTAAGAATCGTTGTGCACAATAGTTCTAGAAAATTCTCTCAAGACCGAAAGAACTCCATTCTCCAAGTATGCTCTCAGGACCGAGAGAGATCCACCTACATCGGATCAAGGAGATCTAAGGTGGTAAATGAAAGTAAAGGATTCTCAACCCCAGCACTCAGATATTCCTTTGCCAATGTCCAGAGATATGTGGAGCACATGTGGATCACCACTAGAGAAAGTCTACACTTAGATTCTGCGATGCAATGATGAATCACATCAGAACATGATCAGAACTATTAACATAGAAATAATTCCATAAAAGTTACATCTTTTAAATTAATTAAATTAATTATAATCAACCTGTGACGATCCTCCTTTTATATTTACTGGACTATTCTTCTTATTTGTTTATTTCTATGATTTGATCAGTGGAGTCCGGCGTTTATCATTGTATTGATCCCGGACTGATCATTGTTAATGACAAAAAGCTAAGTGGGCACATCCACCCATGATCTTCCACTGCATCCAGAACCTTCAGATATCAATATGTATACCAGCATCAAGTTCATTTTTAATTAGTTCATTAAACATTAATTAATTCACATCAAAATTTTCCAAGTATGACATTTTAATGTACTTAATCTAAGTGATAATGAATCTATTATTCCTCTTTCTTATATTCTTAAGTATGTCATAATCTATTTTGAGCACCATGACCCAGCCCCGTATAATTATTAGTTAAATAATCATTTGATTGTTCATAGAGGTACTCTAGGACTCATCATAATATACCACATGATAAATGAACTTGTATTGCATAAAAAACATTATCAAGAAGTTGGATTCAGATTGAGTAAACATTATCCCACAATCTTTCCATTAACCAATATTCAAGTAAGCATCTAGAATGATAAATCATATTGAGAAGAAATACCTTCTCTAAACTCATCCAATCCACCTGGTGTCCCAAACCATTGTACATATCATAAAATTTTTCCTTCCATCACCGACATCGACCATCAGTAAAGCCCAGGTTCCTATACCATCACCCATAAAATATGTTATCAAAACAACATATCATTGATCCTCTATCCCATTACCCATAAAGCTTCTCAACCTAAAAAGATTTATCAAAAAATCAAAAAAATTCTTTAAATATCTATATCACACATAAATTTGAAATGTATATTCTATACACAAGGGGAGTAACTCATGATATGGCATTGAATATGTTATACTTCTCTTTTAAATTCATTAATTGATATAATTGTAAACAATTCCCAAAATATAAAAAAGGTAGATATCATTGTATCATGCAAAAAAATATTTAATATTTTAACCTCTATATTTAAAGAACATTATCCTTTAATGTTAGGACATGTGATTCATGTCCTAGTTTATTTTTTAAATTAATAACAAAAACATTGTTCCACTAAATGTGATTAATTTCAATGAATAAATTTAGAAATATCATGAAACTATTCTTTTTACCTTTTATTTTTTTTCATTTTGATTAATCATCATACATGATATTCCCATTCAATATTTTTATATTATTTAGGACAATCACACCAATTTAGACAAGTATCTAAATCATGATTAATTCACTCATACCCAAAAAGGAAGGAGAAGTAACATATCCCCTACCATGATTAGAATCTCAATGTTCTCTGAGCTAGAATTAATAATTAAGTAAAAACACAACTGAAGGAATTATTGACAAAATATATGTAAATTACACTGGAACCTATGCATGAAAACCACTATCAACACTTGATGGAGACCAATACCCAAAATAGAGGAATTCTACAAAAATGGATTTATGGATGGGAAAGGGAGAGGAAAAATGAGAATGAATGGATAAGACGGAGGATAGTTAATCCAAGACTTTGATCCAACAATATCATATGTTTATACTCTCCAATGAATTTTTGGATGGTGATGAGAGGCATAGGGGTTTTCTAGTCATTGAGTGAAAGAGTAAAAATCTCAACCAATGGAGCTTAAGCCTTCATAATTATATGATTTTGGACGAAAGTCACTATGACGTGGGGAACTCCAAAAACATATGTAGTGCCTTTAGTGAAATAAAAATCTAGTTTTGGGGAATTTTGATACCATGAATTTAATGCCTTTAACCCCATTTCAAACCATTTTGAAAAACACTACAGACTTCAATATAATGTCCCATCAAAACCCATGTTTTATTACCATGGCTATGCCAAGCATTATGGCATGGTGAGCCTTACACATCCCATTTCTGAGAGTCATACTATTTGAGTTCCAGTCTTAGAATACCATTCTAAAAATGGAATCATAATATATTTTCCACATCTATGTTTGTCAACGGTTCATCCTCTAGGTGAACAACCTTACAAAATGTTCAGACAATCATTTTTACTCATTTTGGTGCACTCTAGTACCATAGACAATCTCTTAAAACCCTATAACAAAATGAAATGACCACTACCATGCCCACCACCATAGTGTGGAGACCATCAAAAAGGATAAAAAACTTCTTTATCCTCTAAAACTCCTCTAAACACCCTCACAACACCCTTGATCTATATAAAAATGAAAAGCGAAGAGAATTAGAAATATGAGAACATACATTAGATAGCTCCCAAACAATTTCCATCCTTGGAAATTTAAAATAATACAAATAAATAAGTGAAAGGGGGTTAGGATAACCACTATATGAGATACCTCTAAAGGGTTTTTTACAACATGAAAACAACTAATGTAACACAATCCAAGATTATGAAAACATGAAACGTCAATAAAACGGGAAGAAAAAAATTATATATTGACATAGGATCAAACACATCATATTAATAAAAGGAATAAATAAAAGCATCAAAACAACATAGATTATTGAGAAGGCTTCTAAAACACCCACACTCAAGTGATCTCTTCCAAAACACTATGTCTCCATAGTAAATTAACCAAAGGTATAACATGTTTATACAAAACCTTATCATAGAAGTCTTGAAACCCAATAGGTCATTCATAGAAGGTCACACCATCTTCAATATCTAGCACACCCCAGTCAATGACATGAGAAAAGACATGTAAATATAGATAATGTTTAGATACATGGATGAAATCATGAATCTGAGTCATTTCTCTTGGTAGAACTAATTGATACACCATAACTCCAACTTGATCCAATGCCTCAAAAGGCCTAATGAACCAAGAAGAAATCTTACTCCCTTAACCAAATAATCACTACCCATGACAAAGAGACACCTTTAAGAAAACATGAAATCTAATGTTGAAATCTGGAGGCCTCCTCTTCAGATCATTATATGAATTATAATGATCTTACACCATCTTTATTCACTATAGGATCACATAACCGACCAAAAATTTTATAAATAATGTTCAATTTTTGTTTGAATTAAGTACCCAATTATGAAGTGTTGTTATAGAAAACAAAGCCACTACTTTGGTTACATTTTAACATTATAAGTTATGTTATATTAAATTCAAATGACCATTAAGAATCATGATCATTGATAATATATTTACTGAACATTAAACATATGATAAGTATATTATAATGGATATGATAAATACAATTAAAAAAGAAAAAAGAAGTGATAGTCTCAAGCAGTATGATCATACCCTATGAAGTCCATTTATCATAGCTCATAAGTGAGATAACATCACTGAATAAAACCAATAAAAAAACCAATCACTATATTATGAGAAAACCCATTTATGGGAGATGTTCATGCTTTTACAGATCACAACCTAGACCATGTTTTCTAAACTACCATTAGAAAATATCATTATCGCACGACTTACACTTAGAGAGTTCACTGGTGTAATAAAAGGTTACGTATCTTAACCCTAGTAGTATATATATGTATATATTTGTTTAAATAAAATAATGGTTATATTTATTCCTTAATTTTTTTACATTATAAATGATTAAATAATTTATATTGATAAAAATAGATTTTGATATGGTAAACCAAAAAATGTATCTTTGTGTCATATAAAATTTCATGTAAGACATTACCTTTTATGAATTCATGAATTCATGAAATAAATTATATTTTAATAAATTATTATTATTAAATATTATTAATTAAATTTAAATGATAATATAATTTTATTAAGTGAGAATTTAATTTTTAGGGGTCGGAAAACAGTTATTGTCAAAAAAATTATTTTTAAATAAACTAGGATTTTAATTAAAATGAGTAATTTCTCATATTTATGGAATTATTTTTATAAATACATATTATTTTTTGAATCAATTTTTTGGAATTATCAAATAGTGAGTTTTTTCATAATTTTCTGAGATAGTGTAATTTTCAGGTGAAAATTGAATATAGTATAAATATATGGTATGTATTATGATGTCATAATGGGGAACATTTTTTTAAAATGTTCCATTAGAGGTATCCAAGACCAAATACCTACTTCCATGTTAAAATAATTTTTTTTGAAGTTATTTTTTTATTTTATAAAACATTTATGAATCCTCCAAACAAATTATATATTTTAAGGTTTTAAAATCAATTTGTTGTAAAATTGTCTCACTTCAACACCACCAAGCGTTTTATTTAAAAGTTATAAATTCATAGACTTATAAAATAATTAAAACCAATATAATTTGGAAGAACCATTTTCAAAAACCATGGTATGGTTTGTGTTTTTTTTACTTCATTATATAGTGTCTAAAACCTATATTTTGAAAATAATAAAGAACTCCCCAATATTTTCCTATATAAAACCACCCAAACTCCCATTTATCTTATCTCAAAAACCTTATAGTACAAGATTACTCTTTAAATTACTCTCTAAATACCTCTTATTTTTACCCCATCCTCTCAAGAATCTCCTCCCATGCTTTTTGAATCACCCTCTCAAGGTAATGGATCATCTCCTTCTCCACATTAATTCAAGAACCCTTATTCTTACTACTTTTAATTCTCAATTGTTAATATTTTATTATTTTATTACATGTCTCATTTATTTGTAATATTATTTATATGTGATTAGATACCCCTTTAACTCTCATTAACCCCACCCATGATTCATTACGTACCCCTTTTATGATTATGAAATTATCTTATAATTTTTCAATGCCAAATATTTGTATTGTGAATACCATATCCATTTCTACTAAAGGGTATTCAACTAGACATAAATATCATTCTTTTACTGGTGAAATTAGTTTATCTATTTTTTACACTCGGATAATTATATTTAATGTGATGAAATATGATCAGATGTGGAATGATCTATGTAGAAATATTATTCATGTGCATTATACAAAAGCAACGGGTGAGACCAAAATCATATAGCACTCCAATTCATTGGGTAATGTTTTAGTATCATTAAAAATCATATGTGGTATTAGGGATTAAACCCAATCCATTATGTTACTTTTTACACTGTGTTATGTTGTCATAGTGGTTATCCTTAACCAATGATTATGTAGTCATGTTTAAAGTTGTTAGCACATTCTCTTGTGTTCTTTATGTTATCTTTTTGTATCATGACTCATTGTTCAAGAGTGTGATTACCACCCGTTTTTTATGCCATTAATTCATATTAACAATATGTAATACATTCATCATGTTATAGTTTTGTTATTCTTTTACTGGTCTATATATCTCACCCCTTTCTTATGTGTCCCCCTAGGTTATCTCGTGCAGTTTAAAAAGATATAGAATATTATAATCATGTTATAGAAGTTTTCAATATTATTGTTCTACCCTTGTATAAAATTGATATTGTATATACCTAATTCCCAAATTCATTAATCCTCTCAAAAATCTAGTATTTTTATGTACCTTTATGTATTAAATCAGGAAATAAAGTGTATGAAAAAAGGGTTGTCATGTTTGGTATGAGAGTAATTTTTTTGTATTTTTTAGATTAGGATTTCAAAACTCTAGAAACACATTATTTATAATTATAAAAAAATATCAATAAATATTAGTATAGTATTGAGTAAGTTTTTTATAATAAAATAAATCCTTGTCTGGATACTACAAGTTGATATGGCCCTAGAACATATGTGCATATGGGTAGAAACACTGATGAATTTGTATTCAAATAGAATTGATTAGGACCTATTGAACAACAAGGGGCCTTGTTTTACAACTATTTTAACACTTCTAAGGGATAATATTTGGTAAATTCAAAAGCTCATTATAAACCATTATTAAGAGAACACAAATTCTGATAATATTTTATTTTAGTAAATAGAGAATGGATAACATAGATTTAATCCTAGGAATTTATTTACTAAGCAATATATGATATTTAGGATTTATCACCATAATGTTAATAGTTTCATTTTTATATGCTTAATAATTTAAAAATTAACATCTCTAAGTTCACCTTCATTCAAGTCAATCGATGGAAATAGGATGAACCAATTCAAAACCCAATGTGGGGGGGGGGGATGTTATGACTTCCCACATGATATTCCCAACACGATGGGATCGTGAATCCCAAATTTCATTACAATAATTTCTCAATTGAATCAATTTTATCAACTGAAACTTTAATTAGGAGTAACACCCAAATCCCAAAAATATTGAGAAATGTTCCAATTGATACATTTTTTTCGATGGAATCATAATTTTAGTGGATTATTTAATCCCCTAATTGAATAATAATGGATCATCTCTACTGAAAATATAATATCAATCCTTCAATGCTCTGAGAACGGGAAGGTCATTCTGGATATTTGTCATATGGAAGGATACTCTAATAAATGGTATACATTGGTCAAGAATGTGAATCCTAAGGATGAGAACAGATAGATGGAGTGGAAGGAATTTCATAAAACATTTGATAAATATTATCCTCACACTCTATGACTGAAAATGGAAAGAGTCCATCTTAGACTCCTGAAAAAGGATGAAGAATATATCCAGGTGTATGATGAAAACACAAAAAGACTTGAATGGTAAGACTATAACTTTATCATTTCCCCTGAATGTAAATTTGGACACTTTTTTTATTGAATCACAGTATATGAAAATACTTATCCATTCAGGACATTGAAAATTATGAGGAAACTTTTTTATCTTCCCTCAAATTTGAGATGGATATCAATGAATCACAATGGTCTCATGGGGATGAAAAAACAAAAAATTAGATTTTAATTTGTGTGGTGTGATGTTGAAATATAACAATGCAATGAAATTTCAATATCCCACTTATAAAAGGTGTGGAAAGAATCACCCTATAATTTTACTAAAGGGGGTAAGTAAATTATTTAGGTGAGGGGAGAAAGTCCACATACCTAGAGATTTCCAATGAAGAAAACCCACCAATATGATGGAATAAAGAAACTATTTGGTCAACCCTCATCCCATGGTCCAATATTTCAACTAAAAGGAACAAAGACACTATGTGAGTCAATACACTAAGACAAGAGGTGTGGATAACAACCAATGATAGAAACACCCAAGGTCTAAAGAGAAAGGTAAATTTTATAACATCCCAACTATGGAGGTGGATCCTGACATTGAACTGATGAAATTTAGGCTATTTATTCCTTCAAGAATAGTGAACATACATTATAGTATGGTTCTATGCACTTTTTTTATATCATAAGATTCCAAGAACTATTCAAACACCACCATAAATCATGTATGTAGGAAAATCGATGAAAATAGAAAATGGGTAAATTATTTCATCCCATGTACATAACTTCTTGCCACCCAAAATTTGTGGGATGAAAATCCTGGAAAACTGTTTCATACTACCTTTAGTATAATTTAATGCAATTATATGTTTGGATTGGATTTACTTATATTGAGCCAACATAAATTTCAAAGATAATTAAATCATCATTTATATCATGAATCGCACTCCAATTTTATATTAGTTCAACGAGGTGGATAAATCTTCTTCAATACCAACATATCAAGAATTGATATTATTTCCCTTTGAGAAATAATATCTTTCTCAAATAATTGAGACTAAGGAAAAGATCATCCATGAATACATTCCCATCTTGAGGGAATATGCTGATATGTTCCCTGCATAATTGTCTGGTCTTCCTCCTATCTGAGAGTTTGAATTTTCAATCTAGCTTATACCTTGGGTTTGAAAATATCCAAGAATCCATATAGAATGTTCATTATTGAACTAAAAGAGTTGAATAAAGACAAAAAGGGAATCTTGATGAAGTGTTTATATACCTATGTGCTTCACCGTGGGGTGTATTAGTCCTCTTCATCAAGAAGAAAGATGGTTCAATGAACCTCTTCATTGACTATCGTGATCACAACAAGATCATGATAAAAAAACAAGTATCCTCTACCATGGATTAAGGAATTGTCTAATAATATTTATGGATAAAATTATTTATCTCAGATAGATCTTTAGTTGGTATATTATCAATTAATGGTGAAGAAAGAGGATAATTCCAAGGATACTTTTTGTACAAGTTACAGATACTGCGGGTTCTTTGTGATACCATTTGGACTCACTAGTGATTAAAAATTCATCATCAATATAATAAATAGAGTCTTTATGGAATACATCAACATATTATTGGTAGTATTTATTTATGATATTCTTATCTACTCCAAAATAAAAGAGGAACATGAGGAGCATTTGAATACTATACTGAGGAACTTTTGTAAAGAGAAGATTTATGCTATGTTTATTAAATGTGAGTTCTAGTTTGATAATGTAACCTTTATAGGTCATGTCATCACTTGTGAAGTGATAATTGTGGATCCTTTAAAAAAAATTGATGATTAGATGGTGGCCTAGACCATCCATTGTGATCAAAATCCATATTTTCGTTGGATTAACTTGGAATTATCATCAATTTTTTAGAAACATCTCATGATTTTCAAACCCCATAACCAAGATAACCCAGAAAGGGGTATAGTTTTTATTGAATAATGAATGGGAATAAAGGTTTAAATATCTGAATAAGAGGGTAATCACTGCACTTGTACTCACATTACTCACCAGCGGGGAAGGATTTATGTTCAACATCGATACATCTAAGAAGGTAATGGGCAGTGTCCTCATGCAGGATGAAAAAGTAATAGTATCTTTCTCCCACAAACTAATGGTCCATGATTAGAACAAACAATGTCATGAAATAGAATTGGATTATGTGATACTCACATTGATGATTTGGTGACAGTATCTCTACAGGGATAAGTGTGATATATATAGACCCTAAAATCCTGATGCATATATAAACATAAAAGGATCTTAATATGTTCAAATAGAGGTGGTTATATCTGATCAAAGATTATGATGATTCAATCCATTGTCATAATTGGAAAGAAATAAAAGTATAAGATTATATAAGTATAAAGGATCAAACAACTCTCTCCATGATGAGGATTTAAAGGATCTAATATTCTTGGACCTGAGAAATGGGAATAATAAAAGCATTTTCATTCTACCTTAATCAGATAACTATTCAATGATATATTCTTGTGAGAATCAAGGAATATAATAAAGATGATTAGTTTCTAAAGAAATTTAAAGAAAATATTCTTAAGTTCGACTTCAGTAAATTAGGAGTTATAAGGTTCCTATCTAGGATATGCGTACCATTCAAATTATAACATAGAAGTAAAATTCTAGACAATACATATAGCTCATCCTTCCTATTTATTTAGAAAGCACAAATATATATATAGTGATTTGTTTAAAAATTTATAGTGTGATTAAATAAAGGGATATATTATAGTGTTTTTATCTCGATGCTTGATATGATAGAATGTAAAATTATAATGAAAAAATTCTATGGTTTTGATGCAACCATTTCCTATACTAGTATGTAAATGGGAAAGCCCAACCATAGATGTCTTCATAGTACTTCTGTGGGCACCTGAAGGTAATCTATGGTAGTCGATCACCTTACCAAGTTATCAAATATCATTTATACCATGGAATATTTTTATGTTTATCAAATCTCCAGGATATACATTAGAGATTTGATATGACATCATGTAGTTCCAATCTCAATTCTATCTGATTGAGATCTACAGTTTACCTCATGGATATGAAGAATGCTTCTATAATAGTTAAATACAGAACTATGTTTCAACACTATATATCACCCTTAGAAATATGGTAAATATAAAATTTCTATTAACACTCTATAATATATTGATCACCCTAAGACTTTTTCATATGTTATTTCTAGAATAAATTTAAAAATTTTGATTGTTTTCTAGGAATACAATACCTAGTTTAAATAAAACACTATGTAGCCAAATTTTTCATAATCAAATTAATTAAAAAAAATTATATAATTTATATTGTAAATATATATTTATAATAAATTCATTAAAATATTTTTTATATTCATCTAATATATTTTATATTCATAACATAAGAAAAAAACCAATTTTACATAAAAGAACGTATATTTTTATAAAGATAGATTTACTTACTTTTAATGGTGTACCAATTTTAAATCTGTATTGTGAAATTTTATAAAATTAATATTATAAAATAAAAATAAATTTTTAAATATAAAAATAAAAAAATTTGGTTAATTTTTTTTTATTTTTCTGTGAAGTTTCATGTTTTTATTAATAGTGAAGAATATATAATTTTAATTGAAAATTGATTTCTTTCCTAAATAATTTTTATGGTTAAATAAAATTTAAAATTTGTTTTAATGTCACATTAGATCACTAATATATAAATTAATCCAATTTAGGTAATTAAAATCAATTTCAAATGGAAATTAGATATAAAAACATAGAAATATTGTTAACGTTTTTACATTAAAATCTTGTATTGTCATCCCGTCTATGGGATTAATTTTAAATTAATTTCATCCACTTTTATGATTGAATTAAGAAAAACGGATTACATATTTGGAATCAGTATAATTTCTAATTTCTAATAATTTAAAAATAGTTTTTCAAATAAAATATTAATGAAAGTGATTCAAATTAATTACAATGATTAAGAAAATAATTTGCATAATAAATGGATAAACCTTAATCTTATGGTCCAAAATTACCTATAAACGTGTACGAATTCCATTTTATGTTCATATTTAGACCATGTACTCTATTTTATATATTTTTTCATAATTTTATGTACTTTTATTATAAAAAATGTGGCTAAATTTCCCTTTTCGAAAATTTACAAGAATGTCATTCCTCCTCCACTATAAAAAGGCACTCACCCCTACCACTTATTCACACCTCTAAAGCCATTTTTATCACCCAAAATTTTCTCAAATAATCTCCCAAAATCCCACACCTCATCCTAAAAGCCTCCCATTTTTGAAAAATACAATCAATGAAGCATTTTAGAATAAACCAAAAGAAGTTTCCCAAAAACAAAGTGACATTCTTCAACGATAACATTCATTTTATTTCCTTCTAAATCCCATAAAATATTCTTCTTCAATGATTATATAATGGCCACATTATCCTCAATATACAAATATTTTTTAATATATTTTTTACCTATACTTACACAAAATTTAATTTAATGGGTAAAAACATACCATTCGTGTGTACGGCGGATAACCTCATCGTGAAATGATTATTGTTCGTTTTTTCCTTTACCACCTCTCATAGTGATAATTATGATGGACACACTGTTTATATATGATATATATGATATATATATATGATATATATATATGATATATTATATATATTATATATATGATATTTATAATTTCTTTATGTTTTTTAAATTTTTATATATCACATAACATTATTCCTTCCATTTTATTGGAATACAATAACATTGTTTGTGGAACTGTGGACTACAGAATCTGCAAAATGATGTGATTCATTCATGATATACGTGGAATGTATAAAATATGGTTCTAATAAACCTATGTGACATATAATAAATGAATATGATACTTGAATTATAATATAAATATACATATATATCATTTAATTTTCATTCTTTCAAATATGATAACGAAATGGAAGTAGTGTTCATGCATACGTATGACCTACCATCTCATAGAATAATGCATTTCACTTCCTATCTAAAATCTTAAGGATTATTATGAAAACATATATGTTGAATATATATTATAATTAAATCATGTTTTAAATTATATAGATGATTAAATCATGATCTACATAGGAAGAAAAAATGGCAATCAGAACATACTGAAAAAACTAGGTACTTAACACTAGAAATAGTGAAAATAATGAATGATTTTTAACAAACATGTAATAAGATATTCTAAGAAGATAATATATGATATTATAAATATAACTATTGTTCTAGTATAATTTATTATCATTAAAAACCGTTATATAGGATGTTAAAGGGCGTTCACTCAATAGTAAGCCCAAATTAAGGGATTTCGTCTCAATTTACATTCATAAAGACTTATTTTTTAAGCCCCTATTAACATTAATATGGTGTATATACTACCAATTTCTATTTTAATATCTTTATTATATCATAATTAATTTTATTATAAGTTTCACTTTGAATTATCTTACCCAAGGTGTTTAGCCTAAAAATTACCATGTGGTAAAGGTTATCTTTACAATATCACTTTCTTATGTAATTTTAAACTTTCTCTCAAAACAATCACTCTATTGTGAACATTTTTCGTTGAAAATTTACAAATTAATTGGTCATGTATATTATTATTTCCTAAACAATATACCATTTTTATATATATTGTTCACTTCTACACTTATTTAATTATCTGGAAAAATATTAATAAATCTTTTTTCTTTATTCAATACAGATATTTGATAAATTATGTTGCTATTAATTAAATAAATTACTTGATATGAGGAATGATTTGTACATGTAGTGATCGGTGGGTCATAGATTTATATATCCCCTTTATGCATCTACATGTTCTCATCAGACAAATTAGTTGGCCCAATACAATAGTTTTTGTAACAACCCAAAGTATTTGAATGGAAAATTCCCTTCTTATACTTATGTCATAAAAACACAAAATAATGAACTACTAAGTGATTAGTGACCTTTAAACATAATTTTGTCACCCCTATGTTTGGAATTTTAAAAATCCGACATACACGGTTGTGTTCAAGATAGTTTTTGGAGTCTAATGAAACAAAAATAATTTTTGGTGAATAGTAACCTACCCTTATGAATAGTAACCTACCCTTATGAATAGTAATACGACCCTTATGAATAGTTAATAAGGGTAACATTACCTATGAATAATAAAATAAAATTTAGACATTTTAGAAAGTGACAATTGGACCTTAGTAAACGTTTTTGGTATTTTATAAGTCATAAATAATTAATTATAATTAATTAATTAATTTAAAAGAATATTTATTCCCCTTAAATTTATTCATAATGTATTGAATCAATGTCTAATTGTTTTTAGATAATTTTATAAGACCCTACATAATTTTTGAAAGAACTACAAAATCAATTTTGATTTTAAAAACTGTTTTTTTAAGTAAATTATGATTTTAATTAAACATTAAATTAATAATATTTAGAAAATTATTTTTGAAAAATGGAAATAATTTTTGGATTCTACACATCGAAAAATGGTAGGGGTAATTATTTGGGTTTATTCTGAAATACAACAATTTTCGGGTGAATAGTAAACAAATACAGTTTTTCGCATAATCGATGTACACTAAATTGCATCATTAATGATGTAATGATGACATAAACATTCTAGAACATTAGTTTCGGCCAAAACATATTAAATTTTATAAATTTTTCCTTGAAATAAAATAAATCCAATTCTCAATTTTAAAAATAACTTTCCAAAGCCTAAAGTGAAAAGGTGATTTCTTAAAGTGTCTTTTTCTCTTTCTTTCCATTTCCTTTTAATAAATTAATGAATTCGAATTATAAAGAAGAGTTAAAGCCTATTTTTTTTATTATATTAATATATGATTTATGATGTCAAAAAAACTACTATTACAAGTCTAAATTATGATATATTATTTTATTTAATATTTTATACCAAAAACACCTCCCTCCTCATATATAAATAAGCCCTCCCACTCCTCTTGCCAAACCACACCTCTCAAGCTTCAAGAATTGTCTAAGCTCTGCCCGATCATCTCCTCTAGCCCCTTCCCAATGTAAAAGAGCTTCTGGTCTCATCAAAATACCAAGATTAGGCCCTTAAGGAGGTTCTCAAGTGAAGGATTCAAGAGGTAATTTCCCTCCTTCTTCACCTTTAATTTCCTTTCAAGTTCAAGTTCTTTTCTTGATCTCTCTCCACCTATCTTCATCCAAAATGTTTTGTAACTACATTATTATACATATAATGTAATCATATGATTCTAATGGTATATTATATCACCCCACACCCTTTCCCTCTTCCTTTTATTTTATTAAAGAGAACGTTGTTCACAAGGTGTTAAATTTATCACCTTCAAAAACGACATGTTCTCTTCTTCCATTTCTACCTTCAATATGGTCATGAAACCATTTTTATGGTTGAACCAGAATATTTTATATGTATTTTGTCCTATTTTAAGTTCTGTAAATAACCTATGGCCATATTACTAAGTGAAAAGTTAAAACGAGTTCGTTGTGATCTAAAAACCGCTCAAATTAACCGAAATAATCTTCATTTAATTATTATCTAATGATTCGTCCACATGGATCTAATATAACTCATTATAAAATCATTAAGGCTTCTGTAATGTCATTAATAACATGTAATATCTGTTCTGGATGTTTACCCATGATCTAACCAAACATCAATTTAAGAATACAAGTTGAACGCTCAAGAAAACCATGAAAACGAACATCCCCGATCAATGTTTTTAAACTCTATAAGTCATCCAAAGGAAAATAATATGCAATATTGAAACAATAATGAACCCTATTAATGTATAAAAGGTTCT
Source organism: Viscum album (assembly GCA_963277665.1). Taxonomy (NCBI): domain Eukaryota; kingdom Viridiplantae; phylum Streptophyta; class Magnoliopsida; order Santalales; family Viscaceae; genus Viscum; species Viscum album. The sequence continues at coordinate 340,542,549 of OY728131.1, forward strand.
GGAATTTCTTATTAATGAATATATGTCATTATACAGGACATTAAAGAGAAGGAGGCATTCGAGTACAAGGTAAGGGGAAATCTCCAACCCAATTTTCTTCCTTCGGGTTCTCCCTGTTTCACTCCATTTTTGATATGGTTACTCCTCAAAGATCATTTTTTAATCATTTCCTTTAATTTTATGGGATATAAATTTTTGTCACTGGTTTTTATGTCCATCAAAATGTTTTCCAAAAGAACTCTTCTTTCAAGATCTCACCTTTTACCTCTCATTCAAGGTTGATGGTTCTTGTATCAATTATGTTGTTCCCTATTTCTTTTGGGAACCCAAAGCTTATGAATGTGTTATTATGAGATGAAACCCATTACTTTCCATGGGTTATTTATGTACATGTTTGATATGTGTTATATGTGGCAAGCATGATAATGATAATGTTATGATGTGACGAGTGCACCCGGAATTATATAGCGCAATATGAATGTTTAAATGTGAAGGGTGCGCCCGGAATTATATAGCACTCCAATGCATTGGGTAAAGTGATTAATCTCATGAGTAAATGTGAAATTATATGTGAAAAAGATTCTAGCTTGGTTCAAAAATATGTGTGGTAGTTAACCACTAAGACAAGATGTTTCATTTTTATGCATTGCCACATTTCAAGTATATTATTTATGCTCCTCTCATGTTCATGATCTTTTTCCTATGTCATGATTATTCTCACCCCATGATATATTGTTCTTATCTATCCTCTTACTGGGCTATTAGCTCACCCCTTTTGATGTATATCCTCAGGTGGCTACATGTACTAAGGAGAGGAGAAGTTCCACTAAGTAGCTAGTGAAAAAGAAATTAAATAAATGTTTATGGTTGATGTTGTATTTGTTATGTGTGGTCCTAGTTTTCCCAAGACACTAAACCTTTGGATCCACTATGTGTAATAATATTATGTTGTTTATCTTTGAAATGATGTAATAGTAATGAAAGAAAAGGTCGGGTTGCTATAGTTGGTATCAGAGGAAAGTTTTAGTTAATTTGGGAATTAGGATTAGTAAACCCTAGAGAAAACCTCTAGCATGAGAATAAGTACAAATATGTAGAGAAGAATTTTTTCCTAGGGATACCATATGTTTTTTTTTGGTATAATAGTTTAAATGAATAATTTATTAATGACTTTTTTACTTATGTTTTTTTCTAACCTTTTCTATTTTAGAAAATGGTGGGAACCAGGATAAATCAGGCCAACAACTCTTGCGAGGGACAATGCAATGATTGCTCGAACGAAATCCACGATGATTTTGGAGGTGGAGTTAAAAACTTCAGGGTGATGATTACCCAATTATCTCGGGTTATGAATAACAACCATAATAATGGGGAACGTCCTCCTCCACCAAAGAGGTTGCAACTAGCTATCGAATGTTTTATGCGGCAACAACCACCAACGTTTTGTGGATCTTCCGATCCACTAGTTGCGGAACAGTGGGTCAACTCCATGGAGAAGATCTTTTCTGTTCTTCACTGTTCCGAGACAGAGAAGGTGACTCTAGCCATTTATCATCTAGATGGGGAAGATGATCAATGGTGGGCTTTGATTAAGAACACCAAGCCAAGGGAGGAAATTGGAGAGATGGAATGGGAAGACTTTAAGATAATGTTTCTTAATAAGTACTTCCCACAAACTCTTCACATGAAGATGGAGAGAGAATTCATAGAGATCAAGCAAAAGGAAAGAGAATTTGTCACAACCTATGAATAAAATTTCACAAGGCTTTCAAGGTATGCTTCGGGTTTTGTTATCAACAATGATAACAAAATTGATAGATTCTTTAGTGGATTAAAACCACATCTTCGAAAGGCTCTTGCAATTAGATACTTTGGGAGTTATGAAGAAGTTGTTCGGTGTGCTCTCAAAGTGGAGATGGAGTTTGGAGAATGGTCCCATGGCTATGGTGATAAGAAAAGAAAGATGGAGTTTCAAGCTGGTGGATCTAGTGAGAAAGGTGGGAAGAAAAATCAACGACCCACATGCCAAAAATGTGGGAAGTTGTACCATGGGAACTGCCTCAATGGTACGGGGAGATGCTTTAAGTGTGGGAAAGAAGGACACCAAGCTCAAGAGTGTCTAAAAGACATGAAAAGGAAGGATAATGTAGCCGATTAAAGGAGAGAACCACTCATGGTTCAATTCTACAACTTTAGGGAGCTAGGGCACTATTCAAACCAGTGCACTAAACCTCGAGCTCTCGAGGGTAATCAGCGCCAAGAACCACCAAAGCCAAAGGAACAAGGGAAGGCTTATGCCATCACTACTGCGGAGGTGGAACATGATAATGAAGTCGTACAAGGTACACTTACTATTCACTCAAGAATGGAAAAAGTCTTCTTTGATTCTGGTTCTACGCATTCCTTTATATCTTGCAAGTTTGCTAGAACTATAGAATAGAAGCCCCGAAACCTTGAAGTAGAGATATCTGTAAAAACACCAAGTGGTGCAATCATTGCAACCCATGTGTTTGATTCTTCTCCTATTGATGTATGTGGGAATATTCTTTCGGAAAATCTCATAATACTTCCCTTCGTGAAATTCGGTGCTATAATGGGAATGGATTGGCTCTCATTATATAGAGCACATATCAACTTTCGGGAAAAGGAAATATATTTTCATATTCCAAACCATCCCATGCTCCTCTACAAATGAAAGGAAGATCATGAATATCCTTTGAAAATTCCTTCAATGGTGTGGGTGTTGATTCCCTGTAAAGAAGCATACCTCTCCCAAATGGTTGAGTCGAAGGAAAGTGCCAACCTTGAGGAAATGCCCATCGTGAGGGAATACAGTGATGTATTTCCCGAAGAGTTACCCGGAATTCCCCCAGATCGTGAGGTAGAGTTCTCAATTGAACTCATACCCGGAGCTACTCCTATCTCGAAGTTCCCCTATAGGATTGCTCCTATCGAACTGGAGGAGTTAAATAAGAAGCTGCAAGAGCATCTGGACAAAGGGTTCATATGCCCTAGTGCATCACATTGGGGTGCGCCAGTGCTCTTTGTAAAGAAGAAGGATGGAACCATGCGACTGTGTATTGATTATCGGGAACTCAACAAGATCACCATAAAGAACAAGTATCCTCTCCCAAGGATTGATGACTTGTTTGACCAGTTAAGAGGAGCTTAATACTTCTTAAAGGTGGATCTTCGTTCTGGATATCATCAAGTAATGGTGAAGAAGGAAGATATTCAGAATATGTCCTTCCGTACAAGGTATGGGCACTATGAGTTTTTGGTGATGCCCTTAGAACTTACTAATGCCCCTGAAATCATCATGGATTTGATGAATAGAGTCTTTAGACATTACCTTGACAAATTTGTGGTAGTTTTTATCGATGATATTCTCATCTACTCCAAGAGCATGGAGGAACATGAAGAACATCTAAGACTTGTGTTAGCGACATTGAGAAAGGAGAGGTTGTACGCCAAGTTTAGAAAGTGTGAATTTCGGATGAATCAAGTCATGTTCTTGGGACATGTGATCACAAGTGAGGGAATTTATGTGGATCCTTCAAAGACAAAGGCAATTGAGGCATGGCCCAGGCCCTCTAGTGTCACAGAAATCCGTAGTTTTCTTGGATTATCTAGGTACTACCGACGTTTTGTGAGAAACTTCTCACAATTGTCAAGCCTGCTAACTAAGTTAACAACGAAAGGGGTAAAGAATGTATGGACATAAGAATGTGAGGGAAGCTTCAAGGAGCTAAAGAGAAGGCTGGTCACTACACCTGTACTCACACTACCGAAAAGTGGAGGAAGTTTTGTGATATACAGTGATGCTTCAAATAAAGTCTTGGGTTGTGTACTCATGCAAAATGATAATGTGATAGCCTACGCCTCAGGACAGTTGAAGATCCATGAGCAGAACTACCCGACGCATGATCTAGAGCTGACAACCGTGATTTTTGCCTTGAAAATATGGCGGCACTACCTTAACGATGAGAAGTGTGACATATACACCGACCACAAGATCCTAAAGTATATATTCACACAAAAGAAGCTCAACATGCATCAAAGGAGATGGTTAGAGATAATCAAGGATTACGATTGCTCTATTCACTATCATTTTGGAAAGGCGAACAAGGTAGCTGATGCTCTAAGCAGAAAAGAACCTACTACTCTATCCATGTTGCACATTGAGAAAGACCATATCTTCTTTGATATGCAAAGAATGGATTTTTAAATCATAAGGTCAGGGGATACATCCTACCTTGCCCAAATTATTGTGCAACCGTCCATCCAAGAGAAGATTAAGGAAGCACAAAGGGATGATGTGGAGACACAAAAGAGGGTGAATGTAGTAAAGGAAGGGAAGCTGCAAGAGTTCCATATTGATGATGATGGTGTGATTTGGTTTGGAATGTGACTTTGTGTGCCTTCATCACCCCGGATAAAGAAGGATCTATTGGATAATGCACATAGCTCAACTTTCTCTATACATCCTGGAAGTACTAAGATGTATCATGATCTCCGAGAGCACTTCTGGTTGGATAACATGAAGAAGAAGATTGCAGAATATATATCAAGGTTCTTGGTATGTCAGTAAGTTAAAGCTGAGCGACAAAAGTCTAAAGGTATGATGCATCCATTTCCTATACCCATGTGGAAATGGGAAAATGTTACAATGGACTTTGTCACGGGTCTCCCGAAGACGTCAAAGGGAAATAATGCGATATGGGTTATGGTTGATCGACTCACCAAGACTACCCATTTTATCGCTATTCGGGAAGACCTCTCACTTGAAAAACATGCAAGGATATATGTAAAGGAAGTAGTGAGATTTCATGGTGTTCCACTCTCGATTGTCTCTGACCGTGATCCAAGGTTCACATCTATGTTCTGGAGGAGCCTTCAACATGCTTTGATTACTGAATTAAATTTCAGCACGGCCTATCACCCCTAAACTAATGGCCAGTCTGAAAGGACTATTCAGATGCTTGAAGATATTCTAAGAGCATGCTCTCTTGAATTCAAAGGTGGTTGGGATCAACATCTCTCATTGGTTGAGTTCTCATACAAAAATAGCTTCCACTCGAGTATTTAGATGGCTCCGTATGAAGCTCTTTATGGGAAGCGATGTAGAACTCCAACCTGTTGGGATGAAGTTGGAGAACGAAAGATACTTGGTCCCGATCTTGTTCAAGATATGACAGAGAATGTTCAAGTCATCCAAAAACACATCAAAGCTGCTCAAAGTCAGCAAAAGAGCTATGCTGACAACCGTCGAAGGGACTTGGAGTTTGACGTTGGAGATAAAGTTTTCCTTCGAATATCTCCATGGAAGAGAGTCATGAGATTTGGGAAGAAGGGAAGTTAAGCCCAAGGTATATTGGCCCCTTTGAGATCCTTGACCGTATAGGAGTTGTGGCCTATCGTCTGGCACTTCCATCGAATATGGCTCAAGTTCATGATGTGTTTCATGTATCACTACTGAGGAAGTTCATACCAGACCCCTCACATGTACTAAACTCAGAGGTGGTATAGCTGGAAGATGATCTCTCCTATGAGGAGCAGCTAGTAAAATTTTTGGACCGAAGTGATAAGGTTCTACGCAACAAGACAACCCTCCTTGTCAAAGTGTTGTTGAAGAACCATAAGTTTGAGGAAACAACTTGGGAACCAGAAGAGGCAATGAAGGAGAAGTACCCTCACTTGTTTGTGTAAAGTGAAATTTCGGGGGTGAAATTTCTTAAGGGGGGAAGAATGTAACAACACAAAGTATTTGAATGGAAAATTCCCTTCTTATATTTATGTCATAAAAATATAAAATAATGAACTACTAAGTGATAAGTGACCTTTAAACAAAATTTTGTCACCCCTATGTTTGGAATTTTAAAAATCCGACATACACGGTTGTGTTCAAGATAGTTTTTGGAGTCTAATGAAACAAAAATAATTTTTGGTGAATAGTAACCTACCCTTATGAATAGTAATATGACCCTTATGAATAGTAAATATGAGTAACATTACCTATGAATAATAAAATAAAATTTATTCATTTTAGAAAGTGACAATTGGACCTTAGTAAACGTTTTTGGTATTTTATAAGTCATAAATAAATAATTATAATTAATTAATTAATTTAAAAGAATATTTATTCCCCTTAAATGTATTCATAAAGTATTGAATCAATTTCTAATAGTTTTTAGATAATTTTATAAGACCCTATGTAATTTTTAAAAGAACTATAAAATCAGTTTTAATTTTAAAAACTGTTTTTTAAGTAAATTATGATTTTAATTAAAAATTAAATTAATAATATTTAGAAAATTATTTTTGAAAAATGGAAATCATTTTTGGATTCTACACGTCGAAAAATGGTAGGGGAAAGTTTTTGGGTTTATTCTGAAATACATCAATTTTCAGGTGAATAGTAAAAAAAATACAGTTTTTCGCATAATCGGTGTACACTAAATTGCATCATTAATGATGTAATGATGACATAAACATTCTAGAACATTAGTTTCGGCCAAAACATATTATATTTAATAAATTTTTCCTTGAAATACAATAAATCAAATTCTCAAACCTAAAAAAACTTTCAATAGCCAAAAGTCAAAAGGTGATTTCTTAAAGTGTCTTTTTCTCTTTCTTTCACTTTCCTTTTAATAAATTAATGAATTCGAATTATAAAGAAGAGTTAAAGACTAAAAAGAATTTTATTATATTAATATATGATTTAGGATGTCAAAAAACTACTATTACAATTCTAACTTATGATATATTATTTTATTTAATATTTTATACCAAAAACACCTCCCTCCTCATGTATAAATAAGCCCCCCCTACTCTTGCCAAACCACACCTCTCAAGCTTCAATAATTGTCTAAGCTCTGCCCAGCCATCTCCCCTATCCCCTTCCCCACTTCCAAGATCTTCTAGTGACATCAAAAGACCAAGATTAGGCCCTTAAGGAGGTTCTCAAGTGAAGGATTCAAGAGGTAATTTCCCTCCCTTTTCTCCTTTAATTTCCTTTCAAGTTCAAGTTCATTTCTTGATCTCTCCCACATATCTTCATCCAAATTGTTTTGTAACTCCAGTATTATACATATACGGTAATCTTATGATTCTAATGGTATATTATATCACCCCATACCCTTTCCCTCTTCCTTTTATTTTATTAAAGAGAACTTTGTTCATGAGGTGTTAAATTTATCACCTTCAAAAAACGACACGTTCTCTTCTTCCATTTCAACCTTAAATCTGGTCATGAAACCATTTTTATGGTTGAAACATAATATTTTATATGTATTATGTTCTATTTTATGTTCTGGAAATAACCTATGGCCATATTACTAAGTGAAAAGCTAAAACTTGTTCGTTGTGATCCAAAAACCGCTCAAATTAACCCAAATAATCTTCATTTAATTCTTATCTAATGATTCGTCCACATGGATCTAATATAACTCATTATAAAATCATTCAATATTCTGTAATATCATTAATAACATGTAATATCAGTTCTGGATGTTTACCCATGATCTACCCAAACATCAATTTAAGAATACAAGTGGACCCCTCAAGAAAACCATGAAAACGAACATCCCCGATCAATGTTTTTAAACTCTATAAGTCATACAAAGGAAAATAATATGAAATAATGAAACCAAAATGAACCCTATTAATGTATAAAAGGTTCTGGAATTTCTAATTAATGAATATAATGTCATTATATAGGACATTAAAGAGAAGGAGGCATTCGAGTACAAGGTAAGGGGAAATCTCAAACCCAATTTTCTTCCTTCGGGTTCTCCCTCTTTCACTCCATTTTTGATATGGTTACTCCTCAAAGATCATTTTTTCATTATTTCCTTTACTTTTATATGATATAAATGTTTTTCACTGGTTTTTATGTCCATAAAAATGTTTTCAAAAAGAACTCTTCTTTCAAGATCTCACCTTTTACCTCTCATTCAAGGTTGATGGTTCTTGTATCAAGTATGTTGTTCCCTCTTTCTTTTGGGAACCCAAAGCTTATGAATGTGTTATTATGATATGAAACCCATTTCTTTCCATGGGTTATTTATGTACATGTTTGATATGTGTTCTATTTGGCTAGCATGATAATGACAATGTTATGATGTGACAGGTGCGCTCGGGATTATATAGCGCAATATGAATGTTTAAATGTGACGGGTGCGCCTGGAATTATATAGTGCTCCAATGCATTGGGTAAAGTTATTAATCTCATGAGTAAATTTGAAATTATGTGTGAACAATATTCTAGCTTGGTTCAAAAATATATGTGGTAGTTAACCACTAAGACATGATGTTTCATTTTTCTGCATTGCCACATTTCAAGTCTATTATATATGCTCCTCTCATGTTCATGATCTTTTTCCTATGTCATGATTATGATCACCGCATGATATATTGTTCTTATATATCCTCTTAATGGGCTTTTATCTCACCCCTTTTGATGTATATCCTCATGTGGCTACATGTACTAAGGAGAGGACAAGTGCCACTAAAAATCTAGTGAAGAAGAAATTAAATAAATTTTTTTGGTTGATGTTGTATTTGTTATGTGTGGTCCTAGTTTTCCCAAGACACTAAACCATTGGATCCTCTATGTGTAATACAATTATGTTGTTTATCTTTGAAATGATGTAATAGTAATGAAAGAAAAGGCCGGGTCGCTATAGTTTTCTACCTTTAGTTTTAAACTATCTAGAGGATGGATCCTGACAGTAGATCTTTTCGTGTTCCTGAGACATGAAATCCGATAATTAATATTTTCTTTAATTTTTATTCAATTATAATTATACAAGATATTTTCACTATGAAAAAACATATATGGGTGTATTTATTTCTCCTTTTATTTGTTAAATGGAATGTGTTATAACTTTCATACCTTTCCATATTCATTACATCTAATCTAGCTATTTAAATGGAACATGTTCTGTGTTAATTACCTTACCATTTAGATTTATTCTTTTTATTTAATTATATATTCTTCCTTATATAACCTTAATGATAATTTGACTTCACCCTTATTATGTTTCCTTTCCCCGGGTTATGAAAGAGAATCATTTGAATGAGTTTCAAAGATGATGAGATTTTACTAATGTTATGATATATTTTCTTTTCACAATGTATTATGGGTATCTTATATGTAATTTGGTTTTATAAGACTTCTAAACTGGTTGGTCCTTTTTTATTTTATTCATTTTAATCATGCTAGTGTAACAAAATAATTCACTTTCTTCTAGCTTCTAGGGACGGGGAATTATAATTGGTATAAAAATAAGTTTTGAAGAAAACCTGGAAATGTGATTTATAAAACCTTGATTAGGAAATATAACCCTAAGAGAGACTTTGAGGATAATAATATAATAACATCGTATAATTTTGATAAGGTTTATATTATGTGGTTCTTGCTAGAAATGAATAACTATCTATATACTACAAGTGGATGTGGTTCTGGCATAGATTTACATTGGGGTAAAAATATCTAACAAGTTGTATCGTACATAACTCAATTGTAACATGGGATAAGAAAACTATATTTACTATGCAACTGGTTTTAAAATACCAGGGGATATGCTTTGTATAATTCACATTTTCATTACAAACGATTATGATATATTTAAAAATATAATATGTACCTAGAGAAACCAATGTTTATGATTCTATGATTTATGATGCATAAATTTATTTTATTTTCTCTATCATATTGGGAATTATACATTATGATTTTATGAGATAATATATTATATTCCATTATTTAGAAATGGTTCCTAGAAGTAATAATTGTTTCAATACTTCTAGAAAATGTAGATATATCCCTAATAAAGAAACCAATATAGATGGTATTTCATTGGAGAATACTTTTGATGTATTGGGGAAACTTAATTAAGTAATGATAAATAACCTTTCCTGAATTAAGAAACCTATTTTAGGGAGATAATCTACTATGAGGGATAAATTTATGTGGAAAAACCCTCATTATTTAGTGGGTCCACTAATCAAATTATAGACAAGAAGTGGATTATGTATCTGGAGAAGATATTTACATCATTGGGATGTGGGGAAATGGAAAAGGATTCACTTGTGGTGTATTATCTCCAAAGTGATATTTTTCAATGGTTTTCCTTGATCCAGAATACTATGGTTGAAGAAGAAATAGAACTCATGGAATGGACAACATTTAAGAATACATTCATTGATAAATACTTCCTTCATCGTCAATAAATTGAGATTAAGAGGAAGTTCCTTAGATTAGAAAAATGAAAAAGAAAGTGTTTCAAATTATGAAACCACATATACAAGTTTATCTAGGTATTCTACGTATTACATACACAACACAGAGTGCATGATAAAACACTTATATGAAGGTATTCAGCCAAATATCTAAAGGGAAATGGTTTCAATGACTTTTTCAGCATATGAATAAATAGTTATATGTGCCATATAAATGGAGAAGGAATTTTCAAGAATAAATATATTAAAGGAAAAATAAGAGAAGATGAGGGAATATGAGAATAATGAAAATGGGAATGTGTCCAAGAATAATAATAAAACTCAACATTTTCAACCTCGTCAAAACTATGGGAAAAAAACCCAAAAAAATGTTTTATGGGAATGGGGGGTTTTTATAAGTGAGGAGACAGTGGTCATTAGGATCGTGAGTGTAAAGGGATAAAAAATACACTATTGTTCAATGATTTAACTACAGGGATATGGGGATCTATTCAAATTAACTCCCCAAGAGTCAAGGGAATCAACCATAGAAAAGTATAAGGGGTTATTTATAGGCTTATGTGATCACTACCATGGAAGTAGAAGTTGCAAATTATGTGGGGGAAGGTACATTAATCCTTTATTCAAATTTTTCCAATGCCTTATTTTATTCTGAATCATCACACACTTTTATATCTACCCTATTTTCCAAGAATATTAGTCATTTTACTTTTGATTTAATAGAATATTTGTTAATAAAAACTCTGAAGACAAGTCTCATTATAACAAAAATGAGTGAGACAGTCCCCATTATGACACATAAGTGTAATTTTCTTATTGACCTTGTTATCATACTTATGGTTGAATTTAATATAATACTTGGTATGTATTGGCTCTCAAAATATGATGAAATATTTTTTTCAAGGGTAATAAAATTAGGATTTGTACGGAAGATATATAATCCCTCATCTTTAGTGAAAAATATTCCTCACATGAATCTTATCTAGATGAACCCCTATGAGCTCTATAGAATTAAATCATTAGGGAAGAAGAGAGAACATAATCTAGTGATGATGAATTTAATCAAAAAATTGAGGATTTACCTATTGTGCAAGAATATATTGATGTATTTCCTATGGAATTACCTGGACATCCCCTAAAGTGTTATGAGGAATTTTCCATTAATTTAATCCCCGATGGAATTATAGTATAAAATACTCTCTATAGAATGTCCAATTTGGGATTCGTAGAGTTGAAGAAATAACTATAGTATTTGGGTAATAAGTGGTTTATCCTCCATAATTTTTCACCAAGGGGAGACCTTTTCCTCTTTGTTAAGAAGAATGATTGATCCCTGAATTTGTGCATTGATTATAGGGAAATCAATGTTGTTACAGTAAAGATGATGTATCATTTACCTCACATTGATGACCTCATTGATCCACTTCATGAAGCCCAATATTTTTCAAATATTGATCATCATTCTAGGTTTCACTAATTACAAGTAAAGAAGGAATACATTTTGAAGACAACTTTTCAGATGAGGTATGGGCATTACGAGTTTATAGTAATTCTATTTGGATTGACTAATACACCATATTGTTTTATAAACATAATGAAAAAATTATTCAAGGAATATCTTGATGATTTTATTATACTATTCGTTCATGATATTATCATGTATTCTAAAACCTATGAGGACTATGAGAATAAGTTTCAGATAATTTTTATGACTCTTAAAAGGGAATAGTTTTATGGGAAACTTATTAAGTGAAATTTATGGATTCAATAAATTTATTTTCTTGGATATATTATCTCTATGGATTAAATATCAGTTTATCCTATAAAGTCAAAGGCATTAGGGGAATGGAATACACCAATAAACATAACTGAGGTACATAGATTGATTGGTATTTCAGTTTACTATCATCAATTCGTTCATAATTTTCCTGATTAACAAACCCATTAACCATGATTATACGTAAAGGGGTTATGTTTTTTTTAGAAAAAGTAATGTAAAGAATTATTTGATGAACTAAATAGAAAATTAGTAAATTCATTGATTTTGAAACCTATAATCTAGATGTGATAGTTTTTATATATATATTAATGCATCGAAAAAGGGACTTGGTTGTGTCCTAATGAAAAATAAAAAATTTATTTCATATGAATTCAAGAAATTGAAGAGTCATGAACATAACTATCTATCCCATGATCTTGAGTTTTTAGATTTAATATTTTCTTTGAAAATATAGAGACATTATATATATGGTAAAAGATTTGAGATATCACAGATCATAAAAGTATGAAATATATATTCTTGTATAAAGTATTCAACATGTGAAAAAGGTGATGGCTTGAGCTACCCAAGGATTATGATTTCTCAATACAGTTCCACCTAAGGAATGAAAATAAGGTATCAAATGCATTGAGTTCAAAGGATCATGGAGTTATAACCCAAATGAGGGTTGAGAAGGATCCTATTTTCAAGGATCTAGTAAATATGGATATGGTAATTTCTAAGGAATGGGTGACATAAATCATTTTTCAAATGATTGAAGACCCATATTTATTATAGTGGATATGTAATTTTCAATTGGATGATGAGAACTTTCATATGAAAATTAAAGGTTTAAAAAAAATCAAATAAATAGACTTTTTTTGAAGATGGTGTTTTAAAAATTGGAAAAATATTTTTGTACCATCTATACATAACATAAAAAAGGGAATTATTGGATGATTACCATAGCTCAAATTACTCTATACATCCTGGATGTACAAAGATATATAGGGACACAAAGGATAATTTATTTGAGATAACATGATGCTAGAAATTGATTAATATGTGTCTATATGTTTGGTTTTTAAACAAGTGAAAGTTTTGAGGAAGCATCCTAATTGATTCATACAACCAATTTCTATTATTATGTGGAAAAGAGATGAAATTACTATAGAATATTTCACAGGACTACTATGTACTCCTACAAATAATGACATAATTTGGGTTATTATTGATCGCCTAATGAAATATATACATTTCCTTACTATAAGAGAACACATCCCTCTTGGTCACCTCACAAGGATCTATTTTAATGAAGTGGTAAGAATTAATGGTGTCCCTTTATCAATTGTTCCTTATTGAGATTTTCTCTTTACATAAAAATTATGGAAAATTTTTCAAGGCTCTTGACACTAAGATTCATTTGATCACTACCTTCTATCCTCAAACTGATGGAATGTCTAGAAGAACAATTAAAACAGTGGAAGACATTTTGAGTTCATTCTCACTAAACTTTCAAGGTATGTGGGATTAGTACTTACCTTTGGTATAATTTCCCTTTAATAATAGTTTTAATTCAAGTATTAAAATGCCATCGTATGAAGAAATATATGGAAAGAGATATCATGCTCCAACTTGTTGGGATTAAGTTAGTGAAAGGAAACTCAAAGGCCCATTACTTGTTTAAGAAAAGATGACAAAGGTCAAGTCTATTTAGGATCATATTAAAGAAGCTCAATTTAGACAAAAGAGGTATACTGATAATTGGAGGAAAGACTTAGAGTTCCAAGTGTTGGATAATGTTTTCTTGAAATTTTCTCCATATAAGGGTGTTGTAATTTTTATCAATAATGAGAAACTGAGTCATAGGTACTTCATACCATTTGATGTTCTTGAAAGGGTTATATTTTTTAGTATCATTTGGAAATGACTCCAAATATCTCAAAGGTGCATGATGTGTTCCATATATCTATGATAAGGAAGTAAATTCCCGAACCGACCCATGTGCTCATTTTTTTGTGAAATAGATTTGAACCTAACCTTTCATACTATGAAGAAAACATCAGGATTCTTGATACCATAGTAAAAGTATTGATAAATTAGACGACTCATTTGCTAAAGGTACTCTGGAGGAATCATAAAATGGAAGAATCAACACGGGAACTGGAGGATTATATGAAGGATAAACTCAACACCTGGTTTAAACTCAACACATAGTTTAAATTTAGGTACTCTGGAGGAATCGTAATAAGGATTTTATTTTCAGAATAAATTTAATTTTTTCATAGCATTTAATAAACTCAACACCTGGTTTAAAAAACACTATTTAGCCATGTTTTACACAATCAACTAAATTCTAACACTTTTAGAGAATTTATATAGTATATGTATAAATTATATATTCAATCAAATGTTATTTATATGTATCTAATATATTTTATAATCATAAGATAAGAACAAACTTAATTTTACAAATAAGAACCAATACTTTTATAAAGATCGGTTTACCAACTTTTAATGGTGTACTCATTTTAAATATTAATTTTGAAAATTTTATTAATTTAATATGACAAAATAAACTTAAATTTTGAAATCATAATTTCCAAATTACCTTATGTTGAATTTTTTGTGTTTTTTTTGTTGATTTTAAATTTTTTGATGAATAGTGAAAATACTAGATTTTAATTGAAAACTGCCTTTTCACCTCAATAATTTATAAGGATAAATTATATTTAAATTGGTTTTAAAGTTTTATTAAATAAATTATATATCAATTAATACAATTTTGGTAATTATAATAAATTTTAGTTTGAAAATATATTAAAAAACTTAGCAAACTTTGGAACATGTTTACTTTAAAACCCCGCATTTTCATCTCATCTACAAGGTTAATTTTAAATTGATTTCTACCTATTATATGATTTTAATTTGAAAAAAAAAAGATTCAATGTTTTTAATTATAATAATTTCAAATTTATAATATTCTCAACTTAGTTTTTGAAAAAAAATATTTGTGAAAGTGAATAAAATTAATTACTACAATTAAGAGAAGAATTATCTTAACAAATTACAAAACCTTAAACTTAAGTCCCAAAAGGACTTATAAAATTATCAAAAAATTCATTGGATGTTATTATTTAGACACTATACTTCATTTTATTTAATTGGGTTTATTATTAGATCCATGTGATGTTGTAAATATGATAGTGGAATTCCCTTTATAAAAATTTATAAGAATTCAACTCCACCTCCCTTATAAAAAGGCACTCACCCCTCCGACATCTTCAAACATATCAATCCATTTGGATCACAAAAAATATTCTCCAATTATCTCCCAAAATCCCTCTCCTAATAATATAATCCTACATTTTGGTATAAATTGATCCAAGGAATTATTTTGTTATAACCCAAAAGAAGTTACTTGAAACCAGGTAGCATTCTTCAACGATCACTTTCATTTTATTTCATTCTCTACCCCATAAAATCTTATTATTCCATGATTATATAATAAAATAAGTATCCTAAATATACTTAGATTTTTTTATTCTATTTATTCTAACTAAACATAAAGACACATCCATTTAATGGGTATCGAACCTACCTTTCATGTGTACGCTGGACTACCACCAAGCAAATGATGATTGTTCGTTCAACTTTTACCACATCTCATGATGGGAATTATGATGGACATTATATTTTTATATGATATATATGATTTGTATTATTTCTATATTACTATTTAATTTTTATATGACACATAACTTTATGATTTCCATTTTTTTGGAATACGATAACACGGTTTGTGGAAGTGTAGACCACCACCTCCTCAAAGTGATGTGGTTTGTTCACAATATATATGGAATTAATAAAGGATGGTTTTAATAAATCTATGTGAAATATATGAAATTATTATTATAATATTATTATAATATAAATACATATATATGTGTATCATTTACTTTCCGTTCTTTTAACTAGGATAAAGAATTCGAAGTAGCATTCATGCGTACATACGACCCACCGTCTCTATGAATGGTGCATTTTATTTCTTATTTCCAAATATTATAGAAAATTATAAATAAATATATACTGAATATATATGATAATTTCATAATAGTTTACGTTCTTTAGTTGATTAAATCATGATCTACGTAATAAGAAGAAAATGAAAAGTCAAAACATACTAAAAAAAGTAGGCAATTAAGACCTAAAATAGTGAAAATAATGAAATATTATTAATAAATGGGTAATAAGATATTTTAAGAATTTGATATATGATATTATAATAATTATTATGGTTATGGTATAATTTAATAACCTACCTAAAACCATTATAAAAATTGTTAATGGATTTTTACACAAAAGGAAGCACAAGGTAAGATATTTCATCTCAATTTAAATTCCATTAAGACATATTTGTTATTATACAACAATTAAATTTAATATGAGGTATATAATGACCATTTTTAATTTAATGTCATGATTCTATTATAATTAATGGTATTATATGTTTAACTTTGAATTGTTTCTCCCAAGGGTTTTAGCTTGAAAATTACCAAGTGGTAAGCGTTATCTTTACAATCTTAATTTATTTTGTGATTGATAACATTCTCTTAAAACAATCATTTTATTTTAATAAATTTTCATTCGAAATTTGATCATTCTAGGTTAATGATTATTATTATTTCCAAACCCATACACCATTTTTACATATGGTTTTCACTTTAAAATTATTTGATAATTTGGTAGAATATTTATTAATATGTATTTTTATTCTATATTGATATTTGATAAGGCATGTTGTTTTAAATTAAATTTATTACATGATATAGGGAATCATTTGAACATTTGGTGATCGGTGGGGCCCATAATTTATATATCCCCTTGGTTCATCTATCATTTCTCATGATTCAAATTAGTTGGAAAAATTATATAGGTTTCTATATGTAGTTTTAAATTGTCTGGAAGATAGATCTTGATAGTTTAGGATTTGATGTGCCTAAATCATGATGTCCAATAATTAAGAATTTCCTTCATTTTTATTTGTTTATTATTATCCAGGGCATTTTAACTATCAAAAAGTCTATGTATTCATTTCATTCTCATTTTATTGATTAAAAGGTAGGATTTTTTAGGTTCATACATTTCAGTATTAGTTATGCCTTATCTAGTTATTTAAATGGAATGTGTTCTAAATTATTTACCTTCTCATGTTGATTTATTATTATCGATAGATTATTGATTCCTCCTTAATTACCCTTACTTAGCATTTGAGCTCACCCTTATTATTTTTTCCTTTCCCCATGTTATGAAGAATGATCTTTTGAATGAGTTTCAAAAATGTTGAGATTTTTCTTATGATGTTATTTATTTTATATTACTAGTGTGTTATGGGTATCATGTATGTAATATGGATTCCAAAGACTACTAAACTTATCATTAATTAGGTAATTGATTCCTTAAAATCATTAAAATTTAACAAAATAATGCACCAGCTTCAGGCTTATGGGGTCATGGCGTTTCATATATAATATGATCACATTCTAAATATTTCCAATGATCTTGGGATTAGTAAATTCCCCTAGTGGTGTTTAGTATCACCCATGGTTTTTGGAATGCCACCATTGGATGAATTTCCTTTTTATTCTTCGAGTCTTAGTTATTATTAATTTTAAGTATTAAAAATGAGTTTGGCATCTAAAAAAGTATTCAAGAAAAATTCACATAATTTGCCTTATTCATGTCGTGTGACATACCCACATCATATAATTGAAGCTCATAATGTTATTGGTATTTTGGAAAATAAAAACCAATGCAATGAAAATTTTAGAGTAAGTGGTCTCTAGATAAATACACATTTTGAAAGTGGTTTATACATCATGTAAATCTTAGGCCTGATTATTTTAGATATGGCTAGTGGGTATTTCATTATCACTCAACCGATTTTTTTCCTTCACGACTCCTAGGGTTTCCATAGGTTAACATCAGTAATTTTCATCATTCAAACTCTAGGGACAAAGAATATTTGATCAGTAGTTTAGGGAATCAATGGTCAGGGTTTGGTTCTTCCTTCTCATGTCGTATCTCCTTATGATGGCTTTATTGGAACCATAGATATGTGTTTTTATACTTTTATCTATGGGTTCATATTTGTGTTGATGAGATTTTTGTGGATTTTGGTAAAGGAATAGGACGAAATAGTTTAATATGTGAAATCATGTTGGATCATTTGCACTAATCCTATCAATGTAGGGGTATTCTTTCCCACTCTACCATTCCTGAACTTGGTGGCCTTATATTTTCTAAATCATTTTTATGTTATGTTGGAAATATTTTTTGGAACTGATTAAAAAAACCTTATTGATGTGATTTTATAAGGTTTGGTTTTTTAATATGGGTTTTTGTAAAAATATTTTTTTATAAATGTTGAAATAAAGGTGTGGTGGTTGTTAATATTTTTGTGGGATGAGTAATGGTCACAAGTACCACTGTAAAATAATAGTAATTTTGGATGGGTAATGGTTAGAAGTACCACCGTAAAAATGATAATTTTGGAAGGATCTTAGTTGAAAGTACCATCATCAAAATGGTCACTATGTGATTTCTTGTTGATAGGATGACTCACCAATTGCATGTATAGGTAATTCCATGGTTTTATGAATTGTGTGTGTGCATGGGTGTAAATTTTGATGGATATTATAATGGAAAAAAATGGTTTTAAAATAATTATATTAATGTTTGATTATATGAAATTTTTTATAGATTGGAATTATTTTATTATCTTATTCTGTCATATTTTGTTAATTCTAAAAACCTATTCATCACTTAGTGGCATGTGATGGTAAATCTATGAGGAAATCTTACTGAGTGTTTGTAACGACCCCATGTTTAATCAATAGAAATTCCCTTCTTATAATTTTTTCATATAGTATAATCACATAAAATCACAACACAATGCCACATAATGTTTTAATGATCCACTAAATACAAAGTGAGCTATAAACATAATTTTTACACTTATGTGATTTTGCATTATGAAAATATGACGTACACGGTCGTGAGCAGTAAGATGTTTGGAGTCCGATTGGAAAAAATTAATTTTGGGTGAATAGTAACTTTTCCTTATGAATAGTAATTTTAACATTATTAATAGTAATATGAACCTTATTAATAGTAAATCTCCCATGTTAATAGTAACCTTACCCATGAAATTATTAATAAAATTTATCAGTCTTATAAGATGATAGTGTTAGTATTTTTTTTAAGTTAAAGATATTTAATTACAATTTTATGATTAATTTAATAATTTTAATGAAAATTTATTTAAATAAAATGTAATCAAAATGTAATATATTTATTTATTATGATTATAAGATAATATTATGAGACATTAGTTAATTTTTCAAAGTGTTATAAAATCAGTAACAATTTTAAATTTTTTATTTTTCAAGTAAATTATGATTTTAATTAAAAATTAAATTTCGCATATCTATAATATTATTTTCATAAAATAGAGTTCATTTTTTATTATTCAGATCAAAAATAGGATAGGGTGAACTTTTTTGATTTTTCTGAAATACTTGAATTTTTTATGAATAGTAAAATATGATAATTTATGATAAATGCTAAAACCTAAATTTTTTAGTCTTGCTTGAGTAATGGATGATTTAAGTGACCATTTTTTCTAATTCATATACAAAAAATACTATTTTTAGTCTCAAGAATCAAAACTATAGCTTTTCTTGAGAAAAATAATAAACAAATGAATTAAATATTGAGAAAACTCCCCTCTTCTCTGTTATAAAAATCACCCCTCACCACCTCCTCACCTCACACCTCTCAGCCATTTTTCATTGTCCAAATACTTCTCAAATATATCCCTAATTATCTCTCTCATGTCTAAGAGCTCTTGAAACCATTAAAAGATCAAAACCTCTTCCATAATGTGGTTCTCAAGATGAAGGAATCAAGAGGTAAAACCCTTTTCCGTTTTCTTTCAATTTATTTTCAAGCTCCATTATTTTCATTTCTATTCTCATATATCCTCAGCCAAAAGATATGAAAACTCTAATACCATTAAAATACTGAAATTTTGTTATTCTAATGGAATAATTATTCAGCATCTCTAAACTTCCCCCCTTTTATAGTAGAAATTAAAACACCATTTGAGATGTGTTAATTTATCACATTCAAGGATGGTGGGTTTTCAATTTATATTACAATATTAGAATTTGGTCATGAAACCCTTTTAATGGTTCAAATATATTACTATGTATTTAATATTTCCAATTTAATTTTAAGTAATCATTTTTTAAAATTTGTATTAATTTATAAAACAAAATAAGTTTGTTGTGATACAAAAACTGCCAATGAACCCAAACAGTTATCGTTAATTATTTATATAACATACATTTAAACCTAAGGAATTGAAATTTAGTATATACTTTTCCTTTATAATTTTATCTTTTTATGTTAAAGGATTAATTTTATGCTTATTAGGTAAGTATTAAAGCCCGATAATTGAAATTTGTTTTTATAGTTAATGGCGGGAAATAAGAGAACGTGTGCCAACAATCAATGTGATAGGGAATGTAATGATTTACTTAATGATATGACAACTATGATGGGAAATGGTGCTCCAAAAATCATGACAGTACTTGCTCAGCTGGCTCAAGTTTTGAATAATTACTTGAATCATATGGAAGGCTCGTCTTCTCCAAGGAAGGATCAATCAATCGTTGAATCCTTTGGGAGATAAAGAAATATTATTTTTAGAGGATCTTCTGATCCCCTCCACATAGAACAATGGATAAACTCTATTGAAAAGATATTTTCTATCCTCTAGTGCTCAGTATAATAGAATGTTGTGCTGGCAGTCTATAGTTTTGATAAGGTACCTATCCAGTGGTGGATACTGATCAAGAATACGAAGTCTCAGGAGGAAATAGATTCCATAGATTGGGAGGAATTCAAGAAAAAATCAATAAATATTTTCCTTGAACCCTCCATCTCAAGATGTAAAGATAGTTCCATGGATTTAAGAAGAAGGAAAATCAATCTATAGAGGCGTATGAATCAAACTTAACAAGGATTTTAATATACGCTTCCGTATTTTTCATGAACACCGGAAGCAAGGTGGATCACTTCTTTAGCGGATTAAATACGAGCCTACAAAAATAATTTGTGATTCGTGACTTCAAATGTTATCATAAGACTATCCATTGTTCCCTCAAGGTTGAAATAGATATTGGAAACTCTAAATGGTATCATGTTCCTTGTGGCAAAAAATCTTAATATGGAGTCTAATAGAGGTGCTTCAAAAAATAAATCATGTGATGGAAATAAGACCCAACATACCACGTGTAAAAATTGTGGGAATAAGCATCCTGGGAACTATCTAAAGGGTACCATTAATTTATTCAAATGTGTACGAAGGGTACATATGGATAAGAACTTCTAGAGGGATTTGATGAATTCCATTAACTTGGAAGATGAAAGGAAGGTTCAGATCAACACTAATCATGTACTGCGTTGTTAAAACATCAAGAAACATTGGAATTATGTGAAAAATTTCCCTATGACAATGATTTTTGGAGGCAATAAAAAACAACCTCTAAGGAAACAAGGAAGGTATTATTATATCACTAGTATTGAGGTGTATTAGAACAATTATTTTGTGATAGGTACACTATTTATTCATTCAAGAACAACAAGTGTACTATCTGATTCTGGTTCTATGAATTCTTTCACATCCTATAAGTTCTGTAGAACTATTCAAAAACCACCTCAAAATTTGGAGGTTGATTTATCTATGAGAACACGGAATAGAGAAATTATTTCATCCAAGGTTTATAACTCCTCCTCAGTAAGTTGTTTTGTGTTGAAGATCCCTGAAAATCTTTTCATACTTCCTCTATTGCAGTTCAATGATATTTTTGGCATGGATTGGATATCTTTATAAAAATCCAACATTAACTGTCAAGAATGGGATATAATTCATCACACCCTAGTGTATCCTCCAATATTGTACAATTGTAATATGGAAGATGAATCTTCCTCAGAATCATCATCTCAAGTGTGGATATTCTTCATTTTGGTCAAACATATCTTTCTCAAATAATTGAGACAATGGAGATGATACCTCTCTAAGATATGAACATCATGAGGGATTACACTGATGTATTCCATAAAGAATTGGATGTTATTACTCCTGATCAAGTGGTTGAGTTATCAATTGAAATTATTCCTAGATCCTTGCCTATATCAAAGAAACCTTATAAGAATGGACATTTTAGATCTAGAAGAGCTATAGAATCAATTATAAGAGAATATGGGGAAGGGTTTTATATTCTTTAGTGCTTCACCATGGGGTGTGCCCATCCTCTTTGTAAAGAATAAGAAAGGATAAATGTTCTTCTGAATCAATTATCCTGAACTTAATAAAATAATTATAATGAACAAGTATCCCATTCCGTATAAAGATGACTTCTTCAATCAGCTTCGTGGGGCAAATTTTTTCTCAAACTAGGACCTTTGGTCAAGATATCATCAATTAAAGGTGAGGAAGTAAGATATTCCCAAGACTGACTTTCCAATAAGGTATAGAAAATATGAGTTCATATTAGTTCCCTTAAGACTCAATAATTCTCCCAAAATATTTGTGGATTTAATGAATAGAGTCTTTAGATATTACCTCAACAAATTTGTGGTAGTCTTTACCGATGATATTCTGATATACTCTAAGAGTAAGGAGGAATGTGAGGAGCATTTGAATATTCTGCTGATTACTTTTAAAAGGGAAAAACTTAATGAAACATATAGTATATGTGAGTTCTGTATGGATGAAGTATCATTCTTAGGGCATGTTATCACTAGTAAAGGAATATCTATAGACTCTTCTAACACAAATTCAATCGATGAGTGGCCCCAGACAAAATCTATAATGGATATCCGTAGCATTATGGGTTTATCTAGGTATTATAAATGATTTTTAAAAAACTTGTCAATATTGTAAAACCTAATGAACAAGCTAAAATGGAAGGGAGTAATGTTTTTACAGAATCTAGAATGAAAGAAAATATTTAAGGATCTCAAAAAGAGGCTTATCACTGCACTTATACACACACTCCATATAAGTGGAGAAATATTTGAGGTGTACAGTGATGCTTGAAAGGAGGTCTTAGGCTATATAACAATGAAAAATTATAAAGTGGTATCCTACACCTAAAGTCATCCAAAAATACATGAGAAAATAGTCCCACACATGATCTGGAGTTGGCAGCAGTGATCTTTGAATTGAAAATATAACAACATTATCTCTATGCAGATAAATGTGAGATATATACTGATCACAAGAGTCTTAAATATATATTCACAAAGAAAGAGATTAATATGTGATAGTGAATATGTTTAGATCTCATCAATGATTATGACTGCTCAATCCACTACCATCCCCGTAAGGAAAATAAGGCGGCATATTTTCTAAGTAGAGAGGATCATGCATCTTTATCAATGATGATAATTTAGAAGGATCCAATCTTATTATAATTTTATTGGATGGAAATTGTAATCATTAAGAGATGATCATCATTAATCCTTTCTCAAATGATTTCTCAACCATCCTTCATGGAGAAAATGATGTTTGGTTACCGAAATGATGTGGAAATTTATAAAACGGTGGAATCTATCAGAAATGGGAAATCCTCTGAATTCAAGATTGATGAGGAATGAGATGCAAATTTTGGGTCACGGTTATGTGTACCATATGATCCAGAGATAAAGAAAGAGATTATGAATGACACAAATAGATCAACCTTCTCTATTCACCCAGTGATCAAAAAGTTGTATTGAGATCTTCGAGAGAATTATTGGTTGGAAAATATGATGAAGGAGATTGATGAGTATACATCCAAATTCCTAGTATGTCAACAAGTGATGGCTGAAAGAAAGTAAAGGGGTGATGAAACCACTACCCATTCAAACATGGAAGTTTTAGAACATCACCATAGGCTTTATCACTAAATTACAAGGAAACCCAGAAGAAGCAATGCTATATGGTTTATTTTCGATCATCATAAAAATATAGATCACTTTATCACAATTCGAGATGACTTATCATTAGATCAATTTGCATAGATATTTATTAAATATTTTTTAAGGATGCACAGATTACCACCATCTATTGTATTTGATAGAGATATTAGATTCACCTCAAAGTTCTAGAATAGTCTCCAATATTCTCTAAGCACTAAATTGAACATCACTATGTCCTATCATCTTCAGAATGATGGGCAATCTGAGTGAACTATTCATACCCTAGAAGAAATGATGAGAGCATGTTCTTTGAAAATCAAAGGAGGAAAGGACCAACATCTTCCACAAGTCGAATTCTCATATAACAATAGTTTCCACTCAATCATCTGAATGGAAATTTTTGAATCCATTTATGGGAAAATGTGTCAAAAACTATCTTACTGGGATGAATTTGGTGAGAATATGCTTTGAGGACCTTAAATGGTGGATGAAATGGTGGAGAAGGTGAAAAACATTCAACAGCATGCAAAGGAATCCCAAAGTTAAGAAAATTGCTACGTAGACAATTGTCGATGAGACCTTGAATTTTAAGTTGGAGATATGGTATTCCTCTATATATCTCCATGGAATAAGTTCATGAGATTTTGTATGAATAAAAAGCTAAGTGCCAGGTACATCAGCCCCTTTGAGATTCTTGATCGTGTCAAAGCTTTGGCCTATTGACTATCACTTCTACCTTACATGTCTAAAGTAAATAATTTATTCCATGTATCCCTCTTATGGAAGTATTTAATAGATCCTTTACATGTAATATCTTGAGAGGTGGTATAGTTAGAGACTTATATTTCTTACAAGGATCACCCTGTGACGATAATGGATTATAGAGATAAAGTTATAAATAAAAAGACTACTCACTTGTTAAAAGTACAATGGAGGAACCACAAGTATGAAGAGTTAATATGAGAACTGTAGAAAGTGATAAAGAAAATGTACCCCCCTGTTTCCAGCTTAGAATGTAAAATAAAATTTCAAGGTTGAAATTTCATAATGGGGAAGAATGTAATGACCCAAAGCTTAATTAATGTAAATTCACTTCTTATTAATTTGTCAAATAGTATAATCACATAAAATCACAACACAATTCCAAATCAATATTTAATGAACTATTAAATACTTTGTGACTTTTAAACATCAATTTTCCACTTCTGTGATTTGAATTTTGAAAATCAGAAATACACGGTTGTGATAAGTAAGATCTTAGGAGTTTGATAGGACAAACATAATATTTGGTGAATAGTAAAATACAATTCTGAATAGTAATTTTACCCTTATAAATAGTAATTTTACCTTAATTAATAACAATATGACCCTTGTGAATATAAAATTGGACAATTGAATAATAAACTTACCAGTAAAGGTATAAATAAAATTTATCCTTCTTATAAGTGATAATATGATAGTGTTGGTAATTTTGGTAAGTCATAAATATTTAATTATAATTTTGTGATTAATTTAATAACTTAAAGGAAAATTTATTTTCATAAAATGTATTCATAAGATAATAATTTTATTCCTTATGATTATAAGACAATTTTATGAGATCTTAGTTAATTTTTTAAACTGTTATAAAATCAGTTACAATATTAAAATATTTATTTTGTAAGTAAATTATGATTTTAATTAAAATGTAAATTTTAATATTTTAAAAATTATTAGCATAAAATTTAGTTAATTTTTTTATTCTACATTTTGAAAAATAATTAGGGTGATTTTTTAAAAATTTTCTGAAATACATGAATTTTTTATGAATAGTAAAATGTGATAATTTATGTTAAACGTTAAACCCTGAATTTTCGAGCCGTGCATGAATTGTGGATGATTAAAGTCGCCATTTTTTTGAATTCACATGAACAAATGACTATTTTTAGTCTCAAGAATCATCACTATTTCTTTTATTGGGAAAAATAATAAACTAATGAATTAAATATTGAGAAAGCTCCCTTCTCATCCACTATAAAGACTACCCCTCACCACCTCCTCTCCTAACACATATCAGGCCTTTTTTACTTGTCCAAAGTTTTCTCAAATATATCCCTAATACTCTATCCCATGTCCATTAGATATTCATGTAATCAAAATACCAAAACCTCTTCCCTACGTAGGTTCTCGAGAGGACGTAATCAAGAGGTAAAACCCTTTTCCATTTTCTTTGAATTTATTTTCAATCCTAAACTCTCCTCATCCGAAAGTTATTAAAACTCCAATAACATATATATACTATAATTTTATTATTATAATGTAATATTTATTCATCATCTCTCATATCCCCTCCTTTTATACTAGAAATGAAAAACCATCTGAGATGTGTTAATTTATCACATTCAATGACAACAGTTTTCAATTTCTATTACCATATTCAATTCTAGTCATGAAACAATTTTTACGGTTGACCTATATTAAAATTTATTTAATATATATTATTTAATATTCTTGAATATTTTTTTATAATTTTTATTACTTTATAAAACAAAATGAATTCATTGTGATAAAAAACAACCAATTAACCCAAACGGTTATCATTAACATTTTATATAATGATTAATCCTCACTCCAAATAACCTAATGAATTTTATAAAAAATTAATATTCTAGATTTTATCTAATAAAATATAACTTCGATTCTATACATCCATCCTCATCTTACATTATTATTCGTACATGTATATAAGTAAATCGATCTTGAAAACCATGGAAGCAAACGCTCCCAAACAATGAAATTTAACAACTTAACCCATCAAAAAGGCCATGAATGAACTTAATAAGGTTTTAATAAATCCAATACATGTATAATATGTTATGGAAATATTAATTAATGAATATAATTTTATTATCCATGACATTAAGATCAATTTAAGAACACCTTAGGACTTAAGGTAAGGGATTCTACCCGCACCTCCATTGTTCCTTCTAGTTACTCTATCTTTCTTTTTACCCAAATGAAATTATAATTTCATTTTATGTACATATTATAATTTTTTTTCATATTTTCCAAACTCATGTATCAAGATCCATTCATCTTTCCCATTTGGTGATATATATATCTTTAAGTGGTTCCCTTCTCAATTTTTACCGATAAGAAAGCATGTTTTAAGGGAACTTCTCGAATTCATACCAAATTTCATGTCCAATATATCATATATTTTAATAAAATATTGTTTTTATAAAATTATAATTTTATTATGAAAAAATTCTTCGTTCAATTATGGTTTTATATAAAATATTATTCCCTTTTATATTTTAAATGCTCTTAAGTATTTTTCTTAAAACACACTAAAATGTATTCATGATAAAATTTATTAAATACTTTTTTTACAAGTTATCGCTTCTATTTGACATAACTTTCCATGATATATGCCTATTTTCCCTTATGAATTTCCTTGTATATTCTAATTCATTTCTTTCATGGTCACTTGTATGATACACCCATTTATTATGCTTTATGACATGATTATGATACCAATTTCCATACATGATTATTTTTGTTGAAAAAATATTCCTAAACATGTTATGATGGGTGTTTCTATTTTTCAATCCAATGAATTGGGTTAAGTTTAGTCTCATGAGATGTTATGTCCAACTGTCTTGGAAGTTTTCTTTGACTCGTGCTCAATGTTAGTCTCATTAGATGTTATGTTCAACGGTCTTGGTGGTTAGCCTTGACTAGTGATCCATGTTCAACGGTCTTGGGGGTTAACCTTGAATTCTACTCCTCTATGTGAAATGAGTCGGGATCATGCTAATGTAATTTTTTACATTTCATTCACATTACTATGATACCATGTTTATATTATCTCATGTTTTATATATTATGATTCCATATGATCAATCTTGTTCCTTGATTTTTTATATCATTATATCATGCCTTCTAACCCTTGTGTTAAAGTGTAATTCTAATGCTTATTCACTTACTGGGATTTTTATCTCATCCATTTGTTCATGTTATCCCCGGGTTATCCTATGTAGCTGTATGAGCATAATGTATGTGAGGAGCTAAATATGGATATTTAATAAAAGTTTCTTTCCTGATCTTTAATTATGTAACTATTATTCCAAGACAATAGACTTTACAGTACTTGGCTTGTAATTTAGTTTTTAATTTATCTTAAAATCATGTAATGATATGTGTAAAAGGATAGGGTCTTTATAGTTTTATACTCACACCTTGTTGGGAAATTTTATTAATTTGAAGATTTCATCTACTGAGATACAGGTAGGGGTAATGTTTATTACTTCTTTTAAGATCTCCCTTGAATTCATGGTTTGGTTAATAAAGTTATATCTTAGGAGTGCCTAAATCTTTGTCTAGGAATGTGCCACTTTAGTGTTTATGTTTTTATTACATAGAGTATTAGCTTTTATCTTTTATTTCTTTTCTATTGTACTATGATGTTGGTATATATTTTTATTGTATTGAGTTATGTAGTTTATTCTCATGCATAATTTAGTCTATCTTGGATATTGATTATCTATTGACATGTTGTATGGTCTTCAGGTAAAATAATCCCCCAATGTCCTCTAATTCCCTTGGAATTTATTTTTAGCCTTTGGTTTCATGGGGATGTCACCTAAGTTCTGTACCACTTCTACTCATCTCAAGAAAATGAGGTGGGTTAGTGTGTTACAAATGGTATTTGTTTATTCATTCCTATAGTTACATTTGGAATTAATTTTTCATGGTCCTTGAGTTGGGTTGGTATCAAAGAGATAAGTCTACCAGAACTTGAAATTTATAGTATAAAAATACATATCCAACTTTATTATACTGAACATCAAGTTACTAGGGTGGTTTGGTTACAAAATTCTTATAACACACTTATAGGATTATTTTATCTCATCATCATGGGATTATCTAATGAGTTTTTCATACAATTCATTTATGTAAGTCATCACCCTAGGAATTCATTGTTTATCTACAGTTAAAATTATTTTTGAAAAATGAATAAAATTATTATCTTTGAAATGATGTTTGAACTTGGTTTTGCTTATGGTTGAGAAAATTGTTAAATATATTTTATAATTTATTGAAACCTCTTGTTTCTATCTAGAAGTAGTATAAAGGTAAATTGTTCATCTTATTGAAAATATAATCCTAAAGACCCCAGAGAAATCTTCTAGATGAATCTATAGAAAATGTGTTGGCACCTGAAACATAGGTGAACTAGAAATTTTTTTAGATTATTGTAAATTCATTACATGATGTTGAAAAAGGGAATATAAATAATGAAATAAGGCATGTGGATCATTTGGTATAGTTTTAGAAGTATAATCCACTAGTATTTTGAGGGTATTCTGTAGACGTGTGATTAAACCAAATAAAAAGAATATTCAATTTTTTTGGTACACTAATATTGATAAAGATTATGTTGGTAACCAATATATTGGAGGACCATGCATGCCGATGGTGGGATTTAGTTTTCCAAGAATAATACGACCATGGACTTATGCAGGATGATTTTAAGAAACTATTCAGTAAACAATTATGTCCCGAAACATTACAAATAAAAAGAACCATTGATATTTATCTTTTGAAGCAATGTTTATGAACATGTTTTTATCACCATGGAGGTAGATACTCATGTGTACTTGAAGGAATGCATCATTGAGTTGGGATGAAGACTAGATATTATATATGAGATAGTCATTCTCTGTATTAAAGAGTATAAATATATGTTTAATAGGGAAACAGTGTTCAAAAGTGATATTGTTGGGAATTCAGTTGGAGGTGGTCTGTTTGTTCCCATGGAAATGGTTTCAACTCTAATGTTATACATGTGAGAAGAAGAGATCTCATCTCTACCTTGGCTCATGATCCAAGTTTCCTTCCAGGTTTCTATTTTTCTCTCTTTGGGTGGTTGTTTTATTTTTATCTGCAGCGTGACTCCCCTGTTATGTCAATTTGGATTTCCCTTCCTGGTCTCCCTTTGATTTCTCAAAATCCAGTGGTTCTTCATTTGATCGGAAATATGGTGGTGTGTTTTCTCTACTCGGATCTTCGTACTCGTGTTATGTGTCATCCAGTTTCCCCGAGGATTTTAGTTGAAGTCTACATATCCAAGAACCCACTAGATTCTATCTTCATCGAGGTTGAAGGGGAATTACGTTGGTACTAGAAGGTGTGCTATCAATCATGGGTTCCTTTCTGTTTGTCTTGCAAGCATCTTGGTCATGATTATGGTATATGCCGGTGTGCTTTGGGAGAGGATCAGTCTTTGCAGGTCACTGTGAAGGATGGTCCAAAAAACATAATACCTGGTTTTACTTGTATTTCTCCTCCAGTGGAAAATCAGGGTATTGGGGAGGTGAGAGTTCCTACTGCCTCCCTGAAGGAAATGGGACAGAGGTTTTCAGAGCCGAGGGTTATGGATGTTTATGGTCGTCTGAAGAGGGATTTAGGTATTAACCCTTCTCAAAGGCTGGTTCGAGGTGGTTCATGGGAGGTTTATGGGGTGATGCTGGGCACAAGGAACCCTCCCCCATATGAAGAGGCTATGAGATCCATTTTCAATTCTCCCCAAGATGTTATGGCCCCTGGATCAGGTAAGGACAGTCCTTCCTGTTGTCTGGGGGTTCTTGCTGATTAGGGGGCTGACGTGAGAACAGTTTACAGCCCATGCCCTATTGAGATGCCAGTGTCGACAGAACAGGTCCTTGGTGATAGATTGAAGACTCCCTCTCATGTTCTCATAGGTTTAGCTGTATTTTCCGGTGGCTCTCAAAACCGATTTGCGGTGTTGAGTGTCGATGATCCTCCTCTATTTGAAGAAGTGAATCTTGAGGAGGATGGGCATGTAGAGCTCCATCCTCTACAAGTCAGGTCAGATGTTATAGTAGAACATAATGAGTCTGACTCAGAACTCTGGTCCCCAGAGCCCATGGAAGCGGAAATTATGGAAGAGTACATTCGGTCCTCTTCAAAGAAAGGGAAAACAACATTGTGGATTCAGATGGGCTTATCCAGAACAATCGATGGACGAGGAGATGAAAGGACTACCCAGCCTTACCTAGTACTCTGGTTGTAAGGTCTTCTAGTAAAGGTAATGTCCCTCAAAAGAGTTTGAAAGTTGCTGCTAACATTCCAAAGACTAAGGAGGATGTTGAATCAGACATCCTTGAGGAGATTCTCATGCACTCTAATGAATAAATGATAGAGCATGAAACTGTATTGGTGGATCCTCTGGTGATTAGGAAGGTAGAGCCTTCGGCAGTTGGAGGGGAGGATTCTTCAGTTGCATAAAACTCATGGGACCTTCTCATGTCCTCTGAGGAAGAGATGGTGGAGGGGGTTCTCCTCATTCCGGCCTCAGAGGAGGATGCGGAAAGGATGAATGGCAGACCAGTTCAAGTGGGTGTAATCAAGGAGCAGGCCGCTTGGATCGACAAACAACACTTAATTATGATCAGAGGCTTCAATGAAAGGAATATTACAGTGGAGGAGTTCTTACAAGTTTGGGACAATTTGGCCTCTCATTTTGAAGTGATCATCAGCGACGAGCTGGGGAAAGAGGTAAGCATATAGGGCATTGATATAGATTGGGAAAGAATGTGATACACCACCAATGAATTTACACCACTATGGAAAGAAATACCATATCAATAAGTTTTTTTTATAAAATTTTGAGATCATTGGGTGTGAAAGGATCAAAATATCCTTAGTCATTGTATTCTCAAATGGAACTATCTCAAAAAACTAGTTCATGTACACTAACACAGGTAAACCAGGATGTTTCCAAGAACTATTTAATATTTTATTCGACACCTCTATAAAGAAACAAGAGCTACCTTGTCAAATCTGAGTGACAGCTTTATGGAGAAGAAGCGTATATTGTTAGAAATCAACTGATTCCCTCTACGATTCAATGTACCAATATACTAATTACCCATATCATAAATATAAAAATACCCCATGGATAGAAAGAGTGAAGATTATTTAAATACATAGAATGTTCTATTACAATTGATACAATGCAGTTTATCTAGGAAATTACGGTCCTAGAAACGGGTGTATTTGATTTAATTTTTTGTATAGACTATATGGTAGCATTTAAAGACTATATAGTCTGTTATGATCAGCACATGATGTTTAAATATATATCTTGATATATTTATGTATTCAAAGGATATTGTGACATAAATCCAGGTATAGAGGGACCTATAATGATAGTAGACTAAGAATTCTCAATCCGGTTAGTGGAAATGACTTTTCTAGAGGGTGATGAAACATGGAATGGGACTCTCTCTGTAATATTGGATCAATACCCTAATATATTTTCGATGTATTTCTTTAGGTTATCACTAGAGTGGTAAATATAATTTACTATCAACTTAATCTTAGGAATAAGTTCTATTTCTCTATCCTATTGTAGAATGGATTTGAAATAGTTGAAAGAGACAATGGATTGGTTTCAATAGTTGTAATGTAAAGTTATTATCATACCTATTACATCACCTTGGGATACATTGGTTTTTTTAAATAATGTAGGTGGTTCTCTCTAATTATGTGTTGATTATAATAAATTTAATCAATATAAAATTAATGACTAGTTTCCCTGTCCACATATTGATGGGCAATTTGACCAATTTAAGGGTGACAAATGGTTCTCCAAAATTGATCTATATTCTGGATAACATTAATTTAGAGTTTGAAGAGATTATTTTCCAAAAACTGCATTTCACAGTTTTTATTTCCATTAGGAACATGTCATCAAGCCTTTTGTTCTAACAAATGAATAGACAATTTACATGGATTTAATGAACTGTATATTCCATAGGTACTTTGATTCTTTTGTTTTGGTTTTAGTTGATTCTATTATGGTTTATTATAAAAGTAGGAATAACCATGGGGAGAAGTCAGAAATTTTACTTAGTATGATTTTAGGACATCATTTGGGTGTTATGTTTTCTATGTGAGTCTTCTATATACAAATAAATTAATTTCCTCAGGAATGTCACTTCTGAATCGAGCATATACACTGGCCCTAGAAAGATAGAAGAATTTGTCTCTTGGCTGACACCAAAATTTTTCTTTGAGGAACACAGTTTCATAGGACTAATATGTTATTATCAACACTTTTTCCAGGATTTTTTAGGCTTTCTTATCTGATGAATATTCAGAAAATGAAAGGTTCTATATTAACATGGAATGATTAATGTTATAAATTCTTTTTAAAACTTAAAACTCACCTCAACTCAACACCCATCATGAAACTTCTAGAACCAGATAACAGTTATCTATTAAATTGTGATGTTTCTACATGTGGTCTTGGTTGTGTTCTCCTGCATGTAGACCACATTGTGGACTATTTTTTGAGTAAACTTCAATTACATTATAAGAATTTTCCTACACATTACTTGGAATTAGAATAAGTTTTCCATTCCATAAAAACATGGATTCATTACCTTTTTAGGGGAAATTACACTATTTTTACTGGCCATAATAGCATAAAATACATATTTTCTCAATGAGACATGAACTTGAGGTAATGAATATATATGGAGTAGCTTCATATATTTGATTAAAACTTGATATACACATAAGTAAATGTAAATTTTTGGTTTATGAATTGAGTCTGAAATTGTATACCGAAGTGGTTTGAGAAGCTCATGAGGAATGGTATATGACGGGTGTGATTTCTGAAATGCATTTAAATAGGGCTGTATAGTCTGAATAAAAAGTTTTCATTATAGTATTTCTTGTTCTGGTAATGGTAGATTTTTTAAAGGAAGTTCAGACATCTGATTTTCACTACATCGCCATTAGTTCAAACCTAAATGGTGTGGAGACTCTAGATAATTTGATAATGGATGAAACTCATTGTTATATTTTTATAAATAGACCACAGATCCTCATCCTTTTAAAAAATAGCTTCTTTCATCAAATCACCATTTGAAGTGGTCTATTCATCCTCATGTTTAGAAAATGTATAATTCCCTGATATCACATTTTTGGTTGGTAAGAATGAAATGTAAGATTGTAGTGTATGTGATGAAATGAGTAAATTTCCAATAGGTAAAGGTATATCATCAAAGTCCATCTGGTAAGCTACAGTATACGCCTATACCTATATGGAAGTTGGAGCATATTGTGATAAAAAAAATTACCTCCTGACCAAGAATTTTATGAAAACATGAAGCTATATGGGTTGTAGGGAATAGAAATTCTACGTCATAATAATTTATCTCTATCATAATATCCAACATGAAAGAGGATTTGGAAAAATTATATATCTGAGATGTAGTTAGGTTATATGGAGTTTCGTGTTCAATTTTATCTCACAGAGACACCCAATTCACTTCTTAATTTTGGAAATTTTTATAACAAGCTCTTGGAAGTAAACTGACTTCAAGAACTACATATCATCTCCACGTGGATGGATAATCAAAATTAACTATTCCAATATTGGAAGATATGGTTAGATCATGTGTTATGGAATTTCATTGATTATGGGTGGATCATATGCTTTTGGTTGATTTATCTTATAAAAAAAGTTTCGAGGAACCAATTTAGATGCCACCATTTGAGGCTTTGTATGGTCATCCTTTCATGGCTCCTTTATGTCGGGTGAAAACAAAAGATCCATATTTTATTGTACTATGTATTGTGCATTAGACTATAGAAAAAATATAGATGATTAGGAAATGGAAATAAACAACACAAAACAGATGAAATTCATATGAAGATAATCATTATTGACCATTATATTTTGATATCAGTGACCATCTTTTCGTGAAAGTGCCTCCAAGACATGGTCATTGATGATTAGAGATAAAAGGGAAGTTAGTGCCATGATATATGGAACCGGTTGAAGTTATAGGACATATCGATGTTATTTCATACCAGTTAGAATTATTTCCATGATTCTAGGTTTTTCATAACATCTTATACATTTCTCAATTTAAGAAGTATCAGCTAGATTCTAAACATGTGATCAGTTGTGATCATGTTACTCTTGACGTAGATGCAATCATTATACATGAACTGTTATAGATTCTAGATAATCATGAAGAAATCCCTTTTAGGGGGATATTTTTCTGTAGTATGAGTGAAATGGAAGCATGGTCAGGTTCAAGATGAAATATGGGAACATTAAAGGTTTATTCATGATAAATGACTTGATTTATTCCATCTTCCTAAGGAAGAAAGTCCTAATAGTGGGGATAATGTATCACCTGAAGTTTGAGGTACACCATCATTTGACGTGTTTACTTTTTATTCATGGAGTCTTGATTTAAATTAATTTGAAATGTTAAGAATGATTATTGATGCTAGGAAATTCCATAGGAAAAATTAAATTTCTGTAACTAATTCACACCGGGTGACTTCTTCATGTCATTTAACAGATGCACATCATATAATTAGGTTTTTTGTCAAATAAAAATTGAGGATATTTTATTTTCGGCATAAGCGGACTGAAGATAAGTACACGATGTGAAACTAGTTTACACATTATATAAATATTAGGCCTAGTGAGATTAGATTTTTTCAATGGGTATTTCATCGTCACACACTCTATTTTTATCCCTATTGATTCCCATGTTTTCCATAGGTTAATTAAAAATATGACATTCAAACTATTGGGACATAAAATCATTGATTGGTTGTTTTGGGAATCATTGTTTTGGTTTTTGTTCTTTCTTCTCGTGTTGGATCTCCTTATATTGGCTTGATTGGAACCATATATCGGTGTTTTTTATACCCAAATCCATGGGTTCATATTTTTTTGGATGATATCTTTGTGTATTTTGATAAAAGAGAAGTAGGAAAAGGATTAATCTATTGAATCATCTTTGATTATTTTCACTAATCATATCATGGTAGGTGTATACTCTCCCACTCTACCATTATATAACATGTTGGTTTGATCTTTTTTAAATAATTTTTATGTTATGTTGGAAATGTTCCTTGGAATTGATTGTAAAACCCAAGTTGATGTGATTTGAAAAGGGTTAATTTTGTAATATTTGTTTTTTAAAAATAAATTTTCCTTTTTTTTCATAAAGGTGATCTCTGTGTTCATATTTATATGGGAAGAGAAATATTTATAAGTATCACCATTAAATAATAATAACTTTTAGTGGTTAATGGTTAGAAGTACCACTATAAAAATGATAATTTGGGACAGATCATAGTTTGAAGTACCACCATCAAGTTGGAAACTGAGTGGCAGCTTTGTGATTGAATGACTCACCACTCAAGAGTATAGGTAGGTACATGGTTTCATGCATTGTGAGTGTGTATGGGTCTGAATTGTAATGGATATTCTAATAGAATAGAAATCAATTTAAAATATTTATCTTATTGCTTTATTCTATGAAATATTTTTATAGCTTGGAATTATTTTCTTATCTAATTATCTCCTATTTTTAGAAGTTAAAACCTTTTATTTTCCTAGTTTCATGTGATGGGACGTCCTTGGGGAAATCATAATGAGAAATATACTCACCCTCTTCTTGGGAAATTTTGTGCATTTTTATATGTCATCTTCCAAGATATATTGATAGATAATTTTTCTTGCCTCTCAAGTGGTGGTACTTGATGTCATGGTTTGGTTACTAAAGTTAAAGCATTGGAGTCTCTATGTCTTGGTCTAGGATGATTCCACTTTGGTACTGATATCTTTCTGGTTAGAGTTTTATCCTTTCTCTTTTATTTTATTTTTTCTGTTTTACTCTAATGTTGTTCTACATTGGTGTTGTATTGAGTTATGTGGTTTATTCTAATGCTTTATTTAGTCTATCTTGAATATTCATGTTCTCTTGATAGGTTATGTGTTCTTTAGGGAAAACATCCCTTAATGTCATCTAAATACCTTGGAATTTATTTTAATCTTTTATAATCCTAGGGATTTCACATAATTCCAGTACTACTTCACCTCTTCTCAAGTCAGTGAGGGGGGTCGGGTATCAAAAGTTCTCATATAACAACAGTTTACATTCTAGAATTCTAATGGAACCTTATAAGTTTATATATGGGAAGTAGTTTTGGACTCCAACATGATAGGATAAATTTGGAGAGTGTAATATTATGGTACATGGTCTTATCCAAGGAATGAAAGAAAAGGTTTAACCATTTCGCTGTATATAAATCTATACAAAGTCACCAAAAAGATATGAAAGCAATTGTTAATGGGACCTAGAGTTTTAGGTCAGTGACAACGTGTTCATTCATATATCACCATGGAATAAATTCATGATGTTTTTAAAGAAGGTAATTCTTAGTCTTAGAAACATTGTCTCATTTAATATCCTGATCACATTAGAGTGGTGGCCTATCTATTAGAACTAACAACAACCCTATCTCAAGTACATGATGTGTTCCATGTATCCCTCTTGATAATGTACATAACATACCCCTCACATGTAATGAATCTAGAGGTGATAATATTGAAAATTTATCATTCATAAGCTGATAAATTGTTAAATATCTTGGATCATATAGAAAAAATTTTACAAAGTAAGAAAACTCACCTGGTGAAAGTGTTGTGGTGGAAGTACATGTTTGAGGAAGATACATGGGAATCAGAAGAGATGATGAAACAGAAGTACCATCATTCATTTTAGTGTTGGAAATGAAAATTTAAAAGGAAAATTTTCTAAAATTGGGAATAAATTAATGACCCAAACTTTTATAAATAATAATCCATTTTTTATTAAATTATGTTCCTATTATGTAATGTGGTTATAGAAAAAACATGAAATACTTTGGTTATACTGGATAGTTATAAGTTATATCCTATTTGATTCAAAATTCCATTAAGAATAAAAAATATTAGTAATATATTTTTTGAAAATAGATCGTATGAATAGCATATATTAAGGGTTATGATAAATCCAATTGACATAGTTGAAATATGTGATAGACCCGACTAGTAGTATCATACCATATGAATACCATTTATCAATGATTCTATGAGAGAAATAATTACTATGATTTTCCACTGAAAAATATTAATATAAGATCCAACAACAAAAGCATCCACAAAAACCATTTATGGGATAATTTCAAGCTCATCGAGATCACAGACCAAACCATGTTTGTCGAATCACCCCATGAAACCCTCATTATCACGAACCATACCCTTAAAGTGTTCTTTCGTGTAATAAAAGTATTTTTTTATTGATCCTAATACTATGAAAATATATTTTTTCATTTTGATAAAATAAATATTAAATTTAATCCTTATTGTTTTTTTAATTATAAATTATTAAATAAATGATTTTTTAAAAAAATTAGATTTTGATATGATAAAAAATTGGGTAATATGAAATTTCAAGTAAGGAATTCCTTTTAATATATTCATAAATTATTTAAATAAGTTATATTTTAATAAAGAAATATAATAAATATTATAATTT
Source organism: Viscum album (assembly GCA_963277665.1). NCBI lineage: Eukaryota > Viridiplantae > Streptophyta > Magnoliopsida > Santalales > Viscaceae > Viscum > Viscum album. Next base: position 340,581,000 of record OY728131.1, read on the forward strand.
AAATATAAAGAAAAATATAATTTATAAAGTGAAAATGTAATTTTTATGAGGGTTTGGAAAGTGTTTTTATAAAATAATTACTATTTTTTCAACCAATAGGGATTTTAATTTAAATTGTAAATTTCTCATATTTAAATAATTAGATATGTATAATTAATATTATTTTCAGAAATAACATGTCAAAATTATACAATTGTGATTTTTTTCATAATCTTTTGTAATTGTAGAATTTTCTGGAATAAACTGAATACAGTATAAATATATGGTATTTAATATGAAATTATAATGACCCAAAAGTGATGTAATATGTTTCATAAAAGGTATCCATAGAAAAATATATATTTTACATTTAAAATAATGTGTTTTTAAGGTTTTTTAAATTATATAAACCCTTTCTGAATCCTCCAAAACCTATATTATATTTTAAAGTTTTAAAATCAATTCGTTGTAAAAATGACTCACTTCCACATCACCATGGTTATTAATTTAATATTTCTGATTCATATACTTAAAAAATAATGAAAATACTCCTCATTGGTAGAAACCATGGGAAATACTATGTGATTTTTTTTGGTTTTGATTACATTATTTTATAGGTTACAAAACATAAATTGTAAAAATGATAATAAACTCACCTATATGTTTCTTTATAAAGCCACATAAGATCCCATTAATCTTCACTCAATAAAATTTGATAAATAAATTTATCTTCCCATTCCCCTCTATAGTCCTCGTAGGGTTCCCACGTAATCTCAAGAGGATCCTAACAAGCTTTTGGAAAACCCCTCTCAAGGTAATGGATCTTCTACTTCTTTTCTTTAATTCAAGAACATTTTTGGATTGTTACTTTTAATTATAAACCATTATGTTAGATTATATTATTACATATACTTATTACTTACATCATTATTTAAAAAAATATGAGATATTCCTTTCACTCTCATTAATCTCTCCCTTGATTCATTATGTACCCCTCTTATGCTGTCGAAATTGTCCTGCGTGTTTTCAATGCTAAACCATTATATTTGGAATACCATTTCCATTTCCACTAAAGGGTATTCACCAAGAAATACCTATATCAATTTTATTGGTAAAAAACTTGTAGTTATTCCACACACAAACTTTTTTTTGATCAAATATGTTTAAATATGATCCTATGTTGAATGATCTATGCGTCACACTTATGCATGTACATGATTTGAAAGTGGTGAGTAAAATCATAATTATATAGCACTCCAATGCATTGTGTAATTTTTTAGTCTCATGATACATCATGTATAGGAATAAAGAGTTAAATTAATCTTTTATGTCAATTTTTCCACCATGCTATGATGTCTTTGAGATTATCCTTGATCTTCTTTTATTATGTCATGTTTAATTTATTTCCCACATTCCCATGTTTCCTTTATGCTACCATTTTATATCATGGCTCATTGTTTTAGATTATTATTCTCATCCATTTTATAGTCCACTCAAATTCCTATTGACTAACTTGTAATTCATTCATCATGTTATGATTTTTTTATTCCATTTCTTGGATTTATATATCTTCCCTTTCTTATGTATGTCCCAAAGTTATCCCATGTAGTTTTAAAAGCTATTGAATAATATAAGTGTTTTAAGGATGTTTTAAATATTGTTGTTGTACACATATATCAAGTTGATGTGATATGTATGAAATTCGCATAAAAACTAGGATTCATGACCTTTTGGGATAGATTTATGTTTAAATTTATATTAAATAATGAAATAATGTGTATCAAAGATAAGGGATGTCATAGATCACATGTATTATCTCCATCAAACATTACACTAATTATGGAAACAAAAATTGTTGAGTCTCTGACCTTTGTCTAAAATTATGGAGACCTGTTAGGTCAATAATATAGAGAATCAACCAGAGTCATTACCATAGTAGTGTGATAACAATTTTTGTAGTAAAACTCTACTAAGTATAGGTTCCTTTCTAAAGAACCTATAATGTCCAAAATTCAGGCATGCCACATATCCTCTAGACTCTAGATAGTTCACTTTTTCTAACCATATTTCAGTGGATGAAAAGTGATGACAAGGCATAAATGGGCACCAAAATAACATTGGAAACCCCTCCACATTCTGGATGTAAAATAGGGATCACAATTAAAGATGATCATCCTCAGAACCACAGGAAGACTCACAATAACCTCCAGATACTGCCTCAACAAAACGTACACTAATCATGAATCATTTATCTCTAATAAGTGATCTAACATCATTAGATGTTCCTTGATCACCCGTATAGTATCATAATCACCTAATCCTCTAATTAAAATTTTGATGATGTCTATAAAAATATCCTCCAACTTCCATTGGATAATATCACGTAGTTTAAGCCCAAAACTAAGAACAAGGTGCTCATCATTCAAATTATGTCATACCGAACACAAAGATACAATCATTGTAACTGAATTCTTCATACCAGGCCATAAAAAATTTCCTCTCATAGAATAATGAATCATGGTGACACCAGGATGTACTCCTAGTGAAGAACTATGGAACTCATATAGAACTTCCTCACATGAGACTAAAATAACAAAAATATTCCCCTAAAAACAACCCCCTAAGTATTTCTATCCTCTGAATACCCCATATGATCATCTCCAAAAACAACTCGATCATAGAAAACCCCTACCTCACAATTCCACTACTAGGGATCCACTACTTATTGGATTAAATGTTGGGACTGATAGAAACACAATCAATCCTGGTTCCATAAATACATTCTTTACCAACTTGTTTGATACCAACTATAAATCCTAGATATAAACATACTTATTTACAAAATCAATAATGATTATTAAATCTCTTACATCCCAAAGATCATTTTAGTTATAGATATTTATAGAATTAATAAAAAACATAAACTAATATTAAAGGAATTCATACTTCCAAAAAATGGGTGATATCAAATGATTAGCAAGGGTAAACATAAGAGATAATAATCAATGATCATAAGTGGGAATAATATTAGAATAAATTATATGTTATGAATATATAATAAAAAATAATTACATAATATAATGAAACTCAAAGAAGAATATATCCATGGATGACAATGTAAATAAATAGATAACATGAATATTAATAACTAAATTCATGTTAAAGGAATTAATACTTCCAAAAATATTGATCTTACCACCAATTCCTCAACCAATACATAATTATTTACATTATGGTCATAGAAAAGTCATCATTCTTTTCATCAAGTCTATAGTCATGATATCTTGTAAAATTGGGAAAGCATGCACTAAATACCCAAACATGTTTCTATCATGAGACATAATGATGTATTGAGGGAATATATAATATTATATTCCACTCATAACATATTTAATTCCAACAAATTTATCAAAATATGATAGTGAGAAAACAATTCACAATTAATATTTCTAACAATTGTCTTTTTTGGGATAAAAAACATACAGAAGGTCCAACATTCCCATTCAATAGAATAAATTTCTTAGTGATCATTATTTAAATATCACATTATATAAAAATTACAATATATTTTGATAATTATTTGTTTCAATTTATCAATTTATTGGTTTATAGAGGATTAACCATCAGTGAAATAAAAAATAGGTTATTCATAAATGAAATGTATTAGAAGAAAAACCATGCTTATACACAATAGATGGATGGGCAACATAAAATAAATATTGTATTATTTGTTAGATGGAAATAAAAATTTTAAAGGACATATAGAAAAATAAGTTGTTTGGTTATAAATAAACATATCCCCAATGTAAAAAATGAAACTCATATGGATATTGAAATAGATTAAAAACAAACTTACAAAATAATGCTTCAAACAGTATTATAAAAGAAGGGATCATGAATAAAATTCTTTGATACCATAATTTTAACCCTGTAAAATTTTAAATAAATAAATTTATTATATTATATTTGATGTAACATAAATTCCATTAGTTTAAATCAGTTAATATTATGGAAAAATTGAGTTGAAAGCTCAAAATTCGTTTAAGAGAAAATTGTTAATATTAAAGTAAAATAAAAAAAATAGGTCACATTCAAGAGTAATATTTAAAAATTTAATGTGAAAGACATTGAAAAAATTTAATTTTCAAGTGAATCTCTAATAATTTAGCTTTTAAAACTACATAATTTCTTTTATTGGAAATGTGGAGATAATGATAAATATTTTGATTATGAAATGGTCATTTTTAATAATTTGAAATTACATTTTCTAAAAACCCACATTGTAAAATTTAAATAAAACCTTCCTTGTATTAAAACATATTTATACCATAGAGGAATATAATATTATATATAATAAAATATTATTGTCATAGAACCTAAGAATTTAAGAACAATGATCATTTTAAAACATTATAACTCAAAAAAGGATATTTGAGTTATCAAAATACCTTACTGAAAACACACTATATAAGGTAAGAAACATGTGACAAGGATTTATGTTATAGGAATTTAAATACATAGAAAAATAAGATATAATACCGCAAAATAAAACCATTTTTATAATAAATCCAACTCATATGAAATAAGATCAATAGAATGATCATAACTCAATTAACAAAGGTTATGTTACTAAAGATCCTTTCCATTAGGGTAAAAATATAATCAATGGCCATTTTTTGAGGGGAATATGATTTGGATTAGTATATAACATGAAAAAGATAAAATTATGATAAAAATAAATCCCTGTGAACTAAATAAACCATATAAGAAAAACATGGTTCACAAAATGAATTATGTCTCAAAGAATCATAATTGAGACCAAGAAAACCCTTACCTTTTATCCTATATTCCAAAAATTCACTACAACATCCTTTATAAAAAATAGATATATTAATAAATTATTTCATATCATTTATCATATATTTTCCATTTACAATCATCATTTTTAATCATTAACTATATGATTTATATATAGTTATTACCAATTCTCACAATCAGGTTTGAGTAGTCGTGATCATTCTGAACTAGTTTTATAAAAATTGTTTTGGTATTCATTCTTGTTACAAATTTTATCACCCTAAGAGAATTAATGTAATAAGAATATATTTTTTATAATTATTTATCTCATTATTATTTCATTCCATGGGTGATTTTTTATGATCCATGAAGTTGAGATCATTGATGATCATGTTTCAGTGATTCTTAATGAATAAAATATGTTTCTATATTAATTATATTTGTATGAATGTTACCCTTACATAACCAAAAAAATAATTATTTTCATATTTAAATAATTTTATACTAGTAATTATGTTCCCATTGTAATTAATTCCATGATAAGAATGTATATTATTGTTCAAGTATGTGGTAAAACCAACCCAAACATAAGCATGCCATGACTAATGATTCATTATGTGGTGGTTTAGTTGTAATATCAGTATAAAAAATGAAAAAATTTCTTATTTAATGTTTAATTGTTTTATTTATTATAATTTTTAGGATTTGGAATAAGTGGTAATGGATATAAGAAAATTATATAATATAAATAAGTATATTTTTATCTTTCTATGATTGTTTTAAAATATCGAATTAATGACGATCATTTGTTGATCATATAATTAATTGGTACTCAAATTTTTTATTTCAAAACATTAATGATATCATAGAAATAATATTTTACCATTAAAACCATTATTTTTTTATCACCCGTGATATGAGGTAATAAAAATCAGAATGCATTTTTCCTTAGATGCGGTAGTTTGCCCATACGCATGAATGACATTTCTGCTTCTCTTAATGAAATATAGGAAAGGTGGTTAGTGGTTATAATCGTAGTGTAGTAAAAATAACTATGAAACCAATTTTTATATCATTAAATATATTTTTTTAAAATTTGGAGTGTAAATTTAAGATAAAAAGTAAATGATTTAATTAAATATGATTACTCAAGTGCACAATATTGATTATTCCAGGGAAAATTCTTTGGAAATGGAGGGATTATGATAATCTATAAGGACAAAAAGCTCCTAGAAGAGGAATATAATAATAGGGGAAGGAAAATTTTAATTTTTTAAATAATAAATAAATATTTAAGAGTTCAATTGAATGGGTGGTGAGAGGATCCATTTATAGTTGAGAAGGCAAGATATTTTTTAAAATACCCCTAATTTTTTAATAATGGGAAGTCATTTATCAAGGAAATGGATCCAAAACCGAGGAATAATTTATTTAAAAATAGTTAATACCTATAAATTTCTCAAATACACATTATAAGACATTTTTTTTACAAGTTTTGTTCTTTTAACTGTGTTAATCTCTTTTTACCCCAAATTTACTCTAACCATAGTTACTAGTTTCTACTAAAGTAAATTATCCTTTTTGTGTAAAAATAAATTTTCCTTATTAAATTATTTAGACAAGGTAAATAAACAAAATTTATAATTTTTATTTGATTCAATTCATAAAAGTGATAGAAACTAATTTCAAAATAATAAAATTATAATGTATTAAAATAAATTTTTTGATAAAAATATTACAAAAGTTCTAAAATATCGAATTTGGGTTTATAAAGTAGAATAAACTTTTTAAAAATTTTAAATTATATTATAAAATTCAAATTTTTTTAAGAATTAGGTTACATAAATATCTATATTATGTTTAAATATGAATAAGGTCATTAAATCGTGGTATTTTAAAAAATATATATTTTACTATTTACCGTAAAATAAATCATTTCAAAACAATTCCAAAAATATTATTATTTGAATAATACATTGATGAATCCAAAAAAAATTCAAATTAAAATTCAATAATTTATAAATTTAACTTTTAAAAAAATTATAAAATATAATGAAAAACTATTTTTATAAGGAAAAAGGATCTTTAGAACACAATCTATTATTCTTATTATTTCATATCATTTAATAATTAGTATTTATAAATTAATTATAAATATATATATGTTACTATAAATTAATCCTATGTTTCTAGTGATAACGAAATATAGCTCATAAAAGTAAACTTTTTAGAAAAATAACATTCTAATCTTAAAATGATCTTATTAGTAAATTTAGCTTTACAAATTGAGTTTCATTTATATTAAAACTGGCCTATATTTTCTTATAATTAATATTTTAAAAAGTGGATACTCATTATCATTCTCTTTAATTCAATGGTATGTTTTAGATGTCATATCTAAATATTTACATTTTTTTAAATATATCATTGTTTTATTTTTGATTGGTATTGCCTCTAGAGAAAGATATTGAACATATTGACATACATAAAGGTAATAATAAATTGACATAATTGGGTCTTAAATTATGGAACCTTTAAAAAATTATTTCCTCAAAATTTTACTCATAAGATTAAAGGAATTTCTATAGGTAACTCATAATTAACCATGCACTACTAGATGATCAAGGGTTTATTTATTATATGGAGTTATATTTATATATAAAAATAATTATTATAAGACCATTATAAAGGGAGATAACCCATTCCTAATTTCACATATATTTTTACTATATAATGAAGAGCTAGGTATATACCAAATCACTTCCCAAAAACCGTAAAAATTCTTTATTAATAATCATACCACATTCTATTTTAGTTGTTTAACTCAACATCCCATAGTACAGGAAAACATTCATGACATAAGAAAACATAAAATATAAAGTGAAAACTCACTACCTGCTACATTATTAGTAGTTTCATAATATTTTACTTGTTCACATGGTTATTGGTGAATATTTCCCAAATTATCTATTTTATTATGATATTTAGTCGCATAGTTCCCAACTCCCATGCAATCAAAGTAGTATAATTTTGTTGAATCTCACTTTCCCTTAAATCTGTGAGTCTATTCAACTTCATCTTTAAACTTATAGCATTTATCTATCCCTTTAAGGAAATGTTCCTAATAATTATTTCCATAACTATTAAGATAAACTATAAAAAATCTACATAGATAATAATACCCAGTGCTCATTTATAAAATGATCCAAATATAATGAAATATACTCCTCCTAGAGAAAATAATTTTTTTCTTGATCTGAAATAAATCCATTGTAATTATTTAAACCATGGAACTAAAACTATTATGTTTCCCTATATAATTTTTATTTTCATTGACCTCAACTCTATTATGATACACTAGAACATCATATTAAATATATTCTGTCCAAAAATTGATGGGGACATCGAATAGGTTCTAGATCTATAAAAGAAAAAATTTCAACACCCCTAAACATGCGACAAAATAACATGTTAAAGGTAATAATTTATTTCATTAATTAATTTTATCATATTTCCCATTTTAAAACCAAATTTAAATATAGTGGTAAAACATACTTATGTGTGATTATTACTTATGTCCCTACTATGTAATCATCATATATTCACTTAGAATGTTTAGAAAACATAAATTTACTTGAATCATATTACAGGTGGTCATAAAAAAAAATTCCTAGAAAATATCCCTATTTTATAAAATTTATTATTCATATTTGAAACTATTTCTTAATAAAATCATGCATCCTCATATGTTCTTAACTTAAAACTCTATCCAATATCTCAACCATTATCTTTCTATACTACTCTTTCATTACACCTTTTGTAAGATCTCAGATTTCGTTGTAAGGTATGTTTTTCTAAATATTCAGTTTTAGTATCCCTTTGTGGTTAATTAAATGTTTTCTAAAATCCTTCAGAATGATTGATGGGTATTCTGAGGTTTTGGGATGTGAAAGTGGAAGAAAAGGGGGTTTTGGGCATGCTTCACGGTTTGTGGATGATTATTTAAAATCTTGCGGAATTCGCAGGAAACCATTCAAAAGTGGATATTTTAGATAGTAGCATCTACATGGTTTGAACACGGTTTGGAAAACCATGTGAGTAAACCATGAGAGTGGAATACTTTGGGATAGAATCATCTTCACAGTTTGCACATGGTTTGAATAATCGGGCAGGTAAACTGTGCGGCCCAGAAAATTTTAAAAAAATAACAAAAAATCCATTATGGGATTTTTATACCCAACTCGGGATTTCCCTCATTCCTCCTCACTTTAACCCTGGTAGCAAGACAAGCTCCAAATATTTTCCAATAGGTTTTTCTCTTTTCATTCTAGGTAGTTTGGAGGGCCGTCAATTGATAATTTAAGATCCGGGTAAGCCTAATCCCCACCATGCTTCTTTCTCTTGTTTAGGGCTGGTATATTTTTATTCTCTCCTTCCAAATCACTCTACCCATTCTTTTTTGGTGTGTTTTAGGATGATGATTCAAGGGTCTATTGAATCAGGATATAAGGCCTCGGTAGAGAGAGGGTCTTCACTAACGGATTCAAGTTATTTGGTCTATAAGTCATATCTCGTGGTTTTTTTTTTGTAGATTTGTGCATTTATGATTTTTATTATTTCTCTCTTTTGAAGTGTTCTTGGTGAATTTCACATGATGTGATGTATTGGGTGTCAAAATGGTAAATTTAACCCCTCTTTATCTCCATGGGATGCATGGAGGATGGCCAAATTAGATTAGGTCCACCCATGGAGTGTGTCGATATTCCCCAGACATAGAGTTATCTAAGTTAGTGTAGGTCGTTGTGCAAGAAAAAAGAGCCCATGATGAATATTTTAATATACTTGAAGGATGTTTAATTGGTGTTTATTAATACACTTAGTTTGGGTAATGTCTTATGAGGTTGTCTCATTGTCAAGAAAAAGGGTTAAATGGATTAATGGGAAAATTATAGGGGACTAGATTTATACATGAAAATTCAAAGTGAGATAGGCCTGGGAAATGGGAATTGAGAAAAAAGGGTTAAGTAATATAAATGATGATTGTGTTAATGGATTAAGGATAAATGTTAAATTAACTTTTATTGAAATTGTTTTGGTTTGGTAAATGATATTGGTTATTATTTTTTGATATATTTAAATGTGGTGATTGATAAATAAGCATGTGCACATGGCTTGGAATAGTGAGGTATTGACTGGTGCAATTCTACCCAAAAACCTTGAGACAGAAGAAGGCTGTAGATTTTATGAGGTAAAATCATGGGAAAATGTTGGTGATGGAATATTCAAGTAGTTTCACCGATTTGAGATACTTCATTCCAAAATTAATGGAAGATGAGGCAGTTGTGGAGAAGCACTTCTAGGATGGTTTGAGAGAAGAGATCAAATCATAGGTGAATAAATTTTGTCTGAAAAGGTTTTCTAAAGTGGTGGATCAATCCCTTATCTCAGAGGGGAACCTTAAGGGAGCTTCAGGTAGTGAACTTGTGGTGTCATCTTGGAGAGAAAGTGGTGTGGCTTTTGATAGTTGTAAGTGAAACATTGGGACCTTTCAGTATGGTGGAAGTGAATAGATCATTCCGAAGGGGGGGGGGATGGCTTCTTAGGGTGGTGAAAGTGTCTTCTGCTATCAGTGTGGAAGGTTGGGGAAAAAGTGTGACAAGTGTCACCACCCACCAGTTGAGTGTTGATCGTGCGGTAGGATCGACCACATGTAGAGGTTCTGCAGTAACTCGTGACATTCAGGGAATGAATGAGGTCATAAGCAGATGTTGAGTGTAGGTAGGAGTCGGTTACCCTATATTATGCAGGTATATAGAGATCCATGGGCCGTACTAGTAGGGGCGGTGGATATGGAACTCCGGGGTGACACCACCCTTACCAATAGAGTAGTACAGTGCAGGGCACTCTGGCTGGATCCTGTGGAAAAGGGGAAGGTCATCTATATGTAGTTCAGGCCACACCTGAGGGTGGTGAGGCAGGACCGTCTACTTTTTGAGGTATGATTCGTGTAACTTCCACGCATTCTAGTGCTTTATTTAATACTAGTGCTACACATTACATTATATCTACTTAGTTATTAGTTTTTGTTGGGCCTAACCATGGAAAAACATGAGGGGTAATTTCTCTTGATACTCCACTTGGGGTATAAATGGGGGACACCAGGTAGTGTAAGGGTTGTGCTGAGGAGGTTGGTGGACATCATTTTCGGTGAGATCTGTCTGTTCTAGAGGTTTCAAGTTTTAACCTAATCTTGGGAATGGATAGGCTGGGGCTATATCAATCCCATATAGACTGTTATCGATGTTGAGTAATGTTCACATCACTTTATGGGGGAAATTATGTCCTTCAGGGTGAGTGGGATACTCGAGCGGGCCATATAGGGCCGCTATGCCAACAGTTGGAGGAAATCATAGCCCAAGTGTCATGCCATGTGTTAGATGATGGGGAGAAAGGATAGCCAGTCTTACCTTATGTTGTGGACCAGTTTTAGGATGTCTTTACTGAGGACTTCTTGGGGTTACCACCAGAGAGAGACGTTGAGTTCTTGATAAAATTGTTTCCATGAGCAGAACCAATTTCCATTCCACCTTATCGAATGGCACCAGTAGAGCTCCAAGAACTGAAGATTCAGTTAGAGAAATTGGAGAGTAAAGGGTTTATACATCCTAGTACATCTCCTAGGGCATCTCTTGGGATATTTTATAAGAAGGCTGATGGGTCACTTGAGGCTATGTGTTTATTATAGGATGTTGAACCAGATTCCAGTTAAAAATTAATATCCTCTTCCTAGAATCGATGACCTATTTGATCAGATCTGAGGTTCCTCAGTTTTTTCTAAGATCAATTTGAGATCGAGATACCATCATTAGAGAGTGAGAACTTCTGATATACCTCGGACAGCCTTCCGAAGTAGGTATGGTTTGTATGAATTTCTGGTGATTCCGTTTGTATTAACCAACACACCAGTAGTGTTCATGGCCTTGATGAACCATACATTCCACCCGTATCTGGATCAGTTTGTAGTTGTCTTCGTTGAAGACATCTTGGTATAATCCAGAACTCCTTGCAATTATACCAAACATCTTGATATAATCTTTAGATCACTAATAGAGTCTGGGATTTATTCCATGCAAAAAAATGTCAGTTTTGGATTTATGAGGTGCACTTTATGGGACACAACATTTCTGAGTCAGCTGCGTCGGTGGATCTAGAAAAGGTGATGGTTGTGGTGTCTTGGGTGTAGCCCAGGAAAGCCACTGATATTTAGAGTTTTCTTGGTTTGTATGGTTATTACCAGTAGTTTATTTGATACTTCTCTCATTTGGAATCACTTCTCACATTCCTAACCGAGAAGTGGTTAAATTTGATTGGTCAGCGGCTTGTGAGAATTCTTTTCAAGATCTGAAAAAGAGGTTGACTACAACATCGATTTTGATCTTACCTGAACCAGGTAAGAGGTACACCTGGTGTTGCGATGTGTTTGGTGTGGGAATTGGGGTAGTGTTGATGCAGGATGATCGGGTTGTAGCATATGGGATGAGAAAGTTAAAGTCACATGAAATGAATTACCCTACTCATGATCTGAAGCTAGATGTTGTGATTCATGCCTTAAAATGTAGGTGACATTACTTTTTGGGGGAGCCCTTTACAGTGTTTCCCGACAATAAAATTATCAAATACATTTTATCTCAGTGGGATTTGAGTCTTTGATAGTGATGATGGGTTGATTAGCTGAAGGATTTTGATTTTGAGTTGGTGTACACACCAAGGAAATGAAATACTTTCACTGATGATCTGAGCTAGAAGACTCCAAATCAAGTGGTTCAGGAATACAGTTCAGAGTGGGAGATGATCGAATTTTTTGTTGAGATGCATTTGGAGGTATAGGATGGGCATGGGTAGATGACCCTTGTATCTATATCAATTGAATTTTCACTTATGAGTCGAGTTAAAGAGATTCAGTTGGTGGATCCCGAGTGTTTGGCTATAAAAGAAAGTCTTAATGGTGGGGAGTCACGTTCTAGTTGGACATTCGGTACTGATGAAGTTGCTTATGTTCATGGTCGTGTTGTGGTATCGATAGATGTATGAGATGACTTGATGCACGAGTTCTACAAGTCAAAGTGGGCAGTGCATCTGGGATTGACTAATATGTACTGTGATCTTTTTAGGAAGTTTTGGTGGATGGAATGAAGAATGATGTTTTGAGTTTTTTGGCATGATGCCTTACTTTTCAGCAGGTGAAGGATGAACATCTACACCCAGGTGGTAGTTTCAATCACTGCCTATTCTAGAGTGGAAGTTGAATGACATCACGATTGAATTCATAGTGGGTATTTCAAGGAAGCCTCAGAAGAATGATGCAATTTGGGTGGGGGTAGATCGGATGACCAAATTGGCCCATTTCAATCCAATCTAAGAGACCTATATAGTTGACCAGTTGGTGTAATTGTATGTTCGAGAAGTAGTACGATTTCATGGTGTGCTGAGAACCATATTTTAGAATCAGGATCCATGTTTTTCCACATGATTTTGGAAGGGACTATAGATGGAACATGGTACCCATGTTTTGTTTCAGTACGTATTACCACCCATAGACTGATAGGTAGTCAGAGCATTCAAGTCGTGTATTATAAGACAAGTTCAGAGCATGTGTTCTAGATTACAGTGGTTCAAGGGAGAAACAATTGTCTCCTTTTGAGTATGCTTACAAAAAAAGTTTTCATGATACAGTTTAGATGGCACCTTGTGAGGCACATTATTGGAGACCGTGTAGATCTCTATTGTGTTGGTTAGAGGTCGGAGTGTCGGAGCTATTAGGACTGAGTGCTATGCAGGAGACTTCGGAAAAGGTTCGTTTGATTCAAAAGTTTATGGAAATGGATCATAGTAGGAAGCATTCATATATAGATCAGAGTCGTAGACCTTTTGAGTTCATGGTGGGTGATAGTGTGTTTATTCGGGTGTCTCCAAGGTTGGGTCACTGTCCAATTCAGATGCAGACCAAGATGGAACCTAGATATGTGGGGCCGTTTGAGATCGTGGAGAGGATCAGGACAGTGGCGTACCGATTAGAGATTCAACAATGGTATATTGGGATACATGATGTTTTCTATGCTTCACAACTCCAACAATACCACCTTGACCCATATCTTATGATAAATTCTAATGATGTCGAGTTTTTGGTTGACGCGTCCTTTTAGGAGCACCCAGTTCATATTATGGATCATAGTGAAAAAGTTTTGTGGGGAATGGTTGTGCCCTTAGTTTGTGTTATATGGAAACATGGAAATGTTAAGGAAGTGACATGGGAGTGGGAATCGGATATATGAGTCCAATAGCCTAAACTTTTTGTTTTGAAACCCCGATGAAGCTCAAGAAGAGCAGCCCGATGATGATCCGTTATGAGGTGGGGAGGTTGTAAGATCCCATATTTCTCTATAAGGTATGTTTTGATCACTTTTCAGTTTTATTACCCATTTTTAGTTAATTAATTGTTTTTAAAGTCTTTAATAAGAATCGGGGTGTTCTGAGGTTTCAGGACATGAAAGATAAAGAAAAAGGGGGCTATGGGCATGCAACACAGTTTGCACACAGTTAATTCAAACCATGAGGAATTCCTTATAAACCGTGCGAAAGAGGATTTTTCGGATTGTAGCCTCTGCACAGTTTGTTCATAGTTTGGAAAACAATGTATGTAAACCATGTGAGGTGGCTACTTTGGGACAGAATCATCCACATGGTTTTGCGCATGGTTTGAAAAACCATGTAGGTAAACCGTTATGGCCTAGAAACGTTTAAAGAAATTAAAAAAATTCCATTATGGGATTTTTATACCTAACTCAGGATTTCCCATCATTCCTCCTCCTTTGAAACTTGGTGGCGATCCAAGCTCCCATGATGTTCCAAGAGGGGATTCTCCTTCCATTATAGGGTGTTTGGAGATACTTCAGTTGCAGATTGAAGATCGGGGTAAGGCCAACCCCCTCCATGCTTCTTTTCCTTGCTTAGGGCTAGTATCATTTTCTTATCTCCATATGAAGGAATCAAAACCATCCTTTTCAGTGAGGTTTAGGTTGAGGCATTATTGGTTGATTGAATCCGGATCTAAATCTTCAGTGGAGAGTGTGTTCGCCAATGGATTCAAGGTAGGTGGTCTCCAAATTATATCCCTTCATTTTTGTGTAGATTTGTGCATGAAGGGTTTTTATTCTTTCCCTCCTTTGAAGAGTTCCTTGTGCCTTTCACATAATGTGATGTATTGGGTGTTTAAATGGTTAATTTAACCCCTCTTGATCCACATAGGATGCATGGAGGATGGCCAAATGGGATTATGTTCACCCATGGGGTGTGCCGATATTCCTCGGACATAGAGTTAGCTAAGTGTAGGCCATTGTGTGAGAACAAAGATCCCATGATGAATATGTTAATATACTAGAAGGATGTATAATTAGTGTTTAGTAATACACTTAGGTTGGGTAATGGCCTAAGAGGTTGTCTCATTGGCATGAAAAGGGTTGAAGGGATTAGTGGGAAAAATCTAGGGGACTAACTTTATACTTGAAAATGCTTAATGTGATAGGAATGGGAAATGGGAATGGGGATAAAAGGGTTAAGTAATATAAATGATGAATGTGTTAATGGATTTAGGCCAAATGTTAAATTCCCATTTATTGACATTGTTGTAGTGTGGTAAATGATAATGGTTATATTATTGTGATGTGGTTAAATGTGGTTAATGATAAATAAACATGTGCACATGGCTTTATAGATTAGGGTATTAACTTGAGGTTCTACACCCATGGGTTGAGTTGGACCTAGGTTCTAGATCCTACCCGAAATGCACGGCTTAGGGAAGGGGAAAGAGTTATATTCCCCTAATGGTAGGATTCCCCTCAGAAAGAGGCTTTGAGGTGAGGATATTAAGAATTGTGTGATATAGTTCCTAGAGGGATATGATTTTTTTAATTCACACATGTTGTGAATGTTGATCATTCCTAATCCATTAAACACATGATAAAAGGTGAAATGAAAAAAGGAATGTCTTGGAAATGAACTTGGGGTATTTGATGTTTTTACTTAAGGGAACCTAAATAAAGTTGGATTTTGAACTATTTATCTTATCTTTCCTTTATTTAACATTTCAATGCACTATATAAAATGCTAGATATTTTGTAGACATCATTGGTGGTGGCCTACTGAGTTATACTCACACCCTGATTGGGCCATCATTGGGTACCGGATCAAATTTCATACTTGCAGGTTAAGACAAGGGAAAGGTCCCTATACTAGGGAGTTAATTTGGGATTGGAACATGGTTGGGTGAGGTTCTGGACTTGGAGTCTAAACCATTCTGGGGATTTTACTATTTTCTATATTTTGGGTTTTTTTACTTGACATTGTAGCATGGCAAGGCATGTTTATTATTGTTTATGATTGTACCATGTTTTGGGATTCAGTTATCTATGCATGTTTTGGATTGTTCTCTTTTGTTTCCACTATTTCAATTATTATCTTTTCTATATTACTCTGGTATTGAGGGTATAGTCTCCCCATGGGACCTATTGGGCCCTCGCTGCTGGCCGGAAACCGTTCACGTATGAGGAGACGTGCTTGAGGTTATGTAGAGACCCAACTCAGTGCACCATATTAGTGCCTCCCAAGTCATGGATGTTACACCTTCACTCGAAAATTACCCCTATTGGTTAATAATTGACGAAATAGTGATAATGATTCTTTAATCTCACCACAAATATTGTCATGAACTTGGTCAGGATGCCATCTGACCTAACACCGGACTCAGCTTTAGATATGTCCCGATAGGTGTTTCGGATACTCCTGGGTTGGAAACTAGTGTTAGTAATCGAATACAATCTAAATGGGAATGATTTTGGTCCAATAAAAACTATGAAAAAATATATATCACACAATAAAACCACTGATAACTAAAAAAAAATAATACTGAACTAGATCTAATACAACAACAACAGAATGAAACATTAGCTACAAAATAACCAAACCCAAACAAATAACAACATGATCTACATGTTACCCCTTGGTCACCACCAACCACTAGACCAACCTACTCCAAAAGTAATACTGAAACCTTAAAAAATATCTCAGGTCTGCCAATGCTAAGTCTCATAGGTAGGGTGTGAGAATAACATCCCATTAGGTTAGCACTACTGATTCCATACTTGTTTTCCCAAAACATTCACCAAACACTATTTTTCAATACATTTATAAAGTAGTGTTTTATTATTTTAAATAACCAACACAGATTTACACTTTAAAAACAAAACACATCACCTTCCGCTTTCCAAAATAGTATTTCCATTTTAGAACATATTTTAAAAATACAAAAGCAAATGGAGGAACCAAACCAAGTGATTGAAAACATTGTTATAAAAATAAAGTAATCATTTCAAGTAGATATAAACAAGGCAAGAGTTAGAAGATTAGATAATAAATGTAGCAAAGTTAAACAAAACATACAGATAAGAATCATGGGTATTTCCAAAAAATCTCTACAATAAATCCCAAAATTTACTCAGATCAAACTCACCTGATGGTGTATAGTGCATCTCTATAGTAAATAACCAAACCATATTCTCTAAACTAGACTTACTAGGGGAACATACCACTTGGCCTCTCAAAATATTCAGGGGGTACCAACCCTTCCAATCAGGGTAAGTAAGAAATCACAATTTGACCTTCTAGATGACATTTTGGAATCCAATGATAACAGTACATGGAGAATGGGGTGGTCCTCAGATGGGTGGCATAAAGTAATAGCCCACAGATGCAATAATTCTTTACTAGGCCAAACTTCGACACCCCCTATGTCATGACCCTGTCCTTAGAGGGACTACTATGGAGGTTCCCATCACATCTCAAGTAATACACATGTTCCAACCAGTCCAACACATAATGTCACTTTAAAAATAACTTTCTAAACACTTAAATATAACAATTGAGATGTAGCATTTATAAAACAAAATTTATTTACAAAACTAATTCCAATACTAAGGTGAAAACACACCACATGCCTGAAAGGTTTCAAACGGTCCATTGAGTCATTTAGAAACCAAATCACACTTCAAGGATCCAAATAGAAATTTATTTGGGAAACATATTTGAAATAACATTTGAATCCATTTGGAACCAAAGAACTATTTAGAAAACATTGGGGCTATATAAGAATCATTCCAAAGGATAAGGGTTAAGGAATAGGCGGAGGGAAAGTTTTCTTTGAAATATAGGGATAAAAGATAGAAATAATTTTTAAACACTATTATCATTTTTTTCATTTCCATGTGTGTACTATATACACACATGGACAGTCCCACATCCAATGGAAAACCAGTTTAATTAAAAAATCCCCAAAGGTTTTTTCATAGAAACACTAATGACACAAGAACCTATCCCAATAACCCATACCTAAGTAAAAAACCCCAAAAATTGAACTAAAATACCTTTATAAGCCTCAATTAACAATAAAATAAGATTACAAAAACAACACCAAGTATAATCATAATTCAAGGAACCAAATATCATTTTATAAAACCAATTGACAATCTATAAAACATGTTGTATACATAACCATCAGGGAATAAATAAGGAAATCCATTGAGACCCCATTTTTCGAAAAATTTACAACATGATAACCCCATTATAAATCAATAAATCACAGCATAAGAATGATTAACACACTATTTAAATAATAAAATAAATATCAATAAAAATGGCATGTTTCGAAAGGGAATATAATGCAAACACCTATCTCAACAGAGTGTGGATGCAACAAAACTCAAAGAGAAGGAAGAAATAATTTTTAGATACAATCCATACACCATAACATTCAAGAAACACAAGCCACCCATCAACCCTAGCCTCTAAGGTAAGTAAAATAGAGTACCAAGGCAAAGAAAACCAAGGAACCAAGTGGAATGTAGAAGAACATGAAAAAGATTGTCCAAAAAACAAGAGGAACTCACCTTAAAATCTCTAAGATATATCCATGGATGGAGAAGAACAATAGGAGGGGAGATTCAGAAGTCCTCTCATGCACCTAGGTAGAGAAGGGGAGAGGGGAACCTGAAATGGGTTAAATGAGGGGAGGGTAGAATAGAAATTTTAAGATATTAAAACACCTAGGAAACATACACGGTTTGGCCACATATATTTCTAATCAATGCACCGAAAGTGTGAACCCTTTTGTATAAGGAGGAAACACACATGAGTTGGCCACATGATTTGTGAAACTATGCACTAACCATTCAATATAGTTTTGTCAAAAATTATATAACCCCTTGAATGCTTATCACACAGTTTCTCCTAACTATTTTCAAGTTGTTCACCTAGTACCTGACACCAAAGGAAGGCCACATGGTTTTTCCAAGACCCTACATGGTTTGTTCAAAACATGATAAAATCGGGCCAATAAAACCCTGAAAGATGAAAAGGGTCTTAAAACACCCTGAGCCTTAACCATCCGCATAGTTTACCCTAAAACTATAAATAGTGCTAAAAACCTCCCAAAACAACCAAAAATCAAAACCTTTCACTAGGAATTCAACCCAAACCTCAACCAAATGAACTAACATCCTAAAAATTAAGACATTAGAATATAAATCAAGGTAATAGGGTGACAATTTTCTCCACCAAAAAAAAAGTATGCCCCTATAAAGTCATCCCACCAAATTAGAACCCAAACTTGAGGTAGAAACTTTTATAAGAGGAAAAAAACCAAAATCCTTGGTACAATCATTCACTATAAAAGTCACACCTTAATATCTATAAGGGAAACCAAATCTTGTATAACCATAGAAAATGAAAATGAAATGATCTCCCACCAGAAGAAACCAACTAACACCACATCATCCATAAGGGAAACCCAACACAAAGAAACCTAGGAGATCCCCACATAGATCAATCCCCACAACATTGGGCCTTGATGAAATAAAATCTAAACCATATATTAATCTAAACCATAATTCATTATTTTAACAAAACACGAACGTCTCCAAAGAAATCACAACCAAAAACCACAACCAACCCGTTAAAGTACTAGGCACACTAGAATTACAAGACCACAAAGATTTTTACAACAAATAAGAACTTATAATAATAGAGAAAAATAAAACTAGGAAACTTTATCCATTTACATTTCAACACTAAAGTCAAAAGAGGTGAAAATTAACTGACACCGACTGATCAATTCCTAACTATGTAAAGAGATTCACTCCCTGGCCTACGGATGGAGCCCTGATATCTTGAAGCATCTGCAACACCACAACCAAGAACTGACAACCTCGGCCTCATACTTCCTATTCAAAAATTTCACTTGAATAACTTCTCTAGATAACCCAACAGTCACATTAATGAAAAGTCTTAATAGGATTTTGGCATGATGTATTCGAATGCTTAAACTGTCCACACTAGAAACACACAAGAAAATAGTCTGATGAATGAGATACTTGAACTAACAAAGGAGAATCCTCAGGAACAGGTTCTTCTGGAAAACGCATCTCATAATATGGGGAACCTTCATGAGTTTCAAGGGTCAATGGATAACCAACTCCTATATAATGTACTCTAGGAACCAAATATGTGAGAAACACATCATCCACCATATTTCTGAGTAGAAATTTCATGGAATAGATAAATCTCTCCTTAATCTGTTTTTTAATACCCCAAACAAATATATGAGCTTTCAGCTAATCCTATAGATTTATCATAGGAGAAAAATATATTGGCTTTTCAAATTGATAAATATTGGACTTTACTGTCTATCAGCAATATTGAATGCCCAATAGCTCTTCCACTTTATTTTCCTTTATCTCCTCAAGTATAAACCATTGGATGAAAGTGGTCTTAAACACTTCTGAAGACATCCCAACTTCCAATAAAGATGGCATGATTGCCTTTCACTGATCCAAACTCAGACTTTCAAATGAGCCCCAAATAGCTTTAACCCTTATAGCTTCGCGAGTTCCCAACAATCAGAAGACACCTTCAACATCCCCAAGTCAATTTGCATCCTCTAACAGATGTCGATCACCATGTAAAATAGGAAAAAAACATAAAATATATAGACTCCACAAATATAATGGTAGTCTAGATGTGGCCAACAATATGATGAGAGACATAGGAAACCTTTGGCACTCTTTTGAGGGCATACACTATTTAACACACAAAAATAATACTGAAGCCAACATAAAACCTAAAACTCAAAAAAATCCACACCAAAATATCTACTCATAAAACAAACATCACAAAACAAACCAAAAAACTCTTTCATAAATAACCATTTCAATTCCTATTACAAAACCACCTTCTTCCAAGGACACTTTTCTAAAATACAAAAACCAACATTTCGTATCAAACATGAAAAAAAACACTTCCAAAACAAAACCAATGTCATCGAATAATTTTCCTTTAAAAAAATTTTCTCAAAAAAATTACATTTAAAAATACACTTGCACAAAATAAAACTGATCCAAAACACCACTCACACCAAAGCTATAGGAATAGGGAACTACAATCCATGAATATCTTAGTCACATGGCCTATTAGTCTATGCCCCAAGAAATCACCATCCACTAAGTGTGCCTTGAACCATGAACTTCATCTCCACATGGGGCACTACTCAATGTAATCCCACCGCATAACACCATTTCACCTCAATTGTCATCTCCTATCCATAAACTCAAAGACGAAAACAAAAGAATAAAATCCATGACTAACCATGGTAACTCAAGGCTCAGGATGAGTAAGAGTTCATAACATTCTTCCTACGCCTACCTATCGAGTCCCGATATTTCTATCTCCAATCTACCTGACACCCCAAATTATAAAGGGATGCCTTGATGCCATCTTTTCATGAACCATGTCCGTATTCTGTCCAAACTGACATCCGACCGAGCCCGAGAGGCATTCCCAATCCTCTTGGGCTAGAAACTAGCGTTGATTATAAATGTAAATCTAAACAGGAATGATTTATTCCAAATAAAAACCAAGATCAAATAATAAAAATAGAGCACACAGAATAAAAAAATGATAACTAAACAACAAATAATACATAAATAGATCCAATAAAATAACAAATAAATAAAACAAAAACTAGAAAATAAAACAAAAACAAAACTAGTAATGGCATAATCATTATATGACCCCTTGGTCGCCACCATTCACAAGACCTAGCAACTCTAAAGGAAAACCCAGACCAGAAACCTATAATAGCAAAATACCATGGGCATACCAAGTCTATGTGGCATAAGTTTGGTGTGAGCATGACAAACTAAAAGGTAGGCACCATAGAGTACATACATTTCATTTACTGAAATAGTCTATAAACACTAGTTTTAAATACTTATAGAAATTATGGGTTTATTATTTTAAATAAGAAACATATAGTTCCCCTTTTTTAAAACAATGCACACCACCTTCCTCTTTCAAAAATAATTTTCCCATTTTAGAACCCAGTTTATAAATCCAAAATAATAAGAAGGAACCAAACCAAGTGATAAAAATCTATGTCATAAAAATAAGGGAAATAGTGAAAGTAGATATAAACAAGGAAAGAACTAGAAAAAAGATACTAATTTTAGAAAAGTAAAATAGATCTTATATATAATAATACTAAGAATTTACTAAACATACCTAGAATATATCCCTATATGTACTCAGATCAGACTCTCCTTTCAGTATATGGTGCAGCACCATAGTTAATAACCAACTTTGATGTTCTACACTAGCCTCACTAGTGAAACATCCCACTTGTCCTCTCAACAAATCCAGGGGTACTAATCTGTCTAATTAGGGTCAGTAGGAAACCATAACTCGACCCTCTAGATGACCCCTATGAAACCCATGATAATAGTACATGGATAATGGAGAGATCCTAACACACATGGTATAAACCAATAAAACACAGATTCCATTTTGATTTCCTAGCACAAACTATGACAACGCATATGCAATTAACCTCTCCTCAGAGGGACTATCATAGAAGTGACTATCACATATTAAGTCTTACACAAGTTCCAGTCAGGCCTACAAATCATGTTAATTTGAAAATAACATTATAACCACTTCATCATACTAATTGGGCCTCAGAATTTATAAATAAAAATTTCTATCCAAAACATTTCCAAAACTAAGTTAAAAATACACTACATACTTGAATGGTGATGACATTCCTTTAATCTATTTAGAAACAAAATCATACAGAAAGGTTCTAAATGGTACTTTATTTATGAAACACATTTGATACCATAGTTGAATCCATTATGAAGAAAATAACCATTTAGAAAACACTATAGTTTTATAATAATAATTCTGAATGAGAAGGGTTTAGGAACAGGTTGAGGGAATGTATCCTTTAAAATTATAGGTATTAGAGTGAACATCATTTTAAATATCTATTAAAATTTGTGTGTCTCTCTATGTGTGCACTCATTACACACATGTATAGGCCCACATCAAAGGGAATACCGGTTGAAATTACAAAGCACCAATGGTTTTTTTCTAAGAAACAAAAAATGGAACAATAACTTATAGCAAGAATCCATACATAAGCACCAAACCCCAAAAATGCACCAAAATACACTAATAATCATTAATTCACAAGAAAATAAAATTTCCAAAATGTAACCAAGGACAATCATAATCCAAGACACCCAATTTCAGTTTATAGAACCAATTTACATTTCATCAAACAATTTTTATATATTTATATATGAATAATTTATTAAATTTTTTAAAATCCATTTTCACCAAATTATAAACATTAGAACACCACAATAAATCAAGAAAACAAAAAAAATATTTATTAACACACATTATAAATAATAAAGTAAATATAAATGATCATGAAATGTTTTGTAAATTAAAATAATGTAAACACCCACCTTAAAAGAGTGTGGATGCAAAGAAACTCCAAGAGAAGGAATAACTAAGCTCAATATACAATTTGACCCCCCAAATATTCAAGAAAAAAAGGACACAAATAAACCCTAGCCTATAGGGTTCTTCCAAGATAGTACCAAGCCAAACTAAACCAAGGAACCAAGTTGAAACGATAATAATCAGAGAAAATTTGACAAAAAACATGAGTAAACCACCATATATGCTTTAAGAGACATCCATATAGGAAGGAGAAAAGGGGATGGAAACTTGGGAAGCTATATCTTGAACCTTGGTCAAGAAAGGGGAGGGTAAATGTTGTTAAAGGATAAGAGGGTAGAATAGTAATTTCAATATTTTAAAACACTTTGGCTACTCTCACGGTTTAGCGACATAGTTTTCCAAATAGTGTGCCGACCATGGACACCCTTATAAAGAAAGACACTCAAATAATCATGCTGAGAAACTTTAAAAATCATGTTCCAACCATAAACTATGTTTTTGTTAAAAATTATAGAACCTCACTCATGCTCAACACATGGTTTCTCCTAACCATGTGAAATTAATGATCCTTGTCCCTGACACCAAAGTAAGGTCGTACAATTTCTACTTAACCACAAATGGTTTGTAAAAGTATCCTCTAGTTGTGATAGGAAAACCATATAAGAAGAAAATGAACTGAAAACACCCATATCCTTAATCAGCTACATGATTTACCCTTAAACCATGCACACAAACTATTCATAGGGACAAAAAGCACCAAAAATATCCAAACCTCAAAACATTTCACTGGGAAATTGACCCGAACCTCAACCAAATGAACCAAAATTAAGAAAAAGATAAAATAAAATAGAAATCAATGTTTGGGTGTGAAAAAATAGGTCATGTTATAGTGACTACTAGTAAGGGTATATTAGAAACACAGGTTGGAATTATTAGCCTCTATATGTTTAATGAGTAAGAGATAAGAATGATAAACCCCCAACCAACACCATGTATTAATAAGAAGAAATAAAAATTATAATGAATGACACTTTAATACATAAATATTTAATCATTTTAGATTAGTATTCATTACAGTACAGAAATACATGAATGGGGATTATAAAGGCTTGGTGTCTTTAGATACTAGATACAAAATCTTCTTATTTCATGAATGATCTTCAATATCTTCAATTAAGATCTTCCCATATTTTAATATTCTTAGAAATTCTATATTTTAAATATTTATTCATAACGTAGGGGAAGGAAACCAGAGAAAGGTTGATCATAGATGTTCTTTATGGGTTAAAAAGTTATATATCAACATAATATGATTATAATGACATGAGAACATGTGGTTAACATTTGGAAAGAAATACCATGCATATCAAAGACCATAATCATGCATCATGGAGTAAATCATAGTAGTTAATAATATATGAATCATAACAAAATCATAGTTAATTATCTATTAGTGAATAACATTGGAATGGTACATGGTATTATGGAATAAACATAATCATAGAAAATCATTTCCTTTTTAGTCAATGTTGCTTCCAAGAATATCATAGTTTATTGGGTTTACTCCCCAAACATTCATATTAGTAAAGGTTCACCCCCAAGTCTATCATATTTTAGAAATTCACATGATGAAATAGTTTCAAACCCCATTAAAGTCCTTTTTATATCATTAGATATAAATTATTACCAAATTAATTGTATAGTTATATAATTTGCATCCCACCTATCATGGTTTAAAACATAACCACCCATCATTGGATATAACATAACAACCATCCATGATTATATTATAACCACCACACAAGGTAATAATATAACCACCATCGTTGGTTATAATTCAACCACTATCCATGGATTATAACAAAACCTCCCATAAAAAATGAAAATCATACATATGTGTTCCACAAGATCATAAATTAATCATCGCATCATCAAATCATAATTTGTGCAAGAGAAACAGGTTTTATGAACATTACAACATCAGAATCAATAACCATCCAAAGAAATAATAAAAATGGTAGAATTGGATCATATACCCAGTAAAACATATGAAACATTTAAGGTTTTTTTTCATTTATTAACATCAATTCTATAAAAAACATCATTAACACGTTCTTGAGGAAAAAATCCTTTTTAATTTCTAATCACTTCCCAAAAATATAAATCTTTCCAAAATATTTAAGAAAAAATTTCAGTTTAAATTTCACTTGAATAATTTTAAAATAATATTTAAATTATTGAGTATCCATTATAGTATGAAATATTGTTCATGTCGTACATGATATAACAAATATTTCTTTCACATTTTAGGTAAAAATTTAAAAGCAAATTATTTAAAAAAGAAAAAATAAGATTCACTTTAAAACATTTTCTAGAAGTAAAATTTGATATATAATTACTTTAATAAATAAAGAAAATATTTAAAACATTATTGGTAACACTTTTATATTACATGGACATGCACGAAAAAACATTTTTGACCAAAGAGAGAAATGAAGTTGATTTTCATTAACAACATGTTTTTGATCTATTGAGTAAAAAAAGAGAGGAAAATGAAATAAAAATATGTATTATTAATAAATATGTGGAGGAGAATAAATTTTATGAGTTTATTGAAATATAGATCATAATATTTCATCATCAAAAGAATAATTATAAACAATCTTGATAAATAATGATATTATAACATAAAACCCTTACCACATTGGTAACATTTAAGTCATAAGCCCCATGAAATAAATAAAATTATATGGAAATGTAAATCAACATATATTTCATAATAAAAATAATAAAATAAATACATTATTAGTATATACATGACATAAATAAAGAGTAGTGGATATGGCTTGTGTATCACAAAAGTAAAAGTATGATGAAAATTCCTTACCTCAAGTCTTGAATTTATTCATACATATTCGAACCTACATTATAAAAAATATGGGTTTATTAAAAAATATATTATAGAGCCATAATAATTTTTATATTTCCATATAATATTCACTTTTACCCATTTGTCACCTGTTAATTAAAAACAATTTATTAAAATCATTGTTTTGGGTGGTAACTGAATCGTCTGTCATGTATATTCTAGTTTGATAGTTTTATTTCTTTTAATTTTATTATGGTTCCATAATATAAAAAATATTAATCATTATATAAATATAATATAAATTAGTTATATAAATATTTAGATTCATCCATTATGTTAGAGATAGAAAAATGAATTACACTATATTTGGATACGGTAGATTATTTATGCATGAATGATGTTTTCATTCATCAATAGATGGTATAGAATAAAGGTAAATATTAATTAAACTTTCTATAAATAATATATATATATATATATATATATTCATTTTATCTATCCTTGTTACCATTAATTTCAAAATAGAATTGAAAACATATCACATCGCTTCATTGAGGTGGTAGTCCACACAGGCGCACAAGTGACATTATGATTTTCCAATGGATTGAAATGTAATATGGTATAATTATATTATAATTACAAAAGTATAATTATTTCATAAATATAAAATTCATATGTTAAATAAATTATTATATCCATCCATGAAATGCGGTGATGGAAAACAATTTACATCAATTTTCAAGGTGGTAGTCCTCCGTACACATGATCGACAGTTTTGTTTCCCATTTGATGGAAGAGGAGGTAGATGTATGTTATTACACTAACATAATAACATAAAATTAATTGGTATATATTTATCTTGTTATATAATCATGGTTTATAATGATTTCAATGAATTTTAAGAGGAAATAAAATATAAACTCTTTGTTAGGAACAATAAATCTTTTTTGAACAACCTCCATAAATTTCAACTCAAAGCCTTATTTAAGGGATTTAATAATCAAAATAATGCCACTTACAGTTAGGTAGTGAATTAAGGAGGTTATATGGTTTGGTATTTTCTGAACCAAAAGGATTTGTGAGAGTGAATAGGAGAGTATAGGGCTGCACAATTATAAGTGGGGGAGAGGACACACTTAAAACTTTTTTAAAATAAAAATTTATACACACATTTTACACATGACACACAGATCAAAAATGGATAATTATACAACCTTATATGATATATTTTCAAATAATACCCATTAAATCATAATTGGACCCATTTTAGGTCATTTTAATCCTTATTTTTTTGGTTTTGTCCTCCCAGTAAACACTTTTTAACCTTAACCAGGGTAATAAATGTTTACTCTATTTTACCATTAATTATGACAAAAAATTAATTTAACCATCTTATATAATATTAATTACTATTATGAGAAATATGTAATCCTTTTTCCAATATTAAATTAAAAAAATTGGTTTAATTTAACTCAAAATTAACACCATAGACACGATGAAAAGTGATATTTTAATGAAAAGGTTTCCATAAGTGTAAAACGTTTTTATATCAAAATAAACATGAAATGGATTCCAATGACCTAAATTGGATTAATAATATAAAATTTGAACTAATGATACTTTTTATAAAATTTAAAAATAAAATGGAACATCTAAGTTCTTTAAACTAAAAGGATGCTTTTAAAAAATTAGTACTTTTCACAATTCTTAAAAAAATATTCATTTAAAAAATTATCAAAAAATCATTCTAAGTTAATTTTGACATTTTTATTTCAAAATAAAATTTTATTTTTTAATATTAATTTTCTAAAATTGGAAAAAGAATAATTTCATTATTTTTTCAAAAAAACCAATAAAAATCAATTTTAAAAAAAATGTATTTTCAAAGCATATAAAGACTTTAAAATAAATTAAGTGCTTATCTCTCAGTATATTTTATGAATAAAAAATATTTATAATTAATTATCAAAATTTGGTTATTTAATTTTATACCACCATGTTTAAAGTTAATGTTTTAATGGTCACATTTCAATGATAATATTAAAAGAATATTTTTATTCATTAAAACCCAATTTTTCATCTAATGTAAGCTATTGAAGAAATTAATTTGAAATAAAAAATATTTCTTAAAATATCGAGATGTTACATTATAAATCCCTTAAGATTAATTTGACCCTTGAAATATTGGAAATTATATACAAACAAATGAGTATACTTCTACCTCACCATATCTTTAGGTTCCCCCATAGCTTCTTCAAGATGGCGGTTTCACCACAAAACATTAACCAAATGGGTGGTATTGTTTTTCATAAATTTATATCTTCGAGAGAGGATCTACATAAGTTTTTCTTCAATTTAAACATCTTTATCTAGCGGTATAACATCAAAATTTAGTACATTTGAAGGATCTGATATATACTTCTTGAGGAGAGATACCCAGAACACATCATAGACTTGAGAGAGGTACATTGGATGCACCAAGTGATAATAAATAGTCCCTACTCAATCAAGATTCTCTAAAGGGAAACTATACCTAGGGATAAACTTTTCATTCTTTCGGAATATAATATACTTCTTCTATGAATAATTTCATAGGAAAAACTTCTCACTAACTTCAAACTCAATATTACATCGACGACTGTCAATATAAATTTTTTAACTCTAATATTCATTAATGTGTTGTTGAATGGATATGAATTTATCTTCCATTTCCTCGGCTAGGAAAGGTCCAAATAGATTTATTTCTCTAACATCATTCCAACCCATTGGATTTCTACACTTCTTTCTATAGAGGTCTTGATAAGTATCAATCTAAATTCTTGAGTGAAAGTTATTGTTGAATAAAAAATTGACTAGAGGTAGGTGTTGATCCCAACCACCATTGATATCCATATAAAAATATCTCATCAAATCCTATAGGGTTTTATTGGTTATATCAGGCTAAATATCTTCCTATAGATGATATTCCATACTGAAACTCAACTATGTATTAGGTACATACTGAATACATCTACATAAATTTCAGGTAAGACTCATATCCTGATCAAATATAACATAATGTGCCACTCCATTAAATATTACCACATTCTACATGTATATTCTGGCACACTGATCAATATATAAGTCCATGATGATAGTAAAAAAGTGTTTTAAAATCATATAGTCATCAAATATAACCCATATAAAATTGTTGTCTTTAGATGTTTTGGGGATTCCAATGAAAAAATCCATATTGATATTTTGCAATTTCTTTTCTAGTATGGGTAATGGTTGTAAAATCCCCTTAGATGTTTGTCTCTCATCCTTTACATGTTAACATACCAATAACTGAGATACAAAATTTTCAATATCTCCCTTTATGTTATCCCTCTATAAATACTCTTTCAAATATCAATATATCATTGTATTCCTAAGATGAAAAGATAATAAATAACTTTGTGCTTCCTATAATAGCTCCTTGTTAAAATATGGTATGGATGGAACAAATACAATATTACTGAACCTTATTATTCCATCATAATTAAATTTAAAATCAGGAACATTTCTTACCTTCTTCTACAGATCTATATATTCTCTCTACACCTCTTTGATCTTTACTAGGATATATGGTTGAACAGTCATTGGAGAAAGATTATATTACATCCCTTCCTTTAATATTTATAATTAAAACCTTTGTAAATATATAAATATTGAATCTTTCTTGACCCTCGTGATAGATAAGAAAGTATGATCTATTTAAAACAAAGAATCATCTAACTTGTTAGCTTTCCTAGGGTTCTAATGTAATGATAATTTATAATCTTTAATCAGATCCAACCATCTTATTTGGTGCATAATCAACTATTCCTATTTGAATATATACTTTTAAATTTTATGGTTAGAAAATATATCACACCTTTATCCATAAAGATAATTCCTCCAATTAAATAACAAAAAAAATACCTCTTCCATCTCTAAATCATTATATGTGAATTTTTATGATGAACCTTCAAATGGAATAAGGCATAAGCTATGATAGATTTTTTATATATGAGAACGCAAACAAATACATTATTAAATAAATCACTATATATTAAAAAACCTTATTATCTACAATATAATGTAATAATTGGTTTTCTTATTAATATTCTCTTCTATTCCTTAAAATTTTCATCACGTTCATCTCACCAGTGGATATTATATCCCTTCAAAGTTAACTTGGTGATGGGATTAAAAGTTGTAAAACATTATCCATAAACCATTGATAATATCAATCAAAATCAAGAAAACATCATATATCGATCACAATGGTTGGTATGGTTCAACATTCAATGACTTTAGACTTTGATGGATCCCTAGATATACCCTTTCTTGAGATTATATGACCTAAAAATTAAACATATGGTACCCAAAATTAACACTTGGTAAATTTTTCTTACAAATTCTCCCTTGTCAAGGTCATTAACAGACTTCTCAAGTGATCATCATTATCTTCATTACTCATTGAATATATATGAATATGATTCATGAATACTACCACAAACAATTCGAGGTAATATATAATGCCTATTTTCATTAAACCCATAATGATAGGAGGGGAATTAGTAATTCCAAATGGAATCACTACATATAAATAGTATTCCAATATTATATGAAATATTGTCTTGGTTGTATATTCATTTTTAACCCTTGATTGATGATATCAATAATGAAGTAAAATCTTGGAAAAGTATTGAGCTCTAAGTTGTTGGACATGAAATTCATCAATACGCGGTAGAGGATACTTGTTTAGGATTTTAAAGAATTTTATGTTCCATATAATCAAAGAAAATTCACATCAATTCATATTTATTCTTAACAAAAAGAATGGGTTAACCCCTAGGTTACGTACTTCACTGAATGAGTCCCTTTTCACGATTCTCATGGATTTTATTATTTAATTCTTGCAACTCATTTAGGGATATTTTATAGGGAGTATTTGAAATTGTTGTAGTACAATGTATGAGTTCTATTGAGAACTCAACTTCACAATTTTTTGGATGACTAGACCACTCTTCTATAAATACATCAAAAAACTCCCAAAAAATAGTTATATCATAAATGTTGAATGATTTCTCTATCATCTGAGATAAATACCACTTTTTATTATATATCATGATCCATATAATGGATTTTATTTCCATTAGATGTTTATATTTATTATTGCAATGATTTTTTTATCAAATGTTGGTTGGGAATATCAAATGTGACTTCCCTTGGTTGTCAATTTATATGGGATTTATATAGGGAAATCCTATCCAAGCATATGATAACATCTAATTCAATTAGAGGGGGGATAATGAGATTCTAATAAAGGATATTCCCACAAGATTTAACTTGATATTTTTGGTAGTCTTGAGATGCGGTCATCTTAAAATTAGTGGTTTTCACTGCTAATTCAAAATCTATTTTTTATAGGAATTAACATTCGCTGAAACATTTTATTATATATGGTAATTTATAAAAAAAATATATAATAAGATACTTAATTACTTGACTCTAACTGTTACCACCCCAACTTCATTAATATATCTTCAGTCCCTTCGAAAAACCAAAATGTTTAGAGTAACCATCTAGAATCATTAATCAGATTGATTAATAATGATAATTTTTTCATAGTGTGTCTAAATAATGACACATTAATTTCAATTTACGTCACCAAAGGTTTAACCTTGGTCATTTAGAGTCATAATCTATTCAAATCATTCATGGTGGATTATAAAGACTGTGTATTTCCTAAACATATCCATTGGGAGTGTCATACCAGGTGTGCAGTAAGGACCATTGTCATACAATATGTGATGATCAAGTAAAATACAAATGATTCCTTTATGGATTTATTACCCCAAAGTACAACTATTCTAGAGTAACAACCAATTTTAATAATTATAAATGTATGTAATTTCTTGGAAACCACTTTCTCAATCCTTCACCAAAATTCTAGGGTTTTTTCTATACCATACATATCCTTATGGTTCTCAAAAAAGATTTTTCCTCCTATATTTTAAAAGTTAAATAAAAAAATTCAATGACAATAAATATAATAAACCCAAATTTTCATACATAAATATTACATATTTTACAGTAATATTCATTATATGATATAAATATATGTTTAAGGATCATAAAGGAGTATTTCATTGGAAACTAAATACACAATCTTCAAATTTCATGAAATTTATTAAATATATCCAATAAATATATTCTAACATAGTACCCTTCTTATACATATCCTATTTAAAATATTTCATCATAACCTAGGGAAACAAACCAAAATAAAGTGTGATCTCAGATACTCAATAAGGTTTAATATGGTATATATCAACAAAACATGATTATAAGGGTTTGAGAACATTACATTAACATATGTAAACCCATACCCTACATATCTTAGACCATAAAAATAAACCATGGCATAAATAAAAATAGGTCATAAGACATGAATCATAAATAAATAATAGTACATGATCTATAAGAGCATATCATAGTCTTAAGACATAAAATTTTTTCATATACAAAATCGTATAAAATAATTTCCTTAGTATTCAAAGCCTACTTACAAGACTTCATGATATAAAAAGTCACTTACTAACTTTGTTCACACCCCATTCAATTAATTTTTATCTCATCAATGTCATTCATTACAAAATTCATTGGTGGGAAATATAATTATGGGCCCACCCATCTCGGTTTATAAAATAACTACCCATCCTTAGTTATATCATAACAACAATCCTTGGTTATAATGTAACTGCCATACATTCTTATAACATATCCATCGTACATGGTTTCAATGTAACCATCATCCTTGGTTTATAACAAAACCACCCTTCATATAATGAAAAATATATATATGTGTGTTCCACAAGTTCATAAAACATCCATCATATCATCACATCATAACCCATTTAAGGGAAACAATTTTCATAAACAATTCATCATAATAATCATAAATAATATAGATAAAGAATAATGATGGTAATATTTTATCATATCCTTGATAAAATATGAAAACCTCCAAAAAAATTCATTGATGAATATAAATTCCATAAAAATATCATTAAAACATTTTTGAAGGAAATATCCTTCTTACATTGAAATCTCTTCTTCAAAATATAATGATTTATAAAATATTATAGAAAACATTTTTGTTTAAAATATCTTGATAAACATTTAAAGGATTCTTTAAATTATTTATTTTTCATGATAATGGTAAATACTGTTCCTTCCATACGTGTTATACATTTCACATTTTCGGTGAAAAGACATAATTACCACATTTTAGAAGGTGAAAAGAAGTTTGATTTTAATATATTTTGAAAAAATAAAACATGGGTAAAAATAAATTTAAACAAATCATGTCTCAATATAAAAACATTTTTGAAAACATTTTAGATAACATTTAAATGGATGAAAAATCATTTTCGATAGAAGAGTGAAATAAAGTCAATTTTCTTTAAAAAATATTTTTCTATATAATGAGAACTTGAAGAAACAAAATGAATGGAAAAAAACATATTCTCAATAAATAACCATATTTATAGAAAATAATTATTTTCTTGAGATATATATCATAATATTTTATCATTATAAGTGAAATCATAAACAATCCTAATAAACAATGAGATTAAATCATAGAACCCTTACCACATTGGTAACTTTTTAATTTTAAGAACCATGAAAGAAATAATCATAGATGGATTTGTAAATTCCCATAAAATTCATAGGAATAATAATAATTTACATTCATGTGATTTATATAAACCACATAAAAGAAATTAGTTATGTATATGAAATGTGTCTCACAAAAGTAAAAGTGTGACAAAAATCACTTATCTCAAGTCGAAAATTTCTTAGTTTACATTCAAACCTACTATAAAATAAATATAGTTTTATTATAAATCAACTGAATGATAATAAAAAATAATGTATATGTTATATTATATGATTGACTTATAAATTTTTACCTCCAATTTATTAATAATTCATTATTAAAATCCCTATTTCGGGTGATAACTACTTTGTTATTCATGTATGTTAGGGTTCAGTAGTTTTGTTCCTTGAATTTTGATTTTAGTTTCATAATATTAAGAATTTATTAATGATATATATATAATAAAAATTAATTATATACATGTCTGTAGTCATCCATAAAGTTAGGGTAGAAAAATGAATTACACCATTCTTGAAGGCGGTAGGTCATACAAATGCATGAACATTGTTTTTATTTTTTGAAAGCTGAAATGGAAAAATGTAAACATCAATTAAAATTTATAGAATAATTTTTATATCATAGATAAAATATATATTCATTATATATATATATATCCTTATTACTATCCGTGTAAAAATAAAATGAAAAACATATCATATAACTTCATAAAGGTAGTAGTCCACATGTTTGCATGAGAAATGTTATCATTTTCCAATGGATTAGAAGGTAAGAAGGTATATGTGTTATTATAATTACATAAGTAAAATTATTTTATAAATTTCATATACATATGTTTAATAAATCATTATATTCAGCTGTGAAATGTGATAATGGAAAATGAATTACATCGATTTGTGAGGCGGTAGTCCCCCATACACACGATCGACGGTTTCATTTCCCATTTTATGGAAGAGAATATGGATTTATACTATTCCAATAACATAAAAAAATATAATAATATCGTAGAAAATGATTATTTTCATTTCATCATAGTTGAATAACATTTGAAAGAGGTGGAAGAAGAAATAAAAAATGCTCGGTTAAGAATGACACCTCTTCTTCAAACAACCTCCTTATGTTTTCACTAAAAGTCGTATAATGAAGTTTATTAATCAAACTAAGTCCTATAGGATGTGGGAATGGACTTTATGAATGTATTTTTATTGTTCTTGTCCGAACAAAAAGGCATTCAGACATTTAAGAGGATAGGAGAGTGGGTGCTCTTTATAAGGTGGTAGAGGATACACTTAGAATTTTTTAAAATA
Source organism: Viscum album (assembly GCA_963277665.1). Lineage (NCBI taxonomy): Eukaryota > Viridiplantae > Streptophyta > Magnoliopsida > Santalales > Viscaceae > Viscum > Viscum album. The sequence goes on from OY728131.1 coordinate 340,616,554, forward strand.
AAAAGTTATACCCACATTTTAAAAATTAAAAAAATTCTCAAAAATATCTCATTATAAGGAATTATATGATATAAAGTCGAAATCTGGCCTATAAATAGGAATTGGAAATTGTTTTGGTTCATTTTAACCATTATATTTTTAGTTTAACTCCCTTGTAAATCCTTTTTAACCGTAATTGTGATAATTAATTTTTACTATTCTTACAATTCATTATGAAAAAAATATGTTTTAATTATTATATAATATTAATTATTTGGAATCAAAATATATATTTAATTATTCCAAAGTCAACTTATTTAATTTTTAGAATTTAATTTAATGTTAATCTCATAGGTGTGATGAATAAACGGTTTCTAACAAATATGTTTTAATAAGAATAAAATGTTTTATACCAAAAGTAAACATGCAATTGATTCAAATGATATAAATTAGAAAAATAATAATAATATTTGACTAATATTTCTTTTAAAATATTATCAAAACAAAATTTAACTTTTTAATGTTTTAATCTAAAAGGACGTTTTTAATAAAAAAAATCAATATTTTTCACCTTTCATTAAAAAATTATTCTTTTCAAAAAATTGTAAAACATTCCCTTTAAGATAATTTTGAAATTTTTATTTCAAAAAATAATTTTACTTTTTCCGATTCATTTTATAAAATCTGGAAAAAAACTTATTGTTTTCAAAAAAATTAATAAAAATTATTTTTTTATAAAAATGTATTTTCAAATAAAATAAAGAAGTTACTTAAAATGAAGTGCTTATATATCAATATATTTTCATTATATAAATCCTTTATACATAATTTTAAAAATATGTTATTTCATATACATGCCTCTATGTTTAAAAACTAGATTATAATGATCAGGTTTAAATAATAATATTATTAGTATATTGCAGTTCATTAAAACCTAATGTTGTGTGTAACATAATATTTCCAAGAAATTTATTTGAAAAAATATATTTCATCAAATTCCATGGTGTTACACCAATTCATGTGATTTAATATATAAAATGAAAATAAAATTTCAAGCAACAAAGTTATTACTAGGTAATGACCAAAAATTCTATCAAGTTTTGATAGGTACTAAACAACTCCTTTCTGTTAGTGACGTCCAACCTATTCACTGAATTATTCTTGCTAACCTGAAAAATATTTTATATATACATAGGGATTCATAACTTTTATACATTGTAGGATCCTCCCTGAAACATATCATAAAATTTTTGAATAAAGGATACTAAATCACATTAAATCAAAAAAATCGAACTAACTCATCACCTAAATAGGTAATTCATGTTTTCCATCTTCACCACGGTTCTCTCACAAAATAAAGTATATAATTAAACGATTATATATATATTATATATATAAATAAAGGAAGGTTTATCCCTTCCACTTCTCCACTATTTTGTCTCTCTCACACCCTAATAGCTGCATCTTATTCCCATCACTTTTATAAGTCATCATACACCCTATGCTATAGTATCACCACTATTACTACACATGTGCAGCACTAGAACCTATGTACATACATTATTTCTCAATAAATCACAAACCACAAACATTCACCAATGGGAATATATGATTTCCATGTTCATATAAAATTATGTGTTATACCTCAATCAATTATATCCTAGATAGGAAATTATAGTAAAATCAAGATCCATAAAAGCCACCACAGGAACATTCTATATAATATATTCCTTTATATACTAAAATATTCCTACTAAACTATCATGACCCAACCCCCCTAGGTTATGAACATGGTCATTTCACCCCAAGGGTCTCTTAAAATATCCCGAAATCCTCCCCAACACACCATATGCTACTAACCATTAGGGTCAATTATAAGACTAAGTGAAATCCTCACGAGCCAAAAAATGGTTTTTAGTGTGATTTTTTCCAACTCACACATACCCTTGGAAACATTCCCAGAGGCCTCCCATCTTTTTATTAATCCTGCAAAACAATCCTTAAGTGGGGATTTTTAATCATGTAGCACCCAGAAAATAAAGGTTCACCTTGGTGAAAAAAGTGGAAATATTTTATCTTTTAAGCTTGTCCTTTCCAATGATGTTACACTCTAATCCCATTTAAATCAAAAAATCCTCATTGAGATATCTAAACTAAAACCAAGGTAGTGTCTCTACACTTTAGGATTGGTGTTGTCACTGACATCATTTTGCATGACCCAACGTCATTGGGCCATGAACATGATCATTTAGCCCCAGAAGTCTCTTATAATACCTTGTTTTTCTTCCCAACACACCATAGGCTACTACCCAATAAGGTCACTTATTAGACTAATGATTTTTCCCTTAATCCAATTCTTATCATTCAGTGTAATTTTTCATCACTCACACACACCTAGTAAAACTTACCAAGAAGTAAATCATCTTAACTATACTCTACACTAAGCACACATAACTGTGTAGTTCTTATTAGATAGGATCTTGAAAAGAAAAGTTCAACTTGGGGTCATGGGTAGTTAAACGTAGTCTTATAATTTTTTCTTTTTCTAGTGATGTTACATTATCTTAATATAGAGAGAGACTGGGGTGTGGTAAAATTCATCCATTCATTCACTTACTATCAAGGATGTTGGATAAAACACCCCTAAAACATTTGGGTATCAGTGTTCCTATCCACATGGGTGGGGTGTCTTATAAAATAATTATAATTATAATAATACCATGAACATCCATACTAATGGAAACTACCTAATCTTAGACTCATCTACCACTATCATTTCACTAGAACCCCCCACCCCCCGACTTCCATTACTAAAGGCTGAATATCAATAATCATACAAAAATCATGTTAATTTTTAATTAATATATTAACTATTAATTAATTCACATAAAAATATTACAATATTGAAAATTTAATATTATTAAGAAAAGTATAAATGAAACTATTAATACTATTCTATATATACCCAGGTATGTTTTTATATTTTTTTACACCATGATCCATCATCATCAATTTATTAGTTAATTTATCATTTCATTAATTTTATGAGTACTCTAAGACACTACCAAAGATATATATTCAAAAATAATCTCTGAGTGATAGGAAAAAATCTATATGAATATGTTGTATTTTTTCAAGTAAACATCATCAATCGAACTAGACATCAATAAAGAATCAAGGGTGAATCTAGAAATATTAAACATATCCATGAGAAGTCCAAAATTTTAACTCATTGTGTCCTCCTAGTGTAAAAACCCATTACACATAACATAAATGTTTCCCTCCCCCATCATTGTCTTTGACCATCTATACATTTTGAGATCTCTTCCCATCACCCATCAAATCAATCATCAAACAAAATAGTCGCATTCCTTTATCACACTTCACATTAAGATTCTAAACCACAAAAATGTTATCAACAATTAAAATGAGGCTCCAAATACCTCGAACACAATTTTCTATCAAATGTATTTTCCATACACTACTGAAGAAACCTAGAATATTTAATTATGGAATTTAAGACCCCCATAATGAGAAATAGGCATTCTAATCCCCAGTATCTTTTCTTTAAAAAACAACTATTTATAATTGCAACTTAAATTAACCATTTAATTAAGTATACATTATACATATAAGGAAATCTATAGGTATAGATAACCAAATCTAAATATAAAAGGTGATCATGTTCTCATGAATTAATTCATATAATTAAATACATGATGAGTTGTAAACAAATTACTCATTCCACTCCTATTAATTATCATTACTTTGTAATTAATTATTATATTTTTTTAAAAAATAATCATACCATGAAAATATTAGAAAAAACACTAAAAAATATATAACACACTATCTAAGTAAAAACCAAAAGAAAAAAAATTAAAACTCCAACCATATGAATTATCAAAAACAGATCATTCATTGGATTTCCACTTATAAATAATCAATTATCTTGAAAATTTAATAATTCTCATTTTAATTCAACAGTTTTTATAATTGTAAATATTTCACTTTATATGAAAAAATGGTATATTACACTTCAAAATGTGATAAAATATATTTTATCTTAACTTTTGGGTTAATATAAGATTAAATGTTTTTGGTATGACATGTGATTAAAGTTCTATTTAAATTCTTGTGTTAATAGAAACAATCTTATTTTATTGCATGCAATTAATTCCAATGAATAAATTAAGAAAAAACATGAAATAATTATTCTTCTATTTAAATTTTTTCCATAATACAACATACGTCTCCCATTCTAATTTAACATATTATTAATCTCTCACACCCATTTAGCTATGGGGATAGTGTATGATTAATTCCAAATTTCACATAAGGGCTTGCAAACTAACATATCCTATACCAAGATTTGAATCTCTATGTTCTCTAAGAATTAATGAACAACTACCATTGAAGGAAACACTACCATTGTCGAAGGAAAATAAATTGGATCCTATGAACCAAAAACCACTATAAACATCAGATTGAAACCTCAATCCAAAATAAAGGAATCCCACCAAAAAATATTTTTAAAATGAAAATGGAGTGTGAAAACAAGAATAAATATATAACATGAAAGATACCATAATTTATGACTTAAATCCAACAATCAAATAAATTTATACTATCAAAGGAAATAATTTAGGGTAATGAGAGGCATTGGTGTCATCTAGGGTTGGATAAAAGGAGAGAAAATCTAAACCATGGGAGCCGGATCCATATTTTTATAGAGGAAGCCCAAAATCATTCACCATGGTAAAGTTAACTCCAAAAATTCTCATGGTATATCCAGTCAAATCATGATATAATTTTCAACGATTTTTATTCTGGTGGATCTTGTTCCATTAAAACCCACATCAAACTTTTTTGACTTCCACCAAAGAATCTTCAATGTTTTCGTACTAAAACCAAATATGATTTACCCATACCTTTCCTAACACTATTTAAATGCAAATATTAGGTTGACTTTGGTACTCACATAGTTACACAACCATCCTAGCTTCCTAAAAATTCCTTTAAATCTATTTTCCTCATCCTTCTTACTCATAGGTGGAACCTCATGGTGAGACTCCTTAAAAAACATCCATAAAAACCGTGTCACTCACTGTAGTTCACTCCAACACTAAATGGACAACATAATGGAAAAAATCTAGGTGTTTAAGACTAAAATGGCCTTCCTCATTCTCATTATTCCAATAATCATTAAAATTTATAGCATCATAATCACCACCACGGCATGGTTACACTCAAAGAGTCAAAAATATTTTATTTATCCTCAAGAACTCTAATAGTCTCTCTTACGACACGCATGAGCCCTAAGAAAACAAAAAGGTAATAGATTTAGAAATTTTATTCCATAAAGAAAGGAATTATAATTACATAACCTTATAATATAATCAACACAAAAAAAATCAAAATTTATTATAAAATAGTGATATGAATTGAACTAAACAATCTAAACATGATATAATATAAAATGCATCATTATCCATCATTATTTTTCATCTTGATTAAATATAACAATTATATATATTAAACATTTATATAATATTATTCTCAATTATATTTAAACCCCCAATTACCTATGTAATGTCTCTTCAAAAATTTTACAATTAAAAAATTATTTAACACTATAAACTAGGAATAAATTTGAAGTAAAATGTTGAATAATTTTTCAAAATTTTACCTTAAATATTCAATTATGGTCATCTATGATTGAGGCTAGACATGATTATAGAAGAAAAAATGTGGAATAATTAAGGATTTGTAATTGGGAATCAATATATTCTCATGAAATATAAATATTCTCTTATATCATCTCAAATAGACACACTTATTTAATCATATATCCCCCATTATGCAGGATCAATTTAATATAATTTCATCAATGTTATTATCTATCATTAATGTTATTAAAAAATCATTTAAATATCCAAATACAAAAAAACACATCTTCTCATACAATTTATGAATCAGGGGTTGAACCAGAATAAATTATTCAAATGGGATTCATTTATATAATTCTAAAAAAAATCTTTTAAAACACCAAAAATCTTGTGTTTAATTTACTCGTTCTTAAAAACATGAATTTATATTTTTATTTTCATGATTTTTTCCTATACATTAATTGTTTTATATAAAATTTTGAAACATTTTTATTTATAATATTTTAATAAAACTAGGATATGTATTCAATATTGGCGTCCTTACACTATCCTTAAACATTCATTTTTAGGTCATTAATTACATAGGATAGAAGGTATACTAGGATTATATAAGAAAAAAAATTTAGTATTGAGTCTATTATTATCTAGTTTCGTGTAATGGTCTAGGTGAATTTAGACCGTTTTTATAGAGTTATTATCCCTATTAATTTTTAGAGTTTTTATATTCTTCACGAAACATGTTTTTTAATCATTTGATTTAGAAAGGGTTCCATATGTGTGTGATATGTAACTATCATCATTCATCAATATTTTATCCCTTATTTTGTAAAATATTGTGCAAACTTGTCTTTTATTTTTTGGAAGACATGTAATAATTTGGTTTTTAATGTTTTAATGATTAATTATATTATATTTTTATCTATTTTGTTTTAAAAATTGAAAAATAATCTTTTTGATATAAAAAAATCAATAATATTACATTTAATTATGATAGGTACCATTATTTATTTAATCATACTTTTTTTTGGTTTTTAATTAGGAGAAAAGTTATAACATATTTTTTTAGAGGTCATTCAGTTTGAGGTAAAATCTTAGGCATGGATTACATTTTCTTGAATACAAGTACCACTATAAAACAAATTGATGGGAGGGATGTATGTTTTGGAAACATTATCCTTATTATAGTAGTCTCAGTTGGTTTATAGAGATGGGTCATCATATATACTATGATTGATTAGACTAGCCTATCGTTCACATTTCTGATCTATGTAGTTGACATTCCTAGCAATTTTTGCATGATATACATGATTTTTATGTTAATTTATTTCAGTACGGAATTTTATAAAGTATTCAATAGTGTTTTTATGGGAATGTGTGGGTGAATCTAATTAAAGTAAACTAGGAGGATCTAAAAAAGGTCGATTTCACATTTTATTATTTTTGATTTCTTGTTTCAGTGTGTATTTTTTTTTATTTTGGTAAGATTCATTTTGTTGGTAGGTCGTACTATTAGTTGGCCATGTAATTATGTCATGAATGTTTTTTGTATAATAATTGAATTTATATTTTACTTCTATGGATTATCTTCAGTAGTGGTGTAGTTCCAATAGTTTTTGTGGATTTAAGGATTTATTTTTTAGCCCTCGTTTTTTTTTTCTTACCATGTATTTTATATTTAATTTTAAATAATGTTCTTTTAATTATTCTTTGAAAAGTAACATATGTTTTTTTAAAATAATATTTAGAACATAGATGTTAGTTACCACTTTTAAAAATATTTAAGGACTTTTAAGTACTTATTTTGATTAATAATTTTTACAAAAACTAATTTTATCTTTTTAAAATTTATTTTTCTAATTTTAATCTAACAACACTAGTTACCTAAATAAACAAGAAATTTGTTATTGGTTCTTTTTACTTGTATTTCAAAAAAGATAAACTTTATTGCAATTTTAAAGTTTGTTTTCCTTAATGAATTGCGCTTGTACTGAATTATTGAGTGATGATTATTAAATTATTATGTTCGGGACATAATTTTTTTAGTTTTTTATATCTTAAAAATAAATAAAATTAAAAATATTCATACTAAAATTGAGCGAAAACATTAATTTAGAATGAAATAGAATCAAATTTTATGGAATAAAATTAATATTGAATTTTGGATTAATATGAGTAATGATAATAATTAAAAAGGGATGTAATAGTATTTAAATTTTAGCCTACTCTTAATTATGTTAAATTTCATAGAAAATAAATAATCTAAGAATCAAACATCACACTAATACTCAATTATTCTTACGTATTTTATTTTTCACACCTAATCTGTTATAATGCATGATGATTGATAATTTATTAAATCAATAAAATATAAAATTTCATTTTAAAAAAATTATCAATTTTTACACTATCAATATTAAAATAATATAAGAAATAAATGAAAATCTCATTTTTCAAAAAATTATAAACATTTAACAAATAGATGAACAAAATGAACATTAAAAAATAGACTAGAAATTTCAACTTATTTATTTTCCTGAAAGATGGGAGGAGGACACTATTAAAGGCATAAAAATATAAATTAAAATAAACTATAAATATCATGGAATCTAATTCATAATAAAATTAATTTAAGAACATAATGGAAATAGAATAATAGGAAATATAAATTATTTTTAATACAAAATTTAATTAAAGGATGAGTATATAAAACAGAAATAAAATGAATCCAATCACAACATATCTATATTTTTACAATAGTGAAAATTAAATTAAATTAAAAAATGAAAAATGAAAGATAATATGAACATAAATAAAATAAAATTTTATTATTTTAAAAGATAATATCAAATAAAATCTAGAGTTATTTCAATATTAAATAAAATAATTAATTTAGAAAAATTCAAAACATGATTTCTATTAGTTCAGAGACAAAATATAAAATAACTACCAATAAAAAAAATCAAATTAATGAAAAAATATTGAATAGGTTTTTTTAGAGTAACATGAATTACTCACTCTCTCCACTCGCTATATATTCTAATGAAAATAAAAATACCAAAATATGAAAAAAAAAATTATAACAATGATTGTTATTTACCTTCCACTTTTTTTTTATTTTGTATTTTATCTAAATAAATATTTAGAAAGAAATTTATTTTTTAAAATATTAAGGATAATTTGACACTGTGATTTCATATTTTCATCAACACCTACATTGAAACCATATAAAATTGTTTTAAAATAAATCTTTTTTTAGAATATCTTGAACAAATTTGGAATGGTTTCTATGTAGATGTTGATGGGGCCACAATAATTAGAGTAAGATATTGTCAATAAAAATTTTATGTAGATAAGGATCCTTTATTATATGAATTAGTGCTACTTCATGTTATTTATTTATTGTATTACATTCATAATTATCTTCAACTCAATATATTTTAAAATTCATACCCATTTTTTTTAGTAATTATTTTTATCAGATAATTTTATCCAAAACCAACTACTTATTATTAGGATAAATTCATCATTATCTTATTCATTTTTTAAAATCATTTTTTTCTGATAAAAATCTTTAAAAATTGTTATAATGGTTATAATATGATAATAATTGATGTAAATAATATACAGAAATAAAATTATACATAGATAAAATGATAAAAAAATATAAATAAAATTATGTGGGGAAAAAAATGAGATAATCGAAGGATCTAGCTATGGTGATTGTGAATAAATATTCTCTATATATATATCATTAGGGTAAAATATCAAAGAATTGTATCATGTATTATTTTATTAGAAAAATTTAAATACACATTAAAAATGAAATTTATTGAATATTGGATGGCAATTAATATTCAAACCATAAATGGGTTTCATCTTTTATAGGTGAGAACCCAGAACTACTAATCTCAAACTTCTCTTCATTAGTTTTGTTTCACCTCCCCAAAAAAATCCTTCCTACCCCACTTCAACAATGTTATTAGTTGTTATAACCCCATTGATAAGATAAATGGGCTAGTTTTGATGGATTCCAAATTTTGGGAAATCCTAGAAATGGTGGTTTCCATCATATATATCACTTAGTGATTTAATTGAGAACCAATAATATATCAACACATCCAATAAATCTTCTAAAAATTCTTTTAATTTTTCGGTGTAGATAGTCAAGGATCTATACTATCTAAACATATCAAAGGCAATGAACTTTATCCAAAAAGGATTCTAGGTTTTATGTTGTATAAATTCTATTTATATTCATACTTCCTTCCCCATCCACCTCTAAAACTATGTGATATTATAATCCAATGTGCATTGTTTTACACTATAGGATATGGTGTTATTTCAACTATTAGAAACAATAGTCATATACCTCCTAATTTTCAAATTAAGTATTATCCATGGTTAGTAGGTTTCTGATCACTATTTCAATAAAAATAGGGTAATGTCTATATATTTTAACAGATTATGTAGGAAGTTCAATAACTATAATCCTCAATTATACAACAAAATTGGTCATAGTTCATGATCATGGTTATAATCCCTTGACTATGGACATTAATTGTTGATGGAGTCATGCATCCATTCTCCTCAAGGAAGGATATAAAATTTTATATTTTTTTATAGATATAAATATTTCTAATTATCACTGAATACAAATATATATATTCCCCTTCCAAAAAATTATCCATATAAAAAAATACAAAATATAATATAAAAATATAATAAATAACTATGTAAATAATTATAGTGTCATCACTAAAAAGAATTAATAATCTTAAATATGCTCACTATAAACAATTATTCTCATAATCAGACTTATAATAATCACTACCCACTCTATATCCATTATTACCCCTATCCAATATCATCATTTCCACTAGAATCACCATAAAATACAAATTCTTCATGATCAGCCTCACCCCCAATAATCTCTATCGACATCATCGATTTGAGAAGCTTAGTAAACATCATTATCAATAACATCTAAATTAGTAATATGAAAATATAAATTAAAATAATTAACAAATATTTATCAAATGTTCACCAATCACTATTTTTCTTTCAAGTGGAAATGGACAAGAAAAACCTATATATATTTTAAGAACCTTTCAGTCATATATTTTTGTAATTGATTATATTATTGTTCAAATGATATCATTACCTTTTTATTTTCAGTATGAAATTAATCTTCAATAACTACAGAAATTATGGTGATTGAATAAAATATAATATAACAACACCGTCTAGATGGTACAATATTCTTTCAAGTGTTATAGTAAACCCCACCATAGTTCTCATCACCTAACACCTGATTTAGATGATCTTTTATACCAAAAATTTTTGGTTTATTTTCCATAAGAGATAAAATATTATTTTTTAAAAAAAATGTCCAATTAAATTAAATATTAATTTTATTAAATGGTAATATTAAAAATAAATTAATAATAATAAAATTGTATTTGTATTTTTCTCATGGGTTTTGCTTTTAATTTTGCTTCAATCCTTTTTCATAATTGAACAAAATAAGCTAAATCAGGAAACAGAACCTCCAATAATCCATACATTTTAAAATATATATATAATATAATGAGATAATTAATTATGGATAAAAATATAATGGATCCTTCCATATACCCAATCATGTAATTAACTAATAATGTCAACATGAAATATTATAATATTGTCTAACATAGAATAATTAAAAATTAAGAAATATTCTAATCCTGAAATGATATTAGAAATTTTCTAGTATATATCAAATGAAAAATTACTCAAAACACTTTAATATAAAAAATACATTCTAAAAATGAATGTATTGATATAAGAAACCAATAATAACTCATAATATTATTATTTAATAATTTCACTGAACATTTATAGGAAAAAATAAAATAAAAATTCATAGAATCAACACAAAATATTTAAAATTAATTAATGTATTTTATATATTTCAAAAAATTGGTTCATCCATTTAACTTGATAAAAAATCATATAAATTGTAGAAAATTAATTTTAATTAAATAAATTTAATTAAAACATAGTATACCTCCTTATAAAATCCTTAAATATGCATGTTTTAGTTCTTATGTATTGACACCCATGTTTCTACTAAAAGACCTAAAATTCATATTTTGAGTTTATCAGACCTTTAATAATATAAATTTGGGTCTTATATTCAATTTTTTGGAATAATATGTTCACTTTTTTATATTAAATCAAGTTATTTGTTCTTAAATTGAAATAATTATAATAAAATTATATATGATTTTAAAAAATATTAACTCATAAAAAACCAACCTATATCCTAATGGGGAGAAATATAATAAAAAATAATATATAAATACAACTACATCCATGATTTGATAGGGTTTTATAGAGTATGATGGTTTTATATGTAATAATAATCAATTATAACCTATAAGAGAGGTATTATAGTCTTTTCATAGCTTATGAATTGTATAAAAATATTGAATTATTAAAATAAGATTTATTGTTGTTATTTATTATTAATATATGTTAAAACCCCCAAAAATTAATCATTATATGTGATGTGATATAAATATAAAAAAAATTACTTCAAGAAAATTCAAAAAAAAAATTAATTCTCATAAATATTATAGGTTATTTCCAAATTGTTCACTATATAATGGAGCATTCATCTAATTAGTAATGATATGTTTTATATTGTATATTAATTTCCTATTATGTTTGGGATGAATATATAATTGTAATATAGAACAATGTAATATATAAATATTAATTCATAAAAATATACAAGGGTGTGGGTCAGACAGTGTGTGTGTGTTTTAGTTAGATAAACATATATGTTGCCTAAGTCTATATATGATCTAGTAAAGATATTTTTTATAAATTATAGACATATTTAATATAATATTTTTTGTTTTATTCAAAAGTATCCTATAAAAATCATAAAAATAATAATGATTCATTATACTATTCAATGAAAATTCACACTTTAAAAATAAAATTCAAATAAAAACATGAATACTTATAAATTTAATTAAGATATTAAAAGAAAAAGTATTCCAATACATAATCATTTATTTGTAATGTATAATTGTAAAATCATCAAATACTAGTATATAATAATTATTCATGCCTATTAAAATTTTTGAACATATTTAAGTTCATTATTATATGATTTATATGTTTCTTCATAATTCATTATCCTCAGAGTATTTTTATTCAATTCATTTAGTAAGTAATATTAAAAATTAATTAAAAATAATATTTTTTTACATAATTTCATACGTATATGTATTTAAATTATAAAAAATACATATCTATTAAGGGTATCAAATAAGAGGTCGAATATTATTTGATCATTAGGGGTATTTTATGAGATTTTATGAGTTAGGTAGAATCCCCTTATGTAATGAATTGACAATGGGGAGTTGTGATTTTATCATGATTGAGATGATTTTAAAGTGTAATTGATCATACATTTATATTCAATTCACTCTCACAAACATTATTATATCATATAGTGTGGTTTCTATAAAGCCTTTATATTAGATAAATGCGATGACTAGTTTCTTAAGGCAGTCGATTTAAGGGTTTTTGGATATGTTTTTTATTGTATTTGTTTATAACATGATCAATGATATTTTTTTTGAAATTTTGGATACGAGATTAAGATTCAATTGAATGAGTCTTTATTAGTTAAAGTGCATCAATATGTGAAGGATTTGGTTATTCTATGATGGGAGTGTTTCATATGCAGTGTTCTATGATTTTGGACCTCACACCTTAACTTTTAGGTTAATTTTGTGATAATTATTTTTACAATGTATTGGAATTTCCAAAATTTGTGATTCCAATATTCCAATAACATAAAATAATAAAATAAATATATTTTAATCAGTGAATCCCAACAGTGTATGTTTATCTGGAAGCAGATGCTACAGAAACAGTGATAATTGGATTCAGATGATAGAAGTGTGAATGGAGAAACTGAATTTCATAGTAATAAATCTAATTTTATGTAAGAATACATCATTTGGTTTTAAAAGGATACACATGATTCCTTAAGGGGTATATGTTAGAGTAAATAAGTATTTCCTCACTATTCACTAGTTATTTTATGTAATGGTGGTGCATCACTTGGTATTAACAGTCAAATGGAGGGTCGTCTGTATATAAGAAGGCAGTAGATATTTTCTTTATAAATTGGATTGCAGTGTCATAGAATCTAGAAGTTATGATCATATATATATATATATATAGTAATGGGAGATAATATATTTTATAATATAATCTTGTTAACATCTTCTTTCAATATTAATAACGGAAAAAATATTTCTACTATGGAGTATAATGGTGTTTAAACCATGTAAATCCCAATGTTTTTATCTATTATATATGAATTTTATTATTATTTCGTTTGTTTGTTTGATTTTAAATATATTATAAAGGTGATTAAGGTGTTTTGATGTGAGATGTTTTGATTTGGTTCCCTCTTCCAAACATTGAAATATAGTGATTCCATATTTTGAACATGTTGACCTTATTCCCCAAGTGAGGCTTCAAGAGAGAGTTCTCAAACATAGATATTTTTTCCAATAATATGTATTATATCTTCACATGGATATATAATTTTTGTGGAATTTCATTCCTTAACAATTTTTTATTTTAGTGGGAGTTTATTATTTCTGGTAGAATGAAATTTGCAGAGCAAAAGTTTTGGATTAAAAATGTAAATTTTCTTTGCATCTAATTATAGAGATCACATAGTGAAGATGATGTATATTAGGAGAATAATGATTTTCTAATAAAAGGAAACACAATATAAGAAATTGGAAAATATGAATGATAAATAAACAATTGGAAATCACTTACTGTAGTTTAGAAAATATTGACTCAGAACAAGGACTTAAATATCCATGATATGAAGAAAAAAATAAAAAATATTGAAAATATTTTTAATAAATATCTAAATACATGTATATTTAAAAATTTGAACATGTTTTGGTGTCTTTTCACTATGATAATTTCCAATTGAAGGTTGGAAGTAGATCATATGAATGATCACAACACAATCGGTACACATTTAGATTGAATTAGTGTTATGTTTTCTGAGTATGTGTCCACATTAATTCATTAATCATCACATAGAGAATCAAGGAATGTTATTTTTACTATTATCAGTAATTTCAGTGGAATAATTACTTAGTATACAAGTGAAACAAAGATCAGACCATGAATAAAAAGTTTCAAATAAATTAATCCCACTTAGATAATAGTATATCATTTCAAATAGAACATGGCGGATTATATTACACTTTACTTTAAAACCAATATCGTATTTAGTGAAAATATAAAGGATAAAAGAGTTTAGGTAAGTTATTAGGACCTTAACTTGTATAATATCATTACAGGAAGAAGGGTAACATGAAGAATGATTGTAGATATCATATGGTAAATTCAATAAAGTATACTTTAAAAATTTCTTCTTAAATTACCTTATTTGAGGAAGAAATATCATATTCGATAAGTTTCACTATTCTATTTGAGTAATTGATCATTTATTTAAAGGTTTCATTTCACTCAATATTATAGAAGGGGGGTATGAAGAATATATTCATCATGATATTTCTTAAGATAAACATTCTAATGATAAAACTATTAATATTATTATTAAAGGCTATGTGATTATCAACACATGGATTGAATACCTATAAGACTTTCTATGGGTCTGATTCAAACCATATTTAAGAAATAAATGATCTTATTTGAAAAAAACAATAATGAGGGTTTTTAAATGACGTTTATGGAAGGATCATGGAATATTTAAATTGGTTCTATAGTTATGGCAAATGGTGTGATGATATAAAATTATATTTTAACATAATTTCATAAGACTTATCACTTATTAGAATAAAATATTGTGGAATCATGATGTTTCATAATGAACATTTAATATACATGATTGATAAGTGGATGAAATTATTGGCTATAAATGGAATAAAAAAATATAATTATATTTATTATGGAACAACTAAAGAGTTTATCCTTGAGTACTTGTGGAAGGCATCCTTTAATACAGATGGTATGATGGAAAGAATGATATGTTTGAGTTTGTATATATGTATTTTCATGTCCCAAAATCATTTCATTATCATGAGTATCATTTTATTTTTATACCTTCATCAATGATATTATAGAGAAGTTGTGTATTTTCATTCTCAAGAACATGTATAATGTTTTTAAACCATTATTTAGTGTGGATCCATGGTGGAAAGAGAGTACAGTTTTAAGAATAAGTTCTTAAGGTTTGATAATGGTGGGAAACAAAGGATTAGGGAATTCTAGAATGTTTTATAGAATAAAGGAACACATTTTGAAAATATGATTCATAAAAACTGAAACAAATGGCGTAGTAGAGTAGATAAATTGAACACTCTAAAAGAAACCAAAATAGTGAGGTAATATTTTTAATTTCTCAAATATATTTTTCAAAGGCCTTGGATCTTTAGGTGACCTATGATTTAATTTTAGGCTTTAATAATTTCTTTTTGAATAATTATTTTTTTCGTTGAGATATTTGTTTTTATAGTTGGTTTTAGAGGTTTTTAGATACCATTTATAAGGTGTACGGTTGAATCATGTTTTTAAAAAACCATAATGATCCTCCTGGTAATCGTTCACTTTAATGTAGATCCATATGGGGTTGTAAATGGTTAAGAAGCCCTATTTACCAAACTATATGTACTCGCTCAAAAACTATGTGACACACTCTGGTGTCCAAAAGCAGGTTGGTGCATAGTTTATCAAGCCATGGTTTATCAAATCATGCAACCAAACCATGTGTACAAGATTTTATGATATAAAAATATCCTTTAATGGCGATTTATTTTCTATTTTGATGTGTTATCATTCCAATTGATTCACATCTTAAAACAATATACAACACAATCCTTCCTTGGAGAATTCATTACAATCTAAGATTGATCCTATAATATTCAATGGTTTTGAGGATCATAAAATAAAGTATGTGATCCATAGACCTTTATTATTTCATTATATTAGATATATAACATTTTCCCTTGATATGAATATTATATCCATGTTTCCATTAAAATATATATGGATTTTGAAACCATCAAACAATGAATTTTTGGATGTTTTCAAGAATAGTGGTGAATATAGAGTGTCAATGAAACCTCATGAGATCAATATCAATTCCCATGATGTTGTAAGATCCCAAGAGATATGTTCGTACTGATCAAATTACATGTACATAGAATCTTCTTGAGTCTTATTCTTGTACCTTTATGTGTTTGTGTTGGGATCACTTCTAGGAATTCATTGTATGTGGACTAAATCTGGCTAGATCTTTGGTGTGACATGTGTATCGTCTCTTGAAGGGTTTGGGAGATTGTTGTCTGAATGCTTGGGGTAGGACATTCCATAGTATATGGGGCCATTGAATTAAATTTTTTTATTTGATACTTTTGTTTTTATAACATCTTTGACCTTTATTGATAGTGATCTCTTGTGTTTGAAGCTCATGATAGACATATATGATTATGGATTCCTTGAGAATGCTGATTTACCTTGTTAAACCATATTCAATTTCATCATATCTATTTTTATGTCCCTACTGATTCTAATAATAATATTATATTTACATTCTTATATTATATACCATGTTATCTATATTACATTTCCTTTATAAGTATTCTTTGGTACTTGGAATAGGTGGAATACCATGATATGTTTATCCCTTATAGGGGGAGTGGGCAAGACATGTGGTGATGACGATGAGTGACCCAATCATAGGGTATGTGCTTGATGGTTTTGAGGACCTAGGACAACTACAATAGAGGACTTATAACCTTGTGTCTCAACCCAAGAAATAGTTTTGGGATACTATAACCTTGTGTCCATACCTAAGGTCATGTCAGGATATGATTACCTTCTGTCTTGACCCATGATTGATCCTGGATGTGATGAGCTTATGGCCCAATATGACTTGATGCCTTGCGACTATCATGAAATATTTTCACTAAATTTGTGGATTGATCCTGATCATTTCTAACATAGTTTTTTTATTATCCTTCAGTAATGGATCACATGCTAGTAAAGAAGGGGCTCATGGTGACTTGGATAACACAAACACACTAGATTTATGATTGTTTATACATTCTTGTTCATTTAATTACATCATAGAATACAATATTTATACCTATGAACACATGTTTTGGATGCATTGGTGGTGTATTATTGGGATTTATAACTCACACCATGTGAACACATCTCAATTAACATATAGAAAATATGATCTAGGATTCAGGTAAGGGAAAGGGGCCCACAGCTGATATCTAAGCTATGGAACATCGAGAAGGTAGTTTCACCAAGATATACTATAGAGGATTTTAATAGTTTTTTTATTTAAATTTTCACCTTGCATACTCTAGTTTATATATTTGTATGACATGGTTTTCATTTGTTATTACAATATGTTACACCGTATTCTTCTTAATATTCTAATTTTTAAATTTTTTCTGCGTGGTGCATGACTATGATTACCGACGGTATAGTCTCCCCACTATCATTGTTCAGATCCTCACCACTATTTGGAAACCTCTTGAATATAGGGAGGCGTAAATAAGGTCACATGACCTCTATACTTGGGTGTTGTTTAGCTAAATCTGGTAGGGTGATTTATAAAATTCTATTAGATCATGAGTTTTCGTTCTTTTCATATTGGTTATTCTGGGATAGTGTGGAGAGGAGATAGGCTCTATGGAACTCGGGTAAGTGAGTATCTATGTTCTAATACAAATCATGTGTAATAAACCTTTGAGTTACCATTTATGGGATTGTAGTTATAGTTTTATGGGATTTTGGTGCGTACATGTACATAAATAAGCACATAGGATCACATGTCATATATATACGTGTTGGTTATTTCATAATAGTTCTTTTGTAAATCCTTGTTTGTTATATGTAGTTAGGATAGAACAATGTTATTTATTGATTAATATATCTATTTTCTTACTGTTGTGATATATCTATGTGGAATTAGTTGGTTTAACTAAGGAATTTCAATATGTTTTGAATATATGTGATTGTGACTAACATGAAGGTATAAAGAGATCTGAGAAGTACTACATGGGTTATGCCTTTTTATTTTGGGTATCCTCCTAAAATGGGTTTCCATATAAATCCTTTATGTGTACCTTATAACTGTGTAATTTGGTTTCGTAAGAATTTTTTTCATGAACTCTAAACATTCATTTGGTATATCAGAAAGATTACACCTCGGAGGTTCTTTAATGATCATTCTAGGGAGGATGTTCTAGTTACACAATATGATATGTAGGATCATTCACCTAAGCATACTCCTACACTTTATCTAGTGGTTCGGGTGTTATATCCCTTCCATCTTGATGTTTTTCAGATTGTACCTACCCATGGAAGAGGAGTATAAATGGCCATGTTTTACTATTATCGTGAATTCAAGATCAAATATCTTCCATCCTTTCCGGGAACTATAGTACAATAGGATGTTGAGTACATACTAGAATTCATTGATAGAATACTTAACATGGTGAATACATAAAAGTACCACTGGGTCAAGATACTAGTGTTTATGCTTTAGGGACCTTCTTAGAGAATGGTGGGGTGTCATTAGAATAACAATGTGGATGTGAGGGTATGTCTTGGGTGGCCTTCAAAAAAAATTCATTGGATTATTATTTCTGGATACGCTAAATAAATATTGATCCCAGTAAATCATGGAGCTTCTTAAGGGAATTATGAAGGTAGCTACATACCCTACTAGTTTGACTAAACCACTCCATTTTCTGTCTTCTTTGATGGAAATGAAGCATAAAAGGCCAAGAAGATCAAGTTATCTTTTTTTCCAAATATCAAATGGAATGTTAGTTGTTTTGATATAAAATTATACCCATAGGTTTTGTATAATACCTTGACTATTGATAAGGTAATAGAAGACGGTCAAGCAGTTGGTCTTGTGCTATCCTTCAGTACACTGTCAGGTATACCTTCTACTTCTATGGCGGGTGTCTCTTATAATAATATGAAAATTAATACCAAGGACATGAATAAGGGTAGTGGTGTGTAGTTTATGTAGTGTATGGATTGTTTATCCCCAAAAAGAAGAGTCTCGTAGTGCTTCAAATTTTTTAATTTTGGTCATTACCACTACTACTTCACAACACCACAAAGCATGTGTCGATAATGTGGAAAGCTGGGGTATCCCAGCTGTTATTCACCATATATTTGAGGTTAGGTTTCCATAATGGTGTAATAATGACATGGTTTATGACCTATGGATCTAGATAGTTTTTTAAGAAGTAGGTTTATAATCCTTAGAAGAAAATGGCTCAAGAGATTTAGGCATGTCGGGGTTAGGGACATGAAGCAAAGACATTCCAAATGTATATTATGGACATGGTTATGACTGGTAGTGGAGATGGGTCACTTACTATTTATGGTGTAGTCTTGATCACCTATTCTCTTTATACATATCTTTTTTATACTTTTTCCTACCATCCATTTTTTTCTTCTCATTTTTTTACTAGTCTTGACATATCAATTAAGTTGTCTTTTATATTTCTTTCAATCAACACACCCATATAGAAGAAAGTTGATAGTGTCTAGAGATGTCCATAGTTTTTTATAACATTTTTTGGGAATGGATGTTTTTTTAATTTCATGATCTATATGATTAATAGCTTGGATTTTATCCATAGAATATAGTGGATTACCAGTTTCCATGCTCACATTGACATTTATTGAAGGTAGGTATAATGTATTTCATATTAGCAGTAGAGTGAGACCTGATTTGAGATAGATTAGAGTCATCATTGCTAATATAGTTGGATTAGATCTTGTAGTAGAATAGGTTTTTGGGAAATATTTTTTCCTCCTATTGTCGATCTCAATTAGGATGGGTTTCCAATTGACTTATTGGGTCTTCCTATTGAATGATATATAGATTTCAAGTTAGAACTTGTATTGCAATAACAACCCATTTGGATTCCTCCATATTTCATGGAACCAACCACGTTGAGAGATATTAATATTTAGCATCAGGAACTAGAGGTGAAGGGCTTCATCAGATTGAGCACATCTGTGTAGGGTGGTCTTATATTGTTTTCCAATATGGGGGAATGTGGTATATGGCTCTGTGTGTACTACTAGAAGCTAAATAAAGTGGTTTAAAAAATGTATCATTTACCTAGGATATATAATCTCTTGGATTAGTTATAGGTATCCCAATGTTTCTCCAAGATTCATCTTTTTTGGGGATACCATCAGTTGTTGGTCATAGTGGATGATATCACTAAGACAACATTTAGGAGTAGATATGGCATATATGAGTACTTCATAATTCCTTTGGGACTAAGGAATTACACAAAAGTGTTTATGGAAATCATGATTAGGTAGTTTCTTATGGGTCATGTAAGATGTTACCCCATGACCGGAACTCCCCAATATACGACTTGGAGTTGTATGTTCTTGACCATGCCCTAAATTATTGGCTTTATTATCTCTTTGGCGAGTGGTGTCTTTCATACATATCCCACAAGATCCTCTACAATATCATCTCTCAGTATGATCTCAATTTGAGGAAGAGGATCATGGTATAATATTTATATTCATTTAACTTTATGATTTCCTATAATCTAGGTAAACATAATATCATTTAAAATTCTATTAGTAAGAATATTCTAGAGATATAGATGTTTAATGAGAGAAAATCACCATAGGAATGGAATATTATGGTTTTTATTGAGGAATGGATTGTGGATACATCTGAGGATCATGGATTCAATACATGTTCACCCTTATTCATCACAGCTTCATTCATGGACTGTTATGGATGTATTAATAGTCAAATCTTCAGTGTACAGTAATGAAAGTAGAAATAGAAGGTAGTAACACAATTCAAAGAGGGTAAGTAGATGATGATGATGTGATATACGTACATGGTAGGATTGTTATGTTAGAATCCTTGATATTGGAGTTTATGAGATAAACTCATAATTAAAAATGGGATTTTAATCCAAGGTCAACAAATATATATCATGATATTTGTTTTGACTTATAGTGACCTTGTTTGGAGAGGGACATCAAAAGATTTGTTTTAAAAGGAATTACCTTCTAGTTGTATAAGGTAAAGTTTCAATGTATTGGAGGTTTTATTTATCCATTTAAATTTCTATTGTGTATGTGGGATAAAGTGATGTTGGTATTCAGGATGGGGATACCTCATTCGTTGATGATTCATAATATGGTTTGGGTGATAGTTTATCAGAAAATGAAAGTTTTCCATTTCATGACAATCAATATGACTCACTTTGTAGATGAGCTGGTAAACTAATATGTACAGTTGATTATATGTTTTCATGGATTTACATAAATTATTTTATCTAATATAGACACCTGTTTTAAATTATGGTATTTGTAGGTATTTCATATGGAATTGGGGATGTATCTGAAACAGAACACAACATATCATCCACAGACCGATGGTCGATCATAGAGGACGATCAAGAAAATGTAAAATATTCTTTGATCATTCATCTTGAATTTTAGTGAATCTTGGTATCTTAATGTATCCTTTATTGAATTTTCATACAATAATAACTTCTAGGATTCTATTCAAATGTAAACATTTGAGGATATTTATAGTTCGTTATGTTGTCCATCACAATGTTTGTGTGTGGAAGGGGAGACAATTGTGGTGACATTGTGAGTGGTACAAGGTACCTCTAAGAGAGTTTATCTTATCAGGAAGGGGTTGACCACTACTCAGAGTAGGTATCAATAAAATACCGGTCAGATGAGACAACCCTTAATGTTCACTATTGGTGGTAGATCTTTCTTATTGGTGACTCCCATATTAGGGAATCAACAAATGTGTAAGTAGTGAATTCTTTCTCTATGATTAGTTATACCATTTAGTATTTCTAAATTGTAAATATTGTAGTTTACCATATTAACCTTACTTTTTAATATTGATATATGAATGATTTTTTTCACATGTCTCAACATTAGAAGAAAGTCCTTATCCTATGAATTTCATTGACTATGATAATGTTCATCTAGAGATTAATGCATCATACATGGAATGTCTGGTGTGGAATGTAGACCAAAGAGAGAAGGTATTATGGTGTAAAAATTACACTTTTATAGAACCTATGGAGGCATGGGAAAATCCATGAATTATCTTTGGATTAGGTGTTTGATATTCATGATTAGTGGCCCAAGTTGTTCAATCAAGATTCTAAGATATTTTTCTTGGGGAGGATATTTTTTTAAAGGGGGATTGAAACTCTATCACATTTTCATGTGAATTATTAGTGAATATCAAACATTTAATATTTTTTTGAGTTATGATTTGTTTGGGTATAGTTTTTCTATTTTCTATTTAGTTTCATATCATATATTTGGCATTTTAGATGGTGCGTGGTTAGAGAATAGTTTTCCCAAACCTTGTTAATTCTCTTGGAAACCATGAACCTAGTGATATAAGAACATTGGGTAGTTTATAGTTGAGGAGCATGGTTTACCATACCTTACATCCTCACATAAAAAATTATGTGACATACCATTGTAAAAAAATTAATTTTTGGTTCATAGTTTTCCAAAATGAATGATTGTTTAGATTCTTTGGAGATCTAATAAACCTCACACATTTTTATATGGTTTTTCAAACTATGTGAGAAAACCATATTCACATGATTATATGATCTAAAAATCCAATTTAATAGAAATATTTTTTCTTTTTTTACCTTTTCTTCTTCCAATTTATTTATCTCTTGAACATTAAGACTCTATAACCTTTACATGGAGAATTAAACTCTTTTAATGCTCAATTTATACGGATCCAAAGGTGTTGGTGATCATAAATTAAGGTTTGTGATCCAAAAACCCTGTACATCAAGTTTCTTAAAGATCTAATACTTTTCCAATGAGAAGAATAATTGATCTAGAATATAATTTCTAGATCAACGGATTTTGATTCCACAAAATGTTTAATTCTTATGTTTTTCTAATAAAGGTCGTAGATCTAAAGTTTCAACATCACCACCTTTGATCAATATTTATTCTAGTGATGTTAGCATATCCTAAGAGGTATGATGGTGTTGATCTAATTCCTTATACTTAAATAATTTTTCAATGTCATTTTTATCATTTATGTGTTTTTGTTTTGATCAGTTCTATGGATTATTGGTGTGTTCACATGATCCAATTATAGACTAGGCGTGACTCAAGTATTTTCTCTCAATAGGTTTTGGAGTTTTTCATGAACAATATTATGGTAGGAAGTTGTATACCATTTTGGGCCCTTTTATTCTCTATTTTCCTTGATTTGATACTTGTGTTGGAACAAATGTTTTTTACTATGCCTGACAGTGATCACATGTGTGTATGTGTGTAATCCCATGAGACCCATATATCATACTTGATTCAATGAGAATGCTAGTGTATCTTGTTAGATCATGTTCGATTTGGTCACATGTATTTGTATATTTCTAGTGATTATCATGACAAAATTACATTTACTAATGTGTATTCTATACCTACTTATGTGTGTTACCTTGCCTTTGGAGGTATTACTTTTTAACATAGAATTAGTGGACCATCATGATATTGTTATACCTTATAGCGGAAGTGCACATGACATCTGATGATGACAGTGAGGGACCTGAGCATAGATTAGGGGAATGATGGCCTTGAAGGCTAAACCAAGGTAGTGGAAGTAGGGGAATGATGAAAATAGGCTCTAAATCAAGGAACATTACTAGGAAATTACAACATTACGACCTGACCTAAGGTAGTATCAGGATACGATGACATTGTGTCCTGACCCATGATAGATAAAGGATGTGATGACCGTGCAGAATGATCCAAATTAATGCGTTATGATTACTATAAGATATGTTTACTAGACTAGTGTATATAACTTGATCATTTTTTGACATCCTTTTTTATTATCCTTATTGTATGGAATTGAGGTATGTATGGTTTAGGCTTACAATGACATGGTTAGCACAAGAAATGTCACTATATGATTTTTTATTCTTTCATACACATTTACGTATATCATGGCTATACTTTTTATACCTATGGACACATGCTAAGGATGTTTTGGTCACTTCATATTGGGTTTTATTACACACATCATACATGGTAATCTTAAATCATGTGCATACTTCATGATTAAATGTCCATATAAGGGAATGTTTCCCATAATAGAAATCTAATCTTTGGAGTGTAGAGCTAGTTTGAGTGCTAAGATTGACTCTATAGGATTTCTACACCTTTTTCAAAATTTATATATTTACCTTGAATATTCTATCATTCATTTCTATATTGGGATCCTATTTTATTTATTTTTATGGCATGAGTGTCATTTTTTATTACATTATGTTACTCTGTCTTCCACTTTATATTCAGATTATTACATTTAATCTATGTTTATGGTTAATGTAAATGATTTCCAAGGGTATTGTATGTCTATTGATACTGTTAGGAACATCAATACAAGTCAACAGCCTCTTTTATATGGAAAGATGTTTTGAGCTTTTTTGGAATCTCTACTCAGGCATTGTTCAAGAAAATCTAGTATAGGGTGTTACAGTTTTGTGTAGAAGTTAGGAATTGTGAAGAATACTTCATAACTAGATTTCTTTTTAAAATTCTAGGGAACTAACTTCTGGAATAATTTTAGAGTGAAATAAAGGTAATTATTTCACACACAAAACTCTATGGATGCATTTTTTATGATCATGTTATTGCGAGATATAGGAAAAATTTAGAAGAAAAATCATTATCATGTTTATTTGTAGGATATGAAAATGTATAATTTAGTTTTATATTATTGGATAATTATCTACAGGAGGTTATAAAAATTTTAATTGATAACGTCAATGAAGGAATCCTATGGAAGGATTAAAACCTAATTGAAGATAAAAATAATCAAAATGAATTAGGAGAGTAATAAAATATAGATCCGAATGGAAATCCAAAAAATATAAATAATTTAGGAAGCACTCACAGTCTAGAAAATCCTGATAGTTCTAAAGGTGTTTTTTTGGATAGAGTTTATATTCTAGAGGTTCAAAAAATACAAAAATTTCAGAAAGTCTGATGAACTAAAGAGGCTTGGAAAATAGTTCGAGAAGAAGTAGTTTTAGAAGGAGATGAACCCCATGAGTTGAGTTATTCTACCAATGTTAATTGAAAATTTAAAAAGATTGTATATGAATTTCATTGTAAAAATATTATTGATAGAATATTTCCTAAATTCCTTGATGAAAAAAATCCCATTTATGAAAAATAGTGGAAGTTAGTAATGAAGGAAGAGATTGATTCCTTGTATCCTTCTAGAACATGGGATCTTCCAAAAATACACTATGAAAGAACGAAATAAAAAAAATGGGTCAGTCGATTGAAGAAAAAATCCCTTTGATGGAATTTTTATATAAAATGGTCAATTAGGAATGGATTTGATGAAAATTAGTGAAAATATTGAAAATATTCCCTTCTGTTGTAAAAAACACAATGGCATTTAAGGTGTTTGGAATGTTTATAGAAGAAGGTCAACATATTGAACAGTATATTGTAAGATTGATATACTTTATAGATATTTAGAAGAATAAGTTTACAATTGAAATGATAAGGAATCAATTATTCTTGAAGCATCATAGTGTTAAATCTCAAACAATGTTTCTATGGGTGGTTATATGCAACCAAACAATGGAATAAGAAGTCTGATTATTTTGTAGTAGAATGGAAGTTCATCAGATGAAATATTAATCATTTATTATACCAACAGGTGTTCAATAATGACATATTCATCCTAAATATATTTTATGTAGATGGAATAGTCTTGGTGGGTGGGGACTTGAATTATATTGGATAGATTTTAGTAGAGTTATCTTGATGGTTTGAGGGGAAATATATCAAGGATTCCAGAATAATCTTGGGGATAAGGATCCGAAGGGAATATCAAAATTAAAAATTTATGTTTTTTCAGATAGAATACATCAAAAATATTGAGGAATTAATTATAATGTTTTGATCCAAACTCATATATACCCCTTTAGTGGTACATTTTAAATTTTCATAAATGATGTAATCACATATTTATGGGGATTATATGTACATGGAAAAGGTTCCTCATTCATCATAAGTTAGAATTTTGATGAATTACATGATTTATATTTGGATGTAAATTTCCTGAGTAATGTTATTTGTTAGTAGGCTTATGGAATATCTTTGAAAGGAAAACATGAATCAGTGAAATTTATTCTCGAGTATGTTAATGATTATGAATAACTAGAAATATGTTTTAAAACAAATGATTTATTGTAGGTATATGTTGATGTGAATAATGGGGGGATTCATAAATAATGAAAAGTACCTTGATCTTTGTGTTTGCCTATAGTGAAACTTAAATAAGTAAAAATTTTGGACTATAGTTGGTACATTCATTATTAACTAGGGAATGTGGGTAGTAGAATCATGGAAGGATATTATAAAGATGAATGTTTTGTTATAGTATCTCATATAGAATTAGGGGAATGAAATTTTATTCTATGATAGTAATAGAGAAATTAATCTTTCAATTAATTGTGTGTTTCACTCATGAAAAAAACACATTAGACTAAAATATCACTTCATTTGGAAGCTTGTAGATGAAGAGTGTTGAAATTATTGAATATAGGAAGAAGTAATAATTTAAAGGATTATAAACCAAGTCCATAGTTTGGGAAAGTTTGAGGTAATTTGGAACCTTAGTGGGACATAAGTAATTGGGAAGAAATGGAATGGATAATAGCCAAATATTTCCAAAATTGGGAGGAAAAAAGGAAGGTTTTAATACTCGTACATGGTCCAAAAGAAATTTCGGTGAAGCAAAGAAAACAATTCTAAATTTGGAGGTTATTATGTTAAAGGAATAAAAAAATTAATCTAAGTATATGAATTTTTATGAGAAGTTATTCTAAATATCTATGACTAAAATAGGATGATTATATTAATGTAGAACTGGTGATGTATGTAAGTAGAATATGAATATAAAGAAAAAGCTATAGAAATGAGGATAATTAGATTAGGATAGTGAATGTGTTGAAGTAGTGTCTAAATTAATGGGAAATTACACTAAATTGTTATTAGAATAACATAGTTGTTTTTCAACATAATATTCTTCAAATTTGGATACATTAGTATCAATTAATTTGTTTTCACTATTCACTATGTATTATAAGTAATGGAATTTCATCATTTGATAGCTTTGAAAAAATAACAGGTCATCCTCAAAAATGGGAATGTAGTTGAATTGAATCTTCCAGTTATACTTGAATAAAAATTGGTGACTGGGATCATTTATTTTTTATTATGGTCATGAAATATTCTTCTTTAGTTATTAGTAAAAATATTTGTGTTTCTCCCATAGAGTAAGACTAAGTTTAAACCATGTAAATCCCTATATTGTTCTGTGTAGTCTGCGGTTACTTTATTACTCCACTTGTGTGTGTGATTGGAATGATATTATCAAGGTAATTAAGTCAATTTAGTGTATGAAAATGGAGATCACTTACCTTATCCACACATCATCATTGGGTGATTCCATTTTTATAATGCTCCTGTGTTTTTCAATATGTTAGGTTCTTGAAGGTAACAATAAAACATGGTGAGATCAGAAAAACTACAGTTGGGTTGGTTATGACCTGATTGATTTTAAATAGAGAGAAACATAATAGTTAGGTTCATAGAACAATGAATTAATTGAATTTTGGCTTATAGGTAATTTAATGTGTTGTTATGATTAATACTTACAAAATTGGTGCAACATTTATTTGGGATCTTCAGGATATCACACTATAACAAAGCGACCCACACTATAAATATTCATATCACACAGTAGTGTTTATGTAACACCCCAACCGAATTTACCATGTTTGGTCCAAAGATACAAATGAACTCATGAATACCTCCACATACACAAGAGGCTACCAATGAGTACTGATTATTTGACGTAATGTGAGGATACTATAAACTCTATAATCATATCCATAATAGGAAAATATAAAATAAAAATAAGCCAAAAAATATATCACATAAAAACAAAAATAAATGTTATTAGAGATGGAACATCATAACTAAATAGAACAATGATCCTAGATGTGGGAAGTCAAACCAATTGTCAAGAAACATGTAAATAAATAAATTCAGCAATAATAGTTTGGGGTATGTCCCATTCATCACCTATAAATCCAATCCTCTGACTCCTCATCTCGATGTCATTAGGAACTTTACCTTCACTGGAACCTTGGTCATGAAGTTTTCACTCACATCAAGATACCCATGTAAGGTGTGAGTATAAACCAAGTAGCACACCACCAATGGATCTTTAAAAAAAGTGCATGTGTAGATGGAAGTATATGAAATGATGAAAAAAATGAATGAATATGAATATAACCAATCACGAACAAAGTGATTGTGTACTAACTAATCCATCATGAACACCAACTAGCTTGCTCCGGTGTTATAACATATGAAAACCATAAATATTCAATTGTATGCCTTTGGTCAAGATAATTAATTGATCAACCATTAAAGAAAAACATGTTCCACCCATAAAGAACTATTATACCCACTTTTATTGAAAATAAAATAAAATCAATTCTCATATCTATGAAAACACTTATATCACATGTTGACATAATTCATGGCTCTGGGGGAATCCATTACATCATCCACACTCAATCTCTAAGGGGGTGACTAAGTTAGTCAGGTTCACCTTTCAACCTGAATAATAAGAATAGAGGTTCTTCCAGCTTTTAAAAAATCCATGTAAAATCAATTAAATAGAAAAGAACTATCTTGGGTAATATTAGTGATATACACACATTTGATCATAAAATAAACATGGCCCCATGGGTTACACACACACAAGTGAGAAAACTTGTAAAAAAATCCATTCAAAGGCCGAAGATAGAAATGAACTTCCTACCTTAATATTACTAAATTTCTGTCCAAACTACCTCCGAGGTATTTTCTCCAAAAAAACACACATGTATGAAAATATTCAAAACTTTCTTCCAAGGAAACATAGAAACAAATTGAATTATTTTATTTCCAAAATAAAGAAATGAAACCATAAGATATGACATTTTTATCTATCCCAAATAATATGAGATAAACATGATAATAATTTATCACTTTTTGATATTTTTTGGTTATTATAATATAATAATTCATTTTCAATTTAGTAGAAATATCCATAAATATTAATTCATAATTGTTCATAAAATAATGAGAATATAATTTATAGGTTCTAACCTGTAAATTATTTCTTAAAAAATGTTGTGCCCAATAATAGTGGAGACAGAGGGTTCTTCCATGTTTGGAATGTAGTAGAACATTGGATTGTTCAAATTAGAATTCATAGATCTTAGAAAGATGAATAATAAACTGAACATAATTAAGAGGAGATGAAAAATAAATGGAAACTAGTTTCAGGTATTTTAAAAATAGAATATTGTGTTTATGTTCACAGTACAGAAAACCTATGTTTTAAATTTATTATTTAATACATATTTGAAATGATTTTTAATTATGGAGTGTTTAAATTCTTCCATAATATGAGTTATTAACTTCAACCAAGGAAAAGAATTCATTTCCCATGATTTTTTTATTTGAAAGATTCATTGTGAAATAGGGAAAAGGAAAATATGGGTTTAAAATTGTTATATTTTAAAAATAGAGCATTGGGTAAGGGTAAGATGGTGTTTCCCTTATGCATATTATAGCTATATTTTAAGAATCAGGAGGTTTACACTTACACAAGTCTCCTACATTTACACAGATCTAGGTTACTCATACACAACCATTAAAAATTGAGGCTTACTTTTGAACAAGTTAGTCTTAACCTTATACATTGGTTGGGTAAACCTGACAAAACCTTTGAAAAAATAACTTTACTTTGTACGGTTCCAATGTTACCCTTATATGTCATTTGAAAATATAGCATTACCATTAAAAATCATATAAAAATAGATATATAACCTTACTCAACTCAAAGAAAAATGGGGTTACCAATACACCAACATTTAAAATAGGTTGTTACCCATAAGAAACTCCTAAAAATAGGCCTTCTTCTAGGTATAAATAATTTAGCTTTATTTATACCAATGCCAAACATAATGGTAAATGTTTCTAAAAATTAACAAAATTTTCATTTCAAGGACTTAAAAATTAAAAAATGAGGTATGAAAGAATATATAAAAACTAAGAATGTTAAATCCTTCCCCCAATAAATTAATATCCTCATGATGTGTGTCTAGAGATACCTCTCAAACATCTTGGGCCATTGAGCTTGTATATTTGACTCCCAGTCCAATGTATCTTCTTGAATTCATCAATTATTCCAAAGGAATATGAAAAGTGTCTCTATTTTTCCTCTCAAAAATATTTCTTCTATCTATGACCCACACTAGATACACAACAGTTTTTTATCAACCTCCAACTTAAACTCCCCACAGTCGATCATGCATGTAGGATCAAGAATGTACCATAGAATATGAGAATCATGTAACACATCAAGGATTCCTTGACAATATAAAGAAAGGAATAGTTAGAAGGACACTAAACTGATAAATTCAATAATATCACATGGTAGCATAAACTGAGGTGCCAACATTCCATGATTCCTAAAATGATGATGCCCCAATCGATGTGGCACCCGCAATAAAACATAATCTCTAATAGTGAACTCTATAGGTTATCTACTCTGAGAGGAATATGATTTCTTCCTACTCTGAGTGGTAACCAAACACTTCCTTATCAACAATACTCTCTCATAGGACTCCAATAATATACTTGGACAAAAAACTTCTACCAAATACATCCCATGCCAACACAATGGTAAGGATAACTACCTTCAATAGAGAGCTTAAAAGGGAGACATCTAAATACAAATATGGAATGTACTATTGTACATGAACTCTTCCATGTATAGGTTCTCATCCCATTCTCCACTAAAGACTAATATGAAATCTTGATGTATATACTAAAGGATTTGTTTCAGCCTATCTAACTATCCATTAGTCTGTGGATGATATGTCGTACATAGCTTCAACTCGGTCCTTAAGGCCTTCTTAAAGTCTCTCCAAAACCAAAACGTGACACACAAATCTCAGTCAGATACGATGCTTACTAGAGCTATATGTAGGTACATAATCACATGTATATATAATCTTTCCAAATTATCTACTGAAAGGGTCTCTCGAATCGGTATAAAATGAGCCACTTTTATTAACAAATTAACAATTACCCAAACAACATCATGACTCTTCAGGGTCCTGGGAGACCCAATCAAAAATTCCATTATCATTTCATCCTAATTTTAAATATGAAATAAAATTGATTTGAGTAAATCAGAAGGATGTTAATTCTTGACTGTTTCCCTCTAGAAGCTAAGGCATCAGGAAATAAACTCAATGACATCCTTCTTTATACCATACCACTATAACTAATGTAAAATGTCATGGTACATCTTTTGTGACCCTGGGGGAACTTCCCACTTAGAAGGATGAGAACCTCTAATTATATCCTCCCTCAAGGAAGTTGGAAAACCAACTCTCCCGTCGAGATAGCTCATATATTCTTCATCTAAGGACAACCTTGGAATATAATATTCTCTTTAAAACCATTCCAAAATCACCAAACAGTCAGGATATGACTCTTGGTTAGATTTCACATGGTCCACCAAAAAATATGTGATCACTAAAGGTGATCATTTTATTACACCATTATTATCTAATAAATCCACCAGGAACTCTTCCATCAAACTCAATATACATCATTCCTATTATGAAGTCCACTATCTAAGATCAAACATCTTCGACATTTCTATTCTAATAGAATCTGCAATGAAATTACCTTTCCCTAGATTATATTCTATCTTATAGTAAAATTTATTTTGATACATCACAAAATTCCTCTGAAACAAATTTAGATCCCACTTATAAAAAATATATTGGGGGCCCTTATAGTTCATATAAATAAAAAACCTCTCATTAAAGAGATAATGTATCCAAAAAATGAAATTTTGGAACAAAACTCTCATATATGGGTAATGTGTTTGGTAGTTCTACTCATGGGGTCACAGTTGACATGACCCAAAAATAAATACATAATCAATATTCATAAATATAGCTACCAAACCAATACCATAGGTTTCAAATATAAATCACCCCATGATTTTATGAAATATTTTTCTTCAATTTAATTTCATTAATAACTTTTTTTATATGTAACACTCATTTTAAAATGAACCATAATATATTATTAATGTTATTATTTAAACATGACCATCATAAACTAGTAGTTAACTTAATATTTTAAATATGAATGAAAAACAATTAAATTAATTATAAATGTTTTATATAAAGAAAATATTTCAATATATAATAACATGATTTTTATAAAAGTTTGTATATTCTTTAAAAGTAGATTTTTCTCAAAAAAATGATTTTGATTGCATTTTGTGAACATATAATAAAAATATATGTTTCCATTATTATAAAATTTATTTGAGAAAATAATAATAATTTATAAAATTGATATGCCAACATTTTCTTAGAGTGAAGTTTCAATAATTTTCTAAAGAGTTTAAATTTTTGATGATTAGTGAAAAATACTGACATTTATTAGAAACATAATTTTACAATAAATAATTTACAAGTTGTATTTTTAAAGATGATATTAAAAGAAAAATTATTTAAATTATATAATAATTAATAAATTTTTGGTAATTAGAATTGATTTAATTTTGAATTTTGATATAAAAACATTTCAGACTTATCAAAGAGTTTCTTAAACTATGATGTTTACGTTATGTCTATGGGAATAATTATAAATTAAATTATTCCACATATAAATATTAAATCTATAATAATGAATAAAATATTTGGAATCATAAGAATTATTATTATATAATAAGTAAAAAATAATTTTTTCCCAAATAAATAACAAAAAAAGTTAAAATAAATTACCACGATTAAGTTAAGAAAGGGTTTACAGGGGGGTCAAACTAAAAATATAATGGTCAAAATGACCCAAAAACTTGCCCAATTCTAATTTAATGGCCAGATTTTGACCTTATCACATATAATTTTCTATAATGAACAATTAGAATCTTTTTTAAAGTTTTAAACATGGGTATACCATTTTCTTTTCAAAAAATCCAACTATGACCTCTCCCCCACTTATAAAAGCTCGCCCCATATCCTCTCTTATTCACTATTCCATATCCTTCTTGTTAAGAAAACACATAAAATAATAAATTAATTAATTACCTACCCATATCTTAGAGTATGTAGTTTAATTATTAAACCCTCCTTTGATGTATTTATATAAAAACATAAGGAGGTTGTTTGAAGAAGAGTCGTCGTTCTTAACTGGGAATTTTTATTTTATTTCTTATTCCCCCACCATCAGATATCATTCATATATGATAATATACAAACATAAGTATCTCAAATATATTTATATTTTATTATTCTATTGTAATAACATAAATCCATCTCATATTCCATCAAATAGGAAATGAAACTGTTGATCATGTGTACAAGGGACAACCGCCTTACAAACCTATGTAACTCGATTTCCATCACCACCTTTCATGGATAGATATAATGATTTATTTAATATATGATTGTGATATTTATGAATTTATCATAATTATTTATTTATAATATAATGTATACCTTCTTACCCTCTAATATGTTGGAAAATGATAATGTTTCTCATGAATACATGTGGATTATCGCATCCATGAAGCAATTTGATAAATTTTTAATTTTATTTTGACATGTAATATAATAGGGTATTTTACAATGAATATATATGATATATATGTGATATAAAAATTGTTGTTTATAGGTAAATTAGCATTTACCTTTTTCTTTTCCATCCATAAAAAAATGAAAACAACATTCATGCGTACATACGACATACCATCTCCATGAAAAGTGTAATTTATTTTTATATATCTTAAATTATAGTTGATAATAAATATTTATAAAATGAATTTATATGATATTAATATAATTATTAACTATATCTATATAATTTAACCATAATAAAATTTCATGGAACAAAAATACCAAACTGAATGTACATGAAAAATGCAGTAGTTGTTGCCCGAAACTGTGATTTTCATAAATAATTTTCAAGAACCTAGTGTTAAAAGGTTTTAATTGAATAATATATTAAAATATACCCATGTCTATTTTCCTTTAAAATATTTTTAATAATCATATATTTGTTATATAGAAGGTTTTAATGTGTATGATGAATTTTTATACTCAAGGTAAGGGATTTTCATCACATATTTAATTTAATGAGAAAAATGTAATTTCCACCAAAGTGTTAAGGTTTTTATAATGATAATTGTGAATTTTGTAGGATTTAAAATATTCATATATGTTTATTTATTTCATGGGGCTTATAATTCAAATGTTACCAAAGTGGTAAGGGTTTTATGATGTAATCTCATTGTTTATTGGGATTGTTTATGACTATCATTATGATAAGGAAATATTATGATATATCTCTGAAAAAACCCATGAATTTTATTCTCTCATGGTTATTTATTTAGATTTCATACTTTTCCATCCATTTTTTTCTCTTTAATTCCTAAAGAGATAAAAAATTGTTTTTAAGGAAGATCGACATTATTTCACTCTTCAATATTATTTTTTTATCCCATAAACATGTTTTATAAAATTCTATTCATGATCATTTTTAATATTACATTATGATATTTTAAAATAATTTATATGGATTATTTAATTTTAAAAAAGTAATTAAAATTAATCTATCTATGAATTTATGAAGTAATGTAATTTTTATTTTTTATCACAAATGTGCAAGGATTTATTTTTTAACTTGTACGACCTGAGTGGTATTTCCCCATGTCATGATCGCTCTACTATTTGATTCTCCCATTAAAATTTTCCAAGGTTATTTTAAAATAAAATTTTATCTCCAATATTTATTAAATTTTCATATTTTAATGAAATGATTTCAAAGTAAAAAAACATAATATTTTTCTCAAGAATGTATTAATGATGTTTTTATGGAGCTTTTAT
This sequence comes from Viscum album, assembly GCA_963277665.1. Classification (NCBI taxonomy): domain Eukaryota; kingdom Viridiplantae; phylum Streptophyta; class Magnoliopsida; order Santalales; family Viscaceae; genus Viscum; species Viscum album. Next base: position 340,652,372 of record OY728131.1, read on the forward strand.
TCATAAAAGATAATAACCTTTGGTTTTGATTACATTTTATTAGGGATATTATCCAATAGTACCATACTTATTCTTTCTCTAGATGGCTTATGATTATGATTAAGAAATGTTTATGAAACCCATTTCTCTTGCATGTGTTACGATGTGATGAAATGATGAATGTTTTATAATATCATGTAAAACATATGTATAGTTTTAATTATGTGAAGGGTGTTTCTATTATAAAACAATGTAAGTGGTTATGTTATAACCAAGTATGGTGGTTATGTTATAACCAAGTATGGTGGTTAAATTAGAACAAAGGAATGTGGTTATGTTATAACCTAAGATTGGTGCTGACATTATAAATGAAGACAGTTGGGCACTGAATTATATATCCCTCAATGATTTTGGTAATGATTAATATCTCATTAGATAAATAGGAATGGAATGGAGATTTCCCCTGGTTCAGTAAAGAACTTTTTCTAATATGATAGTCTCAAGAGTGAACCGTGATTAATATGAGGGATTAGGGAGTGAACACAAACCACTATAATAGTCTTGGAAGTATTCCTTGACTATGAAGGAAATGATTTTCTATGATTATGTGTATTTTATAATTCCATGTATCATGCCAATGCAATGCTTTCATGGCTCATGTACATTAATTTATTTATGATTCATGTCTTTTGAACTGTTAAGATTTATTCCATGATTGAAAATTATAGTATATGATATATAGGGTATGGGTTTCCAAATTCTATTACCATGTTCTCATACCATTATACTCATGTTATGTTGATATCTACCATGTTTTTCATTACTGATGATATGATATCACCCTTTCTTATGTTTCCTTTCCTTGGGTTATGAAAAAGTATTTTAATTACATTGTGTCTAAGAAAAGTTCTATACAGGAATATATTTACGGGTGATATTGAATATCTTACATGAAATAAGTAAATTCTATATCTAGTCTCCAAAGATAATAACCATTTACGATCCTCTGGTGTGGTTTTTTATAATGGAATTAATATTCATCTAAAAATATGTAATATTTCTGTATTATAATTGGGGTTTGTTATAGTGGGAATCATATTAAGGTTTAGTAAACCTTTTGAAGCTAGGATGAGAAATATTTAGTGAGAACCACAAGGATAAGTCTTTGTATATGAAAATACCCTATAATTTTCATGAATGGTAGGGAAATTGGTTTCTATAAAATTATATCTATGTCTAAATATGATATACTTTTGTGGATTTTCCAAAGTTATACCTAGTTTTAATAACTCCAAAAATGGAACATTGGGTTTTGAATCGATCATCACCTAGTGTATGATAATGGGCCTTACTGAATGCCTGTTTTGAAGCTCCTTGTGTATTTGTTTTTGAAATTCACAAAATATTTTTGAACTATGTTAATGAATTTGAATAAATAATAACCATGAATGAAATAGGTTAGACCAAAGGTGTTAGAGATTAAAAATTAGGATTCATTATTTTCAAATCCTATGAAGTATTTTTTGTAATTAGTCAATCTAATTGAATTAGATTGATGGTTACAGAAACAATTTTGGTTTTTGAAATGGATTAAAGGTAAAACAATGATGTCGGGGTGGGGATAGGTATTCCTATATATTGACGTATTAGTTATAAAAATTACCTTGTATCATGAAAAGTATCAAGTAATGTTAATTTTTATCCCCAATAATTTGAGGATTAATTAGCAGTAAAAATCCCTAATGATATGATGGTCACATATTAGGTCTATGAATCTCCTCTAGTTGGAGTTTGTGGGAATGTGATTATTGAAAATATTGTTATTATCCCTCTAGTTGAATTTGGTATTATCATAAGAATGGATTGGACTTATCTATATAAATACCACATCAATATCCGAGGTAGGGAAGTCATGTTTTTATTCCAAATGAACATATCATCTTCTATCAATTTGATTATAAATATGAACTTCATATCAAAATCACATTCAGCGAATGGGTCATGGTACAAATTCAAAAGGAGGTTTATCTAATATGGTTTGGGAGAAACTCAAAATTGTTGATATGACAATTTTCTGGGAGTTTATTGATTTATTTATGATACAATTGCCCAGTCTTCCACCAAATTGTGCAGTTTATTTCTCAATAGAATTTATACTCGGTGTTATAACTATTTCAAGGACTCCCAATAGAATTGTCCCCAATTGACTTACTATAATTTAAAAATCAACTCCAAAATAATATTGAAAGGGGATTGATTGGAACCAGTATATCACCTTAGGATTCACCTATTCTTTTTACTAAGAAGAAAGAAGGATTGAGGAAAATTTTCATTGATTATCGATCACTGAAAATGATCAAAATCAAGAACAACTATCATATTCATCATATTGATTACTATTTTGACCAACTATATAGATATTAATACATTTCCTATATTTACCATTATTCTGGATACCATACATTGATGGTTAAGAAGGAGAATATAACCAATACATTATTTCAAAAAATCTATATACATTATAGATATATTTTGATTCCATTTGGTCTTAATAATTCCCTCACTATCTTCATTGATTTAATTAATAGAGTCTTTAGAGATTACTATGATCAATTTATGGTTTATTTATACATGTTAATCATATATATTCAAATAAAAAGAAATTTAATGAAATTCAACTAATAATTCTAATAAAGACCCTAAGGAAGAGAAGTCGTATTCCAAAATTACCATGTATGAATTTTTTCTAAAAAATATATAATTTTTTGGTCATATAATATCATGAGATGGTATATATATGGATCCATTAGAGAAGGAATTTATTGAATATTATCATAGAATAACTATTGGTGTTGATATCCAAATTTTTCTTTGTTTTTCTGGACAATATTGATGGCTTGTGGGGAATTTCTCATGACTATCCAATCCCCTCCCAAAGTTAACTCAGAAGAGATATAAGTTCCTCTAGATAGATAAATGTGAGTAAAATTTCATGAAACTAAAGAGAATATTAATCAACACATGTGTGTTAACATTACCTTATATTGGATAATTTAAATTAATCTATAGTGTTGAATCAACAAAATAATTGGAATTCATACTCATGCATAATGATATTACCATAGCATAGGAATCACACCAATTGAAGGTTGATGAGAAAAATTATTCAACTAAAGATTTGGTGCTATAATTTGTAATTTTTGAGTTGAAAATGCTGAGTAATTATCTTCATAGAGAAATGTGTGATATATATACTAACCACAAAAGATTAAAATATATATTAACATATAAATAGTTAAATATGAACTAGATAGGATAGTTTTAATTGATTAAAAATTATCATTTATCAATAAATTATCTCTATAGGAAATAAGAAAAGGTGGTTGATTCTTTGGGTCAAAAGGATCATGCTATATTATCTATGATAAAGATAAATAATATAAAGTATTTTTGTATATTCAATGTATAGAATAATAAATATTGAGGAAAGGGGACAAATATTATCTTTATCAAATGAGTGTTCAACCATCTATCCAAGTAAAGATTAAAGAGGAACTTCAAGGATATATAGAACTGTAGAATAAGGTAAAAATATTCAAAATTTTAACCTTGATTATAATGGGATAAAAATGTTCAAGAACTATGTATGTGTTCCCTGCATACTGTATTTGAAGAAAAATATTTTATAGGAGGCTCATAGTTATTCATTCCATATTCATGCTAGGAGTATAAAGTTGTATAAGGATTGGAAAGAGTGCTTTGGTAGGGAAAAAGAGGAGAGATATTATAGAATTTTTTTCTTAGTGCTTGGTGTTTCATCCAGTTAATTCTAAGAGATAAAATTATAAAGGGATGTTATAACCACTTCCCATACCAGAATTAAAATGGGAAAACATCATCCTTGATTTTTTCAAAGGACTCCAAAAAAATATAAATGGACCAATTCAATATGGGTTATAGTCGATTGGATTATGAAGTTTGCACACTTAATTTTAATCGTATATGATTTCCCTATTTATAAACAACCAAAATTTGTATTATGGTAGTGTTAAGGTTTAATAGAGTACCACATTCTATTCAATCTGGTTGAGATATGAGGTTAACCTCAAAGTTCTAGAAACCTCTACTGCAAGTACTTGATACAGAGTTGATTTTCAGTATGTTGTATCATCCTTATACATATTTCATTCGAAGATAACCATTAAAACCCTAGATAATTTTATGAGCTATTGTTATATGGATTTCAAAGGTGTATGGCATCAACACCTTCCTCTAATCAATTTTTCGTACAATAATATCCTTCACTCAAGTATTCAAACCGATCCTTGTGAATCCATTTATTGAAATAAGTATAGAACTCAAATGTTATGTGATGAATTTAGATAATAAAAGATATTGGGAATTAATATAAATTAGTACATGGTAAATAATGTCAGATACATTCAATATCACATCAAGATAGTTCAGAGTTGATATAAAAGTTATACTGACAATCGTTGCTGTGATATGAAGTTTGAAGTTTGAGAAAATGCTTTTCTATAAATTTATTTATGAAATAAGGTTATTATATTTAGGAATATAGTAAATTTGATACCAATTTATATTTTCCTTTTCAATATTTTTGATTGAGTAGGGATGGTTTCTTATCTCTTAACACTTCCACCAAACCTCTCTCAAGTCCACAATGTTTTCCATGTTTCTCTTGAAAAGATATACAGACATGATCTGTCACATATACTAAACTCAGTGGTTGTACTACTGAATCATGATATTCAATATGCATAATAAACATATAGATTAATAATCATTGAGATAATGTTCTATGAAACAAGAGCTCTCACCTAGTCAGAGTTTTATGGAGAAACCACCAACTGAAAACTTCTATGTGGGAACCTAAGGATATGATGTGGTAGAAGTATCTTAAATTGTTTGTTTCAAAGTAATAGGATTTTGAGTGAAAAAAATAAATTTTAAGGATTATAATGTAACACCCGAATATTTTATTAATTTTTTTAAAATTAATTTTTTTGATAGCCAATATTAATCGTAACACCGATTTTCAATGAGCTATAATATACTATTAATATTATCATTTAAAAATTGCCATTATAACCAACATGTTAAACATTTTTGTATGAATGGTAGTAAGCATATTTTAAAAATTATTTACAAATTTATTTAATAATTAAAATATATTGATAGATAAGTACTTATTTTTTATTAAAGTATGAATATTCTTTGAAAATACATTTTTTTGAGAAAAGGATTTTTATTTCTTTTTTTGAAAAAATTATAATTTTTTTTCTATTTTATAAAAAAAATTAAAACAACAAAAATAATTTTAAAATTAACATGACAAAATTATATTAGATTTAAATTATTATAATTTCCTTAAAAGATTAATTTTTCTATAAATTGTGAAAAGTAATTATTTTTATTAAAAAGTTCCTTTTAGTTTAAAGAATATACAACTTCTATTTTTTAATAGTGTTTTAAAAGTTAAATTGGTTCAATTATATTATTATTAATTCAATTTAGGTCATTATAGTGAATATAATGTTGAATTTATTTATAAGAAACATTTTATTCTTATGAAATATTTTTCTTTGGAAAACTGTTTTTTCATCGCATCAAACGAGTTTTATTTTAAATAAAAATTTTAACACTAATATAAATTTAATTTGGAAAAATGGATTCCATGTTTGGACTAAAAATAATATATAATATAAAAATGCCAATTGAATTTTTTTCATTATGACTTTTAAAGACACAAAAAATTAATTATGGTTGTTAAGGTTAAAAAAGTTTTATTGAGGGGTTAAAATAGAATAATAAGAGTTAAAATGACATAATATTTATAAAATTCATATTTGATGGAAATATTTAGACCTTATATCATCTAAGGTTCTAAAATGATCCATTTTTTATAGCTATAAAATGTTTAAAATGTGGGTATAACATTTTATTTTAAAGAATTCCAAGTATATCCTCTCCCCAAGTTATAAAAGGGAACCCCCTGCCCTGTCCTATTCACTCTTCCATAGCCTTTTTTTGAGATAATACATTTCTAAATCCCTACCTTAATTCTATCCCAATTTACTGTAGTACTTATTTGGATTATTAAACCCTCGAAAGAACACTTTTTGTGAAAACATATAGAGTTTTTCGGAAGAATTTATATCATTCTTAACTACATTTTTATATAATTTCATCTTCAAAATCATTAAAATATTATTGAAATATTTGATATAATAAAATTAAAATAATATCCCAAAACTCTCACTCCTAGATCTAGTTCAAAAATCGAAAACCTTAAATTTTTTTCTTTAATGTAGATAATTGTGGCCTGTTTTTTTCCATCCAAACCTCATGACAACAAAAGGAAATACGAGATCAAATACATTCTAGAGAACCTTTTAGGTTTATATTTTTAGATAATTAGGAAAAAAACATATATAAACAATACCCACTTATTCAAATGGTCATTTCTCCCACTTAACCCAGATTTTCTTATTTCACATTAAGTCAACATCATCATCCATTTGAAATCCCTTCTAGACATAACTCATTAAACCTTATTCTTTATAACCTCGGGAAATGGAAACATAAAAGGGTGATCATGAGTTCTTATTAATGGCAAACATAGGTATTAGAAATTAAATGGTATCAATGAGTATTAGAAGTGAATAATAGTATGAAGACATAATCAGAGTGCATATGTGATTCATAAAATAACTCATACCATCAATACATAGATCATAAAATATGAAAATATGAAAAACGAAAGAGTAATAAGAATCAACAATCACGAGCCATGTGATGTCAATATTGACTATAAGAAACATTATAAAACCATTGCAATAAATTAAAACCCATTTTTAATAACCTGGAGCATTATTTTCCTAAAACCATTTTAATTGGAATAATCATACAAATAAATTCCAATATAATCATTAACTAATTAATTCTAGTTCTATCTGGGAACACACATCATATAAGTTATAACAGGGTCACCCAGTGCTGTATGGGCTTCCCCATCATATATGATGTAATAAGATCACCAATGCTATATGGGCCACCCCATCATATAATATGTAATAGGCTCACCCAATTCTATATAGGTCACACCATCGTATAAGTTTTAATAAGTGCATGAGGTGTTATCTGGGCCACCCAATCGTATAAATTGTCAAGGGATCACTCAGTGCTATCCGGGTCAACCCATTATATAAGATGTCCAAGAACCAAAACATGAATAATGTACATAGATACTTCATCAAATAACTCATAGAAACATTCATTATTATTTTATAACCTGATTATCTCAAAAAAATGAAATTGATCTCAAGTAAATATCTTTGAAAAATTATTAACCCATGGAAAAGAAATGGGTTCCACAATAATCTCTTTGAAACCAGATTGACCTATGAAAAAGAAATAGGTTCCATAAAAATCAATTTAAAATAAACTTAATCCATCTAGCAATGAATGTGGATGGGGTCATTTAAAAATATCCCCAGTGTAGGATAAGTGAAAACAAGGGTTTATTATGTTGATGAATGTAAATACCATGAAAATATCATTAAAAATATTTCGGGGAAAATAGCCTTTTAATTTTGAAAATCATTTTTAAAACATAAAACATTTTTAAAATCCTTTTCTTTGAAAATAATTTTTTTAAAACAATAAATTTCTAGAATACTAATAAATCATTTTATTTAAAAATAACCCTAAAACATTCAAAGGAAGATTCAAATAAATTATGCTCATGTTGGTGGGTAATTTCATACATGACATAAAATCATTCTTTTTTCATGGTAAAAAAGTTAGAAAAGTGTCTTGATTGGAAAGTGACAAGAATATTCCATTAAAACCCCCTTTTTTTAAAAATGAGAAAAATATTTTCAATAAATCATTTAAAAAGGGCTAAAACATTATTCAAAACAATTACAAAGAACTTTCAATTATAAGATAACTGATTTCCAACCAAATATAGAATCTAAGTTGGATTTTCATAAAAAACATTTTCCCCATTATTCTAAGTACCAAATAGTAGAGAAATGGTACTATTACATGAAAATTTCATATACATAACTAGAGGATAATTTAATTCATTAGAATTATAATAGTATACTATCAAAGACTTAATCATTCATAATCCCAGTAATTGAAAATAATGTATCAATAGACTCCCACCACTTTTGTAACTTTGAGTCATAATCCCCACTAAATAATAACATTAAATGAAACTTATAATTTTAATAAAATAGGTAGATTCGTGATCTAACATGTCAAATGGGTATTATATACTCCTCATAAAATAAAATAGGTGTATAACATAACATATGTCTCAAAGAAAGCTAATTGAGACTAACATATCATGTCACTTTGTTAACACTATGTTAGGTCCAAAAGGGGCCTAGATACCCTGAGAGGGGGGGTTTAATCAAGGTATGGATATTCTTTTTGAAATTCTTACTACCCCACTAGATCATGACATCATTATTATAAGGGTAAATGTTTTTCTCTTTAGTGTTTATAATGCTCTTATACTTTCAATATTTATCTGATGATGATGCATAGAAAGTAAAGCAGGAAAGAAAACAAAGGGACAAAAATATTTTTACTTGGTTCAGCCTCACTAGCCTACATCCAAGGAGCATAAAACAAAAATGTTCTGATGTACCAAATACACTAAGTCTCACTATAAAATTAAAAGGATCGGGATAGATCAATTCTATGCCTAGGATCAGTACCTTTACAAGGTTTAGGCTCATCTCACAATATTCCCAAGGGTCACTTTCTATGTCTCTTTCCCTGGATCACTGTCGCTGGAAAGGATCATCATCTTCATATTCCTTTGTTCATTGCTTTGTAAAGGATCCAAACACATTTTATATACTTTTAGGTCCATTTATTTTCATGAATTCTCATATCCTCAATTATATTTTGATACGTTGTGTAAGTTCTATTTTCACCTATAGATGAAATTTAATTTTTTCCATACTATTTGTTTGTGGAAATTACTTTTGTGAAATGTTTCATTCCCTTTGAGAACATCCTTGAGTCCTCTATGGACTGCACTACTTCATCTATGAACTATCTTGTACTGTGTGATGTGAGTGCTTTTCTAACCACCACTTCTTCTATAGACCATATTCTTATCCATGGACCCCATTCTTCTCCGCAGACTATTGCTACTTCCATGGACCATCTTTCTTATGTATACTGTTTTCTCCCCCATGGACCTCTACTACTTCTATGGACTGTCTCTCCTTCCATAGACCCTTTTCCTTTATGAGCTACAAATCCTCACAAAACCCTACTTAAAAATTGTTCATATGAACTACTTCACCCTTCATGGAATATTCCTTCAAGAACTTTTATCCTTCACATAATTCTCCCTTGTGAAAAACATACAACTTCACCAAATTCTTTATGGAGCGATGTTATTTTCTAATGAAATTCATTATATATAATCATCTGAATATGGGTCCTTATATAGTAAAATTGATCCACAATACATGCTAAACTGATTTACCCAAAACATAGATACAATATATACTTCACCAAAAACTATGTTATGTGGTCCACATACTTACTATCTTCTTTTATTGAAGCCAATGAATTCTGCGAATTAACCCTTTTGTGGCTCCACAAATCACTACATCATTTCACAACCAACAATTCTCCAACGAACTTCATTCCTCCCATAAACTACAAGATTCCTACGAACTTTTTTCCTTACGTGGTTCGTGTAGATTTCTTCATGGTCCTCATGTAACATCCCGATTCTGGGTGCCTCCCAAAGGTGTCTCATACTTGGTTGGCCACATAGACTCAAGTGCATTTCCCCAAATTCTAGAGGCTTTAGACTAGAAATAAGGTCCTTGGGTGTGATAGTACAGAAATTATTCCCTCATTAGCAGAGTAACGCTGTGGAAATAAACAGATATCAGTATCAGATGTAATAATAATACCATACAACAGTAAAAAGTGGAAGACTGAGTATATAAACAAGTGAAACATATATATATATATATCAATAATGATTCATGTAACAAGTATCTAGGAAAGTATCCAAACAAGTCACAATACTAGAATACAATACTAAACTAATGTACAAAAGAAAAATAGGTAATAAACTCTAACAACATCGCAAGACTCATCTTGGTCTCATGCTCCCCAGCTCCATAGCAGTCAAGTACCTGATGTATAAGGGTGATTTACCTTCTGTATACCTTCAAAAATATAATCTATTTGGGCCCAAAAGAATTACTCAGATAGGGCGTGAGACAAATCCTGGTAAGCAACCACCCAGTGATATGTTCCTAATAGTCAGTGAATATATATGGTAGTCAATAATGAAAATGAAGAAATAAACTAGTAACTACTCAAAATTAAACAGTCATATAGTTTCAATTACCGTCATTTTCATTTTTCAATTATTCAACCAAGTGAAAACAAGAAACCCTCTGGGAAGTTCTCACAGCCTACCCCATCTGGTTCAACCAAACAATCTCAAGTAACCCTCTTGGTATGTTCTCATAGCCTAACCCCTCTATTTCAACTTATACAAAGATATAATGACCTCCTGGGTAGATCACACAGTCTAACCCCTTTGGTATCATGAAAACAAATACTATCTAACAAAGCACTCATCATCAATTACCTCTATAGTCATTTAACGATAAACTACTGAAACTTTTAGGATTAACTCAACGTCAATTACCCATGTGGTCTCATAATGGTAACTATATACACTCTAAGAGAACACTTAACATCAATCCCCCCCTATAGTCTCACAGTGTGATGAATATAACAGCCACTCTGGGGAATCCCTCAACGTCAATTCCATCTATGATCTTACTACACCAGGTTCCCACAACCTTGTGTAAGAATTCATGCACAAACAATATTTAGTAGCCAAAGTAAATGTAAAAGTACTACTTGGATAAATATATAAAAGGCATACCATAGCATCAGATAAATCACTCCATCCTCACAACACTAGGCATGGAAAGCAAGCAGCCTAACAGGAAAAACTTGACCAAACAGAAAATATCAAATCAAACATGGGTAAACACCTCCATAGAATAGAAAAATTACCCTATTTATAAAAAAGATCCCTAACCCAAGAAAAAAAAGAAGAGTAGGCATCAACAAGGTAAAAATCCCTAAACACGTAATACCCCAATCTAGGTTATTGGGCACTTTTTCACATACAATTTAAAGACTAACTATGAAAAGGCACAAACCACCTACCTCAGCGTTGTACGATCGCTATAATCAGGTTTTGTCCCTTGAATCGTCCTAGAATATCATCGATCTGTAAAAGAATATAGGACATTTGACCAAGTATATCTCACGAAAGAGGAGAAATCTTGGAATGAGGCTCTAAAGGAAGGAAGAACATGCTGTGGAGATTCCAATGCAATCAACAGGGGTTGATTTGGAGAAAGGATGGTCGATCGGGGGCTCGGAGAAGAATCGTTCCCTATGGTCACTCATGGATGAGACGAGTCGAGAAGAAGGGTGTTCTATAAATGAGAAGTGACCCCATTCCTACTTAACAAATAAAAAAGAAAAGTACATAGTGCGTTAATTTAATGTACATGTAGTGTACATGCCTTAACTGGTCTTCGCTTTAGGGGGTCTCTAGGTCACCCACACGGCCCTACACTCAGTCGTTACACGGCTACCTGTGACAATCGGGTACACGGCGTGTACTCCTTAAATATCCAAAAACTCCTATATTTTTTAAAAACACCATTAAACATGATCCATACCAGAAAATAAGATTTGGGTTCTTAAAAACTTCCCTATTAAAGAAATATTTCCCTAAATTTCCCTAAGAATGTTCCCAAGAAGAAGAATCCTCGAAAAACTCCAGCCACTGTGATCGCACATCTGTCTCCCTCCCCCAAGTCTCATCCTATACTCGCACATGTTTCCATACAACCCATACCAAAGGAACCGACTGGCCATAGAGAACCTTCATGTTTTTATCAACCACCTTGATAGGATGATCCTAAAACGGGGATTCCACCTCTAACTCAACCTCCTCGGGTTTAAAAACATGAGATAGGTCTGAGAAGTAATGTCGTAGATGAGAAATGTGGAAGACGTTGTTTATAGAGTGATACCTCGGAGGTAACTACAACCGATAGGCTACCAGCCCGACTCTCTCCAAAACCTCAAATGGCCCAACGTATATCGGTAAAATCTTACCCTATCTCATAATCCTTTTGTGTCCCAACATTGGTGGGATGTGTAGGAAAACCTACTCTCTGACCTTGATCTCTAGAGGTCATCTCTGTCTCCAAGAATAAGACTTCTATTGTGACTGTGTAGTAGCTATCCTTTTCAGAATCAACTCTATATGTTTTGTAATCTCTTGGAAAAGACGAGGTCCCAACATAGCTACCTCTCCTGCTTCTAGCCAACATAGGGGTGATCGGCATTCCCTACTATACAAATCCTCATAAGGTTACATCTAAATAGTTTCTTGAAAAATATTATTGTAGGAAAACTCCAGCAGAGGTATGTGATTCTCCCAAGAACCTCTAAAATCTATGATTAATGCTCAAATCATGTCCTCTAGAACCTGAATCATATGCTTGGACTGACCATCTATCTGGGGATTGAAAGTTGTACTCAGAAATACATGTGTACCCAAATATCTCTTTAGTCCTTGGCAGACCTAAGAAGTAAAACTGGCATCTCTATCCAAAACAATTGAGTGAGGAACACCATGTAAATGTAAAATCTCTTAGATGTACAACCTTCCCATCTCATCTATAATGATGGTTACCCAGATCAGAAATAAGTGTGCAACCTTCGTGAGTCTATCGATGACAACCCAAACTACATCATTCCATCGAGGCAACCTCAGTACACCTGTCACTAAGTCCATTGTGATATCATTCCACTTCCACTCTGGAATGGGTAACTGCTGTAAAATCATTCTTGGTCACTGATGATGTGAATTTACCTACTGACAGGTGGAACACCTCATGACAAAAACCAGAAACATCTCTCCTCATGCCTGGACACCAATATTGACAGTGTAGATCTTGATACATCTTGGTGACACCAGGATGAAATGCCCAAACTGAGGAATGAAATTCCCTCATCAGTTCCTCACGTATGTCTTCTAACACCCATACGTTCCCATAAAAACTCAACATCTCATCATTGCCTACTTTTTATCCATGAATAGGTTCCCCGCTAACACACTCTTCCGTAGGACTAGGCCTTCAGAATCTGATAGCTTCCTCATTCACACTCGATCAAGTAGTGTAGATGTAATATCTACATAAGAAAGAAATGTCTACCCCTATCTGTCATGAACCTCCAAATGCATCTCAAAGAACAGATACATAAGCTACCACTCACTTCTAGACTCCTGAACTACCTAAATTTGAGTTCTCATGCTCAACGCATCAACCACTGTGTTGCCTTTCCCAGGTGTGTAGGTAAGCTCAAAGTCCAATGACTGAAGGTATTCAACCCACCTTCACTATCTCAAATTCAGATCGTGTTGTGTAAAGATTTACTTGTGACTTTTGTGGTTAGTGAAAACCACAAAATTATCTCCCGAAAGATAATGTCTCCAACAGCATAAAGCATGAACAACAATAGTTTACTTGAGATCATGTGTCAAGTAATTCCTTCCATGTGGACTCAACAACCGAGACCTATACGTAACAACTCCTTCCCCATGCATAAGCACTGCTCCCATCTCGATACCTAATGAATCACAGTATACAGTATAGCTCATTCCTAGCTCTGGAAATACTAGTATCAGTGCTAAATTCAACCTCCCTTTCAGCTCCAAAAAGGCTGACTCACAAAAATCTGACCACAGGTACTTTGCACCCTTCACAAACAAGCCCGATAGTGGTGATTCCAAGCATGGAAAGTCTTGTATGAAACCTTTGTAGTATCCATCCATCCCTAGAAAACTTCTTACCTCAAAGACGTTCTTTAGATGCTCCCAAGAAACTACTGCGCTCACTTTCTCTAGGTCTACTTATACTTCTGTCTCAGAGATAACATGATCCAAGAAGTTAATATGGTCCATCCAAAAGTGATATTTTGAGGTCTTAGCATTTAAATTTTTCTCTCTCAATATACTCAAAATGATCTCAAGTTATGTGGCATGGTCATGTAGAGTGTGAGAGTACACCAATATATCATCCACATAGACCACCACGAAAGAATCCAAGTATGGATGGAACACTCAGATCATCAGTGCCATAAAAACTGTAGGTGCGTTGGTGAGACTGAACGGCATAACCACATACTTGTATTGACCATACATACTCCAAAAGGATGTAAGATGTATATAATATGGTCTAACGTGAGAATTATGATAACCGGATCTCAAATAAATATTCAAGAACACCCGGGCTCCTCAAAGATGATCAAATAGGTCATCAATCCTCGGAAAGGGATATTGTTTCTTGATCGTCAACTGGTTCAGCTTCCGATAATCCACACAAAGTCTGAGGGTTCTTTCTTCCTTCTTCAAAAATAGGACAGGAAAACCTCAAGGAGGAGTACTGGGTAGGATAAAAACATTTACCTGTAACACCTCCATCTTCTTCTTGAACTCATGTAACTCTACTGTAGCCATCCTATAAGGAGTAATAGACACCGGTGCTACTCCTAGCACATGCTCAAAAGAAAAGTATACCTCTCGCTCAAGATGAAACCCTAAAAAGTCCTCTTGGAAAGACATCCCTAAAATAATCCACCATCGGAGGAAATTCTATTACTAAAGTCTCATGGTCATCTAGATATAGACTAGTGATAAGAGTTGTAACTCCCCCCAACCCAGGATGCTCGGGTCCCGCTCTACTCTCATAGACATCCCATTCGCCCTTATGTAGAAACAAACCACCCTATAGTGATTTAAAACTAACCCCACAATGATGGCAGTCAACAACAGTCTAGTAAGGAACCAACCAATCCATTCTGAGAATGAAATCATAGCATGTCATCTCTAAGACATAGAGGACCCATAAGAAATGACCTCTACCAAACTCAAGAGGAATCTTCTTTAAATGACGTACACAAGCCATTCTTGTCCCCAACAGAGTGTCCAACATCAAGAAATTAGTATAATTAATGATAAAGAGCCCAAGGCTCTCTGCAATAGAAACAAATATGAAACTATGGGAAGCCCGCGTATCAAAAAGTGCAGAAGCTAAAACTGAGGCAACTAGAATCGTACCTCAAATTTTAGAGGGTCTGGGATCCTTCTTTTGTTGGGTCTTCTCCATTGAAAAATTCTGGACTATACCGTGGCCCTGTGAACTTACTTGACCACCTTGAGCTGATCCAACCTGTTGTCGATGAAAGCCCGCCGACTGGCTACCACGGTTGTGACCTCCACCTCATCCTGAACGGCTAGATGTTCTCTTATTCCTAGACTGATGAGAAACTTATGGTGCTGCTCTAGAATGAGAAGTCATAGATGAACCCCCTATCACAAGGTGTTAGTGGGAAAAACTAACCGAACCGCTCATGATGGCCCATATTGTCGCAAGATCGGCACTCCACTAGGTCACTCGGGCAATGTGGCCTCGTATGCCTACCCTTCTCACACTGGTAGCATACCACCTATCTACCTGAAGTTTTATCTCACCTACTCAGATCTCCACATGTAGAATCCTTGCGATGCTTCCTACTCTCAGTCGAAGAAGCACCAACTTTGGATGTTAAACCACTATAACCCACTACTCCAGAATCCCTCAGGTTTCTTTCTGGGATCATCTCCCAGTTGACTATAGAAGATATGGTCATCAACCTGAAATGTTCACCTGAGATCATATGTCATGCCTGAGACCATCCTCAAACTTCCTTACTAGGAAGAGCTCATCACCCCTAGAATGGTTTTGAAACGATGCAACTCTGTGAATCGAGAATAATACTCCATGACTGAGAGAGTACCCTGCTCCAAATTCGTGAACTCTCAAGCTCGATCGGCCATCAAATTCTCCAGGTAGAAGTAGTTGTAGAAGGTACGTTGGAACTCACCCCAAGCCATAACCTACTGGTGTCCAGCCTGCGAGATATCACCCCACCATCTCTTAGTAATATCTCAAAGCATATAAGTAGCGAGCTTCACCATCCTCTTTGGAGGTGTCTCCAAATGTTTGAAGATAGATAGTATGGATTCTAAACATGACTCAGCAGCCTGAGGTCTTCCATCCCATGAGAAGGTGGGAGGATACTACTATTGAAAGAACTGTGTCAACTCTACCATAGATGGGGTAGGATGTAGTGCTCCCTAGAAGGTCTGCAAAAAACCTTATGAATCCTTCTCATAAGTGTACATCGGCACCTGTATCCAGAATGATGGTTGGTGCCAAGATAGGCATGACGGGAGGGTCTGTTGGTAATCCTTGATATAACATGTCTAGTGTCTGATCGTTGCCCTATATCTAGCATACAATTGGAGGACGTCTTGGTGCCATGGCTATGCAAGGTCAAGCGCACACCTTAGTTCAAGATTATAATGAACTAAAATTTATAAGTGAAAGAAAGGAATAAAAGAAAGAAAAAATTCTTGTTTTTTCAAAACATGGAAACACAGTGTGTATGTCCCTTACATGGCATGTTCCTTTAAGACTTCACATGGTCATGTACTCCTGCCAACCCAGGGCATGTAACACCACATACACATTGTGTGTTATCCAAAAACATATTAAGTACTTGAATCGTTTTCCCATCCTCTAGTTCACTTAAATGAATAACCCACATGGTTCTCCTAGAACAAGACTACACAACGTGTTCTCCCTGAACAGAAAATGTACCACTTAAGTTCCAACTGTGTGTGTCATTAGCCACTCGGTCAAGGACACGTTTGACCCTACATAGTGTGTTTGTGCTAGACACAATGTGTACTAGAAGTATTTCACTGACCTGGGTTGTTAGTCACATGTCTGGTTACAAGGGTTACACTACACGGCGTACATGACGTGTAAAATCTAAGTTTCATCCATCTATGTCTTCAGTCACATGAGTGGACACATGGTACCTACAACACAACATTTACGTCTGATACACAGTGTATTCCTCCATGGACTTTCCAACCCCATGTATCTTCCCACACAGCTAGTGACACTGTTAAAGACTACATGACATGTACATATAGTACAAGGTGTGTATTTAAGAAAAACAGTTCCTTCCTGAATTTAAGGATATATGGCGTGTATTCAGCAATACACACCGTGTATTCTGGGTTTTTTCTGGACAATAAGGCTTAGAAACTATTTTGGAACCTATAAAAACACTAAAACAAACATTAAATTTCCAAATTCTAATCCATGAGGGCCCATAAACCCCACGGATCAATGTTTGGAATCTTATACATGTCATATACAAAAATAATACTGGAATTATCCCCCAAATTCTGATCCATGAGGTCCCATAACACCTCAAGAACCAAAGTGTGGAATTCATCCAAAATAAACCTTACACAATAAAATACGCTATAAAATAGAAGGTATTCTATCAAGGCATATATCACAAAAACATTTATATCTAGAACAACATCTATCACAATAACATGCAATCAGTAATGCACCCCAAATGGAATGTAAAGAATGCATGACATGTGATCTATAGAGAGTGCCTATATGATTCATGAGATGGAATACCCTCATCTCATCATGTTTCAATAGAAATAGAACTTCAATAATATCAATGTTAATAGCACAAGACGTGTGAATCACCCAATGGTGAAATCAAATAAACCGTAAAATTGAAGACCTGAAAAAATTCAATAATCTAGGTAAATTACCTTTTCCCTATACATGTGTTAGCTAGTCCCAGGGACATCTTATTACCAACTACCTATTCCATCCTATCCCTGACTATAGGCTCCAAACAGTAAGTCAAGAAGAAAATAATTCCTCTGATACCACTTTGTAATGTCCCGGTTCCGGGTGCCGACTAATGTTGTCCTGTACCCGGTTGGTCACATGGCGTCAAACTCATTTACCTAAGCTCTAGAGGATGATGACTAGAAGAGAGGGCCTCGGGTGTGTTAGTGGGGAAACTATTCCCTCATTTGAAGAGTAACGCGGCAGAAATAAACAGATATCAATAGAAAAAGTTATAATAATATTATACAACAGTAAACAACAGAAGACTGAGTAAATAAACAACTGCAACATATATATATATATATCAACAGTGATTCATGTCACAAGTATTTATAAAATTACCCAAACAAGTCACAATGCTGGAATATAGTACTAAACCAAAGTATTGAAGAAAAAACGGTAAACAACTCCAATAGCATCACAAGACTCATCTTGGTCCCATGCACCCCATCTCCACATCAGTCAAGTACCTGAATTAGAAGGGAGCTTGACCTTATATATACCTGTAACAATATAATCTGTTTTGGCCCAAAAGCATGACCCAAACAGGGTGTGAGACGAATCCCTGTAGGCAACCACACAAATATATGTGCCTGATAGTCAGTGAATATATATGGAAGGCAATAAGAAAAATGAAGCAATAAACAAGGAATTTCTCAAAAGTAAACAATCATATAGTTTCAATTAAATTCATTTACATTCATCAATTATTAAACCAAGAGAAAATAAGAAACCCTCTAGAAATATCTCAAACACTATCCCCTCTGGTTTAACCAAACAATCTCAAGTAACCCTCTTGGTATCTTCTCATAGCCTAACCCCTCTGGTTCAACTTATACATAGATATAATGACCTCTTGGTTAGATGACATGGTCTAACCCCTTTGTTATCATTCAAGAAAATATTCTATGATGAATAACTCACTATTAATTCCCCGTATAGTCTTTTAACAATAAACTACAGACACTCTGAGGAACCACTCAACATCTATTCCCCTGGTGGTCTCATAATGGTAACTATAGACACTCTGAGGGTGCACTCAATGTCAATCCCCCCTATGGTCTCGAAGTGTTATAAACATAGAAGACACTCTAGGGAGGCCCTCAATTTCAGTTCCCTCTATGGTCTTACTACACCAGGTTCCCACAACCCTGTGTAAGCATCCGTGCATAAAAGATATTCAGTAGCCAAAATAAACCTAAAAGTACTGCTTGGGTAAATAGCTATATGGAATATCACATCATTAGATAAATCACTCCATCCTAGAAACACTGGGCATGGAAAGCATGCAGTTTAACAGGAAAAAGTAGAGCAAACAGTCCATATCAATTCAAAAATGGGGAAAAACTCTATAGCATGGAATAATAACCCTCTAAACAAATAAGAGCCCTAACCCAAAAGAACAAGAATATCAAGAATCAATAGGGTTAAAATCCCTAAACACGCAATACCCAAATCTATGGTATTGGGATCTTTTTTCACATAAAATTCAAAGGCTAACTATGGAGTGTCACAAACAACTTAACTCGGTGTTCTATGATCGATATACTTCAGTTTTGGCCCTTGAATCGGCCTATAATGACATAGATCTACAAAAAAGTCTAAAACGTTCAACCAAGTATATCTCATGAAAGATGGGAGATCAAGGAATGAGTCTCTATAAGAAGTAAGAACTCAAAATGGAAATTCCAAATCAATCGATGGTGGTTGATTCGGAGAACAAACTATCAATTGTGGGATCGAAGAAGAATTGTGCCCGGCAATCACTCCTGGATAAAATGATTCGAGAAGAATGGTGTTCTGTAAATGATACATGACCCCAGTCCAACTTAACAAATAAAAAGAAAAGTACATGGCATGTTTATTTAATGTACACGATGTGTGCATTCCTTAACCAGCCTCCACTTTAGGTAGTCTCTAGGTCACCCCACACGACCATGTACTCAGCCGTTACATGGCCACTACATGGCTACCTATGGAGACCAGGTACAGGGTGTGTAATTCTAAGTACACGGCATGTAATCCTTAAATTTTCTGAAACACCAATTTTTCTGAAAACACCAGAAGAACAAGATATATACCTAAAAAAAGATACAGGTTCTTACACCGCATATCACTACTACATGGAAATTTTTAATTTATTGATTTTCCTTCTCCATTCTGTATATATCCTTTTGTGGTTCACTGTCTATGATTTTTTATCCACAAAATATAATCCATTTTGTGGAAACCCATCATTTTCTAAAATAAACTCTTAATTTTGAGGCCCAAAAAATTGGAAAACAAAGGGAAAATGTCCCACCTTAAATAAATTCTTCTACAATATCAACATTTCTTATTCAAATTAATTTAGATTTTCCAACAAACACAGTCGCCCCCAAAAACACTGAGATGGTACCTGGAAGGATTTTTCCCCAACACATTGAACCTGTAAACCCCATGATAGATAAATACACAAATTGATATGTAAATCCACATAATGTTTTTATAATAATAATAAAATAATATAATGGTCATTTTACACACCACACAAAAAAATAAGTGGTGAATATGTCATAAATCTCATAGAAATAAAAGTGAGATGATAGAAAACTCTTACCTCGAGTTATATTTTCCATGAATGTTCTTTATCTTACTAAATAATAAACTTATGTAAATTATTAAATTTTCATTAGAGATTTTTTCAAGTTTATTATTAATTTAATTTCAGTTATATAAAATTGATATATAATTAATTAATCAATTTTGTTTAAGATTGTTTTTTTGACCATATTCGGCTTATGTGTCAAAAACAAATTAGGTAGGTTGACTATGGTCAAAATGGTCATTATTTAAACATTTATAGAATAAATATCTTGAAATAATTATCATATTTATAAATAAATTATAATTCTAAACCAAATCATAAATGATTCTTATTAAAAGTGATCAAATTTTATGATCATAAAGATAGTAGACCGTACATATGCATGAGTAAAATTTTCATTTTTCAAGGATAATTATGGAAAGAATGTAAGTAATATTTTATATTTATGTAATAATAATTATGTCATTAATAACACAATATTTAATTATATATACTTATATATATCATTCTTGTTATTTAGTAGGTATCACATCATTTCGAGGAGGCGGTAGTTCACACATCCACAAACAACATTATCACTTTTTGGTTTGTGAAATGTTAATAAAGAAAAGGATATATTATATTTATAGAAATATAATTATGTCATTAATATCATAATTGTTTCAGTTATATAATATATATTCATTATTTTTACCCTTATTACCTTCCATGTAACACATTAGTGAAAAACGCTTCACATCGCTTCGTGAGGCGGTATTCCACCTTACACACTAGTAACATTATTATGTCCCTTATGAAATGGTATATAAAAATGATATATATTATATAATTAATCTAGATGTCTAATAATTTTATAAATATGATATATAAAATTTATATCTATAATTATACTCTACCGTGAGAGGTGGTAATGGAAAAACGAACGACATCGCTTCACAAGGCAGTAGACCTCCATACACATAAATGATGATGTCATCACCCATTTGATGGTAGTTTCTATGTTTGTAGGTAATACCCTAAACATAACAAAATATCATTATATGGAATATATTTCAGTTATTATATCATCATGTTATAGTAATAATTGAAGCAGGTTGAAAAAGGAGTAAAATAAAGACGCTCGTTGAAGAACATTACCTCTTCTTCGGGTATCTTCCTTAAGTTTTCAGTAAATCCTTGAATGATTGACTTTAATGCCAAAATAAAACATCTAGGATTAGGTTAGAAGAGTTAAAAACTTATTTGGGTAGGATTTGGATGATCTAATTGGCTGGATAGGTGTGTATAAATTAGGGGAGTGAATGCCCTTTTATAAAGGAGGGAGAGTGGAATTCTTGTATATACTCAAATATATTCACTATTGGGATTTCTCCCTTATATAAAGTTAAAAAAATATTAAAAAATAATGTATTTTATGGATATTATTATCTATACAAATTTACACCACACAAACATAAAATAATTCTTATCATTTTTTTATTCATTAAGTTTACTCAATTTTACCCTTTTGTTTTTACCAAGGTAAATTGTTTTATAACCTAGGTAATTTTTCCTATAATAATAAATTAGAGTGAATCATTCCTATAAAATTTATACCCAATTATTATAAATATTATATATAATTTATTAAAAAAATATTTGTTTTAGAAATTTATTTTAATAAAGGTACATGTAAC
Organism: Viscum album; assembly: GCA_963277665.1. Classification (NCBI taxonomy): domain Eukaryota; kingdom Viridiplantae; phylum Streptophyta; class Magnoliopsida; order Santalales; family Viscaceae; genus Viscum; species Viscum album. Next base: position 340,674,514 of record OY728131.1, read on the forward strand.
AGGCAAAAACACCACATTAACCTTAACTGCACTAAGAGAGTTTTTATTATTTAGTTGTCATTATCATCATTATAAAATAAAAAAATTTACATTAATGGGATATAATTAATATTTATTAAAATTTATAAATCAGTTGTAATAATATCGGATTTTTAGTAATTTTAAATAATTTAATAGAATATAATTTATCATAAAATAACATTAATGTCAATTTTGAAAATTTTCATTTAAATTGATTTTAAAAAATATCAATAAAATGATTTAATTAAAATATATTATAATAACACATACATAATATGATATATTCCTCTAAAAAATGAATGTAATACAATAATTCATTCAATTTACTCAACGTTTAAGATTTTTAGTATCATATATTTTACTTAATTATTAACTAAATAACTATCATGTTGGAATTTTTTAAGTATTTAAAGAAATTAATTCATCTATAAACAAGTTAAAATAAATTATTATGATATAAAATAATTTTTTATATTTAAAAAAATTATCAGAACCTCTACTATTTTTCCCCTATCCCAACCCTTTATTGAAATTAAAATGAAAAAAGGTACATTTTTGTCTTTTACTTAGCTTAATATATTATATATGTCACTTTCTTGGAAAAGTGTCCCAAAAACTCCAAAAATATATATTATGGTATTAGGGGTATAAATATGCACATAAAATCAAATTTTGATAGGTTTCGTGGTAATTGTTTCCATTATGATTAAAGTTTAATCCCTTTGTAAATTCATATTTACATTAATCGCTATGATTAATTTTAACTGTTTTCACTAATCATTGTGGTAAAAAATTATATTAGCATTTTTAGAAATTATAGGTTATAATGATTCCAAATATGGAATCTATTTTTCCAAATTCATCCAATATAATTGGAAATTTTTAATATAAAACATATTTGAAATAATGAGGCCAGATAGTGGGGTTTTTTAAAGTGAATTTACAATGTTTTTATATCAAGATTCATAATGATATATATTCCAATGAAATAAATTAGATTAATTTATATACAGTTGATATAATATTACATAAAACTTAAATTAAAATATAATTTAATAATATAAATTATCGAAACAAAAAGGCATTTTTTTATTTAAAATTCAGTATTTTTTACTATTCATCAAAAAAATGAAACATTTAAAAAATATTGAAAATTAAACCTAATCTAATTTTGTTAGTCCAATTTCAAAAAAGATTTTTATTTTTTCATATAAATTTTCTAAAAGTATTAATAATTAATTTTTAACAATGTGTGTTAAGAACGGTTAATCCTTCTTTTAGAGAAAAAACTATTTTTCAAAAAACATTTCTTTATCTTTTAAATGATTCTCATTTTATTTATAATCAATAAAAAGATGATAAATTTGTGTAAACTATATATTTTCATAATTTATCTAATCCTGTTATTACCCATCAACTTAAGGGTTTGGTTATAACTATTACATTAAATAATAATAATAATATATTGTTATTATTATTGTCTAGTAAAGCTCATTATTGCGTGTAATGCAAGCTTTCGAAGAAACTCTTTGTTTCATGTAACTCAAGATAACCTCAGTTTTTATTATAACACAATATAAACTTAGTGTTGTGCATCCTTTACACCATCGAATATAATTTTATTCTTTTAAAATCTCGAGGTGTTCTAATTTCTATCTCTAGTTTTTGTAGATGTTATTATTCTAGTGTAATAACCAACATCCATCTCCTCTTCCATCAAATGGGAAACAAAACCATGTATTGTGTGTATGGTGGACTACCATCTTGCGAACCGATATAATTTTTTTTCCATCGCATTTTTTCATAGATTGATAGAATGATGGATTTGGAAAATTTATATGATATTTATAACATAATTATACTTCTTTAATTTCAATATCACATATACCTTTTTAACTTTCACTTTGTTGAAAAACAATAATGTCGCATATGTGCATGTGTGGACTACCATATCCGCAAAGCTATGTGATATGTTTTTAACTTTATTTCTAAATTTATGTTAATATGGATAAATATAATGAATAAATATGACATATATTATATATAAATTATTCTAAAAATGTGAATCAATATTTATCTTTTTTTGGTCCATTATTTGAAAAATAAAAAATGAGTTCATTCATATGTACAATATGGCATCTCCAAGAATAGTGTAATTTATTTCTCTATCAATAAATTCATGTGTGACTCTAGATATGTATATAATTAAAGAATATGATATTTTTATCATGATTAAAATTATTAATATGGTGGATCCATAATCAACACACAAGGACCAAAACAATTATACCAGAATATAAATGAAATATTAAGTAATTATCACATGAAATAGTGATTTTATTAAAGAATTGTTAATAAATGGGTTGTAAAAGGTTATAAGTGTATCATATCTGGTAATATAAACATGAGTGTGGTTATGGAATATATTTATAATAAACCAATATTTATTTTATAGGAGGTTCAAACATTTATGAATATAGTCGAGACTTGAGGTAAGTGATTTTCGTCTCACTTTTACTTCTATGAGACACATTTCATATCCACCAATCGTTTATTTTATGTGGTGTATATAATACCAATGATTGTATTTTTTGATTATTATTATGAATTTTAATGATATTTTCATATACATCTAAGGTTATTTATTTTATGGGGTTTATGATTCAAATTTTACCAAAGTGGTAATGGTTCTATGATGTTATGACATTGTTTATTAGGATTGTTTATTATTATGCCTTCGATGATGAAATATTATGTTATATAACTCAAGAAACTCTTGAATTTTCTTATCCTCTATTTATTTCTTGAGAATAAATTTTTTCCTTTCATTTTCCCCTCTATATACTCAAGGGATAAAAAATATTTTTTTAATGAAAATATACTTTATTTATATCTTCGGTCGAAAATGATTTTTATTCCAAATCTATGTCCTCTAAAAAATCAAGAATGTTTTTTGTATTCTAATTTTTTCATTTAAAGTCATTTTTACACATGTTTTTCATTTATGAATTTGTTTAAAATTAATATTCTTATCACTTTCTAAAATGTGTTACTTTTCCATTTTTACTAAAAATGTAAAAAGAATATTTATTTTAATGTTTATAGAATGAATGGTATTTCCCACTTTCATGACCACTAAATAATTTAAGCGTAACTTTACATCTCTTAAATAGTATTTTAAAACAAAATATTTTTATTAATATTTTGAAAATATTATGATTTTAGAGAAGTGATTTCAATGTATAAAGTATATTTTCAACATGAATGTTCTAATAATATTTTTATATAATTTCTATTCATCAATGAAACTAATATTTGTGTTGATTATGTTTTAATGGGGACATGATCCAATGGTACCATCCTTATTCTTTCATTTTATGGTTTATTATTATTATGATGAAATGTTTATAAAACCTCTTTCCCTTTCACAGGTTATGATTTTGTATGATCTTATAGAACACAAATTCATGATTTTCATTATGTGATGGGTGGTTCCATTAAAAAGGAAGGATATTGGTTATGTTACAACCAATTATAGTGGTTACTATACAACCAATGATGGGTGGTTATGTTATTAACTTAGATTTGTGGGAAAAAAAATTATATATCCCTAAAATGAATTCGATAATGATTGATATTTCATTAGATAAATAGGTCTATAATGAGGAGAGAACCTAGTATAATAAGGGAATTTGTCCATTATGTTAGTCTTGGGGTTGAACCATGACTAATTTGATGATTTTGGGAGTGATCCCAATCTAAGATTAGGGTCTTAAAAGAAGGCCTTGAATACTCTGGAAATAATTTTCCACGATTATACATAGTCCACAATTCCATGTATCATGATAGAGTTATGTTCTCATGGATCATGTAATTTGATTTCAATATGATTCATGTCTTGTGAAATTATAATATTTATTCCTTGATTTAAGATTATGGTCTATGATATGCATTTTATGGGTTTCTAAATGTTAAGAGTGTGTTATCATATCATTATACTCATGTTATGTTTAAATCTCCAATATTTACCCTTAATTAGAATTTGTGCTCACCCATTATTAAGTTTCCTTTCCCTAGGTTATGAAGACATATTTTAAAAAGGTTATATCTAATAAAAGTACTATATGGTAAGATATTTAGGTGAAATATTATAAATGTTTCATGAAACAATAATATTGTGTATCTATTATCTAATGACACAAATCCTTTACGATCATCATGCATGTATTTGTGTAATGTAATTAATATTCTTCAGAAATTATGTCATATTTATATATGAAAAGTGTGGGTCATTATAACAATACACAATGTATCCTGTGACTGGATCTAGATGGGTTAAAACTAGGGATATCATCATTCTCCTCTTCAGATTAAGGAACAATACCACACAAGGATTTTTCCACTCGAACTTCACTCCCCTCTTTGTATACACAATTATACTATCTTCCAAATGTGATAATTATTATATGAACTATCTATAGTATCTCACAAGACTAGGGAATTTCATGATCTCAAATACATTCCTAGAACATACATAAGACATCAAATCGTTTACCTACTGTCATGAACCAGCTCGGGTACCCTGGTAACTCGATAACCGAGATAGCCCTAACATAGCTCGAAGGGGGTTTCTGATCCCCATGGGTCGGTGACTAGCAGCTGTCATCACACAACATGCAGGTGGAAACTATTTTTCCACAAGAATGTGGAAGCAAAAGAAACAAGATAGAATACAAACAAAAGAAACTCCACCGTGAGTAATGTACCAGAATACAAAGAGGTATAAAAGCCCAAAGTACTACAACCCAATTACTAAAAATGGGAAAAAATTCCCAAGGTCCCTAAGGACTCAACTCACCAAAACCAAAGATCGACAACTGGATACGCCTCTAAGAGGTCCCTTCCCTTTGCTCGATCTTGGAAGAAGAAAGTCTACAAACACCCGAAGGAAAAAGTATGCTGTGAGCCTAAGCCCAGTAGAATACCACCAAAGATTCCATAACAGATTCAAAATATATATTTTCCAAAGAAAAGATTCCAATTTTCAAATAAATAGTTTTGTCAATTCAAAAGAACATTTTTAACAAAACATGCAATACATTTTCAAATGATGGAAAAAAAATTACTTTAAGAAAATGATTTATAATGATGGAATATTTCTAAAACAATGGATTAAGAAAAACATTTATATAAAATATTATATATAAATTCATAAGGCATGAAAGGATGTTCAAAATCATTGGCATACATTTATATCTCACATATAAATTAACAAGCGAGCAACATGGTCATCTGCCCAAAGGTATGATAGTATTAACCACTTATAAGATTCCGAAATCTCTATATGAACTTAGAAAAATGTGTATACACATTTCCCTATGACACTAGCCAAAGGAGACTCGTCACTAACACGTCGGGAATGTGACCCACCACAAATATGTTTTAGAATATTGTCTTAGCGTAGAGTGTATCCAAATAACTCCGTAACAACCTAAGGCTTACATGCGCTCTTACATGATGGGAAACTATTTTAGGAATGCTTAAAATACAATCATTGTCATTCTTCCATTTCAAAAGTGCCAGTTTCATTCCATTTAATACCAAAAAAGTTTTTATTCAAAACATACCTTTTTCACAAGATAAAACCAATGGGTTTCTATCAAATCATTTTAAGCCATTTTCACCATTTTGAAATCCATTCCAAACCAAGTCCATCATGACACAATTTATTCCCACAATTAAATTCAACAATTTAATTTAAACCATTTCCATCAAATCCACAATTTGAATTCAACAATTTAAATAGGCCAATTTCCATGAACACACCCAATTCAATGGAATTGGGGTTTTCCAAATTTACATGCCAAAACCATTTCAAATATCTCAAATCGCCAGAATTGAGTTTTATAAATTTAATTTAAAGCAAACTTGAGAAATTTAATTTAAATAAACATTTGAAATAAACCAAGAAAACTTAATGTTAATCAGTTTGGCAAGTCGGGACGGAACCACCTACCTCGAAGGTTTTGACCAAAATCACAACGGTCGAGAATGCTCAAGAAAACCAGGTTGCTTCTTTAAGAACCTGCCTAAGATCACTTCTCCAAGAAAGATCAAGACAAAATCTCATCATACTTGGTACCACACACTTAGATCTACCCATAAAGGGCATAGATCTAAGAAACTGAGATAATAGGAGAAGTAGATCTAAGTAGATCTAAGAAAATGATCAAGAAAGATGAAGAACGATCACATACCTCAAGAATCCAGCTTCGATTCACCAAGAGGAGCCTTTGGATCACCTCCAGAACGATGGGAAAACCTTTTCTGACCTTAGGAGAAGAAAAATCCCAATTAGGGACACTTAGGAGTAAAACCAAGGCACTTAGAGGCAAAACCAAGTGAGATCTACAATTTAAGGATCTCATTTAAGTGGTTGCACTGTTAGTTTGCACAGTTTGAAAAACTGTGCGCTAGCTGTGCATTAGCTACTGCCTCGGCCACCTTTTAAGCCTGGTTTTTCTACATGGTTAGACAAACCACGCGCTGCCCATGTGGAAGCTACTGCCTCCAGGACCACCTATGCACGGTTTGGCTGCACAGTTTAGATAACCCGTGTACCGCCCGTACGACTTCCCCTTTTCCTCAAAACATCATTTAAATTTCTCCCTACTCTCCCAAGTCCCTACTCCAAAATAGAGGTACTTAGAAACATCAAAAGTACCTGAAAACGTAACGTGATGTTACAACCTCCCCACCATAAGATCTTTTTATCCCTAAAAAGCCTATGAAGAAACCTCCACGTCAAAAAGATGAGGCCACTACTCTCTCCTTTGTTCCTCCCTTTCCCACATCTCATGAGAATCAGCACCATGCTGCCATAGTACATGGACCAGAGGTATCGTTCTCCCACGAAGTACCTCGGTCTCAGAATCAACAACCCTGATTGGTCGTTCAGTAACAGATAAATCTGCTTCAATCTCAAGATCACTCCAGCTCACAACATGAGATGGATCAGAAAGATACTTTCGTATCTGGGATAAATGGAACACGTTATGTATCAACGTTAGTTGTGGCGGTAGAGCTAGACGGTAAGAAACTTTCCCTACAAGACCAACAACCTCAAAAGGTCCCACAAAACGAGGACCAAGATTCCCTTGCCTCCCAAGCTGTCGATGACCTAATCGGGGTGAATCTTTCAAGAACACTAGGTCACCAACTGAGAACTATAATGTTTTACGGCGACGATCAGCATAAGACTTGTACCGACTCTGTGCTGTCAACATTCTCTGACGAATCAATTGGATCTTAGATGTCGTCTCTTGGACCAAACTCAGTCCTACCAAGGAACCTTCACTACTCTCCGACCAACATAAAGGAGATTTACAATGGTGACCATAAAACGCTTAAAATGGAGCCATTTTGATCGCAGACTGATAACCGTTGTTATAAGAAAACTCAACTAACCCCCATGATCATCTAAAGACCCACCATAGTCGAGAACACATGCGCGGAGCATATCCTCAAGGATCTGAATAGCTCTCTCTGTTTGGCCATCTAACTGTGGATGGTAGGTCATGCTCAAAGGGACCTGAGATCCCAGTGCCTCCTGAAGGTCTCTCCAAAAGAGATAAGTAAACCGAGGATCCCTATCAGAGACTATGCCAGACGGAACTCCGTGCAAATGAACAACTTCTTTCACATAGATGTTTCCCAACTCCTCAACTTTGGTTGTATATCGAATAGGTATAAAGTGAGCTGACTTATTCAGTCTATCGATCACAACCCATATCATGTTTTTCTTCCTCTTGGATTGAGGTAATCCCACCACAAATTCCATAGATATTTCATTCCACTTCCATGTAGGGACTGGAAGTGGTTAGAGAAAACCCGAAGGTTTTTGGTGCTCGACTTTCACCTACTGGCATGTATAGCAATGAGATACAATCTCAGCAATGTCTCGTCTCATACCTAGCCACCATAACTGTTGATGCATGTCATAGAACATCTTTGTGGTTCCTGGGTGTACAGCCCACTGAGAGTTATGGAAACCCCCCATCATATCATTCCTTTCCACTAACGGCACAACATAATGATTTTGATAACACAGAACACCCTCTTTGGAGAATGACCATTGGGTGTCAGTCTCCCCACCATAATGAGAGTCGCTAATGATATGGAATTAATCATCCAGTTGTTGTTCCTAAATAATTAACTCAAGGAGATTAGAGGTCAACTGAACACTCACTAAAAAAACTTCATTCCCCTTCCACTAAACTCCAATATGAAACTGAGTAAAAATAGCCATAAAATTCCACTCTTCTGAAGATTCTTTCACATCCTATGATGGAAGTTTCCTGCTTACCGCATCTACAACTACATTCCCTTTCCCTAGGGTATAGGAAATTTCAAAGTTGAAAGATTACAGGTACTCCACCCAATGACTTTGGTAGAGATTCAATTATTTTTTAGGGAATATATAACTCAAGATATTGTGGTTGGAATACACAGTAAACCTTTCTCTATAAAGGTAATGTCTACAAAACAAAATTGTGTGCATTACAGATGCATGTTCAAGGTCATGGGTAGGATATTTCTTCTCATGAGGCTTCATCTCATGAGATCCATAAGCAACAACATGATTACCTTGCATAAGGACACATCCCAAACCTGAACCCGATGCATCACAGAATCCAACGTAACTAATCCCAGCATCAGGAAGAGTTAACACCAGTGTAGTAGTCAAAATATGATTTAGCTCAACAAAAGAACTCTAAAATTTATCATTCTAGGAAAACTTCACTCCCTTTCGAGTCAGATCAGTCATTGGATAAGCTAACTTTGATAAGTCTTTAACAAACTGGTGATAATATCCTGCTAAGACCAAGAAGCTTTGAATCTCAAAAACATTTCATGGTTATTCCCATGTCATAATATCCCTCACCTTCTCAGGATAAACTTATATTCCTTGTTCTGACACTACATGTCCTAAGAATTTCACTTCTCGAATCCAGAAATAGCACTTTGAAATCTTGGCATAAAGTCAATAGAGATAACAACCTCCCTTTGATACCACTTTGTTATGAACCAGCTCGGGTACCCTGGTAACCCAATAACCGAGCCAGACTTGACATAGCTTTAAGGGTGTTCCCAATCCCCACGGGTTGGCGACTAGCATCTAGCATCACACAAAAATTTGGTGGGAATGATTTTTCCACAAGAATGCAGAAGAAAAAGAAACAAGATAGTATGCAAACAAAAGAAACTCCATCGGGAGTAAAGTACCAAAATACAAAGAGGCATAAAATTTCAATGTACTACAACCCAAGTACTAAAAATGTAAAAACAGCCCCAAGGTCCCTAAGGACTCAACTTTCCAAAACCAAATATTAACTGCTGGATACACCTCCAAGAGGTCCCTTCCCTTTTCTCGATCCTGGAAGAAGAAAGTCTACAAACACCCAAACGCAAAAGTAGGGTGTGAGCCTAAGCCTAGTAGGATACCACCAAATATTATGTAAAAGATTCCAAATATAGATTTTCCAAATAAAAGCTTCTAATTTTCAAATAAATAGGTTTGGAAATTCAAAATCACATTTTTAACAAAACATGCAATACATTTTCAAATGATGGAAAAAATTACTTTAAGCAAAGGATTTACAATGATAGAATATTTCTGAAAAAATGGCATAATAATAACATTTATATAAAACAGTTTATATAAATTTAGTAGGCATGTAAGGCAGTTCAAAAGAATTGGCATACATTTATATCGCACGTATAAATAAACAAGTGAGCAATAAGGTCATCTACCATAAGGTTTGATAGTATTAACCAGTTATAGGATTCCACACTCTCTATGTGAACTTAGAAAAATGTGTATACACACGTCCCTATGACATTGGCCAAAGGAGACTCTTCACCTACCCGTCAAGGATGTGACTCGCCGCAAGTATGTTTTAGAACGTTATCATAGCGTAGAGTGTATCCAAATAACTCACTAACTATCTAAGGCTTTCTTGTGCTCTTACATGATGGGAGAACTTTTTTAAGAATGCTTAAAATATGATCAATCCCATTATTCCATTTCAAAAGTGCCAATTTCATTCCATTTAAAACCAAAACAGGTTTTACTCAAAACATGCCTTTTTCAAAAGATAAAACCAATGTGTTTCAATCAAATCATTTTAATCCATTTTCATGAGTTTGAAATCCATTCAAAACCCATTCCATTATTACACAATTTATTCCCCTAATTAATTTAAAATTTTTAATTGAAACCATTTCCCTCAAATACACAATTTAAATTCAACAATTTAAATCTGCCAATTTACATAAACACACCCAATTCAATGGAATTAGGGTTTTCCATATTTCCATGCCAAAACCATTTCAAATATCTCGAATCACCGGAATTGATTTTTATCAATTTAACTGAAAGAAAACTTAAGAAATTGAATTTAAATCAACAATTGAAATAAACCAAAAAAATACAATTTTAATCAATTTGGCAAGTCGGGACGGAACCACCTACCTCGAAGGTTTTGACCAAAATCACAACGGTCGAGAACGCTCAAGAAAAACGGGTTGCTTCTTCAAGAACCCGCCTAAGATCACTTCTCCAAGAAATATCAAGACCAAATATCATCATAATTGGTATAACTCACTTAGATCTACCCATAACGGGTGTAGATATAAGAAACCGATAGTAGAGGAGAAGTAGATCTAAGTAGATATAAGAAACCGATCAAGAATGATGAAGAACGATCACATACCTCCGCAATCCAGCTTCGATTCACCAAGAGGATCCTTTGGATCGCCTCCATAACGATGGGATAAACTTATCTGACCTTAGGAGAAGACAAATACCATGTTAGGGACGCTTAGGAAGAACAATGAGGCACTTAGAGGAAAAACTGAGTGAGATCTACAATTTAAGGATCTCATATAAGTGGCTTCGAGGTTAGTTTACTTGGTTTGAAAAACTATGTGCTAGATGTGTGTTAGCTACTGCCTCATCCACCCTTCATGTAGGGTTTTTCTGCATTGTTAGACAAACCGTACGCTGCCCGTGCGGAAGCTGCTGCCTCCAGGACCAACTGCGCACGGTTAGGCCGCACGGTTTAGACAACCCGTGCAACTTCCCCTTTGCCTCAAAACATCATTTAAATTTCTCCCAACACTCCCAAGTCACTACACCAAAACAGAGGTACTTAGAAACATTAAAAGTACATAAAATGTAATGTGATGTTACACCTACTCTAGGTCCACTAAAATATCTACCTTAGAAATCACCATGGAGAAGAAAATTCACCTTCTCATTCTAGAAAGATCATTTAATCATATTGTCAAAAATATGATAGGATCAATTTGTTCTCAATATGATCTCAAGGTTTCAAACATGAATATATATTGTCTTGGAATAAATCAGGATATCTTCCAAAAATATAATGTAAAAAGAGCCAAGATATGGATGTAGAATACTATTAACGAGGGACATGAACACCATTGGATAATTTTTTAACCTACAAGGTATGAAAATATACTCATACAGTCCATAAATATTCCTATATTTTGTCTTGGGAATATCCTCTTCTCTATCCCATATCTTATGGTAGATTGAATGATGGTCGATGTTGGAAAACCATCAGCCTATACATAACTGATCAAAGAGATCATCAATCCTAGTTTTTGTGTATCTATTATTTATCATCACATTATTTAGCTTCCTATAGTATAAAAAATATATATATTACCATTTTACTTCTTAAAAAATAACACTGGAGCACCCCAAGGCTATAAGCTCAATATGATAAATCCCTTCACCCTTAAGTCATACAACTACACATTTAACACTCAGAAGTCAGTTAGTTTCATATAATAACAATATTTATTGTGCTCCAGACATGATCTCAATCTCAAAATCAATTCCCTTATATAAAATAAGACTTGAGAAGTCATCTAGAGAGACATATTGATAATGACCCACCAATGGAGGAAATTAGGAGGGATTCACTAAAGATTCTAGTGCAAGATCCAATTCTAATACTTTTTCCATGATTACTTTGATTAAAATCATATATGGTTCCATAGTACATTCTACAAAGTTTCACTAACTATTCAACTCAATCCCCTCTCTTATATGTGTGTTAAAGGATTCATGTTTCAGATAATAGTTAATATGAGCTCAACAATAGGTCAACCATTTTATTTCAAATATCACATCAAAAATATTCCATTATAGTATTGTGAAGTCTTATATATTTACATATCCTGAACGAATATAGGCACTAAAGAAACTCATGGATATAGTACAATATTATTCCCCATGATGGTTCAATAGGAAGTAACTTAGAATTTAACTTAACTAAAAAGTCTAAGACAACAACAATTAGAGAAGAAAAAAAGAATGTGATGCTATAATATAAAAATGAAGAAGTAGATAGTGTATATTTAATCAAGAATTTACCTCTAATTATAGAATTTACCCCTCAACTGGAGGCTGGAACATGTCCCATATCATAAACCATGTTAGTCTCTGAAGTACGCCTTTCATGATTCATAAAATATCAGCAATGCCTAGGTATGCTGTTAAGGTCCCCTACCTGCACCAAACCAAGTTCCCTTGAATGAGGATGTTCCGCCTTAGAAAAAAATCATTTGGGATTTTCCTTCATTCCAAATCAATTAAATATATTAATTTAAACTGAAAACAATAAAATAAATTTCCCCTTTCATCCATAGTTGTAGCATCTAGTTGGACCTCCTCCCACATAGGGATTAAAAGAATACACACTCTAATCTTCCTATCATCTCCCTTGTTATACATCCACATTCATACTCTTATTACTAATAAAATAGTTACCATCAATCACATTGGGAATTCTATCCATCATTGCATAATAATATGGATTAAAACCAATAATATTTTCCTCCCCTATCCCATTCTCAAAGGCTCGGTCCATGTGAGTCACTTGTGAATATATCATTATGTCAAAGGCCTTATCTTGACATATGAACTCCAAATAATCGCTTATATCAAATTTTTTTATCCTTTTGTGCCTCATTCCCATCTAGAATAGAAGAAAAACAAAACAACTTCATGATGTAATATGAGTAATCATTAATGGCCATCTCCCCTTAATGAAGATCCATAAACTAGTATTCTCAGTCCAAATTCAGTTTGTTAAGGAAAAACTCCTCAAAGAACATCTCTTTAAAGGAATCCCAAGTAAAACTGTCACACCTTCCTACCCAACCCATGACATCCCACAACCTACTGGTGGGTCCCTATATCATAATAGACACATGATTTACCCTTTTATCTACATATGTATCCACTAGATCAATTATATCCTCTATGATATCAATCCAGTCCTTAGATTCAAGAGGAACACTAGAACCTTATAATTCCAGAGGAAGATGGAGCTAAAAGTCTCAACTATATTCTAAAATAATCATTTTAATGCTTTGGGATAGGTTGGGTTCATAGTATAAACCATCAGAGAAGGTACAAAAGTATTCTATCCCGACCCGTCCTCGGGGCCCATGTCGTGACTACCCTAATCCCACCTTCCATAGGCCAGGGGATGGCGACTAGCACCAAAGGCGCAATCCCTATAAAAAGGGAAGGCATTGCCTTTTAACATGTATCACAAACACAGCCAAAACACAATCAGCACAGTACGCAACAGGAAGTAAACACTAAGTAAAACTGTATACAAAAGAAATTGCTGAAAGGAAAGGGGATGGAAATACAAGCCCAAAAGTAAAGTACAAACAACTGAAAAAGCTAGTACAAATGAAGAAAGGTAAACATCAACTACTGAGTTGTCCTATGGGAATCCCACCTGAAGGGTGGATACAGATTGCCTCCTCAGCACCCCAGGTTCGTCAGTTTGATCCATGTACGTCTCTCTAAGTGGTCCACCACCAGGTACCGTCCAGCTCTACAAGTCTCTACCTCGATCAGTGCTGCCTGTCGTCTGCAACCAAAACAATTAAGTGCGGGCGTAACCCATATAGGGGTGAGTATAACGACACTTAGTAGGGACCCCGAGACCCCCGAAGGTCTCCCAGAATCCACGAAGGATATACCACAGAATAAATATACAATCATGAAGTATCAGCCAACCCTACTTAGGTATGTTCCCATAAATATACCTATGTTATCAATCACAGTCCCGACTCCAACTCACGAGCCCAAAAAAAACCCAGTCCAGACAGGAAGTAAATTCAATCACCTTGAAGATAGATATTGAAAGACAAGACTCAGCTCACACAGGTATACATCTTTCATAGAGCGATAGAGATGATCAGATGTAGTCATTGATTCGTCTATGCTGTCGGACCCACATAGGATACATGACCATCTAAGCTGTCGGACCCACACAGGATATAGGACCCGATATTCTGTTGGACTCACATAGGATACATGAACAGAGGTTAGAACTGTCAAACCCACGGAGGATCCCTGTAGAGTAGTAATCACTGTCGAACCCACGGAGGATTCTGGTTCAGTAGTTGTCTCTGTTGAACCCACATAGGATTCAGGTACAGTAGTCATCGCTGTCGAAACCACGTAGGATTCCGGTATAGTAGTCGTCGTTGTCGAACCCACCTAGGATTCTGGTACAATAGTCATCACAGCCACCTCTAGGGTTCCCACAAATAGCGCGCTCGATTCCAGGAGGATCCTCTCCTCGAGTCAAGTGTTGATACGTCAACTATCACAAAGTTCTGATTTTTTGTATCTCGTAGTTCAATCTCATCATAAGGAACCCAACGCAACAGACGACGCGTCAATCAGACGCCCGGTTTGAGAGTTATTGGCATTTTTGTTCCCGGGGCCTGGTGGGATTTACGCTTGATCCAAACCCAGTCATTTTCCAAAGTTGTCCAAAACTCACATAGAGTATCACAAAAGGACCTCCTCATCAGGAGGATCCCAATTACGTAGATGACGCATCGATCGGATGCGCGGTCTAGGAGTTATTCACATTTAAGTGAAAACGGGCCCGGCCCGTCAAGCCTAGTGGGCTGGAGGGTCGGCCCGACCTGGTTTGGCAGGTCCGACTTGGGTGGGGGCCTGCCCGGCCCGGTGGAGCATGGCCCACCTATGGACCCGGCCCGGTGGGTCTGACCCAGTTGGAGGTCAGCCTGGCTCGGTGGGGCACGGCCCACCCGCGAACCCGGCCCGCGTTGCGGGCTCGTTTGGTTCGCCCGGCGGCACCACCCCCATTGCTGCCCTGCCGGCCGTAGTCGGCCGGTTCTGTCTGGAACATGTGGCCCACATAGCGGGCCATGGTTCTCCTCCATGAAGCTCCATGGTCCTTCAGCCCGGCTGGCAGGCGGCCGGCCGGTTCGGTTCGTCCGAGTGGCCCGCGAATGCGAGCAATGGTTTCCTCCACATGGTCGGCCCAACGGCGCCGGTCCTCCACCATCGTAGCCCAACCTGGCCGCGGCCTTTGGTTTCCTCTGCCTTTGGTCATCGCCTCCTCATGGTCGTGGCCTCTTCTTCCGGCATGGTGTGACGGAACCATGCCCTTCCGACTCTGCCTCCATTGTTATCACAATCAAGAATCAACAGAGGGTCGTCGGGTCGTGTTTGTTCAGCCCGCGACCTCCACATTAGGTGTTAACAAAATTGGCCACCATCAATCCAAATATAATTTCCAAAGTACGAGGGTATAATTAACATGTATAAATAAATATTTCAAATTCCTCCCTACCTTGTATTTGACGTTGCACTTTGACAAGCCGCGGAAGACGGGCATCGCGGAAGTCAGGCATCGCGGAAGACGGACGTCGTTCGTTCAACTCCAGAGGGAGTAGAGTTCGGTGAAGTTACGTTGAGATGATGCCCTCGGTGTATTTATTGGGTGGTGGTGCTTCCCTTCATTTCCCCGGTTGAGGAAGGTAGAAGATGATGCTCTATGTTCTTCCGAAACGAGGAACGTTCTTCGTTGAGAGGATGGTGTTCTTCGTGTTCTTCGTGGGAAGAAGGCTCTCCCTATTGTCCAAGGCTCTACCAAAACAGTATGTGCCAACCCAAAATAATATCTTGGCTATTATTTTATCAATGAAATGAATTTCAAAATAATTCAAATTTGATGAGCCAATTAATTAATTTCAAATTAATTGAGAGAGTATTGGTATCTTTATAAGGGAGGGTGGAAGGTGGAGGGTTTAAATTAATAGAGGAGAGGTGGAGAGTTTAAGAGTTAAAGGGGGTTTGAAGGGGATTTGAAGAGTTTAAACTCGTGTGGTCCCCACCATATAATATCCTCTCATGAGAGGTTATGTGGGGGTGGGCCCCACCACCATCCTCCCTTTGGAGGTTTTAACTACCATCCAAATAAAATTGTGCACCACATAATTTTATTTAAATTTTACTTAGAAACCCCAAAAATAACATCTTCTCTCGACCAAACACAACTGTGGTAAAGGTCTCCTTAGATGAATTCCGGCGCTGGGAGTTCATCGGTGTCCTTATATTTCAATTCCGAGCAATGGTTCAAAAGATAGAAAATCCTGCTCGTACGTCTAATGAACGTACCCGAACAAAACTTCAGAAAATAATTCCGGGCACAACGGGTCTCGGAATCAGGTGCTGTCAGAAACTGCGGACTCATAAAACTCCTGTGTATTTAATAAAAAAAATTACACAAATTTTACGGGTCTTTACATTCTCCCCACTTCAAGTCTCTGCGTCCCCGTATGATAAAACACACACTAAGGAAACAAATGGGGGTACTGAGCACGCAACTGAGCCTCCCTCTCCCATGTGCTCTCCTAGAGGTTCCCATGCTTCCAGCTAATGCGCACTAGAGGAATCGACCATCCATGTAGGACCGACTCCTATAGATCCTCGATCTCCACTGGGACCTTCGTTCATGTCTCCCCGTCATCAATGTCCAACTCCCCATGGTCGATGATGTGAGACGGGTCGTGCACGTATCTTCTCAGTTGAGATAAGTGGAAGACATCACGCACCCGATGCAACTGAGGTGGAAGGGACACACGGTAAGCCACCTCGCTTAGTCTACTGAGGACCTGAAATGGTCCGATGAATCACAGAGACAACCTGTCGCCTTGGCCAAATTTCCGTAGACCTCGTCAAGGTGAGACCCGTAAGAAGACGTGGTCGGCATCCTCGAACTCCAATGGTCTCCATCTCCTATCAGCATAGGACTCATGTCTGCTCTGTGCAATCTTCATCCACTCCTGGATGATCTACACCTTCTCTGTCATAGCCTAGACCATCTCTAGTCCCACAAGTGTTGACTCTCCTGGTTCAATCCATCACAGAGGTGATCTTCAAGGTCGGTTGTATAGTGCCTCATAAGGTTCCACCCCGATGGTGGAGTGGTAGCTGTTGTTGTATGAAACTCCATCAAGAATAAGTGATTCTCCCAACTGCGACCAAAGTCGAGGACGCATGCATGGAGCATGTCCTCGAGAGTCTGTATGGTCCTCTCAGTCTGACCGTCCGTCTGAGGATGGAATGTGGTGCTCAACCGAAGCTACGTTTCGAAAGCCTCCCGCAACCCCTTCCATAGCCAGGAAGTGAATCGGGCATCTCGATCGGAGACGATCGTAGATGGCACACCATGAAGCCGTACGATCTTCTGTAAGTAGAGGCATCCCAATCTCTCTACTGAGCCCTGCTCTCTGATCGGTATGAAGTGGTCCGACTTGTTGAGTCGGTCGAAAATCACCCAGATAGAGTCGTGTCCTCTGGATGTACATGGAAGCCCCGTCACGAAATCCATGGACATCCCATCCCACTTCCACTATGGGACCTCTAAGGGTCGAACCAAGCCTACTGGAACCTGGTGCTCTGCCTTCACTTACTGACAAGTGTGGTATCTCGAGACAAACTCTGCTACTACCTTATTCATACCCGGCCACCAATATTGTCGTCTGAGTTCCTGATACATATTCTCCACTCCTGGATGTACCGCTAGAGGGGAAGTGTGAAACTCCCTCAACGCCTCCTCTTGTAGTGCAACTGGTAACATGGTACGTCCCCTGAAGAGGATGATGTGCTCCCCACCTTCAGATAACCCATCAGGTGCCTGCCCTGAGGATATTTGAGCACGTCATGTCTCGCAGTCAAGATCCCCATGTTGTGCCTCTCTGACTCACTAAATAAGTGGAGGAGTGACTATGAGAGACAAAAGAAAGGATGCTCCATCTCTATCCACAAAGGATATCTGCAACGCGGCCAGCTGCTCTGTCTCCTCTCCTAGCAGCTGAATGCCCGATCTCCTGCTGAGAGCATCTGCTACAATGTTCCCCTTCCCATGAGTATAGACTATCTCAAAGTCATATTCCTAGAGGAACTCGATCCATCATCGTTGTCTCAGGTTCAGGTCCTTATGCAAGAAAATTTACCTAAGACTCTAGTGGTCAGTGTAGACTATAAAACGTTCACCCATATGATAGTGTCGCCACATCTTCAAGGCGAATACCACTACTGCGAAATCTAGGTCATGGGCAGCGTAGTTCTGCTCATGCTGTCTCAACTACCGTGATCCATACGTGATCACTACTCGCTTCTTCAGTAGGACACACCTGATTTCGGTCCCTAATGCGTCGTAGTAAACTATATACCCTACGCCCTCCTCCGGTATCCTCAAGATGGGTGCACTGGTCAACCTATGCCTCAACTCCAGAAAGCGCTAATGGCAACTATTTAACCAGACGAAGGGTTTCCCCTTCTTTTTTAGTGCTTAAAGTGGTGTTGCAACTCTGGAGAATTCTGGAACAGATCTCTAATAGTACCCCGATAGACCTAGAAAACTCCGCACCACCGTCACACTCTTGGGTGGATCCCAAGAAAGTATTGCCCCGATCTTTGCTGGATCCACTGCAACTCCAGCCTCTGAGATGATGTGTCCCAAGAATTGAACCTCTTGAATTCAGAACTAGCACTTCGAGAGCTTATTATAAATCTGGTGCTCTTAGAGTGTGTCCAGTACTTCCAGCAGATGGTAGGAGTGCTACTCCTCAGTGGTCGAGTAAATCAGTATGTCGTCGACGAATACTACGCCAAAGAGATCAAGGTAAGGCTGTAATATCTTGTTCATGATACTCATGAACACTGATGGATCATTGCTTACACCGAAGGGCATAACCAAGAAGTCATAGTGGCCATACCGACACCTGAAGTTCATCTTCTGCACATCCTCGTCTTGAACTATGAGTTGGTAATAACCTGACCTAAGGTCTATCTTCGAGAACCATCGTGCTCCCTTAAGCTAATCAAAGAGGTTTTCAATCCTTTAGAGTGGGTACTTGTTCTCCACGGTCACCTGATTCAGGCGAAGGTAGTCGACACACAGTTGTAAGCTCCCATACGCCTTCTTGGTGGACAAAATCGGAGATACCCAGGGTGAAACGTTGGGTCGGATAAATCCCTTCCCCTACAAGTCCTACAGTTGTACCTGCAGATCACAAAGCTTGGTGGCAGCCATCCGATATGCTGGAGTAGATATCATTGTTGTCCCAGGGTACAGGTCAATGTAGAAGTCTACCTCTCTATGAAGAGGTAGTCCTGGAATGTCGTCAGGAAAACATCCGCGTACTAATCCACCACAACAGGAAAACTCGGACTCTGTACATCAACCTCTCCAAGGATGAGACTAGCCAACTGATGTGTGATCGGTTGCCCCCTCCTCTGCGTAAGTGCATCATGTGCTGCAAAGGCTCCCTTCTCACCAGTGAAGGTGAACCTAGTCCCATCTATGCGGATACACCGCACATTGTGCGTAATACAGTCAATCTGAGCATGAACTATGGATAACCAGTCCCTACCTAAGATGAAGTCGTAAGGCCTCGACGCCACTACAAGAATATCCCAGCCAAATATCTCACCTCCTAGAGTAAGATCACACTGCTGGAACCAGTGCGTAATCGTCGAGTCTACTCCTGTAGGAGTCTCTAGCCATAAGGATAGAGCCAACAGCTCCGTCAGAATCTCCAAGCTCTGAATGAGGGCAGTGGAAATAAAAATAATGACTCGCACCTATGTCTATAAGTACTGTTGCAAGGGTGGATTAGACACAGATAGTACCTTGAATCATCTCAGGTGCGCCGTGGTTGTAGGCCCTGACTGCCTGGATCTGAGACCGCCTCTATCCTCCAACTCCCTATGGTCGGGGAGGACCTTCTGTTGGTGGTGGTGGTGGTTGTGGTGCCTCGAAACGTCGTCCACCACCCACTGCTCGTCCAACTCCTCTGCCACGTTTGCCTGCTCTCGGCGGACCACCACGGTCAAAACTTTACCTATGCCTGGGAGGTCCCTCAACTGTCTGATTCTCATCTGCATGGTGGGTTGGGCAGTCACAAGCCATGTGGCTCTGCCCGCCGCATGCATAGAACTGCCTGCTTCTCATATAGCTAGATCTGTCTCGTGTACCCCACACAAAGGAACCTGTATCGTGGGGTCCCTCACCTGATGGTCTGGTCCACTTGGACCTCTACATCAATTGTCTACTGCCGGCTGCAGAAGACTCCGCTCTGTGTCACCGTTCGGTGGGTCTCGCCGCTTTTGACTTCCCAGTGTGAAAACTCTCCACTACAAGGGCTCACTCCAGCACCACCTCCTACATCGGAATGATGAGGGGAATCGTCAAAGCCCTAATCTCATGTATGAGTCCCTGCTCAAAGGTTTGGGCCCTGAAGAACGTGTCTTGTACCATATCCATGGAGTAGCGTGAGAGGTCAGAGAACCTCACTAAGTACTGAGGTACTGTCATGCTTCCCTGCTGCAGATGAAATAACTCCTGAATCCGTAATACATGAAGGGTGGCTGGAAAAAACTCTGAGCGAAAGAGACTCTCAAAGTCTATTTAGAGTAATGATGCCTTGTCATGCACCTGGAGCATTAGGCTACACCATCTGCCTGCTTCTTCATATAGGAGACTCACGGCAAAGATCACCATGAGGTCGGCTGGTGTCCAAACCAATATGAAAACTCTCACGAAAGCATCCATCCAATCCTTAGCTGTCTGTGGTTCCATCTCTCCCTGAATCCTAGGCGGCCTCTGGTGCTGGAACTCGTGCAATGCACTCAGGTGGCATGCACTCTTTTCTGTTGGATCGGGTGGTATCGGTGGCCCAGCGGGTAGTGGTACAACTAGTACCTCCGCTGTGATGGGGCCCTACTCCGAGGCCTCGTTGCTCGGTGGGCTACCATCTCGTTTGAAACTCGGAACCCTAGCTGGATTCCTTTATAGGGCCATCCTAAAAAGAGACAGGTGCACCACAGTTAAAACAGTATACCTAGTGAGCTGACACAATGTAATCACGAAGAAAACTTTTTCAAAGGAAACACACATGGAATAAGTGTTTTTGTGCACTGAGTCAGAGATCAGTAGTTAGAGTCCTAGTGTATGGATACATCGCCTACTGCACCAACACCAGTTTCCCAAAACTGATATCCACACCCAAAAAACATAACACTATTTCCGTTAAAAGAATCATAGTCCATGTTCTGTAGTATAACCGACTCCTCTTATACCAATTTTTCCCGACCCGCCCTCAGGGCCCGTGCAGTGAATACCCCAATCCCACCTTCCACAGGCCATGGGCTAGCGACTAGAACCAAAGGCGTAATCCCTATAAAAAGGAAGGCATTTCCTTTTAACCTATATCACACACACAGCCAGAACACAAGCAGCAGAGTATGCAATTAGAAGTAAACACTAATTAAACTGTATACAAAAGAAAGTGATGAAAGGAAAGTGGCAAGAAATACAAGCCCAACATTAAAGTACAAACAACTGAAAAGCTAGTACAACTGCATAAAGGTAAACAGAAACTACTAAGTCGTCCTTTGAGAATCCCACCTGAAGGGTGGATACAGATGGCCTCCTTAGCACCCTAGGTCCATACATCTGCTCCGTGTATGTCTCACCAAGTGGTCCACCACCGGGTACTGTCTAGCTCTACAAGTCTCTACCTCGATCAGTGATGCCCGTCTTCTGCAACCAACACAACGAATTTTAGGCATATATCTTGCAAGGGTGAGTATAACGACACTTAGTAGGGACTCCGAGACCCCTGACGGTCTCCCAGAATCCACAAATGATATACTATAGAAGAAAGATACAATCACGAAGTATCACCCAACCCTAATTAGGTATATTCCCATACATGTACCTAAGTTATCCATTGCAGTCCTGACTCCAACTCATAATCCCAAACACAACCCAGTCCACACAGGAAGTAAAGTCAATCACCTTGAAGATAATGATTGAAAGACAAGACTCAACTCACACAGGTATACATCTTTCGTAGATCGATATAGATGATCAGATGTAGTCACTGATTCATCTAAGTTGTCAGAACCACAAAGGATATAAGACCAGCTAAGCTGTCGAACCCACACTAGATACAGGACCAGCTACTCTGTTAGACCCACACAGGATACATGAATAGAGGTCAGAACTGTCGAACCCAAGGAGGATCCTGGTACAATAGTCATCGTTGTCAAACCCACAAGGGATTCTAGTTCAGTAGTCGTCGTTGTCGAACCCATGTAGGATTCCAGTATAGTAGTCTTGGATGTCAAACCCATGTACAATTCCATTACAGTATTCGTCGTTGTCGAACCTATGTAGGATTTCAGTACAATAATCCCCACAGCCATCTCTAGGGTTCCTACAGACAGGACGCTCAATTCCGGGATGATCCGCACCTAGAGTCAAGTGTCAATACATAAAATATCATGAAGTCCTAACTTGATGTATCCCATAGTTCTGTATCATCATAAGGAACCCAACGCGACAGACGGAACGTCAACCGGATGCCCAGTCTGAGTGTTATTGGCATTTCTATTCAAGGGGCCTGGTTGGATTTATGCTCTATCCAAACTCAGCAGTTTCCCAAAGTTGTCCAAAATTCATTTAGAGTATCTAAAATGGACCGAATATTTACAAGGATCCCATTTCCGTAGAGGGCGTGTCGATCGGACACGCGGTCTAGGAGTTATTCACATTTAAGCGAAAACAGGCCCGGCCCGTCAAGCCTAGTGGGCTGGCGGGTCGGCCCGACCTAGTTTGGTGGGTCCAACCTGGTGGAGCGCGGCCCACCCATGGACCCAGACCAGTGGGTCCGACCTAGTTGGGGGTCGGCCCGACCCGGTGGGGTGCGGCCCACCCACGGACCTGGCCCACGTTGTGGGCCAGTTTGGTTCGCCCAGCGGCGCCAAGCGGCGCCGCCCCCTTTGCTACCCCACCAGCCGTAGCCGGCCCGTTCTGTCCAGCGCACACGGCCCGCACAGCGGGACATGGTTCTCCTCCATGCAGCTCTAAGTGGTGTCGTGGTCCTTCATCCTAGCCGGCCAGTTCGGTTCATCCCAGCGGCCCGTGGATGCGGGCCGTGGTTTCCTCCATGCGGCCGGTGTGATGGTGTCGATCCTCCATCGCCGCGGCCCGACCTGACTGCGGTCGTCAGTTGCCACCGCCTTTGGTCGCCACCACCTCATGGTCGTGGCCTATTCCTCCAGCACGGTGCGAAGACACCACGCCCTTCCAGGTCCGCCTCCATTGTTATCATAATCAAGAATCAATGGAGGGTCGTTGGGTCGTGTTTGTTCGGCCCGCACCCTCCGCGTTAGGTGTTAACAAAATTGGACACCGTCAATCCAAATATAATCGCCAAAGTACGAGGGTATAATTAACATGTATAAATAAATAATCCAAATTCTTTCATACCTCTTATTTGACATTGTACGTTGACGAGCCATGGAAGACGGGCGTCACGGAAGTCGGGCGTCGCGGAAGTCGGGGGTCGCAGAAGACGGACGTCGTTCCGTCAGCGCCAGAGGGAGTAGAGTTCAGTGAAGTTACGTTGAGATGATTCCCTTGGTGTATTTCGTGGGTGGCGGGGCTTCCTTTACTTTCCCCAGTTGAAGAAGTTAGAAGATGTTTCTCCACGTTCTTTAGAAACGAGGAATGTTCTTCGTCGAGAGGATGGTGTTCTTCGTGTTCTTCGTGGGAAAAAGGCTCTCCCTATTCTCCAAGGCTCCACCAAAATGATATGTGCCAAACCAAAATTATAGCTTGGCTATTATTTTATCCTTGACTTGAATTTCAAAATAATTCATATTTGATGAGCCAATTAATTAATTTTCAATTAATTGAGAGAGTGTTGGTATCTTTATGAAGGAGGCTGGAAGGTGGAGGGTTTAAATTAATAGAGGAGATGTGGAGAGTTTAAGAGTTAAAGGGGGGTTTCAATGGGAGTTTAAGAGTTTAAACTCGTGTGGGCCCAACCACATAATATCCTAAAATGGGAGGTTATGTGTGAGTGGGCCCCCCACCAACCTCCCTTTGAAGGTTTTAACTACCATCAAAATAAAATTGTGCAACACATAATTTTATTTAAATTTTACTTAGAAACCCCAAAAATAACTTTCTCTCTTGACCAAAGGAAACTGTGGTAAAGGTCCCCTTAGGCGAATACCGGTGTTGTGAGTTCATCGGTGTCCTCGTATTTCAATTCCAAGCACCTGTTCAAAAGATAAAAAATCCCGCTCGTACGTCTACTGAACTTACCCAAAAAATACTTTAGAAAATTATTCTGAGCACACCAGGCCTCGGAATCAGGTGTCGTCAGAAACCGCGGACTCGTAAAATTCACGTGTATTTAAGAAAAAAAATTCCATGAAATTTCTGTGTATTTACATATTCTTAAGAGCATCCTTTAGTATATTGTATGGTTTTTTGAGTGTATCATCCCATGTAGGATAAATATAGAGTCTCTAAGATGTAATTTTATAAAACCCCATATGAATGTTTATAATACCTAAAAAATCTTTCTTACAGGAACTTATACAGTTTTAAAGAATGAATAGGGAATTCTTGTTGGAAGTCCTTTCCTAGGAGATATCATCCATAATGTATAACCCTCTTAGTTTAATTTAAGGCTTAATCCTAGTCTTCCATACCATCCCATTATCAATAGTGATAAATATACTAAACATTGCAGCATAATCAAGTTTAGATGAATAATTGTAACATAGTTAGACCAAAACTGAAAAGACATCGATATATCATTCAAAAGAGAAATACATGACTATCCTAGATAGATTCCAAAAATAAGACAATAAATTATATATTTACTATGAAAAAATAGGTATATATATGGAATGTGATCTTACATGCCTACTCTTGATACATTAATGCACCTAAATCCCATAAAACTATAACAAAAATTCCTTTAATAGTAACTTGGATGTATATTGTTCATGATATAGAAAGGAACATTGCAACTCCCCTTACAGAGTTCAACAGAGCCTATCTCATTACTACCATAACCTGTTAAGAAAGTAAATAAAGGAAACTTAGGCCTCTAATACCACCATATAATACCCTGACCTGATTTACCTAGTTCAGGTATGATATCTACAAGGTCACATGAATGCCTCCCCATATGAAAGTGGTTTTCGACTAGCATCGAGGTCCAAAAGTAACATGGGTAAAATATACCCATGATAATCATAACTATCACATGATAATATAACATAAAAATTACCCAAAAATTTGAAGCTATAAATAACATGATTATATGTTATTACATAGGGAATGTTAAATATAAATTCAATGATGACCCATAATATGGAAGGTAAACTCAAGTATTAAGAAATAGATAAGTAAATAAATGTAGTATTAATAGTTAATATTATGTCTCAGTCATTCCATCTGACTCCAAGACTTTGACTCCTTGGGTCCCTATCATCAATCCCTTACCCTTCATTGGATCCCTGGACTTGGAGTTTTCACATGCATCAATATGTCCATGCATGGTGTGATTTTAAACCTAGTAAGAGAGTACCAACATGTCCTTAACATAAGTGCACGGGTCTGTTGAACTATGTGAAATAATGAAAAATCAATTGCAGATACAAGTATACAATCAATCATACAAAGAGTGATCATGAACTAAACAAGCCTCCAAGAACCCTTACCATAATTTCTTCGGTGTCATGTTGGAAGTACACCATAAATATTCAATTTAATGACATAGGTCATGCCATATAACACTATTCGCTTTTATGGAAAATGATGTTTCACATTTAAGGAACAACTCCTTCTACCATTTAAAGATATGTATGTCGACCCAATCATCTTATACTGACCCAAACTTGTACCACATTTTGACCCAATTCATGTGTCTAGGGAATGATATTACATCATCCACACACCCCTATAAGGGAGTGATTGTGTCTTTCAGGGACATATGTTAACTTGAACACTGAAAAAAAAGTTCCACCATATTTTCACACATCCATATATAAATAATTACATAGAAAAGAAAAATCATGATTAATAATTCCTATAAAAACACACACACACATGTGATCATACATTAAACATGGTTTCATAGACTATAGACACACACAAAAAATAAATCATTCCAATAATTCCACTTAAAGTCCCAAGATGGTAAGAATCATCATACCTCAATCTGTCTATGTTAATTCTAGTTATTCTCTAAGGTTTCATCACCCAAAACATGTATTCATATCAAAATAATTCAAAAGCACTCATAAAAGAATCCTAGAACTATTTCATATATTATTTTATAAGAAAATTGAAACTCCACATGTGATAAAAATTTTATCCCTCCAAGATAACATGATATAAGGGTGATAATCCTTTATCACTATTCGATATTTTCATGTTATAATAATTTATGACTTATTTATAAACATTCAAGAAATATTAGGAAATCATATTTCACAGTTCTTCATGAAACAAGGAGAAGATAATTTACATATTCCAACCTAAAAATTATTACATGAAAAATACTACACACAATAATAGATGATAGATAGGGTTATTCGACACCTAAAAACAAGAAAAATAACTTTAGAATTTCCAAATAAGACTACATAGATAATATAGAGTGGAACTCTAGATTTCATGAACTCAATAGGAGAATAAAAATTGATTCCAATAATGTTCAAGTATTTTTAAAATATAATATCACAATGTAGTTCACAGAATTTAGAATACCAATTTTAACCTAATCATTTAATTCATATTTGACATGATTATTAATTTTAGAGTGGTTAAATTATCCCACAATAGGAATTAACAACTTTAAATGAATCAAATAAATCATCATTCATTATTTTAAACAATTAAAAATTTTAAAAAATGTTACGTGTTTATTCAATAAGTTTAATAAAACAATTAAGTTATAAAATTATTCTTATTTTCAAAAAGAGTGATGTGTGAGGTTAACTTGGTTTTACCCTTAATGTTGTATCCTACCATTTTTCTTCTTTGGGTTTCCCTTAATCAACCTCTGAATACAAAGGGTTACCTTTGAGAAAGTCATTATTACCCTTATTATGCAACTAAGCTACCCTTGAGTAATTTTGAAAAAACCCAAACTACCTTTAGGCAGTACCAACATTACCCTTATACAACCCTTGAAAACATGTTCTAAATTTTTTGCAGTGTATACGAACATATCTTTACCCATATATAACTCATAAAAATGGATATATCTTTACATATCTCTTAAAAATAGGATGTTACCCTTATAAAACTTCTTAAAACAAGTCTTTGTATAGGTAAGATTTTTTTTCCTTTATGTAAGAACTATTCCATATGTAACGGTAAAAATAAATTTGGAAATTATTAAATTTTCACATTAATTATATCTAAATTAAGAAAAATTATGGATTAAAAAACATTTATAAACTAAAAATATTACAATCTATGTCTTAATATTTTAATATCTCATTGGATTAATAAATTATTATGCTCACTCTGTAAAAACTATATTCACACAATGTTTTTCCTTTAAAAAATATAATTATATATGAAAATATATGGTGCTCATGTCATAATTTCGTTTATGACACTACAATAGTGTTTAGTGATCATAAATATTTAGTTACAATTTCTTTGAGATCTATGAGCTATATCATGTGGGAAGTAGTAATGCCACAACACATTCATACTCTCTAAAGAGAGATTTGTCTCGATCGTATCAATGAATGATGAATGAATATCATGAAAAATTGAGTTAGACTACTATAAATTCTAGTAATAATTCCTAGGAAATTTTGGATGAGATTTTAGGAGAAGAAAATTGGGGTATATACGATCTAAATTCTAGAGGAACATGATTAAAATGAGAGATAAGATTGAATGACCTATTGATGATTATCATTAAATCATAAACTAAGGATTTCATGGCCATATTCATTATTCTTTCATTAATATTATTAATAATATAATTAGAAAATTGGTATTGGAATCATAATAATTTTAGAAAATATATTATCCACATGAAAGGATTATTTAGTGAACCTTTTATTTCATCCTTAAGTGAGGTGTGTTCTTTATCTCTCATTGTTTGGTCATCATGTTGTCACCATCTAGATCCTTTTTACACTAATGTAAATGGGAAAATAAGTTGAGAAACTTTTTTTCACTAACTTTTGATTCACTCCCCACTCAGTGGTTTTCTAATCTCACATGGGACTATAATTACCAGCATTGTTATGTGTTGGAGAATTGGGTGTAATTTTGAATTTTTATCTCTAAAGAAGGGTTTGTATTAGAAATTTTTTTTGTGTTAGAAATCCCAGAGTTTAGGCATCTAAAGGAGGTGTTTTTATGGTTAGAATTGTGTATTTATGGAACTTAATAGAATTAATAAGGGTTTTATGGGGTGTTGTACTACTAAAATTTCATAAAACTATATTAGGTTTAACACACCACAATTTTAGTTTGCATTTACAAAAATAAATCATATGTGTTTGATAGCTTGTGATACAAGCCACATTGAAATTAAATTTACATCTAATTATTTTATTCTGGTATAATATTACAATAAAGATGAAATAAATTATAACATAACTAAATGAACTATAATACTAATATTACAAATGTAATTATACTATTTGTATACAAAAACACTGCAAGGTTATAATTTTCATCATCATGATTTTCTAAGAAGATCATTCAACTTATAATTTCAATCGAAAGGATACAACACATTAAATATATTATAAAAATATTAACAATGAAATTAGATAATATGATGAATTGTTTTATATAATCACATATGGATATATATATATATATATATAGTAATTTTTTATTGTAACACCCCATGATTTTATATACATTTCATTTGTAATAACTAAGAGGTATTTGATATATTTTTTTACACACAACCTCAAGTATAAATTAACTATGATATAGTGGTCCTCTATAACCTAGCCATTAAATCGAAATCTATGAATATTAATAACCAATTTTTGAAAAGTATTTATAAAGGGTTCAAAAAATTAAAATTTATTGATTAATCCCTAATAAATATATTCTCAATTTTGAATAAAATATAATTATTCTTCAAAAATATGTTTTCCCTAAAAATGGTATTTTATGGAATTTGGGTATAGATATTAAAATTAATTTATTAATTTTTTTATAAATTGTATTTTAGATAATGAATATAATTTTTTAAATCAGTATGTTAATAATATCTTAGGGTGAATTTTTGAGATTTTTCTAAAAAGAATTATTTTTAGGTGAATAGAGAAAATATTGATATTTGTAAAACATACAATTAATTTCATTTAAAAAGTAACCTTATGTTTATAATTTTATATAAATATAACATTATCTTCCTTTAATTATAAATAATATAATTGATTACATAATAATTATTAAAATACTTTAGTTTTATATAAGTTCATTTTTTGGATTAAAAACACAATCTTCTAAAAAAATTTATAAGCGCAATATTTTTATATCCTAATAAATTAAATTAATCTTGATTAATTAAATTTTAAAATAAAATTTATATATTTTATATTCATTTAACTATTTTAACATTCCTTTTATGTTTTTAAAAGGCATATAATGGAAGTAAATTTAGTTTATTACTTAAAATATATATATTTTTAAATGATATTTTGTTTTGTTTTTCACTTATTTAAAATTATATTAATCCAATTATAGAATTTGAATCTGGTAAATGGGTTCCATATTTTTAATAATAATAATTTATATAATTTAATAGGGTTAACATAATTTTTATCTAGTGAATATTAAAAATAGTAAAATTGTGTTACCTCGATTAAGGTTTAAATGAGTTTACTGGTAGATTGGACTAAGAGATAAGTTTATTAATTCCACCAAAACATGAATAATTCCAATTTTTTAATATATTAAAAACATAAATTATCCAAATTCTTTTTCATGTCCATTTTTATACACTTTAACAATAAATTTACATTATATTATTGAAATATTTTAAGAAATTCCATGTGTGTCCCCCCCCCCCTCACTTATAAAAGGAAACCTCTTGTCCTCCATTATTTATATAATTTTTACCTTATATATCAAAAACGCACAACCTAGAAACATTTATATTTTTTTTATCCTAGTGCTTATTATTATCTTTTAAGACCAATATTCCACGGTTTAAGGTGAAAGGCAGTGGGGGTCTCTCAAATACGATGTATAAGTGTTAACCAAGATCGTTCAATTTTATTTCTTCATTAACCTTATCTAAACCTATTGCATCCATAAAAACATGATTAATATAGTATCATAAATGCACTTATATGTTATTATGGTCATTTAAAATCCATTTACCACCTCTTCTTCATCAAATGGGAGATGAAAGTATCACTCATGCGTACATATAGATTACACCCTCCATGTAGTGATAGAAATAATTTTCCAAAACCATGTTATATGGTTAGTAAATATTTTATAATTAATGAATGTATATTATATTTATGATATACTAATGCTTCTATAAATATGAATTATTACTTACTTTTCTTTCATTTCATCTGTCAAAAAATGGAAACCTCACCTGTACATAGGAATGAACTACTATCTCCATGTAGTGGTACAATTAATTTTTCATCATAGATTTATATGAATGGTTATAAATATTTATATAATTAATATATATTATATTTAAATAATTATTAATTTTTTTTAAAATGAAGGAACAATCATCAATTTGTAAGTATCATTACTGCTGAACTAAAACATAGATGAAAAACAAATCACTTAACACATGAAATAATGATGGTAATGAATGACTCTTAGTACATGGGTGATATGAAGTTATAAGTAAACCATATATGATATTAAAGTTATCATTATGGATCTATTATAGAATTATAATAAATTAAAATTTATTATACAATAGTTTATAGATCTTATGATGTAAGAATGACTTGAGGTAATGGTTCTTCATCTCAATATTGTTTTTTTGAGACATGTTTGATGTTATACACCCATTTATGTTTATGAGGTGTATATAATAACCCTTTTACATTGTATATCATTTTTACTTCATAATTTTTATTTATTTTAACATATAATTCAATTTATTACATCTAATATTATTTAATTCGAAAGTTACCCAAGTGGTAAGGGTTTTACATTATAATCTCATCTTTTACCAAGAATGTTCATCCATAATTTTTTTTTACGAAATTGTATGCTCTATCTCTCCAAAATATAATTTATTTTATTTTCCAATGTTTATTTCAATATATTTAATGTTTCCCTTTCATTTTACTCTCTTTATGTACGTAAGATACCAAAATAATGTCTTAAAGGAAAACCAACTTTATTTCTCCCTTCAATCAAGAATATTTTTCCTCAATGTCTATATTTTCTTTCAAAAAAATTCAAGAATTTTTTTAGTATTTAAAAATATTAACTAAATTCATTTTTACCCATTTTTTAATTTCATTAAAAAAATTATTATAATCTTCTTCAATTCTTATAAATGAGGTACTTTTGACTTTTTACTAAAAATGTGAAAGGAATTTTTGTTTTGATGTATGTATTATAAATGGATTTTACCACCATTATCACTTATCATTGATTTAACACTTACTTTACATGTTTCCATTGTTATTTTCAAAAAAAATATTAATGTTTTGGATATCAAATACGTTTTATAAAAATTAAAAGGGTGTTTTCCTCAAGAAATTTTCCAGTGACATTTTAAATGGGTTTTCATCTATAATAACATCTTTTGATATTTAATATGCTTTACAGGGGATATAATCCAGTGTAACATTCTTATTCTTTCTTTGATTGGTTAATTATTATGATAATTAAGTATTTATGATACGTTTTTCCATTTCCATGGGTTAATCAGTGATGTATTTATAAATTTATTCATTTTTATGGTATACATATGAATGGATTATAATTATGTGATAGGTGGGTATATTATATCCCTCTAATTAATTTGGAACTAATTAATGTTTTTATAATCTCAATTAGTATATGGTAAGTTATCCCCAAGCCCAAAATATTGTATACTAGATATTGTCCAAAACCCAATAGATGATAAATGAGAGTTTATCTAAATCTCATAGTATATACATGGGTAGCCAGCTTAAGCTTAACATGTAATGAATGTATTGGTTGGTAGCCTTGGCATAATATTTATATGATTATGATTATGAAACCTTTTATTCAATTATTTTATGATACCGTTTTATGACAATGTTATGATCTATTATTTATGTTATTTTATTCCTTTATGATTCATATCTTACAAACTTCCAAGATTTGTGCCATGGATCATGATTATATGAATTTTTGTATGAATTTCAAATGTTAAGCTTATGCTCCCATACCATTATTTAGATGATATTATTATATATTATCCTTGATTGATATATCCATTATTTACCATTACTATGTATATTAGATCTATTATGTTTCCTTTTCTCCATGATAAGAAGAACAGTTTTAAATTTGATGTTTTAAATAAGTGTGGTAGTTGCAAATGAAAAAGTGTGACATTATGTATTTATTTTATATACTAGTTAATTATGTATTCAAGATTCCAAAAACAATAAAACTTCATGGTTTTGGAATATATTTTATTAATATTTTATGATTATTCCACTAATTAGATGTTTTATTTATATGTATAATTTTTAATTCTATATAGTCGGTATCCGCCCATAGTTTAGTTATTTTTTTGGAACTAGGATGAGAAAGTTTTTGTGAGAAACCTTTGGATAAGACTTTTTGGAGAACATACTATGTTATGTTAAATAAATTATAATAATTTTTCTAAAAAATAATTATATATATATGTACTAGTAACTGGACATGAATATATCATAAATGCACCTAGGTGTAACAACTCTTAAAGGTGTGGATTGGGTATTAACTCGATTGTCACTAGTGCATGATGAGGGTTTAAGACTACACACTTGGCTATAGAAACCTAGTGGTATACTTGGTTTAATTAAAATTTTATTTATAAACCATTATGAAGGATTCAAATATATTACATGGATTAACAAGGTTAATCCAAAGTTGACATAGGATTAAAATTAGGTATCATTATTTATACATCCTATGAATAATTATTCATGATTTAACACTCAAATTAAAGATGTTTTATGGTCATGCAAATAATTGTGGTCTTTAGATTGGACTGAAGATAGAATGGTGATTTTTAAGTGGTGATAGGTGTTCTAAAATATTGAAATATCTTATTTTATCATAGTAATATTAATTATTGTATATTAAGAAAACCCTTAAGGAATGTTAATTAATATCCTCAATGATTAGATAATTAATTATAAATAAAAATCATAATGTTATAATGATTAAGTATCAAGTGAATTATTCATCTCTAATTATTTTTTTGCGAATATGATTCTACAAATATTTTTATTCTCCATCTAGTTGAATTTGATTTTTTTTCCATGGATTATATTTCTTTATATCAATCCTATGTTAATTATCATGGAAGTTAAGTCGAATTTTATATTTTAGACAAAACAAGTATTATCTAATGGTGTGGAGATAAATATGAAAATATAATGGAAATTACTACCATTTCATGGGTCTGGGATCCAATTCAAATGGGGTATTTATCTTAGGTGCATGTGGTGAAACTATATATCAATGATATTCTTATTGTATGTTACTTTGTTGATGTAATTATTGAAGAGTTTCATAGTAATAATATAAATTATGAAGTTGATTTTCCAATAGAACTCATACCTAGTTCTACACCTATTTCAAGGAATCCATATATAATTTCCATGATTAATTTTTAGTAAATAAAGATGAAACTATAGGATAATATTGATATGGGTTTCATTCAACCATGTGTGTAACCATGGGGGCACCAGTTCTTCTTATTAAGAAGAAAGATGCACCATTGTGACTCTATATTGATTATAGAGAACTTAAAATGATAAAAATCAAGAATAATTATCATCTAACCCATATTGATGGTTTGTTAATTTAATTAAAAGGATTTTGATATTTTCAAAGATTTTTATTTGATCTAGATAATATCTGTTTAGGTTCAATGGTAAATTCATACCCAAGATATATTTAGATTTGTGTAATGGACACTATGGATTTATAATGATTCTATTTGGCCTTAATAAATCCATGTTATCATCAAATATTTTGTGAATATAGTATTTAGAGATTACCTTGACTAGTTTTTGGTAGTATTTATAGTTGATATTCCTGTATATTCCAATAAAAAGGATGAGCATCAAGATCACTTGGGGGTTACAATAAATACTCTGTATAAGGCTAAGTTGTATAAAAAAAATTATTGTAAAAATTTTGGAGATAAAAAGATTTCTTTTTGGTTCGTACAATCTCAATAAAGGGTGTATTAGTGGATCCATCAAAGGTAGAAGATATTAAACATTTTCCCAGACCAACCACTAGGACTCATATTTATAGTTTACTTGGATTGGTTGGATATTATCGATGATTTGTAAATCATTTCTTATAGATATCTAATCCAAAAACCATGTGAACTCATAGGGGGGCCAAGTTCCTCTAGGCTGATTAATATGAAGAATATTTCAAGGAATAAAAATGAAGGTTGGTCTATGAACTTTTTCTCACACTACCCTATAGATGAGAAGTGTTTTTTATTTACAGTGATTAATCGAAGATAGAGATTGGAATTTCTCTTATCTTGAATGATATGGTGATAGATTATGACTCATTAAAATAGAAGTATTACAAGAAAAATTAACCAACTCATGATTTAATGTTAGAAGTGGTAATATTTTTCTAAAAGATTTGAATTTATTAGCTATATGGAGAAAGGTGTGACATATATACTGATCATAATATTTTAAATTATATATTCACCCAAAAATATTTTAGAATATACCAAATAATATGGTTGGATTTATTTAATGATTATGACTTCCCAATACATCACCACCCTGGGAAAGTGATCGATATGGTAGATACATTGAGTTAAAAAGATCATGGAAGATTATCTGTGATGAGGACTATAAAAGATCCAATATTTATGGATTTTAAAAGGATGGTCCATGAAATATTGATGGAAATGGGGAAATAGTATATTTATCACATGATTTTTCAACCATATATCCATTGTAAAGAATTAAGAGGCATAGAATGAATATATAGATCTGAAAAATAATGATAGAAATATTAATGAATTCATCCATGATTATGATGGAATGATGAGGATCAAGAATCAATTATGTGCCCCATTAATAATATACTTGAAGATATATATATTGTTAGAAGATCATAACTCATCCCTATTTTTTCATCTTGGAAGACTGAATATATATAAGGATCAGAAAGAGTATTTATGGTGGGATAATATGAAGTCATGTATCATGGAGCTTGTATCTCGGTGCATGGTATGTTAGCAAGTGAAATCTGAGATACAATAGTCTAAAAATATGTTAAAAATATTACCCATACTAGAAAGGATGTTGGAGAACATCACCATTGAATTTTTTTTAAACTCTTCAAAAATTCAAATGTCCATAATGTTATTTGGGTTGTAGTCAATCACCTTATGAATTCAACACACACAATTTCCATATACAATTATTTTTTCTCTTGGAAATATTTATATGATATATATTATGTATTTTATAAGGATTCATCGAGTACCATATTTTTTTGAATCTGATTTAGATCTAAGGTTTACCTTACTGTTTTAGTGATGTATTCATATTTATTTGGATTTGGAGTTCTATTTTAGTAATTATCTTCGTCCTCAAATAGACGGTCAATATGAGAGGACAATTCAAAACCTGGATGATATGTTGATATTTTTTTCTCTAGATTTCAATAGTGGTTGGGATCAGTGACTTCCACTAGTTGATCTTTCTTACAAAAATAGCATTCACCTGATCATTCAGATGGCTCCTTATGAATCCCTCTATGGAAAAAAGTATAGAACTAGGACATGATGGGATGAAGTTGGGGAAATAAATATATTAAGAATATAGTAAGATTATGAAATTGAATATAAGTTTAAAGCTATTCAACAGTACATTAAAGTATCTCGGAGTCGGTACAGGAGTTATACTAACACTGGTTGATGATATTTGGAAATCGAAGTTGATGAGAAGGAATTCCTTGGAATTTACTTATAGAATAAGTTTTTGATTTTTAAAACAATTTTAAATTTCTTCTCAAGGTATATCGGTCCCTTTAATATTCTTTATCAAGTTGAAACTGTAGCTTATCACTTTACACTTCTTCTGAACCTATCTCTTGTTCATGATGTATTTCATGTATCTCTTTTAAGGAAGTGAATAATTGATCATTAATGTATATAAAAATTAGGGGTTGAACCATTGGAGTATGATCATTCTTATTAATAATAACCAGTATAATAATAAGATCATAATGATAATGTTCTTTTATAAAAATAATACTTACCAGGTTAAAGTTCTTTAGAGGAATCAAAAATTCATAAAAGATAATTTAGAACCCATGGATGTGATAAAGAAGATATATCCTCATTTTTTTGTATCATAGTTTTATAATTTTGATGGAAAAATCATTTTACGGTGGGTATAATTTAACACCAAAATATTTTATATGTATTTCCATTTAAATAAACTTGTGCTCTTCGATGACTTCCTTTACGCGCAACCTCAGGTCTAAATGAACTATGATATAATAATCCTTTATAAACTACCCATTAAATTTCTAGGTATGAATAATCATAAAAACATTATGAAGAACTTTAATTTTTTAAAATATTGAAAATCTATTGATTAATTTATAATAAATAAGTACTCAATTTTCTGTAAATTGGTTTTATTCATAAAAAATATATTTTTCAAGAATAGATTTTCTTAAATTTTGTGCATGAAAATTATAATATATCTATAAATTTATTTAAAAAATTATTTTATTTTATTTTTATTATTTTTTAAATCATCATGTCAATATTATTTTAGCGTAATTGTTTATATTTTTTTGAAAAGATTTATTTTTATATGAATAGTGAAAAATACCGATTTTTATAAAACTATCATTTCATTTCACTTAAAAAGGACCATTATTTCTTCAATTTTATATTAAAGTAACAGAAGTTTAATTTAATTATAAGTAATATAAATAATTATATAAGATTCATTATTATTCTTTATTTTGGTATAAATTCATTTTTAGGCAGAAAAAATCAATTTAAAAAAAACTATTTTCATGCACACGTTGTGATTTTATATTATTAAATTGATGTAAATTTATTAATGGTTTTAAAAAAATATAGATTACATATTTTACATAATATATTAATATTCATTTTCAGGTATTTACAAGGAAGTAAATGGAAGTAAATTTAGTTTTTTGCTAAGAAATACAATTTTCTAAAATAAGAATTCGTTGTGTTTTGAGTGATAATTTAAAATTCAATTTTAAAATTTATAGAAATTTAATATCGTAAAATGTAATAAATATTTTTAATCCTAATAATTAATCTAATGTAATAGTTTTAACTAATATTTTGTTATAATGAATAGTAAAAATAATAAAATTTGGTTACCATGGTTAAGGGTAAGATGGGGTTACTGAGGGGATAAAATAAGTAATGAGGGTAGAAATTCCCCCTAGTAATGTATAATTACTATTGGATGAAGTTATTTCAACCTTATATTATCCTACCTTAAAATTCATGGACATTTTTATCCACATTCATAAGAAACATACCTTATATTATGGAAATATTTTAAGAAATTACATGTGTGTCCATTCCTCTCTTATAAAAGGGAAGCTATTATCTTCCAATATTAAAGAAAATTACCCTTAAATATTGTCCAATACCTAACCAAAAACCATACTATATTTCTTTAATTCATCCTATAGATTTTTTTATCCTCTTAAGACCAATATTTCAAGTCTTAATTTGTAATCCAATGGTGGTTTCTGAAAAAAGATGTATAAATCTTAACCATACTCTTTCAATTTGATTTCTTCTTCCACATTATATAAACCTATTTTATCCATAAAACCATATAAATATATTATCATCAATATAATTATATTTTATTATGACTATTTCATAGCTATTTTTCATCACTTCGCAACCAAATGGGAGATGAAAGTATCCCTTGTGTGTATATGTGGACTACCACCTCCAAGTTGCGATGTGAATAATTTTTCATCACCATATTTCATGGTTGGTTGTTATGATAGATTTAAGGTATAAATATATTATATTTTTGATATAATAATTATTATTTAATTAATAAATATTATTTACCTTTATTTTATTCCATCCATCAAAAAATGATATCTTCTCTAGTGCGTATGTATGGACTACTATCTCTACCTAGTACTGTAATTAATTTTCCATCATTGATTTATCTGAATGGATTTAAACTGAATATAATTAATATATTTTTTATTTATATCATAATTTAAACTATAGTTATAAAGTAACCATTATCAATGTTCATGGATCATAACTGTCAAACATATATGAAAAACGATGGATTTAACACCCTAAATGATGATGATAATGAAAATTTGTAATGAAATGGTGAGGTGATGTTTTAAGTAATTGAGGTATGGTAAAATAAGTATTATTATAATTTTATTACATAATTAAATAAAATTTAATTTATTAAAATAGATCTTAGAGTGCTTACAAATCATGATGGACTTTAGGTAAGGGTTCTTTCTCTCAATATTATTTTTTTGAGACAACTTTGATGTTATAGACCTATTTTTACAATGTGCTTTATATACATTCTGTTTTACATTTTATATCATGGATTATTCTTAATTAATGGTATTTAAACTTTAAATCCAAATTTTTTCATCCAATGGGTTTTTATTTTCAAGGTACCAAAGTGGTTACTGTTTTATGTAACAATATTATTTTTTTGGGGTTGTTTATTCTTAAATTTTTGATGATGAAATTATAGGATCAATATATCCTAATTATTATATATTTTATTATAATCTAGTTATTTATTTTAATTACTTGTTTTCCATTCATTTTTCTCTCTTTCAGTACTTAATTGATAGAAAATTTAGTTTTAAGGAAAACATACTTTATTTCTCTCTTCAGTCATGATTATTTTTCTTCCATTTCAACACATTCTATGAATGGTTTTTATGAATGTTTTTAAAGATTTTCAAATATTTATTAAAGTCATTTTAAACCATTTTTTAATTTATATAATTTTTTAAAAAAATAATATTCTTAACATTTTTCTAATGATGGGTTTTTGGACTTTTTATCAAATGTTTGAAAATAAGTTTTATTTTAATGTACACCGCATAAATATATTTCCCAAATTTAATGAATTATATTTGATTTAGTGGTTACATTAAAATTTTCTAAGGTTATTGGAAAATAAAATGGTTTCCTTCATATTTATGATTTTTAACAATTCGTTTCAAAATCAAAATTTTATTTTCCTCAATAATTTTTTCAGTAGAATTTTGAAGATATCTTCATCTATAACAACATCGTTCTATATTTATTATGCTTTTTCATTGATATAATACATTTATACCATCTTATTAGTTTTATATATGGTTTTTGATTATGATGAATAAATATTGGTGAACCCCATTTTCTTTTACATGTGTCAAGATTTGATGTAATGATAAATTTTTCATGATTTTGTGGCATATATATTAATGGATTATGATTATGTTTTGGGTGGGTTAGTTATAGACCTAAAATTAATTGGGTATGTATTAATGTTATGAGATAAAAGGGTACACTGGATGTTATCCCAATATAATAATTAGGTATGTGGGAGTTTTTTCCAAGATCTAGAGAGGGTACACTAGAGTTTATTCGAAGCATGAAGTAGGTAGACAGGTGGTTAGGCAAGCCTAACATGTGATGAATATCTTAGTGGGTATCCTTAAAATAAGATTTCCATGATTATTTTTATGCCACAATTTTTCACTATTTTATGAATATAACTTTATGCAAATGTTATTCCCTTATGGATTAGTTTCCTTGATTCCTTTATGATTCGTGTCTTATAAACTTCCATTATTTTTCCCATCACTCGTGATTATATGAATTTTTTTATCGAATTTGAAATTTAAGTTCATGTTATCATACCATTATACTCAGGATATGCTTACATATGATCATTGATTGATAAATCCTTTTTTACCCTCACTAGGAATTAAATATCACCCTTTATTATGTTTCATTCTCTAAAGGATGTAAAGAAACGTTTAAAGTACAATGTGTCTAATAAGGGATCTAGTTGTGAAAAATTTAGTGGGAGATGATGTATTTATTTTATGGACCTATTTTTTATGTATCAATGTTTCCAAATATACTAAATCATTGTGTTTTTATCATGGATAATATTTATATGTAATGTACATTTTGTTAATAATATATTTTATTGATGTATGTAACATTTGAGTCACTGTAATAAAATTGTTATATATATAGTTATTGGGTATATAGTTATTTCACAATTTTTTAATTGAAATATGTGGTTGTTAAAATTATGGTCCTAGTGTATACTTGAATCCAATATGAATATTGAATATTTTATAGTTAGATGTAAATATTTTGTTACACTAAAAATATATGACAGGCAATTGACATAGTTAATATTGGAATATAATAAAATGATACAAATTTATTTTAGAATTATCTATTATTTTTAAAAAATAGTTTTTGAGATATAATATATTTTAAATTAAATATAGGGATTTTAAATAATCAATTAAAAAAATATTGGAAACATTGAAGATATGACTATGAAATAATTAAATAAAAATTAATATATAATTAAGGAATTATAAAGAATAGGAATTTAATGATTTTTGGTGATTAGTCACTAAAAGTGGCCAATATTCATTGTTATGATCTTAATATTAATGTGTTTAAAAGTTCATAAACATCAATTTTAGTCCAATTCAGAAATTGAACTTCATTTCCCATCATTGTGCAATTCATGCTTAAAGTTTTAATTTGGGACCACTCAATAATTTTCTTGTGTAAATTACAATATTCTTCATTTTAATTTTATATTTTTTTATATGATTCATCACTTTATTAGGAACATTTTTTCTTTTAGGTCTGATGGATTAATCACAAGTGAAGATGGATACTGTTTCACCTGAAGGCAGAAACATGCTGGAAAAAGCATAATGGGCCTAAGGCCCATCAAACCAATGTGGGGCCCACAAAAAAAGCCCAATGAAGCTAGAATTTATAAAGTGGAAAGATAGAAATATGAGGATCATTTTATTCAACTGTTACCGGAGCTAATTCTGATGTTTTCATGATGATAAAGGGATTTAAAGCTGAGATTTAAATGGTGGACCCGACATTCATGCACATAAAGTTGTCCCACCATTTCGACCATAACATCCAAACGGATGAGACAAATGTCCTGAATGTTTTACATAATATAGAGGACACATGGAAGAAGATATGTGTCTTCTAAGACCCCTCAGGATTAGGCTTCCATCAATTAAATATTCGAACCTCAAAATGGTGGACGAATCTGGACAGTTTTCCGGGTCAACTTCGAAACGTCAATTTCCTTTTGATTATTCACCCTCGTTTTGACTCTATTAATTGTTGGGGGTGAATTGATTGTGGGGGTGGAACTAAGACTCCTAATATTCCTATATAAAGAGATGGTGGTGAAGGTAATTAGCATCTAACATTTGTCTTTGAATCCATGTTTTTCTTTCATCCATTGTATTTCTTTTAATTGTAATTTCCTGCTTTCAATTTGTAATCGCATCGTCACGTTTTTTCATATAAGTTTTTCTTTCACGTTTATTATTTTAATAAAATTTCTTATTCTTATTTACTTTATATTTTCCTTTTCTTCACACGTTGATACCTTTGAATCATGGTGTGAAATTATTCACACCAGCACTTGTGGTTTCAATCACACAACGGTGGAGTGTTCGTTCTTTTAATAATTTTTTTCTTCTTCAATTCCGCCCCCATAAGTCTACATCCCACTTCCATTGATAGAATAGCATCAATGGAGGGATAGCCTCTTAAGGGTTGATCCAAGGGAGTATCAAGGTCAGGGATTGAATTTTATTTCATGTACTTAATATTTAAATCTATTCATTATTTTAGGATTTCCATTTGATGAGTTACATTCTTTCTCATCTTTGCCAACATTAATGATGACACATTTTGAGTGCTAGTACGATATATTTCCTTTGAGTGCTCATTAAATTTATCCACAAAGTGAAATGGTGATTGGCCTTGGAATTTAGCAGGGATTAAATTGGTGAATGATTTGGAAGATTTATCTCATTGTTGGGATATGTCTTGAATTAATGACATGAAATTTTCTAAGATAAGAAATTCATCCAATCCACCCCAAGAAAAACCCTAAGATCAACCCACCATCAATAATGGTTTAGTTCACATCATTTTTATTATATGATTTTTAAATTATATCTTTATTTCTCAAATTAAAATCTACCTCAAAGTTGGCCACTTCATAGCCAATCCATAAACAAATCATAGTGTCTCAAGGTTTCTTATTTGGT
Organism: Viscum album; assembly: GCA_963277665.1. Lineage (NCBI taxonomy): Eukaryota > Viridiplantae > Streptophyta > Magnoliopsida > Santalales > Viscaceae > Viscum > Viscum album. The sequence continues at coordinate 340,717,374 of OY728131.1, forward strand.
CCATGTGGATTCGATCCCTACTTGTACTTCAATGACCGCTTTTACCAGTAGGGTAAATTTGGGCACAACCAAATTTTGGCGCTATTTCCGGGGACCAAGTAAGTCACCTTAGAACATCTTTCTATTCTCCCTCATTTCTCTTTTCTCATCCCCATTTCTCTTCTCTTTTCCCCTTTCTATTTTTTTTGACTCACGAAAATCATGATTCCAAATTTATAAATGAATCCAATGTAGTATAATCAACAATATCCCTTCACAAAATTAGGATGGAATCAATTAGAAAATTAAAATTGGGAATCACTAACCTTTTTTAATTACTTGGATAAACCATTGAATGAATACCCCACACCTGATAACATGAATGATATTTGTAATGATGAATGTTTAAAAGATAAATTTCCATACCTATCAAGAATGATTGAAAAGATAAATAATGAGGAAGTGCAAGATGTTCAAACTACTTTCCAACCTAATCCTCAAAAAATCATTCAGAAATTGTTTCAGCAAATGGATAGAATGACTTCTGAGGTTTCATCCTTAAGAGTAGAACTTAAAAGCATTGAAATGGTTGTGGAACCCATTCCCACTGAGGTTGTCTCTTCCTCATCACTAATACAAGAATATTGTCTTCCAAAAACCTCACATGAATTTATTGAAGAAACAACCATTGGATTCGGGATAGTTGAAGATAATAAAGGAATTGTTGATGGGTTCTTAAATCAAGAGGAAATTAATTTTATGGATTCACAAGGGGAAAATTTGTCTTCATGGATTTAGTGTTCGGAATATTGCTCTAATAACAATTTTTTAGAATCACCGATCCTTGAACCATTGGAAGATATAACAAATATTGTGTCTATACCAACTCATGAAATTCAAATGGAAAATTTTTGGGATGAATCATCTTTTAAAAAGGAACCAATTCTTTCAAATGTTTTTAAAGAAGAAACAATTTTTTATTCAAATTATCATTATTCTTTAGGAAAATTCAATCAAACTGAACTCGATGTTTTAATACTTCCTTCCCTACTCAATAATCCCTCTATTTATGATAACCAATACAATTCAATTATCATCAATTTTCATCAAGAATCTCACCAAGTAGGAATGAACCTTGAAATTTTAAAAAATACTCCAGATAAAACACGATCAACCATTTTATATATTCCTTGGATTTTACCAATCATTGTAGAAAATAGGATTTCATACGAAAAAAATTTCACAAAAAAAAAACAATCAATCTCAATCTTGTTGAAGAGGAGAAAGATGAGTTAATTAAAATTTTGAAAGTTGGAATTGGATAAGTTGGGGGGTTCAAGTCGAGCTAACGACGTTAAACAAAAGCGCTACATGGGAGGAAAACAATGGTTTTCATGTTTTCTAATTATTTTGAATCAATTTTTTATATAATAAATTGACATAGACTGTTGACTTGTTCTTCTTTTATGAGTAAGGATGGGTATGAAAGGGGAGCGCCATATTCATCTGTGTCACGTGGCGTGATCTCTGGGTAATACCTTACCCATAAATCTAAAAAGAAGACAATGTATCATCAGTTTATTTTGTTTAGTTTATTTTTATGTTTTTATAGGTCAAAAAAAAATATAAAAGGACATGTCGTAAGTCATAAGAAAAATCCATTCACCACCATCCAAGCCACTGAGACTCAAATCCAGGATTGAAGGGAGATTGTGGCATGTGCTATCATCATCAACCATAGGTGACTTCATTACATGATTATCATTTTAAATTTCCTCTTTGAACAACCCCCCCATACCCCCTTCTATGTTTTCTTTAGACACTGAGGACAGTGTTATTCTATGTTGGGGGGAGATGAAATAAAAAATGATTTTTTTTGTGAATAAGAACATGCATGAAAAGAAAAATTCCATTAACCTTGAACATGATAACACACATTGTAAACTCTGAAATTGGATATAAAATAATTTTGCATGCCTTGATTCTGATTTTAATTCAAGTTTATGTTCATGAGCATAGTTTTTGGAAAGTGCGGTTGTCCAATGTGATTTTTCAAAGTTTACATTTTCATTACCTTAATAAAAATTCCACAATGCACGTCTACTGGATTGTGGGTGTAAATTTGAGTTCTCAGGTCCCTTTTATTATAGCATAGGGTCTTGGGGTCACTTTTAGTTTAATTGGAGTATCCAAAAATAACTAAAAAACAAAAAAAACAAAAAAAAACAAAAAAAAATTGACCTCATAGAGAAATGTTTTGTCCAAATGCGTGGCGTCCGGCACTTGGGGATTGCGACTCCATAGTTGTCTTGCCCAGAGTTTGGCTTTATATCACTATTTTAGAGCATGAAATTGACAATATGTGTGGCGCCCGACACTTGGGGATCATGACTCCATAGTTGTCTTGCCCAGAGTTAGTCTTTTCATATCTATTTTGGTTAAAAAATAAAATAAAAAATAATAATAAAAAATGGATACTCATCTTAAGGTTTAATGTGATTCCCACCTAGCGCTTCCATTTTTTCCCTTGAGCAATAAAATGGGCCCCATATCTTTTATGATGCACAACACTTTATCGTGCTTAATTGGAATTGGATGAAATGTGGTGATGAATTTGAACAAAGGAATAGGATTGGGCTTGGGATATGCTTATGGACCTAGATTGTTTTACATGATTTTGATGGGTTTCATATTTTTTTGGTATGAGATATTTGGGTGAGCAATGTGTATTAAAATATTTTTGGAAAAGGGGATTTGAATTTCATATTTGTAATATATTTTTCTATGGACGAGAAAAACTCAAGTTGGGGGTGTGATTAGTCATTGAAAGTGGATAATATTCAATGTTAAAATCTTAATATTAATGTGTTTAAAAGTTAATAAACATCAATTTTAGTCCAATTCATAAATTGAACTTCATTTCCCATCATTGTGAAATTCATGCTTAGAGTTTCAATTTGGGCCCACTCAATAATTTTCTTGTGGAAATTACAATATTCATCATTTTAATTTGATATTTTTTTTATATGATTCATAACTTTATTAGGAACATTCTTTCTTTTAGGTCTGATGGATTAATCATAAGTAAAGATGGAGATTTTTTCTCCTGAAGGCAGAAACTTGCTAAAAAAAGAATAATGGGCCTAAGGCCCATCAAACAAATGTGGGGCCCACAAACCGAGCCCAATGAAGCTCAAATTTATAAATTGGAAAGATAAAAATATGAGGATCATTTTATTCAACTGTGGCTAGAGCTAATTCTGAAGGTTTCATGATGATAAATGGATCTGAAGCTGAGATTTAAATGGTGGACCCGACATTAATGCACATAAAGTCATCCCACCATTTCGACCATAACATCCAAACGGAGAAGACAAATGTCCTGAAATGTATACATCATATAGAGGACACATGGACTAAGATATGTGTCTTCTACGACATCTCAGTATTCGGCCTCCATTAATTAAATATTCGAAGGTCAAAATGGTGGACGAATCTGGACAGTTTTCCGGATCAACTTCGAAACGTCAATTTCCTTTTGATTATTCACCCTCGTTTTGACTCTATTAATTATCGGGGTGAATTGATTGTGGGGGGTGGACATAAGGCTCCTAATATGCCTATATAAGGATATGGTGGTGAATGGAATTAGCATCTAACATTTTTCTTTGAATCCATGTTTTTCTTTCATCCATTGTATTTCTTTCAATTGTAATTTCCTACTTTCAATTTGTAATCGCATCGTCAAGTTTTTCCATGTAAGTTTTGTTTTCACATTTATTATTTTAATAAAATTTCTTATTCTTATTTAATTTTTATTTTCCTTTTCATCACACGTTGATACTGTTGAATCAAGGTGTGAAATTATTCACACCAGCACTTGTGGTTTCAATCACACAACGGTGGAGTGTTCGTTCTTTTAATAATTTTCTTCTTCTTCAATTCCTCCCCATAAGTCTACATCCCGCTTCCATTGGTAGAATAGCGTCAATGGAGGGCTAACATATTAAGTGTTTATCCAAAGGAGTATCAAGGTCAGGGATTGAATGTTTTTTCATGTACTTAATATTTAAATCTATTCGTTATTTTAGGATTTCCATTTGATGAGTTACATTCTTTCTCATCTTTTCCAGCTTTAACGATGACACATTTTGAGTGCTAGTATGATCTATTTCCTTTGAGTTCTCATTAAATTGATCCTCAAAGTGAATTGGTGATTGGCCTTGGAATTGTGTAGAGATTAAATTGGTGAATGATTTGGAAGAATTATCTCATTGTTTGGATATGTCTTGAATTAATGGCATGAAATTTTCTAAGAAAAGAAATTCATCCAATCCACCCCAAGAAAAACCCTAAGATCAACCCACAATCAATAATTTTTTAGTTCACGTCATTTTTATTATATGATTTTTAAATTATATCTTTATTTCTCCAATTAAAATCTACCAAAAAGTTGGCCACATCATAGACAATACATCAACAAATCATAGTGTCTCAAGGTTTCTTCTTCGGTCCCTGTAGATTCGATCCCTACTTGTACTTCAACGACCGCTTTTACCAGTAGGATAAATTTGGGCACAACCATGTGGTTAATGAAAAAATTTTAATTAAAAATGATATTTTAATTATATATTCTATGTTTTTTATTTTAAAGATAATTTTATCATTTATTAAAAAAAATTATTGAATTTTATTATTATATATAAAAACAATGAAATAAAAAAATTATGAATGTTTCTTGTTCAGGAATAAGATTAAAGTAACTTTTAAGCTTAAAACCCAATTTTATAGAATATATTTTTTATATGTTTTTAATTTTTTATTTAGAATTAATTTTAATCACAGATTAAAATTAAATTTATTAAAATTCATTTCATTTCTTGAATTAGTGTATTAAAATTATGCATTAAGGTTAGTTTTATTTAGGGGAGAAAATTAAGTTGTTGAGGTAAAGGTGAGTTCCCATTATATATGGTAAATTACGGTGTGAGGGTTAAAATAATTGATTAAATTCATATAATATCACAAAAAATTATCTATACATGATTTGATGGATGAATAATTGACCTACCATCAGCATATGTCCATTCTTGTGCCACATGACATGATAAATTAAATTTCTTATATATTAATGTATTATTATTATTGAAAATTCCACTGAAGATCATCTATAAAATGACCCATAATCTACCTACATCAACCAATGCCTTTACTTATATTGACTCTTAAATTACAAGAAAAATTTTATCTCTAACAGTACTTCCTCACTTTTTGAAACCTCAAGTCATAAAAAGAAGTACCAAATCCCTCATTTCTATGTGGCACTCTAAGAGAAGATTCACTCTCCAACATAAGTGTTATCCTATCATTAATCATTCTTTTTTATCTTATTAATCCACATATTCGTAAATATAATTTATCACTTTAATAACATATTTTTTAATTCATTAATATTCTGTCAAAGTTTTATTATTACAATAAAATAACATGTTTTTACCTCTACAATCCATATAACATGTTCTTATTTCTGTCAGTTTTCTAGACTATAAGAATTATGTTATAACATCTACATCATGAATGATTAATACATATTAAATACTAATAATATTTTATAATAATTATTAATTTAATAAAATTTCAAATTTATGAAATGGTAATATGAAAATTATATTCAGCAAAAAATTCAATTATATTATTAATTCTATAATCATTGAAAATCACATTATTATGAGTTAATTATGAACAATCACCATAACTTCCATGAAAGTACCTCGAGTGATGAAGTTAATATTTTCACATATTTTATAATATAATTCAATGTTTTTAATACCACAGTAGTGTTAATTTTTGGGAAATTTTCACATTTTAAAATTTTAGTAAAATTTTGAGCGTAAATTCAAAAATAACCTAATTTTGGATTTTAAACTATTTTAGTTCACTTTTTTATTTCAGCCATAAATTAATCTAAAAAGATTAAAATTGTGAAAAAAAATTTTCTAGGCTTCCATACATTTTGGGATTCATTTAATTCAACTTTAACGAATGATCAATCCAATATCTTGAGGTACAAAATCAGCTCCAAATTCGGGTCTTGATTATGTGCACAGATCGGGATAATTTTTAACATGGGACTATATCTCAACAAGTACAAAACCAAATGAATAAAAATTATACATGAAGATGTATAATAGGTTAGGTAACAACTTCATTAACTATGGTCACGTGTGATTTTACATCTTTCATTTCCAATAATGCATGGTAATTTGGATCATGGGAATTTGAATAGTCACCAGGATAGAAAAAATTTCCTAAGAAGATATGTAAAAATCCTTTAATATTTGGCCAATTTATGTGAAATTTTATCGATGAACAAGAAATAAATATCCAAAAAAATTATAAATAATAAATTTTCTAATAATTTCATTTATTTGTGATGCCAAACACCATCATTTAGAAGATGATTTGGAGTTAAAATTCATCACCTGTCTCCTTATAAATTTGTACATCCTCTTCCATTACAAAGGATATCCATTTTGGTGGGTTAAGCTTAATTATAAAAGATGTAATAGTTCTTTATATTTTCAATATATTATTTTATCTCTATTATTATTACCACTTTTTATTTTGTTTTCTATTTGGCTTTCCGCACCCCAGTACTTCTTTTATCTCCATGTTTTTGGAGAACTAACTGTCACTTCTTTTGAGGGGGGAGTAGGGTATTTTGATTTTATAGTTATTTAATGATTCCAAATATTTTATTTTATTATTTAAATATTGGTTAAACTGAATATGTTTTTTTTACCCCAACTTCTATACGACTATCTGCTTCATCTTCATTCACTCATTTTTCTTCTTGTTGGTATCTTAGTCATTCAAATGGTGGAGTTTTCTTAGGTATTGATTTAGAATAGATTACTATTTCATCAAGAGGAGTCAATTTAGGGTAATAACATTCAAATGAGAGGTATTATAGTGAATTATCTTGATCTCTACATTGAATAAAAAATGAGGCAAATATTTTGAATAACAATGATTTCATCACTATGAACCCCCAGGAGAAACAGTTTTCTTCTTCTAACTTTTTTTGTCTTTTATTTTCATTTCTGTTTTATATTTTGATATATATATATATATATATATATATATATATATTTACTTATATGAATTCCAAAATCAATCACCCCAATCTATATTGGTTTACTAGTTTTATAATAGATGAATTATAATAGTGACAGTTGAAATTTAGTTTTTTGTGAGTGGCTTCAACATGATCAAACCTTTGTTATGCCATTATAGTAAATTCAAAGGAAAATAAGAATTTAATTGAATAGTGGTTCTTAAAGACACACCATCAGTAATTTGGAAATATTTTTGGGGAGTCCAAGTTTTTAGACACACTATTTTTCGAAAAGATCAAAAAATATCAAAAGTTTCAATAGATAAAAATATAGAATTATTGTTTATCCATCATTTGAAAGGTCACGATGGTTTTTTTTGTGATGTTTTATATTATTGGCATGTCAATAAATTTTTTGGTGACTATAAAAATATTATATATTAAAGATTCAAATTTTATATAACTATCAAAAAATGTAATAAAAGGTACATTGAATGGAACAAAATTAATCAGTAATTCAAGGGAATTTTAATATTTGGAATAAGAAAGAAATTTAATAGCATCTATAGCCACAACATTTAAAGAAGGTAAAATTATATAGATAAAAATAAAACAAAAACAAGCTGGATATAATGAAATTAATGTACCATCTACATTTCAAGAATTCATTGGTGAGTTTTATGTAATACATAAAGATACACATCATTCTCCAACAAATGTATTCCTAATAGCCTAACTTAAGTAAAAAGGGTTTCATGGTAAAAAAAATTCGGTAGATTTAATTTGTAAGATTGTTTATTAAAAATTTAATACTTTTGTATTGAAAAATAATCTCCATTATTCTTAATTTTTTAGATTCATTACTACTATAGAGGCCCTAGTCGAAGAAGATGATAAAGTTACTTGTGTTAAGGAGATAATGGAGGATCCAATCAAGCTATACATCGGTTTATATGAGGATGATGGTAAAAAAAGAAATAATTGAAGAATAATATGGTTAACCCAACTCAGAAAAGAAGTCATATAATATTCTACTATGTTCATTTATAGTAAACACCACACCTTAATCTGAGAAAAATATAGAACACCCATATATTATTTTCGATCCCCCTCTATGCCTAAAGTTTTATCATCCATGTCTTATGATGGATGGATATGTTTTTCTTTTATTTTGGGTTTCAAACTCTTATAATATACTCATTTATATTGGGAGAAATCATATCTTACGGTTCATGAGCAAGAAACCACACCCACCATCAGAATGTGTTTGATTAACTGACACTATTTTTCTAGGGAAAGCCAAAACGTAGCACCCACATGGGGGTCCAAACCATGTTCTATATTATTTTCCCTTTCTATTAAAATTTATTTAATTCTATTATGATATGTTTTATTATTTATTTGTAGTTAAAAAGTGTAATTAGATTGGATCTTAACTCAAGGTTGATACTAAAAAATAATTCCACATTTTATCTTTCATTTTATTTAAATTTTCTACCATTATCTTTTATTTCATTGAACTGAAATATAGGGTAGTTAAATTTAGGTGTGAGGAGTGTCAAATTTCTTAATTAATTTTGTGTGATTTTATTCCTTTTTTCAAATTTTCAAGAAAATTATAATTAAATGAATATTCTCCAGTTTTTTCACATGTAAATTTATTTTGAGTGAATTTACTTGATTTTTGAAACAATGGATTTTAACTGATTGTTGATGTGGAAAAGTTTTCCCTGAATTGGGTTTTCAATCATTTTTATAAGTTTGAATGATTTCATAAATCAATGCCCATGAACTACTGAATAAAATATTTGTCTGTTCCTGTGTGATATTATGAACCTTTTGGAAATATTCTTCCTAATACTGAGACTTTTTTTAGAAAAACATTGATTTTTTGTGAGAACAAGAACTTGTGATTTTTCTATTTCAAATATTTTGACTTCATGGATTTTTGTTGACATGATTATGACACTTATTTGGATAGCTACATTCTAAACTAATATATAAATTTACATTTTCCATTATTTATCCCATATAATCAATTAATTTTATTATAGGTTTAAACCACATCTCAAGATTATTTTATTTCTTACATATCTACACACTAAATATTTTTTCATAGATATTTAAAATTTTAATGTGGGGGAATGTCCTTTAGTGAGATTTATTTGGGTTGTGTTTCATTTTTTGGTGATTTGAGGTGTATTTCATCACATTGGGTAGTGAATATAGATATAATTTGGTGTGATTCATAATTTTATTTTACTTGATTTGTATCATCCAAATTTTCTTTCAAAATGAAAAAAATAAGAAATATATAAAATTGGACATGGGCTTGAATTTTGAATTGTTCTAACTTTTATGAATCACATTCTACTCAAAAATAAAGGCTATAAATTTTAATTACCTCATTATATTCAATTTTCAACTCATCCTCCATGTAAAAAAGATAAAAAATTAAAAAACTATATAAGGAAAAAATGAAAAAATTGATATAATTTGGATAATATCGTTCACTGTAATCACAATATGACTCATGTCCCATTTCACAAAAGGTGGTGGAATTTTTTCCTATTTGTATAGGGATTGTAGTGAGGTTGATACATGTTTTTCACTTGAATATTCATGCATCTTACTTAAGAGATCAGCCTCCATATTTTTTCATAAAATTTTAACTAATTTTACCCACCAAACCTATTCCACAAAAATCACATGGAAAAATACCTCATTATTGAATTCATTTTAATGTCTCATGTTGTGGGGAGATGATAATTTTCACAAACATATGGTGATATATTCACTTTCCAAGTATGAGTATAACTCTATATTTAATCTCCCTTGAGTTAATAGTGACATACAATTCAATGTATGGTAGGTTTTGATTTTGAAAAGGATGGATTATTGAGGTTGAAAAAATTTAAATATAGGGGATTAAAATGAAATATAATAGTTTTTCTTGACAATATATGATGTAATTCTATTTTGGAAAAGTTCATGGATGTTTTCTCATTTTTTATTTATGTGTGGACTTCTATTGTGGTATTTGATGATTTCCGAGTAGTGTAATGGTTAAGTGTCGGGGAGTGATAAAGTTATTATTTTCAAACATTTTAAACTATAATTAAATATTTTTAATCCCACCCAATTGTTATTTTATTGTCAATTTGATGAATATAAACTAAACTATTTTAATTTAATATCTAATTTAGTTGTATATATCTTACATATGGTTTCTTTAATAATAATCCTTTATGAATTGATTAAATGGATTGAATATATATTGAATAGGATTTAGTGAATTAATGAAAATGGGAATAAATGTATATGGATACATTAATATTGCTGAAATTTTTCATTTAATATGATACAACATGGTTGGATATATAATGGGGTATTATCCCTCCTATTTCTTATAACAGATTGGGAATAAGCCCCTTAATTCTCTCTTCCTCCCATGTTATTGTTTATTATCTGAGATGAAGTTGATAGCACCCCTTTCAGAATTAATTATCCTCATGATATGATTGTTGATACATTAGAGATTTCCCCTACAGGATGGGTTCTTTTTTTCACTATATTCTGATCTTTATCATACATTCTTCTTCACTAAGGAAGAATAAGATTGTTAGAGTTGGTATCTTCCAAGTACATAATCTTTACATCTTTATTTACACATTTATTCTTGAAGATATATCTTCTTTTATTTGGGTTTCCTTATGTTTTATATGGTCGTATGATGATCATAAAAAACTCACCAATGGTATCAGAGCACAAGCATCTTATATGAATCAACATGTTTTATAAAAAACACATTTTAATTGTAAAATGATATTTTTTAATCCTAGAAAAGAATATAAAAAATTTGTTTTTAGTAATTAAATAAAAAGGTTTATTTAGTTATTTAGGTTGTTCATATTTATAAAATGGTTTATAAAATGGGATTATAATTAAGAATTTGGGCATAATTTTTTTAATCATTATAAAATATGAAATGTTCATATTTATTAATATTTTTTATGAAAATAAAACAAGTATTTATTTTAATCAAGAAAATTGAAAATACAAATTGAATAATATTATTTATAAATTTTTTATAAATAATGAAAAAGTTATTTTAAAATATTTATAAAAAATTATAAAAATGTTTTATAAAATAATTTACTATTAAAAATTTATTTTTAATTTGTTTCTATTTTTCAAATATATGCAATTTAAAAAAGATTAAAGATAATTAAAAATGGTATTTTTTGAAATATATTAATTTATAAATCATTTATCAACTAATTAATTATAAATTATATATTATTAATCATAAAAATGATTAAAAGTCATTTATGAACAAAATATTAAAAATATTAGATTCAATGTTTAAAATATGTTTTGAAAAATTAAATGTAAGGCATTATGATATAGAATTAATTGGTTTATTAAGAAATCATAAAATGTGAGTCATAAATTCTTTATAAATTACAACATATATTATATTTAGATTATATAAAAATATTTATAAAATAAATATTGAATTATAAAATTTTTATAATTCATGAAATATCATATATATTCTATTTAATATAAAATATGAAGGGGTGTATATTAAAATAAATATAAAATGTTATATTCATTCTAATTTATGATATGATTATAATTAGAATTTATATATTAGTTGTTCGTAAATTTCTTTTGTTATGGGAAAAAGAAAAAAAAATTATTTATTTGCTATATTTCATTGATATTCACGCTTAGTTCATTATTTATGAAATGTGAATATTGTGTATTATCATTTATTTGATATATATCTTCGTGGATAAAACCATGCATACCATGCTAGGTTTCATATCATAGAATCTAGTTTTTATCAACCATGTCCTTGGTTTATAATTGGATTTATGAGCTTCAGAATAGTTTTGGGAATAATTTTTGAATATTAAGTGTTGGAGTTTTCATGAATTGAATTATCTATTGAGTAAAGTATCCATAAATATAGGGACTTGGAGTTGTACCACCTACTTTTCTAGAGGCTTTACTTGGCTAGGAAAGTGATTAGGGTTGGCTATCAGTCACTCTTGGATTACTCATATGGAGTTGTTCAATCTCTTATAAATTTATACCTTTATATGAAGAATTCATGTAATTAATGCATATGGTAAATTTAGATATTTATTAATATACTCAAATATTTTAGGTGAATAACACTGACTTGTGGTTTGTTTAAATAGTTAGAAATTAATGTGGTGTGAACACTTTAATTTGGTTGTTAGAATAGTGATATCCAACACTAAATAGATTGTAGACTAAATACATATAAAGTGAATAAAATGATATATAATTATTACATAGGAGTTAATCATATTTAATTAAATATGGATAAGATTTATATTATATTAGTGACACATTAAAAATTAAAATCACAAAATTACTAAGTTTTAGATCCCTTCTAATGAAACACTTATCCAAAACTCGATCACTCAACTGAGTATTTTTGATCTCATTATGACTGCTCTTAGGTTATAATGTAAGTAATTAGTAACTCCATATTTTCTTATTGTGTGTTATCTAGCTCAGTATGAGTATCCCTTTATTCCCCTTATTATTTTATTCTTGTTTTTCCTTTTTGGTTAGACTAGATGGTAATCCCTAATGGTTAAGATACCAAAATAATAGAGTTCACTGAATCCATATAAGGGATTTGGATAAAGAGTTATCTACTCAATTATAAAAGAGTCATAACTATTATTATTGGGATAATTTCCTACCTTTTAAATGTGCTTTTCTTATATTATAATCAGTATATTCTATAGTGAAATATAGAAATTAGCTCGTTAAAAAGATATGATGTTTTGGATCATCAATTTTAGTAGCAGCACTATCATTAAAAGTGATTTATGAAAATGTATAATACATGATATTCATATAATAAAAAATATGGATGTATAGAAATTCATAATAAACATCAAACCAAACATTATATAAATCTATAAAATTATAATCTTTAAGTATGCATCTCCTGATAAAGGTACCTTAATAAAATTCTATAATCAAGTGAAATATTCCATGTGTTAGAATAGTCCAATGTAAATTATAGTTCAAATGGTTCAAAAACTAAATCTCATTTCTTATGGAAGCATGGAATGATTTATTTAAGGTTTCAACTGAATTTAATACATAGCTGACCTAAGGAATTTAAGTATTATGTACTCAATATGACTGGGTATGTACATGATATTCAATATGATTGAATATGTTTTCAAATCCTGAAGAATGTCTATAATGGTTGTTTTAGTTTGGGGATTTATCCAATTATCATATATGGAAATTTTCAAGAAATTTGGATGAATTCTAGGGAAATATACTTGATATTATAAAAGTGTTGAGAATATATTAACTAGGAATATGATGTATAGGTTATAGTATTGTATATATATTACAGAGATCTAAAACATAAAAATGAAAGATGAATTTTTTGAAAGTACAATGATATTTCTTAAAGAATCTCATTAAGGCTATGTGAAACCTGAGGTTATTATCATGGATAAGTGATGATTCAATAAGTTGGGATTATCTGAAATACCTGAAGGGGTTTGGGAACTCAATGGAATTTCAATGTAATGTATTAATGTTATATGAATTAATAATTTTATTTTGAAGGTTGTTTAATGTCATGTGTATATTTTTCAAGTGTTTTAAATATACAGGAGTTCAAATTTAAAGGAATAATTGATTGAACTTGTACTTTATATTCCTGAGATTAAGTAAATAGTTATTACATGAATAATTTTAATGTAAATAATTGTTTAAATCTCAGATAAATCTATTTAAAGGATGTCTATACTCATATCACTTCTCTTATATAACAATAGAGGATGTTTGATAAAAAAAGGGTTATTATAAGATAATTAAATATATACACCTAGTTTATGATTCACCAATTTTTATAACATGTTTTTGGGAAGAAGATTTGGAAAAAAGTGTTCATCTAGGATAAAAGTGAAAATCTAAATATTTGTTTAAATATGTGGGAATCTGTTCCAACCACCCATCAGTGGTATATTTTAATAGAATTAGTTTAAAAAAAATGAAAAAATTTCAAACACATAGAATACCATATATGATATATAAATATTATATTATTTTTTAAATATTCCTACTAAAAAGAAATAATGGTTATTTCCTAAAACAAAATGTATTTTATGTTTTATCTAAAAAATATTCCAAAGAGAATATAGTGATTTAGAATATAGTGGGGTATGTTTGAAGATAGATAAGTTCAATGATAAAAAATTAAATATTGTACCACATTTAGTTTAAGTGATTATTTAGTTTATATCCTAAATAGTTAATATACATGACGACAAATAAAAATGTAAATAGATAGATTTTGATACTATGAGAAAGTAAATATCTTTTTTAAATAAAATAGTATACCAGTCTAATGTGAAATGTTCTTCTTTTCTAAATATCCGAAAAATTTTAGTATATGTGAAAGTATGGAAATGTAAAAATATTTACATTTAGTTATTGTGAGAATGTGAATAACACTATTAACTAAAGGATTATACAAGTCTAAAATTGACTAATTTTTCACAAAATAGCCTAATAAGTTAGGATATTTGATAGTAAAAAATTTAAATAGTTACTTTTAATTGCTATAAGAACGGAAATATCAGTTTTATGTCAGCTTTATTACAAAATAAAATTTGCTTGATTTCCTAAAAGGTTCAATAAATGATGGTTAAGGTAAATGTAAATGGTAATTTAAGATTACCATAATTAAGTGAATGTCACATTATCCTAAAATGGTTAAGTATATACTATATATAAATTTAAGGAGATACGTTTGTTCTTTGTAACATCCTCATTAAAAAGGTATTCTCTTTTAAATTTTTAAAATATTATTTCTTAGGTTTTGATGGTGTGGGAGTTACTTTTGTGATTTTATAAAAAATATAGGCTTGTTGCAGCCTCTAGGAAAAATTTATTGTTTAAATGTATAATTTACGGCCTAAATCTACCATTGGACACATGCAATGAAAATATTTTATGGCGTACAAACTTTTACACCATAAGAATGTTTTATGTCATACGTATTTAGCTCATGATATTTATACCAATGGTGACATGTTTTTTAGTGTATGTGAATTACGGGGATCTTACACCATAAATACATAATTAATTATGTAAACCCTTCATGACTAGTGTGTTTTATCTCACAAAACATGTGATTTTCCCCTGAATTGTTTTATTCTTCCTTTCCTCATACCCTAGGGCCATTCCATGAAATTTTGGATGTCTTATCCTCTTTCCAAACACTTCATTCAACACTATATCTCTGGAATTGTTCCATTTCTTCTCTATAGGAAAAAAACCTTTCTCATTTCCATTTCTCTAGTTACAATTGTGGAATTTGGTTGTGTCTATGTAATAAATTGATCATATAATGATTCTTGTTTTATCCTTCAAGATTTGTTGTGTGATCTTCCTCCGAAGTTTGGCCAATGTGTTGGTTGAAGTGCAGCATGTGAATTCACTGACATATAATTTTATCTAACCTCCCTGGTGATTGGTTTTCTCAAGTAACTTATTATGAGATGTAGAAATAATTTCTAGGGCCTCCATTTATTGTTTTGTTTTCCTTTTGGTGTGTATGGATTCCATTATGGTTAGTTTGTGACCTAATTATTATGTAGGTGGTTTTTTCTCTAGTCTTTGTTATATGAAGAGTTGTTCACCCTTATTTTTAAATGGTTATTTAAATAAATTTTCATTATCATGAAATAGTTTTTTGTTTAAATGGATTTTTTATAAAGGTTGTTTCCTCACTAATTTTGTTAAAATAATGGTGTTTTCAAAGTATTATTAATTGAATTGTGAAATAGGTTTCCAAAGAACATTTGGATTGAAAATAGTTGTTTTATTGCATATTGTTAATTGTTTAGGACCTTTCAAATTATTTTAAATATATCACATGGGATCCTTGGGTACTTTAGTGGAAGGTGTGGTATTTGGTCTTGTCTTCTGAAACTATTAGGGAGTTCACTTTCTAGGGTGTTCTTCTATCCCTAGATCAAGATGCATTTGGATCTAAGAATTTATCGACATGGTAGGAGGGATCACTTTCTATGGTTTTAATATATTACATGGACCATCATTCAAGGGTTCTAGGGACTTTTAGTGTGCCCTAGTCATATTGATGTATTATTGACCAATCTAACCCAAATTTTAGTGGACCTTTGTTTAGGTTTACAATTAATTTGGATTTTTACTATTCTAGCATTGATATACCATCTTGATAAATTTTTATGGAAATTATTCTTTGAAAATATTTTATCTAGTCAGTTATAGAACTTTGGTAAAAGGTTAAATGTTTAACCATGATTTTTATATAAATTGTTTTACTAATAATCGTTATATGTTTTGTAAAATGATCATATTTGGATTTTTTTAAAGAGACATGATATGGAATACCTTGGTTGTATTATACAAAGCCTATTAAGATCACACCATGAACACCCCTCGATGGTGTCTAGACCTTGTATTTTATTTTGATATAAAAAAAGTCAAGGCTCTATAGTGAGGTATCGAGGATCATGTCAGTTGGATATGGGTTGTTAGTGGTGAGATGATGGGAAATTCCCTAAAAATCACATGGAGTAATAGTTTTTTGTATTGGATTAGCTTTCTGGATCTATTGGTAATGAACCATTGAGTTTTATATATAATTTTTATTGTTATTTTTTCCTCTGGTTTCCACTATTCTTTCACATATCTTGATATTTGTTATTTTCACTATGTATTTATGGCATGACTCTTATTTCTGGTTGGGAAAAATTGTTACCTTTGGTTTTTGTTTGATTCCCAAGTGTTAGTCATCAGCCTTTGGGGATCAATAATTCCCTTCGGGTCTATATAAGATTAGGATGTGTACTGATATTGGAGGGTAACCTATTTCAGTTCATTAAAATTTTGTATTAGATAATGGTCATTCTATGTCTTGGGAAGTATGTAGATGAGAGATATGATATTTTAGGATTTGAGAGGTAGATTGTGGTGAGTGGTTGGATAGCTCTTATAGTGAAGAGCCTCAATGGAACTTCATAATGTGTATCACTTGTGTTGATTTTTGACATTGATATCAATTTATACTTATGGTTTTCTGGTTTTAATTGATATTATCATATTTTGTGATCATTTTATTCTATTACAAGTGTATAGTAACATGCCTTTTAGAGGGCCTCCATGGGTTCTATATGAGGTTTTAGTATATTATCCTCAAAGTAATACCCCTCTAGAAGATTGTCATTTGGGATGTTAGTTCATTAGACTAGAATGTACAATGATTTCAGAGCCAAGATATTGAGGCATTGCTATGTGTGAGTTGGGGAAAACGGTAGATCAATAGTTCTTATGCAAGAAGCCCATATCCTTCAAGGGTACATATAACCCCCAAGAGGCATAAGACTAACTGGACAAGATCGATCAGGTCATTAACTTCATGGATACACATGAGGTTATCATGGTGAATTGTATGATGTTCGTGCTCATGGGTCCCTACAAGGGATGGTGGGATTCTAGGGTACAAGCAGGCCGATAGGTGGGATTGGACTAGAAGGGTTTCAAAACCCTACTCTTCCATTAGTTCTTCCCAAAATCTTTGATAATAGAAAATACTATGGAGTTCCTCTATTTTTACATGTAGATCACTTGGGGTCAGAATACACTAATAGTTTTATAGAACTTGTTCATTTTTCTCCAGAGGTGGTGATAAATGATCAGGTGAGAGTAAATAAATTACTATAGGGTTTGTGACCATATATTAGATTATAGGTATATATGTTACATCCTAGAACCTTCTCTGACATAGTAGATAGGTAAATGATGGTAGAGATGATTATAGTGGGAAATATTGTCTCTTATTCCACTTTTCTTCCCCCAAATTGGAACTTCAGTAGCTTGTTGGGAAAAAAGAGGTAGTGGAATGAAAATCAAAGGAGTAGTGGAGGTGGTTTCCAATATCGGGACTCCTCTACACCATCAGTAGAAGATGGTAGTATTCCTATGAGTTGCTATTAGTGTGGAAATATAGACATCCCAGACATACTAGTTCTGTGTCCAAAAAGTTTTTCCATACATGTGGTCAGTAAGGTTTTCTGTAGTGATTCTTCTAGGCTATGTCTACACCATTTTATCGTTAAGAATATTAAAATAAAAAATTTCTAATGTGGGATACTCATAAGATCCAAATTCAATATAGATCCATCCACATGCCTTGGGAGTGAATCGCCTTCATGCAGTGTATTAGTTTTTGATAGAGTTTTATGCAAGTACAATGATAGTGAGAGGTATAATTTTATAATATCTTATATATAAACTTCTTTATTTGATACGGGTTCCTCAAACTCGTTAATATATTCCCATTCTGTTGATATTCAAAAACATCCAATGGATCTCATGTTTTTTTAATAGAGCCAGCAATGCTTCTTATAAAGTGTAAAAAGTATGGGTTTTGATGTATGTCTTGTTCTTTATCAATAAAATATGTGGAATTGGTCTAGGATTTCTTGGTTCTCAGTCTAGATCAATTTTATATCATCAATGGGATGGATTGACTAGTCTTTCACCCTACTAAGATCAATTTTTATCATCATCTTATTTCGAATTTTACTACAAATGGGAGTTCTTGAGTATTTTAAGGGGAGAGGGATCTAAGGTCTATTAGTGTAAAAACTCCCCACCTAGAGCTTCATAGTTTGTAGTCATTTATTGTAGTTGATCCTGATGAATTTTTCTCTTTTTGAGATCTTCATGTGATTGTCCAAGACATTATTAATGTATTCTTGGATGACTTCTCCAGTCTTCCTCTAGAGAGAGAGGTAGATTATATAATTGATTTAATTTTTGGTATATATCCAATATTGATACCCACTTATCCTATCTCACCTTCTTATTTGAAGGAGGTCAATATATAGATAGAAAATTTAATAGAGAAAGGTTTTGTTTACACTAGTGTTTTGTTGTGTGAAACCCCAATGGTCATTACCAAGAAGGTAGATGGTTCTCTTCATTTTTGTGTTGACAATCAAATATTTAATTAGGTGACTATTAAGAATAAGTACCCTTTTCCTAGTGTGGATGACTTTTTTGAGTACTAATGGGGTGAAATGGTTTTCATGAATTGATATTTGGTCAGGTTATCATCACATCAAGGCTTGGAAGTCTTATATTCTGAACAATTATTTTAAGAGAAAGTATTCCCACTTTCAATATCATGTGATTCCTTTTGTCTTCGATAAAATTCCTTCAGTTTTTTTGGATTTGATAAATTTGATATTCCACAAGTATATTGAATGTTTTTAATTTTTCTTGTGGATGATTTATTAGTTCTTTCAAGGTATGAATGTGAGCATGAGAACTATATGAATCCATTTTTCGACATCTTGATGAGCCACCAACTATATGGAAATGCTTAAAAATAAAATATTTGGATTCAAGAAGTGACGTTATTAGGGAATGTGATTTATGAATGTGGCCTATTATTCGATCCTAAGAAGGTGAGGGACGTATTTTCATGGAAAGAGCAACATAATGTCTTTAAGATTCAGATATTCTTAGATAGCATTGGATAATATAAATTTTTAATCAAGAATTTCTTAAGCTTTTCGTTAATTATGAAGACTCTTATAGATAAAGGGGTGATGTTCATATTAGATATATAATTTGAGACTTCCTTTATGATATGATGACTTCTAACATTGGATCATATTCTGATCGTACCTGATCCTAGTAAGATGTATGTGGTGTTTTTTTTATGATTCTAGAATTGCTTGGTGTTTTTTTCTTCTATAGGATGATCACTTGGTGGCATACAGTGCTTTTCAGATTTAGCGACATGAGAAAACATTCCCCACCCATGATTTGGATAATTTTATTATTATGAATGTGATTAAATATTGGTGGAACTATCATTTTAGGGAGAGGTTTGTGGCCTTTTGTGATCATAAGAGTTTGAGATATATCTTTTCTCAAAAGGAAATTAATCTCAAGAAGATCTTTTCAGTGTAATACATTTAGACATTTAAATTCGACATCGCCTATAACTCGGGGAAGGGGAATGTCATCGTTCACACTCTCGGTATGAAAGATACACCATATAATCTTTTGAAATTTAAATAAGAATAGAATTTGATATAAATTTTCATTTATTTTCATCTCTATGTGTATGAGGATGGTTTAGGTATGTTTCTAACCAGTGTTTAGTTATCATAATCTCTCTTTATTTCTATTATATATATTCTGAACAAGGATGATGAGTTTAGAAGAATCAATTAAATCATAAAATGTGGAGAGATTGTTTATGGTTGGTCTCTCTCTTATGATGGTATTATTTATTTTAGGTATCGATTTTTCATACCATCATTAGTGAGGAATTAAATATAATATAATTATCAAAGTTCTTCATGTATTTTTCACTATATAATAATAAAGATGTATTATTCCATGAGATATAATTTTTAGTGGCCTAATATGAATCATGAAAATTATAATTATGTTTCCTGATGTTACACCTACCAACAAATAAAGGTAGATCAAATAAATACAACTAGTTTTATTTATCCTCTTCCTTCTCCAGTTTCAAAAAGGGATGAGGTTTCCATGGACTTTTCTACTATATTACCATATAATCCCTAAGGAATAAATTCTATCTAGGAGGTGATTGATTCTTTAATGAAATATTCTCATTATATTCCAATTAAATACACCACAAAATTAGATGTTGTATGTATTTTATTGTATAGGATATCATGAGGTTATATGGGTTTCTGTCATCCATTTTCTTGGATAGGGATCCTAGGTTTACTTCCTCATTTTTGAAGATTCTCTAAGAGGTAACAGAAACTTATGTCTGGTTGAGTATATCTTATCATCAACATAAAGAATATCATATATAGTGTGTTATTCTTATCCTGGAGGATATTATCTATACATTCATATTTTATTTTTTTGATATTGGGATACCCATGTGGGACTGGTCAATTTTTCATATAACAATAGTAACAAGTCATATATCAGAATGTTGCCTTCAAATCTTTTATTGTCACTTTTGTAGATCACCTCTATTTTATGAAGATTTTGGATAGGCCTCTCTGGTATTATTGAGCCTCATTCATGAGACATTAGTGAGGATTTAGGATATACCTTGAAACATGGTTACTGCTCAGAGTCAGTCTAAATCATATGCAGATCTTCAATGTCGTCCTTTGGAGTTTTCTATAGGTGACCAAGTTTTCTTGATGATTTATTCTCAATTAGGTCCCTATCAAATTAGTAAATAGATAATGTAAGTTTTTAGATATGTTGGACCATTTGGGTTCATTGAGAATCTTTCATAGGTTTTTTATCAGTTTCTATTATCATCTCTTTTGATAGGTATCCATGATATTTTCTATATATCTCATCTTTGGAAGTACCATCCTCATCCTTACCATGTTCTGAGTTGGTAAGTTATTAACATAGATACAAACGTATCTATTATGTAGAAACCAGTAGAGATCATTGATTCATAATTAATATTCATTCATGTAATGTTTATTTCATTCAACAAAGTTTTATTTTAACACAGATTAGATTCTCATGAGACTTAGGAGTGAGAATAATCAGTAAGGGTGTAGTGGCGTCACCTATTTCAAGAAAATACTTCTTTTTCATGAATTTTAAAGGATTTAAAATACTATGGTGGGGATATTATAACATCCAACTTCAAAATCATAGCACTTATTAATGTTTAAGATCTTATTTCTCAATTTTAGAGGGCGTCGGAGTTTGTGTTAGGGTTTATGAAAAAAACAATATAGTTGTATCCTATAAGAAATATTTATAGTTTCAATATGTAAAATATAAATTAAATATTCAACAGGTAATGTTCTATGAAAATGGTTTAGGATGTAAATCATTTTACACCATAAAAATATTTTTGGACATGAGTTTTTCATCCATGATAATTTAAATTGAGGAGATGTGTTATTTGGCATACATGAAATATTGAGAGTTTATGAAATTTTTTTTGATTTATGGATTAAAATCCTAATTCATGGTGTATTATATCATGATTCATGCATAAATATCCTCTCATTTAGTTTATTTTTACCTGCCTCAAACCTTATGGTTCTTTGAGGTGATGTGTCGTGTCTCATCCTCTTTTAGATCACTTCCTTTAACACTCGATCTATAACTTGGAAAAGTTACTTATCTTAAAGATAGTGTCATTTCTATATCTTCATTTTTCTAGTTATGATTATGGGGTTTGGTTTCTTTTTTGGAATCCATTGATCATATTATAATTCTTGTTTGATCCTTTTAGATATGTTTTTTGATCTTCCTATGGAGGCCGACCCGTGTATTGGTTGTGGTGCGATGTGATAATTCCTTAATGTATGATTTAACATATCCTCTATACTAAATATTTTGGTTATTTGATTAATTATGTGATTTGGTGATCAATTATAAGGCTTATTTTATTTTTTATTTGTTCCTTCTAGTGTTTGTGGATCCTGTTGTGAGCAATATGTGATCAGTGTTTGTGGTAGGTGGTCTATCTCTAGCCTTTGTTATATGAACCATTGATAAATTAATTTTTAAATGGTTTTATAAATAAAATGGAATGATTTGGAAATGATTAGTGTTTGTGTGTAAATTGGTTTTGAGAAAAGATGGGGTTTCCCATCATTTAGGTAAAGGAAATTTGTTTTCAAATAATTGTGAACTAAATTGAGAAATGAGTTTAAAAAAAAGGTTTTGATGAAAATGGGTGTTTGAAATTATATAGTGAATTATGTAATCCATTTTAAATTATTTTAAATGAAGCACATGGTAGCCTTTGGTACTTAGTTGGAATGTGTAATACTGGGTCTCATCTTTTGAAACTATTAGGGAGTTCACATAATGGGGTCTTCTTCTATTCCTAGATTGAGATACATTTGGAACTAGAATTTGATTAACATGGTTAAGGGGTTCACTTTTTAGGGTGTTACACTTTTCCAAGGACATTGATTCAAGGGTTTCAAGGACTTGTAGTGTACACTAGATAGTTATATTCATGTAAAAGTGACCTAGTTATCTTGAAAATTAGTGATCCTTGGCGTATGTTTACATATTATTTGGATTTATACTACTTTGGATTTGATCTTCCTTATTGATAAATTTTTATGGATACTAAAAGTTGAAACTATTTTAACTAGTCTTTTTTAAAACTATTGAAAAAGAGGAAATGTTTTACCATGATTTTGATATAACTTATTTTACTACTTATCATGCAATGTTTTTTAAATTGAGCATATTGGGATTATTTTATAGTGACTTGACAAGGAATACCAGGGTAGGATCCTACTGACACTATTTATCTCATGTCATGAACACTCCTTTGGTGGTGCATAGAACTTGTATTGTCTTTTGATGTGGGAAAAATCAAGGTGCTATAGCGTGGTGGTGGAGTTTATTATAACTGGGTATGGGTAGTCGGTAGTGAGATTATTGGAGGTTACCTAATTATCACATTTATTGGTAGTTATTGGTTTTATATGTTATTTTTGGGTTTTTTGTACATGTACCTTTGAGGTTTATCTGCCATTTTGGAGTATTATTTCTACCAATGGTTTCCTAAGTTATGGAATATATCATTTTTCTTGTTCTTTCTAGTGTGTATTTATTCCATGTATCTTGTTTTGAGTTGGGTTAAATCATTCCCTGTGTTTTTCTTTGATGTCTGGGTGATAGTGGAAACCCCATGGGGATTGGAAATGCACTTCTACTTTATATAAGATCAGGTCAGGTACCAATGTTAGAGTGTAACCCAGGTCAGTTTGTTACATTCATCATTACAAGTGAACATCATTATTACCTAATGGATTATATTATCCAATACACAAAATGTATCACTTGTTATCCCAAAAGTGTTTGGGTAATTATGGTAATGAGAAATGTAAAGAGTTACATTATTCACCATTAATAAGTGGATATCACTTTATCCTTGAAATAATTTACGATGTTATAGTACAGTGATAATGTAAAAAGGTACGTTATTCACAAAATATTTCAAGAAAAAAGATTGATTGAAATGGTTCCAAGGATGATGATGATGTAGTTAGAAATTTTAATATATTGAAAACATAATATAACATTTTTACATTTGATTTTATGAAGTTAAGGAGTTTAAATATATGTTACAAGAGTTGAATTTTAGGAATATGATTCCTAACTCTCACCATTATTCAAACATAATCTCTTCAAAAAAATTATTAACTACTAGGTTAGTGAGAGTATTTTATCGAATGGTCCTATAAGGATGTGATGGAAATTACATAAATATGTAAAATTCAAAAAACTAATTCATTACTAAAACTATCTCATGAGGTTAATATGATATCTCTGTAAGATATTTTTAGTAATAGTTAAAAAGATATCAAGTATATAAATGATATATCTTTTTATAATTTATTAATTTGTACCATAATTTAGTCTACATGAATGGTTGAATGATATATATCCCTTAAAATTACAAACTTTGACTTAACCCTAGCTAATTTTCATCATGGAGTATAAGGGGTTGTGATGATATGTAATAGTTATCTTGAATATATTCTTATATTGGTCAAAAAGGGATCTATATGAGATAATAAAGAATAGGTTATTGAGGTAATAAGTAGATACTTTTTACTTAGACTGATCCTATAAACTATATCTCACAAAATTTCATATGGCCAAGGATATACTTAACTTTATATGCTTATTATCAGCCCATATTTTCTGATGTTGGAGAGATACCTATAATGAGAACCTTCATACATTGATACCCTACTTATAAAAATCAACATATGAATTAATCTAATCATTTGGAAGTTGGGTATGTTGTTTATCATGTCCTCAGTTTGAGTGAAATAAATATAAAAATTTTACACTTTAATAGAAAGAAAATAAATTTGGACCATGATTGAATTATACTGAATAACTTTATGGTCATACTTAGTTGTTTCATATATGATGTGTTCAAGAATAGAGATAAGTGACATGTGATGTGCTTATCTGATAGATGAATTACAGGTTATGTATTCATCCACATTTTTAGTGTTTTATGGAGAATTAAGAAAATTATGAGAGGACAATGTTAGTTTGACATGTTCCATGTTTAGTGGTTTCTTGGTGTCATTGATAAAGCGGTTATGTATGATATATATGATTATAAGATACATCTTGGGGTGTAAATGTTTGTATATATATATGAGTATAATTGATGGGGTTTAAACTGGACCCCTTAGTATCTTGAGTATAACTGATGATTTCTTAAAGTCCTATCATTTCTTACATCAATGAAATATAAATTACATATTTTTTTCAAAACTATTAATGCTCGTAAGGTTACATTGTTAGAAATTTGGATAATGATAATATTTTGGACAAAGTGTTTTCTAAAAAATGAAGGGATTTTGATGAAAATCCATATCCAATAAATTTTGGATAGATTTAAAAAATATTTTGGAGTTTTACATAGATTAATAAAAATAACGGTACTTTATTTCATTGCTCCGTGATCTTTATCATGCATTCTCTTTCACTGTGTAGAAAGAAGATGGTTGCAGTTTTCGTTTTCTAGGTACTCTTTTTTTACAGTTTTATTTATGCAGTGATTCATGAAGATAGATATACCTATTTTTGGGTTTCATTCCTCTATATATGGTTTTATTATGATCATAAAAAATCTATCACAATTGTCACATTTTAGTGTTTTAGTAATATTTTGAGCAGAATTTCTAAAATTGTATAATTATGGATTTTCAACTCTTTTAGTTTTCATTTTGTTTTAACCATAAGTCATTATAAACTAATTGAAAATATAAAATTATTATTTTTAGGTTTCCATATATATTGGGATTCATTTAATTAAACTAAATACAAATCTCAATATAACATATTGAGGTCCAAAATCATCTCACAATTTGGGCCTCAATGTATGTGCATAGATCTGGAAAATTTTGATGATGGGTCTATATCATGAAATTAACCAATCCAAATGATTGTAAATTATACATAAAGGTATATAAGAAGTTTGGGAACAACATAATTAGATATTTACACTCCTTATTATGACTCCTTCAAGACCAAAAATTCATGGGAAGTTTGATAATGGGAATTCGAATAGTAATAAGGCACAAATATTTTTCCAATGAAAATCTGGTGATAAATCCTTAAATTAGTGGAAAATTGAGGAGATATTTTGTGAATGAATGTTATATAAATATATAAATAACTTTTTTAAATCATAAATTTCTTTATTCTGATAATTATTTTGGTTACCATGCACCATCCTTTGGAGGATGATTTTGGAGTGGAAATTATTCACTAATCTCCTCATAAACTTATACCTCCTATTCTGTTCTAAAAGAAATTCATTTTTAGGTGGATAAGTTGGAGTATAGATTCTCTAATAGTTCATTATATTTCAAAAATATATTATTTTATCTCCCTTATTCCTTCCTTTCCTTTTTTTAGTATTCTATGTTTCCTCTACCATATTATCTTATCTCTATGTTTTTTTAGAACTAACTCTTGTTATTGTTCAGGGGGGGAATATTGGTATTTTGTGTTTATTATGATTTAATGATTACTAATATTTTGTTTAATATTTTAGTATTGGTTAAACTTTTTTTGGTGTGGGATCACCCCAATTTACCGACTACTGTCTTCCTCCTCCTCATTCACTCATTTTTCCTCTCGTTGGTATCTAATTCATTCAAACAATAGAGTTTGGATTAGGTATTTATGTGGAAGAGATTAATCCTAAATTTAGAGGTATTGATGTAGGGTAATACCATTAAATTGATTGGGTATAGAGTGATAATTATTTTTATCAATATTGAATAAAATAACGATGAAAATATTTCGAATTACAATTATAACATCATTATAAACCCCCTATAATTTTTTTATTATACAAACTTAATTGTGTAATTTATTTTTCTTTATGTTTTATATTTTCATTCATATATATATTATATTACATGAATTTTATAATCAATAACTCCTATATATGTTATTTTAATAGTTTTACATTATATTGATTATAATAGTGACATTAAAAATTCAGTTTGTTGTGAGAGACCTCTATGAGATTGACCCCAGGTTTTTTCCACTACATTACATTATTACGAGAATAAGAGTTTAATTAAATTTTGGATCACAATTGATCTCCATCAGAAATGTTACTTTAAAATTATATCAAATACATATATTAAATCTATTGTTTGATATGAATACAAGATCATGAATCATGTACTAGAATCTCCAGGCTGAAGCATGCATGGAAAAAAAAGAATAATTAAAACATAAAAATTAATTTAAACAATAAAAATTTATTATATGGTAATAATTAATTATAAATAAATGGTATTTGGAAAAATAAATTTGAATAATACTCTTATAAATATTGATAATAAACCTAAATTTATAATAGAGGGGGTTAGAGAATGTCTGTCCAATTAGAAATGAAACGCAAGGGTTTCTTTTACAATCTCACATTAAAATCAATATTGTTTTGTATATATTTTCTTTATAGGAAATTAAATCAAATTTTTCTTTAAAATCTCATATATTTTCTTATTATATGGTTCCTTCTATGGTTTTTTATTTCTTCGTACCATTTCTCCTTCCTTTAGTTCACAATTCAATGAACATAATACTTGAAAGTAGAACTGACCTTATCTCTTATATTCATTCAGGAATATTTTTTCTTCCATATATAAGAATTTATATACATTTCTAAAAGTCCTTATCCATAATTTTATGATTTCATAATTTAATTCTTGATTTTATTATTAATTAATTGATAGTATTAGGAGAGGAAACTATTTTTAATTTCTTTTTCACTATCACTTTCATCAACTAATTAATTAGTTTTTCATTAGGATGCTTCTTATCTATGTTCTAATGATTATTCAATGTAATTTATATTTAAATTCATAAAAATTCAAAAAAAATGTATTTATTAATTATTTATTTTTAAAAATTTATTAAAATGAAATTAATTTTAATTCTTATTCTCTATAAAACAGTACATATATTCTATAATGTGTTTCTCATATATGTCAATGTCCTTTAATATACCATATGATTAACTCTGAATATATTTCAATGGGATCGTCCCCTATATATCCATGGATGATTCATTTTTTTAGCATCTAATGATTTTTTGGAAACCTATTTCATTATCTCAGGTTAAATATTCTATAAAGGAATTATTAATATTTTCATGTTATTTTGGAACAAATATGTATTCTTTTTCATTATATTATGGGTGGGTCAAGATTTATATATCCTTACAATGTATTATTAAAATATTTATATCTATTAAATGGTATGTAATGGACTGGGGAGTGATCTTAATCCCCTATTTTTATGGAAAATGGGGTTTGAACCAATAATAATGTATTATGGGACTCCGTCCACTATGTGAATATGGTTATGAAAATGAGACTTAAGATAATAAATTATTTTGTGAAATATTTCTATGTTATGAAATATTCCTATATTATGATTTAATGGCTCATGATTGTTGAATTGTGTTTTGAAACTCTTGTGACTTATTTATTATGTTAAACAAAAATCCATATGTCATGATTCTTGGTTTATGAACTATATTTTTTGGGGTTCATTTCCTTTTAACATTTTGATGAACCTTGATAATGTTCTCGTATCCACATGTTCATATAATTCTCATTTATGATATTAAATTAATATCTTTTATGTTTAATTTAACTAAGAATTAAATCTCACCATTTTCTTATGATTACATTCCCTAGGTAATAAAGAGGAATATTATTTGCAACATCTCTAGAAGTATATCATGTGTGGATAAATTCATGGTTGATGTTAGAGACTTATTATAAAATATAAATTCCATATACCTAATCTCTAATGAAACTAATACTATAGGTTATAGGGTGTTATTTATTGTTATATATAATTTATATTCTTTTTATAATGTTGTATTTTATTTTTATGTGATTCTTGGGCCACATTAGTTTGTAATAGAGTGGGGTTTAGTTAATCTTGAGGATTATGTTATGAAGAATAAGAGGGTAAAAATAAAAAAACCTATGTTGAACCAAATGTGATGTAGAATGAACATAAAATCTCATGAGCTGAAATGAAGGAGTAATAAATTAGGATCTCAAATGATTTATTATATTTATTATATGATTTTTATAGCTAAATAGTCACACTAGCCGTTTTGTTTTAGTCAATTGTTAGAACCCAGAGGAACAAAGTGAATAACGAGTGTGGTTCACACTAAAATGGTTGTCTCAATGGGAAACCAAGTGAGATTTGAGTTGGGGTGAAAAATATTATAGAGATGCTCAACTAACTTACTTAAGCTATGAAAAATACCACAAACCATGTTTGACTCCCAAATGTACCATTTAAGGAACAAATCTATATCGATTCCTTGATGTGGAAATGTACACCCTCTTTTAGTGGGTCTTTCAATCCATTATTTCCATAGTAATGGAGAAATAAATAAAAATATATATTTTTAATATGCAATTTTTCTGATAATTACAATGTTTTTTAAATTTATACTATTTACAAGGTAAATTTGATCAAAAATGGAATATTTTTAAGAATTTCTGGAAAAAGTAATAATTCAACACCATATATTGGGAAGATTTTAAGAAATTATTTTTCATAAAATATTTCACCTAAAATCTTTATATTAAAATGGAGTGATAATTATTTGATCTAAAGAAAAGGGATGATGAATAAATTGGTACCAATAAGGATAACATCATGAGACTTGTATAGTACAGTTCTTGTTTTATCATTTACCTTTAAAGAAAAATAAATCCATTATTTAGTGACCTAAAACCAAGTCTCTAAAAATTATTAACTATTTAGGAAAATGGTATCCAAGAATAAAATATTAAATGTTCTCCCAATGTGTAATTATTAATTAGGGAACATCACTATTCATGTGTTTTTGGTTACACGATGTGAAACATATATTTTCATGGAAACTCAAATGATAAAAACCATAGAGGAATGAAAATTCATCATTTTACCTATGAAAATATGGGAAAAGGAATTGAAATAATTTCTGCAATGTGAGTGGTAAATAATTCAGGCATGGAAGATATTGAAATCAAACACATGAATTATGCAGAGAAATGAAGAGTCCAACCAATGAAATGGATGAAACGAAATATCATCATAATGCACTATGCATACATTAACACTTAAATTGAAAGTGGTATCGAGATTACTCCAACTAGTGCACTAATTCAATTTATCATGAAGAAAAATTTCCATAGAAACCACCAAATACCACATGGAAAGTAAAATAATTTTCAATCATAACTTTAGATGTGGTTCAGGAAAATTAAGTGGTGAAAGGTACAATAATCTTCCACTTAAGAACGTTAAATGTTTTATATGATTCTAGATTAATCCACTCCTTTATATTAAGAAATTTTTTTATATCATTAAATCACCTCCCTAATGACTATATAATTAATTATAAATTAATAATATTAGTGGTGGGTTGATTTCAACCCATGTTAAAAACTCTTCTTTGATTATGGTTTGTGGGAAGATGCTTACTATAGATCTTGTTATTATCCCTTTAATAAAATTTTATGTGATTTTTTTCATGGATTATCTATCTCTATATAGATCCCATGTCATTTTATAGGATACGTAAATCACATTATAAATCCTAAATAAAATCATGATCATCTACTGATGAAAGGCTAACTATGAAGTCCCTATATAAATTTCTTCTATTATGTGGGTTTTATTACCCAATCATGAGTTATATTTAGCTGAAATGATTTGGAAAACTGTCAATATTCATTTTATTCCTATTATGATGGAATATATAAATGTATTTATAAATGTTTTTTTATCTTCCCTAAGATAAGGGGGTGGGTTTCCAACATAACTCATGCCAAGTGGTATTCCAATATCAAAGAAACTTTCTAAAATGGCCCTATTTGAATTACATAAATAAAAGAAATAGCTCCAAGATATTTTGGATTATGGTTTTACAAGACCGTGTGCCTCACCATGAGGTGCACTAATTATAATTTTTAACAATAATTATTGATCAATGCATATCCTTATTGATTATCATAAACATAAGAAAATCATGCTCAAGAATGAGTTTCCGCTACCCCATATTGATGACTTTTTTTGATCGCTGGAGAGATGCTCAAATTTTTTCCTAAAGATACCTTTATTATAGAAATAATTTTTGGGGGACTAAAAGATAGAATATCTCTAAGATAGCATTTCATACAAATTATGTACATTTTTATTTAATAGTTATACCATTTTAATTGAAAATTCACCCACCATCATCGTTGATCAGATGATAAAAGCCTTTTGACAATATCTCAATAAATTTATTGTTGTGTTTATAGATGATATTCTAAAATATTCCAATAAAATTGAATATCGTGAGGAAAATTCGAGGATTTTTTTGAATACATTATTAAAGGATAAATTATATGTTAAATTTACCAATTGTGAGTTTAGGTTACCTAATGTATCATTATTTGGTCATGTAATCACATGAAATAGTATATCTCTGAATCCTTACCAGATAGAGGGGATTGTGGAATTTCCAAGACGAACCATTGTAATTTAAATTCATAGTTTTATTTGATTAGTCGGATACTATCATCACTTTATATTAAATGTCTCATGAGTGCCAAATCCACTAACCTAGTCAACATATCTGGGAGTTGTATTCTTTGTGTTGATTAATGTGAAGATAATTTCAATGATCATAAGGGAGATTTGGTCACAACACTTTTACTCACACTTCCTTTTATTGGATGATTTGTTTTTATATAAAATTATTCATCAAATAAGTTATTTTGATGTTTCCTTATGAAATATTACATGGCGGTACCGTATGACTCATTTCAATTAAAGGTCCATGAGAAAAATTATCCAATTCTTTATTTAGAGGTAATAGCATTGAAATTTCAATTAAATATATAGGGGTGTAACACCATGAAGTTTTATGATTTTTTTTCAAATAAATTTAATTTCTTGAATATTTTGCATTATACAAAACACCGAGTTTAAATAAACAGTGATATACAATTAAGATAATATTTTTTAATGTGATAGTTATTTTCTAGTCCTTGGATAGGTACGTATTAATAGTACTAAATAAATTATGAATAATTTATGGTTTACATATGTATAATAAATTATTTAGTAATAAATTAATTACAAATAAAAATAAGAACCAATTGAAAATAAAAAAGATGCTTTTTTGAAAAAAAAATATTTCTATGCGCATAATATGTGTTTATCATAAAAAAATAAACTTGTTCACTATTGGTAGATGATTTTAATAAAATTTATATATTATATATTCAATCAATTTTTTTATCATTTATCCAAAAAAAAATCTAGGCATGGGATATGAATTAATCTGGTGTTATTCTTATAATGTATTTTTCTAAAAAGTGGTTTCGTCGCATTTTGTACACATATTTTAAAAATAATTTTTGAATATTTTTAGAAAATAATTTTAAAAAAATAAATTAAATTCTAAAATCAAGGTTTTAAAATTATCTTAGAGTTATTTTTAGATAATTTTTTTAAAAGATTAGTTTTTTGATAAACAGTAAAAATTACTGATTTTTATTTACAATTTTCTTTATGTTTAAAGAATTTACAAAGTCACATTTTCTAAATGGTTCTAAAATTATTTTTAGTTAAATAGTTATATTATTAATCAAATTTATTTCATTAAATTCACTTTTATGTTGAATTTTAATTAAAAAAATTATACTTAAGAAAAAATTTCAATGGAAACTTGCTTTTCTTTACATTTTTCAGTCTAATTTTAAATTAAATTATTCCATTTATATGAATTGAATATGAAAAAATGGATTCCATATTTTTAATAATTGTAATTCATATTATTAAATATTTTCAACTTAATATTCATTTATAATGAATAGTGAAGAGAGTAAAAATTAATTATCATGGTTATGGTTAAAGCTCAGTTTTGCTCGTTACAAATGCTTGTGTTAAAATTAATTTTCCGCAGTTAAATAATTTTTATTTGATAAATTATATTTAATATTTTTAATAATTGGTTAATATTTTTCTAATAAAACCCACTTTACTTTTATGCTTAAAGGATAATTTACCTAGTAAAAAACTTGTTATCATGGTGAAAACTAAGATGGTAAAACTGAGTAACCTAATATATAAATAGAAAAAATATGTTTGAAATTTTTTTTCTATAGGTGGATGTGTGGAGAGAATATATTTTCTATTTAATCCATTATTTATTATTTTTAGAGGCACATAGTTTGATAATGGCTTACTATTATTGAATATTTTTTGGTATTTAGAAAAATTTCACTCTAGATCACTTATAAAAGAAACACTAGTACAAAAAACTATTTTTAACATCACCATTTTTCACGTCAGGGTTTTAGAACCGACGTAAAAATCTCTGAAAATCGATTTTTCACTTCGGTTGTTATACAACCGATGTGAAAATCCATTTTTGCTGATTTCTCACATAGCTTATATAATAAGTGATGTGAAAAATCCATCTTATATTATTTTTCATGTATTTTATATAATAACGGATGTGAAAAATCTATTTTCTAGACTTTTCACATCAGTTCTAAATAACTGACTTGAAAAAACAAATTTCATGACTTTTTCATGCATGTTATATAATAACCGATGTTAAAAGGTATCTTTCACATTTGTTATTTAATAGAAGACATGAAAAATATATACCAACATTTAGTTCATTTCCCAATATTTGATTTGATTAGTTACAGAGCTCAAACGAAGTTACAGATCAAAATTTGTGGTCATCGGAAGTTGATCATCTCTAAATAAAGTCCTAGGGAAGGCAAATTTCAGAAGCCCATAACTTTGAATCCATAACTTAATTTGATATCTGTGACCTATCAAATCGGTGATTGAGAAATGAAATAAGTGTTTTTAAACATTTTTTACATCATTTATTAAATAAACAAGTGAAAAATACCTTTTAACTTCTATTATTAAATAACCGATGTGAAAAGGTCATGAAATTTGATTTTTCACGTCAATTATTTAATAAAAGACGTGAAAAAGTGATGAAAATTGATTTTCACATCGGATATATAATAAAAAGCATGAAAATTAAGTGAAAATTTTAATATATTTTCATTATTGTTATCATAAAACCAACATGAAAGATTGTTTTAATATCCCACCAACGTGAAATTTCAATTTTTTACATCGCGGGATAGAAATTTCTAATTACCACCTAAAATTTTTAATATCACATTTTATTTTATCATCTCAATTATATTTTTTAAATATACACATATCCTAAATTAATGATCATTTCTTTTAACCATCATGATTACCCCATCTTGACTCGTTTGATCTTCAACGTGAATCAATTATTTTTTCTTTATATGATCTCGTCAAGGTATTTTTAATTATGTATCCATTATTTTTGGTTTTTATGATTTTTTTCTTAATTGATTTAAAATTTAAGGATAATTTATTTCAACCATCATTGTTCCACCTACTAAACATGTTTGATCTTCCACGTGAATCTATTTCTTCTTTTCGCGATCTCGTCAAGGTATTTGCAAATATTTTTCCACGATTTATGTTTTTTATGAGTAATTTTCTTAATTGATATAGAATTTAATGATTATTATTTTATTATAATGATGTATAATGATTTATATCATGGTAAAATGGAAAATCACCCTTTCTATTCTATAATTTCTTCTAATAAGAATCTACAGTTGGCTCATTTGATCTTTCCTTAAAAAAAATATCAAACTTTTGATAGCCATAACTTTGGATCTGTAACTTAGTTTGAGCTCTAAGACCTGTCAAATAAAATATTAGAAAATTTTCAACAAGATTTGTAAAAAAAATTCACATTATTTAATTAAAAACTGACGTTAAAATTACTTTTAATGTTGGTTTTTAAATAAACGACTTGAAAACTAACTTCTAACGTCAGTTTTTTAAAAAACTGACGAAAAAATGGAAATTTATAATCATTTCCCAAAGGTATTTCACATTGGTTTTTTAAAAACCAACATTAAAACCCATAAAATACCATTTTTAACGTTTTTTATTAAATAAATAACTTTAAAAAATATATCTTTTACTTTTCTCGCAATAACTTCGCCTAAAAACCAACGTTAAAAAGCTAAAAAACCGACGTTAAAAAATGTTTTTGTTCTAGTGAAACCTCCTCTAATATTTTATTCAAAATGACAAATACTTTTGGTGTATAAAATACCTAAAAATTCCTTTATTACCTCCATTACCATTTTCTAGAGTCCTTTTTGTATTATTAAAATATCCTAGGAAGGAGTTTGGTGTAAACGTAAAGAGGTTTTCTGAAGAAAAAAAATGTATTGTTCTTAACCAAGTACTTTTGTTTTATTTCTTCTTCCAACTCCTTAAAATATTTTTCAAATATGGTGAAATAAAAAAAATCCATATACATAAAAATTTTTGGGCTAATTTAATAACCTGTATTCATCTCCTCTTCCATCAAATGGGAAGCTAAATGGTCGATCGTGGGTGCGGAGGACTACCGCCACAAAAACTGATGTAATTATTTTTCCAACACCCCCTCTAACAGTTGGATAAAATGATGAATTTAATATATATATATATATATATATGTATTATTTATTATATAATTATACTTTTGTAATTATATTATCACATCTACCTTATTACCTTCCAATCCTTTGAAAAATCTAAATGTCACTAATGTGTACGTGTGGACTACCGCCTCTATGAGGTGATGTGATTAGTTTTTTATTTAATATTTACATGGATGATAATATGGATATATTTAATGAATATATATTATATATATTATATAATAATTTTTTTTTAAATTTGAATTAATTTTTTCCTTTCTTTGTTTTCATCCTTTAAAAAATGAAAACAACATTCACACGAATATACCACATACAGTCTCCATGAATAGTGTAATTCATATTTTTATCTATAAATATCATGGATGAATCTAAATATGTATATAATAAATATATTTGATATTTATATCATGATTAATATTCTATAGATTATATAACCATCGTCAATGTACAATGTCTATAACAACTGAACCAAATCCTACATGAAAAATAAAGAAATTATCACCCAAAACAGTGATTTTAATAAAAAAAAATGAAAATAAACAGGTGAAAAAAGGTTAAATGTAAATCATATATGGTATGATATTTTTTATTATGTTTATGTATTATATTTAAAATAAAACTATATTTATTATACTGGAGGTTCAAACATGTATGAAGAAAAACATGACATGATGTAAGGTATTTTTTTCTAAAATTATCTCCTTCAAAACATAAGTTATATTATGAGCCTTTATGATTTTATGTGCTATATATACATCACATTTAAAAGTTTATATATTGAATTTACTTATTTACATTATATTTTATGTTTAACTTAAAGTTATTCTTTCATGGGGAATATAATTGAAAAGTTACCAAAGCGGTAAGGGATTTATGATTCAATCCTATTTTTAATCAGGATTGTTTATGCATGGATTACCATTGAGTAAATTGTATAATAATTTTCTGATAAGTGCCTTTAGTTTTTCATTTAATCTATTTAATTTTTAAAAATAAATGTTTTCCTTTCATTTTCCTCATTTTATGTACTCAGGAGATCTAAATAATGTTTTTTTGGAAAAATTAATTGTTTCTCTCTTCAGTCAAAAATAATTTTACATCCACAGGCATATTTTCTAAAAAATGTTTTCAATAATATTTTAAAATTATACTAAGATTTTTAATGTCATTTTTACCCATTACTTAATTTTTCACAATTTTTTTTTAAATTAATATCCTTGTCATTTTCCAAACAAGGTGCTTTTGACTTTTTACAAAAGTGTAAAAGGAATATTTTCTTTTAACACATACGACATGAATTAAACTTCATTAAATTATGAAAACTCAATTATTTGAATATTCCTTTATAATTTTTCATTTCTATTTTCAAGTAATTTTTTTCCCTTAACATTTGGGAAAATATTTTATTTTAAATAAGTGATTTCAAAGTGAATTGTGCATTTTTCTATGGAAATATTCCAGTGAGTCTTTTAAATGACTGTTTATCTTTGATAATATACATTGATATTAATTATGTTTTACTGGAGATATGATCCAATTATTCCATAATTATTATTTTTTTAGATGGTTTAAATGATTAGGTTTTTTATAAATCCTATTTATTTTCCATGGTTTATGCTATAATGAATTTATGAACGTTTTATTAAACATGATTTCTTCTCAGGAGTTATGATATGATGATATGATGAATGTTTTATGATCTTATGGAACAAATATGTATGGTTTTAATTATTTTATTGGTGTTATTAGAATTATATATCCCTCCAATGCATTCAGTAATGTATTATCTCTTATTACATAATTATAGGAAATAGGTTTAAGTGTTTTATCTGCTATAGGAAACAAGTCGATATGATTGATCCGCTATGGTAAATAAGTTTTGATGCTTGGTGTGTTATGATTTTATGATATTTTCATTTAACCATGAAATTTGAAATGGGTTTTTTACTTATGATGGTGCTAAACGTTTTTGACATGGACTTATATTTCATTATTTATTTAATGTGATTTCGCACTCTTATGATTCATGAAATTTGAAATAATAAACCTTTATTCCATGAATCGTGTATATGATCCAAGATATATTAGGTCTGAAGTTTGTAATTTATTTTCATAATCTCATACATTATTCTTATATTATTATTTTATTTGATCATCAGTTGATATTTCCCTCTTTTACCCTTACTGAGCATCTGAGACAACCCTTTATTATATTTCCTTTTCCCAGGTTATGAATAAAGGTTTTATGTATTATATATCTATTAATTTTACTAAATTATTATATAATTATGGTAGATGTTAAATATATTTCGTGAAATAAGAATATGTTTTATCTAGTAACTAAATACATTAAACCTTTATGGTCCTCATGCGTGTTTTTATGAGATTTAATAAATATTTATATAAAAATATGTAATATTTATGTATAAAAACATGGGTGTTTATAGTTGGTATTATTGTTAGGTTTTTTGAATATTTAGAGATTGGGGTTATAAAATCTCAGTGAAAACTATGTGGATGTATTTAGGTATATGATAATATCCTATGGTTTTGGTAAGGAATAGATTATGTGGTTTTCCTAGAAATAAATCAATGTATGTATACTGTAATTATATATGGGTTTGGCATAAATTTATCTAAGGGTTACAAACCTAAAAAGATTTGATCAAGTATATATCGACCATCATTCCAGTGTATAGTGATTATTCCCTTACTGCACACCTGGTCTAAGACTCCCGTAGGATATTCATGGGTTAATTCACACATTCTTTATTAATCATTATCAAGGATATTAATAAATTATTTCCATGTATTAAATATGATAAAATTAAAGTGTCAAAGGTTTAAAATAAGGTGTCATTATTTATACATCCTATAAATTTTTCATGAGTACATGGTTTTTAAATATGATTATTATTTCTCACAATTTCATTTTTGGTTTTGGTCAATGGATGGATCCAGAAGACATCATGCTAAAAATGATGTAATGGAAAATAAAATGAATAGCCACATGATTAACCAAATTCTACGAGATTTTTAATGCAGAATCATATTT
Source organism: Viscum album (assembly GCA_963277665.1). Lineage (NCBI taxonomy): Eukaryota > Viridiplantae > Streptophyta > Magnoliopsida > Santalales > Viscaceae > Viscum > Viscum album. Next base: position 340,756,243 of record OY728131.1, read on the forward strand.
TTATGATCGAATTTTTTTTTAAAACCATGATTTATTTTTTGCTTCCAAATGATCAAAGGAGGGAATAACATACTACTAAGTCTTTCATGAGGAAAACTATATCTTTTTTAGTGGGTCTTCTGATCCACTAGTAAAAAAGAGGTAAGTAAACACCATGGAGAATATATTTTATGTTCTATAACACTCAAAACATGAAATTTCTTTCCTATAAATTTATCATTTGGAAGATAAAGTAGATCATTGGTTGGACCTTATTAAGAATATGTGACAATTAAAAGAAAATGAATCTATGGAATGGGATGTTATTAAGAGGATATTTTTTGTTATGTATTTCCCTCATATTCTATGTAAAAATATCGAGAATTAATTCCTTGATCTTAATAAAAGGGGGATGAATATATTGGTACTTATGAGGAAAATTTTACAAGAAATTCAAGGTATGATTCTGGTTTAATCATCATCTCTGAAATAAAAAAATGATCAATTCTTTGGTGACTTAGAACAAAGAATATGAATGTTATTAGTTATAATACAAATTATTAGATATGAATAAATCATCTAATGTAAACTCAAGGAATAAATGTAAATGGGATATTCCCACCATTCCCATGGTTTTCATAATAAAAGGAGGGTCGAGTATCATGAAAACTCAAAAAAAATGCATAGTGGAATGAAATTCCATCCATATAAATGTCAGAAATATGGGAATAAAAATTTATAGATTTTCATTGATGGGACTTGGAGGATCTTTAAATGTGGAATGGTGGGTTATAAAGCCTGTGATTTCTAAATATAATAATTGGGAAGGTTAAATCAATATAAGATAAGAATATGCCAAATATTATATCACCCATGCTCCAATGATTTAAATATTAAGATTATGGGAATTATTCCAACCAGTTTGTGCATATTAATGTTTAATGTGATGATCAGTATTAGAAACCTATTATGATCAAAGACAAAAGAAAATATCTTGCGATCACAACTGCTGAAGTGTGTTATGAGAATGACCTGGTGAAAGGTACACCTATTATCAACTCTAGAACAACTAATTAAATATTTTATTCTGGATATACCCACTCTTTTATATTATTTTATTTTTAAAATGGTATTGAATTACCTACTCAAAGATTAAATATTTAGTTAGTAGTGAAGACTAATAATGGTACAATTTTCGCATCTCAAGTCTATAGTTCATCTCTTATTGATTTTTTTAGTAAAGTGATTCCTAAAAATCTTATGATTCTCCTTTTAGTTAAATCGATGTGATTCTATTAATGGGTTATATTTCTTTATATAGATCCCATATCAATTATCAATAAATAAATGGTACATTATTCATTACAAATAAAACCATATTCTCTTATCAATGAAAGGATGAATACATAAATCCAATGGAAATTACTTCTATCTTGTGGGCCTTAATTACAATCCATAAAAGCCTATTTAACTCAGCTGGTTAGCTAGAAAGTCAATATTGAAGATATGCCTATTTTCCATGAGTTGTTTTTTATATTTCTGGAAGTTTTTCCTCATCTCTCACCAAATTGTAATGTTCAGTTCTCGGTATAACTCAAATTCATTGCTACACCTATTTCAAGGACTCTATATATAACAGACCTAATATATTTTTAGGAAATTAATAACAAACTTAAGAAGAATATTAACACAGTATTTATTAAGTCGTGTGTGTCACCTAGGGGTACACTAATTATTTTTATGATGAATTAATATGGATCAATGTGACTCTACATTGATTATCAAAAACTAAACAATATAAAAATAAAGTAAAAGAATCATCAACTATTTATTCATTATATGTTTAATAATATACATGAAGCTTAATACTTTTCTAAGATTTATTTTCATTATAGATATCATCAATTGATGGTCAAGAAGGAGGATATACCCAAGACGGTATTTTTTATAAGGTATAGACACTATGAATATATTGTGATTTCATTTGGTCTTACTAATACCCCAACTATCATCATGTATTTAGTAAATAGATTCTATATAGATTACCTTGATCAATTTTTTTTAGTATTTATAAATTATATTATTATATATTCAAAGTATAAGTAAGAGCATGAATATCACTTGAGGATTATACTAAAGACCCTAAGGAAGGATAAACTGTATGAAAAATTTACTAAGTGTGAATTTTTTATATAAAATGATTTTCATTTTGGATCATTTAATCTCAAGAAATGTTATATCAATGGACCTATCAAAAAAAAGTGATTCGAAATTGGCCTAGTCTAACCACAGTGATTGAGATCAGTATTTTTCTTCATTTGGATGAATATTATTTGGTCTTAGTGGATAAATTCTCATGACTATCTAATTGAAACACCAAGTTAATTTAGAATGGTACTAAGTTCCTCTAGATAAATGAATGTGAGTGAAATTTCAAGGAACTAAAGAGAATATTAGTTAGTTTACTTGTGTATACATTACCCTATAGTGGGGAAGAGTTTTTAATCTATATTGATGAATTGAAGAATGGATTATGATTTTTTTCTATTTTATAATGATATGGTGATAGCTTATACCTCATAAAAATTTAAGGGTTCATGATAAAAATTAACAAACTAATTATTTTGAGTTAGTTGTGGTAATTTTTGTGTTAAAGATATAGAGGCGTTATCATTATATAGAAAGGTGTTATATATGTAATAATCATAAAATTTTAAAGTACATAGTCACACATAATTAGTTGAATATGATCTATAGAAGAATGATAGAGGCGATTAAATATTATGACTACTCAATACATTACCACCCTCAGAAAGAGAATATATCAGTCGATTCTTCGAACAGAGAGGACCATACTAGATAATCTTTTATTAGGATCATAAAATATTCAATATTTTTGGATTTTCAAATGATAGATATATAAATCTTAGAGGAAGTGGATAAATATTATCTTGATCAAATGAATTTCAAATCATCTATCCATCTAAGGATTAAATCAGAAAAAACGGAAGATGTTACCATATAAAAGAAGGTGGAAAATGTACTTGATTTCAATATTTATTATTATGTAATGATAAGTTTTAAAAACCACGTATATGTCCCATCAATACCATATTTTAATAAGGAGTTATTATAGAAGCTCATAGTTCATCATTCTATTTTCATACTAGATATATGAAGATATATAGATATATGAAATAGTATTTCTAGTGGGATAAAATTAAGAGAGATATTAAAGAATAAGTATCTCGGTTATTGGAATGCCATAAAATTAAGGACATAAGTATATAATTATAAGGGGATATCACAAACATTACCCATACCAGAATGGAAATGGGAAACCATCACCATGGATTTTTTGATTGCACTCCCTAAAAACAGACTTGATTTGAGCTTCCAGTTTCACCCCTTCTGGATGGAATGGCAGATTCCCCTCTGAACAGTGCATCACATAACTTTAATGGATCACTCTAGGTTTGTCTTTGTTTGTAATTCTCAAAATTTTAGCTGGTGTAAATTCATTTCACCTCGTGTTTGTAATACTACTTTTGTTTTTAATAAATTTTCTTGGGGTATGAATTGGGCGACCAATTCATGTCACCACTTTTTTCAAAAATATATATATATATATATATATTCAATAATGCTATTTGTGTTGTATTCAATCACATTAAAAATTAATTAAATTTAATTATTTTCATATAAGATTTATCCCTTGATCATATAACCAAAATATATATAAAGGATGTTGTAATAATTCTTTATTTAATATATTTTATATTATCTAATCAGGATTCGATATTTACCTCAATGTTCAAGAAAAGTCATTAGCGGGATCTATATTTATAGTTATGTTTAAGAACTATATATAATCCTCATATAGATGGCCAGTTTAAGATAACTATTCAAACCCTAGAGGATATTATGATATCTTGTTCTATTTAAGTCATAGTTGTTTCGGATCAACACCTTCCAATAACTAAGTTTTTTTACAATAATATCTTTCACCCAAGCATTTAGATGGCTCCTTATGAGGTCCTATATGAAAAATAATATATAAATTTAATGTTATTGAATTATGTTAGAGAAATAAATATATTGGGACATTACTTAGCTAAGGAAATGGTAGATAATTCTTTTTCCATTTTACAACACATCAAGGTAGCTCAGAATCGATAAAAAAGTTTTGCTAACAATTCTGAGTATGACCTAGAATTTAAAGTTAGTGAGAAGGATTTTTGAATAATTTCTCCATGGAATAAGTGTATTACATTGGAAAGTTGGGAAATTCATTCTGTAGTTATATTGTCCCATATGATATTCTTGATTGAGTAGGGATTGTATCTTATTTATTGGTTCTTCCACCGAACCTCACTCAAGTTCATGATGTGTTTTATGCATCTGTCCTAAGGAAGTACATACTCAACCCTTCACATGTATTAAAAATAGTGTTCAAACCATTGTGTCAAGATATTTCTTATAAGGAAAAACATGTGTATATTTTGGATCATACAGAGAAAGTGCTATGAAACAACACTACTCACCCTGTTAATGTTTTGCAGTGAAACTACCAATTTGAGGATTCTATATGATAACTTGAGGATATTATAAGGTAGAAGTATCCAAAGTATTCTATATTAGAGTAATGCACTTATGAGGGTGAAATTAATTTTAATTGGGGTATAAAGTAACACCCCAAGATTCTATGAAATATATTTTTTAAAAAATAATAATTTCTTTCATAGCTTGAGTTACACAAAACACCAAATTTAAACGAACTATGATATACTATTTTTATATAATAATTTAATGTAATAGTTATCAACAATCCATTGAATTGGATGGTATGAATTTGACTAATTATGAAAAAATTATGGTTTAAATATATATATAACTAATTCTTTGGTTATCTCTTAATTATAAATAAAAATAAAAGCTAATTAAAAATAGAGGAGATGTTTTTAGAAAAAACTTTTTTAAGTACGCAATGTGTTTTTATCTTAAAAATTAATTTTTTCAATTTTAGAACATTATTTGAAAAAAAATGAAATTATATTTTGATAAAAAATTGTAAAGAAAATATCTTAAAGTGCTTTTTTGAGAATTTTCTAAAAAGGTTAATTTTTTAAAGAATATTGAAAATATAGATATTTATTAAAAATTATATCTTCATTTATATAATTTCTAAAGATTAATTTTTTTAAATGGTTTTAAAAGTAATATTAGTTGAATTATTTTTTTATTTATACAATTTAGGCCATTGGAATCATTTTTATATTGAATTTTGATATAAAAAATTATACTTAAGAGAAATTTTTCTTTGGAAAACCATTTTTATCACATTTGTGGGTTTAATTTTAGATTAAATTATTCCAATTATGTGAATTGAATTTTTAAAAAATATATTTTATATTTATAATCATCATAATTAATATTTGGTAACACGTTCAACATAATTTTTTTACATATTGAATAGTTAAAATAGTAAAAATTAATTAACTCGGTTAAGGTTAAAACATGGTTTGGCGCATTACATGTGTATGTGTTAAAATTAATTTTATACAAATATAGGTTCCTTATTTGATAAATCATATTTCATATAAAGAATTAATGGATCCAAATTATCTTATAATTACCAAATTTCTAGATTGAAATATAAATTATCTTCGTGAAAAAACTAGTTATTGTGGTGAAAACTAAAATGGTAAAATTGTGTAACCATAGAGGTAGAGGGGGAAAATGTTTTGTTATGGTTTTTTAGTTTTTTTATCAAACTTATATTCCCTCCACTCAATTTTTATCAATTTTTAGGAACTTATTTTAGGGTGACTTCAAATTATTGAATAGTTTTGGGTATTTACAAAATTATCACTTCGTCTCACTTATAAAAGGAAACCTCGTATCCTATTTTAATCTCACATAAAAATAATTTTATTCAAAAAATACCCATCTAAATACATTCCATAATTAAATTTTCATTTCCTTTAGTCCTTTTTTTTTATTTTAAAATTCTCCTAGGAAGGATTTTGTGTGAAACTAAAGTGGTTTTTTGGAGAAGAGGTTTCGTTCTTAACAATGTGTTATTGTTTTATTTATTTTTCCACCCCATTAAACTGTTAATAATATATTCTGTAATAATAACACCATTATATACAATATAATAATATGTTATTAGGTTAATTTTATAACCTATATCCATATCAGATTCTATGAAATGGGAAAAAAATCTATCGATCATGTGTACGACACACTACTGCCTCACGAGCCGATGTAATTAATTTTCTATCATCACCTATCATAGCTGGATATAATGATGGATTTAATGTATATATATTATATTTATTAAATAATTATAGTTCTATAATTATAATATCAAATATACCTTCTTATCATCCAATACATTGGAAAATGATAATGTTGCTCGTTCGTACGTGTTGACAGCGGCCTCCACAAAGGGATGCTTTCCATTTTTCATTTCCTCTTTACATAGATGGTAATAAGGATGTATTTAATGAATATATATTATATATGTGACATAATAATGATTATATAAAATTTACTTATTATTTATATTTCTTTTATTCCATTCATTGAAAAATGAAAACGACATTCATGCGTACGTACGCCCTACCGTCTCCATTAACGGTACACTTCATTTTCATAACAATAATTTTGATGGATGACTCTAAATTTTCATATAATGAATATATGTGATATTTATATAATTATTGAAAATATTTATATTATTTATCCATGATTAAAGTAAATTTACTAAAAATACTGAACCAAAATATACATGAAAAATGAAGCAATTATGACCTCAAAAGATAATTTTAATAAATAATTATTAATAAATAGGTGATAAAAGGTTACAAGTAAATAATATATGGTATGATATGTATGAGTATGGTTTTTATTATATTTATAATAAAACTATATTTATTATACAATAGGTTTTAATGTTTACAAATAAAGTTGATACTTGTGGTAAAGGATTAACTTCTCAAATTCTCTTCTTTGGGAAATAAATTATGTTATGTACCTATATTGTTTTATGAGGTGTATATAAAAAACCATTGAAATTATATTCCATGAGTTTATGTAACACCCCAGGTAAATAATGAATATGGAATTTTCATATTTATCCATATTTGTGAATAAAATATTAATATGACTTTAAAGGGGACGCTATGCTCGATGGCGTACCCAACACGCAACAACGAGTTTCTTGGGAATCTTACGTTGCACTCTAATAATAAAATAATATTAATTCAAATGGTAGTTAACATGTAGCCGTTGTATTGGCGGGAATGGATAGAAATAACTAAAATATGATTATATATGTTTTTTAAATGTTTTTACATTTATCTAATAAAAGCTAAAGGATTAAAATACGGAAAGAATTCAATTTTAGGCGTATATGCCCTAGTTTTCACTAAAGGTTCACTTATCACCTTTTAATGGAGAACTGTCATTAAATATAGTTTTTTTCACTCTTAAACATTCTTTTGGACCAAATAAAACTCTTATTAAGAATCGGGACATCAAATTTTACTTTGTGTAATTTTTTGGTATTTTTCCGATAAAGTTCATTTTTTTAATGAATAGTGTAAAATGTTGTATTTTAATTCAAAACCTCTTTTTAATATAATTTATTTATATTATTAGATTATATTTTGAATTGGTTTTAAAGTGAAATTAGAAAATATTTTTACCATTAAATCCAATAGTGGTCGTTGGAATTAATTTCACTTTGAAATCAGACTTAAACTAGTGTCAATCTTTTGATACTTATTGTTTTATAAAAACACGCTATTTGCTCTGACAGCGGGAATTAATTATTAAATTAATTAATGTGACTAATATGTTCTGAAATTTGTAAAACGGACTTCATTTTTGAATTCAGAATATCAAATATAGCTTAGGGTGAATTTTTGGGATTTTTCTGAAAAACCTCAATTTTTGATGAATAGTGAAACCACTAAGTGGTACTTATAAAAATTGATTTTCCGTTTATATGAAATTTTGCCATCATTGTGTTTTGATTTTCAAAAATCCGACATACATGGTTGTCATTAAGAAGTAAAATGTGGTTCAATGAGATTATAATAATTTTTTGGTGAATAGTAACTTATTAAGTTCTTAATCACGATTAGAGGTAATTAGTGTAATTTAAGGTAAAAATGATATTATAAGAATGTGAAAACACCATGACACTTGTCCTACACCTATTGGGTGAGTCATGGCCGACCAATACAAGCCATGGGCCAACTTGGGGACCCCATGGAGACACTTTGGTTGGGAAATGACATAAATAACTTTTTATTTAATGTTAAAATTAAATTGACACAAACATGAGTTGTTTTACTAAAACAATTTTAAAGTAAAGTTACACAGGTCCAAATTTTTATTATAAATATTCATTGGAAAGATAAAAAGATTTACTACATCATAGTATTTTTTTTATAATTTTAGACATTAAATAAATTAAATTATTTATGACATAATAATGATGCAGCGATGACATCATTATTTGACGATTTAAATAAAATGGAAAGATAATGTAAAATCTATGAACTACACATGTCCAAAACCAATTGGATGAGTGTATTCCGAAGCCTTATCACCTTATCCACTAATTATATCAATGTGGGACCTTTTGAAACCGAAAAACATTTTCAAATAAAGTAATATTTCTTTACTTTCCAAAAGTGCCCCTCCTCTCCTCTTATAAAAGGCCCCCACCTCTACCTCATTTAACACACTCCTCAAGCCTTTGGCTCGGCCAACCCCTGCCCATTTACTCTCTCCACATCCCTCTACTCATCCTAGAGGATTCCCTTTGGGCAGAATCGATTCAAAGGAAGCCTTTAGGCTCAAATCAAAAGGAGTTACACTTTTAAAGGTAATTCACTCTCTCATGTTCATTTGTTTTATTTTGCTTCTCCAACCCCCTAAACTCTTTTTATTTACTTATTTTGTAACAAAACCAGTATATTAAATATACTAGGATGTTGTTATAATATTTATTCGAGCTACACTCTCACACAACTACATCAAATGGTTAAAGAACATACGGTTTCCGTGGATGGTGAAATTCTGCCTCCCGAAACGATGATTGTTCAATACTCATTTAACACCTTCAAAGGTGGCCATTATGATGTCACTATTTCTATATATGATATATAATAAGTTTATGTTTTATTTATGATTCTGTATTTTTCATTTTTGTCTTACCTTTATGGCTTCCATTATGGGTATACGCGATATCTTCATTTAAGGAAGTGCGGACTACCGCCCCCTCAAAGTGATTTGATTCGTTAAATACCATATGTGGGATGTATAAAGGATGGAAATATGATATTATATATGATATTATACTGTAATTATAATATACCTTTATATAATTATTATTCCATTCTATAAAATATGAAATTGAAATGAAAGTAGCGTTCATGCGTACGTACGGCTTACCGTCTCCATGAACGGTGCATTTCATTTTTTACCTCTAAATGATTATGTAATGTTATAAATGCATGCATGTAATGGATATATATGACATATATGATATCTACATAATGAATAAAATTCTGGATATAATAAACATTTGGCCACACGAACAACATGTAATTGTAAGAAGTCCACTTTCGACTTAAGAACCAAATATCGGCAAAACAAATATTATTAACTTAAATGATTACATAATGTTTATGACATGGTAATAAGTGGTATAAAAGTACTAATGAACTTGAAAAAGTTTCTTAAGGAATTAGAAATTAACTCAAGTTTATTATTCAGGAGATTAAAGAACGATCGAGTCAAGTCGGACCCGAGGTAAGGGATCCTACAACTCTCTTTCTTTTTAAGTACACTCTCTTATGTCATTTCTTTTAAGCTCATCTTTCTTATGATTGGGATGTTCTTTTATATTACTCCTACTGTAATTTTTATGTTAATGTGATGAGAGACCCTATTCTCTCTCATCAATCCATTTTGGAAGTTTTGAGTGGCGCCGTTAGGCTGCCGAACTTTCGTAAGAGATCTAACCTCTCTCTTTCTTTTTAAGTACTCTCCTTTATGTCACTTATTTTAAACTCCTCCTTGCAATGTTGGGGGATTTTCTTTTATATTCCACTTGCTGTAAATTTTATTGTAATATGATGGGATACTCTATTTGATCTCATCAATCCATATTCGGAAGTTTTATGTGGCGCTGTTAGGCTGCTGAGTTTTCGTATGGGATTTTTCATCTCACTTTTATTCCCGTGAGATTTATGCTAAATTTGCCACAAATTCCATTGAGTGGTGTATGTACTGCCCATTATTCTACTCTTTGTGTAATATACTTTCGTTTATGAGTATTTACATCAATGACCTATTGTATTTCTTCATGGGGTGTATGTTTTGAAAGATACCCAAGTCGGTAAGGGAACCTTTCACCCTCCTCTATTTTAAAAGACTTCTTTTATTGGGTCTTTTAATTTACATATTTTTATGTTGAGATATGTTATCATACATCCTTATTGAAGTAAATTTTATGTCCAAGTGATGAGATACACTTTTTATCTCTCATGAACTCATTTTGATGTGATGCCGTTAGGCTGTCAAGGGAACTTTTTAACCCAATTTCGATTTCTTTGGGTTCAACTTGTAGTCATTGAATATGTCATCCATTGAATATGTGTGAATGACCTTTTATTGTTTTACACTTAATATACACTTATATTGGGTGTATATATATTTGTCACACATATTTTTGAGATTTATTTGTCCTTAATTTAAGGATACCTTCTTTATAAGGGATTTCATCACATTTGACATTTCTATTGAGGGTTCATTGTTGTTATGCACCAATTCACTCTTATATGGTGTATATACTGTCCTTTGGAGTATTATATCATGAATCCTTTTATTCTCATGATATTATAAAGTTCTGACTAAATGTTATTCCTCGATTATTGTATTCAAGTGTCTCTAATTTTGGTAAAACCCCTTTAACCAAAATATCGTTTTAAATGTTTTAATTATTTGTTCTTATTAATATCCATGTTTTCAAAATGGTTTTAAGGATTTATTTATATGGATATTAATGGTTTAAAATGTTAAAAGCTTCAAGGTGGTATGGGACACTTTGATTCAAAAATCTCTTTATTAAATGTTTTAAATGGTTTTGGAAATGGTTTCTTTTTGAATGGATTCATTATTTCAATATCCTAAAATGTTATATTGTGATTGAAATGTGGAAATGTTATGTTTCCTTTATTCATGTTTATGTGATACGATTATGTTATGGTTCTTGGGCATTGTTATGAAGAACAGGTGGTTCCGTGATAAACTAAGGGCGGGTGAGCCCGATATAGCTCTCCAATGCATTGGGTAACGCGAAGGAGTGAAACGTTAATGTTTCTCCGAAGAGATTTAGGGAATATACTGTGATGGGTATTCCAAACGTAACCAAGTGGGTTACTCCCTACGTAAGAATGTTATGAATGCCTCAAGTTACCTTTATGTCTTATGTTTTCTATGATTTATTCATGATTTGATATGCCTATATTTTATGGGTAAAGTATGATTTCATTCTTATGTATATACGAACTCATGTTTCCTTTCCATATTTTTATAACCCTTACTGAGCTTTTTATGCTCATCCCAAGTTTTTGAAATGTTTTTCACAGGTCAAGGGAAAGGTACATGATGTGATGATAGTGTCGAGGATGTGTCAAGAAAGAATCCATGTTTCATTTTAAATATGTTTCTGTTGATGGGAAGAATGAATACTGTCTTTTATGTAACCACATTGTTTAAATGTGGAATGTAATGCAAGTTTCATGATCTAATTCTCTAAAACTCTAAACCTGAAAAGATCCCCAATGTGTAATCTTGTAATAACTCAAGATTAAGTAAGGTTTAAGGCTGGGGCCTTATAGTTGGTATCAAAGGTCGGTTTAGATAACTTTAGAGGTTAGGGTATTCTTTAAGCATAAGTGACATTACCATAATGGTTAGGATTTTAGAAAGAGTCCTAGTTTTAGATAAAGTGAATGAGTAAGTATATCTTAGTGTTTATCTTACTCATTAGTACATGATGGTTTTGTTGAGATACTCACACTGACATTTCTTTTTTTAGTGAATGGCTGGATCTCACAGGCACCAAAGTGACAATTGGATTGAAGGAAACTGTGGTGGATCTATGATTAAGATACTAGGTAAAATGGAGGATTCAATGAGGAAACCCATGGTTGTTCTGAACCAACTATCAAGGAGTCATGATCAACCACTTCAACCTTGGTGAGTTCTCTAGTGCATCATGTATGATATGGCCAACTCGATGTGGAAATTCAGGTAATAATTATTAAGGTAACCATTAGGGTTTATATGATCCTTACTTTTGAGGTAATTATGGGTTATTATATGTTCTGATGGAAAATGAAAGGCATGAGATAAAATTGAGGTTAAAATATGTTATGATCATCTTTGAAGATTTTATCTCATTTTGGGGAATGTTTTAAGAATTATATAGTTTTGAAAAAAGGACAACACGCAGACCGTGTGACAACCCGTCGCGTTGGACAAAGCTGCGGGAATCGAACCCACAACCAAAGTGCGACTGGTATTTATCACCTACCACTGGACTACGTGAAGTCCCTGGTTAGTTTGACTGATTCTTTTTAGTTATATGATTTTATGAATTAAGAGTAAGTTTATTTTGGAGGATATGTGATTAGGATAATTACTTTTCAATGTGAGGCTTTAGGAGCGACTAATGTTGTTTGGAGATAAATGTTACAATTTAACTTGGAAGACTATGTGACTAAATCCTTCAAATATTTGGGTTTCAATCTTATATTGGTTTACTTTAAATAATTTTATGGACAAATTGTTTATCGGATGGTCCTCGTTGAACTTTGGGTTTTGTTGGACAAATTTTGGAGATTAAGAATAGATTTTCTTTTTTATAAGGGGTTATCCTTTTCTGGATTATCTGATCTTGTACTAACCTTTTTGGTTTTGGTTTTGGTTAAAGCCTAAATACATGGGATGTATATAGTTCTCTTTTGGGGATTAGGTGATTCTCTAGAAGTTGATTATAGTACTCTTGATGCGAACAACTCTCCCTAAATACTCATCTTTTGGAAAAAATATGAGTTTGACTAAGGAATCTAGTAAAAGTTTAAAGTCAACATGATAAGTGATTATGCTTCCTTATGAATAAATTCCTCAATAAAAAGTAACTTAAAACAAAAATTTTGTCTATTAACTTTTCCTACTGGGGAATCGAATACCGTTTAACCCATCACAAGTTTGTGATTTTCTCATGGTTAACTTTCTCCTAAACATGTTTTCTATCACTCTCCATGAGAACATGAACCTCTGTTTTCTCCTCCATGTCCATATTTTCATACTTGGAATCCTAGTATGGGTTAACTCGGGTGACCTTTGTACTTATCTTTCTTTTTTTTTACCGACTTTTGTTCCGATGTGAAACTTTCAAGGATGTTTCCAAGCGCAATTTTAGAATTGCGAGGACGCAATTCCCAAAAGGGGGGAAGGATGTAACACCCCAGGTAAATAATGAATATGGAATTTTCATATTTATCCATATTTGTGAATAAAATATTAATATGACTTTAAAGGGGATGCTATGCTCGATGGCGTACCCAACACGCAACAACGAGTTTCTTAGGAATCTTACGTTGCACTCTAATAATAAAATAATATTAATTCAAATGGTAGTTAACATGTAGCCGTTGTATTGGCGAGAATGGATAGAAATAACTAAAATATGATTATATATGTTTTTTAAATGTTTTTACATTTATCCAATAAATGCTAAAGGATTAAAATACGGAAAGAATTCAATTTTAGGCGTATATGCCCTAGTTTTCACTAAAGGTTCACTTATCGCCTTTTAATGGAGAACTGTCATTAAATATAGTTTTTTTCACTCTTAAACATTCTTTTGGACCAAATAAAACTCTTATTAAGAATCGGGACATCAAATTTTACTTTGTGTAATTTTTTGGTATTTTTCCGATAAAGTTCATTTTTTTAATGAATAGTGTAAAATGTTGTATTTTAATTCAAAACCTCTTTTTAATATAATTTATTTATATTATTAGATTATATTTTGAATTGGTTTTAAAGTGAAATTAGAAAATATTTTTACCATTAAATCCAATAGTGGTCGTTGGAATTAATTTCACTTTGAAATCAGACTTAAACTAGTGTCAATCTTTTGATACTTATTGTTTTATAAAAACACGCTATTTGCTCTGACAGCGGGAATTAATTATTAAATTAATTAATGTGACTAATATGTTCTGAAATTTGTAAAACGGACTTCATTTTTGAATTCAGAATATCAAATATAGCTTAGGGTGAATTTTTGGGATTTTTCTGAAAAACGTCAATTTTTTATGAATAGTGAAACCACTAAGTGGTACTTATAAAAACTGATTTTCCGTTTAAATGAAATTTTGCCATCATTGTGTTTTGATTTTCAAAAATCCGACATACATAGTTGTCATTAAGAAGTAAAATGTGGTTCAATGAGATTATAATAATTTTTTGGTGAATAGTAACTTATTAAGTTCTTAATCGCGATTAGAGGTAATTAGTGTAATTTAAGGTAAAAATGATATTATAAGAATGTGAAAACACCATGACACTTGTCCTACACCTATTGGGTGAGTCATGTCAGACCAAGACAAGCCATGGGACAACTTGGGGACCCCATGGAGACACTTTGGTTGGGAAATGACATAAATAACTTTTTATTTAATGTTAAAATTAAATTGACACAAACATGAGTTGTTTTACTAAAACAATTTTTAAGTAGGGTTACACAGGTCCAAATTTAGATTATAAATAGTCATTGGAAAGATAAAAAGATTTCCTACATCATAGTATTTTTTTATAATTTTAGACGTTAAATAAAGTAAATTATTTATGACATAATAATGATGCAGCGATGACATCATTATTTGACGATTTAAATAAAATGGAAAGATAATGTAAAATCTATGAACTAAACATGTCCAAAACCAATTGGATGAGTGGATTTAGAAGACTTATCACCTTATCCAAGAATTATATCAATGTGGGACCTTTTGAAACCGAAACACATTTTCAAATAAAGTAATATTTCTTTACTTTCCAAAAGTGCCCCTCCTCTCCTCTTATAAAAGGCCCCCACCTCTACCTCATTTAACACACTCCTCAAGCCTTTGGCTCGGCCAACCCCTGCCCATTTACTCTCTCCAAATCCCTCTCCTCATCCTAGAGGATTCCCTTTGGGCATAATCCTTTCAAAGGAAGCCTTTAGTCTCAAATCAAAAGGAGTTACACTTTTAAAGGTAATTCACTCTCTCATGTTCATTTGTTTTATTTTGCTTCTCCAACCCCCTAAACTCTTTTTATTTACTTCTTTTGTAGCAACACCAGTATATTCAATATACTAGGATGTTGTTATAAGATTTATTCGAGCTACACTCTCACACAACTACATCAAATGGTTAAAGAACATACGGTTTCCGTGGATGGTGAAATTCTGCCTCCCGAAACGATGATTGTTCAATACTCATTTAACACCTTCAAAGGTGGACATTATGATGTCACTATTTTTATATATGATATATAATATGTTTATGTTTTATTTATGATTCTGTATTTTTCATTTTTTTCTTACCTTTATGGCTTCCATTATGGGTATACGCGATATCTTCATTTAAGGAAGTGCGGACTACCGCCCCCTCAAAGTGATTTGATTCGTTAAATACCATATGTGGGATGTATAAAGGATGGAAATATGATATTATATATGATATTATACTGTAATTATAATATACCTTTATATAATTATTATTCCATTCTATAAAATACGAAATAGAAATGAAAGTAGCGTTCATGCGTACGTACGGCTTACCGTCTCCATGAACGGTGCATTTCATTTCTTACCTCTAAATGATTATGTAATGTTATAAATGCATGCATGTACTGGATATATATGACATATATGATATCTACATAATTAATACAATTCTGGATATAATAAACATTTGGCCACACGAACAACATGTAATTGTAAGAAGTCCACTTTCGACTTAAGAACCAAATATCGGCAAAAAAAATATTATTAACTTAAATGATTACATAATGTTTATGACATGGTAATAAGTGGTATAAAAGTACTAATGAACTTGAAAAAGGTTCTTAAGGAATTAGAAATTAACTCAAGTTTATTATTCAGGAGATTAAAGAACGATCGAGTCAAGTCGGACCCGAGGTAAGGGATCCTACAACTCTCATTCTTTTTAAGTACACTCTCTTATGTCATTACTTTTAAGCTCATCTTTCTTATTATTGGGATGTTCTTTTATATTACTCCTACTGTAATTTTTATGTTCATTTGATGAAAGACCCTATTCTCTCTCATCAATCCATTTTGGAAGTTTTGAGTGGCGCCGTTAGGCTGCCGAACTTTCGTAAGAGATCTAACCTTTCTCTTTCTTTTTAAGTACTCTCCTTTATGTCACTTCTTTTAAACTCCTCCTTGCAATGTTGGGGGATTTTCTTTTATATTCCACTTGCTGTAAATTCTATTGTAATATGATGGGATACTCTATTTGATCTCATCAATCCATATTCGGAAGTTTTATGTGGCGTCGTTAGGCTGCTGAGTTTTCGTAAGGGATTTTTCATCTCACTTTTATTCCCGTGAGATTTATGCTACATTTGCCACAAATTCCATTGAGTGGTGTATGTACTGCCCATTATTCTACTCTTTGTGTAATATAATTTCGTTTATGAGTATTTACATCAATGACCTATTGTCTTTCTTCATGGGGTGTATGTTTTGAAAGATACCCAAGTCGGTAAGGGAACCTTTCACCCTCCTCTATTTTAAAAGACTTCTTTTATTGGGTCTTTTAATTTACATATTTTTATGTTGGGATATGTTCTCATACATCCTTATTGAAGTAAATTTTATGTCCAAGTGATGAGATACACTTTTTATCTCTCATCAACTCATTTTGATGTGATGCCGTTAGGCTGTCAAGGGAAATTTTTAACCCAATTTTGATTTCTTTGGGTTCAACTTGTAGTCATTGAATATGTCATCCATTGAATATGTGTGAATGACCTTTTATTGTTTTACACTTAATATCCACTTATATTGGGTGTATATATATTTGTCACACATATTTTTGAGATTTATTTGTCCTTAATTTAAGGATACCTTCTTTATAAGGGATTTCATCACATTTGACATTTCAATTGAGGGTTCATTGTTGTTATGCACCAATTCACTCTTATATGGTGTATATACTGTCCTTTGGAGTATTATATCATGAATCCTTTTATTCTCATGATATTATAAATTTCTGACTAAATGTTATTCCTCGATTATTGTATTCAAGTGTCTCTAATTTTGGTAAAACCCCTTTAACCAAAATATCGTTTTAAATGTTTTAATTATTTGTTCTTATTAATATCCATGTTTTCAAAATGGTTTTAAGGATTTATTTATATGGATATTAATGGTTTAAAATGTTAAAATCTTCAAGGTGGTATGGGACACTTTGATTCAAAAATCTCTTCATTAAATGTTTTAAATGGTTTTGGAAATGGTTTCTTTTTGAATGGATTCATTATTTCAATATCCTAAAATGTTATATTGTGATTGAAATGTGGAAATGTTATGTTTCCTTTATTCATGTTTATGTGATACGATTATGTTATGGTTCTTGGGAATTTTTATGAAGAACGGGTGGTTCCGTGATAAACTAAGGGCGGGTGAGCCCGATATAGCTCTCCAATGCATTGGGTAACGCGAAGGAGTGAAACGTTAATGTTTCTCCGAAGAGATTTAGGGAATATACTGTGATGGGTATTCCAAACGTAACCAAGTGGGTTACTCCCTACGTAAGAATGTTATGAATGCCTCAAGTTACCTTTATGTCTTATGTTTTCTATGATTTATTCATGATTTGATATGCCTATATTTTAT
Organism: Viscum album; assembly: GCA_963277665.1. Lineage (NCBI taxonomy): Eukaryota > Viridiplantae > Streptophyta > Magnoliopsida > Santalales > Viscaceae > Viscum > Viscum album. The sequence continues at coordinate 340,774,232 of OY728131.1, forward strand.
GGGTAAAGTATGATTTCATTCTTATGTATATACGAACTCATGTTTCCTTTCCATATTTTTATAACCCTTACTGAGCTTTTTATGCTCATCCCAAGTTTTTGAAATATTTTTCACAGGTCAAGGGAAAGGTACATGATGTGATGATAGTGTCGAGGATGTGTCAAGAAAGAATCCATGTTTCATTTTAAATATGTTTCTGTTGATGGGAAGAATGAATACTGTCTTTTATGTGACCACTTTGTTTAAATGTGGAATGTAATGAAAGTTTCATGATCTAATTCTCTAAAACTCTAAACCTGAAAAGATCCTCAATGTGTAATCTTGTAATAACTCAAGATTAAGTAAGGTTTAAGGCTGGGGCCTTATAGTTTATATATTTTAATGATATATAATGTTTCAATTAAAAATATTACTTCATGAGTCTTGTGATTCTAATGTTACCAAAGTGGTGGGGGATTTATGTTTCAATACTATTATAAATTGGGATAGTTTATGCATGAATTTTCTTTAATAAAATTAAATGATCCTTATCTGATAAATATATTTAATTTTTCTTATCCTTTAATTAATTTTAATGAATAAATATTTTCCTTTCATTTTCCACATTTTAATTACACGAGATATCAAAAGAATCATTTTAAGAAAAACTTAATTTATTAATCTCTTCGTCTAAAAATCCTTTTCCATCCATATCCATGTTTTCTAAAACTTATTTTATGAATTTTTTCATATTATATTATTATTTTTTTAATTCATTTTTTACCATGATTTAATTTTTTACAATGCATACTAAAATTAAACTACTATTAATTTTTCTAATGAGGTACTTTTGACTTTTAATAAAAGTGTGAAAGGAATGATTTCTTTTATTTTATATAGTGTGGTTGGAATTTACTTTCAACATGATTTCTCAATTATTTTAATATTACTTTAAAATTTTTCCAAGATTTTTTAAAATAATATTCTTTCCTTAATATTTGGTAAATTGAATATTTTAAATAAGTTATTTAAATTTGAAAAGTATATTTTTTTAGGAAATATTTTAGAGAATCTTTCAATGTAATTTTGAAGTAATATAGCATAATTCGATGATAATTATGTTTTATTGGGAATATGATCCAATGTTAACATCCTTCTTCTTTATATGTATGTTATATGATGATTAGGTGTTTATAAAACCCATTTATTTTTCATGCGTTTTACTGTGAGGAATTTACAAAATGTTTATGAAACTGATTTTCTTTTCATGGGTGGTGATATGATGATATGATGAATTTTTTATGATATTTTGGAACAAATAATATAAGGCCCCGGCCTTAAACCTTACTTAATATTGAATTAAATGAATAATTCATGTTGAGGATCTTTTCAGGTTTAGAGTTTTAGAGAATTAGAACATAACTATTACATCTCAAAAGATTACAAAGTAGTCACTTCTACTAAGTTTCCATAATAAAAAAAAACTCTTAAAAGAAACATGTCTAGTTCCATGTTTTATATAGCATGACATTCCTTTGATCCCATCCTTGACCTTATTCCACATTAAGTCTTGTGAAAAACATTTCAAAAAAACATGGGGTGAGCATAAAAAGCTCAGTAAGGGATACACAAAGAATGAAAACTATTAGTTTCTCAAACATCAAGTAAACCATGTATACTCTATCAACGTAATACCTTCACCTTCATGAAGTAGTAAAAACTCTTCACTGAATAAAGTATCATTACTTACCTTTTTGTAACCAAAGGATTACCATAAAACCCATACAAAGACCACATAACATATATAAAGGTAACTTGGGACATAAACATACTTAAGTGGAATAACCATATGGTCGACTTCCACACATATCACATAAATGGAATAGCCATATAGCCAATTTCCATAAATACTTAATGGAATAGCCATACAGCCGACTTCCTTACCCAATGCATTGGAGGTTATAACGTAACCACCCATCCTGGTATTCACGGCACCACCCGTCATATGGTTTATCACGTAACCACCCGTCAAATGTCCAAGTACCAATATAAAATCATAAAACATAAAACCAATATAAAGGAATGATAACATTTCCACATTTCAATCACAATATATCATAATAGAATCCTTTATCAAAACCATTTTCAATACCAAAAAACATAAAAGAGTATATGGTATTTATTTCATTTTAAAAACATAATGTCTTTTTGAGGAAGCCAAAGACCAAATAATACTCGCGGCGGCGGAAAAATGTCGTTGTCACCACGTACGTTAAAAAAACATTCCTTTTTCTCATTTAGTAAAATGCTTTGTAGAAAAAGATTCCTTTTGTATAACAGTAAAAGTCAAAGGGGTTTATACACTATATAAAATAAAGTTGTGTAAAAAAGGAAATATGCCTCAATGAAAGGAGATTGAGACGAAGTCCCTTACCTCGGGTCCGACTTGACTCGATCGTTCTTTAATGTCCTTTAAAAGTGTAACTCCTTTTGATTTGAGCATAAAGGCTTCCTTTGAAAGGATTATGCCAAAAGGGAATCCTCTAGAATGAGGAGAGGGATGTGGAGAGAGTAAATGGGCAGGGGTTGGCCGATCCAAAGGCTTGAGGAGTGTGTGAAATGAGGTAGAGGTGGGGGCCTTTTAAAAGAGGAGAGGAGGGGCACTTTTGGAAATCATGAAACTATTATTTTATTTACAAAAGTGTTTCGAATTTATAAGGTCCCACATTGATATATTTATAAGATAAGATGATAAGGCTTATAAATATTCCCATCCAATCGGTTTTGGACATGTGTAGGTTTTAAATATTACATTATCTTTCCATTTTATTTAAATCGTTAAATAATGAGGTCATCGCTGCATCATCATGATGTCATAAATAATTTAATTTATATAATGTCTAAAAATTATAAAAAAATACTATGATGTAGGAAATCTTTTTATCTTTCCAATGACTATTTATAATAAAATATCTGACTTGTATAACCCCATTAAAAAAATTTTTTAGTAAAACATATCTTGTTTGTGCCATTTTTTTACATTAACATTAAATAAAAGGTATTTATGTCAGTTTCCAACCAAAGTGGCTCCATGGGGTCCCCAAGTTGACGCATGGCTTCTCTTGGTCGGCCATGACACATCCAATGAGGGAAGGACATGTGTCTAGGTCATCTTATATTATTAAAACATTATTTTTACCTTAAACTACACTAATTACTACTAATCGCGATTAAAAACTTAATAAGTTACTATTCACCAAAAAATTATTTTAATCTCATTGAACCACATTTTACTTATTAGTGACAACCATGTATGTCAGATTTTTGAAATTCAATACACAAAGGTGGCAAAATTTCATTTAAATGGAAAATCAGTTTTTATAAGTACCAATTAGTGATTTCACTATTCATCAAAAATTGAAGTTTTTCAGAAAAATTCCAAAAATTCACCCTAAGCTATATTTGATATTCTGAATTCAAAAATGAATTCCATTTTAAAAAATTCAAAACATATAAGTCAAATTAATTAATTTAATAATTAATTCCCGTTGTCATGACAAATAGCATGTTTTGGTGAAACAATAAGTATCAAAAGATTGACACTAGTTTAAGTCCGATTTCAAAGTGAAATTAATTACAACGACCAATATTGGATTTAATGGTAAAAATATTTTCTAATTTCACTTTAAAACCAATTCAAATAATAATCTAATCATATAAATAAATTATATCAAAAAGAGGTTTTGAATTAAAATACAACATTTACAATATTCATTAAAAAAATGAACTTTATCGGAAAGATACCAAAAATTTACACAAAGTAAATTTTTATGTCCCGATTATAAAGAAGAGTTATATTTGGTCCAATAGAATTTATAAGATTGATTAAACCTATATTTAATGACGGTTCTCCATCAAAAGGTGATAAGTGAACCCTTAGTGAAAATTAGGGTATAAATGCCTAAAATTGAATTCTTTCCGTATTTTAAGCCTTTATCTTTTATTGGGTAAATATAAAAACATTTAAAAACATATATAATCATATTTTAGCTATTTATATCCATTTTCTCCAGTACAACGGCTACTTGATAACTAACATTTAAAATAATATTATTTTATTACTTGTGTGCAATGTAAGCTTTCAAAGAAACTCATCGTTGCGTATCGAGTATGCTATCGAACGTAGAAACCCATTTTAATTAAAATTAATATTTAATTCATAAATATTAATAAATATGAAAATTATTTATTCTTAATTACCTGGGATGTTATATCCTTCCCCCCTTTTGGGAATTGCGTCCTCGCAATTTTATTCACTTATCAAAATAAGTGGGTGTATTTATCCCTCATAGCATTTTCAGATTCCCACGTTGCCTCTTCAATCACATGGTTTTTCCACAAAACCTTTACCTGATGAATCACCTTATTCTGTAACACCTGCTCCATGTGGTCAAGAATCTGGACTGGTTGTTCTTCATAAGATAGGTTCTCCTCCAGCTGAACTACCTCTGGACTCAAAACATGAGATGGATCTGGCATATACTTCCTCAACATTGAAACATGAAAAACATTGTGTACCTGAGATAAACTCGGAGGTAAATCCACTCGGTAAGAAACTGATCCAACTTTATCCAGAATTTCATATGGTCCAATAAACCTTGGACTCAGCTTTCCTTTCTTACCAAATCTCATCACACTTTTCCAAGGAGAAACCTTGAGAAAAACATGATCACCTACCTTGAAAGATAGATCCTTCCTCTGGTTATCCGCATAACTCTTCTGCCTGCTCTGAGCTGTTCTCATGTGCTTCTGAATCAACTGATCTTTTTCTGCCATCTCTTCTACCAATTCTGGTCCCATCAGCTTCCTTTCACCCACTTCATCCCAAAATGCTGGAGTTCGACACCGTTTCCCATATAATGCCTCAAATGGTGCCATCTGTATACTGGAATGAAAGCTGTTATTATAAGAAAACTCAACCAAAGAAAGATGTTGGTCCCAACTTCCCTTATAATCCATCTAACAAGCTCATAGCATATCCTCCAAGGTTTGAATTGTTCATTCTGACTTCCCATCTGATTGAGGATGAAAATCTGTACTAAAATTTAATTCAGTACCCAACGACTTTTGAAGGCCTTTCCAAAAGTTAGAAGTAAACCTGGAATCACGATCTGATACAATGGAGAGATGAACTCCATGTAACCTTACTATCTCTTTAAGATACAAATGGGAAATTTCATCAAGAGAGAAAGTATCTCGTATAGCAAAGAAATGAGCAGATTTGGTCAAGCGATCAACAATAACCCAGATTGCATTATTACCTCAAGATGTCTTCGGTAATCCCACAACAAAGTCCATGGATATATTCTCCCATTTCCACTCTGGCACTGGTAAAGGCTGAAGCATCCCTTTCGGTAACTGCTGCTCTGATTTAACCTGCTGACAAGTCAGACACTTCACAGTAAAATCAGCAATATCTCTTTTCATTCCATCCCACCAGTAATACTCCCGCAGATCTCTGTACATCTTAGTACTGCCAGGATGAACTAAAAAAGGGGAACTATGAGCCTCACATAACAACTCATTCTTCAACTGTGAATCACAAGGCACACATAACCTCTTCCCAAACCTCAAAACACAATCATTATCAATGTTGAATTCAGGCAACTTACCTTTCTGAACCAGCTCTACCTTTTTCTTCAACTCACTGTCTCGCTTCTGTGCTTACTTGATTCTGTCTGATAGAGATGATCTCACTAATACCTGAAACAAAACAGAAGAACTTCCTACACCAACAACTTCTATGCCAAAGTTCATCAAATCCTTAACCAAAGGATCACGTTCCAAACACAACATTGCTAATGAAGCATTAATTTTTCGACTCAAAGCATCAGCCACTTTATTTGCTTTTCCCGGATGGTAATGAATTGTACAATCATAATCCTTGATTAATTCCAACCATCTCCTCTGTCTCGTGTTCAATTATTTATGAGTGAATATATACTTTAAACTTTTGTGATCGGTATATATTTCACACTTTACTCCATACAAATGATGCCTCCAAATTTTTAAAGCAAAGACAACAGCAGATAATTCCAAATCATGTGTAGGGTAATTTACCTCATGAGTTTTCAACTATTGTGAAGCATAAGCAATTACATGATCATTCTGCATAAGGACACAGCCAAGTCCCTTCAACGAAGCATCACTGTATATAACAAACTCACCATTCCTAAAAGGAAGTGCCAAAACTGGAGCATTCACCAATCTTCTCTTCAACTCCTGAAAACAATCATCACATTCTTTTGTCCATATGAACTTAACACCCTTACAAGTTAGCTTAGTCATTGGACTAGATAACCGTGAAAAAATTTCAACAAACCTTCGGTAGTAACCTTCCAAACCAAGAAAACTACGGATCTCGGTTACATTTGTGGGTCTTGGCCATTCTTCAACAACATTTGTTTTAGTAGGATCAACAGTTATGCCATCTTTTGAAACAATGTGACCTAGGAAAGAAATTTGTTGTAACCAAAACTCACACTTGCTGAATTTTCCATATAGTTTCTTTTCTTTTAAGGTTTGCAAGATAACCCTTAAATGACTTTCATGCTCCTCTTTACTTTTAGAAAACACCAAAATATCATCGATGAAAACAACCACAAACTTATCCAAGAAATCAGGGAAAATTCTATTCATAAGGTCCATGAATACAGCAGGTGCATTGGTTAACCCAAAAGCCATAACTACAAATTCATAATGGCCATATCTAGTACGGAACGCAGTCTTCGGAACGTCTGCTTATTTTACTTTCAAATGATGGTACCCCGACCTCAAGTCAATCTTCGAAAAAAACTGAGCTCCCTGGAGCTGATCAAACAAATCATCGATATGAGGCAAAGGATACTTGTTCTTAACAGTAATATTATTCAAGGCTCTATAATCAATGCAAAGTCTCATTGATCCATCTTTCTTTTTAACAAACAAGATAGGAGCACCCCATGGTGATGTGCTAGGTCGAATGAAACCTTTATCTAATAACTCCTGCAATTGTTTCTTTAACTCTAAAAGTTCAACTTGATCCATTCGATAAGGGGGTTTTGAAATTGGCTTAGAATCAGGAACTAAGTCAATAGTAAATTCAAGTTCCCGATCATGAATAATACCAGGCAACTCATCAGGAAAAACATCAAGATACTCATTTACCACTGGCACATCATTAATCTGAACAGTTCCTTTATTTTCAACAATATGTGCAAGGTAACATTCATTTCCATCTTTTACTAGTTTCTCAACTTCCTGATATGTTATCAAAATCAAGGGTTCATTCTTGTACACAAACTGAAAATCTTTCTGAAAAGATACCATTTTAGCTCTGCAGTCAATCTTAGCATGATAAACAGAAAGCCAATCCATGCCCAAAATAACATCGAACTCTACTAGAGGCAAAACAATTAGGTTTGCTGGTAGATTCTTTCCACACACAAGGATAGGAAGGTTCTTATAATTCCTTTTTGTCTCAACGTTCCCTCTGGGTGTTTTTACCATAAGTTCAAGATTCATATCTTGATATGGAATTTCCAATTTACTAGAAAACTTCGCAGAAATGAAAGAGTGTGTAGACCCTGAATCAAACAACACATTGGCATAATTTGAAAAAACAAACAGTGTACCTGATACCACTTCATTCGATGGCCCAACATCTACTGAAGTTGTTGCAAAGGATTTCACTACCCCTTTCTGCTTGTAGTCTGGCTGCATTCCCCCAGTTGAGTTCTTCGTTGGACACTCATTTGCATAATGACCCATTTCATTACACTTAAAACATCTTATCGTTGGATTTTCATTGCCTGTTTGATCATCTTCCTTACAGTTACGAGCAATATGACCAGACTTACCACACCGAAAGCACTTACCAGACTTGGATAAACATTCTCCAGGATGCATTTTACCACACTTCTCATAGGATGGATATTTGGTTTTCTTACCTCCTTGCTTCTTTGATGAATTCTTCCCCTTTGCCTGCCAACTAGACCTCTTATTCTGTTGTTTGTCATAGAACACCTGATCATCGGCAAACTCCATTTCCACCATCTCCGCACATCGAACAAGTTTTTAATAACTTTTGAACTCACGAGAAGCTAAAGCCCTTCGATACTTTGGCTTTAACCCTGAGTAAAAACAGTTTATTTTTCTATCAAGATCTCGTATGAAGTTTGGAGCATACCTTGCCAATCGAGTGAACTTTGCTTCATAAGCAGCTACTGAATCATCCTCCTGCCTCAATTCTAGGAACTGTTTTCCATCCTAAGATGAACCACCTTAGGAAAATATTTCTCAAGAAACATACCTTTGAATTCTTCCTAGTGAAGATCCTCAATCTCATCACTATCCCTGATATTCTTCACCATTGACCACCACTGATCAGCTTCACCTTAAAAACAGTAAACAGCAAGACTAACCTTTTGATGTTCTGAACACCCAATGACATCAAAAATCTTCTCCAGTGCTTTAATCCACCCTTCAGCTTGCACAGGTTCAAATGATCCTCTGAATGATGGGGGATGTTGCCTCATGAAGTGTTCCACCACTGACATGTTCCTCTGTGGTTGATCTGGCTGATCTCGTGCATGGATACCACCACCATTTATAGCCTGAGTCAACTGTGCCATCACTGCAACAAACTGTTCAGTTCCGATTCCGACCGTCTCAGGTTGCTGATTAGGAAGGTTGTCTTCCTCCTGATGTCGTCCCAACATAGCTGCTGTTTCCTTTGCGGAAAACCATTCTGAACACAGAAATATCTTAGGCGAAGCAACATGGTAATCTGTAAATGCTATATCATTTCAATCATATCATAAATTAACTTATAATTTAACAATTTTCTAACTCCTAAAGTATTCTAAACCGACCTTTGATACCAACTGTAATGCCCCAGCCTTAAACCTTACTTAATATTGAATTAAATGAATAATTCACGTTGAGGATCTTTTCAGGTTTAGAGTTTTAGAGAATTAGAACATAACTATTACATCTCAAAAGATTACAAAGTAGTCACTTCTACTAATTTTCCATAATAAAAAAAACTCTTAAAAGAAACATGTCTAGTTCAATGTTTTATATAGCATGACATTCCCTTGATCCCATCCTTGACCTTATTCCACATTAAGTCCTGTGAAAAACATTTCAAAAAAACTTGGGGTGAACATAAAAAGCTCAGTAAGGGATACACAAAGAATGAAAACTGTTAGTTTTTCAAACATAAAGTAAACCATGTATACTCTATCAAAGTAATACCTTCACCTTCATGAAGTAGTAAAAACTCTTCACTGAATAAAGTATCATTACTTACCTTTTTGTAACCAAAGGATTACCATAAAACCCATACAAAGAACACATAACATATATAAAGGTAACTTGGGACATAAACATGCTTAAGTGGAATAACCATACGGTTGACTTCCACGCATATCACTTAAATGGAATAGCCATACGACCAATTTCCATACATACATAATGGAATAGCCATACGGCCGACTTCCATACCCAATGCATTAGAGGTTATAACGTAACCATCCGTCCTGGTATTCACGGCACCACCCGTCATATGGTTTATCACGTAACCACCCGTCAAATGTCCAAGTACCAATATAAAATCATAAAACATAAAACCAATATAAAGGAATGATAACGTTTCCACATTTCAATCACAATATATCATAATAGAATCCTTTATCAAAACCATTTTCAATACCAAAATACATAAAAGAGTATATGGTATTTATTTCATTTTAAAAACATAACGGCTTATTGAGGAAGCCAAAGACCAAATAATACTCGCGGCAGCGGAAAAAGGTCGTTGTCACCGCGTACGTTAAAAAAACATTCCTTTTTGTCGTTTAGTAAAACGCTTGGTAGAAAAATATTCCTTTTGTATAACAGTAAAAGTCAAAGGGGTTTATACACCATATAAAATAAAGTTGTGTATAAAACAAAATATGCCTCAATGAAAGGAGATTAAGACGAAGTCCCTTACCTCGGGTCCGACTTGACTCGATCGTTCTTTAACGTCCTTTAAAAGTGTAACTCCTTTTGATTTGAGCCTAAAGGCTTCCTTTGAAAGGATTCTGCCCAAAGGGAATCCTCTAGGATGAGGAGAGGGATGTGGAGAGAGTAAATGGGCAGGGGTTGGCCGAGCCAAAGGCTTGAGGAGTGTGTGAAATGAGGTAGAGGTGGGGGCCTTTTTATAAGAGGAGAGGAGGGGCACTTTTGGAAATCATGAAACTATTATTTTATTTTCAAAAGTGTTTCGAATTTCTAAGGTCCCACATTGATATATTTCTAAGATAAGATGATAAGGCTTCTAAATATTCCCATCCAATAGGTTTTGGACATGTGTAGGTTTTAGATATTACATTATCTTTCCATTTTATTTAAATCGTTAAATAATGAGGTCATTGCTGCATCATCATGATGTCATAAATAATTTAATTTATATAATGTCTAAAAATTATAAAAAAAATACTATGATGTAGGAGATATTTTTATCTTTCCAATTACTATTTATAATAAAAAATCTTACTTGTATAACCCCATTAAAAAATTGTTTTAGTAAAACATATCATGTTTGTGCCATTTTTTTACATTAACATTAAATAAAAGGTATTTGTGTCATTTTCCAACCAAAGTGGCTCCATGGGGTCCCCAAGTTGACCCATGGATTGTCTTGGTTGGCCATGACACATCCAATGAGGGTAGGACATGTGTCTTGGTCATATTATATTATTAAAACATTATTTTTACCTTAAACTACACTAATTACCACTAATCGCGATTAAAAACTTAATAAGTTACTATTCACCAAAAAATTATTTTAATCTCATTGAACCACATTTTACTTCTTAGTGACAACCATGTATGTCGGATTTTTGAAATTCAATACACAAAGGTGTCAAAATTTCATTTAAATGGAAAATCAGTTTTTATAAGTACCACTTAGTGATTTCACTATTCATCAAAAATGGAAGTTTTTCAAAAAAATTCCAAAAATTCACCCTAAGCTATATTTGATATTCCGAATTCAAAAATGAAGTCCATTTTAAAAAATTCAAAACATATAATTCAAATTAAATAATTTAATAATTAATTCCCGATGTCATGACAAATAGCGTGTTTTTGTGAAACAATAAGTATCAAAAGATTGACACTAGTTTAAGTCCGATTTCAAAGTGAAATTAATTCCAACGACCACTATTGGATTTAGTGTTAAAAATATTTTCTAATTTCACATTAAAACCAATTCAAATAATAATATAATCATATAAATAAATTAGATCAAAATGAGGTTTTGAATTAAAATACAACATTTACAATATTCATTAAAAAAATGAACTTTATCGGAAAGATACCGAAAATTTACACAAAGTAAATTTTGATCTCTCGATTATAAAGAAGAGTTATATTTGGTCCAATAGAATTTAGAAGATTGATCAAAACTATATTTAATGAAGGTTCGCCGTCAAAAGGTGATAAGTGAACCCTTAGTGAAAATTAGGGTATAAATGCCTAAAATTGAATTCTTTCCGTATTTTAAGCCTTTATCTTTTATTGGGTAAATATAAAAACATTTAAAAACATATATAATCATATTTTAGTTATTTCTATCCATTCTCGCCAGTACAACGGCTACTTGATAACTAACATTTAAAATAATATTATTTTATTACTTGTGTGCAATGTAAGTTTTCAAAGAAACTCATCGTTGCGTATCGAGTACGCTATCGAACGTAGAAACCCCTTTTAATTAAAATTAATATTTAATTCATAAATATTAATAAATAGGAAAATTCTTTATTCTTTAATAACCTGGGATGTTACAAATAATTATGTTTTTCATTATGTTATGGGTGGATAAAAAAGTATATATCCTTCTAATTTAGTGTGTAATGTATTATATATCAAGCGATATTTATAGAAAATAAGTTGATGTGTTTGATCTACAATGGGAAACAAGTGAATGTGCTTAATATACTATGGGAAACAAGTCTATGTACTTGATTCACTATGGAAAACATGTGTTGATACCCGATACTTTATAATTTTATGTTATTGGTAGTTAACCGTGTCATATGAAATGTTTTTTTACATACTATGTTTTCACACTTTTATGACATGGAGTTATGGTTCATGATGGATTTATAGTGATTTTTCACTCTTATTATTCATGAATTTTGAAATTATAAAGTGTATATCATCAATCGTATTTATGATCCAAGATACATTGGGTATGAAATTTTTGTCTTATGATCATGATATTATAACTTTGTACTTATCTTATTCTTTCATATGATTATTTATTAATATATCTCTTATTTACCATTAGTGATCATTTAAGCTAACCCTTTCATATGTTTCCATTCCACATTTTATAAAGAACAGTTTTAAGTAAGGTATGTCTATGAAGAGTACTAAATAGAGAGATATTTTTGAAATATGTTAAATGATATTTCATAGAATTATAATATTGTGTATCTAGTCTCCAAAAAAACTAAATCTATTTTCTCCCTGGGAATATATTTTATATATATATTGAATATTCATCTTAAAAGATGTAATATTTATGTATGAAAATCCTAGGTTTCAATAGAGGAATTATATTTATATAAAATAGTGTAATATATATATATATATAATAAGTGGTTAAATAATATATTCACCATTATAAATATGACCATGTGCTAAATATATGGTCAGATTTTATCATGGACCATGAATTCTTAATACCTTACCACCCTATGAAAGAAAATAAGGTAGTTGATTATATAGGTTATATTGATCATGATATCTTATCCATGATGTGGATTTAAATAGGCATAATACATAAGGGTTTTAAAAGTATTTTTATATAAATCTCTAGGTAATTAGAAAAGTCATGTATTTACCAAGTGAATACTTAACCATCCACCCATGTGAACATCAAGGTGGTATATAAGGGGGATATATAGCGATAAAAGATTTTTTGAAAAATTCTAGACTCTAACCATGACTCTGGTGGAATTATAAGGTTTTCCAAATGAATATATGTCCCTTCAAAACCAAAATTGAAGAAAGAGATTTCAGATGATGTACAAAAAACATCATTCTATATCCATACTATATGTACAATGATATATATTGATATTAAGGAGTATATATGGTGGGAGATATGATAATAAAATTGAAGAGTATATATATGAATGATTTTTTATATCTCTTTGAGGCTGAATAATATAAATCTAAATAGGTGATGTAAACATTACCTATACCTATAGAGAAATGAAAGATAATCACTATGGATTTCATCATAGGACTTCCCAAGAATTCAAATGGCTATAATTTCTATTGGATTGTGGATGATCAACTTAAAATTTCAACACATTTCATTGTTATCTAAGGATATTTCTTCCTTAAAAAACATTCCAAGACATAATAGTAGAATTTTTAAATATTCATATAATACCACACCCAATTTTATATGATCAATATTTTTAGTTTACCTAAAAAATTTTTATAAGTGGTTTACAAGAGTTGAATACAAATCTATAATATAAAACTATATATCATCCTCAAAAAGATAGTCATTATGATGATACCATTCAAAATATTGATGATATATTGATATCCTATTCAATTGATTTTTAATGGAGGTTAGGATAAATATATTACATGGGTATATTTCTCAAATAATAAAATATTCCATTATCATATTCAAATGGAACCATATCAGCCATTGAATGGGAAAACGTGTAAAACACAATCATATTGTAATGATTTTTAAAAGTGGAAGCTACAAAAACTTTATATTTTCCAATGTATATTGTAGATGATTCAAACTATTCGACTACATATCAATGTATCTCTAAGTATATAAAATAACTATATTTTAATAATTAGTCAGATTCAGAGTTTGAAATTAGAGATAATGTATTCCTTCAAACATCATTGAGGAATAGGTTTATGCAATTCATGAAAAAGTGAAAGTGAATCCCTAAAAACATCAACCCCTTTAATATCCATGATAATGTGGGAATAATAACATATCTCCTTGATATTCCACTCAATCTCTCACCAGTGAATGATGTGTTCCAATATCACTTTTAATGAAGTATATACCTGGTTCATCAAATATACTTAACTCAAAGTTCATAATATTATAACATGATCTCCCTTATGGGGAATAATTGATTGAAATATTAGATCATAGAGATAATGTAATATTAAATAGGACCACAAACCTTATTAAAGTTCTCTTGAGGATCCACATGTCTAAGAATGGAATTTCGTAGCTAGATGATTTATTGAGACAAAATTACCATTTTTATTTTCATTAGAGTAATTAAATATTGTGGGAGAAGTTCTTTTGTGGGAATTGAATATAACATAAAATAAAACAACATTAAAAATTATATAATCTTGAGTTTTATGTCATGAAATAATTCTATTACATTTATAGGATCTTTATGGTGTAGAGTATCATATAATTATCATATCACCCTTACATAAAATAAATATTACATTACAATTTTGAAACATTAAATTAATATCCATTTTCTCCACAACACAAAATATCTAAGATATAACAAGTTTTATTTTCGTGTAATATCTTAACAATTTTCATCTTAAGCTTATCCTTTCCCATAATCATCATTAAAGCCCTATGAAAAACGTTTTAAAATGTAATATGGGTATAAAAAATCAATAAAAGACGTATAAAAAGGAATAAAGAAACTCGTTAGGATGTAAATACTTATAAAAATTTTATTTTAAAAAAAATTAGGATAAATAAAAATTTATACCTATGAAATCAACTTCTCTATCTAAATATTTCCATAAATAATTTAATAAAAAATCTTAATATAGAAATAAAACACAAAATCTCTTCATTTCAATCATGAAAAACTCATAAAAAACTTTTCATAATGTAATACAGTTTACCCTTATATAGTATAATATATTTTCCATTAAACATAAACTCATTATCTTACCTTTTTAAATCATAATATTTCCATTAAACCAATATAAAGTTTAAATAAATAACGTGGGGGACATGAGACATAATTTTCAAATCACTCATACAAATAGATAATTAATTAGAGAGCTATATCAAGCTCACCAATTCTTGGTTTATTATAGAACCCACAATAAGTGGTTTATTTAAGAAACACTCATAATAATAGAACAATTTCCAAGAACCATAACACAATCATAAACCTTAAATATTTCACTATTCATCATAAAACTCATAAAAATATTCGTTTCACCCATAATAAAATGTTTTCTCCTATTAAAATATGCATTCAATTTTTAACCCTATTTGAAAATACCTTGAACATTGGTATAGATGGTTTTTCATTAAAGAAAACATGAATTATTGTAAATTAATATCAACATCAAATAATTTATATGGTTGAGGAAATAACCATTGATATGGTATACGTTAAAATATAACATTCATTTTTAATTTTTGACAGAACATTCTATATAAAAAAAATAAAAAGATTAATTTTTAAAAACTTTAGAAAAATTAAAATAGTGACATAAAATATCCGTTATAATTCATTTTTTTCTATATAAATATATCAATAAAATAATTTTATGAAAACATAAAAGTAAATTATTTATAAAATAAATCTTTAAAATATTTACGATGAGATTTTTAAAGTAAATTATCTATTACCTCAGGTATGTCTTGTCATGTGTGTTCCTTATATTTCTAAATAACAAATATACATTAATTATTTAAATTATAAATAAAATTTTTAAAATTTATTATTCCTTTTATTTAAAATATTACAATTACTTAATCAATTAAATTCACATTAATGGTTTTGATGATTTTCCACTCATAAGTCCAAAATGAATCCAGTTGATTGAAAATGGTCAAAATGTCATTATTAAATAATCTAGAGAATAATTATCATGAAATAATTATAATTTTTATATTCCAATTCTAATTATAAAACCAACCATGAAATATGGTTATGAGAAATGAATTATTATACAATCATGGAGATGGTTGGTCGTACGTATACATGAGTAATGTTTACATTTTTCAGTGAACATAATATAAAGAAGGTAAATATTATTTTATATTCATATAATTATTATTTTATCATTAATATTATATTATTTATTTAAATACTCTTATACAAAGAATCCGCATGATGTGTCCATGAAAAACGAATTATATCACTTCATGGAGGTGGTTGTCCACGCGTATGCACGAATGACATTACTATTATTCAATGGATGGAAAGATATGAAAATAGATGTTATATTATATATAAAGAAATTAATTATATCATTAATATTATATATATATATATACTTTAAATCCATCACTATAGCCATCCTTGAGATGTAGGATAGAAACAAATTACATCGGTTCATGAAAATATAGTCCACTGTACACACGAATGATGGTCTCATTTCCAATTTGATTGAAGAAGGATATGGACATAGGTTATTCCATTAACATAATAATATATTTGTATATTTAATACATCTGTGTTAATATTTTAACATTTTTCAAAAATAATTTAAGGAGGTATAAGAATAAATAAATAAAATCCTTGGTTAAGAACGATACCACTTCTTCGGACAACCTCTTTAGGATTACACATAAATCCATACTAGGGTAGTTTTCAAATAAACGCAGGGAATCTAGGACATTGGGAGGTATGTAAGAAATTTATTTTTGTAGTTTTTTTAAAATAAATATTTCTCAAAGTTAGTGATGAAGAGGGAATAGGATGTTCCCTTTTTAAGACATGGTAGGTCCACTATTGAAATTTCATAATGTATTAAATTAATATAAATTAATATTCATGGTAAAGTGGATACAATAAAATTTAATTAAAAAATAAGTTGTAATGGGGTTGAGATAAAATCTAAAAATCACATTTACATAAGTTTTTATATATTTTCATCCATATATCTATGTTAAACCGCATAAAATCATTTTAACTTTAACTGGGATAGCTCAACTTTTTACCATGTTAACATAATTATATGACAAAAACATAAAGAGGAATTCAAAAAATAATTAATCATGGTGATTCCAAATTTTTAATACATTTTATCATGTTAAATTATATAGGTATAATAAATTAATTTTTGTATAATAACACAAAAAGCAAGGAAAACATTTTTTTAGAAAATACCCAATTTATGTGTACAAATCATTTGACCTTGAAATCAACTATTAAATTGTATTCCAAGATTTTTTGGGGTAAAATAATAAACTAAATAATGTTTTTATACATTTTTAGTAGTCCAAAACTAAATGGAATCTTCCAACCATTCCCCTAAACTAAATGAACCAAAAATAGTTTTAAATTTGTAGAAAATATAACCCCTCTGACCAAAAGTCATGTTTCAATTAAAAAACAAATTTAATGTTAAAAGGAATTTAATTAAATAATAAAATATATTCTTAGTTAAAAAAATCATCCAATCATATAAATACAAGTGATTAGGTAATTTTATCCCTTATCTCTTTAGTTTAACCCTATGATGAACCTATTTAAACCTTAACTATTGTATAAGATTATTACTCCTTTTACTATTCATTATGACAAAAGATAAATTTAAATTATTAATTTATATTAATGTTTCTAATTAAAACTATGTAATATATTTTATCAAATTTAGTTTACAAAATTAGAATAATTTTATTTAAAAATAAACTCGTAAAACACGATGAAAATTGGTTTTCCATAAAAACACATTTTTATGTTTAAAAATGTTTTTATAACAAATTAAAGTATAATATTTATTCCAATATCAATTATTACACTATTTCTAATAAAAAGGAACAAATTATATTTTTTAACTAACCTAAAAAATAATGTGACCAGGTAAATACTTGAAAATAAAAGAGGATATTCAATAAATATTAGTATTTTTCACTATTCATTAAAAAATAAAACTTCTCAAAAAATTATCAAGAATTATCCCTATGAAATTTTAGACATAATGAATTAATAAAAATAGAGTTATTTTCAAAGTCAAATTCTATACTTTTTAATTAAATGTTTTAAATGAGACCATATAATCCATGAAAACCCAATTTGGTTAAAAATAATGCTTTTTTCTGTTGATTAAAAAATTACGTAATATTCTTAAAATTAATATAAATCTATAAAATATAATTAATTAATCATAATAATATTTTAAATTAATTTATTCTAACATTTCCTTGGTTGTTAAATTCTTCCTCCTTTTACAAATTCTACCCACATAATTTTATTACTTACTTAAACAATTGGGGATATTTTTTCTTCATAACATTTTTATTTTTACATGTTTATTATTCAATAATAAGGTTTTTTTAAAAAAATATTAACCTAGTGAATTACATTATTCCAAAACATATTCTACCTATGATTAATAATATGAATAAACAAATTACTTATATGAATGGTTTTCTTCTAATTGAAATACTTCATGGCTCAAAACAAGGCATATATCCAGCATATATTTTCTTAATAATGAAACATGAAATATTTCATTTATCTAGGATAAAATCTAATATTAAATAACTTAGTAATAAAATGATCCAAAATTATCTCTGATTACATGGGTTCCAATGAACCTCATACTTAACTTTCCCATTTTCCAAAACACATAACACTTTCCAATTAAGGAACATCAAAAAAACAAGATCACCAACCTAAAAAGAACGATCTTTATTCTAGTTATCTTCATAAAAAATATCCTAAAGGCACCATTTATATAATTAAATTAAAACTATTATTATAATAATATTTAATTAATGGAATATACTGATCATATATTCCTTGGTAATCTATTGAACAAAATTGAAGTGTATCCTCTGAAGTATGAATTTTTCTCTTTGGTTATCGATCAGATTGAGGATGAAAGGTTGTACTGAAATTTAATTCAATACCCAAACACTTTGGATTCCCTATAAAAAATAAGAGTCGAATTTGGGTTCATAATTAAATAAAATTGGAATTGGGATTTCATGTAATCTAATTATCTATTTAACATAAATTTCAGAAATTTGATCCAATGAATATTATCTTGAATGGGAAGAAAATGCGTAGATTTACTAATCGATTAATAATTACTCAAATCGCATTATTACCTCGAGAATAATTTTGTAATCAAACTAAAAATACATGGATATATTTCCCATTTCCATTGTGGCACTGGAAAATCTTTAATTATCACCTTTAGAAATTTTCATTCTAATTTAAACTATAAATAATTAAAACATTTCATAGTAAAATTAGAAATATTATTCTTCATTACTTCACTCTAGAACTTTTCCTGAACGTATTTATAAATTTTTTTACTACAAGGATGAAAAAAATGGAAAAATATAAGCCTCACTCAAAAATTATTTATTTAAATGAGGATTACATAAAACTGATATCCATTTTATGAATCTAAAAACATCTTTTTCAATATTAAATTCAGAAAACATACCATTTAAACAAATTATACCTTTTCATATATCTCATTATTTTCCTTCTGATCTTTATTAATTCTGTCTAACATGGATTATTTTATCAACACCTAGAAACAAACTGAGGTAGTTTTTGTATGCTTAATTTCTAATCCAACACTCAGCAAATCTTTAACTAAAGGATCATGTTCCAGATGTAAAATAGTTAATGTATCATTATCTTTGCAACTCAAATCATCTACTATTTTATTCGATTTACCTATATGATAATGAATTGTGTAGTTATAATCCTTAAACAATTTCAATCATCTCTTTTATCTCATGTTCAACTCTTTTTGACTGAATATATTATAAAACTTTTAGTTTCATGATATATTTATCACTTTTATCAATATTAATGGTTCCCAAGGGGTGTTAGTCGAGTCCTACCTACAATTTATACAATTTTCTCTTCGTCAAAATAGGATCAGGCTTGAGTCCCCCTAGATTTGGACATTGTGTGTATTAGATATGTGGTGATTAAAGTCCAATTCCTAGATAGGGAATGTGTGGTGTACTCTAATCTTGGTCGAGGTCCCATGATGGTAATTGAGTGAAACCTATACACATGTTTCTATAGTTAGGTTGGATACTTAATGGTAAAATTAGTAATCCTACATCCAAAAGACCGGTTCTTGAATCATAGAAATCCCTTTTGGGGATTTTTGATGCTGATAGTTATGAAAATGGTGATGTAGGCATGAGACGGGCAGGCAGTAATGCAGGAATGACCTAGATCTGGTGACGAAGGAAATATTATGTAGTCATCATGCTTCACTTGAAATTTTGGCCACGTTTAAGGGCCACTTATCCTTGGTAATTTAGGTTATGTAATGAGTCTCCTAGTACCCAGATATAAATAGTTCTTTACCTTCATAATAAAAAGAGGCTTTAGCCCCAAATTTTTAAAAAATGTTACTCTGTATAAATGGTGTCTCCAAATTTTTAATGAAAAATCTATAGATTCTACATAAAAGTCAAAAGTGGGATAAGTTTTCTCATGTGGTTTTAATTGATGTGAATTATAAAAAATTACATGATAATTATGCATTAAAATAAAAACCAGTCACGTCAAAGGTGAATTGTTTTAAAAAATCACCATTTCTAGATGGAAGGGCCAAAACTATAACATTCACAAATATTATTTTCAATTTATAGAAAAATTAATCACATTCCTTTATACAGATGACCATAACTCTTTTATATGTTAACTTTGTCAGTGGGATAGATAACTGTTCAATTTTTTCAATAAACAAACAGTAAAATCCTTTTAATACATGAAAATTATTAATCTCTATAACATTTTTTGGTCTTTGTAATTAATAAACCACTTAATTTTTGTAGTATCAATAGTTATGACATATTTATTTATGATATGTCTAAAGAATGAAATCTACTATACCCAAAAATCTCATTTACTAAAATTTCAACATAACTAATTTTTTTCAAGCTTTTCATAACAATCCTTTAATGTTTTTAATTATCCTCATAACTTTTGTAATAAAATAAATATAATTAATAAACATAACCTCAAATGTATCCAATTATTCTTGGAAATATCTATTAATAATAACTATAAATATATATGTATTATCTTTTAACCTAAAGGTAATATCCACAAACTCATAATTCCCATACCAAGTATGGAACACTATTTTGGGAATTTCAACTCCTTTACCTTCAGATGATGGTACCCAGACCATAGATCAACCTTTGAAAAATAGTGATCTCTCTAGATCTAATCAAACTAGTCATTGATATTTGTAATTGGATACTTATTTTTAACTGTAATGTTAATAAAATATCTATTATCAATACAAAGCCTTAAGGATTCATCATTAACTTTAACAAACAAAATATCATCACCTGATGATGAAGTTCTATGATGAATGAAACCTTTATCAAGAAAATTCAACAACTTATATTTTATTTATAAAAATTATACTTAATATTTTTCATAAGGATGTTTTGAAATTGTATTATAATAGGGTATCAAGTCAATTGTTAACTCAATTTCCCAACCAGGTACCAAGAAACTCATCAGTAAAAACATCCAAATATTTTTTTATTATTAACACATAATAAATCTAAATAGTTCAATTATTTTCAATTATATGATCAAGATAAAATTAATTATAATATCTTAATAGTTTCTTATCTTCTTGATATATTAATAAAGGTATGAGTTCATTCTTAAGAAAATATGAAGAATAATTTTGAAAACTTACTTCGTTGGATCTATAATCTATTTTAGCATGATAAACTAAAAGGAAAACTATACAAAAAATAAGAAAAATATACAATGGGTAATAGAAATATAATTTTTGGGAAAAACATATACAAATAATCAAGGGAAGGTATTTTAAAATTATTATTTCTTTAATACCCTATGAGTTTTAACCAAAATTTCTAACATCAATTCTTGAGGTTAAAATTATATATTACAAGAAATTTTATAGAAATGAAAGAATTTATAGTCTCTAAATTAAAAAAATAAAATATCATAATATGAATAAACAATAAATGTACATGTTACCATTAGATGGGCCAAAATCTTCTACAATAGTTATAAAGTATTTCACCACACCCTTCTTAAATTTTTGTTGCTTCCCATTATTTGTGCACTTTGTTGGGAGCACATAAATATAATGAATGGTCTCATTGTATATAAAACACTTTACTTATTGTTTATTAAAATTATTATTATAACAACCATGATTATTTTACTTACAATAATGAGCCAAATTCTCAAACTTATCACCTATTAAACACTTACTAGATTTCTTAATACATTCCCCAACATTATTTTTACAACACATATCACAAACAAGAAACTTGATTTTCTTACCTTTATATATCTTTGATGGATTATTTCTTATTTCCTACCAACTAGACCCCTTTTTATATTTATTCTAATAGGAAACGTTCTCATTGAAAACTCTATTTACATATTCTTAGCATAGTGAAAAACATTTTCATAACATTTATATTCATGAGGGGAAAATTCCCTTTTGTATCATTGCTTCAATCCAAAGTAAAAAATGATTAATTTTACAATAAATAACCCCTATAAAATTTTTTGTGAACCTTTCTAATCGAGTGAACTTTTCATCATATGTAGCCACTAAATCTTCCTCCATTTTCCTCAATTAAAAACAATTTCTTTTATATCCTAATTAGAATAGCGTCTGTAAAATATTTATCAAGGAAAATATTCTTAAATGTATCCCATTCCATGATGTCAATCTCTTATCTCTATAGTATTCTTAACCATTTACCACCATTGATCGACTTCACCTTCAAAATAGTAAATATAAATAGTTATAATTTATTTATTTGAATAAAACATGACTAATAATATAATTTATAGTGCTTTAATCCATCCCTTAGCTACCACTGAGTCATAAGTTCAACTGAATTCTGGAGGGTGTTGTCTCAAAAAATATAATCCACCATCGATATGTTCTTCTATAGTAAAATTGAATATTCTATAACATGGATACCACCACCATTTTTTCCCTACATCAAGTGATCCATTATAGTAACATACTACTCATTTCCAATTCTAACCATTCAAGGTTGTTAATTTTGAATAATATTTTCTTCCTGGTTCCTTCCTACTTTAGTTTCCCTTTGTCCACTATGAAAATACATTACAAATATTTATAGTTTATATAAATGAACATGGTAACCTTTAAATTATATATCATGAAAAACATAAATTATAATCTCATAAGGGTAATTATTTTCATCATCCTAAACTAAAAAATTATCTAAAAATTTCCTTTGATTCAATCTATAATGAATCGATCTTAAAAAATACAAAATATTTTGGTTTATATCAATAAATCATTCTCTTAAATTTTTATAATATTTATAGTTTATTATTTTAGATAATTAGGATTTCACCCTTACATAAATAAATATTACATCACTAGTTGGAAAATTCCACTTAGTATATATTTTTCATTGAACAGAAAAATTTTAAGATATAACATGATTTATTTTCATGGAATATCTTCACACTTTTTATATTGACCTCATCATTATCACTAATCATCCTTAAAACTATATGAAAAAATTTTAAAACATGGTATGAGCACAAAAATTTCATTAAGTTATATATAAAAATAAAGAAATAAACTTGTTGGTTTGTGAATTATTATAAAAAATTTACTTTTTAAAAATAAACACTAGACACAAAATAAACATTTTATTACTCAAGAAATAAAATTATCTGCCCAAAAAAATTATTCAAACATTTCATAATAAATCATAAAAGAAAAAATAAAACACATTAAGGTTTCATTTCATTGATGAGAAACTCATAAAATACTTTTTCAAAAAGTAAAAAATTTTATCCTGAAGTAATATTATATACTCCCCATTAAATATAATATCCTTATATTACCTTGTAAAATCATGTGATTACCCAAAAATACCATATAAATTATAGATAAATAATGTAGGTATATTGGGAAATAATTTTCATATCACTCTGACAGTCACTCTTACAAATATCCAATGCATTATAGAGTTATATCGGTCTCACCCATTCTCGATTTACAACATAATGACCCATCCTTGGATTATAATGGAACTGTACATAATTAGTATATAATGGAACCAACCTTCATCATAATAAAATTTCCAAGAACCATAACGAAATCATAAAAATTAAATAATCAATTTTTCTTCATTACACTCATAAAAATATTCTTTTCATCCATAAGAACACACTTAAAGATATTAAAATATTCATTCCATTTAAAAAACATTATGAAAATACCAAAAAATTATGGAATTAAGGTTTTTTTATTTAATAAGACATTAAATATTTTAAATTAATCCTAACATCAAATAATAGTTATAAATGTGGGAAAAATGGTTTCCACTATATACGATCAAATCCAATATTTCTTTTTTACTTTTTTTTCAAAACATTATGTATAAAATATATAAAAAGGTTACATTCAAAATAAATTGGAAGAAAGTAAAAAAAGTAAAATAAAATATTTTTTATAATTTTGTTTTCCATTTAAACACATCAATAAAATAATTTTAGGAATACGGAGTTGGAAGAAAAATATTTTAAAAATAAATCTTGAAAACATTTAAAACCTGTTTTTTAAAGTGATGCATCCTTTATGTCGAGTTTGAATCATCATGTGTGTTCCTTATCATCCCAAATAATAAAATAATGTTAATTATTCACATGAATAAGAACCTTTTTCATGTTTATAATTTCTCATATTTTATTTATTATTATTACTTAATAAATAAAGTTTATGTCCATGTTTTGATGATATTTGACTCATAAGTCCAAAATTAATTCAATAGTTTTACTATGGTTAAATAGGTCATCATTCCATCAGATTTAGAATAATAATAGTGAAGTAACTATTATTTTTATATATTAATTATATTTTTCAAACCAACCTTTGAAGATGATTGTGAAAAAGGAATTTTCCCATAATCAGGGAGATGGTAGGTCGTACGTACGAATGACTGACGTTTCCATTTTTCAACAAAAATGATAAAAATATTGTGGGTATTATTTTATCTTCCTAGAATCATTATTATATCAAAAATATCACATTATTTCTTTAAATACAATTATGTATTACATCCAGGTGATGTTTCCACAATAAATGACTCACATCGCTTCATGGAGGTGGTAGTCCACATGTGCTCACGAAGGACATTGTCATTTTTTATTAGATGGAAAGGTAAGAAAATAGATTATTTATTATTTCAGATAATTTTAATTATTTAATTAATGTCATATATATAAATTAAATCCATCATTATCACCATCTATGAGATGTGGTGATGGAAACTTAATTATATTGGTTCGCAAGGCGGTAGTACTCCGTACACATAAAGGATGGGTTAATTTCACATTACATTAAATAATGAGATGAATATTGGATATTAAATTAACATAATAACATTTGAGTATATATTGGATACTTTTTTTATTATTTTAGCTTGTTTGAATAAGATTTGGATGATGTATAAGATAAAATAAAACGAATATTCTTGGTAAATAATTATACATCTTCTTTGGAAAACCACTCTAGGTTTATACATAACGCCTTCCTATGATGGATTTCTGATAAAAAAAATTCTTATGGGATGTTTTTAAAAAGTTAAGGAATGGATTTTGGTATGTCTTGGATAATATTCGATGCTCAAAATGTGTGAGGAAGAGAAGAGAGTAGATGTAATTTTATAAGTGAGGTGAGGGTAATTCTTAGAAATTATCAATTTATTAAATTAATATAAATTAATTTTTAAATAAAATTGGAATCAAGGCACCTAAAATTAAAATATAAGGTTTTATATATTTTTAATTAACTAAAAACTCATATTTAGACAAGTTATTGATACATTTTAATCCGTATCTCCTAGTTAAAGTACTTAAACTCATTTTAACCATAACCATGATAACATAATTTTTAACATGATAACATAATTAAATCAGAAAAAATAAAATAGAAATTATATTAAAAATTAGAATAATTATTAAAAAAAATTTATCCATTTTATTAGTTTCAAATTCTATGGGTATAAGAAATTACTTTAAATATAAGAACACAAAACGCATGAAAACATTTTTAAGGAAAATACCTGATCTATGTGTAAAAAAAATTTACTTTGAAATAAATTAAAAAATTTGTTTAAAAAAATTTCATTAACTATTAAAAAACTAATGTTTCAGGAATTTTTTATTAAGACAATAAATAATTTCATCTTCCAATAATTCCATAAAATTCAATGGCCCAAAAAATGTAATTTTAGTAAAATATAGTTTATCTTCCAAAGTTTAAATATTGTGTAAAAAATTCAAATTAAAGTTTTAAAATACATAATTAAACTCCATAAATTGAAACTTGGTCGAAACAACTCATCCAATAGGATAAAGTAAAGTTTTTATGAAATTATAACATTTATCTCTTTATAATAACCCTCGGATATCCTGTTTTAACCATAGCTGTAGTAATAAATGTTTATTGTTTTTAATATTCATTATGAAAAAACAAGTTAATAAAATTATACTATATTAAATAATATTATTTAAATTAGTTAATATATTTTATCAAATTCAAGTCATATAAGTGAGAGAATTTAATTTAAAATTAAACAAGTGCAACACAATGAAAAGTGGTTTTCTAAAAAAAATTAATTATAAGTACAAAAATGTTTTTATAAAAATTAAAGTAAGATATTAATTAAAATATTATTTATTGTATTATTTTTAATCTTTAGTAACTAATTTAAATTTAAAACTAATCCCAAATAGAATCTAAGATTATAAATACTTGAAAAGAAAAGAGGATTTTCAATAAAAATCATTATTTTTCACTATTAATTGAAAAATAAAATTTCATATGAAATTATAAAAAAACATCTTGGACTGAAAATTACATTATTAATTCAAAAATTCAATTCATTTTTTAAAAATAATAATCTATAATTTATAACTAACAATTTTAAATAAAACCATATAATTCATAAAAACCCTATTTGGTTAAAAGTAATGATTTTTCCTTTTGACTAAAAAATAACTATTATTCTTATGATAATTATAAATCAATAAAATATAGTTAATTAATTTTAATAACACATGATAGTTATTTATTCTAACCTTAAATAGGATATTACAAACACCATAACATTTTAGTTTGTATTTACCTATAAATAAAAAATGTGTATTTAACAGCTTTTAGTATAGGAAACATAAAACTAAAATGAATAATTTCTCATTTAATTATGGTATAAAATTACGATAAAAATGAAATATATTACAAAATATCAAAATAAAACTTAATAAAAAAATTCCTAATGGAATGAAACCACAAACAAATAAATATACCATATGTTTGAAATTATCATCATCGCGATCTTCAGTAAAGATTATGTGGATGATGATATCTATAGAAAGAATAAAATGCATTATAATATTGGGAAATGTTAGAACCCTGATATTATTTTCAAGTATATTTTTCTTTTCTGGTTGTTTTCGAGGAAAAAGATGAGTTTCTAGAAAATTCATGAGTACATGTCGTGTACTTATAAGTACACGACGTGTACTCGGTTGCTGCAAGTGACTATGTACTGGTCGGGTAACGTTTGAGTACATGGTCGTGTGTGGTAACACGGAGACCGTCTAAAGTAGAGGCTGGAAAATGAAAGTACATGTCGTGTACTTTTAAAGAACATGTCGTGAACTTTCTTTCTTTATTAAATGAACCGGGGTCACGTTTCATGAACATAACCATATTTTTCTTTTCCTATCTCATCCAAGAGCATCTGTATGGCCATGGATCTTCTCTAAGCCCCCGACTCGCTATCTGTTCTCTGAATCGACTATCATTGATTATGTTGTATTGACATCGGTGAGTTCTTCATTCTTCTAGAACTTCATTTCCTGATTTATCTTCTCTCAAGAGTTATCCTCGGTTGAACGTTTTTATCATTTTTGTAGATCTATAGAATTCTAGGGAGATTCAAGTTCTGAGGTTCATGTATATTGATCTCACAATGTTGAGGTACTTATTTTGTGCCTTTTTGTAGTTAGTCTAGGAAGTTATAAGTTCAAAAGATCCAAATACCCTTGTTTAGGGTATTGTGTGTTTAGGGTTTTAGCTCTTTTATTTGCATGTTATGCCTAGTTTGATTGTATAGAGGTTAATTGTTAATAATAGGGTTATCTTTGTAAAACTATGGATGTTTTTCCCATGTTTTCTCGTTTTGACCATTTGGTCTAGCCTTGCATGTTAGGCTTCTACCTTTCTTTCCATGCCTAGTATTGTTAGGGTGGAGTGATTATTAACTGACATGCTATTATATGATATAGTTTGTTTATCCAAGTAGTTCATGAGGTTTAATTTGGCTGCTGATTATCATTGGGAACGTTTTCTTTACACGGGGCTGTGAGAACCATGTGTAGTGAGACCATAGGAGAAATTAACATTGAGGGCTTTCCCAGAGTGTGTTATAATTATCACGTTGCGATACCATAGGGCAGATTGACATTGAGTGATCCCTTAGAGGGATTATAGTAATGTTATGAAGCCATAGGAGGAATTGACATTGAGTGCTTCCTTAGAGTGTCTGTAGTTTACCATTAAAAGACTATAGGGGGAATTGATGATGAATGCTTCCTGAGACCATCTTCGTCCACACATGACTATTAGGGGAATTGACAATGAGTGCTTCCTTAGAGAGTCTTGGTTATATCTTCTATTTTATTGTGAACCAGAGGGTTTAGGCTGTGAGAACAACCCATAGGTTTTCTTGTATTTTTGTTTGGTTGATTAAAATACTTAAAAGAAAATATTTTTAAATGAAATTATAGGATTGTTTACTATTAAGTACTTACTTTTTACTTCTTCTTTTGCTTATTGCCTACCATATATATTCATTGATTGTTAGGCATAAATCTCTATGGGGTTTCCTACTGGGATTAGTCTCACACCCTATTTCGGTCATGCTTTTGGGCACAAAAATATTATATTGTTGCAGGTCCATATAAGGGAAAGAACCCTTATACCTCAGGTACTTGATTTCCGTGGAGCTGGAGAGCATGGGACCATGCTGAGTCTTGCGATGCTAAAGAGTTTTTTACTTGATTTTCTTTTTTACTTTGGTTTAGAACTATATTCCAGCATTTTGATTTGTTTGGATAATTTCCTAGACATATGTATCATGAATCATTTGTATATGTACGTCAGTTTATTTCTTCGAGTCACCTTCTATTTACTTTTTTATGGTATTATTACTACTTTTGCTATTTTTATCGGTTTTACTTCCGTTGTGTTACTCTGCCAATGAGGAAACAGTTTCCCCACTATCACACCCAAGGCCCTCACTACTAGTAGGCAGCCTCTGGTGTTCAGGGAAATACTCTTGAGGCCATGTGACCAACCGAGTACGGGGAACCTCTGGGTGGCACTGGTAACTAGGATGATACGAAGTGGTATCATATGAATTATTTTCTTCTTGACTTACTGTTTAGAGCCTATATCCAGGGATAAGAAGGAATAGGTACTTGGTAATAAGCTATGCCTGGGAGTAGCTAACTCGTGTATAGGGAAAATCCAATTTACCTCATATATTGCAATTTTTCTGGTTTTTCAATTATTAAAGTTGATTTGATTTCGCCATTGGATGATTCACATGTATTGTGTTGTTATCGTTGATGTTATTTAGGTTCTATTTTTGTTGAAACCAGATGAGATGAGGGTATGACATCTCATGCATCATATAGGCACTGAT
Organism: Viscum album; assembly: GCA_963277665.1. NCBI lineage: Eukaryota > Viridiplantae > Streptophyta > Magnoliopsida > Santalales > Viscaceae > Viscum > Viscum album. The sequence continues at coordinate 340,804,008 of OY728131.1, forward strand.
AGAAATCACATGTTATGCATTCTTGCCATGCCATTTAGGGTGAATTAGTGATTTCATGTTGTTGTGATAGGTGTTATTCTAGATAGGTATGCTTTTGTGATAGATGGCTTGATAGAATATCTGCTATTCGATAGGGTATTTTATTACGAAATGTTTTGTTCAATGAACACCAAACTTTGTTTCTTGAGGTGTTATGGGCCCTCATGGATCCTAATTGGGTGGATCATTACATGGTTATCCTTGTATATGAAATTTTTAAGATTCCATGATTTGATTTGTGGGGATTATAGGCGCTCCCGGATCAGTATTTGGCACTTTAATGTTTGTTTCAGTGTTTTTTGTGCTTCCAGAGTAGTTTCTGAGGCTTACTGTCCGAAAAAAACCCATAATACACGGCGTGTAGTGATTGATACACACCATGTGTTCTTCTGTTCAGTGAGAAAAGGTTTTCTTAAGTACACGCTGTGTAATTTAGGTAAACGTCGTGTAGTCTATAACAGTGTTACTGCCTATGTGGGATGAGACACAGGGTTGGAAAATCGTGGTGGGACACGCCATGTACCAGACGTACATGTCGTGTGTATCGACCATGTGTCCACCCGTGTGACTAACAACATGGATGGATAAAACTTAAGTTATACATGTCATGTCATTATTTAACATGGTATGTAGTGTAACCCATGTATCTGGCCATGTAATGAACAACACGGGACAGTTGAATCCTTCTAGTGCACACCATTTCTTCCATAAACACTCTGTGTAAAGTGGGCCATGTAACTGTCCATGTGACTAACAACACAAGTCGGTGAATTTTTTCTAGTACATTCCTTGTATGGAACAAACACATCGTGTAGTCTTGTTCTAGGAAACACTATGTGGCTTAGTCGTATAGCAGAACTTGGGAAGGGGAAGAGGATTCAAGTACATGTCATGTGTTAGGACAACACATCGTGTGTATGGGGTGTTACATGACCAATTTTGGAATAGGTACATGCCCATGTGAAGGATTAAGGGAACACGTCGTGTAGGCATTATACACACTGTGAATCCATTTATTGAAAAACTTGAATTCTTTATTTCTCTCGTTACCTTCTTACACTTCTATGTTTCAGACCTTGATAATTCTGATCTAATGGGTGTGATTGACCTTGAAGATTCATTCCACCGATACATCCTTTGGTTGTCTGTTAGTTGCAGGGTAGTGATCAGACACCAGAAATAGCTGATCGGGGATCACCAGCAGATCCTCCAGTCATGCCCATCCTAGCACCAGCCATAATACCTGATACTGGTGTCGATGCACAGTTTAGAGAGGGATTTATGAGGATGATTTAGACCTTTTAGGAAGCACTGCCTCCTGCCCCATCAATGGAAGAATTGATTCGGGTCTTTCTACAGCAGCATCCTCCCACTTTCTCAAGAGATGGAGGACCCTAGGATACAAATTCATGGCTAGAATCCATGCTGACGATCTTCAAGCATCTAGAGACAGCTCCAGAGGGGAGGGTCAAGCTCACTACGTATATGCTTCGGGATTACTCCAAACGATGGTGGGATGTGATCTCACAGGCGGGATTCTAGAAGGATATGGCTTCAAAGAAGTTTCAATGTACCTTATATGATTACTTTTATCCGGAGACCTTTAGGTCCGATCGAGCCTGAGTGTTCATGAGTTTGAAGTAGGGTACTCTGTTAGTTATGTATTATTCTTCTCAATTCACAGAGCTATTGCACGTCACACCATTTTTAGTGGGAGATGAGTTATTCTTAGCAAGGAATTTTGAGAATGGTCTCGAACAAGACATTCGAGCTTAGTTGAACATCTTCATATTAACTTCCATCACTTCTATTGTCAACCAGACACTGATCACAGAGCGTAACCTGAGGGATTCTGGAGCTGTGGTCCAGGGCGGTTCAGTATCCAGAGTTGGTATTTCTCTGGCTTATAGTAGGAAGTGTCGTTGGGGGTCTACACATGGAGATCTGACTAGGCAGGATGTACCATCAGGGATCCAGGTGGTAAGCTACCAGTGCGGGATGGTCGGGAATATGAGGCTACATTGCCTGAGAGACCCAGTGGAGTGCCGATATTGTGGCAAGATGGGGCACCTTCAACATTTCTATTAATTCATCTCACTAACAACTAGTGACAGGGGTTCTTCTATGACTCTGTGTTTATGAGAAGCACCACCAGTATCTCATCGATTAGGGAACTGGAGTTCTTCCGGCCATTTGGGCCAAGGTGGAGGTCATGGTTGTGGTAGCCAGTCGCCAGAAATTCAGTGCCAATAATGTGGATCAGCTCAGAGTGGTCAGGCAGGGTCACAGGGATGCAGTGTAGGTCAGAATTTTTTAGTAGAGTAGACCCAACATGAGTAGGATCCTGGAACCTCTATTGTTAGAGGTACGATCCTAGTTTCCTCAGTTTTAGCTTCTGCTATTTTTGATATAGGGGCTTACCATATCTTTATATCTTTTTCTATTCTAGAGAGTCTTTGGCTCTGCATCTTTTCTTCTGTTGATATCTTGACGTTATACTCTCCTTTGGGGACTAGAAAGGCTAGTGTACGTCAGTGTAAGGAGTTACCTCTTGAGGTTGGTGGGTGACACTTCTTATGGGACCTCTATGTCTTATAGATGACAGGCTATGATGTCATTCTCGAAATATACTGGTCAGTTCCCTTCAAGGTTTTTGTCAACTTTTATCGTTGTAGGGTGAGTTTCACCTCTCCCGAGGGCATATAGCTTCTTTATAAGAGATAATGGGATGTTTAGGTGAGTAGAGAAGGACCCGATAATCATGGGTTGATAGACCAGATTTCTAGTCTATATATGGATGACCAGGGGTCTTCACAGTTGGAATTTCTTCCAGTGGTGGATTTTTTCAGGGACGTCTTTCTACAGGACCTTTCTGGTTTTCCTCCGGAGAGAGAGGTGGAATTTTATATTTATCTTGTTTGAAGAGCATCACCGGTGTTCATTCCTCTTTATAGGATGGCTACACTAGAGATACAGGGGCTCAAGAAGCGGTTGGAGGAGTTATAAGCAAAGGGTTTCATCTGAACCGGTACTTCTCCTAGGGTTCACCTGTCCTGTTTGCAAATAATGTGGACAGTACCCTCAGACTTTGTGTGTATTATTGGAAGTTGAAGCAGCTGACGGTCAAGAACTGATATCCCTTATTGAGGAATGATGATCTCTTTGATCTGATTCGGGGATCCCGGGTGTTCTCGAAGATTGACTTGAGATCTTGTTACCATCAGTTGCACATTAGACAATTATATGTACCTCTTATAGCTTTCTAGATCAATTATCCTCTATACGAGTATGTGGTTATGTCATTTGATCTCACTAATGTGCCTGCAGTTTTCATGGCACTGATAAAACGAGTGTTCCAACCATACTTTTATTCATTTGTGGTAGTCTGCGAGGATGATATTTTGGTGTACTCTCACACTTGACACGACCTTTCTACTGATCTTGATATTGTTTTGAGTATACTGAATGAGCATTAGTTATATGCTAAGATCAAAAAATGCCACTTTTGGATGGATCATATTCACTTCTTGGGTCATGTTATCTCAGAGAAAGGAGTGTTAGTAGACTCAGAGAAAGTGAGAACAATTGTTTCCTGGGATTAGCTGAAGAACATCTTTGAGGTAGAAAGTTTTCTAGGGATGGAAGTTTACTACAAAAATTTCATAGAGGAATTTTCACTCTTATCAGCGCCACTGATGGGCCTGACTAAGAAGGGTGCAAAGTACTTGTGGTCAGATTCTTACGAGTCATCCTTTCAAGAGCTAAAAGGGATATTTACTTTTTCACCGATACTAGTATTTCAAGATCCAGGCCGGATCTATATTTTTTATGGTGATGCATCAGGTATCAGGCTGGGAGCTGTGCTTATGCAGGGGCAAGGAGTCATTGCGTACGGTTCTAGGAAGTTGAGGCCACATGAGAGGAACTACCCGACGCATGATCCTGAGTTGGCTGATGTTGTTCATGATTTACTCTGTTGGAGACATTACCTATTGGGAGAGAATTTTTTCATTTTCACCAACAATAAAAGTCTCAAATATATCTTCACTCAGCGGGACCTAAATTTGAGACAGCAAAGGTGGGTTGAGTACCTTAATTCCTTTTACTTTGAACTTTCCTACACGCCTGGGAAAGGCAACACAGTGGATGATGCATTGAGAAGAAGAACTTAGATACAAGTAGTTCAGGAGTACAGTAGTGATTGGCAGATTATGGCTCTATTCTCTGAGATGTATTTGGAGGTGCACGACAGATAGGGGAAGATGTTTCTATATTCGGTAGTTTTTAGCTCTACTCTTCTTGATTGAGTTCGAATGATATGGCTATCGGATTCTGAAGGCCTAGTCCTACGGGAGAGTATGTTAGGAGAGGACCCTATTCCTGGATGGACCATAAGTGAGGATGAGATCTTATATTTTCATGGGTGTGTATGGGTTTCAGCATACATACGCGAGGAGCTGATGAAGGACTTTCATTCCATAGTTTGGGACGTTCATCCTGGTGTCACCAAGATGTATCGATATATGCACCTGCAGTATTGGTGGATAGGTATGAATAGAGATGTTGCTGGTTTCATTTTGAGGTGTTCCACATGTCAGCAGGTGAAGGTGGAGCATCAGCGACCAGCAGGGATTTTGTAGTAGTTACACATTCCCAAGTGGAAGTGGAATGATGTCGCGATGGACTTTGTGACAGGGTTGCTGAGGTCGCCTCGAGGGAATGATGCAGTATGGGTTTTCATTGACATACTCACGAAGGTTTCTCACTTCATGACGATCATGGAGACCTTCAAGGTTGATGAGCTAGGAAGGATGTATATCCGAGAGATTTTATATTTACAAGTAGTTCCACACTCCATTGTTTCAGACAGGGAGGGTCGTTTTACTTGTCAGGTCTGGAAGGGAATTTAGAGGGCCTTGAGTACACAGGTACTTCTGAGTACAGCATACCACACCCATACATATGGTCAGTCCGAGCGTATGATTTAGGTGCTTGAGGACATGCTTCGAGTATGCATCCTAGATTTTAGAGGTTCTTGGGAGAATCATATACCACTTGTGGAGTTTTCCTACAATAATAGTTTTCAAGAAACTATTCAAATGGAAACTTATGAGGCTTTGTATAGTAGGCCATACCGATAACCCTTATGTTTGTTGGAAGCAGAAGAGGCAGCTATATTGGAACCTCATCTTGTTCAGGAGACCAAAGAGCATATAGAGTTGATTCAAAAGAGGATGGCTACTGAACAGTCATGACAGAAGTATTATGCTGATCGACAGAGACAACCTATGGAGTTCAAGGTCGGAGATCAGGTTTTCTTACGTGTCACACCGAGGTTGGGACACATGAGGATTAGGAGACTGGGTAAGCTTTCACCAAGATACGTCAGGCTGTTTGCGGTTTAGGAGAGAGTTGGGCCGGTTACCTATCGGTTGAAGTTACCTCATAGGTACTGGGATATGCATGATGTCTTCCATGTTTCTCAACATAGAAAATACTTCTCAAACCTGTCTCATGTTTTCCAACATGAGGAAGTTGAGCTCGAGTTGGATACATCTTTCGAGTATCATCTTATTTGAATTGTTGATCGAAGTGAGAAGGTTCTCTATGGCCGGTCTGTTCCTTTGGCACAAGTTCTATGGTAGCACAAGAGAGTACATGACAAGACCTAGGAGAGGAAGGAAGATGTACGATCGCAGTGGTCAGAGCTGTTCGAGATTTATTCTTCTACGTCACCTTGCTAGGGATATTCAGGGATGAATTTATTTAAGGGGGGGGAGTTTGTAAGAACCTGGATCTTCTTTCATGTATCTTTTTATTTTCTGGTTGTTTTTAGGAAAAAGATGAGTTTCTGGAAAATTCAGGAGTACACATCGTGTACATATAAGTACATACTGTGTACTCGGTTTCCGCGGGTGACCGTGTAATTTCCGAGTAATGGGAAATTACATGGTTGTGTGTGGTGACCTAAAGATCACCTAATGCAGAGGCCAGAAAAGGAAAGTACACACCATGTACTTTTAAAGAACATATAATGTACTTTATTTTTTTATTAAATATACTGGGGTCGTGTCTAATGGACATAACCATCTTCTTCTTCACATGTATCTTCTGAGATCGTTCGTACGGCCTCAGATATTCTCTGATCCCCCTACTCGTCGTTCGTTCTCCAAATCGACCGTCATCGATTACGTTGGAATCACATCAGTGAGTTCTTCCTTCATCTATAACTTTGTTTCTCTCTCATGAGTTGTCCTCAGTTGAATGACTTTAACATTTTTGTAGATATGCAGTATTCTAGGGAGATTCAAGTCCTGATGTTCACGTATATCGATCTCACAACGCTGAGGTAGGTGGTTTGTTCCTTTCCATAGTTGGTCTTTGATTTATATGTGAAAAATTGCACAATACCATTGTTCGGGGTATTGTGTGTTTTTGGTTTTAGTCCTTTTATTTGCATGATATTCATAGTTTGATTGGATAGAGGTTAATTATTGAGAATATGGTTACCTTTTCTAAGTTATGGATGTTTTTTCCATGCTTTCTTGTTTTGTCTATTTGGTCTAGCATTGCATGTTAGGTTGTTTCCTTGCTTTCCATGCCTATTATTGTTAGGGTGGAGTGATTATTAACTGAAATGCTATAATATGTTGTAGTTTGTTTTTCCAAGTAGTTCCTGAGGTTTACTTTGGCTACTGATTATCGTTGTGGATGTTAGATATACACGGGGCTGTGGGAACTTGGTGTAGTGAGACCATATGGGAAATTGATGTTGAGGGCTTTCCTAGAGTTCCTATTATAATTATCACGCTAGGAGACCATAAAGGGGATTGGCTTTTAGTGCTCCCTCGGATATTCTATAGTTATGTTACAAGGCCACAGGAGGGATTGACATTGAGTGATTCCTCAGAGTGTCTGTAGTTTACTGTTAAAAGACTGTAGGGGGAACTGATGATGAGTGCTTCCTTAGAGATTCTTTGATCACACATGACTATAGAGGAAATTAATGGTGAGTTCTTACTCAGAGAGTCTTTGTTATATCTTCTCTTTTATTTTGAACCAGAGGGGTTAGGATATGAGAATAACCTAGAGGGTTGCTTGTATTTTTGTCTGGTTGATTAAATACATAAAAGTAAATGTTTTTAAATGAAACTATAGGTCTTTTTATTTTTGAGTACTTCCTTGTTACTAATTATTTTTCTTATTACCTTCCATATATATTCAATAACTATTAGGAACATATATTTTGGTGGTTTCCTGCTAGGATTAGTATCACACCCTCTTTGGGTCATGCTTTTGGGCCCAAACTGATTATATTGTTGCAGGTCTAGATAAGGGCAAGCGCCCTTCTAACTCAGGTACTTGATTGTCGTGGAGCTGGAGAGCATGGTACCAAGATGAGGCTTGAGATGCTTAGGATCTATTTACTTGATTTTATTTTTTTACTTTGGTTTAGAATTGTATTCCATCATTGTGATTTGTTTGGCTGCTTGCCTAGACATATGTATCATGAATCATTTATATATGTGCTCCATTTTATTTCTTCCAGTCACCTACTATATACTTTTGTATGGTATTATTATTTCTTCCACTATTGTTATCAGTTTTACTTCTATTGTGTTACTCTTCCAATGAGAGAATATTTTCCCCACTATTACACCCAAGGCCTTTGCTGCTAGTTAGTAGCCTCTAGTGTTTAGGGAAATGCGCTTGAGGCCATGTGACCAACCAGGTACAGGGAACCTCTGGGTGGCACCCAGAACCAGGACGTTACAGGAAACATATTGTAAATTAAACAAGAGAATATAATGAATGATTTTAGGGAGGTATGTATTGTTATATATAGGAATGTAATATGACTATTATATATATATAGTCATCGGTTATATATTCATTGGACACATGGTAATTGGATATATAGTCATTAGGTATGCATGTATCCCATAGGTATATGGATTATTATATATTTCGAAGTAAATATTGTGTTACATGTAAAATATTAGACATTTAATTCAAATAAATAATTTTAAAATAAATTAAAAAGATTAAAAATCATTGAAGAAAATATCAACTATTTTAATGAATTTTTTCTACATGTTATATTTTAAATTTAATTTCTTTATTTTAATGAATCATTTAAATAACATAGATTGAATGGATTTATTATATGATTATAAAGTAAGTAAATAACATATTTTATATTAATAATAAGTTATAATGAATAAGAATTTATTGATTAATGGTTAATGAAAAAAGTTTTATTTTGAAAAATATTTTTAATATATAATACTTGATTTTATTAAAAACTAAATTTATCGTTTTTGAAGTATAAAAATTGATTAAATTTATTTATTATATATACAATAAAATAAATAAATATTCATTTAATGAATATTACTTTTTAAGGAATACAAATAAAGTCACTTTTATTCTTGAAACCTAGTATTCTAATAATTATATTATTATGTTTTTTTTATTATATGACATTAGTTGTAATAAATTTTATAAATTGAATTTAATTAAATGGATATGATTTCTAGAATCATGGTTGTGAAATAATTTAATAAGGTTAATTTCATTTTTTTAAGAAAAAAATTTGTCGATATAAAAGATAATTGCTAGGATAAAGGGTAAAATGAAATAAAAGGGATAAAATATGTGATAAAGTTTTAAAAATAAAAAAACATTATATCTAATTATGTGGATGATGGAATTATTTAACCCCCCCCCCCCTCATCCCTTGTCCATTATTGTGTCACGTTCAAAAAGAAATTGCATTCTATACATATTTAAGAATGTGTAATTGTAAAAATTACACTCAGGATCACATATAAATGGACCCATATTCTACCCATATAAACCCCCATCATTTTTTTAATTTAATCTTGAATCCTTACCAAAATTATCTCCCAAACAATCCAGTCCGACATTTCAGAACCTCTAGTCCCAATAAAGGGACGTAAATCCCTCATTTCCTTGATGATCTATAAAAGAAGATTTGTATCTTCAATGTATGTGTTATGCTCTTCTTAACCATTATTCATTATCTTCTTCAACCATATATTCTTCAATAAAATTTACCACATTAATAATTTTTTTAAATCATTAAATTTCTAGAAATGTGATATTATTATTATACAATAACATGTTTTTATTCATTCAATCGTCATAATGTGTTTTTATGTGGGTTTTTTTACAACCCACATAAACAATGTTATATTTTGGTAATCTTTTATAATAATAAATAATTTATGAATTTTTCATAAATATGGAATGGTAATATGGAAATGTATATTTTCAAATAAATTCAATTCATTTTTAAATTCAATAATAACCAAAAGGATACTTCCAACCATTCCTTTTGAATTATAAACATAACTTCAATGAAATGACCATGAGACTCCATAACTATATCAAAAATATATACTACATCCTTTTGAATATATTTGAAGTTATTAATACATGATCATGGATCAAGGATCAAAACTACCGAACCAAATTATGCATGGAAAAATGAAGTAATTAACACAAATATATTAATTTTAATGAATAAAATTTTAGTATGTGTGTAATATAGATTTGTAAATGAATTTTATTAATTAAAATAAATATTAAAAAAATTTAATACATTTTAATAATTTCCATTAATATATTATAATATAAGTTAGAGTGTATCATACTAAGCTGCAATCTGAGGTAATAGTTTCTTTTCAAGTATCACTATAAAATCATGATTTTTTTAGTATAAATTTTCATTAAAGGAAATAATTTATATATATATATATCCCCATATATTTTATTCTATAATGGTTATTTTATGGTTTACACCGTTTGTTCATAATTCAACTGAAATATTTAATGTAAGTTAAATTCACTCATATCTCTTGTTTATTTGGTTAAAAATCTTATTCTTCCATATCCATTATAATATTAATTTTTATGGATGTTCTTATAAAAAACACTATTATTTATTAAGGTTCTTTCTTATTTAATGTGAATTTATTTACTAATGTGTGAAATGAAATTTTTATAATGTATTTTTCATGGTTTATTTCTCCTAGTGTTTACTTTTTTTTCTTTATGATTATTTTTTCTAAGTTCAAATTATTTTTTAAAGTAATTTTTATTCAATTTACCAATATTTATAAAAAAATATATATTAATTACTTTTCAAAATTTATCAAAATGGAAAGGATGTTTCATATTATATTATAAGAAAATGTATAGTGCTATTATAAATTTTTCTACCTCTATATTAATGTCATTTAACATTACTTATTTTATACTTGAGATAAGTTTCAATGGGATAATCCACTCTCTTTCTCTAGATGATTCATTTTCATTCCTCATGATGATTCTTGTGAAACACATTTCATTATCATATTTTAATTATTATTTTATGGAATTATGATTGTTTTAATGTTTATTTTTCATACATATGTATGTTTTTTTTATTATATGATTGGTGGGACCAAATTTATATACCACTCCAATACATTGTGTGTATATTTTTATTTCAATATATGGCATTTAAGAGATTTGGGATTAAATACAAACGATTAGGTTTATGTGGAATGGGTAGTGATCACATTACAACATATTATGGGACTCTATATATAATGTGATATTTTCTTTGGTAGTTATCCTTGATATAAGAAATCGTTTTATATTATTATTATTTTAAGAAATTGTATATGTTCTTCTATAATCCTATGTGATGTTTTCATGGATCATGATTATTAAATCATTTTTTCACACCAATGACTCACTTTTCATGTTATTCTAAAATCCATAAGTTATTATTAATGTTATCTGATCAGTGTTTTATTAGGTATGATTTCTTTGTGATATTCTAATGGACCTAGATTTTTTTTCTAATACCTGAATGGTTATCTTATTTAAAGAAATGATCTTGGATTGATATCTCTCTTATGGGTTCCCTTGCTAAGATTACTAGCTCTCCCTTTTGTTATTTTTCAATTACCGAGGTAATGAATATGATTATTATGTGTAACATGTCTATAATATGTAATATATGAATAATTTTATAGGATATGTTGAAGGATTATTGTAAAATAAGAAGTCCATGCAACTCATCTCCCAAAACAATATACCTATTGGTTATAGGGTGTAATCTTTTGTGAAATACAATGGATATTCATGTAAAATGATGTATTATTTATTTATATTATTCTTGGTTCATCTTAACGTGTACCCAATATGTGCTTATTGGGTATTCGGTGGGGTTGGAAATTTCTATGTTTCCCTAGGTTTCCATTTAGAACATGTTGACTCCAACTGGGTAGTAGGTGGTAGCCTTGGAGTTTTTAAAAAAAATTAAAAATATTAATTGATTTTATAGGGGATTTCTTACCCACTTAGTGACCTACTTGATCTATCACTACAAAACCCACATTTTATTCTTTCTCTTGATATAAATATCATCTTCAAATGAGTCCTGGAGACCTGTTTCTTTCCCAAATGATGTGTAGAATAAAGAAGGATGTCTCTCTTAATGATTTTAATGTAATACCTATGTTTTTTCTTATTTTTAAATTCATTTAACTATTTTTTCGACATAAATATTTTTTAGGGAATATTTGTCTCATTTATCAATTTCAAGATAAAGAGGATGTACTGAGAAATGAAATATGTTGAGTGAGATATTATAAGATTTAGGTATTTGGTTCCTTTCATATTACACAATATGTCTCATATTTTTATGTGACGTTATTGTAGGTATGATGGGTTTTGGGTTCAATAATTTAATAAGGGGTTCATTGAGTCTCAGAATGTAAGATAGGAAATTTTAAATTCACATAAACAAAAAAATGGGATTGTATCACATAGTTTTTTTATTCTAGAGTTTCTCTATGACTATAGATCCATGGGTGAAATCTATTATCCGGGTTAAAAAAATGTGGTCATAAAAATTATGTAGTTAGTATCAAATTTCATAGATTGGGGCTTCATGGGTAGTATTAGTGTCTCTTGAGTAATAGAAGAATTTGGTTTAGGTTATAATGAGTGGAGCACTTCGGTCATCATATTGAAATTTGGTCGAGTGTTCCTTTTAAACCCCTAAAACTCCTTGATAATGGTTTAGTAATGGTGATGTGGTTATATAAGGTTAAAGTATCTATTTTTAGAGAGTTTTCAATTATATAAAGGTTTATTAATTTTGTGGTATTTTGTGGGATTTTGTTGAATGTGAGCTTAGAATATAATTGATAGAAGATAGTTAAATAAGGAACCTTAGTTGGGTTGTTATGTGAGGTATGTTAGGTATGAATTTTTCCTTGGAAATTGTTGATGTTTGGATTGTAACAAGTCACATTAAAGTAGTGAAGCCTCCAATATGATAAGGATGAAAACTCTTTATATCCCATTTTTGTATTACTGAAGAGAAATGTTGAAAGAGGACTAAGAACCTAATATGACTTTAAATGATATTATAGGCACTAGTAGTGTTAGTTTGAAAGATAACTGGATTAACTTGTGGCCTTTGAGGCTAAATGATGACCAAGATGGGTGTGGTGTATTTCTATACACAGGAGTTAGTGGATAATTGGTTTATTAATGGATTATAGAAAAAGGTATTTAGAATTACTCAAGGGATGTTATGTAGTTATGGATATGGGCATACTATCCTAGTGTTTGGAGACATGTCATAGAATATGATGATGAAAAAAATGTGGAGTATCCTCGAGTGGCACTCAAGGTGCATATTAGTTCCTAGTTAAGGGCTAGCCCTTGGTATGTGTTTCCAATATTCCTATTTTTTATTTTTCCATGACAGTTATCCGATTGATAATGATAATAATGGATGCATGGCCTCACTGTGAGTTATAGGGTGTTATCATAGACCGGCTTGAGTGGGAGGATTCTAGGGTAGACCACCCTAGGTGAGATCTAATTGAGGTTGTGTTTAAGATACCTAACACTAAGTGATTGTGTGTTGAAATATGTAACTGTAAGGGAGAGAGTTTTTGTGCATGGTATGGTTATGAGACCTCACCCTTAGGGGGACGGTGGTGGTGAGTAATGTGGTATGTGTTGAGGTGAAGAACCTCACACTGAGTGAGAGGGTGGAGGTATGTGACATAGATTAAGATTCGGTATGATACCTCTCCCAAAATAAGAGGCTAGAGGTTAGTGATATTGAACATGAGGGTGTATGAGACTTCACCCTGACTGAGTGCTGGTAGTATGAAATATGGAATGAGATTTGATATCATAAATGGTATGATTCCATTCCTTAAGTGGAAGTGTGGTGTTATAAGATGGGATATGAGACTGGGAATTGATATAAGACCATTCAATGAGTAGGATGCAAGTGGAAAAGAATAAATTTTTGGTATTAGTATTATGCATTAGTATCAGGGCTTGGGTGTGTGGTGAGGTTACTTCTTCCATTCATATTTTCCCAAGAAATTGAGGATAGGTGTCATGGTTGGTAGGATAACATATGATGACCTGATATATATTCATGTGTATTGTTATTTCATTTTGTGATTACACATTTTTTATATTGTGGAATATCAGAGGAACCCTATTTTTGTTTCCCTACAAGGATATATTTCCCACACCGTGATTTAGAACCTGATATGTCTATTTCATACATATATTTTTATGTGTTTTAATGTGTTGATTTTGTAATTTATAAAATAATATTTCCAATATGGGAATGAATTTACTTGTTTTGTGTTTTGTGGTAGGAAATAACATATTTTTGAAAAAGGAATGAAAAGGGATGGAAATATGACTTGAACGACCCTTCGCATCGCTTTGCTTCACTCACGATGCGACACCATAGTTTTGAGAGAGAATAAAAGATATAAACTGAAGAAAAAAGAATTACACATTGTGACCATATCATGTAAAGAATATCTGTGCGGGACAAGTTATGAAGAGAATACACAGTATGAAATCCAATTACATGTCTTGTACCACTAATACGAGACGTGAAGACATTCATACAACCATATGAGATTTTTTCAGATTCAAAACACCAGAGGAAAACCCATATTTGATGTACACATAGTGTACCCCAGGTACACGTCATGAATGCATCGATGCATAGAGAAAAATGGGAGATGCGGGCCATGGGTTTTGGATGATTTTGGATATAAAAGGAGGCCTTCGGCTGCCATTTCAAGACAGTCGAAGGCAGAGGAAGCCAAGTAGTACCAACAAAAGGCCTCTAGAAGAAGAAGTTATGATTCGGGGTCCTGCGGTGCCTCCTTCATTATTTGGGTGCCCAATACACTTGTTTTAACCCTGAGTTAGTAGTCTCATTTGTCTCAGGTGATATGATAATAGGGGTCTGTGTTCTTAGGGGTTATTCTATACTTTTTATTCATTTTTGGATTACTGCAACTCATTCTATCAATTCAAATTCTCTTTATTTTACAATCTCATGACCATTTCTTGTGAATGAAAGAGTTATATTTCTATTTCTTTAATTTATTAATCTATTTTGTGTATGATAATTACACAACATAAGTCGATTATGTTTATATAAAGTTTTGGGTCACCCAGTATTGTGTTCTCACTAAGAAGGTTACCATTCTAAAGGTGCAACCACACTGTTAGGGTGGGATGCCCAGACCAAGGATACCTACTAACCCAATTCTAACACCAAAACTGAATAAATGCACTTTCAAGTAAATCCCTAGCTCACAAACCTGAAAATCACTGATCCTGGCATGCCTCCATCCTAATATTCAAACCCCAACCAATCCTAATATGTTTTCTCTTTTCTCAAAACAACCAATAAATTGAATTTCGAATTTCCTAATTAATTTAACATATAGATCACCCTTGTGGTTTCTACACTTGGACTAACTAGATACTACAATTTGAGTTATGATTGTATGATTTTTATAAAAAAAATTCATAGCACCGTAGGGAACTACCGACACCCTATGGGGATATCATAACCCTAGTGTGCATACATATATTTTTATTTTACTTTTATCTGATAGTTTTTATAGTATATCAAGCTGAATTAGGTGGATGGATATTTTTGAGATTGGTTAATTGGACCTGGGTTTTTTTATTTTTGTCCCCTCTTATTTCATCTTATATTAACCTTTGTATCTGGTCAGATGGGTGAGAATAACATTTTATATATATATATATATATATTATGAGTATGGGTATCTTTATGTTATAACTTATTGATATTGGTTACCTTTTGTGATTTTATATTAACTATAAATCATTTAATTTAGAATATTTTTTATTTTACTTTGTTATTTAGTAGTTATTTTATGTGATGATACTAAGATCATAGTCTCCCTGATACTATTTTTATCTCTCACTGTTAGTCAACAACCTCTGGTGTATAGGGAGGAATTCTTGAGGTCCTGTGGATCTCAGAATTAGGTGTTATTTAGGATATTTTAGTTAAGGTATTATAATGTTTTATCAATTATTTTTTAGTTCTTTTAATATTTGGTGTCATATTAGCTAAATATATGAATGTGACCAAGATTGGATAGGTCCTAGGACTAGATCATGATGAACAACTTCTCTAGAAGAAAATAATACTTACCAAGGATATGGGATTGTAATTTTTAGTTTTCAAAGTTTTTATTGAGTTTTTTATTAATGTATGATGTTTTAGGTTATTTTTTTTATTTAATATTTTACTCTTAGACCATGGTGGAAAGATGTTATGTGTTTATGCATCGTATCAGGCATAGTAGTTTATTTAGATGTTTTCTTGATTTATTTATCATAAAAATGGTTTCCAAAAAAAATAAAGGAATGGTTTTGGAAAAAATGGTTTTAATTAAATATTTTATTAATATATAGTTCTTAAAATTTGTTTCAATTAATTTAAATGACAACAATAACTTATTTGGTGTTTCTCTAATTTATTATTGAAATATTAATAAATTTAAATTGATACTATGTTTTGTATGTTTTCCAAGGAATTATGATGTTTTGGTTGTATAAGTGTGATGGATTACCTAGATTTAGTTGGATGAAAATATAGATAATACTGTGGTGGGGGGTATCCTACTTGTCGTGTGGTTGGTGACCCCAATTCCAAGAGGGTGGTAGTTGGTATCAGGTAGTGTGATGATGAACATAGTGTATAGGAATGTCGATTCAAATATAATTTGATATATGGTATGTTTAATATTATCTTTCTATAATGATATAATAGATTTTTTTATTCCTCTATAATAGTTTATATCAACATTGAATTCGGAAATGATGATCTTTGAGATTTTATAACTGGATGTGTTTGTCTTGGTTCTTCAGTATGTTGATGCTCGTAGTGGTTTTTGGTGTGGCCTTATTTAATGTAGAATTATTGAAGGAATAATATCTAATAGGTATGTGGTATCAGATGCTTGAAATTTGTTATTTAGGGATAGTGTACATAAGAGTTGAGGATTTTTGTTTTCATCCAATGATGGGATGGATGATCCAATTGTATTTCATGTATTTCAATGTAGTTTTCCAAGTGGAGGAATCATTTTCAATATAGTAATTCATATAATGGTGGGTATGAACACATTACACCCAAAGGTGGGGGTGAACCATAGGTAGTGTAAGATCTCATCTTCTACTAGGTGCGACTCTTTTTAAATTTTGGTCAAGATGGGTTGTTTTGAATTTAATTCATAGGTTAAATTAATTCATAACCTTGAATATTTACACCCCATATAAGTGGTTTTAACCACATTAAGACATGTCACTGACGTATATTGCACCCCATGTAACTGTCTTTCACCACATGTCTACATGTCACAAATTAGATTACACCACATGTAATTAGATTACCCCACATATAATATTTAATTAATTTTTTAATGATTTGACGGTATTTCCTCGGGAAATAAGGGAAAATTGGTAAAAAAATCATTACACAATGTGAAATGCGGATTCCAATCATGTAATTATCACACTCATATTTTTAAAAATTCCACTTCAGAATAGCATAACCCTATGAACCCCATTTTATTGGTAGTAAAAGCTTTGTGCATCACCATTTTTGAAACACGATATCCTGCGCACCTCTGCCTTGGACCAAAACTCCCATTCACACCGCAATCTTTGATTGAAGAACCTTTGCACGCCTCCCTTCTTACTACGAGTCTTCTTCCATTGATTTTCGAGAGTCTTATTTGATCTGTAAGTAATCTCGCATCATATTTTGGATATCTGAACCTAGATTTTTAAGGTATGCCTCCCAGTTATTAATCTACTTCTAGATCTATTACTAACAGATTGTCTGGTTCTTGTTGAGAGGAATCTAGAAGATAATTTCTACCACAGATATAGGGCCTTTCTCACCACTTCCTCCTATTTCAAGGATTCGGATCTAAATCATGTTCTTTGAAGCATTCTTGATTGATTACTCTTAATTTGGGGATATTCTTTGGTAAGTGTTCTTCGTCACTGATCCCAAGGTAGGTATTATAAAATTCAAATCTCATAGTCTTGATTACAATTATGTATATGTAATTATAGAATTTCTATTATATGAATAGAAATTTCGTTCTTAACTAAATAAATTAAATTAGTGAATTAATTAATTAAGGTAAATTTGAAATTAGGATATTGGGATTTTAGGTGATGAATAATTAATTGGTTAATTAAGTATGAGATTATGAAATTGTAATTTGGATAATTAATTTTTGAGTTAATTATGGAGAGATATATATTGTTCAAATTGAATAATTAATGGATGGATTAATTATTTTTATATTGAATTTGTTGAAACGGAAAAATTAATTATAGAATTAATTTTTAGAGATTTTTATGATTATTAAATTAATAGAGATAGTAAAATTAATTTATTAAATAAATAGGGATATTTAATTGATTAATATATAACAGTTAATTGAGGAATTAATTGGGGTTATTAATTTTATTAAGTTGAAATAATTAATTATATAGGTTTTTTTATTGTAGTTTTGAATTAATTAATTGAAAATTTCAATTAATATGAGTAATGAGATTATTTAATTATAGAATTAAATAATGGGATTAATTAATTTAAAAATTAATTAGTATGAGTAATGGGATTATTTAATTTTTTAATCAAATAAATGGATTATTCAATTTTGAATTAATTAATGGAATGTGACGTGGACAACTAATTGGAAAATTAGTTGAACTGATTGAATAAGATAAATTTATTATAAATTAATTAATAGAATTTGACATGGGAAATTAGTTAGAGAGTTAATTGAAGGTATTGAATGTGATTAGTTAATTGTGAATTAATTAATGGGATTGACGTGGAAAGTTAATTGGTGGATTAATTGACGGGTTTGTATGTGTTAATTAATTATAGGATTAATTAATGGAAAATGTGTTGGATTAATTAATTAGTGAATTAATTAATGGGGGTTTAAGTGTTAATACAATTGAATGAGTTATATTAATTAATTGGTGAATTAATTAATGGAAATTGTTATGATGAACTGATTAAGGGAATTGGATTAATTAATTTTTTAATTAAGTATTTGGGATTTTTATGACGATTTGATTGAGGGAATTGGATTAATTAATTGTTTAATTAATTAATATGGAACATTGGGATAATTAGATGTTGATTTGAGATAATTAATTATGTGATGTTGATTTGTTGATTAAATGTAGAATTAATCATGTGATGTTGAGTTGTTGATTTGATATGATT
Organism: Viscum album; assembly: GCA_963277665.1. Lineage (NCBI taxonomy): Eukaryota > Viridiplantae > Streptophyta > Magnoliopsida > Santalales > Viscaceae > Viscum > Viscum album. Next base: position 340,822,717 of record OY728131.1, read on the forward strand.
AATTGTATAACTAATATTGTGATATTGAGTTGTTAATTTATGATAATTAATTATACAATTAATTATGTGATATTGAGTTATCAATTTGAGATAATTAATTGTAGAATTAATTATATGTTATTGAGATAGATGATTCAAGATAACTAATTGTATAATTAATTATGATTTATCGAGATTAAAAATGAGATAATTAATTATTGAATTAATTATGAGAATTTTAGTTTTTTCATATTTATTAACTATTGCTAAATTAATTAATAGGATTGATATGCTTAATTAATTTGGGAAATTGATTAAGGGGATTTATGTGATAAACTAACTATTGAATTATATATGTAATTGATGTGTTGAGTTAATTTCTGAAATGACTAATAAAATCGAATTAATTAATTAATTTTTGAATTAATTAATTTATTTGTTGTGATTAATTAATTAAAAAAATAATTAATATTATTAATGTGATTAGTTAATTGATGAATTAATTAGAGGAGTTTATGTGATTAGTTAATTTTTGAACTAACTAGAGTAATTAATGTGATTATTTAATTAATGAATTAACTAGAGAAATTGTTGTGATTAATTCATGGTTAAATTATTTAATGTTATTATTATGATTAGTTAATTTTTGAGTTAAATAATGGAATTTTTGTGTTTAAATATTTTTTGATTAGGTGATTGAAATGATGTGGATAATTAATTATTTAGTTAATTGTGATTTAAATAATTGTAACAGGTTCATTCAAATGTGTTATGTGTAAATGGTAACATCATCATTCAGTATTAATTAAAGTATGGTTACATGGTGATCAAAATTGTGTGATTAAATGAATAGAAACCTGGTTATTAATTTGTGAATATAGGATGGTAACATGGTCATCAAAATTGTGTGATTAAATGGATGGTTACATGGTCATTCATTTGTGAATATAGAATGGTAACATGGTCATCCAAATTGTGTGATTTAATGAATGGTAACATGGTCATTCATTAGTGAAATAAGGTTTCTTACATGGTTATCCAAATTGTGAGATTAAATTGCTAGTAACATGGGAATTTGTTTTTGAAATAAGAAAGGTAATATGGTCATCCAAATTATGTGATTTAATTAATGGTAACATGGTCATTTATTGTGAAATAATAATGGTGTTAAGATATGATATTACCTGGGAAACATTTCAGGCTCCTTGTTGAGCTGAAGCTTGTATTGTGGTATGAGTCTGCTCGGGAACCCTGTAATTAATGTAGTTAAATAAAGAATAAATTATAATGTGATAACTTTTTATTTATTCATTGTACTTATTTTTTTATTGAACTCTTTATAGTTGTTATTGACTAGACTTGTTTTAGACATTGTTGGTTGGGGCCTACTAAGTTTTACTCACACCCTATTCGGGCTACCTGATCGGTACCCAAATAGACATTGTGTTTTCTGGATATGTTAAGGGAAAAGGACATGTGTTAGATAGGTGATTTGGGACGGATCATGGATAAGGGAACCAAAAGTGGTTCAGGACCTAGTTGATAGTTGTCAGTGTATTTACTTTTGTGTTTGTATTTTGACACTTGGAACATACATATCATGACATATCTACTATTCAGTTTTGACATTATATTTCATTCATTGGTTATTATGATATATTGGTATTGTTTTTGGTTATGTTTATTCATCCTCTATTGTTTATTATTATTATTTTGGTGTTTACTCTGAAAAAAAGAGGGTTTTGTCACACCATGATCGTTAATAGAATCTCACTACTATTCGGAAGCCTCTAGCGTACAAGGAGGCATGCCAGAGGTCATGTGGAGGTCTAGCTCAGGGAAGTGGTGTGTGGAACCTGGGCTGGGATGTTACAAAGTGGTATCAGATGTCCATTTTTCTTTTGTTATTCTTTTTCCTTATTATTTGGGAATGATAAATATGTGACTAGGAAGAGTCAGGGCTTGGTTATGAGATCGTTCATGGGAGTAGCTACCCCATGTATGGGGGGGAACCAAAGTTCCTAGGGAGGGATTATTGATATTTTTATTTACTGTTACAATTGAATATTATTTCACCTATGGTGAAAAACATATTGTGTGATGTTATTAATGTTGAAATTTAATGATATTTGACTCATGGCCCTGAATGGAATGTGATTTGACTCTTCATGCACCATGCTAGGCACTCAGGATTATTTGGTGGCATGAATCATTATAGGCACTCATGGAAAAATGGGGTTTCTGTATGTTTTTGAACTTAAACTATTTTTCCACACTTGTGAAATTGAAATGAAAGTGGTTCCTAACATGAAATTGAGAAATATTATAAAATGATACAACATGGAAAATAAATGGGTGTCTGAATGATAAAAATTTAATAATGATAATGTGTTTACCACTGTAAACCAGGACCTAGGTGTAGGATAGTTGAGGGTATTGATGGTGCCTCAGTCATGACCCCCTCCCTACAAATTGTACCCCTCCTAAGCTGGAAATGTGAGAAGGGAGATAATGACCCCTGAGTCCCGCCTCCTGTAGGCCCCGGGTTGGTGACTTGCAGTGAGGGTATAGTAAACGCACAAATGGAAGGAATTACCCTCTAAGAGAACACATGCAGAAGAGAGAGATAAGATAGAAACCAACCAACACCAAGTCAGAAAAAAATATAAATGAAAACCCAAGTGCACATTTGTAATTTCATGAAAAAAAACTACAACTGGAAGGAAAAAAAACTACAAGTACCCAAAAGAAAGTAAAAAAGGCAGCAACCATAAGCCCGAATAGCTCCTGCAACCCCAGGCTAGTAGAAACTAGCATGATCTCCAACCTACTCCCAGTGACCTGAAAAACAGTTTATGTATACATAGGGTGAGTATAACAGTATACTCAATTGGATCCTATCTGAATCCTCTCAAGAAAAAGTAAAGAAAGCATGTTAAACTGCAGTGAACAACAAGTGAAACTAACTCATCACCTAAATAGGAATACTATGTTCCCAGCCTCACAATAGATACTATCACCAATTAACACATACAAGATTATATATTATAATAATGAATATCAAGGTAACCCTGCTACTACTTCCCCACTGGTTTTCCTCTTTTCCCCAATGTCGCAGATCTTAATCATCTATCTCCAAAAGGGCTTGCCTGAAGACACCTGGGTGAAGCACCACAACATGCACCTCGTGCAACAAAACCACCACATCCATGTATGCAAAGTAACCAGGTAGTTTCTGGGAGCCACCATGGCTCGTATAACGTGTATCATACGTTGGGTATTATACCTCAATCCAATACATCCCATACACCGAGTAAGGATCCTCAACCCATCACAGCCTATACACGTTATACCTAAAGTAGTCCATAGGAAACTATATTCAGAATATATGTGTGTTAATAACCACAAGACATTATAGCCCTCTACACACATATATGGGGAAAACTAACCATTGTACCTACCAGCACAAGTAACTACCAAGAGAAGAGAGTAGGGCCAAAGGGGGTAGTCAGCCAACCATCCTCCCACCATAATGTTTGGTAAAACACCCCCCAAGGCTCAGAATCCCCAAGGTGTCAATTTAACTAACCAAAAGGGTGGAGTAGCATATAGAAACCCATAAGGTATAGAATATACTATAGCTCACGACCACACTATGGGCATAACCTAGTCTTAGACTCAACTGCAGCTATCATCTCTCAGACTCTCGGATTCCAATTCTAAGACTAATTAACCTATAAGCACACGGCCATTTAAAGAGATTTATTAAATTACTTCATTCCCTTTTTATCAGTTCCACATTTTTTAATTAATTATTTAAAAATTAATTAAATATTAACAATTCCACATTAAATTTCATTAGCATCACACCCAAAGTCCACTATCCCTTTAAAAATTATAACCTCGTCATTGCATCCCAGCAAGATCCAACCCCATAGGTTAACATCATTTATTCAATTATTTATTTACATCATTACCTTCCCATATTCCCAGTCATTCTAGAAAAACAATCTATGATACCAAACACAAGGGGGATCAACAAGGTGAGTAGATGAACTACTCGTCGAGTATTTTTCGCCTATAGCAAGAGCGTAGACCCATCCTCTCTTGAGAATCTAGACACAGAAAGCACGTGGAATATCTCGTGCATCTTCTCCCCTTTCGGGAGAAGGGTAAGCAAGACCAGCTTCCTTTAGCAATGGGGAAAGTAATGTAGATAAACAACCAATAAGAATCGGTAAGATTCCAAACATTCACATCCAACCCATTTCATCAGCCTTGGTGTCCTCCTCGACATCCACATGCATAAACTGATGCATCTCGCCACTCTAGGCATAAACTGCTACCACAACGAATAAGCCTCCCTACCCCAACATATCAGAACAGCCATCCAGGATAACGTCACAACACAAGCAGCAAGAAAACAAACATCATATCAATTGGGCTCTTGGCCCTTAAACAAGAAAGAGGGTAACTCAGAACCCTACAATAAATTATCTTTTATCAAAAAAACAGTTTTTTAATCCATCTTGTATTAACTTATTTATTATTCGTAGGTTCCAACATTGGTAAACCTAAATAGTAATCCTTTACAAATAATTAAACATGCTTACTACACCAATTTGATTAACATCAAATTACAAAAAGAAGAACCATATTCATTTACATGCCTATTAATCTTTAGCTAAACAATTATCAATTAATTCTTGTTTATGTTCTTTACCAATTTCCATCAAGAATGAACATCTAAACAAAGAAATCATATATATCACACTATCTAACAAAATAAGAGGCAATAACATAAGATCGATATCAAGTTATTTATTTGGTTCAAATATTTATTATGTCAATTCCATTGTCATCTAGTTGGATAAAACATGCTAACAATATAGTTGCACATAAAAGAAAAGAAAAGAAACGAATCCCCTACCTCAAACATTTCTTTACGTTCTTTATATGAGAACGAGTCACACAATGGGTTACGATCTCCTCCCATGTGACAACTGTATCCACCCAATGATTCAGAGACACCACCACATCGGCCAACACCCAAGAAATTCCTTTTAGGAACATGGAGATAGAATTCCATAAAAGGGTAAGGATATAAAGAAGGAGACAAACCAAAAATAATGACGAAAGATCATACCTTATATCGAAGATTGATCGATACTACTTGGTTGCATCAAAACAGAGTAGAACCAAAAATAGGAGGAAATTTTGATTTTGCAAATCTTATAGGATGGAATGAAAGTTTTGAGCATCTCACAGCTGAGAACAAGGAGGAAGAATTAGGGAGGATGATATCTCGCGCCTTTAGAATATTTAATGGAGCAGTAGTTTAAGATATGCTGGATTTTCCATTAAAAGTGGATCACATTAAACCACTTGGTTTGACAAAGTGAAATCATCCTGATCCTTAGGGAAAATAATATCAGAGTTATGACTTTTGAATTGGCCTTTGAGACCTTAAAACAAGGCTTTAAATTCATTTGACGTCAAAGGAAACGTCAAAGGGGAAAAACTGTAGGAAGCTAGAAACACTGTTCACAAACTCAAAATTTGGCAATGGAGAAACATTGTTCATGAACCTCACTATTAGAACCTCTCCATTCTGGAAACACTGATTGTGAACTCAAATTTTGGAAAAGGAAAAAGGTCACTGTTGGAACCTCACCGTTCTAGAAACACTGTTCATGAACTCAAAATTTGGAAAAGGAAAAAGTTCACTGTTGGAACTTCACCATTGGGACCTCGCCATTATGGAAACACTATTCATGAATACAAAATTTGGCAAAGGAAAAGGTCACCATTGGAACCTCACCATTCTAAAAACACTATTCATGAACTCAAAATTTGGCAAAGGAAAAAGGTCACTGTTGGAACCTCACCATTGGGACCTCCCCATTCTGGAAACACTGTTCATGAACTTAAAATCTGTCAAAGGAAAAAGGTCACCATTGGAACCTCACAGTTTCACTATTCACATAAGGTTACCAATGACACTGTTCACAGAAGGTCACCGATGACACTGTTCACATATGGTCACCGATGTCACTTTTCACATAAGGTCACCATTGCATTGTTCCCATTAGGATACTGATGACACTGATCACATAAGGTCACTAATGTCACTGTTCACATAAGGTTACCCATGACACTATTCACATAAGGTCACCGATGTCACTGTTCACATAAGGTCACTGTTGCACAATTCACATAAGGTTATCGATGACACTGTTCATAGAAGGCCACTGATGACACTGTTCACAGAAGGTTACGGATGCACTGTTCACAATGGTCTACTGTTGGAATTGTTCACCGATGGAACTGTTCATTGAATGTTATTGATGCACTATTCACAATGGTCTACCGTTGGAACTATTCACTGATGGAACTGTTCACAAAATGGAAATTTGGAAAACTGTTATGGATAAGTCACCTTGACCTCCCGAAATACCACATACACCTAATTTTCACAAAGGAATAGACCAGAGAGGTCCAGGTCATTGCATTAGATAACTCTCAAAACATTATCACCCTCTTGAATTCAAAACCCACCTAAAGGGAAACAAAATGGGGTCCGAACAACCACCCATCGTGATACCTCTCAAAAGAGAGCAATCCACAATAAGAAATAAAAGAAATCCATATTATAAACATGAAATGTCTATAACCACAAAGGATACATCGATACATGAAAAGAGTTAAACATCAAACAACTCTGGGTACTGAGCATGTATCTGTGACTGACGTTCCCAGGTACTCTCCTCCATGCCAATGTGTTGCCACAAGACATGAACCAAGGGGGTAGAATGCCCACGCAACACCTTCTCTTTGCGGTCTTGGATCTCCAAAAGTCGCTCCTCAAAGGTCGCATCACCATAAACTTCGATCTCTCCCCAATCAAAGATGTGAGAGTCATCATGAATATAATGATGGTGATGTCATACATTCAAAATATCATGTATCTGACTCATCTATGGGGGAAGTTTTACTCGATACGCCACATCTCCTACATGAGCTAACACCTCGAAAGGCCCAAAAAACCGGGGAGAGAGCTTACTCCCACGACCAAACCTTCACTTCCCATGACGGGGAGTCACCTTTAGAAACACGTGATCCCCAAATCAATCTCTAAGGGTATCCTCCTTTGATCGGGATGTGATTTCTGACGATCTTGCGTTGTCTTCATCCTCTCACAAATCACCTGAACCATCTCTATTGTATTCTTCACTAGTTCCGGTGTAAGAATTTCTAAATCTATGAGCTTATTCTAGTACAACGGAGAATAGAATGGTTGGACATACAAGGCTTCAAATGGTTCCATACCGATGGTGGAGTGAAAACTATTGTTGCAAGAGAGCTCTACCAAGGGTAAGTGCCTCATCCATGAACCTCCAAAATCTAGGACACAAGAGCGTAACATGTCTTCTAGTGTCTGGATGGTCTGATCTCTCTGACCATCTGTATGTGGATGAAAAGCAGTGATAAGGAATATTTGAGAACCAAAAGCATGCTGGAGACCTCTCCACACCCTAGTGGTAATACGAGGATCTCGATCAGAAATGATCATCCTTGGAACTCCATGAAGTCTCACCACCTCCTCCAGATACTACCTCGATCAAACATCCACTGAGCTCGGCTCATTGATTACTATAATGTGGGATGATTTAGTTAAACAGTACACTACCACCCAAATAGCATCATGTCCTCCCATTGCTCAAGGTAAACCAGTAACAAAGTCCATTGATATGTCCTCTCACTTCCACTAAGGAACATCTAACGGTTGGAGAAGACCACCAGGAACATGGAGTTCAGACTTCACCCTCTGGAAGACCAAACATCGAGACACAAACTCCACAACTACATGATTCAGCCCAAGCCACCAAAACTAGCTCCTCAAGGCTTGGTACATGTTTGTCACGCCAAGATGCACCGCTAAAGGATAACTATGGAACTCTATGAGAACCGTCTCGTGCATCGTCAAAGGAACAAAAATCCTTCCGTGATACAACACTCTATGTTGTTCATCCTCAAACTAACCATCATGAGCCTCACCAAAAACAACTTGGTCTCTCCAGACCTCCACCTCAAGATTTCCCAACTGGGACTCCTCCACTTGCTTCACGAGAGATGACTGCACCATCATCTAAAACAGACAACCTCTGCCCCCAACTTCTCCCATATCTAGATGTAATGCTTACAGTTCTTCCATTACTCTCCAGGAGTCACCAGATTCAGACACTGCATCACTATGTGAATTCTAACTCAGTGCATTAGCTACAACATTCCCATTTCCATGTTTATACAATATTTTGAAGTCGTATTCCTGTAAGAACTCCATCCACCTATGTTGTCGTAATTTCATGTCACAATGGGAGAAAACATACCTCAGACTCTTATGATCGGTGAAAACCAAAAAGTGCTCACCAATGAGGTAATGTCTCCACAACTTTAGAGAAAACACCACAGATGCCAACTCAAGATCATGGGTGGCATAGTTACATTCATGGGGACAAAACTTCCAAGACCCATAATAAACAACTGATCCTTTCTACATCGGAACATAACCCAACCCGAGATGTGAAGCATCATAGAAAACATAAAACTGGACTCCTTCAGTTGGAAGACAAAGAACAAGAGAACTTACTAACTTCTCTTTTAGATACTCGAAATCTGCCTGAAACTGATTGGTCCATATGAACGCCTGATCCTTCCTGGTAAAAGTTGTCTGAGGAGTCTCAAATCATGAGAAATCAACTATGAACCTCTTTTAGTAGCTTGCGAGACCAAGGAAACTTCACACCTCTGACACTGTCTTGGGGGATTCCCAAGACACAACTGTTTCTATCTTCTATGGATCCATAGCTACTCCCTGCTGTGACACAACAACCCCCAAGAAATAGACTTCTTGAGCCCAAAACTCACACTTCAACAAATTCCCAAATAGCTTATGTGGATTAAGAACTCCCAAAATGGTGTGTAGGTGCTCTTCATGCACTTATTCAAATATAGAGTACACAAGGATGTTGTCGAGGAAAAATACAATGAACTTTTCTTGGAACTCATAGAACACAACGTTCATCAATCCCATGAACATAGATGGCGAAATTTTTTATGCCGAACGAAATTACAATGAACTCATAATTCCCATGATGACAACAGAAAGTAGTCTTCAGGATACCCTCATCCTTCACACGCATCTGATTATTTCCTCACCAGAAGTCGATCTTTGAGAACCAACCTGAACCCTTCAGTTGATAGAATAAATCTTCAACCCATTGAAGATGAAAGCGATTCATTATTGTCACTTTCTTCAAGTGATGATAATTGACATACAACTGCAAACTTCTATCAGCCTTCTTCACAAAAAAAACTGGTGCACCCCACGGTGACACACTCGACCGAACAAAACTGCACTGTAATAGACCATCAAGATATATACGCAACTCTTGTAACTTATAAGGGTCCATCCTATATGGAGACATAGAGATAGGATATGCTCTTATTTGTAGCTCGATCCCAAACTTGATCTCTCGTCGAGGGGGTTATGCTACAACCTCTTCTGGAAGGACATCAGGGTACTATTCTATGACCCTAGAAAATGAAAACTACTGAACCTCTAAAGAACATAGAATCATATCATCCATCATGGATGATAAGTACAGAACACTCCTCTGACCCATCTGATGGTCGCGCTCACCAACAAACATGACTGGCTCTACATCCGCATCGAAGAACACAACCTGGATCCTAAAGAAATCCACGATATCCTACACCAAATACAACCAATCCATGCTGAGGATGACATCATATGGTTGTATTCATAAAGATAGGAAATCTCCCCAAGAGAGGTGTTTCCCCAACACTAGCTCACAGCCTCTACATACTTCAAACAAGTCCGCTTGACCTCCAACTGGCGTAGTCAACTCCAAGGGCACTCAAAGCCTCTCTACCTCAGGTCCCAAATCATGGACAAGGGTAGGTGATATGAAGGAGTGTGTTGCTCCTAAATCAAACAAGGCATACACCAAGGTAGAAAACAAGAAAAGGGTACCTCGGACGACATCTGGATCACCTAGAGCAGTCAACGCTAAAGCCTGAAGCTAACCACAACCTCCTCCACAGCCTCTCTAACCCTGATGATGACCACCATAATGACCACGCTCTACTCTCTGGGGATGGGGAGATTCACGAGGCTATCCTCTATCTGCAGCATCTACCCTCTGCTGATCTAATATGGGTGCAACCTACTACTGGTGCCTCTACTGGAACTACCTCAATGGAGGAACATGGAGTGGAACACCTGGTGCACGATGACTGCCCTGAAAGGTCGGGCACTCTCATAGCTGATGACCTCGACCACTATAAGAAAAACATGCGCATAATCTATTAGAATAGGCCTGAGATCTATTTCCCCCAGAGAAATGAGATTTTAAAGGTTAGGACATACCCCCTACCAAACAGAAACTCTTATACCCTAAAAACCTAGAACCCCATATCGCAAGATTACTTCATGAGGAATCAGGATGAATCCCCTGTCATGATGATCTTGTTTTGGCCAAAGTCTTCTCGACGACCTCTAATTTTTCTTGCACCTCCAGATATGTCTTCAGCATAAATGGGGTGACCTGGCATTAGATCTCCGGATGGAAGGCCTCCTCGAAATGCCTCGCCCTAGAATCCTCATCTGGAAACAGATTCTAACCATATCGTAAAATGTTCCCAAAATGCATTCCAAACTCTCACACACTGGATCTCCCATATTGAAGGGTAAGAAGCTCCTGGAGACTAGACGCATTTTCGTTCGAAGAAATAAACCCAACTCTAAACTTGTCATAGAACTCCTCCCATGAGATAGCTAACTCCTCACGATTCCCAAGGATCAAGAACCACCACTACCTTTCTTCTCCACACTGCATCATCACAACCAAGGACGCTCAGTGATCCTTTCGAGCATGAATCTAACTAAAGCCTATCTCGACCTCCTCTAACCAGTCTTCCGTGACTACATATGAAATGGAGCCCTCGCACTTCTACAGACTCTGGCACTGAAACTCTCGGAGTTCCTCCTCCATGTTTTTTCTTGGTCATCCACTACCCAGTAGTGATATGCTGGCACAGCCTGCTGGACATCTTCAATGCAATTTTGATGAGGACGTCGAACTAGATCCATACCTTCAAAAATAATAAATAATTGGAGCTCCTAGACCTATAATATTGAATAATCAACATTAATTAATTAATTTTTTTTCTTTTATTCATTTTAGGTTAACCTATCCCAAGGTGTTAGGTCCAATGGGCTAGATACCCTAAGAGGGGGGGGGGGTGAATCAGGGTATGACAGATTAAAAAAACTTCCCCTTCTGATCTTGTTTTGCTGTTAGACAAAACCCTCTTCTCTCTCCTTCCCGATGCAGAGTATGAATAAAACTTAAAGCATGCATAGGAAACAATGATTTTTGCTTGGTTCACCCTCACTGGTCTACGTCCAAGGAGCATACACCGGCAGTATGCCGATGTACTAATTTCACTGTAAGCGCATTGTTGTTTACAAGTTCGGAGCGGACTCACTATCCCTCCTGGTTTAGAACCACTCACAATATGAAATCTCACTACTCTCTCAACTGAAGTGTGCTCACTTCTTCTTCAGAGGATCTACTCACAGTTTATATACATGTAGGTCTCTTCATTTTCATGAAAGAATACATCCTCAACTATTGATAAATGGTCTATTGAAGTTCAAAGTTCATCCACTGATGAATGCCGCTTTACCACAGATGTTATGGGAATATTATAACTTTCACGCAACCCTAGTCTAACTTGTCCGCCCCTATAATGAGTACACAACCTCTTCCTTTGTTGTGGAAAAACCGACTTGCACGCCACACTTGTGTTCCAACACTGGCGTGCCACACTTGTGCGCCAAAACTTGCATGCCCCACTTGTGCGCCAAAACTTGCATGCCAAAACTTCACAGCATACTTACATGGCACACTTGTGCGGTACACTTGTGTGTCACACTTGCACATCACACTTCCCCCACACACTTGCGTGCCCCACTTGCGCGTACACTGAACTTGCGTGGCACACTTCCACTTCTGTGCTCAGAGCTCAGATTTTCCCTAATTGTTTAGCTCGTTATGAAATGAAGAGGGTAGCCATCTATTTATAGGCATTTTGAGGACTTGTGTGCCATACTTTTGAGCCATAATTGTGCACCACTTCAGGACTTGAGCGCCTCTTTCTTTCCTTTGGAATATCTTGATACGATGATCATTGAAATATGACTTTCATGCCACACTTGCGTTCCATACTTGCATGCCATAACTTTCATACCACATTTGGGCTTGCGTGCCAAAACTTGCGGGCCACATTTGGAATTTCACGCCAAAACTTGCACGCCACATTTGGACTTGCACGCCACCTTTCCTTTTCCAAATTTTTTATGTTCTGAATTTTGAAAAAAAAATCTTGGTGTACAACATTAGAAACCTCCTTAACACAAGAGCACAACTCCATTTTCCAAAAACACTTTTCCACATTCTCCAAGAAAACTCCCTTTTTCAACAGTTTGAGTCATTGAGACTTGCTTTTTCAACAAACACAACATGGAGTCCTGCATTGTCAAGGTTGATTCAGGGTTTGATCAGAAACAAAGATCTGTGAAAATTGAAGTCAGACCGCAAGCACCCATCCTGAGATTGAATGTTGATTTGGGCACAAAAAATAATTAGAATATTCAAAGATCCCAAGGGGAAACTCGTAGTGCAGAATTAACACAAAGTAATTCACCTTATATCAGGTATTATTGTTGTGGAAATATGGGACATTCATAGTATGTATGTTCCATATCCAAGAGATATCGAAGGGAACAAGAACAAAGGTGGCAGCCAAATAGAGAACGGTTCTCCAGAACATATTTCGAAGGACGCTATTTTTGGTGTGGAGGATTTGGGAACATGTCTAGGTACTACACTTCGACCATACAGAGGAATGTGCCAAAGGAGAATCAAAATTTTTGGAAGCAGCAGATAAATAAACCAACAGGTGAGTTAAAAATGAAAAATAGATTTTCAGCTTTGCAAGATGAAGTTGGTCCATTATACTATGATAAAGAACAAAGGTCTCAATCCATGTTGAGTCTGAAGGAAAAAATATGGACCAACAAGAAGAAGGATGAGAAGGACGTGGTGGCAGAAATTTCCCTTAAAGCATCAGATCGCTCTAGTGCGTAGATCCTTGATAGTGGTAGCACATCCCACATGATAGGTAATAAGGATCTTGTTACAGGTGTAAAATATGATAAAGAAGGAGTTTTTACATTTGGAAATGACGAAGGCCTGAATATTATTGGCATAGGAAAGGCCAAGTTTGGGGGCAAAGAGATGAGATTTGCTGATGTCTTAGTAGTAGAAGGCCTCAGTCACAATTTTCTCAGTGTAAGTCAACTATGTGACTCAATATATTCTATAAGGTTTACTAAGAAAATGTGTGTCGTCAAAGGAGGATACGAGGCAGTAGTTCTACAGGGAAAAAGAACAAAGGGAAATCTCTACCTGGTAAGTGGAGAAGATGATAGGTGTTTTCTGTCCAGAGAGGAAGAAAACAAGTTGTGGTGTAAACGACTTGGTCATCTTTGCCAACCATCCTTGGAAGATCTAGTGAAGTGTGATGCAGAAAGAGACCTCCCTAAGCTATCATGTGATCATACTCACACGTGCGATGCATTCCAATAGGGGAAGCTTATCAGAAAGACGTATAAGGAAAAGGAAAATAAGTCAATAAGAGTGCTTGAATTAGTGCATGCTGATGTTTGTGGTCCTATCACACCAAGAGTAGTTGACGGAAAGAGGTACTCTGTTCTTTTCATTGATGACTATAGCATAATGGAATGGGTATTTGTTATTACCCATAAGTCGTATGTGTTCAGCTGCTTAAAACATTACCGGAGGGAGTGTGAAAGGATGCTTGGACAGAAAATTTTAAAGCTTCGTACTGACAATGGTACGGAATTCACAAACAGTCAGGTTGAAGGATATCTCGAGAAACATGGGATAAGGAATCAAGTTTCCTCATTAAGAACTCCCCAATAGAATGGAGTGGTTGAAATGAGAAATTGGATCATCAATAACATGGCCAGAACAATGCTCATTGAAAACGACCAACCAGAAAAAATTCCTGGCATACAACATTGGAAACCTCCTTAACATAAGATCACAACTCCCTTTGCCAAAAAAAACTTTTCCCCATTCTCCAAGAAAACTCCCTTTGTCAACATTTTGATTCATTGAGACTCACTTTGTCAACAAATACAACATGAAGTCCTGCATTGTTAACAAACACAATAATCTCAAAATTGCTTCAATGATACCTTGAGAGATTTTGGCCCAACACAAGGTCTACCCATTCAAATAAACTAACAAAGAAGAATGATGCATGATCCTTTCCTAGGTCTATACCCTGCAACTAATATCACAACATTTAGTAGCCATGGTAAACTTAAAGGTCTGTACATCATATTATAGGGGGCCCTAAACGCCTATGTCTCATCCAGTCTCTAGTGTTTACATCACTTTCCAAACATGACTGACATTGTAGCCCTACCAACCAATGCAAACTCACTTGTTCCTAACTCCAAACACCATCCTATCCCTCAACCAGACCTTTGATACCACTCTGTCATGACCCCCTCCCCAAAAAGTGTACCCCTCCTAGGTCGCCAATGTGAGAAGGGAGATAATGACCCCCTGAGTCCCACCTTCAGTAGGCCCTGGGCTGGCGACTAGCACCGAGGGTATAGTAAACACACAAATGGTAGGAATTACCCTATAAGAGAACACATTCAAAAGATAGAGTTAAAATAGACACCAACCAACTCCAAGTTAGATAGAAATATAAATGAAAACACAAGTGAACTTATGTAATTTCATGAAAAACTACTGCAAATGGAAGGGTAAAAACTGTAAGTACTCAAAAGGAAGTAAAAACAGTAGTAACCACAAGCCCAAATAGCTCCTGCAACCCCAAGATAGTAGAAACTAGCTTGATCTCCAACCTACTCCAAGTGACCTGAAAAAAAAATTATATATACATAGGGTGAGTATAACAGTATACTCAGTAGGATCCTCCCTGAGGCATCTTGTGAAAAATTAAAGAAAGCATGTTAAAGCACAGTGAACAACAAGTGAAACTAACTCATTGCCTAAATAGGTATACTATATTCTCAGCCTCACCATGGATAATCTCCTCGTGTAACACATAAAATAGTATATAATATAATAAAGAATATCAAGGGTACCCTGCTACTAATTCCCCACTATTTTTCTGCTTTTCCCCAACGTCGCACGTCCTAAGCATCTCTCTTAAAAAGGGATTTCCAAAAGACACGTGGCCAAAGCACCACAACATTCACCTCGTGCAACAAAACAACCATGTCCATGTAAGAAAAGTAAACAGGTTGTTTCTGGGAGCCACAAAAGCATGTATAACATGTATCATGCATCGGGTATTATACCTCAAGCCATTACTTCCCATACACCGAGTAAGGAACTTCAAGCCATCACAACCTATACACCTTATACCTATAGTAGTCCATAGGTAACTATATCCCGAATATATGTGTGTGAATAAACACAAGCTATTACATCCTTCTACACACATATATGGGGAAAACTTACCACTGTGTCTACCAGCACAAGTAACTACCATGAGAAGAGAGTGGGGCCAAAGGGGGTATTCATTCATCCATCCTCCCACTAGAATGTTGGGGAAAACACCCCCCGGGGCTCAGAATCCCCAGGGTGTCAGTTTCCCTAACCGACAAGGTGGAGTAGCATATAGAAACACAAAAATTATAGAATATACTATAGCTCACAACTACACTATGGGCATAACCTAGTCTTATAATCAACTGCAGATAATGTCTCTCGGACTCCCGGCTGCCACTTCTAAGACTAAGTAACCAATAATCACACAACCAATTAAGGAGATTTATTACATTACTTTATTCCCTTTTTATTAGTTCCACTTTATGTAAATTAATTATTTAAACATTAATTAACCATTAACAATTCCACATTAAATTTCATTAGCATCACACCCAAAGTCCATTATCCATTTAACAAATTGTAACCTCAGCATTTCATCCCAGCAAGCTCCAACCCCATGGTTTAACTTCATTTATTCAATTATATATTTACCGAATTAGCTTCCCATATTCGCAGGCATTCTAGAAAAACAATTTATGCTGCTAGACACAAGGGGTTCAACACGGTGAGTAGATGAAGTACCCATCGAGTCTTTTCCGCCTATAGCAAGATCATAGACCTGTTCTCCCTTGAGAAGCTAGACAAGGAAAGCACATGGCATACCCCATGCATCTTCACCCATTTCGGGAGAAGGGTAAGCAAGACCAGCTACCTTGAGTTGTGGGGAAAGTAAAGCAGATAAACAAACAATAAAAATCAGTAAGAATCCAAACATTCACCTCCAACCCATTCCATCATCCCCGGTGTCCTCCTCGATGCCCACATACATAAACTGATGCATCATGCCACTCTAGGCATTAACTTATTCCACAACCAATAGGCCTAATTTCCCCCACATATCACAATAGCCATCCAATATCACTTCACAACACAAGCAGTAGGAAAACAAGCATCATATAAATTGGGCTCTTAGCCCTTAAACAAGAAAGAGGGTAACTCAGAACCCTACAAGGAATTATCTTTTATCAAACAACTAGTTATTTAATCCATCTTGGATTAACTGATTTATTATTCGTAGGTTAAAACTTTGGGAAACCTAAACAGTAAGCCTTCACAAATAATTAAACATGCTTACTACACCAATTTGATTAACATCAAATTACAAAAAGAAGAACCAGATTCATTTACATGTCTCTTTATCTTTATCCAAACAATTATCAATTAATTCTTGTTTACGTTCTTTAACAATTTCCATCAAGAAAGAACAGCTAAACAAAGCAAGCGTAGATATCACACTCCCTATCAAAACAAGAGGCAATAACATACTGTCGATATCAATTTATTTATCCAGTTCAAATATTTATTATGTCAATTCCATTGTCAACCAGTGAGATAAAACATGCTAACTATAGAGTTTCACGTAAATGAAAATAGAACCAATGAATCATCTACCTCAAACGGTTCTTGACGTTATTTGTATGAGAACGAGCCACACAACAGGTTACGATATCCGCCCCTGTGACAATTGTATCCACCCAAAGATGCAGAGACACCACCACATTGGCCAAAACCAAATAAAAGCCCATTAAGAACATGGAGATAGAATTCCATAAAAGGTAAAGGAGAAACAGAATGAGACAAACCCAAAATAATGATGATAGATGATACCTTATATCGAAGATTGATAGATACTGCTTGGTTGCATCAAAACAGAGCGAAACCAATCCTAGGATTAAATTTTGATTGTGCAACTCCTAAGGGATGGAATGAAAGTTTTGAGCATCTCAAAGTTGAGAACATGGAGGAAGAATTAGGTAGGATGATATCTCATCCCTTTATAAGATTTAATGGAGCATCGGTTTAAGATACATTGGATTTTCCATTAAAAGTGGATCGCATTAAACCACGCGGTTTGACCAAGTAAAATCATCTCGAGCTTTAGGGAAATTAATATAAGAGTTATTCCATTTGAATCAGCCTTCAAGTCTTTTAAACAAGGCTTTAAATTCATTTTATGTTAAAGGAAATGTCAAAGGGGCGAAACTGTAGAAAGCTATAAACACTATTTACAAACCCGAAATTTGGAAAAGGAAAAACACTGTTCATGAACCTCCCCATTGGAACCTCACCATTCTGGAAACACTGTTCATGAACCTCACCATTGGAACCTCACCATTCTAGAAACACTGTTCATGAACTCAAAATTTGTCAAATGAAAAAGGTCACCATTGGAACCTCACTGTTCTCGAAACACTATTCATGAACTCAAAATTTGGAAAAGGAAAAAGGTTACCTTTGAAACCTCACCATTGGGACCTCACCATTCTAGAAACACTGTTCATAAACCTCACCATTCTAGAAACACTGTTCATGAACCTCACTGTTGGAACCTCACCGTTCTGGAAACATTGTTCATGAACTCAAAATTTGGCAAAGGAAAAAGGTCACCATCGGAACCTCACCATTTTGGAAACACTGTTCATGAACTCAAAATTTGGAAAATGAAAAAATCCCACTATTGGAACCTCACCATTGGGACCTCACCATTCTAGAAACACTGTTCATGAACTCAAATTTTGGCAAAGGAAAACATTCACCGTTGAAACCTCACCGTTGCACTGTTCACATAAGGTTACCGATGACACTGTTCACAAAAGGTCACCAATGACACTGTTCACATAAGGTCATTGATGTCACTATTCACATAAAGTCACTATTACACTGTTTACATAATTTTATCGATGATATTGTTCACATAAGGTCACCAATGTCACTATTCACATAATGTTACCGATGACACTATTTGCATATGGTCACTAATGTCACTATTTACATCAGGTCACCGTTTCACTATTCACATAATATTACCGATGACACTGTCCACTGAAGGCCACTGATGACACTGTTCATTGAAGGTTACCGATACATTGTTCACAATGGTCTACCATTGGAACTATTCACTGATGGAACTGTTCACATAAAGTTATTTATCCACTGTGCACAACGGTCTAATGTTGGAACTGTTCACCAATAGAACTGTTCACAAAAATAGAAATTTGGAAAAGTGTTGGGGATAATTCACATTAACCTCCTAAAACACCTCATACACCTGATTTTAGCAAAGGAATAGACCAGAGAGGTCTGGGCCATTATAGTCTCGGTCTCGATCATGTGGAAAAATGGGGGGGAAGACTTGTTATGGTTTTGTGTAAATATCTCTTGTTAACTATTCTAATTTTTTAAAATAAGAATCCTTTATTTTATTTTATTTTTGGACATTAATATGAGTATTGTGGTTAGTGAGAATACCCTAGTTGGAGAACATGGTTGTGGGTTGTGTGAAGGGATATCTGGTTTTGGATCACTATGGTGAGATGATTAGCGGGAATGGAAGCCTGAGACATTTGATAGGTTAAGGTGTTTCCATAGTGGGATGAAAAATTGGCAATGAAGCATTCTTGGTGGTGATTCACTGACAACTTCTTAGTGTACTTTTAATTAGTGATGATTATGTCTCAAACCTTGACATCATCCTGGGTACACTAAGAATTCTACAGCTTTACACCTAGCTACCTAAATGTATTTTGGTTAGATATGGGCCCCTTGGGAGTTCTGCTTATGAAGTGGTAGATATGTGAAGCTAGATGGAGTGAGTTATGCCATCAAAAGTTTATATAAGTGGTTCTCATGATGGACTGTAGGTCAATAAATATTGTGATCCATGGGCCTTGGTGGTTGAGTTTCTTAAAAATAATTGTTAACTGTCACACCCCAACCCATTTGACTTTTTTATTTTAATTATTTTCTTCCTTAAATATTTTTGTGGGGTTCGGGTTGAGTCCTGAAAAAAAGTCTTCTTCAAGTAATATTAAAAAGCATGTTTTTTGGTGTTGACGTCGTCAGGTGCACGAGCAGAGCGCAATACTGCGTAGCTTCATACAAACAATTGTGCAGCCTGTTTGTCTCTGAAAAATTAAAATGGGTAGTTTTTTTCTTGAGATTAAAAATAAATGTTAACTATGGCTTCATCTAAAATTTTTATTGTCAATATTTTTATTTTATTTTATAATATTTTATTATTATTAAAATGAAGTAAATAATATTATTATTTTTAGTTTTTATCATCATGATTTTATTATTTTTATTATTTTATTAGTATTATTATTATTATTATTACTATTATTATTTTGGTTTGTATTTTATTTAGTTCTTTTTTTAGAAACCCTAACCTCGCTACCCACTACTACCTCTTTCCCCTGCATGTGGCATGAGATCCCTCCAATTACCGCTTCCCCCTCCCTTCTTTGCTCAACAAACCCACCACCCCCCGGTTTTTTCCCTTGATATGCTCAATCATACCGAGCCACGGGCTACCAAACTCTTGGAAATCCTTCCCTCCATGCGATGTGACCCCCACCCCCCCCCCCCCTCTTTCACTAGAGCGGCACCATACCACCTCCCCCCTTCGCAGCGGCATGGCACCCTAGCTCCCCCTTGATGAATCCGAGGGCGCAACACATATCCTTGCTCTGGCGGCCCTCGCTCGCAGCACTCGGTCGACCCACATCCATCCGTGTGTACCCCTTCCGATGGTCCGGCATGAGACCCTATGGTGCGGCCCATAATGGTCGGTGTGACACCCCCCTTGGATGCGGCCTCCTCTTCTTACCTAGCCCCAACCTCTCCATCCTTCCCTCACATCATGCCCCAACACCCCCCACCCCCCCCCCCCCCACCCCCCTCAGACCTCCGGTGAGGCCTTCCTTCAGCCAACAACCCCTTTGGCCGACCTCCTTCGGCGGCTGCAGCCTCTCTGGCCTACCCGTAGTCTCTCCAGCCAACCTGAAACCCCCCTGGTTCCCTCTTCTCCCTATCGCAGCCTTTCTGACTTTCTGCACTATGTTGGTGTTGCCCCGACCAGCCCGCGCCTTCTGACGTCACCTCTACCTGCATTTTTTCTCCTTCCATCAGTATAATTTTCTGCTTGGTTTATTTTATTCTTGTTTTTATCCTTTATTTATTAGGGGTTTGGGTTAATTTAGTAGTTGTTCGGGGTAGGTTTGAGATTTTAGAACCCGCGCGGAGCAATTTTGAGTGAGCGTCATCGTTGCGCCTTGGTTCTGAGGTAGGTTTCCCATGCGCCGACCTACTAAATTTAAGAATCATTAATTTTATGTTTTTATCCACTTATATTAATGTTAAATATAGTTGAGTACCCTATTGTTTATGTTTTTAGTGTGTGGATAATGTTTTAAGTATTGGTTTTTTATAATTTGGTTTGTTCTTGTAAATTAGTGCACACTGTGTGATTGAAAAATATTGTCTGGTTATCCTTCAGAATTGTTTTGTGACATTGAATGTATAATGTGGTTTCATTAACAAGCTTTTGGAATTTGAAATTTTGGTTTTAGGTTTCTTGAAAGAGATTTATTTTTGAACATTTTAATGATAAAGGAAGTGTTCTTTGGTTTTTTTAAGTTACTTTGTCTTTTGAAATCA
Organism: Viscum album; assembly: GCA_963277665.1. Lineage (NCBI taxonomy): Eukaryota > Viridiplantae > Streptophyta > Magnoliopsida > Santalales > Viscaceae > Viscum > Viscum album. Next base: position 340,843,905 of record OY728131.1, read on the forward strand.
GCTTTTATTTTTAAATTAGTTTGTCCTATGATATTGAATTTTAGCCTAGTTGGATTTTCATAAAAGTTTGTTTTGTTTGGAAGTGTGTCGAAAATGTTTTGAAGGGGGTTTTACAAATTCTTATATATGGTAAACGGTGTTTCTTTCACTTATTTAGAAATTGGTTTGGATCCTTGATAAAGAATGTTTTTATGGAATATTTAAGGGCCCTTTTGGACAGTTTGTGAAAATATGAGGAAGTTATTATTATGAAAACTTCCATTGGTCGCTCCTCATGCCATTCCAACATGGAATGGTTGGGATGTCCTCATTATGGGATCCCTGGGTTCCATTATGTGGGTTCCCCGGTTGGGAACCATTGTAATCTATATACTTAAAGGCATGAGATTTGTCCTTGGGAATACTAGGGGTGAGACCTGCAGAGAAATATTATTATAAATATAGGTTGTGATTTGATGCTCTACGTCATCTATTGGCTCACCTCCTTTTATACTTGCGACGTACGAACCTGACATATTGAGATAATTTTCTAAGATGAGTACTCCACTGATAGGTTATGGTACTGACCATTGGACCATAGTAGGCAAATATGTTTGGGTTTATTTCTATGTGATTTTCCCTCGGCTTTCCTGAGAAAGGATGGATGAGATTATTTTAGTGTTAGATTTCATCATATGTGTCATGCTAATATATATGGGTTCGTAGGTATAAGTGTCATCCGGATTATTCTCGATCTCTCACATTCTCTTATGTCTAGTGGTTTTTTGCTATTTAATTTTTACTTATATACTAGTATACCTATTTACATTTCCCTTTATCTATCAAGCATGGTACCCTTGTGTTGTGTTTTTCATGAAAAGTGACATTTTGGTTTATTAACTCCCATGAAAATGTTTTTATAAAAGAAAATGTTTTTCAAACTCTTTTGTTCAAGTTTTTCAAATGACTAAGGGAAATTATTTGTACTTTTTTTCACATAAAAAATTGTAGAAATGCATACATTAATATGTTGTAGTTAAAACTTAGAATTAATGTTTCTTATTTTTAAAGGTAGTTTAATGGGAATAGATATCGGTCTAGCCTACTGATTTTTAATACTCACGCCTATAGTTATTTTCTATTTTTAGTGCTTTTGATGGATTCATATTGGGTGAGATCGCCTTGGGTGATTCTTGATCATTGAATCAGGGAGTGACCTGTGGGGTCACACGGAGTTAGTTTGGACGTCGAGTTTAGTTAGTTTTATCTTCTTCATCTCTTGAGTAGTTTTTTGTTTGGTTTATTTATTCTGTGTTTCTCTTTACTATTTTCTCTATTTTTATTTATTTTTACTGGGAAAAATCATTCCCATCATCTTTTTCGATACCCCGGTGCTTGTTGCTAGCCCGGGAGGATCGGGAACGCCTCTCGAGCCTTACTGTGGATCGACTCGGGTGACCGGTTCAGGGTTGACCTGGGTTGGTTCATGAAAAACTGGTATCCTATGGATGTTAGATGTTATCAAACCTCTATTTTCATAGTTCCCTTTGTTATTTTTTATGTCAAGGTAGATGGAGTAGGATTTTTGGTACTCCAAGGGTAGGTGCGGGAAGAGCATTGCAAACTCTTGCACGTTCTAATCCTTGGGTTTCCATGGGAATTCCAGTTTAATTAGATTCTTTGGGTTTTTATGGAATGTTTTTTTATTGGGATATGACAAGGGAAGTGGGGATAATAGTCCTCGTGAGACTGCATGGTCTGGAAAGCCATGTTGAGCTAGTGGCATAGTCCTAAAAGGATCTTTGTTTTGGTGATGTGTTTGGAATATGGTCTCCAACCATATGGTCAAGTCACCCACCTACACTAGTTCCCTATTTGAGATTTTTTGAGTCTCCTGTGACTTCTGAAAGTGGTTTGAATCGTAAAAAATTGGTTTTGAAAAATGGTTGTTTGAAATTACATGTTTAATTTGTGGATTATTTTAAAGGAAATGGGATGAATGATTTGTTTTTAGAAAATTAAGTTGTTTTGTTTTGGCCTTTGTGTTCTTTGGGGTGCTCACATGCATAGTGATATGTGGGAATGTGGACGGATGTCTGGTATGGTGGATGGATGCCCGAGGTGGCACAGAAACATGCATGTGATTGAGACTCTAAGTAATACCAATAGCGAGTGTTTAACCCACCAAACTTGTTTGAAATTAAATATGTTTTAAAAAAAGGGTCTTTTGATGTTATGATACCGTGTTTTCTTGTGTTTCGAGCTTGTCACCTATACAGTGTTTTATTTTGATGATTTTTATTTATTAAGTTAGCATTGATTGAGTTATTAACTTTTTTTCCCAGTAGATATTCCCTTGAATCTTCTATGGGTGATCATAGTGCGATTGATCAACATAAGGATTTTATGCTTGAGTTTTAGAAGCTAAATCCACCTCTCTTTCATGGTCAAGTGGAACCTTCCATAGAAGAGCAGTGGATGAGAAAGATCAAAAGGGACTTTAAACTCATTGAGTTTCCCAAGTTGTTAAAGGTCAAGTTTCTAACCTTCATGCTTGAAAGTTCACCATGTATTTGGTGGAAGTCGGTGTCTCAGAGCAATCCCCATCAAGAGCATACGTGGGAGATTTTTAAGGATTTTTTCATTCATTAGTATTTCTATAAAGAAGAAAGGGTGAGAAAGAGGATGGAGATATGTTATCTTTAGAAGGGAAATAGATCTGTGTTGGAATATTTCCAGTGCTTTGTGGAGCTAGTCCCTCATGGTTTAGGGTTTTCCACTGATGACTCTATGAAGGCTCGATGCTTCAAGGTGGGTCTCAACCCTGATCTATAGTCTAAGGTGTCAGATTCCAACCAAACTTTTTTTTTGATGTGTCAAGACAAGATTCTCATGTTGAAGCTGTGATGGCAAGAGTTCTCGAAGTAGTCCTCCCTCCTTTAATCCCTATAAGTAGAGATGAAGATTCTGGAAAGGTGATGAGGAAGAGATTGAAAGTGGATGGAACAGGTCCTGGAATAGAAAGGCATAGGGATCTTTCATCAACCACTTCAGAAGTGAGATATCTTCGTGTGTTATTAGTGTGGAAAGTCATCTCACAAAAATTCATCATGTGCAAATGCTTTAGAGCCCTGTCAGGCATACGGACGCCTGAGTCACTTGTGGAAATTCTGTCAGGGCGTTGCTCGAAAGCGTCCTAGGCGAAGTTATCAGAAGTGATGTTTTGTAGGGTTTTTGTTTAAATATTCTTGTGTAAGTTTCCTTTCAGTGTAAGGGATATTTTATCATGGCATTTGTACTGATGGTGTTTTGGGTGTTTAAATGTATCAGAATATTATGGGTCTTTTGATTAACTCTGGTTTTCAATGCCAACATGGTTTCTATTTCAAAATCTTGTCCTTTATTTTGTAAAATCAAAATTTGTATGTTTTTTATTGGTATTATCAAAACCTAACTACGAGGAAGGTGACTCTTCATCCATCAGAGCTCTAGACAAAAGGCCTCGGAGTGAACCTAGTGTGTAGTCAGGAACCCCGGGGAATTTTAAGGAGTATGGTAAAGGTTGTGCCTCTATCGTTGCTGTGAGATAGTCTTAGTGTTTCTGTTGTGGTTTCTCTATCTTTGTAATTCCCCTCTTGTCGAAAAAAGAATTATGGACTTATCCCTCACACAATGTCAGTAATTTTTACTTTTTGGATGCGAGTTGTCGATCAGTGGCCTTGCATGGACCACACATGTGATTCTGTTGTGTCTTTGGTTTGTGTCTACGCTGAAGTGGTGAGTCATGAATTATTTTTTGTCATAGTTTCATTGATCCAATCCCTGGGACCTCCCTCCTTGCTCGTGGGGTTAGGGTTTTCAGTTTGTGTGGAGTTTTTGTTTAAGATCTTATCCCTTTATGATGGTAGTGAGTGGTTTGAAAGTTCATATTGTGATTATTTTAGCTTGAGTAAGCCCTTGTACAGGTCTAAGTTGGATTTCTGTTTGGTTGCTAGTAGGATGGTTCTTTATGGTGGGGAGACTCACCGTCTCTTTGGGTTTCCTCTTAAGTTGTTATCGGGTTCTAGTTGAATTCTTTTGGTGGGGAGTCCAATCAGGCCTCCCCTCTACTAGTGATTTATTTTAGGCTATAGGGTTGAGTCCTGTTGGTGGTCGATGGAATATCCTTGTACTAAGAGGTTGGATCGTGTTTATGTGGAATCCTTATGTGTTGATCAATCGGCCAGAAATTGTTGTGGCTTTATGATGGCGGAAAGCGTTATGGTGGGGAGAATTGTCACACCTCAACCATGTGACTTTTTCATTTTAATTATTTTCTGCCTTAAATATTTTTGTGGGGTCTGGGTTGAGTCCCGGACAAAATTTTTCTTTCAGTAATATTAAAAACAGTGTTTTTTTGGTGTTGACATCATCTAGCGCACAAGATGAGAGCAATACCACGTAGCTTCAGACAAACAACTACGCGGCATGTTCGTCTCCGAAAAATAAAAACGGTTAATTTTTTCTCGTGATTAAAAATAAATGTTAACTGTGGCTTCATCTAAATTTTTTTTGTTAGGAATTTTATTGTTGTTAAAGATTTTATTATTTTTAAAATAAAGTGAATAATTTTATTATTTTTAATTTTTATCATCAAGATTTTATTATTTTTATTATTATTAGTATTATTATTATTATTACTATTATTATTATTGTTTATATTTTATTTAGTTCTTTTTTTAGAAACCTTAACCCCGCTACCCACTACTCCCTCTTTCCCCTGTATACGGCGCGACCTCCCTCCAATTACTGCCCCCCCCCCCCTCCCTTCTCCACTCGGTAGACCCATTACCCCTATTTTTCCCCTTGTTACGCTTGAGAAGGTTGAGCCATCGCTGTAAAACCCAAGGAGATCCCTCCCATCGTGCAGTGTGACCCCCACCGCCGCCTCCCTCCTTAACTGGTGCGGCACCCTACCACCTCCCTCCTTCTCATCGGTGCGACACCCCGGCTCCCCCTTGCTCAAGCCAAGGGTGTGACCCCTCATCCCTGCTCTGGTGGCCCTCGCTCACAGCCCCCGGTCGGCCCTCATCCATCCGCGCTAACCCCCTCCACTGGTCCGGCATGACACCCTCTGGCATAGCCCTTGCTGGTCGGTGTGACTCCCCCCTTGTATGTAGCCTCCTCCTCCTACCAAGCCGAATCCTCTCACTCCTTCCCTTACTACATGCCCCAACACCCCATCAGACCTCCGGCGAGGCCTTCCTCCGGCCGGAAACCCCTTTGGTCGATCACCTTTTATGGTTGCAGCCTCTCCGTCCAACCTGTTGTCTCTCCAATCGACCTTCAAACCCCCTGGGTGCCCTCTTCTCCCTCTACCAGCCTTTCTGCACCGTGTCATCATTGCCCCGACCTGCCTTCGCCTTCATACGTCTCCTCTACCTATGTTATTTTTCTTTCCATCTGTGTAATTTTCTACTTTGTTTATTTTATTATTTTTTTATCCTTGTTTGATTAGGGGTTCTATTTAATTTAGTGGTTGTTCTTGGTAGGTTTTAGATTTTAGAACCTACACAGATAAATTCTCAGGGAGTGATGTCATCGCGCCTTGGTTCCGAGGTAGGTTTCCCATGCGCCGACCTTATAAATTTAAGAATCATTAATTTTATTTTTTTCTCCACTTTTATTAATGTAAAATATAGTTTATTACCCTCTTGTTTAAGTGTTTAGCGTTCGGATAATGTTTTTAGGCTTTGTTTTTTATAATTTAGTTTGTTCTGATAAATTAGTGCACACCGCATGTTTGAAAAAATTACCCGGTTGGCGTTCAGAATTTTTCTATGACATTGAATGTATAGTGTGGTTTCGTTAACAATATTTTGTAATTTGAAATGTTGGTTTCATGTTTCTTGAAAGATATTTCTTTTGAACATTTTTATGATAAATGAAGTATGCTTTGGTTTTTTTAAAATTTACTTTGTCTTTTGAAATTAGCTTGCCTTTTTAAATTAGTTTTTCCTATGATATTGAATTGTAGCCCGGTAGGCATTTCATAAAATTTTGTTTTGTTTGGAAGTGTGTAGGAAATGTTTTGAAGTGGGTTTTACAAATGATTTTATATGTAAAACGGTGTTTCTTGCACCTCTTTAGAAATTGGTTATCATCCTTGGTAAAGAATGTTTTTATGGAATGTTTAAGGGACCATTTGGCCACATTGTGAAAATAAGAGGAAGTTCATATTATGAAAACCTCCATTGATTCATCCTCATGCCTTGACAACATGGAATGTTTGGGATGTCCTCAGTATAGGATCCTCGGGTTCAATTCTGTGGGTTCCCTGGTTGGGAACGATTGTAATCTATTTACTTAAAGGCGTGAGATTTTTCCTTAGGAAGACTGAGGGTGATATCTTCTGAGAAATATTATTATAAATATAGGTTGTGATTTTATGCATGATGGCATCTATTGGCTCACCTCATTTTTTACATGTGACATATGAACCTGACATATTGAGAGAATTGTCTAAGACGAGTACCGCCCTGGTAGGTTATGGTACTGACCAATGTCCCATGGTAGGCGGATATGTTTGGGTTTATTGGTATGGATTTTCCCTCATCCTACTTGAGAAAGGATGACCGAGTGTTTTAGAGCGTAAGATTTCATCATATGTGGCATGCTACTATAGATGGGGTCGCAGGTATTATTGTCATCTAGATTATTCGTAATATCTCGGGTTCGCCTATGTCTAGTGGTTTTTAGCTATTTAACTATCAGTGAGATTCAAGCATACCTATTTTCTATTTCCTTTGTCGTATCTGCCTTGGTACCCTTGTGTGGTGTTTTTCATGAAAAGTGAAATTTTGGTTTCTTAACTCCCTTGAAAGTGTTTTTTTAAAAGAAAATGTGTTTCAAACTCTTTTTTCTTGTATTTTCAAATGACTAAGGGAAATGGTTTTTACTTTGTTTTCAAGTAAAAAATTGTAGAAATGCATACTTTAATATATTTTAGTTCAAAAATAGAATTAATGTTTCTTATTTTTAAAGGTAGTGCATTGGGAATAGATATCATGCTAGCCTACTGAGTTTTTATGTAACACCCCAGGATTTCATAGTATGGTATCTCTTTAAAGTAATTCAATAGCATGCGCTACACGCAACACTGAGTTCAAGCGCATCATGACCTATAAACTATCCCTTTAAAAAGAGGTTATGAATAGTACTAACCACATTTTGAATTTTATATATATTCAATATAATTTTAACATTAATATTTTGTGTTTCTTAGACATAATATACAGACAAATTCAATTTATTAGATAAAAGAAGTGTCTTTCAAAAAATGAAATTTTATCACCTTTTAATGGAGAACCCTTTTTAAATCCAATATTTGACAGTTTCATATATTCAATTTTACAAAATAAAATTATTCTTTAGAAACATCATATAAAAAATTAGTTTGGTTAATTTTTTTTAATTTTCTGATAACTTTTATATTTTGATGAATAGTAAAAATACTAAATTTTATTTAAAAACAACAATTTAATAGAAATAATTTATAGTGTTAAATTATAAATTTGTGTGGTTTTAAAGTATAAATAAATTATATTTTTATCATTTAATTTAATTTAGGTCATTGGAAGTAATTTTACATTTAGATTGGGTATAAACACATATCAATCTTTTGATAGTTTTTTGTTCTCAAAAACCTGCTTTCTTGTTTTGACAACGGGAATTATTTTTAAATTAATTAATGAAACTTATATTTATTGAATTTGTTAAAATAGAAATCATTTTTTAATTCTGAATATCAAAATTATCTTAGAGTGAATTTTTGGTATTCTTCTGAAAACATTCAATTTTGGATGAATAGTGAAAAACACTGCGTTATTGTTTAAAACTGACTTTTTATTAAATAATTATTTATTTTATTTAAATATATTTTAAGTAAAAATAGATACATAATACCTATATTATTTCAATGTAATTCATTGGATTCATTTTATAATAATATTTGATGTATAAAATTTTATTGAACTTTTTAACGTCATTTACCCACCTTCTAGGCACATTTGTAAATTAGCATAAAACGTAATTTTACCACTTATGTGAATTGAATTTCAAAAATCCAAGAGACACGGTTGAAATAGGTAAGTAAAATTTGGTTCAATAGGATGAAAATAAATTTTGGTGAATAATAACTTTTAAATTTTATTTACCACGGTTAAAAGTAAATAGGGTAATTAGAGGTAAAATTGATATTATAATTACATTAAAACATGTCCTAATTCTATTAGATAAGTGTATTTAGACCAAAATAAACCTTAGGAATAAAATATGATCCTCTTTTATCCACTTTTATTAGATTATGACATTTATTATTATTTTATTTAAAGAAGAGTTAAAAGTGTTAAATTCAAATTTTCATGACTAAAACATTTTTAATATAGGGTTATACATAATATAAATTCTACTAAAAATATTCATTAGAAAGATAAAAATATTTCCTACATAATTATATTTTAATTTTAATTTTTATACATTAAATAATTAAATTTATTTATGACACAATGATGATGTAGTAATTACCTTATTAATGAAAGATTAAAATAATTGATATTATAAATATTAAAATAAATGTAAATTGAGACTTGTGATGAATTACACTAATTTTATAGGTTAATATGAAATGTTATTATTTCTTTAATGTATATGGTTCTAAGTAATCATGTATTTTTTTACTTTCAAAAAAACCAAATACTAAATAATGTCAAAATTGACATAAATGAGTTTTTTAAACAAATACTATATTATTAAATGATACAATATTCTGAAAAATATAAAGTTTGTCCAAAATACTCATATAATGATATATATTTCATTAATTAACCAATTTGGGTTCTATTTTCATTTTATAGTAATTTTATTAACCATTTAATATAAAAATATAAGAAGACATTGTAAAAGTTAAACTATTTAACTAAGAGTTAAATCTAAAAGATAAGGTTAATTTGGTGACCTAAACCTGTCTAAAACACATTCGTTGAAAGGATTTTGACCCATAACCACCTTAACCTATAAATAAATCCTTTTGGATACATTATAAACTGAAAATGATTTTATAATAAAATAATATTTCAAGCTTTTCCAAAAGTGACCCACACCTCTCTTATAAAAGGGTACTTCCCCTTCACTCAAAATCACACCCCCATAGCCATTTGGCTTGACCAAAACCTACTAAAATATCTTCCAAACTACCCTCACTTAATCCTAGCCTCATTACTTTGATCATAAATCCAAAATAAGAAGCCCTTTTGATCAAATCAAAAGGAAACACCTGGAGAAGAGGTAATAATTTCATCACCTCTTTTAATGTTATTTTCTTCTTCTACTTCCTCTTTATTTTTTGTTTCAATACCAAAATAATAACTCCAGTACCTTCTACATACTTTGATGTTGTTATAAATATGGTACAACTATATTCATTATTCTATCCATCCTATGAATGACAAAGTCTCCATACGTGTGTACGTAGGACTGGCCGTCTCCACGTCGTGGTGTAGTTTGTTATTCAACACTTCATTATTTGGATGGGTTTAATAATTAGTATAACTGATGTAAATAATAAATATATCATGTTAATTATTCTTTATATATTATATACCATCCAATTAAAAACTATTTCACCCTTAATATAATGATATTGTCGCTCGTACATATGTACGGATTACCGTCTCCACGAACGCGATGACATTCATCACCCATCATTACCATTCAAGAATAATTTTTATTTTATGATTAAAAATAATGTTTATGAACTTAATCTGATTATGTATATGAATGAAATATATCCTATCCATAAAAAAAATGGATTACATAACAAAGAATATAAAGGAAAATGAATCAGTTAACACCCTAAACAATGATACTTCTGAAATATTATTAACAAAGCAATATTATAAGATCATATATGATATAATATTTATGTATGTGGTTCCTGTATAATTTAATAAAAATTATTTACATATTATTCATGAGATTAAATTACCCTCGACTAAGGAAAATTTCAAGGTAATGGTTAATTCTGTGATCTATTTATTATGCGAGGTTGTTTTTACGAAAGTATCTACTGGGACTTCATTATCATCCACATTGGTGTTTCATAAAAATGTATTTTAAAACATTTTTAATATTTACTAGAATATGGGTTAAAGTAATTTATACCCTTTTTTGACTTTTTATAAAATTTTTTGAAATAAATCTTTCTGTCATTTTTCAAACAAGGTACTTTATGACCTTTTTGACAAATTAAGGTAAGAATGTTTTTTTAACTTATACGGTGTTTGTGGATATTTTCCATCGTTATAACACCTTTGAATCTTCCCTTAAAATCATATAATAATATGTTAAAAATAAATGTTTTCTTTTATAATTATCTGACTTTTAAATGATTTCAAAATATAAAGAGATATTTCTCTCAAATAGTTTTTATTTCATCTTTGTCAATATCCTTTGATGTATTTTACACTTATTTGAAGCTAATTTATTATGATAAAATCTTCCATACTTTATTGAAGTTTTTGTGATATGTTTGACTGTGGATGTGTTATTTATATACCATTCATGGTTTATGGTTAAAATATTAACATTTCATATTCTAGTTTTAATAAGAATGTTTATGTTATGTTTCAACCTTTTCATATGAGGAATGCATTGGACTTAGTAAGTGACGGGTGGAGCTCGTTATATCTCCTTGATGCATTGGTAGGTCTCATGAGAAAAACAAGTGTCTTGGCACAAGGCCTTGCAAAATCTTATTTTTAGTCTTGGAATAAGGCCTTGACTATATGGTTATGATGTCTGGCATTATGCATTCCATCATTAGGAAATTAGCTATTGATATTACATGTGATTATTTGACTAGTAGAATATCAATGTGAATAAGTAAATGGTATTATTTGATTTATATTTTCCATATTATACTGAAGTTTAAGTTTCAAAGGCTTGTGTTTTAGTCTTATAAATTTCATTGAATGTTTATACTTATTTATGAATGTTTCTACAATATTGTTATCCTTACTGAGCATCTGAGATCACCCCTTTCTATGTTTTATTTTTGCAGGATGTGAAGAATTATATTATGACTGACTTGTAGGGATAAGATAAGGGATATGAGTGTGTTTAAATGAGACACAATGTTTTTTTATTTCATAATTTAATGTAAAACTTATGTTTGTGTCTAGTTCTTCCATGGCTACTAAACTGATTGGTCTTCCGAGATTTGATCCCTTGTGATCATTCCAATGTTATGTAATAAGGCACCGACTCTAGGTAACTAGGTTTGGGGAATTATAGTTTGTATCAGAGGAATTTTAGTACAAACCATGGAAACTGGTTTTAGAACAACTCTGATTATAGAAGATTAACCTAAGATAGACTTTGAGGATTAGTATATAAGAACATCCAAACATTTTGGTAGTGTAAATATTGTGTGAGTTTTCCAAGAAAATACATCCCAATCTGGATACGAGCAGGTAGAGGTGGCTCGGGCACAGATGTACCTAGGAGTGAAAACTCCAACAGGAATTTTCGAGCTTGACCCAGGGTATCCTGGTACACGACAACAGGCCTTGTTGAATTCTAGGTTAGGACACTCCTGGGGGATATGCTTAGGATAATTCACATTTTATTTACAAAACATTATGAAGGGTTTATGAGTAAATATGCCTACAAAGAAACCATTTTTATGATTATGATACTAGATGTGTGAAAGTATTCAATTGATGTTGAGAATTTTTCTAGTGTTTTTATTATACAGTATGATATGATCTAACCTATTGTATGTCATCATTTTGAAATGGCACCTAGTAGAAGGAATGAGAACTACAACAATACGCATGATCCAAAGAGTCATAATAATTATATCTTTAATGGTCTTAAGCCAAAATTTAGAAGGGAAATAGTATCCCAAGTATTCTCATCATATGAAGAAATAGTATCATGTGTTAATAAGATAAGTAATGAATTATCTGAGTCCTATGGATTTTAAGGGAAACAAGAGAAGAATAGGATGGTATAGAAAAATATGGCTAAAGGGAAGAAGGGGAAGAAAGATTTTCCCACATGTGAAAACTATGGAAAGAATTACCTTGGTAAATACATGAATGAAATGAGAGTTTATTATAAGTGTAGAGAAAAAGGACACCATGTTCGTGATTGTAAGGGTAAGAAAAAGTTTCCAAATGTATAATGTTTTACCTGCAAGGAGTTGGGTCACTACACAAATCAATGTCCCAATCGTCATAGTATACCCCAAATGATTTTATTGGATAATAATCAAGTTATGATACTACCAAAAATGAAGAGTAATGATTAGTGTTATTATTTTTTTATTAAAGAATTATGTCATTTAAGTTTTTTATCAATGATGTACTGGTTATATGAATTATGGAAATAAATAAGGATTGTACTGAAGTAATATTTCATTGATGATTTGAGATTATATAGTACTAAGAAAAGTGACTCAACAGAAAGTTAAATTTTTTGGAAAATACATGGATAACGGAAAGATAAACCTTATTATGGTCCTAATACTGAGGTAGTTATTTTGGAATAAGATATGGTTGATTTGGATAAATAATATTGGATATTCCTGACTACCTTGGAACTTATTAATGGTTTGTTTATTCAATCATTTCTGGAGTATTGAAATTTTATAGATATAAGGAATATATCTAGTATTCTATAGGGAATAAGGGGTCATGAATGTAATCAATAAGGTTTTATGGTAATTTAGGGTGTTAAGATGTTCTAATAGAATGCATAATAAAGGTACTCACATGTTATTATGTGGTAAAAAGATATCTTCATTATGTTATGTTCACCTTCCTTATAAATTTTGTTATTATGAGTTTGGACACAAGTATTTTGGATAAGTATAAGGATTGGAATGGATTAAGTTAGACATTGGATGCTATGGTTTAATGTTAAAAAAATTGTTATGATTGTTTTGGGATTTTTTATAAAAAGGAAAACTTGAAGGTCAGGCGACAACCCGTCGCATCCGGCAAGGCCGTGGGACTTTAACCCGCTACCAAAGGGCGACAAGGGTGCACCACCAACCACTATCCTATGTTATTTCCTTGTTTTTATAATATAGTTTTTTTTAAATGGTATGAAATATTAACTATAAATTCATTTTTTGAAACCCTATGCGATTAGGTTTAATAGAATATTTTTGAATTCTATTATCTTTTGGAGAAAAATATGAGTTTGTGGTAGAAATTAGTTAATTGATGGAACAATACTTGTCAAGTATTCTTTATTTCTTTTATTATTCTATGAAAAAATTAATTCTTTAGAATTATTTAAATGATCTCAAAACCAAAAATGTGTTATCCTAATAACTTAGGTTTTGTTAAACCGATGATATTTTAATGGCTTTGAGACCCTCAATTTTCCATTTCTTGTTTACTTGTTTATGATTGATGACCTCAATCACTCCCTATAAATATTTATGTTTTTACTCCAATCATTTTTCTATAATTTCCACCAATGTTCTTCTATTTGAAACCCTAATTTGGTGGTGACTTTTTCATTTCCCTTTTCCTCTTAATAAGACTAAATTTTAGTAACCCTATTTCTGATTTGGGTTATCCACAAAGGTATTTTCTATTTCCAACCTTTTATTTTTGAAGAACAATTTCAAATTTTGAGGACACAATTTATTGAAAGAGGGGATAATGTAACACCCTAGTATTTTATAGTATGTTATCTCTTTAAAGAAATTCAACACCTTGCGCTACACGCAACATCGAGTTCAAGTGCATCACGACCTATGAAACTAGTTATTTAAAAAGAGGTTATGAATAGTGTAAACAAAATTTTTAATTTTATATATATCCCATATAATTTTAACATTAATCTTTTTTATTTCTTAGACATAATATAAGTACAAATTGAATTTTTTAGACAAAAGAAGTGTCTTTCAAAAAATACAATTTTACCGCATTTTAATGGAGAACCCTTTTAAATATAATATTTGAAACTTCTATATATACAGTTTGACAAAATAAAATTTTTCATTAGAAACAGAACATAAAAATTTAGTTTGGTTAAATTTTTGGAACTTTTCTGATAACTTTCATATTATGATAAATAGTGAAAAATACTAAATTTTAATTAAAAACAACTTTTTTAGTCGAAATAATTTATATTGTTAAATTATAAATTTGAGTGGTTTTAAATTATCATTAGATTATATTTTTATCATTTAATTTAATGTAGGTTATTGGAAGTAATTTTACATTTAAATTGGACATAAACACATATCAATCTTTTGATACTTTTTAGTTCTCAAAAACCCGCTTTTTGGTTTAGACAACGGAAATTTATTTTAAATTAATTAATGAAAAATATATTTTTTTTAATTTGGTAAAATAATAATCATTATTAAATTCATAATATCAAAATTATCTTCGGGTGAATTTTTGGTATTTTTCTGAAAACATTCAATTTTGGATGAATAATGAAAAACACTACGTTATTGTTTAAAACTGACTTTTTTTTTAATAATTATTTATCTTATTAAAATTTATTGTAAGTCAAAATAGATATATAATATGTATATTAGTTCAATTTTATTCATTGGAGTCATTTTATAATAAGATTATATTTAAAAAAAATTATTGAACTTTTTAACGTCTTTTACCCACCTTTTAGGCACATTTGAAAATTTGCATAAAATGTAATTTTACCGGTTCTATGAATTGAATTTCAAAAATCAAAGAGACACATTTGACATCAGTAAGTAAATTTTAGTTCAATTGGATGAAAATAATTATCTGTGAATAGTAACCTTTTAATTTTATTTACCACGGTTAAAAGTAAATAATGTAATTAAAGGTAAAAATGATATTATAATTACCCTAACACATGTCCTAATTCTATTAAATAACTATATTTCTACCAAAATCAACCATAGTAATAAAATATGATCCTCTTTTTTCCACTTGGATGAGATTATGAAATTTATTATTATTTTATTTAAAGAAGAGCTAAAAGTGTTATATTCAAATTTTCATAACTAAAACTTTTTTAATATATGGTAATACATAATATAAATTCTAATATATATTTATTCGAAATATAAAACTATTTCCTGCATAATATTATTTTATATATAATTTTTAGACATTAAATAATAAAATTTATTTATGACACAATGATGAAGCAATAATTACCTAATTAATGAAAGATTAAAATAATTGAAATTATAAATATAACAATAAATGTAAATTGAGACTTCTGATGCATTCCACAAATTTTCTAGGTTAATATGACATGTTAGTATTGATTTAATGTATTCATTTTGATTTAATCAGGTTTTTTTGACTTTCAAAAAAAAACAAATACTAAATAGTGTCAAAATTGACATAAATGAGTTTTTAAAACAAATACAATATTATTAAATTATATAATATTCTTAAAAATCTAAATTTCGATCAAAAGACTCATATAATGATAGATATTTTATTAATGAACCACTTGGGATTCTCTTGTAATTTTATAGTATGTTTATTAATCATGTAATATAAAAATATAAGAAGACATTGTAAAAGTTAAACAATTTAACTAAGAGTTAAATATAAAAGATAAGGTTAATATGGTGACCTAAACTTGTCTAAAAATTGTGGTTGAGAGGATTTAGACTCATCCATTCCTTATCCTCGAAATAAATCCTTTTGGAACCATTATAGACTGAAAATGATTTTATAATAAAATAATATTTTAAGCTTTTCGTAAAGTGACACTCACCTCTCTTATAAAGGGGTACTTCCCCTTCTATCAAAATCACACCTCCAAAGCCATTTAGATCGGCCAAAACCTACTAAAATATCTTTCCAACTACACTCAATTCAATCTATAGGCCTTACTTTTATCAGAAAGCCAGCCTAAGGATCCCTTTATATCAAATCAAAAGAAAGCACCTGAAGAAGAGGAAATAATTTCATCACCTCTTCCAAAGTTCTTTTCTTCTTACACTTCCTCTTTCTTTGTTTTTTCCATACAAAAATAATAAATCCAGTACCTTATACATACATTGATGTTATTATAACTATGTTAAAACTATATTCATTATTTTATCCATCCTATGAATGACAAAGTCCCCATACGTGCATACGTACCGCTTACCATATCCACGTCGTGGTGTAGTTTTTTATTCAACACTTCATTATTTGGATGTGTATAATAATGAGTATAAATGGTGTAAATAATAAATATAACATCTTAATGATTCTGTATATATGATATACCATTCAATTACAAATTATTTCACCATCAATAGAATGATATTGTCACTCGTGTGTACGTACGGATTACAGTCTCCACGAACGCGATGAGACTCATCCCCCATCATAACAATAAAGAATAATTTTCATTTTATGATTAAAAATAATTTTTAATAACTTAATATGATTATTTATATGAGTCAAATACATCCTATCCATAAAAAACATGTCTTACATAATATATCATATAAAGGAAAACGAATCAGTTAACACTCGAAACAATTATACTTCTGAAATATTATTAACAAAGAAATATTATAAAATCATATATGGTATCATATTTATGTATGTGGTTCATGTATAATTTAATAAAAACTATTTAACTATTATACATGAGTTTAAATTACCCTCGACTAAGTGAATGTTCAAGTTAAGGGATAATTTTACAATCTCTTTATTATTCGAGGTTATTTTTACGAAAGTGTTTACTTTGACTTTATTATAATCCACATCAGTGTTTCTTAAAATGTATTTCAAAACATTCTAAATATTTCCTAGAATATGGGTTAAAGTCATTTATACCCTTGTTTGAATTTTTATAAATTTTTTTGAAAGGAATCATTCTCTCATTTTCCAAACAAGGTACATAATGACCTTTTCAACAAATTAAGGTAAGAATGGGTAAGAATGTTTTTTTAACTTATACGGTGGGTGTAGCTATTTTCCATTGTTATAACACCCTAAAAGCTTCCCTTACAAGCTTATAAGAATATTTTCAAATTAATTTTTTTTATAATTATGTGACTTTTAAATGATTTCAAAATAGAAATAGATATTACTCTCAAATAGTTTTTATTTCATCTATGTCAACATCCTTTGATGGATTTTACACTTGTTTGAAGTTGATTTATTATGATACAATATTCCATATTGTATTGAAGGTTTTGTGAAATTTTTTACTATGTATGTGTTATTTTTGTACTATTAGTGGTTTATGGTTAAAGTATTGACATTTCGTATGCTATTTTTAATACGAATATTTATGTTATATTTCAACCTTTTCATATGAGGAATGCATTAGACTTAGTAAGTGATGGGTGGAGCCCGTTATAGCTCCTCGATGCATCGGTAGGTCTCATGAGACAAACAAGTGTATTGGAACAAGGCCTTGACAAAATATTATTTGTAGTCATGGCATGATGACTTGACTATGTGATTATGATGTACAGAATTATGCATTCCATTATTATGAAATTAGCTATTGATATTACATGTGATTATACGACTAATAGAATATCCATGTGAATAAGTAAATGGAATTATTTGATTCATGTTTTCCATATTATATTGAATTTTAAGGTTAAAAGGCTTGTGTTTTAGTTTTATACATTGCCTTAAATGTTTAGGCTTATTTATGAATGTTTCTGCTATATTTTTATCCTTATTGAGCATCTGAGCTCACCCCTTTTTATGTTTTATTTTACCAGGATGCGAAGAAGTATATTATGACTAACTTGCAAGGATAAGATAAGTGATATGAGAGTGTTCAAAGGAGTCACAACATTTTTCTTTCATTTCATAATGTAACATAAAGCTTATGTATGTATCTAGTAATTCAAAGGCTACTAAACTGACCAGTCTTTCAAGATTTGATCACTTGTGATCATGCTAATGTTATGTGATAATGCCCCGAATCTAGGTAACTATGATCGAAGAGTTACATTTAATACTCACACCTATATTTATTTTCTATTTTTAGTGTTTTTGAAGGCTTTATCTTGGTGCGCTTCCCTTGGGAAATGCTTGATCGCTAAGTCAGGGAGTGACCCATGGGGTCACACAGAGTTAGTTCGGACGTCGAGTTTGATTAGTTTTATCTTCCACATCTATTGTGTAGTTGTTTTTTTGGTTTATTTATTATGTGTTTCTCTTTACTATTTCCTCTATTTTTATTTATTTTTATTGGGAGAAATCATTACCATCATCTCTGCCAATGCCTTGGCACTTATTGCAATCCCATGAGGATTAGGAACACCACTCAAGCCTTGTCGCGGATCGGCTCAGGTGACCGGTTCATGGTCGAACCGGGTTGGATCGTGACATTAACAATGCTCCAAATCTAGGCAGTGATGTGTCAGTATAATGTGAATGAAGTAATACAATGGGTTAGAAGTGGTTGAATTGGAATACCAATTAGGAAACTATAATTTGAATGTTTAAATCCAAAGGGAAATGCCAATTGGGCCTTGGAGGTGGTGGTTATATGTCCTTTCTAGATGGTTTTTTATGGAAAGACTAAATGGAAATGTTGTATGGTTTCTTATGGTTTTTAGGAATAGTGATTTGAGAAAAAACCTTAATTATGTTAGGGAAGTTGATCATGAGACCGATGCATCCTTTAAGGATCATCTGAAATGTGCGTTGGAAAGTAGTGACATGGTATTTCAGGGAAAGGCAGTAATGTCAGTTCATGTATTGTGCAACATGGATGCATGTAGGAAGAAATATATGAGAGAGAAGCAGATAAGGGGAAACAATGGCCCAACTTTATTTGACTTGAAATCTTTATGGTGCTTGGGAGTTTATATTAAGAACTAACTATTATAAGGTGGGTAGATTATATGATCCCGTATTTTTTTCAAGTGAAACTCTTTTTAAATTTTGGTCAATATGGGTTTTTTTGAATTAAATTCACAAATTAAATTAATTCTCAACCATGAAAACTTACAACCACTATAAGTGGTTTTCACCACATGAAGATATTTCATGAAAGTAGATTACACCCCATGTAATTGTCTTTCACTACATGTCAACATGTCATGAAATTATATTACACCATGTGTAATTATATTACACCATGTGTAATTATAATACACCACATGTAATCTTTAATTAATGATTTTTGAATGGTTTGATGGGATTTAATTAGGAAAAATGTGACATTGGTTAAAAATCATTACATGATGTGAAATGAGGATTCACGTCATGTAATTATCACACCCATAATTTTAAAAACACCTCTACAGTACCTTGTAACCCTCCAAACCCCATTTTTTTGTTGTAGAAGATGTATACACTACCATTTTTGAGCCAAGATGTCCCATGCACCTCTTCCTAGGACTAAAACTCTCACATGCACTACAATATTCGACCGAAGACCTTTTTTACACATCTATATTTACTAATAATCTTCTTCTATTTATTTTATAGGGTCTTCTTCGATCTAAAAGTGATCTCGCATCAGATTTTGGATATTCGGGCCAAGATTTTTATGGTATGCCTCCCAGTTATTAATATTCTTATTGATTCTTTGCTAATGGATTATCCGGTTATTGTTGAGAAGAATCTAAAAGTCTAATGATATCACAGATGTAGGGTATTTTTCATTACTTCCTCCTATTTCAAGGAGTTTGATCTAAATCATATCCTTCAATGTGTTCTTGATTGGCTATGCTCAATTTTGGGATATTCGTTAGCAAGCGTTCTTCATCACTGATCCCAAGGTAGGTGGTTTAAAATTAAAATCTTATAGTCTTGATTACAATTATGTTTATGTAATTGTATAATTTCTATTAGATGTTTAGAAATTGTGTTCTTGATTAAATTAATTAAATTAATGAATTAATTAATTTAGAGAAATGTGAAATTAGGATATTGAGATTTTAGATCATGAATAATTAATTGGTAAATTAATTATAGGATTATGAAATTTATATTTGGATAATTAATTGTTTAATTAATTTTGGAGAGATAGATATTATTGAAATTGAAAAATTAATGTATAAATTAATTATTTTTATATCGAATTTTTTGAAATGGGATAATTAATTATAGAATTAATTATTTGATATTTTTATGATTATTAAATTGATCGAGATATAAAAATTAATTTATGAATTAATTAAGGATGTTGAATTGATTAATATATAATAATTATTTGAGGAGTTAATTGGGGTTATTAATTTGATTAAGTTGGAATAATTAATTGATGAACTAATTATGTGGGTTTTTGTGATTTTAGGTTTGAATTAACTAATTGACGAATTAATTAGTGTGAAAAATGTGATCATTTAATTATTGAAATAAATAAATGGATTAATTGATTGAAAATTAATTAATGTGAGTAATGGGGTTATTTAATTTAGGAATTAAATAAAGGGATTAATTAATTATGAATTTATTAATAGAATGTGACATTGACATCTAATTGGAGAATTATTTGAACAGATTAGAAAACATTAATTAATTATGAATTAATTAATAGAATCTAACATGGGAATTTAATTGGAAAATTAATTGTTGGTATTGAATTTGATTAGTTAATTATAAATTAATTCGTATTATTGACATAGAAAATTAATTGGAAAATTAATTGAAGGGTTTGTATGTATTAATTAATTATATGACTAATTAATGGAAAATGTGTCAGATTAATTAATTTGTGAATTAATTAATGGCTATTATTTTTTTAATACAGTTGAATGGGTTAGATTAATTAATTGGTGAATTAATAAATGGGGATTGTTGTGATGATATTATTGATTGGATTGGATTAATTAATTAGTGAATTGGTTAATAGGGATTGTTATGATGATGTGATTAAAAGAATTGGATTAATTAATTGGTGAATTAAGTAATAGATATTGTTGTGATTATTTTATTAAGGGAACTAGATTGGTTAATTCTTGGATTAATTAATATGGACCATTGGGATAATTAGTTGTTGATTTGAGATAATTAATTATAGAATTAATTATGTGACGTTGAGTTTTTGATTAATTGTAGAATTAATCATGTGATGTTAAGTTGTTTATTACAGATGATTAATTATAGAATTAATCATGTGATATTGAGTCGTTAATTTATGATAAATAATTTTATAATTAATTATGTGATATTGAGTTGTTGACTTGATATAATTAATTGTAGAATTAATTATTTGATATTGAGATAGATGATTCGAGATACTTAATTATTGATTTAATTATGATTTATTGAGATTTTGAATGAGATAATTAATTATAGAATTAATTATGGGATTTTGAGTTTGTGGATACTGATTAATTAATTGACGAATTAATTAATGGGATTCACATGATTAATTAATTGGGGAAATTAATTAAGAGGATTTATATTATAAAATAATTTTTCAATTAGTGATGCAATTGATGTGTTTAATTAATTGATTAATTAACTAATAGAATTGAACCTATTAATTAATTAATGTATTTGATTTGATTAATTAATTATCAAATTAATTAATATTATTGATATGATCAGTTAATTAATGAATTATCTAGAGGACTTTACAGGATTAGTTAATTATTTAATTAACTAGAGTAATTAATGTGATTATTTCATTGATGAATTAACTAGAGAAATTGATGTTATTAATTAGTGGCTAAATTAATTAATTGTATTGTTCTGATTAGTAAATTGTTTAGTTGACTAATAGAATTGTTGTGTTTATCAAGTTGTTGAATTAGTTATTCCATTGGTGTGGATAATTAATTTTTGAATTAATTATGATTTAAATAATGTTAACATGTCCATTATAATGTATGATGTGTGAATGGTAACATGGTCATTCAGCATGAATTAAATTATGGTAACAGGGTTATCCAAATTGTGTGATTAAATGAATGGTAACATGGTCATTCATTAGAGAATATAGGGTGGTAACATGGTCATCCAAATTGTGTGATTAAATGAATGGTAACATGGTCATTCATTTGTGAATATAGGATGATAACATGGTCATCCAAATTGTGTGATTAAATGAATGGTAACATGGTCATTAATTTTTGAAATAAGGATGGTAACATGGTCATCCAAATTATGTGATTAAATTAAGGGTAACATAGTCATTCATTTGTGAAATAAGTATGGTAACATTGTCATCAAAATTGTTTGATTTAATGAATGTTAACATGGTAATTTATTGTGAAATAAAAATAGTAATAATGGTATTATGTTATGATATTACTTGGGGAACATTTTCATCTCTTATTTGAGATGAAGCAGGTATTGAGGTATGGGTGTCCTTGGGAACCCTATAATTAATATATTTCAATAAAATATAATTTATAATGTGGTAACTATTTATTTATTCGTTTTACATATTTATTTATAGAACTATATATACTTTCTATTGACTATACTTGTTTTAGACACCGCTAGTGGTGGCCTACTAAGTTGTACTCACGCCCTATTCGGGCAGCCTGATCATTACCTGAATAGACTTTATATTTTTTTGATTTGTTAAGGGAAAAGGATGTGTATTATATATATGCTTTTGGATGGAGCATGGATGATGGAACCAAACTTAGTTCAGGGCCTGTTTGAGAGTTGTCGAGGTCTTTACTTTTTATTTTTCATTTTTACACTTGGAACATACTTTGCTTGACATATCTACTATTCAGTTTTGACATTGTATTTCATGCTTTGGTTATTATGAAATATTGGAAAAGTTTTATGGTTATGTTTATGTGTTCATTATTGTTTATTATTTCTGTTCGTGTTTACACTAAAAAAGGGTATAGTTCTCCATTATCGATAATAGACCCTCGCTGCTAGTCAGAAGACTATGGAATATAGGGAGGTGCGCCTGAGGTCGTGTGGATGTCCAGCTCGGGCCACCAGTGCATGAAACGTGGGCTGGTGTGATATAGGTAGGGATGAATAATAGTTTCAAATGTTTTAAAACATTTCCCTATTAAATTAGTTATTTTATCTATATAGATCCTATTAATATCTTAGGAAGAACACGTTCTATCTCTCAATTGTTTTAATCTTACTAATCACACTGTACAAAACAATATATTCATAATGTAAAATCCTACATAAAAAAAGATATTTTACTTGGTTCGCCACTAAGGGATACACCAAGGAGAATAAACCTGATGTTGTACTTATTTACCCTAATCCACTCTACTCAATTTTGGAAGATACAATTTTTCAAAAAAGAATACTTCCAATACATAGGAACTCCCTCTTATTTTCTAATAATCCACTACTTTAAGACATGTCTTGCAGAGTTTATAGACTTATAAGTATTCATCAATAGTTTAATCATATGTTTTTTTATTTTTAGCATGATAATTTACATGAATCATTTCTTACTGATTTGATGGTCCTTTGAAATACACTTTTCTAAACACTTCTACTTTAATGTATGATCAGATCACCACCTTAGCGTGAGGGTAGAATCATTTTATTCAATGATATCACAACACCATAAACCCCATATTCTAGATAAGTATTATTCAAAATTAGAATTATCTTATTACCTTTATTCTCTTCTAACTAGATGTAGCAGTGTATCTATTTCTTATTCTCTTAAATAAAAATATTGTATTATAATCTAGTTCACTCATCACTTTCTATAGAATCCGATATTTTGATGTATTTATAATTATTTCTCCAAAACAAATAAGAGATTCTGTGTAGGCTTCCTACAACAACCCTTAAACCAGGGGTTGAGTTAAAATCCTCTTTCCCTACTCAACTGAAATCATTCTAGGGGTACCACATAAATTTAGTGTATCCATTTTATTCATTAAAAACTCATTACATTTCCTAAAATATTTTCTAGATATTCCTCCTTTTATATTACAATTAAAACTGCTATATATTCTAGAAACTAACCCTTCATAGAATGTCTTCTCCATTCATAGTGTAAACATCATAACTTCAACCACTTAAAATAATTGTAGTCTTATTCATATCATTGTATCTAGTCAATAATAAAATCCAAAATTCATGGATTGTTATCTTATATTTTTACTCACCAGATATTGTATTGTGATATATTTACATTATTTAACTCTCATAAAGGTCATAGTGTGAGATTCCTCCTCAAGAAACAAACTCTTCTTCGCATTCTACACATATTGAGGCTTCCAAAATCATGACCGATTATCTTTTCCATGCTCTGATGTTATGACATGGCCTCTTAAATCATATTTTATGATTGATCATGTCTTGGAATAACTTTTCATTAATAGAGTGAGCATCATATCTATAAAATCACTAAAATATATCAAGAATCCTTGGAAGCGTGGCCTATTGTGTCACGAAGTGTACTATGAAACCTCTAAATTTGGAAATGTAAGATATATTATGAAATACCTTAATGATTTATCTTACCATAAAGGGACTTATCCTATTTTTAGTCATCACATAGGTTGCTGCATGACCGTCCCTCTCATGGAATGAGTTGATATTTTGATATTTCCTTAATGATTCTTATGATATAAAGTGTTATTCAACACATAGATGATCTATAGAATTTTCCATCATGGAATGGACATATATTTCAGGATGCAATATTTGTCTTTTTAAAATTTCTAGTCTAAGTAACACACTGAGTATTATGTGATTCTTCCATCACTGTTACAAAAAATCTCTCATGAATCTTATAAAATTATCACTTCTCTATATTGCTAAACATTATTTATATTCACAAAATGGCACTTGTAGTAATGGTATGACCAGACATGCCACCAAACTTATAGAATATATCACAACCTTTTTATTTCAATTACAGCCTTTATTAAATCAAGTAACATCATATCTAAATACATGACCTTGATATATAGAGATATCAAGATGTATCTATATAATACTCCATAAATGATTCAATGTTCACTTTTTCTCAAAATATTCAATGAATATCACCAAGTATCTAATGCCATCTCAAACTCACAAAACACAACTTCTACCACTTTTATCAACAAAACCAAAACAAAACATCTCTAGTTGAAACAGTAGACCAAATTAATTTTGAAGTGGGTTAGTGAATGATAGATTATAATGAGTATTTTTCTTATTTTTTGGTGAGGTGACATGTTCATTACATAAATATGCCATTTAATAAATAAATGATATGTTAAAGGGTAATATTATGAGTTTTTATGAAAAGTATTTTTTGGATGGATTTGGATTCCGTACTGTTTGATGGAATCTAATATAGAATTGAGAATAAGTCATGAAATCAGGTTCATATGGAAGAATATACTATAATGGAATCATATTGGCTAGTTATTAGGCATGAAAATTCATATTTTTAATATTTTATAATGATCTGTGTCGTTAAGATTCATTGAATTTAAAAGTAGTCTGAATTTTGACCTATAATTGAAGTTGTTATTTGATAA
Source organism: Viscum album (assembly GCA_963277665.1). Classification (NCBI taxonomy): domain Eukaryota; kingdom Viridiplantae; phylum Streptophyta; class Magnoliopsida; order Santalales; family Viscaceae; genus Viscum; species Viscum album. The sequence goes on from OY728131.1 coordinate 340,869,310, forward strand.
TTAGTACTTAGATCTCAAATATAAGAGTTTTTAAATCCATATGATGTGTTTTTACATGTTATTGGGTGTTTTTTTATTGGTAGAATCGTGAATGGGTCTTACTGGTCTTTTTATGGTGGAAATATAGAAAAACAAAATTGGGAACATAGTAAAATCCCATAGGGTACCCTATGGGCTTGATAGTAGCTAGGTACCCTCTATAGTGCCACCTAGTATCCGTTCGACCCCAACCAAGTACCTGTTTGTATCTTGAGAGAGTAATTTTAGAAAAAATAATTTTTTATATGGGATTTCTTCTCCCCTTGGTTACCCACTTTATCTATTACCCTCAACCCCTATTTTTCTCATTCCCCTCCCTTTATCTTATTCAAATTACTCCTAGAGGCCTATCTCTTGTTGAAATGATGAGTTTCTAAAAAATTATTCATTGAGTATGATAAGGTAAGACCTATTTATTCCCTTAAAAATATCACACAAGTTGTATCTATTTCTATAAGAATATTATTTTGGGTCATGGTTTTCTATTTTATAGATTTCAACATATTGAGGAAAAAACAAGACATGATATCAGAAGAGTAGGAGCTGATAAGATTGTGGTATGAATTCCTTTCATATTTAATAATATGAATAATGTTTTCATGTGACATTCATTATAATTAGATGTGTTCTATTAATGATAATTTAAAAGGTGGTTGGGTGAGTACTATAGTTTGAGATGGTCTAGGGTTTAGCTACTTAGGTGTGAACTGGTTGTGTAATGGTTTGTTTGCTGGTTTTATAGTGGATTAGAGGAAATTCCTCCAAGGGTTTCATATAATAATAGGTTTGAACATACCACATGGTGCTCAAGAATTATTTATTCAGTGATGAAGGGACTAGGTGGAGTGTGAATTGAAAGGCTTAGGGTCTCTCATTATAACATCCCAACCTAGATTACCACTAAACTAGTAGCTGGACCGGTGGGTTACATGGCCTCAAGTGTGCCTGCTCATATGCCAAAGGCTTCTGACTAGTAGTGAGGGTCTTAGGAGGTGATAGTTTGGAGACTATACCCTCTTATCAGAGATACACAGTGGTATAATAGAATAAATAACAAGTGGTAATAAATAAATAAAAAAGTAGCATAAGAGAAATATTATAATAACTTAATTAAAGTGGAAAACACTAGTGTATAAAATTTATGAATTCATGACATGGTAATGATGCATATATAAAATAATTAAATAGTACAGTATGCTTTTCAATATAATACAAAAATAATAAGGAGGCAGAAAATCCCCATGCGTGATCTATATGAGCATCCCGAGCTCCAGCTTGGTCCTTTTCTCATAACTCCAGGTACAAGCACTTAGTGACAAGAAAGGTCCAGGGTCTTGAGAATAAGAAAGTCTACTTAGGTACCCCAATGAAATGGTATGTTGATTAGGATGTGATATATAAATCTCAGTAGTTTGGCACCACATATGTCTTGCTCAATCTACATAATGTAATTTAAATTAAATTGTGTGTCGATATATAAAATAATAAAATATGGAATAAATAAACATCACACATATAGGTTCTTATGGGACACCTGACGGCTATACCTTTTTCATCCCTTGGCTGGTATCTGAACGTGTAACCAGTTCATTAATTATTTCTATCTAGTTTGTATATAATTCATGTGAGAAATATATTGAGGTTCCAAGATGTGATAAGGAAACCTGTAATGATATTTAATAATGAAGTTCCATGGTTATAACCAAGGAAATATATACCTCAAGGGTTGTCAACTCAGTAATAATTGTATCCTTGAATGGGGGTAAGAGTATATTCCAAGGATCATAATCCAAGGAATTCCACAATAAGACGCCTACTGAGTCCAAGGAGTTCATCCAAGGTAAAACAAGGATAATTAATGACTGCGCCCAATTGGATTTAACCATATCACCTACTTGTAAATTCTATATCTAATGAGTGTATCCAAGGTATCATGTAGTACTAAATGAGTGATCTTACAGTGTCATAATAGGTATCCAAATTCAGACAAGGATCAGATTCTAGGTGGGAATCAACCTAAGCAAGTTTTATCCTCAAATTTGGAATGGGGTTCTCATGTGCTCAAGGAATTCCTTTAGGAATCTAAGGAAATCTCAAGTCAATCCACTCCTATTATGATAATGAAGTCATATATAATTAATAAGGGTAAAGACATTATCTATAATTAGTGTGAAAAGTTTAATTGGTAATGAAACTATTTAATCAATTCACAATTAATCATTAAGTCAATTTGGTTCAATCCTTGCCTTTCATTAGTGGGAAAAGGTCAAGTAGATTTATAGAAACCCTGCTTTTCTTACATTAATTTTATATCATTTTAATGAAAAAAATAAAAACATCACACACAAAGGATCCAACGGTTTATTGTATTGGGAAAACTATAACTATATATAACTTTTACAACATAAAACATAAACATTTATTTAATTTATTCTTCTCTATCATCTTTTTGACCCTTGAGTTCTCCTTAGTACATGTAATCACCTGGGGATATACATAAAAAATGGGTGAGCTAAAATTGCAATAAGATGATAAGGTCATGAGATAATATAACATGGGGTGATCATAATCATAGCATCATCATCGTAATGACAAGAATCATTATATAATAGCATAGAATTTGGCAATGCATAAAAATGAAACATCATGTATTAGTAGTTAACTACCACACATAGTTGCGAAAAAAAATATATCATAATGTCCATGAATATTTCAGTTTAACTCATGATATTCATCAAATTACCCAATAAATTAGAGTATTGTATAATTATGGGCACACCTGTCACATCATAACATCAACATTGCACTATATAATTATGGGTGCAGCCATCACATCATAACGTTGACATTAACATGCACGACACATAGAACATATATCAATCTTGGTCATAAATAACCAATGGAAAGGAATGGTTTTTATTTAATAAATAATACATTCATAGACTTTGGGTTCCTAATTGAAATATGTAATAGTATACTTGATACAAAAACCATCAACCTTGAGTAATAAGTAAAATGTGTGTTTATGAAAGATGAGTTCTTTTGGGAAACATTTTGTTTGACATAAACTCCAGTAGAAAACATTTATATCCTAGAAAAGGTAAGATAATGATGAATAAATGGTTTTTGGGGAATAACCATACTGAAAATGGAGTGAAAGAATGAAATCCCGAAGAAATAATGTTGGGCTCGAGATTTCCCCTTACATTGTATCTGAATTCTTTCTTCACTTAAATGTCCTCTATAGTGACATTAGATTCATTAATTAACAATTAAAGAACCCTTTATACATGACTATGGTTTATTATGGTTTCAATAAGTTCTTTTATGGGCCTTTATATGAGTTATATATTTTAAATTCATTGTTCATGAGTGTTCTTTTTCTTAGTTTTCATGAACTGTTCACTGGTACACCTGAATGGAAGTTCGTGTAGAATATGGATAAACATCCATAATTTATATTATATATTATTTATGATATTAAATGATTTTAAATAATATTATAATTAATTTTTTTATATACCATGAGTATGAATCATTTGATAAAAGTTAATGATGATCGTTTTAGCTTAATTTGGGCTGTTTTTGGATCACAACGAACATGTTTTTTTATCATTTAGTATTATGTATAAAATCTATTTAAAAAACATAAAAGGGGTTAAAACATAAATATTAAAATCTATTTTCATCTATTTATTGGTTTTATTGATACTCTTTAATGCATTGAAGGAAAATTAAGGTGTGTCACCCATGATAATGGTAAATTGACACATCACAGGCAATGATTTCATTTTTAAAAATAAAAGTGGGAGATGTAAGAGTTTAATGAATAATAATCCATTAAAATGATATAATACTAGTATATGAATCATAATGGAGTTATAATGAAATTTGGATAACTGAAGATGAGGGTAAAAGAAGAAAAAAATGAAATTTTAAAGGAAATTGAATGAAAATGGAGAGAGAAATTACCACTTGAATTCTCCTCTTGACATCCTCCTCAAGGAACCAAGGTTTGGCCTTTGGATGATACCAAGATCTCCTGGATGTGGGGTAGGGGATAAATATGATCTTTGGGTAGAAATTGGACAAGTATTGAATTTTGAGAGGTGTGATTAAATGGGGTTGTGAGGGGTGGTATTTATAGTTGAGGGGAGAGGGGTTTTCTCAATATTATATTCATTAATTTATTATTTCTCCACAAGACAAGAAATAGTGTTTATTCAATGAATAAATACAGTAAATGGAGCTTTTGAGTTCAAACCAATGGTTCTTGCATCAACATAACATCATCTGTGACTCTATAATTCATGTATTTATCATTTATCATAAATTATCGTATTTTCCTATTCACCAAAAAAATCATGTATTTCAGAAAAAACCCAAAAATCCACCCTAACCATTTTTTGACATTTAGTATTAAAAAATGAACTCGATTTTATGGAAAAAAAATCTAAATATGAGTAATCTATTTTTTAATTAAAATCATAATTTACCTAAAAAATAAAAAATTTAAAATTAAAACTGATTTTATAACACTTTGAAAAATTAATTTAGGTCCCATAAAATTATCATATAATAATAAGACATCAAACTACTTGTTTATGAATACATTTTATGAAAATAATTTTTTTTTAATTATTAAATTAATCATTAAATATTCATGACTTACAAAAATACCAACACTATAATATAATTATATCATATTATCATGTATAGGATGGATAAATTTTATTTATAGTATAATTGATAAGGTTCATATTCACATGTCCAATTTTCTATTCATAAGGTTAATATTACAATTAATAAGGGTAAGATTTCTATTTATAAGGGTATGTTACTATTCCCCAAAAATTAATTTTGTCATACTAGACTCTAAACATCTTACTAATCGCAACCCTGTATATCAGATTTTTGAAATTAAAATCACAAAAGTAGAAAAATTATGTTTAAAGGTCACATTGAATTTAGTAGTTAATTTAAGAATGATTTGTAATTGTGTTTCCTAATGTGATTTTATAATAAGGGAATTGCATTGATAAAACTTTTTTTCATTACATTCTTCACCCCTTTTAAAATTTCTCCCTCAAAAGTTTGTTTTACATAAACAAGTGAGGGTACTCTCCTTCATCACTCCTTTGGTTCCCAAGTTGGTTCTTCATAATTATGGTTCATACACAACACTTTTACAAGGTGGGTTGTCTTGTTTCATATAACCTTATCTCTCAGGTGGAGAATCCTTACTAGATTCTCCTCATAAGAGATATCATCTTCCAGTTGTACCACCTCTGAGTTCAGTACATTTGAGGGATCTATTATGTACTTCCTCAGCAGTGATACGTGAAACACATCATGAACTTGACCCATATTTGGTGGAAGTTCAAGACTATAGGACATAGATCCTATGTTTTCAAGGATCTCAATGTTTCTAATGTACCTTGGGCTTAACTTACCTTTCTTTCCAAACCGAATGACTCTCTTCCATGGTGATATTCGATAAAAGACTTTATCTCCAATGTTGAACTCCAAGTCCCTTCGATGGTTGTCAGTATGGCTCTTTTTTCGACTCTGAGTAGATCTGATATGTTGTTGGATGACTTGAACCTTTTCTTTCATCTCCTACACAAGATCTGGTCTAGGTAGTTTTTTTTCTCCATCTTCATCCCAAAAAGTTGGATTTAAACATCACTTTCCATACAAAGCTTCATATGGAGCCATCTGAATACTCAAGTTCAAGCTATTGTTGTATGAGAACTCAACCAATGGGATATGTTGATCCCATCCACCCTTTAATTCTAGTTATTAAGCTTTGAGCATGTCTTCAAGCATCTAAATAGTCCTTTTAGATTGGCCATCATTTTGGGGTTGATAGGCCATGTTGAAATTAAATTCAGTACTCAAAGAACGTTGAAGACTCCTCTAGAATTTAGATATGAACCTTGGATCATAATCAAAGAAAATCAAGAGTATAACACCATGTGTTTTCCACACTTCCTTTATATATATATTTACAAGTTTCTCAAGTGAGATATATTACCAAATAGCAATAAAGTTGTCCATATTGGTTAGTCGGTCCACCACAACCCATATCGCATTATTTCCCTTGGCTATCTTTGGGAGACCTATGAAAAATCCCATAGTGACATTATCCCATTTACAAATGGGTATAGTTAATGGTTTCATCATCCATTTGGACTTTTGTCTCTCTTATTTAACTTTCTGACATATCAAGCACCTTGAGATATATTCTACAATCTCATTCTTCAAGTAATTTCACCAGAAGTGTTCTTTGAGATCACATTTTATCTTTGTTTTAACATAATGGAAGCAGAAAGTTGAGTATGTGAATTTTATAATATCTCCTTTTTCATCCCAAGTTATGAAGTCACACAAATCCACGTTCCAATCTGAATCACATCATTATCATCGATATAGAACTCTTACCGCTTCCCTTCCATTACTACATTCACCTTCTTTTGTAACTCTAGATCATCACTTTGTGCCTCTTAATCTTATCTTGGATAGATGGTTGGGAAATCATTTGGTAATGGTATTATGTATTACCTACTTTTATTATTTCCAAATCCATACTTTACATATCTATGAATATAGGGTCTTTCTCAATCCATATCACGGAAAGCGTTGCAGGATGTTTTCTACTGAGAGAATCAGCTACCTTATTCGCCTTTTTTGGATGATAGTGAATAGATAAATCATAGTAAATGATTAGCTCTAACCATATCCTTTAATGCATGTTGATATCTTTTTGTGTGAATATATACTTTAGGATCTTTTGATCTGTATATATATCGCACTTCTCACCAAAGAGGTAGTGCTACTAGATTTTCAAGGAAAAAATCACCTCATCTAGCTCCAGATCATTCAACAGTTAGTTTATCCCATGGATCTTAAACTATCGTGAGGCATAGGCTATCACATTATTATTTTTTATAAGTAAAAAAACCAAAGCCTTTCTTGGCAGCATCACTATATGTCACAAAAATTTATCCACCTTTTGGTAGTGTGAGTACAAGTGCAGTGATCATCCTACTCTTTAGATCCTTGAATATTTCATCACATTTTTTCATCCATACATACTCCACCTATCTCCTTTTTAACATAGTTAGAGGTATTGAAAATTGTGATAAATTCACCACAAAACATCTATAGTACCCTTCTAAGACAAAAAAAACTATGAATTTCTATGACACTAGAGAGTCTGGGAAAATCTTCAATTGCTTTCGTTTTTAAGGGTCTTTAGAAATTCCCTTTGTTGTGATCACATGTCCCATGAACGTGACTTTCTTCATACAAAAGTCACACTTTCTAAAATTTTCATACAGCTTCTCCTTTCTCAATGTCACCAACCAAAACCTTAGATGGTCTTCATGTTCCTCCTTTCTCTTGGATTAGATGATAACATCATCAATAAACACTACCAAAAAAATTTCAAGGTAATGTATAAAGACTCTATTAATCAAATCTATGAAGATTGAAAGGGAATTATTTAGTCTTAATGGAATCACCAAAAAATCATTGTGCCCATACCTTGTACAGAAGGTGGTCTTCCGAATACCTTTATTCTTCCCCTTTAGCAGATGATATCCAGAACTGAGATCCACCTTTGAGAAGTGTTGAGCTCCTCCTAATTGAACAAACAAGTAGTCAATCCTTGGGAGAGGATACTTGTTATTTATGGTGATCTTGTTGAGTTCTTAATAATCGATACACAACTTCATTGATCCATACTTCTTCTTTACAAAGATCCCTAGTGCACCCCAAGGTGATGCACTAGGGAATATGAACCCTTCGTCCAAATTCTCTTACAACTGCTTCTTTAACTCCTCTAGTTCGATAGGATATATCCTATGGGAGCAGATTGAGATATGATTATATCTGGGTATGAGTTCTATAGGGAACTCTACCTCATAATCCAGGGGAAATTTGGGTAACTCTTTGGGAAATACATGACCTTATTCCCTCAAAATGGGAATTTCCCCAAGGTGGATAACATCCTTTGACTCAACCAATACAGTGAGGTATGATTCTTTACAGGGAATCAACACCCACATAGTTGAAGGATTTTTCAAATGAGATTCATGGTCTTTCTTGAATTTTTAGAGGAGATTTTTATGGTTTAGAATATTAAAATATATTTCCTTTTCTTGACAGTTTATGTGTGCTCTATATAACCAGAGCTGCTCTATCCCCATTATGGTGTTGAATTCCACCAAGGAAATTATTGTGAGATTCATTGGAAGAATCTTCCCAGATACGCCAATAAGATAAGATTCCAACATTTTGGTTTCAATGATTGCACCACTTGGTGTTTATATGGATATCTATACTTTAAGGTTTTGGGGCTTCTATTCAATAGTTCTAGAATACTTGAGAGATATAAAGGAATGTGTAGAACTAGAATCAAATAAGACTTTTTCTATTCTCGATTGAGTAGGAAGTGTACCTTGTACAACTTCATTTTATTACTCAACTTACACAGTAGTGATGGCATAATCTTTCCCTTTCTCGTTTGGATTTGGTGGCTGATGACGCTGATTACCCTCAAGAGATCGAGGTTTAGTGTACTGGATTTCATATTGACCCTTATCTCTACAGTTCTAGCATTGGACTATGGGTGTTTCTATCCTTTACTCCACCACATTATCATGCCTTATCATTTCTTTTCAACATTCTTGAGCTTAGTGGCCTTCTCTCCCACACTTCAATCATTTCCCTATCCCTTTGAGGAAATTCCAATGATGCTTCTTCCCACATTTTTGACATGTGGGTGGCTGAGTTTTCTTTCCACCTTTCTCATTATATCCTCTATCATGAAAATAAATCTTTCATTTCTTATCACCATAGCCATGGGACCATTCTACAAACTCCATCTCCACTTTGAGATCACATCAAATAACTTCTTTATAACACCAAAAGTCTTGAAATGAAAGAGCCTTTTGATTGTGTGGTTTGAATCCACTTAAGAATCTATCAATACTAATATCATTGTTGATAAAAAATCATGAATCATACCTTGCAGGCCTTGTAAAATTCACTTCTTAGTCCTTGAAATATTATCCATATTTTTTTAGCTCTATGAATTATCTCTCCATATTCATACAAAGATTTCAGGGGAAATACTTATTAAGAAACATTATCTTAAAGTCTTCCCACTCTTTCTCTCTAATTTCGTCTCTCGTCTTGGTGTTCTTAATCAAATCATTCCACTGCTCAGCCTCTCCATCAAGATGATAAATGGACAGAGTCACCTTCTCTATCTTAGAATAGTAAAGCATAAAAAAATCTTCTCCATCGAGTTGACCCACTATTACACAACTAGTGGATTAGAAGATCCACTAAACGTTTAGGGTCGTTGCCACATAAAACACTCGATATCCAATTGCTCCCTCTTAGGTGAAGTATTACATTCCACAGTATTCATGTTATTGTTAATAACCTAAGATATTTAAGTAAGAATTTCCATGAAGTTTGGAACTCCACATCCCAAAGCATTGGGGATGTCATTTGGGCAATCGCTGCATTGTCCCTAACATGGGTTATTGGCCTGGTTTCTCCTGTTTCCTACCATTTTCTAAAATAGAAAAGGTTATAAGAAAACATAAGTCAACAATTAATGTATAAATAATTTATTCCATTGTGAAATTAACACTATAAGAATATCTTATGGGATACCTATGTTTAGAAAATCTTCTTTTGTGTTTTCATATACTTAGTCTCATACTAGGGTTTTCACTAAGGTTCCTTAATCATAATCCCAAAATTAACTAAATTATCCTCTAATACCAACTATAGAGACCCAGATTTTCTTACATTAATTTTACATCATTTTAATGATAAACAACATAAAAACACCACACAATAAGGATCCAAAGGTTTAGTTTCTTAGGAAAACTAGGACCATACATAACTTTTACAACATAAAACATAAACATTTATTTAATTTCCTCTTCTCTAGATTCTTATTGGCCCTTGAGTTCTCCTATGTACATATAATCACCTGAAGATATACATCAAAAAAGGGTGAGATAAAATACTGGTGAGAGGATTAGAACATGAGACAATATAACATGGGGTGAGAATAATCATAACATCATCATCATAATGAGAATAATCATTAGATAATATCATGGAATGTGTCAATGAAAAGAAATGAAACATCATTTTTTAGTGGTTAACTACCACACATAGTTGTGAAAAGAGATAACATCATGTTCACACATATTTTACTTTAACTCGTGAGATTTATCTCATTACCCACTTCATTATAGCACTGTATAATTCTGGGCCACCTATCACATCATAACATCAACATTACTCTATATAATTTTCGGTTCACCTGTCACATCATATCATTAATGTTATCATGAATGCCCCATAGAATGTACATTAATATTGGTAAAAAATAACCCATGTAAAGGAATGGGTTTCATTTTATAAATCATACATTCATAAACATTGTGTTCCCTTTTAAAAGAGGGAATAACATACTTGATGCAACAACCATAAACCTTGAGTGATAAGTAAAATGTGTGTTTTTTAAAGACAAGGTCTTTGGGAAAATATTGTGTTTGACATAAACTTTAGTGGAAACATGTATATCCCATAAAAGGTAAGATAATTATAAATAAATTATTTTAACAGAATAACCATACTGAAAATGTAGTGAAATAGGGAAAACCCGAAGAAAGAAAGCTGGGTTCACGAATTCCCCTTACATTGTATCTGAACACTTTCTTCACTTTAATGTCCTATATAATGATATTAGATTCATCAATTAACAATTAAAAAACTATTTATAAACTAATATGGTTAATTATGTTTTCATTAAATTCTTTTATGGACCTTTGTATGAGTTATAGAGTTTAAATTCATTGTTCGGGAGTGTTCTTTTTCTTAGTTTTCATGAATAGTTCACTTGTACAGATGAATAAAAGTTTGTGTAGAACATGGAAAAACATACAGAGTTGATATTTTATGTTATTGATGTTATTTAAGGTGTTTAAATGATCTTATAATGAATTTTTTTATATACCATGAGGATGAATCATTAGTTAAAAGTTAATGATGATCGTTTTTGGTTAATTTGGGCGGTTTTTTTTAATCACAACAAACATATTTTGTTTTATAATTTATTATTATTTATAATAGTTGTTTCCAGAACATAAAAGGGGTTTAAAAATATATATTACAATATTTTTTCAACCATTTAATGGTTTTATTAATAGCCTCAAAGGAGTTTAATTAAAATGAAGATGTGTCACCCACGATGATGGTAAATTGACACATCACAGGAAATGGTTTCATTTTTTATAAAAACTATAGAGATATGGAAGATTTTAATGAATAATATTCCATTAAAATGATATCATACAAGTATATGACACATAATAGAGTTATCATGACATTTGGATAAGATAATATAAGGATAAGAGAGGAAATTAAATGAAATATGAAAGGAAATTGAAAAAAAAAGATAAATTACCTCTTGAAATATCCTCTTGAGATCCTCCTCTAGGAACATTGGTTTGGTATTTGGATTAGACTAAGAGATCCTAGAAGTGTGGGAGGGGATAGAAAATAAATTTGGGTAGAAATTGTAAAAGGATTAAATCTTAAGAGGTGTGAGGAAATGAGGTTTTGAGGGGTGATACATCTAGTGGAGGGGAGAGGAGTTTTCTCAATATTATATTCATTAATTTGTTATTTTTCCACAAGATAAGAAATAGAGATTATTAGATGAGTAAATATAGTAACTTGAGAATGTGAGTTTGAACCAATGGTGATTACATCAGTAGAACATCATCCATGACTCTATAATTCATGTATTTAGCATTTATCATAAATTATCGTATTTTACTATGCACTAAAAAATTCAAATATTTCAGAAAAAATCCAAAAATTCACTCTAGCCATTTTTCGACATGTAAAATTAAAAAAATGAACACCATTTTATGAAAATATTTTTATAAATATCAGTAATTTAATTTTTAATTAAAATCACAATTTACTTGAGATATACAAATTTTAAAATTAAGACTCTTTTTCTAACACTTTGAAAAATTAATTAAGGTATCATAAAATTATCATATAATCACAAAAAATCAAAATACTAATTTAAAAATACATTTTATGAAAATATTTTTTTTAATTATTAAATTAATCATTAAATATTCACGACTTACAAAAATACTGACACTATAATATAATTATATCATATTTCCACCTATAGGATAGATAAATTTTATTTATACTATCGTTGGTATGGTTCCTATTCACATGGTCAATTTACTATTCATAAGGTCCATATTGCAATTCATAAGGATAACATTACTATTCATAAGGGTATGTTACTATTCACAAAAAATTATGTTTATCATATTGGACTCCAAACATCTTACTTATCTCAATCCTTTATGTCCGATTTTTGAAATTCAAATCACAAAAGTAGAAAAATTATGTTTAAATGTCCAATTGAATTTAGTAGTTCATTTAATCAGGGTGTGGAATTTTGTTTCCTAATGTGATTTTATAAGAATGGAATTCCATTGATAAAACTTTGGGTTATTACTAGCTTGCACCCATTTATTTAATCTATTTAAGGCATTTCAATAAGCAATGTTCACTCCTCTACCTTCTATCAACATGGAAAGGGGTGCTACGGTTGTGAAACCTATTATTCAATTAAATTTAAAATTTTCAATTCATATACTTAGTGTGCTTTCCAATTTTCATTTAACATTAGTTATCACATTGAAGAACTTACCTTAAGTGGGTCAAGTGGTGAGCATACATGGTACTTTCCATTATAAAATTCACAAGATAAATCAAACCATTTAATATTGAAAATTTTATCCTTGAAAAGGTCAAACCAAGGTACACCTGAAAGATGGATCAAATGTTCCAAAATACTAAATTGAAAAGTATTGAAAAACATCACACCTGGGTAAATCCAATCTAAAAATTGGCCAAGAACGTAGATGGTTCCTTAGTTCCTTAATCATTTAAAATTTGTAAACTCTGTTTTTCTAATTCCATTAGGGCCATGTCCTAAACATTCCATATTTCAAACGAACATTGAGGCATAAATAAGTACCAATATAATAAGTCCAAAAAGCATAAAAGTTTAATCACTACTTTTTGACTTGAATAAAGTGAACCTCGGTTGGACGGGTTTTATTATAAAATCATGATATTTCTTATCAACAAATCACTTATTACATTTTGAATTTGAATCATGTAACATAATAAATTCACATTTAAGAGGAATTAAATATAAAAACATAACTGCATCAACTAAAATATAAAAAGAGTAAAATAAGAAATTAATTAATGCATTTAAAAATTTGAGGACTTGGAAAGGGACCCTACCTTAGGGTGGAAGCAATTTAACACCTGGAACATGACATATTTATTGAATACCACTTGGATCTACTCCACATGTTCATGCACATACCTTAATACACACACACACAGATATATATATCCCTTAATCCAATGAATGTTTTCCTCACACCATGAGGGAACACGTACATAGAAGAAATATATATTAATATATATGCATACTGAAGTATATGCGTGTGTACCCTCAAAATTGGTCAAAACTCACTATACACATTAATAGGAACTTAAAATTAATATGGAAAGGACCCATGATCCGAAAATTAATTATGAGGGAGTCATAGATTACAAAAACCCCAAATATAAACTAAGCAGCATTGAAGAACGAAGGAAAAAACTCACCTTAAACCATTGGTGGTGAAACAAACTAAGACAAACTGCCTCGCCTTTGATGGAGGTTTCTGGAAAACACATAATGGAGTCCCAATGGACCTTTTTCACCACCTTAAAATGGAAGAAACATATAAAATAAGAGTTAACACATACTTGGTGTTCGACCAAATCTTTAGGGGTGACAAAAAGACCAAAATCAGCTAAGAAATGGAGATGAGAAGAAGTAGGGAACCATACCTCAATGATTAATATAAGATTCTGATGAAAACCAGTGAGAATCAAAGGAAGAAGATGGGGTCATAGGGGGTTCATCATGCTCTTAAGGGGAACCCTCCCTAGGGGGGTCGTGTATGATAGGGGAGAGGGAGAAGTTAATTTTTCTGATTATATTTTTTTTATTATATTTTAATTAAATTTAATTTATTAAAAAGACCCTTTCACACAGTTTCACCAGCACAGATTTCCGAACTATATGCAAACCATGTGGTGTAGAGTGCGAGGCTACCACCTCCAAAAGCAAATAATGTGGGAAAGGTTTAGAAAACCATCTGTATCCTGTGTGCAGTTCCACTACCCCCCCCCCCCTAAACCAGGCATCATGGTTTCCTATAGTGGGTCGCATGGTTTCAAAAAAACCATGCACCCTCTATAGCTCTTCAAAACTTGTCTTTTCCGAGTTCGTCACTCCTAAAACTCCTTTATACACCCATAAAATGTAACGAGCCTTCACCCAAGTCCAAAAACATCACTTTGAATGGTTTGTGCTCGCACAATTATGTTCCAAATATCAGTTTCACATTCATCATGTCTTGTAAACAAAAAATTTCAAAATCCCTTGTATTTTCGTCTAATTCAAAAACACGAGACTCTAGAATCTCCCCAACATAAAACATCTCATCCCCTAGATGCCTTCTAAAACTAGGAAAACATCACCTTATCTAAAATGGTCGTGAAGACTCGTTTAAATGGTTACACTGAGTTTCCAACTCCCAATGCACCTTTAAGAAATTCTTAGGGATTCCAAACTTAAGCCTTTACAACCTGAGCCAATGATCATTCTCCAACTAAAACACTAAAATGGAGCTTTCACATGCCTATTTAGATAGATACACAATCATATCATTGTCTCTTTAAACATCAGGCCTAAGGTGATCCCCACCATAGTTCTTAACTTAAGGAAGGGTCCAATTCCAAGACATGGTACCTCCACCGTCGGAATTTTCATACAAAGCATGCCTCAAAGAATCCAAATGATGCTCCTGGATTTAATTCATTAAAGATGAATAGTCGAATCCCAATCAAACTTATTGAAATTGGATGAAAAATATTTCTTAGAAGACACTAATTATTTTGAATCCATACTCGCCTTAACCTAGAAATGTTCCTTAAAATGGCCCCTTACAATCGTTACCCTTGAATTAGAAGAAGATATAATGAGTTGAGCTACTTGACTGACTCATCTCGAAGGTGTACGACTTAGGCAGTCAGCTCAATTCTGAAGAAATAATTGGAGTCTATGAGTCCTAACAAGGAATTATTACTTGGGAGCTTAGGAATAACTCAAGACTTATCAAGCATCAATAATAACCACACATCAACATGTAACACTGGTAAAGATCACCCCAACTTGATCAACAACTTTAAAATTTTTAGCATGACGTAATATCGACACTCTCTTAGTGCATCTAGGATGATGTCAAGATAGGGGACATTCTTGTCTCTTAGCAGAATACACTGAGATGGTTGAAACGATTTCCAATTAAACACACCCAACAACTAGAAGGAAAACCTATTGAACCACAACTGGTCGACTTCAAGGAAGAAACTCAGCTCCACCTTCTGACGTGTTATTATAACTCATCAAAATACTTTACTACCAAATGAATTTCATGATCCCTCTAGATTTAACCACTGAATTCTTCCAAGAACAACGGTGTTTTCCCCAAGTTTCATACATAGAAAACCGAATCAATTTCATGCTACCAAGAAAGCACTGACATTAAACAAAACCTTCAAGCCTCAAGGTAATTCAAACATAAACTGACCATTTCCCAATGGTCCTCTTAGTTTATGTTCCTTCTACATGGAATGATGCATTTACCAGGTTCAAAATGACACTCCCAACCATAAGAGTGTCCTAGTCAGACAAAAAAACTAGCCGCTCATAAGCACAATAGAACCAAATTCAGTTTAAATATACATGTGACTCTCCTCTTACCCATTATAACGTATGTCAAGAGTTAGACATAAAATTCAAACCCAACGAATCACCATGTTAAAACATCCAAGTCACAATGAAGTCAACCCGAGCTTGGGATGAAACTGATTCTTTAATGTTAGGCCACTCTACTACAGAGGTGACCTAAGACCGCACTCAACTACACAACAGATTTACCCCAACATCGTATTGCCTCATCTGACCAATAACCAATATGACTACATATCAAGTCGCCTACCACCAATGAAAATAAGAGTTCAAATGACTTACGAAGCATTCGAACATGCCCAAGGCATGTATAACTAATTTAAACTAATCATTACTTGATGTCCATGCCTATATCAAGGGTCAAAGATACCTTGACCACTTATTCGAACAAGGGTATCAATATAAACAAAAAGTCATTCAAGGGACAACAATACTTGAACGACACAAAACATTTGAAAACTCAAGGTACACAAAAGTAATAAAATCTATAATGGTGGTACCTACCATGGGATATCCCTTTTCAAATCACAGCATCAACCATAACTCCAAGTCATGCTAACAGAATTCACTAGGCTCAAAATCTGATCATCAAGCCATTACTAATGAATATAACACCTATAGAAAATGCTTGCACTTCCATTCCAAGGAAAATAAAAGTAGAAACTCAAACTTCCCTTACTTGAGGGTTTAAAACATGGACACTAATATAGGTTCCATTTCTAAACCCTTTATATTTAATCACATTTAATATTTAATAAAAAAATTATTAAAAAAATCTAGTGCCATTTTTTCAAAAAAATCACTAGGTACTTGATTTTAACTAACGCCATGTTGGTTCCAAAATTGGGGAAGAGAAAGAAAAAGAGGAAGGCCTTAGGGGAGGCATGGTGAAGACAATTCGCAGTGCACTCAGGGCCCCATGGCCACCACGGAGTAAGGAGGCGGGATGCCCTGCAAACCCATTGGACGTTCGCGAGCCCACCACGGAGCAAGGAGGCGGGATGCCCTATGAACCCCTTTGATGTTTGCGAGCCTGCTGCAGAGTAAGGAGGTGGGATCCTCCGCGAGCCGATTTGACGTTTACGAACCTACTGTGGAGCAAATATCGTCTTCATGTCGAGTGATCTCTGCTTTGCGACACCTCTTGCCTATAAATATAGGGCTCTCCTGGAGCCCGATGGATTGATCATTCACCTTTCAACTTACTAGCTCTCGAATCGTGAAGTACTTCCTACACTATGAACCATGATTTTCTTGAGGTAATTTTGCATCATGAAGTGTCTCCCCCCTTGCATTGATTTGTCCCCTCTTCAAAAAGGGGTGCCTTTGGTGGATCTCACGGGCCTCCGCAAAGGAAGGGGATCCCCAAGGGGACCTGGGTCGTCACGGAGCGTTTATGCCTCGTGAAACACCCCTCATGCACATGTTACCCATGTACTAAGGCAGGGCCACTGTGCCTCATGAACAACCTTGCTTCAAAATCCAACACTTCGTGAGGCACCCTTACTTTGCAAGGCATTGCTTCATGAATACCTTTCCACTTCGTGATGCACCTTCCACATGCACCAATTCCCTACACTGTGACACTCCACTTCGTGAGGCATACCCCTTCACGAAGCCCCTCCACTACATGGAGCACCATAGCTTCACGAGGAATCTACCTATGAGCCCCTTTACCCCACAATCCATTTTCACATGAGACCCTCAAGGTTTTCACGAAGTAACTTAAAGTACCTTGAACGATACTTCCCGTTGCATTGATTCGACTCATGCTTCTTCTCATAGGCATGCTAATGGCTATTTCTTCTTCGCATATCCACGCTAACATGGACCCATTAGTGGATTACTCCACGACACCCCCCCCCCCCCACCCCCACACAGAGTTGCTGATGCATTCCCTTTCCCAAGGGGTGGGAGGTACCAGTCATGTAAGTCCTAGGGGTGAGGAGTGAACCCACCTAGTCCGATCTACAGGACATTAAACCGCCAAGCACCTTCGTCCTCAACACATGATGTTAAACTGTGACCTCACCCCATACACTCTACCTGGGGCACCCATCTCGAATATTCTCTACGCCATCTTGTCTCCACGGGAGTGTGACCATTCTTCACAAGGAATGACATCCTTCTTATCAGATCAGCATCTGTCTACGGGAAAACGGAAACCACCTTGGTGTAAACCCCCTAGCTTTTCTTGAAAGAGGCAGCATCCCTACTCCTCCTCTGTTCCTCGGTTCCAAATAATTCTCCCTTTGGGATTTATCACCCTTCGGCCTCCATCATGGGGTAAGCCCCAGCTCCCAGGGCCACTCCACGTATAAGCCCATGTTTCCTCTATGGGCTGCTAACCACGTGTAAGCCCCATTCCACTTCTCACGGACGCACCTTTTGTGATGTGATCATCAGTTCTTTGCTGCCTCTTGTTTCTCACACCGAGCATGACTCACGTGGTCTTATAGTAAGTACCGACCATGGAATCCTTTCGGGGCAGCCTATATTGCAAGCCCCATGAATTCTTAAACTACGTTGACTTTGATCCTTGTTAAGGAAAGGTATGTAGGAAGCCTCCCTATAGTTTAAGACCAACACTCGGTCGCTCCGACCATCTTCACATAGGTACACCAACCCTCCTGAACTATGTGGACTTTGATCCTTTCCGAGGCTAGGTACATAGGATGCCTCCCTGAGGTTCAAGCCCGCCATCCATCAGGACCCCAGGTCCTCATTCACGTCGGTTCCGACCCCCTTCATTTCGGTTCCCACCATCCTGAACTACATGTACTTTGAACCTTGACAAGGCAAGGTATATAGGAAGCCTCCAAGAAGTTCAAGCCCAACACCCGGTCACTCCGACCATCTTAACGTTGGTCCACTAACCTTCCTGAACTACGTGGACATTGATCCTTGCCAAGGCAAGGTATGTAGGAGGCCTCCCTAAGGTTCAATTTGACCATCCATTTGGACCCTAGGTCCTCATTACCATTGGTTCTGACCCCCTTCACTTTAGTTCCCGCCATCCTGAACTATGTGGACTTTAAACCTTGCTAAGGCAAGGTATGTAGGAAGCCTCCCAGAGGTCCCAGACCAACACCCGGTCATTCCAACCCCCCTTCACGTCGGTTCTCCCACACCATTTATGTAACTACGTGGGCTTCGATCCTTGTCTCCCATACAGGGTATGTAGGAAGCCTCCTAGAGGTTTATCCCCACTCAGCGGTAAGCCGTTGTCAGCCCTACTAAGTAGTATGTCGTTGTCAACTTCAGTCAGTGGTAAGACACTGTCAACCTAAACCCAATGGTAATCTGTTTTCATCACCTTTTTCGGGACCCATATCTCTGGTCCATCCTAGTGGCGTCAGATATACCTCGGGCTTCTAACCATGTGTAAGACTTAGTATGTCATCGGGTCGCTATCCTCTGCGCACACCCCGATCTTATACCACATCCTGAACTACGTGGACTATGATTCCCTACCACGAGGATACGTAAGAGGTCTCATTGAGGCACAACACCAATATCACTGTCTCCCTCAAGTCAACTCCATTTCACCCTCCATTCACTTCACTTAAACATCCATCATCCATCCAGATTCATACCTAGGCCTCCACATTCTAGTGAGATCATGCCAATTCACCTCTTAGATGCTCCTAGCAGTAACCGGATAACTAACCACATGTTATTCCTGACATCTGTGTTCCCTAAAGGGGTTACACCTATCTGATCCACTCTATTCAGTGTTCCGATCAGTCTGATCTGTCTCCACTGGATGTTAAACCTGTGGCATACACCATGTTAAACATGGGAAGTTGATAAAAACCTTAGAGACATGCATATAGCATATAATTCCCCGCATTCGACGTGGGATTCCTCAGGCTTCCACGCCCTCAAGAATCCCTATAATAAGGGGAAGGAACCCAGACGTGCTAGTGTTCTAGCATCCATACATGCCAGTGATTTCTAATGTGAATACTCCCTGGATAAAGGTTGATTCCATCATTGGACCACTTGGAATGTTCAGACAGAAGCATTGTAATTAATCGACATCCATGAAGATATGGCACTAGGAAGAGTTTCATGAACAACGTCTTAAGTATATAAGGGAGACTCGGACTAGGTGAAGAGTTTACAAAAAGAATTCATATAAGGAAGAACCAACATCCCATCATTCCATTTCGATCAAGGAGCAAACGTCTCTGAACAAGGAACAGATGTCGCCCGGCTTTGGAAATCAGGAATGCGGGGAAACAAACAGTGATGTCGCCCTCAAACAAGACGGACGTGCGCACCCCAACGAAAGCGTCAGAAATAAAATTGGTAAACCTAGCGTGAAAATATTCTCCTCAATGTGGGGATTAGTAGTATTCAAGACATCAGTGGACAAGCATGTCAATAGATCCAGTTATCCGGCATCGGGCCCTACCAAGCAAATAGCGGGCCTGGAGTGAAACTCACCAGAAGTTGGGGCAATCAAAATATTGGGAATCTCAGTCTGTGACGTTGTTAGCATGGATCCCTCTTACCATCCATGGAAGATGGAATGGTGTTGGGGCACTGTATGTCGATTTCTTTGTTTCAGCATTAATGGCTTAATCTCTCTTCTTTTCAAGGAACCAAGACGCTGCACTTGGAACCCGATCACCACCCACCCACCACTACAGGGGCAGGGTAAATGACAATGTGGAAACCCCATGTGGCCCCTAAACTTCTTCGGAGACCTCCAAAACCACAGATACTGGGTTCCCACACACCATCTCCCCCTCTGAAGTCATTTAGTGGAGGGTGATCGATGACCTCATATGCCGGTACGAGGAGGAGGGTATTATCCCAACTCAGGGTATGGCCCTCGAAGATCTAAAGGCATCTATGCCTCATCTCCACCACCTCCCCCAAGGGTCATGCAGGGAGACACTGCTCCCCACTCCAAAGTACAATTTTTTTAGGAGCCTCTCCCCAGAACGCCTCGACGACTCTCTTCCCTACGCCAATGAGGTAAGGGATGCCTAGGCCAGCCCGGCCGGGATCCTATTTTAGAGGCCCCCAAGGAGGGCCCCCACCAGGCTGCACCGGTGCTGCCACCCAGTTCCCCTAGCTGAAGAGCATGTAAGCTATGTACCAGCACCACCGGACCCATTTCGTCTAACCGGATGCCAGCGCCGGGCACAAGCTAAAGAGGACGCCCGCCAAGGGGCGTCAACATCAGCAGCTACTGTGGCCCGAGCCACCACCCCTGTATATCACCAAACCGTTGTGTATACTGAGCAGGGGAATTAATATGCCTGACTCGGATCGATACCCCAATTGCCCCATGGGGAGGCTGGGTCAACTCTCTTGGTCGCTAGCACAGGTAGTGGCCACCGCAGACCAATCCGTAGTGACGACACCCAGTACGGAGGTCCCCACCCGTACCGCCACCATGGAGAGCGTGAGTCCTCCATTCTTCTATGCTCGGTATGAAGGTCCGCCATATTCCACCTTCAACCCAAATGAGGGTCTTCTCCACAACGGCACGAGAGTCTCTCATGCACTCATTACACTGGTTATGGATTATTTCATTCCACCACAGATCGTCGGGGGTGGGGATGTTGCACACCTGGTCACTCTCTAACGTGGGGGACCTCCTCATGTTCTCATAGAAGCTGGTGAAAGACCTCCTCACCCTGGTGACCAGAGGGGTGGAGGTCATCTTCACTTCACCAGCACCCAGCACGGAGGTCCTACCCGTGTTCGGCTCAACCAATACGAGGACTTTCATCACAATGATTTCACCATGGGAAATAAACATGGAGGTCCCACCCATGCTCTTGTCAGCTCTAGCGGAGGTCCTACCTGCTCCAGAACTTCCCGTGGAGGTCCTTCTCGTGTCCCCTTCAATATTTACCTCAGTGCTCCTTGCACCCCAGCTTACTTAGGTGGAAATCCTCTCCGCCCCAGCACTGGTAAGACCAAAGTTCCTCCTTGTGATAGAAATAAACCATGTCTTGAAGAACCATCCCGGGGTAGGAGGGAGGGTCGTCACAGCCATAAAAAGAGCACTGATAAGATTCAGATTGAGATCAAACCGGTTTGTTTTTTAGAATCTGAAGCAGAGTACGACTCAGCGATGGAACCCTTCCCCCAGTCCTCTATGTCAAGGGTCAGGGCAAGAACGAGGCACACTAGCCTCGTACTCCCAGAATGTGAAGTCCACTGGATTCTCGCCTCCCTCCACAGGTATAACCAGGAGGAAGAAAATTTGGCAATCCCATATGTTACGGTTGTGAAATCACCACCATCATCATTAGAAGCACTCTCTACCTCGACTAGAGATCACAAAGAGCTGTTATGGGGACCAATGGTGGATGGGCAGCAGCGTGGCCCATCACCAGTAGCTATAGTCCCTGTGCTGAAAATTGCGACCATCAGCCCTTCCTACCACGATATGGTGGCTAGGTCACTACACTCTTCGGAGGACAGCCCGAGATGCGATGGGTTTTCAGCTCGCTCGCCGTATTCTCCACTGTCCAGCCTATTGTCTTGGTGGTCTAATTCAGTACTATTACCAATCCATCATCCACCTCTGGTTAACAAGTGGGGAAATGAAGGGACATACCCTGAATCCGAACCTAGGAGCTTATGGTATATCTTCACAGTGGACCATTTCCCTGAAAATTTTTGGCCGGTCGCAGAGCTGAATTTTCGTGCGCCAGAATCCCTCACCCCAGAGGAAGTCGAGTGTTTCCGTCAAACCCTCTAGGTGACACACTTCCTCCTTCGTCACCAGTGAGTATCTTATCCAAGGATCCAAGAACATTTTGAGTACATCGAAGAACAATGTCATTTTGTTGATCTGGCCTCACTCCACGTAGCCCAGTGCCCTGAGTCACCTGGTCACCATAAGGCCCTCTGGCGAAGATGCATCCAGAGTTTCAACGTACTCCGCAAGATTATCAAGGAGGCTTCCCCCCACCTGAAAATCCAGGGATGGGGGTAGTATGCTACCCTTCTATTCAGTCCTATCTAGCGGCAGCCCGACCTATCATGTGATATCGAGGACATGCCCCCAGGTAGAGTTGCGGTCAACATGGGCAGCCTATCAGAAGAGGATAATGAGCTAGAGCTCCTTGACAGGGACCTCCCCCCTGAGGGCGTGCCACCACTATTGGATCCATCGGGAAGGGTTACTCACCAACAGAGAAACCTAATGGGTCTCCTTGCGCCTACTGAGGCATTAGTTCTTAGCCAGAATCACGGTAAGGGTAAAGAACATCTCGGAGCCGCCAAGACCTCTGATCCTTCTGGATCAGTGAAGAAGACAGAAGAAGACCCGAAAAAATCCATGTTGCGTCAGCAACTTTCCAAACAAAAAAAAATTGGTCGACGTCCTCCTGGTCGAACGTGCTATAGAGTGATGACCTGACTACGGTGATCCTTGGCCAGGACAGCAAGGGCAGGAAAAACTTCCCCTCGATGAGCTACCCCTAGGTGACCCTGATCATCCTTCTCATGCAGACAAGGTTGAGGTCAAAGCTTAAGGAATGAGGGAGCAATATGTCTCTCCAAATCCTCCTGAGCGGCGTAACAAACCTCGAGACCCAACTTGAGATCCCCCAGCCGCTCCACATGTCATTCCTCCAGCCGCTCCAGGAGCCGATGGGCCTTCTTACCATGTTGAAGAACCCGAAAATACACTGGTGGTCAGGGATCCCCGTCAAGACAGGGACCCATTCCCAGATGATCCAATGGCGGCACTCATTGCCCATCTCTAGGCGTTGGAGACACGACAGGCGGCACTCCCACCTGATGGTAAGCCATATCCAGTGTGGGTGGATGATATGTCAGCACCCCCAGGTTTAGGGAATCCCACTTTATCTCACGTCAACGGGATAGGGGACCCTTCGCATCACTTATCCCACTTTATCTCAAGGTGTGGACCCATGTTGGGGACCCCAGTGTAGTAGGAAGCTGCCAATATTTGATTTTTTTGTGCAGACATTGGAAGGACCGGTATTCGTCTGGTACAACCAGCTCCCCATCAGATCAGTAGCCGGCTGGGGAGACCTCCATAGGAAATTCCTCTACCAGTTCAGTTTCACCACCCAGAAGACGAGTATCGTAGACCTCTTCAAGTGTAAGGAGAGTCCTGAAGATCTCGTTGAATACTTTGTCACCCGGTGGAAAGGGCTCACGTACTCTATCGACATGCCGCTGACTCAGGAGAAACTACTGATGATGTGCATAGGGAATGTCAAGACGGAACTGGTTCCCTCTTCGATCACTCAGAACTACCTCAGGGAATTATGAGAATTATCTGATAAGGCCCAGCGCCTAGAGGAAGCCCTACAGTAGGATAAACAGGCATGTCTGTTGCCTCCCACAATCCCCGTGAGAAGGGACGCCAGAGCCGAGCCCACTACAGTGGCCCAAATAGAGGCCCCCAGGCAACTAGAATTGTTACAAGTGGAGCCGGATCCACAGCCTCATAGAGTCTCTCCACCTCAAGCATAGCCTTCAGCCCAGCAGTGCCCACCACAAAATCGGTAGATTCCCCCGCGTAATGCGCCGCCACTACCCAGGCGGAAAAATCAGGCTCCTCCAGCCCCTCGCCAAGGTCATGCTCCAAGGTCCCCCTTCCCAGACTGGAGAAACCGGACCTACTCGTTCAATGGGGATTAGGTACCCAGTTACTTTCCCAACACCGTAGAGCGGGGGATTGTACGTTTTCCTTAGTGCAGAAGGCCATAAGAGGCAAACCTCAATGATCGCCCTAACTACTTCCCTTATCCCTGGGTCCTGGGCCATACCCTCAAACACTGTTATGTGTTAAAATACTCGCTCCAAGACCAAGTGGATAACAATATAGTCTGGTTAGGCCCAGCCCCGACATAGGTGGTGGTCATCTTCGTGAGGCCGAACTGTAAGAACCTGAATCTTCGTTTTAGGTACGTTTTCCCTTTTTAGTCGTTTTTAAGAAAAAGAGGAAAATATGGAAATTTTCAAAGTACTCGTCGTGTACTTTATGAGTACACGCCGTGTACTTTGATGAAGCACCAGACCGTGTGCTGGCCGTGTCCGGGCCACACACACGGTGTGTAGGGGCGATATGGAGGCCTCTTAAAGTAGAGTATGGAAAGGTCAAGTACACACCGTGTACCCTATAAGTACACACCGTGTAGATTCTTTTTTTTTCATTAAACGGACCGGGGTCGTGCCTAATCGATTAAAACACCTTATTCTCTAGGTTCATCGATTGAGAGCGACCCGTACGGCCGTGAACATCCTTCGATCCCCCAAGCCTCCGTCTGTTTTCCTAATCGACAGTCGTCGTTTGCGTTGGAACCATAGTGGTGAGCTCTTCCTTATTCTTGATATTTATTCCACAATTTTCCCTCTTTCTCAAGTTATCGTGGGTTGAACATTTTGTGCATTTTCATATATCTATGACATTCTAAGGAGAATCAAGCCTCGTGGTTCTAGTCTTTTGATCTCCTAGCATCAAGGTAGGTGTTTTGTGCCTTACCCTTCGAAGTATTTGAGTTTTATGTGCTAATTCCACCAATACCCGTGAACGAGGTATTGCGTGTTTTCCATTTTGACCCTGTTGTTTTTTCTACCATGCTTGTATTCTTGTGTAGAGGTAATTTCATCATTTTTGTGGATAATTGTTATGCTTGGATGGTTTTCCCATGCCTTGCTCTTGTTACAAACATTGTGTCTTGTTAGCCATTGGTCGTTATACCTATTTTCCATGCCTTGTGACCATAGGATGGAATATATTCTGGACATGATTGTTATACTGTATACTGGTTATCCAAGTATCTCTATAGGTGTACTTTGGCCTTATAGCATTATTATGCACTGAATGGCATGTGACCATGAGAACCTGGTTCTATAGACTGTAAGGGATAGACCGAGTGAGCTTCCCATAGAGTCTTGGATATTATAGGCTATATAGGGATAGACCGAGTGAGCTTCCTTAGAGAGTCTTAGACATTATAGACTACATGTGATAGACCGAGTGATCTTTCTAGAGAGTCTTGGATATTATAGACTACATAATAGTAGACTGAGTGACCTTCCTCAGAGAGTCTTTACTTTGTTTGAGTTTCTTTAAAACCATTCTAGGCTAGAGAAGGAATTGACGGAGTGATTTTCCTTAGAGGGTATGTGATAGACCTGAGACTATAGGAGGAATTGACCAAGCGAGCTTCCTCAGAGAGTTTCTAGACCTTGGGGCTATAAGAGGGTTAGACGGCGTGATCTTCCTCAGAGATTCCCTGACTACCCTAGACTATAAGGGGAATTGACCGAGCGAGCTTCCCCAGAGAGTCTTATAATTTCGTATGACCAAACCAGAGGGGTTTGGCTGAGCGCACTGCCCAGAGGGTTGTTGGTACATCTTGGATAGGACCAGAGGGGTTGGCTGCAAGTATTTCTCAGAGGGGTTCCTGTTGTGGTTAGCTATTTCCTTATATGCTGGTTGTTGTTCTGTGGATTTGATTATTGGTGTAAATCATCCTGTATACTACTTATTGTTTGCTGCCTGCTGTTTACTGTTACTGTGTACTGCTTACTGTACTATTACATGTCATATACTCACTTACTGTTAAGCACAGATCTTCAGGTGGTTTCCTAATGGGATTTTAGTCTCACACCCTTTTTGGGTCATGCTTTTGGGCCCAAGTAGACTATTTTGTTGCAGGTATAGACAAGGGAAAGCGCCCTTAGACTTCTGGTAGTTGATTGCTTTGGATCAGGAGACCATGAGACCAAGCCAATGCTTGCGATGCTGAGGAGTTGATTATCTGTTTACTTTTATGTGTACTTTGGTTTAGTATTTTATTCAGCATTGTGACTTGTTTGGCTACTTTCCTATACATATGTATCATGCATGGTTTCATATATACATGTGTACTCCACCTGTTTATTGTTTTATTCTTCTGTAGTTTATTGTTGTTGGATGTTTATTGCTTCCTCTTTTGTATGCTTTGTTTACTTCCGTTGTGTACTCTGCCAATGAGGGCATAGTTTCTCCACTATCACACCCAAGGCCCTCGCTGCTAGTCGGCAGCCTCTGGCGTTTGGGGAAATGCGCTTGAGGCCAAGTGACCAACCGGGTACGGGGCGCCTCTGGGTGGATTCCAGAACCGGGACATTACAAAGTGGTATCAGAGGAATTATTTTCTCTTGATTTAATGTTTGGAGCCTTTAGCCAGGGATAGGATGGATTCGTTATTTGGTAATAAGTTGTGCTCGGGAGTTTCTAACTCATGTATAGGGAAATTCCAATCTACCTTGTTTATTGCAGTATTCTGGTTTTGAGATTTTACGGTTGATATGACTTCACCTAGAGTGATTCACATGCCTTGTGTTGTTATTGTTGTTCTATTGCGGTTCTATTTATGTCGCAACCCGATGAGATGAGGGTATGCCATCTCATGCATCATATAGTCACTTGTTAGAAATCACATTCCATGCATTCTTTCCATGACATCTAGGGTGCATTAGTAATTGCATGTTGTTGTGATAGATGTTGTGTAGATTATTCATGTTGTTTTGATAGATGCATTGATAGAATCCCTGAAGTTTGATAGAGAAATTGTTCGTATTTTACCTTTACTTAAATGAATGCCAAATTTTGATTCTTGAGGTGTTATGGGCCCTTATGAATCGAAGTTTGTTGGATCATTGACTTGTTTCCATTGAATTAGATATATAGAAGATGCCAAGATTTGATTCTCAAGTAGTATCGGCCCCCACGGATAGGAATTTGGTACCTCCATGTTTGTTTTTCAGTGTTTTCTGGGATTCGGTGCAGTTTTTGAGCTACTACCTGGAAAAACCCAGAATACACTACATGTATGTGACTACATTCCATGTAGTGTTAAACCGTGTCACTGACTATGTGAGAAGAAACACGAGGTGGTGAAAAAGTTTTCAGGAACACACTGTGTATGGTATTTTCACGTCGTGTAGTAGTGAGCCGTGTACCTAATAGTGTCACTAACAACACAAGTCGAGGAATCTCATGTAGTAAACGCCGTGTTTGGTATAAACACGCCATGTATCCTTGATCTAGGTACCCGACCATGTCATGAACAACACAAGATGGTGTTATATCTTCTATACATGTTGTGTTTGTTCGGAACATGCCGTGTAAGAGTCAGTCGTGTAGCCGGCCGTGTAACAAACAACACAGGCTGCCGAAACCTTGTCTGCTACATGCCGTGTCCTTAGTGAACATGCTGTGTAGTCTAGGGTTAATAGGACCATGTGGGTTAGCCGTGTAAAGAGACTCATGCAGGGGAATGGAGATCCAGTACATGCCGTGTGTGGGGAAAACACGCCGTGTAGTCGGGGGTGTTACATGACCAGAGGTGGCAGAGGTACACACCCATGTGTCTGGCTTAATAGGACACGCCTTGTAGTTTTATACATGCTATGTATTCATGTTTTGTAGAAATTGTTTGTTCTTTTCCCCTGTTCCCGTTTTGTGCTCTTTTGTTCTATGTCCTTGATAATCCGGATCTAAGGTGTGCTTTTGATCTTTCAGAGCTATGACTATGAGACGTCCTCTGGTTGTACGTCAGCTAACAGATGGTGATCAGACACTGGTTATGGCCGATCAGATATCTCCTATAAATCCTCCTGCAAATCCTCCTGTTGTGCCAGCCTTGGCACCAGCAGTTGTACCCGTTACCGGTGCCAATGCGCAGTTCAAGGAGGACTTCCGGAGGATGATGCATACCTTTGAGGGAGCGCCGCCTCCTGCCCCATCGATGGATGAGTTGACGTGTGTTTTCTAGCAGCAGTATCCTCTTACTTTATTAGGGGATGGAGGACCACAAGCTACAGAGTCATGGCTAGAGGCCACACTGATGATCTTCGAGCACCTGGAGATACCTCCGGAGAAAAGGGTAAATCTTGATACTTATATGCTCCGAGACACCACCAAGAGGTGGTGGGAGGTGATCTCATAGTCAGGGTGCTAGAAGAGTATGACTTGGGATGAGTGTTGGCACATCTTCTATGATTATTTTTATCCGGAGACCTTGAGGGTTGACCGAGCCCCGAAGTTTATGAGTCTCAGGCAGGGTACTCTTTCTGTTATGGAGTACTCGTCTCATTTTACCGAGTTGCAGCGCTTCACGCTGATTCTAGCTGGTGATGAGTTGTTCCTTTCTAGGAATTTTGAGGATGGTCTCAGGAAGGAGATTCGTTCCCAGGTGAATATCTTCATGTTGACTTCGATATAATCTATCATCAATCAGGTGCTGATCACTGAGCACAATCTGAGAGATTATGGAGCAGTGAGCCAGGGCGGTTTGACATCCAGAGTCAGTGTTACTCCTACTGATAGTAGGAAGCATCGTAGGTAGTCTGCTCGAGGAGATCAGGTTAGGCAGAATGTATCTTCGGGCAGCCAGGTAGTATGCTACTAGTGTGGTAGGAGTGGGCATGGTAGGCCTCAGTGTTAGAGAGACCCGATGGAGTGCCGATCTTGCAGCAAGATGGGCCATCTTCAGCATTTTTGTCAGATATGCTTCCCTAAAACTGGTGGTAGGGGTTCTTCTATGACCCCACGTACAAGAGATGTATCACCAGTTTCTCACCAGTTTGGGAACTAGAGTTCTTCTGGCCATTCGGGGCGAGGTGGAGGTCGCGGTCTTGGTGTTCAGTCACCAGGCTATCAGCGACATCAGAGTGGATCAGCTCAGAGTGGACAGCCAGGGGTGCAGGGCCACGGTATGGGCCAGACATTCCCCATAGATCAGACCTATCAGGAGTAGGATTTTAGCCCTTCTACAGTTCGAGGTATGATCTTAGTAGCCTCAGTTTTATCTTCATCTCTTTTCGATACGGTTGCCTCGCATAGTTTTATCTCTGTTGCTGTTGTGGAGATCCTTGAGCTCTGTATCCTTTCTTCTGCCGACATGTTGACTCTTGATACACTATTGGGAACGAGGACGTCTAGAGTATGTCAGTGCAGAGAGTTCCATCTTGAGGTTTCAGGGTGTCACATCTTATGGGACTTCTATGTCCAATATATGACTGGCTATGATTTCATTCTCGGTATGGACTGGTTAGTTCCCTTCCAGGCAGTCGTAGATTGCTATCTCCGTAGGGTGAGTTTCGTATCACCAGAGGGAAAATCATTTCTTCATAGAGGTGAGTGGGATGTCTAGGCGGGTAGAGATGGACCAGAACATCATGGGCTAGGGTGAGTTACCACCCAGATTACCAGTCTCTATCTGGATGACCAGGGGACTTCGCAGTTATACTTTCCTCCAGTGGTGGATTGTTTCAGGGTTGTCTTCTTAGAGGACTTTTGAGGGTGGCCTCCGGAGCGTGAGGTAGACTTCTCGATTGAGCTCATGCTAGGAGAGGCACCAGTTTCCATTCCTCTTTATAGGATGGCTACACCTGAGTTGCTGGAGATCAAGAAGTAGTTGGAGGAGTAGCAGGAAAATGGTTTCATCTGACCTAGTACTTCTCATTGGGGTTCACCTGTCCTGTTTGCAAAAAAGTAGACGACACCCTTAGGTTTTGCATAGATTATTGGAAGCTTAACCTATTGACGGTCAAGGACCGATATCGATTACCAAGGATCGATGACCTTTTTGATCATCTTTGAGGAGCTCGGGTGTTCTCGAAGATCGATTTGAGGTCCGGTTATCATCAGTTGTGCGTTAGACCATCAGATATACCTCTTACAGCCTTCAAGAGAAGGAATAATCTATACGAGTATACAGTCATGCCATTCGGTCTCACAAATGTGCCAATAGTTTTTATGGCACTGATGAAATGAGTGTTCCATCCATACATGGATTCCTTCGTGGTGGTTTTTGTGGACGACATCTTAGTGTACTCTCACACTCGACACGACCATGCTACCCATCTTGAGATCATTCTGAGTACACTGAGAGAGCATCATCTATATGCTAATCTCTCGAAATGCCACTTTTGGATGGATCATATTCAGTTCTTGGGTCATGTTATCTCAGAGACAGGAGTATCAGTAGACCCATAGAAAGTGAGAGCTATAGTTTCTTGGGAGCAGCCGAAGAATGTCTTTGAGGTGCGGAGTTTTCTAGGGATGGCTGGATACTACAGGCATTTCATATATGAATTTTCACACCTTGTAGCACCGCTGATAGGTCTGACCAAGAAAGGTGCGAAGTTCTTATGGTCAGATTCCTATGAGTCAGCCTTTCAGGAGCTGAAGGGGAGATTGAAGTCATCACCGATAGTAGTCTTTCCAGAGCCGGGAAAGAGATATACAGTCTACTATGATGCTTCCGGAGTTGGATTGGGAGTTTTTCTTATGCAGGGAGATAGAGTCATTGCATACGGGTCTCGGAAGTTGAGGCCACACAAGAGGAACTACCAAACGCATGATCTTGAGTTGGTAGCTATTGTTCATGCCATACGTTGTTGGAGACATTACCTTCTGGGAGAGCACTTTGTGGTTTCCACCGACCACAAGAGTCTCAAGTACATCTTCACTCAGTGTGATCGGAATCTGAGACAGCATAGGTGGGTCGAGTATCTTCAATCCTTTCGACTTTGAGCTTGCCTATACACCGGGAAAGGGCAACTCAGTGGCTGATGTGTTGAGCAGGAGAACTCAAATTCAGGTAGCTCATGAGGCCCGCAGTGAGTGGAGATTTATGGCTATGTTCTCTGAGATGCATTTGGAGGTACAGTACAAATAGGGGCAAACTTTCCTATCTTCTGTAGTTGTTACCTCTACCCTTCTTGATCGGGTGCGGATGAGGCAGCTATCAGACTCAGAAGTCCTAGTCCTACGGGAGAGTGTGTCAGGAGAAGATCCTCTTCCTGGGTGGACAGTGGGTGAGGATGAGATCTTTCATTTCTATGGATGCATATGGGTTCCCGTAAAAATACGTGAGGAACTAAAGAAGGATTTTCATTCTTCAATTTGGGCAGTTCATCCTGGCGTCACCAAGATGTATCGTGATCTACACCGCCAGTACTGGTGGACAGGTATGAAGAGAGATGTTTCTGGATTTGTCATGAGATGTTCTACTTGTCATTAGGTGAAAGCGAAGCATCAGCGACCAGCAGGGATTTTATAGTAGTTACCCATCCCTGAGTGGAAGTGGAACGATGTCGCGATGGACTTCGTGACCAGGTTTCCAAGGTCACCTCGAGGGAGTGATGCTGTTTGGGTTGTCATCGACGGGCTTACGAAGGTTTCTCACATCTTTCTGATCAAGGATACCTTTAGTGTTGATGAGCTGGGGTGATTGTACATCCAAGAGATTATACGTCTGCAAGGAGACCCACACTCCATTGTTTCATACAGGGATGCGTTTTTTACTTCTCGGTTGTGGCAGGGGCTTTAGAAGGCTTTGGGTACATAGGTACTTTGGAGTACGACATACCATCCCCAGACAGATGGCCAGTCCGAGCATACGTTCCATGTTCTTGATGATATACTCTGATCTTGCATTCTATAATTTTTTGGTTCTTGGGAGAAGCATATTCCCATTGTGGATTTTTCTAATAACAACAATTTTCAGGTGAATATTCAGATGGCACCTTATGAGGCTTTGTACGGTAGGTCATGTAGATCACCTTTGTGTTGGCTGGAGGTAGGAGAGGCAGCTTTTCTGGGACCTCATTTTGTTCAAGAGACCTCAGAGCAGATAGAGTTGATTCGGAAGAGGATGGCTACAACACAGTCTCGACAAAAGTCTTGTGCTGATCAGCGGAGACGACCTCTACAGTTCGCGATCAGGGATAAGGTTTTCCTGCGTATTTCACCAAGGTTGGGACACAAGAGGATTCAGATATAGGGTAAGCTTTCACCACGGTACATCGGGCCATTTGAGGTGTTGGAGAGAGTTGGGTTGGTTGCCTATTGGTTGTATTTACCACAGAGGCACCAGGCTATGCACGACATCTTCCACATCTCTCAGCTTCAACGATAATTTTCTGACCCATATCATGTCTTTTAACCCTAGGAGGTTGATCTTGAAGTATATGCGTTGTTTGAGGAGCATCCTATTCAGATTTTAGATCGTAGTACGATGGTTCTCCATGGCCGGTATGTTCCTCTGGTGCGGGTGCTATGGCAGGACGGGCGAGTACAAGACGAGACCTGTGAGAGGGAGGCTGATGTACGTTCGCATTGGCCAGATCTATTTGGGGTTTCATCTTCTATGCCTCGCTAGGAAAATTCAAGGATGAATTTCTTTAAGGGGGGAAGTTTGTAAGAACCTGGATCTTCGTTTCAGGTACGTTTTCCCTTTATGGTCGTTTTTGCGAAAAAGGGGAAAATCTGGAAATTTTCAAAGTACACACCGTGTACTTTGATGTATCACTAGGCCGTGTGTTGGCCATGTCCGGGCCACACACACGGTGTGTATGGGAGATGTGAAGTCCGCTTAAAGAGGAGTACAGAAAGTCCAAGTATACACCATGTACCCCATAATTACACGTCGTGTAGTTTCTTTTTTTCATTAAACGGACCAGGGTCACGCCTAATCAATGAAAATACCTTCTTCTCCAGGTTCCTCGACTAAGAGTGACCCGTATGGCCGCAAACATCCTCCGAGCCCCCGATACTTCATCTGTTTTCCGAATCAACCGTCGTTGATTGCGTTGGAACCACAACGATGAGCTCTTCCTTCTTCTTGAGTTTCATTCCATGATTATCCCTCTTTCTCAAGTTATCGTGGGTTGAACGTTTTGTGATTTTTCATAGATCTAAGACGTTCTAAGGAGAATCAAGCATTTTGGTTCTAGTATTTTGATCTCCTAGCATCAATGTAGGTGTTTTGTGCCTTACCTTTCGAATTCTCTGAGTTTTATGTTCAAATTCCACCAATACCCATGAACGGGGTATTGCGTGTTTACCTTTTTGACCCTTTTGTTTTTCCTACCATGCTTGTATGATTTTGTAGAGGTAATTTGATCATGTTTGTGGATAATTAATATGCTTGGGTGTTTTTCCCATGCATTGTTCTTTTTACAACCTTTGGTTCTTATTAGCCTTTGGTCGTTATACTTGTTTTCCATGCCTTTTGACCGTAGGATTGAATGATATTCTGGACATGCTTGTTATGTTATAGAATGGTTAGCCAAGTTTCTCTATAGGTGTACTTTGGACTTATAGCATAATTGTGCACTGACTGACATAGGACCATGAGAACCTGGTGCTATAGAATGTAAGGGATAGACCGAGTGAGATTCCCAGAGAGTCTTGGATATTATAGGCTATACGGGGATAGACTGAGTGAGCTTTTTCAGAGAGTCTTAGACATTATAGACTACAGGGGATAGACCAAGTGAGCTTCCCAGAGAGTATTGGATATTATAGACTATAGGAGGGTAGACCGAGTGAGCTTCCTCAGAGAGTCTTTACTTTTCTTGAATTTCTTTAAAACCTTTGCAGGATAGAGAAGGAATTGACTGAGCGAGCTTTCTTAGAGAGTCTGTGATAGACCTAAGACTATAGGAGGCATTGATCTAGAGATCTTCCTCAGATAGTTTCTAGACCTTGGGGATATAAGAGGGTGAGACTGTGTGATCTTCCTCAGAGAGTCCCTCACTACCCTAGACTATAAGAGGAATTGACTGAGCAAGCTTCCCTAGATAGTATTATAATTTTGTATGACCAAACTAGAGGGGTTAGGCTGAGCACACTGCCCAGAGGGTTGTTGGTACATCTTGGATAGGACCAGAGGGGTTGGTTGTGAGTATTTCCCAGAGGGGTTCCTGTTGTGGGTAGATGTTTTCTTCTATGCTGCTTATTGTTCTGTGGATTTGATTACTGCTGTAAATAATCATGTATACTACTTACTGTTTTCTACCTGCTGTTTACTGTTACTATTTACTGCTTACTATACTATTACCTGTCATATACTCACTGACTGTTAGGCATAGATCTTCGGGTGGTTTCCTACTCGGATTTTAGTCTCACATCCTATTTGGGAAATGCTTTTGGGCCCAAGAAGACTATGTTGTTGTAGGTATAGACAAGGGAAGGTTCCCTTCGACTTCTGGTAGTTGATTTCTTTAGAGCAACAGAGCATTGGACCAAGATGATGCTTGCGATGCTGAGGAGTTTCTTATCTGTTTACTTTTATTTGTACTTTGGTTTAGTATTTTATTCATCATTGTGACTTGTTTGGATACTTTCCTAGACATATGCATCGTGCATCATTTCATATATACATGTGTTCTCCAGCTGTTTATTTTTTTAGTCTTCTGCTGTTTATTATTGTTGGATGTTTACTGCTTCCGCTTTTGTATGCTTTTTTTACTTCTGTTGTGTACTCTGCCAATGAGGGCATAGTTTCCCCACTATCACACCCAAGGCCCTTACTGCTAGTCGGAAGCCTCTGGCTTTTGGGGAAATGCGTTTGAGGCCATGTGACCAACCAGGTACGGGGCGCCTATGGGTGGCTTCCGGAATCAGGATGTTACACGAACAGTAGTAGTGACAGCGAGGGTGACTGGAAACAAGTTTCTAACCACGACTCCCAGAAGTATGATGTCTGGGTAGATCGTAAAATGGTCGCTCGTGCCCATGGTATCATCCAAGCGTGCCTAAATTGACTAGGGTCTTCGGAAGCCGCTGCTACTACCTCTACATCGTTGTCTCAACCGTCCTCTTCCCAAAAGAGCTAGCGTCGATGACGCAAGGGAAAATAAAGTCCCCCACTGGTGCCATCGTCATCCCGTACTCTCAGCGATTTCATTCCCCTGGAGATGGAAATCCCTCCCGAGATCCACCCAGTAGCGGATGAATTTTCAAGTGATAGTCAAGGGTATACCTCGGTTAATACCTTAGAGTTGGTAAACCCCTACATGACTCCTGATGATGAGGATTTCTAGGAAGATCCTCCCAATGTCCCCAACCATTTTATGCGTCGACAGAGTCGTGGCTATACGGTTCGTTAGAGTGCTTCGGTCAGTGCTTCAAGCCAGGCCATACATGCTGCTGAAACTAGGCAGCAGGTGCAACGTAGGGCTCAGCAGTTGAATCCCTCTCATCTGGTGACATGAGGTCCGCCTTTTCCGCCATTCATACTGCTGGATCTGGAAGAGCCACTCGGACCTCATCGCGATCAGTTGTGCTTCCCCACGGGTCGGTCTCAGTCATTTGGCCCTCTTCCGGTAGTCACTCCACAGGCTCCGACTAGTGATCAGTGGGATATTCCTAGTACCAGCCAGCCGCTGGTATAGTCGGTAGGACCCACCATACCTCCTACCATATAGCAACCTCCTATAAGCATAATTTCATTCCTGACACGAAATTATAATGTTCCCAAACACCTTTCCAGCATCCTAGAAGCCTTTCTATCCTTGAGGATCTTCGCTTGTCATCATACATTAGTGAGGCCTTCACCGAGGCTTTAAGGAGCCCCCTCTAGTTTGAGATGGAAGTAGCAGCCACATAAGCCTTCCACACTAAGGCGGTAGAGAATTCTGAATTATAGGCCATTATCTCGTTCTCTAGAGAAGATGAATGCTCTCTCATACAGGGGCACATTCGCCCACTGTACATCACCGGTCAGTTCAATGGTGTGGAGGCCCACCATTGTCTTGTTGACACGGGCTCTGGGATCAACCTAATCCCTACTTAGACACTCCGAAAACTGGGATTGTCTAAATATGATCTAAGCCCCTCTGACCTAAGAATCCAAGGTTACGACTTGATGGAATAGACACCGATCGATAAGATCTGCTTGAAGACCCAGTTCGGTGGCCTAGTTGCCAGCATCGAGTTTCTATTCGTCTCCCAGGACATCTTCAACAATGTGTTAGTGGGCAGGTCATGGCTTCACCTGCATGTGGCAGTTCCCTCATCATATCACCAGTGCCTCAAGTACTCCCTTAATGGTCGAGTGGGCATGCTTCAAGGTGATGCATCTCCCTTTTCCTCTTGTGAGGCCCACTATCTGGATGCCAACTACTATAAGAGCAAGGACAAGCAGATTTAGAATAATGAGGTCGAGCATGCCACGACTGTGATAGACTCGTGGAAAAATTTGGCTGATTCCTACGTATTTCCAATCCAACAATTGGAGGCTACAACCCCAGACATAGGACAATGCTTAGTTTTGTCTGGAACAAGGTGGAAACACGTTCCCAAGTCTAAGAGACAACAGAAAATCACCTCCTACTCTTATATAAATCAGGCTCAAGTGATCCCGGAGCCTCCTACTCAAATAAGGTATCAGGATGTCCACCCCATCACAACGGTAATACATCATACCTGCTTGTTCTTCCGGGATGGGATAAACCGGATCAAGCCGACGCACCATTACTGCTTTGACATCATCAAGCGTGGACCCTTGGGCTGAAGACCATATGGGATCATATCGGCATCCTTCATTGTTATGGTTGCATCTGCACAGGGGTCCTTCGATACAGTATCCATTGCTGCTCAGGCTGGTACCAACCTCCCATTAGGATATTTCAACTCAGAAGAAACTCCCCGCATGAAAAATCCCTCCGTTGTAAGTGGAGAAGAGGACTTAAAGAATTCTCCTCCCACCTTTTAAGAGGTCATATCCACCACTGTCAACGAATTAGTACATGTGAACCTCAGTAGTGAGGTAGACCTAAGACCCACGTTGATCAGTGTCGTTATTCCCCCTAAGGAGCAATAGTGGTACGTGGACTTCCTTAAACATCATTGTGATGTGTTCTCCTAGAGTTACGACGAGATGTGCGGACTAGATCCTCAGGTAGCCATTCACCGCCTCGGTCTTTCGGAAAATCACCGTGGGTTCAAGCATCCTCCCAAGAAGATTCACCCTTCTCAGGGCACCATGGTCGAGGCCGAAGTTGACAAGCTCATAAGGTCCAATTTCATTAAGTAAGTACAGTACCCCAAATGGATTTCCAACATCATACCAGTCAGAAAGAAGAAAAGATATATCACACTCTACATTGACTTCCGGGATCTCAATCATCACTGTCCGAAAGATGATTTTTTCCTCCCTGTGACGGAATTGTTGATCGATGCTACAGTTGGGTTCCAAGCCCTCTCCTTCATGGATGGGTATGCCAGGTATAACCAGATCTGCATGGCTCCTAAGGTGAGGAATCTATATCCTTTAGGACATCACAAGGTATTTTCTATTACCAAGTAATTCCCTTCGGTTTAAATAATTTAGGTTCCAACTATCAGTGGTCCATACATCGCATATTTAAGCCAATCCTCAGGACATTGGTGGAATGTTATGTGGATGATCTGGTGGTCAAATCCCTCCTGTGCTAGGACCATCTCAAAGACCTTGGGAAAGTGTTCGGCTTCCTCCGTTCCCTTCGCCTGAAGATGAACCCTTTGATGTGTGCTGTCGGGGTAACCTCAGGGAAGTTTCTAGGCTTCG
Organism: Viscum album; assembly: GCA_963277665.1. Taxonomy (NCBI): domain Eukaryota; kingdom Viridiplantae; phylum Streptophyta; class Magnoliopsida; order Santalales; family Viscaceae; genus Viscum; species Viscum album. The sequence goes on from OY728131.1 coordinate 340,907,659, forward strand.
TTGTCTGATATAGGGGCATTGAGATTGACCTAGAGAAGATCAAGGATATCAGCCAGATGTCTCCCCAGAGCAATATCTAGGAGATTTGAGGTTTCTAAGGCCATTTATCCTACATACGCCGATTCATTGAGAATCTGGCTGGTAATTGTAAGCTATTTTCTCAGATCATGAAGAAAGGAACACTCTATGAGTGGGATGAGGAATGTCAGACTGCATTCTAGGAAATGAAGTAGTATTTACTCTAGCCTCCAGTCTTAATTCCACCTATCACTGGAAAGTCGTTGGTCCTTTATGTGACCACCCTAGAACGATCTCTCGACACTCTTCTCATCCAGAAGAACAATGAGGGGATGGAAAACAACCTTTATTACCTCTATCGCATGCTCCTCAATATGGATACTAGATACTACTCTATCGAAAAGAGCTGCCTTGTGCTTCTATTCGTAGTACAGAAGTTGTGACATTACCTAGAGCACCACGATGTACAGCTGGTGTCTAGGGTAGATCCACTGAAGTAAATCTTGAACATCCCCATGTTGACAGGCCATCTATCTCGGTAGGTGGTAATCCTCCAGCAGTTCGACATTAGGTGTGTGCCTTAGAAGGCTATCAAGTGAAAAGCATTGGAAGACTTCCCCACTACCCATACCTCTTCTACTGACTGGCCTCTGGACCTCAATTTCTTCGATAAGGCAATCATCTCGGTGGACCAAGCCATGTCGTTCTGGCAGATGCACTTTGAGGGTGCTTCCCGGAGCCCCACTGGCCGGAGGCTCAATGATCCCAGACTCAACAGGGTGGGCCTGGGTATCATCTTCATTACTCCGGCGCAAGCCATTCTTCCATAATCATTCATGTTGTTAGAAGTTTGCACCAAAAATGGGGCAGAGTATCAGTCTCTCATCACTGGACTTGAGTTGGCCCTTGAGATTGATGTTCCCCATTTACATGTGAAAGGGGATTCTGAACTAGTCATCAAGAAGATCAACGGTGACTATGTCATTGGAAAATCAAATATCGTACCATTTTTGGAGTTCACTCTCCAGCTAATGGCCCAATTCCCATCCTGGATAGAAGTTACTCGTGTCCCTTGATCTCAGAATGGTTGGGCTGACGCCCTAGCCTGCCTAGTTGTGTCGCTTCTAGAGCCTGAACAGGATGACCTGATTATCCATGTGGCACACCGAAGATCCATTTCTCCCATCACCCAAGATGACAATGAAAGCGCATAGGTAAACCACATTACCGCCAGCGCCTCAACATCTGGACCCCCAGGTCCCCAAGATGCGGGGAATTTAGTGACTATTGATTGGAGAACCTTCTTTGTCGAGTATCTCCAAAATGGTAATCTCCCAATAGATTGGGTTGAGCATGATCGAATTCGGCACAGCGCATTATAGTTCTCTATCTAGGATGGCCCTGGTCATGAGAAGATCCTCTACAAGTGTAGGTTTGAGGGGGTTCTCCACTGTTTCATTCTAGGCTTTGAGATCTCATAGTTCATGCAAGAGGTTCACGCCCGTTACTTTGGGGCACATCAAACCTGGACAAATTTATCTCACTAGATCCAGATACTGGGGTACTTTTGGACCTCCAAGATCCATGACTACATCGAGTTTTACAAGAGGGTCCATGCATGCCAAATTCATGCTAACTTTATGCATCGGCTGCCAGAGCCTCTCCACTCTACCAAGTACTCCTATCTATTTGCGGTATGGGGTCTTGATGTCATGGGACCTTACCCACTGGCGACAGCTCGCCAGTGTAGGTTCATCCTAACTACTACAGATTTCCTCTCCAAGTGGGCAGAGGCAGTTCCTCTCAAGGAATTCAAGTCTCATTCCATCGTTGACTTTGTGATCTCCAACATCATCTACCAATTTGGAGTCCATCATGACTTACTCATCGATAATGGTGCGAACTTCTGGGAAGATAAGCTAAGGAAACTGTATGCCAAGTACAACATCCATTTTAAACACACCTCCCGCTATCATGCACAAGAAAATGGGAAGAACGAGGCGTTCAACAAAACCCTCTCGATCATTTTGCAGAAAATGGTTGGTCAGAATAAGAATAGTTAGCCGAACAAGCTCCCCAATGCTCTCTGGCCTTATCAGACGAGGACTCCAAATTCCACCCAGGTGACCCCATATTCCCTGATGTGTAGAACGAAGGTTGTCCTATCTATCAAGATTCGGTTTCCCTCATTGTGAACGACTATCTATGATCAGAAAGTGCCAGATAAAGTAGCTGAAATTCATCTGGTTGAGCTAGAAGCGCTTGATGAGAACAGGCTTCACGCCCTTCACAATCTGGAAAGGCACCATAACAAAATGGCTAGAGCTTTCAACAAGAAATTTCACCTCCACTCCTTCTTGCAAGGTGACTTGGTACTAGCTCTCAGGACACCAATGATACTCAGCGGGAAACCACCCAAGTTGGAACCCAAATGGGAAGGAACTTACATTGTTCACAAGGTTTACTCCAATAGAGTATACCCCCTAGTCACCATGGATGGTAAGCACGTAACTCCTCCCACAAATGACAAGTTCCTTATGAAATACTTTTCATGAGCAACCAGTTGGTCCTGCATGACCCTAAATTATATGATGGTCATGCATGACCTTAAACTGTATGGTCTTGCATGACCCTAAACTGTCGGGTCCTGCATGACCCTAAACTATTGGTCCCGTAGGACCCTAAACTGCATGACAGACCTGCATGACCTTAAACTGTGTGGTCCGACATGACCATAAACTGTCGGGTCCTGCATGACCCTAAACAATTGGTCCTGCATGACCCTAAACTGCATGATGGTCCTGCCTGACCTTAAACTGTATGGTTCTTCATGACCCTAAACTGTTGGTCCCGCATGACCCTAAACTGCATGACGGTCCTGCATGACCTTAAACTGTATGGTCCTGTATGTCCCTAAACTGTTGGGTCCTGCATGACCCTAAACTACTGTCCCTTAATATCCCTAAACTACCTGACGGTCCTACATGACCTTAAACTGTACGGTCCTACATGACCCTAAACTATCGGGTCATGCATGACCCTAAATTGTTTGTCCTGCATGACCCTAAACTGCATGACGGTCCTACATGACCTTAAAATGTATGGTCTTGCATGACCCCAAACTGTAAGGTCCTGCATGACCCTAAACTGTTGGTCCCACATGACCCTAAACTGAATAACGGTCCTACATGACCTTAAACTGTATGGTCTTGCATGACCCTAAACTGTCGGGTCCTGCATGACCCTAAACGGTTGGTACCTCATGACCCTAAACTGCATAACGGTCCTGCATGAACTTAAACTATATGGTCCAGCATGACCCTAAACTATCGGGTCCTGCATGACCCTAAAATTTTGGTCCCACATGACCCTAAACTGCATGACGATCCTGCATGACCTTAAACTGTATGGTCTGGCATGACCCTAAACTGTTGGGTCCTACATGACCCTAAACTGTTGGTCTCGTATGACCCTAAACTACATAACGGTCCTACATGACCTTAAATTGTATGGTCCTACATGACCCTAAACTGCCAGGTCCTGCATGACCCTAAACTGTTGGTCCCACATGACTCTAAACTGCATGACGGTCCTGCATGACCCTAAACTGCATGATGGTCCTTCACGACCTTAAACTGTATATTCATGCATGACCCTAAACTATTGGTTCATGTATGACCCTAAACTGCATGACGGTCCTACATGACCTTAAACAGTATGGTCCTGCATAACCCTAAATGATCGGGTCCAACATGACCCTAAAATATTGGTCCCTCATGACCTTAAACTACATGATAGTCTTGCATGACCTTAAATTGTATGGTCCTGCATGAACCTAAACTACCAGGTCCGGCATGACCCTAAACCGATGGTCCCGCAAGACCTTAAACTGCCATGTCCCACATGATATTAAACTGCACATCATCCTGCAAGACGTAAAACTACACCCTTATAACTATGTGTGGCTTGATTACTATCTGCATGGGATATGTAGTAATTATCAGATGATGCGTCTTGAGTCCAGCCCCCAAACTCTTTTCTTCGACTATCCCCCTGGGTGTAGTTCTCTTGGAGGAACATGGTGTAGTGCAAGATTCTTTAGCTCCACTCATGTCATGAGTATGATGGGCGTACCATGTGCTCCCTTCTCGTTCTTCTATTCTCCCATGTCCTTACCACAAGGCATTAAACTGCATTGACTTTTCAGAACTATGTGTGTCTTGATTCCTATCCTCATGGGATATGTAGGACCGCCTAGACATTTTTTCTATTAGCCCAGCCCAAACTCTAGAATGTCCCCTCGGGTCAGAATACATGGTACGGTGCCGGATTCCTCTCTAATTCACGTCGAATTCATCATGACCCCATCATGTATCCCACCCCTTGGAGACTTTCACCCCTGTCACCACCCTGCTTGCCACTAAACTGCATGGGCACATCTGTTCTTCACTTACTCCTTTGCATGTGACACCATCATCTTCCAACGTCCTTGAAGGTTCAAACAACAAATTGATAGAAGTATCATATAGAGAATATGGTCAGTGGTCGAAGCTCGTTTGTTGTTCCCTCTTTAATATCACATGATACAGATGCTGTTTTTCGAACATGTTCAACAGACATCCTTCGTCATGGTCACTACCCCATATGTCAAGAACATAGAGTGTAGTGGTTAATCCTCCCATGTTAGCATTTTAAGCTTTGGTCCTCCACAGACAGGAGTGTGATTCGAGCTACTGGTCCCTTATGAAATGGGAATATTCTAGTCCTAATTCTTGTTTTGAACATGTTCAACAACCATCCTTCATCGTTGTCACTACCCCATATGTCCCGAACATGGAGTGTAGTGGTTAACCCTCCCCTGTTGGCTCTTTAAGCTTCTGTCCACCACGGATAGGAGTGTGATTCCAACTACAGGTCCCTTATGAAATGGGCATAGTCTAGTCCTACTTCTTGTTTCCCACTCCGAGCACCGCTCTCGTGGGCTTAGGAGCTATGATGAGGCAATTCCCGCATAGGGGTCATATGGTTACAATTGGCCGAGATGCCTGGCCTCAGGTCTCTCGACCCTATTGGTCCCTTTACCCTTCCAACCCCTTAGACCTAGTCCTCATTTGAGAGTGTGCGGTGTGGTCTGGACTCATGTCCTTATTCACATCGGGTTATTTCACCATGCCCCCACACATCATCCCATGAGACATTCCTCCATTTATTTATTGTCCCTTCCGTGAACATAGTCCCTGCCATTTTTTGTGAGCCCCATCATTTGGTTTTCTGTTATCTTTCATATCCAAAAGGACCCCCGAATGGCATGGATACTTAATCTAAGGGTTCTCCTACCATTCTGGGCTAACTTCCCCAAGGATTTTGAGAGACAAATTGGTAAAATTCACATGTTGTGAATATATTCAATGGTCGACACCCAATTGTTTTCCTCAATCACGCAAGGGGGGGATGTTGTGTCGCAAACTTGGTCAACAGCTATCCTCTGTCATTGTTGCCACCTTGTGGTCTTCTATAGGCATGATGGTTCACCCTTTTCATTCAGATGTCCCATGCATATGACATTAAACTAGGAATTTACCATCCAAGCTCTATGACCTTAAACTGAGATCACTATCATCCTCCCTACAAGATGTTAAACTGCAAGCTGGCTATGGCCTTCTATCTGCGGCCCATCCTCATCTCCCTTGACCTTTTCAGGCCCCAGGCCCAAGTTATCACTTAGGATTATACTTTGTGATATGGTAATATGTCCTCATTCATGTTGGGTTATTCACTGTGCCGTACACATCCCTCATTGGAGTATCTTTCCCTTGCTCGACGTCCTCACTTCCTGACACTAAACTGCATGGCCTTCTATAACTATGTGTGGTGTGATTCCCATCCTTCTGGGATACGTAGGACCGGCCAAATGAATATTCTTCAGGTCCATTCCCACTTCTTGGAAGTCTTCCCATCATTATGGCCCCTTGGCATGTGTTCTTCTATGAGAGGATTGTACGGTGTGGTATGGGATTATGTCCTCATTCATGACAGGTTTACAACAACCACGCCACATACCTCTCTCTCCTGAGTGGCCTTCTCTCTCTCACTATATACTCATATTTTTGATTTGACTGCCTCTCAGACAGGTCCCTCAGCCCTCTTCGGTGATTCTCCAATGTTCCCAAGAGTAATCTAGTCCAGTACCTAGAGTGTCGAATTATATTCGGACATGTTCTCACCCACCTTCCAGGCTTTGTGTTTCCCTTCATTAGGTCTTCCATCATCTTTCACATTCGAAGGGAACCCCAAATGGCATGGATGCTCGGCCCAAGGTCCCTTCTACCACTACAGGCTAACATCCTCAAGGGTTTTGAACTACATGTTGATACAAGTCCCACGTTGTGAATACAGTCTGTGGTCGAAACTCATTTGTTGTTTTAATTCCAGGTCACACGATATAGATACTGTGTTTCGAACATGGTCAATAGTCATCCTCCATCATTACACCAACCCCATTGATCCCAAAATTTCGATCACATGATTTACATCATTTTCCACCCCATCATGTCTAAGTGGAATCTCAAAACTCCTTGTGTTATCCCTCAGTGTGTGTCTGCACGTTAGGAGGAAAAATTTGCGGTAAGGCGTTCTTTGGGGCCCCACACCGACTTCCCCTTTACGTGCAGTCCATGTATTGCGAATATCTCCTCTTCCCTTGTTTCCTACACCAAGTTCAACTCATGTAGGCTTAGGGATTGGACCAAGGTATGTGCCTATTTGGAGGAATTATGATTCTCCATGGTTTGAGATCTAAGACATTAAACTAAGATTTATTTATGGTTCCTATCTTCTGTTCTGCTCATTTTGGGATTAGAACTTTATAGGACTGCATGGCATGTCGTGTGTGGGATTATGCCCTCATTCTCATCAAGTTTTCAATAGTTGCACCATGTATTCCCCTTTATAGGAGTTAGTCCCTCCTACTTTTTGTCCCATATGACATTAAAAGGTACCTTCAAGAACTACATATGGATTTATTCCCATCCTCATGGGATATGTAGGAACACCCAGATATCTCTTTTTCAGGTACACCTCAGTCAAGATTTAGCCTCTCCTGTCCCATATCCTCTAACCTTTTCTGGCCCCTCGGTCTGAGGTTTCTCTCTCAGAATCATGTGTGGTGTGATGTGGACCTCATTTTCATTCACGTTGGGTATGCTTTATCGCATTGTGCCCATTCCCCTCATGAACCACATCTCTCCAATATACATTCATCCCATATTATGTTAAACTATGTCTCCTGGTCCCATCACATGACCATAAACTATAACATTATCATCATGGCTGCACGATTTAAAACAGCACTACATCGTGGTGTCCTCACTCAAGGGGACATCATGCTTGGTATCAGCAAAACACCATACCATATTTCAATGCTTGTTCATGGCTTGATTCTTGTGGTGATGCCTATACTTTCTATCCAAGGTTTGTCGCTTCACAAAAAAACACTCATTCATCCTAAAGGACAAACAAGATCTATGAAATACAGCTACTTTTTGTGTAAGGGATAGACCCACACATCCTTATTATCCCTGACACTATTATCCTACAATTCCATCCTTAGAACTACATGTGGCTTGATCCCCATCTTCATTGGGTACGTAGAAACGCCCATACACATTTTCTTGATCCTAGCCTAACTTTTGTTTTCAGTCCCTTGACCTGAAACCTCCCCCAAGAAACACATGGTGATCCAGAATCCAGGTCCTCATTCAACCTGGGTTGTGTAATTACATCGATGTGTGTCTCTCTCATTTCCTACAATTCATGGTCCCAGACTTATGACCATAAACTAAGACCACTCCACATCCTTTACAAAAGATGTTAAAATGCACGAAATATTATAGAACTATGTTTTTCTTGATTCCCATCCTCATGGGATATGTAGGAACGCCCAGGCATCTTGTCTCCGGGTCCAGCCCCTGGAATCTACAAATCATGTCCCCTCTTTTTTCGGCCCCTTGTCCCAAACTCATTTGGGAACATGTGGTGTGGTGAGTAACTCTTAGGTTCCCGTTCACATCGGGTTTTTCAATCACCACACCATGTGCTTCCCGTATCTTTTCCCAGTATGGTGCGAGTTCTATGACCTAAAACTAAGATCTCCCTATGGGAACTGCACGTCACATTTGTCTATTTCGCCACCCTGTGCACAGTCCATTAAATCAATCCCCCCTTAATGGTCCACCCTAGGACCTTAAGTTGAAAGCGTACGACCCCAGGACCCTTGTCCTTGGGATGGAACTCGACTCCCTCTATCTGATATGTCTCATTGTCGTACTTATATGCATTTTGAAAAAGAGCCTGGATTGTGGAATTTTCATGGGGAAATTACCTTTGTTCCATGTCCAAGCTTCATGAACCCATTATTTGGATCATCATCCTCTTTAACATCTGAAGGGACCCCTTCACAGCCTAGTCTCATGCCGCCTAGGCTCACCTACCGTCTCGGGCCAATGTCCCTAAAGACGCCGGATGACATTTGTGACAGGTCCCGTGTTTCAAACATGGTCAGTGGTTGACCCTCATCTGTCTGTCCTCATATCATGCTACCGCGATGTGGATGTTGTGTTTCGAACATGGTCAGCATCCATCCCTTATTGTCACTCCTCCATATTTGTGGTACAGATCTCGAGCATCATGATTAACATGTTCCCACTTCCTTATGTTCAAGTGGAATTCTGACATACTCATCTTTACTTCTTCACACATCTAGGTGTGTTACATGGACGGGTTAACATCATTGGGATGACATTCACCAAGCATCCCTTCACCCTTAACATGTTCCTTCCTGTGTCAGGAAAATCCCACCACTACTTCTTGTTTCCCACATTGAGCATGACTCATGTGGGCTTAGTAGTTTTGGTAGGATGTGTACTGGTGCAGCCATGCCCTTCACCATCATCCCGCATGACGTTAAACTGTGCTCTCAGAACTACATGTGGCTTGATTCCCATCCTAATGGGGTACGTAAGAATTCCTGACCACTTTGCTTCGGACCCATCCTAATTTTTTACTTTTGGTCCCTTGACCTAAAGAACTTTCTCCAGGGATACGTGATGTGATCCGGACTCCAAGTCATCATTCGCGTTAGGTTTATAGCTACCTCACCATATACTCTATTCCTGGGATCTTCTCTTTCATGCCACATCCTTACCACAATATTTTAAACTTCACGACATCATCTAGAACTACATTTTTCTTCATTCCCACCCTTATGGGATACGTAGCGACTCCCAAGCATCTCGCCTTGGGACTAGCCTCAGGGACATTAACCCTCTTGGCCCCCTTGGGCCCGATCTTGGTCCAGGAAATATGACCTTTAAACTATATGCATCATCCTCACTATATGATGTAAAACTACATGTCATTCTAGGTCCTTACTGGAGAGGTCCTTCTTGAAATGATTTTTGATCTCTGATCAGACCGATATGCCCACCAAATGTGTTCCCACCACGGTGACGTAATATTCACAAGTGTTGGACTCCATTCGAACAACCCATCACTCCACCCTTCATGATATGTGTGTCGTTTATTCAGACCCTCATCCCCTTTCACGTCTAAAAGGAACCCCCCAATAGTATGGGCGGTCAGCCTATGGCTCGCCTACTGTTCTGGGCCAATGTTCTGGAAGATTAAGGGGTAACATTTCGATTCAGGCCCCATGTTTTGAACTTTTTCAGTGGTCGGCCCTAATATTTTATCCCCATTTCAGGATAACTCAATGAGGATACTATGTTTTCAATTCGGTCAATAGTTATCCTTCATTTCCATGCCACCCCCCTCCTACACACACATTATTCCGAATATGGGGTATCAATATTCACGCACTCCAATCCCCTATGTTTGGATTAATTCAAATGCCCCTGGAATTGCCCCCGCTCATGGACTAGAGAACATTGGAATAATGGAACGTCGATTATTTTGAGGTCATCATCCTCCAATCGGGCCTCACCCATTTCTTCCCGGAAATCTGAATCGGTTGTCCAAACCCCGAGATACCTAAAGCTTGGTTTTCACTCCCACATTTTAATGGAGTAATAAGGTGGTCATCCCTTGTTTCTCACATCGGGACCAACCCACGTGAGAATAGGGAATGATTGCTAGACACTCCACGGATGTCATAGGAATGCAATAAACTGACACAAATAACAAAACCCATGCATACAGCTAGAATAAAACAATCAAATCATGAATGTAAGTTAGAGGTTTTGTAATCTTTAAAACACCCGAGGGTCTATTCCTACCATCGACGGGTTAATCCCATTAAAAGAAAGTTGCAGCTACGCCACCCTCAGGCTTATGGAATCTTGGATTTGATGTCGCATGTTCATCTCTCGCTCTTCCTCGGCAGCAATGGGGCGCAATTCATTAGCTGAAATCTAGGCTCGCTATACGTTAGCCCGAATGATGGTCATCTCTTCATAGGTGTACTTAAAGCTCTCTTCAGCCTCTGTTATCTGGGCCTTCAATCACAATATTAGCTCTAATTGCGCATTAGGAGAGGCTGAGTGCTCATCTTCCTAGACCTGTAGCCGTTGAACCTCGTTTTCAGACTCCCAGAGCCTCTTAATGTTCACTTCTTTTCTTCACTACCATCCCACACTGAGGCCCCGGTAATACTCTCGAATATTCTCCGCTATAAGATCTCGGATGAGCATATGTAGGTGCTGGGCATCCACTCCCCCATCACATAGTTCACGCAATCGCGAGCGAAGTCTGTCCATCTCATCCAACCATAGTGATTGGGGGTGTCATCAATGAAGCACTTTATCAGATTCCACAATCAGAAACAAACTATTTTTCTATCCTCTTCATCAGAGGTCGTATCATCCCAGTCGGCGCGGTTGGAATGCTCATATGCAGGGAACACCCTCAGGAATTCGTCAGCAGGGTCCACGTCTGGCATTTGGTCATAAATGGTGGGACCTGGGCTATCTGATCGATCCTCATCATTGGATCCCACTTCAATAATCTCAGGCACAACCCCGCTGACGGCCCCACCAGTGACCGGGAGCGCTGCATTTCAGTCAGTCTGGATATACGCCTTCACGATCACCAGCATTCCCCTAGGAAAAGCTCCACTAGAAGTCCCGACCAACCTCACTGCAGCAACCCATGCCTATTGAAGAATTGTACCCACCAAAAAGGATCATGAACGTTAGTTGACATGGTTAATGGGTGAAATACATGAATTTTGTAAAAGAGACTTATAGAGATCAAATTACTGGTTTCATTCTTGGGTTGATGTCATCAGGACCCCGAGGTGTGGTCCCCCGTATATTATCGAAAGATCTTAAAGCTCTGAAGGAGTCACCTTAGGTGTCCTGGACCCAGTGTACATAGCAATTTACACAGTCGCAAGAGTAGATCTAGAGGTCCCCGCATCATCATTTGTTGAGGGATGATAACAGGTTCTGTGTACGAGGTCCTCCTGCATAGTTTAGATGTTAGTAAGGAGTCCAGAATGACCTAAGATCATACCCGGAAAAAAAATCTTGGGATTTTACCTCAAGGGCCTATGTGAAATCTTCAAGATACAGGTCTGGATTTTCAACTTCGACATCCTTCAACGAGCTTCCTCTACTGTCCTTGTCCCCCCAGGAGGATTCGTCTGATTCTTCCCATAAAGGGAATCGTTCCCTCAAATCAGCAGTCGACAAATGCAGAGGGACCGTGCGATCTAGCAACACCCTCACCTTGTCTATCATTGGACGCAGGGAACCCCATGAGTGCACAAAGTCCTCCAAATCTGTCAGGTATTGCTCCGGCTCTGCTTGGGACACCGCAAATCCAGCCCTGATAAGGCCTATTCCCAGCAATTCCCTCCCAAGATGGTTCAAATGTTGCCACATCTCGGGCATATCGATGTGACGCAGCCGCTTCCCCGGGGCCTGAGTGGATATTCTGCGGAATCCTCTCGGTGGCCTCCCCTCGGTATGGCTCTGTTCTTCTGGAACCGCCGGATCCGCTACCGCTATAACACCCCGACCCCCGAAGCCCAGAGTCAGTGCATTATTACAAATCATTGGAATGATCACAAAAGATCAAGTCTCGAAAGACCGATTAGTTTAGTATCCTTGGAAATACTAGATACATTTATAAGGTTTACATTAATCATAAAATGGAAAACTAAAACAACATTGTTTCCATAGAAAACACTAAGATCCCATAGACTATCCCAGCAGGCTAGTCATAATATACTTCTTCGCATTGTGGGAAAAATAAAACATAGAAAGGGGTGAGCTCAGATACTCAGAAAGGATAACAATATAGAGGAAATTTTCATAAATAAGTATAAAAATTTAAGGCAATGTATAAGACTAAAACAAAATCCATTTAAACTTGAACTTCAGCATAATATAGAAAAGATAAAATCAAAATAATTCCATTTACTTACTCACATGGATATTCTACTAGTCGAAAAATCACATGCAATACCAACAACCACTTTCATAATTATGGAATTCATAATTCTAGACTTTCATAACCACATAGTAAAGGCCTTGTTCCAAGACTACAAATAATATTTTTTCAAGGCCTTGTTCCAAGACACTAGTTTTTCTCATGAGACCTACTGATGCATCGAGGAGCTATAGCGGGCTCCACCCGTCACATACTAAGTCCAATGCATTCCTCATATGAAAAGTTTTAAACATTTCATAAACATTCATATTAAAACTAGCATATGAAATTTCAATACTTTATCCATAAACCATGAATGGTGCAAAAATAACGCATCCATAGTAAATAATAACCCAAAACCTTCAATACAATATGGAATTTTTTATAATAAATCAACTTCAAATAAGCTTAAAATCCATCAAAGGATGTTAACATAGATAAAATCAAAACCTTTTTTAGAGAAATATCTCTTTCTATTTTGAAATCATTTAAGAAAAAATTTATTTTGAAAATATTCTTATATTCTTGTAAGGAAAGATTCGATGATGTTGTAATGGCGTAAAATAGCCGCACCCGCCGTATAATTTAAAAAAGACATTCTTACCATAATTTTGTCGAAAAGGTCATAAAGTACCTTGTTTGGAAATTGACAGAAAGATTCTTTTCAAACCATTTTATAAAAATTCAAAAAAGGATATAAATTACTTTGACCCATATTCTAGTAAATTGTAAAAATGTTTTGGAATGCATTTTTATGAAACATGGATGTGGATGATAGAGAGGTCCCATTAGATAATTACATATAAACAACCTCGAATAATGAAGAGATTGTAGAATTAACCCTTACCTTGTACTTTTCCTTGGTCGAGGGTAGGTTAAACTTTTTTATAATGGTGAAATAATTGTTATTAAATTATACAAGAATCATATACATTAATATGATATCATATATGATCTTTTAACATTGCATTGTTAATAATATCTTAGTATTATCGTCGTTTCGGGTGTTAACTGATTCATTTTCCTTTATATTCTTTGTTGCGTAAGTAATGTTTTTTATGGATAGGATGCATCTTATTCATATTCATAATGATATTAAGTCTTTAAAAATTATTTTTAATCATCTAATGAAAATTATTCTTGAATGGATACGGTGGGGAATGAATCTCATCCCATTCGTGGAGACGGTAATCCGTACGTACGCCCGGGCGACAATATCATTATTTTGATATTAAAATAATATATAATTGGATGTTATATCATATATATAAAGAATCATTATCATGTTATATTTATTATTTACATAAATTACACATCATTACTATACCCATACAAATAATAATATATTGAATAACAATTACACCATGACGTGGAGATGGTTAGTCGTACATACGCACGTATGGTGACATGTCATTCAAAGGGTGGATATAATAATGAATATGGTTGTACCATATTTAAAATAACATCATAGTATATATAAGATACAGTAATTATTATTTTAGAATGGAAACAACAAAGAAAGAGGAAGTGGAAGAAGAAAGGAACTTGAAAGAGGTGATGAAATATTTACCTCTTCTTCCTGTTCTTCTTTTTGATTTGATCAAAAGGGCTCCATAGGTTGGATTTCTGACTAAAGTATGGCCTCTGGGATTAAGGGAGGAAAGTTTAGAGGGTATTTGGGAATCTTTTGTCTGAGCCAAATGGTTTTTAAGGTGTGAATTAGAGAGAAAGGGGAGTTCTCTTTTATAAGAGGGGTGAGGGGCACCTTAGGAAAAGCTAGAAATATTATTTTATAATAAAATCATTTTCGGTTTATAATAGCTCCAAAATGAAATATTTAGAGTCTAAGGTGGTTATGGGTTGAAAACCATTCAACCAATAGATTTTGGATAGTTTTGGGTCACTATATTAACTATATGTTTTATATTTAACTCTTAGTTAAATAGTTTCACATTTACCATGTCTCTTTGTATTTTTATATTATATGGTTAATAAACATACTATATACTTCCAAGAGAACCTAAAGTGGTTCATTAATGACATATATAATATTATTTAAGACCTTTGGCCAAACCTTATATTTTTAGGAAAATAATATCAATTAATAATATAATATTTGTTTTAAAAACTCTTTTATGTCAATTTTGACACTATTTGGTATTTTGTTATTTATAAATTCATAAAAGCATTATAACTTCGAAAAAAATTCATATAACCAACCCTAAAATTAAATATTAACCTAGAAAATTAGTGTAATTTATAAAAAGTCTCAAATTACATTTATTTGGATATTTATAATGTCAATTATTTTAATCTTTCATTAATATGGTAATTACTGCATCATCATTGTGTCATAAATAATTGTAATTATCTAATGTTTAAAATTTTTAAATAAAATACCATTATGTAGGAAATATTTTTATCTTTATATTTAATATTTATAGTATAATTTATCTTATATATAACTCTATATTAAAAAAAATTAGTTAATAAACATTGATTTTAACTATTTTAACTCTTCTTTAAATAAAATAATAATAAATGTCTTAATCTAATCCAAGTGGACCAAAAAAGTTAATATTTTATTCCTAAGGTTTTTTTGGTCGAATTATACTTATCCAATAGAATTAGTAAACGTGTTAGGGTAATAATAATATCATTTTTACCCTTAATTACCCTATTTACTTTTAACCATGGTAAATAAAAGTAAAAACTTACTATTCACCAAAAATGATTTTCTTCTGGTTGAACCACATTTTAATTACTGATATCAACCGTGTCTCTTTGATTTTTGAAATTCAACTCACAGAAGTGGTGAAATTATGTTTTATTTAAATTTGAAAATGCTCTTATGAGGTAGGTAAAAGACGGTGAAAAGTTCGATAAAATTTTATATATCTAATATTGTTACAAAATAACTCAAATGAATTACACTGAACGTATATAGATATTATGTATCTATTTTTACCTAAAATAAATTTAAATAAAATAAATAATTATTTAAATAAAAATTCAGTTTTAAACTATAACTCAATGTTTTTTACTATTCATCAAAAATTGAAGGTTTTCAGAAAAATACCAAAAAATTTACCGTAAGCTAATTCCGATATTCTGAATCCAAAAATGGAGTCCATTTTGAAATATAAAATTTATAAAATTTCAAAAAGTGCATATTACTATTCATAACAGCTAGTTTGATTGGTTGTGGTGTGTTAGAACTCGAAGTTGCGTACAACACATGCTATTGTATTATTTAAAGAGAAGTGTACCATGGAAGCTTGGGGTGTTACATTCTACCCTCCTTCAAATAATTTCATCCGCAAAATTTCTATAATATTACTGCATAAAAATACTCGAGTGGTTCTTCATAATAAGTTCCTCAGGTTCCCACGTTGCCTCTTCCATCTTATGGTTTCTCCATATAACTTTTACCAGATGAGTCTTCTGGTTTCTCAACACTTTTTCTCTTGTATCAAGAACCTTGACAGGCTCTTCGCAATAAGACAGATCAGGTTCTAGTTCTAATTTCTCATAGGTGAGTACATGTGTTGGGTCAGGCATGTATTTTCTTAAAAGTGATACATATAATACATCGTGAACTTTGGAGAGACTTGGCGGCATTGGAAAATGGTAAGCAACAACCCCAATTCATTCTAGAATTTTGAAAGGTCCAATGTACCTGGGACTCAATTTTCCCTTCTTACCGAAATGTATAACATGCTTCCATAGAGATACCTTCAAGAAAACATGATCTCCTACCTGAAATTCCATATCCTTCCTTCGTTTATCGGCATAGCTCTTCTACATACTTTTAGTTGCTTTGATATGGGTTTGGATTACCTTCACCTTTTTTATCATTTCCTCCACAAGTTTTGGGCCTATATGTTTTCTTTCACCAACATCATCCCAACAGGTTGGTGTGCGACCTCTCTTTCCATATAAGGCTTCATATGGTGCCATCTGAATACTTGAATGGAAGCTATTGTCATAGGAGAATTCTACTAGAGGTAAATATTGATCCCACATACCTTGAAAGTCAAGTGAGAATGATCAAAACATGTCTTCTAAGGTTTGAATAGTCCGTTCTGATTGTCCATCAGTTTGGGGGTGGTAGGAAGTGCTCAAAAGAAGTTCAATATATAGAGATTTATGAAGACTTTTCCAGAATCTTGATGTAAAACGTCGATCAAAATCAGAAACAATCGATAGGGGTACTCCACAAAGTCTTACAACTTCATTAATATACATTCTTTCTAAACGTTCAAGTGGTAAATCTTCTATTATAGCAATAAAATGTGCTGACTTGGTAAGATGATCAACAATAACCCATATTTCATCGTTCCTTCTAGGATTCTTTGGTAGTCCCATGACAAAGTCTATCGTAATATTATCCCATTTCCACTCAAGTATGGGGAGAGGTTGCATGAATCCTCCAGGCTGTTTCCTTCCAACCTTCACTTGTTGAAAAACCATACATCTTGACACAAAATCAGAAATCTCCCTCGTCATATTGTCCCAGCAAAAATGTTCCTTCAAATCTCAATACATTTTGGTGTTCCCAGGATGTATAGAGAAATTGAAGCTATGAGCATCATCCAACAATTCTATTTTTAGATCAGTTATATCGGGAACACAAAGTCTCTTCCCAAATTTCAAAATTCCATCTTCATATACGAAGTCACTCAATCTCCCATCATTCACAGCTTTAATCTTCTTTTGAAACTCCTCATAATCTACCTGAGAACTTTTTATCCTTTCTAGTAAAGATGGTTTGAAAACAATTTGAAAACGCATTTGTGTTTCACCTTCCATGGTTATTCCCATATCCATCCTTAATAGATCCATGAAAATAGAATCCATTTTAACTCCCATCTTGTTCAAAACTCCATGATCTTTTCTTCTCAAAGAATCTGCCACCTTATTTTACTTCCTTGGGTGGAAGTGTATCGTGCAATAATAATCCTTGAGTAGTTAAAGCCATCTCCTTTGCCTCATGTTGAATTCTTTCTGTGAGAAAATATACTTCAAACTCTTGTGATCCGTATATATCTCAGATTTTTCAACATAGAGATAGTGTCTCCATATCATCAAAGAAAATATTACAGCTGCTAACTCAAGATCATGAGTAGGATAGTTTTTCTCAGGAATTTTTAGCTATCGTGACGCATAGGCAATAACCCTATCATTATTCATTAGGACACAACCGAGTCCTTTCTTTGATGCATTACTATAAATAACAAACCCATCATTCCCTGACGGTAGAGTCAATATAGGAGCATTGACTAATCTTCTATTAAGTTCTTAAAAACATTCTTTACACTCTTTTTTCCAAAAAAAATAACCCATTTATGTGTGAGCTTGGTTAATGGGTTAGCCAAGCAGGAAAAATTCTAGACGAAACGTTGATAATAACCTGCAAAACCAATAAAACTACGTACCTTAGTTATAATCATTGGTGATGGCCATTATTGAATTTCTTTAGTCTTAGAAGGATCAATAGAGATTATATCCTAAGAGACAATATGGCCAAGAAAATAAATCTCCTGAATCCAGAATTCACACTTGCCAAACTTCCCATATAATTTGTGTCTTCTAAGAGTCTTTATGATAATGCGCAAGTGATTTTCATGATCTTCATAGATTTTAGAGTATACCAAGATATCATTAATAAATACCACTAAAAAGTCATCAAGATATTCCTTGAATACAATATTCATTAGATCTATGAAGACATAGGGTGCATTAGTCAGTACAAAAGGCATTACTGTAAACTTGTAATGCTCGTACCTGGTTTGAAATGCTGTTTTAGGAATGTCTTCCTTCTTCACACGCAACTGATGATATCCAGATCGAAGACCAATCTTTGAAAAGTATTGAGCTCCAAGAAATTGGTAAAATAAATCATCAATGCGAGGTTGGGGATACTTGTTCTTTATTATTATAGCACTGATCTCCCTGTTTTCAATGCACAACCTCATAGATCCATCTTTCTTCATAACAAAAAGGACAAGGGCTCCCCATGGAGAAACACTAGGGAAAATAAATCCAGTATTACTCAATTCCTCTAGTTTTTTCATTAGTTCCACTAATTCCACAGTGGTTATTCTATAAGGATTCTTCGATATGGGCCTTGATCCAAGAATTAAATCAATG
The DNA here is from genome assembly GCA_963277665.1 of Viscum album. Taxonomy (NCBI): domain Eukaryota; kingdom Viridiplantae; phylum Streptophyta; class Magnoliopsida; order Santalales; family Viscaceae; genus Viscum; species Viscum album. Next base: position 340,926,280 of record OY728131.1, read on the forward strand.
GAAAACTCAAATTTTTATTTTGAAGGATGTCTAGGTAAATCTTTTGGAAACACATAAACATATTCTTTCAAAATAGGTACATCCTCTATTAGAATATTCTTTTCCTCACCCACAGTAATTTCATTCTCTTCCTCCCCAATAAATGAATTCAGTTGAGCTACTGGGGGTGGATCTAGATAAGAATTAGGTGGTGACATTTCTACTCTAAAGATAAGGTAATCCTTATCAACATAAAAAATTGTAACCTCCTTCTTCTTACAATAAATTTTTGCATCATGGTCCGAAAGCCAATCCATAACGAGGATTATATCAAATTCAATCATGGGTATGACGATGAGATCAATAGATAAATAACATTTGTATGCCCTAATGGGGACTGATTCACAAAACTTTGTTGCAATGATACTTCCCTTAAGAGTTTTGACTGACAACTCCCTCGTTAAATCAAATTGGAAATATCTAATTTTATTAGAAAACTGGGAATATATGAAACAATGCGATGATCCAGAATCAAATAAAGCATTGGCTAAACCTGAGGAAACCATTAAATTACCTTCCACTACATCTTTCGGAGCTTCAACCTCGGCAGTAGTGATAGCATAATCTTGGCCTTGATCCCTTGGCCTTTTCTGAGGTAAGTTCCCCTAACTCTTAGGACATTCATTCGCATAATTCCCCCTTTCTCTACAATTGTAGCATTCAACATCAACAGCCTCGTTCTCCCCCTTGCAATCACGAGCTTGGTGGCCTTTCTCACCACACTTATAACAGCTCGCATTCCCTTCAGGAATGTACCAGGGTGTTTCTTCCTACATTTACTGCAGGATAGATATTCAACTTTTTCCTTCTTCCCCTTATTTCCATTTCCAGAGTGTTCAACAGATCTCTTCTTTTCTTGCTTTTCTTTAAAGTCGTAAGACTTAGAGAATTATTTTTCTATCTTGATAGCACATGAGACAATATTTTCATATGACGAGAAGGATTATGATACTAATTATTGACGGAGAAATGGTTTTAACCCATCAAAGAAATCACCAATATTACTTCTTGGGTTACGTATATAATCTGCAACATGCCTCGCTAACCTTGTAAATTTAGCTTCATACTTTGCGATATTCCCATCCTCCTTTTGCCTCAGACTCAGAAATTGTCTTTCCATATCTGCTCGATGGTCATGTGGAAAGTATTTTACTAAGAAAATTTCTTAAAACTCCCTCTATTGCATATTTGATACTTCATCATCTTCCTTTTTGTTTTGAATCAGTGACCACCATTGATCAGTATCTCTAGTGAGGCGGTAAACTAATATGAAAACTTTTTTCCTTTCTATACTCCCCAAGGCATGGAATATTTTCTCTAAGGAATTTATCCATTGCTCAGCTACTAGTGGATTTTTACCCCCATTGAATGATAGTGGTTGTTGCCTCCTAAAGCGATCTAACATTGATCCTCCACGTTACGGATCAGGGTACTTCATACGAGTAAGGTTATTATTCATAACCTGAGTGAGTTGTCATAGTATGGTGATTAGCTGATCAGCACCAGTTGCATCACCAACTCCACTATAATTATCTTGAGCAGGAGGGAAATCCCTACATGGAGTGCGTTCATTGATATGATTTCCATTCCTTCTACTAGGCGCCATTTCTAAACAATGGCATAAACTATATTAGTTTATGAATCGAAATACATAATTCCAAACTTGTAAAACACATAACATAAACTGAATAGTTTATGGATATAATCCATAATCATAAAAAAAATTTCTTTGAGGAAGTATATACTAATAAACCCTTCATAATGATTTTTAATGAAAATGATAATTTTCCTAAGAATATCCCCTGTAAGTTTCATAACCAAGAGTGCAGCAAGGCCCGTTGTCGTGCACCAATTCCCGTTCGAGTCTAGCTCAAAGTGGTGTATTCAGGTTTTACCCCTAGGTACATCTTTTCCAGAGCCGCCTCTACCAAATCATATCCAGACAGGTATGCATTGATTGGAAAACTCACAAAATCTCTACAATACCAAAAATCTAGAAAGTTATTCTATACTAATCCTCAAAGTCTATCTTAGGGTAATGTGACCTAATCAGAGTTTATCTAAATCTAGATTCCAAGGATTGTACTAAACTTCCTCTAATACCAACTGTAATTCCCCAACCCCAGAAGCCTAGATTCAGTGCATTATTACGTATCATTGTCATGATAATAAAAGATCAATTCTTGAAAGACCGATTTGTTTAGTAGACTTGGAAGTACTAGATACATTCATAAGGTTTACATTACATCATAAAATGGAAAACTACAACAACATTGTTTCCATAGAAAAAACTGAGATCCCTTAGACTATCCCTATAGTTCAGTCATAATATACTTCTTTGCATCTTGGTAAAAATAAAACATAGAAAGGGGTGATCTCAGACGCTCAGTAAGGATAAAAATATAGCGGAAATTTTCATAAATAAGTATAAACATTTAAGGAAATGTATAAGACTAAAACAAAAGCCTTTTAATCTTGAACTTTAGAATAATATAGCATAGATAAAATAAAATTAATTCTATTTACTTACTCACATTGATATTCTACTAGTCGAATAATCACATGCAATATCAATAGCCACTTTCATAATGATGGAATCCATAATGACAGACTTTAATAACCACATAGTCAAGGCCTTGTTCCAAGACTACAAATAATATTTTTTCAAGACTTTGTTCCAAGACACTAGTTGGTATCATGAGACCTACCGATGCATCGAGGATCTATAGCGGGATCCACCCGTCACATACTAAGTCCAATGCATTCCTCATATGAAAAGGTTTAAACATAACATAAATATTCGTATTAAAACTAGCATATGAAATGTCAATACTTTATCCATAAACCATGAATGGTGTAAAAATAACACATCCATAATCAAACATATCACAAAACCTTCAATACAATATAGAAGTTTTGTATAATAAATCAACTTCAAATAAGCTTAAAATCCATCAAAGGATGTTGACATAGATGAAATCAAAACCTTTTTTTGGGAAATATCTCTTTCTATTTTGAAATCATTTAATAAAACATTTATTTTGAAAATATTCTTATAATATTTTAAGGGAAGTTTCAACAATGTTGTAATGGTGGAAAATATCTTCACCCTCCGTATAAGTTAAAAATACATTCTTACCTTAATTTTGTCCAAAAGGTCCTAAAGTACCTTTTTGTGAAAACGGCAGAAAGATTCCTTTCAAACCATTTTATAAAAAGTCAAACAAGGGTATAAATTACTTTAACCCATATTCTAGTAAATAGTAAAAATGTTTTGGAATACATTTTTAAGAAACATGGATGTGGATGATAAAGAGGTCCCACTAGATAATTACATATAAATAGCCTCGGATAATAAAGAGATTGTAGAATTAACCCTTACCTTGTACTTTTCCTTAGTTGAGGGTAGGTTAACATCTTGTATAATGGTGAAATAATTGTTATTAAATTATACAAGAATCATATACATTAATATGATATCATATATGATCTTTTAACATTGCTTTGTTAATAATATCTTAGTATTATCGTCATTTCGGGTGTTAACGGATTCATTTTCTTTTATATGCTTTGTTACATTAGTATTGTTTTTTTATGGATAGGATGTATACTATTAATATTCAGAATTATATTTAGTCTTTAAACATTATTTTTAATCATCAAATGAAAATTAGTCTTGAATGGATACAGTGGAGAATGAATCTCATCGTGTTCGTGAAGACAGTAATCCGTACATACGCACAAGCGACAATATCATTCTTTTGATGTTAAATTAATATATAATTGGATGGTATATAATATATATAAAATCATTATCATGTTATATTTATTATTTACAACAATTAAACATCATTATTATACTCATAAAAATAATAATGTATTGAATAACAATTACACCACAACGTGCAGACGGTAAGTCGTACGTACACACGTATAGTGACATGGCATTCAAAGGGTGGATAGAATAATTAATATGGTTGTACCATATTTATAATAACATCACAGTATATAGAATATACTAGAGTTATTATTTTAGAATGGAAACAACAAAGAAAGAGGATGTGGAAGAAGAAAGGAACTTGAAATAGGTGATGAAATATTTACCTCTTCTTTAGGTTCTTCCTTTTGATTTGGTCAAAAGGGATCCTTAAGTTGACTTTATAACTAAAGGAAGGCCTCTAGGATTAAGGGAGGACAGTTGAGAGGTTATTTGGGTAGAGGTTGGCCGAACCAAATGGCTTTGAAGGTGTGAATTAGAGAGAAGGGGGAGTGCCCTTTTATAATTGGGGTGAGGGGCTCCTTAGGAAAATCAAGAAATGTTATTTTATAATAAAATAATTTTTCGGTTTCTAATAGCTCAAAAATGAATTATTTAAAGGATAAGGTGGGAATGGGTCGAAAACCACTCAACCAATAGGGTTTAGATAGGTTTGGGTCACTATATTAACTTTATCTTTTAGATTTAACACTTAGTTCAATAGTTTGACATTTACCATGTCTCTATTTTGAAAGATAAAATTTATAAAATTTTAAAAAGTGGGTATTACTATTCATAACAGCTAGTTTGATTAGTTTTGGTGTGTTAGAACTCTAAGTTGTGTACAACACATGCTATTTTATTATTCAAAGATAAGTGTACCGTGGGAGCTTGGGGTGTTACAACCGTTGTTGGATATATCGCTGCTACCTCACCCTCAACTGGTGTGGGTCTTCCCGCCACGTCAGTCCCACCACCGCAGGATGTCCTTGCCGCCTTCCGGCCCCAGCCTCAAGATTGGGGTGACGCACCATCACTAACCCGAATGGTCAACTGCTTTATCATCTCCCCTATGTAATCCGCCTCCCATCTTATGGCATACTCTTTCACCAACCCAAAGATAGTTGTAGGCGGAGGAAGCTCGTTTTGCATCTTCCCATACTCCCGCGTGAACATGAGCCACATCTTCCTCATCATGAATGGGTACTCCTCATAGCACACCCCCAAATAGACATGCGGGGTCAGTTGTTACATGCACCGTAATTTCCTTAAAAATCGGTGTGGGGTGTACGACTCGCAGGGAGGCTCACGGTCCACCCTTTACATTAAAACTCCACCTATAAATTCTAGGAGATATGACTGGTGCTCCTCCATTCCTTGGACAACATCGGTAAAAGCACCTGTCGATAGTGGAAATGGGTGAAAATTGAACTCCTCTACCTTCCACACCAAGTTTAGTACCGATGACGTGGTCAACATGGCCGGAAAGCTCCCAGCAGCGTTCAGGATAAAGGGGAGGAAGTTCGATCCTGGAAAAGATATGGGGTTCGGGTATTCATAAACCCCCCTGATGTGCTCTGTTATCTACCCATATAGAAGGTGGAATGGCCCGCCTATCCCTTATGGCCTCTTCCCATTGCTGATATGCCAAAGCATCTTGTATAGCTTGGCAGGCATCAGGATCCCGAGGTTGACTTGACCTCTTATTGCCAACATGGATGCCATGATGAATGTGCTTGGTTACACACCCTTGTTTGTATCCCTTACTGACAGAATCCAATCGCAAATGATAGCTGTGATGAATGTTGCCAACCTGAAAACCGGCTATTGCTTGGTGCTGACACTAAATCCCCAGGTTTTCTATTGGTTGTCTTATAAGAGCTGTCAGTATGAGTGCTCCTTGCCCCATTGAACCCCCTTCAGGAAAGTCTGAGGCCTCACCAGAAACTGCCTCTCTTTCAATAAGTTTAGGAATTGCTTGAACCACCACCGGAAGTGGACATCCCTCACTGCTTCTTTGTCCTCTCCCGGCACCAGCTCCATCAACGCCATTTCCAGCTGCAACATTTTCATTGGATCCTACCATGCACCAATTATAGGGATGAATTCATCATACATCACCCCCAATATTGGGACCCCTGAGATCTAGTACACATCCCACAAACTGATGCTGACATGCCCGTTGTGTAGGTGGAATGTATTGGTCCTCGAGGACCACCTACTTAGAAACTCTGGCATGAGCTGCTTCGGTTGATAGATGTGGAATTGGGAGGCCCAAGCCACATCATACTGACCCACTCTTCTTAGCTCCGCCCCAAACTCCTCACATGAGGCACCTACTCAGTAGGCCCAAGCCCAATCATCTATGAAGTTGCCTCACTGGCGTAGGTCCCACTCTACAGACCATCCCTTCTCTGGGCTCCTCGGGGCTGCCTTCAATATTGTCTGATATAGAGGGGGGAGGTCTCTGGATGCAATTTCTTCCCATCCACATTGTCCAAGTTGTTGTATAGGCTGTCATCATTGACAGGCATGAATTCTTCTTGGGCTTGGCTATCAGCTACCCTGAACCACTGACGCTGGCACGACGTGATCCTAAACCAGTAATCTGGCTCGCCCCTACTTGCTTCAGGGATGAATACGTCATCCCTCAGCCCGAAACCGTACAGAGGCAGCCTCGTACATAGTGGATAGTTCCTCTAGCTCTCTGATAGCAACTCGACCAATGAACCATGGTCAGAATGGATTCGTATTAACTCCCCTAGGCCCAAGCTATTCTCCATCTCCTCCCTTCAGGTAGCGTCTGCAAGGACCCTTTTGAAACCTCATGATGAACCTTTTAGTTTTAAGTTTGGGTGTTTCCTATGTTCGATTCATGGATCTCTTTCATAGAGAAAATTCGTGGAGCTCGTTCACAAAGACTGTTCATGGATCCCTGCCCCAAACCTCAAATGAAAGTCACTAAGCACTATCGTGGAGTCAAAGACTCATTGTGAACCGCAAAGCAGAAGGCCCGATTCATGGAGAGAAATCACAGAGTACGCGGCGCTTCGTGAATCGAGAGAGCTACAAGCCAAAATCACAGAGGTGAGAAAGGAAAAAAGAGAGGTTAGCTCCCCTATTTATAGGTGAAGACCTTCGGAGCTTCTTAGAATTTCTAAACTATGGCGATCTTCATGGTGCGCTCAGTCGGCCCGTCACTTTCCTGCTTCACGAACCTCTGTCATGAGACAGCTTCGCGAACGACCGAGGGATTTTTTCTATTGACCCTCAGACTTTGACACTTTATTTCTCATCGGCTCCAAACCTGAGGGGGGGAATTTGTTCACACAAAAATAGGTGAAGATAAAGAACACAAGGAAAGCCTCAGGGGAGGCCTCGTGAGGACCATTATCGTATCCCCCATGGCCCTACAACTGTTACGGAGCAAGAAGGAGGAATTCCCGATGAACCCCTTTGACGTTCGCGATCCCACCGCGGAGAAAGAAGTCGGGATGCCCCATGAATCCATTTGACATTCGCGAGCCTTCCGTAGAGTAGGGAGGCGAAATAATCTATGAGCCAATTTGATGTTCGCGAACCTGCCACAGAGCAAGCATCATATTCGTGCTGAGAGATCTCTACTTCGTGGAACCTATTGCCTATAAATACCAGGATCCCCTCGAGCCCAACGGACTGATCATTCAACCATTCAACTTATTAGCTCTTGAACCATGAAGCACTTTCTGCTCTGTTAACCATGAGTTTCTCGAGGTACTTTTGCATCACGAAGTGCCTCCCCCCTTGCTTTGATTCGACCCCTCTTCAGAGAGGGATTCCGTTCGCGGAGCTCACAGGACTCTGGGAAGAAAGGGGATTCCCAAGGGGACCCAGGTCATCGCAGAGTGTTAATGCTTTGCGAAACACCCCTAATGCACATGTGACCCCTGTAATAAGGCAGTGCCATTGTGCCTTGATAAGCACCTTGCTTCACAATCCTACACTTCCCAAGGCACCCTTTCTTCATGAGGAATTTATTCACGAATACCTTTACACTTTGCGAGGAACCTTCCACATGCACCTATTCCATATGCTTACGCTGGGACACTCCACTTCGTGAAGAATACCCCTTCATGAAGACCCTCCACTATGTGGAGCACTAGATCTTCATGAGGCCTCTAACTATGGGCCCCTTTTCTCCACAGTCCCTTCTCCCATGCGACCCTCTAGGTTTGCACAAAGTAACTTCAAATTCCCTTGGACGATACTTCTTATTGTGTTACTTTACCTCATTCTTCTTCTCTTAGGCACGCTAACATCTATCGCTTCTTCTCATAGCCTTGCTAATGTGGAACCCTCAGTGGATCACTCCATGACACCCCCAACATGGTGTTTCTGATTCCTTCTCTTCCCCAAGGGGTAGGAGGTACCAGTCATGTAAGTCCTAGGGGTGCAGAGTTAACCCACCTTGTCTGAGCTACAGGATATTAAACTGCCAAGCACCTTCATCCTCAACACATGATGTTAAACTGTGACGTCACCCAACGTGCTCTACGTGGGGAACCCCATCTCGGACATTATCTATGCTCGCTCGTCTCCACGGTAGTGTGACCATTCCTCACAAGGAATGACATCCTCCTTATTAGAGTGGAGTCTGTCCGCAGAGAAAGGGCAACCACCTTGGTGTAAGCCCCCTAGATTTTCTTGCAGGAGGCATCATCTATGCTCCTCCTCTCTTCCTTGGTGCCAAATACCTCTCCCTTTAGGCTTTATCACCATTGGTCATCCATCATGGGGTAAGTCCCAGCTCCCGGGGCTACCCCACGCATAAGCCACTATTTCTTCTATGGGCCGCTAACCACATGTAAGCCCCATTCCACTTCCCATGGACACACCTTTTCGCAAAGTGATCGTCGGGTCTTTGCAGCCTCTTGTTTCTAACACCAAGCATGACTCGCATGGACTTAGAGTAAGCAGCGACCATGGCATCCTTTATAGGAATCCTAGAGTGTAAGCCCCACAAATTCCTAAACTACGTGGACATTGATCCTTGTTAAGGCAAGGTACATAGGAGGCCTCCCTAAGGTTCAAGCCCAACACCCAGTCGTTCCAACCATCTTCACGTAAATCCACTAACCCTCTTGAAATATGTGTACTATGATCCTTTCCAAGGCAAGGTACGTAGGAGGCCTCCTCGTGGTTCAAGCCCATCATCCATCTGGACGCCAGGTCCTCATTCATGTTAGTTCTGACCCCCTTCACGTCGGTTCCCACCATCCTAAACTACATGGAAATTGATCCTTGCTAAGGAAAGGTACATAGTAAAACTCCCTTAGGATCAAGCCCAACACTCGATCGCTCTGACCATCTTCACGTTGGTCCACCAAACCTCCTAAACTAAGTGGACTTTGATCCTTGCCAAGGTAAGGTACGTAGGAGGCCTCCCCAAGGTTCAACCCCACTATCCATCTAGACCCTAGGTCCTCATTCATGTCGGTTCCGACCCCCATTATGTCGGTTCCCACCATCCTAAACTACGTGGACTTTGATACCTACTAAGGCAAGGTATGTAGGAAGCCTCCCTGAGATTCAATCCCAACACACGGTTTTTCCGACCCCCTTTCACATCGGTTCATCCACACCATTTCTGGAACTATGTGGGCTTTTATCCCTGTCTCCTATACATGGTATATAGGAAGCCTCCCAGAGGATCAACCCCACTCAGCGGTAAGTCATTGTCATCCCCACTCAGCGGTAAGCCATTGTTAACTTCAGTCAGTGGTAAGCCATTGTCAACCTAAACTCAATGGTAAGACATTGTCTTCCCCTTTGTCGGTACCCATATCTCTGGTCCTTCCCAGTGGCGTTAGATCAACTACGGGCTACTAACCATGCGTAAGCATCAGTATGTCATCGGGTCGCTGTCCTCTGCACACACCCCAATCCTATACCCCATCCTAAACTACATGGACTTTGATTCCCTGCCACGGGGATACATAGGAGGTCTTTTGAGGCTCAATCCCAACATCACATTCACCCTCGAGTCAACTCCATTTCACCCTCCATCCACTTCACTTAACCATCCATCATCCATCCAGATTCTTACCTGGGCCGCCACATTCCCGTGAGATCATGCCAATTCACCTCTTTGATGCTCCTAGCAGTAACTGGATAACTATACACACGTTATCCTCGACATCAATGTTTATTAAAGAGGTTACACCTATTTGATCCACTCTAGTCATTTTTTAGATAAGTCTGATCCCTCTCTGTTAGACGTTAAACATGTGGCATACCCCATGTTAAACATAGAAAGCTGAGGAAAATCTCTCAGACATGGATATGGTATATAATTCCCCGCATTAGATGTGGGATTACTTGGGCTTCTGTGCCCTTGAGAAGACCTATAATAAGGAGAAGGAACCCAGACGCGCTAGTGTTCTAGCGTCTAGACACGTCAGTGATGTCCAACATGACTACTCCCCTGACTGAAGGTTTCTACCCTGGTTGGACCCCTGGGAATGTCCCGATAGAAGCAGTGTAATTAACCGGCATCCATGAAGATATGGCACTGGGAAGAGTTTCACAAACAACATCTTAAGTCTATAAGGGAGACCCGGACTAGGTGACGTGTTTTGAGGAGGAATCCACAGAAGGCGGAACCGACTTCCCATCACCCAATTTCGATCCAGTAAAAAACGTTCCTGAACAAGGAATAGATGTCGCCCGCTTTTGGAAAGTGGGAATGAGGGGAAACAAACAGAACTGTCGTCCTCAAATCAGACAGACGTGTGTGCCCCAACGAAAGCATCAGAAACATGCCCTAAGGTAAAAATAGGAAAGTTTTATAAAACACCATTTTTAACCTTTAACGTTTTATCAACATCCTAATATAAATAGGCAATTTAGCATCTAAATTCATTTTTAACAGACCAAGTGACCTAAAAAGGTCCCATTTTAACCAACCTAGGTTCATCAAAGTGCAACCCAATATCAATTTATCAAATTATTAAAGATAAACCACCCAAAAAGGTCATCTCAAAATAAACACGCCCGACTGACCTACTTGGGTCCAGTTGTGCCTTTAGAATTTAACCATTTGATTTCAAATTAACACTAAGCATATCTTACATTTATAAGCATTTAAAACTATAACATAATGATGTATAAGGAGTTTGAATACATGGTGTTTCATTTCCCAACACATGAAGCACCCATACACTTCATGGATTAAAAATTTTCTCTCATAAATCAATCCAAAATAAATTAAAATTTTAACATGATCACATACAATGGTTCAATGATATGGGTGTCCACCTACCAACTTGTAAGGCTCCCATACACTTTACAATTTTTTATTTTTCTCCATTTATTCAAAAACCAATTTCACTTTAAAATTAAACTTTAGAATCCTTCTACAGGGGTTTGAATATATGAGTTAACTTTTCAAAGATATAAGGCACCCATACACCTTACAACTAAAAACTGGATCCCAAAGCAATCACAACCATTTAATTTACCAAAGAAATCAACTATATATCAACAAGTAAATGTATGTCATCATAAACAATAAACACAGATAGCATACTATTTAATATCTAAGCATAGATTATTATTACCAAATCATGTTAAATATTTCACTGAAACATTCTATCTAAATAGGAATTCTAGTAAATAAAAGGCATGACATACATTCATGGAACACAATTTGAATCAACAAATAGACCAAAATGAAACAACATGGAATAAAACTATGCATGGAATGCGAATTTCCTATGAGGCTATATGATGCATGAAATGTAGCTTTCTTTCCATATTAGGCCAAGGGTAAAATTACATAAAGTTCATAAATAATATGTAGTCGAAAGTACACCAATCACTCTAGGTGAAATCAAATCAAATGTAATAGCGAACAATATGAGCAAAAATCTCATCCCTGACCACTTTGTCATTTCCCATACATGGGGTGATCAGTCCCAAGAATGGATGTTAACCAAGCATAGACACATTCCTAGTCTCCAATCTACAATCCCAAAATATTAAGGCAAAGGAAAAAAAGTTAAAACCTCTCTTATACCACTTTGTAACATCCTGACCTAGCTTACCACTAAACCGGTAGCTGGACCAGTGGGTCACATGGACTCAAGAACATCTCCTCGTATTCTAGAGACTACCGACTAGCAGTGAGGGTCTCGAGAGGCGATAGTTGAGAGAATATACCCTATTATCAGATATGAACATAGGTATAATATAATAAATAACAATCAATTACATAAGTGGTAATTAATAAATGACAAAGAAGCAGAAGATAAATATGATAATAACTGAATTAAAGTTGCCAATGCCAGTTTATACAATAGATGAATACATTACATGGTAATGATACATATCTAAAATAAGTAAATAGTACAACATGTTTTTTAATATTATAAAAAAATAAGAAAGAGGCTGTAAATCCCCATGGGAAATCTCCTTGATCATCCCAAGCTCTATCTCAGTACTTTGTTGCTAACTCCAGGTAAAATCACACAGTGATAAGAAAGGCCTATGGTCCTGAGAAAAAAAAATTATACTCGGGTACCCCAGTGCAATGGTGGCATGAGTATGGTGTGAGATATAAATCTCAATAGGCTGGTACCACCAGTGTCTATCCCAATCCAGAGAGTGTAATATAAATTAAATAGTGTGTTAGTATACAAGAATAATAATAAATGGAATAAATAAACATCACCTATCCAGGTTCTAATGGGACACCTAATGGTTATACCTGCTTTATCCCTTGATAGTATCTGAATGTCTAACCATCTCATTAATTATTTTTTTCCAGTTTATATATAATTCACATGATAAATATATTGAGGTTATAACATGTGACAGGGAAACCTATAATGATATTTAATAATGAATTTCCAAGGTTATAATCAAGGAAACATAGACCTAAAGGGTCCCCAAATCAGAAATAAATATAGCCTCACATGGGGGGTAAGAGTTTAATCCAATGAGCATAGTCAAAGTAATTCCATAATAAGACACCTATAAAGTCCAAAGATTTCATCCAAGGTAAAACAGGGCTAAGTAATTACTGGGCCCAATGTGCTTTAATGATGGAACCTACTTTTCAATTATATATCCAAGGAGTGTATCTAAGGCATCTTTTAGTACTGCATGAGGGGTCCTATGGTGTCATACCAGGCATCCAAATTTATGAAAGGATTAGGTTCTAGGTGGGTCTCAACCTAATAATGTTGTATCCTTGAATTCATAATGTGGTCCTCGAGTTCTCAAGGCATTCCTTCAAGAATCTAAGGTGATATTGAGTCAGGAAACTTTTATTTTGATAATGAAGTCATATATAATTTATAAGTTTCAAGACATTACCTTTCATTAGTGTGACAAGTATAATTGGGCATGAAACCATTTAATCAAGTCATAATTAATCATTAAGTCTATTTGGTTCAAGCCTTGCATTTCATTAATGTGATATGGACAAGTAGCTTCCAACCATCTATTTAATCCATTTAAGGCATTTCAATAATCAAGGTTTACTCTGCTACCTTCCATCAACATGGTAATGTGTGTTGTAGATGTGCAACCTATTATTCTATTACATTTAAAAAGGTCAAGTCATATACTTAGTATACTTTCCAATTTCTATTTAACATTAGTTATCACATTGAAGCACTTAACATAGGTAGGTCAAGTGGTGAGAATACAAAGTACTATTCATTATGCAATTCACAAGATAAATCAAACCATTTAATATAGAAAATACTACCCTTAGAAAGGTCAATCCAAGGAACACCTGAATAGTGGCTCAAAATTTTTAAAATAATAAAATGAAAAGTATGGAACAACATCACACCTGGTTAAACACAATCTAAAAATGGGTCAACCACTTAGATGGTGCCTTGGTTCTTTAGTCATTTAAAAAGGGTAAAATTAATTTTTCTAATTCCATTAGGTCCATGTACTAAACATGTCATATTTCAAATGTAACATCAAGACATAAATAAGTATCAATACAAAAAGTAAAGAGATCATAAAAGTTTAATCACTACTTTTTAGTTTGAATATAGAACACCTATATTGGAGGGGTTTTATTATAAATTCATAATATTTCATTTTAAAAAATCACTTTTTACATTTAGCATATGAATCATAAAACATACTAAATTCTTATTTAAGAGGAATTAAATATAAATACTTCACTAGATCAATTAAAATCTAAAAAAGTATAGTAAATAATTTATTAACGCATTTAAAAATTTGAGGACTTGGAAAGGGACCCTACCTCAGGGTGGAAACAATTTGATGCCTAAAAATTGAAATATTTATCGATGACCACCGGAACTGCTCCACACATGCCCGAACATACCTTCATATATACATATACATATATACTTTAACCCAGTTCATGTGTTACCCATGCCATGATGGAACATGTACATGGAAGATATATATATTCATACCTAAGTATATGCATGTAAACCCTACAAATTGGTCAAAACCCACTTCACATGTTAATAGAAACTCAAAATTAATGCAACAAGGACCCACACACCTCGAATTAATTACTATGGACTCATAAATTATAAAACTGACAAATATAAACTAAGTAGCATTGAAGAATGAACGAAAAACTCACCTTAAACCCTTGGTGGTGAACCAAACTAAGCCAAACCACCTCTCATTAAGTGGCGGTTGCTGTAACACAAACAAGGGAGTCCAGATAGACCTCTCACACCACCTTACAATGGAAGAAACAAAGAAAATTAGTGTTAACCAATACCTAGGGTTCAACCGAATCTTGAGGGGTGATGAAAAGGCCAAAATCAATAAAGAAATAGATAGTATGAGGATCATAGAACTATACCTCAAAGATTTGGACAAGATTATGATAAAAATTTGTGATAATCAAAGGTATAATAGGGGGTCATATGGGGTTCTTCATGAACGTAAGGGGACCCCCCCAGGGGGTGTTGCGTATGAGAGGGGATATGGAGATTTTAAGTGTTGTGTTTTTATTTTAATTTTATTTTAATTTAATTTATTAAATATACCCTTCTGCATGATTTGACCCACATTATTTTCTAAACTATGTGCAAATCGTGCATTGTACAATGCGAGCCCACTTCCCCAAAAATCACACCATAAGGTCTAGGCACATGGTTTAAAAAACCGTGAGTAGCCCATGGGTAGTGTCACTACCCCCTTGAACCAGGATGCACAGTTTCGTATATTGGGCCACATAGTTTCAGACAAATTGTGTTCCCTCTAAAGCTCTTTAAAACATGTATTTTCTAGGTTAGTTGCTCTCAAAACTCCTTGAGCCACCCGAGAAACTTAATGGTCCTTCACCCAAGTCCAAAAAAATAACTTATAAAGGTTCCAACTCTCGGAATTCTGTCCTGAAGCTTAGTTTTAAATCTTACATATCCAATAAATGAAAAGGTTCAAAATCCCTTGGTTTTTTGTCCAGTTAAAAAACACGGGACTCTATGATCATGTGAAAAAATCAGTTGATTGGGGTCCTGATGATTTAATCACTTTAGGTATCATATGGAATATGGGTAATTCATGCTTTATAAACCCTAAAACCCCTTAATAGGGATTTGGTGGTGGTGATTTGGTAATTTTGGGATATAATTTCTCTTTTGAGATAGGTTTAAGTTTTACAAGGGTTTCAGTTTTATAATTGTTTATAATTTTTGGGGGTTATCATGTATTTTGTTTTTGGCATATGAATAATGGGTGTTCTTTATGGAATAGACTTTATGTGGGTTGTTGTGTGATATATTTTAGGGATTCCCTATGATTAGGGAATAGTGGGTGCTTGTCTATAATTAATTAGCCTTTAGAAAGTGACACCTATCGGTGTATAAGGCTGAAAACCCCATAAAGACCTTATGGGATTAGTGTATAGAAAACATTAAAAGTCAAATAAGGTAAAATTTTGAGTTAGGATAATATCATAAGTTCTAGTAACCTAATTTAGAATGATAATATATGTAACTTATAACCCTAGTGGTTTAGTGATGACCTTGAGGGATATGGTACATGAGAGTAATTAATACTGACTAGATAGTTGTATTGAGAATGGATTTTGGACTAAGGGATTTAGAAATTATCATGGGATATTGTGTAGCTACAGGTATGAGCATAGTGGTTGAGTATAGTGTGATGTTTCAAGGAATGTGATGATATAATGAATTTTGGGGTATCCTCTTAGGGTATTCTAGGTGTGCAATTATGGCCAGTTAGGGGTCATTTCTATGACTTTGTTTCCTTGTTATTTTTTATGTGGGCCAAAATAATGTGTTGACTGATAGTGAAAATACTAGATGTGAGGACTCTCTGTGAGTGATAGGGTTCTTCCATAGACTACCCTAAGTGAGAGGGAACCAATCCATATTGTGTTTACCAGGTCTAACCCTATTTAAGAGTGTTTTAACATAGGTTACCCTAAGAGGTGGATTTTTTCATGATGTGGTCATGTTCCCTCACCAAAAGTGAAAGGGTGGTGGTATGTGAAGAAGTTTGTGGATAGGTGTTGAAACTTTACTTGTGTGATAGGAAGGTGTTATGTGAAATTGATTTAGATGTTCTATTATACACCACCAAGAGTTAGAGGGTGGTTATAGAATATGTGGTGTTTGATGAGGTAAAATACCTAACCAAGAGTGATATGGTAGAGGTATGAGATATGGTGTGATAATTTTTATAATACCTCACACTAAGTGAGATAGTTTTGGTATAAGATGGGATATGAGATCAAAAATCTATATTAGACCTTTCAATTAGTAAGAATGTATCATTTGAGAATTTTTTATTAGTCCATTACTAGAGTGGTGGAACTAGTTCTTGTGTGTTTCATGAGACAAATTTTTCAGCTCCATAGATATGATCATCTAACCATGATACATCTGGTTAAATGTTAATATGCCTATATGATTAAATCCATCTTGGATACTGATACATTGATGTGATGATGACCATTTGAGAGATGATTCCTTGTTGTAGGGTCCTCCCAATGAGTTGTTCCCTCTATAAGACTAGAGATAATTTCTCCACCAGTTGAGTTGTGTATAGAACCATCACAATCAGTTCAGACTGATGTTCATTTTCATGTTGATCTATCAATTATTCGAGTGGGATATGATGGAGATACATGCAGGATTAGTTCAGTATATGGATTTCATTAATAGATACCATTCAGGTTTTTTAGCGATCTAGACCCTTAGGCAACATAGTATTGGATTGAGTTGGTGGGTCAAGCTTTTTGGCTTCTGTGAAGTTCATATGAAAAAATGATTACATTTAGAACCATTATTATCCATGTAATGATAATATGATAGTGGATTATAGTCTCCAAGAATAATGAGGATGTGACACTTTCATGGGAGGAGTTTTATTGCTTATTATGTGATGAATAAAACCCTTTTACCTTATACTGTGTGCTGATTCAGGAGCTTTTAGAGTTGTAACAGGCTGATATTACTGTTAAAGAGTATGCATTGAGATTCACCAATCACATATGATACTATCTTTACATAGTGTGATATAGATACTTCTAAGTGTGAAAGTTTAATTAGGGTCTCTATAGGGACATCCAAAATAGTGTAGTATCTCTATACTTTCCAACTAATATTGGGGTTCTAAAGTAGGTCTTGGTGGTAGAGAGTTACTTATGGGACTTCAAGGATGTTGTGATGAAACTATATGATGTTATTATGGGGATCGATTAACAATCCATAGCATGATCCTAAATATATTTTCATCATTGGAGAGTGAGATATCTATGGGTGAATTTGATGATATTTTCCTTCCTTGGAGTAAAGGGCCTACTGAAAAAATGATTAGGGAACATGAGAAGGATGCTAAAACCTATCTCCCATCAATTTCCTATCTTGGACATTGGATTTTTAGGCACTTAATACATCTATCATCAAATAGTATTTGATGAGTACAAGGATGAATTCTATGAATATTTCGTGGGACTAACTCCATTGTTGGATATTGACTTCTATTTTTACTTGAAACCTGGGACCAAATTGATATCCTCTATAGCATATAAGATGGACCTTGTTGGAATCTAGGAGATGATTTCACAATTTGTGGATATTTAAGATAAGGTTATTATCACACCTAGTGTGACCCCTTGGTCACCTCTAGTGTTGTTCATCAAGAAGGGAGATGATAGCTTGAGGTTATAAATTGATTATCAACTCTTAAACCAGTTGGAGAACAAAAATAAGTACCCATTTCTAAGGATTTATGACCTATTCAACCAAAATAATGGTGTGATATGGTTCTATAACTATTATCTTGAGTCTGAATACAACCATTTGTGGGTTCATGAGGTAGATATTCCAATGATGGAATTTTTATATCACTATAGGCACTATGAGTTCCTAGTGATTCCCTTTTGTGTGATGAATTCCCCTATTTTTTCATGGAAATTATGAACATGATATTTCATCTTTTCTTGGGTTAGATCATGCTTTTATGTACTAATAACATTCTCATTTACTATATGTTTCAGGAGGAGCGCACAAATCATTTTAGGATGATCCCAGACATACTCCTAGAAAAATAATTATATGATGAGCTCTAAAAGTGTTAGTTCTTGATTAAATAGGGTCACTATATGTGGAATTTCATCTATATGAATTATGTATCATTAGAACTGACAAATATAGGGGTAGTTCCAGCTTGGGAACCACCCAATAATGTATTTAATGTGTAATGTTTTCATGGTTTTTTTGTGTACTGTAAAATGTTTCCAGAAATATTTTCTAGTATTAAGGCCCCTTTGACTTCTTTGACATATAAATAGAAGTCATTTCACTAGACTGAGTGATGTAAAAATTCCTTTGAAGAGATAGTGTAGAAGATGACTATTTCTATTATACTACGACTACTAGAGGATGGTTTCGAGTATATAGTGTATTGTAGTGCCTCTAGATCTTTGATTGTGAGCATTTTTTTTAAGAGGTGGGTTGTGATTACTTATGGGTCGAGGTAGTTGAGACTCATCAACAGAACTACATGACCCATGATATAATGTTAGTAGTTGTAGTCTCTTCCTTTAGGGTATAAAGACTTTATCTTCTGGGTGAGTGATTTGGGTTTTACTCAAAACACCAAGGTCTCAGGTATACCTTTTCCAATAGAGACCATAACATGAGATATAGATAGTGGTTGTTGTTTCAGTAGGTCATTGACTTTGAGATAGTATATACTCCTTGAATGGGCAACATGGTGGTAGATTCCCTTATCTAAAAATCCTGATCTCTCTTTATAGGGGAGGCTTTGGAGTAGTTTTCCTCTTTTTATCTGACCTTAGAAGAGAAGAGAGGTATAATTCATATCTATTTGATGGTAGTGACTCCATTTATTATCTTGTATATGAGATAGGATCAGTTAGGAGACATTGAAGTTGAATTTATACATGACCATATATCTTTAAGAGATACACCAGGAAGTTTTTATGATGGTGGGGAATATGTAATCCCTTTCTATGGATGGATATTGGTTCTAATCACATTATATGAGGAGTTTAAGTATTTTCATACATCCCTATTAACAGTACATCTTAAAGAGATGAATATGTAATAGGGTATTTTGTGGAATTTTTTGGGGGTGATATGAGGTAGAGTGTTGCTAAGTATATTTCTCTATGCCTCTCATTTCAAGAGGTGAATGTAGAACATCAAGTTCCAATAGGCTTGACTCAACCTTTTAAGATCTAAAAATGGATGTGTGATGATATATTATTGGATTACTTGATGGGAATCTATGAACAGCGGAATCCCACAATGGTATATGAGTGAATATCAATAATTTTACCAAATCGGGTCAGTTCCTTACTATCAAGTAGAATGTTTCAGTTGATTGTTTTGGGTACTTTTATATATAGGGGATTTCCCTACTTCATGGGGAACCCTCTATTATTTTTTGACCTTTATGTTTAGTTCATGGAACGGTTGTGGGGAGGTTTGTATGCTGATTTCGGTACATAATTATGGATTATTATGATGTTTCACACCCAGGAAGATGGTTATAATTAGAAAACCATCCATGTATTATGTGTTGGACTTTGGTTAGAGTTGGGATGATCACTTTCCATTTCTAGATTTTAGTTATAATAACATCTATCACTCAACTATCAATATGATACTATTTTAAACTCTATAAAGGAGACCATGAAGGTTACCCATGTGTTGGATGGAGATAGGTGAGTCATCACTTATGGGATTATAGGTGGTGTCGTAAATGATGGAGGAAGTCCAGGTGATCCCTGAGTGAATTGAGACTGCTTAGAGTTGGAAGAAATATTATGAAGACCAATTTCATAGGCCCTTAGAGTTCGAGGGGGGAGATAATTTGTTCCAAAATTCTCTTCATGAAGGTATAGTTAGGGTATTAAGTAATCCATAAGGGTTTTCATGGAATTCCATATCCTGTGTAGGGATAGATAGGTTTCTTATCAACTAGCCTTACCCCCACAGTTCGTCCATGTTCTTGAATTCTTCTTTGTGTCATAGATAAGGAGATACATGTGCACCTTGGTGGATGTTATTGACTAGGGAGAATTGAAATATAAGGATGAATCCACCTGTTCAAATAACATAGTGTCCATTGATGATCAACAATATGTGATCCTTCAAGTTCGATCATTTCCACTGGTGTAATATCTTTGGGAGCATATGAACCTCTAGGGAAGCTCTTAAGAGTGTGGGCACTAGATGAGAGCTCAGTACCATTACCTTTTTGAGTAGGTTACTTTTTTTGAAAAATATAATTATTTTGGGGAGAATTTAACTACTATGGTCTAGATTCTTGGACCCTATATATATATATATGTGTGTGTGTGTGTGTGTGTTTTATTTGATGTTTTCATAGTGTTATGGGTGTTGTAGGGCCCATGAATTTATATATTAAAAATATTAAATATATTAAATTATTTTCACACATTTTTTAGAATAATTTTTCGTCATTAATTAAAGTATCATATGGAAAAAATGAAACGATTTTTTAATCCTAAATGCGGGATTTACCCTTGGGGTGATATAAATTTTGTATGCTTTAATTTTTGGGTTGATGTGAAATCATGGCCATAGAAATAGATCAATTAAATTAATTAAATTTATTAATTTATTAATTTTCTAAGTGAATACGCCTATATAACCCCTATTATATATCATCCCTAATGTCATCCATATAATCTTGGGTGATTGAGTGGAGGGGATTGTCACCATCAAAGAGTACCATTGACGTCAGATCTTTATAGGTTTAGGAATTAACAATAAACTTTAATGGATCTTTTAAAGAATTATAGAAATATAATATCTAACTAAATCTAGTGAAAAAAATCATTTTTCATTGTTAACCAATCCAATTATAGGTAGGTATCATTATTTTGTTGATTTTCACCTGAATACACTTTGTTTTTATTAATGGATCATTATCTTCATTAGTTTTTTAGGATCTATTATTAGCATAGTCCTACCATCTTAACATTTTCTATTAGCCCTTGATTTTATTTTTTACACTAAAAATACTTATGAATTCATATTTATTTCTACAATTATGATATATTTCTAGGTTTGTGCCATCCATTAGGGATCTCACAATGTTTTATTATCCATTTCTCCCTCATTTCATCACATGATTATCATCATCAAATTATAATTTGACTGTTCAACTAATAATATAATTCAATATGTGATCAAACCTAGATTCTTGTTTTTTAGTGTTATATATGACATATATAGTGGTTTGTGAAGGAAACATTAACCATTGATTATTAAAGGCTGTTTTTTAGAGTGAACAATAGAGGTCTTAACTCTTAGGCGGTGATGGAGGTATGGTGGACTAAGCATGGGTTAGTGGAAATTCCATTTTTCAAACATTGAATTTTATATATTGATTAATAGAGATATTTTCTTGATGATTGAGGTATTTTATGTGAAATAAATTGAGACCTAAAATGAAAATAATGGACACAAGAATATCCATGAGACCAGAATTTATTATCTACAGAAAACCCGACTAAACACCATTTGTTTTTAAATAATAAACATTATGTGATATATCTTTAATAGTCAGTCCCACATGTTGTGTGATACTACCTAGGTAGTAGATCTATGTAAAGGGAGTACAAACCTAGGACCCTTAGTGGTTATACATTTTGTGTCCTCATATGGACATGTAATGTGGAGTTATTCATCCATCCGAGTTGAGTTCCATGAACGAAATTCCCAAGACACCAGGTGCTCCCTCACACCCTATGGATCTTAAAACATGCTGTGTATATGGGTTTTCACATTCCATTTAGGGAATTTATTCAATACCAAGTATTGTCTTTGGGATACACATTGTTTTTTCTATATGAACATATCATATTCTTTTCCCTGGATTTTCTATCTTCTATATATATTTCTTTGGACTCATATCTGCACCCATGAGTAGTCCTTCCTGATTATTTTTTAACATAGTATGTGATGGTAGCCTTATCTTTTGCTTTTGAGATATATTTCTAAGTGGCATGAATGGTTATTTGGTTCCAACATGGTCATCTATTATTGATTATTTATTATAAAAATCAAATTTGAAGTAGAGATTGATACTCCTCTGATGAATGGACTTTCTCTTAGGATGTGGATCTCAAATATTATTTATATAAGTAGGCTCGATACTCTCCATGCACATCTAGATATGGGTCCTCTATATGTGGATTCATTTATCCCTAATCATTAATATCTAGTGGGGAGAGAGTTCCCTAATGGATTCATTACTCCCTCTACTAAGGCATCTTCCAAGGAGGCATGGGTCCTTTATTATATTCTTGTGAGGTTGCACATGTTATTTGGCTAACAGTCAGTATTCCCTCGACTAGGGAATCTCCAAATGAGTCATGGTCCATCCATTATAATATTTTGAGGATGGAATTGGGGTACTATCATATGGAAAACAATTCATCTTGTAGCTATAGGAAAACTCATATTTCTTAGTTAGTTTTGAATATGAAGATTCATCTATCTTTGAATGGATTTTTTATTTATGATAATATTAGTTGTTGGGTTTAATTCACCAATTTCTGGTCATTTGGTTAGATATGACTATCTTTTTATTATTTTACCCTTTATATTGTTTGGGGTTTCATATTGGATATATATATATATATATACTCACCCATGCATGGTATTTTCATGCACATGTCATGTCTTATAAAGTCAATAGATGGATTGTCAGAGATGTTGGTGGACCAGATTGGGTGGATCTTACTTGTACTCAGAAACTATGACCGCATACAGTGATTAGTACCTAGGATCATGGGTAGGGATTTATCATTAATCCTTAACAGTTTATTCAGGTTGGGTTACTTTCTAGTTTGTTGTTCATGTATTTTCCCCCTCATTTATAATTAAATTCTTTTTAATACAATGATATTTACCTATAGGTTGTTGCATGATTTTTTATACACTCTAGAGGTTCAACATTTATTATTATCCCTTCATTTTTGTATGGATATGTGTGTGTCTTTGTGTGTGTATAAGTGAATTATGCTAGAGGCTCCCACCATGTGAGATATGGAAACTAAACCCTAGTATCTAACCCCTGTCCTATTATAGGTAGGATTTTGGTTTCAATCTTGGCTTACTTCCAACCCAAGTAGGGTCCCAGTGGGTTAAGTCATGACATTATTCTTTCTCCTATACGTATTGTTCAAAATTTTATATCAAAAACCAAAGTATTCCAACCTTTCAATAATTCTTCAATGCTAGAGATATTCATAAATAATAGAGTAAGGGAATCTATCAAAAAAATTTCTTCAATGTTTAAATTATTATTATATATAATATAATCAAATTTTATTCTCATTTCTATTCTCTTATTATTATTATTTTTCAAAACATAGAATGATAATCATGTGAGTTATTTTCAATATTTTAGAATAATGTACTTATTATTCATTGTCCTATATATGTCTTAATTTAAAACTGATTAAGAAAATAAAAAGTAATATTCAATTTTTAAAGAGACCCCATCCTTTTACAAATATCATTACATGATTTTAAGAATAATTAAACATCAAATTAAAATCCAAGGATTGTAACATCTTGCGTCTTGGAGGACTAGGTACATAATTAAACATCATAAAAGAAAATTTTATTAAATATCCATATTGAGATTCTAACTTCAATTGTGCTCATACATCTACATAGGATAACCTGGGGATAACATGAACAAAGTGATGAGATAAAAATACCAGTAAGGAAAAAAACATAATAATAAAGCTTAGCACATGGGTTAGAAGACATAACATAATGATATAAAGAGGAATGATACATTATTAAACATAAGGAATAATAAAATTTATAAAATGGGACCATATAATCATAGAATCATAGGAATGTGGAGGAAACATAAAACATGACTTCAGAATGCACCCAGCTCGTTACACATATAGGAGAACAAGTCAAGGTTAACCACTAAGACCATAGCCCATAGAGCACGAGTCAAGGCTAACCGCCAAAACTGTTACACATTATGTCTCATGAAAGGAAACATTACCCAATACACTGGATCTCTATCTGGGTACACCAATATTAACATGTTCATGAATATTTTTTCCATATAAATAATCATACATAATCAATTATACATAAACACACGGGTACCCATGGAAATACATGGGTATCATAATTAGGTCATAATAAATGGAAATATCATACAAGTGTCCGTGAAAGAAAGGAATTAAAAAATACATGGAAATAACTAATTTAAAATATTCATATATCATGGTAGGTGATGTTAAATAAAAGTGATAAAATGTAAGAAGAGTATTTAATAAAATTTATCATTAAAACATTTTGGTGCGGTTTTAAGGAAAATACTAAAGGAAATTTAAAATAGAAAAGGGAATAAACTTTTATATAAAACCATAAGTTAACCAAGAATTTTTTCGTAACAAAAAAACTAATTTTATAAAAAAAATATTGACTTAAAATAGATGTTATAGTGCACATGAAATTGGGTAAGAATTAGGGAAGTTCCCTTAAAACGGGCTTTCTTATCGGGAAGAATTGAGAAGGGAACTACTTAAAAATATGTATATCACAGAAATAAAATGATTAATAGATCTTGATACATGATTTTTGAACATATAAAAATCATTTATAATATTTTCAAAAAATTAAAAGATAACTTAATTTGGGTAAAATTAAATATAGAGCAACCTGAAGGAATAATGGAGGTTCGGGTAAAATCCCTTACCTAAAGTAAGGAAGTGTTCTTCACTTGATCTTAATGTCCTGGATAATAAAATTAGATTCATAATTAATAATCCCAAAACCTCTTATACATGTAATGTATTTATTATAACCTTATAAAGTTCATTCATGGCATTTTTCAAGGGTTAAGAGGTTCAATTTCAAGGTTTGGGAGCGTTTGTTTCCTTGGTGTTCATGATTGGTTTACTTATATACATGTACGGATAGTCATCTAAGATGAGGATGGTTGTCCATAATTTAATTTATATATTATTAAAGAACATATATAATACTAAATGGTTATAAAATTTATTTGGTTATTTTGAGTGAGGTTGAATCATTATATAAAACTTTAATGATAACCGTTTTGGTTAATTGGTAGTTTTTTTATCACAACGAACTCATTTTGTTTTATAAAATAATACCATTTCTAAAAAATGATTCTAGAACATTAAATAGGATATATTACATACATAGTATTCTATTACAACCATATAAATGGTTTCTATACCATAATTGAATATATTAATAGAAATTTAAAACCTGTCATCATTGAATTTGCTAAATTAACACATCTCAGGTGGTGTTTTCATTTCTAGTATAAAAGGAGGGAAAATGAGAGATGATGATGAATTATTATACAAGCATAACAAAATTATATTATGTGTATAATATTGTAGTTTTCACACCATTTTGATGAGTATAGGAGAGAATAGAAAATAAGACAAAGGAACTTGAAAATAAATTGAAAGAAAACGGAAGAGGGTTTTACCTCTTGATTCCTTCCTCTTGAGATCCTCCTAAAGGGATTGGTTTTTTGTCTTTTATTAAGAAAAAAATATCTTGGACATGGGATAGAGTCTTAGGGATATATTTCATCTGAATTTGAACAAGTCACAAGGCTTGATATGTGTGATGAGAAGTGGTGGTGAGGGGTGGTTTTTATAGTGGAGGAGAGGGGAGTTTTCTCAATAATTAATTCATTTGTTTATTATTTTTATCAAGATAAGAACTAGTGATGATTATTGTGAAAATAATAGTAATAAGTTCATGTGAGCTCAAAAAAATGTTCATTTACATCATTCATGACTCAATCATGATGCAGAAATTCATTTATTTATCATATTTTGTAAATTATCAAATTTCACTATTCACCAAAAATATAAATATTTCAAAAAAATACCAAAAAATCACCCTAACCATTGTTCAAAATTTATAATCAAAAAATAAACTCCATTTTATGAAAATAATTTTCAAAATATGAGAAAATTAATTTTTAATTAAAATCATACTTTACCTGAAAAATACATATTTTAAAATTTTAGCTGATTTTATAACACTTAGAAAAATTAACTAAGGTCTCATAAAAATATATTATAATCATAATAAATCAATCTATTAACTTATGAATACATTTTCTAAAAATAAATTTTCATTTAAATTATTAAATTAATCATAAAATTGTAAATAAATATTTATGACTTACCAAAAATACCAATACTATCATATTGTCACTTAAAATATTGATAAATTTTATTTATACTTTCATTGGTAAGGTTACTATTCACATGGATGATTTACTATTCATAACATTCATATTATTAATCTTAAGTGTAACATTTCTATTCATAAGGGTAAGTTATTATCCACCAAAAATTAATTTTGTTCTATCGGACTCCAAACATCTTACTGATCGCAACCGTGTATGTCAGATTTTTAAAATTCAAATCACAGAAGTGTAAAAATTACATTTTCCCCCATTAAGAAAGATCATTCTCCAACTATTCCACCTATGAAGATAGTACATGTGAAGGATCTGGTATGTACTTCCTTAAGAGAGATATGTGGAATACATCATGTACTTTAGATATGGTAGGTTGAAGTGCTAGTCGATAGGCCATAGCTCTAACACGATCAAGAATATCGAAGGGGGCGATGTACTTGGGACTTAGCTTTCTTTTCTTCCCAAATCTCATGACCTTCTTCCATGGAGATACGCAGAGGAATACCATATCTACAACATTAAACTCAATGTATCATTGATGATTCTTTTCATAACTCTTCTGCCGAATTTGGGATCCCTTGATATGCTACCAAATGGTTTTCACCTTATACACCATTTCATCTACCATTTCAGGCCCTTGCAGCTTAAACTCACCGAATTCATCCTAACACACCACTGTTCTACACCTTTTCCCGTAAAGGGATTCATATAGATCCATTTAGATATTGGAGGGGAAACAATTGTTATAGGATAATTATACTAGTGAAAGATGTTGCTCCCATCCTCCTTTGAAGTATATAGAACAGACTCTCATCAAGACTTCTAGTTTTTGAATATCTCACTCAGATTGGCCATTAGTTTTAGGATGATAGGTCATACCAAAGTTCAGTTCAGTGCTTATAGCATGTTGGAGATTTTTCTAGAACTTCGTGGTGAATCTCAGATCTCTATCAGATATAATAGACAGTCATACTCCATGAATCCTTACTACCTATTTAATATATGTTCATGGAATTTCATCCAATTAGAATTAATCTCAAATTGCGATAAAGTGATTTGTCTTTGTAAGATGATCCACAATGACCCATATAGCATTGTTTCCTCTAGATGTCCTTGTAATTCCAATGACAAAGTCTATAGTGATGTTCTCTCACTTCCATATTGGTATGGTTAGTGGTTATATCATGCCCTTAGACTTTTTCCTTTCATCCTTCACTTGCTGACATACCAGACACTTTGATGTATACTTAGTAATCTTCTTCTTCATATTGTCCCAACAATAATTCTCTAAGATATCCCAATACATCTTTTTCCACCTGGTTTAATAGAGAAGGTTGAGCTATATGTGTCATTCAGAATATCCTTCTTTATCTCTGGATCGTATGGTACAAATAATCCTAACCCAAATATTATGACTAAATCATTTTCAATCTTGAACTTATAGGTTTTCACATTTCTGATAGCTTCCACCTTTTTTAGAAATTCAACATCATTTATTTGATAATCATTTATTTTATCCATGAGTAATTGTTCAGAAATCATTTGAGAAAGGATTGATGATGTTCCTACCTTTATGATTCTTATGTCCATCCTCTACAAATCTAATAATATTGCATCCTTTTCAATTCTCATCATTGTTAAAGAGGCAGTTTTCATTCTACTTTGAACATCTTCCACCTTATTTTCCTTACTGGGATGGTAGTGGATTGAGCAGTAATAATCCTTAATGAGCCCTAGCCATCTTTGATGGCACATATTAAGATCTTTCTATGTGAATATATATTTGATACTATTGTTATCAGTATATATCTCACACTTCTTCCCATAGATATAATTCTTCCAGATTTTCAACTCAAAGATCATAGCCGCCGACTCCAGATCATGTGTGGTATAGTTTTACTCATGTATTTTTTACCTACCTTGAGGCATAGGCTATCACTTTATCATTTTTCATCATCATACATGCTATAACCTTCTTTAAATCATAATTTTACACCAAAAAGAGTTATCCACTTATTGGAAGTGTGAGTAATGGTGCAGTGATAAGCCTCTTTTTGAGCTCCTTAAAGATTTCCTCACATTCTTGAGTCTATACAAACTTTAATCCCTTCCATGTGATCATGATAATTTGGTTTTGATAATCCTGATAAGTTCTTCACAAATCTTCGATAATACCCACTTAGACCCAGAAATATGTGGATCTCCATTACAGATATTGGAATGGGACACTATTCTATTGCCTTTGTCTTGGAAGGGTCCACATATATTCCTTTCATAGTGATAACATTCCCCAAGAAGGATAATTCATTTTTCCAAAACTCACATTTACTGTACTTGGAATAAATTTCCCTTTTCAAAAATCATCATCATGGTATTCAAATTATCTTCACATTCCTCCTTCCTCTTGGAGTATATCAGAATATCATTGATAAAGACTACCACAAATTTGTTGCAGTAATTTCAAAATACTTTATTCATTAAATCCATGAATACTGTTGGAAAATTAGTGAGTCTAAAGGGCATCACTATGAACTCATAGTGTCTATACCTTGTTCAAAAGTCAGTCTTGAGAATATCTTCCTTCCTCACCTTTAATTGGTGATATCTTGACCGGAGGTCCACCTTAGAGAAATAATTGTCCCCATGAAGTTGATTGAACAAGGAATTTATCCATGGAAGGGGATAATTTTTCTTTAACATGATTTTATTAAGTTCACAATAATTTATATAGAGGGGAATTGATCTATCCTTATTCTTGAAAAATATGATTGGTGCACCCCATGTTGAAGCACTTAGTTGTATAAAACCCTTCTCCAGATTTTCCTGTAATTGCTTCTTCATCTCTTCCAGCACTATAGTGTACATTCTATAAGGATTATTTGATATATGTAGGGATCCTATAATAATTTCAATTGGTAACTCAACCTCTCGATCAAGAGAAAGACTAGGCAATTCATTAGGGAGTACATTAGTGTAATCTCTCATGATGGGAATATCTTTGAGAAGTATTGTCTCTTTTGTCTCAATAATTTGATCAAGATATACTTGCTCAAAATTCAACATTATCCACACTTGATATGATGATTCTTAAGGATATTCATCATCCTTTTAAACCTATACAATATTGGTGGATAATTTGGGTTGTGAAGAGTGATCTCCCTTTCCCAACAGTTAATGTTGGTTTTGTATAAACATAGCCAACCCATGCCCAAAATAGAATCTAAATCCACCAGAGAAAGTATGAAAAGATTTTTTGGGATGTTCAATCCAAAATCATTTACTATGGAAGATTTATAACTTGGATGAAATAATTTCCCCATTCACTATTCTCACAGATAACTCAACCTCCAAGTTTTGAGGTGGTGTTGTAATAGTTCTACTAAACTTGAAAGATATGAAAGAATGTGTAGAACCATAATAAAATAGTATGTTATCTATTCTTAAATGAATAATTATCATACCTATCACCACATTTTTTATCAGATCCACCTCATTATTAGTGATAGCATAAGATCTTCCTTATTTCCGTAGAGGTTTTTGTTGATTGCCTTTGACAACCCTTGGCTTAGGGTAATTGTTCTCATAATGTCCATGTTCCTTGCAGTTAAGACACAACACTATTTGATAGGTGTTGATATAAACCTTCCTTTCATCTTCCACATTAGTGGAATTCTTTATATCCCTTCAATAGTTCTTAGCTAGATGTCTCATTTTTTCACATTCTAAGGAATTACTAGTTCCCTTTATAAAGTTCCCAGGATTTTATTCCCACAATTTTTACATGTGGGATGTTTGTTCTTCTTTCCATCATGGGATTTATTTGTCGAACCACCCATATTAGACTCTATTTTCTGCCTTGTATCACTGGGCCCATGATATTACTGAGAGTCTTCAATCTCCATTTCTACCTTGAGTGCACAATGAACAATATCCTCATAACTTTTGAAGTCACGAATCACCAATTATTTTTGTAGGCTCAACTTTAGTCTACTAAAGAAGTGATCCACCATGATTTCGTTGTTCATGACAAATCTGGAAGTATATCCTTAAATCCTTTTAAGGTTTTCTTTATACTCTCTGATAGAATCATCCTCTTTCTACATAATTTCTAGGAACTATCATTCCATCTTGAGATGGAGTGTCTGGGGAAAATATTTATTGAAAAACATTTTCTTTAATTCCTACCAATCCATGGAATCAATTTCCTATTGGGACATTATATTCTTGATTAGTTTCCACTACTAATCATCTTTCCCATCCAAATGATAGACTGCCATCACAAATTTCTCTTCTTCTAAGCACTGTAGGATAAAGAATATCTTTTCAATAGAGTTAATCCACTATTCTATGAGGAGGGGATCAGAAGATCCACTAAACATAGGAGGCCTTTCTCACATGAATGATTCAATGAAAAATTTTCCTTTTCTTTGTAGAAGGAGGGTGTTCCACATGATTCAAGTTATTATTCATAACTTGATCCAGCTGAGAAAGTACTGTCATAAAGTTTTGATCACCCATTCCTGCCATATTTGGCATATCATTAGGGAAATGTTCACATTCCCTATCACATTAATAGTTGGAACATGTTATTATATTTCACACCTTTTACTAAGAAAATAAAGTTCAATTAGGGAACTTTAATACTTGATTAATATATATAAAAGGAAACTTTGAACATAAAAGGATAAACTTGTAAAGGAAAATTATTTCCTAACTTGTGATTCCCTAGGTTTAAATCTATGTTATCCTTGATATGTTCCTTAAATTATATTCTTATGGGATATTTTTTTTGTTCCCTTAATACTGTTTCGTAATGAGCTTATGAATTTACAAAATCATATCCCTCGGGAGTGTGAAACCATATTTATAGTAAGGCCCATTGTTGTGTACCAGGTTACACTGAGTCAGGCCCATAACACCTTTTTAGAGTTGTTATCCAAGGTACATATGTTTCAAAACTACTTTCACATATAGTATCTAGATAGGGATATATTTTCATGATAAAACACTTACTCTATACTAACCAATATTTAGGGATGTTTTCTTATACTTATTTTTTTCCATAAGGTTCTTACTAAAGTGCTCTATTCCTAATCTCCAAAAATAACTATATCATGCTCTAATACCAACTATAGTGACCCCATCCTTTTACACATATCATTATATGATTTTAAGAATAATTAAACATCAAATTAAATCCAAGGATCATAAATTCTAGTGTCTTGTAATACTAGGTACATAATTAAACATCATAAAAGAAACTTCTATTAAATCTTAATATTGAGCTCCTAAATTCTATTCTTCTCATAAATATTCATAGGATAACCTAGGGATAACATGAACAAAGGGATAATATAAAAATCCTGGTAAGGGAATAAATATAAGAATAAAGCTTAGCACTTGGGTTAGAAGGCACAACATTATGATATAAAGAAGTATGGTACATGATTAAACATAACGAATAATAACATTTAAAACATGGGACTATATAATCATAGAATCATAGTAATGAGGTGGAAACATAAAATAATAATTTATCATGAGTCTATCTTATTTCACTTAGAGGATCATAAGTCAACGTTAACCACCAATAATGTATCACATGGAGCACGACTCAAAGATAACCACCAAGACCGTTACACATAGTGTCTCATGAGACTAAACTTTACCCAATGAATTGGTGCACTATATGGGTGCATCCATCTTAAAATGTTCATGAATATTGTTTTCCACATAAATAATCATGCATAATCAATCATACATAAACATAAGGGTACCCGTGGAAATAAATCGGTATCATAATCATGTCATAATAAATGGGTGTATCATACAAGTGTCCATGAAAGAATGGAATTGAAATATAAATGGACACACATAAGGTAAAATATGAATATATCATGTTAAGTGATGTCAAATAGATGTGATAACATGTAAGAATAGTATTTAAGAAATTTTATCATTAAAACATTTTAGTGTGGTTTTAAGGAAAATACTAAAGATCATTTAAAATAGAAAAGGGAATAATATTTTATATAAAACCAAAATTGAACCAAGAATGTTTTAATAATAAAAATACAAATTTTATAAAAACAATTTTGTGTTAAAACCTATGTTAGAGTGTGCTTGTAATTGGGTAAGAATTTGGGAAGTTCCATTAAAATGGGTTTGCTTATCAAAAATAATTGAGAAGGGAACCACTTAAAAATATGTATATTCCTAAAAGATAATGATGAATGGATCTTTATAAATTATTTTAGAACATATGAAAATCATTTATAATCTGTAAATAAAAATAAAATATAACTTCATTTGGGTAAAAAGAATTATAGAGCAACTCGGAGGAATAATGGATGTTCGGGTAGAATCCATTACCTTAAGTCTAAAGGTGTTCTTAACTTGATCTTAATGTCCTGGATAATCAGATAAAATTCATTAATTAATAATTTAATAACCTATTATACATGTAATTTATTTATTATAACCATATCAAGTTCATTACTATCCTTTTTGATGGTTTAAGAGGTTCAATTTCATTGTTTGAGAGTGTTTGTTTCCTTGGTTTTCATGGTCAGTTTACTTATATACATGTACGGATATTCATGTAAGATGAGGATAGTTATCCAGAATTGAAGTTATATTTTATTAGAGAACATCCATAAGATTAAATTTTTATAAAATCCATTTGGTTATTTGGATTGAGAATGAATCATTATATAAAACTTTAATGATAACCATTTGGGTTAATTGCTGGTTTTTTATCACAACAGACTCAATTTATTTTATAAAATAATAAAATTTGTAAAAAATGATTGAAGAAAATTACAAAGGATATATTACATACATAGTAATCTGGTTCAAAGATAAAAATGGTTTCATGACCAGAATTGAAAATGGTAATAGAAATTGAAAACCAGTCATCCTTGAATGTGATAAATTAACACATCTCAGATGGTGTTTTCATTTTTAGTATAAAAGGAGGGAAAGGAGATATGATGAATAATTATTACATTATCACAAAAAAAATTAAATTATTTTTATGGTATTGGACTTGGAACAAAATTTTTATTAGGGGATGTTAGGATATAAAATAATACAAATGAACTTGAAAAGAAATTGAAAGAAAATGAAATATGGTTTTACCTCTTGATTCCTTCCTCTTGAGAGCCTCCTTAAGGGATTGGTTTTTGGTATTTTTAAGAACAAAATAATCTAGATGTGGTATATATAATTATTTATAGATTTGAGAATAATTTGGATGAGTCACAAGGATTTATAGGTGTGAGGAGAAGAGGTGGTGCGGGTGGTTTTTGTAGTGGAGGAGAGGGGAGTTTTCTCAATATTTAATACATTAGTTTATTATTTATCTCAAGAAAATAAATAGTGCAGATTAATGTGACCAAAAATAGAAATAATTGCATATGATTTATGAATAATTTCCATTTATATCATCCATGACTCAATAATGATTCCTAATTTCATTTATTTAGCATATTTCGTAAAGTATCAAACTTAACTATTCACTAAAAATTCAAGTATTTTAGAAAAAACCCAGAAAATTAACCCTGACTATTTTTAGATGGGTAGAATACAAAAATGAACTCCATTTTATGAAATAAGTTTCTAAATATGAGATATTTAATTTCTAATTAAAATTCTAATTTACTTGAAAAATACAAATTTTAAAATTGTAACTGGTTTTATAATGCTTTGAAAAATTTACTATGTAACAAACCAGATATAGTTTCCATCCAAATACGCACCCAAAAAGGTGAATGGAAAGGCCTAAAGGGTGTTACCTATCCCCATGGGTTGGAAAAAGTTCCCAGGTATCATAAAAAATGGTTTGGGAATAATTTACTTGAGTATACGAACATTAAACAACCAACAATAATAATAATAAATTGAACCTAAAAATTCATAACAAACAAGTCTAAAATAAAATTCATAATTGAGTTATATAGTTTTAAACAAAATACATGTGGGAGAAAACTCAAAAGGAATAGATAGTATGACTCAAGAACCACCACATGGTAAGGGGACATTGCCCTCAAGCCTTCTCCACAACACTACACCCGGAAGAGTAGCTAACAACCCAAACTGTTGTCTCCAAGGACCTTTACCTTAACTTTGTCAAATATTATAAAATCTAATTACACACAAAGTTGTAATTAGGGAACGATCCTAAGACCAATAGTATTCCACCCAAATGATTTTATGTGATAAACATTTTAAGGCAAAAATCTTGTATGTTTTTTATAAATAAGAAATGCTAGTAACAATTTATAAAAGATGAAGCTTTAATTGAAAACAGTTTTCAAGAGGAAAACTTTGAATAATGTATACTTTTAAAATAAACACACATGCTACTTAATTTTACAATAAAACACACCATATTCCAATGGTGATTACAATATATCCAATGAGCACTAGTCATAGGAACACCCCTAGGCACTAGTTAGTTGTGGGGCCCAAGGTACATCGTATCTCACTGTATAAGTAACCATAAACAATATATTTTCCATGAATGATCCACTAGGAGGGGAAACCCCAATGTCCTATTGGTCCCCAAACATCATAAAAATTTTATTAGTGTTTTTATATTCAAACTTTCTAAGTGAAACCAGGATGATACTTCTATCGTATCACTAGCATACTAGTCCTAGTCTGCCCAACTAAATACCTAGGTTTCTATATTTGTGATCAATCGAGTTCCACATGTTATAAAATACCATTTTCACATGAATATTCCATTTTTGAATCATAAACACACCAAAACTCCCACAAACATGTCACATAATACCCTTTTTACTTTAAAATTCATTTAAACATAATACACACACCAAAACAACCAACAAACATGTCTCACGCCTTTCTCACAATTTAATAAATCATTTAAAAAAATTATAAAACATTCTAAAATATTTTGACATCACAAATAGTTAATTTCTCTTTCAAAAACCCATTTTAAGAACATAAACCCACCAAAATAGAACCCAAACATATCTTTCTCCCTTTATGTAACTCAATGAACCACGTAAAATTTTCATAAAACAATTTCATGAAATAAAGCAAGCCTTTGTATTCAAAATTCATTAAAACCCCCTCTTTTAAGGATAAATGCACACCAATACCACACTAAAACATAAATTTATTCCCTAACATCATTTATTAAATCAATTCCATGAATCATAAAATGACCTCAAATGATACAACATGGATTTCACAAGAAAAACAATCATTTTCATACAAAAATGATACTTTAAAATCAACCAATCAACCAATGCTACCAAAAATGGTTTTCACACCAAACATAATGAAATAGGAACATGAAAAATATGTCAATAAATCAATATAAATTAATCAAGGAATATATACACATGGAATCACCTAACTTAGATGTCAAGAACCTCAAATATTTTTGTGAAATTTCAACCGCAAAACCGCCACACAACAAGGGAATGAAAACAAACCCTAACCGAGAAGATTGAACCAAGAAACTAAAACATATACACTATGTAGGAATCCCTAGTTTCTGGACATTTGTAACTTCAAGGATGAGGTAATAAACCCTAAGTAAATTTAAGTAACACAAGAGGAATTCACTTACTTGAAATATCTTGAAGTTCCACCACCACAAACCCCTTAAAAATGGGTTCCTAAGGATATTGAGGGAGCTTGGGAGCCTTCCATGGAATTAATAGTCAAATGGGGGAATAAAGGGCTGCATTAGGGTTAAGGAATAAGGGAAAAATTGGAATTACAAAAATATTTTTAATGAGATGGAAATTGTGCATGGTTTAGTAAATCATGCATCCAAACCGTGCACCCAGTTATATCCACTAAAAAATTGATGTTTTTATCTAAAAATCAATGGGGGCTAGGGGGACTTAGGGTAAAGATAGACCAAGAATAGAAGATAAATAATTCCCCAAAATCTCAAACTTATAACACCAGACTCTTAAGAAAACGACCAAGAACCCAACCTGAACCAGAATGAGGTAAAACTTAAAAACCCTGGCGTGAAAATTCTCCCCATCATAATGATGTCCACCCTCGAAAATCCACAATAAGGCCAAATGAAAAAAAACCCAATACTATTTCCAAGTTCAAAGGGGGTTCCCAATAAAATGGGAACAAGGACACTATCAGTAGGAAAAGAGGGCTATAAGCTAACTCGAGAAGCCAAGAGTGACTCCCCCCCCCCCCCACGCTAAGGGTCACCCACCCCCAAAAGCCAAAACACCTCCAGTTTATCAAAAAAAGGAAATTATGCACTCACCATACTCAAACTGACATCTTGATACAATCACCTTAGAAATTCCAAGAAGTTCAAATAGTCCACTTGAAACAAACAACGGATTCAAACGAGGTTACCATAGCCTTACTTCAACAAAACCATTGGGAGCTCTTTAATACCAATATTTACCAAAGAAATAAGTTGGTGGTTAGATAGACCCAAATAGGAATACCTACCACCAAGACAAAACTAGGAACAGAACCTAATTACTGATATGGGGAGGCCTGAATAGCCTCCCCACCATAGAAACAAACTAACACCCGAGACTGAACCAGAACACCAACATGGGGAGGTCCGGATAGGTTCCCTTCCATAAGAGGCAAATTAATTTCCTAATACAGAACCATGACACCAATAGGGTGAGGCCCAAATAGACTCCCCACCACAAGGGGTAGACTAAAATTAGACTTATTCAAGAAGAACTTTCATGAGACCCATGGTTGGTCTCCCCACCATAAGAATGAACCATCTTAACCAACTAGAATAGGCCGACAAAGAACCCCAACATGGGATAATTTGGGTGATTCTTGCAAAACTTATTATCCCATGGAAAGAGTCTCATTAAACAAAAATACAAACAAATAAAGACACTACATGATTCAACCCTCCCACAATAATTATCATCCTCAGATAAGTCCAACCAAAACTGAGGTCAATAAGAACTTGAATGGATATTCATACATTAACAACCATACTGTGAGTTATACCCATAGGGGTTAAAGCAAAAGGGTTTTAAGAAGACAATACCACCCCACCTCTTTATATACAAGTAGATACTTTTTCACAAAAAAAAAAGATTAAACCCTTGAGTAATAGGGCCCACATGTCTCTTTCCACCACACCATACCACCTCAAAAGAAACTTCCACCTTGAAACCTCAAATTGTCTCCACATCCCACATTGAAGACAAAAGTTAAACCAAGATCCTTTACACCTATGGGTTTTTCATAAATATGTTCCATATTTACCAAAAGACCTATGTTTGGAGCTCAGATGATTGAAGAATATCCTACCTTGCATTCAGGAATTGAAAACCCCCAATCAGAACTTATCCTTTTGGGGCCACAAGAAAACACATCACCTCTCAGAAAAAACAACCCGGATATAACACACTCTGAAACCCACTTTACCCTAACATGGAACCTTCACTAAGACAAGGGCCTCGAAGATGAATGTACATTTCCCCTCTCACCCCAAATGAGAAATAGTAGAAGAGAGAACATAAGGAAGAAACATTCATTTAGGATATACAATTTTAGGAATTTTCGGAAGAAAACACACTTCCATTTAAAACAAATTCCTCAAAAATTTCTGTAACAACCACCTTTTCCCCTAAAAGTAGACCCAACATAGCAATACATCACCAAAAATGAAACTAACAATCGATATAGATACTACAAGGAGTGGGACCTTTAATTGAGTCCCAGGTAGCATGACATTACCGCAAGCAACCATAACAGCCCCGATCGAACAAATTTCCACAATAGTGGCCTAACATGAATCCTTATCTTATGAGAAACCAATGAAATACCCAAAGGTCCTTAAATACTATAGAAAAAATCGTGAACTCTGGACTTCCTCACCTTTCCTCACTGGAATTTCCCTTCACCACTTCCAGATAGAACCTACAGACACAACGGTGTCAAACTTCACCTTTGACGACTCAAGAAACTTAAGAGGCTAAGGTATATTTAACTCTTTCATAACCAATCTCCTACTACAATAAGATCCAATTAAGCAAAAAAGAATAGGGTATAATCAATCTCCAAATATCAAGAATAAGGTCCTTATTTTCATCAAATGGAGGATCCAAAAATAGAGAATCACCCTTGGCTGCACTTCAATCATGCATTAAATTTTTATGGGGTTTACCCTGGCCTATAAGAAAACCAAAGGACCCTACCAAGCTAGTACTTTAGTCAAAACATACCAAAAACCAGAACCGAAAACATGATGGGAACCACCACAAGGTCTTCCCAATACATTTCCTATAAAAACACCAATAAAAACTTCAAACCAGTTTACCGATGAAACACATACCCAAAACATCATCCAAACACTAAAGGCTTTCAAACTCAAAACACCCCACTGCAACATTCCCAAAACACAAGAGGACTCACAACATGACTATTGGTCACCAAACACACTATCCTTTCTTTAAAATCAATTTCAAAAATTAAAACTATGAGGGTGGAATGAACATTTATCAATGGTTTCTCACTAAGCCTCTAACAATAATTTTCCTCATTCCAAACCGGGAACCCTATCACTTCCTGAACATATCATATTAATGTGAACACTCACAAAAATACCAAAGGTTAAAACAAAATTTCTTTCCATTTTTCAAAACAACAATCAACCCACACATCCTCTTCTCAAAACCACTAGTCAAAAAGTTAAACACATCCCAAGTTTCACAAAAATCTTATTTGAAAAATTACCAACCTTTCAAATAAAACCCACTTGGAATCTCACAAAACATTTTCGATAATAAATAATCATCTAAGGAAAATCTCATTCTCAAACCTCACACATCAATTTCAAAACATTTCATTCCACTCAAAACAAAATTTCAAAACCCACTTTAAAATCATCCTTCTTTGCCAAACCATCATGTTTGTGAATCCATGAGTTCTAATTATAAAAATCCAATATCATCTTACACAAAGAAAATTTCAGGAAAATCCACTTTTAAAAACCTTGTTCAAAATAGTCCCAAACCCCCATTTTCAATCCAATTGAAAATAATTCCATTCCCAATTTAAAATCCCATTTAGAATTGATTTCCAAAACCCTCTTTAACATAACTTAAGCTTTTCTAACAATGACTTTCATCAAGCCACATGTTTAAATTATGAAAATAAAATCTAGATAAATAAAACCCCATCCACTCAAAACCATTCTCATGTTAAAGTTTCATTTCCAAAATTTTAAAACATGAGTTTTCAAAATGATTTTCCAAGACACCTAAAGGTACTAAATGAATCAAGGGAAAACTAGTGCTGATAGGTGACTCATACATATGGTTGGAATCCATACACTAGTCACACCACCATCATGAAGAGTGTTCTAGGAAAATATCCCCATCTCCACATGCCTTTCTAGGTCCTGCGATCTCATTTATACCATTGGCGTAACTCCCATTTCATTTCCCAAATAACAAAGAACCACAAGGACCAAGAGACTTAGATAGAACCTAAATTCCCCTGGTAACTCAAGTCCCACCATGTGCATGCTATCCAGGAACCTTACTCATAACCATAATATCAAGTTCTAACAATCCTAGATCAAGTCTACCCAGAATCTTTCCCAAAATAACATGACCCAAAAGAGCGACACGCCTATGATACCATTTTGTCATGAACCAGATCTGGTTTCTATCCAAACCAGCACCCGAATCGATCCCTGGAAAGGCATAAAGGACATTTCCTAATCCCACAAGATGGAACAAGTTACAGGGTATCATAAATAAAGATTTGGGAATAATTTACCCAAGTATAGGAACACTAAACATCCAATAATAATAATAATAACTGAATTTGAAAATTGATACCAAACAAGTCTTAAATAGAATTAAAAATTTAGTTAAATTGTTTTAACCAAAACCCAAGATGGCCACAACTCAAAAAGAGAAGCATGTCTGACTCAGGAACCACCACTTGGAAAGGGCACATCACCCCAAATCCTTCTCCACAAAACTACACCTGGAAGAGAAGCTAACAACCCAAACTATCATCTCAAAGGATCTTTCCCTTACCTATATCAAACAATATCAAGTCTACTTACTCCTGAAGGTGTAAATAGGGTGTGATACTAATCTCAATAGGATGCCACCCAGAATATTACATGTGATAAACGTCTTAAGGAAAAAATCTTGCAAGTTTTTTATAAAAAATAAATACTAGTAACAATTTATAAAAGATAAAACTTTAAATGAAAAAAAAATTGACAGGGAAACTTTTAAGAATGTACACTTTTAAAAGAAACACATAATCGACTGAATTTTCCAACAAAGCACACTGTATGCTGATGATGATTACAATATATCAAATGAGTACTAGTCACGGGAACATCCCTAGGTACTAGCTAGTTGTGGGGCCCTAGGTACATCATATCTCGGTGTATAAGTAACCATAACCAAAATAATTCACATATACGATCCA
Organism: Viscum album; assembly: GCA_963277665.1. Taxonomy (NCBI): domain Eukaryota; kingdom Viridiplantae; phylum Streptophyta; class Magnoliopsida; order Santalales; family Viscaceae; genus Viscum; species Viscum album. Next base: position 340,967,297 of record OY728131.1, read on the forward strand.
ATAGGAGGGGAAACCCCAATATTCTAGTAGTCCCAAAACATCATCATAGTTTAGTTAGTGTTGTCATTTTTAAACTTTCTAAGTGAAATAGGGACGATACCACTATTGAATCACTATCATACTAGTCCTAGTCCGCGAACCTAGATACCTGGATTTCCCTCTTTGTGCTCAATCAAGTTCCACATGTTATAAAATACCATTTTCACATTAATATGTCATTTCTAAATCATACACACACCAAAAATCCCACAAACATGTAATATAATACACTTTTTACATTAGAAATTATTTAAACATCACACACACACCAAAATAGCCCTCAAACATGTCCCACACCTTTCTCACAATTTAATAAATTGTGTTAATGATTTATAAAAAAATCTAAAAACTTTTTGCATCAAAAATCATCAATTTATCTTTCAAAACCCCATTTTAAGAACATACACCCACCAAAATAGTACCCAAACATATTTTTTACCATTTGTGTAACTCAATGAACCATTTAAAATTTTCATAAAACAATTTCAAGAAATAAAGAAAGGATTTGCACATAAAATGCAATCAAAAAACCTATTTAAGACCAAATGCACACCAATAACATACCAAAATATAAATTTAATCCCTAACATCATTTATTAAATCAATTCCATGAATCATAAAATGACCTCAAATGATACAGTATGGATTTCACATGGAAACCACTCATTTTCATACAATAATGATACTTTAAAATCAACCACTTAATCAATGCAACCAAAAATGGTTTTTGCACCAAAAATAATGGAATAGGAACCTAAAAAATATTTCAATCAAGAAAGATAAATTCCTCAAATAATTTATACACATGGAATCACCAACATTAGATTTGAAAAACCCCAATTATTTTTTTGTGAAACTTCAACCGCACCACTACCACACCACAAGAGTATGAAAATGAAACCTAACAAAGAATATTGAACCACGAAACTCAAAATTAAACCCTATGTACGAATCCATAGTTTCTGGAAATATGGAACTTCAAATAGGAGGGAATAAACCCTAAAGCAATGGAAGTAACAAGAGAGGAAATCACTTACTAGAAAGATCTTGAAGTTTCACCACCAAAACCCCTTAAAAATGGGTTCCTAAGAAGATTGAGGGATCTTGTAAGCCTTATATGGCTGTAATGGTCTAATTGGAGAATAAATGGGAGCATTAGGGTTAATCTTGGAATGGAAAATGGATTTACATAAATATTTTTAGTGAGCTGGACACTATGCACGTTTTGTCTACACGGTTTAGTAAATCATGCATCCAAACCGTGCACCGAGTTATGTTCACTAAAAAATTTATGTTTTGCTCCAAAAATAAAGGGGGATATTGGGTGAACCTAGGTTGTAATATATTCCAAGAATATAATATAAATAATTCCCCAAAATTTCAAACCAGACACACCAGACTCCCGTAAAAATGACTAAGAACCCGACCTGAATTAGAATGAAGTAAAATTTAAAAACCAGTGTCTGAAAAACTAAGCTCTCATAAATTTATCTTATAATAAAAATACTTAAAAATATTATCTTATGATATATTTTATTAAAATAAATTTTCATTTAAATTATTAAATTAATCATAAAATTGTAATTAAATAGTTATGACTTACCAAGAATACCAACACTGTCATATTGTCACTTATAAGATGTAAAATTGTATTTATACTTTCATTTGTAAGGTTACTATTCATATGGATGATATACTATTCATAAAGTTCATATTACTATTCATATGGGTAACATTGCTATTCCTAAGGGTAAGTTACTATTCATTGAAAATTAATTTTTTCCTATAAAACTCCAAACATCTTACTAATCTGAACTGTGTGTGTAATATGTTCAAAATTAAAATCACAGAAGTGGAAAATTTTTGTTTAAATGTCACATAGTATTTAGTAGTTCATTAAATAATGATGTTTCATTGTGTTTTGATTTTATGTGATTATACTATATGAAAAAATTATAAGTGGCGGATTTTCATTAATTAAACTTTGTGTCATTGCAATTTTGATCTTCATAAAAATAGTGTCAACCATGTATACTTAAGAATCCTCAAAAAACTCACCAATATCCCTATAATATTCTCATTTATTTATCTAAAACTATTTCTTATTTATACTGGACAAATATTCTTTAGGAAAATATTCTAGTTTTGATATTCATAGAAAATTTCAAATAATCATATTTCAAAGTGCACATTTTTCATGTGGATATGTTCTAAAAATTTTCTTATGATATCATTAAATTTAAACTTTTCTTATTTATTCAATTAATTATGAACTTATGCTTCTTTTCATGTTGATATAAACTATGAATGAAAAACAATTATCACATATGGGACCAAGTTCCTAATAGGACACATATTTGATACTAACTACTTTTTCATTTCCCATAATATCTCTAAATAATTACCTATTATGATTTTAATTTATATGAAAGGATGGGGACCCAACTCATAGCCAAGGAAACCCCAGTGGATCATATCATTATAAGGGATGAACACGTCCCATGGAATTTACAAATTTACAAAGAATAAAATAAGGTCATCATATAGGTATAGCTCTAAAAAATCCAAGTATGTTATTTGAATTAGAATACACATCATTTAAATTAATTCATTCATTAATTTATTAGAAACCTGAGCTCACCAAATTCCTTCCATATGACGATTTGAGGCATCACTCTAGGTTTAATATGAACCCATCATCCTACAATACTATCAACGGATTACCTTATAAGAATTCATGTATTTATCTAGTCATGGTATAAATACATTTCCCTATGATTCTATTTATGGTTTTCTACATAAGAAACCAAATTATCACTAATGGCATAATATAGTGAACTTCCCTTTGAGTCTATCCTTGGAATTCCATATCGGGAACCCAAGTGTCACTCAAAGCATAACGTATTCAACCTGATAAATGTGGTTATCCATGTAATTCATATAATAACCGATGTACCACTCAAAGCATGATATAAATATATTATAAGTTATTTGAATTCCATAACCCTGATGATTCCATCCATGGTGTTCCTATTCAAAACCTATTTATCACCCTCAGCATATAATTACAAATGGTCATGATTTCTCATTCAAACCATACCATTTAACAATGCATTTAATTCATAATTTCCATTTCATTTAATGTATAAAAAACCTTATAAGGTGGTTCAAATTGATATCCTAGGATTAAAAGGCATAGTAAGGTATCAATCCATACATATTAATCAATTAATCCATATCATTTAAATAAACAAAAACCCTTATTACAAAGGGAAAAATAAACTTTAAAGGTAGTTAAAGTTATAATAATCTCATGGTTATTTTTTCCTATTTTATAAAAACACCCAAAGGTGTTGTTCTACATGGTTTCATCAAACCTCGTCAGTTATTATAGGTCACATGGGTCATAAAAACATAGAACGACACATTTTATTAAAGAAATACTCCATTTAAGAGGAAATTCTTAAAAGGTCTAGAATATGGCACAACAACACAATATATATTCCACTAAACATTAAGGAAAAATCACGAGACTACCTACCATAGCTTTGTAGTAGATTACCCATCTGATATCAACTTATGATTAATTCTATAATTATAGAAATCAAATTAGTAAACAAACACCCTCAAATATGGAATATTATCTCACATAGATTTAGCATTCCATATGGAAAGAAATTTGAAGAAAAAAAGAAATTGGATTGAATAGATTATAATTTTCTATACAATTTGATAGAAGACACTGGATTCGGAGTCCGATTGAGGGAGGAGGCTCAAAGAATATTTTGAGACAGAGAGGAAAACTCTCTGTTATGATATTACTATTGTTCATGGAAAAGAAGGAGGAGTAATAACTTAAAGGGATAAGGGGGAAATGAAAATTATCTCTTTATTTTCATGGGACTGAGGAATTTATAGAATAAATGGGGTATTTACGCTATAAAAACTCCTTTCATAGGGTTTTCCTGTTATTTCCTAAGCTGTAGATTCCATTTATTCCATAATCCATCAACTTATGATGTAAAGATTATTTACATTGTAAAACCATGGTTTACGGTGTTAAATTTCTATAGACATAATCTACTCTATATTTACTACAAAACTCTACAAAAAAAGTGAAAAATTACATTACCAGCATTCGAACCAACACACCCGAACCAAATAGAGCTTTAAACTAGAAATTAAAGGATTCGTACCTCATTAGAAATATAGGGGTTATACAATCTACCCTCCTTAAAACAACTCATCTCCATGTTTCCCTTCCAATGGTGGTAAAACATAATCTTAGTATAATTCCATCCACTGATCATGTACATCAGCCCCTCACTCTCTGGTATCACCTTATATGTGGTCGTGCTTCCATAGTACTCGTACTAGAGGAACTGACCTAACTTAGAGATCCTTCATACTCTAATCATTTATATATATAGGATCATCCTAAAAGGATGTATATACCTCCAAATTAAGCTCATCAGGATGAACAATGTGTGATTGGTCTAAATAATAAGGACATAACTGAGATACATCAAAGACATCATGCATGGATCGGTACCTCTGAGGTAACTGAAACTGAAAGGATCTCAGCCCAACTCTTCTAAGAATATAAAATATCCCTATATAATCATTCAAAGTATTGACATATCTTGAAATCCATATATTCCCTATTATAGGTGAAACATGCAAGAAAACTTGATACCCCACCTTGAACTCTAGTGATTGGTGTCATAGATAGACATAAGAATTCTTCCTAGACTGAGATATATCCATACACTTCCTGATAATTTGTACCTGCCCTGAAGCCTCATGAATGAGATGAGGTCTAAGTAGCACTACATATCCTACCTCTAACAATCATAGGGGTGAATGGAATATACTACCATATAGGGACTCATAAGGATCCATCTATATAGTTTCCTAAAAATTGTTATTATAAGTAAATTCATCAAGATATAGGTGTTTCTATAGAGAACCATCAAAATTAAGGAAACATTCTTAGATAATGGCCTACAATATCTATATCATATACTTGGACTGACTATCGGTCTATGGGTGATAGGTTATACTCAACAATACATGTGATCCCAGTGACCTAATCGAGCCCTTCCAGAATTATGATATAAAATGTGTTTATATATTCGATATGATGTTACATGGAACTTTGTGAAGGTGTATAATCTTTATGACATATATGCTTACTAGATAATCCACTAAAAAGGTCTCTATGATACGTAATAAGTAAGAAACGTTTTTTAATTTATCTATGATCATCCATGTTGTGTCATAGCGTTGAGGTTCCCTAGGAAATTCTGTCACGAAATCCATAGTGAATTCATCCCTTTTTCACTTAGGAATGGTAAATGACTATAAAATACCTACTGTTTTCTATTGTTTTCCTTCACCTATTGGCAGGTGAAATACTGAGTCATAGAATAAGGTATCTACCTTTTCATGAAAGACCACGAATTCTAGAAATGAATATCCCAGTACATCTTCATAAAACTATGATGTAATACCCAATTAGATTCATTATACTTTCACATCAACTCCTCATGTGTGTCTACTAGAACCTAAACATGGCCTTTAAGGCATAAGATCCATCCTCAACCATAACACAAATAGGTGGTGGGTTCACACCTGAAACACTCTCCCACAGACCAAGACCCTGGTATTAAAAAGTTTCCTCATATTTACTCTATCCATAATTTAATGGTTAACTACTAAATAAGTCTTCAAATTCTTCTTGTGATTCTCTTGGACCACTAAGTGAATATCAGAAATAATTCCATAAACTTCCACTCATTACTAAACTTTTAAAAAACCTATGTATAAGTCTTCAGAAATAGTGCATCAGCAATGAAATTGCCTTATCAGGAATATAATAAAGATCAACATTGAAAAACTATAGGTATTCAACCCATATTAATTTCTTAAGTTTCAATTCCCATTTTTTAAACATATATACTTGAGAATTTTTTAGTCTGTGAATGCCATAAAATGATCTCCCTATAAATAATTCCTACAATAATGTAAGGCATGAACAACAACTTATAGAATGAGGTTGTTTGTTGAGTAATTACATTTGTGGCACCTCAAATGACAAGACCATTATACCATGAGTTGATCTCCCTACATCAGAATGAATCCCAACCATGTTTTTAATGCATCATAATAAATTGTCCAGTCACTTCCAGGATCATGTGAAATCCAGATTAGTGTTCAATTCAATCGATCTTTCAGCTCCTAAAAGGATTTATTGCACACTCTAGACCATGTAAACATGACACCATTCTTGGTAAAGCCTTTCAGTGGCTCTTAAAGACATGATAAATCCTATTTAAAGTTCTTGTAATATTCATCTAGCACCAAGAAACTCCTTATATCAAATTCATTCTTAGGACAATCCCTAGAAACAACGACCCTCACCTTCTCTAGGTCAACTGATACTTCTGTCTCTGAGATAATGTGACCCCATAAGTTGACCTTATCAATATAAATTGTAATTTTTTGAGATTATGATACATATAGGGTACTCTTAGTATGCTCAAAAATATATAAAGATATTCAGAGTGTTTATGTCTATTATGTGAGTGCACCAAGATATTATCCTCAGATAATTCAACAAATAAATCTAGGTACTGGTGAAATTTTTGATCATCAAGACCGTAAATTCTACTGGAACATTCATACGACTAGATAGTTTGACCAAATACTTGTACAATCCATATCAATAATGTAATGTTATACGTGGTATATCCGATGGTCTAACATGCACCAGATGTTAGCTTAACCTCAAATTGATCTTGGATAAAACAATCACTCCTCAAAACTGGTCGAAGATTTACTCTATAAATGGAAGTGAATGCCAATTATTAATCATAAGTTGGTTCAACTAATGGTAATATATATAAATCCTATGTTTTACATATGCCTACATGGAGAAAAGTACTAGCTAACTCCACAGGGAAGTACTAGGAAATATAAAACCCTATTTTCAATGTCCTTTAGCTTCCTTTTGAGTTATTAAAACTTAGTAGTATCCATAATTTATAGATGAATGGGTACCAATACTACTCATGGAACTAGATCAATAATAAACACTCTCTCTCTCTTAGGAGGTAGTCTATAAATTTTTTTAAGGAAAATGTCCATGAAATGATCTACTACAGGAGGAGAATCAACATGACATGTTCTGTGATCATTCATATAAAATCTAGCAACATGGGATGTTACCCTACCCATCTCATGATTTTCAGGTCTAAACCAAACTACCTGGACATCCCATTCACCTATTTGGATATAACTACCTCCCTCTAGTGATTTAAATTATACCCTCCAAAAAAATCCATATAGGCATGATAAGGAACCAAACAGTCCATAATGATAATGATATCAAATCCTGTCATCTAGAGCATGAATAGTTTCTATAAGAAACTATACACACCTACCTCAAGGGGAATTTCTTACATTATAATGCACTCACTGATCGAATTCCCAATGGATTATCAAGTTTAATTATTCCAAAAAAAATCTTAATCATCTCTTGATGGTATAAAAAATATGAAGGAGTTGTAAATGTGTGTATGAAATAAAGTAGAAACTAGAGTAGATGGTACAAAAATTATACCTCTAACCATAAATGTACTAGAACTCTGATCCTTAAGGGTAAAATGCACTATATATATCTATCCCAGATTGTATCCTTTAGATACAACCTGACTTACCTGGGTACGCCCAATCTTCTGGTGTTACAAACCCTATGTCTGGCTCCCTCAGTGATGACCACATCCTCTGCCTGACCGTCTGGTAGTACTCCAACTCATTGCATGATAACAATATTCTCACCTCACTCCTAAATATAGAGTTAGTGTAGATCCATTGTGACTAGATAATGGATGTAAAAAAATAAAAAATAACTAAAGATGGCCCATCTTTCTATAATAATGACACTCAACTCCATCCTGAACACACTGGTTCATCGTATTTCCTGGACTACTACACTGATGGCATACCACCTGGCTACCTGAGTGCACACTCTGGCTATTATTTTTTCCATGATAAGACTAAAAAAGTGTGCTTCATGTCACTATTAAAAGTATCTCTAGGTCTATGAGTTGAACCACCATGGCTCACTCCTTCAGCCTCTCTGGGGTTACTCTTAGTAATGAGTGCCTGATTCACTATTATAGATATGGTAGTCAAACGGAATACTTTCACCTTTTATTTAATTTCATACCTTATACCATCATCAAATATCCTAAACATAGATAATGGGTCATCTATAAGGATCAGTGTGAAGAACTAGAGCTCCATAAAATGGGAGGAGTAGTCTAAAAAAAATATCCCTTCTCAAGGTTCATAAACACTTTGTCTTGATAATTACTCAACATATCAAGATAGAAATAGTCATATAATTATATCTATAAATCCATCCAAACCATAAACACCATTCCCAATATGCAAAAGGCTACAACCTAGGTAATAAAATGCCAATATCACTTGGAAAAATCTCATAAAAATATATATGGAGAGAGATTCTATAACATCATGCCTCTTCTCATTGGCTTTAGAAGGCATAAGGATATTACTTAGCCTTAAGCACCACCCCCAATATGCAAAAGGTTGGAAATAAATGCCAAAGGGCTTCAATACACATGGGGTATGATTTTCCCATTGAAAATAAAACAACAAATCAAACATTACATAACCAAGAAAACTAATATATGATACATGATAACAATGAAAGAAAACTCAACATTTCATTTATCAAAATAAAAAAACAAGTACCATAGCAAAAGACCAAAATATCAAAGTATGCAGTAGAAGACTACAAAACTCAAAGACTCAAAGGAAAACTCCAAGATCCAATCATGCTCCATGTTCTAACTCCACAAAACATCCCAAGAATTATAATGTACTACTAAAGATGAGTGATACTTTACCTTTTCCCATGTCTCTATAATCAACATATGAAAAATCACCAAAGTACCAAAGAAAAGATGAGTAATGAAACTCAGTATATTTTCCCCAATGACTTCTCTACTCACACCACTAGGATAAAACATGTTATCACATTTATATAAAATATTTTTTATAAAAAAATTTCTAAAATTATTTTGCAAATAAATATGAACAAGTGCCATAGTAAAACAGTTTTCTCAAAATAATAACATGATTCAATGAAAGTGACCAAAAATGTTCTCAAACCATTTCAAAAATTCAATTTTGGCATAACTCGTTCCATTCCACATCTCTACACATCCAATAATGCATGCAACCTAGACCTCCTAATACTCACGAGTGGTGAGTCATACTTTCACTAAGTTTCCACTTAATGAACCATTTGATAGTGGAGAGCCCTGACCCTTATCCATCCTAAATGCACATGAACACACATAACCATTATTTCCAAAACCAATTCAAAACAACCATTTTAATAAAACTGTTCTTTTATTGAAAACATTTCCACAAACCATTTCAAATAAACCATTCCAATTCATTTCAATAAAAACATCCTTTTATTGATTTTTTTTATTAAACCATTTACCAAAATTCCAAAAAATAAACATTTTAAAAGAATCATTTCAAAATCTATAACCAAATAACTTTATACAAAACACTCAATTTCAATGTTTCCACAAATGTCCACTCAAGAGGGTTTTCAAAAATTATTACACAGAACATTTACAATCAATTTAATAAAAAATAACCAATTTGAAATAAATCCATTATATTTGAAATAGAGGAGTCAATAATTAAGCCACCTACCTCATAAATTTGCTGAAAATAATAAATGGCATGAAAAAACTCAACAAAAATGGGTTGAAACAAAAAAAACCTACCTTATATCTCTTCCCTAGAATCAAAAATACCAAATATAATCATATTTGGCATAAAATATATTATATTTATCCACATTGGATGTATATATAAGAAACCAAGAGATAGGGAGTAGTATATCTAAAGGAAATCACCAGTAAAGACCAAGAATGTTGACTTGCCACGAGAATCTAGCTTCAAAACATAAATAGAAGCCTTAGGATCATCTCTGGGTTAATGGTACAGGCCTCTACCATCCTTGGGAGGATAAATCCTTGAGTTAGGGTCAGTTTGGGAAAAATGAGGGGTTAAAACATTAAACTGACCTTGATCCACTTTTTGTAGATCTAGTTTTTAAATTGTACATGGTTTGTTGTATTTTTAGACAATCTATGTGAAAACCAAGTGTCACACACTACCTAAGGATGAACCTTGAATGGGTGGTTCATATGGTTTCCAAACCATGAACCATCCATTCCAAAGTCCACTGTCTCAATTTTAACGGTTTATACTAGGGTTTCATATGGTTTTGACAAACCATGTGTCACCCATGCATCATCCCTTTATCCCATTTCTCATTGTGCACGGTTTCTTATAGGTGTTGCATGGTTTTCAAAAATTGTGTAGCAATCATATGCCTTTATCATAGCCCCATAAACACTCCAAAAGTTCTTCAAACTCTCCCAAACATCACCTATATACTTTACATACCTAAAAAAAGAATAAGTAAAGTGTTGCTTATTGGAAATTTTGGGGTGATACATTCTCTCCACCCTTGGTATTTCTTTACCTGGAAAGCAGAAACCCATCATTGCTTTGAAAGAGTTCAAGACATTGCTCTTTAATTTTCTTCTCCCATTCCCAAGTATCTTCTTAAATATGGACATTTTTTCACAAGCCCACACTAGACCTATGCTTTTCCATTCAATACTTTCTCTTCCCTATCCACAGTCTGCATTGGGATATATAGCAATGACGCACTCATCTCAAGTTTAACATGATCCCATATGATCACATGGTCAATATCATGTTGATACTTTTTCAATTGATATACATTGAACACATTATGCACCAAACTAAACTATGGTGGAAATTCAAACCAATATACCAACTCATAAACCCATTCAAGTATCTCAAAAGGGCCCATATATCTAGGGGATAACATGCCTTGCTTCCAAAAATGATGATTTATAGGCCTTGGAGAGATCCTCAAAAACTTTTGATCACTCACCTCAAATGAAAATGTCCATAGATGATAATCTATATATGATTTCTGACAGCTCTGAGCAGTCTCCATCCATTTTCTGATCAAATGAATATTCTCTATTGTTTCTTTGACATGGATCCTCCCAACTAGATAAGTCTCGCCTATTTCCACCCAACAAATTAGAGAATGACAAAGACACCCATACAAATATTCAAATGGATCCATATATATAGATTCCTAATAAAAATTATTATAAGAGAACTTAAAAACCTGGGCATGAAAATTCTCCCCACCATAACACTTTTCACCTTTAGAAAGCCACAGCAAGGCCAGATGCAAAAACAAAACCCAATACTATATCCAAGTTCAAAGGGGGTTCCCAACAAAATGGAAACAAGGACACTACTAGAAATAAAAAGGTATATGAGATAACTCAAGAGGCCAAGAAGGACCCCCCCCCCCCCCCCCCCTCGTGCATGCTAAGGGACACCCACCCCCAAAAGCCAAAAAACCTCCAGTTTATCTAACAAAAGAAAGTATACTCTCACCATACTCAAAATGACATCTTGAGAAAAGCACATTAGACATTCCAATGAGTTAAAATAGTCCACCTGAAAGAAACAATGGATTTGAATGAGGTTAACATATCCTTACTTCAACAAAACCCTTGGGAGTGCTCTAATACCAACATTTACCAAATAAATAAGTTGGTGGTTAGATAGCCCCAAATGGGATTACCTACCACCAATTCAAAACCATGAAAAAAACTGAATTACTAATGTGGGGAGACCAGAATAGGATCCCCACCATAGAAACCAACTAACGCCTGAGACTAAACCAGAACACCAACATGGGGAGGTTTGGACAGACTCCCCTCCATAAGAGGCGAATTAATTTCCTAAGACAGAACCATGACACCAATAGGGTGAGGCCCGAATGGACTCCCCAACACAAGGGGTAGACTAAAATTAAACATATTCCAAAAGAACATACATGAGACCCATGGTAGGTCTCCCCACCATAATAACCAACCATCTTAACCAACTAGAACAGGCCAACAAAGAAACCTAACATGGGATAATTTGGGTGATTCTCGCACAACATATTCTCCCATGGAAAGAGTCTCATTCAAAAAAAATCCAAACCAATAGAGACACTACACGATTCAACCCTCCTATGAGAATTATCATTATCAGATAGTCCAACCAAAACTGAGGTCAACAAGGACCTACATGGATATTCATACATGAACAACCATACTGAGATTTGTACCCATAGGGGTTAAAGCACTGGGGTTTTAAGAAGAAAATACCACCCTTCCTTATTATAACCATGGAGAGACTTTTTCACTAACACAGATTAAAACCTTGAGGAATAGGGCCCACATGTCTCTTTCCACCACACCAGGCCACCTTAAAAGAAACTTCCACCTTGAAACCTCAAACTGTATCCCAATCACACATTGGAGACAGAATTTAAACCAAGATCCTTTATACCTATGGGTTTTTCCTAAATATGTTATATATTAACTCTAAGACCTATGGATGGAGCTCAGATTATTAATGAATATCCTACCTCACATTCAGGCATTGAAAAACACCTAATCAGAACTTATCCTTTTGGGGCCACAAGCAACCACATCACCTCCCATAAAAAACCACTAGGACATAACACACACTAAAACCCACTTTACCCTAACATGGAACCTTCATTAAGACAAGGGCCTCAAAGATGCATCCACATTTCTCCTCTCACCCCAAACAAGAAATAGTAGAAGAAAGAACATAAGGAAGAAACCTTCATTTAGGATATACAATTTTTGGAATTTTTGGAAGAAAACATGCTTCCATTTAAACCAAAGTCCTCAAAAAGTTCTGTAACAACCTCCTTTTCCCCTAAATGTAGACCCAACATAGAAATACATCACCAAACATGAAACTCACAATCAATATAAATAATACAAGGAGCGGGAACTTTAATCGAGTCCCAGGTAGCATGAGATTACAACAAGCATCCATAACAGCCCTGACCGACCAAATTTTCCACACTAGTGGCCTAACATGAATCCTTTTCTTATGAGAAACCAATGAAATACCCAAAGGTCCTTAAATAATACAGAAAAAACTGTAAACTCTAGACTTCTTTACCTTTCCTCACTGTAATTTACCTTCACTGCTTCCAGATAGAACCTATAGACACAACGGTGTCAAACTTCACCTTTGACGACTCAAGAAACTTAATAGGCTAATGTATATTTAAATATTTCACAACCACTCCCCTACTACAAGAGGATCCAATTAACAAAAAAAATAAGAGGGTATACTCAATCTCCAAATATCAAGAATTAGTTCCTTATGTTCATCAAATAGAGGATCCACAAATGGCAAATCACCCTTAGCCGCACTTTAATCATGCATTAAATTTTTATGGGGGTGTACCTTGGCCAAAAAGAAAAACCAAGGACCCAACCAAGATGGTAATTTAATCAAAATTTACCATAAACCAGAACCGAACACGTGAGGGGAACCACCACAAGGGCTTCCCAAAATATTTCCTATAAAAGACCACCAATCAAAACATCAAACCAGTTTACTGATGAAACACAGGCCCAAAACATCATCCAAACAATAAAGTATTTCAAACTAAAAACACCCCAGTGAAACATTCCCAAAACACAATAGGACTCACTACATGACTATTGGTCACCAAACACACCATCATTTCATTAAAATCACTTTCAAAAACAAAACTGTGAGGATGGAATGCACATTTATCAATGGTATCCCACTAAGCCTCCCACAATCATTTTCCTTATTCCAAACTGAGAAGCCTTTCACATCACGCACATATCATATGAATGCGAACACTCACAAAAATACCAATGGTTAAAACAAAATTTCTTTCTATTTTTCAAAACAACAATCAACTCACACCTCCTCTTCTCAAAACCACTAGTCAAAAAGTTAAACACATTCCAAATTTCACAAAAATAATCTTCAAAAAATCAATAACCCCTCAAATAAAACCCACTTTGAATCTCAAAAAACATTTTAGATAAGAAATAATCCAAATAAAATTTCATTCTCAAACCTCACATGTCAATTTCAAAACATTTTATTCCACTCAAAACAAAACTTCAAACCCCACTTTAAAATCAACCTTGTTTTCCAAACCATAAAGTTTGTGAATCCACAAGTTCTAATTATAAAAATCCAATATCATCTTACACAAAGACCATTTCATGAAAATCCACTTTTCAAAACCTTATTCAAAATAGTTCCAATGCCCCATTTTCAATCCATTTGAAAATAAAACCATTCCCACTTTAAAATCCCATTTAAAATAGATTTCCAAAACCCACTTTAACATAACTTAGGATTTACCAACAATGAATTTCAGAAAGCCACATGTTTAAATTATGAAAATAAAATCTAGATAAACAAAAACCCATCCACTCAAAACCATTTTCATTTTTAAAGTTTCATTTCAAAAAAATTCAAACATGAGTTTTCAAAATGATTTTCCAAGACCCATAATGGTACTGACTGAATCATGGGAAAACTATTGTCGATGGGTGACTCGGACATATGTTTGGAGGCCATACACTAGTCACACCACCATCATAAAGAGTGTTCTAGGGAAATATCCCCAACTCCACATTCCTTTCCAGGCCCTGTGATCTCACTAAGACCATTGGCGTAACTCCCATTTCATTTCCCAAATAACAAAGAAACACAAGGACCAAGAGACTTATATGGAACCTCACTTCGCTTGGTAACTCAAGTCCTACCATGTGGCATGATGTCTAGGAACCTTACTCATAACCATAGCATCGAGTTATAACAATTCTATCTCTAGTCTACCCTGACTCTTTCCCAAAAGAACATGACCCAAAAGAGTGAAATGCCTATGATACCATTTTGTCATGAACCGGATCTAGTTTCCATCCAAACCTTCACCGAACCTAGTCCATGGAAAGTCCTGAAGAGATTTCCCTATTCCTATGGGATGCAATAAGTTACCGGGTATCATAAATAATAATTTGGGAATGATTTACCCAAGTATAGTAACATTAAACAACCAACAATAATAATAATAACTGCATTTTAAAATTGATACCAAAAAATATTAAATAAAATTCAAATTTTAGTTCCATTATTTTAAACAAACCCCAAGAGGGACACAACTCAAAAGGAGCAGCATGTCTAACTCATGAACTACCACATGGCAAGGGGACATCACCCCCAAGACTTCTCCACAATGTTTCACTCGGAAGAGAAGCTAACAACCCAAAATGTCATCTATAAGGACCTTTCCCTTACCTATATCAAACATTATCAAGTCTACTTACACCCAAAGGTGTATGTACGGTGTGATCCTAATCCCAATAGGATTCCACCCAAAATATTACATGTGATAAAATTTTTAAGGCAAAAATCTTGCAAGCTTTTTATATAAAAAAATACTATTAACAATTTATAAAAGATGAATCTTTAAATGAAAAAAATTTTAAAGAGGGAAAATTTGAAGAATGTACACATTTAAAAAACACAAATTTTTCTGAATTTTCCAACAAAACACATTGTATGTCGATGATGAGTACAATATATCAAATGATTACTAGTCACGGGAACATCCCTAAGTACTAACTAGCTGTGGGGCCCAAGGTACATCGTATCTCGGTGTATACGTAACCATAACCAAAATCCTTCTCATGTATGATCCACTAGGGTAGGAAACAACAATATCCTAGTATCCCCCTAACATCATCAAAGTTTAGTTAGTGTTGTCATTTTCACACTTGCTAAGTGAAACAGGGATGATACCACTATTGAATCACTAGCATACTAGTCCTACTCCGCGAACCAAGAAACCTGGATTTCCCTCTTTGTGCTAAATCAAGTTCCACATGTTATAAAATACCATTTTCACATGAATATGTAATTTATAAATAATACACACCCCAAAATCCAACAAACATGTAACATAATACACTTTTTACATTCATATTTATTTAAACATCATACACACACCAAAACAACCCTCAAACATGTCTCTCACCTTTCTCACAATTTAATTAATCATGTTAATGATTTATAAAAAATTATCAAAACGTTTCACATCACAAATCATTAATTTCTCTTTCAAAATCCCATTTTAAGAACATACACCCACCAAAATAGTACCCAAACATATTTTTCACCATTTGTGTAACTCAACAAACCATTTAAAATTTTCATAAAACAATTTCAAGAAATAAAGAAAGTCTTTTCACATAAAATCCATTAAAACCCTATTTATGGCCAAATTCACACCAATACCATAACAAAATAGAAATTTAATCCCTAACCATATTTATTAAATCAATTCCATGAATCATAAAACGACCTCAAATGATACAATATGGGTTTCACATGAAAACCACTCATTTTCATACCAAAATGATACTTTAAAATAAACCACTTAACCAACGCTAACAAAAATGGTTTTTGAACCAAACACAATGGAAGAGGAACATAAAAATAGGTCAATAAAGAAAGATAAATTCATCAAATAATTTCTACACATGGAATCACCTACCTTAGATTTGAAAAACCCAAATTATTTTTTTGTGAAACATCAACCGCATCACTACCACACCACATGAGAATGAAAATGAACCCTAACCAAGAATATTGAACCAAGAAACTCAAAAATAAACCCTAGGTACAAATCCATAGTTTATGGACATTTGGAATTGTAAGGAGGGAAGAAACCCTAAGGAAATGGAAGTAACAAGAGAGGAAATCACTTACTTGAAAGATCTTGAAGTTCCACCACCAAAAACCCCTTAAAAAATGGGTTACTAAAGAGATTTAGGGATCTTGGAAGGCTTACATGGCTGTAATGGTTGAATGGGGGAAGTAATTTTAGCATTAGAGTTAATCTTGGAAGGGAAAATTAGAGTTACATAAAGATTTTGAGTGAGATGGACACTATGCACGGTTTGTTTTCACGGTTTAGTAAATCGTTCAGCCAAACCATGCACCCAATTATGTTCACTAAAAAATTTATGTTTTATCCAAAAATAAAGGGATATATTAGGATAACCTAGGGTGAAAGTGTTTCAAATAATATAATAGAAATAATGCCCCAAAATTTCAAACCTGTCACAGTAGACTCTAGTGAAAACGACTAAGAACCCGACTTGAATTGGAATGAAGTAAAACATAAAAACCAGTGTCTGAAAAACTAAGGTCTCGTTAAATTTTCTTATAATAATAAGATATCAAAATATTATTTTATGAATACATTTTATTAAAATAAATTTCTATTTAAATTATTAAATTAATCATAAAATTGTAATTAAATAGTTATGACTTACCAAGAATACCAACACTATCATATTGTCACTTAGAAGATGGATAAATTTTATTTATACTTTCATTTGTAAGGTAAATATTCATAAGGGTCATATTACTATTCATAAGGGTAACATTACTATTCCTAATGGTAAGTTACTATTCATGAAAACTAATTTTTTTCTATCGAACACTGAACATATTACTAATCGCCACCGTGTGTGTCATATTTTTGAAATTAAAATCATAGAAGTGGAAAAACTATTTTTAAAGTTCACATAGTATTTAGTAGTTCATTAAATAATGATGGGTCATTATGTTTTGATTTTATGTGATTATACTATATGACAAAATTATAAGAGGGGGATTTTCATTAATTAAACTTTGCATCCTTACAAGTTTGATCTTCATAAAAATAGTGTCAACCATGTATACTTGAGAATCCTAAAAAACCTCACCAAGATCCCTATAATATTCTCATTTATTTATCTAAAATTATTTCTTATTTATACTGGATAAATATTCTTTAGTAAAATATTCTAGTTTTGATATTCATAGAAAATTTCAAATAGTCATATTTCAAAGTGCACATTTTTCATGTAGATATGTTCTAAAATTTTTCTTCTCATATCATTAAATTTCATCTTTTCTTCTTTATTCATATATATGTCCTATTCGGAACTTGGTCGAGAAGTTTATAATGTTATCCTTTCCATGAAAATATAAATATTTAGTGTGAATGTAATAATATAAACTATTAATGAAAAACAAAAATCACATGTTGGACCAAGTTTCGAATAGGACATATATCTGATACTAACTACTTTTTCCTATCCCAGAATATCTATAAATAATTACCTATTATAATTTTAATTTTTAAGAAAGGATGGGGACCCAAATCATAGCCAAGGAAACCCTAGTGGATCATATCAGTATAGGGGATGAACACGTCCCATGGAATTTAAAAATTTACAAAGAATAAAATAAGTTCATCATATAGTTATAGATATGAAAAAAAATCCTAGTATGTTATTTGAATTTGAAGGCACATCATTTAAATTAATTAATTTATTTATTTATTGGAAACCTGAGCTCACTGAATTAATTCCATATGATGATCCCAGGCATCACTCTAGGTGTAATATAAACCCGTCATCCTACAAGACTATCAATGGATTCCCTTATAATAATTCATGTATTTCTCTAGTCATGGTATAAATACATTTCTCTATGAATCCATCCATGGTAGTCCACATAAGAAACCCAAGTATCACTAACTAAATAATATAGTGAACTTACCTTTGAGTCTATCCTTGGAATTCCATATCGGGAACCCAAGTGTCACTTAAAGTGTCACGTAATCAACCCGGTAAGTGTGACCATCCATGGAATTCATATGATAAATAATGTACCACTCAAAACATGATATAAATATATTATAAGTCTTTTGAATTCCATAACCCTGATGATTCTATCCATGGTGTTCTGATTCAAAACCTATTTATCACCCTCAACATAGAATTACAAATGGTCATGGGTTCTCATTCAAATCATACCATTTCACAATACATTTAATTCATAATTTCCATTTCATTTAATGTATAACAAAAAACCTTATAAGGTGGTTCAAATGGATATCATAGGATTAGAAGGCCTAGTAAGGTATCAATCCATACATATTAATAAATTAATCCATATCATTTAATTAAAAATAACCCTTATTACAAAGGTAAAAATAAACATTTAAGGTAGTTCAAATTAATAAGAATATCAGGGTTATTTTTTCTATTTTAGAAAAATACCCAAAGGGGTAGTTCTATATGGTTTCATCAACCCTCATCAGTTATTATGGGTCACATGGGTCATAAAAACATAGAACCACACATTTTATTAAAGAAATACTCTATTTAAGAGTCAATGCTTAAAAGGTCTAGAATATGGCACAATGACACAATATATATTCCACTAGACATTAAGTAAAAATCATGATACCACCTAACATATATTTGTAGTATATTCCCCATCCTATATCAACTTATGATTAATTATAGAATTATAGAAATAAAATTAATAAACAAACACCCTAAAATAAGGCATATTATCTCACATGGATTTAGCATTCCATATGGAAAGAAAATTGAAGAAAAAAGTGAATTGGATTGAAGATATTATAATTAGCTATACAATTTGATAGAATATAATTGATTCAGAGTCCAATTGATGGAGGAGACTCAAATAATTGGTTGAGATATAGCAGAAAAATCTCTACTATGCTACTACTGTTGTTCATGGAAAAGAAGGAGGAGGAATGACTTAAAGGGATGATGGGGGAAATGAAAATTATCTCTTTATTTTCATCATATTGAGGAATTTATAGCATAAACGGTGTATTTATGGTATAAAACCTCCTTTCATGGGTTTTTTCTATTATGTCCTAAGGTATAAATTCCATTTATTTCATAATCCATCAACTTATGGTGTAAATATGGTTTACATAGTAAAAATGTGGTTTACATTTTTAAATTTCTATAGACATAATCTACTCTATATTTACTAAAAAACTCTACAAAAAGGGAAAAAATAAATTACCTGGATCCAAACCAACACAACCGAACCAAATAGAGCTTCAAACCAGAAATTAAAGGATCTATACCTCATTAGAAATATACGGGTCATACAATCTCCCCTCCTTAAAGAAACTCATATCCATGTTTCCCTTCCAATGGTGGTAAAACATAATCTTAGAATAATTCTATCCACTGAGCACGTACATCAGCCTCTCACTCTCTAGTATCACCCTATATGTGGTCGTGCTTCCATAGTACTCATACTAGAGGAACTAACCTAACTTAGAGAGTCGTCATGCTCTATTCAATTATATGTATAGAATGATCCTAAAAGGTTGTATATAACTCCAAATTAAACTCATCAGGATGAAGAATATGTGATTGGTCTAAATAATAAAGACATAACTGAGATACATAGAATACATCATGCATGGATCGATACCTCTGAGGTAACTACAACTGATAGGATCCCTTACCAACTCTCCTAATAATCTCAAAGGTCCCTATATAATGTGTCAAAGGATTAACATATATCTAAATCCATATATTACATATTATAGGTGAAACATGCAAGAAAACTTGATACCCCACCTTGAACTCTAGTGATTGGTGGCAGAGATAGATATAATAATTCTTCCTAGACTAAGATATATCCACACACTTCCTGATAATTTGTACCTGCTCTGAAGCCTCGGGAATGAGATGAGGTCTAAGTATCACTACTTATCCTACCTCTAACTATCATAGGGGTGAATGGAATAGACTACCATATAGGGCCTTATAAGGATCCATCTATATAATTTACTAAAAATTGTTATTATAAGTAAATTCATCGAGAGGTAGATGTTTATATAAAGAACCACCAAAATTAAGGAAACATTATTAGAGAATGGCCTCCAATATATGTATCATACACTTGGACTAACTATCGGTCTATGGGTGATAGGCTATACTCAACAATACATGTGATCTTGGTGCCCTCTTCGACCCATTCTAGAATTATGAAATAAAATGTGTGTATATATTCGATATGATGTTACATGGAACTTTGTGAAGGTGTATAATCTCTCTGACATATATGCTTACTATGTAATCCACTTAAAAGGTCTCTATTATAGGTAATAAGTTAGAAACCTTTTTCAATTTATCTATTATCATCCATGTTGTGTCATATCCTTGAGGTTCCCTAGGAAATTATGTCATGAAATCCATAGTGAAGTAGTCCCTTTTACACTTAGGAATGGTAAATGACTATAAAAGACCTACAATTTTCTAGTGTTTTCCTTCACCTGCTAACAGGTGGAATACTTTGTCATAGAACAAGGTATCTAACTTTTCATGAAAGACCACAAATTCTGGCAATGAATAACCCAGTACATATTCATAATACTGTGATGTACTACCCAATTAGAGTCATGATACTTTCACATAAACTCCTCATGTGTGTCTACAAGAGCCTAAACATGGCCTTTAATGCATAAGATCTATCCTCAACCATAACACAAATATGTTTTGGGTTCACACCTGAAATACTCTCCCACAGACCAAGACCCTGGGATTAAAAAATTTCCTCATCTTTACTCTATCCATAATTTAATGGTTAACTTCTAAAGAAGTCTTAAAATTATTATTGTGATTCTCTTTGACCACTAAGTGAATATTAGAAAGAATTCCATAAACTTCCACTCATTACTAAACTCCTAAAATACCTATGTATGAGACTTCAGGCACAGTGCATCAGCAATGACATTGCCTTATCTGGAATATAATAAATATAAACATTGAAAAACTATCGGTATTAAACCCATATTAATTTCTTAAGGTTCAATTCACGTTGTTTAAATATATACTTGAGTTTTTTTTAGTCCGTGTATTCCAAACAATTCTCTCCCTATAAGTAATTCCTCCAATAATGCATGTTATGAACAAAAACTTCTAGAACGAGGTTGTGTGTTGAGTAATTACATTTGTGGGGCCTAAACTGATGAGACCATTATACAATGAATTGATCTACCTACATCAGAATGAATCCCAACCATATTTTTAATGCATCATAAAAAATTGTCCAGTCTCTACCAGGCTCAGGTGAAATCCAGATTAGTGTTCAAGTCAATCGACCTTTCAGCTCCTAAAAGTATTTCTCGCACACTCTAGACCATGTAAACATGACACCTTTCTTGGTAAATCCTTTGAGTGGTTCTTAAAGCTGTGATAAATCCTATATAAATTTCCTGTAATATTCATCTAGCCCCAATAAACTCCATATATCAAATTCATTCATAGGATAATCCCTAGAAACAAAAACTCTCACCATCTCTGGGTCAACTGATACTTCTGTCTCTGAGATAATGTGACCCCATAAGTTGACATTATCAATAAAAATTTTAATTTTTTGAGATTATGATACATATAGGGTACTCTTAGTATGCTCAAAAATATATAAAGATATTGGGAATGTTTATGTCTATTAAGTGAGTGCACCAAGATGTTATCCTCATATAATACAACAAATAAATCTAGGTACGGGTGAAAAACTTGATTCATCAAGACCATAAATTCTACTGGAACATTCATACGACTAGATAGTTTGACCAAATACTTGTACAATCCATATATATAATGGAATGTTATACGTGTAATATCTGACGGTCTAATATGCACCATATCTTAGCTTAACCTCAAATCAATCTTGGAGAAAACAATCACTCCTCAAAACTAGTCAAGGATTTCTTATATACATGGAAGTGCATGCCTATTCTTAATCATAAGTCGGTTGAACTGATGGTAATCTATGTAAAACCTATGTTTTATATCTTCCTACTTGGAGAAAAGTACTAGTGAACTCCACAGGGAAGTACTAGGACATTTAAACCCTATTTTCAATGCCCTCTAGTTTCCTTTTGAGTTATTAAAACTCATTATTATCCATAGTGTATGAATAAATGGGTACCAATACTAATCTTGGAACTAGATCAATACTAAAATCTCTCTCCCTCTCTTAGGAGGTAGTCCATAAGAGTTTTTAGGGAAAATTTCCATGAAATGATCTACTATAGGAGGGGAATCAATATGACATATTCCATGATCATCCATATAAAATCGAGCTACATGGGATGTTACCCTACCCATATCATGATTCTTAGGTCTAAATCGACCTACCTGGAAATCCCATTCACCATTTCGAATATAACTACCTCCCTCTAGTGATTTAAATTATACCCTCCAAAAAATACATATAGGCATGATAAAGAACCAAACAGTCCATCATGATAATGATATCAAATCCTGTCATCTAGACGTTGAAGAGTTTCTATAAGAAACTATACACACATGCCTCTAGGGGAATTCCTTACACTATAATGCACTCTTTGATCTAATTACCAATGTATTGTCAAGTTTAATTATTCCAAAAAATTTCTAATCTTGTGTCCTAGTCTCTCGATGGTATAAAAAATATGAAGGAGTTGGAAATTCGTGTATGAAATAAAGCAGAAACTAGAGTAGAGGGTACAAAAATTGTACCTCTAACCGTATATGGACTAGAACTCTGATCCTTAAGGCTAAACTGCACTGTATATATCTAGAAAATTTTGTATCCTTGATATACAACCTGAATACCCTGGGTATGCCTAAACATTTGGTGTTATAAACCCTATGTCTAGCTCCATCAGTGATGAACACCTCCTATGCCTGACTGTTTGGTAGTACTCCAACTCTTTTCTTGATAACTAGATGCTCACCTCACTCCTATATATGGAGTTATTGTAGATCCATTGTCACTACATAATGGATGTAAAAAAATAACTAAAGATAGCCCAACTTTCTATAATAATGACACTCAACTTGATCCTGAACACACTGGTTCATCATATTTTTTAGACTACTGCATTGATGGAATACCACCTGGATACCTAAGCGCACACTCTGGATATTATTGTTTCCCTGATAAGACTAAAAAACGGTGCTTCATGTCACTATTAAAAGTAGTTCTAGGTCTATGAGTTGAACCACCATAGCTCACTCCTTCATCCTCTCTAAGGTTACTCCTAGTAATGAGTGCATGATTCACTATAATAGATATGGTAGTCAAAAGAAATACATTCACCTTTTATTTCATTTCATACCTGATACCATCATTAAATCATCTAAACATAGATAATGGGTCATCTATAAGGATTAGTGTGAAGCACAGGAGCTCCATAAAATGTGAGGAGTAGTCCAAAACAAATAAATATCCCTTCTCAAGGTTCATAAACACTTTTTCCTGATAATTACTCAACATATCAAGATAGAAATAGTCATATAATTCCATCTAGAAATCCATCCAAACCATAAACATCATCCCCAATATGAAAAAGTCTACAACCTAGGTAATAACATCCAACTATCACTTATAAAAATCTCATAGAAATATATATAGAGAGGGATTATGTAATATCATGCATCTCCTCGTTGGATTTAGAAGGCAGAAGGATATTACTTATCCTTAAGCACTATCCCTAATATGAAAAAGGCTGGAAATAAATGCCAAAGGGATTTAGTACACATGGGGTATGATTTTCCCTTTTAAAATAAAACAACAAATCAAACATTCCATAACCAATTAAACTAATATATGATACATGATAATAATGAAAGACAACTCAACATTTCATTTATCAAAATCAAACAAAAACCAAGTACCATAGCAAAATACCACAATATCAAAGTACACAGCAGAAGACTACAAAACTCAAAGAATCCAAGGACAACTCCATGCTCTAATCATGATCCATTTTCCAACTCCATAAAACATCCCAAGAATTATGAAGTACTACTTAATATGTTTGATACTTTACCATTTCCCATGTCTCGATAAACAACATATGAAAAATCACCAAAGTTCTAAAGCAAGGATGAGTAATGAAACTCAGTATATTTTCCCCAATGACTTCCCTGCTCAGACCACTAGGATAGAACATGTTAGCGCATTTATATAAAATAGTTTTTATAAAAGAATTTCTAAAATTAGTTTATAACTAAATATTAACAAGTGCCATAGTAAAACTGTTTTCTCAACATAATAACAAGATTCAAGGAAAGCGACCAAAAAATGTTCTCAAACCGTTTCAGAAATTCCATTTTGGCATAACCCATTCCATTCCACATCTATACACATCCAATAATTCTTGAAACCTAGACCTCCTAATACTCAATAGTGGGGAGTCATCCTTTCACTAAGTTGTCACTTGATGAACCATTTAATAGGGGCAGCCCTATCCCTTTTCCATCTTGTTATTGATGGGGAGACTCCTTACCCTTATCCGTCCTAAATTCACATGAACACACATAACCATTTTTTCAAAAACCAATCCAAAACTACAATTTCAATAAAACTGTTATTTTATTGAAAACATTTCCACAAACCATTTCAAGTCAACCATTCAAATTCATTTCAATAAAAACATCCTTTTTTAAATTAAACCATTTACCATAATTCCAAAAAATCCTCATTTTAAAACCAACATTTTAAAATATAGAACCAAAGAACTATATACAAAACACTCAGTTTCAATGTTTCCATGAATCTTCACTGAAGAGGGTTTTCAAAAATTATTACACAGAACATTGACAGTCAATTTCATAAAAATAACCAATTTGAAATAAATCGATTATATTTGAAATAGAGGAGTTGATAATGAATCCACCTACCTCAGAAATTTGTCGAAAATAATAAATGGCATAAAAAACATCAATAAAAATGGGATGAAACACCAAAAACCTAACTTAGATCTCTTCCCTAGCATCAATAAGACCAAATATAATCATATTTGGCATTAAATATATTATATCTATCCACATTGGATGTAGATATAAGAAACCAAGAGAGAGGGAGTATTATATCTAAATAAAATCACCAAGAATGACCAAGAAAGTTGACTTACCACGAGAATCCATCTTTAAAACATAAATAGAAGCCTTAATATCATATCTGGATTAATGGGAGAAGCCTCTACAGTCCTTGGGAGTATAAATCCTTGATTTTGGGTCAGTTTGGGAAAAATTAGGGGTTAAAACATTAAACAGACCTTGATCCTCTTTTTGTGGATCTAGTTTTTAAATTGTACATGGTTTGTAGTATTGTTGGAAAAGTTATGTGCTAACCATGTGTCATGAACTACCTTAAGGATGAAACTAGAATGGGTGGTTCACATGGTTTCCAAACCATGAACCATCCATTCCAAATTCCATTTTCTCAAGTTTCATGGTTTATCCTAGGATTCCATATGGTTTGGACAAATCGTGTGCCGCCCATGAATCTTCCCTTTATCCCATGTCTCATTGTGCACAGTTTCTTGTATGTGTTGCACAGTTTTCCAAAATTGTGTTGTAATCCTGAACCATTTTCAGAGCCCCATAAACACTCAAAAAGTTCTTCAAACTCTCCCAAACATCACCTATATAATTTACATACATAAAAATAATAAATAAAGGGTTACATAATGGAAATTTTGGGGTGATAAATTCTCGCCACCATTGGTATTTATTTACCTAGAAATCTGAAACCCATCATTGCTTTGAAATAGTTCCAGCCATTTCTCTTTCATTTTCTTCTCTCATTCCCAAGTCTCTTCTTAAATCTGGACATTTTTTCACAAGACCACACTAGAACTATGCTTTACCACTCAATAATTTATCTTTCCTATCCACAGTATGCATTAGGATATATACCAATGAATCATTTGTCTCTAGTTTAACATGATCCAATATGATCACATGGTCAATATCAGGTTGTTATGTTTTCAATTGATATACATTGAACACATTATACACCACACTAAACTATGGTGGAAATTCCAAACAATATTCCACCTCATCAACCCATTCAATTATCTCAAAAGGGCCTATTTATCTAGGGGATAACTTTCCCTGATTCCCAAAATGATGATTTCTAGGCCTTGGAGAGATAATCAAAAACTTGTGATCACTCACCTCAAATAACAATGGCCATCGACGACAATCTGTATATGATTTCTGAAAGCTCTGAGCCGTCTCCATCCATTTTCTGATCAACTGAATCTTCTCTATTGTTTCTTTGACATGGATTCTCCCAACTAGATAAGTCTCACCTATTTCCACCCAAAAAATTGGAGGAAGACAAGGAAACCCATACAAATCTTCAAATGGATCCATATGTATCGAGTCCTAATAACTATTGTTATATGATAACTTCACTAATGGAATGTTCTCTTCTCATGAGCCACCAAAATTTATTACGCAAGCCCACAAAATTTCTTCCAATGTTTTTATCATCCTTTCATATCACCCATCTATCTAAGGATGATACATCATACTCATAGTCAGTTGGTTTCCATGGGATTTCTATAAGGATTTCTAGAAATAATATGTAAACCTTGGATCTCTGTCTGACATTATCGACACTGGTACTCCATGCCTCTTTACTAATTATCATATATATATTTTTGACCAGACCTCCACTATATGATATTCACAAATAGGAATGAAATGAGCTGAATTTGTGAGCTGATCCACTCTCACCCATATGGAATTGTTTTTCTAAATCATTCTTGGGAGACCCATTAAAAAATTCATAGCTATCTTCTCCCATTTCAAAACTAGAATAGGTAAAGACTACAATATACCTACTTGTCACTGATTCTCTATCTTAACTTACAGTCAAGTTAAGAATATTGAAACAAAATCATCCACCTTCCTTTTTATACTGACCCACCAAAAATTTGATTTCAATTCGTTATACATATTATTTATTCCAAGATAAACAGCCCATCTTTAATGGTGGTAAGCATGAATAAGTTTTTTCTAAAAATCCATAGGTAAGACGATATGATTTCTGAACCACAACACTAAACTCTAATCCAGCTTCCATCCCTCAATGGTCTCCCCACTATTGAGGTTTGACCTCATATCCATACATTATTCATTGGAAGTCCGTGCCTATTTAACCATCTCCACCAAATTAGAAACAAACAAAACTAGAGATAAAACTGTAACTTCACCTCGTTCTTCACATTCCAAGTTCATGTCATCTAAGACTGACATCAACTACCACTCATTAGAAGATTATTTTGAGAACTGAACATAAGACTTTTTTTCCAATGTATCTGACACTGAATTTTCCTTAACTAGTGTATACATCAAGTCAAATTCAAACATTTAGGGATAATCCATCCATATTATTTGTCTCAGGTTCTAATCCCTTTGTGATAAAATATGTTTCAAAATCTTATGATCCGTTAACACTATAAATTTCTCACCAAAAAGATGATTATGCCAAGTTTTCAAAGCATGGAATACAGAAGCTAACTCCAATCCGTGTGTTGGGTAGTTATTATCATACACTCATAACTACCTTGATCCATAAGAAACAACATGATCTCCTTGCATGAGTACACATCCCAACCTTGATCCTGAAGGATCACAATACACCACGTACCCTTGTCCTAATTCTGGTAAAATCAATATTGGTGCAGATGTAAGATGAAATTTTAGCTCTTTAAAATACTTATAAAATTCCTTATCCCATTGAAATGGAATAATATTCATTTTAAAATATTTCATAGTTGAATATTGATGTGAAAAATCATGAACAAAGCATCAGTAATAACCAGCTAGACTAAGGAAAATCAATATCTCAAAGATATTCTTTGGTGGCTGCCAAGAGATAACAGTTTCTATCTTATTTGGATCCATTAAAATTCCTCTTTTAGATATTAAATGGCTAAATAAATGTACATATTTTTTCCAAAAATCTCACTTTGATAATTTGGAATAAAAACGACGATCCCTCAAAATTTCCAACATTGTTTCCAAGTATTGCTCATGCTCAACACTTGTCCTTGAATACACCAATATGTCATCCATGAACACCACCACAAAACAATCTAGATATCCTTACAACATTTGTTTCATCAATGCCATAAATATTGTTGATGAATTCTTAAGACCAAAAGGCATTACCATATATTCATAACTTTCATATCTACCTGTAAAATTTATCTTTGGAATATCCCCCTTTAGAACCCATAATTGGTGATATCTGGATCACAATACAATTTTGGAGAACCAATGAGCTCCACTAAATTGATCAAATAGATCATAAATGTGTTGAAGTGGATACCTTTTCATTATCATAACATGGTTAAGCTTATGATAATTGACACAAAGCCGAAGAGTTACATATGCCTTCTTGACAAACAAAACCAATGCTTCCTATGGAGACATTCATGTTCGAATGAACCCTTTTCTTTCCAACACTTCCAATTTAAATTTTTGTTCCCTTAATTCTATTGGTTTCATCATATAAGATGGAAGGTAAATAGGACTGGTCCCCTGAAACAGATCGATTATAAACTCCACTTCCCTTATAGGTGGTAAACCTAAGAAATTATCACGAAACACATATGGAAACTGATCAACCACTACTAGAAAAATACTATATTTGACCTCTTTCATCGATACTAAAGACAAAACTACCAACTAGTATGAGATAATTCCATCTTCTAGTACCAACAATTTCATTGCACTAACATTTACATTCCTTTCTCCTCAAAAGTGGTGGTCTACGCCATCTTCAGTTGTAAAACTAATATTTATGGTATAACATTAAATTTGATCCTTGTACATTGTCAACCAATCCATACCTAGGATTATATAAAAAATCAATCTCAACCATAGATAAGTCCCATTTTATTTTATCTCCATCAACGGTTATAGAACATGCTCTACAGATAAAGGCTCAACACTCTCTTTGACCAAGATAAGTTTCAAGTTTTATTATAGAAGGAATCATCTCGACATTTAAACATATAAAATCAACACCATAAGAAGAAATAAAGGAATGGGATTCACCCATATCAAAAAAATCTCTATTAAGGGTATAATTAAAAAATAATCATACCTCACACCATAGATTGTCCAAACTAATCATCTGCAATAACCTATTCAGCTACATATAATTTATTTGTCTTTGTAATTTTCTCCTTGTTTCTCTATTGATAATTTTCTTCCTAAGGATTCATAATATTCCAAGAATCACCATGGATAGTTTCATTATACTAATGATATTTATTGGGTTTTCCTTTTCCCATCGAGGAATTCGACACCTATAACACTTGATAAGTGTCCCAAACACCCGACCTTGGAGCACCGTGACTATAGCACTAAAGATGCCTCATCTGATTACAGTTTTGAAATGATCTAGGTGGTGACATACGCTATCGCTTCATGTGAAAAAATGAACCACATTGAAAACTTCTATGATGGATATTTGGTTTTGGAGGTAGATTCGATGATCCAGACATCTGATTTTGAGCCAAACTCCCACCTTGGAAATATGTGTCCCTCTTATGCTTTATCTCAACAAGAGAGTTCCCACCATTTTTCATAGGTATCAACATACTTCCTACTCCCATATCTCTTGAGATTTCCCTTTTAAATATCATCTATCTATTAACCATCTCGGTATAATACATAATAAAAAGCGCAGTAATCTTATATTGAATTTCCTACCTCATCCCCGATTCAAAGATGCATACCTTCAAGGATGCACTAGCAGTAACTTCAGGTGGAAAGCATACTAAATTAATGAATTTAGCTTCATACTCTATGATAGAAATACTTTTATGCTTCAAGATGAAAACATCATTTGTTCTTTTAATTCTGAACATGTAAGGGTAGAATTTTTTATTGAAAAATTCCTTAAAATCCTCCCATGAAAGGCCTTGGTCCAATTTAGACTAAACAGCTAAACCCCACCATTGGAATTCAAGATATTTCAGCATATACATTTCTAGATTGATGTTTAGCTCTACTGGTGTGTCGATGAAATCAAAGATACGATTCATCCTATTCATCCACACCTTTTCCTTTTCTAGTTCATAATCACCCCAAAATATGGGTAGATTATTCTTCTAGAATTGGACTAAATGATCCACTTGTGTTGGCTCATCCCTCTTATTCCCTCTATCCAAAGCCTGAAATGATTGGAAAATACTCTAAACCAACTGTTGGTTCACCTTTGGCTCAAGTAAAACCACATTCTCAATTGATTACTTCAGTTGGTTTCTAAAATTCCTACCGAGTTCAATTTTTTAGAAAAACAAAAAACTCTATAAGCCTCACTCTCTATCAATTGAAGTATTAACATTTCAAATTATATCACATCATTCTATCACAACAATGATTTCCAAATTCAACCATTTCATAAATCCAAATCTCACTTTCTTTTGAAAATAAAACCCATTTTAAAATACCACAACCATGCTCTTTTTCAAAATATCACATTTGAAAACAATTTTAACAATTTTCAAAAATCAATACATTGTACCAAAACATAAATCATTAATCAAAATGAAATATGAAATCCTAGTGGAAAGTAATTCCTCTAATTCATGTCATGCTTTTCTCATTGGCTAAACCCATGACAATGAGATTCTAATTCCTATAAGTGTCTCAAAAATACTTATGTACCCAAATCCCTGGTAACTTAAAGTTCAACATAAAAAGGTTAGCTACATCTTTTTATGCTATACATTTGAGGTCCCAGAAATATTACTCCTTTATATGATCTCAACTCAAGGAATAGAAAATAATGAATTCAACTCCATGACTGACAACTAAAACCAATTCAAAGACCAACCAAGACTACTACCACTTGTTCCAAAAATATCAAAAGGACCAAAATGATGCCACTTATAACATCTCACCCCTCCTCATTATCCTGAGAAGTAAAAAGGATATTACTTGGCCTTAAGCGACATCCCCAAGATGCCAAAGGCTAACAATAAATGTAAAAGGTCTTCAATACACGTGGAGGATGATTTTACATTTGAAAATAAAACAACCAATCAAATATGTCATAACAAAATAAAACACTATATAATGCATGATAAAAATTAAAGAAAACTCAAAATTTCATTTATCAAAATCACACTAAAACCAAGTTCCACAATAGAAGACCGCAATATCAAATTACATAATGAAATACTAAAAAATTCGAAGACTCCAAGGACAACCCCATGCTCCAAATTTTCTTTATGTTCCAACTCCACAAAACATCCCAAGCATCCTGAAGTACTACTAAATATGTGTGATACATTACCTTTTCCCATGTGTCAATAGACAATACCGGAAAGATAATAAAAGTTCCAAAGAAGGAGTGAGTAATGAAACACTATATATTTTCCCCCATTGAATTCCCTACTCACCCTACTA
Organism: Viscum album; assembly: GCA_963277665.1. NCBI lineage: Eukaryota > Viridiplantae > Streptophyta > Magnoliopsida > Santalales > Viscaceae > Viscum > Viscum album. The sequence goes on from OY728131.1 coordinate 340,999,501, forward strand.
GTATAGAACATGTTAGCACATTCATATAAGACAATTTCTAAAATCAGTTTATAACTAAATATGAACAAGTGTCTTAGTAAAATAGTTTTCTCAAAACAATAATAATTTCTAAGGAAAGAAACCAAATAATGTTCTCAAACCATTTCGCAAATTCTATTTTTTCCTAACCCATTTCATTCCACATCTCAACACATCATACAATGCATTCAAGCTAGACCTACCTATACTCACTATTGGTTAGTCATCCTTTCACTAAGTGTCACTAAATAAACCATTTGATGGGGGAGATCCCTGCACCTTATCCATCCCACTAAGGATGTGGGAGACTCCTTACCGTTATCTGTCATGAATGCACATGAACAGACATAACCATTATACCAAAAACCAATACCAAACAACCATTTCAATAAAACTACTATTTTATTGAAAACATTTCCACAAAACAATTCAGATCAACCATTCCAATATATTTCAATGAAATCATCATTTTATTGAAAAAAATCTGATTAAACCATTTACCATAATTACATCCAATCCATTTTTTAAAACCAACATTTTAAAATCAAGAACCAAAGAACTTTCTACAAAACACCCAATTTACAAGTTTCCACAAACCATAACTAAAGAGGGTTTTCAACAATTATTGCATAGAAAATTTAAAATTAATTTCACCCAAAATAACCAATTTGAAATAAAGACTTAATATTTAAAATATAGGATTCAAGAGTGAATTAACCTACCTTAGAAATTTGGATAAAATGATAAACAACACAAAAAATGTCAACACAACCATGTTGAAACTCCAAAAACCCACCTTAGATCTCTTCTCCTAGCATCAAAACACCAAATATAATAATATTTGGGATCAACTATCTTAGATATATCCACAATGGATGTATATATAAGAAACTAATATATATGGAGAAGTAAATATAATAAAAACCACCAATAATGACCAAAAACAAGGACACACCACAAGAATCTAGCTTCAAAACACCATGATAAACCTTAGGATCACCTCCAGATCAGAGAAGCCTCTACAACCCTTGAGAGTAGAAAATCTCAAGATGGGGTTGTTTTGGGAAAAATGAGAGTTTGAAACATAACACCAACCTAGATAAACTTTTTTTAGATCTAGTTTTTAAACCTTGTACGGTTAGTCACACGATTGGGCAAACTGTGCGCTAACCGTGCACCAGCCACTAACTAAAGGATGAAACTTTCACAGTTGTCTAACATGGTTTCCAAACCATGCACCATCTTTTCTAATAATCCATTATCTCAAGTTTCATAGTCTCTCCTATGCTTCCACACAGTTTTGAAAAATCGTGTGTCACATGTGCACCTTCCCTTTAGCCCCTATATCATTGTACACGGTTTTCTGTAGGTGTTTCATTGTTTTCCTAAATCATGAACCAACCATAAGCCTTTATAAAATCCTCACAACACTCTAAAAGTTCTCCAAAATCTCCCAAACTTCACCAATATACTTTACATACTTAAAAGGCATAAAGAAAGGGTTACTTACTTGAAACTGGGGGTACTAAAGCTTCACTCTTATCTCATGAGTTTTCTCAATATTCCCAAAATAGATAGTGTGGCCTCTATATATGACTCAATAGCCTATGGACAGCCATACCCAAAAAACATGGGTGTATTCTACTGCTAAGAGTCCCATGTCAACTATTCCATGGTAAGGGAAGGTCGTGGTGATCCTTTCATATTCTACAAGAGACATACGAATCCCTCTCAAATTTGGGAATCAGTTCCTTGTTTAGGTATAATAGGAGGTTCTTCAAGGGGCACTACATGAGGTAATACTAGTGGCTTAGGTCCAACCACCTCCATAGTATTTTCGTCACCATTCTCTTAGTGCACGACTCGAGGACCTCATGGTGACATAGCTCTACGAATTATACTCACACACCTCAAATAAGGATATGGTAATGATATAGATCACAAACATAAGAATGGGATAGGTAAAATCCTTCCTATATAATATCCACACCCCTCTACCTACACCTAAATCCAAGTCTGAGCGACATATAAGACCATAAGGAATCACAATATATACTTCCTACTTCCCACTAATAAGGTTGGGTTTGGGTCAAGTTCTCTATTTCCTATCAGGGGTTCTAGTATATAGTATGTCGATTGCATGTTATAGAGTAAAACACCATTTAAGTTTTAATTTTCATCACCATTTAAAGTTAAAAATTTAATTTAATCTTTTAGAATCAATAATTCATGATCATTTATGTATATAATGGTCTAATTAGATTATTCACCAATTAAAGTGTTATTCTTTATAAGATTCAATTGGAATGACATGTAACTACAACCAGACCTTTACTTTTAGAATCAGAATACAAAAAGTACTTAATGATGGTTTGATTAAATAGGTTAACCTTGATAATTTATAAAGGTCAATACACTTTATATGTTGTTATCAGAACCCATTTCATCACAACCATAAATGTTTTGGCCCATGCAACCAATAATCCATGGATCAAACATGTCATAATTGGTTAATTAAGCTTCCGATATCAAGATATATGGGAAGAGACCATTTAGGTCGGTTAAAAAAATTTAATAACCAATATTGTATCATAACTATGACAAGGAATTCTATCACAAAGCAATAATGCCAGTAAATATTGCAATAATCACAAAATAATGGAATACATATTAGATATCATATAATCAGGTAGTCAAGCAATGAAATCTATATGGAATTATATATACATAAAATTCATATCTCTATGTTCCTTAATGATTCATGAGATGATACCTAATTTCTTATCGGGTCCAAGGGTTAAATAAAAACCATCATAATAATAATTCCACAACTCATGTGTGTCTCCAAATGGTCAAATCAATACAATTGAAATAGTAAAAATCAAAAACATCAATTTCATTCCTTGGTAATTTGGATTTTCCATGTACATAGGTTATATACTCCCAAACACATGCTCATTACTGAAATTAGACACATTCCTGGTCTACTTTCTAATAAATCAAATAGAAATAAAATAACGAAAACCTCATTCGATACCACTTTATGATTATGTGGACCTGATTCACTCATGAGTTATCAAACCTGATTAGATACATGGCCTCACATGCACCTCCCCATATTCCATAGGATTTTAATAAGAAGTTAGGGTCTATGATATTATGGTGGGGAGACTATACTGTCATGATCATTGAGGTACATAGTGCTATACAATAATATTAAGTAGTGGAAATAATATAACAGATGAACTGTAGAAGCATAATCCATCTAGATATAATAACATGCAGAAGTAAAACCAATATCATGTACAAAAATATTCCATGCATATAAGTATCATGAAATGGAAATACACTGAATACAAAGTATCATACATATATAGATTTATAAAGAATAAAATAAGGTTTTCATATAAGTATATCTCTAATATAATCCAAGTATATTCTCTGAATTAGAAGATTCTTCATTTAAAATAATTCATCAATTAATTTATTGGAAACCTAACCCAGACCAAGGAATTCTATATGAGGATGTTGGGTATCACTCTAGGTGAAATATGAACCCATTGCCCAGAAAACCTATTCATAGCATCCCCCATTGGAATCTAGGCATCGGTCTAGGAATGGGATAAAGAAATAACCCTCTGAGTTCTTCCTTAGAATTACAAAAAATAAAACCATGTATCACTCATGGAATAATATAGTGAACTTCACTATAAGTTTTTCCTTGGAATTATATATTGGGAACCCAAGTATCAATCGTGGCATAACATAATAAACCCTCTAAGTGTTATCATCCATGTAATTCATATAAGAAACCATGTATCGCTCATTTCATGATATAAATCCAGTTATATGTTATTTTAATTCAATAATCCTGTTGAGTTGATCCATGGAATTCTGGGTCAGAACCCATGTATCACCCTTAGTATGGAATAATGAATTGTCATGGGATCTTATTCTAACCATACCATTTAATGACACATTTATTTTATAATTTACATTTCATTTAAATTATAAAAATAAACCTCAGAAGGTGGTAAAAATATATATCCTAGTCTTAAAAGTTTTTGAAATGTATCAATCCATCCATATCAATCAATTAATCCATATCATTTAATTAAACATAACCACCCTATTAAAAGGGGTAAGAATACACCTAAAGGGTAGTTAAAATTCATAAGAAACTCATGGGTGTCTAGTTTAGAAACACACCCAAAGGGGTGGTTATTCTTGGGTTCATCAGCCATCATTGATGATTTTGTGTCACATGGGTTATACAAGTATAGGGCCACACATTTTATTAAAGAAAAACTCCATTTAAGAGGTGATACTTGGAAGATCTGGTACACTGCACAACAACACATTATATATACCACTAGAATTTAAGGGAAAAGAATGAGACCACCTAATATAACTTGGTATTATATTCCTATCCTGATATTAGCTTCTTATTTTCCCTAGAATGGTATAAATTAGATAAATAGACAAACCCCATGAAAATAGGTCTTCCTAGCTCGCATAGATTTATAATTCCATATAGAAATATAATCAATGAAAAGAAGAAAGAGGATTAAAGAGATACCATTAGCTATCCAATGTGATATAGGACACTTGAATTGAAGTCAGATTGTGTGAGTAGGAATAAATCCTAAGTTGAGAGGTAGAGGATGACTCTCCACTGCATGGATGCTGTTATGCATGGAAAAGGAGGAGTGAGGAGTTAAAGGGTTGAGGGGGGGAAAAGAAAATTCCCAATTTATTTTCATTGGCCTGAAGAATTTATAGAATAAATGGGGTATTGAAAACATAAAACCTCCTTTCATGGGGTTTTCCCATTATGTCCTAATGAATGAATTCCATTTACACCATAATCCATCAACTTACGGTGTACAGAAGGTTTACATTGTAAAACCATGGTTTGTGGAATAAATTGTCTATATATATACTCTACTATATATTTTCTACATAACTCCCTAAAAATAAAAATGTCTATTAACAGGATCCAAACCAACAAAACCAAACTGTAAGAACTCAGATCTTCTTTTTGGGTATGTTTTCTTTTTTCTGGTTTTTTTAAGAAAAAGAGGAAAATTTGGAAAATTTTGAAGTGCACGCCATGTACTTTATGAGTACACGTCATGTACTCGGTTACTGTGGGTCGCTATGTGCTGGTTGTATAGTGGTCGTACACACGTCCATGTTTGGTGACCTGGATGCCACCTAAAGCGGGGCTTGGTAAAGGCTAGTACATGTCGTGTACTTCAAAAGTATATGTCGTGTAATTTCTTTTTTTCATTAAACGTATTGGGGTCACATCTGACGGACAGAACTGCCTCCTTCTAGGTCTAGTTCGTCCCAAATAGACCATGTGGATGCAATCTTTCCCTGATCCCCCGATCGAGCATCTGATCTCCGATTCAACCATCATCGATTGCGTTGGGATCACCTCTGTAATCTTTTCCTTATTCTAGAGATTCATTTCCTGATTTCTCCTCTTTTAAGAGTTATCTTTATTTGAATGTTTTATATGTTTTTGTAGATCTATGGTGTTCTTGGGAAATTCATGTCTTGAGGTTTGTGTATATCATTCCTACAACACCGAGGTAGGTGGTTTGTGCCTTTCCGTAGAAATTCTTTGGGTTATATGTGCAAAATCGTTCAATACCCATGAATGGGGTATTGTGTGTTTACTGTTTTATCCCTGTTAATTGCCTGATATGATTGTATAATTGAGTAGAGGTAAATTGAATGTGAATAGGGTTAATTGCTATGCTTTGGAGGTTTTTTCCCATGCATGTTCTGTTTATGACCGTTTGGTCCTGGTTAGACTATTAGCCTGCCTTGCCTATTTCCCGTGAATATTTTTGTAGGATGGAGTGTTTGTATTTCTGAAATGCTGATATGTTATAGACTATTAGCCATGTAGTTCTTGAGGTTTAATTTAGCTGATACTCTTTGTTGTACTTGATTGACTTACATAGGTCTGTGAGAATCTGGTGTAGTAGACCATATGGAGAATGGGCAAAAGAGATTCTTTAGAGTGTCTGTTTTTAATATTACTATGTGATACCATAGGGGTAATTGACGTAAGTTCTTCCTTAGAGTTTCTATTCTTCCTCAACATGGGCCACAGGGGGAATGTGACATAAGTGCTTCCCCAGAGTTCCTTTTATTTACCGATACGATACTATAGGGGGAATTGATAGCGAGTGCTTCCTCAGAGAGTTTATGCTTAAGCTAAACCAGAGGGGTTAGATTGTGTGTACTTCCTAAAGGGTTGCTTTTTCTTGTTTGGTTGAACCATAGGGGTTAGGCTGTGATTAATCCTAGATGGTTACCTGATTTGATTATCTGATTCTTGATATATGAAATTGAATGCTTTGAAACTTTAGGAATGTTTGCTTTTGAGTACTTCCTTGTTTACCACTTATTTTTCTTGTTACCTGCCATGTATATTCACTGACTATTAGGAACAGATCTTCTAGTGGTTTCTTATTGGTATTTAGTCTCACAACCTATTTGGGTCATGCTTTTGGGCACAAACAGATTATGTTTTTGCAGGTATAGATAAGGGAAAGTTCCCTTCTACTTTAGGTACTTGACTACTGTGGAGATGGAGATCATGGGACCAAGATGAGGCTTGCGATGATGAGGAGTTTAGATATTTTATTGGTAATTTGGTTTAGTACTGTATTCCATCATTGTGATGTGTTTGGATGTTTTCCTCAACATATGTATCATGCATCATTTATATATGTGCTCTGGTTGTTTCTCAATTTCAATCTTCCATTGTTTGCTATTGTATGGTATGTTTACGGCTTCCTCTATTGTATATCTGTTTATTTTTGCTATGTTACTCTGTCAATGAGGTCATAGTTTCCCTACTATCACACCTAAGGCCCTCGCTGCTATTCGACAGCCTCTGTCCTTTGGTAAAATGCGCTTTAGGCCATGTGATCAACTGGGTACGGGGCTCCTCTGGGTGGCTTCTAGAACCGGAACGTTACAAAGTGGTATCAAAGGGTTTTTCTTCTTCTTGAGTTACTTTTTGGAGACTATATCTAGGGATATGAAGGAATATGTACTTAATAATAAGCTGTGCTTGAGAGTAGTTAACTCGTGTACAGGGAAAATCCAATCTACCTCATTTATTGCAATTTTTCTGGTTTTGCAATTTTACAGTTGATTTGATTTAACCATTGGGTAATTCAAATGTTTTTTGTTGTTATTATTGATGTTATTAAGGTTCTATTAATGTTGCAACCCGATGAGATGAGGGTATTCCATTTCATTCATCATATAGGAACTTTCTATAAATTACATGTCATGCATTCTTGACATGCCATTTAGGGTGAATTAGAGATTGAATTTTGTTGTGATAGATGTTGTGAAAGATATGTATGTTATTGCGATAGAGTCCTTGATAGAATACCTACATTTTATAGGATATTTCTTGGTGTAAGGTTTTGTTTGAATGAATGAAAAACTTTGGTTTTTGAGGTGTTATGGGCCCTCATGAATCGGAATTTGGTAGATCATTGACTTGTTTTCCTTGTATATGACATGTATGAGATGCCAAGATTTGATTCGTGAGGATTACAGGCCCTCATAGATTGAAAGTTGTCACATTCAATGTTCATTTTAGTGTTTTTATGGGTTCTGGAGTAGTTTTTGAGGCTTACTGTCTGGAAAAACTTAGAATACACGGCGTGTAATGTTGAATACACACCATGTGTTCTTCTATTCGGGAAAAAACTGTTTTTCTTAAGTACATGTAGTGGAGTCTCTAACCGTGTCTCAAACTGTTTGGCCAGAGACACGGGGTTCGTAAATCCTTGGTAGGACACACCGTGTACCAGATGCACAAGTTGTGTTGTAGAACCCTATAACTGGCTGTGTCACTAACAACACGGGTCGTTTAAACCTTTTCTAATAAATTCCATGTCCGTATGGAACACACCGTGTAGTGTAACCTGAGTATCTGGCCGTGTAACGAGCAACACAGGTCGGTTAAATATTCTTGTACATGTCGTGTCCATCTGGAACACGCTGTGTAGAGTGATCCATGTATCCGGTTGTGTCACTAACAACATGGGTCGGTGAAGATCATCTAGTACATGTTGTGTCTGGAACGAACACGCCATGTAGTCTTGTTCTAGGGGAACCGTGTGGTTTAGCTGTGTAAGAGAACTCTGGTAGGGGATGAGGATTCAAGTACACATCATGTGTTAGGAGAACACGCTGTGTGTATGGGGTGTTACATGACCAGTTTTGGCAGAAGTACACGCCCATGTGAAGGATCAATGGGAACACACCATGTAGGTAGTTATAGACACCGTGTATTCATGTTTTGAAAAATTGAATGCTTTATTTCTCATATTACCTTCTTGTAATTCTATTTTTCAGTCCTTGGTAATCTTGTTCTAAGGTGTGTGCTTGACTTTACAGAGCCATGCCACTGAGACGTCCTCCAGTTGTCTTCCAATTATAGGGCAGTGATCAAACGTTGGACATGGCTGATCAGGGACTACAGCAGATCCTCCATTAGTTCCAGTCTTGGCACCAGCCGTCATTCCAGACATAGGTGTTGACTCATAGTTCCGAGAGGTCTTTATGATGTTCATGAAGACCTTTTGAGGAGTACCTCATCCAGCCCCTTATATGGCAGAGCTGACGTAGGTTTTCCAACAACAGCATCCTCCCACCTTCACAGGGGAAAAAGGACCTCAGGCTAAAGATTCATGGTTAGAATCAATGCTTTATATCTTTTATCATCTAGATATGCCTCCAGATAGGATAGTAAATCTCACTACGTATATTCTTCAGGATTCCGATAAGAGATGGTGGGATGTGGTCTCACGGGTGGGACGCCAGCAGGTCATCGCCTGGGATGAGTTCCAGCATTCCTTCTATGAAAACTTCTATCCTGAGACTTTGAGGGCCGATTTAGCACGAGATTTCATGAGTCTAGAGTAGGGTACTCTTTCTATTATGGATTATTCTTCTCACATTACATAGATGAAGTGCTTCACGCCTATTCTAGGAGGTGATGAGTTATTCCTAGCAACGAAGTTTGAGATTGGTCTATGGAACAACATCTGATCTCAAGTGAACATATTTATGTTGACTTCCATCACATCTATAGTCATCCAGGCACTGATCATAGAGAAAAATCTGAGGGATTATGGAGTTGTGAGCTAGGTCGGCTCGACATATGGATTTAGTAACCCTCCGACTTATAGTAGTAAGCGTCGTAGGGAGTCTATGCGTGGAGATCCGAGTAGGCGAGACACTTCTACTAGTAGCCAGGTGGTATGCTTCCAGTGTGGAAAGGTCTAGTATATGAGGCCACATTGCCCGAGAGACCCAGTGTAGTGCCGATATTGCAGCAATATGGGTCATCTTCAGCGTTTATGTCAGATATTCTCACTAGAATCTGGTGACAGGGGTTCTTCTATGACTTCGCATACAGGAGAAGTACCACTAGTTACTCCTCAATCAGGGAACTGGAGTTCTTCCGGTTGTTCAGGTTGAGGTGGAGGTCATGGCCATGGTAATCAGTTGGTAAGATTTCAGCGACAGTAGGGTGGATCAGCTCAGAGTGGTCAGGAAGGGTCACGGGGCCACGGTGTAGGACAGACTTTTGCAGTGGAGCAGACCCAATAGAAGAAGGATCCCGAACCCTCTACAGTTCAAGGTAACATTCTTGTTGCCTCAGTTTTATCTTCTGCTCTTTTCGATACAGGGGCTTCCCATAGCTTTATATCTATTTCTATTGTGCAGAGTCTTGGACTCTTTATCTTTTCCTCTACTGATATCTTGATGCTAGACACTCCGTTGGGGAGTAGGACAGCTAGTGTACGTCAGTGCAAGGAGTGACCTCTTGAGGTTGGTGGGTTTCACTTCTTATGGGACCTCTATTTCCTAGAGATAATAGTCTATGATGTTGTTCTCAGAATGGACTGTTTAGTTCCCTTCTAGGATGTTTTCGATTGCTATCATCGTAGGGTGAGTTTCGCATCACCAGAAGGAGGATCGTGTCTTCATAACGGAGAATGGGATGTCTAGATGAGTAGAGCGGGACCCGAGAATCATGGGTTGTGAGGAGTTATAGCTCAGTTTTCTAGTCTATATCTGGATGACTAGGGGACTTCACAGATAGACATTACTCTAGTGGTGGATCATTTTAGAGATTTTTTTTCAAATGACATTTCATGTTTTCTTCCAGAGCGTGAGGTAGACTTTTCTATTGATCTTGTTCCAGGAGAGGCACTGGTGTCCATTCCTCCTTATAGGATGGCTACACTAGAGTTACATGAGATCAAGAAGTAGTTGGAGGAGTTGCAGGATACGGGTTTCATCCAACCCAGTACTTCTCTTTGGCGTTCGCCTATGCTTTTTTCAAAGAAGGTGAATGATACCCTCAGACTTTGTGTGGATTATCTGAATTTGAACTAGTTTTCGGTCAAGAACTGATATCCCTTGCCAAGGATTGATGATATCTTTGATTATCTTCGAGAATCCTGGGTGTTCTCTAAGATTGACTTGATATCTGGTTACCATCAGTTGCGCATTAGGCCATCTGATATACCTATTATAGCTTTTCGGAGCAGGTATGGTCTATACAAGTATGTGGTTATGCCGTTTGGTCTCACGAACATACATGCAGTCTTCATGGAACTGATGAACTGAGTGTTCCATCCATACTTGGATTCTTTCGTGGTAGTCTTCATGGAAGATATCTTGGTGTACTCTCACACTCGGCATGACCATTCCACCCATCTTGAGATCATTTTTAGTACACTGAGAGAGCATCAGTTATATGCTAAGCTCTCAAAATGACACTTTTGGATGGACCAGATTCACTTCTTAGGTCATGTTATCTCAGAGATAGGAGTATATGTAGACACAGATAAAGTTAAAGCAATAGTTTCCTGGGAGAATCCGAATAACGTCTTTGAGGTGTGGAGTTTTCTAGGGTTGGATAGATACTACATACATTTTATAAAATAATTTTCATGCTTAGCAGCACCACTTAAAGGTCTAAATAAGAAGGGTGTGAAGTTCTTATGGTCAGATTCTTGTGAGTCAGCCTTTCAAGAGTTGAAAGGGAGGTTGAATTTAGCACCGATACTAGTATTTCTAGAGCCGTGAAAGAGCTATACTATGTACTGTGATGCTTTGGGTATTGGGCAAGGAGCTGTGCTTATGCAGGGGGAAGGAATCATCGTGTATGGGTCTCGACAGTTGAGGCCACATGAGAGGAATTACCCGACACACGACCTAGAGTTGGCAGCAATTGTTCATGCCTTACGCTGTTGGAGACATTATCTTCTGGGAGATCACTTTGTGGTTTTTACTGACCACAAAAGTCTCAAGTACATCTTCACTCAGCATAACCTGAATTTGAGACAGTAAAGGTGGGTTGAGTACCTTTAGTCCTTTGACTTCGAGCTTGCCTATACGCCTGGGAAAGGCAATGTTGTGGCTGATGCATTGAGAAGGAGGAATCATATATAGGTAGTTTAGGAGGCCATCAATGAGTGGAAGCTTATGGCCCTGTTCTCTGAGATGCATTTGCAGGTGTACAGCAAATAGGGGCAGACTTTTTTGTATTCTGTGGATGTTACCTCTACTCTATTTGATCGAGTGCGAATGAGGCAGCTATCAGATTCAGAAGGCCTGGTCATGCGGGAGAGTGTGTTAGGAGAGGACCATATTCATGAATGGACCATAGGTTGGGATGAGATATTGTATTTCCAGGGGCACATGTGGGTGCCAGCAGACATACGTGAGGAGATGATGCGGGACTTTTATTCCTCAGTTTGGGCAGTTCATCTTGGTGTCACCAAGATGTATCGTGATCTACATCGTTAATATTGGTGGCCAGGTATGAAGAGAGATGTTGCTGGTTTTGTCATGAGGTGTTCTACCTATCAACAGGTGAAGGCAGAGCATCAGCGACCAGTAGGGATTTTATAGCAGTTACCAATTCTGGAGTGGAAGTGGAATTATGTCGTGATGGATTTTGTGACATGTTTTTTGAGGTCACCTTGGGGAAATGATGCAGTTTGGGTTGTCATTGACAGAATCACGAAGGTTTCTCACTTCTTTCTGATCAATGAGACCTTTAGTGTTGATGAACTGGGAAGGTTGTACATCTGGGAGATTGTACTTTTACATGGAGTTCCACACTCTATTGTTTCAGACAGGGACACCCATTTTACTTCTTGGGTCTGGAAGGGACTACATAATGCTTTGGGTACATAGGTACTTTTGAGTACAACTTACCACCCCCAGAAAGATGTCTAGTCCAAGCGTACAATTCAGGTGCTTGAGGACATGCTTCGATCATGCATCCTAGATTTTGTAGGTTCTTAGGAGAAGCATATTCTTCTTGTGGAGTTTTCCTACAATAATAGTTTTAAAAAAAACTATTCAGATGGCACCTTATGAGGATTTGTACGTTACGCCATGCTAATCACCCTTATATTGGCTGGAGGCAGGAGAGGTAGCTATGCTGGGACCTCGTCTTGTCCAGGAGACCACAAATAAGATAGAGTTGATTCGGAAGAGGATCGATATTGCACAATCATGATAGAATTCTTATGTTGATCGATGGAGACGACCTCTAGAGTTCGAGGTCGGAGATCAGGTTTTCCTGTGCTTCACACTGAGGTTGGGACACATGAGAATTAAGAGATAGGGTAACCTTTAACTGAGGTACGTCGGTCCATTTGAGGTTTTGGAGAGATTTGGGCCAGTTGCCTATCGGTTTCAGTTACCTCATAGGTACCGATCATTGCATGACATCTTCCACGTTTCTCATCTTTGACGTCACTTCTCAAACCCATCTCATGCTTTCCAACCTGAGGAAGTCGAGTTCGATGGGGATGCATCATTCAAGGAGCATCTTATCCGGATTATTGATTGAAGTACTAAGGTTCTCCATGGATGGTTTGTTCCTATGGTACGAGTGTTATGGAAGCACGGGTGAGTACATGATGAGACTTGGGAGAGGGAGGCTGATGTACGATCGCAGTGGCCAGAGTTTTTTGGAGTTTCTTCTTCTACACCGCCTTTCTAGGGAAATTCGAGGATTAATTTCTTTAAGGGGGAAGTTTGTAAGAACCCGGATCTTGTTTTCAGGTATGTTTTCCTTTTTTTGGTGTTTTTAAGAAAAATAGGAATTTCTAGAAACTTTTCAAGTACGCGTCGTGTACTTTATCAGTACATGTCATGTACTCGATTATCGTGGGTAGAAGTGTAATGGAAATATAGTAGTCATGCACAGGGCTGTGTGTGGTGACTTGGAGGCTGCCTAAATCGGGGCTTGGTAAAGGAAAGTACACACCGTGTACTTTTTTCATTAAACGTATTGGGGTCGTGTCTGATGAACATAACTATCTCTTTCTAGGTTTGGTTTTTCCGAGAGAGACTGTATGGCCGCGATCATTCCTCGAGCCCCCGATCGAGCATCTGATCTCTGATTCGACCACCATTGATTGCGTTGGGATCACCTCGATAAGCTCTTCCTTCTTCTAGAGATCTGTTTCTGAATTCCTCCTCTTTCAAGAGTTATCTTCAGTTGAATGTTTTAGACATTTTTATATATCTACAGTGTTCTTGGGTGATTCAAGGCTTAAGTTTCACGTATATCGCTCCTACAACACCGAGGTAGGTGGTTTGTTCCTTTCCGTAGAAATTATTTGGTTTATATGTGCAAAATCTCCCAATACCCATGAATGATGTATTGCATGTTTATTGTTTTAGCCCTGTTAATTGTATGCTATGATTGTATGCTTTAGTAGAGGTAAATTGAATGTGAATAGGGTTGATTTCTATGCTCTGGAAGTGTTTTCCCATGCATGTTTTGTTCATGACTGTTTGGTCCTGCTTAGCCTGTTAGACTGCCTTGCATGTTTCCCATGCCTTGTGTTATCGGATGGAGTGTTTGTATTTCTAATATGCTGATATGATGTAGACTATTAGCCAAGTATTTCTTGAGGTTTAATTTTGCCAATATTCTTTTCTGTACTTGATTGACTTACACAGGTCCGTGAGAACCAGGTGTAGTAGACCATAGGGAGAATGGATGTAAGGGCTTCTCCAGAGTGTCTATTTTTACTATTACGATGTGATACCATAGGGGGAATTGATGTAAGTGCTTCATCAGAGTGTTTGTAGTTCCTCAACAAGGGCCACAAGGGGAATTTGACGTAAGTACTTCCCAAAAGAACCTTTTATCTACCGATATGAGGCTATAGGGGGAATTGAAAGAGAGTGCTTCCTCAGAGAGTCTATGTTTAAGTTGAACCATAGGGGTTAGACTGTGTGTACTTCCCAAAGGGTTGTTTTTTCTTGTTTGGTTGAACCATAGGGGTTAGGCTGTGATTACTCCCAAAGGGTCAACTGCTTTGATTAGATTATTCTTGATATATGAAATTGAATGCTTTGAAACTGTAGTAGTGTTTGCTTTTGTGTACTTCCTTTTTTACTGCTTCTTTTGCTTGTTGCCTACCATATATATTCACTAACTATTTGGAACAGATCTTCTAGTGGTTTCATACTGGGATTTAGTCTCACACCCTGTTTGGGTCATTCTTTTGGGCCCAAACAAATTATATTGTTGCAGGTATAGAAAAGGGAAAGTTCCCTTCTACTTCAGGTACTTGATTGTTGTGGAGATGGAGAGCATGGGACCAAGCTGAGGCTTGCGATGCTGAAGAGTTTATCTGTTTTCTTTTTTAATTTTGTTTAGTACTATATTCTAGAATTGTGATGTGTTTGGATATTTTCCTAGACATATGTATCATGCATCATTTATATATCCAGTTGTTTCTTATTTTCAGTCTTCCATTGTTTACTGTTTTATGGTATGTTTATTGTTTCCTCTATTGTATATCTATTTATTTCTACTATGTTAATCTTACAATGAGGGCATAGTTTCCCCCACTATCATAGCCAAGGCCCTCGCTACTAGTCGGCAGCCTCTGGACTTTGGGGAAATACGCTTGAGGCCATGTGACCAACCGGGTACGGGGCGCCTCTGGGTGGCTTCTGGAACCATGACGTTACAAAAACGAAACAGAGGTTTAAACTAGAAATTAAAGGATCTGTACCTCATGAGAAAAATAAGAATCATACAAATTACCTCCATCTTCATTATTTTACTTATCAATTATCTTTTTAATATATCTTGTAGATAGTTTCATAATATCTTCAGGATTATGTGGTATGGAGTTCATACAACACTTTTTATTGATTATATATAATTCCATCTCAATAATCATCACAAAATAATACATCTTTCTTAAATTTTTAATTCTTCAAACTTTACATAAAAGTAACATCATCTTTATTAATCGTATTTTCATGGTAACTTCCCATTATCATTTTCTAACTTTTGAATATTTCTCCAACTATATATGTTTTCATTATCCTTTCCTTCATTTTCTATACATGATCATTTCTTCATTATCAATAAATATTTATTGACTTTATAATCTTCTCAACATCTCCATCTCTTATTGATATCTAATACAACACTCACAATCCATTGGTTACTTAAACATCTCACTTTTTATTTTTTTTCAATATGCATTTAAATTTATAATTAAGATAAATTCAATATGATGCATTTCATATTTCTCCTACTTATTGATAATAAATACAAAGGTTAATGATTATGGGAATCATGTACTCATTTATTTCTCCAAACATTACTTAAATTTTATCTGCTTTCCCTTATTGAATGTGAAACATGATTCACTTAATATAATGATGGAATCAAATTTCTCCAAAAAATGAGACATAAATTAATTATCTCTATTTATACATGATAATTCTTAGT
Organism: Viscum album; assembly: GCA_963277665.1. NCBI lineage: Eukaryota > Viridiplantae > Streptophyta > Magnoliopsida > Santalales > Viscaceae > Viscum > Viscum album. The sequence goes on from OY728131.1 coordinate 341,015,369, forward strand.
GTAGAAAAACAATATAGACTAATGTAGACATAAAATATGCCCATAAACATCTCAATATGTGATACCAACTTAGAAACTTTCTTCTAAGGGTTATTCTGGAATATTATTTTTATCAAATTTTCACCTATAATCAACTCATCAAACACATAAAAACATTTATGTGCACAAAATTTCCCCCACTCCACCAAGTTACTTCACTTCTACAATTAGTTAAAATCATTAAACACTTAAAATAAAAATTACTCCTAATCATACCTAGGATGGGAAAATAATAAAAAACATAATTCGATTTCTAAATTTACTAGAAATTAATATGTTCATATAAAATATTGACTTTATGGATGATTCTTATCTTCTTAACTCCTCCAAGATATAACTTATTAATTCATCATCATGGTTGTTCCCTATTAAAATAGAATTCAATTATATCCTTCATAATCATCAAAAATTAATACAATAAGAGATAGATCACTCCAAGAAGTATTTCTCATCTAGTCATGAAGTGGTTAAAGCTATTTAGTTCTCCCATTGAATGCATGCATCACAATTATTTACCCACAAAAACATAAAAAATAAAATATATGGGAATATTGTGTCTTATTGTATCCTACTTAATGAGAGAAACAAGGTTGAGAGTTTATTCTCAACTAATAAACTATTTTCAATTAAGCATCTAACTATTTCAGAACACTTTATGCATGATCCTTTGATTCTCTAGATATAAACCTCCATGAGAAGCATTATAAAAACCTGAAGTTTATAAATGATATTTTTTATTCAAATAAATGTGTATTATGTTATATTATATAGTATTATACACATAAAATGAATAAATAAAACAACAATAATTTATTTCATTAATAAATATTTTTACATTAATAAATAACTAAACCCATGAAAATGTCATACATTACAACGGGACAGAAAATATAAATTAAGAAAAATAAAATTGTAAAATTCAGATCCTTTCAATATTCTAAAATCATCACCCCATGGCCCACACTATATAAATGAAATATAATATTTTAAACCAATCAATATTTTATAAAATGGAAATATAGAACCTTTAGAGAAATTATAGTGAATATTGAATTAATGAATAAAGTGGAATTTAGAGGAGGTAATATGGCTGTTGGAATTGTAATGTGACCTAGAAATAGTAAAATGTAATGAAAAAATATGTATCATGATTTATTTAGGAAAATATAAATATTATAATTCCGTAAAATAAATATCAATATTAAAAACTCAAATAAAATATAAGCACATTTTTGTAAATAGTATTTTAAAGTATTTTAAAAATATCAAAATTTTTATACTAAATAATAAAATTAACTATGGTAGAATATTATTTTGATATAATGAATTTCATTTTTTAAATCCGTGCATTGAAATTTTCCAAAGGTGATTTTTTCATAAAATGTCAATTTTTACATGAATAGTAGAAATATTTTTTTTTTAAATACTGCATTTTTTATGAAATAATGATGATGAAATAATGAATTAATAAATACTAAATTGGTTATTTTGGACCAAAATAAATTTACTAATTTAAATGGGTCATTTAGAAATAATAAACTTAAATTCCTAACCTAAAAATCATTTTCCAACGTCTAAAGTCAAAAGAGTTCCCTTAAAATAACAAATATTCACTTATTACGCTTTCCTTTTTAATATATTATTGAATTAGTATTATAAAATGGTTAAAATTAATAAATCCATATTATTTTCTTAATATATTATTCATTATTCCAAAAATATCACTATTATAGGGTTTACCTTTGATATAGTATTTTATTCAATATTTATTTTAAAAATACCCCTCTCTTGAAGTAAAAATATCCCCTCACTCCACTTGGAAAAACTCTCCTCCATCACTTAACAAAGAAATAACTCTACTATAACCTTCAATATAAGGACCCTTATAATCCTTATTAATATTATGGAGTAACAAAATATAATCATAAAGATATTTTAGTGTGGTACAGGATAAGTAACATAGAGAAGTGGGTATGTTTTCATAAACTTTTCTTTATATTTTCCTCTTCTCTTCCTCTTTTTCACAATCCCTTCCATAATAAAATTCTATAAGACTAATTGTGTTGTATATTAACATTATATTATTGAATTTATTCAACTTAAATAATCATATTTTCTATGTTATAATATTATATAATTCTCATACCTCTTACATGGATAATGTCTCGTTAACAGTTGAGTAATCATCAATAAAGAAATTTCTAATTATTTTAATATCACCAACATTATATATGGTTATAAAAAATTATTTATGATATATTAATTTATAAATATATTTTTTTAAACTTTTGTAATTAAATCTACTTATTTATAAATTTCCTTGAACAAAATAGAGAAATAGAAGTAAAATGGTAAATTTTTAAGGAAAACATGATATCAAAATGCTTAAACCTCAGCAATAGAAATTGAGAAATATAATAAAATTATTATAATTTATAAATAATAACATAAATTAACATAATTAACTTTTTTTCAATGTTTTAATAAACCTATTTTTATTATTCAGTAGGTGGAAAGTGAAGAAATAAAGTAGGATTTTTGGTAAGGGGATTCTCAAACCCAAACTCTTTCTTTTCGGTTATCTCATATTTCACATTGATTTTAGTATAAATGTCCCCATAATATTAAAAATCTATCATTTAAATATTATTTATATTTTCTTTCAGGTATCAACATGTTTTAACCCTTCAAAAATATTTTTTAATCCATTTAAAATGCTTTTTCTCAAAAGACTACTTTTCAAAACACCTCTTGATTCCTATTGATTTATTTCTCCTTTCAAAGAATAAAATGATATTTTATTCCAAATTATATTCTCACTAATTCATTTTGTAATCCAAATATTCATTTCATGAAGTATGATATGTAAAATATTTTATGAAACATATTCCTTTCTATGGGTTTTTTTGTGAATATGATTGTTATCCTACCCTATAGAATGCATGATTATGAGAATTTTATGATATGATGGGTGGGTATAGAAATATATAGTCCTCCAATTCATTGGGTAATGTGATACATATTGTGATATTATGTGTATTATCCATGAACATGATGTTGAATTTTTTCACAATGGTGATGTTATGATTATTCGTATATGTTATGTGTGAACATTATGTTATCTTTATTCACAAATATGTCCGGTATTTGACCACTATGCTATGATATTTCATTATTATGAATATACCAAATTCCACACCTTTATTAAATGTTTCCCTCAGGATATTGATTATGATACTATTCTTATGATATGATGATTTTGATTATTCTCACCCATGTACTAATTATTCATGTCTCTTATTCCTCCCCTCACGGGGATTTTAGGTCACCCATTTATTTGATGTGTATCTTTAGGTGACTACATGTACTAAGGATATCATGATAGATTCAAAAGGATAATAATTATAATTTAAGTAGTTTTAAATTTTTATTATGTACAATTAATGTATAAAGAAAATTTTCCCAAGATAATAAACCATTGGATCTTGTATTGTATCGCTATTATGTTTTTTATCTTAAATGTGATGTAAGAAAAAGTCAAGTTGAAATAGTTTTAAAACATTCATTATTCAGTTAATTTGTTAATTAGGATTATAAAATTTTAGTAAAAACCATATTTATAAGTCTATGTATATGTAAAAATCCTAGAATTATTTTTTTTTTAAAGATAAGAATAGGGATCCCATAAGATATCCATTTAGGGTTAATTTTCACATAAGAATAAATTATTTATTCTTGCTTTTTTGACTTATGATTTTTTCAAACATTTTCAATTTTATAAAATGGTGGGAACTAGGATAAATCATACCAATAATATATGTGAGGTAAAATGAAATTATTGTTCAAATAACATCCCTAATACCATGGGATATGGAGTTCAAAATGTTTTGGTGATGCTTAACTAGTTGTATCAGGTTATGAATAATAACCTAAACCATGTGAAACATCTGAATTCTCCCAATAAGAAGCCACTAGCTATCAATTCTTTTATGTGGAAATGAACACTGACATTCAATAGGTATTCTAATCCACTTGTTTCCAAATTGTTGGTTAACTCATTGGAAAATATATTTCTTGTGCTCCAATATTCTGAGAAGGAGAAGGTTACTCTTTCCATCTATCATTTAGGTAGAGAGGTAGATAAATGGTGGGAATTGATAAATAACACCAGTCCAAAGGATGAAATGGAAGATATGGAGTGGGAATAATTTCAGAAAATAATTCTTAATAGGTATTTTCTAGAACTCTTTAAACAAATATGGAGAGTGAATTCTTATAACTGATGAAAAGGTAAGGTGAGTATATCACGAATTAGGAGGAAAAATTCATAAGGCTTTCAAAATATGCCTTAGGATTTGTTATCAACAATGATTTAAAGATAGATATATTCATTGTTGTTTTAAAACCAAACCATAGAAAGGGTATAGCTATATGATATTTTGTAAGTTATTAATAATTATTTTTTTTCTCTCAAAGTAGAAATAGAGTTTGGAAAATGGTCCCATGGTTATTAATATAAGAAGAGAAGAATGGAGTTTAAAGCCAGTGGGTTAAATGACAATGGAGTAAAGAGGATCCAACCACCCACATTTCATAGATGCAGGAAGAATAATTGTGGGAATTTCCTCAAAGGAATGGGTAAATACTTAAAGTGTAGGAGAAAAGTCCACCAAGATTATAAATTTAAAAGAGTCTTGAAGTAGCTAACCTACATGATATAGGAAATGAAGGCACCTCATAATGCACCACCCATGGTTAAATGATTCAAATGTATAGAGAAATGGTACTAAGTGCATTAAAAAAATTCCTTTATGGTAATCAGCTTCATCTACCACCAAAGACCAAGATAAAATGGAAAGATTATGTCGTCGCTACTACTAATGTATATTATCAAAATTAATTCATACAATTTACACTTATTATTTACTCAATAATGGAAAAAAATTATTTGATTATAGTTCTACTCATTTTTTTATATACTAAAAGTTATCTATAACTATTGAATTAAATACCGGATACCTTTAAGTAGATATATCTATAAAACCACCTACTGGTAGGATCATTTCAACCCATGTGTTAGACTCTTCTCCTCTTAGAGTAAATGGGAAGATTCTTCCAATGAATCTCATAATCCTTAACTTGTTCAAATTTGAAACTATACTAGGGATAGATTGGATCTAGTTATATAGAGAACACATCAACTATCAGGAAAAAGGAATCAATTTCTATATTTTGAACCATCCAATGATCTTATACAAATGCACAGAATATAATGGATCTCATTTGGAAAATCCCTCAATGATGATGGTGTTGATAACCTATTGAGAAGCATACCTTGGCCAAATGGTTGAGTAAAAGTAAAGTATAAACCTTAATTAAATTATCATTAAAATGGAATACATTGATGTCTTTCCCGAAGAGTTTCCTAGACTTCCACCAGATCATGAGGTATAGTTATCAATTGGACTTATACATGGATCCACCCTTATCTACAAATAACCTTATAGGATTTCCCTGATTGAGCTGGAGGATTTAAAGAGGAAATAGTAAGTGAATTTCAAAAAATGGTTTATACACCCAAGTAAATCACCTTGGGGTAAAGCAGTGCTCTTTGTATTGAAAAAGGATGGATCAATGTATGTATAGATTACTATGAGATAAAAATATCACCATAAAGAACAAGTATCCCTTTCCAAGGATTAATGACTTATTCGATCAACTACAATGATATCAGTACTTCTCAAAGGTGGATCTTTATTCTGGATAACATTTTTTGAAGTTGAAGAAGTAAAATATTCATAAGATATATTTCCATAAAATGTATGGACACTATGAGTTCATAGTGATGCCCTTTGTATATACTAACTCCCCTATAATATTCATGGATTTGATTAATATAATCTTTAGATACCAACTTGAATTTTTTGGAATTATTCATAAATGATATTATTATTTAATCAAAGAGTAAGGAAGAATATGAAGAGCATCTAAGGATTGTTCTAGAGAAATTAATGAAGGATAAAATTTACACTAATTTCAGTAAGTGTGACTTTGGGATGTAGAAATTCACATTATTAAGGCACGTGATAACAAGTGAGGGAATTTATTTGGAACCATTAGAGAAAAATTAAATTTAGAAATAGACCAAACCCACTTGTATCAAGGAAATATAGAGTTTTAATAGTTTAGTAGAGTACTAAAAATGTTTTTTGAGAAATTTATAATGATTTTATATCCCACTAACCAAGTTAACATGGAAATGATAAAATTATATCTAGATAGAAGAATATGAACAAAGAAATAAGGATCTCAATAAGAGAATAATCACTACACCTTTACTCACACTACCACCTAGTTAAGAATATATTCTGATATACATTGATGCTTCAAAGAAATGTTTCGGTTGTTTGCTCATGTAGAATGACCAAGTGATGGATTAGGCCTTATGATAATTGAAGATCCATGAGAAAAGCTACCCATCAAATGATATATAGTTATCAGCTATGATCTTCACTCTGAAAATTTGATGGTGCTACCTATATGGTGAGAAGAGTGACATATATATCTATTAAAAGAGTATAAAGTATATATTCACACAAAAGTAGTTTAATATACATCAACAAAGATGGTTAGTTCAGATCAAGGACTGTGATTTCTCTATTCACTACCATCTAGGAAAGGTGAACAAGGTAACTAATGCTCTTATCTAAAACTAAAATGCTATTTTATCCATGATGTGGATTGATAAAGAACCAATATTCATGGATATGAAAATTATGTATATAGAAATCATAACAAAAGTAAAGACAACCTTCCTTTCCGAAATTATTTTCCAACCATATATCCAAGAAAAGATCAAGGAGGCATAAAGGGGTGATTTGGAGCTTCAAAAGAGGTTGAAATTAGTAAAGGAATGGAAACTTCATGAGTTCCAAATCGATGAATATGGTGTTATTTGATTTTAAACTATAAATTTTGTTCCTTCATCACTTGATATAAAGAAGTACCTATTAGACAATGAATGTATCTTATCTTTCTCTATCCATCCTAAAAGAACCAAGATGTATCGTGAACTTTAATAGAAGAACTTTCAAGACAACATGAATAAATAGATCATTGAGTATATCTAGAAGTTTTAGTTATTTTATAAATTTAATTTAGAGTGATATAATTACAAGGTGAATCTATAACCATTACCTATAAAAATGTGGAAGTGGGAGAACATCACCATGGAATTTTTCATTGGACTTCTGAAGATATTCAAAGCAAGAAATGAAATATGGGTTGTAGTGGATTAACCCACTAAGACTACCCAATTAATTTCTATTCATGAATATCTCTTAGTGGAACAAATTTCCATGATATATGTAAAGGAAGGGTGAGGCTACATGGGTAACCACATTCAATCATCTTTGATCATGATATAAGGTTCACTTTTAAAATAATAAGAAGTCGTCAACATGCTCTGAATATATAACTGAATTATTATATGGCCTAACATTCCCAAACTAATGTCCAGTCTAAAAGGACCATTCAAAAATTCAAAGACATTATAAGAGTCTTCTCAATGGAAGTTAATAGATTATGGGATCAACATATCCTATTAGTTGAGTTCTCATACATGAAAAAATTTCAATCAATTATTCAAATGGCTCCATATGAAGCTCTATATGGAAATCAATATAAAACTCCAACATGCTTGAATGAAGTTGGGTAACTGAAGATACAAGGACTTGAAATTTTAAAATATATATAAGTTTTATGCCTTCCAACAGCATATAAAATCCACTCATAGTCAGTAAAAGAGCTATGTTGACAACCATCGAACAAACTTGGAGTTTGAAGTTGTAGAAAATTTTTTCCTTTCAATATCCCCATGGAAGAGAGTTATGTGGTTTGTAAAAAATGGAAACGTATCCCTAGGTACATTGGCCCCTTTGATATCCGTGATTTCATTGGATTTGTGGACTATTAGATAGTTCTTCCACCAAATATGGATCAATTTCATGATGTATTCCACATATCTATCATGAGGAAATACATACATGATCCCTCACATATACTGAATCTAAAGGTGGTATAACTAGATAACGAATTCTCGTATCAGGAGTAGATAGTGAAGATCTTAGATCATAGAGAAAATTATCTAAGAAACAAGACAATTCACCCTATAAAAATGTTATGGTGGAAGTACCCTCACCTATTCTCAACTGAGAATACGAGTTGAAATTTTAGGGGTTAAATTTCTAAAGGGGGGAGGAATGTAACAACCCAAAGTATATAAATGATATTTTTTTCTCATTTATATGTTTTTATATTATATAATATTTTATTATACACATAAAACACATAAATAAGCCAATAAAAATTTATTTAATTAATAAAAATTGGTACATTAATCAACACTAAACCCATGAAAATTCCAAACAAAATAATGGGCCAAAAAATATAAATTACAAAAATTAAAATTGTAATATTCAAATCATACAAATATACTAGAATCATTACCCACGTGAATATTACTATAGAAATGAAAAAAAATATTATAAAACAAATCTACATTTTAGAAAATGGAAATATAGAACCTTGATAGAAATTGTAATGAATGTTGAATGAAATAATGAAGTGGTATTTATAAAAGGTAATATGATCGTTGGAATAGTAATGGGACTGTTGTAATAGTACCCTAACCATTAAAATTGTAATTTGACCTAAAAATAACAAAATAAAATGTATATAATATTTATCATGATTAATTTAAGAAAACATAAATATTATAGTGTGATAATACAAATATAAATATTAAAAACTAAAAGAAAATATAAGCATGATTTTAATAAACTAGATTTTAAGGTATTTCATAAAAATATTAATTTTTATATTGAAAATTAAAATTAACTATGTTATAATATTATTTTAAAAAAATGAATTTCATTTTTTAAATCATCACATTTTAATTTTTGAATGGTTATTTTTTATAATACTTTAATTTTTACTTGAATAGTAAAAATTTTGTTTTTAAAATACCACATGTTTTAAGAATAACAATGATGATGTAATGAATTAATAAATAAAAACTTTCTAGTTCGTCCCAAAATAAATTTAATAAGTTAAATGGGTCATTTTAAAAAAATAAACTTAATTTCAAAACCTAAAAATAATTTTCTAAACTCTAAATTCAAAAGTGTTCTCTTAGAATAACAATTTTTTACTTATTCAACCTTACTTTTTAATAAATTAGTGAATTCAGTTTATAAAGGGTATTAAATAACTTGAGCCATTTTATTTTATTAATATACGATTCATTACATCAAAAATATCACTATTAAAATTTTTACCTTTTATATAGTATTTTATTCAATATGGTATTCTTAAAATACCCATATTTTCAAGTATAAATAACCTCTCTCTATCCTCATGGAAAAACACTCATCCATAAGTTACTAATGAAAAAAAATATACCCAAATCATATCTCTCAAGACCATTAAAATCATTATGAAAATTCTGGATTAATAAATAGTAAGAATCAAGGAAATTTAGTACCATAAATGTGAAGCAACATTGATAGGAGGGTATGTTTTCATCAACTCTTCTTTGCAACTTCCTATTCTCTTCCTTTTTTTCTCTATCACTTAAAAACTAAAATCATCTAATAATAATTAAATAATATGTTATAATTATATTAATTATGTTTTCCTACTTAAATAATTATATCTACTATGTAATTATATTTCAAAATTCTCATACCTCGTCCTAGGAAAATATCTTGTTAATGGTTGGTTGACTACAAATGAGGATGTTGCCCATATTTTTCTAATAACCAACCCTATGGATAGATTTAATAAATTATTTAAGAGATATATATCTCTATGTGTTTTTTTATGTATAAATATTTGTATTTTAATCTTTTCTAATTAAACATACTTATGTATAGATTAACTTGAATAAAATTGAAAAATTGATGGAAAACAATAAATTTTTAAGGAAAACAATATATAAAAACACTTTAAATTCGATAACACGAATTAATAAATATAATCCACATTTTTATAATTGAAAAATAGTGAAAAATTTTAACATAATCCACATTTGTTCTAATTTTGTAATAAACCATTTTTTATTACTAAGGTGGTAGAAAAGTAATGAAATAAAGGAGTATTTAAGGTAAGGGGGTTCTCAAACCGAAACTCTTTATTTTGGGTTATCTCATATTTCACATTGACTTAAGTATGAATGTTCCCATAACATTCAAAAAAAATCCTTTAAATATTCTCTATCTTTTCTTTCAAGGATATACGTGTTTCTACCCTTCCAAAATGTTTTTTAATCCATTTATAATGCTTTTTTTAAAATGTGTTAATTTCCAAAATACCTCTAGATTCCTCTTTAATTTTTTCTACTTTCAAATAATAAAATGATATTTTTTTCCATAGTATGGTCTATGTAATTAATTTGTGAATTCTAAATTTCTTTTCATGAAGTTTGATATCTAAAATATTTTTTGAAACCCATTACTTTTAATGAGTTTATTTCATGACTACAACTATTATCCTTCCTTGTGGAATGCATGTTTATGATCATTTTATGATGTGATGGATGGGAATGGAATTATATATATCTAATGCATTGGGTAATGTGATAAATCTAATGATATTATGTGTATTATGCATGAACATGATGCTAGCTTTGTTCATAATGATGAGGGTACTATTATAAACATATGTTATGTGTGAACGTGATGTTATATTTGTTCACAACTATGTGTGGTATTTTACCACTATGTTATGATGTTTAATTATAATGCATATTACATATTACATACCTTTATAAATTCTTTACCTAATTATATTGATGGTGATCTTATGATTATGATATGATGATATTGATTATTATCACACATATACCTATTGATTCATATCCCTTATTCCCTCCCATATTGGGCTTTTAGATCACCCCTTTCATTGATTTATATCCTCAGGTTATTACATGTAGTAAGAAGATAGTGAAAGATTTATAAAGATAAAGAGAAATAATTTAAATATTGTTTATGTTTTTTATGTGTAATTGGTGTTTGAGACAAATTTTACCAAGACACAAAACCTTTGGATCCTATATTGTATCACTATTGTGGTATTCATATTAAAAGTGTTGTAATAAAAATTTAGGTCACTATAAGCATGAAATTACAAATATTTCCAACTTCTATTTATGTTAAATTGGATTTTTAACTTCAGCTATAAATGCACTTGATTTTATTTCTTTTTATGTTTTTTATTTTATATCACTAACTGGTATTTCAAAATAATTAATCATTTTTTAGGAACATCTCCGACTCTATCTAATTTTTCCCATGCATTCTAAAGAGTGTTTTAGTTACCTTATCTCAGTGGGATCTCATGAAATTAAAATTCTTCTTCATATATTCCATTTAAAAAAACAATATTTTTTATGTCTTAGATTGATTCACTTGTTTTTTATAGCTTGATTCCTATAATTTTGATGTCTATGGACTATTTAAAAATATCTATAATGTTTTATTTCCTTCCATAGTGTAATAATATCATATTTTATATAACAATATTCTCAATATTCTTCTAGCATGTAGTTTTATCAATATTCTTGTTTTTTACACCCTAATGAAAACTCATTTTTAAGTTTTATTTGATTCTTTCTCATTATTTTTATCCTCCTTGATTTTATTGGATGCGAATAATTAATTATGGGAATTAACCATCAGTAATCATCACTATGAACACTGGTGTTATAGTTTCCACAAAAATTTTCTTATATTTCAAATCCATTCATGATTAATAGATTTCCCCTTTTCTAGGTACATTGTCTCATCACATAAGAATTAATTTCAGATCTAATACCCCTGAATCCAAGTATTATTATTTTTATTTTTAATTACATATTACTTCAAAAATCCATGGAATTATGTTCTAACCGTCCACAATTTCAACAATTTATAATAATCATTGTTATTTTTTCCTTAGTTTCAATTTATCTATCTTTTAAAACTTTATGTCCTTATCTAAATAGACCATATTTTGAGAACACCTCTAGAATCCACTTATTCTACTCTTTATCACATCCACCATTATTGATTTAGTGGTTTTGTTTTTATTTTTCTATAATAATAATTTTCTATAATTAGAAATATATCTTTTAAATTTTATAGAAACAATAATAGTGAAAACATAATTTCTTGGAGCAAGGGTTTCCTTTTTCTGTGAGCTTAGAATTGATTTAACACAAGATAATCCCAAGATATTTTTTCCACTATAATTAATAATTTTAGAGATAAAACTCATATCTGAAACATCCATAGAATCACCTATTCTCTAAGTAGTTTTTGATGCTTTAGGTTCTATCATTTTTATATTTTCAATTTAAACATCAAGCACAATTCTCTTCATATTAAGGGTATGTTTCTCATATTTAACTAGTCTATTTTTTATTGCAATTAATTATTTATCTTTTTAATGTAATATTCATGCATATTTATATTTTCATTAAAGTAATTTTCAATCACTTTCACTCATCTATATTTTATCTATAACTGATAATTCTTGGCATTCGTGACTTCCTCTAATACATTAGTCTTTTACTCAAAGACATTATTGATCTCAACATTCACATAAAATGTTTTATTCAATATTTTTTCATCCAAAGTGTATTTGTATTTATATAATAATGAATACATTTATTTAGATTCAATAAGTTCGATTATAGTGTTTCACTTTTGAAACATTCCTATAAAGGAATTTTCCATTACATTAGTTTCTAATTATAGATTTTTTTCTAATCCTATAGACCCTTGATAAATACATATATATGTTTTTGAAAAATTAAATAGGGATATTTTTTAAAATTAAAACTAACCATTTGACTCAATAGGTACATACTTGTCATATCCCAGCCTTGATTATTCAAGAGGATGTCTTCCAAATGATATGATGGATAAACAACCAATTTTATTACCTTAAATTAGTGGTTTTACCCCTTTTAACTTTTAGATATTTCTTAAATTATTGTCAAATTTCTTCTACCTATTCTTCAAGGTTTTATCTATAACCTCTATGTTGGTAATGACAAGGATGAAAATTATGTTATATATCTAAAGAAATTTTAAAGATTTATCTAATATCCACTTCATGTATAATAGATAAAAAAATTGGGGATAAAATATATCCAATAATAGGTAGAACAATATAATAAAATACTAATTGAAGTTCCTAGTGATTTTTGCAATTATACAAATAGGGGATGAATTAAAATGAACCTATTTTTACTAGATTCATTTAACAAAAATGTATTTGAACCTCTACACCTGCTAGGATGTATGAATCTCATATAATTCACTAAACACATTCACATTGCATGCAAGAATAAATGTAAAAAGAGAGTATGAAACAAGTTATGTTTATATGGTTTGATCCCAATGTGGGTATATACTACTTGATATTTTTTACTTGAGTCATGGAAAAATGTGATTCACTAATAATAAGAAGTGAGTAACCAACTATCTCTATACAATTTATAGTCCTCTAACTGGTTCTGTGTACTAGCTCCCACAAGTGTATAGTGGTTTTCCAATCTTTCTTTCTTAAACAATATTTTAGTAAACTCTTGTATTCTTCATAACTAAGTGAAATACATTCTTATTCAATATTAGGTCTTTAATATTCAATAGATGTTAGGAAAAAAATATTATATAATTTATCCTCATCATCTCACATTTAGAATGATCAACATATTCATGAGAACATGAAAACATGCCTAAAAATATCCTCTTAAATTTTATTCTAACCTTCTTGTGATCTTCAATGACAGTATCACTTCACACTTCAAGTATCTCAATATAGATGATAAATTTAGAGGTTCATTTCAATATCTTATTTTTTTCTTTTTTATATTTTTATTTTTTTCTTCTTCTTGGAAACTGTATATCATCAATCTAATTGGGTCACCCCTTTAATAATTTTTCAATATTATATATATTAATTAAGAATAACATTGAGGTATCTCTCTTATTTTTTATTCAACATTTAAATAATTAATTTGAAAAATATCATCATCCTCCTTTCCAATTTCTATTCTATTATTGTTCATTTTCTAATAAAATCAAAATGATTATCCCATGGATTATTTTCAATGTTATAAAATATAGAAATACTTGATCTTTAGCCTCATGATATCATCATTAAAAACTATTCAACAAATATTCTAAGAGAATCTCTAGTTTAGATCATTATAAAAATATTATCATGCATTAGTATTTGAAACTCTATAAATATCATACAAAGACACTCCTAATATTCCCTTTAATTATACATAAATATCTCCCATTTTATCTGGTCAAATATTCTTCATAAAAAGACTCTATATTTGATATTTATAAATAATTTAAAATAATAGGATTTCAAATTACAGATTTATCATGTGAAGATCTTCACAAATTCTTCTTTAAATATCCTAAAATTTCATCTTTTGTTCTCCTCTAAATTATTCCTAAAATTACATCTTCTTTTATGTGTTTTTAAGTTAAAATAACATTTTGGTGTAAGATTCCATATCATAGCATAATCTTCCTCTCAAAAAATTCTAATTAGTATCCTTGATTTAATTCATAACTCAATCACCAGCATCGTGATATTTAAGACATGAATATTGGCATAAGAATCATCTAATTTAATCTCTATAATTATCACATTTTTTAAAAATATATGGTCTCATTTAAGAAATAGGAAATATTATGTAACACTACAATGATCTCAATTGTTTTATGAATCCTCATAAATATATTTCATATGATCATAAGGATCATACATGTTTTAAATAAAATAAAATTAATTATTACATACCATCTGTGAGATGTTATGTATTGACTTGTAAATTTTTTATATAATCTAAATAATCTTACATAAGATAAACAACATTGAATTTGATACTTATTGGTAGGAGCATCAAAATATAACATCCATAAGAACTGTAATATATTATGTATCGGCATAAAAACCATTCATACCATATGAAATAAGTTATGTATCATAGTGTAGCCCCTATTTTCATGCACATCATCTAGAGAGTGTTACATATATTAGTGAAATATGTTACTCTTATAACATTATTTTATGAGGGATATTATGTATGGACTTGTTAATTCTTCAACTCCAACTCATAAATATAGCAAATTAATAACTCAACTCAAAAATTCATCAAACATTCTAAAGGTATCTCCAACCACTCTATCTCATCTCAAAACAACTCAAATTTCTTTAGAAATTTATACATCCTTAATATATATCTTTATTGAAATTCATAAATCATATTGTTAAATATAAATACTCAAACTAAATATTTAAATAAACCTTTTACTTCCTCCACACTTTCTCGAGACTTGATTCACTAATAGTTCATTAATTAATTGTCATATTAATGTATAAATTTTATCAACCATTTAATCAACATCAACTTAATCAAATATCAATATCATCTAATGTAGATTACATATAAAAATTAATCTTTAATATTGATAACACATGGATGGAAACTCACTTTAACCCATAACTAGCTTCATTCTTTCTTTCAATAGTTATCTGCTTAAACTATCTCACAACTAGCTTCTAAAACTATTCAGGATCATAAAATAGACTTTAATTATAGAATATTTCATTGATACTATATAATTAAACATGAATAATCACCACATATAAATGTTGATTCCTTATTTATCCATTTCCTAAAACTTTAAGTGGTAGCAACATCATCTTCATTGATCATATTTTTATAGAAACCTCTAATTCTATTTTGCCCACTTTGGAATGGGCCAATAACTATATATTTATTAAAGATCCTTTCCTTATTTTTCTCTATACAATGGGTCCTCAATGCTCACTCTACCTATATTGACTATATGAACTTCTCATTATCTTCATCTCTTGTTCAAAAAAATAAAACACTCACTATCCATTTGGAGGTTCATTTTTTATAGAGTAAATCATAATATCTTCACATATTGAAGCGATTAAAGAGATATGCTAATATATAAAATGGATATGCTATCAAAATATTTTGTTCTAAAAATGTAATTTAATATAAAAATGATGTGTTTGAGGTATATCATTACAATAATTATATATTTAATGAAAATTTCACTCTATATACACTATAATGATGGAATTACTAATGGGAATAAATTAATAAAAGTGTAAATTTGATGAACAATTCTATTAGAGCCTAAAACATGAATATTATTTTGAAGAAAACCCATAAAATAATATTATATATTCTAAATTTATGTTAAATTTGACTAAATTAATTCAATATATGAGTTATGGTTTGTTAAGAAGTCATACTTGTGAAATATAAAGGTATTTGGAAAACCTTGTTATATCAAGATCAAAGGTAAAAAATAGGTAAATTTCAATGCAGGTACTGATCAAATAATATTTCTAGGATACACACCTATTGGAAGGAGTTACATGTGTTACAATATGAATTTGAGGAAAATAATTAATAGAACTGTTTTACTTTTTTGGAAAATAAAAATAATTCTCAAACTTTATTTACTATTAAATATAAATTTGATGAATCCCATGGAGAAAACATTAGAAAACATTGGAGTATTCTAAATATACAAGAAAATTTTAAAAATATTGTGATAATTTTGAAATATCTATTGATGAATATTACACTGAATCAGGTTAAACTAGGAACTCAATAATTAAGAAGAATGTATAAGTTGTGAACATCCTTAGAGATAGAAATGAAGGTATTCAAACCTATTAGGGATTGATGTATTATAATTATACCATATTTCTTTCATAGGTTGAACTTATTGTTCCCACTAGGATCATTGTAACCTCACTAATATGGGGGTAAAAATGTATTGATATTTTTTCAAAAAATCATTTAACGACTATACTAGTTTAAATTAATGGATATCACACTCTCATATCACACTTGGATTATCTATATGCAACAAAGTCAAGAACAACACAAGACAAGGAATAAATATTTTTAAGAGGACCTATCATAATGTGTGGTCTAATAATCATTGTATAATGGTTATTATCACACACAAAAATAGTTGTTCTCTTATTTTCATGAACAAAAAAAAGGTTATGAGGATATCCTTTTAGACTTTATATTTTGTACCGACTAGATTACATGTGTGATCCCAACTAGCTCAATAAAAACCAACTCACTATACTTCATACATTAGAACCAACTAGGACCTTCTTCAATAACTGGAGTTAGCCAGATCCCTATTTAGGTAAGATAAAAAATATAAGAACCATCATTCAATAAATTTGAAACTCTCCATTAGTTACTATAATCTTCTATTTTTCCTATTGTAAATAAATATATTTAGTAGTCTTAAACAATATTCTTTATAAGAATTGACACTAAAATCATTAAACACTTATAGTGTTGGCCTCCCAATACTTTTATTCTTCTTAAATTATTATAATTGATATATATCAATTAGTGATTTATTGGTATCTCTTTTAGTCACTCGTAATAATTTTATCTTTCTCCTATATATCTTTTATTGGCTACCTTGGATTTTATTGAATTCAAAATACTTAGATCCATATTTATCAACCATAAAATCATAGAGTGAAATTATTAAATATTAAATTTGTGAATTACTAATTAAGATTTTTCCATGATCTCCACATTTGAAATCAGACTTTAAATATTTGATTACATATATAGAATTTTTAATCAATAATGTTGTTTTTTTATATTAATATATCCATAATTATCTTCCCCATGATATCATCTAATTTTCAGCATAGTCTCAATAGGAATATTTAAAATCTTCAAAATATTAGTCTCCATATGTTCATTATCACATGCAATAATATTTTAGATGTGAATTATAACTCAATGTGAAATCATCACTTTAAATCGTATCACTGATATTTTATAGAATCACAACTTAACCATAAAGAAATATGATATTTCTAACATCGGAGAACATTGATGAAACCTCAAAATTAATATAACATTTCACTTGTGAACACTACATAATGTTACATATTCAAAAAAATATATATTACATATACTTTGACATCCCTAGGTTACTCTTATATATCATCAAAGTACTTCTGATGTGATCTAGAATGCTTCTTATGTATTCTATACAATATCATACTTACTATTTTGTATCCTTGATTTATTCTTATAAATGATCTATATCATCAGGGTTAATCATTTATATTTTTATTTTAATATTTTGAATTTTTTGAGTTAATCTTATATATCATAGTGGAACCAAGACTTCTCAAAACATTTTCTCTTACATATGTCATTGTTAATTTATAGTTACTCTTATGTACGCTTAGGGGGGTTTTAAATATCACCATGTTAATATTATATATCATTTGTAACAAGTTATGAATCATAATTTAAACTCCCATTCCATTACCAATTCTACTCCTATGACATCATGCACATTCCTCAACTAATTTTATACTTTATCCATTATATCATGTATGATTTCATATATTTCAATAATTACTCCAACCAAATATAAACTAATCAAATCAAGTCAAAAAAACTATAAAAACATCTCTATACTCTTATTTATCTCAATTATCTTTAGGATATAATTAAATTATCCATATCCATTTCATAATTATCCCAAATATTGTACATCTTTTAAAAAATTATTTTTTTGGTATTTAGTTAAATTGAAAAATAAATAATTAACTGAATATTTGATTTCCTCAAATTGCTTCATCTCTTCCATAAACCCAAATAATACTTCAATGATACTTAAGATAAATGAATAATCTTTCTAAACTAAATTTTCAATCTATACCATCATCCAAGATTTACGTCCATTTAATGTGTCAATCTCAAATCTTGATAACAAAATGATGGATATCCACTAAAAATCTAGCCATATTTATTATTTTCTAAACAAATCCATCTCCTAAAATTATTCAAATAGATATATTATTTATCAATCTATATAATCCATGAAACTCATCAATATGTTATCATCTCACTTCAAGAGTCTAACAAATCATTCTAGGAATGTGTGATCCTTTACATATTTTAACAGCTCAACCCTTCTTCATTATTTCCATCCTACTATATATATTCTTTACATGAAACACCAAGAGTAAACATCCTCAAACTTGAACCAGATTTTAAAATATCAATTAGATGAATAATATCATTGAATTATAATTATTGACATTATCTCACATACTTAAACTAATTAAGTAATAAAATTTATTCATTATAGTATATAGTGTATTCCTCAAACAACAGTGAAATAATTAAATTCATCTTCCCCATTAACATTTTATTTTTCCAATATATGAATGGATATCTATCAACATGATCATTAAAAGACAAAAAATCTACAACTATCATTATAAACTCTAACTTACATATCAATTCTCACCCTTTATTGATAGTTTTCCTTTATCATGTACCAAACAAGAGGTTACTCCAATATCCTATATATAATGTGTTCTTCAACCATCATAAAAAATCCCATATTGATATCCTTACTTTGATACATATATCTTAAAATTTATATAATATTCTCATTTGAACATATATTAACATAATTTCTTGTTAACAAAAAATGAGATAAATCAATATCCAAGGGGGAAAATATCCCTCTTTTAATTTGTTGTATGTAACGTACCAACCCAGGTGCTACAAAATGGTGCCCCGAGATGGTCAGTCACATGAACTCAGGCACGCCTCCCTATACACTAGAGGCTACTGACTAGTAGTGAGGGTATGGTAAGTCATTCATGGGGAGAATATAGCCTCTTTTATCAGATTAAACACTATCATAAATAATAAACAATAGCGGAAGTATATATAATGGAAAACAATACCAATATCTGAAGATTATCAAAGTAGTAGATAAAATATCCTAATGAAATGGAAAAACATGCCATGCTAATGTATGTCTCAAGTGTTGAAATGGAAAATAGAAAATAAAGACACCATTGACACCCAAATAGGTCCCAAACCACGTTTGGTCCCCTCACCATGATCCACCCCAATTCATCCATTTAACTCAGGGCATTTTCCCTTAACATGTCTGGAAAAAAAAGTCTACTTGGTTACTGATCTGGAATCCTGAGTAGGGTGTGAGTACAACTCAGTATACCACCACCAATAGCATCTAAAACAAAACCAGTCAATAATAGTGTATGCAGTTGTATAAAGGATAAAAACAAGAACTAAATTAAACAATTTACATTTAGTTAATTATCCCTTATTTATCTGCATATACCTTCGGGTTCCTGTGGACACCCAAACCACAGTACCTAGTTTGGAATGCATCAGATTCTGATATATCCCAAAGGGATATCACAAATCTGAATGTCCATGTTACTAATAATTATCATAATTCATATTTCATTTATCAAATACATAAAACATGTAAAAAATCACACATGAGTAATGTACACTATGGGTTATAACCTCAAGGGTCTATAGGGAGTAATACAAAACGAAGCATAAATACTTCCTATGATAAATGAGAAATCTCTCATGGTCTTTCCCCTTGAAGGATCAAATTTTCCTTCGACAAACAATCAGAAGCTCCCAGAGTCTTCTTCCCTTAAGGCTCTCATGGTCCTTAAGCAAACAATATTAGAAGCTCTCTCAGTCTTCTTCTCATAAGTCTCACACGGTCTTTAAGTAAAGAATATTATAAGCTCCCATGGTCTTCTCCTTTAAATATCTTTCTCACACCCCAGTTATCCCTTGTGATAATACATTCCATCATTAGCACAATAATTTCCAATTTCACTAAACATTCCATTAATTAATTCACAAATTAATTAATCATATATGACCCTTTAATTAATTAAAAAATTAATTGGTCATTCCATATCTATTAATTAATTCAACAATTAATAAAAGACACCAGTTCCATTAATTAATTCACCAATTAATTAATCATTTCAAAACTCTACATCAAATAATTAATTCACCAATTAATTATTCACAATTTATAATTCAATAATTCGATAATTAACTCAAAAATTAATTAACCCCCAATTCCATTACTAATTCAACAATTAGATTTTTCCATAAATACCCTTAAATAATTTTGTAATTAATTAAGTACATCAATCCCATTAATTAATTCATTAATTAATTTATATACACTAAAAAAATCCCATAATTAATTCCACAATTAATTATCTCAAAATGTATCATCCATATCCCGTAATTAATTCCATAATTAATTACTCAGTTCAACCATGCATTTATATCATTATCATGCGAGTAGATCATCATGTCTAACACCCCATTTATAAATTATTAATTAATTAATTAATTAATTAATTTAATCCCATTAATTAATTCAACAATTATTTAAAAGCATCCCTTCTCGTTAACTCATTAAACAATTAATTAACCATGCCATTTCCATTAATTAATTCACAAATTAATTATTCACATCTCTCCCATTAATTAATTCAACAATTAATTATCAAATTCGAGATCTTAACAACTCATAATTAATGATACAATTAATTATCTCGAATCATCTATATCAATATCCCATCATTAATTCAATAATTAATTATCCAACTTGCTAATCGCATTGCCTCATAAATAATTCAACAATTAATTATTCAATCTTGTCATTTCAATATTCCATCAATCCACATTAATTAATTTATGAATTAATTAATATAATTCATTCAATTGAACTATCATAACTATCCCTATTAATTAATCAACACGCTAATTAATCCAACTATGAAATCATGACATTACATCAATTAATTAATTTACCAATTAATTAATCCAAATCATTCCTATTAATTAATTCCATAATTAATTAATCTAACACAGACCCTTCAATTAATTTTCCAATTAATCGTTCACATGCATTTTTATTAATTAATTCCATAATTAATTAATTTAACTAATTCCCTTCAATTAATTCACCAATTAATTGTCTCCGTCAATTTCATTATTTAATTCAATAATTAAATAAACACATTTATTTTGTAATAAATTCAGCAATTATTTAATCTCATTATTTAATTCAACGAATTAAATAACAAAATTTCTCACATTAATTAATTTTTCAATTAATTAATCTAGCAGTTCCATTAATTAATTCCATAATTACTTAATATTATTCAAAATATGATTATCCCATAATTAACACCACTATTAATTATTTTAAATGATAATACCCACATAACAATTTTTCACTAATTATGATCTCAATTTACAATATTAATATCTCATAATTAATTCTACAATTAATTATCCAGAATTTGTGATATTAATATCATGTATTTAATTCTGCAATTAATTATCCCTGAAACCCACAATTTCACATTTCCATCAGTATTTAATTCACCGAAATTAATTAATTAATCATGAACTTCAAGAACAACTATTATGAAATTCTACAATTTGCATACACGTAATCAAAATAATGACTATGGAATTTGAGTTTTATATCACCTACCTCAAGAACGATGATGACGAACACTTACCAATGGAAAACCCAAATTTGAAGTGGATCAATTATGAATGTGGTGAAGAACATTATTTAGATCTGAAATTCGGGAGGTGCGTAGAGGGTATTCGATTGAGGATAGTGGTGCACAGAGGAGATTTGGTCTATGATGGAGGTTCATTGATGACATTCGGTTCAAGGAGGAGGTCCATGGAGGCTCTGTGGTGAAGAAGAGAGGGTTCCAAACCCCTGTAGTAGATGTGAGGTGATTATGGAGGTTTACACAATGTTGGAGATGTTTTTTTGATATATTGGCCATCATTCTTACAAGACATGAATTCCCTTTTCACATCGTGTAAATTTTGTAACATTTTTCCATTAAAATATCATTACAACTATTTAAAAAACAAATAATTTAGTCACATTTATTAATTTCACCACTTATTTATTAAACTTTAATATTAATTTCATATGTCAACTCATAATCTTATTGGGAATTTCATGAACCTATACCACGAGCCGAAATTAAATATTCAATATTGTTCTTGAAATAACCTCCTCAAATTTAGGGTCACATTGCTGGTGACGGTGTGTCAATCTGACACCATACAAAAAAGTTATGGCTGAAATGGTTTTTTGAAAACAATTATTTTCTCGATTTAATAATAATAATAATAATAATAATAAATATTATTAATATAAAGTATCTTTCACCTTTTAAAGTTTCACCAACAATATTCATTAAATGTCGAAAATAGTTAATAATTTAATATTAACTCCACATTTGCATTTATTTAGTATTGACGAAAAATTTCTCCATTATTGCATTGATCAATAACAATTATTCACACGTGGTGAGACATCGTTTATCATTTTAGTGAAAAAAAATACTTAAGTACACAAGTACTTTCCATTCATTTTGTTTGACAAAATAATAATAATACACTTATTATTAATAATATTGCATTTATTAGTAATAATTCACTTATTATTAATAATATTATTTTTATTAATAATAATGCACCTATTCATTTAATTTAATTAATTATTAAATTAATAAAATTAATCATTTATCATAAAATTCAAAATTACAACAAATGCTCATTGCGTATAAAATTTATACCCTGGCTAGGGTAAACCCCCCATTCTAAACTCAACGGAGGTCTATGATTTCTCATTCAATGCACTATTTGAGAGATATGAATTATTTAATATTCAAAAAACTGATTAAATAAATAATTAAATATAAAAAGGTTTTTTTCACGAGTGAGACATCCAAACGTCCAACACACACAAATTTTATACCCCGCCTAGGGTAAACACCTTGTTCTAGAAACAATGTTGGTCTCATATTTCTCATACGATGCACCATTTGTGATATATTAATTATTTAATATTCAAAAAATAGATTAAATAATTAATTAAATATTAAAAGGTTCTTTTCGTAAGTGAAACATCCAAACATCCAAATCATAGAAATTTTATACCCCACCTAGGGTAAAATCCTTTTTTTGGATACAATAGTGGTCTCAGATTTCCAATACAATGCACTATTTTAGAGTTATTCAATTATTTTGAATAAAAAGTGTGGGCTTAATATATTATATTTAATATTTTTTATTCAGTCTTCACCGAGACTTTGTGGGCCTCAGAATCTCACACTTAACTCAATGTCGAACTCCAAAAAAATTCAATTGAATATTTGTAGATGTTAACTAGAATTTAAGTCTTTTAACATATTTATTAAAATAATTACTGATAAAACATTTTTTTGTGAATTAAAATAAATACAACTCATATTATTCAAAAAATTTACAAGACTCTTATCTAAAAAAGGATAGTATATTACAATTTCCCTACCTTATAACATCTTGTCCTAGAGCTGTACTCCCAAACTCCTTTAAGAAAAACCTAGTTCTTACAGTCTACCCATATTTGAAGCTTCATTAACCCTGCTAGATAAGTATCTCAACAACCATAATTTTTATCGACCTCTAGTCAATACTAAGAACCTCATATGTAAAATGTCGATGATGTATCGCACACTATCAATCTCCAAATTTATATTGCTTCATATGCATGACCTCCAAGGGGACCCATATCCAACCAAAACACATTCATTTAGCTAGGTGTATAGCTAGAGATTTATCATTGTGCCAAGGGAAATGTCAAGGTAGGGGACATGATTGTCACTAATTAAAAGTATGCTAAGTATTCATCGATGAGTACCACCACCAGTCCTTCATTATTAGTGTCTCCCCCCTTTTTCCTACCACATAGTCAATATCAAGGTGTTATAACTACCCTTAACCACCTTACACATAGGTCCAGTTAATAAGGGTATACTCATTCTTATTATTCAGTTTTCTCATTAGACACCCATTTGTTCTCATCTTGTATCATTTTATAATCTTTCTCAATTTCATATTAAGCACATTTCATTTCAATTTCATAAACAAGGGAAAACAACTCAAGGTCAACAACTTACCCATATCCCATTTTCCCATGCATGCCTATAATGATGCATGTCACAAAATAATCCTAAGTGTATAGAATGATGCATACAGATTGAAATCTCGTGCCATCCAAGGCCACGAGTCAATATCAAAAAAATTCAGAAACAACAACCACATCAGAGAACAAGTGCATCACCCAAGGTGAAATAATATTCAATTGTAACAGCAAGCAGCAATAAAATCAATTCAGACCCTGAGTACTTCGGTTCTCCTCGGTACACAAGGTAGCTACTCTCATGCACAATCTCATAACCAAGACCTGACTCTTCCTAGTCTCCTATATACCTTTCCCAAAACCAATAAGAAAAAAGAAGAAAAAAACCCTCTATGATACCACTTTGTAACATCCCGGCCCAGGTGCCACACAATGGTGCCCCTAGATGGTAAGTCACATGGACACAAGTGCATGCCTTGTACGCTAGAGGCTCCCGAATAGCAGCGAGGGTCTGGTAAGTCAGTCTTGGGGAGACTATACCCTATTTTATCAGAGTAAACACCAGTAGAAATAAAAAACAATAGCGGAAGCATATATAATGACAAACAATACCAATATCTAAATATTATCAATCAGTAATACAATATCCAATTGAAATGGAAAAATATGACATTATAATGTATGTCTCAAGTCTCAAAATAAAAAATAGAAAATAAAGTCACCAATGACACCCAAGAGGGTCCCAAACCACATCGGTTCCCCTCACCATGCTCCATCCCAATTCAGTCATCTAACTTAGGTCTTTTTCCCTTAACCTTTGCAGAAAACAAAAAAGTCAACTCAGATATTGATTGGACAGCCCGAGTAGGCTGTGAGTATAACTCAATAGGCCACCACCAAAAACGTCTAAAAAACCACTCAATAATAATGTATGAGGTTGTATAAAGGGTAAAAACAAGTAATAAAGTAAACATTTTACATTTATTCGATTATCCCTTGTTTAACCACATAAACCTCCAAGTTCCCATGGACACCAAACCACAATACCTGCATCAGCCTGTGTCAGAGTCTAATATATCCCCAAGGGATATCACAAATATGAATTTCCATGTTACCAATCATTATCATAATTCATATTTCATTTATCAAATACATAAAACATGTAAATTATTCTCACATTAGTAATGTGCACTATGGGCTCTAACCTTAAGGGTTTATAGCGAGTAATACAAAACGAAGAATAAATGCTTCCTAGGAAAAATGGGAAAGCTCTCATGGTCTTTCCCATCGAAGGATCACACAGTCCTTTGAAAAAAATCTAAAGATCACATAGTATTCTTCCCTTAAGGCTCTCACAGTCCTTAATTAAACAATATTAGAAGCTCTCTCAGTCTTCTTCTCTTAAGGCTCACACAGTCCTTAAGTAAACAATATTAGAATCTCCCTCAGTCTTCTCCTTTAAATATAATTCTCACACCATGGTTATCCTTTGTGCTACTCCATTCTATAATTATCGCAATCATTTCCCATTTCACTAAATATTCTATTAAATAATTCACAAATTAATTAACCATATCTAACCCTTTAATTAATTCAACAATTAATTGGTCATTCTATCTCGGTTAATTAATTCATCAATTAATTAACTACATCAATTCTATTAATTAATTCACTAATTAATTAATTATTACACAACTAGACATCAAATAATTAATTCTCCAATTAATTATTCATAATTTATAATTCAATAATTTGATAATTAACTCAACCATTAATTAACCCCCAATTCCATTACTAATTCAACAATTAGTTTGTCTCATAAATAAAATTAATTAATTTCGTAATTAATTAAGTGCATCAATCCCATTAATTAATTCATTAATTAATTTCCATACACTAAAAAATCCCATAATTAATTACACAATTAATTATCTCAAAATGTATCATCCATATCCCATAATCAATTACTTAGTTCAACCATGCATTTATATCATTATCATGTGAGTGGATCATCATGTCTAACACCCCATTTATGAATCAATAATAAATTAATTAATTAATTAATTAATTAATTAAATCACTTTAATTAATTAGAAAATTAATTAAATGCATCCCTTCTCATTAATTCATTAAAAAATTAATTAACCATGTGTTTGTCATTAATTAATTCACATCTCTCCCATTAATTAATTCAATAATTAATTATCTCATTAATAATCTCAACAAATCATAATTAATTATATGATTAATTTTCTCGAATCGTCTATATCAATCTCCCATGATTAATTCAATAATTAATTATCCAACTTGCTGATCTCATTGCCTCATTATTAATTCAAAATTTAATTATTCAATCTTATCATTCCAAAATTCCATCATTCCACATTAATTAATTTAGCAATTAATTAATATAATTCATTCAATTGAACCGTCACAACTATCCCTATTAATTAATCAACACACTAATTAATCTAACTAAGAAATCATGACATTACATCCATTAATTAATTTAACAATTAATTAATCCAAATCATTCCCATTAATTAGTTCTATAATTAATTAATCTAACAAAACCCCTATAATTAATTCACCAATTAATTGTTCACATGGATTTCTATTAATTAATTTCATAATTAATTAATTTAACTCATTCCCTTTAATTAATTCACTAATTAATTGTTTCCATCAATTTCATTAATTAATTAAATAATTAAAAACACATTTATTTATTAATTAATTCATCAATTGATTTAATCTCATTATTTAATTCAATGAATTAAATAACAACATTTATCACATTAATTAAATTATCAATTAATTAATCCACCAGTTCTGTTAATTAATTCCACAATTAATTTACCATATTCAAAATATGATTATCCCATAATTAACTCCACCATAGATTATTTTAAAATATAATACCATTATCACTTAATAATTTTTCACTAATTATTATATCAATTTACAATATTAATATCTCATAATTAATTTTACAATTAATTATCCTCAGTTTATGATATTAATATCATGTATTTAATTCTATAATTAATTGTTCCCAAAACCCACAATTTCACATTTCCATCATTATTTAATTCACTCAAATTAATTAATTAATCGAGAACTTCAAGAACATATATTGCACAATTCTACAATTTGCATACACATAATCAAAATAAAAACTATGGGATCCTATTTTTAGACAACATACCTTAAGAACGGTGATGAAGAATGCTCACCAACTGAAAACCCCGATTTAAAGCAGATCAATTATGTACACAGTTAAGAATGAGATTTAGATCTAAACCCTACGAGGTGCGCTAAGGGTATTTGATCGAAGATGGTGGTGCGCGGAGGAGATTTGGTCCAAGATGGAGGTGTGCTAATGACTTTCAATCCAAGGAGGTGGTATCTGGAGGTTTTGTGGTGAAGAATAGAGGTTTCCAAATCCATATAGTGGAGGTGAGGCAAATCTCGAGGTTTACGCTATGTTGGAGACATGTTTTTAATATACTTATTTCTCGTATTACACGACATGAATTCCCATTTCACATTATGTAAATGTTGTAACATTTTTCTATTGAAGTATCATCACAACTCTTTAAAAAACAAATAATTTAGTTACATTTATTAATTGCATCACTTATTTATTAAACTCTCCTATTAATTTCATGCATCAAATCATCATCTTATTGGGCCTTTCATGGACCTGTACCATGAGCCTGAATTAAATATTCAATATTAGTCTTAAAATTACGACCTTAATTTTAGGGTCATGCTACCGCTGACGGTGTGTCAATATGACACCATACGAAAAATTTATGACTGAAATGGTGTTTTGACAACAATTATTTCCCCAATTTAATAATAATAATAATAATAATAAATACTATTAATATAAAGTATCTTTCACCTTTTAAATTTTCGCAAACAACATTCATTAAATATCGATAATAGTTAATAATTTAATATTAACTCCACATTTGCATTTATTTAGTATTGACTAATAAATTTACCGTTATTTCATTGATCAATAATAATTATTCAAAGGTGGTGAAATGTTGTTTATCATTTCAGTGAAAAAAATATATTTAATTACACATGTACTTTCCATTCAATTTTTATAACAAAATAATTATAATAAACTTATTATTAATAATATCATCCTTATTAGTAAAAATTCACTTATTATTAAAAATATTTTTTTTATTAATAATAATGCACTTATTCAATTAATTTCATTAATTATTAAATTAATAAAAATGATCATTTAACATAAAAATTAAAATAACAACAAACGCCCATTGCTTATAAAAGTCATACACTGACTAGGGTAAACCCCTCATTCCAAACCCAATGGTGGTCTCAGATCTCTCATAAAATAAACCATTTGAGAGATATTAATTATTTAATATTCAAAAAACGGATTAAATTATTAATTAAATATAAAAAGGTTCTTTTCGTGAGAGAGGCGTCCAAACTTCAAATGCATACAAATTTTATATCCTATCTAGGGTAAAAACCCTGTTCTGGACACAATGGTGGTCTCAAATTTCTCATACGATGCATTATTTGTGAGATATTAATTTTTTAATTTTAAGAAAATAGATTAAATAATTATTTAAATATAAAAAAGTTATTTTTGCAAGAAAGACATCCAAACGTCCAACGCTTCGAAATTTTATACCCCTCCTAGGGTAGACACCATGTTTCAGACACAAAGGTGGTCTCATATTTCCTATACAACAAACCATTTTAATTTTATTAAATTATTTTGAATAAAAAGTGTGGGATTAATATATTATCTTTAATATATTTTTTATTTTGTCTTCACCAAGACTTTGTGGGCCTCATAATCTCACACTTAACTCAATGTCAAACTCCAAAAATATTCGATTAAATATTCGAAGATAATAACTGGCATTTAAGGCTTTCAACACATTTATCAAAATTTTACTGATAAAACATTTTTTTCTAAATTAAAACAAAGACAGCCCATCTTCTCCAAAAAATTTAAAAGTGTCTTATCGAAAAAAGGACGGGATATTACAATTTTCCCACCTTATAACCACTCTTCCTCGAGCTATACTCCCAAGCACCTTTAAGAAAAACCAGGTTCTTACAACCTACCCATCGTTGAAGCTTCATTAACCCCTCTAGTTAATAAGTTCTACAACCGTAGTTTTTATCAACCTCTAGTCAATCCTGAGAACCTCAACTGTAAAATGTAGATGATTTATCTCACACTATCAAGATCCACATTTATATTTCTCCATAAGCATGACCTCCAAGGGGCCCCATATCCAACAAAAAAACTTTCTTCTAGCTAGGTGTAAATCCAGAGCATTCTCAGTGAACCCGAGGCGATGTCAAGTTTGGGTACATTATTGTCACTAATTAAAAGTACGCTAAGTAGTCGTCGATGAGTACCACCACCAATACTTCATTACCAGTGTATCCTCCCTTTCTCCTACCACACAGTCAAAACTAAGGCGCTATAACTACCCTTAACCACCCTACACCTATGTCCAGTTAACAAAGGTATACTCATTCTTATTATTCAGGTTTCTCATTAAACACCCATTTGTTCTCATATTGCTTAATTTTATAATATTTCTCAATTTCATATTAATCGCATTTAATTTCAATTTCATAAACAAGGTAAAATATATCAAGTTCAACAACTTACCCATATCCCATTTTCCCATGCATGCCTACAATGATGCATGTCACAAAATAATCATGAGTACCTAGAATGATGCATACAGATTGAACTCTCATGCCATCCTAGGCCACAAGTCAATACCAACAAATTTCATAAACAAAAAACACATCAGAGAAAAAGTACATTATCCAAGGTGAAATAATATTCAACTGTAACACCAAACTTCAATAACAACAATTCCTACCCTCGATACTTGGGTGCTCCCCCATATATAGGGTAGGTACTCCCATGCATGAGATCATAACCAAGCCCTGACTCTTCCAAGTCTCCTGTATACATTTCCCAAAACTAAAAATAAAAAACATGAAGAAAATAAACCCACTATGATACCACTTTGTAATGTCCCAGCCCAGGCGCCACACAACGGTGCCCCGAGCTGGTCAGTCACATAACCTCAGGTGCACCCCCTCGTACACCAGAGGTTTCCGACTAGCAGTGAGGGTCTGGTAAGTCAGTCTTGAGGAGACTATACCCTCTTTTATTATAGTAAACACCAGCATAAATAATAAACAACAGTAAAAGAATATATAAAGGAAAACAATACCAATATCTATAGATTATCAAGCAATAAATACAATATCCAACTGAAATGAAAAAACATTCCATGCTAATATATGTCTCAAGTGTCAAAATGAAAAATATAAAATAAAGACACTAATGACACCCAATAAGGTCCTGAACCACATCTGGTCCTCTCACCATGCTCCATCTCAATTTAGCCATCTAACTCTGGGCCTTTTCCCTTAACCTTCCCAGAAAACAAAAGGTCAACTTGGGTACTGATCATGCAGCCTGAGTAGGGTATGAGTACAACTCAGTAGGCCACCACCAATAGCGTCTAAAACAAAAATAGTCAATAATAGTGTATTCAATTGTATAAAGGACAAAAACAAGTAATAAAGTAAACAATTTGCATTTATTCAATTATCCCTTATTTAACTGCATAAACCTACAGGTTCATGTGGACACTCGAACCACAATAATTGCTTCGACCTGTGCTAGAGTCTGATATATCCCCAAGGGATATCAAATATCTTAATGTCCATGTTACCAATCATTATCATAATTTATATTACATTTATCAAATACATAAAATATGTAAATCATTCCCACGTGAGTAATATGAAATATAGGCTCTAACATCAAGGGTCTATAATAAGTAATACCAAACAAAGCGTAAATGATTCCTAGGAAAAATGGGAAAGCTCTCACGGTATTTCCCCTCAAAGGCTCGCATATTCCTTCAAAAAACAATCAGAAACTCACATAGTCTTCTTCCCTTAAGGCTCTCACAATCATTAAATAAACAATATTAAAATATCTCTCAGTCTTCTTCCCATAAGACTCACACTGTACTTAAGTAAAAAATATTAGAATCTCCCTCGGTCCTCACCTTTAAATATCATTATCACACCCAAGTTATCCCTTATGATACTCCATGCCATCATTATCACAATCATTTCTCATTTCACCAAACCTTCTATTAATTAATTCACAAATTAATTAATCATATATAACCCTTTAATTAATTCAATAATTAATTGGTCATTTCATCTCCATTAATTAATTCAATAATTAATTAACTACATCAATTTCATTAATTAATTCACCAATTAATTAATCATTTCACAACTCGACGTCAATTAACTAGTTCACCAATTAATTGTTCACAATTTACAATTCAATAATTTGATAATTAACTTGCCCATTAATTA
The DNA here is from genome assembly GCA_963277665.1 of Viscum album. Lineage (NCBI taxonomy): Eukaryota > Viridiplantae > Streptophyta > Magnoliopsida > Santalales > Viscaceae > Viscum > Viscum album. The sequence goes on from OY728131.1 coordinate 341,047,783, forward strand.
ACCCCCAATTCCATTACTAATTCAACAATTATTTTTTCCATTAAATCCCATTAATAAATTTCAAAATTAATTAATTACATCAATCCCATTAATTAATTCATAAATTAATTTCCATACAGTAAAAAAATATCATAATTAATTCCACAATTAATTATATAAAAATTTATCATCCATATCTCGTAATTAATTCCATAATTAATTACTTAGTTCAACCATGTATTTATATCATTATCATTTGAGTAGATAACCATGTCTAACACCCATTTATAAATCATTAATTAATTAATTAATTAATTAATTAATTCAACAATTAATTAAAAGAATTCCTTCTCATTAATTCATTCAGCAATTAATTAACTATTCCTTTCCCATTAATTAATTCACAAATTAATTAGTCACATATCTCGTGTTAATTAATTCAAAAATTAATTATCTCGTTCAAAATCTCAGCAATTCAAAATTAATTATAATATTAATTATCTCGAATCATCTATATCAATCTCCCATCATTAATTGAACAATTAATTATCCAAATTTCTAATCTCATTTCCTCATAATTAATTCAACAATTAAGTATTTTATCTTATCATTTAAAAATTCCATAAATCCACATTAATTAATTTAATAATTAATTAATATAATTCATTCAATTGCTCCATTATAACCATCCATATTAATTAATCAACACATTAATTAATCCAACTAAGAAACCATTAAATTACATTCATTCATTAATTTACCAATTAATTAATCCAAATCATTCCCATTAATTAATTCCATAATTAATTAATCTAACTCAAACCCTTCAATTAATTCACTAATTAATTTTTCACATACATATCTATTAATTAATTCCAAAATTAATTAATTTAATTCATTCCCTTCAATTAATTCACCAATTAATTATTTCTACCAATTTTATTATTTAATTCAATAATTAAATAAACGCATTTATTTATTAATTAATCCGTCATTTAATTTAATCTCATTGTTTAATTCAACGAATTAAATAACATCATTTCTCACATTAATTAAATTATCAATTAATTAATCCACCAATTCCATTAATTAATTCCACAATTATTTAATCTTATTCAAAATATGATTATCCCATAATTAACTCCACCATTAATTATTTTAAATGATAATACCATTATCACTTAAAAAATTTTCACCAATTATTACCTCAATTAACAATATTAATATCTCATAATTAATTTTACAATTAATTATCCCTAATTTATGATATTAATATCCAATATTTAATTCTATAATTAATTTTCCCTGAAACACAAAATTTCACATTTCCATCATTATTTAATTCACCAAAATTAACTAGTTAATCAAGAACTTCAAGAACATATATTGCTAAATAACTTTATAAATTCTATAATTTTCATACACGTAATAAAAATAAAGACTAAGAGATTCTATTTTTAGACAACATATCTCAAGAATGGTGATAATGAACGCTCGCCATTGGAAACCCCCAATTTTAAGCAGATCAATCATGAACACGATGAAGAATGAGATTTAAATCTCAAACCTAGGAGATGTATAGAGGGTATTTGATCGAATATGGTGGTGCGTGAAGGAGATTTGGTCCAAGAGGTGTGCCAATGATGTTCAGTCCAAAGTGGAGGTCTGTGGGGGTTATGTGGTGAAGAAGAGAGGGTTAAAAAGACCTATAGTGGAGGTGAGGATATTCTGGAGGTTTACCCCATGTTTGAGACATGTTTTTAATATGTTGATTGTTAGTATTACACAACATGAATTCCCATTTCACATTGTTTAATGTTGTAAGATTTTTCCATTAAAATATTGTCACAACTCTTTAAAAAATAAATAATTTAGTTACATTTATTAATTACATCACTTTTTTATTAAACTCTACTATTAATTTCATGCATCAACTCATCATCTTATTTTGTGTTTCATAGACCTATACCATGAGCATGAATTAAATATTTAATATTGGTCTTGAAATGACCGCCTCAATTTTCGGGTCATGTTGCCACTGACGGTGTGTCAATTTGACACCATACAAAAAGTTATGGCTAAAACATTGTTTTGACAAAAATTATTTTCTCAATTTAATAATAATAATAATAACAATAATAAATACTATTAATATAAAGTATCTTTCACCATTTAATGTTTCTCCAATAATATTCATTAAATGCTGATAATAGTTAATAATTTAATATTAACTCCACATTTCCATTTATTTAGTATTGACTTATAATTTCACTGTTATTTCATTGATCAATAATAATTATTCACACGTGGTGAAACGTCATTTATCATTTAAGTAAAAAAAATATTTAATTACAGAAGTACTTTCCTATCATTTTTTTGACAAAATTTTATTAATACACTTATTATTAATAATATTATATTTCTTAGTAATAATTCACTTATTATTAATAATATTATTTTTATTAATAATAATGCACTTATTCATTTAATTTAATTAATTATTAAATTAAAAAAATTAATTATTTAACATAAAAATTAAAATAAAAACAAACGCTCATTATGTATAAAAGTTATACTATCATTTCCTGCCTCCCCGGGCCATGAATCTTGTCATCTGACCCAATGGGTCTCCTGTAATACCTTAGTTGCCTTCCCAACACACCATAGGCTATTACTCACTAGGGTCGCTTATTAGACTTACGACTGTCCTCACAGGCCAACACATGTTCTTTCAGTGTGTTTTGTCCTCACTCACACACACCCTGGAAAACTTCCTAGAAGGTCACCCATCCTGATTACTATACTAGGCCAAACATGCTTAACTATGGAGTTATAATCAGGTAGGCTCTCGAAAAGAAAGGTGAACCTTGTTGACATGGGTAGTAACATTTATCCTTTTAAGTCTCACTTTTCCAGGGGTGTTACATTATCCACCCCTTTAAAGCACAACGCCCTCATTGTGGACCCCAAGCCTAAAACCCAGGAAGTGCCTAAGCACTTTCGGCTGGGTATTGGCTCTGATACCATTTGTCACGACCCGCCTCCCCGGGACATGAACCATGTCATATGACCCAATGGGTCTCCTGTAATACCTTGGTTTCCTTCCCAGCACACCATAGGCTATTACTCACTAGGGTCTCTTATCAAACTAATGACTTTCCCCACAAGCCAACACATGTTCTTTCAGTGTGTTTTGTCCTCACTCACACAAACCCTGGGAAACTTCCCAGAAGGTCACCCTTCCTAGTTAATACTCCATGACAAACATGATTAAATGTGGAGTTCTAATCAGGTAGGATCCTGAAAATAAAGGTTCACGATGTTGACATGGGTAGTAACATTTAGCCTTTTAAGCCTCACTTTTACAGGGGTGTTACATATACCCGGACTAGGGTAAACCCCCCATTCTAAAACCAATGGTGGTCTCAAATTTCTCATAAAATGAACCATTTTAGGGATATTAATTATTTAATATTCAAAAAATAGATTAAATAATTAATTAAATATAAAAAGGTTCTTTTTTGTGAGCAAGGCATACAAACAACCAACGCTTACAAATGTTATACCCTACCAAGGGAAAAAAACATGTTTTGAACACGAAATTGGTCTCATATTTCTTATACGATGCACCTTTTGTGAGATAATAATTATTTAATATTCAAATAATGGAATAAATAATTAATTAAATATAAAAAATTTCTTTTCTTAAGTGATACATCCAAACATCCAATGCTTAGAAATGTTATACCTTGCCTAGTGTAAACACCCCTTTTCGGACCCAATGTTGGTCTCAGATTTCCTATATGACTTACTATTTTAGATTTATTCAATTATTTTTAATAAAAAGTGTGGGATTAATATATTATATTTAATATATTTCTTATTCAGTCTTCCCTGAGACTTTGTGGGTCTCGGAATATCACACTTAACTCAACATCAAACTTCAATAATATTCAATTGAATATTCAAAGATTTTAACTAGAATTTAATGATTTTAACACATTTATTAAAATTTTACTAATAAACATTTTTTTGAGTTAAAACAATGACAACCCTTCTTCTCCAAAAAATTTAAGAGTCTTACCTAAAAAAGGATGGGATCTTACATTGTCAATGCCCATAAAGAAAATTATTATCAATATGTTCTGAACTATTTTCATAACTCTTATAATACTTATTAAAAATAAATAGAAATGATGGAATCATATGTGAGTTATTAATTAATAAACTCTTATCCTACTTGATTAATACTTATTATAGATTACTATAGTAACTAATTAAATTTCATACACTATTTTTCATAGCCATGAATTTCTCAATATATTCTCTCTATTTTTATCATTACGGTAACCAATTTATCCCCTTTATTTGATAATTGATTCAGTATATATGATGATATATTAATGTAAAAATATACCTTGATAATTAAAACATTAAAAAAAATTCTATAATTTATAAATTTATATAAAATAATGAATTTCTGGAATCATTCTAAGAGTTTCTCCCAAAAAATGGGAATACTTCAACAAATTCTTCATCAAGGTTTATATCTTCAATAAATGAACTCAAAAAAATAATTTTAATTAAAATTTTACAATAATTGATGGAACTAATATTTATCACTTCCAAGACTGATCACTCTAAACAACTATAAAATAATCACATCACTTAACTCTATAATTCTTCACATGAAAACATGGTTCACCTTCAATTACATGTTTATAAACAAACAAAATGGATATTAGAATAAGTTTGTTTCATAAAATTTAAATATGTGAGAGATGTGAGGTTGAAAATTTCTTTTAGATATATACTCTCCTTCTATTCCAGCTTCAAATTAGAGATACATCTTTCTGATTTCTTCTATGTTTATCAAATATATAATATCTAAGAAAAATAGAGTCTTCTTATTTTTTCTATCAATTTATTTTTCTTGAATATTCACTACATCATCTTGAAAAGCACATGAATTAAATTGTTACTACATTATTATCTTCAACGTTTCTTATTATGTTGGAAGTAATATCATGAAATATTTTTAATCATCTCCAACTATCTTACACCTTCTACACATGTGCTTAGGAATCTTTGAGTTACCTTATGTTGGAAACCTCTCATAAAATTAGAAATCATATTTATTCACTTAAATCTATTTCAAAAAAACCAATCCATTAATTTATTTCATGGATTGATTCTATTATTTCTTTATCTAGTTTTCCACTATGAAGAAAAATTGACGTGGATTTCATTAAATAGAAAAAGGTGTATCATTTTATCTCATAATAGAATAATACTTTTCTCTTTAGTGTACCATCCTTCTTAGACTTCATAGAATATATTGATCACTACTTCATATTTTCTTATAAACCATGGTAAACTCTCATATATTCTTCTCTTTTTTGTTCCCATATTTTTTGTTCCTATGTCTTTAAGATCATATAAATCATTATTGGTTGAAATGAACCTTTATTCATCATCACAAGGATTATATTTGTTTCAATTTACTTAGTAGTATTACAATCTTACAAAAAAAATTAGATAGATAGATTATTCAAATTCTTTTATAGTGTAATTTTTCATAGCTCACCATATCCCTTCCTAAATATAGGCCTTATTTTTCATCCACGAATTGACATATTATACCAACAATCAATTTTATTATACCCAAGAAATTTACATACCAAACAATTTCTAATGAATCTTGGTTTCCTTCTTTAAAACCCCTAGAAAAAATTTATTTTAAACAATTTTTATAATTAAACACCTTTATTTTGAGTACCTTTTTGGAAAAAAAAAATCTTGTTTATATTTTCATAGAACATATATGTAATGGTTGGTTTCCTAAAAATTTTATCCACTAATCTTTATCTAGATTTTGAATTGTAATCTACATATTTCAAAGATAAAACATTAGTACAAAAATGATTTTATTGAATATGGTTTATCTATTTCTTATATTTTATAGTAGATATACCATTAGAATATCTCAATCTCCCATTTATAATATATAAAATTATTATAGAATAATGATCCTCATTATAAATACTGATTTCAAAGGCTATTTTCTCAGTAGTTTTTTTAACATTATTTTTAAATAACATCTATATTTTTAAATAGGACATACCTATCAAGAAAATTCATGTTCAAAATATTTTTATTATCTTTATATAACATCATTTTTTTCTTCACATTCATTTTTAATCATCAAAATATACTTCTCATGATTTTTAAGAATCATATTATTCTCTTGTAAATAATTTTCAATATATTTTATACTTTTACACATGATCTATTACTAAGAATTATTGACATAAATTATAGTATTTTTTATCTTCAAATACATGTAATTTATCTTCAAGAACAGTATTAGATTCATCTTTATCATGGATTGATTTAATAAATTGTTTCTAAATTCAAGACAACACTTGTATAAGAATTACATTCATAGAATTTATTTTCCTCAACATTATTAGTGTTTTTTAAATTTAAATTCATTTTGTGTTAGTGCTTACTCTATTATTTTACATCATCTTCATGTTGGGTGATATCTTCTTGTATGTATTTAAAGAATACATAAATAAACAGTGTAGATTATGTTGGGAAATTATATAGGGTTCTTTTAAAAAACACATATGAATCAATATTTATTTTCTTTAAATCATGATATTCCACAATTTAACTTGGTTCATCAAAAAGAAAATCATGACAATAAAAATCAGTTACATGATATTTATATAATGATTGTTAAACTTATGAGATATTTTTTTTATTCGTCTCAATATTGTATTGTTTCACTAGATATTATCTAACTGTGATAGGACTTATTTCACAATGGTTACAACATATGGAAGAAAGGATTTATTCACCATTTCTTATGTGGGATGTCATATTTAATATTCTCATATGTTTCTAAATTTTATTATTTAGAGTTTCATAAGATATGTAATTTAGATTAGTGTTTGATGTATCATCTATATATCTATACTTCATGATTATTTTGGAAGAGAAACTCAAAAATTCAAAATTTTAACTATTGGGAATCCAATTATAAGTGGATAAAAATAATATTATACCAATTGGTATTACCACTAATATCAATTAAACTATACTAAGAGTGGGAGGGGGAAACATTGTTGAAATATTTAAAGAAAAAAACAATTTCCCACTTTTCCCTATACACCAATTAATGTGAATAGATCCCACATTCTCATCTCTTACTCGATAGTTATGCATGAAATGATGACATGAAAAACAAAATTCAAGGAACATGAATTTTTATAAGTTCCACCCATAATGTGTGAGATAATATTTATTGTATAATGGTTTTCATCCCATACACACATGCTTGACCTCATATTAAGAATAAATCCCAAGTGAAAGTGAATATACTTGGACACTTTATTTATAACACCAAATAAATTACATGCACTACACTATCAAGATCAATAAGAACCAACTCGATGATCTTCATACATTGTAGCAAACTAGATCCTTCATTAATAATCACATTTTGTGGGATTCCCCTTGATGTAAGATCAAAAATAGAAGAACCTATCTATAATAGATATAATATTTTTCTTCATATACAATAATATTATATAGATTGAATCTCAATAATTATCTTCTTCATCATTAATTATAATGGATATTTAGTAATCGTTACTTCATCAATATCACTTTTTCTCACCCATAATAATCTGAATATATTATCCCTCATATATTCTATCGACTACCTCACCAACTATTTAATTCCAAAAAATAGATACACATATATTGGTACAATTTTAAAATTATGCCTTCAAAATATTCAATATTAAGTGTTTTGATAACTAACAAATATATGAAAACAATTTCCTCCATGAAAATTATCCTTAAAATTTTTTATTATAACTATATAATATTTAATCCAAAAACATGAATAATTTTATGTTTATATCTTTAGACATTAATTTTAATTGATATCATATTATTCTATTTATATTCCTCATATGAATCTCTAAAATTTCATACATCTTTTATTCCATGTTTTCTTGGCCACATGCAATAATATTTGTAGTGTGAAGTCTATCTAGTAGTTTTATATTCATTTTAAATCTCTGCGCTAATCTTAACTAGAATTATACCTTAACAATAAAGGATCATGATATTTTTAAAAATGAAGAAAACATATCTTTCTCATAATTAATATTACATTTCATAAGGGATTATCATTTAATGTAACATATCTAACAAGATAACCATACATTTCCTTTATCATCCCTAGTTTACTCTTACCTATTATAAGAGTTATTCATACATCAACCAAAATTATTCTTCTGTATTCTCTAGAATCTCAAACTTATTATTACATACCCTCAATTTATTCTTGTGTATTCTCTAAGTCATTATAGTTAATTTTATATATTTTTATTTTTAATCTTCTTCAAGTTCCTGGTTAATCTTATGTTTCCAAGTGAATCCAAGAATTTATCATAGATTTAATCTTACATAACTCAATAAGAACTCTGACTTATTCTTTCATAAATAATAAGAGATATTTTATATCATGAAATTAATCTTATATATCATCTATGAGATTTTACATATCATAATGTATACTCATATTCCATTACGAATTATAAACTTCGGTGATCTTATGTGTGACTTTTCTAATTTTCTACATTCTCATGGATATTACAAATGGTCTTAGATAATTCCATAGTTACTCCAACAAACCCCAAAATCATAAAATCAACTCAAAAAAACTCCAAAAACATATTCATCCAATTTAATCCAACTCAAATAACTTTATTAAATCTTTAAATTATCATTATCTATATGAAAATTATTACAAAATTTTTTCATAAAAACAATTTGCATTTACATTAACTAATAAATAACAACTTCAATGAATATTCAAATGACTTAAATTCTATTATATTTTATTCAAAATAAAATAATGATTTAATTATTTTTATAATTATTCGATCATCTGTATTAACTCAACATTTAATCCTCACCTTCACCCAAGATATATTTTCATTTAATATTTCTATCATGAATATTTATAACACAAGGATGGATCTCAAAAAAAAAACTATCCATGTTTACTCTTCTCAAAATATATCCAACTAAATAAATTCTTTATATAGATATTTTATTTTGAAACCTCTATATTCCATTTAACTCAATAATATAACATCATCTCACTTCATGAGTCTCATAAATTAGACTAGTATTGTGTAGACCTTCCTATATATGCACTATTGATCTATTCTTTAATATCATTATCCTTCTGTATATATTAGGAATATTAAACAGAAATAATCACTATCCATAAACATCAATCATATTTTTAAATATTCAAAAAATTAATATTATCCTTTCAGTTTACAAATTATAGGCACCTCACATTCTTAAACTGATCAACCTGTCAAACCGGTTCATGATAGAATTTAGTTTGTTACTCAAAAAGAAAAAAAAATAATTCAATTAATATTTTTTATTTAAATTCATCATTTTCCCACATATGAATATATTTCCAGTAGTTTGATCATTGGTATATAGAAAACACAAAAATATCATTATGAACTCTAATATATATCTCAGTTATTCCCCATTATAGACAGTTATCCCTTAGAATGAATTGGAACTTATGGTACCTTAATATCCATGAACTAGTATATTCATCAAGATGTATCAACTCAATATATATTGAAATCCTTAAAATGATACTTCAATCATTTTCAACAAACCACATTCTCATATCAACACATATTGACATAATTTATTATTGATAATAAATACAACACCTCAAGATCCAAATGACTGAAAAATTTATGAGTATTGAAGAAGATAAAAAATATGATTATTGGATAGTATTAGTGGAAGAGGAGCAGAAACGAATTAGAAAATTGAAATTTGAGAATTGTTTTTTCATATCAAAGATAAGAATTTTATCGGCATGAAGTGGGTTTTCATGAATAAACATAATAAAAAATATATGTATCATAGAATAATGGTTTCCCAATTTTCAAGGGGGAAACTAAAATTAAGGGTACTGATTTTGATGAAACATAATCTCCAATCAAAATGTTTCAAATGATTCAAATATTTATTATGATATATGTTATATGGAATAATAATTTATTCTAATGAGATGTGAAGTTGGTGTTTTCTAATGGTGAACTTTAAAAATATGTCCATATTAAGAAACTAGAAGGTTTTGTCCATGATGATGTAGTTTCATGAGTTTTGAAGCTGAATAATTCCTAGTATGGTCTCAAAAAAGAGCCCAGATCATGGTATTAAAAGTTTTATAACATATTAAAGAGAATGAAACTTATGAAATACAAGGTGGATTCTAATATCAATATCTAAATACAGGTCAAAAATAAGTTTATAGTGATAGTGTACATCAATGACGTAATATTTTATAGAAATAAATAGGATTATTTTGACTATTTTTCTTCCCAAATAATGAAATTTATTTAAAATATAAATGGTCAAAGTGAAAAAAATATCCTTGGGATTTCATGTTACACACACAATATATTTTATTAGACTCTTATAAGAAAATTACGCTATTCAGTTATTGAAGATATTTTCTATAGAATAATTGAGTGAGGTCTCAAATCTAATTGTAATGACTCTAATGTTTCTATATATTACATTAGAATATTGTATAGATTGATTTTGGTTCTAGGTGCTAAGAAGTTGTGGGATTTATAGGCCTGATGAGCCCAGAATTAATTTTTGAAATATATTAAATATCACCCATGTGCATTTTTCCTAAAAAAGTGTAATAAATTCTAAATAGAGGATTATATCATAAATATGAGGCCTTTGTTGAGTTTAGAGTAAGGATTTTACCCTATATGTGACATAACCTTTATTAGTGTTGGGGGTTTCCATAAAGTGTAGTCATGGGATAATAAGTAAAATAAATAAATAAAATTATTTATTTTATTTAACATGACACAATGACCTAATCCCTATATATTTAAATAAACTTATGACCAATTATTCGGTTTGACTTCATAACCTTGAGAATTGAGAGAGGGAATTGGAGGGAGATCCTTGGAAAGCGACGACAATGGATCAAGGATCATCTACACCAACAAAATTAAAGGATCTCAGTAACGACAATGATGTAGATTAGTTATTAATCAACACTTGATCCACCTTGATGTAGGATTTTTGTTTTATGTGGATTTATCCCCATTTTATTATCTTAAAATAAATGCGAATATATTGACTAATGGATTGATTCATGTTTCTATCGTATTGTGGGAGAGGTTTTATTTGTGGGGAATTTAGTATAATTGTTTATTTGTTATGGATCTTCATTCGTCATTATAATCCTTAAAGATAAAGGCCAACCTAAACATGGTTGAGTTTTATTCCTATTTTGGGTGTTTATTGGTTTTATCCCACCATTTTTTGTTCGTTAATCATCGGCATTAATTTTGGTTAGTGGTTCGAAAAATATCAAATAAATAATCATTTTGCATGCATTTCATGGTGCAATGGATTGTTATCACAAATTTGGGTTTGAATAAATGGTGAGATTAAGATATGATGATGGTGATGATGGATATAGATCAATACAATGATCCCCTTTCTTACTGGAATGGCATACGAAGACAATAATTTTTGATGATAATTGATTTCCTTGCGAATCAAATGGTCAGATTTTAATGAGTGGTGCCAACAAGGATTGATCGGACGTTTTCCTTGTTTACTGATGTGATTCAAAGTCAAATAGAAGGTCAAAGGAGTAGACGATTATGTGACAAATGGATCTAGGATTCTGAAAAATCTTGGGTTACATGAGGTGTAATCTGTAATTACACATCATGTGGGGAACTAGATGTGGCTCTAAGACTTCCATAGAGTAGATAAATATCACATGGTATGTTCCATATATCACAATATGTGTGACCCTTAATTATCAGTTTGTCATATACCTTTGAGAGTACATAGACATGGAAAAGATTACACAGGCTCAAATACACCATGTACTCAGACATGGACATGGGAAGTTGGAAATTTTTAGCCATACATGAACGTAGTCAAAAGTTCACAAGCTCAAAAAAAATTTGTTCTCAAACACAAACACATGCATGGTCCATGATACATAGGTTGGATTTGTACCAAAGGGATACACTATTACATTCCATGTACTCCTTTAAAGATGACTTGGATCCCTTGTCCTCTTTATCTTGGAAAATTTTCATTAGGGTATTTTACCTTAATCCATTACCTGAGAGTTTAGTATGGAGTCACATCCTATGCATAGGATTTTTGTCCCCTCTGATGAACTTCAGTCTTGGATAGAGATGTTGAATCCCTCCATGAGGCCTGAAGTGAGATCCACTATCATCATCATTTCCCTAGGTGGGGTTCTTGGTATCTTCATGACCAAAACTACGTAAGAATAAATCCCATACTTATAGGATTAATCCAAATTGGTTTGTTAGTATACCCCATTGACTTGGGTGTGATCGCCTTCTATGTATAAATCTCTTAAGGCTACCATTGTGTAATTCTTATAGAGATACCTGACAATCATGACATCTTAGATGGATGTCATCGGTGCTATTTGACTCATGGAGTGTGTTCTCCTAGATGAGTTCTATGTGGAACCTTCAAGAAGGAATCCTTGGATAAAAAATACGATTATTCTCTTACATGATATTGTGTGTATAATATGAGTATATTAGGACATTCTTATTATATTCCATTGAAAAATTCCTATAATGATTTGATTATTATTCTTGATTCTATATGCTTATTGATTTCATAGTGTCTTACTAGGTATTTTTATACTCACCCTTGCATGGGATATACCCACACATGTCATTTATTATAAAGATGAATGACCTTTTTATGGATTCCAAAAGGAATCAGGACCAAGAGGAGCTTAGTAACCCAGAAAAACCAAGGTGTACTCCTACGGTTACATTAACATCAGTCCTCACTAAACTTTATTTGCTGGACTTGTTTTCAGTTTCTTTTTGGTGGGATTGTATTAGGTCCTTTTTATTTCTAGTACATTTTTTCATACTATGATGGTGGGATTTTAGATGTATGAATGCATGGTTATTAGTTGTTTTGAATTTCATAATTGTATGGTCTTGGATATGTGTGTGTTCATGTATAGGTACATTAGGATAAGGCCTCCCATGTGTGTGATATGCCTACTTAATATTGGTCATTATCCATTAGCCTATTATAGGATGGATTTGTGTAGTTGCATTATGGGCCTCGTTAGGAAGGGTCGTGACAGAGTGGTATCAGAGGAGTTGGTTCTACCTTAAGAACAAAGTCTATAATACTAGTTTTGGGAAACAGTTTTAAGTGTTTTGAGTTTGAATCTCAGGCTAGGGACTATAGTGTTGGTGTGGTGGCCAATATATCCATATACTATGACTCTAAAAACCTACTTGTTTACTCGATACATGTGCAAACTGGTTATAAGGAAATCATTGGTACAAGAATCATATAGTAATGGGTTGTGGTTTCCATGTCATTCTTGAGTCACCTCTCTAGATATACTCATTGACAATGGTATATCATGTATATTTAAGGATGCCTCCATGATGTTTTTAACCTAGGATTTAGCAACAGGATCGTGAGGATGATCCCCTGAGTGATGACTCTTTGATATAGGGACCTGTTTAGGAGGTGTTACCTATAGGTGGTGCATTGTTCATACCACCACCTATCGAGAAGAAGATGGTACCAGTAGTACCAATGGATAAGATGTGAAAACTGAGTGGGATTCATGAGTTTCATCAATAGTGACCCCTCATGTTCTAATTTGATCCCAACCCCCAAGAGGGTAAGGACTAGCTTGAGGAGGTGACATGAGACTTTTATCTTGTTAGGACACATGAAGACTATATGGTGGTCCTGAAAGTGTGCCTTATCTATGGATCTATAGAATTATGGTGAAGATTTGTGACCCTATCATACAATGAGGTGACTCTAGCATAGTCAGATTTTCACTTCCTTTTTATATATGAGTTTTCTCTAACTACATTGTGGGCTATGTGCATCTGGGAGCTTCTACAGCTTCGGAAGGGAAGTACGACTATGGCTGAGTATTCATTGAGGTTCCCCAACCACTCTTAATACCTGATGGATATGGTGTGTGATCGGTTCTTTAGGGATGAGACCTTCGAGTGAGGACTATGGAAATACATATGATCTAGTGTGATACCTATATGAAATCCTACCAATGTTGGAGTGTTAGAGTGAGATTTAATGGTTGATAGCTTCCTAGATGAGTAGACGGAGACAATTAGTGTCTTCCATGGGAACATGGTATATGATAATTTGGTAGAAGGGAGTCGATAATAGACACAGGGACCTGGATGTGTGATAAATTTCAGTTTGAGATCCTAAGATATAGGTTCTATAGTTTATGGCTCACAGGATGGATCTTTTCAACTAAGGGAGAGGCGGTGCTACTCTTATGAAGGTCAGGTACATCTTGCACAAGAATTCTTGACTCGTCATGCGAATGATAAAGATAAATTGGATGGTCCAACTAGGTATAGGTAGTAGTAGGATAAGGTAATTTCATAGGGTAGAAAACATGGAAAATGAGTTGTTTGAGTAGCTGGAGGTGGAAGATGTTATGACTTGTTGTCACCACTAGCTCTAGGTTTTCTGTTCTAGGCTTAATGAGATTGGGGACATGGGTTAAGGAAGCTTCAAGTGGTTGAGGATTATGAAATAGTTTCTATAGGTATGATACACGATATGATCTATGTATTTTCTACCTTATTTTTAGTACTGATAGACATATGTGTGAGTCATTCCTTTATTGACACTTATCTAGTTTGATACACAGAGATTTTGGTGATCCCTTAGCTCGAACCTTATGCTTATAGACTTCTAATAGAGTTTACTTAGTGATCAAACACTTCTACTGATGGTGTGACATGACTCTTGTAGGTGATAGTTTCATTTGGGATATCTTTGGAGTAGTGATGAGGCCTTATGACATCATCTTAGGTATTTATTGATCATCTATAGTTCATCCCTAGATAGACTGTTTTAGGAAGAGGATGTGGTGTGTTTGCAGTGATAGAATGAGGTTTTACTTTATGGGTGAAAATGAATCCTGGGAAGAGAATGATAGACTCATGGATAATATGGTTTAGCCAATTACTTACCAGTTGGATAGCATTACCCTCAGTGTAGTGGATGCTATGAGTTTTCAGTTTCCTATAGTGGTGGCGGAGTATGAGAACGTCTTTCCTGTGGATGTTATAGGATTACATCACCATTCATATTTATACTTATGCATTAATCTACACCCTAAGATTTCTTTTATATCTATGCTAGCATATCTTATGTCTCCCACATATCTTCGTGAGCTATTGGAACAATTGGAGAACTTGTAGTAAAAGGGATTTGTTAGGCCAGTGTTTCACCTAGGGCATCCCTTGTATTTTTTACCAAGAAGGGTGAATAAATATTGAGGTTGTGTGTGGATTACCATCACCTTGACCGTGTGACCTAAAAACCAATATCCCATATCGAGGATCGATGACCTCTTAGATTAGTTGATAGGGTCACGATGGTTCTCAATGATTGACCTCAAATCAGTTTGTCACCAGTTGTGAGTACAGGATGAGGATATACCAAAGACGGCTTTCCAATTTCGTTATGGTCACTATAAGTACTTTTTTATTCCCTTTGTATTAAAAAATTTCTTATTTTTGTTCATGAGACTCATAAAACAGATCTTTTAGCCTTTCTTAGATCGGTTTATGGTAGTCTTCATTGAAGATATCATAGTGTACTCAGCATCCAAGTAGAAGAATGAGAGAAACTTGAGGATGGTTCTAGACGTACTCTAAGAGAACTATATTTAATAGAATCTTTCAATGCACCAATTCTAGATTCATTAGGTCAGCCTTCTGGGGAATGTTGACTCAGCAGACGATATGGAATTGGACCGAGCAAAGGTCAGGGTAGTGTTAGTTTGGGAGCCACCCAAGAGCATGATAGAGGTACAGAGATTCCTTGGGTTGTAAGGATAATTTTGAAGATTCATACATTATTTATCCATGATATCAACTCCCTTGGTAGATTTTACCCAAAAGGATAATCCTTTCATGTGGACAGATAGATTATAATAGGCTTTCTAGGAGTTGAGGCAAAGATTGATGAGCGTTCCCATCTTGAGATTTCTAGAGGAGGGTGTCAATTACATATTATTCTATGATGAATCTGAGATTAGGCTTGGTTGTGTTTTCATGTATAGTTGATTGGTGATTTCCCATGGTTCACATTTGTTGATACCATGATAGAATAACTATGAGGCCCATCATCTTGAGTTATCTGTATTAATTTTCTCACTAAAGATGTGAAGACACTACCTAATGGGTGAGTGGTTTATCATCTATTATAACCACAATATTCTCAAGAATATATTCTATCATAAGGATATTAACTTAATAAATAGGTGATGTATATAGTTACTCTAAAAATTATGACTTTGAAATTTCCTATACTTATAGGAAGGGGGAACATGGTAGCAGATTCTCTCAGTAGAAGATCTTATTCCCAAATACTGATAAAGGAATCGGAGCAGTATACCTCATTAAAATTTTCCATTAAGGATGGGGATGACATATCTAACCTGCAATAAATGGTTGTAACCCCTCCTCTTTTATAGTTATTCAGATAGGCGTATCTTGGGGATATCGGTTGTGAGACCCTACATACTCAGATATCCACTGAAAATGATTCTGATGGATTTTATGAAGGTGGTGATCATTTATTTCTTTTAAAATGATGCATGATGGTACCAGTTATATTGTAGGATGTGGTTTTGAGGGAGCTCCATACATCCCTCTTGGAAACACACCCATTTGTGTAGAATATGTACTATGACCTTCGACGTTAGTTTTGGTGTTTAGGGATGAAGAAGGGAGTTGTATAGTTTGTCTCTCGATGCTTTAATTTTTAGCAAGTGAAGGTTGGGAACCAGGTTCCAGTGGGTTTATCCCAAACCCTTGAGGTGCCATGGTGGAAGTGTGATGCGATATCCATGAACTTTTTTATGGGGGTACCACATACATCTAGGGGACATGATACCATCTAGGTGATCATAGAATGACTCACCAAGTCATCCCACTTCCAAGATATTCGATAATAGAGTTCAATAAAGATCTTGGGATTCCTCTACATGAAGAAGATATATCAACTCCATAGAGTTCCCTTGATGATCATTTTTACATTGATTCTCACTTCACATCTCGGTTATAGAAGGAATTACAGGAGGCCTTTGGGACTCAGTTTCATTTGAGCGTGGTGTTTTACCCTTATCGATGGCCATAATGAGTGGACCATTAATGTATTTAAGTATATATTGTGGCCCTTCATGTTAGACTTTATCCATGGTTGGGAGGATCATCTACCATTGGTGGAGTTTTTATACAACAGCATCTACCATTTCACCATTAGTATGAAACCATTTGAGTATTTGTATGGTTGATCATATATTTCACCACTAGGTTCAACCGACCTAGGAGAGTCAACACTTATGGGCCTAGAGTTGGTTTAAGCCACTACAGATAAGGTTCAGATCATCCAAGAGTGGATGAGGACTGTATAGATCCATTAGAAGTCCTATGTTGACTGATGATGAAGGAATTTGGAGTTTAAGGAGTGTGACCATTTGTTCCTGAGGTTCTCATCTCAACATGGGTTGTGGATATTTGGCTGGTGTGCCAAGTTATCTCTCAGATTTATTTTCCCTTTCTAGATACTATGTAGAGTTTGAAATGTGGATTACTTCATAGCCCTACCACCATAGTTAGAATGAGTAAATTAATTCTTCCATGTGTTGTAGCTAAGAAGGTATGTGAACAACCCATCTCATGTTATAAACTGGGATGAACTGGACATCGAGGATGGAGCTACCTTTACTAAGTAACCAGTAGAGATTGAGGATCAGCAGGAGAGGATCCTCTATGGGAGAGAGATTCCTTTAATAAATTTCAAGTGGTAGTATAGAAATATTCAAGAGAGTACCTAGGAGTGGGAGACCTAGATGAAGGCTCAGTACCTACATATATTTTTGTAGCCCTTTTTCCTTCCAGGATGTAAATACCCAAGGTAGGTAGAATTTAATAACTATAATTTTTTTCATATATCAATTTCTAATATTTTATGTATTATTTTTGAAGATATTAACTGATATGGAATTATATTTTAAGGCCCAATGATCCCAGAAATAATTTTTAAAATATATTAAACATCATGTATGCTCGGTTTTTCTGAAAAAGTGGAATAACTTATAAATAGAGGATTAGATCATAAATATGAGGTCTCCATTAATTTTAGATAGTGGGTTTTACCCTAGGTATGACATAACCTTTTTTGACGTCAGGAGTTTCCATAAAGTGCAGTCATGGGAGAATAAATAAAATTAATTAATTAAATTATTTATTTTATTTAATGTGACGTAGTGTCCTAATACCTATATATTTAAGAATGATTATGAAAAATTCTCAAGGTTTACCAAATAACCCTAATAATTGAGAGAGTGAGTTGGAGGGAAATCCTTGGTGAGCGATGACAACATATTGAGGATTGTCTACACCAATGAAATTTGAGGTTATCTCCAATGAAAACAACACAGAATCCTTTTTTTTGTCAATAAATCCACATTGAGGTAGGATGTTTGTTTTATGTGGATTTATCCCCATTTTATTATCCTATGATGAACGTGAATCAATCGACCAATGGATTAATTCACGGTTCCATCATATTATGGGTGCGGGTTTATTTATAGGGAATTTGGGAGAATTTTTTACTTTTTATGGATCATCATTCATTGTTCTAATGGAAACGGATTGAGTCCAACTTAAACACGGTTGAGTTTCATTAATATTTTGTGTGTTTCTTGGTTTTATCCCATATTTGTTCATTCATTCATCACTAGTATTCATTTTGGATGGTGGTTTAACAAATACCAGATAAATAATCATTGTGCACTGGTTTCTTGGTGAAATAGATTATTATCACATATATGAGTTTAGATCGACGACAGGTTCAAGATGCGATGATGGTGACGATGGATCGAGATCAGTCTTATGATCCCCATTCTTACCAGTTTTATGTGTGATGGAAATGAGGTATGATGATAGTTATTTTTCATGTGAATAAGATGGTCAAATTCTGGTGAGCAGTGACAGAAATGCTCAGTTGGATGTGTTACTTGTTTACTGACATGATTCATGTCCAGATCAGAGGTCAGAGTAGTGTAAAACAATGTGAGAACCAGATTTGGGATTCTGAGAAATCCCAAGTTACACAGAATGTAATCAGGAATTACATATCATGTGGGGCCCTATTTTTGGTGCTAGAGTTTTCATGGATGAAATAAATATCACATGGCATGTGGCATATGTCACATGGTATGTGACCCTTACCTGGTAGATTAGCATGTACCTTGGAGTGTACACAAATATATCCAGGAGTATACAAGCCTAAAAATGTTGTGTAATTAGACATAGACAAGGGTAGTTAGACATGGCTATCCATACATGGAAACTGTCAGGACACAACATGGACTCAGATAGTCCATGTACTCGGACACAGACACAGGAATAGGCCATGATACATGGGTAGGACTCGGTTCTGAAGGTACAAAATGTGTGTTGATAGTACATGATTTATACTCTTTCAAATATGTCTTGTATCCCTTAACATTTTCATATTAAATAAGTTTTATTAGGGTGTGTTCCCTTGATCCATTCCCTGAGGGTTTAGTATGGAGTCGCATCATATTCCTAGGATTTTTATCCCCTATGAGGAAATTCATTCTTGGATAGAGTTTTGGAATCGCTTCATGAGGCCCAAAGTGAGATCATCTTTAATCAGTATTGCTTTAGGTGAGGTTCCTGGTATCTTATTAACCAAAAATACTTGATCATTGATCCCCTATTTAGTGGGTTAATCAAGATTGGGTTGTTGGTATACCCCATGGCCTTGGGTGTGATCCCCTTATATGTATCAATCTCTTTAGACTTCCAGCGTGTAATTATTTTGGTAGGACCCGAAGATAATGACATCTCATACGAATTCCATCAGTGTTATTTGACTCATGGAGTGTATTCTCTTGGATGAGTGCTATGTGGAAATTTCAAGTAGGAATTCTAGGTTGGAAATACATTTGTGATCTTACTTGAGACTGCATGTCTATTATGAGTATATCTTGATGTTCTTGTTATATATAATTAGCATATACATGTGATGAGATAATTAATATTCTTGATGAAATATTATTATTGATTTTGGCGTTTTCTATTGGGTATTTTTATACTCACCCCTTCATGGTCTCTTCCCACATGTGTAATGTCTTATGAAGACAACCAAACTTTTGATGGAGTAATATAGCGACCAGGACTAGGCAGAGATTAGTGAGTCAAACATACCAAGGTGTGTTCCTATAGTTACATTGATAGTATTCTTCACCCACTTTATAGGTTAGACTTGTTATTAGATTCTTTATGGTTGGATTTTATTTGGCCATTTTTCTTTCCATCACTTGTTGGCATACTCTGATGGTGGTATATTAGATGTATGCATGCATGGTTTTCAATTGTTTTAAATTTTAGCATTGAATGGGATTAGAGATGTGTGAATGTGTATAAAAACATTAGTCTAAGGCATCCAATGTGTGTGATATGTCTACTCGATACTGTTCATCTTCCCTTTTCCTATTAGAGGTGGTCTTGGGGTAGTCTCGGCATGGGCCCCTTTAGGACGTGTCATGATACTAATATCTCTTAGGTAAAAGTTTTAGATTGATGAAGAAGTAAGGAGTGTGGATCAAATCATTTTTCATATAATTATTAGTAGCCTAAATTATTTTATGATGTCCATAATTGAAAAAGAATTTGTCTATAGGCTTTGTGAACAATTCCAATGAAATTATAAGGAGTGAAATCTTTCAGTGGTGAAATGAATCTTATGTTATATAAAAGGGACTCGTATTTTTTTAAGTATGATATTAAAACATCATTTTATATTTATAGCTATTCTATTATGGATTTGATTATAGATGTTTTATATTGGAATTCTAATTTATTATGTGCATTCTTTATTGGAGGAATTTGTGTTTCAATGAAATTAAAGAAGAAAAATTATGGAACAATGGTCACAATAAAATCTAAATACATTACAAAAAATCAATCCCAAACACAAATGATATGGATAAAGTTATTGGTTGAATACATAAAAGTCAGTATCTCATACCCATTATTGATTGGGTTTGACAATCAAAGTATAATCAAATTCCAAAATAATCTAGTGCAACCTTCATGGTCAAATTATATTAAGATTAAGTACCACTTCATCAAGGATAAGTTGAAGTCTGGTGATATTTTCTTGGAATATTTTTTCACAAAGGATAAATTTTTCAATATCATGAATAATACCTTAATTAAGGATGCCTTATTGTATATTTGAGTGTTATTGGTAGTGAATTATCACCTAAAATATTTTTAGGATTTCTTAGTATTTTTTCCTCATTCATTTCTTTCCATCTGTTAAGAAAGGGAAAGAATAAAAATGTTTCACTTCATGAAAAGGGAGAGAGACTTTAGTTTCTTATTTACATTTGATAATCAAGGGGGTGTGAGGTGTTAGTAACTAATATTGAATATTGGAGAGATATTAAATTATTTTCACGCTACCAACAAATCCAAAGGGTAATATTGATGGTATATAAGGATGTCGTTGATCAGTTTTTTATGATTATGGGTAATTGATGAGAGTTGATGAGTTATTAAGAAACCTATCATGAAGTGATTTTATCAAGAAGTTTTTAGAGATTGTCTTAATTGATAAATAGTCAAAGTGGTATTGATATAACACTAAGAGTTGGAATACTCTCACAAAAACCATTCTACCACATGGTGTGGTGTATAGATGACCATCACATTGGATACATTCTATTTGAGAATAAATTCATTGGTTTTAGATGTTTCTCATATTATATTTATAAAAACATACACATGGATGTTTTGGAATATCTTGAGAGAGCAGAAAATATTCAAAGTAATTGTGTTTATTGAGTCAATTTGATTTAGGATGTGAAGCATATGATTATTCTCTAATGGGTGTATTCCTCATGAAGATTTTCACTATGATGTTATATATCATTCTATTAATATGTTGGTTGTTCCATGATGAAGTTCATATAGAGGACCAATTTGTCATAGTTAGATGCATTTTTTCTTAAAGGATGTCTCTAATAGATGGAGGGGAGACAAATATGTCATGATACATATCATGTAACGTCCCCAAAATTTTAAAGGGTTAAAATTTAAAATGTTAATTACCATGTTAACAAGGTGAACCTTTCCTTTTAGAATCCTACCTGATTAGAACTCCATAGTTAAAGAGGTTTTTCCTAGAGTAGTGACCAGAATGGGTGACCTACTAGGAAGTTTCCCAAGGTGTGTGTGAGTAAAGAAAAAACACACTAGAAATAACATGTGTTGGACTGTGGGGATTATCATTAGTATGATGACCCACTCGAGCATATGGATGGGACCTAGGGAGGGAAAAAACATGTTTGTGAGGAGACTTGTGTGCTTTTGGTGCCTAGTTATTACTTCAGAATCAGAGGAGGAAGCTAGCCGAAAGTGCAATATCACTGCCCAGGTTGAGATGTAGGGTCTAAAATGAGGATGTTGTGCACTAAATGGGGGTGAAATCAACACCCCCAAATGTTAAAGGGATTAAATTATAAATGTTGTTACCTATGTTAACAAGGTGAACCTTTCTTTTCAGGATCCTACCTAATTTGAACTCCATAGTTAAAGAGGCTTTTCCTAGACTAGTGATCAAGATTTGTGACCTCTTAAGAAGTTCCCAGAGCGTGTTTGAGTAAGTACAAAAATAGTAGAAAGATCATGTGTTGGATGGTAGGTAAAATAATTACTATGATGAATCATTCGAGCAAGTTAGTGGGCCCCAGGGAGGGGATAACATGTGTGTGCGGGGAAACTAGGGTGACCACAGGGCCTAGTTCTCACATATACCAT
Organism: Viscum album; assembly: GCA_963277665.1. NCBI lineage: Eukaryota > Viridiplantae > Streptophyta > Magnoliopsida > Santalales > Viscaceae > Viscum > Viscum album. The sequence continues at coordinate 341,070,828 of OY728131.1, forward strand.
GGAAAATTGATGTAATGTGGGTTTGAGAGCCAAAGTATCTCATTTAATAATTCAAAAAATCATGAAACAAAGGTTCGTATCAGATTATAGTGGATATTCTATTTTATTAATTTTCTCTACTAAAATAATAATTCAATGTTCCCATAGCATAATAACTATATCTATACCCCAATAGGTCATTCATTGATTCAGCTATATATGGGAAGATATGGTGCTCACACCATAATATAGTTCACCACACCTAAACATGGTTATTCTTATTTGGGATTAAATTTACATAATTTTTGGATATGGGATTAATTCCATGAGGGATGTAAACACACCGTAACACATGAATTGTCTAAAAATAGAATGTTGGATTAACAGAATCAAAGAGAGGGAGAGGGAGAGGGAGATATTTTGATCAAACTTTCAGTTAACCTATAAGTCATTCTAGGAGGAACTCAAAGGATATATTGGAAGATACTTGGGGAAATGAATATGTTTGCACATGAAATTATAATTATAGAGGTACCTGAGAAAAATGAAATTAGATATCGATTACCTGATTGAATATTATCATTCTTTATTGTTCTCAAGAGTTGATTTCTGTCTCCCTGGTCCTTTCTTTATTCTTATTAATAATTAAGTATAAACATGGGAAGAGGAATTGTAACTAATACACATTAAGGATTATCCAAATGATAGAAAGAGCCAGTGAACCTTTTATTTCATCATTATCACATGTGTGCTCATTCATTATCATTATACCATTATCATGTTAGCATGATAAAGTTATTTTTTACACTAACATATGTGGGAAGGTGAGTTTAGAGTTTGTGTTTTCAGTAACCACTGATTCACCCCAACCCTCAGTGGTGTTCTAATATGACTTTTATTTATCACTAATATATGAATGCACACATTATTATTTAACTATTCTCAAACTTCTCCCTATAATTAATTATGATTTCTATGTGACTATTTTTAACATCATGTATCATTGTGGAACCATTTCATTTGTTAGTATAACTAGATTCTCAATGGAAAATAATTAGTAAACATAATAAAGTTATATAAATTTACCTTATGATTTATAGACTATGTTATTAAAATATACTATAATTTGGATGATCTTAATTACAATGGAAGATGTCTTAAAACTATGTGGAAGGGAAGTATATTTTTTACGCAATAGGTGGGATAAGAATAGGTTGACTACTCTACATACTAGATGGTGGATACTAAATTAATAGTGCGATATAAACAGATAGAATAACTTATATAGAAGATGGTGTATATTGATATAGTGGATGCATAAATAAAGGAGTATTACTCTATAAAAAATTTGGTGGATATGAATAATATGGAGGGATTAGTTGAATATAATTACCATCCATTGTGGTCATGGGTGGAAAAAAATAAAAGAAAGGTATAGTCAATATTAGGTTCATAAAAAAGGATAAAGAATTTTTGGTGGATGATGTCCTTGTGACAGGTGAGGTGTAATATGAGAATAAACTATGATATAATGGGAATTGATAGTATGAGAACAATTATTTCATGTTATCCAATACTCCAAATTACCCTCAACATTCTCCTAAAAATTTGGGTGTCTCCTTGAAGAAGATCAATTGGATAATTTGAAATCAGAAAATAAATTTTTCATTTATAGTGTACATATATATATATATATAACTAAAATTTAATACACATAGATGTGATCAAAGGAGTCATACATAAATATCAAATGTGGTTCTCATTTTCATGTATTATTTTTTCTATATACCTCTTCATATTCTAACACAATCACATGAAAATCCCGAGGAATAATAATAAAGAACTAAATATATTAAAAAATTATAAACATCATTGACATCATATTCATTTTTTATAAAATAAAAAATAATAATATTCTAATAATTAATAATATTATATTAATTAATAAAGATATTTTCTTACTCCCTTTTTGATACTATATTTTTTTAGAATATAAATTAATTGTATTATAATATTATACCATATCATATTAATTATTAAAAGTATTAATTTATATTAGAGATATAATTAAATTCATAATGAATTTGTCTATGAGTCATCATGTTTTATATATAATATAAGTGTTGGTTTATATAGAAACACTATGATGAAAATTGAGATGTCCTTATGAAATAACATCAATTTATCATAAAAATTGTAATAATATTAATACAAAATATTGTCATAAATATTAATAGTTTTATTATATATGTGATATAACTATTTTTTCATAAGATATAAATCCCTCATTAAATAAATTTGATAAAAAAATTAAATACAATCCATATATCACTGCTCTAAATTCTCAAATACAATTTATGGATCATGATATATTCTAAAAATTGAATCTATAGTTATACAATATGAAATAATTATATAAATTCCAATGGGTTTGTTTAAAATTTCATCATCATACATGACTTCATTGAAAACATGTTTTAGTATAACATAAACAATAACACCAAAGCATGGATTTATATGGTCAGTTATATAAAATACTTATTTTCAATGGAATGCCATAATGTATGAATCTTAAGTATAAAGATGATTCTTCATATCAATCACCATAAATCCATAATTATCTATTTTCATTCCCAGTTATGTATTTTAATAAAACCACTTTCATTTTATCATTGTGACTTGAACATGTGCATAGTAATTCAAATTATTGTTTTATTCAAAACTTCATATTAAGATATATTTTCATATAATGACTAGATTTCCAATAAAATAGAATTGAATATAATTATTATAAACAAATTTACTATTCTATTTTTTATTCAAATATTGTCTGCACAAATTTTTGTAATGAATTTATATACATTGATGACCAATGATTTAAATACACATGCCAAATTATTTTTTCTAGAAAATAACTCTATTATCCCAAAAGATAAATCATTAATTTTTCATTTTTTAACCTAAAATATATTAGCCTCTTTAATTTAATAATTACCAATAAGTATGTTATATACATAATGATTTACATTATTGTTGGTTTCGATGGTGTTAAAAAAATTTACTATGAAAATTTTCTATCCTCTAAAAAGATAAATAATGATGAGTTTTATTTTTTAATATATTTATATTCAGTATAAAATTTTAATTATTATAGTGAATGAATTTATATAAAATATTATAAAAGAAAAAACATATCATTAATTTTATATACATGATATAATTTTCAACCACATCACAGTTGGAAAATACTATATAATGGGTCATATCTCGTTCTAAAATGAAAAAAGTATATAATAAATATACTAAAGATATCTACCATGATCATGGTAGTTATGGAAATGTATATTCCATTGTATCATATTACTCATCTTTATTTATTATTGGGTGATTATATCTCACTATGACATTAACCAATTACATTAGATAGAAACTCATACAATCCTATTCCTAATAACCTTACATAATGGATCCTTCGAGATGATTCTTATTTATCAGAGTTTTATTAATTATATAATTCATTATTTTATTAGGATATATCTAGAGATATGAAATAAGACCATCAAATAAAACATTAGTGGGAAGATTCATAGTAATATAAAATATATATTTGAAAAATAATGGAGGATAATTTTTTCCAAAATCATAAAGAACGACTTGTGTATATTTTTGAAATTATTTAATAAATTTATTCTCATCATTGTATTATAAATGTTTTGATAAAAGTGAAAAGAGGGAATCAAAATGACCCTCACATTACTTGATAGTACATGTTGAATGACTATAAGATTGAACTATTTTACCAAGACTAGATAATCATCAATTTTAAGAGATTTTAATTTCTAATATCATGTATTTAACTATTTAATATGTTACTTGAATATTTTTTAGGAAACTTTAGTCTTTCCAGCACATGAAGGTGTTATTTTTTCTAATAATTTCTCCGTGATTAATTTATGAAAAATATTCCTCAAATTATGTTCAATTGATTGAGGATAAAATCCATTATTAATATATAAATCCACTAAGGCGTTATATGTGAATAAATTAATGTTTATTTTCCTATTAAAATTTAAAAATGGTGCATGTAACATTTCACATATATTAAATGATAGGCATTACATCAATCCAATGGTGTATTAAATTCCATTATCAATACAAAAAATCAAGGAATATACTTATTCCTTTTTAAATTACTATCTAAATTTGAAGTAACATTCCTTTTATTTTAGGAATCAAGAAAACCTTTTCTAAGATAAAAATTTAAACAATTATTTTCCTTATGGATATCACTCCCACACTTAAATTTAGGTTCATTTATTTCTCTATAATATTATCAAACTATCAAAAAAATAGATTAACAATTGGTATAAATAATTGATTTTCTATGAAACATATAGTTCACAAAAATTTAAATCTTCTATAATTTTTTCATTTTATTTTAATTTGAAATGATAATTTCCTATTTATACTCAAATAAAAAACAATTAAATTAGAAATAAAATCATTTATCATCCATAATAGTTCTTGAACATAAAGTAAAATACTTATTTTTTACATTTTTTATGCACTAGGACATATATATTCCATGAATCATTAGAATCATTTATTAATTATTATATGAAACTTCCCATATCTATTTAATGATCAATGGGTCTAGATATTAGTATAACCATGATAGAAAGTTTATTTTCAAACACATCCACAGTGGAAGGTTATAAATGTTAATGATAAAAAACCATGTACTATGTAAAGTATGCATCTATCAAAATGGGTTAAATACATCACATGATAATGATAATATAACATCACATTGTTAAACTACAAAAATAGGATGAATACTAATAAATTATTAACATTATAAACAATGTAAAATATTTATTATTCATTATTTTCCTTATTTCACTCATATTCATGTCATCACATATTTGTTTCCATTTGTTCTATCATTAAATTTTTTTGAGGTATTGGAATCAAAGGAAAGAGTTTATTTTTCTATTATATGGGATGGGTTTCTTATTTTTTATCCTTTTATCTTGAAGTAAAAATATGGAAACTAGCCATATATAAAATTTCCTATAAAAATATAATCTTTTGATTTATCATTATTCTCCACAAAAACATTTTCTTCATTATAATACCACACATGATAGATAGTTTGGAAAAAAATAGTGATATAGTAAGTAACTTCTCCATGTGTTAACCAAGGTCATTAAATACCATCATAACAAGGTAATTAAATTAGTCCTCTATCTGATGCATTATTATAATAAAAGTATAAAAATAATTATTACTCATTTTATAACATAGTTGAGATTCCAAAAGCATTGTACATTAAAATTTTATCCATTCTAATATAAAATGTATAATTTAATTAAACATAAGTTATGTATATATATTGTTAGACTAATTGGGATAAATACCTTGAGAGGGGGGTGAATTAGGGTATGATAGATAAAAATAGATTCCTCTTCGGATATTGTTTCATTGTTAAAAAACATTCTTCTCTCTTCTTCTCATAGAAATATATGAAGAGAGATGAAATCATGCATGAGGCATAGTGATTTTTACTTAGTTCACCCTCATTGGGATATGTCCTAGGAGAATACAATAGTATTGAGATGATATACCAAATCTAATAAGGCTTTTTACCAAAATATAAGGTTCAGGAAAGATCACTTATATGCCCAGGCTCACTTCCTTTACAAAATCTAGGGTCTACTCACTGCATTCCCAAGGGTCACTCCCTATGTCTCTTTTTCTGGCTCACTACTAGTGGAAAGGATCACTGCCTTCCTCTTCCTTCGCTCAATTCTCTTGGAATGATTCCACTCAAAATTTATGAAATTTTAGGTCCCTTCATTTTCATGAATGCACATATCCTTAATAGTAGGTAAATGTTCTGTTAAATTTGTTTCACCTAGACAAGAAATCCACTTTTTCATGTACTGTTAGTTAACATAAATTTCTTTCTCAAACTATTTAAGTTCCTTCATGAACCACCTTCTTCATTTAAGAAATACATTTCACTATATAGTGCATATCCTCAATGAACCACATCTTCCATGGACAGCCTCCACGAACTAACTTCTTATACCTCCTCTGAAAACCGCCTTCGCCTACTGCTTTCGCGAACCTCCTTCGCGTACCGCGTCTATGTACCACCTCCACTTCTTTGTAATTATTTATTCAATAGATGCTTCTTCCTTTGCAGGATATTTTACCTCAAAAACCCCCTTTATAAACCATCCCCACGATCTCCTTCTCCTTCCCTATAATCCTCCTTGAAACCTTTTCTCCTTTTCAGACTCCCCACAAACTGTTTTGGATTTTGCTGAATTTCATTCTAGAGAGAAGATGTTTTCGACTAAAAAATGATCTAATTAATGATGGGATTAGTGCTCCTTATATAGGAAAATATATCCACATAATTCTCTAATCTGAGATTTTACCAAATCTTCAATGCGATACAGACTTCACCACATACCGCTTCCCCCCACAAACTATTTTTTACTTCACAGTCCATATATCGTTTTGATCCTCTGTAGTGGATGATCTATTCCATGAATTCCTTTTCAGAAAAACATTCATTTTTCCAAAAAACAAAATTCCAATTTTGAGGCCCAAAAAATTGGAAAACACTGGGAAATTTCACCAACTTAAATATTTTCTTTGGAAAACACCAAACATACTCATTCGTGGTTATATCACTTTATAAAAAACATAATCAAGCCCAAAAACACTGAGAGGATGCCTTAAGGGATTTTTTCCCAACAATAACCCCCTTTGGGTGTGTTGAAAACTCTATAAATTGATACTTCATTAAATATTAATCCATCTTCTACCGGTATTTTCTTATTGTGATAAAGAAAGTGATCAAATATTTACTCAACATATATGCTAAGCATGCATGATTCATTCTTGGCAGGAGAAACAAGAGTATAATGCAATGTTCATCAATTAATCACTTCATTTAATTCCAAAACCACTCATCAACTTTCACCATGAACCTCAGCTATTGGGATATATAATATTTTATTGATCACGTCTATAATAATTTGATTTAATAATCCTATGACATTTCTCCCCCTAATAGATTCAACTCCCCTATCTCTCTACTCCACCTAGTAGGTTCTCCCCGTGTCTTTATTAATAAATTTTATCCCATTTAAAAATTAATATTTTTTCCCCTTTGTCAATGCACTCAAAGGACATTTATCTTAGGTATGATACAGGGTAAAGAACACATATTAGCACATAATAGAAAAATACACCCTACATTTGAGAGATTAAGAGTCCCACAGCCACAATTTTTTAAGTGCAGGGAGTCTACTGAACTACCATGGCCAATTGATGTCTTTGAAATGCTTCCTTGGTAAAGGTATTTATCAGAATATCTGAAACATGTAGTTATGTAGGAACATACTCCAACATCACAATCCCTTGATCTACCGTCTCCTTGATAAAATGATACATGATTTTAATGTGCTTTGTCATTGAATGATGGAGTGTTTTTTATATGATTTATAGCACTTGAATTATCTTAATGGATTCTGATCAGATACTTCACTTCAATTCCTATATACTCAAGTTTATTCTTCATCCACAAGAATTGTTTACAAGCTTAAGTAGCCGGAATATATTAATATTCTATGGTGATCAATGAAATGTAATCTTATTTCTTTCTTAGCCAAGAAATACACAATCCTACAATACAGAATGCACCAACTAATGTTAATTTTTTATCATCTATTGAACCAGCCCAACCTACATCTGTATATCCCAATAACTCTTGCTAATATTTTTCATTATACATAAAACCAAAATTCATCATGCCCTTGATATACTGAAGTATTCATTTCACTTCACTAATGTGGGTTTCCTTGGTATTTCTTTGATATCTTCCTTCTTGTCATGTCTAAGAAAAAATATCAGGTCTTATCATTGTCAAGTACAATAGAATTCCATTTATTTTCCTATATTCTGTGATATTAAATGAACTGCCTTCATCATCCTGTGAAAGTTTCATTTGGGTACCCACTGGAGTTTTCAACTCCTTGGAATTATCCATTAAAAATCTTTTCATAACCTATTTATCATCTTTGGATTGAGAAATGAATATTCTATTCTTTCCTTGTGTCATTTGTAAACCAAGGAAAAAATTTAGTTCACTAATCATTGACCTTTAAAACTCACTTTTCATGAATTTAGAAAATTGTCTGCACTATGATTCATCTGATTCACCAATGATTATGTCATCGATATATACCAACATTATCATCCTCTGATAACTTTCATTGCTGAAATATAGATTAAAGTCAACTACACCATGCCAAAAATCAAGATTCTTCAAAAACAAATATAGCATTGAATACCATGCTCTTGGTTCTTGATTGAAACCATATAAATCCTTCTTTAGTTGAGAAAATTTATTATCATCTTCATGAATTATAAAACCATATAGCTACTCAATCCAAACTTATTCTTCTATAACCCCATTCAAAAATGATGAATTGATATCCATCTAAAAAACCTTGAAATTTCTTTGCACTGTAATGTCCAAGAATAATCTGATTGTATCTACCCTTGAAACAGGTGAAAAGTGTCATCAATGTCAATACCCTCTATCTGGGAATACCCTTTACACACTAGTCATTCTTTTTTTCAAATCATTTAACCATATTCATTCATCTTTTTAAGAAATTCCTATTTATTCCTAATGACATTATTATTTTTTGGCCTCATAATAATCTCTCATGTCTGATTCTTCTCAATTTGGTCAATATCTTCATTCATAGTCTGAACCCAATTCTCATCTATAGATAATTCATTAAAAAAAATTAGGCTCTACTTATGAAAATTACAATGTTTTTGGTAGAGTATTCAACCTTCTTATTTTCACTAGAGATGTTTGATCACCAATTATTTTTTGTCTATCAATTTCAGCTCTTCTCTTCTATATTTTTGCAGATATTGAATTATTCTCATACTTTTCATCATATGAATATTGTTCTGAATCAACCTATGGAATTAGATCATCCTCTGATATACTTATCTCTTCATCACTATCCTCCCAAGACTGATCATGTATTTTCTGAATATTTTTCTCATTCTCTATTATAGTTACATCACGTCTTTCAACAACCTTTTCCATCTGATTATTGAAGTACTTATATAATTTTCTTTTCTTTGAGTAGCCAAGAAAAATCCTTTTATCTCTATGGGATTCAAACTTTCTATGTTTCTCATTATTAAAAATTAAACACTTACTTCCAAAGAATAAAAAATACTTCAATGTTTTATTATTTCCATAACATAACTCATATGGGGTCTTCTCTTCTTTTGAACACAAAAAAGATCTATTTGAAGTGTAAACTGATGTTATATCTACCTATTTCCAAAAATTCTCTAGAAGGTCTTTATTAATGACCATTTTTCTAGCCATGTTGTTGACAATTCTGTTTCTTCTTTCAATAACTCTATTTTGTTGTGCAGTTATTAATACTAAAACTTGATGCCTTATCTCATGTTTCTTGAGATAATCCTCCACTTGTTTATTTATGAACTTGGTTCCATTTTCTATTCTAATGTTTTCGATTTTATACCCTATAATCATTTCAACTTCCTATCGATATCTTATAATGCAACTAAATACCTCGTACTTCTGGGTAATGATTGATACCCATGTCATTCTACAAAAATCATCAATAAAGATAACATAGTATATCCTCTCATCAATAGATCTTTGTGAAATTGGCCTGCACACATCAATATGAACCAAATCAAGCAAACTTGTTGACCTTTTCTCATTTTCCTTATATATCTTTTTAATAATCTTCCCATGTTGGAAGGCATCACACATATGGGTATAGTCATGTGATAATCTATGGAGATATCAAGAAGCATCATATTTCACCAGATCTTCCAAGGACATTTGGCTCAAGCAGCAAGATGTTTATTTCATGTCTTATTTTCTTCTCCCTTGGATAGAAATCACATATATTATTCTCCACTCACAAGGTAGAGATTTTATTTCGTACACATTCCATGTAAAACAACTACACCATCTTTTTCCTTGATGACACATAATTTCTTTTAAAAACTTATAGAATGTCCTGAGTCTCATAGTTTACTAACACTAATAAATTTGTGTCTGAGACCTTCAACAACTAAGATATCATCATGTCTTATGTATTTTCCCACAAACTTGGCTTTTCCCGATTCAATAATCTTAAGGAATTAATAATTACCAAATCTTATTATACCTTCCTTATCATACCTGATTTTGGTCACCAGATCTTTATTACTTATTATATGAGAGGTGCATCCACTCTCAATAATCCATATTCTAGTAAGATCTAATAATTCAAAAGCAATATATGTAACCAATGCTTTTTAAACTATATTTTTTTTCATCCATGTTTTTGACTTCATACTCGGTACTGATTGATAAACTTGATCTTCCCCGAGGTGTGATGGACCAGCATCATCTAGCAACACTGTAAAATAATTTTGAATTTTTAGATCATTTTATGATTCATTGAATTGATTATTATAACCACATTCATTCTATTTTTTCACATTTCTCTACATTATTTATGAACAATATCTTTCCATGTGCTCTAATTCTCCACACCTGAAATAGTGTCCATCAAATGATCTCCTAGAAAATTAAGTTATGTATCGCTTCCTATGTTTATTTTGTTCCCTTTAGTAAATCTTGGATAGAGAGCATACATTTTTTGAGTTTCAAATATTTCCACAAAAATAACATCTCATGTTGGTTACATTCTTGTGTAGAAATACTTCACCACTTGTTCTCCCTTGGGTTCTCTAAATTTTCTGATTCTGATTCATTCCCAAATAAATATTTAATCTCAGAGTAAGAGCTTGGGGTATAACTTCAACTATTACTTCTTTCTTTTTTGTGATAAATCTTCATATCAGTTGTATCATTATGATCAATCACTTTACGTTCTAGACACTCCTTTGTTTGCTTCAATGGAACTTTAAAATCTACTTTTCCCTTTTCTATTTCGTGTGTGTCATTCTTTACAACAGTCAAGAGTTTCTCCTAATCTTTCACTTTTCTTCATATACTGACAAATTCCTCTTTAAGCTCTTAGATACGTTTGATATGATTTTTTACAATATTAGCAATACTTTCGATCTCTATTTTTTGTTCTTTGTTTTTGAGTTAGTACTCAAGCACTGTTTCTGATCTTTCTGGCATTAAATACTTCAGTTTTTCAATCTCTTCATTAAGCTCATACTTACCTTCTCTCTACTACTGTATATAGAGTTTGTAATCAAAAACCACTTTATTGGATTTCTTTATTCTGGATCTCCAAGTATCTATTTGTTCAAGAGAATCTTCTAATTTGGCCTGAAGTTTAACTCTTCATTCTACTTCCCCTTCATCATTGTCACTTTCTTCCTCTGTTTGATAATTTCCCACAAATACCACCATAGAATATGTTTTATGATCCTTATATTCCTATAAATTTTATGTCTTAGATTCTTCTGAACTTTTATCATATTTTGAAATAAGATTATTCTTTTTGAATAAATTTCTATTTGTACTTATACTACCTTTCACATTGGATAAATAATTGTTCTAAGTAATTTCATCATAGTCTTTATCATCATCTTCAAACATCTTAGGACACTTTTTTGAAAAATGTACAATATTTACACATTAGAAGAATGCAAGTGGAAGTTTATCTTTGAACTTTCCTATTTCTATTTTTAGATTTGAAGAGATAAATGATATGACATAATCCAAATTTTCTTCCTCCTAACTAACTTAAATAGAGAGCTTCTTCATGGCCCTGAATTCCACTTATTTTGACTTCCCATTTTCCACAACATCATTGTCATCATTTCTCATTTCATATTCCACAAGAGTACTATGAAATTTATCCAATGTTAGATCCTTCAGATCTTTATCTTCCAATACAGAAACCTTTGGATTAAACTAAGGTGAATGTTTTCTAAAGATATGCTTGAAAATATTTTAATCTTCAATAATTTTTCTGAGACTATGCATGTCTTCCATGAAAACATTCACCTGATTAAATAATGTATAAAAAACTCATTAGGGTGTATTCTAATATCCGCATATTTGTTCCATAGAACCTAAAACTTTTCTTCTGATACTTTTGAGTCACCCTCATAAATTTTCAACATATTTTTCCACATAGTATGTGATGTTTTACATGACATCACATTTATATAGATTGCATTAGATAGGGATACCCCTAAAGAATTAATCCCTTTAGAATTAGCATTTAATTCCCTTCTATCAGCTTATTATAAAGAACCAATGTCGATATTGGATGATATTCAATGCATAGTTGTTGTAAATATGTCCATTACTAATGATCAGAAGTAGTGTTGTATCTGATTCTTCCATTATTGAAAAAAATTTCCATCGAATATCATATTCCCTTTGTGATTGACAACATCCATTTCTTCTATTGAGGTAGAATCACTAAATTTAAACCTTTCCCTCTGATACTAATTATTAACCAAATTACGTTAAATACCCTGAGAGAGGGGGTGAATCCGGGTATGAAAAACAAAAACATTTTCCCCTTAAGATCTTGTTTCTTCGTTAAACAAAACTTTCTTCTCTCTTCTTCCTATAGAAATATATGAACAGAAATGAAATCATGTGTGAGACACAATTATTTTTACTTGGTTCACCCTCACTGGGTTATGTCCAAGGAGAATACAATGGTGTTACACTGATGTAACAAATATATTAAAGATTGCTGCCAAAATATAGGGTCCATGCTAGATCACTTTTATGCCCAGGATCATTACCTTTAAAAAAATTAGGCTTTACTCACTACATTCCCAAGGGTCACTTCCAATGTCTATTTCTCAAGCTCACTATTGGTGGAAAGGATCATAATCTTCCTCTTTTGTCACTCACTTATCTTGGAAGTGATCCACTCATAGTTTATGGACTTGTAGGTCCCTTTATTTTCATGAATGCACACATCCTCAACTATAGGTAGATGATTTGTTGAAGTTAATTTTTCACATGCTTCCTCCGCAAACTTCACTGCACCACGTAGCACGTAAGCTTCATGAACCACCTCTTTCATGAACTGCCTCCTCAAACTACCTTTGTGTGCTACCTCTGTGAACTATCTATGTGTACCGCCTCTATGAACTGCCTCTATATACCGCTTCTAGAAACCGCTTTCACGTACTGCCTCTGCATCTGCAGAATTCCTTTTTTTGTAGATCCTTCTTCCTTTTCGGGCTACGGTGACCTAAAAACCCCTTCATGAACTATCCCCATGAACTCCTTATACTTTCATAGAATCCTCATCAAGAACCTTTTCTTCTATGCAGACTCACCGTGAACTGTTTAGGACTTAGCTAGATTTCTTACTGGAGTGAAGATATTTTATAATGAAAAACACTTTATGTAATGATGGGATTAACACTCCTTATATAGGAAAATATATCCTCATAACACACTAATCTAAGATTTTACCAAATCTTCAATGTGGTACATCCTTCACCACGTATCTCTTTTCCCACAAACCATTTTCTCCTATGTGGTCCATGTACCATTTTGATCCTATGTGGTAGCCAATATCTTCTGTGAATTATTTTTTAAAAAAACATTCCTTTTTTAAAAACCAAACTTCTGATTTTGAGCTACAAAAAATTGGCAAACACTGGGAAATTGAACCACCTTAAACACCTACTTCATAAAGCACCAACTATACTCATTTTCGGTCATCTGGAATTGTCAAGAAACACAAATCGTACCCAAAAACACTGATAGGATGCCTTGAGGTATTTTCTTCCCAACATATGTTATAATGAAATTTTTATTATTTAAAATAATACATTAAATAGTTAAATAATAATGAAATTATGAAATTTAATAACAACCATTTATATATAAATTATGAAAACTATTCTTTAAAAACCAATTCCTAGTTCAGAAATTTTATATTTTTTGTTTCAACTAAAAATAAGGGGTGTAATATAATCTTATTTATTAAAATTATTCTTAATACAACACACATTGAAAGGGTTATATTGATAATCAATTATCTTCTTGTATTCACTTGATCAAAATAAGGATATCAAATACATGTCCAAAAGGAATATAGATATACCAAAAATATAATAACTTTTATCCGTGGAAATAATTATGAGAAACCATGTGTGTTTGTTAAAAGTTTACTTCCAAAAAAATTCTAAAAAATAAAAAAATGTGTTTTCATGTATTTATCGTTAACTATAAAAAATATAGATGCCTTTAGTTTATTATCATTGTTGAAAAAACACTTCGGCAAACTTTTCATATAGGTAACCAACCATACTTGTTTCATTGACATGTTATTCAAAAAATCGTTTAAATTTACATAACATAAATGTGTGTGTTTTTCATGAGATACATGTTAATTATTTTTTTATAATTTTTAATTTTATTTGTATAACAATAAAAAATGGTAAAAATGTTTTTTTTCATATAAAAAGTATTTTTTCACTTAAAAGAAATAAAATAAAATAGAAAATATATTTTTCAGTAATAAATTTAATACACGATGATTTATCACAAAAAAATCATTAGTATTTTATAGAAAACATATGTTATTCCTTAAAAAATATTCCAATTCACAAAATAAATGTGTTAAATATTAAAAACAAATTTATAACACAACATTATACAGAATTACTCAATCGTTAAATGAAAAAAGGAAATCAACTCTCTAATGTTTTTTTGTTATTGCACTTATGAAAAAAACACATGTATTTTGGTAAAAAGTAATATATTAAAAATTAAAACTAATTTCATTATTATTTCATATAACAAATGGTTTTTTACTATAAAAATAATCTATAAACCACAACATATGCAGTCTATTTTATAAGAAAATAATATTTTAAAACTATAATCAAAACAATTTGAGAGTTTAAAATGACATTTTTATAATTCACTAACCATTTAAAATATTTAAAAACAATAAATAGAACTCAAAAATAAAAAAAACCAAATGATAATCAGATAAAATAGTGAATTATTTATGTTTCCAAACACAAAATAGAGTTCATGTTTTAAATTATTTCATAATTAAAATTTGTCTATAAAATTAAAAAAAAGAAATTTTTTAATCCTTTTTCATTTTATTTGATTCTCATAATTTACTTATCCATCCTTATATAATAAAAAAACTAATAATCAATAATAATGAAATCTCAAGAAAATCACTAGTTTACAAATAATTTTTTTCAATGGATTTATAAATATAAAATCAAAAATATGACACATATTATGAGTCTGAAAACACATCTTATGTCCCTATTGTACTTTATTAATGTAATTTTATGGAAATAAAATTAATTCTGAATTATTTTGTCACTTTTTCAAAATACATACACGTATTATAGTCTATAAATCAATTCAACCGGTAGTTAAAAGTAAAAAAATCATAGTCACCTGTAAAATAATTCATATCTATGAAAGAATAAGAGAATTTGGGTTGAATACATAAATACTACTGATTTTATAATTTGTTTTTTATTAATAAATACTCGGTTTAATAGATTATTTCATACACAATATCGAACTAAAATGAACCACAATACATTTTATTAATATAAAATTATAAGTATTAAATGTGACAGTTCTTATATAGCATTCGAATTTGAGGGTATAAATAAAGTTTCAAGATTATAGAATCTATGTTTAATAAAATAATCTTTTTTAATATTATTCATCGATAAAATTCAATTAGTGTATCTAAATAACTAATAAGATCATTTTATGATTGAAAATGTATTTTACTAAAAAAATCCTTTTTATGTGCTATGGTATTTTAATTCAAGAAACTAAATATATTATGGTTAAATAATAATAAAATAAATTTTTGATACAAATAATATATTTACACTAATTAGTAATATATTGTAAATAATGATAAGAACTATTAATATATAAAAAACCATTTTCCTATATAAATAGTTTTTAATTATTTTTATATTTCCAATTAAAAGTTAAATTCCAAAATTTTAGAATTTGAATATTGAAAAATGAAATTAATTTTTTGTATAATAAAGAAAATTTAATCTTAGAATTAATTTAGTGGATATTTATGATAATATTTGTTTTCAGGTGAATAGTAGAAAAATAATTTTTTTATCAATATAGTTGCTTTGATGACAATATCATAATGTAAATCTAGCTTAAATAATTTAAAAAAATTCTTCACCAAAATTTTATTTATGGATATAAATTATAATTATATATATATATATTATTTAATTTATAAATACTATGTTTAACATTTTAGAACTCAATTTATATTTTATTCTAATAAAAATTGTTTTAGTATTTTCCCTTTATTAGATATTCACATGGGATTTTTTGGTTTTAGATTTAATTGAATGAAACATAACTCTAAATTTTTTTTATTAATAAAAAAATAAATGTTTTTAAAATCAAAAATATTGATAATTTTATCCTAAAAAAATTATGATTAAAATTACACTTTTTCTAAAAAAATCGTTTTACGCATTATAGACACTAATATAAAAATTAAGGTTTCTCATATAAGAAAATTATCTTTGAAAAAAATATTTTAATATTTTAAATCAATATGTTAAAATTAGATAATAAGGTAACTTTTATTTTTTTTCTTTGATATAAATTATCAAGGTTAGAAAATGAGTTACCACAGTAAAAGTAAATTAGGGTAAAACTTAAAACATAGGAGAAAATTCTTAAAATTCCTCAAACCTAATATGAAAATATGTGTTAAATGGGTTTTCATGACCCAATACTCATAAAACCTCTATTATTGTAAAATTTTAGACTCAAAAGCCTTAAATAGCGACTTCTCCTTTTATATTATTACAAAAACATCACTCCCCTCACTTATAAAAGAAAAATTACACCACCCCTTCACATACACTCTAAAAATTTGAATTCCAATCAAAATTTAACCAATTTACTTCCCCTAGATAAAGTACCCAAAATTTCCATCCCCTTATCCGTGTAAAATTCATAAATCATCCATTTCCAAGAGGTTCATGAAGAGAAGTTTAAAAATCTCAACGTGAGTACGAGTCGCTTCTTAAAAACATTTATTCCCCATATTTCTCATCCAAATCTATTCTAAACATGATAATATAATTACTTTGGTAAAATAATTATACTTAAATGTTATTATATTAATGTAATAACCATTGTCTACCACCTACTCCCTTCCATAGAAAAATGAGAATATCATTTGTGCGTACATGAAGGCTATCGCCTCCAAGAAGAAGAAAACATTTATCATAATCACATTACATGTATGGTTCTAAAATTTTATTTAAAGAATAAATATTATAATTATAAAATTATTAATATTACATAATAATAAATCAATTTATACCTTCTTCCAATTCTATGTAAATTGAAAACATTACTCGTGTGTACATGGGAACTACTACCTCTATGGAATGACATATTCCATTTTTCATCACTATCATAAATTGATAATTATATGAATTTATATAGTGAACTAAAATTATTTGAATGAAATTATTAATATTCTAGGTATTTTATATTAATATTTAAATCACTATTAATCTTCCAACTTCTATTCATAGAAAATTATTAAGACAAGCTAGTCATTAATTTTGTCTTCAATAATAATGACTAAAACTATATTGTAAATAAATTGGAACATTATAAAACATTATAAATTTTCAATTAAAGTAACTTTAATAATTTTAAACTTATATAATTGGTATGAATGAATTGAAATTGACATTGAAATTTTAGAGCATGCATGAAACAATCAAAATCCCTAAGAACCAATGATCAAAATAAATTATATATATCTAAAAGATTTATAATAAATGATTATAATTGAATATTATATAGGGTAATATAAATGAATATGTTTCTAAGATAGTTTTTTATGAGTTTTGGGTTTATTATACAATATGATAAAGATCTTTCGTGGAAGTTGCGAGTTAATGTAAGGGTTTTTCATCTCACTGGTCTTTCTATCATACATTTTACATATTCAAAAGTTATTTTATACTATGTGGTGTATATACTAACATATGGATGATTTTATAATACATTAATTAAATATATGTTATTTAAAAATTTGTCTCAAATTTTATCTTACATGATCTTTTGATTCAAGAGATACCAATGTTGTAACATATTTTTGTTAACTCAACTCCCTTTCATTGAGTTATAAGATTTATTCTTTATGTTTTTTATTTTATGTTTGGATTATTAAAAAATAAGGTTTTATTATATATCACATTATATTTTTCTATATGGATTATTAAATTTTTAATTCAATGTTTCTTCCTTTATAAATTACCTGTATAAAAATGTATAAAATCGTTAAGAATAATTAATATTCTCTTTAATGATGGTTTATCTTCCATATCCATATTATTTTATTCCACAAATGATCTTTATTCCTATTTTGAAATCTAAATATGTATTATCTCATTTGATATTCATATTTATTTTTACCTATTTTCATAGATTATCTTTATTAAAAATTTTATGATGTGGGTTTCAATAAATTTATTTTAAATTATTAATGGTTTTTCCTTCCATGATCATATACTTTATCTTCCACCTCACATTTCCTTTAGAAAAAATTTATGTATTTTTCAAGGTTCCATTATTGGGATTTAATTCTGAATATCTTTTGAAAAATATTCATGTCAAATTCTTGAAAGTAACTTTTTAAAGGTACTCATAACTTATCTTTCTATAAAAATGATAAGAAATGTTCTAAAAAATCATTTTATGGTTTTCCTTCTATTTTAATCTTTACCTCCAAAGGATATATCTCTTATGGATTCATGTTTTACCAATAATTCTATAAATTCTATTATGAAATACTCTTTTAGATTAATTTCATTTTTTTGTATCAACTAATTTATGTCTTTAATTCATTCTATGTGATACCATTTTTAATTGTTACAAAATCGATTTTATTTTCATGCATTCTTTATGATATGATGAGTGATTGATTTCACGATGAAAAAATATGTATAGAATATTATTATATGATGGGTGGTTCTTATAAAATACTCTAATGAATTTGTTAAAGTTTTACATATTTTGATTCAATAATGTTAAATGATTAATGATTCTCCATACACTTTGGAAAATAGGTTGTGATTCCTGATCCAATAAGGGAAATTGGATGTAATTCCTAATCACTATATTATGATTTACATACTTGTTTTATGTCTCTTTTCTATGTTATATTCATATTTTATTCTCCAAGTATCATGTTTATTATTTCACGATTCTATAATATTATGTCTTAGTATATGTTTGATCACTTAATATTACATTCCCTTTTAATATGCCTAATCAAAAACAATTATTGGTCCATATTCTTTTTAATAATATATTTATCTTATGATGATGTTTTCTCACATGTTTATAATCTTACCCTTCCTAACATGTTGATAAATTATTCCCTTATTTATTATTTTAGTTCACCCCTTTCTTATGTTTTCTATTCCTTTAGTTATGAATTTAAGTATAACTATTGAAATCAAGAAATTAATGCATATACTTTTCCACATAATCCATGACACAACTCTTACTCAGAGAGTATAGTTTGATTTTAATTAGATATGTATCTTAATTCTTGAAAAAGATATAGATGATATTTTTATGTGTCATAAGACTACTCACGCATTGGGTTATAGAGATTCCTCAAAAATTCCCAATCTGGTTATGTATTGATGAGAACTTCCCTCCGAAAATAGGTCATATATTTCATTAATTTCTTATAAAAGGATTTATAGGCCTTAAAACTAATTTTGATAGTGTTTTAGAAACATTTTTATCTCAAAACTCACCCTTCTAGAGTGTATATCACAAACCCTATAGAATAGTTTTATTTATAGTCTTTGATTTCCATGATTACAGATCCCAAACAAACTTATCGATCAAAAGTTAAGACCATTTAAAGTTGTAATTCATTTTAAGAAATTGAGAGAATAAATACCATCATAAAGATAAAATTTCATGAAATTTGAGCTCACATCGTGGATCATGAGGTCCCTTTGTAGACTATGAGGTCCCTTTATAGACTATGATCTCCTTAACCTCATAGAAGCATCCACATAGAGCATCATGATTGTAAGGTACACTCATGTTGTCTTTGACCCTATGAAATCATAATATTCATAGTGAAAACCTCAAGAAGGATATGTCTATGTGGTGTTGAATCAGACTTCTTGGTAGTTCCATGAGGTACCCTACCTCACAGAGCACCCAATTTTATGGCATCATAGTAGTAAATTTTACCACACTATAAGTTCCATTAGTGGGATTACTCGACTGACTCTCCCTTCCTTCTCAATGTGGCACCTTCACATATTCCCCATTTTTTAAGGAAATAAATTAGTTAGGGTTTCCTATAAATACCCCCTTTCCTCCAATAAAGGAGGATAAAAACATAGAGTGACAAAATAAGAGTTCAAGGAGAGATATTGGGTAATTTCCTCTCCTATATAACCTTCCATCATAGAGTGACTTCACTAGGTGTCACCTAAAATGTTACTCCATGAGTTTTCATTCATGAAAGATGTCCATGGAGTCCATCACACCGACATCATGTTGACCTTACAACATGGAGTTTATCCTCCATGAGCCTATCTCATGGATACTACTCTGTGAATCCACCACAAAAATTCCCGATTTTTGTATTGAGCTCATGGAAAATCATCACGAAGTCTACTTTGTGAGTTCAATCTCTTGGAGCCATCTCACAAGTTTATACTATTCAATTGATCTTACAAAGAAACATAGAAAAGAAAACTTTATGAGGTTACCTCATGAGTTCCATTTTGAGTATCCTTATATGAATATATTAGTTAAATAGGATATTTTATAGACTACCCCCTTTTATTAGGCCTCAATGAACCCCTTTCTAGGATTTCACTTTATGGGGCCTCTTGTAGGGATCAATACCATAGAGGTTATAGTCCCACACCTCCTATTGGGATTAGTGGTAGGATATAGTCCCAATCCTCTGGCCTAGTCCCTTTAAATCCATCACTAACTCTCCATGAAAAATTCATAATTTTATCATAAACTTCTTAGGATGAGTGAGACATGTTTTTGGGTTGTGATACTTATTGAGTAATAAGTGTTACTTCTTAGTTTTCTATTCCATTAGCTTTGAAAATCACAAACACCTTACAAAAACTATGTTTACAAACTTTTTATATCACAATTGTTTTAGTATGTTTTTGTAGAAAACTTTTATTTACATCATACATAGAAATGTTTCTAATGTATTACAAATATAAAATTCCATTAGTCAATCTAGTCCATCAAACTGAAAGTGCATTCAATAAATCTGAATAACCATGGTACCAATACATCAGACTGAAACTCGTTATGTTTATCAGATTTATAATTAATAAGGAAGTCAATCAGACTTTCCAAAAGTTTATAATTAGAATATATGGATTTTTTATATCGTAAGGAATAAACAATAGCATTTCATGGTGATAAAAAATGATGTAATACATTCCATTATTTTCAAGATTTCAAGTGAAATATGTATGAGGTTGTTGAAATTAACTCAGAAATATGACCATTGGAAGATCTTCTATAAATATTTAGCCATTTGAAGAGTTAGGATCTCATTTATTTGCAACTAAAATTTTCTAAAGTTTTCTCTGCATGAACTTCTCATTGTTAGTCATTTTAATAATGTAGAGAGTTTATGTTATAAGGAATTTATGGGTGTATTTCAATTCTTTTATGACTATTTGATTTTTTTTATAACTAAATTTGATCGTGGAACTATTTGAGGGAATCTGTGGATAGGAAGACAAAGGTGGATCTGATTCATTGGATTGAGGTATTTCGGGGTTATAAAGACAGACATTGATCATCGTATCAAAGTAATCTAGGGAAAGTAATATGGATCCATACCAATCATTGTTTTGATGGATTTACTATTAAACAAAGACAGAACTTATAGTAGGTATAAAATTATAGATACCTTTAATCAGGGTTTTTGACTATTGTAACTCTTAAGTTTAAAGAGTGAAATATTTTAATATAGCTTTTAATTCATTCTTACTTTTATAAGTTAACATACTAATTGTTTTTAAAAGTTGAATATTATACTATGCACTGTTTTAAAAAATTAGTTTTTATACTTATATTTATAAAAATAATTTTTATCAGAGTGTCTATGATACTGATAAAACATAATCTGATATAATCTGATAATCTGTTATTCTGATTTTGACACTTTGATCATCATACAATATGTGAGTCTAATCATTTTACTTAAAGATGAATTTTGTTTTGTGTTTAGTTTAATTTTTTTAAAATAAAATCCACCCCCCCCCCTTGTATTCAATTATAAACTCTTTCAAACCAAAAATATAAAGAAAGAATGAAAACTTTTATATTTTAACTCTCTATGTAATATTTTTAAACATTTGAATTATTTAATGTGAATGATATTTTTATCCAAATACAAATGTTTGAATATATTTTAATAATTTTTAATGAATTCTCTTTCTATTATTTCTTTGATGATTAATTAGTTCACAAATAATTGGTTCTTATATTAATACTCTTCTAAAATTTCAAGAAACCGTGGTTACTTTCCCATTATTTTTGAAAATAAAAATGGGGGAGAAACTTTGGGAGATAAATTCTAAGAAGTTTTGTTTAATGGGTAGTATTCTAAAACTGGTATATATTGTTCTTATAGGGAGAAGTAAATCATAAAAGAGTTATAAAATCAAGGGTAGTTATGAAGTATATATTCAAATTTATTAATATAAAAAAGGGTTATAAGTATTTTAAATTTATTATTGTCATTTTAGTACTATTTGTTTTCTTTATAAAAAGTGGTAGATTGTTGATTCAGAAGTATTACTTATTAATTTTCCATTCCTTTCATTTTGTAAATCATGAACACCTTCTTAAAACTATGTTTACTAACTTTTAATATCTTGAGTGTTTTAGTATGTTTTTGTAGAAAAAATTACTTTGTACCATATATAGAAGTGTTTCTAATGTATTATAAATATAAACTTTTATTATTCAATATGGTCTATCAGACTGAAATTGTATCCAATCAATCAGACTGACCTTAGTACCCATACATCAGATAGACAAACTTTATGTTTATAAGATTTATAATTAATAAGAAAGTATATTAGACTATCCATAAGTTTCTAATCAGAATATATAGATTTGTTTCTATCGTAATAAATACAAAATAGCATTGTCATGGTGCTAAACAAAACGATGTCAGATATTCAGTTATTTCCAGGATTTCAAGTGTAAGATATGTGAGGCCATTGAAACTAACTCAAAAATATGACCATTGGTGGATCGCTTATAAATAGCTGGTCATTTGAAGATTTAAGATCTGGCCAATTTACAACTCTATTTGTATAAAGTTTTCTCTAAGTGAAATTCTCATTCTTAGTCATTATAATTGTTTATAGAGTTGAAGTTCTAAGGAATACCTATGTGGATTGTAATTACATTAGAACTATTTTATTTTGTAATCACTAAATCTGATCGTGGTACTAATCGATAGATTTCAGGGATTGGAAGACAGAGGTGAATCCAATCCATCAGATTTATAGCTTCTAGGTCTCGGAAGATAGATCCATATCGGTCATCGTATCGAGGGCTTTCCTGGTAAATAATGATGGACCTTACAGTAGGTATAAAACTGTGGATACCTTTAGTAAGGATTTCTAACTACCTTAAATATTATGGTTAAAGAGTGAAATATTTTAATATATCTTGTAAGTTATTATTGCTTTTATAAGTTATCGTATTACTTGTTTTTATATATTAAATATTCCATTGTCCATTATTTTAGAAAGTTAGTTTTTATATTTATATTTTTTAAAAACAATTTTCTTGGTGTGTCTGTGATACCGGTAAAACATTATATGACATAATTAGACAATAAGTGATTCTTATTTTGAAACTTTGATCATTGGATGATTTATGGGTCTGATCATTTTAATTAAAGACTAATTGTGTTTTGTGTTAAGTTTGATTTTTTAAAATAAAAACCACCCCCACCCTATTATATTTCATTATAAACTATTTCAATCCAACAATACATACACCACTATACATGATCCTACAAAATTCCTTGAGTTTATATATTCTTTAGGGATTTAGAGAACACATCAAGTTTATAATATACCTCATGTTCTCCCAAAACATCTCGAGTTATGATAATCCTCTTAGTTTTCATATTTGGTCCTCATACTATGTTTAATACCTAAAACATACCCCCTCATGAATAATATAATAAGTTAGGATTTTAAGGCAACTCATATGCAATCCCCACTATCTATCCTATTCTTTCACCTTTTATAATACAAAAATCCTATTTGGGCCTCTTACTAGGGGTAATCCCCAATCATCTTGCCTTCACCTGGGTCAGTTATCAGGTTACATGAAAATATAAGTAATTATAGAAATAAATAAATCTTGGGATTTATATGTATTCATTTTATAGATTCATAATCATCATAGTTTTATAAATAATTTTATAAAAGTTTTCAATTTGAAAAGGAATTGTTTTATTAACTGAATTGTTTTTCTATGAACTACATGGTTTTATTTAAAATAAAAATTCTTAAATTTTAGACATTAAATTTGATAAAATGGAATTAATTTTTAATATCATCATATCAAAATTTTCTTACGTTTAATTTTTTATATCTTATAAAACAATTAATTTTTTGGTGAATAGTGAAAATACTGATTTCTAAAAGTAATGTCACTTTTATACCATTATTATGATGTATGCATGACTAAAAAAATAGTTCAAAACTTTTGATCACCCAAATATGTGTTTAAGGTGTTAAATAATTTATTTTAAGTCATTATTTTGAACTTTTAAATACAATCATGAAATTGTTTATCATAACTTATATTTTATTAAAATTAAAACTAATTTTGGGTCTCTATATTTAATGGTATGGTTGGAAGGTTCCATTGGGTTTTAAATTCATAAAAAAGTATAAAAAACTTTATTTTATATTAAATAAATAAAAAATTGAAAGAAATAAACTTTTTACATGATTTTAATGTAAAATTATTTTTATGCTTAAATCAATTATTTTAATAAAAAAAAATTCATGCATTGTGTGTTATTATATTAAAAGTAATTTATGTATCATATATAATATTAATTAGATAAAATGGACTATATATTTGTAATACACATTTCCATATTCTTTAGAAGTTTCATTTTATATTTTCTTACATAAATAATTTATAATTCTAAAATTTTAATTTATCATGATCGTGGTTAATTTGGATTTAAAGGTGTTTAACTAGGAGATAAGGCATAAAATGTCATTAAAACTGGTATAAATGTTATTTTTTGAGATTTTTTGATCCCTATCACATATTTTGTATGAATATGTAGTTCCTTGGTCCCAAATTACAATTAATTATACATTTTAATATTTTAAAATGTTGAATAATTACAAGAGTGACACTCCCCTCACTTATAAAAGGAAACCACTTATCCTCTTTTATTTACACCTCTTGAGGAACATATCTTGACCAAGAACTACCAAAATACCTTACCAACCTTACTCCCCATGACCTAGAGGAACGTTTCTTATCAAAATACCTATCAATAAATCTTAACGTGCACGCCAAATGTGATTTTCTTAAGAAGATGTATAAATCTTAACCATGTATTTTCATTTTATTTATTCTCCTACCTCTATAAAATATTTTATTACCATGATCATAGGATAAAATAATTATATACCATATAATTAAATTTTATTATTCTAGATTAATGAACCTTATTCATCTTGTTTTCCATCCTACTTTCAATGAAAACATCGTTCGTGCATACGTGTGGAATACCACCTTGATGAAGTGATGTGTTTTTTCATCACCAGATCATATGGATGGTTAAAATAATTGACAAAAAATATATATATGATATTTATAATGTAATTATTATTATATAATGATAATATATTACTTAAATTATTAACTTTTACTTCTGTTGTAAATTGATAACGATGCTCGTGCATATGTGTGGAATAGCACCTTCTTGAAGCGATCTAATCCATTTTTCATTACCACCTCACATGGATGGTCATAAGTATGGAAATAATGAATAAATATGACTTTTATAAAATATTTTTTATTATTTAAATGTAAAATATTTTCTAATTTATTTATTTTCCACCCTTTAGAATGATGAAAATATCGTTCATGTATACATAAAGACTACAGTCACCATGAAAGGATGTGGTTCATTTTTTAAAATGTAATTACAAGGTTGGTTTTGAAATATTATTTAATATATAAATATGGTTATTATAACACATTTAATATTCTTTATTTATTTTAAATATCACTCCTTTGACAAAAAATAACGTACCAATGCTATTTTGAGGTTAAAAACTGAACGACCCAAAAACATCCAACGTGAACTTAACTATTGTAGCAACCAAATAAAACATGGTAAAAATAAAATAAATAAAATAATGATAATGGAATAAACATGAAAATTTTATTAAGAAATTAGAAAAATCATACAATTTTATTACTTAAGTTTAAGATAATGTACAAATGTTGATGGGAGTTATGGTAAGGGATTTTTCTTTAAAACCTTTGTTTAAAGTATTAAATTCCAATATTTATCCTTCATAAACTTTTCATTTAAATAGTTTGACAATGATACTATTTATACAAAAAAATATTTTTAAATTTCATTTTGACCTAATTTTTATTATATTTTAAAAGGATTAAAAGGTAATCTTTCAAAACATTTTCTGTATGGGTATTTTTGATGTGTTTTTTACTAAAGCACAAAACAATTTCTTTAACATATACAGAATGGCCACTTTTCACACCACCATATATATTATATTTTATCAATATTCATATATATGTTTCCATGGTTATTTTTAAATAAAATATTTTTCTCAATATTCTATTATTTTTTAGTTTTATAATGTTTTTCTAAGGAAATTAAACCTTTTTTATCATATTTATGAGATAACTAAACGTGTTTTTTTATGGGTTCAAATGAGTTTTATAAGTTTTTATGATGAAAATTTGTAAGCTTAATTTTTTCCATTACATGGTACTTAAGAATTATAGATGATGATGGGTGGGCCTGATATAGATCATGATGATGGGTAATCACAATATAGATCTTCAGTACATTATGTAATGATTTATTCTTAAAAAGAGAAAAATAATGGAGTTAACTCGGTAGGTTTCACCTATGGAATTAATTGGGATTTATTTATTCTATTACTAGTTAAAAATTATTAAATAATGGTTATTAATATTATTCCCTAGTATATATATATTATGATTTCAATAAAATGGTTTTTATATAAATATTTATATTTTATGAGGTAAGGAAATCTTAATAGTGAAAGGTTTGTTTTTGAAATGAATTTTTTCCTAAGTTTTAACATTCCTTAAGACACCATCATGGTTTTTAATAGGGTTTATAATGGGTTTAAAAGGATTTATTTGATGAAATATTAGTTTTCACATGTGGAAATTTTTTATTTATGTGCTTAATGTTTTATTGTGAAATTGGTAAACATCCTAGGATATTTTAATGTTTTTAATTAGAATAATGGGATTCCTTTATGTTGATATACCTTATTGAGATATTTCATTATTATCTCATAATTCCAAATGTTTTTCATAGGATATATGTATTAGTATAAAATTTAATAAGGTAAATATTTCTATTGTGTTGACTCATCTTAAAAGAAGCTAAAGTGTCATGAATGAAACATGGGTATAAACTTAATTCTATGTTTATATGAAAAAATGTAAAGTTTATGGAAGTTACCACCATGTTATGTAATTTTCTTCCCAATTTCTCTAAAATTACAAACTAAAAAGATCATGGGAATATAAAAATATGAAAAAATTATTATTAAAATCATATTTATGGGTTGTTAATGTCATGGGATGTTATAATTGATATTAGAGTAAGGTTTAGATACATTTTGTTGTTTGGATAATGTTAAAAGACACATTAAAGATACTATAATTTATGGTTATGTTATCATGAGATAGGTTTTTAATATCTCCATGTTTCTTCATCTAATCCATGCATGTTCAGAATAGTTTTCCATAGATGAAATATGGAATCTGAATTAGAAAGGAATTAAGTGAATAAAAATTTTATGAATCAAAAACTATGAATGGTTCAGACAATATAGTTTGTTTTAGTGTTAACACAACTGATGAATACTATTAATGGGTACACCCATTAAATGGAGTGATTTTATTCTCCACATAGGTTAATGTATATAGTAGATCATTTCATTAAAGAAGACCCTCCATAATTTAGTGGACCCTCAGACCCGTTGAAATATATAGGATATATATAATCATAGGAGAAGATATTTGATGTTTTTGGTTGTATGGAATATAAAAAGGTAACTCTTTCAATATATCATTTTTGAGGTGATTTCGATGGATGGTGGTGTATGATAAAGAATGCTGATGAAAAAAAGATAATATTAATTCCATGGTGTGGGTGTAATTTAAAGATCTTTTTATTGAGATTTATTTTCTGAATGTTAATCAACTCATAATAAAAATACAATTACTAGACTTGATGCAAAATGAAAAAGACTCAATGGCCAATTATGTAGAATATTTTACAAGAATCTCCAGGTATAAAGTAAATTTCTATAACATCCTAGACCTAGATGCCACTAAATGGTGCCCTGAGCCTAGTGGGTCACATGGCCTCAAGAGAATATCCCCAAATTCCAAAGGTTTTTGACTAGCAGTGAGGGCCTAGGTGTATCTATGGGGAGACTATTCCCTCATTACCAGAGTGTAGTATAGTAGATATCAATAATAGACACAATTAGAGGAATTGGTAAACCATATAACAGAATTTAATAGTGGAAGACTGATAGTATAAACATGCTAGAAGTCATATAATATGAATTATGATGATACATGTCACATTTTTCTAATAAAATAGCCAAACATGACTACAATTCAGGTTTACAATCTATATGAAAAGAGTAAAAAAAGGCCAAAAGAGTCTGAGTGGCATCACAAGCCTCTGTTGGGACCAATTTGTGTTTGAAGATTGTATTTGTTTTCAACAGTTGTCAATTCTGGTCAAAATGAATAAGGATATGAAGAAGAACTCCAAAGTTAATGGAGATCGGCTGAAGTGAGGTTGCCTGGAGAATTGTAATGGTATCATAGCATTGGATTTCATACTTGAGAAATTATCTTAGATGATAAATTCAGACGATTGTTGAACTGATCCTAAGTTCAAAGAACTTGTGTCAAAGGTGACACATTGTTTACAAAAATGAATAATGGAGAAGTATCATCCATTTGAGGATGATTGGAGCAGAATGGTGAAGTATCATCTATCTAAGGATGGTTGAAGAAGAATGAGGATTTGCAGAAGACAATGCAATGATTTATGATTGCATGTGAACTATGAAAGATCTTACTTGAAGAATAGAATCACATGATTTGTAGAATGATGGTTATAAAGACGAGAGAATGTGTAAGGGCTTGACATTCTGAGGTAGCCATGCATTTCGCATTATATTCTAAACCAGGCGATGCTTTGCTGGTATGTATTTCTAAAATATCATAATTCAGGAGAACTTGTGATGCAAGCCTTATGAAGGAAAGGGGGAGAAATTATGATTCCAGTCATATAAAGCTTTGATTGGAAGGAATGATGCTGCTGGGGGATTGGGAAGTTTCAGTTCCCATTGCAACTCTGACGATGCTAAAGCTGATCTATCAAAGGATAAATATCACGATAGTAGGATTCGTGATAAGAGCAGAAGAATGGTTATGGGAAGCAGTGAAGAGAGAAAATGACAAAGCAATAGACAATTTGGGGATGGTAGAAAAGCACAGTTTAAGGTGGCGTCGTTTTCCAGTGTTTGCCAAATTTTTGGGCCTGAAAATCGGGAGATGAAGAAATTTTTTTGGCAATGGATGAACCATGAAAGATTGAATATGGTTTATATTTTTGCGTGCAAGGCATGATTCAAGATCAGAACATCAAAAAATGACAAAGGCATGGAGTGTGCGGAAATTTAGGAATGTTGCGCGCAAAAATAAAGTGTTGCGCGAAATAGTAGCGGGTTGCGCGAAACAGTAGCGGGTTGCGCGAAATATCTGCGAGTTGCGCGAAATATTAGCGGGTTGCACGAAATAGTAGCAGGTTGCGTGGAATATCTATGGGATGCGCGAAATAGAGGAATTATATTTTTCACGCAAAAGATGTTTTGAGATCAGAAGCTCAAAAAATTTCAAAGGCATGAGCTGCGCAAAAAATTGGATCATTGCGCGAAATACGACGTCGCGTGAAAGGATGAATTTGCGCACAATATGGAATGCGGTGTGGAATTTTGAGCGCAATTGGTGCTTCCTGCTTAGAAGGATGAAAATTGGCAAAGGCATTATGTGCGTGAAATATTGAAGCACGGCGCGAAATATGAAGTTTCATAAAAGAGTTTTTACGTGCTTGAAGGAGGTTTTACGCGCGGATTAGTGTTTTTCGCGTGGGGTCAAAAATTCCTATAAATATGAGGCTAACCCTTCTCATTTGTTAAGACTCGACACATAGACAAATCCCAAGCTCTGACGCGTGGAAAAAATTGAATTATAGAGTATTGCGTGAAAAGAAGAAGTGTTGCGCGGAAAATAAACTGCTGCGCGAAATAAGAAGTTCTGCACAAAAAAGAAGAGTTTCACGAAAAAGGTTTTTCGCGCCAAAAGGGGTTTTTATGTGCAAGGCTTGAATTTTTTGCGCAAATCTCTTAGAAGGGTGTGCAAAAAATTTGGGGGTCCCGCGGGCATTCTATAGGTGCATAGCACTCTCCAAGCAGCTTTGAAAAGAAGAAAGAATTGTGAACCATTCGGTTTCACAAAGAGAAGTTGAACCGCACTCACACGATTGGTGTTTAACACTATCGTCGTGCATTTTGAATTGAAGAATAATAAGATGTGCAACTGAATTCATATCAGCACCAAGGAAGAAGTTATTATACCAATACACTCCTATGTTGGTATTGAGAATTGAAGAAAGAGATTAAGACACTGTAATTATACTGTGTCAAGGAGAAAGAAGAGAAGAAGAAGAACAGAGTATGCCCAACTGAAGGCTGACAATTCTTCAGGGCAGTTTAATTTTGATGATGCTAAGATGATCTGGTCTTCATTGTTCTAATAATCACAAAGGGAGTTTCTGATTCCAGCAGATTGAAGCAGAAGCGATCTCAGTGTAGCTGGTTTTGCACTGAAGAAGAAGGGGGAGAAGATTGTGCAGCTTTCAGGTTTGCTGCAGAGAAAGAAGTGGTTGTTTACCTGCATGCTTCTAGGCAGGTAATAAATGAATAGAGGAAGAACAAAGTAGCACTGTGACATCCAATAGGTCTCAACAGTTGAAAGATTCTTTTGGTGTTGCAAACTCTTTTAACAGAGAGAAGACTATCTTTAGAGGCAGTATAAAGAACCAGCTAGAGGCTGTAAGAGACTGTCTTGAGAGGCAGTATAAAGAACCAGCTAGAGGCTGCAAGTTGGACTAGGTCATCACTAGTCCAGGTAATAGGATTGTTTCCTACCCCCCTCCAAAGTGTAGAGACTCACACTAGCTAGAGGATTTTTTTCCTAGCCACTCCATTGTAACAGCATTTTACATTATAGTGGAGAATCCATGCCCTGGTCATCCCCATGCATGGAAAGGACGTAGCTACTCTTATTGAGTGGTGAACCTTGTAAAAATATCGTGTGCATATCTTTACCGCTTTCTATTATTGCATGCGACAGGGAAAAGAGAATAAGAGAATCAAGATCCTAACTGGTCTATAGGTATAGGGATAAAAGTTCGAATTGGTTTAAAAAGTCCCCAACACTGATTCTCCCCCCCTCTCAGTGTTAGGTATATCCCAATCTGGTCCTCTCAATTGGTATCAGAGGGAGGTTCACCTCCGTTGGATTCTCTAAAGTGAAGTTATTCTCTTT
This sequence comes from Viscum album, assembly GCA_963277665.1. Lineage (NCBI taxonomy): Eukaryota > Viridiplantae > Streptophyta > Magnoliopsida > Santalales > Viscaceae > Viscum > Viscum album. The sequence continues at coordinate 341,102,872 of OY728131.1, forward strand.
TTAAAACTTGAGTTCCATTCCTGAGTCAACAATGAAGAGCAGTGTTGGTGAAGATTTAGTTACCTTTGATCAGAAGGCTATATCTACCAAGACCATGATGAACAGAAAAAATAAAGAGAAGATAAGGTTGAAGAAGAATTCCCTCTTATCTAAAGAAGAGGAAGCATATAGTTCTCCATATCTGGCTGACATTGAAGACACACGATATTTGGAAAGTAATGATAAGGTGGCTCAAGTACCCACCAAGAAGATGGAAAACCTTCCTACCTTAACTGATCAAGAGGTATGTGTTAGTACATTTGGAAATTACCCTCTTGATGAAAATGCTAGCACAAGTGGTGATGAACAATCTAAAACATCTCAAGAAATATCAGTTGATAGATTAAGAATGATTCTTCATGGTATTCATGAAGAGAGTGCATCCTTGGTTTGCGGGGTATTTCAATGCATGCAAGAAAATATCACTCATCTGGAAGAAGAAACTGATGTTTTGGAGAAAGTCTTACAAGCAAAAATTTTCGAATGTTTAAATCTCTCTAGACGGGTTGGAGCCTTTGAAGCAACAATAAGGGGATTTGAATAAAGTTCTTCAAAGTGGCTCAAAGATGTTGAAGAAAAGGAGGGAGTCAATAAGACTCTAGAAGAGAAGATCCATGCACTAGAAGATGAGCTGAAAAGGGGCAATGAAGTCAAGAAGTTATATTTGGAAGATAACTCCAAGAAGATCAATGAACTTGACTCTTTGTTACAAAACAAAGTAACGATGCATGAAGATTAAGTTGAAAGATTAAATAAGGATTGTGAAGAGAAGATGAAAATGATTGAAGACCGGGAAGTCATCCTCAATATGAGATGTATAGAATTTGAAGCTCAGTTGACCAATTTTGAGAAGACACATATTGAGTCTCCACAAAATAAGGAAACAAGTGCTGCTATTACTCAATGATCATTGGAGGATTATATTGTCAAAAGACCTCCAACATGTGATAAAAAGATCATGTCTTCACTCATTGATCTATCTCAAGCAGTTGAGAAAGTAAAGGTACCATCCATACCAACTCGTACTAATGTTTCTAAAATTGTTTCTACAAAATTTACAGGTCGGAAGAAAAATTCTAAACAAGTATGGATGAAGAAATGTGAGAAGAAACCTACCACCATGGCTATGGTGGATAAGGGAAAGAGTTTTCATGATATGTCCCCACAGAAAGAACAACATACCAAGAATAAGATTCAGCAACCTTATCAAAAATATGACAAGAAGTCAAGGTTTTTTGGTCAATGCTGGTGCTGCAATAGTTTTGGGCATTGTGCATTGGATTGTTGGTACAATCCCTTAAATGTAAAAGTACAGAGAAAGTCTATCTCAAGGGGGATAAATCTAGAGAAGGAGAAGCAACATCCATAGATCTAGAAACATCTGTATACTGCAAACAGATTTGGAATATTAGATAACATCTGTGATGTATGCAATCAGAGTGGTCATATGAATGGTGCATGTTCATATAAGAAATGAAGACCACAGAAGCTGTGCAAGAATGAAGAAGCATCCTTGGGAAGAAATCAGACGAACAATGTGAAAACAAATTCTCCCAAGAAGATTTCAATAAGGAAAGTTGAGAATACCTTGGATTCTAAATCCAAGAAGTTGAAGAGTGGTGCATCCAAAAGATATACTAAGAAAGAAGCCACTCAGAAGAATCCATGTATAAGATCCAATCTTAATTTCTCAGTACCTAATGATATACTGGTGGTTTGTCCAGAAGATTTGGAAAGAATGAGAAAGATGGAAGATGAACGGGATAAGAATTGTGGTAAAAACAAAAAGAATATTCTGCAAGAAGACAAAGAAGTTCTGTGTGTGAGGTGCAACAAGGCTGGTCATACTGTTAGAAAGTCCTTTGAATTTATTCCATCCCAACAAGCATTCCTAAAGAGGATGAAAGCTACACCGGTAGATTCTAGTGCTTAGAAAGCTCTTGAAGAAAGGAGATTCCCACACAAAGAGATAAAAGAAGTATTAAGATCCACACAGCCACATTCAAAATTAAAGATCAAATGTGAAAGTGTGAGGAGTGGAGAAAATGGATCATCTTGGTTGAGAAAATCATCTCATCCATCCATCTCACATTGAAGAAGCATGGAGAATCCACCTTATTCCCTTAAATCTTTGTGTATTGTATTTGTTCTAATTATACAGGGAATTGAAGGTGAAGCAAGATCTCAGGGGGGAACCTGAGATTCAGTGACGAGAAGTGTTCCCTTGAGGGGGAGACACGTGAATAAGTTTCCAGAGTCTTTATCTCAATAAGTATCAACTTCAGTTGGTACTAAATTCTACTACTTTGAATATTGTCTAAAGATCATGTCATTGGAAATGGTATGTTATTTCTAAATCTCTCATCTTTGGTTACTCAAAATAAAGATCATTCTACAAACGGGGAGTAATGAAAATAATCAATGACATAAGAAGAGTGAAAGTGCCCCAAGGCCACTTATCCTGCCAATTGTACTTGAATGTTTTTTGATCTGTTTTTTGTAGTGAGTGCAGCAATTTCAGGTTGATTATTTCTTATAACATTAAATATATTAGTTCTGGAATTAAAGTGGAGAACCCTTTAAGACAGGTGTATAAGTTCTCATTTCATGAGGTGTCATATTCAGTGGGTAATGGACAGCTTTTTTGTCTAAATCAAATCCTCTTGTTTTCTACACCGAGCATTGCTCAAGTAGACTTAGAGTGAAATTATTGATGGCACTTTGCTTAAGTATGGAATGATACCCTCTCTACCATGAACATTGTATTTCTTGTCAATAAGGGGGAGAGAAAAGAAATGAATGTCTAGGGGAGAGATAAGATTCTCATTTTGGCATTGACACATTCATTTGAAGAGAGTTTAAGGTATTGACAACAAAATACAAAGGGGAGATTGTTGGGACCACTTTGTGTTTGAAGATTGTATTTGTTGTCAACAGTTGTCAATGCTGGTCAAAATGAATAAGGATATGAAGAATAACTCCAAAGTTAATGGAGATCGGCTGAAGTGAGGTCTCCTGGAGAATTGTTATGGTATCATAGCATTGGATTTCATACTTGAGAAATTCTCTTAGATGATAAATTCAGACGATTTTTGAACTGATCCTAAGTTCAAAGAACTTGTGTCAAAGGTGGCACATTGTTTACAACAATGAAGAATGGAGAAGTATCATCCATTTAAGGATGATTGGAGCAGAATGGTGAAGTATCATCTATCTAAGGATGTTTGAAGAAGAATGAGGATTTGAAGAAGGCAATGCAATGATTTATGATTGCATGTGAACCATTAAAGATCTTACTTGAAGAATAGAATCACATGATTTGAAAAATGATGGTTATAAAGACGAGAGAATGTGGAAGGGATTGACATTCTGAGGTAGCCATGCATTTCACATTATATTCTAAACCAAACGATTCTTTGCTGATATGTATTTCTCAAATATCATAAGTCAGGAGAACTTGTGATGCAAGCCTTATGAAGGAAAGGGGGAGAAATGATGATTCCAGTCATATAAAGCTTTGATTGGAAGGAATGATGTTGCTGGGGGATAGGGAAGTTTCAGTTCCCATTGCAACTCTGATGATGCTAAAGCTGATCTATCAAAGGATAAATATCACGATAGTAGGATTCGTGATAAGAGCATAATAATGGTTATGAGAAGCAGTGAAGAGAGAAAATAACAAAGCAATGGACAATCTGGGGATGGCAGAAAAGCAAAGTTTAAGGTGGCGTCGTTTTCCAGTGTTTGCCAAATTTTATTGCCTAAAAATCGGGAGATGAAGAAATGTTTTTGGCAATGGATGAAGCATGAAAGATTGAATATGGTTTAGATTTTTTTTTGCAAGGAATGATTCAAGATCAAAACATCGAAAAATGACAAAGGCATGGAGTGCGCAGAAATTTAGGCATGTTGCGCGCAAAAATAAAGTGTTGCGCAAAATAGTAGCGGGTTGCACGAAATAGTAGCGGGTTGCACGAAATATCTGTGGGTTGCGTGAAATAGTAGCAGGTTGCGCGAAATAGTAGCGAGTTGCACAAAATATCTGTGGGATGCGCGAAATAGAGGAATTATATTTTTCGTGCAAAAGATGTTTTGAGATCAGAAGCTCAAAAAAATTCATGAGCTGCGCGAAAAATTGGATCATTGCGCGAAATACGATGTCGCGTCAAAGGATGAATTTGCGCGCAATATGGAATGCATTGTGGAATTTTGCGCGCAGTTGGTGATTCATGCTTAGAAGGATGAAAAATGGAAAAGGCATGATGTGCGTGAAATATTGAAGCACGGCGCAAAATATTAAGTTGCATAAAAGAGTTTTTACGCGCTTGAAGGAGGTTTTACACGCGGATTAGTGTTTTTCGCGCGGGGTCAAAAATGCCTATAAATATGGGGCTAACCCTTCTCATTTGTTAATACTTGACACATAGACAAATCCCGAGCTCTGATGCGCAGAAAAAATTGAAGTATAGAGTATTGCGCGAAAAGAAGAAGTGTTGCGCGGAAAATAAACTATTGCACGAAATAGGAAGTTCTGCGCGAAAAAGAAGAGTTGCGTGAAAAAGGTTTTTCGCGCCAAAAGGGGTTTTTACGCGCAAGGCTTGAATTTTTCACACAAGTCGCCTAGAAGGTGCGCGAAAAATTTGGGGGTCCCGCGGGCATTCGATAGGTGCATAGCACTCTCAAAGCAGCTTTGTGAAGAAGAAAGAACTGTGAACCATTCGGTTTCACAAAGAGAAGTTGAACCGCACTCACACGACTAGTGTTTAACACTATCGTCGTGCATTATGAATTGAAGAATAAGAAGATGTGAAACTGAATTCATATCTGCACCAAGGAAGAAGTTAGTATACCAATACACTCTTGTGTTGGTATTGAGAATTGAAGAAAGAGATTAATACACTGTAATTATACTGTGTCAAGGAGAAAGAAGAGAAGAAGAAGAACAAAGTATGCCCAACTGAAGGCTGACAATTATTCAGGGCAGTTTAATTTTGATGATTCTAAGATGAGCTGGTCTTCATTGTTATGATAATCACAAAGGGAGTTTGTGATTCCAGTAGATTGAAGTAGAAGCAATCTCAGTGTAGCTGGTTTTGCACTGTAGAAGAAGGGGGAGAAGATTGTGCAGCTTTCAGGTTTGCTGCAGAGAAAGAAGTGGTTGTTTACCTACATGCTTCTAGGAAGGTAATAATTGAATAGAGGAAGAACAAAGTAGCACTGTGACATCCAATAGGTCTCAACAGGTGAAAAAATCTTTTGGTGTTGCAAACTTTTTTAATAGAGAGAAGACTGTCTTTAGAGACAGTATAAAGAACCAGCTAGCGGTTGTAAGAGACTGTCTCCAGAGGCAGTATAAAGAACTAGCTAGAGGCTGCAAGTTAAACTAGGTCATCACTAGTCCAGGGAAGAGGATTGTTTCTCACCCCCCTCCAAAGTGTAGGGACTCATATTGGCTAGAGGATTGTTTTCCTAGCCACTCCATTGTAACAGCATTTTACATTATAGTGGAGAATCCATGCACTGGTCATCCCCATGCATGGCAAGGACGTAGATACTCTTATTGAGTGGTGAACCTTGTAAAAATATCGTGTGCATATCTTTACCGCTTTCTATTATTGCATGCGATAGGGAAAAGAGAATAAGATAATCAAGATCCTAACAGGTCTAGAGGTATAGGGATAAAAGTTCGAATTGGTTTAAAAAGTCCCCAACACTGATTCACCCCCCCTCTCAGTGTTAGGTATATCCCAATCTGTTCCTCTCAGCCTCAACTTGGTTCCATTCTCTCCTTCTCCTAAGTAGAATATAAAGTACCTATAGAAGGGAACCCTCCCTTATTCACAACTGCAATCATATAATCTTTTTGGGTCCAAAACATGACCCAAACAGGGTGTGAGACTAAATCCCAATAGGAAACCACCCAAGGTATGTGCCAATCAGTCAATGAAAAATATATAGCAGGTAGTGTGCAATAAGAAAATTAGTAAGAAAGTAAAGAATCAAAAGTATACATCCTACATGCACTATTTTTAATTTAATATCTATTTACCATTTCAATTACATTGAAATTTATAAGTCTCAAGATATGGCTCAAGACCAACATCCCCCGTATAACTGGTAGCACAATAGATGCCTCATAAAGTCATCTAAACAATACAAGTCACGACCGAGCCTAAGCTTGTGCTTAGGCATGGAGGCACATCATAAGTAATTTCATTTCGTTTCATTCATTTATAACCTGAGTCCATCCATAACATCCCTAAGTTAGAATTCAAGTATCACTCCAGGTGTATTCAACTAACACCCTACGATCCCATCTGTGGAAAACATCTCATGAACCCATGTATCTCTCTAGATGTGGTATAAATTACATTTCATATGAGTCTGTCCTTAGAGTTCTTAAAAGGAATCCCCAAGTGTCACTCATAACATATAATAAATTCCCTTTAAGTCCATCCTTGGTAATCCCTTTAGATTCCAAGTATTAGTCGGCATATACATCCAATCTCAATGAGTCCAAACATGGCATATCTCATTTAGATCCATGTATCACTCATGAAAATATCACATTAACCATTGAGTCTATTCATAAAATTCTAGGGTGAATCTATGTATCACTCAAGGTATAAAGACCAATAGTCACATGAGTCCATTTATGGCATTCTAATTTGAATCCATTTATCACCCAAGGCTATGTATCATTTAACCACTTCCATTTGATTGAAATAATTTAATTAACATACCAAGGTCAAAAGCAAATGCATTAAGTATGACTTGCCTCTAATGGGTGACTTAAGTAAGGACCAACCTCAACAACTTGGTCATTCATTTACTCATGTGGGAATATTTCATATAACAAGCATCACATGCTTAACAAACAAATAAAAGGCTTTGAAATCATTTAACTCACGTGGGAATATCATGATAATGAGATTCCATTAATCAGACTATTACATAGTATGGTCTCAACATTACTCATAAGTACAAGCAATAAAAGGTGCAATTCATTCTTATTAAGGAAATTACAACACAAGGACAAGCTCAATGGATTTCCTTTGAATACTCACATGGGTGTTTTTAGCATAACAATCCTAACAAGCTACCAATGTGATTAATTATCATATATCTCACATGGGTGAACCAATATTTAAATCAATTCAATCAAATTGCATTAATTCAAGTCATAGCCTCTAATTTACTCACATGGGAAAGGCAATTAAATTCAAGCATTATTAGGTAAGAAATGACACACATGGGTCAAGGGAAATTCAACCATCCCAGACCCTTTAACCAATTAAATTAAAATTTAACAACATTGTTATACCATTTATAACGAATTCCATTTTTAACAACCCATGAAAGGGATAAACGCACGCCTTAAGGGGGTGTCAAAGGAATAAATCTATAAAGGGTCATTCAAGGCAACTCACCCACAGGGTGGTCCCTATTCAAGGTATACAATCAATAACATGCATTAGAAATCCTATTCAACTACCTAAACCATGATAGGAAACAAAGGGTTCTATTCCATTTTAGGTGACATCTGAAAATTAGGCATGCTACACCTCAGCATATATAAACGATCCAAATTTTAACAAAAATCATAGGACCACCTATCTTAGGCTCATGCTAGATCGCTCATCCAGTATAAGGATCTCGTTCTTCCTAGTTTAGAATAAATTTTAATAATATATTAAGAACTAGGAATTAGGGTATATGAGCCTAAATCAAAATTATGGAGCTGATTCCTAGAAGAACAGAATAAGATCAAAAAGGAATCAAGTCCTTAATATTACAGATCTAAGGAGATGAAACGCATTCAAATCGGTGTCTGGATGGAGAATAGATCTGAAAAACTACTTTAGGATCAAAGGATATGTAATGACCTGACCCTAGTTTCCTAGAGATAATGCATTATTTATTATATTTTCATGATCATAAGAAAGTTGAATCCTAAAGGATCTATTAATTTAGTAGCCTTGTAAAAACTAGATACAAACATAAATTTTTACATTACATATTGAAATAAAAGGAAATATAAAAACTCCTCTGAAAACATTTGTATTCCCTTTATTCATCCCTATAAGTCTTTTGTAATGATTATCTTCATATCCTAGGGAAAATGAAACATAGTAAATGGGGTGATCTCAGATTCTCAGTAAGGGTAAATAATTCAGTAGAAGCTATCATAAATAGGCATAAACTTTTAAGGAAAGATATTTAATAAAAACAATAGCCTTTTAAACATAAACTTGAACATAATATGGAAATAATAAATCAAACATAACTATATAAACTTGAACATGAATATTTTACTAGTCGAATAATCACATGTAATAACTAACCTTATAAAGAGGGAATACATAATGTGGTACATCTTAAACACACCGTCAAGTCTTTGACCAAGACACCATACATAATTGGGTAATAAATTAGCCAAACCCAAACATAATTGTCTCATGAGATATACTAATTCATCAAGGGGCTATAGTGGGGCCCACCCGACACTTACAAATTCCAATGCATTTCTCTTATAAAAGTTGTAAATCATAACCAACATAAACATTCATCTTAAAACTAGCATATGAAATATCAATACTTAAACCATAAGCTATGAATGATATAAAAATATCACATCGATAGTCAAACATATAATAAAACCTTTAATACAATATAGAATATGGTATCATAATATATTCAACTTAATTAAGAATAAAATCTAACAAAGGATGTTGACATAGATGAAAGTGATCTAACAAAATCATTAAAACTCTTACAAAAAATATCCATTTTTTTAAAATTGTTTTAAAGCATGTGTAATTATAAAATAAAATATTTCCTTTGAAAATAACCTAGTAATATTATAATGTAAGCTCCAAAATATTAAGGCGTCATAATGGTGGAAAATAGTCACTCGCTCCGTATAAGTTAAAAAACATTTATTCCTTAATTTTTCGAAGAGGTCATATTGTACCTCGTTTGGAAAACGAAAAAATGATTCTTTTCAAAATATTTTATAAAAAGTCAAACATGGTCATAAATTAATTTCAATAATATTCTAATAATAGAAATATTATTTTGAAATGCATGTATAAGAAGCGTGGATGTGGATGATAAATTTGTCTCAGTAGATACTTACCTATAAACAATCTCTAATAATAATGAGATTGCAAAATTAAACCCTACATAAAACCTTTAAAAGATTAATTTTTGAAATCATTTGAATGAACATAAAAATATACCAAAAAATCCCTTTATAATCCTTTTATATCTATATAATTATTTATGTAAAATAATATCAAGAATAGTGAAATTGAGAAAGGATTAATTTTTTAAACATTCAATGTGCATCATACTACTTTTGAAATTTAAATAATAAGACCAATATATTCAAATGAGTCTCTAATTACCATGAAGATAAATTTATTCATGGTATAAAATACGATAGGGTTACTAAATACACCAAACATATGAAATAAGTGGTGAACATGGCTTATATCTCACGGAAATTAAAAGTGAGATGGAATTCCCTTACCTTAGGTGTGATATTCTCTGTATGTGTCCAAAACTATTTTATAATGGTTATTAACTTCTAAAATAATATCAATAATATTTATGATATCATATATTATTCATTTATAACTTTATATTTCCCTTTTATTAATAATTTCTTAGTTAAAGAAATATTTCATGTAATAATCGCTTTCTTTATCATATGTGTTTTGACTTATTATTCTTGATCATATTACTTATATCATGATTTAATTACTTCTCAAATGAAAAAAAAATGATTTATATATTATTTATATTAAATATATAAATATATATAATATATAGATATATGAAATGGAATACACAGTTCATGAAGATGGTAGGACGTACGTATGCATGAACGATGTTTCCATTTTCTTATCGTATTGAATGGAAGTAAATTAAATATATATACATAAATATATATATATATATTATTATTCGAATAATATTATTATTTCATTTATTTTATTCTAATTCATAATATATATATTTTTATAATCATTCTTGAATGGTGAACATGGAAGATGAATCTCATCGCATCGTGGAGACGGTAAGTCGTATGTACGCACAATCGACGGTATCATTTCCTTAATGATTATATGGTATGGAATTGTATGGAATATTAATTTTTTATAAAAAATATCATGTTATATTTATTATTTAAATCCTTTATATTCATCATTATTCTCATAGAAATAAAGTGTACATGAAAAATAGTTGAAACCACGGCATGGAGACGGTAAGTCGTACGTACACACGCATGGTGATATTGTTTTTTATAAGATGGATAAAAGGAGGAATATGGTTGTACCATAATTAAAATAACATCTCATCATTTATAAGGTACTATATTTATTATTTTAGTATGAAAACAACATATAAATAGGAAGTAGAATAATAAAAGAACTTTGAAAGAGGTGATAAAATAATTACCTCTTTTCAGGTGTCTCCTTTCAATTTGCACAAAAGGACTCCTTATAATGGTTTTCTGCCCAAATTTTAGACTCTAGGATGATTTTAGGAATTTTGATAGAGTAAATCGGTAGGTTTTGGATGAGAAAAAGGGCTTTGTAGGTATTAATTAAAGAGAAGGAGAAGTTCCCTTTTATTAGAGAGGTTAGGGGCACTTTTGGAAGATCTTAAAATATTAATTTATTATAAATACGTTTTCAGTTTCAAATACCTCCAAAGTAATTATTTTCGAGTATAAGATGATTATGGGTATAAATCCACTCAACCAATGAATTTTAAACATGTCTAGGTCATAAAATTAACCTTATATTTTGTATTTAACCCTTAGTCAAACAGTTTAACTCTTATTGTGTATTCATGTTTTTTTACACTATAGGGTTAATATAGTTACTATAAAATTCCAAAAGAGACCCAATTGGATAATTTATAACATATTTGACATTATCAAAGTTATTTGGCCTAAACTTGGATTTTTATGACTTTTAAATCATTTAATAAAATAATATTTATTTTAAAATATCATTTGTATCAATTTTATTACTATTCAATATTTTCATTTTTAAAAATATTAAACCAACATGATAACGTCAAAAAAATACTTAAAATATGTCACTAACATTTCTAAGTTATCTATAAAATAAGTGGATCTCATTAATTAAATAAAATTATATTTATTTTAATATTATTAATATAATTTATTCGATTCTTTCTTTAATAAATAAATTATTGCATCATCATTGTGTCACAAATAAATTTAATTATTTAATGTATAAAAATTATAAATAAATTATCATGATATATATAAATTTATTATATTTCCAATGAACATTTATAGTCAAATTTATATTATGTATAACACTATTAAAAGTGATTTAGCTATTAAAATTTGAATATGACACTTTTAACTCTTCTTTAAATAAAATATAATAAATGTCTTAATCTGACACAAGTGGCTTAGAAAGGATCATATTTTTAACCGAAGGTTGATTTTGGTCAAAATATTCTTATCCAATAAAATTATTACAAGTGTTATGGTGATTTTATATTATTATAATATTATTTTTACCTTTAATTACTCTACTTACCTTTAACCTTGGTAAATAAAATTCAAAAGTTACTATTCATAAAAAATTATTTTGATCCTATTATACAAAATTTTTCAAACTAATTACAACCATGTATGTCTTATTTTAGAAATTCAATTCATAGAAGTGGTAAAATTATGTTTAATGCTAATCTTCTAATGTGGCTAGAAGGCGGTTAAAAAGACATGAAAAAAATGTTCAAGGAATTTTTATATCTAATTATAATATAAAAATGATTTAAATAACCTAAATTGGGTTAATATATGTAATATTTATCTATTTTTACTTTAAACCCAATTTAAATTAAAATAATTATTTAAATGAAAACGTCGGTTTTTAAACAATAATGCAGGGTTTTTCACTATTCATCAAAAATTGAAAGTTTTCAGAAAAATACCAAAAATTCACCCTAAGATAATTTTGATATTCCAAATCCAAAAATAGAGTCTATTTTACAAAATTAAATTTCTATGAGTTTCTAAAATTAATTTTATTATTATTCAAAAAAGGACATAAAAAGTAGTTCCTTTAAGAAAATATTATTTCTAAACATATAACTATTTTACCGAAACTTATATATTACATTATAAATATGTTATATTTATGTGAAAAAATTATAGATAATATTTCAAAGTTATTTATTACAATTAATATTACTATATTTAATGGATATGTTATAAACATATCATTTAAATAATTTTAATACAAAAGTGTTGTTTCGAAAAAATAAATTTTGCATGTTACGCAAGACAAGTCGGTGTTTCATGTAACAAAAGATATTGAAGATAACATACCATGAAATATCGGGGTGTTACATTCTCCCCTAATTTAATAATTGTGTCCTCGTAATTTGACATTGGGATCGAATACTATGCTTGGACTTTTCAAAATATATTTTTGAAATTACACATAAAAAATGGATTAATGAGACCGCCTTTTTAAAATAATGAAAGGGGATTATGAAGGTCACCAGAGATAACACATACTAGGGTTTCATATATGAAAACATGGTCATCAAAGAAAATGTAACCATCAATTTCTGATGGAGATTGATAGGGATAATGATTAGGAAAACATGAACAACCACAAAGCTATAAATCTATGATGATCCATGGGGTCATTTGATTCATCGCAAAATAAAGTACTAGGAAAAAATTATTGGTTTTAAGATCCTTTACATGGAGATTAAGAATTAATTTACTTCATAGAATAATAATAAAATGAATTATACTTACATGATAAGTAGAGTCCCTTCCTTTAACTAGTTTCTACCACAAACTCATCTTTCTCTCCAAAGATAATAAAACTAAAAAATATTATATTTATCTTAATTGTATAGGGATACAAAAATGAATTTATACTTAATCTATCATAACACTTAAATAAACAAATTATGTTATACAAATCAGTTCATCACATAGACTAGTGTTAGGCGATGCACCGTTGTCGCCCTTCGGTTGCAGGTTCAAGTCGCGCGACCATATTGGATGTGACGGGTCATCTCCCGACCTGCAGGTTGTCCTTTTCTTAAAATTATAACATTCTAAAAATAATCTTAAGAAATGTTTTAACCTTAAATAATAGTATCTAATGTCCAAATTATTCCATTCCAAACTTTAGGCATATCCAAAATACTTATGTCCAAACTCACAGTCCAAAAATTTATAAGGAATGTCACATAACTTACATGTGAATACCTTCATCATGTATTCTATTAAAACATGATAATAACCTGAATTGCCAAAAAATATCATTGAATTAATTCATTCATTATCATTCCTTATGTAAAACTGAGAATACTGGATATACACCTTAAATCCAAAAATGTTGAAAACTCCCAATAATGATGGTATAAACCGCTTTTTAAACAAACCATTAATCATTTCCATGGATGTCAATAATATCCAATCTACTTTATCTAAATCAATTATCTCTTATTCTGGAATCATTATCTCACTATCAAAAACATATTAATGGTTATATTTCCCCCAACCATATATTTTCCAAAATGTTTAACTTGAAAATGTGTCACTTTACTTGTTACCATATAATCTCAAATCATTAATGAAATAGTACTACTATACAATCCTTATTTATTCCATAATTCTTATAGATTATAAATTGATAAAAAGGTATTCAAATAAAATAATTCTTGAATAGGAATATTAATCCTTCAACTTCATCTACAGCAGTATCATAACTTGATCATTATCTAATAGTATCATCTGGGGTATATTCCTTTGATGATTGGGACATTGATTCGCATAGTGTCCCATCTCCTTGCAGTTGAAGTATTGTACATTGGAAACCTTTTTCTTACCCTTTAATTCATGCACTTGGTGTCCTTTTTATCCACACTTATAACAAATTCCCATTCCCTTAAAGCATTTACCAAGGTGATTTTTTCCACAGTTATCTCATGTAGGAAAATCCTTATTGCCCTTCTTCCCTTTATCCATCTTTTTCTATGCCATCCTCTTCTTATTTTTCTTCCCATAAAATACATAGGACTTAGATAATTCTTTAATTATAATATTAACACATGATGATATTTCCTCATATGTTTATAATACATGGGAGACTATTTCCCTTCAAAATTTTGGCTTAATACCATGAAAGATAAGATCCTTATTACTCTTTGGAACATGTGCATTAGTGGAGTTGTCATTACTTCTAATAAACGCCATTTCTAAATGACGACATACACTAGGTTAGATCATATCGTAATGTATCATCCAAAAACTAGAAAAATTCTAAGCAATAATTAAATATTTACACATATCTAGTCTCATAATCATAAAAATGATTTCATTGGGGACATATTTACACAAAATTCCTTCATAACAGTTTATAAAGAAAATTTCAATTCTCCTAAGCATATCCCCTAAGGGTATAAAACTAGGTGTGCAGTAAGTCCCATTGTCGGGTATCAGGTTACCCCGAGTCAAGCCCAAAACACCTTGTCGTATTTATTACTCTGAGGTTCATCAGTTCCAGAACCACATTCACTTTTAGTATCCAAATAGGGATGCATTTCTTGGAATACCCACATAATATCTATTTTACCAAAATTCTAGGATGTTTTTCTATACTTATCCACAAAGTCTATCTTAGGGTTTTGATCCCTAATATATGTTTTCTAAATATAGTTTCCAAGGTTGTTACTAAAATTTCTATGATACCAACTATAATGACCTGACCCTAGTTTCCCAGAGCTGGTGCATTATTTATTACATTGTAATGATCATAAGAAAGTTGAATCCTAAAGGATCAATCAGTTTAGTATCCTTGAAAAAACTAGATACAAACATAAATTTTTACATTACACTTGAAATGAAAGATAACATAAAAAAATCCTTTGAAACCATTCTTATTCCATTTCCTCATCCCTATAATTCATTCATAATTTACATCTTCGCATCCTGGGGAAAATGGAACATAAGAATAGGGTGAGATCAGATCCTCAGTAAGGGTAAATAATTTAAGGAAAGCTATCATAAATAAGCATAAAATTTTAAGGAAAGATTTATAATAAAAATAGAAGGATTTTAAACATAAACATGAACATAATATGGAAAGAATAAATCAAATGTTACCATATAAAAATGCATATGGATATTATAATAGTCGAATAATCACATTTAATAACTAACCTTATAAAGCGGTAATACATAATATGGGACATCTTAAACACGCTGTTAAGGCTTCTTCTAAGACACCATATATTATTAGGCATCAAATTAGAGAAAAACCCAAGCATAATTGTCTCATGAGACATACTGATGCATTAAGGGGCTATAGAGGTCCCTTAATGACACTTACAAAGTCCAATTCATTTCTCTTATAAAAGGGGTAAAACATAACCAACATAAATATTCATCTTAAAACTAGCATATGAAATGTAAATTCTTAAACCATAAGCTATGAATGATATAAAAATAGCACATCTGTAGTCAAAAATATCATAAAACCTTCAATACAATATGGAATATTGTATCATAATATATTAACCTTAATTAAGCATAAAATCCAACAAATGATGTTGACATAGATAAAAGTAATCTAACAAAATCACTAAAAATATTATAGAAATATCCCTTTTTGTTTTGAAATAATTTAAAAGCATGCATACTTATAAAAGAAAACATTTCCTTATAAAATAAACTGTTAATCTAGTAAGGGAATCTTCAAAATGTTAATGTGTCATAATGGTGGAAAATAGCCACTCAATCCGTATAAGTTTAAAAAAAACATTCTCTCTTTAATTTATCGAAAAGGTTATATAGTACCTCATTTGGAAAATGACATAAAGATTCCCTTAAAAATTTATAAAAATTCAAACATGGGTATAAATGACTTTCAAAAAATAGTCTAGGAATATAAATATTATTTTGAAATACATGTAAAAGAAACATGGATTTGGATGATAAATATATCCCAGTAGATACTTTTGTATAAACAATCTCAGATAATAATGAGATTGAAAAATTAACCATTACATAAAACCATTACAAGATTCCTTTTTTAAAACATTTTAATGAACATAAAAATATACATAAAATTTCCTTTATAATCCTTTTATATCCATATAATTATTTATGTAAAATAATATCAAGAATATTGAAATGGAGAAAGGATTGATTCTTTAAACATTCAAAGTGTCCCATACCTCTTTGAACATTTAAATAATAAACCTAATATATTCAAATGAATCTCTACTTACCATGAATATAAATTTATTCATGATATCAAATACCATAAGGGTAGTTCATACACTACACACAAGAAATAAGTTTTGAACGTAGCTTATATCTCACAGAAATTAAAAGTGAGACAGAATTCCCTTACCTTAGGTCTGATACTCTATGTATGTGTTTGAAACTTCTGTATAGTGGTTTGAAACATATTATTAACTTCTAATAGAATAATAATAATATTTATTATATCATATATGATTCATTTATAAATATATATTACATGTTTACTAATAATTTATAAGTTAATGTAATATTTTGGGTAATAATCACTCTCTTTATCGTACATGTTTTGACTTATTATTCTTGATCGTATTACTTAGATCATGATTTAATTACTTCAGTAATGTATAAAATTATTTATATATGATATATATTTCATATATAAATATATATAATAGATATATATATGAAATGGAATACACCATTCATTGAGATGGTAGGTCGTACGTACACATGAACGTTGTTTCCATTTTCTTATCGTATTGAATGGAAGAAAGTAAATGACATATATTTACATAAATATAAATATAAATATAAATATAAATATATATTATTCCAGTATTATTATTATGTAATTTATTTCATAACAATTTATAATATATATATTTTCATAATCATTCGTGAATGGTGAACATGGAAGTTGAATCTCATCGTATCATGGAGACGGTAAGCCGTACGTACGCACGAGTGACGGTATAATTTTCTTAATGGTTATATGGTATGGAATTGGATGGAATATGAATTTTATAGAAACAATATCATATTATAATCATTATTTAAATCCTTTATATTCATCTTTATACTCATATAAAGAAAGTGTAACTGAAAAACAGTTTACACCACGGCGTTGAGATGGTAAGTCATACGTACACGCGCATGGTGATATTGTTTTTCATAGGATGGTTAAAAAGAGTAATATGGTTGTACCATAATTATAATAACATCTCATAATGTATAAGGTACTATATTTATTATTTTAGTGTGGAAAAAACATACAAAGAGTAATTAGAAGAAGAAAAGAACTTTCAAAAAGGTGATAAAACAATTACCTCTTTTCAGGTGTCTCCTTTTGATTTTCACAAAAGGACCCCTTAAGATGGATTTATTACCAAATTTTAGACTCTAGGATGATTTTAGGGATGTTGGTAGAGTAAATGGTCAGGTTTTGGCCGAGACAAAGGGCTTTGGAGTTGTGAATTAAATAGAAGGAGAAGTTCCCTTTTATAAGACAGGTGAGAGGAACTTTTTGAAGATCTTAAAATATTAATTTATTATAAATACATTTTAGGTTTAAAATAGTTCCAAAGTTATTTATTTAGAGTATAAGATGATTATGGGTATAAATCCACTCAACCAATGAATTTTAGACATGTATAGGTCATAAAATTAACCTTATTTTTTGGATTTAACCCTTAGTTAAATAGTTTAACTCTTACTATATCTTCTTGTATTTTTACACTATAGGGTTAATATAGTTACTATAAAATTCCAAAAGAACCCCAATTGGATAATTTATAAAATAATTGATATTTTAAAATTTATTTGGTATAACCTTATATTTTTATGAATTTTATATCATTTAATAAAAAAGTATTTATTTTAAAATATCATTTATGTCCATTTTAATACTATTCAATATTTTAATTTTTAAAAATACTAAACCAAAATGATAAATTCAAAAAAATACTTAAAATATTTCAATAAAATGTCTAAGTTATCTATAAAATAATTTTATGTCATTAATTAAATAAAATTATATTTATTTTAATATTATTAATATAATTTATTTGATTCTTCCTTTAAAAAATAAATTATTGCATCATCATTGTGTCACAAATAAATTTAATTATTTAATGTATAAAAATTATAAATAAATTATCATGGTATATATAAATTTATTATATTCCCAATGAAAATTTATAGTTGAATTTATCTTATGTATAACACTATTAAAAATGATTTAGTTATTAAAATTTGAATATGACACTTTTAACTCTTCTTTAAATAAAATATTAAAAATGTCTTAATCTAACACAAGTGGCTTAAAAAGGATTATATTTTCTAAATAAGGTCTATTTTTGTCTAAATATACTTATCCAATTAAATTATTAAAAGTTTTAGGGTAATTTTACATTATTATAATATTATTTTTACCTTTAATTACCCTATTTACCTTTAACCATGGTAAATAAAATTCAAAAGTTATTATTCATGAAAAATTATTTTTATCATATTAGATGAAATTTTTCATCCTAATTACAACCATGTATGTCTTATTTTATAAATTCAATTCACAGAATTGGTAAAATTAGATTTAATGTTAATATTTTAATGTGGCTAGAAGGCGGTTAAAATGACATGAAAAAAAATGTTCAATGAATTTTTATATCTAATTATATTATAAAAATGATTCCACAGACCTACATTTGGTTAATATATGTATTATTTATCTATTTTTACTTTAAAACAATTTAAATTAAAATAATTATTTAAATGAAAATGTCGATTTTTAATCAATAATGCAGCGTTTTTCACAATTCATCAAAAATTGAAAGTTTTCAGAAAAATACAAAAAAATCACCCAAAGATAATTTTGATATTTTGTATTAAAAAATGAAGTCTATTTTACCAAATTAAATTTCTATGAGTGTTTAAAATTAATTTTATTATTATTCAAAAAAAGGACATAAAAAGTAGTTCCTTTATGAAAATACTATTTCTAAACATATAACTATTTTACCGAAACTTATACATTCCATTATAAACATGTTATATTTATGTGAAAAATTATAGATAACATTTAAAAGTTATTTATTACTATTAATATTACTATATTTAATGGATATGTTATAAATATATCATTTAAATAATTTTAATACTAAAGTGTTGTTTTGAAAAAACTCAATCTTGTGTGTTACGCAAACCAAGTCGGTGTTTCATGCAAAAAAAGATATTGAAGATAACATACTGTGAAATATTAGGGTGTTATAGGAGATCATTTCCAAGTGGGGTGTGAGGATGTTGTGTGATCGGTGTAACCTTTAAATAAATTTAAAAATAATTTCAATTAAATTTAAAATTTATAAAATTCTTAAAATTATTGTGTCACATGATTTACCCGCACAATTTTTCAAATTGTGCGGAACCCACGCACAGCTTCCTGTAAACCGAGGACATAGCACACGATTACCCCAAATAGTTTATAAACCATGTGTAAAATGTGCTAAATCCCTCTGTCAAAGTCTACTAAAAACATCAGACCTACCACACAGCCGTACAACCTCCTCTTTTCACCCAAAACTTGGGTTCTGGGATCTAGAATAGTCACGGACACCCCCGATACCTCTATGACCTCAACAAGCACTCAAATTAGGACATATTTAAGAAATTAAACTGATAATTGATGGAAAACCCAAGATATTTTCCTCAATTAAGAACATGGTTCTTACAAACTTCTCCCCTGAAAGTAATTTGTCCCCAAATTTCCCTTTTAAGGGTGGTAAATCATGATCTGATAACAACTTAGGCCACTGTGATAATACATCAGCCTCCCTCTCCTTGGTCTCATCTTGTACTCATTTGTACTGCCACAGAATCAATACAAAAGTAACAGACCAACCTCAGATAACCTTCATGTTATGATCCACGATATGAATAGGATGATCCTCAAAAGATGTATCTACATGTAACTCAACCTCCTCAGGTTGAAAAGCATGAGACGGTTCTTAATAGTATAGTTTTAGCTAAGAAAGATCAAATACATCATTAATAGATTGATACCTATGAGGTAACTTCAACTGATAGGCTACCAGCTAGACCCTCTCTAGAGTCTCGAATGGCCCAACGTACCTCGGTGAAAGCTTACCCTGTCTCCTGATCCTCTTGTGTCCCAGAAGTGGTGAAACACATAAGAAAACCCAATCCCCGACCTCAAACTCCAAAGGTTGTCTGCGGTTATCAGTGTATGATTTCTGACAAGACTACACAATATCCATCTACTTCTAAATCAACTGAACCAATTATGTGGTCTCCTAGATAAGACGAGGTCTCGTCATATCTACCTCTCCTGCTTTCTACCAACAAAGGGGTGATTGGCATGGTCTACCATAAAAAGAATCATATATCACCATATGAATACTATCCTAAAATCTATTTTTGTAGGATAACTCAACCCGGGGTATATTCCTCTTCTAAGAGCCCCTAAATCTAGGATGCATGCCCGCAGCATGTCCTCAAGCACATGAATTGTTCACTCTGACTGGCCATTTGTCTTGGGGTGGTAATTTGTGCTCAAAAGCACAAATTTACCCAAATCCCTCTGTATCCATTTCCAGAAATGAAAAGTAAACCAGTAATCCTTATCTAAAATGATATAATGTGGGACCCCATGTAGTTGTACTATCTCATGGATATACAACCTCTTAAGCTCATCAACTGAAATGGTATCCTTAATAGGTAGGAAGTGGGTGATCTTAATGAGCTTTTCAACAACAACTCATACAACATCATTACCTTGAGGCGACCTCGGTAAACCTGTCACAAAATCTATCATTACGTCATTCCATTCCCACTCTGGAATAGGTAGATGTTGTAAAAGTCTGGCAGGTTTCTGGTGTTCTGCCTTCACCTGTTGAAAGGTGGAACATCTCATAAAAAACCATCTACAACTCTTTTCATGTATGGCCACCAATACTAACGATGTAAGTCTTGATACATCTTGGTGGAACCATGAATCACTAATCAAGATGAAGCATGAAAATTCTAAATCATCTCCTCACGCATGTCTGTAGAGACCCACACACGACCATGTACTCACGAGATCTCATTCTCGTATATGGTCTAAGTTAAAGGAGGGTCCTCGCCTACCACACTCTCCCATAGAACTAGGCCCTCGGAAACCGATAGATGCATCATCCTCACTCTATCTAGTAGGTTAGAGGGAACAACTAAGGATGAAAGGAAAGTCTTCCCCTTACTATTGTTCACCTTCAAGTGAATCTTAGAGAAAAAATCCATAAACAGCCACTCGCTACTATCCTATTGCAGTGCTTGTATCTGAGTCCTCCTACTCAGTGCATCGGTCACTGAATTGCCATTTCCAGATGTGTATGAAAGATCAAAGTGAAAATAATATAGGTAATCAACCTACCTTTTCTTCCTCAGGTTCAAATATTTTTGTGTAAATATATACTTGAGGATTTTGTGGTCTCTATACACCACAAAACTCTGTCCCAATAAGTAATGTATCCAACAATGCAACACATGAACAACAACAGCTAACTCAAGATTATGAATTAGGTAGTTCCTCTCATGTGGCCTCAACTACTGAGACTCGTATGCAACAACTCAATCCCCCCACATAAGAAATTATCCCAGCCTGATACCTGATGCATTACAGTACACAGTGTAACTCCTTCCCGGCTCTGGAAAAATCAATATCGGTACTAAAAGTCAATATCCATTTAAACTCCTAAAAGTTCATCTCGCCTAAATCATACCATAAATACTAAAGACCCTATTTAGTCAATCTAATCAATGGAGCTGATAAGCATGAGAATTCCTATATGAAATGCTTATAGTATCCAACCATACCTAAGAAACTTCACACCTCAAAGATGTTATCGGGATGCTCCCATGTAACTACCACTCTCACCTTTTATGGGTCCACTGATACTCATGTATCTAAGATGACGAGACCTAGGAAGTGAATTTGATCTATCCATAAGTGGAACATTGTGAACTTATCATATAAATGATTCTCTCTCAATGTATTCAAAATGATATTAAGATGTTTGGTATGGATGTGTTGATTATGAGAATACACCAAGATATCATCCATGAAAACCACAACAAATGAATCAAGATGCGGATGTAACACTTGATTGATCAGTTCTATAAATACTGATGGTGCGTTCATTAGACCTAACGGAATAACCAAATACTCATATAGACCATACCTACTCTTGAAGTCTGTGTGAGTTATGTCTGATGGTCTAACATGAACTTGATGTTAACCAAACCTCAAATCAATCTTTGAAAAGACCTGATCTCCTCAGAGCTAGTTGAAGAGTTCATCTATCCTTGATAAAGGATACCAGTTCTTAACCTTCAACTGGTTCAATTTCTGGTAATCCACACATATCCTGAGGGTACCATCAAACTTTTTCCCAAAAATGACTGGTGAACCCTATGGAGAATTATCGAGTCAGATGAAACCCTTTGCCTCTAAATCATCTAGATGCCTCTTGAGATCTTGAAACTCCATCATAGTCATACTGTAAGGAGGAATGGATACTGATGTAACTCTTGGCACTAACTCGATAGAAAACTCTACGTCTCTCACCAAAGGTAATCCTAAGAATTCATCTAGGAAGAAGTCCCTAAACTGATAAACCACTGGATGGAAATCAACCAAACATGTCCCCTGACCATCTAGATATAAAATCGCAATTTTAGTTGTCATCCCATCTAGGAAAAAAATGATTAGGTCCAGCTCGGCTTTCCTAGACATCCCATTCACCCTTATGAATGAACTCTCTACAATCTTGTGATATAAATATCACCCTATGGAAATAGAAATCAATGAAATCCTGAAAAGTAACCAACTAGTTCATCCCAAGAATGACATCAAAGTCTGTCATCTCAAGGACGTAAAGGTTCCATATGAATTGATACCCACTAACCTCAAGGGGAAATCTCTAAAATAATTCACACCTTCTTTCATGATCCCTAAATAAGTTCCTATCATCATAAATCCAACATAAGTATAAACATAGAGCCCAAGGCTATCCACAATAGGTACATATGTAAAGTTATAGGAAACACATGTATCAAATAGTGATGAAACTAAAACAGAGGCTACTAAAATAGTACTTATGATAGTAGAAGGTTTGGGATCCTACTTATGATGGGTCTATTGCACTGCATATTCATGTCTTGTACCACAGCCCTGTGACACTTCCTAGATACCCTGAGCTGATCCACCCTGTTGTCGTTGTGAACCTAGGGTCTGGCTACCATGGCCACAACCACCACCATAACCTAATTAGTCTGATGTACCCCATATCCCTGTCTAGTGAGAATATAATAACCCTGATCCTAAATGTGGAGTTGGTGCATACCATCTCTCACTGTCTATTGGTGGAAAAGTTCTGCAGAAGAACTATAGATGGCCCATCTTTTTGTAGGAATGACACTCGACTGGGTCCCTCATATATTGTAGCCTTGTATGTCCTAGCCTACCACATTGGTATCACCTCAAATGTCTACCTAAATAGATATTATGACTACTAGTATCACTATGTGGAAGCTCCAGATGATTCTTCCTACTACCAGTCGATGCAGTTCCAGATCTCAATGTCGAGCCACCCTGGATCGCACCTCTAAATTCCCTCAGGTTACACTTTATGATCAACACCCGGTTCACTATCATAGATACAATAGTCATCCCAAAAAATTAATTGTGATCAGATGTCATATCTAATAACATACTTGAATTTCCAGGCTTTTGATAACTCATCACCCATCAGAATAGGTGAAAATCACTAGAGCTTAGTAAAATGGGCTGAATAGTCCATGACTAATAGTTCACCCTCCTCCAGATGTAAGAACTTCCAATCTCTACCATCCCTTAGCATATCAGAGTATAAATAATCATATAAGGACATATGAAACTCCATCTAGTACATATCCCAATGATGATCAGTCTGGGTGGTAATATCCCACCACCTTTTTGGCAGAATCACATAGCATGTATATAGTGATCTTTACCCTCCTCTCAGGAGGTGTCTCTAGGTGATCAAAGATAGAAGTCATGGTATCTATTTTTGATTTTGTAGCTCATGGTCCACCATACCTTGAAAATGTGGAAGGATGCTGCTAGTAAAACTCACACATCAACTCTTCTATTGTTGGGGCAGGTCTCAGTGCTACCTGAACGGTCTTCATGAACCACATAAAGTTTTCATGGAACTATGCCTCATCATCTGTGTTTGGTAAAAAAATTGGTGCATCAGCTAGAAATACTATAGGATCCATGGTATCTCATGTCCTACAACCTCATAAGTGTTACCATTTCTAACCTCTTGTCATAAAACTATAGGTCTTTGTGGTAGAACGACTCTAAAATGAGAAACACACACCTCGGTTTTTTATCATTAAAGAGTTTAAATCTCAAAAGCATAAAAAAAAATATAGTATAGGTAAAACACTTCCTATGGAATTACTCCCCTATTCTTGCCTCATGTTTTATGTCTAGGTGTAAAAAATATCACAAAAAAATCAAGAGAAACTACCAAAAACCTGCTACCAAGGTGAGGTCCAGTCAAGTTCTATACTATAAGATATTTTAGTTTCACTTGTTTTCTTATTTATCTCATTCAAAACTAAGTTAACATTCACATCCATTGAATAGATACTCATTTAATATTTATCACATACATTTTAAAAGGTTAAATCAATGGTATTCCGAATTCCGGTCCATGGGGGGGCCATACTCCTCAGGGATCAAAGCTTGGTGTCCACCTATGGCACATCACAAGACTTTTCACTTTAAGGTTCAACCATGATCCACAAAACTCTAATCCAAGAGGTCCCATACACCTTAGGGATCAAATATTGGTATCTATCTTTCCACATCAAATATGTCACAATATACCTAACACAACAACATGCATATATACCATATAACCTATCACAATAGCATGCAATCAGTAATGCATCCTAAATGTCATGGTATAATGCATAGCATGGTATAGAGATATTATCACTAAATGTACATGAGATAATATCTCTATACCATGCGGAAATTGTGCATAAAAGTCTGGTGGGTTTCTGGTGTTCTGCCTTCACCTGTTGAAAGGTGGAACATCTCATAAAAAACCAGCTACAACTCTTTTCATGTATGGCCACCAATAATAACGATGTAAGTCTTGATACATCTTGGTGGAACCATGAATCACTACCCAAGATGAAGCATGAAAATTCTAAATCATCTCCTCACGCATGTCTGTAGAGACCCACACACGACCATGTACTCACAAGATCTCCTTCTCGTATATGGTCTAAGTAAAAGGAGGGTCCTCGCCTACCACACTCTCCCATAGAACTAGGCCCTCGGAAACCGATAGATGCATCATCCTCATTCTATCTAGTAGGGTAGAGGGAACAACTAAGGATGAAAGGAAAGTCTTCCCCTTACTATTTTTCACCTTCAAGTGAATCTTAGAGAAAAAAATCCATAAACAGCCACTCGCTACTATCCTATTGCAGTGCTTGTATCTGAGTCCTCCTACTCAGTGCATCGGTCACTGAATTGCCATTTCCAGATGTGTATGAAAGATCAAAGTGAAAATAATATAGGTAATCAACCTACCTTTTCTTCCTCAGGTTCAAATCTTTTTGTGTAAATATATACTTGAGGATTTTGTGGTCTCTATACACCAAAAAACTCTCTCCCAGTAAGTAATGTATCCAACAATGCAACACATGAACAACAACAGCTAACTCAAGATTATGAATTAGGTAGTTCCTCTCGTGTGGCCTCAACTACTGAGACTCGTATGAAACAACTCAATCCCCCCACATAAAAAATTCTCCCAGCCTGATACCTGATGCATTACAGTACACAGTGTAACTCCTTCCCGGCTCTGGAAAAATCAATATCGGTACTAAAAGTCAATATCCATTTAAACTCCTAAAAGTTCCTCTCGCCTAAATCATACCATAAATACTAAAGACCCTATTTAGTCAATATAATCAATGGAGCTGATAAGCATGAGAATTCCTATATGAAATGCTTATAGTATCCAACCATACCTAAGAAACTTCACACCTCAAAGATGTTATCGGGATGCTCCCATGTAACTACCACTCTCACCTTTTATGGGTCCACTGATACTCATGTATCTAAGATGACGAGACCTAGGAAGTGAATTTGATCTATCCATAAGTGGAACATTGTGAACTTATCATATAAATGATTCTCTCTCAATGTATTCAAAATGATATTAAGATGTTTGGTATGGGTGTGTTGATTATGAGAATACACCAAGATATCATCCATGAAAACCACAACAAATGAATCAAGATGCGGATGTAACACTTGATTGATCGGTTCTATAAATACTGATGGTGCGTTCATTAGACCTAACGGAATAACCAAATACTCATATAGACCATACCTACTCTTGAAGTCTGTGTGAGTTATGTCTGATGGTCTAACATGAACTTGATGTTAACCAAACCTCAAATCAATCTTTGAAAAGACCTGATCTCCTCAGAGCTAGTTGAAGAGTTCATCTATCCTTGATAAAGGATAACAGTTCTTAACCTTCAACTGGTTCAATTTCTGGTAATCCACACATATCCTGAGGGTACCATCAAACTTTTTCCCAAAAAATGACTGGTG
The DNA here is from genome assembly GCA_963277665.1 of Viscum album. NCBI lineage: Eukaryota > Viridiplantae > Streptophyta > Magnoliopsida > Santalales > Viscaceae > Viscum > Viscum album. Next base: position 341,129,667 of record OY728131.1, read on the forward strand.
AACCCTATGGAGAATTATCGAGTCAGATGAAACCCTTTGCCTCTAAATCATCTAGATGCCTCTTGAGATCTTGAAACTCCATCATAGTCGTACTGTAAGGAGGAATGGATACTGATGCAACTCTTGGCACTAACTCGATAGAAAACTCTACGTCTCTCACCAAAGGTAATCCTAAGAATTCATCTAGGAAGAAGTCCCTAAACTGATAAACCACTGGATGGAAATCAACCAAACATGTCCCCTGACCATCTAGATATAAAATCGCAATTTTAGTTGTCATCCCATCTAGGAAAAAAATGCTTAGGTCCAGCTCGGCTTTCCTAGACATCCCATTCACCCTTATGAATGAACTCTCTACAATCTTGTGATATAAATATCACCCTATGGAAATAGAAATCAATGAAATCCTGAAAAGTAACCAACTAGTTCATCCCAAGAATGACATCAAAGTCTGTCATCTCAAGGACGTAAAGGTTCCATATGAATTGATACCCACTAACCTCAAGGGGAAATCTCTAAACTAATTCACACCTTCTTTCATGATCCCTAAATAAGTTCCTATCATCATAAATCCAACATAAGTATAAACATAGAGCCCAAGGCTATCCACAATAGGTACATATGTAAAGTTATGGGAAACACATGTATCAAATAGTGATGAAACTAAAACAGAGGCTACTAAAATAGTACTTATGATAGTAGAAGGTTTGGGATCCTACTTATGATGGGTCTATTGCACTGCATATTCATGTCTTGTACCACAGCCCTGTGACACTTCCTGGATACCCTGAGCTGATCCACCCTGTTTTCGTTGTGAACCTAGGGTCTGGCTACCATGGCCACAACCACCAACATAACCTAATTAGTCTGATGTACCCCATATCCCTGTCTAGTGAGAATATAATAACCCTGATCCTAAATGTGGAGTTGGTGCATACCATCTCTCACTGTCTATTGGTGGAAAAGTTCTACAGAAGAACTATAGATGGCCCATCTTTTTGTAGGAATGACACTCGACTGGGTCCCTCATATATTGTAGCCTTGTATGTCCTAGCCTACCACATTGGTATCACCTCAAATGTCTACCTAAATAGATATTATGACTACTAGTATCACTATGTGGAAGCTCCAGATGATTCTTCCTACTACCAGTCGATGCAGTTCTAGATCTCAATGTCGAGCCACCCTGGATCGCACCTCTAAATTCCCTCAGGTTACACTTTATGATCAACACCCGGTTCACTATCATAGATAAAATAGTCATCCCAAAAAATTAATTGTGATCAGATGTCATATCTAATAACATACTTGAATTTCTAGGCTTTTGATAACTCATCACCCATCAGAATAGGTGCAAATCACTAGAGCTTAGTAAAATGGGCTGAATAGTCCATGACTAATAGTTCACCCTCCTCCAGATGTAAGAACTTCCAATCTCTACCATCCCTTAGCATATCAGAGTATAAATAATCATATAAGGACATATGAAACTCCATCTAGTACATATCCCAATGATGATCAGTCTAGGTGGTAATATCCCACCACCTTTTTGGCAGAATCACATAGCATGTATATAGTGATCTTTACCCTCCTCTCATGAGGTGTCTCTAGGTGATCGAAGATAGAAGTCATGGTATCTATTTTTGATTTTGTAGCTCGTGGTCCACCATACCCTGAAAATGTGGAAGGATGATGCTAGTAAAACTCACACATCAGCTCTTCTATTGTTGGGGAAGGTCTCAGTGCTACCTTAATGGTCTTCATGAACCACATAAAGTTTTCATGGAACTATGCCTCATCATCTGTGTTTGGTACAATAATTGGTGCATCAGCTAGAAATACTAGAGGATCCATGGTATCTCATGTCCTACAACCTCATAAGTGTTACCATTTCTAACCTCGTGTCATAAAACTATAGGTCTTTGTGGTAGAACGACTCTAAAATGAGAAACACACACCTCGGTTTTTTATAATTAAAGAGTTTAAATCTCAAAAGCATAAAAAAAAATATAGTATAGGTAAAACACTTCCTATGGAATTACACCCCTATTCTTGCCTCATGTTTTATGTCTAGGTGTCAAAAATATCACAAAAAAATTAATAGAAACTACCAAAAACCTGCTACCAAGGTGAGGTCCAGTCAAGTTCTATACTATAAGATATTTTAGTTTCACTTGTTTTCTTATTTATCTCATTCAAAACTAAGTTAACATTCACATCCATTGAATAGATACTCATTTAATATTTATCACATACATTTTAAAAGGTTAAATCAATGGTATTCCGAATTCCGGTCCATGGGGGGTCCATACTCCTCAGGGATCAAAGCTTGGTGTCCACCTATGGAACATCACAACACTTTTCACTTTAAGGTTCAACCATGATCCACAAAACTCTAATCCAAGAGATCCCATACACCTTAGGGATCAAATATTGGTATCTATCTTTCCACATCAAATATGTCACAATATACCTAACACAACAACATGCATATATACCATATAACCTATCACAACAGCATGAAATCAGTAATGCATCCTAAATGTCATGGTATAATGCATAGCATGAGATAATATCTCTATAGATTTTTTAGTGATATTTCTATAGAAAATGTGAGGTAATAATGAGATTTCAGTTATTGTTTTTTTACTAAATCGGTGTATTTTCATTACATTCAAGATATAATATATTAGGATCAAATTTCTATATTTCATATTAATGAAATAATTATATTACATCAGTTCCCTCTCTCAATTGTATCTGATTATGATCTAATATTTACCTCAATTTTTTGGAAATGATTTCAAAATTCATTGGGTAATAAATTAAAATTCTGTATAGTATTCCATCCTCAATATAATAGATTGTCAGAATGAAAAATTCATAATTTGGAATATATGTGTCATTATTGATCATTGGATTATAAAGTAAGTTGGGATCAACATCATTCATTGGTGTAATTTTTTTATAATAACATTTTTCATTCTTGTATACAAATGGCCCCTTTTGAGGAATTATATGGAAAGTGGTGTTGAACTCTTGAATATTGCAATGAATTTGGTGAAAGGAAGTTTCTAGGGCTATAATTGGTAGTAGAGATGGTTGATAAGGTTGATATTATTCAACACTATATAAGGAAATCTCAGAGTAGAATGAAATTTTATAAAGATAATAGATGGAATTAACTCTCTTTTAGGTAGGAAATCATGTTTTCTTAATGTATCTCCTTGGAAAAGTGGTTTGTGTTTTGGTAAAAATAGAAAGTTAAGTTCCCAGATCATTGGAACCTATAAAATTATTGGTAATGTGGGGTCAGTTTCTTAACATTAATCTTTACAATCAAATTTATCCTAGGTATATTAATTGTTTCATGTTTCTTTTCTAGGGAATTTTGTAACTGATGCATCTCATGTTTTGAGCCCTAAGGTGGTACAGTTGGAAGAGAATCATTCCTATAAAGAAAATCCAATTTAGATTTTGTATCATAGGGATCTGGTGATACCAAATAAAATGATTCATGGGGTAAAGGTTTTACGTAATAATCACATGATTGAGGAAGAAACATGGGGATTATAAAATCCTATGATTGAAAAATACTCGCACTTGTTTAAGTAATGAATAAAATTAGAAGGATACAATTTCATAAGGGAAAAAAATTGGAAAAACTAGTAAATTCTGTAAATAAATAAATCTTATGATTTATAGGTAATAATTTTATGGATTCATAATCATCATAGTTTTATAAATAATTTTATAAAAAAGCAGTTGAAAATTTTATTGTTTTATTTAACTAAATTGTTTTTCCATGAGATACATGTCTTTATTTAAAAGATAAATTATAAATTTTATAAATTGAATATGATAAAATAAATTTAATTTTTTACATTATAATATTAAATTTTTTCTAAGGTTAATTTTTTATATTTTTATAAAAGAGTTAATTTTTGGCTGAATAGTGAAAATATCAAATTTTCAAAAAATAGTCACATTTATGACATTATTATAATTTAATCATGAATTAATAAATTTTAAAACCTTATTATCTACCAAATATGTGTTAAATGATTTAAATAATGTATTTTGAAACATTATTTTTATATTTTGAAACCCAAAATTTACTTTTTTAAACATAAGTTATATTTTATTCAAATTTAAAACAATTTTTGGGTGTTTGCATTTAATGATATGGTTGGAAGGTTACATTAGGTTTTGGATTGATCCAAATGTATAAAAATATTAATTTTTATTAAATAGCCTGAAAAAATCTAGTAAATATTTTTTTGACTAGATTTCAATGTAAAATTATTTATACACTTAAATTGGGTTTTTTCTAAAAACTTTTTTTCAAGAATTTTTTGTTCTTATATTGAAATTAATTTCATCCCACTATATAATCATGATATAATAAAATGGATTGCATATTTTGGAATCAAAATTTAATAAAAAATTGAATTTCAATTTTATTTTTTGGTACAAAAATAAGTTATCATGGTAAAAAGTTAAGTTATCACATTTAAAGTTAAATTGGGTTTAAAGGTGTTTAACTAAGAGATAAGGTTAAAAATGCCTCAAACACCTTTATAAATGTGATTGGTTTATTTTTTGTCCACCCTATCATATATTATATATGTATTTTTTATTCCTTGGTGCATCCTTACTATAAATGATTCTTCTTAATATTTTAAAATATTGAATAGCTATAAGAGTTCCACTCTCCTCGCTTATAAAAGGGCACCACTTATCCTCTCTTATTCATGCCACATAAGCCACTTATATTTACCAATACATACCCAAATCCATTCCAAAAACTCCTCCATGTGTACTATAGGGTTTTTTATCATCTAAATACCATCCTATAAGGCTTAATGTTCATGTGAAAGGTTGTTTTCCAAAGAAGAGGTATAACTTGAAACTAAGTGTTTTTATTTTATTTCTTCTTCATCATCCTTAAAATATTCTTTAATCGTGATCATATAATAACATAAGTATCTTAAATATTATTTAATTTTATTATTTTGGATACAAATCCCTTATTGATATCATTTTCCTTCCTATGTTCAATGAAAACATCGTGTGTGCATGCGTGTGTAATACCACCTCCATGAAGCGATATGTTTTGTTTTTCATCACTAGATCTTATGGATGGTTAAAATGATGAATAAAATAAATATATATTATATTTATGATATAATTATGTTTTTATGAATATAAAATATTACTTACCTTATTACCATTTCCATCCATTGGAAATTAAAAACATCACTTGTGGGCATGTGTGGAATACCACCTCTACAAAGAAAAATCATTCATTTTTCATTACCACCTCACATTCATGGTCATAAGGATGAAAATAATAAAAAAATATAACTTTTATAACATATTATTGATTCTATAAAATTAAAATATTATCTATTTTATCTCTTTAGTATCATTTATAAAAATTAAAATGTTGTCCATAGGTACATATGGACTACCATCTTCGTAAAATGACATGGTAAATTTTTAATAACTATCTTAAATGGTTGGTTTTAAAAGTATATCTAATATATAAATATGATAATTATAACATGTTTATTATTTTTTAGTTATTTTAACTATTACACTTTTGACCATGGTCAATGCACTCATGTTATTTTAAATTTATAAACTGAGCGACCCAAAAATGACCAACGTGAACTTAACAATATTAGTAACTAAACAAATATTTGTCAAAAATTAAATAAAGAGAAAAATTGTAATTTAATTAATATGAAAAAGGTTTTTAATAAAGTATAAAACTAATATTATCTTATTATTCAGGATTCAAATAACATAAAAAGCGTGAAAGGTAATGGATTTTTCTTTAAAGACTTATTTTAAAGTATTCAATTGAAATAATTATCTTTCATAAACATGTATTTCAAATGATTAAAGAATATTATTTTTCCTATAAAAAATTTTGTTAAAATTAATTTTTGAATAATTTTTTATTTTATTTTTAATTTTTAAAAAAATAATCATTTAAGCATCTATAGTATGGTTCATTTTTATTTTTTTACCAAAGTACAAAAAAAATGTTTTTTAACCTTTATGACTTGATTGATTTTTCCCATAATCATAGCGATTATTCATTATCAATATTCCTATAAAAGTTTCAATTATTAATTTTAAATAAAATATTTTCCTCAATATTATGATAATTATTATTTTCAAAAGGTGTTTATAAGTAAATAGAAACTGTTTTCCCTCTTTATGAGATAATTGAATGTGTTTTTCTTCTGGGTTTAAATGAGTTTTTCAAGTGATTTATGATGAAAAGGTAAAAATTAAAGATGTTTTGTTCATTATATGGAACTTGAGAATTATATAATATGTGGGTGAGCTTGAAATAGCTAAAGATGATGGTCTAACCTGATATATCACTCCAATGCATTTGGTAATGATTTAGTCTTTGAAAATGAAAAATAAGGGAGATTACCAGTTAGGTTACTCCTATGGAAAAAAATAGGATTTAGTTTTTATAAAATGGGTTAAAAATAATTGAATAGGGGTTATAAATATGATTCTATAAGACACCAATATTATACTTTAATGAAAATGGTTTTCATGGAAATATTTTGATTTTATATGGAAAGTAAAGCTTAAAGGTGAATAGTTTTTTTCAAATGAGTGTTTCCAAGAGTTCCCATAATCCTCAAGATACCATAATGGTTTATCCTATGGTTTATAATTGTTTTTAGATGTTTTTTTTGAGAAAATATTTTTTTAACGTGTGGAAATGTTTTATTTATGTGTTCAAAGTTTTTTTTTTGAAAAATATAAACACTATCATTAGTTTTCATGTTTTCCACTGAAATAATGGGATTCACTTATTTTTATATATCTTACTGAGATTATTTTTGTTCATCCCAATTTTTCATATGTTTTTTACATAGTATAAATATGATGATAAAATTTATCAATGTAAAGATTTATGATATATTTACTTTTATTAAATGAAGCTAAATTGTCTTGAAAGAAACATGGGTGTAAACTTAATGCCTTTTTTTAAGAAAATGTACATTGTGTAGAGGTTTCCACTTTTTAATGTAATTTTTTTTACCTAATTGTAAAAATATATAAACCTAAAAGATCATGGGAATCTAAAAATGTGAAATCCTTTGTATTAAACTCATATTTATGGGTTTTTAATGTCATGGGTTATTATAAGTTGGAATCTTAGGGAATCCCCATGTGTAAGATCCACTCCACCACTTGTTGTGAACTTCAATGAAATATGATTGATCCTCTATCTATTTTTCCTCACACAAATAATGTATCATGTGGGATTAAAGGTTTATTTTTTCATTCCTTTATCATAGTTTATATACATTATATGAATCACCTTCTAGTATGATCTGTATGACTTTAAACTACCTAGCATATGTCCTTACTGCATGATGATAAATTCCATGGACCAGTCTTGAACAATCTATATAAATGGTGCACTTCGAACTATATGGGATTTTATTTTTGTTAAATAGGTTACATGGGTCACCTATTTTAGCTTCGAATCCAACATTCCCATACATATTTTTTCTCTTATATGATGGTTATAATATGTACCACTCTTTATAAATATCTCAAGTCAATATACTCCCCTTGGTTTACCAAAATTTATTGAGTTTAGATGATCCTAGCACAACCAATATGATAATCATAGGATATTCTTATTTTTATGAGAATAAGGTTAACCATAATTCTATACTGATGATTGAGGTATGCCTCTTATGATGAGATAGGGATGCCTATGGTGATGAGCCAGGGAGGCATCTAGTGATGAGCCTAGTGATGAGCTAAGGATTCCTCTTGTGATGATCCAGGGATGATCCATCATCTATCATGTAATGATAATGAGACTCCTTCATTTCCTAACATTAGTAAGATTACATGGGGCTCATATTTATGTTTAATCCCAAACCATACATTACCCTTCCTAGTTATCAATAGATACAATGAACTGAAAATGGAAACTTATGGGTAAGTCCAAAACCAACCATTACTAGGAACCTTTCCCAAAATTTACTTTAATTCATTATTTTTAACTATATAGATCAATACATTACACATGAAATTAAATGGTATTGCATGTCCCATTAATAGGCACTGAACTATATGGGTTCTTATTCCCTTCACATAGATAGATAGGAAGACCTTCTCAGGGGCCTTATCCCAACACCATAACACAATTGCCTCCCTAAATTATGATAAAATCCATAGTGACACTATTTGTATTTCAACAAAAACATCACAAATTAATAAGATAGGTATGAGGTACCTATAATATAGAAATATGTTTACATCTCTATATAGATTCGATAAAATCATTAGCACAGGGTTAAATAGTCCCACCCTTGGATTTTGGAAGGATTCACAAACAATTTTTAAATCTATGAGAGAGTCTTGGAGTAGGAAATATTTCCTCATAATATGGTGAGATGATCATGACCTTCCATTCTATCCACCAATATGCATTCCTAAGAATCGGTGGATAGAAACCCTAATGACCAACATCCTTTAGAAAGTTATACTACAATGGAACTCACATCAAACCATCATAGATAAATAAGTCAATAGAGTTTCCATAGGAAACAATAACCTAGGATATTTCTATAAGTGGATCTATTATGGTGTAATTGTATATAAATTTTCACAAGTGTTGTAAAATCTACCATTTAAAATTATCTAAACTTTTGGATCTCAGGGGTGTGTGACTATATGTGAGATTAAATGATCATTCATGTGAAATAATGTAATAAGTGTGTTTATTTTTCTTGGGACACTATAGTTGGAATCAAAACATTATTTAGTTATTTTTGGGGATTATTTTAGTTATTTTTTGGTAATTTAATGAGAGAAAATTAGTTACAATACTAGATAATAGTCTACATATAGGATAACATCATAAGGTTTTTGTAAAGTAAAGATTGTGTGGTTTCCTTGTAATTTCATCCCTATCTAAATTCAAATATGATGATACTGGATCTATCATAGATGAAACTAGGGGTAATAACCCTGAAGAGGTTGGTTGGGTATTAACATAATATTCACTTAGTGCACAATAAATATCCCTAATTGTGCATCTGGTTTGACACTCTCATGGGATATGTTTTGGTGAATTACATGAACTTTATAAACATATATAAGGGGTTTTAATATATCTTGGTTAGAGAAAAAAAATATGAAAATAACCATGAATAACCTTTATAGAACCATAAAAATTAATATATTAGGGTAAATATGTCTATTATGATTTATTCATTTGAACTTAAAAAATTTTACATTGATAAGATTATTTAATTAAGTATTTACAACCTCAAAATTACTCTATTTTAGTAAATGGTTGGAAATAGGATTAACTAAGTGAATAGTTTGTGTGATTGACTATGTAATTATTATCACAATGAGTAGCCAAACATTATGGGTGCTGGAGTATAAAATCTCATATAAATGCTCACCCAACTAGCTTAAGAAATTAAAAGTAATGCCTGCCATGTTGAGCTCTTGAATACACCAAGGAGAGAATTTCTATTGATACATTCCTATAGAAATTTCTACCCACATTAATGGGAATAATATCCCACTAACTTTTGAGAAATAGATTGATTATATAGAGAATATATTTTTCATTCTTTGGTGCTTAGATCATGAGAATGTTATCTTAACTATGTATTGTTTATAGGATGAGGAAAACCAATGGTGGAATATCATTAATAATAAGACAAATAAAAAATACATATACTTTATGATGAGAGGAGTTTAAGAAAATATTATTTACAAAATATTTTCCATGAACTCTTTATATTAAAATAAATAGATAATTACTTGGGTTAAAATAAAGGGATGATGAATCCATTGGTATATATGGAGAAAAAATAAAGTGACTTATAAGGTATGCATCTATTTTTTTTTATTAACTATGAAATTAATATTGAAAAATTATTTAGTGGCTAAAAACCAAGTCTTCAAGAGGAATTAGTTATAAGATAATTTCATAGCTATGAAGATATTGTTCAATGTTCATATAAGGATGATGGATTTTTAGAGAAAATTAGATGAAAAATATCTTGGAGGAAAGATATTTCAATCCTCTACATGAAAAAAAAATTGGATAAAAACATCGGGAAATTTCCTAAAAGGGATAGGAAGATATTTTAAATATGTTTGGGAAAGTCATAAACCATGCTATTTCTCAAAATATATGATGAGCAGAATTAACAAGATGAATGAAAAGTAAGTCCTAGATATTATTCCACTAACACTTGAATTATTAATGTTAAAAGAGTTGAGAAATTATACAAATAAATTGCCCAACCCTATTGCTAATGAGGATGATAAACTAAAATAACCTCCAAGGAAATGGGAATAATGAAGATCATATACAATAACAACTGCTAAGGTGGATCTTGATATTAAAGTGGTGAAATGTATATTTATTCTCCACTCCAAATCTATAACACCCTAAGATTTTAAAAAATATATTTTCATTTAAAACCTAATGTTTTCAATAGCTTGATTCATATGGAACACTGAAACAAAAAAATCATGGAATGTTATATAATGGTTAAAATTCATCCATTTAATTATTGGATAAATATAGAGTTAAAAAATTATGAAATATATATGTATAAATAAAAATAAGTATTTTTTAAAAAAACTAATTCATTGATAAAATTCAATTTATATATCTAAATAACTAATAAAATTATTTTATGTGTAAAAAAATATTTTCATATATATTTCATTTTCATACGCTATAAAGATTATTATATTATGGTTAAATAATGGTATAGATTAAATGAATTGATTAAATAAACATTAAAATAAGTTATAATTCATCCAACATTTATTACTAGACAAGTAATAACTTTATTTTATTCTTAGAAGATATATGTTTCCTGAAATGGTTTTTATGTGTTATGCACACTTATATTAAAATTGACTTTTATCACTTTTGGAAATTAAATTGTATAAAATGATTTGAATATTTTTAATAATATTTTTAAAATTAGTTAATGGGGTCAATTTAATTTTTAGGCATAAGATTAAGTCACGAAGGTAAATACTATTTACCACTGTAAAACAATTATTTTTTCAAGAAATAATAATTTTTTATATATTTTGATTTTAAAATTAAATTTATCTATCTAAAAATAAAGACTCTAATATAATTATTGAAAAAATATAAAAATAAATTAACACTCATTTAATTGGTAATCAATGTTAAATAATATTAAGAACAACTAATGATTAAAACAAAATTATTTTATAAAAACATTTTTTTCAACACATTATAAGTTATAATTTAAAAGTTAATATTATCATATTTATAAGTTGAATTAGATTAAATGGAGTCCAAATTTGGATTGAGAAAATTAAAATTTTCTATGAAAGGACATATTCTGTTTTCAGTAATAAAATAATTACCATTGTTAAATATTAATGAAGATTCATAAGGTTAAAATGGGTAATCTATTGTGGCTTGAATTTTACTATATAAATTTGAAACTTAGACCTTTTATAAAAACTTTTTTAGGTTTTAAATCCATAAAACAATATTTCCCCACCTAAAAATTATGCAATTAATTTCTATATTCCTACCTAATATTCTTTTCTAAAGGATTTTACATATTTTTCACCTATAAAAGGATCTCACTTATACCCATTTCAAGCTATACCCCTAGTAATAAATTTCCATTAAATTATTCCCAATTTAATTATTCTAAAACCCATATACAAGTTTTTTAGAATCTAGTATCAATAAAGTTCCTCAATTCCTTCATTTAAAATGAATACTGTAAGAGAAGATCAAAATTCTCAATGTAAGTATTACTTACCTTTAAATTCTTTTCCTTATCCACATCATCCACAATTATCCAAAAAAAATTATAACTATATGTTGAAAATTACACTGGTATAAATAATATAATTAAATTTTATTATATTTATGGTATAATAATTATCTACTCCCCTCTCATTTAATAAAAAAAATGAAAATGTTTTTCATGCGCATGTGTGGGATATCACCTCCATGAATGATGCATTTTTTCTCATATTTCTAGGATATTTTTAGAAATTATTTTAGTGAATATATATTATTTTTTTAATTATTTATATTTTTTAAGTATAAATTATTCATTTTATAAGTAATATTATCAATAAGAGATCATTGTAAAACTAGCTTCCTGAAACGAATATACCAGGAGGAAAAAAATTATTTTTAACTAAAAACTTCTTTTTCATTTACATAGTTTTTAAATATAATCCTTTATGATTCATCACCTTAATAACATATATATAATGTGACTATAATTTTTTAATAATTATATTATAAAAATAATAATATCTTCCATAACCATACTCACACATAGATTGTTACATGTTCTTGTTGGGTCGGTTTAACCACCTATAAGAACATTGCAATAAATTTATATCAATGATGGATTTGAAAACTTAATAAAGGATATTAAGAAGTAAATAATTATTTTTTTGGCTTGATAATGGTAATATAATTATTTAACTCATTAATTAAGAAAACATGGTTTGTTCGTTATAAAATACCAAAACAAGCTCATCAACGACTTGGTCATCAAAAATAATAACTGAAATTCATATGAAATAAAATTATTAAATTATAAAAAATTATAAAAAATAAATTAGAGTACCTTTTATGATATTAGAATGATGAAATCTTAGGGAATAATGTATAACAACCATATTATTACTGAACTAGTTTAGAACAATCAAGATTACTCAGACCTGATCTTGAAAATAGATAATAACTTACTAATATAATTATATAGAATGACTAAAAATTAAGTTTTTAAAATTATTTAGATATGTAAAAGGTTCTAAAAATGGTTATTAAAGATAGTTATTTATGTTATATAGGGGATTTAAGCACTTTAGTAGAAGTCAGGAATTAAGGTAAGTGGATCTTTGTCTCCAATTTAAATTCTTGAGACATATTTCGTATTGTGTGACATGATATTTTTAATATAGTGTGATTACTTCATAATGAATTAATTTTACCACATTCATTAAATTAATGGGGTTGGAAGAGACAATGCATGATCCTTATTCAAATGGATTTTGACTCAAAAGATACCAAAGTTTAAAGTGTTTTTGTTAACTCAACTCTCTTCATTGAGTTATAATGCATCTTTATGAACTTCCCACTACCAATATTAGTTTATCCTAAATTAATATTTTATTTCATGTTTCATTCTCTTCATATCTAGGGTGAATGAATTTTTAATCAAAATATTTAACCTTGATGAATCTCTTCCCCAAAAAGTATATCATTGTTAAGATTAATTCTCATCCTATATAATGATGGTTTTCCCTTCTTGTCCATATTTTCATTCCTTATAATTTTATAATTTATATTTAGAAATTCAATTGTGTGTTATATCATGTAAGATTTATATTTTCAATATTTTATTTTCAAGAGGAATTTTTACTACTCTTTCAATGATGTGGGATTTCAATAATGATATTTTAAATTATTAAAATGACTTTCCTTTTGTGATTTATTTATATTCCATTACACATTTCCTTAGCATACTCGTTTGATTTTTTCAAGGTTACATTATTTAAGTTTATTTTTTAAAAGTTAAATTTTTCAAAAGAAATTACTTAATATTTTTGAAAATAATATTTAATAGTGACTTATAGTTACATATTTTTAAGATAATTTTAAAAATATTTTCTAAAATATATTTTTAAGTTGTTATTCCATGTGAACACATTTTTCAACCATTTTCTTCTTTTTATATTAAAATTATTCTCAAAAAATTCATGGTTTCTCAAAGAAATTATTAATCTCATAGTTCTATAAATAATTTTTTCCCAATTATCAAGGATATTTATTATTTAAAAATTAATTTTCCTAATGCTCTTTAAAAAGGTAATTCTCCATCTATATCAATACCCTTTATTCATTCCTATAATATTATTTTTTAATTCAATCAACATTATATCTTTGGATGGATTATACCTTTGTTGTGTATTATTATGTAACCCATTTCCTTATTGGTTTAATTATGCTTTGATGGAATAATGTATGATTTCCTTATATGGAACACATAATGTTAGAAATTTGAAGGTTTCTCCTTGATAGTTCTCCAATTCATTAGGTAAAGAATTATTCTCTAGAGATGAAATTTTTATAATACCATGGAATCATTCCTTGGTAATGTTTTATGATACCTTAGTGAAAACCCATGGTAATATGAAGGGACTTCCCTAACATCACTCCAATAAATTGGTTAAAAACTAATATTTAGAGATTAAATATTCATAATACATTATTATCATTCCAATGTAATGTTTTATGATACCTTAGTGAATAACCTTAGTAATATTCATTTATGACTCCTTATTGATGAACTTATTAAGAGTGTCTCATGTTAATGTTGTGGCCGCATTTCTAAGTTATGATTCATGTATATATGATCATGTTATGCCTCAAGTAATTATATTCATGCTCATATATTCATATTCTTATGTGATTCCCAATTCTTACACATGATATTTTCTATTTTCATTCTTTTTTCCTAACTAAGTATCTGATCTCACCCCTTTATTATGTTTCTATTTCCCCATGTTCTAAAGAAAAGTAGGATGTATAATATAATTAGAAGAGTATCTTTTGTGAATAATTTATGGAATATATTAAAGATTTGTTATGGTTTAATAATACACTTAAATGGTGGAAAAAATGTATATTAATTGAAAATAATTGGGTTTTATTAGTTAATGTTTTATCTTAATTCTCTAAAAATCTAAACCTAAAATCTCATCAGAATTAATTATAATGAAATATTTGATTTAATTCATGTATTTATGTGATGGTCATGTATTTGGGGAATCATAATTGTTATCAAACTAGGGTTTATATAACATTATAGGTTAGTATATTAGTTGAGGATAATGTAAGGGTTGATAAGTTACGATTGATCATAATTTCAATGATTTAGACAACCATTTAGGTTAGTAAAGGTAATATTGAATATTTTAGGAATTATTATACGATATATTTAGTGAAATCATAGGGATAAGTATAAGGGATAAGTCTAATTATTTGATAACATCCATAATTTTTGGTAATATTGCGATTTTATAGAACTCTTAGTAATTACATCCATATTTGGATATCAGTATATATATACAGATATGAAACATATGCACCTAGGGGTAATCACCCTAAAAAAGGTTATTTGAGTATTATCTTAATATTTACTCTGGTTCCTAATGAGTGGGCCTATGACTACACACTTGGATAGAGACTCCCATGGGATATGATTTGGTTAATAACATTTTATTTACAAGACATTATTATGGATTTACCATGTTAAGTAAATAGGATAAAGAATATGAGAGAACCCAACCTAAAGAAAACAAGATTTAAATGCGAGTGATTTAGGATTAACTAAAAGATAATGTATTAATTTTTAAGAGTAGTAAATTTTGAGGTTAAACTTGTTATCTTACAATATTTTTCTTATAGTGATATTTAGTCATAAATAATATTAACTTTTTTTGGTTTTAGTAATGGATAAAGCCAGATGGAATAATGTTTATAATGTCTACCACAAACAATGAAGATATTATCTAAATTATAAACCTAATGAGATAAAAAATAAATTAAGAAATTTTGTGATTATTCCAAACCACCTATTAAGAATTATGATTAACAGTGTGAATATAGATGAATTTCCAAACAAACCAAATAATAGAAGAATAAAATCTCATGAAAGTTTAGGTGAAAAATATAATTAATGAAAGAAGATTAAATTTTCTACATGTCCATGTTGTAAGATGAGGGACCCTATGGAGTGTCTCAAAATAACTAGAATATTATTAGTGTGTGGAAAATGAGGTAATATAGTAACAGTTATCAAAGGAAAAATAAATCAATCAATTTAAAAAATGTAGGGAAAAGTATTTTATTCCAACTCATACCAAAGATATTAAGGCAGACACCACATTTGAAAATATAACCAAAGTTATTCCTTTATTTTTTATACCCTTAAAAAAATTTATTAGTGAAAGGATTCAATTTCTTTCATAGAATATGTTACACTATAAGATTTCAAAATATATATTTACCATTAAAACATAATGTGTTCAAAATATCTCTTCACATGAATCATTGAAACAAAACAAATCACAAAACATTATATAATCATTAAAATGTAGATGTTGAATTGGCGGGTAAATGTAGAGGGATACTAATTATAATATATATATATATATATATATATATTCTTTTCATACTAATACATTGATAAAATTCAATTAGTGTTCCTAAATAACAAATAGAATCATTTTATATGTAGAAATGTAATTTCTTAAAAATTACCTTTTAATTACCTGAGAAGGTTATTAAATTATGGTTAAGTGATGGTTCACATGGAAATTATTCATAATATATAAAAAAAATAAGTTAGCATCAATCTAATAGTTATTACTATGAAAGTAATAAAATTATTTTATTCTTAGAAGATATAAGTTTCTTAAAAAAATTCATTATGCACGCTTATATTAAAAAAATTATCACTTTTAGAAATTGAATCATAAAAATTGATTTTAAAATTTTTAATCATATTTTTGAAATTTTGTAATTTTTTCACTTCTTTTTTTATTCATAAAATTAATTTACAAAGGTAAATATTTTTTACCATAGTAAAACATTTACTTTTTCAAGGAATTATTCTTTTATAAATATTATACTTTTAAAATTAAATTCATCTATTATTCGGGAAAAATCCCTCTTGATGGTGCTTTAGGGTTAATAGTGTTTGTTGAAAAGGTTTGAGGTTTTTTATGAAGGATGGTTGTTAAAAAATATATCAAGAGTGAGTGTGAGATGTCTGGTCTCATGTAATTGTGAAATATCTGATCTTGTGCAAGCATAAAATGTTTCAAGAGTTAAATGTTTGATCTCACTGTTTCATCTGGAAATGGGGATGACCTTGTTTTTTTAAGTTTCAAACATTCCAATGGCTTTCTAACAGGTTTATTCGTAGAACAGGAAACATACAATGATTCTATATCCATTTGGACCTACTTTCCAAAGGCAGGTGCTCATTAGTTGTGGATCTATGAGACATAAGAATTTGCATTGGTCGAGAGGATGGGATGTCAGACTCATCACACCTTTTCGGGGGGAATTATTGTCAAATCCAGGACTCTCTTTAAAGATTTGAGTTATGTTCGTGAATCCTTATTAATTTACCAAGTATGAAAATGATCTTTCCTTTAGATTTGATAATCAATGATTGATATGTATGAGATTTAGAGAATATTTTATATGTATTTGAGGTTATTCATCGATAGAGAATCATCTGTATTTATTTAGAGTTTCTTATTCAATGGTATCCTTCAACACATTATATAGAAATATCTCAATCATTATGATAACCATACTGGTTTTAAAGCCACTCAGTGGGGCACTTGAAGTTTATTGTTGTTCATAAGGACATGGATTATTTTAGATTTGGGATCATACCCACAAATGGGCTACCTACGTATCCTTGTTACAAAATGAATCAGAACCCGTGTAGTTCGAGTGAATAAATATGGAGTTTATGCATGATTGATGGCCCAAAGAGAGATGTCATAATTACTTTTACACTCTAAGCTCACATGAGTCATTATCAGTGTGATAAACAAGAGGTATCAGTAAAACCTGATTATTGTGCCACTAAAGATGCAATCATAAGAAATGATGTGGGGCTTACGTATGTATGACTGCCCAGATAGATGAAGATCAGGATTTACTTCAGGGAAGAAACCCGGGAACAAGGTTCGTAAAGGTATATGTTCTTTATGGATATTTGGATACTTAACTTAGGACTTAATCCTGAGAAGGATTCCCAAATTATAGGGGACATATGATTGGGTTTTATTCCTGATAAGGATGACCAAATCAAAAGGAATTAAGGCTGGGGATTACTTTTAAGGAGAATGCCCAGGTTAAGAGTAAATTATGATTGGGGCTTACTCCTAAAAAGGAGGCCCAGTTTAAGGGGGATTATGACTGGGGCTTACTCCTGAAAAGGAGGCCCAGGTTAAGAGGACTTGAGACTTTGGGGCTTACTCCTAAGAAGGAAGCCCAAGTTAAGGAAAATTATGATTGGGGATTACTCCTAAAGAGGAGGCCCAGATTGGGGAACTTAGGGATTACTCCTAAGGAGGATGCCCAGGTTAAAGATCTTGTGACTGAGGCTTACTCTTAAAAAGGAGGCGCAAGTTAAGAAACTTGAAACTTGGGGCTTACTCTTGATAAGGAGGCCTAGGTTAGAGGAAAATTATTATTGGGTCTTACTCTTAATGAGTATGCCCAAATTAAAGATCTTCTCATCTTAAAAGATGAGGTTGAAGGAATGAAATATCTAACCTTAGTGGTATAAAGATATGTAAATCACAAGGTTTTGAGAGATGTTCCACAGAATTCCTTTCAGATAAGGAAGCCAACAAAGGAACCATGCCAAAAATGACTTTGAAGGGTGTTTTTAAGGCTAAATCTTGAAGAGGAGAGGTGTATTTGAAGAAAAGAGTTGAATAGGCAGGAGGGGCACCCAAAAAGAGGCAGGCACGCAAGTCCTGTTTGGGTGCACAATTCCTGGTCGCACATGTATACTTGCACGACACATGTGTACTTGGGAGAAGGTTAACCCATAGGGTAATACTTGGGCAGGACTTGTCTCAAGCCCTTAGTATTATCACTAAAGGTTTCCAAAAGGGTGGCGGACAAGTTTTGTTGAAGGGATAAGGTAGTGCACAAGTGTGACCATTTACCTTAAGGGATGGACATTTAGGCATGTAAGTGTTGATGAATTCCAACACTTAGGCCTTATTCCTCCTCTATAGATCTTCTATTCTAGGTAAGAAATTACCTTAGAAGTGTTCGAAAGACTTCAAATAGAGACTAGGGCGCCGAGAGATTAAATCTGACTTTTGGATTTTTTGTCCTCGAAATGGGGGGCCCACAGAGGGTATTTATAGGCCATTGAGGACCTTGGGAAAAAATAAAATAGGGCACGCAAGTCACTTTTGTGACCAATATATGACGCGCAAGTATACTTGTGCGACCATAGTGAAACTTGTGCGACCCATACTTAATGAAATCCTTGTTCATGCCTTTGTCAATTTTTGATGTTTCTTCAAAGGATGAATCTCTTTGTGCTGATGGTATTCTCCTTTTTCAGTCGTTAGACTCTGTGACGGAAAGGAGCGCCAACAAAAGTCCCCCCTCATAGTTCGATCCGAAAAATGAAGGAGGATTTGACTCTGAGGTAAAGGATAAAACCAAGGAATTTGGGTGTGCATGTGTTGAGCACGCAGGTAGCGGTGCAGAGGTGCTAGCCGCACAGGCTTCGGTGCACAGGGGTACGGACTTGCCTATAAATATGGGTTCCACTCACGCGCAAAGCACTCGGCTTTCAAAGCGCTTCACTCTCATAATGCAAGTGGGATCTCGTTCGCGCAGGTGCTGTTGTTCGTGGTTCATTGCTTCTTTGTTTCACACTTCTGCAGAGGTATTTGGACTTGTGCGGTGATACCTACACGCCCAAACTTGCGTGACACGATTATACTTGCGCGCCAACATGGGACTTGCATGCCTTAATGCCTTATCCATTTTTCCACTTTTCTTCACAAATTTTATGAAAAATCAACTTAATTAAGAGTTAATTATTCGACCTTTGTGAAGATTCAATGGCTCCTAGAAGAATCGAAACAGCTGATGAACTGGCCAGCAATCGGATTGATGATGTGATGAACGTTGTTGGTCATGATTACTATAATATTTGCGACATCACTCTCCCAGATCTGGCCAAGTACTTGAAGAATTATCATCTTAATTTCCCACAGAGCATCTACCTACCTTTTTATGGACATGGTCATCTGCAAGGAGTCAACATTCCAGATCCAAAGAACTATCTCCCGCATTCTGGGCTTCATAATTACACCAATTTTTCTTCAGAAAATGTCTCAAATAGAGGATCATTTTTAAATGATGGAATAGTGGAGAAGGCCTACATAATGCATGATAGCCCATGTTCCCTAGATCTGAAAGATCATAAGCCTGAGCTTCAACCACATTGTTATCCCTCAATCTTCCAAAACTCTCAGATGGATCAATCCAAAGGCTGGAAGAAGAGTTGGGACTTACATCCTAGAGGAGGTGTGAATCTGAATTGGATATGGGCATATTGGGTGTGACAAACCTGTGCAGAGTTTGTCGGGGATCTAAAAGGAGCTGCAATATATGAAGCCATCTGGGCTGGGCAGACATATGTCTACAGGAATGATGAATTTGTGTCGGAGCTAATCAGCCGATGGAGCCCAAAAACCAATTCTTTCCATCTGACTCATGGAGAAGTAGGCATCAGTTTGTGGGATGTCTACAAGATCTTGGGGGCTCCAATTTTGGGCAATATGTATGATGAATTCATCCCTCCCAAGGTGACATGGAATGATTCGAAGAAGACTCCAGCTTTGGCTCGGGAATTATTGAAAATTTTCTACAAGCTCAAGAACTCAAAGACCTCCAAAACTAATTATAGAAAGGATATTCATCCAGAGTAGTGGATGGATATGTTTCTTACCAAGAAAAATGAGAAGGGTACCACCTTTACTCATCCTACTACCTTCCCCATAATAGAGAAGAGGGGTGCTTTTGGCACATTCTGGAAAACTCTAGAAGCGGGAAAATTTGAGAAGTAGGGGTACGAAGTGGATCAGAGAATCCCAGAAAAGACCCGTTTGGCAGGCTTCTTATCCTTGTGGATCAGTTTTTATCTTCTTCCAGTCAGGGATTCGAAGGGAGGTGTTAGGCCAGGGACCTTCGTTGTTGCAGCCAAGTTGGCTGAGAGAAAAATGGTTGGGTTAGCTACCCCCATTTTGGCGAAGATTCACAGAATCTTACTTCATGTCATTATGGGTAAGTATCCTTTGAGAATAGTGAAACCATTCCAAATTTTGTGGGGATGGATCGCCACTCATTTTAGGACATATGATTTATAGAGCATAGTACAGGTTCCTGGAAGTTCATTCAGGCCATCAGTGAAGGAATTTTCTGGAATTTTTCCATTATCCCTCAACTCCTATGATATGAAGGTGAGGCTGAGAATGTTCAAGGAATTTCATTTCTTTCCTTATGTAAACCCACCAACTAGGCGGTTTGTTGATGATGGAACAGCCAGCCTGGAATTGAGGTCATAAATGCTTGCATGCAGAGATGGTGTATTGGCCACCAGTATTGATGGAGAGATTATATGCAAGGCCTATGCTCCATACATATTTGCACGCCAATTCAAGTGTCTACAGTAGACTATTGTATCCCCTCCTGTTCATGTCAAGTCAGAGCATCATCTGATGGTTTCCTGACAACTATGTTTTCTAACATCTATGGAGAAGACTGGGGCAGTGTTTGATCTACTAGTTTCTAGATCGGTGAGTAACTTGACTACATGGTATGCTGAGAACTGGGTAGCATCATACCATGAAGGGGTACTGAATCATCCAGTTCATCAGGTGGGGAAAAATAAAAGAACTGTAGAGAAATAAACCCTTCATCTGGAAGTTGACTCTTCTACACCCAGAGCTGATTCACTGGGTTCCTCACCCAGGGCTGACTCATCGGATTCTCAATATGGGGATGATGAGGCATGGCATGTGTCGAAGCGGCCTCGTGCCATATATAATCCTCCTTTCAGAATCAAGAGACCCACTCCATCGACTCCTGGTGAGTTACTTAATTGGGGAAATTTAATCGCTATTACTTTATAGAGTAACAAGTTTTATTTTCTTATTCTATATCTGTGATTAAAGGAGCTAGGAAGAAGCTAAATTCCAAGATTATAGGACCCTCCTCGCATCCTTCTGGTACACATGCTGAATATATACGACCAGAGGCGGTCCAGACATGGAGGAGTTTATATTGCGATGCTGAAACTGCCTGGATGGACCTGTGCAAAGGGCTACACATCCCTGGAGTAGGGAATATTCGGGCCTCTACTGATATCCATTTCAAGGATAACCCCGATGAAGTGCAGACCTACATCAGAGAGCTGTAGATTCTCATATACGCCACTGATGATTCTATTCCTATCACCAAGCGGGTGAAGGAAATGATGGATCGTGGAACCACTGAGGGGACTGGTGCTTTCAGATATGAGGACTGACACGATTACGTGGCTCCTGAAGATGTAAGTATCTTTCCTTATTTTATTTCCAACTTGATTCCATTTAAAGATTTGTTACTCAATGAAATTACATTCTTCATCCTGCAGCTTATAGGTAAAGGAACTGTTGAGGTTCCTTCACCACAGTACAGCCCTAGTGGCACTGCTATCGGAGCTACTGAATCTCCTCGTGAGCCAGGTGAGGTATCTCCAGGCCATCAAGTCATGGACGAGGAGTTAGAAATGTCTTTTCATTCTCCAATTCATGTATTTGGAGATGATGATGTCAACACTCCCAAAAGGCCAAATAATCAAAGGAATCAAAGGAAGAAGTCCACAGCTAAATGCTTCATTAGTAGTGGTAAGTCCTTCAGATAGTCATGAATTCTAAATCATGAAAATATTGCTCATTCTTCTTTGGATTGTAGGGGATTCTTCAATTTCCACTCTAAGGAAGAGGAATGACTCTCCTTTGAGGACTACGGAGGGTGATGGTGAACAGTCGCAAATTCATGCTGACTTGGCTGCTCCTAAAGAAGAGTCATCATCTATTCCCAGTACTGCTCATGTTGCTGCTGCAAGGAGAGAAGATCCTGCTTCTGGTAATTTAACAATGCTTCATAAAATGTTAAATGAAAACATCAATTGGCTTACATTCTGTGATACTTTAGGTTTAACACCTGCAACAGAACACTTGGCGGCCACTACAACTGATGTCGTAATTTTCTCTGAAGAAACTGTCTGA
Organism: Viscum album; assembly: GCA_963277665.1. NCBI lineage: Eukaryota > Viridiplantae > Streptophyta > Magnoliopsida > Santalales > Viscaceae > Viscum > Viscum album. The sequence goes on from OY728131.1 coordinate 341,152,626, forward strand.
GGTCAGAGGCTGTAGGATGAGGGTCGCCAAGAAGACACATCGAATGCTCCCACTGGTGAGACTAACCAGGAATATGAGATAACACTGGATGAAATGATGAAACTTGGTGCATATTTTTAAGATTTTTTAGATCATGTTAAATTACCATGTAATTTAGAAGATTTTGGACGTGAGTGTTATCCTTCACCCTATTAAAATAACTTTTTATTACATCTCTGACCATGATTGGTTGAAATGTTCAGTTCCATCTGAGCAAGCTGTTGAACTACCAATGCCTGAAGGGGGTATAGACAACCCTACTATTGTAGAGACACTAGCTTAAGTGGAGCTTAACCCGACAGAGCTTCCTGAAACCCATACTGAAAATCCTGTTGAAGCTAGGAAAGACGGGGAGGAGCCTTCTCATGTTGTTGATCTACCATTGGGTAAGAGATAGTAATATTTTTGGCTGAACTTAATTTTCAAGATAGCTTAATAAAAATTTTTTATCCTTTGGAACTAACCAAAACTTTCAATTGACTATGCAGGTCCGTCAATTTCAGTGGCTAGATCTGGAGGCTAAGCCTCAGCCTCCACCTCAATGGGAATAGAAAGTGAAGTAACAAGGGTCGGGGGGGAAGGGGAAGAACAGGGCACTTCTCTAAGTGCATTAATCCCAGATTATATTCCCCCTTGTGATAGTGATGTTGAATCAAACTCGGAGGTACAAAAGGCGCTCCAGTTTTCACGATTCAAGGCATGGTAGAATATATGGAAGATCATATCTGAAGTTCCTCTTGATGAGCTGTCTTCGAATATCCCGCGACTGTCATCCCTGTTTTTCATGTTGGGACTTGGAGGTTTTGGATATCAAGAGATCCATACCGCGGTGAAACAAGTCTTCTTAATAAGGAAGTAGGAGCAAAAGTACCATCAAGATTTGACCAGATCATGGCTGTTGACCAATATCAGCGAATTAGAGGCTGCGGTGTCCCGAGCTGAGGCTGATCATGCTGCCAAATTGAAGGAGCTGAAGCATAAGATCAAGGAGAAAGTTGTCCAGCAGATGCACCTTCAGCAACAGTTAGATGTTGTTACTGGGGAACTTGACCAGCTTAACAATTCACTAGAAGGAGTTCAAAAAAATGGTATGAAAGCTATTGCAGATGCCAATAAAGTACTCCATCAAGCTGAAAAGAGTGAAGATGGTCGAGTGCATGAACTTCAAGTGGCTGCTAATAAAGCTAGGGATGTCGTAAATCAAGTGAAGATTTATGTTGAAAGCCTCTTGTAATTCCTAAAAAAGATAAGAGACTCCGGTCTGTGGATGTCCTTCTAACTCTTGTGCATAAATGAAAGACACTTTCATCTTCAATCATTTGTTTCTGCATTCTTTTTCTACCTACTTTAAATTTTTTACTTAAGCCAATGGTCCTATTAAGAATAGTTTTATTTTTTCTAGTATTATAAAAATAACCCTACAAACTTTGAATCTTTATATTGATAAATATTATCTAAATCATACGAAATGTATGTTTAGTGAGCTAGGACTTGACATTTGTTCAAATTTCCCTTGTCTTTTGTGGGCAGTTTAAAGTCATGAACATCAGACATAAAAAGTCTAATGTTTAAGGTCTAAATATCTTTGACTGAATGGATTAAAATTGACTCAATTCCTTGATAATTTATCTGAAAACATATTACCATATTCAAGTATGAGGGAAAATATGTAAACTATGACTTAAGAAATTTTTAATCTAAAGAATGATATGAAAAAAGGGCTAAAAGGCATTAGAAGAAGTATTTCCCAAGAATGAAGTTACCACTATTTAAAAAACATGTTAGGGGGTTGAATTATGCATGGACACTTAAGGGAATTGGATACATAGTCAAATAATAGCATCTTTTGGCTGAGAGGTCTGTTATGTAGAATATTTATGCAAGGCCGCCTAACGGCATGTGTTGCATAGTCAGGAAAAAGAACTCTCAGAAATTTTACTTTTCTATTGCTAAAAAGCCAGTGAAAGTTTATAGAGATTCAAATTTTCCAAAGAATAGAGTGTGCTGTATGGATATAGGTACTTGAATTTGGAGTGGATATTTCCAATCAATATTACCAAAGAATTGGATGAATGTCACTCCTATGAAGGTCTAACCCAAACGTAGGGAAGGATAATATAAACCATAGACTTAACTACTTTTAGATCGTGAAAGATTATGGGACAAACATGTTAAGGATGGATATTTTTTCAGATCCTTACATATTGTTGTTAAGAAAAATAAGGACAAGATAGGTTTTTCTCCCAAGAATAAAGTTACCACTATTTGAAAAACCCGTTAGGGGGTTGAATTATGCAGGTCCACTTAAGGGCATTGGCTGTATAATCAAATAATAGCATCTTTTGGTTGATAGATCCATTATATAGAATATTTATGCAAGGATGCCTAAGGGTACGTGCTGCATAGTTAGGCAAAAGAACTCTCAGGTATCAGAAATTTTGTGACCAGAAGTCAAGAAAAGGGTTATGGAGATCTGAAAGTATTTAAGGTTAGGATTATGACACATCAAAATGGGAATTTTCCAATGTATGTAGAGATACAGAGATCAATGCTAACCATAATTATGTTATGGTTGGGTCCTGAATTGAGGTTCTAGACTTCACTACGTATCCCATAAGGATGGGAATCAAGACATATGTAGTTCTTGAAATATAGTTTAATGTCATGTGGGATGAGAGTGTAGGAGATCTTAGTTTAGGGTCATAGAGCTCAGACCATAATGAGGAATACACATATAAACCTGATGTGAAAGAAGACCAGGGTTTTTATACCACATTTATGTTTTCACAAGGGTAATTTTCAGCTAAGTTAATGAAAGTGGAATTTGGGGTTAGGCCCAAAAACTTGGGGCTGGATTTGAGGGATGCTCGAACTTTCCTACGTATCCTATAAGGATGTAAATCAAGCCGCACGTAGTTCTTAAAATACCCTCTGTACAGATTTGGTTCATACAAGTGAAGGGTGAAAGGGGACTTTAGTGCAATTATGGTTTGACCAAAGATTAAAGGTTCGGGCATTGCCATGTATGCACGTAGTCTTTGGAATATAACATGATTGGAGATCAATGTAAATAATTATTCCCTCTCAGGTGAGGGTGTCAAAAATTTTGTAGTTTATTTTCATACGGGACAAAGGTTCGAATAGTTTAACATCATATAGCAAGGATGATGGTGAACCAATGTAAAAAATATTGGTTCTGGGGGTGGCTCCACGAATCAACATCGTATGAGATAGAGGTAAATCGATGTGAAGATATTGGTTTTGGACTTTAACCTCAGGAGGTTTCCTATGTACCTAGCCTAGAAGGAAAGGATCAAATTCTACATAGTTTGATTAAAGAATGAATTGGTAATCAAGTTGTTCTTGAGGACAACGACCTAAAAAATGGTGTTGGGACTTAGGCATGTTTAGTGGCCCAGAGAGGGTGTTATGGTTGAAGTTTACTCTAAGATCACATGAGTCATACTCAGTGTGAGAAAAAAGAGGTAGCAACAACCCTAACGATGCACGGTTTAATGTCATGTAGGTCATAAGGGACAGGACCTATTTTAACGTCATGTTGGACGAAAGATGGAATGTGCAGTTTAATGTCATGCAGTAAGGACAACACAGTTTAACGTCATGTTGGAAGACAACACAGTTTAATGTTATTTTGGACGTCAATATAGTTTAACGTCATGTTGGATGTAGAAGGATATTTTTATTACACAAAATATTTCTTCAAGAATCTGGAATTGGTTGGAGTCGTGATGAGTTCTCCATCCATTTAAATTAAAGAATAATCTCCATTGGAGTAGACCTTATGTATTGAGTAAGGTCCTTCCCACTTTGGATCAAGCTTTGGAGGTTTCTTTCCTGGTATCATTGGAGTTCTGAGAACCAATACCAATTCTCCTTGAATGAATGAACGAAGACGAATTTTTTTGTTGAAAGCTCATGCTATTCAATTTTGATAGACTTCCAAGTGGTGCAGGGTGCACAATAGTTTTTCATCTAATCATTCCAATTCATCCAATCGCTTTTGTGATTGTTCATCTGTAGATAACTGATCAGAAATGACTACTCTGAGCGAGGGTAATTGAACATCAATGGGCAAGATTTCTTCTATTCCATATACCAATGAATATGGAGTTGACCGTGTAGCAGTGCGGGTGGTGGTCCGATAAGCCCATAAAACATGAAAAATTTTATCACGACATGATTTATTATCTTTATCCACTATATTTTGCAGTATTTTTAAAAGAGTCTTATTGAAGGCTTCTATTTGGCCATTGGCCGCTTCATGATACCGAGATGATTGGTTGTATTTGATGTTGTATTCTTGATACAACTTCCTTACCACAGATGAACAGAAGTTGGTTCCATTGTCTGTTAATATGGTATGAGGGACACCAAATATAGTAATGATGTTAGACTTGATGAAGCTAACAATTCTTTTAAAATTGACTTCTTTGAGAGGTATTGCCTCTGCCCATTTGGAAAATAAGTCAGTAGTAGTAAGAATATACTTAAACTTCTTATATGTAGCTGAAGGGTAAGGTCCTACTAAATTCATTCCCCATGTGGAAAATGGCCATGAGTATTTAGCTATATGAAGCAACTCTGGGGGATGATGAATGAAGTTGGCATGTACTTGGAAATAATGACACTTCTTAGTAAAATCAACACAATCTTGTATCATTGAAGGCCAAAAGTATCCAAGCCTTCGAATTTGATCAGACAGTCTATGTCCAGACTGGTGGGCACCATAGACTCCTACATGTACTTCTTTCATGATAGCCATTGTCTCTTCACCATCAATGCATCTAAAGATAATTCCATCAAAACCCCTTTTGTAGAGAATTTTTTCTAGGTGATCTGGGCTATCATAAAGAGTAAAATTGACCACACATCGCCGGACTTGTTCTTTCCCAGCTCTATCAGGTGGGAGTGTTACATTTTGAAGGTATTCCCTAATAGGTTTCATCCATCCTATAGTATGATCATATGGTTCAAAAATGGGACTAATTTCATTGATTTACTCTATTATGATTTGAACATAAGGTGAAACTGTACGACGGTGGGCAATACTAATGATTGTCTTGTCCCGATTTGGATCTGCCAGAGCTGTGGCTACATTATCCAGTGCATCAGCTTGAGCATTTTGTGATCACGGGACATAAGAAAATGTCAGTTCCAAAGGAAATTCCGCCATTAACTCTATGACGTAATCATATAAAGGGACTAACTCTTCTTTTCTGATGGCATAATCCCCATTGATTTATTTGATTACTAGGTCTGAATCACCTTTCACCTTTAATTGATTCACTTATGCCTAAAGTTCCAACTCCAATCCTGTGATGAGATCTTGATATTCTGCTTCATTATTTGTACCACCTTCCAACAATAAGAAGGAATAGGGTATCACTACCTTTTCTGGGGAAATAAGCACAATTCCTAACCCAACTTTGTTGAATTTAGTATCTTCCATTTTCTTCCCTGTAGGACTTCTGGAAGCACCATCAAAATACATTTCCCATGTTTGAAGATTATCTTGAATAAAGAAGACTGCCTCATTAGGAAGTTCAGTATCTAAAGATGTATCTTCTACTGAAGGATGTTCAGTAAGGAAATCAGCCAGAGCTTGTCCCTTTATTGCCTTTTGAGACACATAATGGATATCAAATTGCTGCAAAATAACTGCCCACCTTTCCAGACGTCCTGTAAGCATTGGAAGACTAAGGATGAATTTGAGCAGGTTATTTCAAGATACCAATTGGACCTCATGATGTTGTAGGTAGTGTCTCAATTTCTGAACTGCAAATATTAATGCAAGGCAGCACTTTTCAATACTTGAATATCGGGTTTCTGCTTCAAGCACAGTCTGACTGAGATAGTAAAGGCTATTTTCATTCCCAGCATCATTCTTTTGGTCAAGGAAGGCACCCAATGACCGCTCTAAATCTGTCACATAAATAATAAGTGGTCTTCCTTCAACAGGTGGCATTAATACTAGTGGACTCAAGAGATATTTCTTGAGAATATTGAATGCTTCTTGACATTCTTCAGTCCACTGGTAAGTGACTCCATTCCTCATTAATTTGGTGAAGGGTAAACACTTTCCTTCCAAATTGGAAATGAAATTCCAAATATAGTCCAAGTGTCCTTGAAGTCCTCTCAATTCCTTCAAATTTTAAGGAGGTGACATACCAAGGATTGACTTTGCCTTCTCAGGATCGACTTCGATACCACGATGGTGTACAAAAATGCCGAGAAATTTTCTTGAGGTTACCCCAGAAGCACATTTCAAGGGGTTCATCTTCAAATTGTGTTGTTGAAGTTTTTGGAATATGATTTCCAAATCATCCAAGTGATTAGAATGTTGTCTGGATTTAACCACCAAATCTTCCACATAACATTCAACAAATTTCCCTAAAAAGGGTTTGAAGATACGGTGCATGGCACACTGGTATGTTGTGTCTACATTCTTCAGGCCAAAGGGCATTACCCGATAGCAAACCACACCCTGAGGGGATCTGAAGACTGTAGATTCTTCATCTTCTAGAGCCATTCAGATTTGATTACACCCAGAATATCCATCCATGAATGAAAGTGCTTCATAGCCAGCTATTGCATCAATTAAGAGTTCTGTGATCGGAACTAGAAAATCATCCTTGGGACAATGCTGATTAAGATCTCTGAAATCAATGAAAACTCTAATTTGTCCATTCTTCTTTTTCATAGGGAAAATATTATCTAACCATTTGGGATATTGAACTTCTCTGATAAAGTTATCTTTGATAAGTTTATCCACTTTAGCTTCAATTTTGGAAGCATAAGTTGGGTGTGTTCTTCTTGCGGCTTGCTTGAATCCTCGATGTTCTTCTGGAAAAACCAAATAATGAGTAGAAACATCAGGATCAAGCCCTGGAATTTATGTATAATTCCAAGCAAATACATCTTGATTTTGATTTAAAAATAAAATATACATTTCTTTCTCTTCAAGAGTCATGGTCGCACTAATTAAAGTGGGGCGTGGATCTTATTTTGTACCCAGATTTATTTCTCTGAGTTCATCCACAGTGGTAGAGATACCCTCTTCAAATGCTGGAGGAGCATCCCTAAGATATTCCTCTTCTTCTTCAACATGTGTTATTTCTTTTGTTTCTACTTGCATAGTAGATGATGAAGCAAAATTTCCATGATCAAGAGAGATGTTAAAATTTGAAAATCTTGAAGAAGAGGCCACCATTTCTGACCCTATTGATGATGAATGGTCTTCCTTGGGTAATAAAGAGGTAATAATGGATTGAGAATCGACATCATCATCCATCTCTGACATTGCTATAACTTCTTCTGGTCTGGTTGATGAAGTATAGAATTGCTGAATTTCCGCAGATGAAATGAAGACATCTCCATTTGAGCTTTCATCATTGCTTGGTGAATCACCAATTTATCCCATGTTGTCTGGCTTGGTTGTCGTAATTTACATTATGGAAGTTTCCATAAGAGTATTTGGATTTGGGTCTATCTTGTCAATTTGACTGATAGACAACACATAATGCGTACTCACATGTATGAATGGGTTTACTGAAATCTTTTCTAAACCATATGGAGTATTAACTTTAGTAACCTCCCTTATTGTGGATTTCTCCTTTCCCTCCAAGTGATAGAATTCCGCCTCAATGTATTGAGATTCACATGTTTTGAATGGGGATTTATCACCATACAATGTCCCAATTTGACCATTGAAACAATATTTGAGACATTGATGGTATGATGAAGGGATAGATGCATGTTGATGTATCCAAGGTCTTCCAAGAAAAATATTGAAGGTTGTGACATGATGAACAACCATGAAATATGAATTGGATATAAGATCTCCAAACTAAGTTTTGAGTGTAATCTCACCTAGAGGTTCTTGTTCATTTTTATTATATCCTTTCAACATCAAATTAGAATGAGATAAATTAGATTCAGTGAGGCCCAATTGAAGAAGTGTATGAATGGGGATGAGGTTGACTACTGAACCATTATCAATTAAAGCTCATCGGATGTCTACATCCTTGACCTTTCCAGATAAATACAAAGGTCTAATATGTCCATGCACAACATTATATTCATCTTCATCTATAAAATATATCACTGCATGGCATTCCTCATGATCATTCTCTATATGATAGACTTTAGCTGTAGAAATTTTAGTTTCGAATTCCTGAGGACTTGACAAATCCTCAATGAGTGCCTCCTGAAGATCCTTTGATAAATTTAAGGCATCCAGAATTGATAACTTGGCCGGTACTTGGGCCAAATGTTTCAAGACATCATATTTTTGATCCAAAGGTTTGCATTTTCCAACAGGAACATGTGGTTTCGCAGGTGCCTTAGAATTTTATGCTTTGGAAGTAGATGCATCTTGTATCGAGGTAGGAGTTGGAAATACTCCTGGCTTAGGAAAATTATACCGAATAGGTTTATTTACTTGTTAAGAGGAAGAAGGTGTAACCTCCAACCGATCCTCCAAAATAATTGTGTTAGGACTGAATCTTCTATGCATGGAAGAACTTACTTGTTCCTGTTGAGCCCGCTGAAGGGCTCTGTCATGAGTTTCTACTGCATATACAGTTCTAGCAGGGGTAGAATTGGAATAGTGGCTTCTGAAATATCCACGTCTTCCCTTGTACCCTAACCCTCTAGAACTCCCTTTAATTACTCTATTTGATATAGGGAACTCGGGCTCATCAAGATCGAAACTGTGACTGGAATAAGGATCTGTTAAGTGAATCATGTTAATAGAACCAAAGATCAACTCTTCATCTGATGAAGACTCTGCCTGATTAGCCATTTTAGGTTGTGCTGTTTGGTGGGGCAGTGCCCATGGCTTTGAAGTAGATGGAATAAAATCTGCCAGAGTCAAAGACAACTTGGTCTTTAACACGATATCATATTCTTCTGACTGCTCTCCTTTCTTTTAATTAGGCTGCCCCTTTGAGGATTTTTCCTTTGATGAAGGGGGTTTTTCTGTGGCATTCATAGCAGAAGACACAATTGGTTTCTTTAATTGCATTCATAAAATGGCATGAGTTCGGTTGATCATCTTTCTGACCATCCAATCATCATATTTATGCGCATTTTTTTTTTACTTCATGCCACTCGCCTTCTTCCTATGGATCTATAGCAGTAACACATGCTACCTGGGCTGAAGAACCTCTCAGTTTTACCTGTCTAGAATTCACCATCTTTTGCAGGAGGTCTTTGAAGACAAAACACTCCTGAATGGGATGCCCCAACATCTGATTAAATGATAAATAGTTGGGATGGTCTTCATCTCCTTCCTTGTTCGGCCTTTTGGGCCTTGGCAACTGAACCAAATTATTTTTCCAGAGCCAAAATGAAGTAACCATGAACTTTTTCATTTCAGAAAGAATAAACTTTGCTCTTTAACTCCTCAAATTGTTTATGTCTTTGATCTATTTGATCATCTTGATGAAACGGCCTCTATTGTTGATGCTCAGGAGGTGGAGCCTTTCAGTAAGATGAAGGTTTTGAAGTAGAAGCAGGTACAGGTGCTTGTTTAAGCATAACTGTAGCAGTCTCTGCTTTACCCATTCTCTTTCCTGGAACTGATGGAATTACACGATTTTTATCCTTAGTCTTTGTAAGAGAGTCTTTAATCTATTGAGCAATTGAAGTAAGGTCTCAAAACCCTCATGGGTATTTCACAGGGATCAACGGTGTGCGTAATTCATCACGCAAATTTTCCACACAGATTGGAAACAACCCTTATTGAGGGAGTTCTAAGCTTAGAGAATATGTTAATCCCTTCCAGCAAGTAATGAAATCTGAAACTATTTCATTCTCCCTTTCCTTATAATTTTTAAGATAAAAAACTGTTGTATTTGGAAAATTTGAGCTGAATTGAAGAAGGAATCATTGACAGAGATCCTCCCACCTGGTAATTGACCGAGATTGCAAGCTTGTATACCAGAAAAAAGCATGCCCTTGTAATGATAGTACAAAACACCTGATCTTAACTGTTTCTTGTTACTAAGGAGTTCCCATAATAGGATCGCAACGAGAAACAAAATGTGTTAAGTGTTGTTCTGGGTCTCCCGAACCATTAAATATTGGTAATGTGGTACTTGCAAAATTTGATGGGGGGTAATTTCATCAACCCATGCAGGGTAAGATCTCTTTTCTGGTTGGATTTGTGCATGCTTTCCCTCCATAGATTCCAACCGAGATTTTAATTACTCAATGGTAGTTATTAACTTTTGAGAAACATCCGGTTAAGCTTGGACCTGAGTAGGTGCAATATTTGGATCTTGGATAGGTATGGTGGCTGGTACTGCAACTAATGGTAGCACCACTGATTTTTGTTGCACATGAACCATAGGATTAGATCTGTGAGGGTGTACTGGTAAAGGAGGATATTCTTGATCCATCTTAGTAGCTGCAACAAATTCCCTTGGCTGACTAACTCCAGCACGCTTAGCAGGAATACTACCTTGAAGTAGTTCTGCATTCAACCTCCTTAATTCATTCATTTCTTCCTCTTGTTGTGCAAACATTTTCTCTAGTAAGAGTGATTGGCCTTCTCTAGAGGAAGGGTGGAATGTGACCTGACTTTTTCCTTTACCTTTGTTGGACGCCTTTCGGAGTGGGGGATGTTGGTTATTTGAAGGAATACCTAGATTGTGGGTAATCCTTTGATTTTGTGTACACACACCTTCTTAATTTGCCTCTGTGTGTACAGCCTCTTGAGCAGGAACTTCTTCATCTGATCCCTCTGAGTGAGCCTCATGTTCTGGAGGATCAGCAACAATGGCATTGATGGCATTTATTGATGCATAACGCATTGCATCCCTTCTATCGGCATTTCTGCGATACTGTCTTCTCCCATGTCCTTGATGAGACATTTCCTTTTGTTGATTTGATCCATCAGAAACTTCTTGATGAACCATAATTTGGAGGGATTCTCCTGATAATTTGGCTATGTGTTCCTCTTGTGGCTTCTTCCCTAACCGAGAGAAGACTCACTTTAACTGAGGAAGAGATTGAGGATTTGAAAAATCCCCTAGTCCGGTGGACTGGGGTTGTTCCTGCTCAACTCCTCGAATCCTATTTTTTGATTCTGAGGGTTGGGTTAAAAGAGTCCCCAGTCTGGCAAGCTGGGGTGGTTCTTGAGATGCTACATCTGAGACTTTCTTAAAATCTCTCCTGATCTTGCGGACATTAGTCCGGAAATTGGCTGGATGCATCAACCTACATCTACTCAAATCACCTGGTTTAAATGACCATTGGATGATTTCTGACACTTCTGTCACCTAATTATGTTCATGTTATAAACAAGAGGCCTATTTAATATTCTCATTTTCTTGATGCAAGAGTAATTCGACAACTTTCTCTTTATATGCCTGACTTTGAGAAGAACTAGTTGAGGCATGTTCTTGGGAAAGCCTTTGATTATGCACAAACCCAGCTAGATGTGTCCATCCATGGGAAATAACATTTCATGAGACCACCTTTGGCTGGGTTTTTTGACTGGAGAGTACAGTGAAATGTAGTGCTCCATGAACACCCCATCCCCTGATATGAATATCAAATGGGGCATTGGCAATTAACTGGCACAATATTTTTAGTGTGCCTAGGAATGAACGCTGAAGGAATCTCTGCTACTTTTCAACCTTTGGATATCGGGAAACTGATAGAGATGCCAAATCAATTTGGAGTTATAACCCTTCTATTATCTTAACATGATTTTCATATTCATCATAAGATAATACTTTATTTTTTAAGTGACAAAGAGTTTTCCATATGTTGAGATGAATATCGTGAATACAATCTTCCGTCAACATTTCTGAAATATCATACTGAGAGTCAGCCAAAGGCCAAAACATGACTGGTAATTCACCTTTTTTCAATTGTTTTCTCATATTCATCACTTCCTCCTTATTATTCGATGAAGATTCTTCTACCTGATTAGACCAGAGCTGGTGCTTCCTTGTTGCTTCATCAGATTCAACAAGATTTGTAGAGAATTCATTTATTAAACTAGAAGATGAATTACCTAGGGGTGGTTCGGAGAATAACCTACACCCCGGGCTATCTTCTGGTTGAGAAAGTATTTCAACTGATAGCGGTAAAGCATCAGATATGAATGGCTTCACATTTTCAAGTGCCTCAAGATAAGAGGGATTTCTCGTCACTGCATTGTCCTTTGAATAATTTTCCAGGAAATGCGAATTACTACTGTGGAGAGGAATTTCGCAGCTAAATTCATCATCATGGGGAGGACCACCATGGTGGGTTACAGAAAAAGAGGAAACCTTTTTCTCCTTGATCTTATGGCCATGCAGAGGGTTATCGTGACTCTCATCAGAAGATGATACTTCGAGATCGACCGAACTGTCATGAAGCAAGACTTCATGAGGAAGTGTCTGATGAAGACCTTCAGAATTATTGTTCCCACTATTGGGAAATGAGAGAGTAAAATATTGAGTTGCAACAAATAATTGTCTGAGTGCATCAAGAACTCCAGCATCGAGCAAGGCATTATTACAGATTGGCTCTTGATTTCTTGATTTTTGTGGACAGGTCTTTTTCTTAGATGCCTTCTTACTCACTTTGGGAACCACTTGTTGGTGAAAGTAGTTATTATGGGAAGGTGTATGTGCCTACTCAGGAGAAATTGTCAGGTTAGGCTGATTATCTTCATTCGAATCAGGTGTATGTGCCTGACTTGATTGTCCGTATGACATGGGGGAGTATGCCACACAACCCTCTTGGACTAAAAGAGAGGTGTGTATCTTTTTTTGAGTGATATGTTGATGTGTCACTCCACTGGTAGGGACAGATTTGTATTTCTTTCCCTGTGATGCTGCTGAAGCTGTTATAATATTCTGACAGGCATCCAGAATATAAGCAGGGATTTGCTTCTGCTCTTTCACCATTGTCAGGATGTGCCTAGTGACTTCAGCTGCCGGAATGGGAATATACTTCCATTCCATTCTTGGATTAGGTGTGTATTCCTTCTCCTATCCTCCCTTTCCTGTCAGTGAATTCTGAAAGTACTCATGTGTGGGGGCAGAGAGTTGAGTCTGCTCCAAATTTGTCGTCGGAGCTTTCCAACTGACTTCTCTGGGTGCTACCAAACAAGATTGTTGGTAGGCTTGATGAAAATTTACAGGTGTATGTGCCTTATGTGTATTCTTCGTCAAGTATGGTTGACGAATTTCCTTTAATACTGGCAGACAAGACTGTTGACATAATTGTTGATTGTAAATAGGTGTATTTTACTGCTTATCAGTTCCCACCATATTAGATGGGCGAGCTTCTTTAGTTGTAGTCAGACGAGCCTACTGACTAGCTGATGAGTTATAAACAGGTGTATATGCCTGCCTATAATACTCCACCAGAATTTCCTGGCGGGATTGGCTTGTTACTGCCAGACGAGTCTGCTGGGTAGTAACATCAGGACGGACGGGTGTATGTGCCCGCTCATTGTGTGCCATCAAGTTGGCTTGATGTACTTCTCTGGAGGGGGAAGAAGTAATAACTTGCTCCATGTTGACCAAATTTCACCTCTGGTGGTTCGTCTTGCGTGCTCGGGTCTGAGGAACCTGAGTCGAACCCCTAAAGGTGGTACCCTCATCATGTTTAGGGCGAAATTCCACACAAGTCTGGCGGCAATTGTTGATGGGAGCCCTCGGGAAGGACTCATATCTCCTTGAATTAAGTCCTTGAGTGACCTTCTCATTAACCTACCCATAATATGGTAGGTACTTCTGATTATGTTCCGGGGATAATGACCCAAAACGATTGGATACGGTGGTTGGCACCACCTACTTCTTGATCACTGGTCGTCGCTGTCCGGACAACCAGGGTGAATTATTGATTTGGAGGGCTTTTCGAGCAGCCACCAGAGTTAGAATGGTACCGTGTTTATGGTATTCCATAACTAGTGCATTTGAGACCCAGCATTGAAGACACTGAGTAGGTGATGTCATCCTCAGAGCATACTAGGATCCAGCCGGAGTAGCGGCAGATGCATTCACAGGTGTGAACTTCAGATAAGCCATTTCTATAATGCAAAGAGATCTTGGAAATGAGTGGATGTTTGATATAACAGACATAATCAAGATAAGTTTGGACATTACATCTTTTGGATGAGAATATATGTTATTGATTGCTTTTTTGGCCCTCACATTGAGTTAAATAGGGGCCACACAAATAAGTAAAACATCATTTAACTTGGTTAAGGATTCACGCCGGGTTCACCATTTTTTGTTTCATCTGGAAATGGGGATGACCTTGTTTGTTTAAGGTTCAAACATTCCAATCGGTTTCTAATGGGTTTATTCGTAGAACCGGAAACATCCAATGATTCTATATCCATTTGGACCTACTTTCCAAAGGCAGGTGCTCATTAGTTGTGGACCGATGAGGCTTAAGAATTTTCATTGGTCAAGAGTATGGGAGTTCGGACTCATCTCACCTTTTTGGGATGAATTATTGTCTACTCTGGGACTCTCTTTATAGATTTGAGTTATGTTTTTGAATCCTTATTAATTTACCAAGTATGAAAATGAGCTTTCTGTTAGATTTGACAATCAATGATTGATATGAATGAGATTTAGAGAATCTTTTATATGTATTTGAGGTTCTTCATCAATAGAGAATCATATGTATTTATTTAGAGATTCTTAGTCAATGGTATCCTTCAACACATTATATAGAAATCTCTCAGTCATTATGATAATCATACAGGTTTTAAAGCCACTCAATGGGTCACTTAAAGTTTATTGTCGTTCAGAAAGACATGGATTATTTTAGAGTTGGGATCGTACCTGTAGATGGGCTACCTACGTATCCTTGTTACAAAAGGAATTAGAACCCACATAGTTCGAGTGAAGAAATATAGAGTTTATGTATGATTGATGGCCCAAAGAGAGATTTCATAATTACTTTTACACTCTAAGATCACGTGAGTCATGCTCGGTGTGAGAAACAAGAGGTATTAGTAAAACCTGACAATTGTGCCACTAAAGATGCAATCATAAGAAATGATGTGGGTATTACGTATGTATGACTGTCTAGATATATGAAGATCAGGATTTACTTCAGGGAAGAAACCCAGGAACAAGGTCCATAAAGATATATGTGCTTTATGGATACTTGGATACTTAACTTAGGACTTAATCCTGAGAAGGATTCCCAAATTAAAGGGGACTTATGATTGGGTTTTATTCCTGAGAAGGAAGCCCAAATCAAAAGGAATTAAAAATGGGGCTTACTCCTAAGAAGAATGCCTAGGTTAAGAGGAAATTATGATTGGGGCTTACTCCTGAAAAGGAGGCCCAGTTTAAGGGGTATTATGAATGGGGGTTACTCCTGAAAAGGAGGCCTAGGTTAAGAGGACTTGAGACTTTGGGGATTACTCATGATAAGGAATCCCAAGTTAAGGAAAATTATGTTTGGGGCTTACTCCTAAAGAGGAGGCCCAGATTGGGGAACTTGGGGCTTACTTCTAAGGAGGATACCCAGGTTAAAGATCTTGTGACTGGGGCTTACTCCTGAAAAGGAGGCCCAGGTTAAGGAACTTGAAACTTAGGGTTTACTTCTGAGAAGGAGGCCCCGGTTAGAGGAAAATTATTATTGGGGCTTACTCTTAAGTAGGATTCCCAAATTAAAGATCTTCTCATCTTAAAGGATGAGGTTGAATGAATGAAATCTCTAACCTTAGTGATAAAAAGATATGTAAATCACGAGGTTTTGAGAGATGTTCCACGGAATTCCTTTCAGATAAGGAATCCAACAAAGAAAATATGCCAAAAATGATTTTGGCAGGTGTTTTGAAGGATAAATCTTGAAGAGGAGAGGTTTATTTGAAGAAAATAGTTGAATAGGCAGGAGGGGCACCCAAAAAGAGGCAGGTGAGCAAGTCTTGTTTGGGAGCACAAGTCCTGGTCGCACATGTATACTTGCATAAAACATGTGTACTTGGGTGACGGTTAACCCATAGGGTAATACTTGGGTGGGACTTGGCTCAAGACCTTAGTATTATCACTAAAGGTTTCCAAAAGGGTGGCGCGCAAGTTTTGTTGAAGGGATAAGGTGGTGCGCAAGTGTGACCATTTCCCTTAAGGGATGGACATTTAGGCGTGCAAGTGTTGATGAATTCCAACACTTAGGCATTATTCCTTCTCTTTAGATCTTCCATTCTAGGTAAGAAATTACCTTATAAGTGTTCGGAAGACTTCAAGTAGAGACTAGGGCGACGAGAGCTTAAATTTGACTTATGGATTTTTCATCCTCGAAATGGGGGGCCCACAGGGGGTATTTATAGGCCATTGAGGACCTTGGGAAAAAATAAAATAGGGTGCTCAAGTCACTTGCGCGACCAATATGTGGCGCGCAAGTATACTTGCGTGACCATAGTGAAACTTGTGCGACCCATGCTTAAAGAAATCCTTGTTCATGCCTTTTTCAATTTTTTATGTTTCTTCAAAGGATGAATCTATGTGTACTGAAGGTATTCTCCTTTTTTAGTCGTTAGAATCTGTGATGGAAAGGAGCATCAACACTCACACAAGAGAGAAATGTCAAGTCTTGTGTAAGATCAAAACTTCTAATCTCACAAAAGGGAGAAATTTTTAATATCATGAATGTGTGGAATTTCTAATATGAAATGAGGGAGATATGTCTAATATTGCGAAGCATGAATGTATGAACTAATCTCATGAATCTCCACATGATTTTCAGATGATCTCATATTGAGATATTATGAACCGCGTGATGACAAGTCATTATTGTCAAAGGATATCGCATTGATATCATGAAAATTTCATGATG
Source organism: Viscum album (assembly GCA_963277665.1). Taxonomy (NCBI): domain Eukaryota; kingdom Viridiplantae; phylum Streptophyta; class Magnoliopsida; order Santalales; family Viscaceae; genus Viscum; species Viscum album. The sequence continues at coordinate 341,169,498 of OY728131.1, forward strand.
AAAAATCAAGATTGTCAAAGGATCTCATGAAGTGAATGATTATCTTTGGATCTCATAATTGGATCTGGTGTAGTGATCATGATTGTATTTGGATCTCATGATGGATCACACAAAATACTAGAAGAAAAAATCACTAACCATCGTAATATTTTTAATTTATCTCATGATAGGATCACATGAAGCACGTGATTCCATTTGAAAAGGTGATGTAATAGACATTTTTTTATGATTTTTGGAGTTAAGGCAGTGGATTTATGCCTATAAATACCCCCTAACCCATCATTAAAAGCTGGTGATGTTTTTCTTAATTGATTTATCTGAAGAAATGTATGAGGAGTCTTGAAAAGAGATATCATGAAGGATTTTTGAAGAAAGATATAGTGAGTAATTATATGTGATTAACATCATGTAAGTGTTATGCATGATCTGAATAAATTATCATTAAAATAGTCTAACACCCAGATCTCATTAAAAAAGGTTCTCACACCCAGATCTCACACAAAACATGAAAGTTTTTATGCATCAGGATCTCATGAAAATCATGAAAGGGTCTTGCTATAGGATCTTGTTCAAAGTGCAAAAGGGTCTCACACCAGGATCTCATGCAAGGGGTTACATGCCAAGATATCACACAATGGGTTACATGCCAAGATCTCATGCAAGGTGTTATGCACTAGGGTCTCGCACAGGGGTATCACACTAGAATCTTACACAATAATATACATGCCTACATTACCCTATGAGAAGTATCATTTTCATACCCAAATCTAAAATAAGAATAAGAAGACAGGGGATCTTCACCATTTGGCAATACTTGAAGAAGGATTTTATTCACTGATATATCTAAGGTAGTAAAAGGAAGACTTGGAATCCATAGGAGATCCTTCCAAATCTTGAGTTTGTAATTGTTGTGTCTATAGTAAAGAGATGTTTCTTCCACATGTATAGAAAGGGTAATTTCTTCGTCAAGGTGGTTCCACGGATGTAATGTATCAACCCAAAAAAATCAATAGATAGTCTACCTATAATTGAGGATGCATTTATTATTTCTAATGAAGGGACCTACATGTCCATAAACTGTGTCGGAGGAGTGAGAAAATGAATATGAATAAGGTGATCCATTCCACAAGCAGTGAGCCGTCAAAGGAAAAATTGAGGGAGTGATCCTTGGGAAGTAGTGAGTTGTCATTAAACCTTATAAAGGTTGTGAGCCTGAGTATAGAAGTAATCTAGACCAAACCTTGTATTGGAAGTGAGCCTTAGTAAATTTGGTACATTGACACATAGTCATTTTATGCTCCTTGGACGTAGCCCAGTGAGGGTGAACCAAGTAAAATTGATGTGTATCATGCATGCTTTAATTTCTGTTAATACATTGATATGGGAAAGGGAGAGAAGTGCCTTTTTTTAACAATAAAACAAGATCCAAATGGGCAGTTGTTTTAATCTATTATACCCTAATTCACCCCCTCTTAGGGTATTTAACCTATTTGGTCTAACAATTGGTATCAGAGCTAAAGGTTAATTTCATTTTTCTCTCTAAGGGGATTCATTGGAGGTTTTTAATCATAAATGGATTCTGATATTTGATGGAAATAATTTTCAATTATGGAAGAATCAGATGTATTAATATTTCTGATCTTTTGGAATGGATGTCTTTATAGTAGCAATTCATGGTATTTCATCCAATGTTTACAGAGTTACTTTATCAGAAACTAATAGAAGGGAATTGGATGTTGACGCTAAAAGAATCAATGAATTAGAGGGATCCTTGTCCGATGAAATCTATATGAAGGTTATGTAATGAAAAATATCACATCCTATATGGGAAAATTTGATTAATATTTATTAGGGTCACTCAAAATTTGGAGAAGCAAAGATATAGGTTATATGGAACAAGTATGAGGATATAAAAATGCACCCTAATGAGTCTATAGATTCATTATTTGACCAGGTGAATGTTACTATGGAAGACATGTGTTGTCTTAGAGAAATTATTGAAGACATAAAGATTATTAAGTGCATCTTGAGATGTCTTCCACCTTGGTTCAATATAAAAGTTTCTATTATTGAAGATAAATATTCAAAGGAGCTAACATTGGATAGTTTAGAAAGTACTCTGGTCTCATACGAGATGATAAATGAAGATAATTATTATGTGTAAATAGAGAAGTCTTAATAGGTTTCATTCAAGGCCATGAAGAAACTCACCATTGAAGATGGACAAGAATAATAAGAGTCATATGAGGTGATGTCATTACTTTACTCAAATCTACAAAGAGGAGAGGGGAAGTTCAAAGGGAAACTCTCACTTACATGATTTCAATGTGGCAAATTTGGACATATTGTATCAAGGTGCGCTAAGAATTTTCAAGAAGACAATGAGGATGGAGCCAAAATTCCCATAAATAAGTATTTATCCTATGTGAAAGTTGAGAAAAAGTTCAAAAGAAATTTATTTAAAAATAATAATATTCTTTCACAAGAAAATGATAGTTCAAAAGAATCTGAGGTTGAAGAGATGGATAAATACAAACATCATAGAGAAAATTATATGGTAGAAGTTGTAGGTATCTCTTATAAAAGAGAAGAAATAAAAAATGATGAAGAATAAGTCAAAGTAATAGTTGATATAAATGATGAATTGGAATCCACTCTTGATTAGATAGATGTTTGGAGAGCCAGAATGAAGAAAGAAAAAAGAGTGGATCATGATGCGAAACTTTATATGAAGCAGTATAAAGAAGAGAAGTCAGAGCTGAATAAAGAAATTGAAAAACTTAATTCTTCAGATCTAGAGAACTCAGAAAAGGTTGTTGATTACAAGATCAAAATCAAATAACAGAAAAGGTAAATCAATAGTTTGACTAAAACTAGAAAATATCAAATCAAATGTATTAAAGAACTTGAATAGGAAGTTTTCAAAATATGGAGGAAAGTGAAATATCAAGAGAAACACTTAACCCTGACAAAGCATGTCTCAAAGGCAGCATAAATTTGAAAAAATAGAGTTTAAAATTCTAGTGAAACAGACAAGGGTGTGATAAGATAAGAAAATTATAGATCCAAATGATACAGCCGGTATGGGGCTTGATCGAAATAAAAAATTAATAATGGTTGAATTCAAACCAAAATCACCCAATCTGAGATTGAATATTGATTTGGGTATGAATCAGAACCAGAAGATTCCGAGAACCCATGGGAAAACCAATAGTGGAGTAGTAAAAAATTGTAATGCACACTTCATTAAATGTTATTATTAACAACATATGGGATAATCACAAAATGTTTATTCTATATCCAAGAGGTACTAAAGGGAACAAGACTGATAGAGGTATCTATATAGAGCTCAATATTCTATGATATCATTTAATGGTCACTATTTCGGGTGTAGAGGATTAAAACACATGGAAATATATTTTTCATCAATAATGAAGAGAAATATTCCAAATCAAACTAAATGTGGCGATAAGCATCATCTCAATGTATCATCAAATGATATTAAAATGAAAATTTTATTTTCAGCTTTATAATATGAAGTTTTTTCATCATACTCTGGGGAAGATCAAGATTATCAATCTATACTAAGTGTAAAGTCAAAAACAGCGATCAAAAATAAAAAAGTTGAGAAGGAAGTGGTTGTGGAGATTACCCGTAAATCATCATATCATTTTGTTGTATGAATCCTTGATAGTGGATGCACATCCCATATGATAGGTAATGAGGATTTTGTTACACACATAAAATATGACAAGGAAGGTGTTTTTAAATTTGGAAATGATGAATCCATGAAGATTAGTGACTTGGGAAAATCCAAATTTGAGTTCAAAGAAATGAGGTGCGCTGATGTCTTAGTTATTAAAGATATCAGTCACAACTTTCTTTGTTTCAGTCAATTATGTGACTTAGGGAATGATATAAGATTTAATAAGAATATTTGTATCTTTAAAGTAAGATATGGTGTGGTTGTTCTATAGGGAAAAATAATAAAATGGAATCTCTACCTTGTAAGCGGATAAGAAAATATGTTCTTTTTATCTAGAGAAGAAGAAAATAAGTTGTGGAATAAATGACTTTTCCATCTATGCCAACCATCCCTGGAAGAGCTAGTAAAATGTGATGCAGCTTGAGATATCCCTAAGCTATCATGTAATCATACTCATATGTGTAATACTTTTCAAAAAGGGAATATTATCATAAATACATACAAGGAAAAATAAAAACATAAACCAGTGTACTTGAATTGGTGTATGTATATGTATATAGACCTATCTCACCAAGATCCATTGATGGGAAAAGGTATTACATTCTTTTTATTGATGATTCTAGTAGGATGGAATGAGTATTTTTAATTACCCATAAGTTGGATATGTTCAGTTGCATAAAACAATATCAGAGTGAATCTGAAATGATGATTGGATAGAAGATTCTAATGTTTTTTATTGATAATGGTACATAATTAACAAACAGTCAAGTTGAATAATATCTCGAGAAACATGGGATAAGGTATCAAGTTTAAGTAGTGAGAACTCCTACAAAAATGGAATGGTTGAGAGGAGAAATTGGATCATAAACAACATGTCCAGAACAATTCTTATCAAAAAGAACCTACTAGAGAAATTCTGGAAGGAATTCGTCTTGATATTGGTCTACATATCCAATAGGGTTTTGTTATGTCTAAAGGAATAAAAGACTCTATATGAGTTGTGGTATGGGAATAATACAACATTAAAATACTTTCAAATAATTCAAAGTAAATTTTTTATTCTTGATAAAGATAAACATAAGAAATTTTTATCATGAGGAGATGAGGGGATATTTATTATATATCTTGGAAAAATCAAAGCCTATAAATGTTTCAGAAAGATGATTAGAAAGATTATTGAAAGTAATGATGTCACTATAGTTGATAATGAATAGAATCTTCAATAACACAGTGAGTAGTTCCCTGATGATAGTGATAAGGAGGAAACCTCCTTAGAGGGAGTAGAAGTGTAAAGTTATTATTCATAAGAATATATTGATGAAGAGTAGGAGGAATTAAAATCTTTTTTTGTATGGAAGATAAAGATTTGAGTTGAAATTGATAGAAAAAATATCATCAATGATCAGGTAGCGCCAATTTAAACATGAATAATGAAGTCATTACAGCAATAATCCTTTACATATTAGGTAGAGCCTAAATGTTTTGATGAAGCAGATGGAGATTAGAATTGGGATCAGCATATGAATGAAGAGATTGACCAAATTGAGAAGAATCCAAAATGGGATATTATTTTGAGACCAATAGATAAGAATTTCATTGGGAACAAATGATTCTTTCTTAACAAAATTAATGAATATGACATGATGATTCGAAATAAAGAATGATTTGTGTGAAAAGGGTACTCCTAGATAGTGGGTATTGATGTTGATGAAACATTTTCACATGTTTTGAGGCTAGAGAAAATTAGATTATTCTTGGATATAAAAGTGCAAAGAAGGTTCTAAGTTTTTCAGATGGATGTCAAGTCAGCATTCCTGAATGGAGTTCTAGAAGAAGAAGTTTATATTGAGCAACTAGATGGTTTTCTCATTCATGAAGATGTGAATAGAGTTTCTCTGCTGAAGAAGGAACTATATGGGTTGAAACAAGCACCAAGAGAATGGTATTCAAGACTAGATCAGTTTTTTAAAGAATCTTGATTTTCAGTATGGTGGAGTTGATTACAATATCTATGTAAAAAATGAAAATAATAAAATGATGATGTTTTTGGTGTATATCAATGACATAATATTTGGTTTATAGGACAAATTATAGTTAAAATAGATCCCAAAATTCGTGAAAGATGAATTGAAAATGTCAATGATTGGTGAATTGATGTTTTTCCTTGGTTTATAGCTGACACAAAAAAATAATAGAAAAATAATTTCTCAATATAAATAAGATAAGGAGGTTTTGAAAATATTTTTAATGGATAATTACAAGGATATGATAACTTTGGGGGCTACCTGGATGAAATTGTCATGGTATGATGAAGGAAATGTAGTTAATGTCACAAAATACAGGAAAATCATTGGTAGTATATTATACTTGACAATGACAAGAACTAATATTGTTTTTTCTATATGCCAAGAAGTAAGATATCAAATAAATACCAATGAAACCCACTTTATTATAGTGAAAAGTATACTTCGGTATATCAAAGGAACAGTGGATTTCAGTTTTCTATACAATGAAAAAACTCAACAAGAGTTATTGGGATATAAAGATATATATTGGGTTGGTTTAGCCAATTATATAAAATCAACTTCATATGGTGTATTCTATCTTGTTGTATTTTTTATTTATTTTCTAAGAAATAAATAAGATTTCATTTCATTGAGTATTGTAGAAGATGAATATATTATGCCCACTCAAGCTTGCAAATAGTTATTATAGATGAACTGATAGCTTTATGATATGAGAGTTCTAGTGAAGTGTCTGATCTAAATATAGTGTAACAATTCAAGTTCTATAAATCTTAGAAAAAATAAATTCCATAACTCAAGGACAAAGCACATTAAAATAAAGTATCAGTTTATCAAGGAGAAGGTGGAGTAAGTCCTTGTGAAGTTAGAGTATGTGCCTATAAAACTATAGGTTACAGACATTCTGAAAATTTACTTACCCAAATAATGATTTAAATGTCATTGATTGGATCTTGGAGTTCATAAGACTCCCTATACATAAAAAATTGTTGATATAGGACCCCCTCTCCCCTAGGTATGATGTTTTTTTCCCTAATTTTTTTATCTATGTTCTTTACCAAGTTGCAGACCAGAATGAAGTGTCATTTGGTTTCGTTTATAAAAGGGGGAGAAATTGTGGCTATAAAAGGGGAAAACTACTTAATCAAGATAGGGGAGAAGTTGATAGGGGCAGTAAAGTAGGGGGTTTAAATATGATGATGTTAAAGATGATATATAAAATGATATATATAATTCCAGATAGATTTTGTGATGAAATTAGTTGATTAGTTTTTGGAATTAAGTGTTTCATTGATGAAATTTTCATGCTAATCTTGTTTCTCACACAAATCATGGATCATGTGGGATTATAGTGGTTGTTGAATAATTATTTGATCACTATCTAAATCATAAGAAGAAAATTTTGAAATAATATGCAATAAGCATTAATGAGGTATTAAAATGTGTAGAATTTTCAAAAAAACAAAGGGGGAGATTGTTAGGCAAAAATCTATCTTGATGGTGCTTTTGGGTTGATTGTGTTTGTTGACAAGGTTTTCCATTATTGAAAAAGGCTGGTTGTCAAAGAATATGTGAAGAGTGAGCATGATATGTTTGATATTTTTCAAGTGTGAAATATCTGATATCGCACAAGTTCGAAATTTTTGAAGCCTTAAATGTCTGATCTAACAGAAGAGTGAAATATCTGATCCCATGCAAGAGCGAAATGTCTAATCTCATGATAGGGGAAAATGTTTGATCACAAGAATGCATTAAATGTATAATATCTTGAGAGGGTGAGATGTCTAATATCACAAATCATGAATGTATGAATGGATATCTTAAAGCTCAGCATGATTATCATATGATCTCACATTGAGATCTTATGAAGCGCATGATGAAAAAGCATGATTGTCTAAGGATATCGCATTTATATCTTGAAAAGTGCATGATAAAAAAACATGATTTCCATAGGATTTTGTTATGGGATCTCACAAAGCACATGATTGTATATAGATATCATGATGGGATATCTCATAGTGCTCATAATTATCTTCAGATCCTATGATGGATCACGCAAATCACTAGAAGACAAGATCATTAACCATCGCAAGATTTTAAATTGATATCATGATAGGATCACGTGAAGAGGATAATTCCTTTGGAAAAGGTGGTGGAACGGATGGTTCTCCACAATTTTTGGAGTTAAGGTGGTGGATTTGTGCTTATAAATACCCCCTAACCCATCCTTAAAATCTGATGAAGTTTTTCTTAATCGATTTAATTGAAGAAATGTATGAGAATGAGTCTCGTGGATATATCTCATGAAAGATATTCATGGAGATATCTTACGAAGAAGTATACGTGATTAACATCATGTAAGTGTTTCAAATGATCTGAACAAAGTCTTGTGCAACATAGTCTCACACCCATATATCACACAAAAGGTTCCCATGCCTGGATCTCACACAAAGCATGAAAGTATTATGCATGAGGATCTTGAGAAAAATTTGAAAGGGTCTTGTGCTAAGATCTCATGCAAAGCGTGAAAGGGTCTCTTTAAAGGATCTTTCACAAGGGGTTATGCACCAGGATCTCATGAAAGGGGTTAAATTCTAGGATATCACGCAAGGGGTTATGCACCAGGTTTTGGCATGGGGGTATCACACTATTATCTTGTATAAGAAGATACACGCCTACATTACCCTATGAGAAGTATCATTTTCATATCCAGATTTAGAAGTAGAAGAAGAATAAGAAGACAGAGGATCTACACCATTCAAAAATACTTTCAAAAGGAGTTTATTCACTGATACATCCAAGTTAGTGAAAGGAATACTTGACATCCATAGAAGATGCTTTCAAAGATTGAGTTTATATTTGTTTTTCAGTAAAGATAAGTTTGCTCCAAGTGTCTAGAAAGTGGAAGTACTGCTTAAAAGTGTTTTCATATAAGTTAAGGAGCATCCCAAAAACTAATTCAATAAAGAATCTACCTATAACTAAGTATTCATTTATTATTTATAATAAAGGGACCTACATGTCCATAAATTGTGTATGAATCCTTTCCGGATTAGTGAGAAAAGGAAGAGGAAGAAGGTAATCCATTCAACTGAAAGTGATCCATAAAAGGAAATATTGAGGTAGTGGCCCTTGAGAATTATTGATATATCCATAAAACTTGTAAATACAGTGAGCCTAGGAATATAAGTGATCTAGCATTAACCTTGTATTGGAACTGAGCCTTAGTAAATTTGTTATATCGAAACATTGTCGATGTATACTCGTTGAACATAGCCCAGTGAAGGTGAACCAAGTAAAATTGTTGTGTATAATTCATGTTTTCATTTATAATCATACATTTATATGGGAAAGGGGGAGAAGTCTGTTCTGTTTAATGATGAAACAAGATCTGAAGGGTCAATTGTTTTAATTTGTCATCCTCTGATTCACCCCCCCCCCCCCCCCGTTGGGGAATTTAACCTAGTTGCATTAATATATATTTTAAAATAAATAATATTATATTATTTTTAAACATATATACATATAAATTAGTATTAATATAATTTTTATTCAATTTTTATTCATATTAAGAACACTTAATAATTAAAGCAATATGTTTCTACAAAATAGTTTTTAAACAAAGTATATGTTTTAATTTAAAAGTTAATTTTTTCATATTTATTAACTAAATTAGATAAAATAGAATCTAAATTTGGATTTATATTTTCAAAATTAGTAATAATTTTTATCTTAAAGTTTTTTTAATAAAATAATTACAATTTTTAAATTATAATCAAGGTTAAAAAGTGTTAAAATGTATAATCTAATGTGGCTTGAATTTTACTAAATAAATTTGATCCTTGGACATTCTAGAATATATTTATTAGGTTTTAAATTCATAAATACATGTTTCTCCAACGTTTACCCACATAACTCACCTAAATATAGTGAAATTCTATTCTTACTCCTTACTTAACATTCTTTTATTAATAGTTTCCCCTCTTTTTCCCCAATAAAGGGGGGTTAATTACACTAATTTAAATCCACACCCATATTTTAAAATTCATATGAAAATCTATCCAATATACATCTTATAGAGACCCTATATATGTATTTAAACATATAACCTCATCAATGTTCCTCAAGTTCTTCATTTCTAAATGATACTTCAAGAGAAGATCAAAATTCTCGATGAAATAATTACTTACCCTTTAACTTTCTTTATATACCCTTCTCATCCACCCCCATCCAAACCAATTATAACAATATTTATATAATGTAAGAATTATAAATAATATATATATATATTATTTTATTGATGGTATAACCATTATCTATTTTCCTCTTGTTCGATCAAAAAAATGAAAACGTTACTCATGCTTGTGTGTGGACTACCACATCCATGAGCAACAAGTTTCTTTTTTTATCACCCCCTTTCAAGGATAGTTATAAAAATTGGTTTATTAAATATATATGTTATATATTTCATTATTTATATTATATAAATATAAATTATTCATTCTATAATTAATATTATCAATAAGAGACCATTTTAAAAATAACCACCAAAAATGAACATACTAAGAGGAAATGAGATTTATTTATAAGTGAAAAGTTCATTTTTCATTTAACTTATTCCTATAAATATTTGAAATTATGATATATCAACTTAAAAAAAATATAAATAATTTCATTATTCTTTTTTTATAATGATATTATAAAAAAATAATCACTTTTATGACAATACTCACATGTAGATTTTAGCATATTCTTATTGGGTAGGTTTAACCACCCACATGAAAATTTATATAAATTAATATCTAGGATGGATTTTGAAACATAATATTGGATATTAATATGTAAAAAATTATTATTTTTGGTTATATAATGGTAATATAAACATTAAACTCATTAATTAATACAACACTATTCTTTCATTATAAATTACCAAAACAAACTCATCGCCAACTTCGTCATCATAGATAATAACTAAAATACTTATGAAATGAAATTATAATATTATAAATAATTATAAAAAAATAAATTATTATACCTTTTATATTTTTGGAATGATGAAAATTATGATATTAATGAATAATGACACTGTTATTATGAAACTAGTTCAAAACGATCAAGATTACTGACATCCAATATTGGAAATATATAATAAATAACTAATATACATATATAGAATAATTATAAATGAAGTTTATAAAATTTTATAGATATGAAAAATTTTCCTAAATACATGGTTAGTATATTTTTTTATAAATTAGATTCAATTCCTTTAGTGGTTTTCAGGAAATAAGGTAAGGGGTTCTTTGCCTCAAATTTAATTTCATGAGGTATATTTCTTATTGTATGCCATTATATTTTTAATATGACGTGATTACTAAATAATGAATATTTTTTACCATATTAATTAAATTAATGTGGTCTAAATATATATATATATATCTTATCATTTTCTCAAATGTATTTTGATCCAAAAGATTCCAATGGTGAAAGTATTTTTGTTAACTAAACTCCCTTCATAGAGTTATAATGATTCTTCTTGAACTTAAATATTATAATAGTGGATACTTACACCCCACAATTTTATTTCATGTTATTATTTATTACTATATAGGTAGAATAACTTTTTAATCCAAATATTTTACCTTGATTAATCTCTTCCCCAAGATATATATCATTGATAAGAATAATTCACCTCCTCTTTAATGACAATTTCCCCTATTTGTCCATAATTTCCTTGATTTTTATGTTTTAATTTATATTGTAAACAAAAATATATGTCATCTCATATTACATTCATATTTACATTCCCCTATTTTCCAAATTATTTATATTACTCTTCTTATAATGTAGGATTTCAACAAAGATATTTTAAAATAATAAAATGGTTTTCCTTCCAAGATCATTGTTTTTCCTTATACTACACATTTCCTTGAGATACACCTTAAGACATTTCAAGGATCCATTATTGAAGGTCATTTTTTAAAAAAAATAAATGTTTTAAAAAGTTTTCACTTCACATTTTTAAAAGTAACTATTGAAAATGACCCGTAACTTCTTCTTTTTATGATAATTTTAAAATTGTTTTCTAAATTATTTTTTAGGTGGTTATTCCATGTGAACACATATTTATACCATTTTTTTATTTTTTTTATGAAAATTAATCTGAATACCTTTATGGATTCTTAAATAAATTCTTACTTTAATGGTTTTTTAAATAAATGTTTTCAAATGGTCAAGGATATTTCTTATTTTGAAATAATATTTATTAATGCTCCTAAAAAGGTCACTTTACATCTATGTTAACACCCTCTATTAATTCATATGATATTATATTGTGATTCCACCCACCCTATTTCTCTATATATCCTATAATTATTTTTTTTATCATGTATCCCATTTCCTTCTTGGGTTAATTATGATTTGATGAAATTATATATGATTTCATTATATTGCACACAAAATTTTAGACATATGAAGGGTGTACCCTGAAAGGGATCCAATGTATTGGGTAAGGAATTAATCTCCAGAGATGAAATGTTTATGATACCTTGATAACATACTATGGTAATGTTTTATGATACCTTGGTAAATAATCACGGTAAAATGAAGGGTGTTCCATGATAGTTTGCTAATGCATTGAGTAAAGAATTAATCTCTAGAGATAACATGTTCAAGATGCCTTTTCAGACTACCTTGGAAATATTTTATGATACCTTAGTGAATATCAATGGTAATATTATTTTATGATTCCTTGGTGATGAACTTTGCTGATATGCTTATGAATTTCTCATGTTTATGATGTAGCCACATTTCCATGTTATGTTACATGTACTTATGCTCATGTTAGGCCTCATGTGAATATTTTCATGTTCTTATGTTAATATTTTTATATTATTCCTAATTCTAACCCATGATATATTATGATTTAATTTTTGATCCCTTATTGAGAATCTGAACTCACTCAATTCTTATATTTCAATTTCCCTAGGTTATAAAGAAAATTAATACATATAATGTGTCTATAATAGTATCATGTGTGAATAATGTGTAGGAGATGTTGAATACTTGTTATGGTTTAAAAAGTTGCTTATATAGTGGGAAAATTATTGGTTAGTTGAAAAAGGAATGGGTTTTGTTGGTTATTGTTTTTTCATAATTCTAAAAATATATAAACCTACATAGTCTTGGGAATGAATGGTAATGAAATATTTTCATTAATCGATGTAATTAAGTGATGGTCACATTCATGGGTCATCATAAGATCAGAATGTATCTTAATTTTGGTTAATTTCGTTCTTTCATATCATTCAAGTTTTCTAAGAACATTGATCCACTACCTCACACTGTTGGTATAGAATTATTGGTGAAAATATCAGTCGGTGCATAGATTGAATCAAAGGTATATAAATTCCATATGAAAATAGTTTGTGGGAATATACTTCGTATATATCTAGTTCAACTTCCCCTAGTGGAATTTGATGTGATATTGGGCATTGAATAGATTTTTCTAAATAAATATCACATCAACTATCAGGATAAGGAAATATCATTTCTTATCATTAATAATCCTATAATAAAGTATCAATGTTGTAACAACCTGAGCCCGTGCTTCTAGACTTAGTATAAATAAATTTTGTGTAATTTTTTTAATAAAAAGAAATCGAATATTTACACAATAGATTACACAAACAAATACCTTTTACTAGTCTAGGTTCTAGAGGATTAGAAAATACCTTACATTTATCGTAGTTGAACAAAAATGAAACAAATTTCTACTATGCTTCCACATGCACTAACTCTAAAATGAGGATTTCTGAGTTATATATTCTAAGATACCTATAAAAACATTTAAAACAAAGGGTGAGTATTCAATTTCCTAATAAGGGGTTTCAAAATCAATGAAATACCATTTATGAAATCATTCTTTAAAAAAATAACTTTGATAAATGTCTCTGAAATAATAGCACAGAAATAATTTTTGAAATACCTTTTGAAAACTTAATTGAAATTACTTACGCTTTAAAATAGTATACGACTTTTGAAATTACTTATGTACAAAAATTAATTTAAAAGTAATTCAGTGATTTTTATGAAAACACTACATAAGATTTTGAAAATAAAAACATTGTGGAAACTTATAATATTGAAGATTATCTTGGGTCTACCCAATTGTTAAGTAATTAGGTTCAATCCCCAATTCCATACTATATTTATAATGTTCAAGTGCCGGATTTTCTAAAAACAATTTTAATATTTCTTTACTTTTATATACATTTCTCATTGAATTTTCTATTTTTAAATTCATCTCATTATATTCATATACATATGTATATATATAGTTATATACACATTTTAAATGAGGTTATTTGCTTGATTATTTACAACTAAATACTTCCAATTTTAAGCATTGCTTAAAACATAGAATGTTAATAAAATAATATTTAACATTCATGAAATATTATTTCATTTATTAATCTCATAAAAACCTTCTTTTATTTATTACACACACACACACACACATATATATATATATATACATGAAATACACATGCTTACTTTTAATTATATATATAATTATATAAATACTAATATTCATTGTAAATTACATGTGTGACTTGGATTAACCAATTATCATGATACATATACTTTACACAAATAAATGGAAGATTAATTATCATTTACGTACTTAAAATTTCATTCTTAATCCCATAAAAATCCATTTTTTGTAAGGTTTATTCATTTCCCATGTGTGTGTGTGTGTGTGTATTCATATAATAACGTATACGTGTCATGAAAAAAACCATTAATGTATGGACATAATCAATATTTGTATATGGTAAAATTATGATATTCTTAATTTATAAATTCATACTTAGAATAATACTTGGTTGATCATTATTTATTTAAAATAGTTATATACATGAAAATTATACAATTATATATATATATGTCACATAATAACCAAATAAATTCATATTTAAATAAAACTTCGATAAATAGAAATATCCCTTGGTATAATTATCTTGAAATCAAATTAAAACATAAACTTTGATATATATATATATATAAAGCACTCTCATGTAATAAGATAATCCTTTCAAAATATGTTGAATATAAAATCATAATTTTTAAAATCATTAAACACACTATCTAAAAAATTCAGAATATCAACTTACTAAAAATTTATCAAAATATTCAAATTTAAAAAAAATATTTGATTTTGATTTCAATAAAAAAAATAGGAAGAAATAATTTTACCATATGAAAAACCAGAAGTTATAGATCGTAAGTTGAAAAACAAAAGAAAGTATATCCCTTATAGCTTTTTTTATTTTCAGATCAAATCTTCTTCTTATTCATAGAACTCAATTACATCTTACAATGTCTCTCATCTCTCCCTTAATAATAATAAAATAAGTGAAATGTATATGGATTTTCACAAAACGTCAATGCACTATCATTTATACACATAGAAAGATAATATTTTTTTCAATTTGCTAACAAATTTTAATGCTCGGATCTGTTGTAATTCAAGTTGGGTCATTTGATAGATACAGGTATATATATTTTATAATACAGCATCACCAAAGAAGACAAAATTGATAAATGTAATCACAAAAAATATATCCTGTTGATGCTAGTCTATAACCAGAATCTTATCGAAGATTTATTGTCTTTGATTTTGAAGACTAAAACTAGAGTAAGAAAATAAATTATATGAGATGTCAATTTAATTGGAAGATTCTTCATGAAGGTTCATTGAAACAAGATGAATCTGATTAAAATCATTGAAAAATGAGATAGAAATATTTCTCAAGAATTTTAACAAATCAAACCATGACAAATATTGACCTCAAAATGAAGAAAAATAAACTAAAATGAACAACATATAACAATTCAAGAAGAAAGGTGAAGGAATCAACAAAACATGAAACTATTATACTGATTTAAGGAAGATTATATCACTAAACATATACATACTCGCAGATCTAGACATCAGAAACAAGGTAAACCTACCTCACTGAAAATCAAAACCCTAACCGCGACTCGAACCATCTTAACATTGCTCAAATCTTCTTTGATTCCGCTTGGTTCATTGGTAGCCAACCACACACTTGATTCTGATATCCCCACTCGATCTCTAGGTCTGTGACTCTATGAACAACTTCAACTTCAGATTCTAAGAAGAACTAGCAATTGACACTCCTCCATTTCACTTTATAAACATAATAATAAATAGAATTGTGATGATTATTATTAAAATAGAATTTCATTTTATAAAATAAAATTAATGATTATAATATTAAAATAATTTCATTTATTGTTTAAAAATAAAATAAATTCATATTCTAAAACTAATTCATTATAATAAAATAATTTATTAATAATTATATCATAATTTACAATTCAAAATAATAATATATTACTTTTAATTGTTTATATTTATTTTTATTTATTATATTTAGTTCATAATTTGATTAATTTATAATTAACATAACTTATAATTTCAAGACATAAATTTTTTGTTTTCATAATTAAAATATATATATATTATTTTATTTGTTAACATAACATTATTTTAAATTTCAAAAATGATTTATAATAGTTTCATAAAAAATTTAACATGTTGTAAAAATAATAAAATAATAAAATACTATTTTAAATAAAACATTATTTATAAAAACATCATTAATTTATTAACAAATATTATTATTATAAAATACTAAATATTTTATTTTCTAATCCTTAAAAAAAATTATAATTACTTTAATATTTTAATTTTCTTAAATTTAAAATAGTACTTCTCAAAACTAAAATTAAAACGATTTTATTAAAAAAATATTTTTATTGTTTTTTTATAACATGTATTCATATATATTTATTAATAATAATTTTATATTTCAAAAATAATACCATGTTTATAAAAGTAGTATTTAATCAAAAATTATTTTCTAAATAATCATTATAATAATTTAATATTTATTTAAAAAAATTATTAAAATTAACATTAAATTAATAAAAATACTAATAAAATAAACATTTAATTTAAAACCCAGGGTGTTACATTCTCCCCCATTAAATGAATTATTCCCTCACAATTTTTTTGTGAGACTAAATAAAATTTTAAATTTTCGTATTTATAATTAAGAAAAACTATAATTTCTAAGGGGACTTAATTACATAACGAAAATTCTAACGTGTAGATTTTGTTTTTCCTCAAGAGACAAAATATAATCTCCAAAGTTGTCTAGATCATTCCTCTGATACCAATTATAACAACCAGAGCCCGTGATTTTAGACTTGGTACAAATAAATGTTTTGTGATTTTTTTTATAAAAAAAAGTGAATATTTACATAATAGATTACACAAACAAGAACCTTTTACCAGTCTAGGTTCTAAAGGATTAGACAACACCTTACATTTAACAGAGTAGACCAAAAATGAAAAAAATTCCTATTATTCTTCTACACGTGCTAACTCCAAAATAAGGACATCTGAATTAGATCTTCTAAGATACCTGTGAAAAACTTTTAAAATAAAGGGTGACAATTCAATTGCCTGGTAAGGGGTTTTAAATCATTGAAATACATTTTAGGAAATCGTTATTTAAAAAAATAACTTTGAGAAATGTATCTAAAATAATAGCATAAAAATACCATTTGAAATGCCTTTTGAAAACTTAATTTAAATTACTTATGCTTTAAAATAGTATACAACTTTTTGAAATTACATACGTACAAAAATTACTTTAAAATTAATCTAGTGATTTTTCTAAAAAAAACTATGCAAGATTTTGGAAAAAAAAATTGGAAGCCTAAAACAATGAAGTATATCTTGGGCCTATTCACTTGTTGAGGGATTGGGTTCACTCCTCAATTACCTACCATATTTACAATGCTCAAGTGTTGAATTTTTTAAAAACAATTTTAAGCTTGCTTTACTTTTATATACATTTCTCACTGGGTTTTCTGTTTTGAAATTCAGGCCATTATATTCATATACATATGTATATATGTAGTTATATACACATTTTATAGGTGGTTGTTTTCTTGATTATATACAACTGAATCCTTCCACTTTTAAGCATTTCCTAATACATATAATGCTAATAATGGAATATTTAACATTCATGAAATATTATTTCGTTTATTAAACTCATAAAAACTTATTTTTAATTATTACATACACACACAAACACATTCACACACACACACACACACACATATATATATATATATATATATTCATACATGAAATACACATGATTACTTTTAATTATATATATAATTATATAAATACCAATCTTTATTGGAAATTACATGTTTGACTTGGTTCGACCAAATCACATGATACATAGACTTTACAAAAATACATAGAAGATTAATTATCATTCACGTACTTAAAATTTCATTCTTAATCCCATACAAATCCATTTTTTGAAAATTTTATTCATTTCTTGTGCATGTGTGTGTATATATATATACATATTCATATAATAATGTATACCTGTCATGAAAACAAAATCTTCGATGTGTGGACATAATCAATATTTGTATATAGTAAAATTATGATATTCTTAATTTATAAATTCATACTTAGAATAATACTTGGTTAATCATAATTTATTTAAAATATTTATATACTTGAAAATTATACAAGTATTTATATATATATATATATATATCACATAATAAGAGAACAAATTCATGTTTAAATAAAACTTAAATAAATAGAAATATCCTTTGGAAGAATTATCTTGAAATCAAATTAAAAAATAAAATTTGATAAATATATATATATATATATATATACCAATCACGTGTTATAATATGATCTTTATGAAATATGTTGAATTATAAAATCATAATTTTTAAATAATTAAACATACTATCTAAAAAATCAGAATAACAGCTTACTAAAAACGTTTCAAAATTTTCAAAATTATAAAACATGTCTGATTTTGATTTCAGTAAAAAAGTCTTTGGCAAAAATAATTTTCTCTTATGAAATACCAAAAGTTATAGATCATAAGTTGAAAAACAAAAGACTAAATATCCCTTACAGTTTTTTTTATTTGCAGAGCAGATGTTCCTCTTTTTTTCAGAACTCAATTACATCTCGCACTGTCTCTCATATCTCCCTCGATAAGAATAAAAAAAGAAAAGTGGATATGGATTTTCACAAAACATTGTTGCACTCTCATTTATACACATAGAAAGACAATATTTTATTTCAAATTGCTAAAAAAAATTAATTCTTGAGTCTGTTGTAATGAAAGTGGGGTCGTTTGATAGATAGTGGTATATATATTTTATAATATAGCATCACCAAAAGAAGATAAAATTGATAATTCTAATCTTAAAAAAAATATCCAGTTATTGCTAGTCTATAACCAGAATCCTATCGATGATTTATTGTCTTAGATTTTAAAGGCTAAAACCAGAGTATGTAAATAAATTATATGAGATGTCAATTTAATTGGAATATTCTTCACGATGGTTCATTGAAATAAGATAAATCCTATTAAAATTATTGACAAACAAGACATAAATCATTTTCAAGCATTTTAAAAAATAAAATCATGACAAATATCGACATTAGAATGAAGAAAAATCAATTGAAATGGACAGAAGATAATGATTTGGGAATAAAGGTGAAGGAATCGAAAAAATATGACACTATTGAGCTGATTTCATGAAGATTCAGTCATTAAACATATACATAATCGCAGATATGGACATCATAAATAGTATAAACCTACCTCACTGAAGATCGAAACCCTAACCATGACTCGAATCATATTAACGTTGCTTGGATCATCTTTGACATCATCTGGTTCATCGGTATCCAACCACACACTCAAGTATGAGATCCTCGCTCGATCTCTAGGTCTGCGACTTCACGAATGACTTTGACTTCGGATTTGAAGACAAACTAGTGATCGACACTCCTCTATTTCACTCATGACCTATGTCAACCTAGACTCCTGAAGAATCCCCTAACTCACGACTCCCTATTTGAATGGACCCCTTAATCCCAATTTATCTTATTTTTTATCCATTTGTTTCATTTTTTAATCGTTTATCATCATTTTATTTTATAAAATGAAATTCTATTTTAATAATAACCATCAAAATTCCATTTATTATTATGTTTATAATTCTAAAATTCAAATTAATAATCTTGATAATTTTAATATTAAAATAATTTCATTTATTGTTTAAAAACAAAATAAATTTATATTCCAAAACTAATTATTTATAATAAAATAATTAATTAATAATTATATCATAATTTATAATTCAAAATAATAATATATTACATTTAATTTTTTTATATTTTGTTCATAATTTTATTAATTCATAAATAACATATCTTATAATTTCAAAACATAAATTTATGATTTTCATAATTAAAACATATATATTATTTTATTTGTTAACATAACATTATTTTAAATTACAAAAATGATTTATAATAATTTCATAAAAAATTTAACATGTTGTAAAAATAATAAAATAATAAAAGATTATTTTAAATAAAACTTTGTTTATAAAAACGGCATTAATTTGTCACCAAATCTTATTATTATTAAATAATAAATATTTTATTTTATAATCCTTAAATCAAAATTACAATTATATTAATATTTTAATTTTTTAAAATTGAAAATAGTACTTCTCAAAACTAAAATATAAAAGTATTCATTTCAAAAAATTATTATTTTTATTTATAACATGTATTTATATATATTTATTAATAATAATTTCATATTTCAAAAAATAATACCACTTTTATAAAATTGGTATTTAATCAAAAATTATTTACTAAATTTTCATTATAATAATTTAATATTTGCTTACAATTTTTTTATTAAAATTAACATTGAATTAATAAAAATACAAATAAAATAAATCTTTTATTTAAAACTCAGTGTGTTATAAATGTATAGATGTTTATGAACTCCATTTGGAAGAAAATCCTTTAATTTTGGTATTGATACCCAATAATGAGGTATTTTTCACTCAAAAGACTGGGGGAGTTAATATTTAAGACATTTCTATTGTATAAGGATATGTTGATGTTTTTCTAAAAGAAATTCCTGGTCTTCCCCTAAAATGTGAGGTTGAGTTTTTAGTTGAACTCATCACTGAATCTGTAATTTTATTTTTTTTCCTCTTTATAGAATGGCCCTAATTGAGTTGTAAGAATTAATGAACCAGCTTCTCGAGAATATAGAAAAGGTATTTATATTCTCAAGTTCAACATTATGGGGTGCACTAGCCCTCTTTATCAAAAATAAGGATAGATCAATACATCTTTTCTTGTATTATCAAGATCACAACTAGATCACAATTAATAAAAAGTATCATATACCCTGTATCAATGATTTATTTATTAACTTTAGAAGAGATAAATAATTCTTAAATGTGGATCTTTGGTCTAGATACCATCAATTAAGGGTTATAAGGGAATATATACCCAGAATAGTTTTCTACACAATATATAGACACTATGAATTCATAGTGATGCAATTTGATATTAAAAAATCCCCTACTCTATTTATGGATTATATGAATAGAATATTTAAATATTACTATGTTGAATATGTGGTAATCATTATTGATTATATTCTCATATATTCTAAGACATAGGATGAACATGAAGAGAATTTAAGTATTTTTCTAATGACCCTATGAAAGGATAAATTATATTCCAAATTCAAAAAGTGTGAATTTTTTCTTCAAAAAGTATCATTCTTAGGTTATTTAATCGTAATCAAGGTTATATATTTTTATCCATCAAAGATATAAGTAATTAAATTTTTTCCAA
This sequence comes from Viscum album, assembly GCA_963277665.1. Taxonomy (NCBI): domain Eukaryota; kingdom Viridiplantae; phylum Streptophyta; class Magnoliopsida; order Santalales; family Viscaceae; genus Viscum; species Viscum album. The sequence goes on from OY728131.1 coordinate 341,191,063, forward strand.
GACCAACCACTGTGATGGAAATCGAAATTTGTCTTGGATTATCTGAATACTACCAATGATTTTTTTGATGTTTCTCATTATTTTCCAATCCTCTATACAATTTAATATGAAAAGGAGTGAAGTTCCTCTTGATAGAATAATGTAAATAAAATTTCATGGAGCTTAAAAATTGATTGGTCACAACACATATGATTATATTACCCTATAGTGAAGAATAGTTTGTAATATATTTTAATTATTAATTAAATTATTGGGGATGCATAATTATGTTAAATTAAAAAAAAATATTGTATTCTTCATATCAATTAAGTTTCATGATCAAAATTACAAAACATGTGATCTGGAGTTGGTTGTAGTAGTCTTTGCATTGAAAATTGGTGGCATTATCTCTATGGTGAAAAGTATGATATCTATAATGACCATAAGAGACTGAAGTGTATATTCACACAAAATTATTTTAACATACTCCAAAGTATATGGTTGGAACTAGTCAAATAGTATAATTTATTAATAAATTATCACCCTATGAAGTAAAATAAGGTGGTTGATTCTTTGAGTAGGAAGGATTATGCTACTTTTTTCATGATTAGGATTATAAAAGATCCAATACTCAAGGATTTTAAAAAAAACGACATCGAAATAATAAGAGAATGAGAGAAATCCTATCTTTCCCAAATTATGGATCAATCACCCATTTATATGAAGATCAAAGAGGCATATAAGTTGGTTATGAAGATAAAGGAGAAGGTGTAAAATATTATGAATTTAAACCTTGAAAATTATGGAATTATAAGATCTAAGAAATCGATATGTGTTCCACCAAAAAAATAATAAATAAAGTCACTATTGTATGATGCATATAGCTCATTATTCTCTATCCATCCTAGAATCACACAAATGTATAGATATCTCAAGGATAATTTTTTGGGATAAAATGAAGTGGGTGCATATATAATATGTATCTTAATGTTTGGTATACCAATAATTTAATAATGAATAATATAATTATATAGGGATAATGCAACCATTACCCGTACTAGTATGAAAATGGGATAACATCTCCATGTATTTCATCATAGGAATCCCCAAAAATCTAATGACTATAATGATATTTTCGCTGTAGTCAGTAACCTTATGATTTCAGTTCATTTTATTGCTACTAGAGAAGATTTCTTTCTTGTAAAAATTTACATGATATATATATATATATATATGAGAAGTTATAAGGTTGTATGGTGTAACACTTTCTATTATATCAAATTGGTATTCGAGGTTTACCCTTATCTTTTAGATAAGTCTTAAATAGTCATTAGATATAGTGTTATGATTCAATACCACTTTTAATATTTAAACTGATGGTTAATATGAAAGGACCATTCAATCTTTAGAGGGTTTTTTGTTATCTTTTTCAATGTATTTAATAGGTGTTTAAGATCAAAACCTTCTCCTAATAGAGTTTTCATAATAGTTTTCATTCTAGTATTCAAATGGCACTATAAGAGGATTTTTATGGGAAAAGGTGTATAACTCTAGTATATTGGGAAGTATGAAGGAAAATTTTTGGGGACCAAACCCTATTTATGTTATGATAAAGAAGATCCAATATATTCATCATCACATTAATGTGTCGGAAAGTTGACAAAATAGATAAGTTGATAACCATTGATAAGATTTGGAGTTAAAAGTTAGAGATAAGGTATTCCTCTGAATATCACATTATAATAAAGTTAAGAAATTTGGAAAGAAAGGAAATTTAAACCATAGATACATTTTTCTTCTTAAAATAATCAATCATGTGGGGATTTTAGCTTATCATCTTTCATTTCCTTTGATCCTCTCCCAAGTATATGATGTGTTCCATGTATCACTCTTGAGGAAGTACATACCCAATCTATCAGATATACTGAACTCGAAGGTTGTACAACTAGAATATGATAAATATTAATAAGAGAAAATGTTAAAAATCTTAGATCGTTGATATAAATAGTTAAACACTTGATTACTCATCTAGTTAAATTTCTTTAGAGAAATCATAAGTTTTATGAAGTGACAAGGGAACCAAAAAAGGTAATGAGGAAGAAATATCTGCATCTATTTCCATCATAGTAATAAATATAGAGGAAAAATATATTTTATTGGGGATATAATGTAACATCACATTATTTTAAAATGTAATTTCCTTTAATAAATAATTTTTTTAAATATTATTTCACGTGAAATATGAAACCAAAATGAACCGCAAAACATTTTATTAAGATAAAATTATAAGTATTAAATGTGAAAGTTATTATGTAGATGTTGAAATTATGGGTATAAATAAAAGTAACTAAATTATGAAATATATATAGAAAAAAATTAAATACATTTTTAATACTAATTCATTTATATAATTCAGTTAATGTAGCTAAAGAACTAGTAAGATTATTTTATTCATAAAAAATATTTTACTAAAAAGTTCCTTTTCATGCACAATGATTTTTTTATGAAACTAAATATATTATGGTTAAATAATGATAAAAAATATTTTTGATATGAATAGTATATTAAAACTTTTTATTAACTGATAAGAAATTAGAATAAGAATAGTTAATATATAAAAATTTATTAAATTATACAAATAGATTTTAATTATATTTTATATTTCCAGTTAAAAGTTAAATTCCAAACTTTTAGAATTTTAATTTGAAAAAGGATCTGAATTTTTGGTTTCATCATAAAAATATTACCTTAGGATGAATTTTCGATATTTTTCTAAAAAAATATTTTTAGGTGAATAGTAAATAATACAATTTTTACCAATACTATAGCTTTTATGAATTTATGATATTGTAAACAAGACTTAAAATTTATAAAAAAAATCAACTAAAGAATTATTTTTGGAGTGAAATTATTCTTTTAAAAATACTATTTTTAATTTATAAAACATATTACTAACATTTTAGAACATATATAATATTTTATTGCAATACAAACTTTTTTAGTCATTGATTTTATATAAATATTTTCCTGGAAGATTTAAATTTTGGAATTATATGAAATCTACATAAATTTTATTTTCATATTAAAAAAATTAATGTTATTAAAATAAATAAAATATATAATTTTATCCAAAACATAAATTTTATGCGTTAAAATAAATTTTTTTCTGAAAAACAAGTTTTACACATTTTACGCACAAATATTAAAATTAATTTTTACCAAATTTTAAAATTTTATTTGATAAAATAATTTTCATATTTGAAATCATAATATTAAAATTAGGTAATATGGTCGATATTAATTTTATTTATTAAAATAAATTTTCGCGGTTAAAAAATGAGTTATCAAAGTAAAAGTAAATTATTTTAAATGATAAAATAAAGGAAAAAACACCGAAAACTTGGAAATTGTATATATTAATGTATGTTGATGGTTTTTCTTGACCCAATATTTATAAAACCTCCATTTTTGTCAATTTTTTCAATCAAATTCCTTGATTAGTGGATTTTTCTTTTATATTATTATAAAAATATAACTCCCCTCACTTATAAAGGCAAACCCCCACCACCCCTTTACATATACTAAAATTTTTAATTCGACTTGATACTATACCAATTTTACTTAACCTAGATCTATATACACCATTTCTAATCCCATTTTTATATGTAAGTTCCCTAAATCCTTGATTTCCAGGAGTTCCTCCAAGAGAAGGTTGAAATTATAAACATGTATATTAATCACTTATTAACTTTTTTTTCTCCATATTTCACCTCCAAATATATTTTATCCAAGGTAAAATAATTATATAATTATCCTACGTATTCTTAAATATTATTATGTTTACCGAATAATAATTTTCTACTACCTTCCGTCTTCCTTAGAGAAACGAGAATGTTGTTGGTCTGTACGTGCAGATTACCACCCCCATGAAGCGATGTATTTCATTTTCCATAAACACTATACATGGATATTTATAAAATGGTATTTAGGGGAAAATATTATAATTATAATATTATAAATATTCTGAAAATATAAATCAATTTCATCCTTTATTATGTTTAATGAAAAACAAAAACAGTGCATGTGTGTATGTGAAGACTACCGCCTCCATGGAACGACGTATTTCATTTTTCATCACCACACTACATAAATGAATATATTAATTTAAATAATGAATTATAATTATTTTTATTACATGAATAATATTCCTTAATGGTTATACTAATATTTTACTCATTATTAATATACCAACTTTTGTTCATTAAAAATTACCAAAATAAGCCCATCATTGATTTCATCTTCATGTATCGTAACTAAAACACTCATTGAAGGAAATTAGGATTTATATTTTATTATAAAATATATATTCTAGTAACTTGTAAAATCTATGAATGATGAAATTTATGTAAAGTAATGGGAATCAATATCGATATTTTATAGCATGCATGAAACTATCAAAATTCCTAACATCTGATAATATAAATAAACTATAACTAAATAAAAAATGTATAATAAATGATTATAATTGAAGATTATATATGGTAATATATATTATTAAGGTTATAAAATATTTTATTATGATTTTTTTCTTTATTTTATAGGAGTATACATCATTATCGTGTATGTTGAGAGTTAAGGTAATGGTTTTTCTTCTCCCATTTCTTTCTTTGAGAGATATGCCATATTCACTACTACATTTATATTGTGTTGTGCATATACATTTCAATGGATGGTTTTATCAAACTTTAATTAAATTCTATGGATTTAAAAAAATTCATCTCAAGTTCTATCTTTCATGGGATTTTGATTCAACAAATACCAATTTTGTAAGTTTTTTTGTTAACTCGACTACCTTTTCTTGAGCCATAATTTTTATTCTTGAACTTGTTTCTTCAATATTTAATTTATTCCATAGTAAAGTTTTATTATTTATCTCCTTAAATTTATCTCTTTGGGAAAAGAAATTTTTAATTCAAAGTTTTTTCCATGGTGAATTTCTTTTGTATAAAAGTATAATGGAATTTAGAATAATGTGTATCCTCTTTAAAGACTATTTTTATTCCATAGATATATTCATTAGTTCCAAAAATGTTTTCCATTATTATTTTCAAATCAAAATTTGTATTATCTATTGTGGTCATAATATTTTTCTTTATCTATTTTAAAAATTATCTTTATTACTCTTTTTATGTCGTGGGTTTCAATAAAGCTATCTTAAAATATTAATGGTTTTTCCTTCCATAATATTATTGTTTACATTCCACTCCACGTCTTCTCTAGAAACACATTGAATTTTTTTAAGGTTGTATTTTTTCTATTTATTTCTAAATAACTCTTGAAAATGTTATTCATGTCAAATTCAAGAAACTAACTTTTTAAAGAAACTCATAACTTTTTCTTTTTATAAAAATGTTAAGAAATATTTTAAAAAGAATTTATTTATGATTTTGATTCCATTTTCCTATTTATATATGAATAATATATCTTCTATAGAGTTGTTTATTTTGAATAAACCTATAAAATAATTTATGAAATACCCTTTTAGAGTGATTGAATTTTTAGTATCAACCAGTCTAAGGGTTGAATCCATTTTATATCATACCATTTAGAATTATTAGGAAACCCATTTTCATTTCATGGGATCTTTATGATATGGTGAATGATTTATTTTATGGGGAACACATATGTATGGATGATTTTTTTTTATGGTTGGGTGCTATATAACCCTCTAATGCAATGGGTAAAGCTGTAAAACTTATGAAATAATAATGGGAAATGAGTAATGACACTCAATCCTTTGGGAAACAAGTTGTCATTCTTAATCCATTATGGTAAACTGGTTGTAATTCCTAATTGACTATTAGAAATATGTTGAGAATATCTTATCAACTAAGGTAAACTAGAAGTGATTCATGATTCACTATTTTATGATTTTTTATGATTGTTTTTATGCCATGTTTTAATGTTATCTTCCTATATTATACTTCATAGATATTGTTTATTTTCCCATGATTTCTCACTCTTATGCCATAGTATATTTTTGATCATTTGAGATTAAAATTACTTATATTATACCTTTTTTAAAACTCTTAATGATTCATGTTCCTTTTAATTATATATTTCTACCAAACTAATGTTATCTCGCATTCATATGATTTTACCCTTGGTAATATTTTGATGACTTTTTCCCTTACTAAATGTTTCATCTCACCCCTTTCTTATGTTTTCCATTCCATAGGTTTTGAAGTTGAGAATAACCTAGAAGATATCTAAAATGGAATCTAGTACTGTGCAAATATGGAGAAATTTTCACAATTATTATAGACTTTTTCATTTATGTAGCTAATCTCAAAACACATTAAACCTTCAGTTATCAAGATCATGTAACTATGTGTGATATGGAATGGTTATTTATGTGAATTAAAGGAATAAGTATGTTTATTTTTATAGGGTTTCCTCAAAATAGGTCTGAAATTTAAATAAGAGACCAATGTCCATCTTTTTTTAGGAGAATATTATTATGTATGGGCTTATCAAGAGAAAATATAGGTAATTAAAAATGGTGAGGAGAAATAATCATTAAAGAATCAAGGAGTAATAAAGGGAGATTTGGGGTATCAATTGATTATGATAAAGGGGTAAAAGATGTTTATCTCAAGTTTTATGATTGAAATTATTTCCATCGGCCATTAAAACCTTATCCATAAGTTATCCCATAACCAAGTCTATGTTGTCCATAGTTATCGGCTAACCTGTAGAAATGATCAATAATGATTGTGGAAATAGGTTCTCTCAAAGTACTCTATAACCACCATCCATAGTGAATCATGGATATATGGTCACCATAGGATTAATATACATATATCATGGAAATATACCTTATTTTTTGTTGTGTAAGAATGAAAATATAGATTTTTTACAATATAAAAGGCACTATAACTATCACAGAACAATAAAAACTACTCATATTTAATCTTGACCTCCTCCAATAATCATCATATCCCACTAAAAACTTCATGATTATTTATAAATTAATCTTTCTTTTCCTAAATCATGGATAAATACTCAAAAGACTATAATTTTAAAATCTATCTCATAGATCCTCTTAAAATATTAAACCCATTACTAGTAGTAGATTTATTTTTGTTTGAATCGCCTACAAAAATCAATATCCACATAGAATTTTATATTTAACTCTTATCATTCACAATATAAAAAAGTATCTATAAATTTATTGATGTGTCTCAAGATCCACTTCACTACATTAAATTCCTCCAGTCCTGGATTCTCCATGTACGGGATAACTTATTATATTGGATTTACATTGTCTGTTCTAGTACAAACCTTATTAAAGGTATAAATCCCCACTACTAATGCATATAGAATATGAGATATCTTTATTATATCTATATAAATATTACAAATCAGTATAGAGGATAACATAAAATTAATAGTATGAGGGATAGATTTTGTCTTATAGTTTCAAAAACTATAGTATTTAGAGAATTTTCGATGTAACTCATCTAAGATATCTAAACCATTTTGTTATTTATATCTCAGTAAATACATATCCCAAGAATATTTTTTCCTATCACCAAGTATTTCATATTAAAATATCTATACAATTATGTCATTTCCTTCTATAAATGAACATTTTTATGTTTGAAAACTAAATCATCCGTAAAAATATAATGATAATAAAATAATTATCATTCAAACCCCTAAAATATACACAGTGATATGAAAAAAGTCTATTTCATTCAATTATCATGATATAAGAATTAAATCTCTTATAATAATGTCATGGAATCAACTAGATTCCTTATAGATACTTACTAAACTTTCATACCAAATTATTCTTACCATTTTATGAAAAACCATAATATTAGAGAACTTGGTGTTCCTCATAAATATTACCATTGAAATTTTTTTTTCTTCACATATATATTATATATATAGAAATAAAATATATCACACATTATTAGGACCACATGAACATTCATGAGTCTAATAACATGAGATAATATTTATTTGAAGTCACTACTCTCCTTCTGAGAGGATCCTTTAACCAAAAAACATGAAAAATATTATATTAACTATAAATTTCCATATTTTGTGATCTTAAATACTCATTTTTTATTAATGGACTTCTTTTCATGAAATAATGAAACTTGATCCCAATTCTTGTTTAAATAAAGTGCTTTGTGTTACTCCTATAACACTACCATCTATAAAAATATGCCCAGAATATTGGTCACCTTAAAAAAGATGATAAATTTTTATAATTTATTTATATTATGTAAACAATATTTCTATAAATGAAATAATCTATGTTATATATTTAATTTAATTTTATCTTATGTTAACTATCATGGTTCTATCCCAACAGTTTCATTATTTTCATTTTTTGGTAATGCTTCAAAGAAAATGGGTGATTTATTTTGTTCATCCTCCTCCTTGACTATTGTAATTTATATATTTTCTTGATCAACATATCCATTTATCATAATTAATACATTTTATTATATAAAAATTATGTTCCTATCGATGATATGTTTATGAATATTGGGGTCCTATAAATGATATCACTTCACACTATTAGTGTATAATAAGATGGTATATTTTCTATATCATTAATCTAAATTAAATTATAGTGACCCAGGATTTTCATACATGGATATTACATCTTTTTAGATTAATATTCAATATATTACCCAAACACACACTTGAGGACCATAATAGTTTTTCATCTTTAGAGACAAGGTACACAATCTTCAAATTTGGGGAAATATCTTCAACATTTTCCAAAAATATATTCTCTTTTAGAACACTTAACAAACATACCCTACTTAAAACATTTATTCATAACATGGGGAAATAAAAAATAATAAAATGTGACATTATATGCTCAGTAAGGGTAAATAAAGGATATATGTAAGCATAACAGGAACATATAGTTATGAGAATATGAGGATAACATATAAAAACCATATCCTGCATATAAAAGATCAGAATATTGAGTCATGACATAAATATTGTAAATTAATAAGACATGAATCATAAGTAAATCAAACAACATGAGCCATGAGATCATAAAATTGGCATAAGACAATGAATTGTGTTATACACATAAGCATAGAAAATCATTTCCATAGTAGTAAAGGATCACTACCAAGGATGTAAAAGTAGAATAGGTTCACTCCCCAAACTATCAAAGTAGTCAAGGTGCACTCCCTATACCATTATAGAGGAAAATTTCCCTTAATAAACTAGATTCACTCCCTATCCCAATCCTATCTATCTCGTGAGATATAAATCATTACTAAATTCATTGGATTGAGATATAGTTCACACCCATCAAAAAAAGAAAATCATACATATGTGTGACACAAGAGAATAAAACATTTATCATATCATAACCCATGAAATTAAATGAGTTTCATAAAAAATTCATCATATCATAACCTATAGAAAATAGATAGGTTTCATAATCATTTTAGCCTTTTATCATAGCATAACTCGTGAAAGGAAACGGTTTTCATAAGAGTTATATCATCATATAATCCATGGAAGAGAAATGGGTTTCATAAAACTCACTTCACCATAAACATAATCCATTAAGATAATAATAATAATGGTGTCATTAGATAATATCATAATTAAATAATAAGTAACCATAAATGATTTCATCTTCAATAGAGAATGATTTTGAAATAAAAATCACTTGGAACATTTCTTGTGGAAAATAAACTTTCTTTGAAATTAAATTTATAAAACTAAAATTTATAAAATATTTTGGAAATAATTTTCTTGGAAAATATACTTGAAAACATATAAAGGAATATTTAAAAATAATTTAAAAATTTTCTTGATGAAAATATCCTTTCCACATTGAAAAATACTTTTTAAAGGATAAAACATTTTCAAAATCCTTTTCATTTTGAAATCGTTTATTTAAAATCTAAAAACTTCCCAAATATTAAGGAAAATATTTTATTCTAAAATAAATTTGAAAAAATTATAAGGAGACCTAGAAATCATTGATATGTCATGAAGGTGTGAAATATTTTTGATGTCATGCATGTCAAAAATAAAGATTATTTTCACATTTTTGGTAAAATTCAAATAGGTATTGTTTGGAAAGAGACGTGAATATTAATTTATAAAAATATTATAAAAATAAAACATGTTTAAATATTTTTTTTAAAAATCATAGTATAGTATTAAAATATTTTTTTGACCATTTTTATAAAACATATTTTTGGAACAATACATATTTCTGGCCTAAGAGAGAAATAAAGTCAAATTTTTATAAAAAAAACTCTCAATTATTTTAAGTGATAATGAGTGTAAAATTGGTAATATTACTTGGAAATTTAATTAATAAATATATTATAAAAAAATTAAATATTTTATTGTGATATGGGTCATAATATTTTATCATTGTAAATATAATCATAAATAATCTCAATAAATAGTGAGACTGTAACATAAAATATTTACCAGTTTGAAAACTTTGATTCATAAGCCACATTAAAGGATAACATTAAAAAACATAAAATATCAAAATAATAAATAAATTCATGTTATTACATGAAAAATGGGATTTATATACACCTCATGAAATAATATAGGTGCATAACATTACATAAGTCTCAAAAAAAGTAAATTGTGACAAAAAATCCTTACTGATCCAGTAATATTTTGAATCATAATCCATAATAAATAATAACATTAAATGAAACTGTAAATATTATTAAAATAATTTTATTAATTATATAAATTTTCAAGTAGGCATTATATACACCACACAAAAGAAATGATGGGTGAATTTTCATATGCCTCCCAGAAATAAAAGAGAGACTAGAAATCCCTTACCTTAAGTATCAACTTCCCTCATACACATTCGAACCTCCTGTATAATAAATATAAGTTTATTAATAAATCTATTATATAATAACAAACATAATTATAATATCATTTATTATTCCCTTATAATGTTGCAACACCCATTTATTAATAATTGTTTTCTAAAATTGTTATTTTTGGGTGTTAACTATTTCATTTTTTCATGAGAGTTTTGATTCAGTAGTTATAGTTGTTGTACTTTGATCATCATTAAATAATATAAATAATGTTAAATGTTACATTAATATCATATATTTTCATTATATATTCATTTATATTTATTCACGAAATCTATATATAGAAAGATGAAATGCATCATTCAGGGAGACGGTAGGCCATGCGTACGCATGAACATTATTTCCATCATTTGATGAATGGAAATAAATAAGAGTAACTAATTATTAACCTTTATTAAACCATTATTATTTAATATATATCACATATGTTCATTAATACAATATTTATTTCCTTCCATGTAAATCGTTATTGAGAACGAATCACATCGCTTCACGAGGCTTTATTCCACCATACACATGAGCGACGTTGGCATATACCCCATAGAATAGAAAGTAAAAAAGAGTACATGTGATATTATACTTTAAAAAGTTAAATCATGTTAAAAAAATATAATTTATATATACTATATCCATCATTACACCCAACTGTGACAGTTGGTGATGTAAAACGAATTATGTTGGTTTGTGAGGTTGTACTCCGCTGTACACACCATCAACAGTTTCATTTTCCATTTAATGGAAGTGGATATGGATATAGGTTATTAAATTAACATAATAACATATAATTATATAGGATATAATTTTTTTATTATATTATAATTGTTAATACATAATTAAATATGGAAAATAAGAAATAAAAAAAGAGCTTGGTGAAGACAATTACCTTCGATTAGAAGAACATCCTTTGGATGTCTTATTAAGGACCCTAGTGTTGGTATTTTGGGAGGAAAAGAAGCTATAGAAAATGGATAAGGATGTCGGGGAGGGATTTTTCAGGGTTTTAGCAAGCTATATGGCTTGATATGTGTAAAAATTGAAGGGTTGTGGTGGCATTTTATATGTAGGGGAAAAGAACCCACTTGGAAACTACTTGGAAATTTCCCAAAAGAATCCAAAATAAAAACGTCATTTCTATGTAAAATGCTTCAAAATGACTATATTTTCAAACTTGGGAAGGATAATATTGAAATAAGTATATAAAATAGGATTTAGGCATGTTTTGTGTCATTTTTATCCCTTATCTTCTTATTTTAACCCCTAGCAAACCCATTTTTATCTTAACAATAACAATTATTTTTTACTAATTCAGCTATTAGTTTTGGTAAATAATTAATATGATCATGTTATATAATAAAAATTATTATAATTAAAAATATGGAATCCATTTTTCTAAATTAAATTCACAAAATTGTAAGATTTTAATTTAAAATTAATCTCACAAACGCAATGAGAAAGTAGGTTTCCAAAGAGAAAATGTCCAAAAGTTTTTAATCTTTTTATATCAAACATCTACATGAAAATGATTAAAATTACCTAAATTAGATTAATATATGTATAATTTAATTAATTTTAATTTAAAATAAATTTTAAATATAATTTATCTATATAAATAATTTAAACGAAAGGGTAGTTTTCAATTAAAATTTGGTATTTTTCACTATTCATCAAAAATTGATCTTTTCAAACAATTCTTAAAAATTCACCCTGAGATAATTTTTAACATGCTGATTAAAAACTGAACCTTAATTTTTCAAATAAATTTTCTAAAATTTTTAAAAATTATTTTTAAAATAAGTTCCCAAAAAGGCAATAAAACTGCTTCTTAGAAAAATATAGTTTTTAAGCATAAAATTTGATTTATTCTTACCTCTTATATAGAAAACACAAAATATGAATGCTAAAATGTTGATTGAGTATATAATATATTTATTTCATTAAAATAATTCAATAAAAGTGGTTTATTTGATTTATTGAGGTAAAACATGTTTATTTTTATAAAAATATTTTTTTTCATAAAAAGATTTCCTTTATTTAAAATAGTTTTTTATTTTCATTTTTAATTAATTAGTCTCCAAATAATTCATTTTATATAAATGTCTAAAACCATATATTTTCATAATTTAGTTAATCTTATTCGTACCCTCCATTCAAATGGCTAGGTGACAACTATCATATAATAATATTTTAATAATATGACATGTTTCATTTAAACTCGGGGTTATGTGTAGCACAAGATAAACTAAGTGTTACGTGTAATGAAAAATATCAACAAGATTAAATTAATTTAAAAGATATATTTCACAAAATCCCAGGGTATTATATTATACCCACATTAAAATTAATTTTTCCCTTAAAATTCATCACTTTGATACTAACAACTGAGGATACTTCTTCCTTATTACATCCTCAGGTTCTCACGTAGCTTCCTCAAGCTTGTGGTTTCACCATAAAACATTGAATAGGAAAGTTTTCTTGTTTCTTATAACCTTATATATTCAATCTATAATCTTTACTGGTTGTTCCTCATATGGAATATCATGCTCTAATCGTATGATCATTGACTTTAGTACATGTGATGGATCAGGTATGTACTTCCTTATGAGAGATACATAAAACACATCTTAAACCAAAGAGAGGTTAAGTGTAAGTGTCAATCAATATGATACCATCCTGATATAATCAATAATCTCAAAGGGGCTGATATACCTAGGGATTATCTTTTCTTTGTATCATAAGAAAAATTCCATCCTTTGGTTATTATTTAATCAATTTCCACTTCATCTCTAACCCTAAGAAATGAAGATAAGTTTTTTTGTGCATAAATCACTAACTGGTCACAAGATCCATAATATAATGATTAGTCATTCCTTCTATCTCTAGTTTAACAAATTTTAACATTGGTTATTCAACATGGATAAATATTCATTTGATGGAGTAATAAATTAATCTCTAAAACCACATTAAATTTTCAACTTATTCCATAAATGGTTAACCTTATAACCCGTCCAAAATTTAAAATTTATAAATAAGGTCACTAAATTTATCAAAATAAACTTAAGATTTATCCCCTATATATCATAAAGTATCTCTTTATTGTCACATACCAAACATGTGAATACCTTCATTGTGTAATCTCTTGAAACATGGTAATAACATGAATTACCATAAATCCTTATTGAAAAATTACATTATTCATCATTCCTTACATAAAACATAGATTATTGGATATACTACTTAAATCCATAAATGATTTAAACTCCATCAATGATATAATAAACCAATTTTTCAACAAACCATTAATCAGTACCAAGAAATTGGTACTATCTAATTTACTTTATCCATATCAATCATCTATTATTCTAAACATCATTATCTCGACATCAAGAACATATTAAGTGTTATATTTCCCTTAATCATGTGTTTTCCTTGAATATCTCCATAACATTAAATTACTTTTCTAGGTTATCAACACCATTCAACATATTCTTGAAAATACTTAATGAAAAACTTATATTGAGTAATAATTATATATATCATAATTCTTGAATTTCAATACATAAACAATTCAATCATTATACTTCATCCTTAAACCACTAACTTATATTTCTCTTCTTATTTATTAATACATATTTCATTTAATATGTCATTTTTAGTCTCTTCATCATCAAAAAATAAATCAATACTCATATAACCTTGTTGATTCTCTTCACGAGATTTCCCCTTAAGACATCAATTTGCATAATGCTTATACTTTCCACATTTAAAACATTCAATAGTAAATGATACCTTAGGGATGCCATTATTCTCATCCATTTCATTAACCAAACTTTTTATTTTTCATTTGTAGTTACTTTCTTTGTTTCTTTATTTTACACACTCAAAACATCTTTTCATCCCTCTAAGACATTCTCTTGGATGCTCTTTTCCACATTCTTTGGTGATTCCGAGAGTTTGTTAAGGTGCACATTGTTAATAATATTCTATGATAATTGATTATGAATAATCATAATATCCTTCACTCCAATCATCATACTATTTAGTTTCTCATCAAAAAAATTTCTATCACATTCAATTTTAACCCAATTCTTTCAGGTTCCCACCATTGACTAAAACCAAAAATCATAGTGTAAGTGATGTTAAACATAATGGGAAACCAAGTAATCATAAAAATCACTTATATTATTTCTAAAGTATGACACCTTATTTTTAATATATGAAACCTTAGGTTTATCCTAGTTCATTAATAATCATTATCTATTTAGATCCTTTATGGAGGTTCTTAAAGATTTTGTGAATTTCAAAATCATATCCCTTGGGAGTATCAAACCAGGTGTGCTTTAAGGCATGTTTTCATGAACTAGGTGATAATCGAGTCCATAACAATCTTCCCTTTTTAGAGTTATTACCCCTAGGTTCCTTTGTTCTATATCCACATCTATTTGTAGTATCCATATAGGGATGTAATTTATTGGATACCACTTACTCTATCATTTACCAAAATTCAAGACATTTTCTTATACTTTGAATCATCCTTATAATTATCCTCATACGTATCCCTATACATGTCCTTAGAAATATTCCTAGGGATCTTGATAAGGTTTTCTAATCCTAGTTTCCAAAGTTTAACTAAAATTTTCCACTAATAACAAATATAGAAACCCATTATTTCAATATATATATATATATATATTCCATCCTTTTATATGAATATTCAATACATTACATAAACACATTCCTGAGGACTGTAATAGTTTAGTGTATTTGGAAACTAGGTACACAATATTTTAATTTGGTGAAATATATTAAACATCCTTAATAAAGATATTCTCCTTTAGTATTATTCAAATACATACCCTGCTTAAAACATTTATTTATAACCTAAGGAAAAGAAACATAATAAAGGATGATCTAATATGCTCAATAAGGGTAAAAAAGGATATATGTAATCATAACATGAACATAATGGTATGAGAACATGATCATAACATATGAACACCATACCAGCATATAAAATATCATAATCTTGAGTCATGGAATAAATATTAGAAATTAATAAGACATGAATCATAAATAAATCAAAGAACATGAGCCATGAGAGTATAACATTGTCATAAGACATAGAATTTTGGCATACACATAAGCATAAAAAATAATTTTTATAGTAGTAAAGTTTCACTTTCAAGGCTATCATAGTATAATGGGTTCACTCCATAAATCAAAATAGTAGTCAAGGTTCACTCACAATACCATCATAGTGGACAAATTCCCTTACTAAACTAGGTTCACTCCCCATTCCATCCTTGTCTATCTCATGAGATATAAATATTTACCCAATGAATTGAAGGTAAATATAGGTCCCACCAATCACATAATGAAAATCATATATATGTGTGCCACAAAATCATAAAACATTCATCATATCATAACTTATGAAATGAAATTGGCTTCATAAACATTCGATCATATCTTAACAAATGTAAAAGATACAGGTTTCATAATCATTTCATCATTTCATCATAGCATAACCTGTGAAAAAAAGGGTTTCATAAGAGTTCTATCATGGAATAACCCATGTAAGAGAAAGGGGTTTCATAAATATCACACCATCATAAATATAAACCACTTAGATAAAAAATAATAATGGTATACTTGGATCATATCCTCAATAAATTATAAGTAACCTCGAAGGATTTTATCTTATATGGATAAATATTTTGAAAGAACAATCACTTGGAATGTTTCTTGAAGAAAATAACCTTTCTTTTCAAATAACTTTTTAAAACTAAAATTTATAAAATATTTTTAAAATCCTTTTATTTTAAAATAAAATTGAAAACTTATAAATTAAGATTTAAAAACTCATTTAAAACATTTCTTGAGTAAAATATATTTTCCACTTTGAAAAACACTTTTTAAAACATACGACATTTCCAAAATCCTTTTTATTTTGAAATCATTTATTTAAAATATAAAAAAATCACAAAAATTAATGAAAACATTTTATTTTAAAATAAATTTGAAAAATTGCAAGGTAATCTTTAAATCATTGAATGGTCTTGAAATTGGGAAACACTATTCATATCGTGCATGCTAAAAATAAAGATTCTTTTTATATTTTCAGTAAAAGTAAAGCAGGAACTATTTGGAAAGTGACATGAAAATTACTTTTAAAAAAATATAGAAATTAATACATGTAAAAAAATGTATTTTAAAAATCATAGAATTTTATTAAAACATTTTTGAAAACATTTTTAGAAAACATGGTTTTGGATGAAAATAGATTTTAGATTTAAGAGAGAAATAAAGTTGGATTTTCTTAAAATAAAATTCATAATTATTTTAAGTACCAAAGAGTGTTAAATGGTACTATTACTTGTAAATATAATTAATAACTATAATAGAATAAAATTAATGTGTTTATTGATATATTTATCATAATATTTTATCATTAGAAACATAATCATAAATAATCCTGATAAATGATGAGATTATAACATATAATATTTACCACATTGGAAACTTTGAATCATAAGCCCCATAAAAGTATAACATTAAATGAAACTTAAAATATAATAATAATAAATAAATTCATGATATTAAATTTCATAAGGTCTTTATATACACCTCATAAAATAAGACAGGTGCATAACATGACATAAGTCTCAAAGAAATAAAATTAAGAAAAAATCCATTACCCCTTTAGTAATCTTTTGAATCATAATCCTCAATAAAAAATAAAATAAAATAAAACATTACATATAATTAAAACAAGGATATTCATGATATAACATGTAAAATTTATAGTCTATGTACCACACAAAATAAATGAGCGATTAATTTGCATATGCCTCCCAAAAATAAAAGAAAGACTATAAATCCCTTACCTTAAGTATCAACTTCCTTCATACACGTTTGAAACTCCTATATAATAAATATAAGTTTATTATAAATATATTAAATAATTATACACATACTTATAATATCATATATTATCCCCTTATAACGTTACAACACCCATTTATTAGTAATTCTTTTATAAAATCACTATTTCTGGGTGGTAACTATTTCATTTTTTCATGAGAGTTTTGGTTCAGTAGTTCCAGTTCTCATTATTTGATCATAATTCAATCATATTCATAATGTTAAATATGAAATTAATATCATATATGTTCATTATATACATATTTATATTTATTCGCACAATTCATAGATAGAAATATGAAATGAATTGTTCATGGAGTAGGTAGGTCGTATGTATGCATGAACATTGTTTCCATATTTTGATGAATGTAAAGAAAGAATAGAAACTAATTATAAACCATTAAATAACCATTATTATTTCATATATATCACATATTTTCATTAACATAATATTTATTCCCTTATTTTTAAATCATTAGTAAGAATTAATCACATCGCTTCGCAAGGCGATAGCCCACCGTACACATGAGAGATGTTAGTGTATCCCCCATAAAATTGAAAGTGAAATGGGGACATGTGATATTATATAAGATCTTGGAATTTTTAGAGGAATCAAATTTTTTAAATTTTGGTTTAAATTTATTATGTTTTGTCAATGAAGTATTTCCCTAGAGTTTGAAGGGCCTATAGGGTGTTTCGGAGGTTTGAGACATGAAATAAAGGAAAAACTGATCCAACCTGTGCAAGGCACATGGTTCACCCACGGCTATCGTATGGTTAAGTAAACCAAGAAAGGTGGGAGGAAAAGCTGTGAAATTTTGGATAGTGGCACATCAAATAGTTGGAGCATAGTTTGTAAAAACATGTGTCCTTCTCAGGTAACTGTGAGACCCAAATCCCCTTAGATAGTGGCTTGTGTATAGTTTACGCATGTATAGGAAAACTATATAGGTAAACCATACACCCCTTTAAAGTTGGAAAAAATATATTTTTTATATTTTGGGATTTTAATACCCTCGCCCAATTTTCTCCCCCATTTCCTCCCTTTCAACCCTTGTGATGAACTAGAGCCCTCAAGAGCTTCCAAGGATCTATATCCCTCGTTTCTTAGCTATTTAGAGAATAATTGTTTGTAGATTGAATACTCAGGTAAGTATAATCTCCCTATTGATTCTATTTTCTAGATTAGGGCTTTTATATTGGGAAAACTTATTCTGAATCCTTAAACATTTCTTCCTCTAGTGGTTTCTAGGTTAAGATTCCAAGGTGTGTTTGAATTTGTATCTAAGGCTAAGATTAAGAGTGTGTTCTTCAATGGATTCGAGGTAGGTGTTCTACATGGTATATCCCATGGTTTTTATGAGGATTTGTGAATATAAGCTCGTGTTCTTTCTTTACCTTGTTGTGTTCTTGGTTTTGTTTATGGTTTTTGATTAAATGGGTGTCTAAATGGTGAATTTAACCCCTCATGATCCTCGTGG
Source organism: Viscum album (assembly GCA_963277665.1). Lineage (NCBI taxonomy): Eukaryota > Viridiplantae > Streptophyta > Magnoliopsida > Santalales > Viscaceae > Viscum > Viscum album. Next base: position 341,210,369 of record OY728131.1, read on the forward strand.
GATGCATGAAAGATTAATTGACCGATTTAGGGCCACCCATGGGGTGCGTTGACCTTCCCGAACATGGTTAACAAAAATGTTACGTGCGAAATTGAATTGTGATTAAATAAATCCCATGATAAACATGGAGAATGGTTAATTTTTTATTAATAAGGTAAAATGGATAGTTATTTCTATAGGTGGTTAATGTCTAAGGGATTGTTTATCTTGACTTAAAAATTGTTAAATGGGATTAATATGAATATGTCAATGGAATGTGTATTATAATTGAAAAGAATAAGTTTGCTAATGCATGGGGAATGGTGAATGGGTTAATTTAATTAACATGGGAGAATTGTGGAATATGTTAATTGGGTTAATGTAGGGGATCTACTGAATATGCTTAGTGATTCGGGCATAAGAAATAGGAATTGGGATAAATGACTATGTAATCTAAATGGTAAGTGTGTAATGGGTTATGGCATAATGTTAATTCAAATTTTGATTTTTATGGTTTATATTTTCTATTGGTTTTGTTTATTTTTGTTTGTGATATGGAATATGTGTGGTGAATAGATAAATAAGCAAGTACACATGTCTTGATAGAGTGTGGTATTAACATGAGGTTCTACACCCATATGTCATGTTACACTGAGGATCTAAGCTCCACCCCACAATGCACAGACTGGGGAAAGGTATGGAGTTATATTCCCCTAATGGTTGCATTTGATGAGACCACTTGGACTAAGGATTTAAGGTGATTGTGTTGTATATGTGATGATGTGTTTATCCCTACTGAGATAAGGAACTTGATTTAATTCCCTTATGAATTAATATTGAAGGGTGTTCCTAATCCATTGAACACGTGATAAAATTGAACTAAGTAATAAAGATGTTATAAGTATTGAAATTAGGAATAATGATAGGAATGGCTTAAGTGAATCTTGTTAATTAATGGTACCTGGGTCGTCTTTATTTACCTTGTTTTTATTTATCACTTGCATGAAATATCTATTGACTGGATATTTTGTAGATACCATTGGTGGTGGCCTACTAAGTTGTACTCACGCCCTTCTTGGGTGTCGTTGGGTACCTGAGTAGATTTTATGCGTACAGATTAGGAAAAGGGAAAAGGCATATGCTAGGGAGTTGAGTTGGGCATGGGATGTGCGTGGAAGAGGTTCTGGACATGGATTCAGGAATGATTTTTTGGATTTCACTAGTTGTATTTATTTTCGGTTTTTCTCACTTTAGAAATGTTTAGCATGACATGACATGTTTTTCTATTAGCTATGGTTTCTACCCATTTTTGGGAAATGCTTGGTTATGATTGGTTGTTAGTTATTACATGTTTTTTCCACTATTTATTTTATTTATCTGACATGAATCACTTTGGTGAAGAGGTTATAGTATCTCTATGTGACTTATTAGACCCTCGTTTCTATTTGGAAACATTTGGCATATAGGGAGGTGTGTTTAAGGTCATGTGGTGACCTGGCTCGTGGCACCATTTAGTTGCTTCCGCATCAGAGACGTTATAAAGTGGTATCAGAGTGGTTCTTTTCTATGGACTTCTTATTTGGTATGGTAGAAAGGATAATATTATGTGTAGATCCTTGGTAATGATATCACACTTGGAAGTATCTAACCCTTGTATGAGTGAAAACCCAAGTCACATAGGGTGGAAATTATTGTTCTTTTTGTACATTATTACAAATGATGATATTTCACCATTGGATGATACACTTATTGTGTGATGTGATAGTTTTATGATATTTATCTTGTGGTTTTAATGGCATGGTATTTTAGTTTCATGAAAAATTTTAGGCACCTAGGGATATAGGTGGAATGCTTCATGATAGGTACGAACACGGGATGGGTGTGTGAGACATAAAGGGTAGAATGAACTTGACTTTCCTGAACAACTTAAAGAAATGGTGTTTAATAAAATGATACAAATGGATAAAAAGGGGATAAAAATGTTTAATAATTGTTTAGTAATTGTGTCTAATGAAGGGTTTTAAATTATTTGATATGTTGATTTTAATAAATTTGTAAAAAATGGTAAATTTTCTTAGGAAAAAAAGGGTTCACATTATAAGTATGGAAATTGTTTTGAGATGGTATCCAATATAAGGTATGTAACCCTTTAAATTGGTTTCCCTATGTTAGCCATGTTCCGTGATAGGAATGGTTGAGTGTATAATGATGGCCTTTTATGTTGATATGCGCCTGGAGGTACAGGATAGGCACGGGAAGATGACCCTTATGTCCATATTAGTTAAGTCTATGGTTTTGAGTTGGGTCCAGGAGAGTCAACTTGAAGATCCGAAGTGTTTGGATATAAAGGAAATTCTTAAAGGTGGGGATTCACCTTTTAGTTGGGTTTTTTATGTTTATGGTATTTTTAGTGTTTGTGGTCATGTGTTTGTTCTGGTGTGTATGTAGGAAGAGTTGATGCGTAAGTTCCCTACATCGAAGTGTCCACTACTTCTTGGTTTGACTAAGATGTATTGTGATATTTGTATGCAGTATTGGTGGTCAAGAATGAACAAATAGGTTGTGGGTTTGGTGGTGTGATTCCTTACCTATCAGTAGGTGAAGGTTGAGGATGAGTGACCAGGTGGTTTGTTATAGATATTTCATATTTTGGAATTGAAGTGGGATGGTGTAATGATGGATTTTGTAGTGTGTATTTCAAGTAAGCCTCGGAAGAATGATTAAATCTGGGTAGTTGTGGATCAGTTGACTAAGGTGGGTCATTTTTTACCAATCTAAGAGACCTTTACCATTGATCATTTGGGTGAGTTATATGTTCAAGATATAGTTTGGTTGCATGGTGTACTAATGAATATAGTTTGTATCGTGATCTATGCTTCACATTGCACTTTTTGGTAGGGATTATAGAAGGTGCTTGTTACCCATCTATTTTTTAGAATGGATTATTATTCACAAATGGATGGTTAATCGGAGCATATGATCCATGTGTTAGAGGACATACTGAGAGATTGTGTCTTGGATTTTGTTATATTATAGGAAAAACACTTATTGCTTGTTGAGTTTTACTACAATAATAGTTACCAATATATGGTTCGGATGGAACCATTTGAAGTGCTCTATGGGAGGCCATGTAGATCTCTATTGTGTTAGTTAGAGGTAGGGGAATCAGAGATTTTAGAATCGAGTCTTGTGCAGGAGACGTTGGAAAAGGTTCGGTTAATTCAGAAACACATGGAAATAGTTCAGTGTAGGCAAAAGTCGTATGTAGATTAGAATCATAGACCTCTTGAGTTTATGGTGGCTGATAATGTGTTTCTTCAAGTGTCACCAAGGTTGGGTCACCGTTGAATTTAGAAGTAGGGCAAGTTGGCACCTAGGTACTTGGGGATATTTGAGATTGTGGATAGGATCGGATAAGTGGATTACCGATTAGCTCTTCCATAATGGTATAGTGGAATGCACAATGTCTTTCATGTCTCGTAGCTTTGGCAGTGTCACACTAACCCATCTCATGTAGTTAATGTCGAGGATGTTGAGATTGAGGCTAATACATCCTTTTAGGAGCATCTGGTTTGTATTGTGAATCATAGCGATAAAGTCTTGTGGGGAAAGGTTATGCCTTTGGTTCATGTTCTGTAGAATCATGGAAATGTTCAGGAAGAAACTTGAGGGTGATAATAATATATAGGAACCCAGTGGCCTGATCTCTTTTCTTTGTAGGCTCATTGATGTTGTGAAATGTGTCTTGAGGATGATCCGTTATAAGGTGGGTAAGTTGTAAGATCCCATACTTTATGGAGGCATATACTTGTTTAAATTTTGGTTTAAATCTCTTGTTTCTGGTAAATAAAGTGTTTAATGTGAGTTTGAGGGTCCTTAGGGGTGTTATGAGGTTTCGTGACATGAAATAAAGGAAAAATTGGGTCAAATGTGCAAGGTTCACGGTTGGACCACCACTATCATATGGTTAAGTAAACCGCGCAAGGTGGGATTCCAAGCCATGAAATTTTGGACAGTGTCATATCACACGTTTTGTGCATGGTTTTTTAAACCGTGTGACCTTCCTAGGTAATCATGCGATCTAAATCCCCTTATATGGTTTCTTGCATACGGTTTTTTCACGGTTTAGAAAATTGTGTTGGTAAATCATGTGCCCCTTTAAATGTTGGAAAAATTACAGTTTCTTTATTTTGGGATTTTAATAACCTCACCTGATTTTCTCTCTTATTTCCTCCCTTAAAAACCTAGTGATGAACTATATCCCTCAAGATCTTCCAAGGATCGATCTCTCTCATTTATTGGTCGCTTGGAGTGTCATCGGTTGCGGATCGAAGCTTCAGGTAATTCTGATATCCCTTTTTCTTCTATTTTCTAGATTAGGACTTGTATCATGGGAAATCTTATTCTGAATCCCTAAAACTATCTTCCTCTTGTGGTTTCTAGGTTAAGGATTCAAGGGGTGTTTGAATCTGAATCTAAGGATATGATTAAGATTCAATTCACCAACATATTTTAGGTAGGTGTTCTATATTTTATATACCATAGTTTTTATGAGGATTTATGCATATAAGCTTGTGTTATTGTTTTCCCTTGTTATGTCATTGGTGTCATTAGTGGGTTTTGATTAAATGGGTGTCTAAATAGTGAATTTAACCCCTCATGATCCCCATGGGATGCATGGAGGACAAGATCAGAAGCTAAGAGGATTATCTGAAATATAGGTTATGGCATTGTCATCGGGACCATCTTATGCTTGCATGGGAATCCTAGACAAACAGTCATGCGAAAGGTGGAGAGCTGATATCACGATAAAGAAGCTGGGAGGAGGAGTTCCAAGTATAGTCTTTATAATTCCTAAGGCCTACGAGTCATGTAATCTCTAAGACTACTGGCCTTTTAAGGGTTCCCCCTCATTCCTTGAAAGGGGGGTTATCAAAAATCAATAAAAAAAGAAGGCATTCGGGCCATTCGTGGTGTTAAATGGGATTAATATAAATTTTTCGATGGAATGTGTATTGTACTTGAAAGTATAAGTGGGTTAATGCATGGGTAATGATGAATGGGTTAAGTGAATTAACATGGAAAAATTGTGGAATATGTTAAGTGGGTTAATGTAAGGGATCTAGTGAATATTCATAGTGAGTTAGGCATAAGAAATGGGAATTGGGATAAATGACTATGTAATGTAAATATAAAGTGTGTAACGGGTTATGGAATAATGTTAATTCCCATATTGATTGTTATGGTTTATTTTTTCTATTGTTTTTGGTTATTTTTTGTTGTGATTTGGTATATGTGTGGTGAATGGATAAATAAGCATGTGTGCATGGCTTCGTAGAGTGGGGTATTGACATGATGTTTTATGCTCATGGGTTGAGTTAGATTTAAGCTCTAAACTCCACCCCACAATGCATGGATTAGGGAAGGTTATTCCCCTAATGGTTTCATTTGATGAGACCACCTGGACCGAGGCTTCAAGTTGAGTGTGTTTTATATGTTATGATGTATTTATCCTTAGTGATATAGGGAAATTGATTTACTCCCCTTATGCATTGAGATTTAAGAGTGTGCCTAATCCATTGAACATCTGATGAAAGTAAACTAAGTAACGAAGATGGTATAAGTATTAAAATTGGGAATAATACTGAGAATGTCTTAAGTGAACCTTGTTAAGTAATGGTTCCCTAGATGTCTTTATTTACAATGTTTTATTTAGATCTTTCATGAACTATCTATTGACTGGATATTTTGTAAAAACCATTGGTGGTGTCCTAATAAGTTTTACTCACACCTTTCTCAGGTGTCGTTGGGTACCTAAGTAGATTTCATGCTTACAGGTCAGGACAAGGGAAAAGTCACTATGCTAGGGAGTTGATTTGGGCATGGGATGTGCATGGAAGATGTTTCATACATGGATCCAGGACCAGTTTGGGTATGGTTGTCTTTATTTTGGTTTTTTCTCACTTTAGCACTGTTTATCATTACATGACATATTTTACTATTGGTTATGGTTTGTACCCAGTTTTGGGAGATGATTTATTATGCTTGGTTGTTAGTTATTACATGTTGTTTCTTATATTTATTTTATTTAACTATTGTGTCTCACTATGCTAAAGATTTTATAGTCTCCCCATGTGACTTATTAGACCCTTTTTTCTAGTTGGTAACCTCTGGTTTATGGGGAGGTGCGCTTGAGGTCATGTGGCGACCCAACTCAGGCACCATTTAGTGGATTTTGGGTTAGGTACATTACATATTAAATTTAAAAAAGAGAAATTATGTTACAAATATCATATAAATATACTAAATCCATCATTATACCCAACCATGAGAGGTTTTGATAGAAAACAATATATGTTTGTTCATGAGGTAATAGTCCTCTGTACACACGATCAATGGTTTCATTTTCCATTTCATGGAAGTGGAGATAGATATAGGTTATTACATTAGAATAATAACATATCAGTATAGATTATATATTAGTGTTATTATATTATAAGTGTTAATACATAATTAAATGTGGAAAAATAAAAAATAAAAATAAGGATCTTAGTGAATACAATTACATTCTCTTAGAAACACCTCTTTTAGATTTCTTATTTAGGACCCTAGTGTTGGTCTTTTGGGAGGACCATAAGATCTAGAATGTGGATAAGAGTGTTGGGGAGGAATTTTTTCAGGGTTTTTACTAACTATATGTCTTGATATGTTTGAATAAGTGAAATATGGTGGTAGCCTTTTATAAGTGGGGGAAAGGAACACACTTGGAAACTACTTGGAAATTTCCCAAAAGAATCCTAAATAAAGAGTCATTACAAAGTAAATAAAATTCCAAATGACAATATATTCTAACTTGGGAAGGATAATATTAAAATATGGTCATATAATAGAATTTATAAATTTTTTGTGTCAATTTTATTCCTTATCTTCTTAGATTAACCCCCTGGTAAAGCCATTTTCACCTTAACCATAGTAATTAATTTTTACTGTTTTCACTATTAATTTTGGCCAAAAATTAAGTTGAACTTATTAGATAATATAAATTATTAATATTAAAAATATTTAATCGATTTTCCAATTTCAATTCACAAAATTTTAAAATTCTAATTTAAAATTAATCCCGTAGACGAGATGAGAAAGTGAGTTTTCAAAGAGAAAATGTTCAAAATTTTACACAGGTTTTATATCAAAATTGTATATAAAAATGATTCCAATGACCTAAATTATATTAATAAATGTATAATTTAACTAATTTTAATTTAAAACAAATTTAAAATATAATTTAACTATATAAATAATTTAAACAAAAAGGCACCTTTCAATTAAAATTCTATATTTTTTACTATTCATCAAAAAATTAATCTTTTCAGATATTTATAAAAAAATCACCCAAAGATAATTTTGAAATTTTGATTAAAAAATAAAATTTACTTTTTAAAATAAATTTTCTAAAAGTTTAAAAATTTAATTTTAAAATAAGTACACAATAAGGTGACAAAACTTCTTTTTAGAAAAATATAGTTTTTAAGCATAAAATTGGATTTATTATTATCTCTTGTCTATAAAAAAGAGAATTTTAAATAGTTTATTGAATATATACTCTATAAATTTCATTAAAATCATTCACCAAAACTGGTTTTTAAAATTTATTGAGGTAAAACATGTTTTTTACATAAAAAATAGTTTTTAAGAGAAAGATTTCCTTTATTTTCAAACAGTTTTTTTTATTTTAATTTTTAATTAATTGGTCACCAAATAATTAATTTTATATACTTTTTTAAACCATAAATTTTTATGATTTAGTTAATCGTATTCATACCTATCATCCCAATGTCCAGGTGATAACTATCCTATAGTAATATTTTAGTAATATTCCATGTTTCATTTAAGCTCAGGGTTGTGTGTAACACAAGCTAAACTTAGTGTTATGTGTAATTAAAAATATCAAAAAGATTAAATTCATTTGAAAAATATATATTTCATAAAATCTTGGGGCGTTACATTAATATTTCTTATTTTTTAGATAATTTATAAATAATACTTCAAAAAATTTGTAATCAAGAATAGTCAATGTGTTTACCAATCCACATACCCATCAGTTTTTTAGATCATTAGACCTCGAAAGAAATCAATTGATTACATAATAAGCAGTTATCATGGATTCATCTTGAATTTCTGAGACACTCTTGTAGGTTAAACATAGCCCTTATTCTCTCTAACATGGTTTTTTCATATTCTATAACACTCTATTATTTTGAGAAATGTATGCCACTGTAAATTATATCAATATTCCTTAATGTTAAAATAAATCCATAAAACCCATATATTGTAAATATTATACCATTAACATCCTCTAAAAAGTTGACCTTATTTCAAGATTCAATTTCCTTTCAGTATTTTACTATTATGAATACCTCAAAAACATCTATTTACATCTTGATTTGGTATACTTAGCAGTACTTAGAATAGTCATTAATGAGTAATATAGTTTATTGTACTTATCTTAGAGATATAATTGGTTATTTAAAAGTTTCATAATGGATTATGTATAGGATCTAATTTCTACTTTTCATTTCATATTATAAAATTTAATGTATGTTTCTTTATCAAAACACGATGCTTATAAAATAGTAAAGATACCTTAGTAATTATAAGAAACAACTTTATATCAGAAAGAAAATTCAAGCCTTGTTCAAACATAAACATATATATATGTTTCTAAAGAAATAATGTTTTTAATGTTTCCATTAACATAATTTCTTTGAAAAATATCTATAATTCCTTGAATATTTCACCCAAAAATCACATAAAGTTTCTTTTAGATATTATTTACCTTAATCACAATAAGAGTTCCATTGGAAATATCAATAACCATTTAATAAATGCATGTCTTTCACTTAATTACATTAAATTATCCCAATGATAATATATTAAAAATCAGGATCTTTATATGGTGTGATTCTTTAATAGTATATATCATACCATAATTCATATTATGTTTGATGGTGCTAACTCCAAAAAATTTAAAGTTAGATCATTTCCCAAATAAACAAGTCCTTCAAAGATAGGTTTTTATTGATCAAACCATTCCATGTATGACATCATGAGCCATGTTAATCCTAATTTAATTATATATTCATCATTCATATCTTAATATATAATGAAGTATTCATCAATTCATTGAGTTTTATTTCTCCATCGTAATAAGTACACAAAAATTTCCTTGAGATATATTTTCCTAAAAAAAAATTTAGGGATCCTTCCTAAATTGTCACTTCTTCCTATAGTTATAACATATGAAATCCTTTTACCTCCTTGAATTGGAAAAAACCACATTATTGATCCCACAAGAGATATAATCCATCACCATTATCTATTCAATTAAAAAATCCGCTATTAAGTACCAAATAGTCAATCCAATGAAACTTCTCTTTAATAATCATAGTTATCATGTCAACCAAATCTAACATATCCTTAAGGATATTATTAGAGAGATTGATAATGAGTTGATCATATGAATATAGATAGTATTGGTGCAGAATATTTACCCATCAAGTATCCCATTTTTTGTAATATTTTATATTACCTAAGAGAATAATGTATTTAGTGACTTAATATATTATTGATGATGAATTTTCCATTAAATGTGTGTATCATTTTCAAATAAAATTTTATTATTTTTTTATTTTGAAAAGTAAAATATCCCCAAATTTTATTATATTTCTTTAATTATAATATTTCTAAAATCCTTGAAAATAACCTTATTTATAAATCCATATGAATATTTTAAATTCCATTAATGTTGATTCCATTCATTTTACCCTCCATCACACACGTAAACTTTTCACCAATTTCCAAAAGACAGTTATTTTTCTATATAACCACTTTAATATTCATCTTCCATAATATAAAATAACACATATTGAACTTTTTTATCTTTATTTTCATCACTGTCTAGAAAAACTACTATTCCAAAACCTTAACAATTTCATAATGGTGTATTAAATAATTTCAAAAAAATATTTTTCTAATATGAAAGATTAGTCAGAGCTATTGTTATAGAGAATATTAAAATTAATGAAAATAAAAAAAATTATAAACAATGTTAAGATAGAATGAAAATTATTTTTTTATTTGATTTTTCGAAATCCACTTTTTGGGTGATCGGGAACCATACAGTTCCAGATAACCGATTCGAAACACCACAAAAAACGCAACAGCTTTCAACAAAGTCATAAGCTTGCCAGTAAAACTAGATTCAAAGTTCAAACATAGAGAAATGTCATAACCTCGAGCTGCAAACTACCATGAGCAATAGACCATGACGCACCCACAAACCCATACCCATCATCATCGATGCCCGTCGGAGCCATCCTCTTCATTGTTGGAACCACCACATCAAACCCACAAAACATTCACCGTCATCATCACCCATTCCACAAATTCTCAAATCAACCAACAGAAATCCATTCCTCAATTCACAAAGCCATCCAACATGCTGCAAACCTTTACTGCATCGCAAACCAATAGAGCAATATCCAAACCAATGCACAGATTCAAAAAAATTCAAGGATTGAACCCATCACCAGAAAATTTCCTCCCACGTGATGAAGGAAACCTCATCAGAAACTGAATCAAACCAGAAACCCACCACCCACGGCCACCATCACACCTGCTCAAAGAGGATGCACAATCCACCCCAAGCCCTCTTAGCAGGCTTCAACCGCCGGACCTTCACCGCGCAGTCAAGGAGGCCGATCACACAAACCCTTGCTGGATCACAATCACAACGTCGCAGGTTGAACAAACCCAATCCCTCCGTCACAGGCCTCCCACAAGAACCTAGGCCCCACTGAGTAAGGGAAGTAGTGCAGCGCCACTTAGGGATGGAAGCACCACCACCGAACTAGAGAAGACCTCTAAGGACGACGCTTGAGACGACCCAGCCCGAAAGCCGCCACTGCGGTCTTACCAACGACCAAGGAAAGAAAAAAATAATTGAAACCAGATGGTACTCGGAAGATCAACAAGGAAGGTACTAAATCAAACCTCAACCACAACATGAGACAAGAGATAGTGGAACCGATCTGAATCCTCGATGTTTCCGCAGACCGCACTCCGAACTCATAGGGAAGAAGAACAAAGGTGGGTGGGAGGGCCGCAGCCACCCGAGATCGAGGAGAGGATGGCGGCGGCGGAAGGAACCCTAGCTGAAGTCATGCCCCTTACGGGCTCATCTAAAAATCCCCTTCCTCGAACAATGTTAATATATAATCTACCACTAATATCACTTATTGAGATCAAAATTATTATCTCATTATAGTTAACCATATATCACTTACACAATTAATACATCAATTTCAAGGTAAACATGTATAATATTATACATCCCAAAAATAATAGGTTTATTTTTTTGGAAAATTATGTTCATATAATATTAATACATATAAAATTTTAAACACTATTAAATTTTTTATAATAATAATATAATAAACCTCTATAATATTTGAAAATCATAGGATCACATAAGGATATACATCAAGAAAAGGCTAAGCTAAATTCCCAGTAAGGGAAGGAATAATTAGAATGAAATTCATACACAAATCAATATGAGTACATAATATATCATAATGGTAATTACTATAATATAATAATTAGAACATAATAATAAGATTATATAAATCATATGAATGAGGCATGAAATATGTAACATGCATAATAATGAATCATAATAAGCATAAGTCATGGATTACTACAAAGACTACATAACATAGTTCGACAATGCTCTAGTCATGTACTATATAGAATATCTAATGAGATAAAATATTTACCCAATGAATTAGAGGGATGTATAATTTTAGGACTACCTATTTCATTATAATAAGATTAAAACCATGTGTATCCCATAAAAATAAATTATATTATGATCATACATAATCAGTATGAATAAAACAAACTACTCATAATGAAATTGAAAACAGGTTCATAATATTCTCATACATCATAAAATTCCATCAATATTGACATAATTAGGGAGAGTGGGACTCTAGATCTGGGAGAGTGGGTCTTGTTGTTCCTTATACTAGAATGATCACATACCATTTATCATAGATTATTCTTGATGTTTTTTATCCTTTATTTAGTATTACACTTCATTTTGTGTTGATTGTATACATCGAGGTCTTCTCTGATGAGTTTTTGGGTTACCTCCCCAGAGGGAGGTTGAGTTTACTATTTACATGCTTCCTAGTATGATGACCATTTCTATTCCATATTATCATATGGAACCTTCTTAGTTAAAGGAGATTAATATTCATCTTTTGGATCTTAAGGCTAAAGGATTTATTCATCTATGTGTGGAAACATGGGATTTTCTAGTCCTATTTTAAAATAAGGTAGATAAAATCATCATACTTTGTTTTGATTACCAAAAGCTTAATCAAGTGATTCTAAAGAACAAATACAAATTTGTTAAGATTGATTATCTCTTTAATCATCTTAGAGAATCCTGATAGTTTTCTAAGATTTACATATGGTCAGGGTTTCATTAGTTGAGATTCTAAGATGAGGCTATACATAATACAATGTTTAAGAGATGTTAATGTAATTTGAGTTCCTGATTATGTATTCCAACCTCACTAATGCTCTTATGGTATTTATGGAATTTATGAACCATTATTTCATCGGTTCTTAGACTCTTGCATTACCCTATTTATGGATGATATTTTAGTATACTCCAAGTCAAATGAGGAACACATGGGTCAATGGATATCATCTTTATAATATTGAAGAAATATTATCTTTATAATATTATTTATAAATTTTAATTATATATTCATGAAGTAAAAAATAGGTGGTGTGTTATGGCTCTCACTAATTGGTCATTTATGAGAAGAAACATCATACCCATAACCTTGAGTTGGAAACAGTGATGCACTCTCTCAATACTTGGTGCCACTATCAATTTAGGGATAAATTCATGGTATATTATAATCATAAGAGTTTTAAAAATATTTTTACTTGTAGGGATCATAGCATGTGATAGTGATATAGGTTTGAATATATTTATAATTTTGATTTTGATATTTCTTATAAACCCAAAAATGGAATGTGGTCACTGATGTTTTGAGTTGGAAGCAACCGACACAAGTCTCAAAGGAATCAGTATAGGAGTGCTCTCTAATAAGTTTGTATGATGATATGATCTTGGGATTGGAAGAGGCTATTGGATAGGTGTTATTAGATTCAGTGAAGGTTGAAACATCATTTGATGATCGGATTCATCTTAAAAGGGTATCAGAGTCTTATTTCTATCATTTTAGTAAAATACCTAATGGTGGGGATACCATGGGTGGTTAGTCTCAGTATCCCATTAGTTATTTATGTATATAAGGTAGATTGGTCATGTTATCATCTCTGATGTAAGATTTGGTGGAAATTGGACACCAGTCATGTTTTCCTATACACCCTGGGACTACTAAGATATACCATGATCTATAATGTTGGTATTTGTGGTCAGGGATGAGGCGGTTGATCGTAGATGTCATATCTCATTTTCATACTTTCCAAAAGATTAAGTCAAAGTACCAAAGGCCTGGAGGTTTCTTACAACCTTTACTCATTCTATTCTAGAAGTGTGAGGGAGTATCAATAGAAATTATTTTTGGCTTTCCCCATACTCCCATTGTGAAGGACGTGATTTGGGTGATCAATGATAAACTTATGAAATCATCTCATTTCCTCCCAATTAAGAGACAATGAAGGTGTAAGAGCTTAGGCACTTACAAATTTGATAGATCATGAAGCTTTATGAAGTTTGTTTTGTACTTATTTCTAATAGGGGCCTATGGTTTACATCTATGTTTTAGAAAGGTTTGCAAGAGGTGATGGATACACAATTGAAGTTAAGAATGATATGCCATCCTTGGGTTGATGAGAAGACTGAGTGAGCTATTTAGATTATTTAGGATATAATTTGGGCATACATGCTTGATTTTTTTGGTTTATGGGAAAAGCATATACCTTTTATAAAATTTTCTTATAATAATTATTTTCATCATTCAATTAAAATGGATCATTACAATGCATTGTATTGGAAACCATGTAGGACTCCTTTTTCTTAGGTGAAGCTGGGAGGGCGGTACTTGGTTGGACCTATCCTTGTCCAAGAGATAATATATTGGTTCATTTGATCTAGAATATGTTAGAGACTACATAGATTCATCATAAATTTTATGTAGACTATCATCATCACTTATTGGATTTTTAGGTTAGTGATCGATACTTTTTCATAGTCTCGCATCACTTGGGAAATCACTAATTGGGTAAGTAGGGTAAGTTTTACCTTTAGATATCATTTAACATCTTGTAAATGTTTATAATCACTTGTACTTTTAATCTCTATTGACAACAAATGATTTTGTGTTTCATGTATCCCATCAATGGAGATATCCATTAGACCTTTCATGCGTGATTGAATGGGAATATATTTATCTTGATCCTAACACATTTATGATTGTACAATAGGTTCAAATTATAGATTTCTAAGATAATGTGTTATGATAGGACAAAGGGGAATTGTTATTTCCCTACGAGGTCTAATCAATGTATAAAATTTATAAAACATAACAGATGCAACTAATTAATTAAAATGAATATAGTAGTAGGTCAAGGTTGAACCCACAGAGACGGAAAAATTAATTTAATTAGGTTTTTAAAATAATTTATTTATTTAAATTAATGTAAGAGTAAATAAATAATATTGATTAATTTTTAAAGTACGAGAGAATGGAGTGGATTATGTTGTTTGTAAATCAATTTGAAAAATGCATGCCATGGTTTTTTAGTTTCCAGGTTCGAGTGAAATTGGATGTTATCAATTAAATTATTAATCCGTGTTTTGTGTCAAGGTTAAGAAGAGGTATATCCAATGGTCATGGTATCCCCAGCTCAACATGGTGATTCCCCTTTTCACATGGTTAGGTAATTAGGTCATTGTCAAATCAAGTTTTTCTTGATATCATATTTAAACTTTGTTTTCCTAAAAGTTATAATGGTTATGCCTCAATTATCTGTAACCATTTGTGTAATTTCAAATTCTATTTCAAATTAAATTATCAATGGTCGTGATAAAAATAAAATAAATGGATTGTAAGTTGATAATCAAATTTAAGAAAACCAAATGCATGAATAATAATAAGAAATAGATCCAATGAAACCTTCCCCCTTTGGCTACATAACCCTAAGATAAGGTGATTTTTACCCTATCATCCTAGTAAAGAGAGAGGAATGGGTAAGGAAAGAAATAAAATAAAACATAAATAAAACTAGAAAGAAATTGGTGGAGGACCCTTCTATAGTGAAACTTCTCTCCCTAGACTTTGGTCTTCAGAATCTCCCTGGAAGGAGTAGCTCAACTCCCTATTTATAGACTCTCATAGGGATCATGTAGTAATTAATGGAATCATGATGGATTGTAAAGTCATACCAGTTGGTCCCGAGATCATAAATGAGGACTCTACCACTCGTTTCATCAAACTTTCAGTTTCTAGGTCATCCCAACACTTTCACATAGTTTAAGTGATTCATGATATGTAATTTTTGGGTACTTTAAATATTCACGTCTTATTTTCACATTATATAAATTTTGAGTAGTGTCTAAATTTTTAATTTTTTTTCATAGTGAAATATTTACATGATGTGAATATTAAATTCCCAGTGCTGGAAACTCAATTTTCCCTTGGTTCTTCACTTTTAAGATCCATTGAAACTTTAGTTTCCCAGTTTCTCAATGCATCAGATCACGATAATCATATCTTTTTGTTCATTTTCCAAATATTGGTAGTATCCTGCCGTAAATCATCATACAAGTTAAACAATCCAAATATTTGAAATAATATCAATTATATTTCATAAATCAGTGCATTAAAATACCCAAAAATATATGCATGAAATACACATATCATACTGCATGGTAAAATAATTTCTTTGGTCTATGTACTATGGAAGTGTGGATGGATATCCATAAAATGTGGGGGTGGGAATCATTGTTTATGTTTCAATGGTATTATATTTTTGTGATTCCATAGTATGGGGTGACTTTTGGGGGAGTAAAGCTATTATAGTGGGTGCAATTGTGACGCCATTCATGTCACAGATATGATTTAATTTGATCCTAGTTTATCATTTGTGAGTTTTTAGTTGTTTTTAGGAGTCGAGGTTTGAAATTTTATAGTTTTAGAAAAAATATACCTAGCATATGGTTTAGGTTAATAGTTGGTACTAACCATGTAAAAACCATGTCATATAGTATAGTTCTCCCAGTGGTGTTTTTCACGTTTTGAGCACAGTTTTTCAAATTATGTGAGTCCTTAAACAAACTATGATTGTATTTGGGAGTTTTTTTAGGGTTGTCGTGTAGCTTGAGAATGGTTTTTCAAATAGTCTGACTCTCCCTATAAAACTGTGTGCCTTGATTATCAATGGACAAAGGGAACCACATGGTTGACTCATGGTTTGTTAGACCATGAAGCCTAACAATTCTCCATGATCCAAGCCACTTAAAAATTAGAATTTACCTTTATGCCCTTGGTTTTTTATATCTAATCTCCTCCTAATATGTCTTAGTCTCAACATAACCTCTCCCTAGTTCTCCTGAGTGTTCTGTCCTCGGATCATAGTCATTTTCCCTTCATTCTTGGTGGATATCTTCAATGTATGTCTCGATTTCCACATTTTTTCCTACTCTTCCTAGATCTTCTCTTGATCTATATTTCCCTCGATTTGTTTCAAAAAAATAGGGATATTACTACTGAATCTAGTGGTTTTTATGGGTAATTGATGATTTTTATTATGAATCTATGCTAGTGAGGACCCAATATCTTTAATTCCCATCTCCATTTTTTAAGGCGACTAGTTTTCCTCTATTTGTGAGATAGGTTTCTTTATACATTTCTGTTGACCCATAAATTACTTAATGTTCCTAAAAATTCCTTTAATTTGGTTTTAAAAAAATGATTTATTTAAAATAAAATATGAATTCTATCATGATATGCATCTTGGGTGGCATGAAAAGGGGGGTTTTAAATAAATTTAGCTTTAAATATAGTTTATGCACTTCATTTGTTCGATGAAATTCCTCAAAGATGATTTTTACTAGAAAATGGATTTTCAAGAATAGGAATGTTAATTGTTTTTTTTAATGATTATAAAATTGTAAGAATAGTTTCTAAAAAAATTAGAAAACATAGTATAATGGGAACCTTGGGTGAGTCAGGTTATGGACATATGTGAACCATAGTGAGTGTGGCACCACTAGGGATTATTATTGTGACATTAATATAATGTGGCATGAATCTATATTAGTGGTATTCACAGTATTCTTGGATTAGTGTTCCTTCGCATTTCTGATTACATATTATGATAGGATAGATCCCACATGTGTTTGGTTTTATATATGATGGTATTGTTTCATGCATAATTGCTCAAATGTTTATGTTATTATATTTCCTTGGATAACTCTATTTATACCTTTATGTTATCATTTGTGTACTTGTAATATTCTTGGTATATTTGAATATTAAATGATTTTATGAAAACAAAAAGTTGTTTTACAAAAATGGTTTTTAAATTGAAATTTATTTTTAAATTGTTTTTGTTTTAAATATTGATTTAATGGTTGCATTGATTTAGAATTTGTTTGGATTATTTGGTGGTATCCTAATGGGATTTAATTATTACACCCTACATTGCCTTTGGGAATTTTTAGATCTTGTTTTATAAGACTTAGGT
The DNA here is from genome assembly GCA_963277665.1 of Viscum album. Lineage (NCBI taxonomy): Eukaryota > Viridiplantae > Streptophyta > Magnoliopsida > Santalales > Viscaceae > Viscum > Viscum album. The sequence goes on from OY728131.1 coordinate 341,228,138, forward strand.
AAAGGTAAGGTTATCATGTATTTCAACAGCTTCTCTTGTTTTTCATCATCTTTATAGAGGATTGTGATGGTGGTAATGGATGATCACATGGAGACTTGGATTTTATCTTGCCTTGTTATATTTTTAGGTTTATAATTTTGTCTTGAGGTTGTATGTATCATTGATTTGTATTCTAATTCCATGGTGTACTCTATTTATTTATCTCTTTTCAGTTAATCAGGAGGCTTATTTTGGTTTATTGGTTGTTCCTTACCTAGGGGTAGGTCAACTCGGGTGGCATTCCATGTCAACCCAGTTTGGTTCATTACATGAATTTAAATACATCCCTCTCACAAATTTTATCACATATAAAAGAAAAATCTATCCATATAGGAAATATAAAAAAGATACATAAATCCCTATAATTAAAATATTATGGTATATATAGGAAGGAATATAAATAATACACATGAATATTTTGAAATAAAATGGGGAATTATAATGAGTTTTAAAGAGAAAAGAAAGTATATTTCTCTATAATGTTATCATCAAAGTAAAGGTATATTGAAAATAATTCATGTCCCAAAAATAGAAGGGAAATGAATTAATAGATATAAATATTGTATAACATAATGTATTAAATAAGAAAATGAAGGAAGAATGGATTAAAACCCAAGGATGAAACAATCAAAAGAGAAGCCCCTTACTTTAGATCTAGTGTTTCCTCATTAAGATTAAACATCCTATATACTTAATTTTACATTGATTGAAGCATTATTACAGAACTATTTTACATTTATTTAACATAGTTTTAAATAGTTATTTTTGTTATTAATTATTTATTAAACTTTTTAGATATATAAAATTCATGAAGACATATTTTTTAAAATCATTCCATATTTGTTTTAACATTGTGGTAAATATAATTATTATTAATCCATGAGTTCAATTATAATATGAAGGTTAAAATTGAATAAAATTATATATGTGTGTGTGTGTGTGTGCAAACCTAAACAGCTATGAAGGGGATGATAAGTAAATAAATGACATTATACTGGTAGATAGTATAACCAAGCGTGCAATGACATGTTGAAATGAGAGAGAGATAAAATATACATTTATTATAAATAATTTATATCAATATTATATAAGAAAAATAACATTAGTATTAATATTAAATTATTATTATTTTTAATTGAAATTAATAATTTTAAAATAAAAAATAGGAAAGAATTAAAATTAAAGGAAGTGAATGATATATATGTTTGCATATTATTTGGACCCATCCTTTTATAAGTGATTATCACATTGTGTTCTTTGGTTATTAAGACACCATGACATCTATAAAAAATTAAAAAAAGGTTTATGATTTATAATATTATTAGAATATTGACTATGGGATTGATTTTTTGTGTGGTTTTCCATAGATAAAATAGAGGGTATTTATAGTTAAAGGGGAGGGATATTTTGAGATAAAATATTGAATATATAGTTATTTAATGGACAAGACTTAAAATAATGGAGTTCCTTGTTATTATGAATAATATCAAATTATAAATATATATTTTCATGAGTTATAAATTGAATGTTTAAAAAATCATATGATGTATTATTTTATTATGTTCATTGAAAAAGTGAGTTAAATATCTTTTAAAAACTCATGGAATCATAAAGAATTGATATCACTGTGTTTGGAGTAGTTTTATGGATGTGAAATGATTTTTTGTTTGGAGGGTTCAAATCACACTATTCCCATAAGGATCATGGCGTGATATTTTAGTATAGGGATATTTAGAGAAGGATGGTGGCTTCCACCATGAAGATGTAGTGTCACACCTAAATGTGGAGAAGAATATTTTATAGATATAATAATCATGTCACAATTATTTAGGTTTCACAATGAAGACTTGCTTTGTACCATAACAAAGGATTTTTAGATATTATGTTTCTTCTCTATATAAAGTCTATTGCGTCATAGAGGCCTTACTACACCATGACATGATGAATAATGATATAGGTTAGATAAATCATCATTTTATAATAAATAGAGTCTAAAGAAGTTGAAACTATAATTTTCAGAGGATGATAGGATTTCACTATGGTGGGAATAATCATTTCATGTTTATGATAATTTGGTAAATTTATAGTTTCTATTTTTTATATCTTTTAGGAGATAACTTGATATCCAAATGGGGGTCAATTTAATTCTAATTGAAAATATATATGTTGGAATTTTTCCCAGATACTCAAAGATAATTGAATACCTTAATCAAGTGAAACTTGTAGATTGTCTTCAATGTTATATAGATAACATATCTCACAGAAAGAATTATAGTATGAGGATTGATCATGTTAAAATTTATATTGTAATTATAAAATCGAGAGTTCTGGGAAATATATAGATCAAGATAATTCTAGGATCTTATATTTTTGGAAGATCATGGGGTTCATCATGTTTATTAAGAAAGAGTTTATTTATACACCATTCTGTGTGTAATATTGTATTATTGGTTCATATATGATCAAGGTGATTTCTTAATGGAGAAATTTTCTTTCAAAGTTAAGAGACTAGTGAGTTTACAAAATATTATGAGGGTTGTAAACTAACAAGTATGGTTAGTTAGATCTAACTTTGTATAGAAAAGTATTGTACTTATAGTTTTTTTGGGTCCACAGACATGTCATCATGTGTATGCTCCTTGGATGTAGCATATTGTGGGATAACCAAGTAAAATTTCATGTGTATACCTTTAATATTTTATCACTTTCATATTAATTATAAGGTATATAAGATACTTTTAACTAATAAAGAAACAATATGGTTGGGAAGGTCCATTAAAAATTTTCATACACTGATTCACCCCCCCCCCCAATGTATCTTCCTTTTATGGGATAAGAAAGTAGTATCATATTGTAAGGTCTAATTAAAATGATTTTTTCTTATTTGGAATCCATGTATGATATTGTTAATCATAAAGGTATTCTGATCAACAATGGTTATAATTTTTATTTATAGAATAAATAGATATATCACTACTTATAATCTCATTGTATGGATTCATGTATGACTATAATATATATAATTATAGTCAATAAGGTAAATTAAACTATATTGGAAAGAGATCATACATAATTGGTTATTGACACAAAATAAATGAATGAATTAGGGGATTCTTTTACTATTTTGTCTACACAAAGTTGATGTCATGTAAATCCTCTCACTTTATGTGGAAAAAGTTTCCTGATATCTATGAATTCAGATTGAAAGTAAATTAAATTTAATTGATGGTTATATGGAATAAGTATATGGATTTATGGATTCACCTAAATGAATATATTGATGTATTCTTGAATAGGGTGAATTTGATTATAGAGTACAAGAACAGACTTAGAGAAATATTGATGATATAAAAATTGAAAAGTATATTCTATGAATATTTCCAAATCATTTTAGTCTAAAGGTTTCAGTTATTAATAAAAGGGAATCAAAGGAAGTTAAATAAGATAGTCTTAATAGTATTCTTATTTCATTTGATATGGATACTAATGATGATGATCTAGTGGGAAAGTATAAATCTCATGAAGTGGTGTTAAAGATAATGAATAAGATTTTGACAGAGGACGTCTCCAAATAAAAATTGGTTTATGAAGTCATTTTATTAATTTCCTCAAATATTAAAATGGGAAATGGAATGTTGAAATGGAAAATTCCACTCCCATGTTTTTAATGTGTAATGGTTGAGAACCTTACTATGAAGTGTCGTAATAAATCTTAAGACAGCTAAGAATGTGATGTTCCAATGAATAAATCCTATAAAGAAATGAAATGCAAGAATATAATCAAGAATAATTTCATCATGAAGATAAAATTTATTTTATTATATATTAATAGGATAGAATAAATAGCAGTGGATAAGATTTTCAATTAAAAACACATCAATGGGGAATTTTTAGTGGATATCATAGAAAAAAACAAAGTGAGAAGAAAATCAATTGTGGAGATATTGAAGTTAAGGGTGTTATTTACCTCATATTTAATTTAGTGGATGTTCTTGAAGTGATGGATTTTTTTAGGGAAAAAAATATGTAATGGTATTGTTTATAATTACAAACTCTGCATATGTCAGTAAGAAGGGGAGAAATCTTGGTTAAAGCCTAATATTTTAAATCTAAAATTTTAGGATCTAGAAACCCTAGGGAAAGTTTTTTATATCAAGATAAAAGGGGAATAGTAAGACTAATTCATTTATATATTGACTAATATAATTAAATTCATAGTCAAAAGGATTGAATATATTTATGTATATGTCCTTGAAATGAGGTGAAAGCTTGAGGATCAAGAAAAAACTATGAATACTAGGATGAAATTGAGAAGATAGATTATGTTTGATGTGGGTAATGTAAAGTAAAATCATAGAGATAAAACAAATAATTTGAAGTATTGTCTTCACCATCAAAGGAACTGTCTAAAAGATAAATCATGTGAAGGTCTTTATTATAAAGAAAATTTGATCATTGTTGAGGCTAAGACATATGTAACCACTCTTAAAATAATGATTGATTTGGAAAAAACTAAAAATACCAATGACTCAAGAATGATGACACATAATAATACACACCATATCATGTTTAATTGTTTTGTAAAGATAGGACATGCACAAAATTTTTGTTCCTTAGCAATGAAGTACTTTAAGATATATGATAAACGAATTCATATGAAAATAATATAATACACTTGGTTTGTTTTCAATGGATATAAATCTGTTGTAAATAATTTTTAAAAAAATCCTTGCATTTCTAATTATGAATATGGGGTAATGTACCAAAGGAAACCCAATGAGTAGAGGAAAGTAGCTTATATAATCATCAAGAAATATAAAATTAAAAAAGTGATTCATATAAATTCAAGATGATGAGGACCCATTATATCTAGAGGAGTAATTTTAATTTCAATCATCATAAAATGTGAAGCAATCGTCATGGATTAATAATAATGGGATAAAAATATTGTCATAGAAGTTATTGTTTTGAACATAATAGGACACTCTGGGGTATCAATCCTTTATAATAGATGTACTTCACATATAATGGGAATAAATGATATTTTCAAAATATTAAATTTGAAAATTAAGGTGTTTTTTATTTTAACAATTAATATGAATTGAATATTATTAACTTAAATAAATAAAAAATATATACAAAGGAATGGGAATGATAGATGTATTGGTTTTTGAATTTCATTGTCACAATTTACATAATGTAAACCAATTTTTTATCATGAGGTATGTACTAAACATGACCAAGAATACTAGAACTATCTAGGAAAAAAACTTTGTAACTATGATTTAGGGAAAGCACATAAAGGGGAATCACTACCTTATTAGTGGAGAAAAAGAAATGTGCTTTATATTCAAAGAAGATGAAAATAGTTTTTTGTATAAACGTCTTTTGCACTATATCTAAATATACTTCAAATATTTGGTGAAAGAAGAAGTATCTTTTAATTTCCTCAATATTACACGTGATCACACTCCTATATGTGACATTTAATAAAAATTAAATATTATTCAGAAGTCTTGTAGGTTAAAATAAAAGAAGTCGGTGTGATTTATAGAATAGGTGCATGATAATTTTTGTCGATTAATAACAATATGTGATATTGTTAGGAAGAGATAATACATATTATTCATTGATGTCTACAAAAAAATCAAATGGTTAATGGTGATCACTCCCAAGTATCATGTGCTTAATTTCATTATATGTTATCATAGATTGGAATAGAATTTTTTTTAACAAAAAATTGTAAAATTCAATACTAAAACGTCCTATAGTTTACAAATAGAAAAGTAATGGATTATACTATGAATAATGAGATAAGGAATTAGGTCTTAGTAGGGAGGAATCCATAAAAAATGATGTAGTTGAGAAGATAAATTAGATAATCAATAACATGTCTCAAATGATGCTTATTAGAAAAGAAATACTAGGAAAGTTTTGGATTGAATACTTCTTCACATCAGTCTATACCATAAATAGATTTTTATGAATTATGGGTAAGTAAAAGACTATATATGTGATGTGGTATAGGAAAATTCCTACTTTGAACCATGTTTGAATCTTAAAAAGTAAATTCTTTATTCATAATAGGTAGAAGAACCATGGGATGTTTGGATCTCAAAGATATAGAAAAAAAGTCATTGATTTTATTCTATGAAAAATACAAGTAAATACTTTAACAAATGTATAGAATAAATTATTTAAATCAAATTTATCATTATAGTGTATAATCGGTATATTTTTAAAACAAATAGAGAGATAATTTGGGAGAAATATTTCATGTGTTTATTATTTTAGGGGGATAACAAAGGGATGGTATTGATTCATATAAAGGTTCTAATAATGTTGGTGTTGAAACAAGTTCCCCAAATATAAGGAATTAGAGAGAAGGGATAAAATTGATGAGGAAAACATTATCTATGATCATAGTGCTCCAATAAAATCATTATGGATGAATTATATACATCATACTTTACTTTATTCTCATGTATAGCCTAAGAGTTTTTATGAGGCCACTAAAGTTAATAGTTGGATCAAGGTTGTGAAGGAAGTGATTGACTAAATAAAAAAGAATCAAACTTGATAATTTATAAAAATATTTAAGGACAAGACCATTGTTAAATACAAATAGGTTTTTTATAGAAACCTAAATATAGAATGAAAGGTGATTCAGAACAAATAATGGATTATGTGAGAAGATTGCTCCAAAAAATGTGGAATATATATAGATTAGTCATTTTCTCCCATGGATTGGTTGGAAATTATTGAATTTTTATATGAAATTATAATGCAATGAATATTCAATATTTTCCAAATTGATATCAAATATACATTTTTATAGGATTTAATAAATAAGAAGTATACATTGAGTATCCTAAAGTTTTTTTATTCAAGACGATGAAAACAAAGTGTGTTGGTTGAAGAAGGTACCTTATGGGTTGATTTAAGAACCAAGAAAATTGTATTATTGACTTGATAAAAACTCAATAAATATTGGATTCTCCTATTTAGGAATTGATCATAATGTCTATATAAAGAAAAAGGGTGATAAAATGTTAATGGTGATCATATATGTTGATGAAATTATCTTTGGAGGGTCAAAAAGGACTCAATCCAAGTAGTTTTCATAATTCACGAGTTGTGTGTTTGAAAATTCAATGATTGGTGAGTTGATGTTTTTCCATGGTTTTCATGATAGTCAAGGAAATCATGTAATGTGGGGAAAAAATCCCTCAAGGTAACATTACATCATTTTTGAGTTGGTTGTGTTTGTTTAAAAAGTAGGTTTTCATGATGAATTGTCAATTTCCAGAGATTTCATTGACAATCCATGTCGACAAAGAACCATGAAAAAGTAATTGAAGATATGGTGGTGGTACAAAAGAATAGATACAGGTTGGAACTGTTTTCTAGTGTTTTCCAAATTATTGGGGTCCAAAATTTGGAGTTTGGACAAGTCTTTTCTAAAGTTGATTTTCTTGAAGATCTCATCAAAATATGGTAAAGGCTTTAGTTTCCCTAAGATGGGATTTTATAGGTGTGTTTTGTGAAGACGTGAAAATTTTTTATGGTGATCTTCATGATTATGAAAAATCTTTGCGAAAGTGGATTTTCTTGAAGGCCATATAAAAATATGGCAAAGGCATGAATTTTGCAAAGACTGGGATTTCGTGAAGTTTGGTTTGTGAAGACGTGAAAGTTTTTTATGGTAACCTTTGCGATTATGAAAAATCTTTGTGAAAGTGGATTTTCTTGAAGGCCATATAAAAATATAGAAAAGTCGTGAATTTTGAGAAGACTGGGATTTTGCGAAGTGTGGTTTTCGAAGATGCAAAAGTTTTTTACGGTGATCTACGTGATTACGAAAAATCTTTGCAAAAGTGGATTTTCTTGAAGGCCATATAAAAATATGGAAAGTGCATGAATTTCGCGAATATTGGGGCTTCGTGAAGGGTAGTTCATGAAGACATGAAAGTTTTTTACAGAGATCTTCATGATTATGAGAAATATTTGGGAAAGTGGTTTTTCTTAAAGGCCTTATGAAAATATAAATAAGGAATGAGTTTCGTGAATAAGAGGAGTTTGCGAAGGGTGGTTTGCGAAGAGGTGAAATTTTGTGAAGGTGATTTATGGTATTTCGAGAAATATTCATGAAAGTGGTTTTTCTTGAAGGTATTATGAAAATATGGATAAGGAATGAGTTTCACGAAGAATGGGAGTTTACGAAGGGTGGTTTGCAAAGACGTAAATGTTTCTGACCATGGTCTCTTTGAAAAAGGGAGCGTTGTGAAGTTAAAGGAGGTTCTTTGTAAAATGGTGATACCGTGGTCAGAAGGTTTGGTGGAAATTCCTATAAATAGGCCTCTACCCCCTTAAGAATTTGAGAGAGAGAGAGAGACTTAACGAAAATATTAAGGCTCTAAATTCACAAAGACATTCGCAAAGGTGGTATGTGAATACATTTGCGAAGGCTAAAAGCCAACTGAATGTTTTGATATTTGTGAAATATAATTGTTTCATGAAGGCAAAGTGATTTTCAAGGAAAAGAAATAGAATTGTGAAGGCTACAAAATCCAACAGACTATTCTGAGTTTTTTTGAAGTAAATGGGTTTTGCAAAGACCATTTGATCTTCATGAAGGGTCTTCGTGAAGTGCACCATGAAGGAGCTTTGCGAAAGAGGGTTTTTTCCAAAGGTAGTGGGAATCACAAAGGGTTCTTAGAAGGCATTGAACAATGAATCTATGGTAAAGGGGTATTCATAAGTGGATGAAAATTAGACTTCAATAGAGCATCTACATATAATTTAGGATGCATTCATTAGGGATAATTAAGGGACCTACAAGTCCATAAACTGTGAGTGGATGCCTTCCAAGAGTAGTGAGAGAAGGAAGAGGAATACAGTGACCCTTTACACTATTAGTGATCCAAAGAAAGGGGCAAAGGAAGCTACCCTTGGGAATGCAGTGAGAAGACCCTAAACTTTGTAAAGGCAGTGAGCCTGGGCATAGAATATATAGCCTAAACTTTGTACTCATTATTGGCACAAGCCTTAATGAAGTTGATATAGTGGCACATTGTCATTGTATGCTCCTTGGACGTAGCCCAGTGTAGGTGAACCAAGTAAATATCATTGTATCATGTGCATGATTTACTTTCTATTCATATATTACTATAGGAGAAAGAGAGAAGAGTGTTTTGTTTACTGATGAAACAAGATCCAAAAGGGCAATAGTTTTAATTGGTCATACCCTAATTCACCCCCCTCTCATAGTATTCAGCCTAGTATACCTAACAATTAGTATCAAAGAAAATGTTTCTTTTGTTAAATTTTCTTGCTCTGACTTGGTTCATTCGATCATTAAAGTTAAATATTTAGTCTTTCATTATCCTTGTGTTCTATGGAAAAGGGTATAACTTTAAAGAAGAATCAGAATTTGGGTGGTATCATTCAGTGTAGAAGTGTCTGTGGAGACTGTGTGATTCAGTTAAAGGAATCAAGTAGTGAATAGAATGATGATTTGGATAAATCTTACAGTGAAAATTCATACTCATTCAATGATGTTGAAGGAATGAGTGAAGAACCTGATATTCCAAGTGATGATGGAACTACTGATGATGAAAAAGTTTCAAGAAGACAAAAAATGGAAGTTTCCACAAAGAAAAAGAATTAGATCAGAAATTTACTAAATAAATTAAATCTAAAGATATTTGGATCCAAGCACTAGAATATGATATCATAAAGCTAAGAGGTTTGAATCAAAGGCTTATTGATGTAGCTACTGATCTAAGGGAGAAGAATGATTCCCAAGATGAATAACAACGAAATATATTTGAAAAGGTAGAAAAATAAAAAACTGATGGAAAGGGAAAGAATATGAAATCAGATAAAATTCAGAATCTGAGAGCCAGGAATTATGATCTTGATACAAAACTTTCTAAACTAGTTCAGAAGAATAAAATACTACATCAAGAGAATTCATGTTGTAATGATTCTATTACTCAGGTTAATTCTATGATAAAGGAGAAATCTGACATGATAGATAATCCCACATGGGATTTGGAAGACGAGATGAGTAATAGGAAGAATCTTATAAGAGAACTCAATGATCAACTTGAATCAAGAGATAAGAAGATTTATAAATAGGGGGAAGAAATAGAATTAGTCAAGAAAGAAATGGAGAAATCTAATTCCAAAGACAATCCCAAATTGAAGGATTCCTTACACTTACTATTTGATTATCCTTAGGCACATGATGATGAAATAAAGGCCAAATATGCTAATTTAGAGGAGAATCATGAAAGGATTGTATCATACCAAATGCCATACATTTTTGGGAAAATCCGGAATTGGATATGATGATCCCACTTCTATGCGTGATAAGAAAAGAGGAGTGAAAAGATCCAGAGATAAGAAAAAACTTGTAGGTGCTGGAGATAGACCTAAAAAGGATTTTATAGGAATCAATGATAACATGTGCTATTTTTGGGGGGTTCAAGGTCATACATCAAGCTTCTGTTTAGAGGATCAGGAATATATTTCACACTGTGAAAATAGAAACTTTACTAAATATGAGGATAAGAAGAAGTGTCATAAGAAAACAGAATAAAGATTCTCTCAGAGGAAAGCATTCATTAGATGTTATTACTATAGAAGAATGGGACACACCATGAGTATGTGTCAGGAATTTTGGGATCTCAATGTCAGAGGAAGAACTCAAGTTGTATCAACATCTCGATAGAGAAATGATGAAATGAGGTATGCCTTTGATGGAAAATGTTTTATATGTTCTGATTATGGGCATTTTCCAAGACATTGCAGTAAGAAGAAAGCAATAAAGGAAAAGGAACTTGAAAGTAGATTCTTGAATCCAGTGGTGCATAATAATAAATTCTACACTGGAAGACAAAGTGTTAAGTTGAAGAATAGACTTATAACCTCATGGAAATCACAAGCAGTTGAAATAAAGGTGTATCAATCACCTCCTCTATCACACTCACAACAGATCTCTTGGAAGAAACATGGACAAATCTAGAGGAAGAAGAGAGGAGACACTCCATCTATGAGTAAGAAGAATGTGCATTCAATAGATGACCCACCACCAACACAAAACAGTGTGGTGATTTAGATATCTAATAAAAGAAAAATGAACAATGAAATCATTGAAAAATTTGCCTATCATGATCCACAATGAGAATTGGAGGAAAGAGGAAGATCCCTATAATAGAGGAAGGAGAAACAGAATATGACAAGTATAGATATTCTAACTAAAATAAGGAATCAAGGGGCGTGGAATATTGGTGAAACATAAAAGAATGAAATGTGTACTAGTGGGTTTAAACCCCAAATTGTGAGAAAGGCCAAGCCTATAGAATATACATATCATAAAAAGGCTCAGCATGTGGGTAATGAATGCTTAGTCATATGGCCAGATCAGTTGAAGTTGGATAGGCATCTAGAAGAAGCGAGGAAGGAGTGTGATCCTATGCAAGAAATAATCAAAGGGTTGACCCATTAGGATCAACCACAATCCTCATCTTGAGGATTCTAGAAGATCCCCTCTCCCTATGTCTATAAATGATATTAACTAATGTTAAAGTGTTTCAGGTTTAAGGGGATATATGATCCAAGGGTAAGTAGCATCAAGATATGCAAAGTGGTGAATTCATCCAATGAAGATATCATTGATGTAATTGAGCTGGAGATGTTTCTCAAACTTGCAATCACATATCAAGATAAAATTGACTTGAAAGATATAATTGTTAATCAGATAGTGCTAGTGTATACATGAAGATGAGGATGTGGTATGTCGGATGAAGAAGGCTTTATATGGGTTGAAGCAAGAACCAAGAGCATGGTATTCAAGACTAGATCAATTTATGAAGAAGCTTGGTTTCCATCATGGTGGAGTTGATTACAATTTATATGTGAACAATGAAAATAATAAAAGGATGATGGTGTTAGTGACATAAGGATGAAATGTCACATTCATCTCTCAATCTAAATATGCCAAGGAGGTTTTTAGAAGGTTTGGAATGGAAAATTCCAAGGAAATGAAGACTATGGTTTCTACCCAGATGAAATTATCAAAATATGATGATAGAAAGGCAGTTAATATCATAGAATATAGGAAGATTATTGGAAGTTTACAATACATGATAGCAACAAGACCTGATATTGATTTTTCCACATTCCAAGCTTTGAGATATCAAATTAATCCCAAGTAAATCCACATGCTTGCAGTAAAAAAAATAATTAGGTATATTAAGGGCATTGTGGATGTCAGTTTGATGTATAATGATAAATCAAAGCTAGAGTTTTTTGGATATACATATGCAGATTGGGATGGGTCAGCAGATGATAGGAAATCTACGTCGGGAGGTGCCTTCTATCTTGGTGTCTTGTGTATTTATTGGCTAAGAAAGAAGAAAGATTGCATTTCATTGAGCACCGCAAAAGTTGAGTATATTGTTGCCACTCAAGCATGCATACAGTTATTGTGGATGAAGAATTAGATTGATGATATGGGTGTTTAAGTAAAGTCTATGATCATAATCTAATGTGATAATTCAAGTGCTATAAATCTTAGCAAAAATCCAGTCTATCACTCAAGTACAAAAAACATTGTGATCAAATATCATTGTATCAAGGAGAATGTGGAGAAAGGGCTTGTGAGGTTGGAGTATGTGTCTACAGAACTATAGGTTGTAGAAATTCTGACAAAGGCCTTACCCAAGGAAGCTTTTGAGAGGCATCAACTATCTCTGGGAGTTCAGTTGACTACCCTCACTTGAAAAAGTGTGGATTTGGGACCCCCTCTCTCCCTAAGGTATGGTGTGTTTTTTCTAATGTGCTAATCTCTGTTCTTTCCAAAGTTTTAGACCACAATGGAGTGAAATTTGGGTTTGTTGACAAAGGTGTATAAATAGTGAAATATTGACTCCTAAAGGGGGAGAAACTATGTCTAAATAAGTGAGAAAATGTCTTAATCAAAGACACGAGGAGAAGCTGAAAGGAGGAGCAGTGAGATAGGGGAGAGAAATGATATAGGGGGATATTTTTAAAATATGATGATGCTTGAAGTTATCGATCAAATATTAGATATCACGACACCTAAGGTCCATGATGCAAGCATTTTATTGGTTTCAGTAGAGTATCAAAAATTGGTGTCAGTAATTAAGTGATTCATTGATGAACTTTACATACTACTCTTGTTTCTCATGCCGAAAATTGCTCATGCTGGCTTAGATTATGTGGTGAGTGAATCTTTGGTCTCTATCTGAATCGAGAGAGGTGGATGATGATAGATGATGGAAGGAGATTCATTGAGGCATCAAAGTGCATAAAATCATTATGAGAAGAGTTTTCAACAAACCCAAAGGGGGAGATTGTTGGGAAAAAATACCTCATAGTAACAAAGCATTATTTTTGAGTTGGTTGTGTTTATTGAAAAAGAAGGTTTTCATGATGAATTTTCAATTTATAGATATGTCATTGACAATCCATGTTTACAAAGAACCATGACAAAGGAATTGAAGATCTATAGTTAGTACAAAAGAACAGATACAGGGAGGTGTAGTTTTCTAGTATTTGCTAAATTATCGGGGTTTAAAATTTGGAGTTTGGACAAGTCTTTTATAAAGTTTATTTTCTTGAAGATCTCATCAAAATATGGTAAAGGCTTGAGTTTTACAAATATGGGATTTTCCAAGTGTGTTTCGTGAAGATGTGAAAGTTTTTCATGGTGATCTTCATGATTACGACAAATCTTTGTGAAAGTGGATTTTTGTAAAGGCCATATAAAAATATGAAAAATGCATGAATTTTAGGAAGACTAGGATTTTGAGAAGTGTGCTTTGCGAAGGCATGAAAGTTTTTTACAGTAATCTTCATGATTATGACAAATCTTAGTGAAATTGTATTTTCTTGAAGGCCATAAAAAATATGGAAAGGGCATGAATTTCGTGAAGATTGGGATTTTGAGAAGTATAGTCCGTGAAGACACGAAAGTTTTTGACGGTGATCTTCACGATTATGAAAAATATTTGCAAAAGTGTATTTTCTTGAAGTCCATATAAAAATATGGAAAGTTCATGAATTTTATGAAGATTGGGTTTCACGAAGGGTGGTTCGCAAAGACGTGAAAGTTTTTGACAGTGATCTGCGTGATTCTGAGAAATATTTTGGAAAGTAGTTTTTATTAAAGGCCTTATGAAAATATGGATAAGGCATTAGTTTTTCAAAGAAGGGGATTTCATGAAGGGTGGTTCGTGAAGAGGTGAAAGTTTGTGATGGTGATCAGCTGGATTTTGGGAAATCTTCACAAAAGTGGTTTTTCTTAAAGGCCTTATGAAAATATGTCTAAGGCATGAGTTTCGTGATGAATTGGAGTTCGTGAAGGGTGGTTTGTGAAGATGTGCATTTTTTTGATCGTGATCTCATTGAAAAAGAGATCTTCATGAAGGTAAAGGAGGTGCTTTGAGAAATAGTGATGATGTGGCCAGAAGGTTCAGTGGAAATGCCAATAAATAGGCCTCTACCCATTTAAGAAGTTGAGAGAGCGAGACTTAACAAAAATCTCAAGGCTTTTAATTCGTGAAGACATTCTTGAAGGTGGTATGTAAAGAAATTCACGAAGGATAAAAGATAACTGAATGATCTGAGCTTTGTGAAATATAATTACTTTTTGAAGGAAAAGTGATTTTTGGGGAAAATCAAGAGCATTGCAAAGGATACATAAGAAAACTGAATATTCTAAGTGTTGTTGAATTAAATGAGTTTCGTGAAGACCATTTGATCTTCATGAAGGTTCTTCGCGAAATGCTCCATGAAATTATTCATGAAGAAGATTTGAGAAAGAGTTTTTTTCCAGAAGGTAGTGGTAATCATGAAGGGTTCTTAGAAGTAATTTCCTAGTGAATCTGTGGTAAAGAGGTATTCATCAGTGGATAAAATTTTTATTTCAACAGAGAATCTACATATAGTAGAGGATGCATTAATTAGGGATAATGAAGGTACCTACAAGTCCAAAAACATTGAGTGGATCCATTCTAATAGAATTGAGTGAAGGAAGAGGAAGATAGTGACTCTTTCCACCAGTAGTGATCCATAGAAAGAGGCAAAGAGAGCGACCCTTAGGAATGCAGTGAGTAGACCCTAAACTTTGTAAAGGCGGTGATCCTGGGCATAGAAGATCTGGCCCAAACTTTGTACTCATTATTGGAACAAGACTTAGTGAAGTTGGTACAGCATCACATCGTCATTGTATGCTCCTTGTACATAGCCCAGTGTGGGTGAACCCAGTAAAAATCGCTATGTCATGTGCATGATTTACTTTCTGTTCATATACTACTATGGGAGAAAGAGAGAAGATTTTTTTTTAACGATGAAACAAGATACAAAGGGGATATAGTTTTAATTGTTCATACCCTGATTCACCCCCCTCCCTCTCAGGGTATTCAACCTAGTGGACCAAACATGTAAATTTTATTTCAAAATCAAAATATTCCATAGAGGTGCTAAAAAATTTATAATAAATTTTTCAAAAGATATGAAAATACAGATTATTACTTGTATGATGTTTTTAGGGGATCAAAAATGTAAAGTGTTCAATGTGGAAAAGTATAAGAAAATAATTTAGAGGCTATTGTACATAACTATAATAATTCCTAACATTTTTCTATAAGTTATTAAGATAAAATGTATCAAATTTTTCCTAAGATAATCCCCATTCTATTAGTGAAAAAGATACCATGGTATATCAAAGGCATGGAGGATTTTATTTAGTTCTACAATGAGACATTACAAAAGGATTTTTTAGGATATACAAATTTGGATTGGGCTAGTTTAGTGGACGATATAATGGAATTATTGGGTTTTTAATTTTTCTTTGGATACTTTTTTATTTCATGGGTAATAAAAAAGAAGGATTTTTCTCATTAAGAACTTCTGAAGCTGAATATATAGTATCCACTAAATCTTGCATGCAATGCTTATGGATGAAGCAATAACTTAAGGATATTTGAGTTGAAGGGATCTATCTTATTTCAATAAAGTGTGATACATCAAGTGTTGTTGATATTATCAAAAAATAATATTCATCGTTTAAGGAAAATTAATATCAAGGTAATGTATAATTTTATAAAGGATAATGTTGATAAATTTTAGGTGAGATTTGTTAATGTGTCAATTCATATTTAAATTACTAATACATTGACCAAGTAATAATATGAAATATGTTTTCTAAAGTATTAATTAGATCTTGTATTTACACCATCTCCATTAATATAACTGGTGTATATAAGGGACCCCACTCCTTTAAACTAGTTTTAATTCCATGGTTAGAGAATAAAAGTTTCATTTAATGAGTGGTATCATGAATAAGTAGTTTATATAAAGGTATTCACTCCCATATGGTTTGATTGAGTAAGTTATAATTTCCTTCTTGTAATTATCAATGAAGTTCTAATTGTTTTCATTAACAAAGGAGGATATATGAAGTCTCAAAATTCTTCATGAATGGAGATATATCCTCAAGAAAGGATGGTTATGAGTCCCTCAACATTGAAAAAGATGAAATTTTGCAATGATTATTGAAAACATGGGTGAATTTATTTTATATGTATTAGGGGAGAGTATGGGAATGAAAAATTAAGGGGAGTTTATTAGTTATAATGACATTCAAAACAAATAATAAAAACATAATGTTATTACAAATAGTTATTTTACTGATATATAATATATCATGTAAGTTGTCAACATGTGGTGTATAATGTATTTTTAAAATAAAAAAGTAGAGGCTATAGGGAATTATAAAGATAAAATAAGTATTTCATTGATGATATTTTCATCAAAATATTTTTTTTATCATGTTGATCACAACTCATATGAGCTTATAGTAAATCATGAGTGATTTATTGATTACCATATCTGATGTATGGTAGTGATAACTGAAGGATGGTGTTTGAATATAAATAATTTTTTTATTAGAGTGAGTTTTTTACAAACCAAATGGGGGATATTGTTAGTAAAAATCCTCAGATTCATTTTTTGGTTGTGTTTATTAATAATGTAAGTAAAATATTTTATAAAATAATCACAAAATCATAGATAATTGATGTTATGGAGTTTGGATATGATTAAAGGGATTTAAGGATTCATAGTTGGAAGGAATAAAATCACATCAAAACACCCATAATGATCATGTCATAATGTTGTTTTACAACACTGTTTAGAGCTGAATATTAACTTATTCCATGAAGATTGAGTTCCATGACACAATGTAGAGAATAATGGATTAATAGAAAAATATTATTGCCTCAATGATTTGGGTTGACTATGTAGTCCATGTTTATTCTATAATAGAGGAGGTTGTGAAATTTGGGTGCTTCCCTAGATAAAGGTCATTATTCCATAGAGGCCTCAATGCATTATGGAATAACAAATGAAGATATAGGATAAATTATTTCCTCGCCATTGGTGGAGGGGTGGTAAGGGTTTGGGGTGAGGGGAAGGTCACGGGGTCAAGTCCCCGGGCCTACGATTTACTGCAATTTTCTTCCTTGCATTGTGTTCTACAGTGGCAGATATAATCGACATAGTATATAGGATAAATGATTCATCATGTCATAAACTGAAGAGTTTAAAGTGGTTGAGGATATGATTTTCAAAGGATGGTGGGATTGTTTCATGATTGGATTCATCAGGCCATGATTTTTATGATCTAGAAAATATCATGTTTTTAGGTTTCCAATATTTTAAGGGATAACATGAGATATAAATTGGAATTGTTTGAATAATATTTGAATAATATAGATGGATGAATTTTCCTAAGATGATCAATGAAATTTAAAGAATTTAATATTGGGAAACTTGGATATTATCTTATAATTTAGATATATATATTCTCTTAGAAATAATAAAACAATAATAAGATAATAAATTAGGTGAAAATGAATAGTATAATTATATAATAGAAAATAATATAAAAGTGAGGGATCAATGGAGTTTTAATACTTTATCTTGTTAGAAAATCATATAGTTTGTTAAGTTGTTGAAGAATTAGAATATTGTTACACCTTCATGGTGTATTCTTGTATTCTTTGTTCATATATAGCCAAGGTGTTCACTTAGAGGGCATGGATATTTTTTAGTGAAGAGATAAGTGAGTTCTCGATTTTTTGTAAAGGTATTAAACTTAGAGGGATAGTGAGTCCACTTTGAAATTATATGAACAAGCTATGTTCTTATTGTGGTTTTGGTACACTTTAACGTTATAATGTGTATGATCCTTGGACTTATCCCAATGTAAGTGAACCATGTATAATTTCATGTGTCTCTCTTTTTTGAATTATCACTTCCTTATTTGTTGTGAGGGAGAGAAGAGAGTTTTAACTACCTAGGAAACATGATCATTAGGAAGGGAAATTTGAGAACTTTTTTACCATGATTCACTCCCCCCCCCCCCCTCTTAGGGTATATTCCTTTTGAGGGACAAACACCCATCCAAAATAAATTTTATTTCTTTTAATAACTAAAAAAATAAAATAATTATAAATATTTTTTTTAATAATAAATTGCATTAGGCTTAGAAATTGAATTTAATGTGTTTAAATACATCATTTACCTTATTAAACATTTTTTTTATCTTATAAATGATTCTAAAAATCATTACATCATTTTCACATCAAAATCATGTCATAAAACATAATGTATTTGAATAACCATATTTTTAATATAGACTCAAAATCCATGTTTTTATGGAATATATGAAAAATACTCTTGAAAATTTTGAACATGCAGATTCCAAATTTATAATTCATTTTATCGAAATAATTTCTATACATATTGAATTTAATATTTTAATTTAATATGATATAATAAGGTCAAATAAATAAAAAACACATTAATAAAAATATTTACATTTTTTTTATATATAAATTTAATAAATATATTTATTGAAATAAAAATTAATTTATTATATTTTAATATTCAACAATTGTTAATTATTTAATTAAATATTTATCCATGACAATAATTTTACTATTGAAATGAGTACGTTAAAATTATAATGAATATATTTCTAATGACTACTTTACCCATTACAATTATCACACAACCCTTTACATTCTTAAATATAGCCTTTAATTCTTATATATTGAATTCAGTTAGTTGTGTTTAATGTTTATATATAACTAATTTTATAAAATGACTTCCATTTTACTAGTAATTTTTTTTATTAATATATTGGTTTCTGTGACTATGGAATTTATGGGAGACCACGACCATACATATTACTAAATTTTATTCATATAATGGACCTATATTTATCCCATTATAATTGTTTTATTTTTAATGAAATGTATTTATCCTTTATTTGTAAGGTTTTATATAAAAGAAATAAAATAGTGCTTATTATTCTAAATGTTTCATGTGATATATTTATATTATACCTTATATTATGCTTCAATATGAAAATAAATCTATGTAAGACATACATATATGTTACGAAAGCACGTTTTTTATAGAAAGGTATAGGTCATTACATTTTGCCATATTTATAAGTTTTATCCTCAAATTTTTAATTCAAATACTCAATTGATAATATATGGGGATACTTATATTTCATCATATTTTCATGTTCATATATTTCCTCTTCATACTTATGGTTTCCCAAAGTACTATCATAAGGTGAGATGATATGTTTTGTAGAAATTTATCTCTATTATCTTAGATCATCTCTGGTTCATCCTCATAAGAGATGTCATTTTCAAGTTATATAACCTTTAGATTTAGTAAATATGAGGTATGTAGTATACACTTACACATGAGAGACTTATGAAACACATTATACACATGAGCTAGGTTTGGTTGAAGTTATAGTTAATAATCCAAAACTCTTACATGATAAAGAATATCAAAGAGCTCATTGTACCTAGGGTATAGCTTTTTATTATTTCAAAACCTCTTACTTTCTTCTAGGGATATTTCCAAATTAATAATTTGTCCCAAACAAAGACCTTTGGTTTTCTTTGAAAATTATAAACATAAATATTTTTATTGAATTTGTGATAATTTAATGTGTTTCTTAATATCTTCAACCTTATCATTCATTCCTTGTGAATTTTCATGTCCTGGAAACATAACTTCAAAAACTTTATCATAACATGTCAATTTTTTTTCATCAACTCACGTATAGATCTTTATATGGTTTCATTTGTATACTAAAGTGAAAATTGTTTTTGTATGAGAACTCATCTAAGTAAAGATGATGATCTCAGCCTCCATTTAAATATAGAAATAAATCTTATATAAATACTTTAAGCTTATGTATAGTTATTTTAGTTTTAATATAAATATAAATATGATAATTCATAATGATGTTTGACTATTTTTTCAGAGTATATTGAAGACTCTTGAAGAAAATTGAGGTAAACCTTGGGTCAGGATCAAATTTGATGAAATTTTTTTCCTGAGTAAAATCACCAAATCCTTGACATATATCATGATGATTTGATTAAGAAAGAAATATTCTTGATTGGTGATGAAGTTTATAGTCTTTTTAAATGAATCCATAATAACCCTTATGTTAATGATTTATTTGGATATATTTATAAAACCCATGAAGAAATCCATGGTGATGTTCTCCCATTTCCATGTTGGTACGGATCATGGTTACACCATCCACGAACATATATTACTTGATATTAACTAATTAGTGTACTAATCACATTGAGGTGTAATTTATAATTCTATTATTCATTTTATCCCAAAAAAATTGATCCCAAATATCTCGATACATCTTGGCACTTCTTGGTCATATGGAGAATGATAAGTTATATGCATCAAATTATAGCTCCAATTTTTACTCTAGTGTTGATGTTGAGTATAATCTAATTCCAAACCAAATGAATTTATCTTTATCAATATTGAATTATTGAAGCTTCCCATACTTAGATAATTTTAAATTCTTTATTAGTTTCAAATAAATATTTTTTCATGAATTTCTCATGGATGGGTAGATAGAAAATAATTTGTGAAAGGTATGATTTAATACATACCATTATGATTTATATATCCATACTTTTACTTTCAATATTTATTTGATATTTATAAATATTTTTCAGGAATAGGATATGTTGATTTAATATAGGAGATTTAACTACCTTATTCTTATTCTCATGAGAGTAATGTACTGAGCAGTCATTCTCCATGATTATCATGAACCATATTCATTAATGGATGTTGAGTACCTTCAATGTAAATATATAGTTTAGACACTTGTGATTAGTGTATTTTAACACTTCTCTTTATAGAGGTAATTCTCATATATATTCAATTAAAAGATCATAGATTCTAACTCGAGATCATGTTTTGGGTATTTTTTCTCATGAATATTTAAGTATCATGATGGATAGGGTATAAATTTATCATTTTATAAGAGGAATCAAATCAAATACTTCTCTAAATCTCAAATTTATATAAAAATCCCTTCTCTAATTAATTTTAGTGTGAGTAAAAGAGTAGTTATCATCATATTTTTTAGCCCCTTGAAGCATTATTCACATTATTTTATTAAAATATACATTACTCTCTTGTTAAAATATTTAGTGGTGAATATAATCATGATAAATTCATTACAAAGAATCTAAAGTATCCAGTAAACCCTGGAAAACAATATATATATATATGTTACACTTATATTCTATGTTATTATTTAATAACATTTTTCATTGAATGATATTTATAAATTCATCTACTATTGGTCACATGTTCAATTAATGTCACATTTAGAGTCCAAAATTCACACTTATAAAATTTTACAAGAAACATATCCTTCATTAAAGTCTTGAGCATAATATTTAGATTTTTTTCATGGTTTAATTTTCTCTTGGGTTATATATGTGAATATAAACTACAAAAAACACCAAAAATGTGTCTATTTAGACTCTAATAACTCTATTCATGGGGCATAAAAAAATTGGTGTATGCAAATCCAAAAATGTGTCAATAAAAACTTATATTATATATATCTTTTATAAAAAGTTTCCTTTTGGATATCTTTTCTATTTTTCTTCATTCTATGATATCTAGAATTATGATATACTTTTGAGAATTATTGAGATCTTAAAATTTGGTTAAAAAAGTAATCAAGTCATGTTAAAGGA
The DNA here is from genome assembly GCA_963277665.1 of Viscum album. Taxonomy (NCBI): domain Eukaryota; kingdom Viridiplantae; phylum Streptophyta; class Magnoliopsida; order Santalales; family Viscaceae; genus Viscum; species Viscum album. Next base: position 341,250,340 of record OY728131.1, read on the forward strand.
TTATTTTTCATTATAATGATATTGTTTAGATCTCAATAATTAATAAAAAGTCGCATTGAACTATCCTTTTCCCAGAAAAAAAACACTAGTTGTAACGATCAGAACTTTTGAATAATATTTTTTTCCTTAATTCGTGTGTTATTTTATACTCAACAAAATTATATCCTCTAATTAATGAAGTGAGTATAATTAAAATGAGACTGTTGGGTTTTGACTGTTATATGATCATTGGTCAATATGACCATTGGAAACTATACTCTTAACGTTGTGATTATTGTTTATAAATACAAGTGATTATAGTTAATTAATACATAAATAATAGTCTATGGCCTCATCCAGTATACTCGGAACATACAAAGCCCATATTTCAGATCTTGGGAAGGAGGTAGCATCATTGGGCTTTGCTCTGAACCAATATGAAGCCAAACTCTAACACGTTAAGCTTGAACAGAATCGCTTAAGGGAGAAGTTCAAGATGATATAAATCACCACTCAGGAAATTTTTTCCAAGATTCCCCAAGATTCTATCATCATTTCACACCTTACTCTTAGGTCATATACAGGTGTTATAAGGGGGTATGTAATGAGGCCTTAGTTACTTTGTGTAATCCTTTTATATAAATAAAATTTTTATTTCTTATTATGGTAAAATTTTAGAATTTAAAATGTTAAAATAAATATAGGATGAATTTATAGAAATTAAATATTATTGATGAATTTTGGAAAAAGGGTACTTTAAAATATTTTTTGTATACTTTAAATAATTAATAATGTGAAATGATATTCAAAAAATGGTCTTCTAGAGTTGTGATCAGTAAGAAATTTAGAGTCTAATAAGATCAACTTAATTTTTGGTGAATAGTAAATTATGAATAGTAATATTACCCTTATGAATAGTAATGTGACCAATGGGATAGTAACCTCACTTAAGAAAGTATAAATATTATTTAGGCATCTTTAATGGTAATGTGATATAATTGCATAAGTAAATAACTGTTTCAGAAATTATAAGTTAAGTATTAGTATTTTTTTAGGTAATTAGTGTTTTTACTTAAAAATTAAATATCTCATAATTAGAAAAAAAATCATAAAATGGAGTTCATTTTTTAATTTAGATCATTGATATTATTTTAGGGTGAATTTATGAGATTTCTATAAAATGTTTTGTTTTTTGATGAATAGTAAAAATATAGTTTTGAGTTTCAGTGTGTTTAATGACATCATTAATGATGTAATCATGAAGTAATAATTATGGTAGAATTTTTTACAATAATATATGTTATGAGGTGTCCCAATTGGACAATACCATGGGAAAATAGCATGAGAAATCCCATGGTTTTTCAAATATCACTGATGAGGTGTCCCTGAGAAATTAATAAAATATTCCCTCACTTTTGCTATAAATACCAACTCATTCCTTCATTCATTTCATCCCAAACTCCTCCTCAACAAATATATGGTCTTTTTACCTCCCAATTAGTCCTCCAAAGGTTCCCTCAATCCCACCAAGGTCCTAACCTTCAAGTTTTTGAAGTTACTCTTCAAGGTAAGGGAACCTTTCACCCTCCTCTTTTAGTCATGACTCTCTTTATGTTATGTCTTATAGTTTCCATTTTATTATGTGTGGGTATGTTATTATATATCATTATTTCTTTACATTTCATGTCCAATTTATTATAGACCCTTTCCTCTATCATCAACTTATTTTCTGAATTTTTAAGTGATGCTATTAGGCTGCTGAATTTTCGTAAAAGAAATCGCATCTTTTCTTTTTTTCAAATTTCCTTTTCATGTGGTATGACATTCAAACATCCATACCATTATCTTATTTACATTTTATTATGTCACTATACTGTATTATTATATATTTATTAGTGGTTAACCATTGTCCCCTATCTTTTTAATGTTTTCTAAAACCATGTTGTATAGTCGTTATGCTGCAAAATTTTTGTGTCAAAATCTCTCTCTTTTTCTCAAGAAATTCTCTTATTTTATTTATGTGTATACCCAAACCTATTTAATTTATAGGATTATTCATAAATACATAAAATTGATATATTTTATTCTGTAATTTACCTACATATAACCCTCACTCCCTTTCCATGGGTTATAAATGACATAATGATCTTGTTTTTACATACTTTTTAAAACGTCACGATTTTGATATGAAACCCATTTCTTTTATTCTATTTGGGTTATTTATTAACTATATGATTATAATATATGTGGATCACATAAAAATAAATGAATATTAAGGGTGTTCCCTAATATCGCTCTAATGAATTGGGTAAAGAAATTAATCTCTAGAGATGACAAGTTTTACGGTACCTTGGTGAATAACCTTGGTAATTTTTATGAAACCTTGGAGATGGACCTTGGTAATACATTCATGAATGTATAAATTAAATTTTTTAGCCAAATTTTCATGTTACGACTCAATTTATTATTACTATGGTATGACTCTTTATCATTCCTTTACGATATCCCCCATGTTCTCATTGATATCGCTCAAGATCACATGTAAACTGTTTCACTTATTTTCTTTATTGGGACTTCTTCTCACCCTTTCCTTTGATGTATGTCTCTAGGTTATGATATGTAGTAATTTTACTTAGGATGAACCTGTGATGAATCATTACCAGTGGATTAGAATAATGTTTTATTTTTTCATGTATAGTGTTCTTGATTTCCAAGACACTTGTCTTTAAAGATCCTATGTTTGTAAAATGTAATGAAAAGTTATGTAATAAAAAGGCAGGATTCCATAGTAAGTATCAAAGGATAGTTTAGTTATTTGTAGAAATTAGGTGATGAAAACTTTAGGAAGAACCCTATCGAAAATTTTAAATATAGGAAAACATCCTTGTATTTTGGTGAAATATTAAGTAAGTGGTTTCCAAAAAAATAAATCTTTGTCTAGATACAAACAAGTTGATGTGGCTCTGGCACAGATGTACTTAGGAGTGAAAACTCTAACAAGGAGTTTCGGGCTTGAATCGGGGTATCCTAGTACACAATAATGGGCCTTGCTTCACTCCTGGTTTGACACTCTCGGTGGATAATTTTGGTTAATCACAAACTTTTTATGAATCATTATGAAGAATTTATAGAGAAATGTAATTGTTGTTAAAGAATACTATGTTTAAGAATGAAGTTTTAAGACATAAAAATCCTTTATAGTTAAAAGATTTGTAAATGAAATAAGATTCTAACTAAGGTTTTATTCCTTTAGAAAATGGTGGGAAATAGGAGGAACAGTGCAAATGGTGATCACAATGGACCATACACTGACGAACCTCCAATGGAATCCAGAATAGAAGCTTTCATAAGAATGATGAACCAACTAAATCAAGTTATGGGAAATAACTTGAATCAATTTGAGAGAACACTTTCACCGCGAAGGGAACAACATTCTATTGAGTCATTTATGTTTAAACGGCCACCAACCTTCAGTGGATCTACTGACCCATTGATTGTTGAACAATGGATCAACTCTATTGAGAAGATCTTTTTTGTGCTATGTTGTTCGAAACAAGATAAGGTCGCCCTGGTTGTTTACCGCTTAGAGGGATAAGTTGATCAGTGGTGGGAGCTAATTAAAAATATGAGGCCAAGAGTGGAGGTTGAATCTATGGATTGGGAAGGGTTTATAGGTATCTTCTTCAATAAGTATTTCCCTTGTTCGATGAGAAAAAAATGGAGAAGGAATTTCTCAAGCTAAAATAGAAGGAGAATGAATATGTGGGAAGCTACGAGTTTAAATTTACAAGGATTTTATGTTACACCTCTATCTTTATCATGGATCCAAATGGAAAGGTTGATATATTATTTGGTGGACTAAGACCTCATCTATGGAATAATCTATCCAACCGAGACTATGACATCTATGAGGATATCATTTAGAGTACAATAAAAGTTGAACTAGAGTTCGGTGAGACGCAGTGGTATCATAAATCAAATGATAAGAAGAGATCAATGGAGCCAAGATTAGAAAGGATCTTCGATCAAGGAAGAATAGGGAAGCAAGTGAAATGTCCCACGTGTAATAAATGTGGGAAGAAACATTTAGGGAACTTCCTTCTTGGGAGTGGGAAGTGCTAAAAGTGTGGAATAGATGGCCATATCACGTGTAATTTTTATAGTGAGGTGAATCCTCAACTTCCCAACACTAATGACAAGGGGAATATGGTGAAGGCCCTACCAGATTTCCAATGTTATAAGTGTGGACAACTTGGGCACTTTTTCAATAATTGTCCAAATCCGAGGGTAGTGGAGGGGAATCACCGTTAGCCTCAGCAAAGGCCAAGGGAATAAGTTCTTGCTTTTTTATCACTACGTCTGAAGTTTAATTGCCAAATGATGTGGTGGTATGTACTCTTTTTTTTCTCTCAAAGCTAGAAAGTACTTTGATTGATTTTGGTTCTACGCATTCCTCTATTTCCTCAAAGTTTTTAAAGAATTTAGAATCAACCCCTAAATGTAAAGACCTGCAATTTCCATGTAATTTTTTTTTAATTAAATGGGAATTCTACGAGTCCACAAAAATTTACAGCGCATGATTCTGAGGCCCGGTGTTCCTGGAATCAATTTTTGAAGTTTTGTTTGGGTACATTCAGTAAACGTACTAGCAGGTTTTTATAACTTTTGAACCGGTGCTTGGAATTGAAATCCTAGGGCACTGTTAAACTCACAGCGCCGGTATTCTCTTAAGGAGAATTTCACCTCGATGGCAGTGGGTCGAGAGTGAAAGATATTTTTTGGGTTTTTAGTGAATGAATAAAATAAAAATAAAGATGTGAAGCCTTATTTTTATTTTTTGGTTAAAAATTTCCATGTGGAAGTTAGAGGTGGGGACCACCACACCTTAACCTCCCATGAGAGGTTATGGTGGTGGGGCCCACCCAAGGTCTAAACCTCCTCTTCTTGTTTATTGTGGTGGGGACCACCCACGGTTAAACCCCCTTGAAACTCCTCTTTAATGGGGAGAAACCCTCCACATTCCATTAAGTGTAGGGGACCCTCTTCAACTCCCCAACACTTAATTTTTTCCAAATCCTCCATATTAATTAAGTGAAGCCAGCCTAATTTAATTCACCCATTTTGAATATTATGCCAACAATTTAATAGGATATTATAATTTTTCCTTGGTATTTTTTTTTTTGGGTGAAACTTTGGAGAAGAGAGAGCTTAGGAAGAAAAGTTCTCAACAACGAAGGATGCTCCCAACGAAGAACACCTTCGACTATGAAGAACAATCTCCTTCAAATGTCATCCACATACTCCTATCGACGTGGGATGTCTTTGACCTACCTTCCCTCCTCATTGTCGTTAATGAACTGACGCACGAGCTTGGGATTGAAAGTGTGCGGTGGATGCGATGAATGACGACAACACAGTCTTCTTCCCCGCGACTCTGTCAATGAACAACGAGTAAAGGTAGGGGTTTAAACTATGTTTTTGTTTCTCATTATTCATTTTCCATCGAGGATTATTATTCGAATCCGCATGCTATCACTCTAACACAGAGGGTGCAAGCCGAATGAACACGGCTCGACCCCTCCACCTTACTTTGTAGAATTTGACAATAAACGCGGCATGAGTCTGGGATGAGTGATTTTTTTCAACAATGGTTGCGGATTGAAGGCGACGTCTCGAGGAGTGTGTGGCTACTTCCGGAATGAGAATCGAGCCACCAGAACTCATCTGGTGACCCACGGAATGTTCGTCGGTGGTTGGAACAGACGAACGTCACCAGTGGGACAAAGAGAAGGGCAGTCGGCACTCCGATCAGCCGCGTGGATAGCGGTGGCGCAACCACGCTGTCGGAGGAGAAGACCGCGGCCAAGGGGGTGCGGTGGAGAAGCGGAGGCCGGAGCAAGGCTGGCCGTGGGAAGAACCGGCGGCACGAGCCGCCGGGTTGCCAGGGAAGGCGCAGCGTAGTGCGCGCCACGTGGTGAAGGAGCAGGCCGCATCCTTGTCCATGACGGCGTGGGATGGGCGTCTGGCTCTGCTGGCCGTCGGAGGAGGCGCGGTGCAACCACGCCGCGTAGGAGGCGGCTGGCCGCTCTGCCAGTTGGGAATAGCAGGACCCCGCCGCAGGGGTCCTGCGTGGCACAAACCGGTGCCACGTGCCGCTAGTTTTGAACCCCCCCCCCCCCCTCAAACGGCTAAGCCGTTCGGGATTCTAGGGGGCGCGGCCTTCCCCCTGGACGCGGCTAGGGCGGATCCCACGGGCCGCCAGCCACGGGCCTCACGCGGGCCGGATCTAGCGTGGGCCGGACCTAGTGCGGGTCGGGCCGCCCTTACGGCCCGGGCCGCCCCCGCGGACCAGGTCGGACCCCAGTCCGGACCCGGATCGGGCTGGGTCGGGCCGGGTCGGTCTAACTGGGCTGGACCGGACCCGAACCCGCTTTGACCTATTTCTACTCTTTTGCTCGTAACATGAGCTACGGGAATCTGATTGAAAAACCATTTATGGCGATGGAAACCTTAGAGGGAGACGGTTTTTTTAGTATACCCCACTCGAGGTTTGGACACAGTTGGGGTATGTCCAGGTTGGATCAAATGTAAATCCAACCGAGCCCTCGGAACAGAAATACCAATAACTCTCAGACCGGGCGTCTGATTGACGCGCCGTTTGTCGCGTTTAGTATCTTATAGAAGGAAGGATATTTTGGATACATCAACTTGGTACTTCATGGAAGTTGATGTATAGACACTTGGCTTGAGGAGCGGACCCTCCCAAAATCAAGTGTGTTATGTGCAAAACCCTATGGATGGCTGCATTGTGATAAAGGGATCCTATGTGGGTTCGATAAAACTGACTACTATTCCAGGATCCTACGTGGGTTCGACAGCTCTAACTACTATTCTAGGATCCTACGTGGGTTCAATATCTCTGACTACTATTCCAGGATCCTACGTGGGTTTGACAGCTCTGACTACTATTCCAGGATCCTACGTGGGTTCGACAGCTCTGACTACTATTCCAGGATCCTACGTGGGTTCGACAGCTCTGATTTTTGTACCAAGATCCTACGTGGGTTCGACAGAATAGATGATTTAGTGCCTATATCTAATCATGTCTAACTCTCTATAAAAGTTGTATACCTGTGTGAGTTGAGTTAGTAACTTTTGTGTTTTCCTCATGATTGAGATGGATTACTTGATAACATAGGTATATGTATGGGCATATACCTAAGTGGGATTATCTGTGGATTTCATACTTTTTAGTTTATCCTTGCTAGATTTTGTGAGACCTTGAGGGTCTCGGGGTCCTTACTGAGTATTGTTATACTCACCCCTGAACGGGCTATACCCACACCTCGTTGTGTTGGATGCAGATGACGGACAGTGCTGACTGAGGCTCAGAGTACCAGGACTGGATGATACCCGGAGGTGGACCTTACGACGAGTCGGTACATGGAGAAGACTGACAGATGTGGAGTGCTGAAGAGGCTATCTGTACCTACCCTTCAGGTAGAAATTACGGAGGATGACCCAACAGCTATTTTTTCTTTCATCATTTGTATTTTTACTTTCAGTTCCTTGTACTTTACTGTTGGGCTTGTATTTCCAGCCCCTTTTACTTTTCAGCACTCTTTTGTTATACAGTTTACTTAGTGTTTTGTATCCAGTTGTGTACTCTCTTGTGTGCCTTACAGGTTATAAATTAAATGCCTTCCCAGTTTTAGGGAATTATGCCTTTGGTGATATTCGCCATCCCCTGGCCTATGGAAGGCAGGCTTGGGGTAGTCACGGCACGGGCCCTAGGGGATGGGTCGTGAAAATTGGTATCAGAGGAGTCGGTTCTACCACATAAATTAGTACTCTGATCTTTTCTGTGAAGCAATAGTGTTAATTGTAGTGAGTATGGTTTTCAGTTCAGGGAGTCCAATGTTGGTGCGGCAGCCGAAGTATCCATACACCAGGACCCTGACTTCTGATTTCTGACTCAGTACATGAAAACACTGATTGCATGTGTGTTTTCAAGAGTCTTCTTTGTGAATTATTTGAGTCAGATCACCAGGTATAACTTTTTGACCATGGCTCACTTGTTTATTTTTAGAATGGCCCCATGGAGATAGAAAGCTAGGGTTCCAGGCTTTGTACGAGATGGCATCCCACTGAGCAACGAGGCCTCGGTGCAGGGCCCTATCACAGCGAAGGCACCAATAGTAGCACTACCCGTTGGGCCACCGGTGCCACCATCCCCAACAGCAAAGAGTGTGTGCCACCTGAGCGCATTTCATGAGTTCTAGTGCTAGAGGCCGCCCAGGTTCAGGGGTGAGACGGACCCACAGGCAGCTGAGGATTGGATGGAGGCTATAGTGAGAGTCTTCAGACTAGTAGGGACATCAACCGACCTTATGGTGATCCTTTCCGCAATTCTCCTTCAGGAAGCAGTAGTCAGATGGGGGAGACTGATTCTCCAGGTGCATGATGAGGTGACACTTCTCTGGGAAAACTTCGAGAGCCTATTTTTGGTGGAGTTTGTCCCAATCACCCTTCGTGCAGTGCGGATACGAGAGCTAATTCATCTGCAGCAGGGCAGCATGATGGCGGCATAGTACTCAGTGAGGTTCACCAACCTCTCGTGGTACTCCACAGACATGGTGCGAGACCCATTCTTTAAGGCCCGGACCATCGAGTAAGGGCTCAGGTGAGAGATCAGGGCTTTGATTATCTCACTCAGCATCCCGACACAAGCGGAGGTGCTAGAGAGATCCCTCTTAGTGGAGAGTTTCCTTTCTGTGCAGTCACCAGCAGCGAGACCCACCACCGGGAATCACGTAGCGTAGTCTTCTATAGCTGGCAGCAGACAGATGTCACAGAGATCCAAGCGGACCAAACCATTCGATGGACAACCTCAGGACATGGGTTCGGTTGTGTGAGGCAGACGAGACAGATCCAGTCATATGAAGAACAGGCAGTGCTACGCATGCAGCGGGCATAATCACATGGCTCGAGACTGTCTGACCCGTCGTGTATATGATCAACAGATAGTTGAGGGACCTCCTAGGTAGAGGCATAGGTTCGATCGAGGTGATCCGCAGGGCACAGGAGGATGTGGCAGAGGAGCTGGTCTTGCAGCTAGCGGTGGAAGATGTTATGAGGTGTTACCACCACCACCTCCAGGAGGTCCACCCCGACCACAGGGAGCAGGTGGACAGGCGAGATCTCAGCTCCAGGCAGCTGATTCTTACGATCATGGAACTCCATAGATGATTCAAGGTACGATCTGTGTCTACTCCACCTCAGCTGCAGTTCTTATAGACACAGGTTCCAGTCACTCTTTCATTTCCACTGCCCTCGTTCGGAGCTTGGAGATTCTGATGGAGTTGTTGGCTCGATCCTTATGGATAGAGACTCCTACGGGAGCAGATTTGACGATTACGCACTGGTGCCGGTAGTGTGATCTTACTCTAGGAGGCGAGATCTTCGGCTGGGATCTCTTAGTAGCGGCGTCGAGGCCTTACGATGTCATATTGGATATGGACTGGTTATCTATAGTCCATGCTCAAATTGACTATATTAGGCCCAAAGTGTGGTGTGTTTGCACAGATGGGACCAGGTTTACCTTCACTAGTGATAAGGGATCCTTTGCACCATAGGACAGACTTACTCAGAGGAGGGTTTAGCCGATCACTTATCAGTTATCCTGCCTTACCTTCGGAGCAGTTGATGTGGAGAGTCCGAGTTATCCTGTAGTGGCGGACCAGTACGTGGATATTTTCCCTGGTGATGTCCCAGGTCTACCTCATCATAGATAGGTGGACTTCTACATTGACATGTACCTCGAGATGACATTGATATCTACACCAGCATATCGGATGGCTCTTGCGGAGCTTCGCGAGCTGTAGGTACGGCTAGAGGACTTGCAGGGGAAGGGATTCATCTAGCCCAATGTTTCTCCCTAGGCAGCCCCGATTTTGTTCACCAAGAAGGCGGATGGGATCTTAAGGCTTTGTGTCGACTACCATCGCCTGAACTAGGTGATTGTGAAGAACAAGTACCCACTCCTGGGGTTTGATGACCTCTTTGATTAGCTAAAGGGATCACAGTGGTTTTCAAAGATAGACCTCAGATCAGGCTATCACCAGCTCAAAGTTCGAGATGAGGATATGCAGAAGATGGCCTTCAGATGTCGGTACGGCCACTAAGAGTTCTTGGTTATGCCATTCTGCGTAACCAATGCTCCAGTAGTGTTCATGGGACTCATGAACAGGATTTTCCAGCCATACCTCGATCACTTTATCGTATTCCTCATCAACGACATTCTGATCTACTTGACTACTAGGGAGGATCATGCCTACCATTTGCAGGTAGTACTTGACACACTCTGAGAGCACCATCTTTATGGTAAGCTCTCAAAGTGACAGTTTTGGATCCAAGAGGTTCACTTTTTGGGACATGTCATATCGGAGGCTGGAGTTGCAGTAGATCCAGCGAATATTGAGGAGGTAATTTCTTGGGAGCCACCCAGGAGTGTGACGGAGGTGCGAAGTTTCCTGGGTTTGTCTAGTTATTACCGGAGTTTTGTGCTAGATTTCTCCAGATTAGAAGCACCACTATCATCCTTGAAGAAGAAGGGTCAACCCTTTGTGTGGTCGGAGAGATTCCAGTAGAGATTTCAAGAGCTGAGGCAGAGGCTGACTAGTGCACCCATCTTGAGGCTTCTAGAGGAAGGAGTTGGGTACGTAGTCTACTACAACGCATCAGGGACCGGACTCGTATATGGTTCTTGGTAGTTGAGACAGAACGAGCAGAACTACACTACCCATGACCTGGAGTTAGCAGCAGTGGTCTTCGCCTCGAAGATGTGGCGACACTATCTGATGGGCAAACATTTTACCATATACTCTGATCACAAGAGTCTCAGTTATATATTCTCCCAGAAGTACATGAACCTAAGATAGCGACACTGGCTTGAGTTCCTCTAGGACTATGACTTTGAGATAGTATATACTCCTGGGAAGGGGAACGTTGTTGCAGATGCACTCAGCAGGAGAACTGGTATAAGGCTGCTAGGCGAGGCGACAGAGCAGTTGGATGCTTTACAGATATCCTTTGTGGATAGAGATGGAGCAGCCTTCCTCCAGTCTCTTACATTCACTCCCCCACTTCTTCAGCGAGTCAGGGAGGCATAGTGTGGGGACACTGACTGTGAGATATGATGTGCTTAGATATCCACAAGGCAGGCACTTGATGAATTTTCTGAAGGTGGGGATCACATCATCCTCTTTAGAGGACGTACCATGGTACCAGTGTCACTTCAGGAGGAAGTGTTGAGGGTGTTCCACACATCTCCTCTAGTGGTATATCTAGGAGTGTAAAAGATGTACCAAGATCTCTGACAATAGCACTGGTGGCCGGGAATGGAGAAAGCGGTAGCAGAGTTCATCTCTCGATGCCTCACTTGTCAGCAAGTGAAGGTGGAGCATCAGGTACCCGCAGGCTTGGTTCAGCATTTAGAGGTCTCAGAGTGGAAGTGGAATGGGATATTCATGGACTTAGTTATAGGACTTTCACGTACATCTAAGGGTTGTGACTCGATTTGGGTGATCATTGACCGACTCACCAAGTCGGCCCACTTCCTACCGATCAGAGAGTAGGGTTCAGTAGAGAGCTTGGGACGCCACTATGTGCAGGAGATTGTGTGGATACATGGAGTACCTTATTCTATTGTCTCCAATCATGACGCACAGTTTACTTCCCGGCTATGGAAGGGGTTGCAGGAGGCTTTCGTGATGCAGCTTCGTCTGAGCACTGCCTTCCATCCTCAGACGGATGGACAGACTGAGCGGACCATTCAGACCCTCTTGGACATGCTTCGTGCTTGTGTCCTCGACTTCAGTCGCAGCTGGGAGGATCACTTACCTTTGGTGGAGTTTGCATACAACAACAGCTATCACTTCACCATATGGATGGCACATTTTGAGGCGTTATACAGGCGACCTTGCAGATCACCCTTGTGTTGGACTGACCCAAGGGAGTCACCACTAGTGGGACCAGAGATGGTACGAGCTACCACGAAGAAGGTGCAGATCATCCAAGAGCGGATAAAGACTGCACAGAGTAGGAATAAGTCATATGCCGCAGAAGATAGATACCTCTGGAGTTCTAGGATGGAGACCATGTCTTTCTACGGGTCTCACCTCGATGAGGTTTACGGAGATTTGTCTGAGGCAGCAAGTTATCTTTGAGATTCATCGGACCTTTTCAGGTCCTCATCAGAGTTGGCAAGGTGGCATACCACTTAGATCTTCCACCTCAGTTGCACCGGGTGCACGACGTGTTCCATGTATCCCAACTGAGTAGATACGTTCATGACCCTTCTCACATCATTGACCATGGGGAGATGGACATCGATGATGGGGTGACTTTTACGGAGGTTCTAGTGGAGATTGAGGATCGATAGGAGCAGGTCCTACATGGATGGTCAATACCTATGGTGTACATTCGCTGGAAGCACAGGAACCTACAGGAGAGCACATGGGAGCGGAAGGCTCAGATGCGTGCTCAATACCCCCACTTGTTCCCTTAGTTCGAGTTTTAGCTTACGGGGACGTAAAGCCCTGAGGTGGGGACAATGTAAAGACCCGTAATTTTCATGTAAATTTTTTTTAATTAAATGGAAATTTTACGAGTCCGCAAAATTTTACAGCGCATGATTCCGAGGCCCGATGTGCCCGAAATCAATTTCTCAATTTTTGTTCAGGTATGTTCAGTAAAAGTATGAGCGGGTTTTTATAACTTTTGAACCGGTGCTCAGAATTGAAATCATAGGGCACCGTTGAACTCGCAGCGTCGGTATTCGCTTAAGGAGACTTTCACCTCGAAGGCAGTGGGTTAAGAGTGAAAGATAGTTTTTGGGTTTTTAGTGAATGAATAAAATAAAAATAAAGATGTGAAGTCTTATTTTTATTTGTTGGTTAAAAACCTCTATGTGGAGGTTGGAGGTGGAGACCAACACACCTTAACCTCCCATGAGATGTTATGGTGGTGGGGGCCATCCGAGGTCTAAACCTCCTCTTCTTGTTTATTGTGGTGGGGACCACCCAAGGTTAAACCCCCTTGAAACTCCCCTTTAATGGGGAGAAACCCTCCACCTTCCATTAAGTGTAGGGGATCCTCTTTAACTCCCCAACACTTAATTTTTTCCAAATCCTCCACATTAATTAAGTGGAACCATCCTAATTTAATTTACCCATTTTTAATATTATGCCAATGATTTAATAGGATGTTATAATTTTTTCTTTGCATTTGTTTTTGGGTGAAACTTTGGAGAAGAGAGAGCTTAGGAAGAAAATCTCTCACCAACGAAGGACGCTCCCAACGAAGAACGCCTTCGACTACGAAGAGCGATCTCCTTCAACCTTCATCCATGGACTCCTACCGACGTGCGACGTCTTCAACCGAACTTCCTTCCTCATCGTCGTCAATGAACCGACGCACGAGCTCGGGATTGGAAGTGTGCGGCAGATGCGACGAATGACGACAACACCGTCTTCTTCCCAGTGACTATGTCAACGAACAACAAGTAAAGGTACGGGTTTGAACTTTGTTTTTGTTTCTCATTCTTTGTTTTATGTCAAGTATTATTATTCTAAGCCACATGTTATCACTCTAACGTGGAGGGTGCGGGCCGAACGAACACGGCCCAACCCCTCCACCTTATTTTGTAGAATTTGACGCTAAACACGGAATGAGTCTGGGATGAGATATTTTCATCAACAATGGTTGTGGATCAAAGGCGACGTCCTGAGGAGTGTGCAGCAACTTCTGGAATGAGAATCGGGCCACCAAAACTCATCTGGTGACCCGCGAAAGTTTCGCCAGCAGTCAGAACCGACGAACGTCACCGGTGGGACGAAGGGAAGGGCGGTCGGCACTCCAGATGGCTTTATCGACAGCGGCGGTGAAACTGTGCCACTGGAGGATCAGACCGAGGACAAGGGGGCGCGGTGGAGTAGCGGCGGCCGGTGCAAGGCCGGCCGCGAAAAGAACCAGCTGCACGGGCCGCTGGGTTGCCGGGGAAGGCGCAGCGCAGCGCGCGCCGCACGGCGGAGGAGTTAGTCGCAGCCTTGGCTGTGGCGGTGTGGGACGGGCGGACGGCTCTGCCGGTCACTGGAGGAAGTGTGGTACAACTGCGTCGCGCAGGAGTTGGTTGGCCGCTCGACCATCCGGGAACAGTGGGACTCGGCCGGGTGGGTCCCGTGTGGCACACACCGGCGCCACGTGGCGCCGATTTTTAACCCCCCCCCCCCCCCCCCCCGAATAGCTAAGTCATTCAGGATTCTAGGGGGTGCAGCCTTCCCTCTGGACGCAGCTAGGGCAGACCCCACGGGCCGCCAGCCGTGGGCCTCACGCGGGCTGAGCCCAATGCGGGCCGAACCAAGTGCGTGTTGGACCCAGCGAGGGTCAGGCTGCCCCCTTAGGTCGGGCCGCCCCCGAAGACCGGGTCGGACCCGCAGACCAGGTCGGACCCCAGTCTGGACCCGGATCGGGCTGGGTCAGGCGGGGTCGGTCCGACTAGGCCGGAACGGACCCGGACCCGCTTTGACCTGTTTTTACTCTTTTGCCCGTAACTTGAGCTACGGGCGTCTGATCGACGAACCGTGTGTGGTGACGGAAACCTTGGAGGGAGATGGTTATTTTTGTATACCCCACTCAAGGTTTGGACATAGTTGGGGTATGGACGGGTTGGATAGAACGTAAATCCAACTGGGCCCTCAGAACGGAAATGCCAATAACTCTCAGACTGGGGTCCGATTGACGCGTCGTCTGTCGCATTTGTTATCTTATGGAAGGACGGATCTTTTGGATACATCAACTTGGGACTTCATGGAATTTGATGTATAGACACTTGGATTGAGGAGCGGACCCTCCCAGAATTAAGTGTGCCATGTGCGAAACCTTGTGGTTGGCTGCATTGTGATAAAGGGATCCTATGTGGGTTCGATAAGACTGAGTACTGTTCTAGGATCCTACGTGGGTTTGAAGACTCTGACTGCTGTTCTAGGATCCTACGTGGGTTCGACAGCTCTGACTACAGTTCCAGGATCCTACGTGGGTTCGACAGCTCTAACTACTGTTTTAGGATCCTACATGGGTTCGACAGTTCATGACTACTATTCCAGGATCCTACGTGGGTTTGACAACTCTGATTTTTGTACCAGGATCCTACGTGGTTTCAACAGAATAGATGATTTAGTGGCTACATCTAATCATCTCTAACTCTCTACAAAATTTGTATACCTGTGTGAGATGATTCAGTAACTTGTTTGTTTTCCTCATGATTGAGATGGATTACTTGATAACTTATGTCACTACGGGAAAAATGGCTATTTGCGACGGGTTATTTGCGACGGGAATAAATTTCGTCGCAAATAGTCCCGTTAGAAACTTATTTGCGACGGGGGAATTTGCCCGTCGCAAATAACTACTTATTTGCGACGGGTTAGCTTACCCCGTCGCAAAAGGACTGGCGCGGTTTGCGCGCTAAATCGCGGGAAAGTTATTTGCGACGGGCGGTTACCGCCCGTCGCAAATAACCGGCGGCGGTAAAAGCTATTTGCGACGGGAATATACCCCCGTCGCAAATAGTATGTCGGCAGGTTATTATTTGCGACGGGTCCCGTCGCAAATAAATATTTAACCGTTGACCGTAATAAATGATGGCTAAGGCATTTGCGACGGGTACCGTCGCAAATAATCTAACCTATAAATACCCTCATCCGTTTTTTTTCAATTCATTCTGAAACTCCATCTTCTCCTTCTCTCAAAGTTCTATTTCTAGAGTTCAGCGTTTCTAAAGTTTAATTTTTTTCTCCGGAGTTGATATTGAAGTTTTCAAGAACGATCAAAGATCAACCTCAGATCAATTTTAAAGGTATTAATGTTCATTTTAATTTAATATTTATTTTAAATTTTTTATTAGTTTCAATTATTCTTAATTAGTTGTAATTTAATTATGTTTACATTGTTTTGTTACTTAATAAATTTAAATTATTAGTATTGTTCATAGTTAATGGTAATTAGGAATAATTAGTAATAATTTTCAATAATTAAGAATAAATGCTAATAATTAGTAATAAATACCAATAATTAGGAATAATTACATTATTACATTATTAGTATATTTTATTATTAATATTAAAATAATATAATTTTTTATATTATATACAATTCTCCTTTCATCTGTGTGTTTTCTGTCTCCACATGTAATATTTGTATGTGGAGACAGAAAACACACAGATGAAAGGAGAATTGTATATAATATAGAAAATTATATTATTTTAATATTAATAATAAAATATACTAATAATGTTATTATTTCTAATTATTGGTAATTATTCCTAATTATTGGTAATTATATGAATAATTACCAATAATTAGCAATAATTAGGAATAATTAGTAATAATTAGTAATAATTACCAATAATTAGTAATAATTAACAATAATTAGTAATAATTACCAATAATTAGTAATAATTAGTAATAATTATCAATAATTTTCAATAATTAGTAATAATTAGTAATAATTAGTAATAATTAGTAATAATTAGTAATAATTACTAATAATTACCACTAATTAGTAATAATTAGTAATAATTAGGAATAATTACCGATAATTAGTAATAATTAGTAATAATTAGTAATAATTAGTAATAATTAGTAATAATTAGTAATAATTAGTAATAATTACCAATAATTAGTAATAATTACCAATAATTATCAATAATTACCGATAATTACCAATAATTAGGAATAATTACCAATAATTAGGAATAATTACCAATAATTAGGAATAATTACCAATAATTAGGAATAATTACCAATAATTAGGAATAATTACCAATAATTAGGAATAATTACCAATAATTACCAATAATTAGTAATAATTACCAATAATTAGTAATAATTAGTAATAATTACCAATAATTCGTAATAATTAATAATAATTAGTAATAATTACCAATAATTAGTAATAATTACCAATAATTAGTAATAATTAGTAATAATTACCAATAATTAGTAATAATTACCAATAATTAGTAATAATTACCAATAATTAGTAATAATTACCAATAATTAGTAATAATTACCAATAATTAGGAATAATTCGTAATAATTAGTAATAATTACCAATAATTAGTAATAATTAGTAATAATTACCAATAATTAGTAATAATTAACAATAATTAGCAATAATTAGTAATAATTAACAATAATTAGTAAAAATTAGTAAAAATTAGTAATAATTACCAATAATTACCAATAATTGCCGATAATTACCAATAATTAGGAATAATTACCAATAATTATTAATAATTAGTAATAATTACCAATAATTAGTAATAATTACCAATAATTACCGATAATTACCAATAATTACCAATAATTACCGATAATTAGTAATAATTAATAATAATTAGGAATAATTACCAATAATTAGTAATAATTAGTAATAATTACCAATAATTACCAATAATTAACAATAATTACCGATAATTACCTATAATTAGGAATAATTACCAATAATTAGGAATAATTACCAATAATTAGGAATAATTACCAATAATTACCAATAATTAGTAATAATTACCAATAATTAGTAATAATTACCAATAATTACCAATAATTACCAATAATTACCGATAATTACCGATAATTAGGAATAATTACCAATAATTAGGAATAATTACCAATAATTAGTAATAATTACCAATAATTAATAATAATTACCAATAATTACCAAAAATTACCGATAATTACCAATAATTAGGAATAATTACCAATAATTAGGAATAATTACAAATAATTAGGAATAATTAGTAATAATTACCAATAATTAGTAATAATTACCAATAATTAGTAATAATTGCCAATAATTACCAATAATTACCAATAATTAGTAATAATTAGTAATAATTAGGAATAATTACCAATAATTAGTAATAATTACCAATAATTAGTAATAATTACCAATAATTATCAATAATTACCGATAATTACCAATAATTAGGAATAATTACCAATAATTACCAATAATTAGGAATAATTACCAATAATTAGGAATAATTACCAATAATTAGGAATAATTACCAATAATTAGTAATAATTAGTAATAATTAGGAATAATTACCAATAATTAGTAATAATTAGGAATAATTACCAATAATTAGTAATAATTAGTAATAATTAGTAATAATTACCAATAATTAGTAATAATTAGTAATAATTAGTAATAATTACCAATAATTAGTAATAATTAGTAATAATTAGTAATAATTAGTAATAATTACCAATAATTAGTAATAATTACCAATAATTAGTAATAATTTCCAATAATTAGGAATAATTACCAATAATTACCAATAATTACCGATAATTAGTAATAATTAGTAATAATTAGGAATAATTACCAATAATTAGTAATAATTAGTAATAATTACCAATAATTAGTAATAATTACCAATAATTAGTAATAATTAGTAATAATTACCAATAATTAGGAATAATTACCAATAATTACCAATAATTACCGATAATTAGTAATAATTAGTAATAATTAGTAATAATTACCAATAATTAGTAATAATTACCAATAATTATTAATAATTAGTAATAATTACCAATAATTAGTAATAATTACCAATAATTAGTAATAATTACCAATAATTAGTAATAATTACCAATAATTACCAATAATTACCGATAATTACCCATAATTAGGAATAATTACCAATAATTAGAAATAATTACCAATAATATTAGTACTATGAAAATAATAAAAAATTTATATAATATTAAAATTATCAATATTTGTAACAAGTTTTGCTTTATTCTCAACATATTCAATTCTTAAAGGGTCAACTTTTAGGTCTATCTCAATAAAAAGTTTGCGTCAGTCGTGTATGATGTAAACTCTATAATTATCCTTACTTGAGTGTTTTTTCTAACAAATTATTCAAAACCAGTAATGCTTTTATATTTTATAGAAAAATATGGAACAACGAGGTCGTCAACAATCATTATTAGGTGACCGCATATGGATAAATCAACGTAGAAATCCAAACGGTTCTGGTTTAAATCCAGTATATGTAGAGGGTGTGGAGACTTTTTTATCATTTGCGGCATCAAATCCAGAATTTGTTTCAGAAGGCAAAATAAAATGCCCTTGTAGAAAATGTGCATTGAGAACGTTTGACACGTTTGACAAAGTGGGGGGACATCTCTTGCGTTTTGGTTTTCAACCAGATTATGTTTTTTGGTATCAACACGGTGAACGCAGTTCCAGAGTAGGTGATACCAACTTGATTCTGGATCCATCCCGGTTTCAAGATTTAGTACATGATGTTGCAGGTTCATCTGTTCAACATACAGAAACTCCGGCTGATATAGCTTCAAATCCTGAGTTAGCACCGTCTGAATTTTATGAGTTGTTGAGGTCTGCTGAGGATGCATTATATCCTGGCTGCAAGATGAGAAAATTAGAAGCAGTTGCAAAATTTATGGCTATCAAATCAGATAACGGAATGTCAAACACCTGTTTTGACCAGATATTTTCTTTGCTTAAAACACTATTACCCGAAGGAAATGTTTTGCCTGCAAATTACTACGAGAGTAAGAGGCTGGTTCGAAATTTGGGACTTACTTGTCAGAAGATTCATGCATGTTCAAATGACTAAATTTTGTATTTTGGGGAAAATGAGTCGTTGGATAGTTGTCCCACATGTGGGCAACTGAGATATAAATAAGGACAACATGGGAAGTCTGGTTTGATTCCTGTAAAACAGTTGAGATATTTTCCGCTTACATCCAGACTTCAGCGTTTATTCATGTCTAAGAATACAGCGACAATGATGTCATGACATAAAGAGAATATTTCAACCGATAAAAGCTTGAATCATCCAGCCGATGGTGATTCATGGAAACATTTTGATAGAGTGCATCCATCCTTTGCTTTAGAATCTAGAAATGTTCGACTGGGCTTTTACACTGATGGTTTCTATCTGTTCGGATCTTATGGTAGTCAATATTCATGTTGGCCTGTTTTTTTAACTCCGTACAATTTACCTCCATGGATGTTGATGAAGGAGCCATATATCTTTTTGACTTTACTAATTCCAGGACATCCGAAGAAAAATATTGATGTTTATTTGAAACCATTGATTGATGAATTAAGTTTATTGTGGAGTACTGGTGTCAGTACATATGATGTTGCAACGAAACAAAATTTCATACTAAGAGCAGCATTGATGTGGACAATTAGTGACTTCCCGGCTTATGGGATGTTATCTGGATGGAGTACACATGGTCATAAATCATGCCCTTACTGTATGGGAGAGAACAAAGCATTTATGCTCATTCATGGAAAGAAACCTTGTTATTTTGACTGTCATCGCAGATTTCTTCCAGCTGATCATCCTTTTCGCAGAAACAGATCTCATTTCAGAAAAGGAACAGTTGAAAGGGATGGACCTCCAAAAATGCTATCAGGTTCGGAGTTAAAATCAGTTGTATTTTCATTACCTCCCATCACTTTTGGTCCCACAATAAACCAAAAGAAAATTTCTGGTTTTGGGAAAGAACACAATTGGATTAAACGTAGCATATTTTGGGATTTGCCATATTAGTCTGATTTGTTGGTCCGACACATGTTAAATGTCATGCACATTGAGAAGAACTGTTTTGATAATTTGTTTCATACAGTTTTGGATACGCCAGGAAAGAGAAAAGACAATGTAAATGCACGTTTAGATCTTGCCCAAATTTGCAGGCGTCCAGAACTGGAACTGTTTGAGAATGTCAGAACAGAAAGGTTACTGAAACCAAAAGCAGCTTATACACTGTCTAAAGAAAACCGTTTATTATTTTGTCAGTGGATTGCAGATTTGAGACTTCCAGATGGTTGTGCTTCCAATTTGGGTAGATGTGTAAAGAATGGTCATATTACTGGATTAAAAAGTCATGATTGTCATGTTATAATGGAAAGACTTCTATCCATTGGATTAAGAGGTCTGTTGAATTATGTGATTTGGGATTCCATAACAGACATGTCTCTTTTTTTTCGGGAAATTTGTGCGGCTACAGCAGATTATGATGCTCTATGAAAACTTGAAGAAGATGTTGTTGTAATTATATGTAAACTGGAAAAAATATTTCCGCCGTCTTTCTTCAACTCAATGGAACATTTGATGTTACATTTTCCATATGAATCCAAATGTGGTGGTCCAGTACAATTTCGATGGATGTACCCATTTGAAAGATGCATGAAAAAATTGAAAAGAAAAGTACGTAACAAAGCATCTGTTGAAGGATCTATTGTAGAAGCTTATTTGCAAGAGGAAATATCTTTTTTCTGCTCCCATTATTTTGAATCTGAGTATCCTTCAAAACACAACCGAATGGGACGGAACGAGAGGAATATTGATGAAATCGACAATCAATTATCTGTTTTTAACCAGCCATAGCTTGGTTTTGGTGGAGTTTATGAACGCTGGCTTTCGTATGATGAACATCACAGAGCTCATACGTATGTTCTGCTCAACTGTGAAGAGATGACATCAGTTGTACTGTAAGTGTTTATATCACTTATTCTATCATTTATGTTACAGTAAATAACTTTGGTTTTTGTAGGTTGTATGATAATCATATCAAGAAACAAATTCCACAAATTACAGCAGCTGCTCTCGAAGAACGCCGACTGAAAAATTTCTCTCAGTGGTTTCAAAAACTCGTAACATAAATTATTTATCTTTTAGAAACTCATTCAATGTATCGTTTACTATATTGATAATTATTTCACAACTTTTCAGGTGTCTCGACATGCTGATAAAATTGACAAACGGCTGTGTATATTGAGTAACCCACCTTCCAAATTTGTTAAAACTTATAATGCATATGTGGTGAATGGATTTCGATTTCACACACATGCATATGGGGAATCGAAAAAAAACAATGAACAGTGGAGTTAGCTTGAGAGGATCTCATCATCGAGAAAATGAAGTTGACTTTTATGGCATACTTGATGAAATCATTGAACTCTGTTATCTTGGACAACATTACATAACCATGTTCAAATGTCGGTGGTTGGATACAGAGAGAGTCGTGCGTGTTCATCCGACTCCTGGAATCATCGATATTAAATGTAAAAGTGTTCTCGCAGTAAATGAACCATTCTTATTGGCTCAACAGGCACATCAAGTTTATTACGCAAAGTACTGTGCTACATCAAGAGACTTGACTGATTAGTGGAGTGTAATAAAAATCAAAATTCGAGACAATCAGTTTAGTCAAAGTGAATGTGCTTTCACTGATGTGAAAAGAATTGAAGTTTTTTAAGAGAGTCATCAAAATCAATCTTTTTTACAAAGAGACATGAGTATCGATGACGACACCCCACATTTAAGAGTCGGTGATGACGATGATGTTAATGATGTCACATATGAATTTGAAATGGTAAGAGATGAAGCAACTGGAACTCGAATGGATATCGATGATGTTGAGGAGGAATATGAAGATGACATTGACATATATGAAGATGACATTGACATATATGAAGATGATGATGAAAATGAACACTGATATAATTCCATGGTAGTTATATACAATAATAATAATATATATATATATAATAGTAATTATCAATTATTTGCTAACAATATCAACATTTTCTGTTTCAGATGGACGACGAGACATTTTGTGAGTTGGCGGATGCTGACCTGCATTTCGATGCGGATGAGTTGCTGGCAGATGACCCTCAGCCTGCAGGCGCTCCAGGGAGTACGCGGAGGGGGCGCGGTCTTGCACGATTGATGATTCCTAACCCCGTCCTCGAGCGACGTCCACGTCTTGGGTTTGATCCACGCACACGGAGGTGTGATAACCTATGTGATAATCTGTGGATTTGACTAAGATTTCATTAATCTATTCATATAATAAATGTTTATTATTTTTACAGTTTTCCGCATATAGCAGTCGGACAGGGCAGCGCTATTTTGCGCAACTATTTCTCTCATCCGTGGACCACATGGGAGCAGATTCTCATTGATATGCAGCAGGCCATGTTCGGCCATTGGTTGGTACGTACGTAAATAAATAATTTTTATTTTGAAAATTATTTCATTTCTAACTTGATATTTTGATTTATTTGTAGGGTTTATGGTATCCGATCGAGGATACCATGCGTGACGCCATCCACAAGGCATGGGAGGTGGCCATGCGTGATCGCTTGCGTCAGTTTTTGCACAATTTAAGAAAATATGTCATGAATAAAGCAGGAATGTCAGATTTTGACGAGTCATGTAGAGCACACTGACCATAGTACATTTCATCCCATGTATGGGATAGATTATGTGCGCACTGGTTGAGTGGTGCCTTTCAGAGGAGATCATCGGTGGGGAGGCAGAATCGGGGGAGACAGGAGGTGACTCATCGAGCTGGAAGTTGTTCTTTCAGTACTCATAGACAGCATCTGGTACGTACATTGTTTATAAATATTTTATATAAATATAAATATTAACAGTTTATTTTTTATTCTTATAGGTTGTCGAGCACCCCGACATTACGGAGTACGATGTATATCAGAGGATGTATAGTGATCCTGCTACTAGGGAGCTCAGAGGTGATCATCAGCATCACATCGTGGTCAGTATTATTTGTTTTCAAGTTTAAAAATTAACTACATATAATATATTCACAATTTTAATTTTAAATTGCAACTACAGGAGTCATATGAGGCCGCAGCGTCACAGACCCAGCCTGAGAGTCAGGCTGAGTCATCAGATCAGACCACTGGTCGTCAGTTTGATGAGGCGGCATGGATGCAGGCCACCCAGTATGCCTTCGAGAAGGGAAGGGTAGTTGGTATTAGCTCTCGACTGACTCCCAGAGATTATTATGGCAGTGCTGCGATGTCAGCGTCCAGCTCGAGAAGAGCTCGTGCATCTTCTTCTACTACATAGTATGAGGATCAGCTGCGATCTCAGACTGCATTGATAGAGAGTCTCCGACAGGAGCATGAGCAGATGCGTCAGCAGCAGTAGCAGCAGCATGAGGAGGAGTGTCGACGCCAGCAGTAGTTGTACGAGGAGCAGATGAGTCGGTGGCAGCAGCAGCACCAGGAGCAGATGGAGTACATGCGTCGACTCACTCATGCTTTAGGGATAGAGTTTCCTCCACCAGCATCTACAGATCCCCCCCCCCTCCCCCCCTCCTTCAGATTAGAGTTTGTTTTTATGTTATAAAGTTTGTTAAATCAAAATATAAATTTTATTCTATTCGTAGTTTCTGTCTCATTATAAAATATTAATAATATTATATTTTGAAATAACAATATTAATATGAATAATAATATTATTTATATTTTATAATATTAAATTTTATATATATATTAAAATTTTATAATATTATAATTTAATTATATTTTTTTCTAATATTTGAATTATTTTAATATTTGAATGTAAAATAATTCTATTATTTTTATATTAATTAAAATAACTTATTAATATTTTTTTTTATTTATGAATTATAATTCTAATATTATTATATTAATTAAATCATTTATTAATATTCTATTATTTTTTATTTTTGAATTATAATTCTATTATTATTATATAAATTAAAATAATTTATTAATAATTTATTATTTTTATTTGTGAATTATAATTATATTATTATATTAATTAAAATCATTTATTAATATTTTATTATTTTTTATTTTTGAATTATAATTGGATTATTATTATATTAATTAAAATAATTTATTAATAATTTTTTTTATTTTTTTATAGTATTTGCGACGGGATACTATGGCCGTCGCAAATAGTATTATTATTATATGCATTAAAATAATTTAATAATATTTTTTATTTTTTTTTTAAAAATCAATTGCGACGGGGCCCATCGCAAATCACTGTTGCGACGGGGCCCATCGCAATTACTTTTTTTAAAAGATTTTACAAATATACGGAGTATTATTTGTGACGGGAAGGATCCCTGTCGCAAATAATAGCTTCAGCGACGG
The DNA here is from genome assembly GCA_963277665.1 of Viscum album. Classification (NCBI taxonomy): domain Eukaryota; kingdom Viridiplantae; phylum Streptophyta; class Magnoliopsida; order Santalales; family Viscaceae; genus Viscum; species Viscum album. The sequence continues at coordinate 341,275,376 of OY728131.1, forward strand.
GCCTGTCGCAAATAATTGTTGTTACGACGGCGTTTTCCGCAACGTGCGATTTGCGACGGGGCCCCGTTGCAAAAGGCCATTTGCGACGGGATCCCGTCGCAAATGACCCATCGCAAATACCCATTTTTTCTGTAGTGTGTATATGTATGGGCATATACCTAAGTGGGGTTATCTGTTTATTTCATACTTTGTGGTTTATCCTTGTTGGATTTTGTGAGACCTTGAGCGCCTCGGGGTCCCTACTGAGTATCGTTATACTCACCCCTGCACGGGCTATGCCCGCACCACATTGTGTTGGATGCAGACGATGGACAGCGCTAACTGAGGCTGAGAGTACCAGAACTGGACGGTACCCGGAGGTGGACCTTAAAACGAGTCGGTACATAGAGGAGACCGACATACGTGGAGTGATGATGAGGCTATCTATACTTACCCTTCAGTTAGGAATTCTGGAGGACAACCCAGCAGCTGTTTTTCCTTTCATTAGTTGTATTTGTACTTTTAGTTCCTTGTACTTTACAGTTGGGCTTGTATTTTTGGCCCCTTTTACTTTTCAGTACTCTTTTGTTATATAGTTTACTTAGTGTTTTGTATCTATTTGTGTGCTCTGTTGTGTGTGTTATAGGTTATAAAGGTAATGCCTTCCCAGTTTTAGGGAATTACACCTTTGGTGCTAGTCGCTAGCCCCTGACCTATGGAAGGTGGGATTAGGGTAGTCATGGCACGGGCCCCGGGGGATGGGTCGTGACACTGAATTTCTAAAAGTATAGTTATCATTCAAGACTCCTAATGGGATTATCCAAGCATCGTCATTGTTTAGAAACTCTAGTATTTACTATAGTGAGCACAATCTTATCACAAATCTAGTAGTCATTCTCATGCTAGAATTTGAAATTATCCTAGGGATAGACTGGATCTCAAAGTATAATGCTAAAATCAAATGCAGAAGCAAGTAAATCTCAGTAGTCTTGAATGGAAAACCAATAGTTATCTTCCAAGGAGAGATATCTCAACCTGATCTATGTCTAGAAGATCCTCCTATATCTTTCTTTATGGATTTGATCAGTGAATAAGAAGAAGTAAATGAGAGTATAAGGATAGAAAATGTCCCCATCATCTAGGAATACATTGACGTATTTCCTGAGGAGTTACCCGAACCTCCCCCAGAAAGATAGGTAGAGTCATCCATTGAACTTGTACCTAGTTCTCATCTGATATCAAAGACCCTGTATAGGATGACAAATGTGGAGATGGAGGAATTAAAGAAACAACTCCAGAATCGTATGGAGAAGGGGTTTATCTGATCGAGTATGTCTCCTTCGAGAGCACCTATTCTCTTTGTAAAGAAGAAGGATGGATCAATGCGGCTATGTATTGATTATAGATAACTGAACGAGATCACAATGAAGAACACATACCCTCTTCAAAGAATTGATGACTTATTTGACCAACTTCATGGGGCTCAATTCTTCTCTAAGATTGATCTTCAATCTAGTTATCATAACTTTAGGGTAATGAAAGAATATATTCCAAAAACTTATGAGTTTGTGCCCTTCAGACTGACTAATGCACCTGCTATTTTTATGTATTTGATGAATTGAGTCTTTAAGGACTAACTTGATAACTTTGTGGTAGTTTTTATTGATGATATTTTTATATATTTAAAAATTCATGAGGAGAATGATTATCATATAAGGGTTATTTTGAAAACTCTATGGAAGGAGAGGATTTTTGGAAAGTTCAACAAATTTGAATTTGGTTACAACAAGTTTCTTTCTTGGGGAACATTGTAACCAATGAAGGAATCACATTTGACCCTACAAAGACAAAGGTTGTAGAGGAGTGGCCTTAGCCTACAAAAATAACATAGATTCATAGTTTCTTTGGATTAGTGGGATATTATAGGAGGTTTGTGAAAAAAAATCACGACTTTATAATCCATTAACCAAGTTAACTTGAAAAGGGTTCAAGTTCATCTAGACAAAGGAGTGTGAGGAAAGTTTCCAAGAGATAAAGAAGAGATTGGTTACTGCACTCATGTTAACTCTTCCCTCAATTGGATAAGGATTTTTTATTTTTAGTGATGCATCTTTGAAAGGGCATGGGTGTGTCCTCATACAAAATGACAGAGTCATTTCTTATGCATCTTGACAGTTGAAGACTCATGAGCAGAACTATCCTACACATGATTTGGAGCTAGTTGCGGTCATTTTTTGATCTGAAGATATGGAGGCACTATCTTTATGGGGAGAAATATGATATATACATAGACCATCAAATTTTGAAGTATATTTTCACACAAAATGAATTTAATATGAGACAAAGGAGATGGTTGGAACTTCTTAAATACTATGATTTTTCAATTCTTTATCATCTAGGAAGAGCAAACAAAGTCATTGATGCATTAAGCAGGAAAGACCCAGTTGTTTTTTCCATGATGAGGATTCAAAGAGATCCTTTGATCAATGACCTAGTAAATCTATACATGGGAATTATAAGGGAAGGGACATCATCAACCCTATTACAAATGATTTCCCAACCATCATTACTATATAAGATCAAGAAACCTCAGAAAGAAGATCCTTTGTTACCTGCCCCCGTGGGCGTGGTGGAGTGGTCGAAGGCTCTGCTTCCCTCAGGGGAGGTCGGGGGTTCGAACCCTGTCAGGGGGTATGCTTTAAAAAGCATGTTCACCACACGCGGTGCACGTTTGCACGCCGGTTACCCAAGCGTTTATGCGGCACCGGCCCCCGTTGGGGAACTGGGCTTCACCCCTTGGGTGGGCCTGGGGAAGGTAGGGGATTTTCGGGCCACTACATGCCTGACCACGTAACCACTCGGGGGTTGGGCCATCACCCGCATTGTTTCCCGGCCCCTGCCTTTTTGTTAAAAAGAATGAAAAAAAAGATCCTTTGTTACCGAATAAGTTTGAGGCTGTAAAGGATGGGAAGTTTCCTAAGTTCAATATTGATCAAGAAGGTGTACTAAAATTTTGTACAAGAATTTGTGTTCCATCTGTTCTGGAAAAAAAGAAGGAGTTGATGGATGAAGCTCATAGCTCTATGTTCTATATACATCCTAGAAGTACAAAAATGTATAGAGACCTTCGTGATCATTATTGGTGGAATAATATGAAAAGGGGGATTTCTGACTACACTTCAATGTGTCTGGTATGTCAGTAAGTGAAGGCAGAGCGACAACTTCCTAAAGAGGTATTACAACCACTACCCATACCAGCATGGAAGTTGGAAAATATCACTATAGACTTTGTCACTAGTCTCCTGAGAGCTTCCAAAGAAAACAATGTGATATGGGTTATTGTAGACCGTATCACCAAGACTGCCCATTTTATCTCTATTCGGGAATATTTATCTCTTGATTAACTTGCCAGGATTTGCATGAAGGAAGTGGTAAGTCTTGATGGAGTTCCACTTTCTTTTGTATCTGATCGTGATCCAAGGTTCACATCAAAATTCTAGATAAGTCTTCAACATTATCTGAGTACCGAATTGAATTTTAGTATGGCCTATCACCCCCAAACTGATGGCCAATCTGAAAAGACTATTCAAACACTCGAGGACATGCTGAGAACATGCTCAATGGAATTTAAAGGTGGATGGGATCAACATATCCCATTAGTTGAGTTCTCTTACAACAACAACTTCCACTCTAGCATTCAAATGGAACCCTATAAATCTATATATGGGAAGTGATGTAGAACTCATACTTGTTGGGATGAAGCTGGTGAGATAAATATTATTGGGCCTGATCTTGTGCAAGATATGACAAAAAAGTTCTATGTCATCCAGCAACACATTAAGGCTTCTCAGAGTCGGAAAAATAGTTATGCCAACAACCATAAAAGGGACTTGGAGTTTGATGTTGGTGAAAAAGTATTTCTTCAAATTTCACCTTGGAAGAGATTCATGAGGTTTAGGAAGAAAGGGAAGCTCAGCCCTAGGTACATTGGTCCCTATGAAATCCTTGATCACGTAGGAGCAGTGACATATCGGCTTGCACTTCTTCCAAATCTATCACAAGTTCCTTATGTCTTCCGCGTATCCCTCTTAAAGATGCACATACCTAACCCTTCACATGTAATAAATCCATAGGTCGTACAACTAGAACATGACATATCTTATGAGGATCATCTAGAGGAGATCTTGGATCGTAGGGGAAAGGTTCTACACAACAAGACTACCCACCTTGTTAAGGTGTTGTGGAGGAACCATGAATGTGAAGAAGCCACGTGGTAACTAGAGGAGTCTATAAGGCAAAAGTACTCACACCTTTTCTCTTCTGAGGGTATGATTTAAAATTTTAGGGACGAAATTTCTTAAGGGGGGGATAATGTAACAACCTAAACTTTTGAATAATATTTGTTTCCTGAATTTTTGTGTTATTTTATACACAAAAAACTATATCCTTTAATTAATTAAGTGATTATAATTAAAATGAGACTGTTGGGTTTTGACTGTTATATGATTGTTGGTCAATGTGACTGTTGGAAACTATACTCTTAAGTTTATGATTATTGTTTATAAATACAAGTGATCATGGTTAATTAATACAAAAAGAATAGTTGATGGCCTCATCCAGTAGACTCGGACCATACAAATCCCATCTGTTGGAGCTTGGGAAGGAGGTAGCATCACCGGGCTTTGCTCTGGACCAAGCCCAAGCCGAACTCCAACACGTTAAGCTTGAATGAAATTACTTAAGGGAGAAGTTCAATATGATAGAAATCACCACTTAGGAAATGTTGTTTGAGACACCCTAAGATTTTATCACCATTTCACACCTTACTCTTAGGTCTTATTCAGGTTTTATAAGGGTCTATGTAACGAGGCCTTAGTTATTTTTTGTAATCCTTTAATATAAATAAATTTTTTATTTCTTATTATGGTAAAAAAAATTGAATTTAAAATGTTAAAATAAATATAGGATGAATTTATAGAAGTTCCATATTATTGGTGAATTTTGGAAAAAGCGTACTTTAAAATAATCTTTTTATACTTTAAATATTTAATAATGTAAAATTATATTCAAAAAATGGTCTTCTACAGTTGTGATCAGTAAGAAATTTAGAGTCCAATAAGATCAACTTAATTTTTGGTGAATAGTAAATTAGGAATAGTAATATTACCCTTATGAATAGTGATGTGACCAATAGAATAGTAACCTCACTTAATAAAGTATAAATATTATTTAGGCATCTTGAATGGTAATGTGATATAATAGCATAAGTAAATAATTGTTTCTGAAATTATTAGTTAATATTAGTATTATTTCAGGTAAATAGTGTTTTTATTTAAAAATTAAATATCTCATAATTAGAAAACCATTTTCATAAAATGGATTTAATTTTTGAATTCAGAGAATCAATATTAGGTTAGGTTGAATTTATGATATTTTTATAAAATGTTTTGTTTTTCGGGGAATAATAAAAATACAGTTTTGAGTTTCAGTGTGTTTAATGCCATCATTAATGATGTAATCATGATGTAACAATTCTGGTAGACTTGTGTACAGTAATATATGTTATGAGGTGTCCCAATTGGATAATACCATGGTAAAATACCATGTGCAAGCCTAGGTTTTTTCAAATACCACTAATGAGGTGTCCATGGGAAATTAATAGAATATTCTCTCACTTTTCCTATAAATATCAACCCATTATTTCATTCATTTCATTCAAAATTCCTCATAAATGAAGATATGGTCTTTTTTACTTCCAAGTATTCCTCCCAAGGTTACCTCAAGTTCCCCAAGGTCCCAACCTTTGAGTTTTTGAAGTTACTCTTCAAGGTAAGGGAACCTTTCACCCTCCTCTTTTAGTCATGACTTTCTTTATGTTATGTCTTCTAGTTTCCATTTTATTATGTGGGGGTATGTTATTATATATACTTATTGCTTTAAATTTTATTTCCAATTGATGGTATATCCTTTCTAATCTCATCAACTGATTTTCTAAATTTTTATGTGACGTCGTTAGACTGCCGAATTTTCGTAAAAGAAATCGCATCTTCTCTTTTCTTTCAAGTTTCCTTTTCATGTGGTATGTCATTAAAACATCCATACCATGATATTATTTACATTTTATTCTATCCCTATAATATATTATGAGCTATTTATGAGTGGGTAACCCTTTTCCCCTCTCCTTTTAATGTTTTCTAAAACCATGTTGTATAGTCGTTATGCTACAGAATTTTCGTCTCAAAATCTCTCTCTCTTTCTCAAGAAATTCTCTTATTTTATTTATGTGAATACAAAAAAATATTTAATTTATAGTGGTATTAATAAATACATAAAATTTATATATTTTATTATTCAATTGACATGCATATAACCCTCACTCCCTTTACATGGGTTATAAATGACATAATGATCTCGTTTTAAAGCACTTTTTTAAAACGTCACGATTTTGATATGAAACCCATTTATTTTATTATATTTGGGTTATTTATGAACTGTATGATTATGAACTATGTGAATCACATGAAAATAAATACATATTAATGGTGCACCCTTATAGTTCTTCAATGCATTGTGTAAATAATTTAATCTCTAAAGATGACAAGTTTTACGATACCTTGGTGAATAACCTTGGTAATTTTTATGACACCTTGGGAATGGGCCTTAGTGATATGTTCATGAATGTCTAAATTAAATGTTGTAGCCACATTTTAAATTTATTATTTCTATGATATTCCTCTTTATTATTCCTTTATGATATCTCTCATGTTCTTATTGATATCACTCAAGATCACATGTAAAATGTTTCACTTATTTTCTTTACTGGGCCTTCTGATCACCCTTTCCTTTGATGTATGTCTCTAGGTTATGAGATTAAGTAATTGTACTTAGGTTGAACCTATTATTAATCCTTAAAATTTTATTGGAATAATTTTTTTTTGTTTTCATGTATAGTGTTCCTGATTTCCAAGACACTAGACTTTAAAGATCCTCTGTTTGTAAAATATAATGAAAAGTTATGTAATGAAAAGGTGAGATTCCATACTAGTGCACCCCAAGGTGTTGCACGTGGGAATATAAACCCTTTTAATAAATTATATTTTATAATCTTATATAATTAATCCATTTCTGTAAGGTTTATTCTTTTAAATCACTTTGATATTGTTGTTGTTATAGAGTTGAGTTCAATTAAGAACTCTACCTCATGATTTGGGGAAGTGCATGCTACACTTTTAGGAATACATCAACATATTCCCTAATAATATAAACGTATTCAAGGTTGATATTTTCATTTTTCTTAACCATTTCAGTATGATATGATTCTTGATTAGGTATCAATACCCATACTTGTGAAATAGTTACTAAAGAAGATTCGTAATTATCCATGCATTTATATAGAAGCATGGGATGGTTTGGGATATAGAAGGATGTTTAATTTTCATAATATTTGACATGATATCTATATAAATAGTTCCAATATATATACAATATAGAATAAATATCCCCTAAATGAATAATTATGGGATGTACTATAATAATCATCCCATAAACATTAATTAGGGAACAATCAAACACATGGGAAAATAAAACTACACCACTAGGTGTCATCAGGGGTATCTAGACTTCAGGATATCAATGATTTGATTAAATATTTCTAGAAAAAATTAAAGATATAAAGGAATAAATTGAATATAAATCATGTCACATTCGGACCTTGCATTACGTCATGTTTCGAATTTTTATTTTTCATCTTATAATTTTATCTGCTTCTGATTATTTTTGTTCTTTTAATATGGAATACGGGCTGAGCCCGACTGGGGTTTTGCAATGATAAATGATCATTTTGGCCTCAACAATGTTTCAGTGCGCCACTATCGAAGACGTGCGGCCTTGCCTAGGTCACTTCGCGGCCTCGCTCGATTCCCCACTCGCCTGCCCTTTGTGCAACTAATTAAATAAAAGGAATTTATAATAAATAAATAAAATTAAATTAGTTTTTCGGGGCTTTTCATCATACGACGCACGAGCGAAGAATAATTGTGAAGTCGTGCGGCTTCGCCAGGTCCGTCGTATGACCCTGCTCGATGGTCAACTAATTAAATAAATGAATTAATAATGATAATGAAATAAAACTAAATGTATTGAAGAATAAAAATAAGTAAATAAAATGATAAGAATGTGTTAATAATTTAATGAATTGTGTCTTAAGGATAATAATATTATTATTTTCAAGATTTCAGTTTAATAATATTAGTAATAACTATAATAATAATAGTATTATTATGGGTTTGATTTTTTATTTTCCTTTTTATTTTATTTTTACTCCATTTTATTTTTGGGTTTTCTTTTTTTTTCTAGGGTTTTCGGACCCCCCACTTACCCCACTTTTCCCATCATGGCACACCCCTCTCCCCCTTGCGTGCCGCCTCCCTCACCGAGCTCCCTCCTCCTACCTAGCTCATCACGCCGCCTCCCTACCCCCCATGGCCAGCCGCTTGCCCGCTCGCCGCCTCAAGCCCTCACCCCATCGCACTCCATCTCCCCTTCCCCATTCCATCATGCCACACCCCTTGCCACCTCCCTCCCTACCCTCCTCTTTTCTCACGCCGTCCGCCGGTTCAGCATCCCCTCCGGTGCCCTGCACCCTCTCTGGTGATCATGCTCTGACGCCCCGACTCCCCTCGCACCGCCTCGCGCCGCCCCCACGAACCCCCCACGCCTGTTCGGTAGAGCCCCTGGTGAAGTGGTGCACCAAACCAGTCGGCCTCCTCCTCCTTCTAGCATCCCCGGCCGCTGCTCTGCCTCCCTCTTTGGCGACGCCTCGCACCGCCTAACCCCAACGCGCCACCCCGGACTTCTTCGTTCCGAACCCCACATGCCGCCTTCCCTTTCTCATCTAGTTTGGTGGTGCGACCTCCGGAGACCCTACGTTTAGCACACAACCCCTTTCGATGTCCTCCCCTTTGTGTGTTTTTCTCTGGTGAGTTGCTTCCCTCTTTGTTTTGGGTTTCGGGTTGGGGTCGCATTCTGTTTGGGGTTCTATCTTGATGTTTTTTTTGGGTTCGATTTCATGTTTTAGGGTTCAATTGATCTTTGTGCGGTGCGTTCGTGGTGCGATTGGATTTTCACACCCATTTTTGGGAAATTCAGCATCAAAGGTTGTTGGTTCCACGTTTAAGCATTATTTGATGAATTATTTGCTTTCCTAAATAATTTATAGTGCTCTTTGATTAATTACTTTGGGTGCGAATTTTGTTTTCATGAAGTTTTTCATGTGTTAATATTTTTCTGGTAGTATGTTTATATGGGTGGGTGCGTTCATTGGATGAAATCTTATTTTTAGTCAATTTTTAGTGTTTTACATCATGTGCAGTTAGCCTTTTCATATGTGCAAAGTGCAATGTTTTTGTTCTAGAGTTTTTATAAAGTTTGCGTTTGCTTTTGTGAAAATGCGCAAAGTGCGCAGTTTATGATCTAGTGTAGCATTCATATGAATTTGTTCAAAAAATGAATTTGAGTGCGTATTTGGTGTTTAGAGTCATTTTTTATCTTCTGGTTTGCTTAATAAAATTTCTAGTGTTTTGTTTAATCGGTAAAATGTGTTTTTAACAGTGCGGTTGGGTTGTTAATTGATGAAAGTGGTGCAATTTGTGTTCTTGATGTGGCATTGGGAGAGTCAGGTCATGAAAGAGGGTTGAGTTGTTTTTGTGTGTTAAGTCGTGTTTTTTTCTTTTTAAATAATTTGTTTACCAAGAATTTAATATGATTTAATAAAATTATTAATGATAAAAATTTAATGTGTTTTTAATAAACAATTATTAGCAATGCATAAATTGTTTTAATTGAGTTGGGTAAAGTCTTTTTTCATGCGTACTTTGTCAAATGGTTTTCGGTGTGTGTGGAAGTGTGGCGTTGGGTTTATGTTACACCTTGTTTGTTTTGTTTATTTTATTTCAACATGAAAATGTGAAATTGGAACATCTTGAGCACAAAAGGGGAAGCCTGAGTACTAGGTGGGCGGACTAGACTAGCGTGCTAGTGATACGGGAGTGGCCCCAGCCCAGTTTCACTTAGCTGGATTAACGCTTACAACACTAACTAAACATTGTATGATGATTGAAGATCACTAGGTTATGGATGTGTTTCCCTGTCTAGTGGCTCATCCACGAGAACGTATTTTGTTGTGATTCATATACTGTTCATCGAGACACGAGGTTCTAGGGTCCCATTCCTTTTTCTAGTACCTTTAGGGCCTCTCCCACTTTTGGTGCTCCTAGACTACTATACACCCACCATCGGCATACGGTGCAGCTTTTGGGTTTTTGTGAAGGTTTGAGTTATTCTTTTATGCAAGGGTGTTTTCTTTTATTTATGTTGTTTTCATTAAAAGTGCTTTCCTTATAGAAACTGTTTCATTAAAGTTGTTTAAGCTTTGGTGTCCTTTCATTTATTTAGCCTGCAAGTGTATTTGTCATTTAATGTTTATACATGGAACCTTTTATTGGGTGACGTCCTATTGGGCTTTTGGCTCACACCCTACATACACCTTTGGGTGTATGTAGACTTTGTTTCTTGTGTATTTCAGGTTGTGACATCGTGCTCAGAGATGGTGGTTCAGGTTGCATTTGGTCTTCTCATGCAGAGTGGTGTTGATGTGGCCTCTCTTTTGCCGGGAGTTTTGAGTCAGAGTTTTAGTTTCCACTGTCATCTTTTCTTTTTAGTTATTGGTTCGGGTTGTAGACTTTAAACCAGTTTATAGTTTAAAGGCGTGTTTGGTTGTCTATCTCCAGTTTCAGTTTATTTATCTTCTTAGTTGTTTTTCTGTATTTTATTTCAGGTAAACCATTCCCACATGTTATTCTTGATACCTGGGCACTTGTGCCAGCCCATGGGGATCAGTAACGCCCTTCGGGCCTTGCTGCGGACCGGGTCAGGCGCCGAGTCGGATGGCGACCCGGCCTGGTTCGTGACAAAATGGTATCAAATAGAGGTTTGCTCTCTTGGGTCATTTTCTTTTGGGATAGAGTCATGGTAGACTGGAGTTAAGGTTATCAGGACTCAATGTCCTGACTACGAGTAAGGTGCTTGGCCAGCACTCCTCATGGCGGGGCTCGAGTTACCAGAGTAAGTTGAGGTTTGTGTAAACCTTTAGTCTTTGCGATTAATCTTGTTTAGGGTAAATGAAAAGAGAGTAGGTTCAATGGTCCTAGTGAGATTGTAGGGTCTGGCAAGCCATATGGAGCCGGGGACGCTGTCCTAGAATATCCTCCGTGGCAGTGGCGTGATTTGCGTATGGCCGCCAACCCTATGTTCCAGTCACCCGCTGACACTAGTTTTCTCTTGCATCGTTCTTCATTTCTTTGTTTTGGAATTGTGGACATTTGGTTTTTAAGTAAAAATGATTTGGTCTTGGAAAATGTTTTGAAAAAAAATGTTCTGAAATAAAGCACTTTAAAAAGAAAATGATGTATGAGGTTTGAAAAGTGTGGGTTGGATGTTTTGGTTTTGAAAAATGGAAAGGTTTGGTTTTGATCCTTGGTATTCTCGTAGGCAACCACATGCATGAGTGTATATGGAAAGAGAAAGGGTTAATGGAACGAGTGGATGAGTGCCTGGATGGACATGAGGTGGGTGCCTATGCGGCACGAGAACATGCATGTGGGGGGGCCATGGGACACCATTGGTATTTGTGCAACCCACTAGCTTGGCTTATTTTCAAAATGTTTTGTTAAAGGAAAATTTGGTGTTTTTAAATAACTGGTGATTGTGTGGTGTGTCCTTGTATTTCTAAAAGGTTGTATGTGAGGAGTTTCGAGCCGAGATCATTTTTGACTGATTTGTGTGTTGAGTTTGAATTCTTGTTTGTAAGTTGGTATGCAAGTGTGTAGTTAGTGAATTATTTTGAAAAGTACATCGGGGAGCCCCTACAGTGGTTTCCCCAGCACGTTTGGTGTTCGCTTGTGGTATGTTTTAACCGTTGGACCAGCTTGGTTGGGTCCATGGTTTCCTTTATTGACTGTATATTCCCCCCCCCCATAAAGCATTGACATGTGATTGAAGTGAGGCTATGGGTAATTTGCAGTTGGCCAACCCTCCAGTTGATTAGAGGAATCTCTTCTGGAATTCTAGAATTGAACCCACATCTCCTTTTTACAACTAAGCGGATCCTCTCGCAGCGGGGTGACAGATGGGAGGGGAGTTGAAGGGAGTTTTGGTCTCTTGGGGTTGTGTGAGTTGTCAGGTATGAAGTTTACATCATTGTGTCTAAAGGTTCCCCTGGAAGCGGTGAAAGAAATTCCAGTAGGGAAGGGTGAAGGCAGTTCAGAATTATCAGTGTTGACCAGTGTCTTGAAGGGATTTGTAGTACTTTCATCAGCTGCAAGGGTCATGTTTGGTGACGTCTTGCAGTGTGAGTTCTCTTTGATAGTCAAGGGTGAATTTTGACCTCATTAATTTGAATATTATGTTTGGAAACGGTGAAGGAGATTTCAATGGGGAAAGGAGGAAGTATCATGGAATGGTCGGTGCTGACCACTATTCTAAATGACCTTTGGTCCTTCGTTGGTTTCATTTAAGAAAGGGTCTATGTTAGGCCAATAGTGTGGTAGACCCAGTCACATGGGTATGCTACGGTCGATTGCATGAGTCGTGTGTTTTTTAAGACTCAGTTTGAAGACCCTCTCCCTAAAATGTTCCTCTCTACAGCAATGGTCATGTTCAGGTGACGATTTGTGGTGTCGTGTTCTCATTCAGTGTGACAAAGGGTGGTGTGCATGCACCATTTCAGCTCTTGTGTTGGTGAATGTTCCTTGTATGATCAGTGAGATGTTGTAATGTGTTGTGTTTTCTGGTGTTTCCTCAGTTGTAGTGTGGTTGCATGTGACACCAAAAGGAGAATCTCCATTCGGGAGTCTTCCATACCTGACTGCGAGGCAGAAGATGCTTCAGACATCAGGGCTCCAACCATAGGCCTCGGAGTGAAGCTGGCATGTGGTCAAGAAACCCAAGAGTGTATGGGACCCAAAACTTATTTCTGTCGTCAGTACTGAAGGTGAAGGAGGATTAAATTGTCTTCAGTGGTTGTTCTGTTCCAACGTCCCGCCTAGGTGCGTGAGGCTTCTCGTGGCTATGAGGAGGTGTGGTCATCTCGTTACCTTAATGTTTTCGAGGTTGCATCCCACTGAATGTGATTTATTTTAGTGGTCCTTGAGAGTCTGTTGGGTAAATCAGTCCCAAAATTGTATAGTGCTCATCCCAGGATGTGGATGTGTTGGTCAGGTCTTGGATTATAGTTTTGATGCCCTGATAGTTGGACCCCTCCCTCCCTGCCCCTTGTGGTGGGGTGTTTGGTCACCATTGATAATTTTTCAAAGTTCTGTATCCTCTGTTCGTTCTAATGGTAGCGAGACCCACGATGGGTCTCGCACAAAGGTCTCTGGAATAAATCGGTGTTGGCCTTTCCTGAATGGTGGGGAGTCCTCCCGGACCTCCCCATGTTGGTTTTCTAGTCTCTCCTTGGGCGTTGGTAGGTTCTTAATGGTGGGGAGACCCACATTGGGTCTCGCACGAATGTCTCTAGAATGAATCAGTGTTGGACTTTTCTTTAATGGTGGTGAGTCCGCTCGAACCTCCCCGTGTCGGTTTTCCAGTCTCATTTCGAGCATCAGTGAGTTCCTAATGGTGGGGAGCCCCTCAGGCCTCCCCATGTTGATCTTTGCTTCTATTTTTAAATATGGCTTTGTGATAAGTGATAAGAGTGTTCTGTGGACGTGGTTTGACCTTGTTTTTTCATTCTATCCAAATGGTGTGGTTTAGGTTTAATAGTGAGGGCAGTGTTTCGGCTTGTGAAGTTGGTTTCCGTGGGTGCGAGAGTTCCCTTCCTTGATCAGTCAACTAGAGGCGTTCTAGCTCTTCGGGGCGGGCTATACATATCGGAAAGTCTTTATGCGAGTTTCTCGAAGTTTTCTTTGAGTCACTTTCTCTGAGCATGATACTTTTGCCTCTCTTTTCTTGGTGTTTATGGGGATTCCCTTTGAACCTTAAGGGAGTGTGGTTTTCTACTTTGGGGTTTGGCTCTGTTTGTGGCTTTCCGAGGACGGAAAGCTTTATGGTGGGGATAATTTCCACATCCGGACCTTGCATTACGTCATGTTTCGAATTTTTATTTTTCATCTTATAATTTTATCTAATTATGATTATTTTTGTTCTTTTGATATGGAATACGGGTCGAGCCTGACTGGGGTTTTGTTATGATAAATGAGCATTTTGGCCTCAACAATGTTTCAATGTGCCGCTATCGAAGACGTGCGGCCTTGCCTAGGTCACTTGGCGGCATCGCTCAGTTCCCCGCTTGCCTACCCTTTGTGCAACTAATTAAATAAAAGGAATTTATAATAAATAAATTAAATTAAATTAGTTTTTTAGGACTTGTCATCATGCGACGCATGGGAGAAGCATAATTGCGAAGCCGTGTGGCTTCGCCAGGTCTGTCGTATGACCCTGCTCGATGGTCCACTAATTAAATAAATGAATTAATAATGATAATGAAATAAAACTAAATGTGTGGAAGAATAAAAATAAGTAAATAAAATGACAATAATGTGTTAATAATTTAATGAATTGTGTCTTAATGATAATAATATTATTATTGTCAAGATTTCAGTTTAAGAATATTAGTAATAACTATAATAATAATAGTATTATTATGGGTTTGATTTTTTATTTTCCTTTTTTTTTACTCCATTTTATTTTTGGGTTTTCTTTTTTTTTCTAGGGTTTTCGGACCCCCCCCCCAACTTACCCCACTTTTCCCATCGCGGCACACCCCTCTCCCCCTTGCGTGCCGCCTCCCTCGCCGATCTCCCTCCTCCTACCCAGCTCATCACGCCACCTCCCTACCCCCATGGCCAACCGCTTGCCTGCTCACCGCCTCAAGCCCTCGCCCCGTCGCACCCCATCTCCCCTTCCCCCATTCTATCGCGTCGCACCCCTTGCCACCTCCCTCACTTCCCTCCTCCTTGCTCGCACCGTCCGCCAGTTCAGCATCCCCTCTGGTGCCCCTCACTCCTCTGGTGCCCTGCACCCTCTCCGATGATCATGCTCTGACGCCCCGACTCCCCTCGCACCGCCTTGCGCTGCCCCCACGAACCCCCCACGCCTGTTTGACCGAGCCCCTGGCGAAGCGGCGCACCGAACTAGTCGGCCTCCTCCTCCTCCTGGAAGCCCCGACCACTGATCTGTCTCCCTCTCCGGCAACGCCTCGCACCACCTAACCCTAGCGCGCCGCCCCGATCTTATTCGCGTTGAACCCCGCATGTCGCCTTCCCTTTCTTGGTCGGTTTGCCGGTGCGACCTCCGACGACCCTCCGTTTAGCACACAACCCCTTCCGGTGGCCTCCCCTTTGTGTGTTTTTCTCTGGTGAGTTGCTTCCCTTTTTGTGTTGGGTTTTGGGTTGGGGTCGCATTCTGTTTGGGGTTCTATCTTGATGTTTTTTTGGGTTCGATTTCTTGTTTTAGGGTTCAATTGATCTTTGTGCGGTGCGTTCGTGGTGCGATTGGAGTTTCGCACACATTTGTGGGAAATTCAGCGTCAAAGGTAGGTGGTTCCACGTTTAAGAATTATTTGATGAACTATTTGCTTGCCTAATTAATTTATAGTTCTCTTTGATTAATTCCTTTGGGTGCGAATTTGGTTTTCATGAATTTTTTCATGTGTTAATATTTTTCTGATAGTATGTTTATATGGGTGGGTGCGTTCATTGGCTGAAATCTTATTTTTAGTCAATTTTTAGTGTTTTATAGCATGTGCAGTTAGCCTTTTCATATGTGCAAAGTGCAATGTTTGTGTTCTAGAGTTTTTATAAAGTTTGCGTTTGCTTTTGTGAAAATGCGCAAAGTGCGCAGTTTATGTTCTGGTGTAGCGTTCATATGCATTTGTTCAAAAGGGTAATTTGAGTGCGTCTTTGGTGTTTAGAGTCATGTTTTATCTTCTATTTGTCTTAATAAAATTTCTAGTGTTTTGTTTAATCGATAAAATGTGTTTTTAACGGTGCGGTTGGGTTGTTAATTGATGAAAGTGGTGCAATTTGTGTTCTTGATGTGGCGTTGGGTGTGTCTGGTCATGAAAGAGGGTTGAGTTTTTTTTGTGTGTTAAGTCATGTTATGTTTCTTTTTAAATAATTTGTTTACCAAGAATTTAATATGATTTAACAAAATTATTAATGATAAAAATTTAATGTGTTTTTAATAAACAATTATCAGCAATGCAGAAATTGTTTTAATTGAGTTGGGTAAAGTCTTTTGTCGTGCGTACTTTGTCAAATGGTTTTCGGTGTGTGTGAAAGTGTGGCATTGGGTTTATGTTACACCTTGTTTGTTTTGTTTGTTTGAGTTCAACATGAAAATTTGAAATTGGAACATCTTGAGCACAAAAGGGGAAGCCTGAGTACTAGGTGAGCGGACTAGACTAGCGTGCTAGTGATACAGGAGTGGCCCCGGCCCAATTTCACTTAGCTGGATTGACGCTTACAACACTAACTAAACATTGGATGGTGATCGAAGACCACTAGGTTATGGATGTGTTGCCCTGTCTAGTGGCTCGTTCACGAGAACGTATTTTGTTGTGATTCCTATATTGTTCACCGAGACGCGAGGTTCTAGGGTCCCATTCCTTTTTCTAGTACCTTTAGGGCCTCTCCCACTTTTGGTGCTCCTTGACTACTATACGCCCACCGTCGGAATACGGTGCAGCTTTTGGGTTTTTGTGAAGGTTTGAGTTTTTATTTTATGCAAGGGTGTTTTCTTTTATTTAAGTTGTTTTCTTTAAAAGTGCTTTCCTTATAGAAACTATTTCTTTAAAGTTGTTTAAGCTTTGGTGTCCTTTCATTTATTTAGCCTGCAAATGTATTTGTCATTTAATGTTTATACGTGGAACCTTTTATTGGGTGACGTCCTATTGGGATTTTGGCTCACACCCTACATACACCTTTGGGTGTATGTAGACTTTGTTTTTTGTGTATTCCAAGTTGTGACATCGTGCTCAGTGATGGTGGTTCAGGTTGCAGTTGGTCTTCTCATGCAGAGTGGTGTTGATGTGGCCTCTCTTTTTCCAGGAGGTTTGAGTCAGAGTTTTAGTTTCCACTGTCGTCTTTTCTTTTTAGTTATTGGTTCGGGTTGTAGACTTTAAACCTGTTTATAGTTTAAAGGCATGTTTGGTTGTCTATCTCTAGTTTCAGTTTATTTATCTTGTTATTTGTTTTCTGTCTTTTATTTCGGGTAAACCGTTCCCACATGTTACTCTTGATACCTGGGAACTTGTGCCATCCCATGGGGATCGGGAACACCCTTCGGGCCTTGCCGCGGACCAGGTCGGGCACCAGGTCGGATGGCGACCCGGCCTGGTTCGTGACAAATCAAATAATACATTCACCATTCTTGAAATAAAATTATGCATTTCTTTCACCATTTCAATTTTTTTGCACTGTAGTGGCGGTGATGGGATTTGATCATCCTTTATCCCTTATATAATATAGTTATTAACATCAATTATCCTTAAATACCCTTGGTTAAGAATACTAGCTTATATAGTACTGAAGTTTCATAGAGGTGAGACAATAGACCATGAGTAGTGCATTAAGTTTATCCTTCCTTTCCTCTATTGTATTGAGTTTCCTTTTCATGTCCCTTATACAATGTTTTACTTGATTCCCACATTTTCCAAACTTATAGGATTTAATAATTATCATAAATTAGTACCTTGTATGCTTCTTTATAAATTTTTTACATGTGAATAGTTGGATCTTCTTACCTCCATATCCTTTTTCATTTGATCCACTAGTATAAAATTCCATCCTTTATTTATTATCTCCATGGCTATGAGTATATTCTCTAAACTCAATCTCTTCCATAATAACAAAAAATAATAATTCCTCATAATTTCAAAAAAAATTAATACGTAAATATTTCTTAGAGGAGTGGATTTAAGTGATTAAAGAATATTTCAATTTTTTATCATGGTTGATAACAATACCATGGACTGCCTTGATATTGTTGTAAAATTTTCCTAATAAATTACCTAAAATCTATTCTAATTTTCTTTAATCTCTAAAAATTATATCACCGTTTTGGAATGAAGAGTACAAGGAAACTTCATGTTATGAAATATTTTTTTAGAACTCTTCCCACTCTTTTGATTAGATTTTATTCACCATCTTTATATTCTTAATCAATGTACACCATTGACCTTCTTATCCTTCCAAGTGGTAGATGACCAGAGTAACCTTTTCTTTCTCAATAAAATGGAGCATTGAAAATACATTTTATATGTTTTTTACTATTTTTCCATAATAACTGAATCTAAGAAACCACTAAATGTAGGTGGTCATTGTCACATAGAGGATATAAATTATATTTTATCTGCATTAGGTGAAGTTAGACACTCCACATGGTTATTTTTATTATTCAAAACCATAGATAAGTTCTTGAGTATCACTATGAGGTTTTGAACTCCATATCCCATTGCATTTGAAAAATTGTTTGAATAATGGATTAATTGTCTATCAAATTAGTTATTAACTAGAGTACTCATAGTTCCCACGATTTTATAAAATAGTAAAGGTATGTATGAAAATTAAAACATGTGTTAATAATACATGGAAAAAAGACTTATTTTTATTATTAAATGAATGTTTAGGATTATTATACAGGGTATATGAAATCCATTAATTCCACCTATGATGTCTTTTATAATTGAACCTTATTCCAAAATTAAGTAAAACTCACTATGATAGAAGTTGTAGTTCGCCATACAATAATTACATAATTATTATTTAATTTATAAAATAATAATACATAATATTAGACAACCCTAAATATATAATTTTATTTTCTTGGAAAATTAGTTTCAGAAATCATTAATATATATATAAATTTAATATCTATTTAATGCCTTCATTATTTTCCTTTTATAAACCTTCATAATAATATTAGTACATAAGATCGCCTATGGACATATATTAAGAAATGAGTGAGATAAAAATATAATGGAACAAATATTAGGATAGAAATAGAGGAATGAATCATATAAGTACATGAATGATCATAATAATTGTGACCAAAACATAATCATGAAAAATTAATAATAATGGTATAAATATCATAGGAATGATACATAGAATATGGAGTATTTATAATAATAAAACATTATAAGCATGATTCATAGATTACATCCAATTCTAAATAATATAGTTGGTTTAAGTTTTTTACCCATTCCCCATACAGAGTATTTTAGGATATAAAAGCTTTACCTAATGTATTGGAAGGCTGTATAATGATTATTTCACCTATAACATCATATAATTTTCCAAAACATAGGTTTTATATATAAAATAAATAGTTGGGTTATTATATGAAATTAGTGATAATCACCTCAATAACCTCTGATAGAAAGGAAAAAGGGTTCACAATATTCAAATATATCATAGTTCTAACAACTAGTGTAGGTGTGAAGGTATACTGAGAGGTGGGTGAACTAGTGTGGTAATATTTTTACTAATTTGATTCAATTTCTATTTGAACTACTAAACTAATTATGATTAATGGATGTCATTCATATCAATAAATATAAACACATCACATTCAATGTGGAAATTTAAATGAGATATAAGAACAAATTTTTTTACAAGGTTCACCCAATATGCGGGTGACCACATCCTTGTTGTTTTGTGGAAAATCAAAGACAGTGATTAATTGAATACAATATGGGAAGGTACCATCCTTAACCAATAATTTATTTACTAACATTAATTTATCTCAATTATTATTTATATATGATCTATCCTATTTACAAGTGATGCTCCAGCTGCCTTCATGAAAGAGTTCTTAATTGTTCTTCAAGATGTCTAGATATTAGTTGATAAATATTATTCCAAGTACATTAGTGAAATCATATTAGTATGTAATATCTTTCAAAAAAAATCTTGAGAGTACTCAAACTTGAATACCTTCTAGTATTCAACAACAACACATTCTCCATTTTACAAAATGATCAATATAGTGATGTACCAAATGTCACATCATGACCATGAAGAACTCTATGGTTTTTTGTATTTTTAGCCTCTCTTTTTTTCCTCTCCTTTTGGTTTTATTTTACAAGAATTTTTTAGTGCTTAGGGTGGCACGTGGTTGACACATGTTTAGGGGAAATTGTACACCATATTTTGAAAAATTGTGCAACTTATTTTGGGTTTCTTAAGAAGGATTCATGGTTGACATATAGTTATGTCAAACCATAAAGCCTTGTCTAGGAACCATGCACCTTGAGAAATAATAATATTTCATAATGGTTTCATGTTTAGTCAAACCATGCAACCAAACCATGTATCTCCTTTAGAATCCTAGATATGGGGTCCATGGCTGACACACGGTTTTCCAAACCATGCAACTAGACCATATGAGACAATTACTTAATAAAAAAAATTAATTTAAAAACACTAATTTCCACCCTTTTGCCTAATTATTATTCCTATGTCTTAGGATCTTAAACCTAAGTATTCCTCTTAGTGATTTTAGATATCCTGACCCTTCCGAATATTCATTCTGATGAAACAAGTGGTTTTGGTTCTAGTTTTTCAAATTTATGTCCCCGTTCTTTGTTGTTCTTATCCTTGATTATAGATCTCTACTATTTTTCTTGAGAGATATATTATACTATAGGTGTATTTACCATATCTAAGGTTCATTTTATGATCTAATGATGCTTCAATTTGATTGATCATTAAAATATTTGGAATTCATTGGATTTGGGATGATCATTGTGTAAATATTTTAGATCATTATGGTAGGTGGTATCTCTCTCTTCTCTATTGACCTTCATATCATTGAATCTAAATTTTATGTTATTGGATTTATGTTTTAGGATATTATATCAATTTCTAGTATTGTATTCTCCTTAGTGTGAATAACCCATTTAATTTTCATAATTTCTAATTATTCGAGGTAAGTGTCCCAATCACCTCCCTTTAAAATTGAATCTATAATTTCTTTTTATTTAATCATAGGTTTTAATTTTTTATAATTAATTATTATATATAGTAGTTGTTTTAAATAAATATGTTTTCTTGTATGTTTGATAAAGTGAAAAAATGGGCTTTATCGTATAACATTATATGAAAATTATTTTAAAGGAATATGACCTTTTTTGGAAATTGAAATTCCCAGTTGGATCTTGATAAATTTCCATAAATCTTATAATGATTTTGATTTTAAAACTAATGGGGAAAGGTGTTGCTTTCTAATCTTGTATTATTTTGAACCTTTTTGAAAAAATTCTTATAAAAACTGTTATTTATTGAAGTGAGATGATTTACAAATGGTTTTATAAATGACCTAGAATTTATTTGAAAGGCTCAGTATTCCAAGATGAATGTGGAAAATCCCAGTTGAAAATTTAAATGAGTTATTAAAAAATTAAAACCCATAGGACATTCCCCTTTATATTGATGGAAATTATTGATTCATGTGACTAAATTTTTCTTTATAGAGAAGATGAATTGTATTTTTATTTTTTGATAAAGGGGATGTTCTTATGCAAGTATTCAGAGGTGTGAGCAAGAAAAAAAATTTGGACATATATATGTTGTTCCACCATATCTCATAACCTCAACTATATTTTGATGCTTTCAAAATCCTAATTTTTTACTGATCTATTTATCTTAAGTGTTTCATGATCATATCTTATTTTCTTAACTCATTAGAATTCCCTCAGTTTTCATCATGAAATTTCCTAAGTAATATATCTTGCACATTTAATATTTATCTTATAAACTAAAGAATTCAATTACTAACGGTCTAAATTTTATTTTTTCACTAAATGATTTTATCTTACAGAATATCAGAGTAAAAGAATTATCTTATGACATGAGTAAATTATATTACAGAGTAGATAAATTGTCTTTTGAAAAGATACCATGATTGGAAATATAAATTAGATGGATGGACAAACAAGTATTTTATCTTACATGAATTTCAATTTATCTTAAAAAATGAACTTCATAAATGAATTATCTTATGTACTGAATAAATCAAATATCTGATAAGTGTTATATTATGAAAGATAATTATCTTATGTTATTGAAATTATATTATGTGAATAGTTATTCCAATATTTAATCTTTCACATATCAATTTATCTTATAAAGGATTTATATTTTTTTCTTGGAGATTGAGTATCGTTCAGATATACTCTACCATTATTGTATCTTTTTAAAATTCAAATTACTATTTCATGTGAATTAGAAAATAAGTTTTATAAATTATGAAAGTTTTATTTTGATAGAGTACATATTTTCTATTATTGGAAAAATCCGTTGAAAATGAAATCTTCAATATCTTTGTATCAGTATTCATGATTTATTTGGAAAATAAGGAAACTCACTAATAAAGAGAATGTCACTTCAGTTTTTAAAAGGATTATTCACTCAACCATTTGTATTAACAAGTGTTCTTAGTTAAAATTAAAAATAGAGATATAAAAAGAGAACACATGGATTATTGAAAAAAATAAAACATATAAGATATAAAAACCACATAGGATGCACATAGTCTTTGTCTTTTTGCATGATCAATTTTTAATCATCTCTATTTCTAGGATTATAAGTTTGTAATTTTCAATCAAAGAACCTCCAAAGTTTCTCTTTTAATTTATTATTATTCTTTGTATGTTTCTTCTTCACCCATTTTTTTCCTCTTGAAATAGTGTGTTGAACCTATATGAATCTTAATTTTCATATTTATATTTATCTATGCTAATTGTGTTTAATTATACTAATATAATAGATAGTTATTGTAAATAGAGAGACTGGTTTAAAGATCTTGGAACTTTTTTAACAAGCAATAGTTTCTTGCACTCAACTGGGAAGCCTCCAGAAAAGGGTTGGTACAATTAAAATCACCAAACTCATGGAGTAGAGCTTTAGTGGAGTAGACTAAGGGATCTTTATGCCCTGAAAAACTATAAATTTTCTATGTTTTATATTTATCGTATGGTTTTCATTCCATTTATTATTTTTAATAATAGAATATCATAATCATTCATTCCTTAGGAGTGTGTGGTTTTCAATCGAAGATAATTTTAATAAATAAATTCACTCTCCCCCTTATTAAGTAATTATGTTATGTTTATCCTGCTAAAAATTGGTATCAAATTATGAGACTATTGAGTTATCAACTCTAAAATTTTGAATTCATAAAGATCATCTTAAAATGGATGCAATGGGTAATAATAAATAAGTA
Source organism: Viscum album (assembly GCA_963277665.1). NCBI lineage: Eukaryota > Viridiplantae > Streptophyta > Magnoliopsida > Santalales > Viscaceae > Viscum > Viscum album. Next base: position 341,298,641 of record OY728131.1, read on the forward strand.
ATGTATGTGGTTAGAGAACCCAATTTTAATGGTGAAAACTATGGATATTGTAAGTCTTAGATGATTATTTATTTGAAAAATCTTTGTTTAAAATCTTATCTGATTTCTATTAAGCCCTGTGAAATCCACAAGATAAAACCTAAGGCATAGTATGATACTATTTATGCTAACTTTTATCTAAACTCTAAAACCATGATTTCTATCATACATATACTTAGTCCATATGAGTTAGGTAGAGTTTCATAATGTGTTACAACACATGAAGTGTGGAAAACTATATCAATGGCTTATGAATGTTCTAATAATGTGATATAGCTCAGATACAACACTTCAAAGCAAAATTTTGATACAATAATAATGATTTTTGGTGATGGAATCACTCAAATTAATGGAAGTTTAATGAAAATTGTGAATAATATTTCTTTACTAGGTAACTAGTCCATGAACCTAATCAATATATAAAATTAATTAGAGTTCTTCCATATAAATGGAGTGGAATTTTGGATTTTACTGTGAAAATAATACTTTGAAAACTTCAAAATAAAATAAATTCTTGGTACTCTAATTATGTAAAAAGGTGAGATGGATACTGATGATAGAGACTATAAACAGATAAAATAAGAGAATACTTATTTGAAAACATATATTTCAAAGGATGGTAGAAACCCTAAGAGATATCACTTTCATACCCATCTAATAAAGAAAATTAAATAAATTTATAGTGAAGTGGTTAGATCTCTCAATTTACTAAGAAGTTCAAAAAATTATACAATAAGATGAGAGGATTTATAGAATCCTTAAACAAGTATGAAAATTATGATGAAAACACTAAGGAAGTCAGATTATATGAGTGTAAGAAGCTTGGGTACATTAAACTAGACAACCCACAGTTGTAACACAATAAAATGTCTGAGAAGAAGTACTTAAAAATGTTGTCTATAAAAATAAATCTAGGAAGGCTACACAAAGTTCCATAGATGACTCCAGTAATGACTCCATATCTAATTCTAAATATGAAGAATCTAATTATAAGGAAAACATTTTCTTTATGGAACAACCTAATGAAGTACACTCTACCTATTTTTCTACTTTTGAATTTGAACCCAACAACTTCTTGTATGATAAATTAAATGAGAATTATTATATATTAGAATACCACTATGAGTTTCTGAAAAAAAAATAGAACAAGACTCTAAAGAAATTATATAACATTTTTGTCAATGAAAAAGAAGTTTTAAATAAAAAAATTTATGAACTCAAAGTTAAACTAGATGATTCTGCTTCTAGTTATGTGGTCCATGATGGGAAAATAAAATAATTATAGGTTGAAGTTAAAAATCTAAAGGATGATGCTAGTATTTTTACTAAGGGGGGGTAATTTAAATAAGATCCTTGTTAAGAACAAAGCTAATAAATAAAAATATGGAATTGAAAGTAAAGGAGAAAACCGTAATATGAATAATAATAATTTTACAACTAGTTCCCAAAAAAAATATGACTAATATCACCTTATTTCATTGTGAAATAAATAGTATTTTTGAAAATGGTTATTGCCTTAGAAACCATAAGATGTGTGAAATAAAGAATGATTTTATTTTTGTAATGATATCTAATTCAAATTCTGAGAATTCTAGAAAACATAAGAAGATTTGTATTCTTAAATCTTTTATAGTTAACACTACTGGACCCAAGAGAATTTGGGTATAAAAATATCGTTTTTCTTAATTTATTTTTTTTATGGAATAAGAAACATCAACAAATAAGAAAAATGGTTTGTAGATAGTGGTTGTTAAAGACATATGATGGGATATTTTCCCAATTTCCACTCACTATCTAAGAATGATGGAGGACATGTCACATTTGGTGGCATACTAAAGGGAAGATAGTTTGTTTTAGATCTATTAGGTATCTTTAATCAAACCTCATTATAAAATTACTTTATGTAGAAGGATTAAAACACAACTCAAAAATTATTTTTAAACTTTGTGATGATGGATATTTGGTTGACTTTTTAGACAATGTTTTTTTAGTTTTAAAAAATAAATCCCTTAAGTTTAATGCACCATGAACTGGAAGTGTCTAAACCTTAGATCTCAATTATTTGTGTAGAAAAAATGTAAATTGTTTGAATATTGAAAAAAATTAATCATGGATTTAGAATAGTAATATTGGGCATTGAAATGTTTATTCCTTGAGAAATTTATCCAAAAGAAACTTGATTTTGTCTTTGACTATTATTAAATTGGATAAAAATAAATTATGTGATGCATGCCAAATGGGAAAGAAAGATAAAACAATTTTCAAACCAATAAAATTGGTTGCTACTTATAGAACTATAGAACTTATCCACATAGATTTTTTTAGACCTTCTAGAATATCAAGAGTAGGTGGTAAACCTTTTGTTTATTTCTTAATTAACTATTTTTCTAGATGTGGATGAGTCTATTTATTTATACTTAAAATTGAAAATTGTTTTTCATTAATTAATTTTTGCAAACTTGTAAGAAATAAAAATAATGTCAAAATTATGACTTTGAGGAGTGACCATGGGGGAGAATTTGGGAATCATGAATTAAATTATTTTTTCTTAAAACATATCATTATACATAACTTTTATGCCCCTATGACACCTCAAAATAATTTTGTTATTGAAAGGAGGAATAAGACCATTGTAACATCCCCCAATATAGCACTCTCTCATGTAGCTATAAAGGGTTAGTTACGGGACCTCAAGCACTCCTCCCTATATGACAGAGGCTGCCGACTAGCAGCGGGGGTGTGGATTATATAGTGGGGAGACTATACCCCCTTTCTTTGAAGTGTCATAGAAGAAGAAGAAAATTATAATAAACAGAAATAATCAAAGTAAAATAATGTGAAAGACAATAACAAAATCCAACTAGATAATCCAATGAAAAATAGGGACAATGTAATGACACGCTATAATGTGACTAAATGTAATAATAGAACAATATAAGAAAATAATAGTAGACTCAAATAAAAGACTCAAAGTCCCAGGTCCCGATCCCTATGTTGGTCCCATCTCCAAACTCCAGCCCAATAGAAAAAAATAAATTGGCAGCAAAGTCCTTTTCCATTGTCCAAGCCTACATCCACAAATTCTTCTTGGGTGCCAAATGGTAGCCCAAATAGGGTGTGAGTAAAACTCAATATGTAGACACCACCATGTATAAACAAAACTATCCTGATAAGAAGTGTATGCAATAAAGTGATAAATAGGTATATTAACTAATTCAATAATTAAATAAATACAACAATCTACTTCAGCTCTATGATGGAATATCTATGAGCATGTATTATAACCAAGTCAACCACAACCATATAACCAAGGTAAACAATCTACTTCGGTATCATGCTAGAATATCTCTAAGAATGTCTTAAATCCATCCCAACCACAACCATATAACTATGGTATAGTCACAACAAAAAATCTGGGTCAAAGACCTATAATAATTATAGCATGGGACTGGGAATTTCTTACTCTCTATAAGCATTATAGCATGGACTGGGTTGCGCCCGCTCACTATCATCATTATAGCATATATGTGTGAAAGTACCTGGGCATAGCTCGTTATATAAGCATCTCAGCATAGAAAACAATTCATGTCATACATCATGGATATCACAATATCACGTCATATATCTCAATGGTTAATTATGTGAATTACCATGACTTCTTCATATGCCACTTTGTAATTCAATTCACAAGCATTAAACCGCAATTTAGGGATTCTGTAATAAGAAATCACCCTAGGTAACATGTCATGCTAAAACAAACTTTAATCCATTAACCAAATCAATTATATTTAGAGGTTTTCTCACCAAATGGGTAGAAATTATCCATGTCAAATGCCAGTTGTAATCAAGATAATTCAAAGAATAATCTCATTTGTTATTCATTCAAATTTGTCACACAATTCAGTGGCATGATCACGATATTGCATAAAATTGACAATAATCAAACCCTAGTGTTGAGATTTAGACCCCCTGCCTTTAAATGACTATCCAACAATGCTTCTAACAGCCAACTATCATGATGAAAAAGGTTCAGATTATTTTAAAGAGGTTTCTAGATAAAAAATGATCAAGATCAAAACCAGCAATGCAATTGGCCAAAGGATTTCACCACAATTGTTGGATAAACAAAGGAAGGAAATAATAAATCCAACCAAAGGAACTTAATAGGGATTGAAGACACAAACAGAACATTCGAAAGGGATGTTGTAACCCCAAAATCACTTGGAGAATTCCCTAGGGCTGAGAGGAGAGGATTTTTAGTCTAAACATAATGAATTTCAGCTGCACAACATGTTTAAAACAGCAAGTCGGGAATTTACATGGTGTGTAACTTGGTTTCACATAATGTAAATTTTTTTAATGGTATTCACCAAAAAACTCATCACCTTGGGTTTATTTTATTAAAACCCATGAACAATTACCTGATATGTAATCCCTTTACATGACATGTATATGTTCTACAGTTGATTTTTCAACCCATTTTCCTTTTAAACAACTCAAAACACATTTAAAGCTTCTCAACTTACCAAGAACCCATGAAAAACTTAACCCATTAAAACTCAGAATCCATTAATTCAAATAAGAATACATCCCCAAACTTTAGGTCATTTTCTCCAACAAAGGCTCTTCATCTCCAAGTAATAATCAACCACTAAGGCTCAATGAAAAACTCAGAGAGGAATGTACCAGGAAAAAGACAAGATCTTACAACCTCCCCACCTTATAATATCTCATACCCAAGCTTCTCCAAGAATCAACATGAGGTCTCAGTGAAATTTTTTTCCATTATTTTCATATATCAGACTCCCTTTCCCAAGTCTCTTCCTAAAATTTCCCATGCTTCCACTTCACTCAAACTAATGGTATAGTCCAACCCCGATGATATTTCTCACTATGATCTACAACCCGTATAGGATGCTCCTCAAAGGATGTATCAGCACAAATCCTAACATATGATAATTCTATCACATGGGAAGGGTTTGGATGATATCTTCACAATTGTGACATGTGGAACTCTTTATGCATAGAACTATAGTGTTGTGGAAGTGATAGATGGTACACCACTAGACTGACCCTTTCCACTATTTCAAATGGCCCAAAAAACCTAGGTGCTAGCTTTCCATGTTTCCTAATATGATGTTTCCCCAACCTAGGTGTCACCCAAATGAAAACATGATGACCATCCACAAATTATAGAGGTCATCTCTGATGGTAAGCATATTATTTATGCCTTGTCTACACGGTCACCAACCAATGTCTGATCAACTGAAGTTGTTCAGATGTATCCTATATGAGACTATGCCCAACAAGTGATGACTCACCTTCCTCCAACCAAAAAAGAGGTTAATGACACAGCCTAACATAAAAATCCTCAAAATGTGCCATTTAGATCAGTGTGTATAACTATTATTATATGCAAACTCCACGAGTGTCATATGCTTCTCCCGTAAACCACAAAAATCTGAAACACAAGATTGAAGCATATCCTCTAGAACTTTAATAGTCTTCTCCAATTAATCATGAGTCTATGGATGGTGGGTTGTGCTTAAAATAACTTTCAATCCCAGGGATTTTTGAAGACCCTTCCAGAAAAACAATATGAAATGAGGATCTCTATCTAAAATGATACTCATCAGAACACCATGCAACTGAACCACCTCACACACATAAAGCTTTCACAAGTATTCAACTGTAAAGGTTTCTCTAATAGGTAAGAAGTTGGATACCTTAGTTAGTCGATCGACAATAACCCATATAGAATCATTCTTATGGGTCATCCTGGGCAATCCCATCACAAAATCCATCATGAAATCATCCCATTTTCACTTTGGGATGGTTAAAGGCTGTAAAATCTCATCTGGCCTCTGATACTTAGCTTTCACCTACTGATAAGTGAAGAATCTATCCACAAATCATGTCGCCTCCTTCTTCATTTATAACCACAGGTAATATCTACAGAGATCACGATACATATTTGTTAAACTAGGATACACCGCCCATCTAGAAGCATGAAACTTCGTAATTATCTCCTTGCGTAAGACCAATGGAACCCATAATCAGCCAAGAAAAATAATAGAATTGTTTATTTTGAGATACCGTCCTGATGGTGGATCCCCACCATATAATTTTCCTCTCATAACTGATCCTTTCAGATCAGACAACTACTCGGTCTTAATCCTATCCAAAATCATGGGTATAACTAATGTTGAAGTCAGAGCTACTCACCCCTGAGATTCTTGAACATATAGATGCATGTATGAAAATAGGTATATTATCCTCCACTCATCACAAGACTCTCGTACTACCTATGTATGTGTCTTTTGGCTCAAAGCATCAGCAACAATTTTTCCCTTGCCTAGTGTATAATCTAATTCAAAGTCGAAAGACTGAAAATACTCGACTCACCTTCTCTGCCAAAGGTTAAGGTCTCACTGAGAAAATATTTACTTAAGTCTCTTGTGATTCATGTATACCACAAACATCTCACCCATGAGATAGTGTCTCCAACATCTCAAGGCATGTACCACTTCCGCTAACTCCAAATCGTGAGTAGGGTAATTCCTCTCATGCGGTCTCAGCTACCTAGAGCCATAAGCAACCACACAATCCTCCTGCATTAGAAAAACTCTAAGTACAAATCTATATGTGTCATAGTACATGGTATATGATTTACCCAACATAGGTAAATTAAGAATGTGTGCTAAGGTCTACCTGCCTTTTAGCTCTTGGAAAGCACTTTCATAAGCACCAGACCAAACAAACTTTTCTCCTTTCTTGGTCATCCCAGACATCAGTGCTTCCAATTGGGATAAATCTTAGATAAAATGCTGATGATAACCTGATAATACTAGAAAGATCTATATTTCAAAGATTTTCTTGGGTTGTCCCCAAGATATCATAGTTATGACTTTCTATGGGTCCATTGACACTCCTACCTCTGAGATGACATAGCCCAAGAAGTGCACTTTATTTATCAATAAATTTCATTTAGTTAACTTGGCATAAATTTGATGCTCTCTAAATGTACTCAAGAAAATGAAAAGATGTTTGGAATGATCTTCCATTTACTAGGAGTACACTATCATATCATCAATGAAAACCACCACAGACTGATCAAGAAACGGATAAAAGATCTTATTCATTAAGGCCATGAATATCGCATGTGAATTAGTCAACCCAAAAGGCATCACTATGAATTCATACAAGCTATACCTGCTCCTAAAAGCAGTATGAGGTATGTTTGATAGTCTCATACTTAACTGATGATATCCAGATCTCAATTCAATCTTTGAGAAAATTTTGGAACCTCTCAAATGATCAAAAAGATTTTCAATGCATGGAAGAGGATATTGGTTCGTGAACATCATCTGGTTCAACCTCCAATAGTCCACACATAATCACAAATATCCATCATCCTTCTTGGAAAAGAGGACTAGAGAAACCCAAGGATATGTACTAGGTACTATTAGGACTTTTGACTCTATATCTTCCAATTGAACCTTTAACTCTCGAAGCTCTTCTGGTGACATTCAGTAAGGCGAGATAGAAATTGGATCTACTCCCGGAAATAACTTGATCTTTAACTCGATCTCTCAATCAGGCGGTAAGTAATATAACTCATTAGGGAAAACATCCTAAAAATTGTATACTACTAGAGTAAAATAATTATGCTTCATTTTACTATTATCTAGAGAAAGACCAGCGATTTGATCTATGAGACAATCCAATCCGCACTGAATTGGTCCTGCATGACCAACCTAAAGATCCCACTCACCCTTGTGAGAATATCTGCTTTCTTATGGAGATAGGAAGGTAACACTTATCATTTAACAGTTGATATGATCTCGGTATAGAACTAACCAATCCATTGCAAGAATAAATTTGAATCATGTTCCATCGTGAATGGTTCCCAAAAGAAATGGTGACCACCAATCTCTAGAGAACACACCTTGAAACGTTTGATATTTCTAGAACGCACTCCCAATGGTGTGTAAATGGTTTAAACACCATCCAAGATTTCCGAATCCAATCCCAAATCATTTGAAAAAATAGAAGATAGAAAAAATGTGATTCTCTTGTATCAAATAAAACACAGGCTAAGGTTGATGATACAAGAATCATACCTCTGATGGTAGATTTTCCTATATCCACATTAATCAGAGTAGTCTGAATAATGTGAAACTGACTTTTCCCTCTTCCCTAGGATCTAGTCTAACTACCCTAATTTATTTTCCTAGCTTGGTACGGTTTCTCATGCCCTGGGATACCACTTCCTCTACCTCATCTTGAATAGCCTGTGGAATTCCAACTATCAGACTGTTGTGGTGTAGCTTAGTCCCTTTCTAATTCCAGTGCTTGTCTTGATCCTCTTCCACTGGTATGATACTGAAAGTTAAAACATAACCTATGAAGATGACCTAGTATGTCGTAGATACAACACTCGACTACAGGTTAAGGTCACTATGGGTGATTGTGACCAAAATCTCCACACTGATGGCACTTGAACAGAACATGATCTTGAGATGGTTTTCCACTTCCCTAACTGCTCTACCCACTATTAATTTGGAAGAAATTTTTATAAAAAAATCTTCTTACCACTCAAAGAAGAACTCCAAGATTTCCTTACTAAAATATCCCGACCGATGCTCAGAGCCTCTCTCAGATTCTATTCTATGATGAGATCCTGATTTATCATGTCTTCAAATCTACTTGAAAGGAAAATGTTTACCTGTAATTTGATCTCATAACAAAGACTGTCCTAGAAACATCTCACTTTGAATATCTCATCATCTACCAAATATGGAACAAAGCATTGTAGGTTGGTAAAACATCCAACATAGTCCATCAATAATAAACCCTCCTGCGCCAGATGCATGAAATCCTGATCTTTTTCATACCTCAAGGTTTTGGGATAGAAATGGATCAAGAAATTCATCTCAAAGTCCTTCCAAGATAGCTCATCCCATTTCCCATCTTCTCTCATAATATCCCACCAATACTTGGTGGGTTCACGAAGCATATACACAGCAAGTTTCACCCTTCTATTCGTGGGTGTCTCGAGATTCTTGAAGATTATCTGGATTGACTCAATACAGAACTCAGCTGCCTGTGGTCCCCCTTCCCCAGTAAACATAGGCAGATGCTGAAGTTGAAATTCTATTTTCAACTCATACATCGAAGTAATGGTATGAACATTCTCCCTTTCCATGGATTTCATAGCCCTCAGGAAGTTGTTGTGAAGTTGAACATCCATCTTATCCTTAGGAACTATAGGAAGCTCATGTTCAACCATGTTAGGAGCATGTTGATTTCCACTCTCCTAATTCCCAATTCGAAGAATACGAGGAGTAATTTTTTTCTACAAGACAAACACACACCTTAGAGAACTGGCTAACAATAAGGCCAACCTAAACAGGTGACTGCAATAGAGAACCACTAACTCTTGGACTCTCTAGACATGGCTTACAAGTATTTTAGCATGACATGAAAAAAAATTATTTATCTAGTGAAATAGATATCTCATATTATAGTTTAACAGGTAAATATATATCACATGCAAAAATAGATATGCCCCTATTATAAACAATGCATGTCAATATATCTCTATGTGCCTATTATGATGCATGTATTCTTATTTCACACTATATTGGGACATGAGTACAAAAATAAACAAATAATAACATCATAAAACAATAATACTCACACAATATGTGAATCACCCAAGGTGAAATAACATAAACTGTAACAAGCACACAACACTAACATCAATCACATCACTGAGTACTCAGATTTTCCCTCATACATGGGTTAGCTACTCCCATGCACAAACTCATTATTGAGTCCCAACACATCCTATACTATTTTCTACCTTTACCAAATAGTAAAGAAAAAGAAAATAGAACTTGATGCTCTGATACCACTTTGTAACGTCCCCCAGTTTGGCACTCTATCACTTGTCCAAAAAGGGTTGGTTGTGGGACTTCAATCGCGCCACCACATACACTAGAGGCTGACAACTAGTAGTGGGATGTGGATAATGTAGTGGGTAGACTATACCCCCATGGTATGAAGTGTCATAGAAGAATAAATAATTCATAATAAAATAGAAATAATCAGAGTAAAATAATGTGTAAGATGAGAACAAAAGCCAACTCAATAATCTAATGAATAATAAGGAAAATGTAATGACATGTTGGAATGTAACTAAATGTCATGCTAGAACAATATAATAAAATACTAGAAGACTCAAATAAAATACTCAAAGTCTCAGGTCCTGAGCCCCATGTCGGTCCCATATCCAAACTCTAGCCCAACAACAAAGAAATAATCAACAGCAAGGTCCTTTTCCCTTTTCCAAACTAGCATCCATGAAGTTTTTTCGGGTACCAAATGGTGGCCCAAATAGGGTGTGAGTAAAACTTAGTAGGTCGACACCACCATTTCTAAACAAAACCAGTTTGATAAGAAGTGTATGCAATAAAGAAATAAATAGGTATATTACTTAATTCAATAATTAAATAAATACAACAACCCACTTCATCTCCATGTCGATATATCTTTGAGAAAGTTTTCTAACTATGTAAACCACAAACACATAACCAATATAAATAACCTAATTCAGAACCATGATGGATATCTTTGAGCATGTATTACAACTAATCCAACCACAACCATATAAACATGGTATAGTCACAACAAATAATTCGGGTCAAAACCCTATAAGCATTACAATATGGGACTGGGAATAACCTTCTCTCTATAAGCATTATAGTATAGATTGGGCCAAGACCACTCACTATCAGCATTACAACATATGTGTGTAAAAGTGCCTAGGCCGATCCCGTTATATAATCATCTCAGCATAGAACATAATTCCTATCATACATCATGGATATCACAATATCACATCATATATCTCAATGGTTAATTATGAAAATTACCATGATTACTTCATATGTCACTTTTCAATTAAATTCACAATTGATTAACAATTATATCAATAAGAACTAAGCCACAATTTAGGGATTCTATAACAAGAAACCACCATAGGTCACATGTCATGCTAAAACGTACTTTAATCCATTAGCTGAATCAATTATATTCAGAGGTTTTCCCACCCAATGGGTAGAAATAATATAGGTAAGATGCCAATTGTAATCATGGGAATTCAAAGAATAATCTCATTTGTAATTCATTTAATTTGGGTTCTCGCTTCATTGGAACGATCATGATATTGTATAAACTTGACAATAATCAAACCATAGGGTTGAGATTTAGACCCCCTACCTTTAACTAGTGATCTAACAATGCTTCCAATGGGAAAATCCCACGAGGAAGAAGGTGAAAATGATTGTAAAGAGGTTCCTAGATCAAAACCGTTCAAGATCAAAACCAACAATGCAATTGACCAAATGATTTCACCCCAAATGTTGGAGAACCAAAGGAAGGAATGAAGAAACCTAACCAAAGGAAATTAACATGGATTGAAGACACAAACGGAATGACTGGAAGGGATTTTGGTACCCCAAAATTTCTTGGAGAATGACCTAGGGTCGAGCGGAGAGGAGCTATAGTCGAGACATATTTAATTTCAGCCGCACAACATGTTTAAAACAGCAGGTTAGGCATTTAGACAACATGTAACTTGGTTTCACGTTGTGTAAATTTTTTTAATGGTATTCTCTAAAAAAACCCATCACCTCATATTTATTTTATTAAGATCCATGAACAATTACACAACGTTTAATCCCTTCACATGATGTGTATATGTTCTGCAGTTTATTTTTTATCCCATTTTCCTTTTAAACAATCCAAAACCCCTTTAAACCTTCTCAACTTACCAAGAACCCGTGAAACACTTAAACCATTAAAACCCAAACTCCATTAATTAAAACAATAATACATTCCTAAACTTTAGGTCATTTTCTCTAACAAAGACTCTTCGTCTCTGAACAAGACTCGACCACTAAGGCTCAATGAAAAACTTAGAGAGAAGAATACCTGAAAAAAGACAGGATCTTACAACCATGCAAGAAATTTCTAGAACAATGTTATGTGGATATAGCATGCCCACTCACTTCTAGGATCAAACTATTAGCATGACATGTTGTGTCATCAATATAGTGCTAATAATTCCTATCTTAAAGAAAACACCTTATGAGTTGTGGAATAATTGGAAACCAAAGTTTGGATACATAAATGTTTTTTGATGAAAATTTTATACCTCACACACTAAGGATAATATTGGTAAGTTCGATCCAAATGATGATGAAGGGATCTTCCTAGATTATTCTACTTCTTCTAAAGCCTGTAGGATTTTCAATAAGATTTCAAATGTATTTGGAGAATCTAGTCATCTTAAATTTGATGAAACTGAACCTTTTGATGAAAAAAACTCAAATTGATAAATTAAGTGATTGTATGGATAACCTATAACCTAAACCTCCATTTTATGACAAAACAGATGATGATTTGGAATATGATCAAGAAAAAATCATACTAGAAAGTATTTATTATGAAAAATAAGAAAGTTTACTACCAAGAAAAAATTGAAACTATAAGCACCATCCTATGGAAATAGTTATATGAAACATAGATGTAGGTGTTAGGAATAGGATAAGTGTAGGAAACCATACAAAATTTCATAACTTCCTTTCCTTTCATAAACCTAAAACCATTAAAGAATCCTTAGATGATGAAAACTGGGTAGTTTCTATGAAATAATAGCTAAACTAGTTCAAAAGAAACTAGTTATGGGAATTAGTTTCTAGAACCTCTGACTGTCTTATTATTGGAACTAAATGGGTATTTATGAACAAACAAGATGATCAAGGTGTGATCAATAGGAATAAGGCAAGATTAGTATTCAAAGGTTATGTTGGTCAAAGTGGAATCTGTTACACCCCGACTGATGCTTATTTTTTTATTTAATTATTTTGGGTCTTACTTTTGGAGCTACGGTTTGAACCGATTGTATTTTGAAAGAAATTGAGATCTTATACGGGCGCGCGACCGTACACGCAACCACGCACGCGACCGTGTGCAGTGTCTCACCTCAATCAATAAAGATATTATCATTTTTTTTGGTTTTGTCATTTTAGTTTTATCATTAGTATTATTAACATTTAAGTTAATATTTTAATTTTGTTATTAATAATGAATTGTGGTCGCAATATATATATATATATATATATATATATATATATATATATATATATATTTGTGTGTGTGTTTTGTTTTAATAATAATAATAATAATATTAAGATTATCATTATTATTTTTGTAAATTGTTTACATAGGCTTTTAATATTAAAATTATTGTTACAATTATAAAAATTATTAACTTACTAATTAGATTATGGTTACTTTTAGGATTAGGTTAATTTAAGTTGTTTTTTTTAGTTTCATTTCTTTTTTTTCTTTTTTTCTTTTTTTCATTTCTTTTCTCTCTTTTTTCTTCTCTCTTTTTTTCCCTCTCCTTTGTTTTTCTCTCCCTATTTTTTTCTCCCTTCTCCCTCAATCTTGTGTTTCTCCCCTCCCCGCGCGGACCCCCCTTCCTCTCCCCTCCTAACCCTACCTGCACCGCTAAGCTTCTCCCCTTGCCTTCCTCTGGTGCAACCTCCTCCGACACGATGTCCTCTGACGTGGCGCACCGTTCTCCAGCGCAGACTGCCCCTCCCCTTCGCTCCTCCTCACCAGACCAGATATCATCGGACTGGCGCACAACAGCTCCGCCGACCTCCACCCACGTGCACAGCCTCCCTCGTGTTTCCCCCTTCTCGCCCGAGCCACCCGGCTACCCTCCTCGCTTCGAAGCCCAGCGTGCACCACCCCTGGCCACACCCCCTTCCACTGCTGGTGCTTCTTTCCAGTGATGAAATCGAACAACACCCTGCCCTCAAATCCTAGCCCGCTCCCTGGTGCCCTCCGATGATCCTTCTGTCTGACTGTGCCTCTCCGACATCCTTACCCGCACATGCGGCCTCCCCTCAGCCACCTCACTACCTTTTCCCCCTTCACACAATAGCACCGCCCTCTTTTCAAGCTAATTTTCCAGTGCGGTGCACCACCGACGGTCTTCCCCTTTCCCGGTTGTACATTTGCACCATTTCTATTGGCGTGTTATGCCTCGGTTGTTCATTCTTTCAATTTGATTAAGTTTCAGTTAGGGTTTTGGTTTGGCGTTTGGTTCATTTATTGTGTCATTGATCTGATTGATTGTTTTTAAGGATTAATTGTGTTGTTTGTGGTGTGGTTGTTATGCGGTAGAGTTTGTGCACCGTGTTTGCGAAGTTTTGATATCGAAGGTATGTGTTTTCGCATATATGTGTTGTTTGACGAATTAATTTTCTTATTTAATTAATTTAGTATACTCACTGATTAGTTTTCTTGGTGCGAATATAGTTTCACTTAAGGTTTAATATGATTTCAATGTGTTTAGTAGTGTGTTTATTTAATATGAATGTTTTGATTTTGTGAAAACCCATGCTGAGCTTTTCATAGTGTTTTATAAACTTTGTTGTGGGTTTATTATGTTGCGCAAGGGCTGCAAATTCTATATTATCATGTTTTTGGGGTTCCGTCATGGTGTACATGGTATTAGAAAGAATGTTTTGAGTGCGTTGTTGGTATAAACCTTTGATGTGATATTTCAAATGCTTTATAAATTATTTAATTTTTTAATTCCTTTATTAAATTACATGTATAGTGATTGGTCCCTTCCTCGGGGGTTCGAGTCGTCGACAATGAGGACCTGTGTATATGCATATGCATGAAAATGTATATGCATGTAGGTGAAGTAGTCTCAGGTTACCCTTGTTAAAAGCTGCGTGTTTTGAGGTAGGTTCTCTATGCCTTTACCTTTAATTAGAGTTTCCAATTTTGCTCGATGTTTCTTTAGAATTATTTCCTTGGTTTTATATGAAATTCATATTCACTATACATATATATGGTTATGGTTATTAAAAAGTGGTCTCCTGTGTATTTGAACGTGAAATGGGTATTTCCAAAAGGTTTTTGGTCTTCTGTTTGAATTTTTTATGAAAGTGCAACGACATGTTTGACTTTCGAAGGGATTCCAAAGTGATTTTTAAAATGGGTTTTGGTGTGAACACATGATTAAAAGATGATTTGATTTCCTAAAAATGATTACTTAATTGTAAGTGTGGTTTTATGTTTGTTTTAAAAATACACTACCTTCATGTGTTCCAAAATGATGAATACTCCTTGTAAAGTGATGAGGCCCGTTTGGCACTTTGAGTTTGGTTTGAAAAAATGGAAAACCCCACTTGAGACATTCCCCTTGTTTGAGAAATGTGATGTAAGTGTTTATGTTTGGTTTGTGATATGTGCCTAGGAAATAGGTTTGTGCATTTTTGTGTGATGGATAGAAAAAGGGGTATGAGCCCAAGGGGGGGAGATCGATGGTGAGAGGGTGGGTGTGTTTTCTAATAAAGAGAAAGATGTGTTCATGTATGTTAGTTTTATGAAAACCCACCACAACTTGAAACAGAGCACAATGGGAAACCTGGATATCTAGGTTGGTGAACTAGGACTTGTGGGCTAGTGTTTCGGAGGTGAATTGACCCGGTTTCACTGCAGGTTTGATGATTGCAACACTAACTAAACATATGAATGAATGAGGGTCGTGGTCTTCTAAGCCATGTTTTCTGAGGGTCGTGGTCTTCTAATCCACGTTTCACCGAGACATGAAGATCCTAGGTCCCCAACTAACACTAGCTTCTTAGGGACTTCCCATGGTGCTTGTGATACGATTTTAAATTCAATTGTCTCATGCTTGTTCCCTCTTTTGTGAAAACCATATTTGAATCTGAATTGGTCTCCTTAAATTTTGAAATGTTAATGCATGATCAAAAACCTATTTTGAAAAGGGAAGAGAAATGTTTTTCTTGGAAATGCAAGTTTGTTATTTTAATTTGAAGAGTGAACAATGTTATTTTATTATGCCTTATTTTAAAACTATCATGAGTTGTATTTCTTATTAAAGGCAGTGGCATAGGGCGTTGTTGTATTTTGGATTTATGACTGAGCATCTCAGTGCTCACGCCTACTTTATATTTTCAGTTTTAGGTTCTTGTTTTGGATCTATCTTGCAGTAAGCTTGTTTCTGTGTTTGGTGGTGACCCATGAGGTCACTTTGAGGTATGTGTAACTTTCCATTCTTGTTCTATTTTTAATTGCAAGTTTTTTTCTACTTTTCTTAGTTTATGTCGATTGTTTATCTGTGTTTTTTGGGTTAAATCATTCCAAACTGCCTCATTGTGGTTCTTGGCACTAGTTTCCAGCCTGTGGGGATCGGGAACGCCCATCGGGGTATGTCGCGGACCGGGTCGGGCGCCGGGTCGGATGAAGATCCGACCTGGTTCATGACAAAATCTCAAGAGGGGGTGAATTGAGTTCCTACTTAAAATTTCTATTGAAAACTTTGTGATAAAGATCCCCTGATTTTGAAATATCCCAGTTAATTAAGGCGGTAGATATATAAATGTTTAGTTGGTCAATAGGTTTCGCAAAGGGTAATTAGTCCTCAGTTGAATCAGTGTAAAACACTTCTTCAACTTTTGAAACAAGTTTACTGAATTAAACACATACACACACTAACCAAAAATAACTATCAAAGTCAATGCAAAATAGTTTTCTATTTTAGAAATTATATGCAGTGGAAAATAGACAAAACAGATTATTAAAAAATATAGTGCACGGTAGAGTTAAACAAGAGGTTCGGTCTCAAGTTGAGACTTAATCCTCTCCACTTGGTGATCACCTACCACCAAATAGTTTATATAAATAATAAACTTGATACACAGCCTGTATCGGGCTTTATAACAGTTTTTAAAAACTTTACAGGGATCACACCCTCTACCATAGTTCTTTGTGGGAAAAACAAACCAGACAGACCACACACGGTCTCTTCTACAGTTATACATGGGAAACAAGGTGTAAGAGAAGTTTGATGTGAGGATTTTCAGTATCCTCTAATTCAAGCACAAGAGATAGTGTGTGTAATAGATAGACACACACACTTCTCAAATATGTAAAATAAAAGAACATGGTAGAGCTAATATTATAAGATTGATTTCAGAAAGCTCTATGTGTTCGCAGTTCAGATCTTGACTCCTTGGAGTGAAGAAATTTTAGTTTGAGTCTTTCTCTGAAAGTTGTCCTCAAAACAGAGTGTCGCAATTCCAGATTCTAGCTTTCAAGAACTGAGTTTTTTACTTCTTGAGTTGGTAGAGAGTTGATGAAGCATAGAAGGCAGTCTTGTATTTGTTCTCCCAGAATGATCATCTTGAGGCTCTTAGGTTCACAGTGTAAGTGCTTGATGGTTCTTCCTTGTTCTCTTTAATCTAGTGAGTAAGTTCTTTTACATGAATTCCTCTCTCTTCACTTCTCAACACACTTCTTACACCCATGCTCATCACTATTTCTTTTCTTCCTCAGTATTCTCTTTTATATTTGAGGTCCGACAATAGGAATAAGTAAATCAGATGCAGTCCTTCCCGTACATTGTACTGTCCCCAGATACGGTCTCTTGATATGTCTACAATCAGCATTAATTAATGTCAGAAGCATTAAAAGTATCAAATATGACCGTTATAATAATCTTAAGAATTTGAAAATGTATGGATTAGAAGAATGAGAATCGGTAGACTGATAACAGTAGCCTTCAATGGTATCCTTCTCAACAGTAACCTTCAGTGGTAACCTTCTCAACGGTAACCTTCAGCGGTAACCTTCTCAACGGTAACCTTCAGCGGTAACCTTCTCAATGGTAACCTTCAGCAGTAACCTTATCAATGGTAACCTTTCATCGATGACCTTCATCGGGGACCTTCCATCGGTGACCTTCATCGACGACCTTTCATCAGCGACCTTTCATCGAGGACCTTTTGTCGGTGAACTTTCTTCGGTGACCTTTCATCGGTAACCTTCATCGGTGACCTTCATAGGTGACCTTCATCAGTGACCTTCATCGGTGACCTTCATCGGTGACCTTCATCGGTGACCTTCATCGGTGACCTTCATCGGTGATGTTCATCGGTGACCTTCATAGGTGACCTTCATCAGTGACCTTTATCGGTGACCTTTATACTTAGATAAATTTTGCACTGTAAGCTTAAACAATAGAATAGTGAGATTAAATATGCATAGTTATTACTGGATATAAGCTATAAATATTAATTACATGATGATTCTATACTAGAAACAAGATTATCACATAAATGAAACATGATTTGGTATTATCAAAATAGGTGAGTCCAACAATCTCCCCCTTTTTGATAATCACAAATCATGTCAGTGAATATTTAGATATAAGTATTATTGAGTTAGGGTTAAACACATTTTCTAATATCATCAGAGGTGTGTATAAGTAAAATTGAACCATTTTTATTGTGGAAAATATAGATAGTGTATATATTCAAAGAACTCCATTCAACTTAAAACTTCTCCCCCTTTGTGATTAACAAAAAGAATGGAAGAAAAAAATAGACAAAAGAGGATTGTATTATGAATGAAGCAAGAATACAAGATAAAAAAGGTGTAAAAAAATCCCTATCAACTATGACACCCCACATTCAATCCACATCAGATATGTCCAAGGGAGATTTGTCTTTGGAAGCTGAGGATTCAGGTCCAGAAGATGGAGGGATAGGCCGAAGTATGGCAGTGAGAAGGGTAGGAGGAGCTGCTAAAGAGGCATCAGTAGACCGATAGTTAGTAGATCTATAAGGAATCATAGGGGTCAAGCTTTTGATGGCCTATTCAAGAGTCATAAATGGTGCAACACTGGTAGATCCTAAGGCAGCTGAGGTAGAAGGTAAAGCTGGAGGAACAATGATGGGAGTGCAGTCCACTTGGAGGAAGGGTAAAAGAAGATTTCTGAAATACATAATAATGCTTCCTCCTCTTTACATGTCTGAGATAAAATCTTTTTTATTCTCCATAAATTTATCTAATGCATGATTCAACTCTCTAAGCCTACTAACTTGAACATTAAACGCCTGAGTGACGGGGGGGATCCTCAAGTTCTCCAATAGAAGATTAAAGTGACCATCCATTTGATGCTTAGTGTACACCCTTTTATAGTAGAAATAAACTTGCTCTTTGATGGCCTTATGATCTTTAGAAGCTTCCCTTAGATAATATCCCACAATTTTATGAATTTCTCTAGTAGTAAAAATGACCTGAGTCATAGACTGGGGGTCTAAGGTACTGGCAGCAGAGAACTTCTCCACTTCTTCTCTGAAAACCAATCTGAAATCTTCTATATCAACAGGAGGAGAGTCTAAAGAGGAAGCATATGCACACAATGGTGCCATTGTGAGATCCATTGTCTCCTTAAAAGACTTGGTCATACCACTGATCAAACTTTTCACATCATCATCCTAGCCACTCACATGTGCCTCCATAGACTTCTTAAAGTCCTAAAAAATAGTGACCATCTGCTGAACCACACTTTTAATATATCTAATATCTCTGTCCACTTGAGCCCTTGAATCCATATAAGAGTCTAAACTAGCAATCGACTGCTTCACAGATTCTATAGACTCTTCCAAAGTTCAGATATCATTCTAACAATCCTTCACTTCATGTAGCAGATTTGAGTGAGAGGTAGAAATGACTCTTTCTAAGGAAGATGCTACAACTTCTTGATTTAGGGCCACTGTTCTTTCTATCTCAACTGATATTTCATCAAAGTGTCTTTTCAAATATGATTTTAAGGATTTTAATCATCCTTCTTCACATAGTCGTGAGGTAAAATCACTATTGGCTATATAATGGTGGTTTTTGAAATAGAAGTAATTAGAGGGATTTTGTTAGTCTTTTCATCATCAGAGTCTCCATAGTTTAATCCCAGGACCAAAAATCTAGGGTCTTTTGACCAGTCTTATATTCCATGAGCAACAACAATTGAACCTGTGGCAACAGGTTCCTCCCCCTCACTTGGAGCATTCTCCTGATCAATTACATCCATCTATGTTATACCTCTTTGATCAAATGCATCAACGAGAGAGTCCACTGCCACTTCTTCTATAGAATCTTCAACTACTACCATTGCAATTCTATCTTCAACCAAATCAGCAACCTCTTCATTTACACTTTCTACCATTTCTATATATCCTATCAGAGGACTGAGACTTAGACATTCCTCTTCACTTTCATCAGCAGCTATCTGAAAATCATCATGACTAGATTCAGTTTCATCTTCCTCCTCTGAGGTCTCTCTAATGTCACTTAAGACATTTTCTTCCCCTTCTTCTTCACTGGTTTCCTCGTCATCATTGTCTCTTAGGATAGTCTCCCTTCTAGGCAATCTTTTTAGTGGGCTAGGCTCACCAAAAGATACAGTATTGGCACAATAATTTAAGGGAATGTTGGGATCACTCCTATCATCTATAGGAGAATCCTCTATTTCTTGCATAATAGTAGCTTCCTCTTCTTCATCTGAGTATATTGGCTCCACTTCATCTAGATTTATACCAGGGTATCTATTATTCTTAGGCCTAGTAGGATGAGTAATAGGGTTGAATTTCTCATACATCTTAGCCTCATAATTCACCCATTTTCTTTGCCAAGGGTTCCAGTTTATCTTCATCAACTTGCAAATAATCTTGGTAATGCAGAAGTTTTCCCTTATAAAAAAAATTCCTCCTTATTTCTAGAAACTCCTTTCACTTTCAACATGAAGGATATTAATCTACCATGAAACAAATCATTGTATTTGGAACTGGGCTTTTTCATATCCTCTAATTGAATCATCAACAACCTACACAAATTTATCTTATGTCCATGCTTCAACAGATACAAAAGAAATATGTCCTGATACTTTAGGGTAGCAAAGTCCCCTCTCCTAGGACTCAAGAAATGTTGAACAAACTTAACCAGTAACTTGTTTTCTCCTTCCATTTCAGTAGCAATCACTTTACTATGGATCCCATTCCCTATCATTTCAGCCAAAGATTCTTCATAACAGAAGAACTCACTAGTGGGAGGTACCACTCCTAAGTAGTAATAAAAAATCCCTTCATGTGGAACTCTTAAACAGTCATCCCATTCAATAGAGGAGAAGATCACACTTACTCCATTTATCTTTGAGGACATTTAGTTTTCATTATCAGACTGTTCTAATTTCAGAGATTCATATAACTCCTTCACTAACTTTGGGTAGTAAGGCCCATTGTTATTTGCAAAGAATTTGACCTAATATTGAGCTTCAAGTGCCTGCAGCACTAGAGACCTACTCGACATCAGCCATTCCAAGATTAGTTCCTTCTCAACCATGATTTCCCTCTTAGAAAAATGTGGATTGATCAGCTTTTACACTACCTTGATTCCACTAATATACCCAGATCTAGGTCTCTTAGTATTTTTCGCATCTCCTTCATCACTGACTATCAGTCTCTTCAATCTTGCCATTTCAATCTGGAGCGGTTCGAGGGTTTCAGCAAAAGGTGACATTCTAAGGTTAGGGAGAAAGAGGTTCAGGAGAGGTTTGAAGTGGATAAAAATGTGGTGTGTTCTTTATTTTTATCATTTAGGGATCGAAAAAATAAATTAAGAAAAAGAAATAAGTAATACTATAAACATTTCAGATTTCGGCAAAAAAATGCAAAGTCCTGGAAAAGTCGACTATCAGTAAGGTGCCATCGGTGAGGTCCCAACAGTGAGGTCCCAATGGTGAGGTTCCTAACGGTGAGGTCTAATGGTGAGTTCCAACGGTGAGGTTCCTAACAGTGAGCTCCAACGGTGAGCTCCAACGGCGAGGTACAACAGTGAGGTTCAACGATGAGGTCCAACGGTGAGGTTCCTAACGGTGAGGTTCCTAACAGTGAGGTCCAATGGTGAGGTTTCTAACGGTGAGGTCTAATGGTGAGGTCCAACGGTGAGGTTCCTAACACTGAGGTTCAATGGTGAGTTTCAACGGTGAGGTTCAATGGTGAGGTTCCTAACGGTGAGGTTTCTAATGATGAGGTGCAATGATGAGGTTCCTAACTTAACAGTTTATCATACCTAACTCATGTTTGATGTAATTTAACCTCTCAGAAATCAAAGGATTTGTGAATACATCATCCAATTGGTGTTTAGTGCCAATGAATTTAAGAGTGATATCACCTCTTTGATAATGATCTCTCAATAAGTGATGTCTCACATCAATGTGCTTTGTCCTAGCATGAGATACTGGATTTTTAGAGATGTTAATATCACTTTTATTATCACAGTTTATAGAGACATGTTTGAATTGATATCCATAGTCTAGTAAAGTGTGTTTCATCCACAGAATTTGAGCAAAACAACTACCAGCAGCTATATATCCAGCTTCAGCAGTAGATAATGCAACAGAGTTCTATTTCTTACTACACCAAGATACTAGTGACTTGACCAAAATGTGACATGTTCTAGAGGTGCTCTTTCTATCTAACTTGCAACCAGAAAAGTCAGCATCTGAATAACTTATTAAATCAAATGATTTTTCTCTTGGATAAAATAGTCCTAAGTTTGTAGTGTACTTGAGATATTTAAAAATACTTTTAATAGTAGTTAAATGAGACTCTTTGGTATTGGCTTGAAAAAGAGCACACATACATACACTGAACATACTATCAGGTCTGTTAGTAGTAAGATAGAGCAGACTCCCAATCATACCTCTATAATTGGTTTGATCCATTGATTTACCAGTTTCATCAGCATCCAACTTACAAGTGGTACTCATAGGTGTATCACTACCTTTATTATTGTCCAAAACAAAACGTTTCAAAATATCCTTAGTATAGTTACTTTGATTTAAAATAATACCATTTTTATTTTGAAAAATTTGAAATCCAAGGAAAAATTTGAGTTCCCCCATTAAACTCATTTCAAATTCATCTTGCATCATTTTTTGAGAAATTGGTACATAGAGAATTTTTAGAGGATCCAAAAATAATATCATCTACATAAATCTGTACTATTAAAACATCTTTGGAAATACTTTTAATAAAAATAGTAGGATCAGCTATTCCTTTAGTAAAATATTTTTAAATAAGAAAAGAACTAAATCTATCATACCAAGATCTTGGAGCTTGTTTTAGACCATATAGAGCTTTAGAAAGTTTAAAGACATTATTTGAAAAATGGGGATTTGTAAAATCAGGGGGTTGTTCAACAAATACATCCTCAACTATGTACCCATTTAGAAATGAACTTTTTACATCCATTTGATAAAGTTTGAAATTCAGATGAGCTGCATAAGAAAGTAGTATCCTAATGGATTTTAGTATAGCTATAGGTGTAAAGGTTTCCTCATAGTCTATTCCTTATTCTTGACTATATCCTTATGCAACTAGTCTATCCTTGTTTCTAACTATGTTACCAAATTCATCAACTTTATTTCTGAAAACCCATTTAGTGTCTATGGTGAAAGTGTCTTTAGGTATTTCTACTAATTCCTAGACTTTGTTTCTTTCAAACTGATTTAATTATTCTTGAATATCTATCACCCAAAACTCATCATTGATTGCATCATTAATATTTT
This sequence comes from Viscum album, assembly GCA_963277665.1. Classification (NCBI taxonomy): domain Eukaryota; kingdom Viridiplantae; phylum Streptophyta; class Magnoliopsida; order Santalales; family Viscaceae; genus Viscum; species Viscum album. Next base: position 341,322,213 of record OY728131.1, read on the forward strand.
TGGGTTCATGCTGTGAAAGAAAAGCTTTATGTTCAACCTGGTTTCTCAGAGAAGCTCTAGTTTGTGTTACTCTATTTAGATCACCTACTACAACATCTAAAGGATGATTCTTGAGGGTTTTAATACCTCTATAAAGAGTTGAACTATACTCCTCATGGTTGTCAATAGGTTCAGATTCGTTATGCTCAGATTCTAGAAAATTTCCAGAACCAGTTGTTTTCACTAAGGGTTCACTGTCTTTATCATTAAAGTCCAAAATTGACATTTCTTCCTCAAGATGTTCAACTGAGTTTTTGGGTTCATGTGGACCAGTCACATAAAATTTTACATGAACTGATTCTTCAACACATTTGGTTCTCTTATTGAATACTCTATAAGCTTTAGTAGAGATTGAGTAACCTAGGAAAATTCCTTCATCACTCTTGGAAGAAAATTTTTCAATATTATCCTTAGTGTTAAGGATAAATACTTTACAACCAAAAACTCTAAAGTAATTAACCTTAGGATTCCTATTATTCTATAGCTCATATGGGGTTTTCTTGAGAACAGGTCTAATTAAGAATCTATTGATTATGTAACAAGTTGTATTAACAGCTTTGGCCCAAAAATAGATAGGAAGATTATACTCATTTAGCATAGTTCGGGCAATTTCTTGAAGTGTATTATTTCTTCTTTCTACAACTCCATTTTGTTGAGGTGTTCTAGGAGTAGAGAAATTTTTATTATAGCCATTTTGTGAGCAAAAAGATTCAAACTTCTGATTCTCAAACTCACAGCCATGATCACTTCTCAAGGTCTTAATTCTAAGTCCACTAAGATTTCCTACAGACTTGGAATATTTAATGAAGTAAGAACATGATTCACTTTTGTGAGATAGAAAGTATACCCAATTATATCTAGAAAAATAATCTACAAGAACATAAACATAGTGCTTCCCATTTAAACTTGAAACTCTATATGGTACAAACAAATCCATGTGAACCAACTCAAGTAGTTGAGAAGTAGAAACTTCTTTCTTTGGTTTGAAAGAAACTTTGTGTTGTTTTCCTTTTTGACAAGGATTGTAAACTTTTTTATGTGGGAATTCCAATTTAGGTAAGTCTCTAACTAAGCCTTTACTAGTTAGTTTCCTAACTGAATTCACATTGCAGTGTCCTAATCTTATGTTTCATAACCAGGATTCCTTATGAAAAGCATTTAAATAGGAAACATTTCTCTTAGCTAAAGAGTTTAAATAAACAGCATATACATTTTCATTTCTAAGAGTAGTGAATATTAAATCATTTTTAGAATTAAAAACATTGCATGAATCATTTTTAAATTTAACATTGAAACCATCATCACACAACTAAGAGATACTTAGTAAATTGTATTCTAAACCATCAACAAAAAGTACTTTTGAAATTAATATAGTATTAGGGTTACCAATCTGGCCTAAGTCGATGATCTTCCCTTTAGCATTATCACCGAATGTGACATGTCCACCATAAAATTTAATTAGGCTCTTGAAGCATGACTAGTCTCCTGTTATATGTCTTGAACATCCACTGTCCAATTACCATAGAGTTTTACAGGAGCTCTTTAAACAATTTTCCTGCAAAACAGATTAAGTGTAGGGTAACTTTGGTACCCATATTTTCTTAGGTCCAGAGATGTTAGTAAGTAAAGATTTGGGAACCCATACTTTTCTCACAAGTTTCCTATAATAAATAGATAGGTTTTGAGACATGAACACTTTTTTATGTCCTTTAGAGAATTGTTTTTCAAAATATGGTCCAGAACTTGAACTAGTAGTGAACTGTCCAGATTTTGGAACAAATTTATTTTTAATAATCCTTCTCTATCCTGGTTGATATCCTAGACCATTTGAGTATTTTGGAGCAATTTGTTTACCAATAAATTGAGTCAAGGTATCTCTACCTACAGTAAACTTCTCAAGATCTCTTTTTAATTACTCATTTGATAATTTAAGTTCAGTATTTTCTTTTAATAGCTGAGCACATTTTTCTTTCTCAATTTCCGTATCAGACTTATAGTTAGCATTTAAAGCATGTTGTCTTTTCAATAATTTATATTTATCCTTGAGTTCATTAAAGGTATCCTCAATCATTCCATAGTATTCAAATAGTTCATCCTTAGTCATATTCTCATCATTATTTGATTCTCTTTCATTTCCAGAATAATAAGCATTATGTATAGGATAATTGGGTGTTACCTCAGATGTTTCTGTCATGAAACACAGATTTGCATGTTTGTTCTTCTTAATATCAAAAGAATCAGATCCACTGGAGCTATCTTATGAAGCACTCCAAGTAGCTTTCATATCCTTTTTATATCCCTTGCCATTGTCTTCATATTTCTTCTTAAATTTCAGCTTGTGGCAATCAGCCTTCACATGGCCTTTTCGTTTACACTCATAGTAGACTATCTCATTTGTGTTATCATTCCATTTTCTGCCCTTTTTCCACTATCCTTTACTATCATACCTTCCTTTATATTTTTATTTTCTAAATAAATTCTTCTTACGATAGAACTTCTTGAATCTCTTAGCAAGATGAGTCATCTCATCATCACTATTAGAGTTTGAGTCTTCATTGGTGGAAGTGTCTACAAGAGCTTGAACTTTTTCTTTGTCTTTGCTCTTTGAGGTAGCAGTCTTGAATGCTACAGATTTTTTTCTTGGTTCTTCATCAGCTTCTTGATTTACCTTAATCTCTTCTTCGTACATCATAAGTTTTACAATTAGTTATTTCACTGGTAGCTTTCCTATGTCATGGGATTCTCAGATAGAAACAGAAGTTCCTCTCCATCTGTCAGGTAGGCATCAAAGCAATCTCATAATCTGATCCTTGTTGTCCACTAGTTTCCCGGGTAGACTCATGGTATTTACTATTTCATTGAACTTGAGATACATTTAAGATATAAGTTCATCATGATTCATTTTAAAATTATCATATTTAATAGTAAAAGTATTTAATCTCATTTCTTTAACATTGGTGGTTCCCTCATGATAAACAACCAAAGTATCCCAAATTTCATAAGCAGTTTTACAGGCAGATATTTCATCACCTAGAGAACAGTACAATGCATTCATTTCTTTACAGTTATTGTTGTATGTAGCTTTAGTCAACTGAGACCATGTGTCTCTAGTAGTAAGAGGCAAAGCATGTTGTTCTTCAATTGTGACCCAGATTTCAGAACCCATGATTTCTAGATACATTTTAATTTTTAATTTCCACTGAGCATAATTATTACTATTAAAGAAAAGCGGCATGTTAGTAGTAACACCCTCAAATATTTTATCCATTGTTAATTAGAATTTTAAATAACTGAAAATTTAGATATGACAGAAATTTTAAGATCTTTAAGATATAACTAAAATCACAGTTGAAAAGAATTTGACAACTTTCACAATAGTTCAAATAGTAGCAATAAAAATTTAAACCTTTGATATCGAATGTTGGTCGGAGTGGAATCTCAAGAGGGGGGTGAATTGAGTTCCTAATTAAAATTTCTGTTAAAAACTTTGTGATAAAGATCCCTCAATTTTGAAACAACCCACTTAATTAAGGCGGTAGAGATATATATGTTTAGTTGGTTAAAAGGTTTCTCAAAGGGTGATTAGTCCTCAATTGAATCAGTGTAAAACACTTCTTCAACTTTTGAAACAAGTTTACTGAATTAAACACATACACACACTAACTAGAACTAACTATCAAATTCAATGAAAAACAATTTTTTGGTTTAGAAATTATAAGTAGTGGAAAATAGAAAAAATAGAGTATTACAAAATATAGTGCACAATAGAGTTAAACAAGAGGTTCAGTCTCAAGCCGAGACTTAATCCTCTACACTTAGTGATCACCTGCCACCAAGCAGTTTATATAAATAATAAACTTGATACACAACTTGTATCAGGCTTTACAACAGTTTTCACAAACTGTCCAGGGCTCACACCCTCTACCACAGTTCTTCGTGGGGAAAACAAACCAGACAGACCACACACGGTATCTTCCACAGTTATACGTGGGAAACAAGGTGTAATAGAAGTTTGATGTGAGGATTTTCAGTATCCTTCAGTTCAAGCATAGGAGATAGTGTGTGTAACAGACAGACACACACACTTCTCAAATATGTAAAATAAAAGAACACAGTAGATCTAATATTATAAGATTGAGTTCAGAAAGCTCTATGTGTTTGCAGTTCAGCTCTTGACTCTTTGGAGTGATGAAATTGTAGTTCGAGTCTTTCTCTGAAAGTTTTCCTCAAAATATAGTGTCAAAATTCCAGGTTCTAGCTTTCAGGAACTGAGTGTTCTGCTTCTTGAGTTGGCAGAGAGTTGATGAAGCATAGAAGGCAGTCTTGTATTTGTTCTCCCGGAATGATCTTCTTGAGGCTCTTGGGTTCACAGTGTAAGTGCTCGATGGTTCTTCCTTGTTCTCTTTGATCTAGCGAGTAATTTCTTTTACATGCATTCCTATATCTTCACTTCTCAACACACTTCTTACACCCATGCTCATCACTATTTCTTTTCTTCCTCAGTCTTCTCTTTTATATTTGAGGTCTGAAAATAAGAATAAGTAAATCACGTGCAGTCCTTCTCGTACCTCGTACTGCCCCCAGATTCGGTATCTTGATATGTCTACAATCAGCATTAATTAATGTCAGAAGCATTAAAAGTATCAAATATAACCGTTAGAATAATCTTAAGAATTTGACAAAGTATGGGTAGAAGAATGATCATTGGTAGACTGGTAACGATAACCTTCAGCGATAGCCTTCTCAACAGTAACCTTCAGCGATAACCTTCTCAATGGTAACCTTCAGCGGTAACCTTCTCAACGATAACATTTCATTGATGACCTTCATCGGTGACCTTCCATCGGTAACCTTCCATCGGTGACCTTCCATCGGTGACCTGCCATCGGTGACCTTCCATCGGTGACCTTCCATCGGTGACCTCCCATCGGTGACCTTCCATCGGTGACCTTCCATCGGTGACCTTCCATCGGTGACCTTTCATCGGTGACCTTTATCGCTGACCTTCATCAGTGACCTTCATCGGTGACCTTTATACTTAGATAAATTTTGCACTGTAAGCTTAAACAATAGAACAGTGAGATTAAATATACATAGTTATTATTGGATAGAAACTATAAATATTAATGACATGATGATTCTACAATAGAAACAAGATTATCACATAAATGAAACATGATTTGGGATTATCAAAACAGGTGAGTCCAACAGGTTACAACTAATAAGAAGGAATGCATTATGAGGAATCATTTTCAAATTTTTCTTCATTAGAATCCATTAGAATCGTGTTAGCATATTCATATCATATGAATTTTATTTTATATCATATGGATGTTAAATATATTTTATAAATGAATTTTTAAGGGAGAAAGTTTAGATTGAACAACCTCCTGGTTTTGAAGACCCTCATTTTCAAAATTTTGTTTTCATACTTACAAAAGCTTTGTATGGTATTAAACACACACCTATAGATTTTTATGAAAGATTAATTTATTTTCTATTATAATATAGTTTAAATGTGCAATTGGAAGACCCTACTCTTTTTAAGAAAACACCATGGAAATATACTTTACTATTACAAATATATGTTGATGAAGTTATTTTTGGTTCAACAAATAAAAATATATGTAATAAATTTTCAAAAATCATGAAAAAAGAATTTGAAATGAAAATGATGAGTGGGTTAAACTATTTCTTAGTTTTCAAATTTTTCAAAAAGATTTTGGACATATTTTAAATAAAATAAAATACATACTTGATTTACATAATATATTTAGACTTGAAAGTGGTAAGGTTTTTGCAACTCCTATGAGTTCTAATATTAAACATGACTTGCATGAAGTTAGAAAACCAATTGACAACAGGCTTTATAGAGAAATAATTGGGATCTTTCTTTATATCACTGCAAGTAGACCATATATTATGTTCTCAGTATTCTTTTATGCTCAATTTTAATCAAACCTAAAGGAATCTCATTTGATAGCTTCCAAAAGAATTTTAAGATATTTGAAAGGAATAATTTATCATTCTTTATTGTTTCCAAAAAATTATAACTTTAATTTAACTTCATATCCAGTTGCTAATTTTGATGCGTGTAGACTAGATAAGAAAAGTACCTCAGGAAACATCCATTTTTAGGGAAAATCTTTAGTATCATGGTCTAGAAAGAAAGAACACTATATATCATTATCAATTATAGAAGAATAATACATTGTCGTTGGTAGTTGTTGTGCACAACTATTGTGGATGAAACACCCTCTAATAGATTTTGGATTTAATTTTGATCATGTGCGAGTCAAATGTGATAATAAAAGTGCAATCAACATTTCAAAAAAAAAATCCAACAAACCATTTCAGAACAAAGCACATAGATTTCAGGTGTCACTTCCTATGAGATCATTCACAAAACAGAGTCATGTTGTTAGAATTCATTTGTACAGTGAATCAATTAACACATGTTTTTACTAAGCCACTGCCTATTGATCAATTTGATTTTATCAAATTTGAATCGGGATTGTTTGATTTCAATTAATTTCATTCTAGTTATATGTTTCATGATTTGCTATGTGAAAATCCATTTTTAGTTGAGCTTTTTCCTCCAATGGCCCGAAGGCCTTCATTTTTTATTGATTTTTGATAATCCACCTTTCAGGGGGTGAGGTGGAACCCTTACAAGGCTCGTAGGCGTAAGCATTACATGGCCCATAGGCCTTAATGAAATTCATTGCCCGTAGGCTTCAAACATTACATACAACCCAGACTAACTACTTGGAACTGCTCCTCCCCAGCATCTTCATCGTGAAATCAGCTCTCCACCTTCGCATGGCTGTTTGGCTAGGCTTTCCCGTGCATGCACAGGCTTGTCCCGATGGCAGGTGTCATACCCTCTCATTCTTGCAATCCATTTAGCTTCTGCTATGGTGAAAGCTCTTTGCTCCTCATCCTTCTGAAGTTTGTTCCTTGTAGGTTGTCTGGTTTGCATTTGCACTTTAAGGTGGCCCGAAGGCCTTGAGGTGGCCCGAATGCCCAAATGGGGGCATATTCTCGGCTGCTACAGTGCCAAACAGTGCCTGCAACAGTCCCTGCTACAGTTCCCGCTACAGTACCTGCTACAGTTCTGTACAGTTCCTGCTACAGTACCTGCTACAGTACTGCTACAATACCCCCGAAAATTATCCCCCACCTAGATTTGATCCTGAGTCTCTTGGATGCACTTAAGGAGTCATCACCAACTGGGCTGAGCCTCATGTGCACAATCGCGTACATTCTCTATTTTTGTTATGATTACTTTTCACTTCACGTTGTGTGACATTTCATTTATCGAGAGAGAGAGAGAGATACTAAATCAGTCTTATGTGTGAAAACATCAAACCCTTGCAAACCTTAGAGTTTTATTCCTTCATTCTCAAACCCTTCTTACCCTCAATCCTTGAACCTAGATTCTCTTCTGTCTTTCTATCATTGGAAAGATAAAGCATTTCAATAGTGTTGGTGCCAATAGCTCAAAGCGATCGAGGTCATTAATAAATGTGCTTCGCTAAAGGGGAATTTATTTTATCTGGTTGGACTGAACAAATATGCTGATGAAGAAAGTTATCAATCATCAAGGATGACATTATGTTTATGATGAGAAGAAAAAAAAATCTTCTTTGAGAAAGTATGAAAATTCTACAAACATGCAGTAATTCATTTCAAAAATAATGAAGACCTCATCACCACAATAGGGAATCAAAAATATTTATTGATATCGTTAGTGGAAATGACCAGTGTTTTTCAATGTCCCCATGGGGGAAGTTTCGACTTCAATATCTCACTTGTTGTCATTGATGAATTAAGCCCACCAGAGATTATGAAATATCTTTTCGGCATTCCCAATGTGGAGAAAGAGCCTATAAAGGATCTAGAGTGAGAGAAAAAAGTTCTTGTGAAGTTCATTCAGTCAGATGTTTTGATGTCTCTCGTCTAGAAGAGAGTACACCAGTTGTTATCATGTCTCTTATTCAAGAGAGAGTACACTAATTCCATATGTAATTTGTTTGTTGCGTTTTTATTTATGCATCATTTTAAATACTGAATTTGACCTTATTTTTTTTAAATCTCATAAAAAAAATAACTTTCATATTATATCTTTTCGACCATTTTTTAGTCATTGACTATTATAAATTATTAATATGTCCTTTTTCATGTTAAATATCAACAAAATATATAAAACTAATATTGTTAAACTTTATACTTTATATACATATATAACATTTTAGGATCGATTTATTCTTATGTTGTTTTTAAAAAAATATTTTACATTTTTATACAATCAGCCCCGAAGATAAGGGCGGGTTCTTTCTTCCTCGCTGTACCTGCAAAAGCAGCCGCAGCTCATCCATGGCGGCCTCTGCCACTTCCCTGTCTTCCTCGTCGTCACTCCCCTCGCGCAGACTCCTCTCTCCACCTCCCTTTCTGCCATCTCCCTCCTTCCTCCGCCGTTGCGGCAAATGTCTCGTCCCCTCCCTCTCTCTGTTCACCGCTGTCCCCAGAGCCAAATCCCACATTGCCGCCGCCTCTTCCCTCGACAAGCCAGACCCAGAGGACGCGGTCGCGTTCGACCTCGAGGAATGCGCTGAAAACCTCATCCCGGCCTCCATAGACGAATCATCCTTCGAGACGGAAGAAGAGATCGCCGCCGCGTACGAGAAGATTTACGGGCCGGCGTACAGCGGGATCAGCGTGCTGGGGAACGACGTCAACGTCATGGACAAGAAGCTGAAGAAGATGACGTCCTTCGGGAAGATCAAGAGGGAGAAGGTCAAGGATGGGTTCGAGGAGAGGGTCGTGGAGGTGCGGAGGGTCACCAAGGTGGTGAAGGGAGGGAAACAACTGAATTTCAGGGCGGTCGTCGTCGTGGGCGATAAGAAAGGGCGGGTCGGGGTGGGAGTGGCCAAGGCGAGCGAGGTCAGCACGGCGGTGCAGAAATCTGCTCTAGATGCTCGCCGTGAGATTGTGACTGTGCCAATGACCAAATACTTGACCTTTCCTCACAGGTATGTATTGGACTTCTTCCTCGTTCTGATGATCTGTTTATTTTTTGGAGTAGTTCTGTGGAGAAGAATCCAGTTTGTCTTGCTTCTGTGATTTCAGTGACAATTTGAATTGGGGGGTAAGTGATTTAGGGTTTGTTGTTTTAGGCATTGTTTGGCAGTATCTTATTCCCTGCTAGAATCCCACCTTGATAAAATTCAAAATATAGAACATCACAATGCTAAGACAACAAGGATTGGAAGAAATCAGTTCATTTGTCTGCTTTGGTGGGTTCTGTTTAAGGATTGTGATAGAACCAGAAGAAGTGACTACTGTATATATTTGAAGAATTCCAGCAGAACTACAGAGCAGTGGTAGAAGAAGAATGAAGGACACCTCGAGAGAGCAGACCCTCCTCGCCCAAGCCCGCAGGCCGCTTCCCAAGGCAGAAGGCCGAATACAATCTTCTATTCCTCCCCTCGATATTCCCCCTTCCCTGTTTATATAACGCCCCCCCCCCCCCAACAAACTAACAGCATAACCTCCCCTATGCCCACACATGGAACCAACTGGTCCCCCCCAAACAGCCCCCCCCCCCACACACAATTACTCAAAAACCCTTACCCCTTCAAGGTGCCATAACAGGTCTTTATCACTGCCACCGTCCCGAAAAACCACATTGTTCTCAGGGTGGTGGATCGCACAAGCATGCCAAACGATCTCCCAAATACACCTTGCTACTTTATTGTTTTGGAGAGAACCGAGCAGCACTACTGATGTAGGACCGAGCTGTTGTGGTCCTATATAAGGTGCCCTTGCCGCATATACACGCCACGTTATCTCCCAAATGCGTTGGCCTTCTTCATGGATCAAGTTTGAGCAGATGAAGGTGAGAGTGCTTCTCGTCGTAATGTCTGTCCTCCTTCCCTTGGAAAGACCCTTGGTGTGCTGTCATGAGCTGGGCCGCAAGTACGGCTGGTACCACCCGACTTCTGGTGTATAAAAATTGTATGAACCTCCTGTATGAACCCGGGGACCCCATCCCGACACTGTGGGAGTGACATGTGCTGCTGGAGGTAAAATAACAAGAGCCCATGGTTGAGTCGGCTCAGTCTGCGGCGGCTTGTGCTCCAGCATAACGAAAGTTGAAGTGTTCGGCTCCTCATTGGGCGACAGGTCTATCTCACACGGGATGGAGGTAGTGCCGTCATGTTTTTCGGTCAACCCCATGCTTCAACTTTGTGTTCTGTGGTCGGTCGGCTCCCCTGAAGGCATTGCAGATTGTAGCGTTGTTGTCGACGGAAAGCCAGATGTAGGTGCAAAGGCTTCGTGAGCGGAGTCGCCAAAATCCTCAAGAGCACTTCCTTGAGTTGCGTCCAGGTGAACTCAGTTTGAAGTCCCTTGGCCAGTAAAAACCAAAGTTCATACATACCCGTCATGTAGAGTCGCGCCATAGATATTTTCATCGCTTCTGGTGTTTCGCGGATTGAAAAATGTGCCTCGGCTTTCTATATCCATGTTTCTGGATCTCGTCCCGAAAATTCTGGTATGATGAGGTGGCCGGAGCGCTTGTCCAGACATCTGTCCAGACTGGCGAGGGATGCCCGGAGCTCCTGCATCTCCTGAATTTGATTCTCCATACCAGAGATGAGTGGGAGTATTTTTTTTTAAACAGAGAAGTAGGGTTGCTTTTTTTTCCCTGTGTTTCCCTCCCCCGACCGAAAAGTAGGCCCGCCTGTGGCTTTTTAATTTTTTTTTGTATACAGAGAGTCGGGCACGCCCTGTGCTGACGGGGTGTCCTCTGCGAGTAGCTGGACGCCTTAGGTCGCGAGGTGTTAGCGCGCGCCTCCTTCGAAAAAAGTTGTTTAGAAGTCCGTGCGAGAAGAAAACGGTTGTCCGACACGGTGCGCGTCCAGCCCGTCCGAGTGTGCCGTCTCAAAACGTGCGACAACAGTGGGCGTCTCCTCCGGTCGAAGTACTGTCAGGTGGTGCGTCGTCCAAGCAAGACGAGAACCAGCGAAGGTTTTTCGGTGCGTCCCTTGTCCCAGATGCGAGCCGATAGAGTGCACTATGGCGTAGCTGGAGGGATTTCGCCGATGGTGTGTGCGACGACACGGTGCGCCTGTTCGTGCATCTGCTGTGGAAGGCGCTGACGGCGTGCAGAGGTGCTGAGGATGGCGGAAGTGGATGCGACTTTGTAAGATGGTATGCGGCTGAGGATGAACGAAGTGGAAAAGGGCGGCAGACCGGACCAAATTGATAGAACTAGAAGAAGTGACTACTGTATATACGAAAAAATTCTAGCAGAACTATAGATGAATGGTAGAAAAAGAATGAAGGACACCTCGAGAGAGCAGGTGCTCCTCGTCCAAGCCCGCAGGCCGCTTCCCAAGCCAGAAGGCCGAATACAATCTTCTCTTCCTCCCCTCGATATCCCCCCTTCTCTGTTTATATAACTCCCCCCCCCCCCAACAAACTAATAGCACAACCTCCCCTATGCCCCACACGTGGAACCAACAGGTCCCCCCAAACAGACTCCATCCACAATTACTCAAAAGCCCTTGTCCCTTCAAGGTGGCATAACAGGTCTTTATCAGATTGGAAGATATGGTTTGGTTCCTTGAGACATAGCTATATTAAAAAAAAAAAAAAAAACATTACCATCATTCAAAGCATCACTAAAACCTCCAATTTTGGACATGTCATGTAAACATGGTATGGCATTATTCAATTTGAGTTGGCATGAGTGTCCTTTGATGTGATTTTTGGCTCTTAAAAATGGCTGATTTATCTTGATTGCTCTAGTTCTGGTTTTCCAAGGTTGTGTCCAACAATACTTAAAATCGTGTAGTCCACACTTGTCACTAAAATGCTTTTTTTTTTCTTCAATTTGGCCCGAAGACCTTCAACAAGATAGGGTGTTTGGAGAGCTTGATCCGGAAATCTTTACATTTGAGGGTGGCCCCAACAATATTCGTTTAGGATTGCGTTTGTATAAGATGCTTCAATGCTTGAGGGTTGATCCGGAGGTCCCAACAGTCTGCTTAAAATTGGGTCTGCTTGAGGATGACTTGGCAGCCCTTTGATGGCCCAGACCGCCTTCAAATGGAGCCTAATGCCCCTTTTGGTACAAGAAGGAAGTGAAAGAGAAAAAAACAATTAAAAGACAAAACTACCCTTGATGACAAAGGAAACCACGTGTAATTGGATTATGGCGAATGGGGGCAGATGGGGGAATGATAGTTTGGTCATTCGGTGCCATTTTCATGAATGTGTCTTTCTTTCTTTCTTGATGGGGGTGGAAGCTAATCCTCTTTATTTCAATGGATGTAGATTTCACAGAGAAACAAATTTCATGTTACCAAACCCTCAATTTTCTAGATTCCATTTCTCACTCATTTGCCATGGTTTATGATAAATTGCTTGAAAAAAATAAGTGATATCTTTTCTGTTTATTTAAAAACACTCATTCAAGTTCACCGCTTAAGTGATGGTATATGACTTTTCCAATAAGCAATCTGTACACACACAAAGGAATACCGACATGGGTTAAGGAAACGGCAAGTGAACAATAACAACAAACAAGTGTTAAACTCAATTAAATGGGATCGGCTGCATGGATAAAATGTCGTCAATTAGCTCTATTGAAGACCATATTTTTATTGAAACCATTTAGAACAATATCATCTTAAATGATTTGTTTAAGGGTTCTTTTAGGTTTATCTTTACCTCTTGAAATGGCAAGGGAAAATTCTGAAATAATGTTTGGTATGTGGCAGAGGGAAAGGTAAAAAGAGTTGCAGTTCCATTGTTTTAAGGGAATCTGCATTCCTTTCAATTTGGGTGAAACGCTCCTGTTCTTTGCTTGAAAAATAATGTTTTTGCTCACAACTGTCTATGTTTATGCTTTTTTTTTTCTTTGCATGGCTGTCTTTCTTTTCATGGTGTGGTTCTGTGCTATCTCTTTTGAGCTGCAATGCTTGCATGTTTAGGAATATCACCATTTTTGTGGTTAGTCTTTCTCATCTGACAGTGAGGGTTTTGGCGGCGGTGAATGGATGGCAGGTCGGACGGAAAGTTCGGGGCGGCAGAGGTGATGCTGAGGCCGGCATGTCCAGGGACGGGGGTGATTGCGGGAGGGGCCGTGCGGGTGGTTCTGGAAATGGCTGGGGTGGAGAACGCGCTGGGGAAGCAGCTGAGGAGCAGCAACCCACTCAACAATGCCAGGGCCACCCTCATTGCTGTCCTCAAAATGCGCCAGTTTCGAGAGGTTGCAGAGGAGCGTGGCATCCCCATGGAGGAGCTCTGGAAATGAATTAAGCACCCTTCATCTTTCCTTTTTCCTTCCCATTTGTTGTCTTTGATTAAAATGTGTCAAAGAAGATGGAAATTTAGTGTATCAATTTAAAAATTGATGTTTCCAACAAAAAATGATGGAAAGTAAACAGGACGCCCATGGCTGTCAGGATCCTTACTCTCCTAAGGCATTCTTCTTTGGCTCGGTGCTGGTTCCTGGGTGGACCGGCAAGACTGTTATTTATCGCCCTACTACTCCGGGTGTGAAGCTATTTGGCTGCTTGGTAGCTGCTTGGTAAGTCTTCATGTCTTAAGTTTTTTGTTTTTGTGAAGGTAATGTCATTACATGATGAGTTTTTTTTTGTCATATTTTAAGGTAAGTGGTTCATCATTTATTGTTGCTTTATCAAATAAACAGAAAGAAACATGTCAGGTCGGTTACATAATTCAAACACTGTCAATTAGCTCTATTGAAAACCATATTTTTATTGAAATCATTTAGAACAAGATCATCACGAATGATTTGTTGAAGGGTTGTTTTATCTCTAGCTCTTTTTGTTTTTATTGTTGCCTTATGATCTCTAAGAAATTCATTTGAGCACACAACCCCGACGTCTCATTGCGAACTTTGTGGTAGTCATTCATGTGGTGGCACTAGAGACTCGTAGTTGTGACATCCATTAGTGTCATGTTGCGTCAAGTAAGATCAAATCATCTATTCTTGTTGGCATTTACATGGGCAAGCAGAAGGGGCTATGCCCACTGACTATTCATGTGCTTTCCATGTTATTGTTACTAACATCATGCCTCGTGTTTTCGACTAGCACCATGTTGTCGAGCTTTCTAAGAAGGATTATCATTGTCTTTAGTCCATGAAGATGAATTCTGCTTCATCCAATGGTGGTGGTTTTCTTGCAAGGTCTCATGCACGCCTATGGTCATATTACTAGTAACAAATATTTTACAATCTTACCATTCATTACGTGGAGACTCGAGTTTTTTCTATGCAAGTAACTTGGCTCATTCTCGAGTTTCGGGGTCCCCGAGTCCCTGGAGGGCAAAATAATAATTTTAACCTAGTAAACAAGCTTGGGATTTTTTTTTTCGAGGGTTCCGTTGATCTTGGATCATCCTTGGGACTGGTGTTTGGCGGGATCCAAGATTGTTGGTTTTAAGGGTTTATTTAACATTTAATAAATTAATCCTACACATGCGAACAACGTAAATCATTAATATCTCCTAAATAGAGCCTCAGATGAAAAACCTATCACCACAATTCGACTTAGCTAGACTAAGCCTGCCATGAGATTTTAATTAAAAATGTTGGTGGACCTAGACAACCTTTATAAATTCATCCTTAACCCTCTAAATTAGGGTTATCCGCCCCTTTTCCCCATAAACCCTAATGGAAGGATTTGGGGGAGGACATTCTTCGTAGAATCGACATTGGATCAAGGAGCCCGTGAATCGTGTGGTAACGACGATTGGATCTCGTGGCAGGGCTTGCCTAATTTTTTTCATGATCCCTTCTCCCTTTAACTTAAATTTGCATTCTTAGTTCTTGAATTCTTTTCCTCGCCATGCCAAAAATATTTTTATGTTCTATAAATTTTAGTATCAATATTTCATTTATGCGATGAACCACACTGATGCGTGTTTGTGGATTAAATCCCTGGTGGCTGAAACTACCGGCCACCCCCCCCCCCCGCTCTTTGTCCCCCCTTCCTCTTCGTGTTGGGTGAACCAACATTGACCTTCATGGTGGTCAACGGTTTGAGGTGGCGTGTGGCATGACAGTGATAGAATGTCAACACATGACGAGAGAGACTTGGGCGATGACCTGGGTGGCAACGTGATGAGCAGAGTACCCACGGTGGGCGGCGTTGGGTCCCCTTGGCAAGGGCACCGACGGATCAGGCTCCACGGGCGGCGGCTCAAGCTTGAGCGAATGAGAGAGCCGAGCATATAACAACCTGTACCGTACATACATGATCATTACATCATTTCTAATAAGAACATACACAAAATTACAACTCCCAAAATTGACAGGTTTAATGTCTTGGGAAAATTAGATTTATACAACATAAACAAGCCCAAAACTTTAAACTTTATTTAAATCGTTCACCATAGTCATTCTATTAGCTTTCATAATCTTCTTAATACATGTATTCACTTAAGTGTCGGAGTTGGTGCCCTAGAAACCAATTTCATTTTACTTTATGATAAACTTGTATTAATTGAATGAATATTAATAAACTCTTTATCACATCACGATTGTTCTTATGTGTGACATAGTATGTGATAATATCCTAAGAATAGCTATCGCACTAAAAGGTCATAGCGGATCCCTACTATGATGAGAACCGAGAAGTGCCATGACACTATTGTTGAATATATGTTCTATGGTTGGATGATATCCTTTGAAGGGACAAATGATACAGGCTATCTGAGGTGGAGATTCATGAAACTTTGAAGCACTTTCTCATGGTGTGCGCCTTTGGTAATATCCGGAAGGATATTATGAGAACAAGACCTGCTAATAGGAAATCCACATTCATAAGTGTCATTGGATGTTCCTATCTGTGGATGTGTGTATTGGTCCTTAGACTTTAAGATTATTATTAATGAGTATTATGACTCACGCACTTAGATGTATTGATGAAAACCGTGACGACAAATGTTCGTGGTGAGATATGATATGTTGGGTGTGTCACAAGTAATACTACATTAATGAATAATGCGAGAAATGATTTGTCACTTCTACGGAAGTAGATATCTCAGGCCCTTTGATAGAAATGATATAGCTTAACTAAATCAATGGTCACGATGTTCTCTAGGCAAGTTCAATTTCAGGAAGTCAAAGAATGAGAAATCGAACACATGAGTTGATGACACTTGCATGCAACCCGCTTGATTGGAGATATCGGGACAAAGAGATTATATTACACAGTAAACGTTCGTATGAGGTGACATGTCATTGTGACATCAACTTCTTTCTCTTGGGTGCCTTGACCCCTTGCTAGACAACAATCTTGGACTTTAGGTAAGTCTGCTTAATGCCAATAAGAAAGAGGCCTAGATGGTCACACACTAAGTGTATCAAGTATCTTAGTTAAATAATATATTATTTATTTAACAAATTGAATAAATATTATTACCGGTTGTGGTTTAATAATTATTCAAGTATGTCTGATCGCAATTATTTCATCGCTAGTTATTCGAGAGAATATATTGCGGCCGAAATATTTATTTATCGGCAAATAATACAGTTATATTTATTTAATAAATAAATAGTCATTATTCAAGACTCAGTAAATATTGAGGAGCATTAATGGATCAAGTTGTGGGTCCGGTGAGAAATAATATTAAATATTATTTGGTTAAATAATATTTAAATATAACGTGCAAGTTAAACACATGTCATGGAAATAATAGTATTGCTATTATTATTTGACATGAGGTTTCACATGGAATAATAAAATAAGTAACGATACTTGTGCTAATTATTTATTGTTACCCGGTGAATTAAATTCTCGGTTATGTTATTATTCTCTAATTAGGCAAGGGGTTATTCCACCAGCTAACCAATCGTTGTGTGCACAACATCCTTGGAGAAAAGCTCTTGAGCCTAGAGAACTCTTCCCTCTCCAAGAACGCTCTCAAGAACGAGAGAGATCTTCCTCCACCAGATCTAGGAGAACGCTTTGGAAGCGATTCTCAAGGCGATCAAAGACGAACATCGCAATTGCAAGGATCTTCTGCGCTAACACCCGAAGACTCCTTCGGCGACGTCCATAGATACGTGGAACACGTGTGGATCACCGCTAGAGGATTCCTATCCTTGGATTCTACATCACAACGAAGCCGCACCTCAGACCCATGGTCGAATGCATCAATGAAGAAAGAATCACCTTAGAGGTAATTCTTTAATTAGATTAAATTAATTATAAAAAAATATTTCAATCCTCTCTTTTCGGTTCCAGGTTCTCTCATTTTTCTTTTATCTTTGATTCAATTCCGTGGATACTGGCGTTTATCGTTGTATTGATCTCGGATTAATCATTGATCATGACAATTTGCAAAGTTGGGTACACACCCATCCTGCGCTTCCGCTGTGCTCGGAACTTTCAAGTGGTATCAAAGTCAGGTTATATTTTCATTTATAATTATTTAAATAATTCGTTGATGATTTATGCTTTAATAATTTAGTCTGTCAATTCATGTTTAATCGTTCTTGTAATCTGAATTTCGAAATCTATTCTTCATCTTTTGTTTCCCACAGATCTAACAGAAATGAATTATTTTATGATTAAAATTAAATCGAGGATCTCATCAGGAGGCACCAATGATTTTGTCCAGGTAACACGACAGTACATACAGTGTATTCGGAATTACACGCCGTGTAATCTTCCACACACGCCGTGTAATCTGGATTGCTCACTGTGTAGTTGTGTTCAAACGCGCCCAAAGTAATTCAGTAATTACTCAAGCTGTGTACATTAATGACACGCGATGTAGTTAATTCTTACATCGCGTGTTGACCAGGACAGACTGGCGTATGATCAGCCGGACTACACGCCGTGTGGACCACTGGACATGGCGTGTAGTCCCTTCGGGTCAGGGTCAAGTCGTGTATCCCATACACAGCTTGCCCGGATGGTGATCGTGTAACACGGAGTCTACACGGCGTGTGACCCACTGGACACGCCGTGTACTTCGAAGATTTCCAAAGTACACCTCACACATCGTTTCTCCAGGCGCGTACTTCAGATGGACGATGAGGAGGGTACACGCCATGTAGTCGGATCTATACGTTGTATACTGTTTCTAGATTACACAGATTTAAAAATTTATTATTATATTATGTAAACCCTTGAGACATGTACCTTCGTGCGGACGTAAAGCTGAGACACAACATGTGATAGGTGTTTGATATATATATATATATATATGAATGTTTAATTAACATCTGTGTAATGTTCAAAGATTTGCACATCAAGTATGAGTTGTACTACAATTATAATTCTGCGTGCATGCTACATGTCACAAAAAATAAAGTGTATACAAGTATAAATATATGCTGGGTAGTTTTGGGCAGGTATTCACCAGGTTGCCTCCAAGGTACAAGTTATGTACAAGGTTATGGATGAAAATCTCAAGGAATTTCAAAAAAGGATTAAGATAAAAAGGATTGATTAGTTAAAGATAATGATTAATCAATTCGAGCGTAATTTATCTTAATAAGAACGAATAAGGAATTGAATGTTAGTTTTATTAAATGCGTAATTCGTTGCATGTATGTGGATGATCATGAGCTAGACCAGACCTTTGTATGTGATTGGTTCTCTTTTAATTTATTTATTAATTTAAAATTGTTGGCCCGCGTGTCTTCTCCTCATTAACATGCAGGGCTAGCATGCCCACAATTTCTTTTATGTAAAACCCCTTTTACCCATCACCTACATGTGAGTTAAAAGCATATGTAATGAATGAATCTCCCAAGTTAGTGGAGGTGGTTCAAGTTAGGAGCCGAGGTGAAACCAATCCAAGGAGATACAAAGGTGGACAGGTGAAAAGCTGTAAACACGAACCTTAAACAGTTCAAGGCGTTTCTCCCCTAGGTCAGAGTTAGTTTATTAACCGCTACATAAACTAACCAATAGTAAATCTCATGATCATACCCATTATTTATTTCTATCAGTTGTATGGTTATTCATTATGGATGTTTGACGCGATTGCATTATTAATGAACTAACAAACATACAAGATGGAACTAAAATAAAATGGCTTATGCGTAAATATTATTTATACATGGTTCATCACTTAAGTATATTCCACTTAATATTAACAAGCATGTGAAAAGATAATAAGTGGCAATTTATGCATAAAGGATAAAATCCCTCAATTAAATATTAAGTCAGCATAGCCTTCCATTACTTCGGTTAGAATCGAACCATAGTTCAAAGTGTTTGACGAAACTTAGTTGGGGTGCTTTCAATTATAGTGGATTCTAATTTGAGATTTTGTGTTGACTTAACTTAGTTTACATCAAGGGTTGACTGCCCTAGCAAGACTTGGTATAACTGAGAGGCAAGGGTTGAGGTGATCCAAAATTAAGGATTTCAGGATTGGGGTGTCCACTCAACAGATCAAGGAGCATTGAGTTAATGCAATTGTCATTTGGAATGCCTACCTAAAACCTTTCAAGTTGCTTGACCAACCCTAGTTGGGGTAATGCGAAGGAAAATATGGATCCTTGCTGCTAGAATGTCCAAGTAACAGGATATTCCGAAGCCAATGGTGAGGGCTATTGAGTTTCGACAAAATAGTGGGAGACTAATAGATATTAATTTATTTATTTTTCTATATTTATCAAGATAAAGTACTAAAACTCTATTCCTCTTATTTGTAGAAACAACATAAAAAATATCATTGTGATCCATACTCGAGAAGGAAAACCTTCTCACCGACACTAATTTACAGGAGTGGCAAAGTCGCCTTCGGGTTATCCTTCGTCATGAGAGGAAACCCTATGTGCTGGAAGATCCTTTACTAGTTGTGCCTGGAAATGAGGTGAGTGATGAGAAAATCTTTGTGTATGAGAAACATCTGAATGATGTTACAGATGTTCAATGCATCATGCTATCATCCATGACCAATGAGCTCTTGAAGCAACATGAAGAAATCAATGCTTATAGCATGATGTCTCACCTTCAGGATCTCTATCAAGAGAAGGCGAGACATGAGAGGTATGAGATCTCCAATACCTTGTTCACTACTAAGTTTGGAGAGTCTATGCCAACTGGACCACATGTAGTCTATCTTATTGGCTACATTGAGCATCTGGACATCTTAGGGATTAAATTCCCAGAGGAGTTGCGTACAGATCTCATACTATCATCGCTGCCTAAGACCTTCTCTAGTTTTATTGTGAATTATAATATGAACAATAATGAGAATAGTCTATCAGAGCTTCTTACCCTGATTTTCCAAGTTGATAAGGACATGGGGCGTGAAAAACCCATATTCCTTATAGTGAATAGGAAGAGTAAGGATAAGGCAAAGGGGATTAAGATTTATAAACAATCTAAAGCCTCCGAGCACCGTCCGACCAAGAAGAAGAAGATCTAGAGGCATGACAAGGAAAAGGAGGCAGTATGTTTTGCATGTGGAAAGTCAGGCCATTGGAATATGAACTTCACCCAGAGGCAAGGGGAATCCAAATGTGCATTCGTTATCGAGTGCAATATTCCCATTTCTACACATTGGGTATTAGATACAACTTGTGGGGTTCACATCTGTATTCAAATGCAGGAACCAAGTAGATTCTGAAAAATTGCCAAATGAGAGGTGAATTTGCAAGCTGCCAATGGTGTGAGGCTGACTGCTCTTTCCATTGGTGACTACCACCTCACATTGCCGATGAGAATGATTTTGGTTTTACATGGTTGTTATTATGTACCTAGTGTTTTTATAAGGACAACATATGTTATGGTATGACACATTTAAATAACGGTCTGTATGTATTAAATTACGAGAACCAAGTATTGACAATTGATAACGAACCAAGTTCACATGACTCATACAATACCCAGTTGTGGCATCACCTCCTTGGTTATATAAACAAGAAGCACTTGACAAAGCTCTATCAGGATGTTTATTTAGATTCTTTTGAACTAAAACCACTTGATAGATGTCACACTTATTTACAAGGGAAAATGACCAAACCACCATTTGGTGGATAGGGTGAATGGGACACAAAACTTCTAGGATTGGTACACACTAATGTGTGTGGACCATTTTCAGTAGAAACTAGAGGTGGATATTCTTACTTCATTACTTTTAATGATGACTTGAGTAGATATGACTATGTCTACTTAATGTGGTATAAGTCTGAGTCCTTTGAGAAATTCAAGGAGTTAAAAAATTAAGTAGAGAATCAGATTGGTAAGAAGATAGATAAGCTTCGATCAGATCGAGGTGGAGAATATCTTAACCAATAGTTCATCGACATTTTACGGGAGTCTGAGATTCTATCTCAACTCACCCCACCTTATACACCACAGTGGAATGATGTTAGTGAAAGGAGGAATCGTACCTTGTTGGGCATGGTAAGGACGATGATGAGTCATGCAAATCTTTTATTATCTTTTTGGGGATATTCATTGCAAACTACAACATACACATTAAACTAAGTACCAACTAAGGTGGAAAATGAGATTCCCTTCTATCTATAGAGTGTAAAGAAACCCACTTTGTCGCATACACGTGTATGAGGATGCGAGATGTTTGTTAAGGCTTTCTCAGAAAACAAACTAGCACCCCAGGGCACGAAGTGTATCTTTATAGGGTATCCCAAGGAAACAATGGGATACTACCTATACAACCCCTCAGACAAGAAAGCGACTGTTGCCAGACATGCCGTCTTTCTTGAGAGGGAGTACATCCTCAAAAAGGATAGTGGGAGAAATATTGACTTTGATGAAGTTGATGCTCAAGATATATAGGAGTTGGTACAGGAAAAAGTTCCATAGATCCCTGTGGAAGAGGTAGTTCCTAAAACACAAGTACTGCATAGGAGTACAAGAGAGGCAAGAGAACCAGAGTGATATGGTTTCCTTATCACCAAGGATGGTGACTCATTATTGTTGGACAATGATGAAACTTTATCATACAAAGAAGCAGTAGAGAGCTTAGAAGCTACAAGATGGCTAGAAGTTATGAATTATGAGATGGATTCCATGTATCAGAACCAAGTCTGGGTTCCGGTTGATGCGCCAGTTAATGTAAAGTCTATTGGGTGTAAATGGGTATTCAATAAGAAATTGGACATGGAAGGTCAAGTTAATACCTATAAAGCAAGGCTAGTGGCTAAAAATTTTAAACAACGTTAAGGAATTGACTATGATGAAACCATTTCACCATTTTCCTTGTTTAAATCCATAAGAATCATACTTTCCATAAAAGCTTTCCATGTCTATGAGATTTGGAAAATGGATTTCAAAACCACATTACTTAATGTGAACCTTCAGGAAGATGTCTATATGACACAACCATAGGGGTTTGTGACACCGGATAATGCTAAAAGGGTATGCAAGTTGCAGAGATCCATTTATGTATTAAATCAAACATCTAGTTCATGGAACATTCGATTCGATGAATCCATAAGAGAATTTGGTTTCATTAAGAATGAATGTGATCCATGTGTTTACAAGCATTTTAATGGGAATGCATTGTTATCCTAGTAGTGTATGTTGATGACATATTGCTTATTGGAAACGACATAACAATCTTGCAGTCAATTAAGGACTGGTTGAACAAATGCTTCTCCATGAAGGACTTAGACGAAACAACCTACATTCTAGGGATCAAGATCATTCATGATAGATCCAATAGGATGCTTGGACTAAGTCAAAGTACATACATTGACCAGATTCTAAAGAGATTTAGTATGGAACAATAAAAGAGGGGATTGGTTCCAGTGTCACATGGTATACATCTTTTCAAGAAAATGTGTCCCCAGACACAACATGAGAAAGATAGGATGAGTAAGATTACATACGCTTCAGCGATATGATCTATCATGTATGCCATGTTATGTACCAGACTTGATGTTGCCTATGCACTGAGCAT
This sequence comes from Viscum album, assembly GCA_963277665.1. Lineage (NCBI taxonomy): Eukaryota > Viridiplantae > Streptophyta > Magnoliopsida > Santalales > Viscaceae > Viscum > Viscum album. The sequence goes on from OY728131.1 coordinate 341,345,193, forward strand.
GGTAGGAATATATCAAGCGGATTCAGGAGAACAAAATTGGACTGATGTCAAGAATATCCTTAAGTATCTGAGAAGAACTAAGAATATTTTCCTAGTGTATAGAGGAGATGAGGAACTTGTCATCAGAGGGTATGTTGATGCTGGTTTTCAGATAGATCAGAATGATCTGAAGTCGCAATCAGGATATGTTTTATGTCTCAATGGAGGATTTGTGAGTTGGAAGAGTTCAAAGTATCTAGTTGTTGCTGATACTACAGTGGAGTCCGAATATATAGCACCTTTTGATAAAGCCAAGGAAGCCTTATGGATTCAGAACTTTGTCCAGGAGCTTGATGTGGTACCTATCAGTAAGGATTCCAGTACATTGTATTGTGATAATACTATAGTGGTGGATCTTGCAAAGGAGCCAATGTCACATCAACAGAAAAAGCAAATACTCCGAAAGTATCACCTCTTGAGGGATTTCTATCAAAGGGGTGAAGTTGTAGTGAGAAACGTGTCCATGAAAGAGAACGTGACAGACCCCTTGACTAAAGACCTATCTCAGCAGAAGTATGAATATCATGTGAGAGCTAGCGGACTAAAGGTTGTTAGAGGTTGGATCTGGTGAAAGTGGGAGTCTGTTTGAGTTGGTTCCCTAGAAACCAACTTATTTGTACTTTATGATAAACTTATATTCATTAGATGAATATTAATAGACCCCTTATCACATCATGATTGTTCTTCTGTGTGACATAGTATGTGATAATGTTCTAATAATAGCTGTCGCACTAAAAGTTTATAGCGGGTCCTTATTATGATGAGATCCCAAAAGTTTCATGACACTATTCTTGAATATATATTATATGTCTAGATGATATTATTTGAAGGGATGCAAATGATATAGGCTATCAGGGGTGGAGACTCATGAAACTTTGAGGCACCTTCTCATGGTGTGCACCCTTGGTAATATCTAGGAGGATATTATGAGAACAAGACCTGTAAGTAGAAAATCAAAAATCATAAGCGTCATTGGATGTTCATATCTGCAGAAGTGTGTATTGGTCCTTAGACTTTAAGATTATTATTAATGGGTATTATGACTCACACACTTAGATGTATTGACAAAAATCGTGACGACATATGTTCACGGAAATACACGATATGTTGGGTGCATCACGAGTAATACTGCATTAATGAATAATGAAAGAAAGGATTTGTCACTTCTACAGAAGTATATATCTCAGGCCCTTTGATGAAAATGATATAGCCTAACTAAATCCATGACCATGATGTTCTTTAGGCAAGTTCAATTCTGGGAAGTCAAAGAATGAGAAATCGAGCACATGGGCTGATGACACTTGCATGCAACCTGATTGATTAGAGATATCTGGATAAAGAGATTATATTACATGGTAAGCGTTCGTATGAGGTGACATGTCATTGCAACATCAACTTCTTTCTCTTGGGTGCCTTGACCCGTTGCTAGACAGTAATCTTGAACTTTAGGCAAACCTGCCTAATGCCAACGAGAAAGAGGCCTAGAGGGTCACACACTAAGTGTATCCAGTATCTTAGTTGAATAATATATTATTTATTTAACAAATTGAATAAATATTATTTCTGGTTGTGGTTTAATAATTATCCAAGTATGCGTGATCACATTTATTTCGTCGCTATTTATTCGAGAGAATATATTGCAGATGAAATATTTATTTTTCAGTGAATAATGCAGTTATATTTATTTAATAAATAAATAGTCATTATTCAAGGCCCAATAACTATTGATGAGGATTGACGGACCAAGTTGTGGGTCTGGTGAGAAATAATATTAAATATTATTTGGTTAAATAATATTTAAATACAACGTGCAAGTTAAGCACATGTCATGAAAATAATAACATTGCTATTATTATTTGACATGAGGTTTCACATGGAATAATAAAATAAGTTATGACAATTGTGCTAATTATTTATTGTTACCTGGTGAATTAAATTTCCCATTATGTTATTATTCTCTAATTAGACAAGGGGTCATTTCATCATCTAACCAATCGCTGTGTGCACAACATCCTTGGAGAAAATATCTTGAGCCTAGAGAACTCTACCCTCTCCTAGAACAATCTCAAGAATGAGAGAGATACTCATCCACTGGATCTAGGAGAACGTTTTGGAAGCGATTCTCAAGGTGATCAAAGGTGGACATCGCAAGCGTAAGGATCTTCCACACTAGCACCTGAAGACTCCTTCGGTGACGTCCAAAGATACGTGGATCATGTGTGGATCACCGCTATAGGATTCCTATCCTTGGATTCTACATAGAAATGAAGTCGCACCTCGGACCCGTGGTCGAACACATCAACGAAGAAAGAACCACCTTGGAGGTAATTCTTTAATTTAATTAAATTAGTTATAAACAAAATATGTTGATCCTCTCTTCTCAGTTCTGGGTTCTCTCCTTTGTATTTTATCTTTGATTCAATTATGTGGATACTAGTTTTTATCGTCGTATTGATCCCAGATTAATCATCGATCATGACAATTTACAAAGTTGGGTATATGCTCATCCTGCACTTCCCCTGTGCCCAAAACCTTCACTAGGAACATACATCAAAGAAAGGGTTAGCTAGACATTCGAGTAAGGGGGATAATAGGAAGGAACATGAAACATGAATCAACATGAGTACATGGGTGGACATAATCATCATCATCATCATGTCAGAATCATATGATCATAATTATAAGAATCATATGAGGAAGTTATGGAATGTGGAATATGCATAATAATGAGACACCATAAACATAAGTCAAGACTTACTACCAAGACATCATAACATTATGAACAAAGCTAACTAGATCATGTCTATGCATAACATTGTAGACAAAGCTAATTGCACTACGTCTATGTATAATTATCACATGAAAAAAATACTTTACCCAATATATTGTAGGATCATCCGTCACATCATAATTTGGTTATAATCATGCATGCCACATAGAAAGGGAACATATATCACTCATAAACATGAAATAAACTCATGAGAAAATAATGGTTTTCATAATGATTTCATAAGACATATATTGATGAATAAACTTTGAGGTTCCCAATAGAATAAAGGATAACCACATTTTGGGAATTAATGAGTAGCATAAAATAAAAGAGCATAGTTCATGAAGAGTAGAAAAAACAATGCAAGAATAATCAATGAGTTGTTTCAAAAATAAAGACTTTATCAATAATCAATTATGGTTACTTAGAAATCATCCCAAACATGCATATCTCCTAAAGAAAGAAGGGTAAAATTAAATAAAAGACATTAAAATGGGATTTAGTAAAGATTTAGAAGAAGCATTGGGGGAAATAGAGAAATAAAGGATAAACTCAAAAGAAAAAAGTTGAGTTTGAGAGTCCCCTTGCCACAGGCCTTGTTTTGTTTCATCACATTTACACCTCTTATATAACCAACAAATGATTATTAAAACATTAATCCAAAAGTATATTACATTCATTATATTATTCTTAATCAACAATAGTAATTGGAATTTAGTTATAACATTTCATTGAAGATAAAATGGTTTGATAATACCTTTGTTTGGATTATCTTATTTTTATTTTGATTTTATGATTTTGATTCATTGTTATTTATCCATTAGTCATATTTTTTACATAAGCATAAAATAAATACAATTATATATTTATACGTTATACATAAGTTATGATAATCAGTCATGAATGCAATGGTCAGTAAAAAATTAACAGCGTCCTCACAGGCGATTAATCGACCATTAATAAGACTTTGTCAAAAGAGGAATAAAGAGATATTTTATAAACATATATTTCAAATGACATTTTCTCAGTAACTAAATATAATTAATATCATGTTAATATAGTAATTAACAAGATCTAGAGATATTGGTTTAGAATTAGAAACATGAATAGAAGAATAAGAGAAGAGAAATTGAAAGGAACAGGAAATAATGATACATTTTCCTTAATGTTTGATCGTTTGCTTAGGCCTTAAGGCCTCAGAGGCTTGGAGTTGGATGACACCAAAATATATCTAAGGATCCTAGGAGGCTTGGGAGAAAGGAATTGGGTAGATATTTGGCAATGGAATGGGTTTGGGAAGTGATTTTCTATGGGGTTGAGAGGGGTATTTATACTAGAAGGGGAAGAGTATTTTGAGTTAAAATAATGACTAAAATATTATTTCATGACTAATACTCGCAATAGTGGTATTCTCCAAGACTATGAATAGTATTTTATTAAAAATATACATTTTTATGAAATTCAAACCCAAAAACTACTGAATTTATAAGTTTATACAAAATAAAGGGAGAAAAAAATGAAAAATTATTTTTTATGGAATACTTTATCTTTTTAGACTTTGGAAATTACTTTTTAGATTTGAAAATTGAGTTTATTGTTTTTAAATGCATTATTTATCTTATTAAACTTATTTTTAGGTCATGATAACCATTTTAGAATTTATTAATTAATTATTATATTAAATTTATTTCATAAAACATGTCGTATTTGAAAAACATTTTTTTTATAATTCAACCGAATATTCAATATTTTCAGAAAATCACTAAAAACACTCTTGAATAAATTTTAAGTGCTGATTCCAAAAATTATATTCATTTTATCAAAATAATTTTCTAACTTAGATAATTTTAATATTTATTATTAATAAAAAATTAAGTTTTTTTATAAAATCAAGTTAAAATACACTTTATTAAAAAACTACACTTATAATTTCTTTGAGGATCATAATTCAAATATTTATTATACATCATTCTAAAGTTTATATTTTTGTTACTTTATTTACAATAAATATTTTTTTATAAGCCCAACTATTCTAATGGTCAAGTTACTATTCTAATGACCATATTATTATTCTAACAACCATGTTACTATTCTAATGGTCATTAGTAATACTCTAATGGTAATATCGGGTTTATACTACCTACAAATCAACTTATTTCCTTCATTTATTATTCACTTAGTTTTCTCTCAAATTTATCTATATCTTTTATAAAATTCCAATCATATTTCTAATATTTTTTTTATTTGTAGTTTTGTTCATGAGTATGCAACCATGATCCAATGGATTTTCAAATACTATTTATATTATTTATTTATTTTTATTGTCCTTTTTTTATGGGTTATATTTATCCTTTATATGAAATGTTCTATATTGATGACATAATGTAAATTTGTTTTTTATTATGTGGTTCAAGTATTTTATATTATACCTTATACCTAAATATGACACACCTATATATTAATAATATTTTATATAGAAAAATTATAGGTTGTTACAGGGTGGCAGTTTGACAGTGCACAATAGAGGTGGTTCGAACGAAGAGCATAAATATAATGCCCTGACCCAAGAAGCCCGAAGTTGGTGCATTATTTTATTACATTGACATGATTAAAAGAAATCAAATCCTAAAGGACCAATCGGTTTAGCAATTTTGAAAATCTAGATTAGATACATGATACCCATTTTACATTGTGAAATGGAGAATAAAACATGATACATAATAAAATGAATTTAACAACCTCCTCGAAAGCTTATTAAAATAATTCTTCTTTATAACCTAGGGAAAAGAAACATAATAAGAGTGATCTCAAATGCTCTGTAAGGGTAAGTAAAGTATAAACAATAAGGAGTCAATGAAAATAAATCAAAATGATAAGGTAAATAACTGATAACATATGTCATTCAAATAACTAGATAAAGAATAATCAATATGACAAGCTAAATAATTGAAACACATTCCATTTAATCAATAATTTGAGAATGAAACTTAACCATGGATATTATAACTAATTGAATAATCACATGGACAAACAATAACTGGATACATAATAATGGAATTCATAACGATGGATATTTAAAACATATCATTGAGGCTTCATGCCAAGAATCTAATACTATCAAGGCTTCATGCTAAGAATCTAATACCATCAAGACTTCAAGACAAGAATATAATAAATGGGTAAGGACTTGGCCAAAATCATATCTAGATTGTCCCATGAAATCTACCGATGCATCGAGGGGCTATATCATGCCCCACCCATCACAAAAAAATCCAATTCATTCCTCATATGTAGAATAATCAATTTAATTAATAAAAAATGAAACTTATCATCAAATATCTATATTGAATAAATAATATGATTTTATCAATAATTCCCCAGTGGATGATAAGTAACAACAAGGGTTGTTGATGTTTATGAATGGAAATACCATCTAAATATCATTAAAACATTCTTGAGGAAAATAATCACTAAACATTCCAAAGTGTCCCATACCACTTTGAATTTTTTTAATCATAATCCACATGAAGGAATAACATTAAATGAAACTTATAATATCATGATAATAAGGAGATTCATGATATAACATGTCAAAGGTAAATATATATACCATATAAAACTGAATTGGTGTATAGCAACAAATAAATCTCAATGGAATGTAAATTGAGATGAAATTCCTTACCTTGAGTCCGACTTGTAATGTGTGTCTTTATATTACTAAATAATAAAATTATGTTAATTATTTAATTGATTTAGAACCTTTTACATATGTATCATTAATTTTATTTCACTTATTACAATGTTGTAAACAACTAAACAATTAAGTTTATGTCAGGTGTTTTGACCAAATTCGGTTCACGTGTTAAAAATGACTTTGGTAGGTCAACTATGGACAAAGAGGCCATTATATAAACAAATAAAAAATAGTAATAATTCAATAATTATAATATTTTTACATCAATTATACTTTTAAAACCAATCATGAAATATGGTTATGAAAAATGAACCAACATTACAATCATGGAGACGATAGACCGTACGTATGCATGAGCAACGTTCCCATTTTTCAATGATCACTATGGAAAGAAGGTAATTAACAATATATATTTATATAATTATAATTATATCATAAACACCATGTTATTTAATCATATATACTTATATATATAATTATTGTGATGTAAAAGGAATCACATCGCGTCGGGGAGGCGGTAGTTCACATGTCCACGAACGATGTTTTCGTATTTACACAAAATGGAAAGTATAAAGGTATGTGTTATAAAATATTTACAGAAGCATAAATTCATAATAAGTATCATATATATCATATATAAACTGAATTTAAATCTTAATCCTCAACCATGAAAGGTGGTAAAGGAAAAATGAACAACTTTGCTTCATGAGGCGGTAGTTCACCATACACAAGAGCGGTAAGTTCGTTACCCATTAAATGGAAGTGTGTGTAAGTGTAGGTTGAACACTTAAAATGATAAAATCTCAATATATTTATTATATTGATGTTATTATATAATAATTTAATAATAATAAATGGAGTGGGGAAAGAAATAAAAAATGCGATTGTTGAAGAACATTACCTCTTATTTGGGAAACTCCTTTTGGTTTATACCAAAAGACTTCCTTGGTTTGCTTTCTGCCCAAAGTGAGACTTCTAGGATGAGGTTAAGGAAGTTGGGAGATAATTTGGGTAGGTTTTTATTGATCTATAAGGCGCAATGTGGTGTGAGGAAGTAAGGGAGGAGGTGCCCTTTTATAATTGAGGTGAGGGGTACTTTTGGAAACTCTCAAACTATTAAATTAATATAAATTCATTTTATATTAAAAATGGATCCAATGTGAGTTATTTCAAATATAAGATGATTATGGATCTACATCCTCTCAAAAAATAATTTTTAGACAAGTTTAGGTCATATTATTACCCCTATCTTTTGGCATTAACCCTTTGTTAAACCTTTTAACTCTTATTGTGACAACTTTTATTTTTACTCTTTAAGGGTTAATATATTTACGATAAAATTCCAAAAGAACCATAAATGAGTAATTAATAAAATTTTAAACTTTATAAAATTAATTTGGACTAATTTTAGTTTTTTATTAATTTTATATCATTTAATAAAATATTATTTATTTTAAAATATCATTAATGTCAATTTTGACACTATTTATTTCTTGATTTTAAAAAAATATCAATACACAAGAAAAATTAGAAAAAAAACCTTTAATACACTCCTAATATTTCTAGGTAATCTATAAAATTCATGGATGATATCAATTATATAAAATTATATTTATTTTAATATTTTTAATAACATTTATTTGACATGTCCATTAATTAAAAAATTACTACATCATCATTATGCTGGCCTTTAATTTAATTGTTTATTTCTTAAAAATTAAAAATAAATTATCATGATGAAGATAAAAATTTTATATTTCCAATTAATATTTATAGTTAAAGATATATTCTTAATAATAATATATAAAAAATATAATACTTATTAGAAACATGAGTAAGACATATTAAACTTTTCTTAGAATAAAATACTATAAAAGCCTTAAAGTCATCTAAGTGTCTCCAAGAACTCAAAAAATCGTACCAAAGATGGTTTTAAGAAAAAATAACTCATCCAATAAAATTATGATAAGTTTTAAGGTAATTTTGTAATGCTTATAATATTATTTTTACCCATAATTACCCAATTTGTCCTTAACTACTCTAATCAATTTTAATTACTTTTACTAATCTTTTTGGTCAAAAAATAAGTTGATATTATTAGACTAAAAATATCATACTGATTAAAAATTTGTATATACATTTTTAAAAATTCAATTTACATAAGTGAAAAAATTAAGTTTAATGCTAATCCTACAGATCGGATGACAAATCGAGTTTTTAAAGTAAAAATGTCTAAAAGCATACTAAGTTTTTGTATCTAAATTTAATGTGAAATCAATTCCAATGACTTAAATTGGTTTAAATGATATAAAATTGGTCTAATTATAATTTAAAACCAAATAAAAATATAATTTAACCATATAAATAAATTAGACAAAAATGGAGTTTTGAACTAAAATGCAGTATTTTTCACTATTCATCAAAAAATGAAACTTCTCATTAAAATAACCAAAATTAAACCAAAGTAATTTTTTATATTTTTTTTAATATAAGAAGTTTATTTTCTCAAATATCATATATAAAATTGTAAAAAATTTTATTTAAAATTGGATCTTCATTAAAAGACAGTAAAAGTACCTTTATAAAAATATTGTTTTTTTGCATAATATTGGGGTTGTTATTATCTTATGCTTATCAAATCTATTAGATGAATGTAAAAAATATTTGATCGAATATATAATATATAAATTAAATTAATATCACTCACTAGTTGTAATTAATATAATTTATTAGGATAAAACAACTATGTGAACCTAAAAATAGTTTTTTTTTATAAAAACACTCTCTTTATATTCAATTGGTTCGTATATTCATTTCTAACTAGTTTTTAACCAATGAATTAAACCATATATTTTCATAAGTTAGTTAATACTATTCATAACCACCCACTTAACAACTAGGTTATATCTTATTATATTAAATAATAATATTTTAATACTATATTTTTGTTCGGTAAAACTTAGCCTTGTGTGTAATGCGAACCAACTCATTATTGTGTGTAATGTAAAATTAACATGGTTTTTTGTATAAATCAAGCTAGGAATGAAATTAAATTTATTCAAAAATGAAAATTTTGTAAGGTCTTGAGGTGTTACATTCTCCCACCTTAATTAAATTGCATCCTCTCAATTTAAACTCGATCTCAATAGTCTAGGGTTTGATATTTGAAAATAAAAAATTGTTGAAAAACCCACATCGTAAATAGTGTTAACAATACATTTTCTTAATAAAATGGAAAAGGAAATGAGAAGGTCACCACAAAACTAGGATTTCAAATATGAGAACATTATCAAAAACATGGATATGGAAGAGAAGTCAAGCCATCATGTTCTGATTGAGAGTACTTGTAGCGTCCCCATCCTGGGATCCACCTGAAGGGTGCCCCGAGTCGGGTTGGCCACATAACCTCAAGCGCATCTCCCCGAATACTAGAGGCTGCTGACTAGCAGCAAAGGCCTTTTTTGTGTCCGCGAGGAAGACTACGCCTTCATAGGTAATAGGTATTATCACAACATAAGTAAACATCAATTAATAAGAAATAACAGAAGCATATAAAATAATAAACTATAGAAGAATCAATATGAATAATCCAATGAAAAAATAATCAAGTACGGAATCTCACAAAACAATGTCATGCTATGATGTCTGTCTAAACTGAAAGTGAGGAAAACAGAAACCCAATCGTACTATCAACTAAAAAGAAAAGACACAAAGTGCAACAACTACATCATGATAAAGGCTCAATCCTCTGCCCCAATATCCATCTTAAGCAGTAAGAAACAATCAAGCATCCAAAGCAGCATGCTTCCCTTTGTCAATACCTACAATCATGTAATCTAATCAGGTTTCAACGACACCCGAACAGGGTGTGAGATAAAATCCCAGAAGGCTGGCACCCACAATGTCTAAACCTTTCCATTTCGTGTAGTAATAAAATGCAGTGTGTCATTATATAATAAATGCAGGTAATTAATGAAGCGCAATAAAATAAATAACTTGACCTGGGTTCCCAACGACACCCATCCCTAATCACCTATTTCGTCCTAATCCTGGAGTCTGAAGGAAGTACCTGTAATAAGAAAAATACACATATTCATATATATATATATAAATATATATAATCCTAGAAAATCAAGGTAAAACAAGGAAGAGGTACACCCCCAAGCTTGTGCTTTAACTTGGGGTCTAAATCATGTATCAACTAGGTGTTCTTCAACATAACATAAAAATATCACAATTATCAAGAGACTCAAAGTGGAATTAACATAAATCTTCAGTGCATCATTATTAATGTTCAAGTTGAGAGTTAGAGTCCGATCCCATCCCAAAGGTATCGCTATCGTACATCCTTCAAATTATCCAATACCACCAAGTCTATCCAAGGCAATCTTTCGAAAGACCAAGTATCACTCGAGGCATGAATTTACCATGAGTCCATCCCTATCTCGCAAAAAAGGGGTCAAGCATCATCCGAGGCTGGCTTAGCCACATTTCCAACAGATCTATCCTTGATGGGCCCTTTTGGAACTGGTATCACTCATAAGTATTTAAAAAGCCTATGTAAGTATCGGTCTGACAAAGCCTAAGACACCGCCCCCCTGACGCGTAGTGGTAACCAGTCAGGAATGGAGGGTCTAAGCATGACCCTTAATATAGGAACCACATTCTCTCCCCACCCTAAATTTAATTAAAATTTAACAGCAGCAAATATGACATAGCATTCATATGTAATGGAAGCTTTAAATCTAAGTAGAGACACCCGTGTAACACAAGGTATTGATTTAATATTGCAACGTAAAAACTTAATGAGGAAAGATACTGTATTAGAAAAAAAAGATAAATGAAATTTTTATTAAATAAATAATCCAGCACAAACAACTATCAAAGATCCAACAATTAAAATTTCATAATTAATCTAAATTAATTATTTAAATTAAACACAACAAAAATGGGTTGCGCAACACTTGTAGTTAATTAAATTAGATGACCGAGCTAACGGAATTTATAATGGCCACATAGGCACACCCAATGGGGTGTCCGAACACATTTCAACAATTTAAATAATTTAATTTATGATAAATAGGTTTGAAACAATTAATCGGAACAATTAAATTGAAAATATTGGGTGAAATTGCACAAATTCGGTAGGCATCGACGAACGAAACAACCGTGCATTATTATAAATCACAAAAAATGGAAGGAAAGTGAGTAGACACTCTACCTTATGGTCACAGATGATTCTATGATCCACAGTAGGCTTTGATTTGACCTAAAATAGAATAAAACATATGATTTTTGAACCCCCCCCAAATAGGGTAAAATCATTCCATGAAAAATTGCACGAAGGATAGTCAACAAAACTCTACGATTCCAAATATGAAAGGTTAGAATTTCCTTAAGGTTTACAATGCACCTAATAGCGAAGAAAATGGACAAAAAATAGATATGTGACGGTCTTTCAAAGGGAAAGCAAGGTGGTGCGCCACCTAGGGAGAGGGGGACGCATGACGTGAGAGGGAGGAGAGGAAGATATGAGAGATAAAGAAGAAATAAATAAAATAAAGAAAAATAAAAGAAAAAAATAAGAGAAAAATAAAATAAAATAAAAATGGAAAATAAAATAAAAAATAAAATAGAATAAAAAGGGATGGAAAATAAAGAAGATAAAAATAATAAAAAATGTTAATTTCCCATTTTAATTATTTTTACTTTTTCCATAATCCCCTTTCTATTTTATTTCTAAATTTCCTTTTATCCCTTGTTTATTTCTTTTAAATTTTCATTAAATCTATTATTATTTATTTTAAATCCTTAATTAATTATTTTAATCTTGAACACCACACTAAAGCGCGGTATAACATTTTTCATGAATCACTTACAATCATTTAATTAATTTAAAAAGCTTCCCAGGACCCAAAGTGGGGTGCGCAAACGAACTCCCTAAGTCACTTTAAATATTTAGACAACAAAATTTAAAGTGATCCGTACTTGATTAAATCCAAGATGTTACAACCTCCCCTCCTAAAGACAACTCATCCCCGAGTTTCCCTTCCGATGGTAGTGGAACGTCGTCAGAGAAAAGTTCTGGCCACTACACACGTACATCCGTCTCTTGCTCCCATGTCTCGTCCTAAACACGCCCATGTTTTCATAACACCCAGACCAAAGGGAATGACCTACCTAAGAGGACCTTCGTGCTATGGTTGACGATACAGATTAGATTCTCCTCAAAGGATGCATCTGCCTCAAGCTTGATATCGTCAGGGTAAAAAGAATGAGGTAGGTATGGATGATATCATCGGAGTTGAGATACGTGGAAAACTTCGTGCATGACACAATACCTATGAGGTAACAGTAACTGATAGGATACCAGTCTAACTCTCTCCACTATCTCAAAGGGCCTGGAGTATCTTGGTGATAACATTCCTTATCTCCTGATACACCTATGACCCAACCTTAGAGAAATACGCAGAAAGACTCGATGTCCCACCTCGAACTCTAGAGGTCTACGATGACGATTGGTATAAGATTTCTGTCTGGACTGAGATTTATTCATACACTTCTGAATCAGCTGAAATTGCTCAAAAGTCTCCTGAACGAGATTAGGATCCAACAGAGCTACATCACCTGCTTCGAGCTAGCATAAAGGTGAACGACATGGTCTACCATAGAGGGATTCATACGGAGCCATTTTAATTATCTCATAGAATTTGCTATTATAGGTAAACTCAACAAGAGGTATATTTTTCTCTCAAGAACCTCCAAAATCAAGGATACATGCCCATAAAATATCCTCTAACACTCATATAGTTCTCTCGGACTGCCCATCGGTCTGAGGGTAATATAAAATACTCATAAGTACATATGAACCCAACGCATTTTGCAACCCTTTCCAAAACCATGAAGTAAAGCAGGCATATCTGTTTGAGAAAATAGAATGAGGTATGCTATGAAGTCGCACAATATCCCGGATATACAGCCTTCCCAACTCATCAATTGTAAAGGTCTCTCTAATAGTTAAAAAGTGTGAAACCTTGGTCAACCTATAGACAATCACCCATACTGCATCACTGCCTCGAGGAGATCTTGGAAAGACTGTAACAATATCCATGGTGATGTCATTCTATTTCAATTTAGGAATGGATAGAGGCTGTAGGAGTCCAGTAGGTCACTGGTGCTCTGCCTTCACTTGTTGAAAGGTGGAGCATTGAGTGATGAAACCCGCTGTCTGCTTTTTCATACCATGGCACCAGTATTGTCGACACATGTCTCAGTACATCTTGGTCAGCCCAAGATGAACTTCCCAAATGGAGGTGTCAGATTCGTTCATCAGCTCTTCCCATATACATGAAGGTACCCATACATGGCCATGGTAAAGGAGATTTCCACTACCATCAACAACCCAACCAGGTGGTGGGTTCTTTCCTGTAACACTTTCCCTCAAAATGAGCCCCTCAGGATTAGTCAACTGTTGCTTACGGACTTTCTCTAGAAGAGAAGATGTCACTATAAGAGTTGCTAGACCTAGTTGCCTGCACTGTTCCCGAACCTCCAGATGCATCTCAGAAAACAAATCCATCATCTTCCACTCACTACTGGCTACTTGAATGGCTTGTGTCTATGTCTTGCGGCTTAAATCATTTGCCACGACATTGCCCTTACCAAGGGTATAAGAAAGCTCAAAGTCAAATGACTCAAGTATTCAACCCATCTGCACTGCCTTAGGTTCAAGTCTTGTTGAGTGGAGATATATTTTAAGATTTTATGATCCGTGTAAACAACGAATCTTTCACACAACAAGTAGTATCTCCAACAATGCAGAGAATAAACTACAGCTACCAACTCAAGGTCATGTGTAGAATAGTTCCTCTCGTGAGGTCTCAACTGGCGGGATCCATAAGCCATGACTTGATCACCCTGCATCAAAATTGCACCCAGTCCGATTCCTGAAGCATCATAATAAAAAATATAGCTTTTACCTAGCTCAGGCAGAATCAGGGTTAGGGATGAGGTTAGTCTTTCCTTAAACTCTTGAAAATACTTTTCACAAGCTTATGACCAGATGAACTATATATATTTCTTAGTTAGGGCCATAAGAGGCATTGCTAAGTGGGATAAATCCTGGATGAAATTCCTATAATAGCCAACAAGCCCTAGGAAACTATGGATATCGAATAAATTCTTGGGCTGCTCCCATGAGACTATGGTGCTCACCTTTTCTAGGTCAATTAATACTCTTACTTTAGATATAATATGAGCTAAGAAGTGAACTTTATCAATACAGAAGTGGAATTTGCTGATATTAGTGTATAGATGGTTCTCTCTCAGTGTACTTAGCACGATATCAATATGGGTTTCATGGTCATGTCTGGAACACAAATACACCAAGATGCAGTCTATGAAGACTACCACAAAGGAATCAAGATACAAGTAAAAAACCCGATTCATCAGATCCATGAAGATTTCTGGTGCATTCATGAGGCCTAATGGCATAACCAGATACTCGTACAATCCATACCTACCTCAGAATGCTACTTGTAGTATGTTAGATGGTCGCACACGCCCCTGATGATATCCCGAACTTAGATCAATCTTGGATAAAACATTTGCTCCTTGGAGATGGTCGAAGAGATCATATATATGAGGAAATGGATATTGATTCTTTAACTTGAGCTAGTTGAGTCGACAATAATCTACGAATAACCTGAGGGTACCGTCTGCCTTATTGGAGAAATGAATAGGTGAACCCCATGACGATGTGCTAGGATTGATGAAACCCTTAGCCTCGAGGTCTTCAATCTTCTTTTTGAGTTCCTGTAGCTTTGTTGGTACCATCCTATAAAGAGGAATAAACACTAGTTCCACACCTAGAACGTGCTCGATAGTGAACTCCACATCCCTCATAGGAGGTAAGACATAGAAATAATCAGGGAAAATATCCCTGAAAATATCCAAAATTGGAGGGAATTAAACTAGCTGCGTTCCCCGATCACTCATGAAGAGACTTCCCAACTGAGCTATCACTCTGCCTAGACCTTCATATTTAGGCTTAGCTCAATCTTCCTACATATACCATTCTTTTTTGTGTAGATATGTGTCTCCCTCAGGGGATGTAAATGACACCCAACGACGATAGAAATCCACTTGAGCATGATAAAGAGCAAGACAACTCATACTAAGAATGAATTCAATGTTATACATATCGAGGATATAAAAATTACAAACAAAACAGTACCCGCCTATCTCAAGGGGGAACTATTGGAACTGGAATATGCCCTCTGTCCTGACCCCATGCGGAGTGTCGAGAAACATGACGCCGAAAAGGTGCTCAATTGGAAAACCAAGACTTTCAACAACAGTAGCAGATAAAAATGAGTGCGATGCACTGGTATCAAAAAGAGTAGAAACTAAAGTAGAGGCTACTAGAATAGTACCTCTAACTATAGATGGTCCTGCACTCTAATTCTCTAGTGATGATTGCACTGCGTACATGAGACCTGAACCATGACCCTGAGATGCTTCCTGGTTAGCCTGAACAGGTCCACTCTACTGACACTAATAATCTGGAACTTTATTTCCTCAACCATGACCTCCACCATTACCTAGGCCTGATCAGTCGGTGGAAAAAGAACTTCCATCATGATGTGGAGTCACAGATCCCATACCTGATGGAGGTGTAGGTGCATATCCTCTATAACTGGATACTTAAGGGGAGGAATGGAAGAAACATTAAAGGTGAATAATCTTTCCGCAAGCTCGACACTCCTTCGGGTCTCTCGTGCACTGTGGCTTCTTGTGAACATCTCTTCCACACTGATAACATGTGACATAACTTTCAAAATGTGCTGTTTGGATAGGATTTTCCCCACATAAATTTTCAAAACAGCATTTCTTGCTTCTAGAAGAGACGTCACCCTGTCTTGGAACTGAACCAACCTGACTCAACAGGTTAGCTTCCCTGACATTTTGCTCCAAAATTAGGGCCTGATTTACGATCTCTTTAACAGTTGTCAAATGGAAGACGTTCACCTATGAGCATATAGTATACTCAATTTTGTCCTCAAAACGTCTCACAGTAGTCTGCACGTCTCCAGTCAGAGATGGGAAAAAATGATAAAGCTCTATGAAATGAGTAGAATACTCTAACACAGTTATAGAACCCTACTGAAGATGTAGGAAATCTCACGCATGATCATATCTTAGAGTCTGTGTAAAAAATTGATCGTAGAAAGCTATTTGGAAGTTGGCCCAAACCATGTCACTGATCAGCTTAGCCTAAGAAACAACATATCACCACCAGTTCTTGGCGGAGTCATCAATCATGTTAATTAAAAGTTTGACCATTCATTCTAGAAGCGTATCGAGGTGGTTGAATATAGAACTTATGGATTCTATCCATGACTCTGTATCATGGGGGCCTCCACTCCTCGAGAAGATTGGAGGGTGTTGCTGCAGAAAGTCCTATGTAAGGTCTGCCATAAACGAGGCAGGTCTGGGGATACTCTGAACTGACTACATAAACCTAAGGAGACTATCCATGAACTGAGCATGAGGGCCCCTCAGATGGTCAAAAAAATGTAGCACCATAAGAGGCACTACAAGAGGTACCACTGGTGGTTCAGGACCCACCATCTCTGGAATGTTCTCATTGCCACTCTCCTGAGGCACGATATGAATACATCGCGACAACATTGTTCTAGAACATCCAAACACGCACCTTTAAAAAAAAGGTAAAGAAGATGAGGAAAACAGGTAAGGTGAAAAAAGTGGTTAGGTACATGGCCAACCTTTGATCACTACATAACAGATAACCTGATTTAAGAGCCGGGTTTTGATATGTAAGAGACAACTTAGAAGGATTACTAAACAAGGTCTACAGTCCATTTTCAGGTTTAGTCAGGTTAACATCTAATAGACTATCAAAACTTTATAATTAACAAACCAACATTTCAAAATTTTTACCACTAGGCACAACAACAGTCACATGAAAATAGGAAAATGAAATCTAAAAGTAGATATGGAATGGAAATATGCATGTTATTTTAATCCTATGGTGCCTAATATGATGCGTGTAATGTATATCCCTTGTATCATCAAGCTATAATGGTAAAAACCCATTATATCAACAATACCAACACAAATAACAACTCAAAACAATTGAGTCACCCAACGGTGGAATCATATCAACAATAACTGGTATAATCAATAATTGTAATCCCAACCCAGGAATTTGGGTTTTCCCTGTACATGGGTTAGCTACGTCCAAGCACAAGTTACATTCCAAATACCTATATCCAAGTCTCATTTTTAACCTAAATAGTAAGACAAAAGGAAAAACACACTTTGATACCACTTTGTAGTATCCCCATCCCGAGAGCCACCTAAAGGGTTCCCCGAGTCGGGTTGGCCACATAACCTCAAACACATCTCCCCGAATGCTAGAGGTTGCCGACTAGCAGTGAGAGCCTTTTTCGTGTCTACGAGGGAGGCTATGACCTCATAGGAAATAAGTATTATCACAGCAGAAGTAAACAACAATTAATAATAACTAGCAGAAGCATATAAAAGAATAAAATGAAGCAGAATCAATATGAATAATCCAACTAAAAAATAATCATGTACGGAAGCTCACAAAACAACGTCATGCTATGATGTTTGTATAAACTGAAAGTGTGGAAAATAGAAACCCAAGCGCACTATCAACTAAAAATAAAAGACACAAAGTGTAACAAATTCATTATGATCAAGGCTCAGTCCTCTTCCCCAGTCTCTATCCTAATCAGCAAGAAACAATCAAGCATCAGAAGAAGCATGATTCCCTTTTTCAATACCTGCAAGCATGTAATCTACTTGGGTGTCAACGATGCCTGAGCAGGGTGTGAGGTAAAATACCATTAGGCCGACACCCACGGTGTCTAAAACTCTCCATTTCATACAGTAATAAAATGTAGTGTGTCATTATATAATAAATACAGGTAATTAATGAAGCACAATAAAATAAATAACTCGGCTCGGGTTCCCAACGACACCCGTCCCTAATCACCTGCTTCGGCCTAAGATGGGAGTCTGAAGGAAGTACCGGTAACAAGAAGAATGCACATAGGTATATATATATATATATATATATATATATATATATATAAAATCTTGGAAAATCAAGGTAAAACAAGGAAGAGGTACACCCCCAAGCTTGTTCTTAAACTTGGGGTCTAAATGATGTGTCAACCAGGTGTGCTTCAACATACTAGAAAAACATCACAATTCTCAAGAGACCCAAAGCGACATTAACATAAACCTTCAGTGCATCATTATTAATGTTCAAGTTGAGAGTTGGAGTCCAAGACCATCCTGAAGGTATCACTACGGTACATCCTTCAAATTATCCAATACCACCGAGCCCTTCCAAGGCAATATTTTGAAAGACCAAGTATCGCTCGAGGCATGGATTTACCATGAGTCTATCCCGATCTCACAAAAGGGAACTGATCGTCATCTGATGTTGGATTAGCCACATTTCCAATGGATCTGTCCTCAATGGGACCTTTTGGAACCAGTATAACTCATAAATATTAGAAATCCCGGGGAAGTCTCGGTATGGAAAAGATTAAGACACCACCCCAAGCATAGTAGTAACCAGTCAGGAACAAAGGGTCTGAGCACGACCCTTAATACAGGATCCACCTTCTCTACCCACCCTGAATTTAATTATAATTTCACAGCAACAGATATGACATAGCATGAATATGTAATGGTATATTGAAATCTAAGCAGATACACCTGTACAACACAAGGTATTGATTTAATATTGCAGCATAAAAACTTAACGAGGCAAGATACCGTATCAGCACAAGAAGATAAATGAAATTTTTAATAAATAAATAATTCAGCACAATCAAATACCAGAGATCCAGAAATTCAAGGTTCATAATTAATCTAAATTAATTATTTAAATTAAACACAACAAAAAGGGCTGTGTAACACATGCAGTTAATTAAATTAAATGCCTGGGCTAACAGAATTTATACCAGCCATTTAGGCACACCCAAAGGGGTGTCTGACCACATTGCAACAATTTAAACAATTTAATTTATGATAAATAGGGCTGAAACAATTAAGCTGAACAATTAAATTGTAAATATTGGGTGAAATTACACAAAGTCAGTAGGCACCGACGAGCGGTACAACCGTGCATTTTTATAAATCACAACAAAATTGAGAGGAAGTGAGTAGAAACCCTACCTTATAGTCATATATGATTCTATGACATGTGATAGGCTTTTATTTTACCTAAAATAGAATAAAATGGATGATTTTAGAAAAACCCCAAAATAGGGTAAAATCCTTTCATGGAGAACTACATGAAGGATACTCAATGAAACTCTACGATTATAATTGTGCAAGGTTATCCTTTTCTTAAGGTTTATAGTGCACCTAACGATGAAGAAAATAGATGATGAATGGAGGTGTGATGATATTTCAAAGGGGGAGCATGATGGTGCGCCACCTAGGGATAGGGGGAGGCACAACATGAGAGGGAGGAGAGGAAGAGAGGAGAGAAAAAAAAGAAAGAAAGAAAAGAAATAAAAAGAAAATAAAAAAATAATAGAAAAATAAAATAAATGAAAAAGGTAAAATAAAATTAAAAATAAAATAGAATTAAAAGGGATGGAAAAGAAAGAAGATAAAAATAATAAAAAATGGTAATTTACCATTTTAATTTTTTTTACTTTTTCCATAACCCCCTTTCTATTTTTTTTAAATTTCCTTTTATCCCTTCTTTATTTATTTTAAATTTTATTTAAATATCTTCTTATTTATTTTCAATCATTAACTAATTATTTTAATCAAGAACACCACGCTAAAGCATAGTATAACATTTTTCATAAATCCCCTACAGTCATTTAATTAATTTTAAAAGCTGTCCGGGACCCGCAGTGGGGTGTACAGGAGTGTGCCCTAGGTCTATTTAAAGATTTAGACAACAAAATTTAAAGTGGTCAGTACCTGATTAAAGCCATGACGTTACAGTGATAGAGATAATGTTTATGAGAAATATTTTGACCACAAAACCATAAACCATAAGTGTGAATAAAGGTTATTGATATCATAAAAAATGATAACATTAAGATTTTTTTTTATTTAAGACCCTTTTCCTAGAGTTGATAAATTATTTCACTTTCTAAGGATATAAGTAAATATACGTACTTGATACATTTATATAAGGACAATCTTATCCTTATTCCATGAACTATTTTTACTTCTTTTCTCAGCACAGGTTTCAACACATGGTGAAGTAATAAAATAATCTCTAAAATCTCATCCAAAGTTCAATTTAAATCATTTCATAAATGGTTAACCTTATTAAACTTCCAGGTATTATGATCCAAAACTTTAGAATCATTTCCAAGGTAGTTAGTAGTATCTAATTTAATTTATCCATATCAACCATCTCTTTATCCAACATCATTATCTCAACATCAGGAAGATATTAAGGCTTACCTTTCCCTTAACCATGTGTTTTACAAAAAGTTTAACTTTTTACTAAATCACTTTTCTTGGTTATTGGTACCAATTAACACAAGCTCTTAAATCCTTGATGAAAAAGTACCGCAGTACAATCCTTATAAAATCCATAATACTTATAACTAGGATATCATCAACAAAATACTTTTACAAAATTATTTAAGGATCCAAATACATGATAAAATTAATCATTCCACTTCAGCTATATCAATAGCATAATATTGACCTTGATCCCTTGGCTTCTTTTAAGGTATGTTCCTTTGATACTTGGGTAATTTGTGTGTGTAGTGTCCCATATCCTTATAGTTAAAGCATTAAAAATTAGAAAATTATTTCTTTCCCTTGCAATCCTGAGCATGGTGGTATTTTTCTCCATACTTGAAGAAAACTCCTTTCCCTTTTAAGCATGTATCAAGGCATTTCCTTCCACAAGTATCACATGTTGGAAAATCCTTTCCCCCCCTTTTTCCCTTTATCCATAATTTTCTCTACTATCCTCTTTTTCTCTTGTTTACCTTCGATGCCATAAGTCTTAAACAATTATTTTTATGTCTTGATAGCACATAAACCTATTTTATCATATGTGGAAAATGTTTTAGAGACCATCACCCTTTGAAGACTTGGCTTAATTCCTTCAAATAAATAATCAATTTTACATTCTGTGTTGTGTATGAAATCCGTAGAATACCTTGCTAACTTGGTAAAGGTAGTTTCATACTCTATAACACTTTATTCCTCCTTTTTCTTTAAACTAAGGAAATTTCTATTCATCTTAGTTTGTTGATCATGAGGGAAGTATTTATTGAAGAATATATCCTTAAATGTTATCCATGCCATGAGTTCTATTTCTTTTTCCTCCCAAGTCAGTTCCAACACACCTTATCAGAGTTGTTACCCCTATGTATATCTTTTCCAGAACCACATCCACTTATATTATCCAAACAAGGATTTATTTCCATGAATACCCACATAATCTCTACCTCACCAAAATTATACGATGTTATTCTATAATTATCCTCAAATTCTATCTTAGGGTTATGTTCCCTAATCTAAATTTTCTAAATATAGTTTCTAAGGTTTCTACTAAACTTAATTTGATACCAAATGTAATGCCCCGACCCCAAAATCCAATATTCAGTGCACTATTTTATTACATTGGCATGATTAAAAGGAATCAAATCCCAAAGGACCGACCAGTTTAGCAGTTTTGAAAATTCAGATTACATAAATGATACCCGTTTTATAATGGAAAATAGAGAACAAAACATGATACATAATAAAATGAATTTAACATACTCCTTGAAAGATTATTCAAAGAATTTTTCTTTATAACACGGGGAAAGGAAACATAATAAGGTTGATATCAAATTCTTAGTAAGGGTAAGTAAAGAATAAGAAATAATGAATCAATGAGAATAAATAAAAATACAAAGGTAAATAATTGATAACACGTGCCATTAAAATAACCAGATAAGAAATAATCAATGTGAAAAGGTAGATAAATGAAACACATTCCATTTAATCAATAATATGAGAATGAAACTTGACCATAGATATTATAACTAATTGAATAATCACATGAAAAAACAATAGCTGAATATATAATAATGGAATGCATAACGATGGATATCTAAAATATATCATCGATGCTTCATGCCAAGAACATAATAATTTCAAGGCTTAATTACAAGAATACAATACTATCAAGTATTCATGACAAGAATCTAATAAATGTGTAATACATTAGCCAAAAACATATCTAGTTTGTCCCACGAAACCTACTGATGCATTGAAGGGCTATATCGGGCCCTGCCTATCACATACAAAATCTAACGCATTCCTCATTTGTAGAATAATTTATTTAATTAATAAAAAATATTCCTTATCATCAAATATCCATATTGAATAAATAATAAAATTTTATCAATAATTCCCTAGTGGAGGATAAGTAAAAACAAGGGTTGTTGATGCTGATGAATGGAAATACCATTTAAAGATCATTAAAACATTCTTGAGGAAAATAACCATTAAACATTCCATAGTGTCCCATACCACTTTGAAACATTTGAATCATAATACCTATGAATGAATAACATTAAATGAAACTTATAATATCATTATAATAAGGATATTCATGATATAACATGTCAAAGGGAAATATATACACCATATAAAAGTGAATTGGTGCATAAAAACAGATAACTCCGAATGGAATGTAAATTGAGACAAAATCCCTTACATTGAGTCTAAATTTTTATGTGTGTATTTATATTCTCGAATAATAAAATTATGTTAATTATTTAATTTATTAAGAACCTTTTTCATGTTTATCATTAATTTTATTTCACTTGTTATAATTTTTTAAACAACTACTTAAACAATTAAGTTTACGTCGGGTGTTTTGACCAAATTTAGTTCACGTGTTAAAAATGAATTTGGTAGGCCAAATATGGTCAAATGGGTCATTATATAAACATATTAAGAATATTAATCATGAAATAATTATCATATTTATACATAAATTATAATTTAAAAAACAATCATAAAATATGGTTATGAAAAATGAACCAATGTTACAATCATGGAGACAATAGGTCGTACATACGTATAAGTAACGTTCCCATTTTTCAATGATCATTATGGGAAAAAGGTAAGTAAAATTATAAATTTATATAAGGATAATTATATCATAAATAAAATGTTATTTAATTATATTTACTCACATATATAATTCTTTTGATATAAAAAGAATCACATTGCGTCGAGAAGGTGGTTGTCCACACATCCACGAATGATGTTATCACATTTACAAAAAATGGAAAGTATAAAGGTATGTATTATAAAATAATTAAAGAACCATAAATACATAATAAGTATCATATATATCATATATAAACAGTTTTTCCATCATAATTCCCAACCATGAAATGTGGTAAAGGAAAAATGAACAACTTCATTTCGTGAGGTGGTAGTTTGCCATACACAAGAGCGGTAAGTTCGTTACCAATTAAATGGAAGTGTATGTAAGTGTAGGTTGAAAAATTAACATAATAAAATCTCAGTATATCTAGGGTACATATGTTATTATATAAAAATTTAATAATAATAAATGATGGAGTGGGGACAGAAACTAATGTGATCATTGAAGAATGTTACCTCTTATTTGGGTAACTCTTTTTGATTTATACCAAAATACTCAATTTGTTTTCTTTATACCCAAAGTGAGGATTCTAGGATGAGGTGATAGAAGTTTTGAGATTATTTGGGTAGGTTTTGGTAAATATATAAGGCTAAAAGTGGTGTGAGTAAGTAAGGGAGGAGGTACCCTTTTATAATTGAGGTGAGGGGTACTTTTGGAAACTCTCAAACTATTAAATTAATATAAATTAATTTTATATTAAAAATGTCTTAAAAGTGATTTATCTAGAATATAAGATGAGTATAGGTCTAAATACTCTCAACTAATAATTTTTAGGCAAGTTTAGGTCATATTATTACCCTTATCTTTTGGTATTAACCCTTTC
This sequence comes from Viscum album, assembly GCA_963277665.1. Classification (NCBI taxonomy): domain Eukaryota; kingdom Viridiplantae; phylum Streptophyta; class Magnoliopsida; order Santalales; family Viscaceae; genus Viscum; species Viscum album. The sequence goes on from OY728131.1 coordinate 341,369,743, forward strand.
TTAAACCCTTTAACTCTTTCTGTGACAACTTGATTTTTTACTCTTTAAGGGTTAATATAGTTACTATAAAATTACAAAAGAACCATAAATGAGTCATGAATGAAATTTTAAACTTTATCTCAATAATATTTCCAAAATTTATATTTTTATGAACTTTATAACATTTAATAAAATATTATTTATTTTAAAATATCATGAATGTCAATTTTGACACTGTTCATTTATTTACTTTTTAAAAAATATAAATACACAAGGTAAATTATAAAAAAACCTTTAATATATGGATAATATGTCTAGATAATAAATAATTTTTTTTATGAAACAAATTATATTATATTAAATTTATTTTAATATTTTTAATAACATTTATTTGATATTTCCATTAATTAAACGATTACTACATCATCATTGTGCTAGCCTTTAATATAATTATTTATTCCCTAAAAATTAAAAATAAATTATCATGATGAAGATAAAAATTTTATATTTAAAATTAATATTTATAATTGAATATATCTTCTTAATAACCATATATAAGAAATCTAATACTTATTAGAAACATGAGCAATACATGTTGGACTTTCCTTAGAATAAAATACTATAAAATCATTAAAGTCATCAAAGTGGCTCCAAGAGTTCAAAAAATCAGCCCCAATATGGTTTTGTTTGAAAATAAATCATAGAATAAAACTAGGAGAATTTTTTAGGTAATTTTATAATGCTTATAATATTATTTTTACCCTTAATTACCCAATTTACCCTTAACTGCTGTAATTATTTTTACTTACTTTTACTAATATTTTTGGTCAAAAAATGAATTGATATTATTAGAATAAAACTATAATAATTATTAAAATTTTTTGTTTCTTTTTTTTTTAAAATTAAATACAAAAAATTAGAAAAATTAAGTTTATTTCTAATCCCGCAGATGGGATGACAAAGCGAGTTTTTAAAGTAAAAATATTCAAAAGTTTACTAAGTTTTTTGTATCTAAATTTAATGTGAAATTATTTTAAATGACCTAAATTATTTTAAATGATAAAAAATTTATCTAATTATACTTTAAAACAAAATCAAAACATAATTTAACTATATAAATAAATTAGACGAAAATGCAGTTTTGAACTAAAATGTAGTATTTTTCACTATTCATCAAAAAATGAAACTTCTGTAAAAAATAAAAAAAATACGACCAAAATAAATTTTTATATTATTATTTAATATAATAAGTTTAATTTTTCAAATATAATATATAAAAGAGTCAAAAATTGGATTTAAAATAGGTTTTCCATTAAAAGATGGTAAAAATTCCTTTATAAAAATATTGATGTATATGCATAATATTGGGTTTGTTATTATCTTATTCTTATAAAATCTATTTTATGAATGAAAAAAATATTTGATTTAATATATAATATATATATTAAATGAATATCATACACTAATTGTAATTAATATAATTTATTAGGATAAAACAACATTGCGAGCATAAAATCGTTTTTTATAAAAACACTCCCTTTATATTCAATTAATTCTTATATTAATTTATAATTAATTTGTAACCAATGAATTCAACCATATATTTTTATAATTTATTTAATATTATTCATAACCGCCAACTTAACCAATAGGTTATATCTTATTATATTAAATTATAATATTTTAATAATATATTGTTGTTTGGTAAAACTCGGCCTTGTGTGTAATACAAGCCAACTAATTATTGTGGGTAGCATAAGCTTAACATGGTTTTGTATATAAATAAATCTATAAAAAAAATTAAATTTGTTCAAAAATGAAAATATTGTAATGTATTGTGGTGTTACAAGAAACAATAAGGGAATCAACTTTGGTTACCATGGAAGGTAGGGTTTCATCATAGTGAAGGCTAGGATATGGACCTCTCCCAACCATTATATTAGTTAGGAGATTTATGGAGGACCACCCACCACATATTGGGTGGAGCTTATCGATTATGCTCCATCAAGGGACCACATTGGCCTAATCGACTTGATGTAATTCCCAACCTAGTTGTGAGTCTGAGTGACCCTACATGCCGTGCATGCGAACCATGTCAGGTTAAATTTTTGATAAATATTTTCAGCTAAGTCTTGGAATTTTTAGGAGTGATTATGAACATACAAGACTATAAATAGATGAATTTAAGGTCAAAATAACTAAGGAATTCTGGAAGTGGAAGTTGAAGATGAAGTGAAGGCTAGATAAGTGACAATAAAAGATGGATTTGGTTAATGAAAGCGAAAAAGGTGCAATTGAATTGCGTGGGAATAACATTGAAGTTACACAAGAATAACTCTATGGTTTGATTTTTTTAATATTATTAAAGAGGGTTATGTAATATTAAAGTGGTTTTATTTCATGGTTCATTGGGTATTAGAAGTTAAGGTGGTGCATCAACTGGCAGCTTTGGCCAAATAGAGGGTCGTCCTCATAAATTGTAAAGTGGTGGTTTTTTCAGTGAAGATTGGAAGGTGGTGATACAAGATCTATTGGATGGTATCATTTACAAATATTCAAGTGGTATCATTTTTCTTGGATGATAATTTTTTAATATTATTCTTCCTTTATTTATAAAATTATTGACTTTTCTCCCATGGATTAGGACTAAGTCTAAAATACATAAATCCCCTGTTGATCCATTTTATGTGTGAGTGATTTTATTCTTCCACTTATGTGTTTATCCTGAAGATATTATCAAGGTGATCAAGGCAATTTGTAATTAGACATTAGATCATAGTTCCTTTTGTCCGAACATTGACATCAGGTGCTTCCAGTTCTGGAAATTCCAAACCTTATTCTGAAAGTGAGGTTCCAGAATGGAATTCCATAATTGGGGTGATCGTCACAAAAAGTTGTTTCCAAGCTTGTCCTATAAGAATAATTTTTGTGAGGTACTTTACTTCATGATTTTTCATTTCAGTGGGAATTCTTCATTTCAGAAGGAATAGAGTTAGAAGAAGTAAAGGTTCAAATTGAAAAATTTGATGACTCATAATTCAGATTTTAGAGAATACATATTGAAGATTATCTGTATTATAAAGAGCTTGAGCTTATATTGACAAAGGTCAAACTAGAATCCATGGATAAGAAAGAATGGGAATGAATTTAATAGAAAACACTTAGGGTAATTTGGACGATTTTGACCTGAAACATGGCCTTCAACATTCATGATGTGAAGACAACTACTAAATTGTTGGTGAAGGTCATAAACAAGTATGATAAGACTTCCATAATGAGAAAAGTGTTCATGTTTTGGTGACATTTCAACTTGATAATATTGGAAGTATGATTTTTGGATGATCATGTGAATGATTTAAATGTGACTCAAAGTAACCTGGAGTGTATTGGTGTGAAGTTTATTGAAGGAATGTGATCCTTAATTATTCTTTAATCACTTATGGAATCATGGGACATTATCATTACTACTATAGGTAATTTCAATTATAAAAATGAATTTTTGTTTGAGGAAATATGAGATATGGTTCTAAATAAAGTGATTTGGAATAAGTAATTCTATGGTTCCACTAGAACAACATTTAGTACAGAAGATAGGGGACATTCCACTTGAAGGGAATACCAAATTCAAAAGAAATACAAGGATAAAAGAGAGAAGGGATGAGGGAAATGGTGAAGGAGATATGCCCAAAATCTATATTTACATATAATATATTTATGGGTTTTATATAAACTTGCATGAAAATTATGATTTTCATGCATTGGGTATATTATTTCATGTGTGATGGATACCTGAACCTTTCACATACACAATATATCATTAAATGAAATCATTTTATATTTATATGAAACATATAGGGATTAAATTCATACAATGCATGAACCATCCATGGAATTTATACATGCATTTTAACACATGAGTTAATGTGGACACCACCCAGGATAATCCTAAGGTTCAATATAAACCCTACTACCATATGATGGATTTGGTGATGTGGATTGAGATCCTCATGCATATACGATACTCCCTAAACCTGATCTCTTTCCTCTTCCTCCTTTGCATATAAAGGTATTGACATACCATGGAGAGAAGATTGGATCCTGCTCAAATGTCAAGTAATTTAGGTACAACCTGTGGATACCTATGGAGGTGGGATGTTTTTATTTACCACTATGGTGATCTTTATCAAACTCATCAGATGAAGATCAAAAGTTTCCAATGGATCTTTAGTGCGTGGTATACATATTCAAAACATGTTCTTCATTTTAGTTTTATGTGGGTTTTATATTATCTTTCATGGAGATCCTAGGACTTGGTTTCTAATTACTTTGGATATGCATAATAAGTGTTATTAGATTCATATGAAACCTAAAAGTGGAATCAAAATAAATGTTAAAGAGTTAATTGATTCTCAAGAACTCTCACACATGAATGGTTGTGATGTGTGGCTCTCCACCTAGGAGATCCATTGTGATGAAAAGAGTTGCATGACCAAATAGTTGGGGCAATGGAGTTCTTTGATAGGTTCATATAGATGTAAAGTTGTATGTGTTAATATAAGGAATATAGATTCCACCAACCAATAATGGTATCAGAGCAATCCATTCTTATGTTTTGTGAAAACTTTCTATGAAATGAAGAAGAAATAACAAAACATAGAACTATATAACATTTCTATAAATTTCATTTCATAAAGGGTTTACCCTTATGTAATCAGGGTACGTAAAGGTAACCAAGACCTTACCCTTATGCAACTGAGATGCATAAGGGTAACCAAGGCTTTACCCTTACACAGAGTGGTCTATGTAAGGGTTATCTAACCTTACTTGTATGTAGATCGGTCTATGTAAGAGTCACCTGATCATACCATTACATGTAAAGGGCCACATAATGGTAGAGAGGGCTTTACCCTTAATTGAAACCCTTACACATAAGGTCTGTGTAAGGGTAACCTCTTTGTTATGTTTACACAAATGGTTTGAGTAAAGGTCATTAGCGCTTTACCCTTACATGTATGGTACCAGAGCTACTGCATAATGGAACTTGATGTCTATCTTTACATAATGTAAGAGAAGTAAAGATTACCTTTACACAAATGGTTTTCAAAAAGGCATTACCTATACACGAGGCACTACATAAGTGTTATTTCATTGTTAACCTTACACAATGTGTATGTGTGAAGGTAGAGGGTAGTTACCCTTATACAGAGTGTCTATGTTAGGGTAAAGGGAGGTTATCTTTACATAAGAATGGGTTCTTGTGTAAGGGTAAATAGAACATATTTTAAAATTTTTATTTTAATTCTAAAATGATTTTAATGGTTTATAAAATGTTTATAAATCATTATAAAAGGTATTTTGGGATATTTTAATTTATAAAAGGTTTATAAATTAATTCATTATAAAATTTTTATAATCAATTAACCATTTATAAAACATTTTTTTCCCAAATATTAAATGTTATTATTTAAAATATTTTTTAAATAAATTATATGGAAATTATTATGATCTAGAAATAAAAGTGTTTATTTAAAAATCATAAGAAATTTTTTTATAAAGGGTTATAAATTATGAAATAAGACCAAAATATAGAATTTTCATATTTAAATTATTAATTGTTCATAATTAATTATTTTGAATTGTTCAAAATAAAAGGGGGCCTTATATTAATGTTTTTAATACACATAAAAAAGTGTTGTGATGATTTAAATAATCATGGTTTACATAATAATTAATTATATGATATTTAGATTATGTAAAATGTTTACATAATAAAAATTGAATTGTAAATTGTTTATAATTCATATAATATTATATATTTAAAATATAAATTCAATATAATGATTAATATTAAAGAGTTTATATTTGAATGAATATAATATGTTTATATTCATAATTATGGAATGCCGATAATGTTATAGTTGAAATTATAATAGGGTTTATAGTCAAATTTTATTTATGAATTGTTCATAAATGTTTATTTAATGTTTAGATATTTTAATTGTTAATTTATTAAAAAGTTTCCTGCTATATTCATGTTTAGGATTTTTTAAGAAATTTGAATATTGTGTATGCTTTAGTTTAATTGTTAAACTACTTCTAGATAGATCCTTGTATTACATACTAGGAATGCCTCTAAAATGAATTTATTTTTTTCTTCTAACTTGACCTCAGTTTTTATTTAAAGTTATTAGATTGAATTTATTTGTTGAATATAGTTTATGCATATTAAGTGTTATAGTTATGATAAATTGGATTCTCTCTTGAGTAAAGTATCTCCTGGTAGAGGGACTTGGGGATGAACTACCTAATTCCCGGGAGTCTTATTCCTTATCTAGGTTGGTGAGTGGGGTTTTCTATCTATCGCTATAGGATTACTCATGTGGATAAATACATTACTTTACATGAAGTGTTCATGTAACTTATCCATATTATTCATTTAGATATGTATTAATCTACTCACCTTGTAATTTTGGGTGAGTAACCCAAAATTGTGGGCTATGTAAAGAGTTACACATCAATATGGTTTGAACATATTGGTTTGGTATAGGGAATATGATTCCAAACTAAATTACTATAAGAATGAATACATAAATGGAATAACATGAGATAATATGGTGAGATTAAATCCCATTTAAACACTAAGTGTTATATTCCTTCAAAAGAGAAAATTGTCAAAACCTCGATCATCCAACCTAGTAGTTTCATGCCAAAGAAGGGTGGTTCTAGAATATCTTGTGTATAGAAAGAAAGTAATGAGTGATAATAGACCATCATAGGTTGTTTCAAACCACAATAATGTTCTCTTGGATTGTCTTGTGATTATCTCATTTTTGATATTTTGTTTGGGTTACACTAGCTGGGAAACACCAAAGGTTAGGATACTAGAGGAGTAGAGTTTGGTTTTTTCCATATGATGGATTGGAAAAAGTGTTATCCACTCAAATATCCAAGAGTAATATATGATATGATTAGGATGATTCCATACCTAAATAACTAAGTGGTTAGTTTCACACTAAATCAGGGTCATTTTCTTACTAAAATATAGATCTTCGCCCACTAATGGGTATAATGAATTTTTTAAAAAGGGGTCATCATTTTAGTGGGATCACATTTAATAAAAGTTATTATTACATGATTAATAATATATGATAATCATCTGATAAATTTGTTTATTGTTGATAAATATCATCATCATAACCAAGATAAAATTTGTGATTAACCCTTGAAAAGAGATACTTAATGTAAGTATCTTCTAATATTGAAACTTATGAAAATTTCTTAATAAATATTGGTGATTTAGTAAAATTTCTAATGAAAAATTCAATGTGTAAAAAACCCTTTCTTTATTAGTAACTAAGTGTTGAAGTTGTTTAAAAAGTGAATCTAGATTCTTATGGAAGCATAAGGTGATTAATTTAAGGTTTCAAAGTCATTAGATACATAATTTCCAAAGGAATGTTAGTCTATACTCATCAACTCAATTTTATTGGGTGCATCAATGATTTAAGTAATTTTAGTATCATATACTCATTTTTACTGGGTGTTTAAAATAAAATAAAATATAATTGAATATGTTTATGACTTGATGAGATTAAAGGCTTCATTAAAAACTTTATTAGTTATAGAATTCATTTATATTATTCTGAAAGATAAATGATATCAACTGTATGTTTTAAAAAGTTTTGTTAATATAAAAAATGTTAAAAATGAAAAAGAATTGAAGGTTAAATTTTGTTTTCAAGTAATGTTGAAAATGATTTGCTGCATTGATAACTTAGATATTTCAATCTTAGATAAACTTTTCATATGATTTGTATTTTTATCTCTTTTATATCTTGATAAGATCATGAAAAAAATAGTTGTTTATATGAAATAATATAAGTATTTTTAATACACATGGTTTATTATTTTTTTAATTCTATAACATTATTTAAGAGGAGGCTAAAAAATAGCTTGTTATAGTTTGAGAATTTATCCTATTGTAATTTATGGAAATTTTAAAATAATATTTTTGGACTCCTCATGTTTTAATGATCAAAAATATTTTATCATGTTTTAATGCTCACAAATCATGTATCATGTTTTAATGCTCACATATCATGTTTAATATATCACACATCATGTATGAATCTTGTAAACTATAGTTAATCTTGTTCTATTATGGTTTTGTATGATTATGTTTAATCTTAATCCATTATGTGGATATTAATTATTATGATATTTTATAGATATTTGGATAAGTTTGAGAAACCATAAGTTTTCCACTGGTTTTGGATTTTGGAAAAGTCCCTAACACCATAACCCAGACACCATAACTCTGACATTGTATCCCAGACACTATGACTCTGACACCGTAACCCAGAAACCGTGACTCTGATACCGTAACCCAGACACCATGACTCAGACACCATAACTAGTTCCAAATTTCACGAAGTCTATGACACTATTTTCTTGTTATTGTTTCCAAGACATCGTAATAAGACACCGTTCAGAATTTTGAAAAAGGACTAAACACCATTACCTAAGACACCGTGTTACTAACACCGCATCTATGGTACCGGTTCTATATATCAATGCAACTATGGCACTGTGACTATCTCACCGTTACTGTCTCACTAATCAAACTCAAAGGAGAAGACACCGTTTCCAGTGACACCGTTTCAAGACAAACTGTGACACCATTCCATACTTAACCATTTTTCTGTCATTTTCAATTAAATTTAAAAGTTATTTCTAATGGTAATATTTGAGTCATTTAATGAAAATGATATATTTGATGTTCTTTTATAGTCCTATTAGCATAAAATATGAGGTACAAGGTGTGGAGATTGTGCTCCCTATTGGCCATAACAAAGATGTCCTGATGATAAAATATGTGGTGGTGAACGTGCTGAATAGATAGAGTTGAGCAGTGGATTAGTAACAAAAAAGAAGTAAAAAATACATACAATGTAGAACACATGAATAAATCTCAATTCCTAGTGACTGAACTACTGTATATCATAACCTCAAACATCCTCGCAGCAAAAAATCTAAGAATAAGAAGAGCTACAATACACATCTCATCAAACTGGAAACCAGAACACGAGACTTGTGACACTTTTTTTCCACAAGAGGACTCTAAATTCAAATATGATACATCCTAAAAGTAGAGAGATGCATAGAACTACACTCATAGCATTTCTAATCCTTTATCATTATCTTTTCTCTTTTGTGTACTATTTTTATTACTTTTCAAGCAGTGTGTGTATCTATATTAAAACACTCATTGTATCTTGTACCGAACCGAAGGATACAATATATCCTCACTCAAACATCTTTTTAGACATTGTTTAACCCACGTATAACTATGGAAGAGGTCCTGTGTGACTTGGTTTTTAGTTTTCCCACGTAGAATAGTAGAAGAGGTCTTGTGACCTAGAAAGTCCTATGTGTTGTTGTTAACCCTGATCTAGGGTGTAGATCAAAGATATATATATATATATATATATATATATATATATATATATATATATATATATATCTTGGTGGAAAGTTATCACCAAGTGGGGTGGATTTAGTATGAGCTTGAGACCGATCCACTTGTTTTATTCGCTATGTCTTTCAATTTAGTTTTTATCTGTTTTAACTTATATTTCAGAAAAATAAACTTTACTTTGATAGTCTGTCTTGGATAGTAGTTATAACTATTTTTCCTTGTTAGAGTAGTTTCAAAAGTTGTATTAGTATCTAATATTGTTATAACTGAGAATTAATCAATCTTCTGATAATCTATTTGAACGGTCAAAACTATTATAATTTTATTACCATGATTAACTGGCCTGTTTTATTTTAAATTGGGGGAATCTTTTAAATAATTTTTTTACAAATTTTTTTATAGGAACTCAATTAACCCCCTCATTAGTGTCCTACTCCAACAAACATTTGGTATTATATAATTTTTTAATATCCCTATTTTCAAAATTTTAAATTATAAATCTGTTTAAAATATTTTTCAACTGTGATGGTAGTTGTGTTTTAAATATCATTAAATTTCCATTAGTTCTAAATTTATAGTTCTTTAAAAGCCTATTTGTTTATCATGGATAATATATTAGACAGTTCTTCTACCAATAGAACTCCATTATTTAATAGAAAAAATTATTCACAATGGAAAATTAAAATGAAAATATACTTAGAAAGTTTGTGTTTTGAGATTTGGTCTTCCATTATAGATGAATATAATATTCCTGCTACTAATAGGTATACTTGGCGTGAACCAAATAAGGCTTCTTATAATAATAATTTAAAATCCATGAATTCATTATAATATTCTTTATGATATGAAGAATTTAACATAATTTTTTCATGTAAAATAGCCTGTGAAATTTGGGATACTTTACCTATTTCACATGAAGGAACCTCTGGTGTTAAGGAAATGAGACTTAACACATATACTATTAAATATGATAACTTTAAAATGAAGCCTGATGAGACTATTTTTTACATGTATATTAGGTTTAATGAAATTGTGAACACTATGATATCGCTAGTAAGGGATGTTACAACCAAGGATCAAATCATGATAATACTTATATGTTTACTAGATAGATGGAGAGGGACCTATGTCTTAATTAGATAATCTTGTGATATTAGAAAGATACCATTCAAGGAGATGATAGGTAAGTTGATTATGTATGAGGAAGAATTAAAAGTCAATAAGTAAGAGGAATATGAACTGAATATAAATTTAGTGTCCTTTAAAACCACTACTTCCAAAACTAAAGAAAAAAAAGGAGAAATTACAATCCCCTATTGAAAGTTACAGCCGTGAAAAATCATCACCAGATAATGATGAGGAAATGGCTCAATTTTCTAGATTATTCAAAAAGTTTTATAGAAGAAATACATTTTTCAGAAATCCTAACTTCAAAGGAAGATATGATCACAAGGGAAACTGGAAGAAGGATTGGAAAACAAGTGACAAATCTGATGAAATAATCTGCTTTTAATGTAAGATAAAAGGACATGTAAAGGCGGATTGTCCCAAGCTAAAATATAAGAAGAGGTATGAGGACAAATATAGAAAGTATAAAAAAAATTAAAGCACATGGAGTGCTTCTGAGGATAGTTCAAGTGACTCAGAGTCTTCACAAGATGAAAAAGATGACAAATCCAATATGTGTTTTATGAAAAAAAACATCTAAGGTAACCCAAGAATCCTCTGTACATAAATTTTATTATTCTAGAGATGAATCTAACAATGAGGAAAACACGACTACTGAATAATTATTTGAATACTGAAATATGATAGAAGACACTTTTAATGAACTAAAAGATAAATAAAAATCTTTAAAGAAACAAAATTCCTTTATTACTACTTTCAAATATGAAATTGCTATAGAGAAAGATAAAAATTTTCAATTACTTAAAGATAAAAATGAACTTAAGTTATCTAATGAACAATTGAAAAATGACCTATAGAAATTCACCAATGGTAAGAATAATATTATACATATGTTTGGTAAAAAAATTACCCCTAGATACACTACTAGTATAGGATACCAATCTGGGAAAAGAAATCTCACCAAAAAAAAGTTTGTAACTAAATATGGAAAATCTGTTTTTCTACCTAAAACTGAAAATTCGGTAGCTAGTTCCAATTCTAGAAAGTCTCTTACTACCTCTAGTTTTTTAGACCAAATAGAGTATATTTTTCAAATATGTTACATAATTCTTATAGGAAACCCATGAAGAAGACGTCGGTTCCTAAAGCACTGATTACTAATGTTACTGGACCCAAACAAATCTAGGTACCAAAATATATTTTTATTTGATTATTTTGTAGGAAATCTATTTGAAGAGATCCTGTAAAAGCTTATGGTACTTGGATAGTGGATGTTCAAGGCACATAATAAGAGATTAATTATGCTTCAATAATTTAATAAATATTGATGGTGGGAATTCCACTTTTGGTGACAATTCTAAAGGAAAAATAATTGGTCTCATCCAGATTAGTAACTCTAACTCAGTTTTAATTTCTAAAGTACTTTTTGTTGATGGATTAAAATATAATATTATTAGTATTTCACAACTATGTGATGATGGTTTTCATGTTAAATTTGAAAATGATGCTTTTAATGTTTTTAATTCTAATAATTAATTATTATTTTATGATTTTATAAATGGAAATGTTTATGATATTAACTTAGACTCTTTAGTTTCTCAAAATGTTTCATGATTAAGTGTATTTCACAAAGAGTATTTTCTGTGGCATATAAGACTAGGACACTGCAATATAAACTCCCTTAGAAATCTTACTATAAAAGGTATAGTCAAGGATCTACCCAAACTTGAGTTTCCAAATGATAAAGTTTGTAATCTTTGTCAAAAGGGTAAAAAACACAAAATCTATTTCAAAAAAAAAAAAGAAATAAGTTTCAACTTATCAACCTCTCAAGTTGGTTCACATGGATTTTGGACCATATATAGTTTCTAGTTTAAATAGGAAGCACTATGATTATATTATTGTAGATGACTACTCTAGGTATACTTGGATCTTCTTCTTGGATCACAAAAGTGAAGCTTGCTCTCATTTTACCAAGTATGTTTGTATAAAATATTAGTGTTCTTAGAATTAAATATCTAAGAAGTGACCATGGACTTGAGTTTGAAAATCAAAAGTTTGAATCCTTTTTCTCACAAAATGTCTATAGTCATAACTTCTATATCCTTAGAACACCTCAAAAAAATGGATTTGTGGAAAGAATGAATATAACTTTACAAGAAATTGATAGAAACATGCTTAGTGAGTATGAACTACCTATATATTTTTATGAAAAAGATGCGAATACAACATGATATATTATTAAAAGAGTGTTAATCAGACCTATCCTTAAAATAACACCTTATGATTTTTGGAACAATAGAAAACCCAAAGTTAATTATTTCAAAGTTTTTGGTTGCAAAGTCTATATCCTCAACTCTAAGGATAATCTGGAAAAATTTTCCTCCAAGAGTGATGAAGGAATCTTCTTTAGGTTATTCATCTCTAGTAAATCCTATAGAGTATTTAACAAAATAACCAAATGTGTGGAAGAATCTATACATGTCAAATTTGATGAAATAAATCCATATGAATGAGATACATCCCTAGAGAATCTTGAGGATGATATGTCAAATATGAACATCAATGAAAAATATTCTGACCATCTTATGAAGGAATCTGTTAAAACTTATAGTTTTGGAAATTCTAAAGATTCAAGCCATAATGAACCCAAACCTGTTAAAGAACCTGAAATTACTAGTCCTTTTTATAGAGCTGTTATAACCCTTAAAAACCATAATTTAGATGATTTTGTTGGAGATTTAGATAAAGTAACATAGACTAGAGCTTCTCTAAGAAATTAGGTTGAACATCAAGATTTCTTGTCACAAATCTAACATAAAAACATCAATGATGATATCAATGATTAATTTTGAGTGATTTCCATGCAAGAGGAGATAAATCAGTTTAAAAGGAATAAAGTTTGGAAACTTGTGGATAGACCCAAAGACACCTTCACCATAATCACTAAATGGGTGTTCAGGAACAAAGTAGATGAATCTGGTAACATAGTCAGAAACAAAGCTAGACTGGGTTCACCAGGTTATATTCAAGAAGAAGGAATTGACTATGAAGAAAATTTTTCACCTGTTACTATATTGGAATCCATTATAATCTTTCTTGCATATGAAACACATCTAAATTTCAAACTTTATCAAATGGATGTCAAGATTGAATTCCTAAATGGTTATATAGTTGAAGATGTTTTAATTGAACAACCCCCTGGTTTTACAAATCCTCACTTTCCAAATCATGTTTTTAAATTAACTAAATCTTTATATGGTTTAAAACAAGATCCAAGAGCTTGGTATGATAGATTAAGTAGTTTTATTATTTCAAAAGGTTTTACAAAAGGTATAACTGATCCTACACTTTTTATAAAACGAATTTCTAAATATGTATAGTTGTTCAAATCTATGTAGATGACATTATTTTTAGATATTTAAGAAATTATTTATGTATTAATTTTTCAAAGATTATACAAAATGAATTTGAAATGAGTTTAATGGGTGAACTAAAATTATTTCTTGGATTTCAAATCTTTCAAAATAAGGAAGGTATTATTTTGAATCAAAGTAAATATACTAAAGAAATTCTAAATAATTTTGGCTTCGATATCACTAAAAGTAGTGATACTTCAATGAGAACTACCTGTAATTTGTATCTTAATAAAAATAGTAAATCTATTGATCAAACCACTTATAGAGGAATGATTGGAAGTTTACTATTCTTAACTTCTAGTTGGCCTGATATTATGTTTAGTGTTTTCATGTGTTCACATTTTCAACCAAATCCTAAAGAGTCACATATTCTTGCCATTAAAAGAATTTTCAAATACCTCAAGCATATAACCAATTTAGGAATATTCTATCCAAGAAGACAATCATTTGATTTAGTTAGCTATTTTGATGATGATTTTTGTGGTTATAAGTTAGATAGAAAAATAACCTCTAGAACATGACACTTTTTAGGCAGGTCTCTAGTATCATGGTGTAGGAAAAGATTTTTTTTGAATTATCTACTTCTGAGGATGAATATATAGATGTTGGTAGTTGTTGTGCACATTTTTTTGGATGAAACACACTCTAATAGATTATGGATATCAATTTAGACATGTACCTATATATTGTGACAATACAAGTGCTATTAATATTTCAAAGAATCCCGTTTCACATTCTATGAAAAATCATATTGACGTAAGACATCACTTTTTGAGAGATCATTATCAAAAGGGTGATATAACTTTGGAATTCATTGGCACTAAACATCATCTTTCTGATATATTCACTAATCTATTAAATTCTGAAAGAATAAATTACATCATACATGAGTTAGGAATGATAAGCATCAAGTGAACAGTTTACTGCTTCACTATTTACGGTTTCATGATGCACGATTTCACAAGTTACTATCTTGCAGTTACTGTCTCACAATTACAGTCTCATAGTTACTATCTCTCGGTTACTGTCTCATACTTGTTGTCTTAATAATACGGTCGCACCGTTTGGAGTCACACCGTAATGCTAACACCGTAACTACCTATTTCGGTCTCACCGTAATGACTCAAATTTCTATTTTTTATTATTCTCTTTCCCATATCACTGTATTGATTATTTTATTGATTTTATAATGATTATTTGTGTTTGTGAAGTTTGAAATCCCTAAATGATAAAAAACCAATATTTTTTACTCCTCTCTTCACTCGAGATCTCCTCTCTCAAAACCAAAACCCTTCTCTCTCAAACCGTTATCCCTCTTTCAACCTTTCATATTTCTCGAACCCACATTGGATGCCCATAATGAAGCATCCACATTCATTGACTCTTGAGAAGAACAGGTCTCAGAAGAAAGTGAAAAAGGCTCCGAAAGTAATGCATTAGGGACCACTGAATCAAGGCCTTGCTGATCAAATAGTAGTGATAGAGAAAGAAAATTGTCTGAAGTGACTGCTGAAAATTAAGTTGCTTGTTTTGAAATTGATGGATGAACATGGATGGTTGATCTGGTTTGAAAAATATAAAAGACCCATTTATCTGAAGTTAGTTTCTGAGTTTTATCCGTATGTTCAATTTTCATTCAATACTAAAGATAATTTTGTAGTTAGAATCTAGGTAAAAGTTCAAAGGTGTAATTTTTCTTCAAGGATGTGGGAAGACTGCCTAGGAATACCTCACGAAGTAATTTTTGAGGACTAATAGATAGGACCACCTCCTAAAAGTGATGTGTTTATCCTAGAAGAGTCTCTTGGAAGTTTGATTGGAAATAAGGAGAAGAGAAGGTAAATTGCTGCTAAGCTATATGGTGAGACAAGACTGTTGTTTAAGTTTATTCAACACATTATTTGTACAAGGAAAGGATAATTTTATAACCTTAAGTATCAAGATGTATTCTTGATACATCTTATTAATAATGGGAACAAGATCAATCTGTGTAAGTACATTATACTTCACATGTGTGAAATGATCAAGACAACTTCTAAATCTACCTCTCTGTTTTATTTGAGATTTATTTCTGCAATGTTGTTTTCTAAAGGAGTAGTTGGTTCTAATGAAGAAGTAATTGAAGATTATGAGTTTTGTATCTCAAAGTATACAATTATAAGAATGAAAATTAGCTGGAACCCATGGAAAAAATCTCAGGTGGAATATAATGAAAGAATCTATGACAAGTTCAACCTGGCTGAAATCCCTTCAAGAAATAATACATGAACCTTTTCTGGAACCTAATGAAGTTGTTGAATATTCAGATGAATAGGAAGAAGATGCAGTAGCTACACCTGAGTAAGGAACTATATTAGACAAATAATACAATGGTATACCTATTATACAAGAAGTAGTTTCAAAATATGTATCTACTACTAAAGGAAGTTTTAGCATAGAAGAAGAACCTGCTATTGAGGAAGAACCTGCTACTTTGGAATAGTCAAAAAAAATTGAAACTGAAGTTATCTTATTTTCTAAGGAAATAATGGAACAATATTTTCAGCTATCTAGAAAAGATATGGGTGATACTGATATAGCTAAGAATTTGGAAATGCGTTAAGAGATTGAGTCTCTTAGTTCTAGAAGATATGCACCTGTTGAGGGGTAGAAACACCCTAGTTTATAAAGCGTTCATGTTCTAAATCCTGTTGACCAAATATTTGTGGATACCTAGTATAGGTTTCCCAATTATTTTGATGTGGATAATACCCAAGAGGCATTGGTAAAATTCATAGATCTTTCCACTATGTTTTAATTGAAACTAATTTCTTCCATAGAAGTAACCTCTTCTAAGGAGCCTGAACCTGTTTCAGTTCTTTTTCTTTAACCTACTCAAGAATATTCTGATTTTTTGAGTCACAATGATCTGAAAGCTTTTGGGAACACTTTATTATCTGGATTTAAAAATATCATGAAGTCACAACCTTCCCTTGTGACTAATCTCAGTGAAAGAGATTCTACCTTTTTGTTAGAGAAAATTATATGGCAAATTCAACCAAATATGATTCATGAAATTCAAGAAGTTAGGATTGAGAACAAATAGTTGGGTGATGAGGTGAAGTCTCTAAAATCTATGGTTGAAGATATGAAGAAAATCTTGCAAACTATTCAAGACCTTGTTGCTCATCCTATTGAAGATGTTGGTGATAAGATCCCACAAAAGGTTGTATCTCTGATTCAACCAAAACTGCTCTCTACATATGAAAAATTGGTTGAGAGCAACATTATGATAGTCAATGAGATTCATGCATTTGTTGTTGGATTTAATAAGATAACTGATGAATACAATGGATGTTTATAGAAGGTTCTAAATTAGATTAAGTCTCTCACTTCAGCCGCTATAGCTTCAAATGCCTCTGGACAACTATCTCAACCTATGGACAATGTTCTGATCAGAACAATTTTCAAAGAAGAACTTCAATCAGTATTGAGTGGTGTTGATAAGGAAAGTTTCTCTACTATCATCAAGAATAGTGACCATGTGATTGATTTGTTGAGTGTTCATTCAAATATTTACAATAATTCTTAAGAATAAATTTCTAATAAAGTGGACTTATACTTAAAAATAATTTATTCCAAGTATGAGCTAACCAATCACTTCAAGTACCTTGTAGAGAATTTGAAAATCCCTCTAGTCAGTAAAGCCTTTAAGGATCAAGTGCAGAAGATAAAAGAATTCACACCTACTATAGAGAAATTCCTAGATAACAAAGATGACTTTAAAAAGGCTATACAGTATGGTGGTAAGGTCATCACTTATTTAATTAAGTTTCTGAAGCCCTATCTACATGTACAAAGTACTTCCATTTTGGATCCTATAACTACCCCTTTGTGGCCTAGTTCAACTCCTTCCTCCTCCACTATCTTTTATCCTGCTACCATGTCTATATCTCATTCTCTGAGCTAGATCAAACCTGTTATCATTGAACAACCCTTGACTCAGTCTTCAACCAAACCATCTCTTAAACCCTATGTATTTGAAGGTGTGCCTTTTCCTTCTCTCATAGTTGGATTAATCCATTCTACCACTTTTACTTCTACTCCTGCGAATCCTCCTGATGTTTCTGCCCCCAAAAAATAAAATACTGATGGTTCTGGAGATAAGTGAAGGATATATTTTGATAGGGATGTATTTTATTTTTCCTCATGCTTGTAATGAACTCCTTAATTCTATTCAATGCACTGTGCACTGTATTTATGTATTCTCTTAATTGAATTCATTAAATGTTTTATTTTATTTTTATTTTTGATAATTCTAGAAGGGGGGGGGGGACATAAGACAAGGCATTTATGGAATCTTTTATGGAAAAAGAATCTTCATGGGAGAAGAACAATTTTTTATATAGCTTATTGCATATATACTCACAGCTCTTATCTTTACTAAAATATATGGCTTATAAATTCCATGATTTGTGATCATCAAAAAAGGAGAGATTGTTGGAATCCTCATGTTTTAATGCTCAAAAATCCTTTATAATGTTTTAATGATCACAAATCATGTATAATGTTTTAATGCTCACATATCATGTTTAACATATCACACGTCATGTATAAATCTTGTAAACTATGGTCAATATTTTTCTATTATGGCACAGTATGATTATGTTTAATCTTAATCCATTCTGTGGATATTACTTCTTAAGATAGTTTATAGATATTTGGATAAGTATGAGAAACCGTAAGTTTTCTACCGGTTCCGGATTTTGGAAAATTCCCTGACACCATAACCCAGACACCATAACCTTGACACCGTAACCCAGACACCGTGACTTTGACACTATAAACCAGACACCCTGACTCTAACACTATAACCCAGACACTATGACTCAGACACCGTAACTAGTTACATATTTCACAAAGTCTATGACACCATTTTCTTACTACCATTTCCAAGGCATCATAACAAGACACCGTTCAGAATTTTGAAAAAGGACTAGACACCATTACCTAAGACACCGTGTTCTTAACACCACATATGTGCTACTGGTTCCAGATGTAAATGAAACTATGTAACCATGACTATCTCACCATGACTATCTCACTACTCAAAGTCAAAGGAGAAGACACCATTTCTAGTGACACTGTTTCAAGACAAACTATGACACCATTCCATACTTAACCATTTTTCTTTAATTTTTAATTAAATTTAAAAGTTATTTATAATGGTCATATTTGAGTCATTTAATGAAACTAATATATTTAATGTTTTTTTAAAATTTTGTCAGTATATAGTATGAGGTACGAGGTGTGGAGATTGTGCTCCCTAACGACCATAACAAAGACATCCCGAAGATAAAATACGTGGTGGTGCATGATCTGAATAGATAGAGTCGAGCAATGGATTACATGAAACAAAAAAGAAGTATAAAATATATACACTGTAGAATACATAAAGAACTCTCAATTCCTGGTGAATGAAATGCTATAGATCAGAACCTCAAACATCCTCATAGCAGTAAATCTAAGAAGAACAAGAGCTAAAATACACATCTCATCAAACTGGAAACCAGAACACGAGACTCGCAACACTTTGTTTCCACAAGAGGAATATAAATTCAAATATGATACATCCTAAAATTCTATATCTTCATAGAAAAACACTCAAATCATTTCTAATCCTTTCTCATTATTTTTCTCTATTGTGTACTGTTTTTATTACTTTTCGATCAGTGTGTGTAACTCTATTAAAACACACACTGTCTCCTACACTGAACTGGAGGATACAAGTTATCCTCACTCAAACATATTTTTACACATTGTTTCACCCATGTATAACTATGGAAGAGGTCTTGTGTGACTTGGTTGTTAGTTTTCCCACGTAGAATAGTGGAAGATGTCTTATGACCTGGACAGTCTGTGTGCTGTTGTTAACCCTGATCCAAGGTGTGGATCAAATCTATATCTATATATATATATATATATATATTTCTTGGTGGTAGATAATCACCAATTAGAGTGTATTAGGTCTCATATTGAGACTAAACCACTTGTTTTATCTACTATGTCTTTCAATATAGTTTTTCTCTGTTTTAACTTATATTTTAGAAAAATAAACTTTACTTTGATGGTTAGTCTTGGATAGTAGTTATAACTATTTTCCTTGTTAGAGAATATTCAAAAGTTGCATCAGTATCTCATATTGTTATAATTGAGAATTAATCAATCTTCTGAGAAACTATTTGAATAGTCAAAACTATTATAATTTTATTACCTTGATTAACTGGCCTATTTTATTTTAAATTGGGGAAATATTTTAAATAAACTTTTTAATAGAAATTTTTATAGGAACTCAATTCACCCCCTATTGAGTGTCCTACTCCGACTAACAAATATTATTGAATTAAAATAATGTTTACCCAATATTCTCAAAGTGTTGAGAATATAAATATGAACTGGGTATATAATGTCTAGGTTTAAAAGTACTGTATAGATAATATAAGCAGGTAAAAGTGAAAACAAGAAGAAGAAAAGTTGGTTTCAAAGTTTAAAAATGTTTCTTAAAGAATCCAATCATGGTCATTGAAACCTAAGGTTATAAATAAGTAATATTAATAATTAAATATGATTGGATTATAAAATATATACCTGAAGAATTTTATGAAACTCCATGGAATGTCTATGTCTGATATGTATATTATAGGAATTAATTCTATGATTTTGAAAGGTATGTGATACCAAATGTATATTTTATAAAGTTTTTTAAATATATAAGAGTTCAAAATCAAAGGAAAAATTGATTAATATTGTAGTTTATATTCATTATATGAAGTAAATAGTTACTACATCAAGGATTTTAATGTAAAAGATTTTATCAAGATCAAATGAATCTAAGTAAAAGATGTTTATCTTAATCTAATTTTACTTATGTGATAAAGAAGTTGTTCAATTAAAAATATTTTTTGTGAAAAAGTATGATATGATTAATTGTATACACATAGTTTATGATTATTCAATTTCTATAACCTTTTTTGAGATGAAGATATCGATAAAATCGTTTTATCCAGGATAAATTTTTAATCTAGTTATATATTAAAAATATATGGGAATGTGTTCCTACCACCCATTAGTGATATATTTTATAAAATTATTATTTTAAATGAAAATATTCCAAACATATTGAATACTATATAAGATATGGAAATAATATTTTATTCGGTAAATATTCATACTAAAAGGATATAAATTTTATTTCTTAACAAAAAAGGGTTTGTATATCTTAGAAAGACATTATGAAGAGAATATAATGTCTAAGAGTCTAGTGAGAGTATTTTTGGACTTAAAGAAGTTCAAATTTGAAAAATAAATAATTACACCAATCTAAGTTTAAAGTAAAATTTACTTAATATCCTAAGAGAGTGAGGATGTATTAGTAATTAGTTTCATCTTTTCAAGGAAAAAGTTTGATGGAAAAGGGTTTCAAGGATGAGGATAATGGAATTAGAAAGAGTTTTAAGTAGACAACATAATTTGACATTGTAACATTTTATTTTATGAAGTTAAGAAGTCTGAATATTTTTAGGAAGTTGAACAATTAGGAACATGAATCCCAAATATCAACATTATATGAAATGAATTACTTCATATATTTTTATCACTAAAGAGTTTAGTGATAGGGTTTTATCAGATGGTCACATAGAGATTTGAAAATAATTACAAATGACATAAATATTTAAAAAATCTCAGAATGTATAGAAAACATGAGGCAGATCTGGTAGTTTATCATATATGATATTATAAACTAATTAATATGTTGGTTTTTTGAAATATTTTTAAAAATTTTAATAATATTAAAATGTATCATATTAAAGGAAACCTCCATTTTATCATTCTTTCACATTGGATACATAAATGTATATATAGATATATATTTCATGAAATGAAAATGATAATTGAACTATCAAAGTATAACCTTGAGTTTATGCGTAACCAATGTTCGTTATGGAGTATTATAGGTTATGAAGAAATAACAAGGTTAGCATGAGTAGGATTCTTGTGTAGAGATACAAAATATTCTCATGAGGCACAAAAAAATGAATAGGATTCCTTGTGTGTGTTGGATGACCTACTAAGTATACCACATGGAGTGTCATACAATTATGTATTTGATATACTAGGGGTTTATGGATCATATTTGAGTATGCATTACCTGAGGTTGGAAATATACCTAGCATGAGAACCTTTATACCTTGATACACTACTTACAAAAGTCTATATATTTACTTAGCTAATACAGGGGTGGTTGGGTATATTGATGATCATGTCATCATTTGGAGCTTGACCAAGATAGGATTTTCCCTATTTTATGATGAGTATGACATCAGGGCATTTGATAGAGATAAACTATGAGATTTTATGACCACACTTAGATATTATATATATCTATTTGGATAAGGGATATGTGATGTAGTTATACAGAAGGATTAATCACATGTGATATATTCATCAATCAGTTCAGTATATACTATGAGAATCGAGAACAAATGAGTCAACTATATAGGATTGTCATGTTCTCTGTCCCATGATCACTCGATGTCTTAAAAAAAGAAAAATATGAGAATGTAAGTTTTCATATGAATCAGACTGGTGGAAATAGTTATAAAGATATATGTGTTTTATGGAGATCATGCTAGATGCCTTTATAGCTTGAGTAGCATTAATTCTCTACTAGAGGCCTCTATTTTCTTACATTAATGGATCCAAATATTCATATTTGTTTTCAATGTTATAAAGGCCTATAGGGTCACACTTTATAGTTGATTGAAGATATATTGAATTTTAACTTAGAGAGCTACTCTAAAAATGATTTAGAGTTAATCCAAAAGTGTTTTAAATGGGTTTTCACAAGTTATTTCATATGATGTGATACATGGTGAAGTTAATGATAGATTTCCAAAAGTGTTTTGGAATATGTCCAAAGGGAATTTTGGATATTATTTCATAAGTTATTATATATGATATGATATAAGGTGAAATAGTACAAATTCTATTAGGCTTTAGTGAAAGTGGGAGATTTAATGCTATATTACCTAAATCCAGATTTATATATGATATATTTATGGGTTATATATCACATTTCATGAAAATTATGATTTTCATGCATTGGGTATATTATTTTGTGTGTGCTAGACACCTAAACCATTCTACCACATAATCTATCATTAAATGGAATCATTTTATATTTATATGAAATATACAGGGTGTAAATTCATATGCTGCCTAAATCATCCATGACATTTATACATGCATTTTAATTCATGAGTTAATGTGAACACCACCCAGTTGCATCCTCAGGTTATATATTTACCTTACTGCCGTATAATGGATTTGGTGGTGTGGATTGATATTCTCATTCTTGGATGAAACTACTTGAACCTGAGTCTCTTTTATCTTCCTCCCATATATATATATATATAGGTACTATCAAACCATGGAGAGAATATTGGGTCCCACCTGAACGTCAGGTGATTTAATTATATCTTTTAGATACATACAGAGGTGGGATGATTTTATTTTCCACTTTGGCGATCTTTGTCAAAATCATCAGATGAACATCAAAAGGTTTTGGAGGCTCTTTGGTGTATGGTACACATATTTACCACATGTTATTTATTTCAGTTTTTATGCAGTTTTTCATATTATCATGCATGGAAATCCTAAAATTTGGTTTCTAATTTCTTATTCTATGTCTATTATGTGTTATTAGATTCTTGTAAATCCTAAAAAATCATAAGAGCCATGACTTGTATGTTGGAATTATGGGAAAAGGGGGGTACTTTAAAAAAATATTATAGAGATCAGAGGGTAAATTCCAAAAAGTATACTTCCATAATTTCTTTTCCAAACACCACAACTAAATATGAAAGATCATTATTTTTACTTGTCTCTAGTCATTTGGAGTCATGGATCATTGATTCATTTTATTTACTTCACTCAACACCTGATAGGGGGAGTATGTATAATTAAACCTCTATATGATTTAGTAAATTACATATTTCATATGATAAAACCCTTGAGATAGTTGGAAAGGGGTTATATAAACATCCAAATAAGGAGAAGATACTTGTTGGATATATAAGGAGTGAGACACATACTAGTTTTAAGGTAAAATTTGATATTGATTGTTTTATTGAATGATGTAAGTTTCTATGAAAGTTTATAAAAAGGAGAATAGAAGATAACACACAGTTCCATGGAAGCATCTAAAGGTGTGAAGGATTCAACTTCATACCTTACCATGAGTTTTGAAGATATAAAACCTATCAGAACAACAAATTCTAGATATATGAAGTTTTGGCATGATTGTTTAGGTCACATGAGTGATAAGGGGATAAAATTCCTAGTTTTAAAGGGAATACTATAATTTAATCATGTAGAGTATAGAACAAGAAAAGAGTGTATTGTTAGGATATAGTGGAAGGTGTCCTTCAATATATAATATGAGACAAAAAAAAAACAAAAGTTGATGTTGGTACATAAAAATGTATGTGGACTTGTAACGCCCCAAGATTTTATGAAAAATATTATTTTTAATTTCATTAATGTCTTGTGTTGTACGCTACACCAAAAGGAGCTCGCACAACACATATCCTTGACTTGCCTTGCATTACACGCAATCGCAACCTTCCTCGATAGCGTGTGTTGTACGCAACACCAAGTTTCGCTAAACAACGATATGCTATTAAGATATTATTAAAACTAGCCGTTATGAATAGTAATAACCAATTTTTGAAATTTTATAAATTTTATTTTTCAAAATGGACATAATTTATGGATTCGGAATATCGAAATTAGCTTAGGTTGAAATTTGGTGATTTTCGGATAACTTTCATATTTTGACGAATAGTGAAAATTACTAAATTTTAATTAAAAACAACTTTTTCAATCGAAAAAATTAATAGTAATAAATTATTAATTTGAGAGGTTTTAAAGTATATTTAGAATATATTTTTACAATTTAATACAATGTTGGTCAATGGATGTAATTTGACATTTAAACCAGTTATAAACAAGTGTCAATCTTTTGATATTTATTATCTCTTAAAAACACGCCTTTTGTTTAGACGACGGGAGTTAATTTTTAAATTAATTAATGCAACTGATATGTTTTGAATTTGGTAAAATAGAAATCATTTTTGAGTTCATAATATCAAATATAGCTTAGGCCTAATTTTTGGTACTTTTCTGAAAACTTTCAATTTTTGATGAATAGTGAAACCACTAAGTGGTAGGTTAAAAACTGAATTTTGCATAAAACTTAATTTTACCGCTTCTGTGAATGGAATTTCGAAAATCCGAGAGACACGGTTAATATCAAGGACTAAAATGTGGTTCAATGAGATGAAAATAATTTTTTGGTGAATAGTAACTTTTTACTTTTTTTACCGCGGTTAATAGTAAATAGGGTAACTAAGGGTAAATATGATATTAATATTACCCTAACACATGTCCTAATTCTATTGGAAAAGTGTAATTCGACCAAAAACAACCTTAGGAATAAAATATGACCATTTAGGCCCACTTGGATTAGATTAGGACATTTATTATTATTTAATTCAAAGAAGGGTTAAAAGAGTTAAAATCAAAGTTTATTTACTAAAACATTTTTAATATAGGGTTATACATAAGATAAATTAGATTGTAAATATTCATTAGAAAGATAAAACGATTTCCTACATGATGGTATTTTATTTATAATTTTTAGACATTATATAATTTAATTTATTTATGACACAATGATGATACAATAATTATCTTATTAATGAAATATTGACATAATTGATGTTATAAACACCAAAATAAATGTAATTTGAGACTTTTTATGAATTCCACTAATTTTATAGGTTACTATGATATATTAGTGTTGATTTAATCAACTTGGTTCGAACATATAATTCTGTTATGACTTTCACAAAAATCATATATCAAATAGTGTCAAAATTGACACAAAATAGTTTTTAAATCAAATATTATATTATTAATTGTTATTTTATTCCTAAAAATCTAAGGTTCGGCCAAATGACTTAGATAAGGATATATATATATTAATAATAAACAATTTGGGGTTCTTTTGTCATGTTATAGTAAGTTTATTAACCATATAGTGAAAGAAAACAAAAAGACACGGTAAAAGTCAAATTATTTAACTTAGAGTTAAATCTAATTGATAAGGTTAAAATAATATCCTAAACTTGTCTAAATCCTATTGGTTGATAGGATTTCGACCCATATCCACTTTAGCTTCGAAATAAGACCCCTTGGAACCATTATAAACCGATTTTGACTTTAATATAAAATAATATTTTGAGATATTCCTAAGGTGCCCCTCTCCTCCCTTATAAAAGGGTACCTCCTCCCCCTCCTCCTCACACCAAATTGAGCACTCAAGCTCGGCCAACCCCTGCCATTTTCTCCTCTCCACTTCCCTAGAATAATCCTAGAGGTCCTGGTATCCTTCAAAGACCAATATTAGTTCCCTAAGTGGAGGATTCAAAGAAGCGTTCCAAAGAAGAGGTAATATCCATTACCGATCTTTTCAATTTCTTTCTTCTTCAACTTCTTCTTCTTTAGTTGTTTCATGATAAAGTAATAACATCAGTATTACTTACATACTGATATGTTATTATAAATACGAAACAACCCTAATTCACCTTCTATCCATCCTATGGAAAAATGAAATCACCGCGCGTGCGTACGTACGGAATACCGTCTCCACGCCGTGGTGAAATCTATTTTCCATCATAACCTTACAAGGATGGGTATAATGGTGTAATGAGTAACTATATATGATTATTATAAAGTGATATTGATACTGAAATAGTCTACATACACTTCAACATAATTCCATGACCATGGGAACGATATCATCGCTCGTGCGTACGTACGGACTACCGTCTCCACGACGCGATGAGATTCATTCTCAATGATTAACCATTCATGAATGATTATTAAGTATATATAATAATTACTAATGAAATATATGACATAATAATGATACTGGATTTATGTAAATTTATATGTATGTTATCTACTTAATTCCATTCACTTCAATAAGGAAACAAAAACAGCGTTCATGCGTACGTACGGACTACCGTCTCCATGAACGGTGTATTTCATTCCATTTATCGATATTATATATATATATATATTCTGAATATATATTATATATAAATCATGTTTTACATTCTGGATATAAGTAATCATGGTCCAAGTAATCATATTAATAATTACAAGTTAAAAACACGAACGACAAATGAGACGATTTTACCCAAAACGCTACTTTAACATGAATTTACAAAAGAACAGGTAATATAAAGTCATAATTGGACCATATATGATATAATAAAAATGAATATGATTCTGGAATAAGTCAATAACATGATTTAAATCATTATACAGGAGGTTCGGACACTTACAAAGCAAGTCGGACCTAAGGTAAGGGAATATATCACAATCTCATTTTATCCGAGATTGTTTATTCGTAAGTATTTACTGGGGTTTATTTTATCATACATATCCATGTTCCCTCAATATTTAATATTGTTTTCATCCACTTACAATAGTTTCAATCCAATTTTACCCTTCGGTGAGTTTTTAGTAAAGAATATGAAAGGAATCTTTTGTCATTTTTCTCGTACGAGGTACTTTTTTTGACTTTTCCGACAAAAGTACGAAAAGAATGTTTTTTTAACTTATACGGCATGAATGGATTTTTAAAACATTATTTCCAAGAAACTTCCTTTACAAGTTTTCAAGTTTATTTTTAATCAACTTCTTTTATTTTAAAGTTGTATGACACGTTATGAAAGAAAAAAATGTTTTTGAAGTAGAAAGGATATTTTCCTCAAGAATGGAGTTCAAGTATTTTATCAAAATTATTTTCCATCTAAGATAATAAAAGGGTTCTGTTTTTATCTCTATCATTACATGGATTTGATTATTTTGTGATGGAAATATTTTTATGAATTCCCTTATCTTATATGATTTGTTTTATGATGTCATGATGTTTCAAGAATCCCATTTTTGTTACATGTGATATGCAATGATGTATGATTTATGATTATGTGGCACACATAAGAAAGGATTCATTATAAGATGGGTGGGACCTATATCTCCCTCCAATGAATTGGGTAAAGATTTTATATCTCATGAGATAGACATGGCTGGAATGGTAGGTTATACCGGTTCAGTGAAACAGGACTGAAACGAGGGTTACTCGATTCAGAAAGGGACTTTTTCCACTAAGATAGTCTTGGAAATGAGTCTTGACTAACAAGAAATGATTCTCTATGATTATGTGTGAATGCCACAAAGTTTCATGTTTTAAGTTATGATTATTGTGATTACATTTCACTACCATGATTTATCCCATGTTATGAAATTATGCTCTCTTTTGCAGGTTATGATTTCCAAAATGTTATGTTCTTATGAATACGATGTGATTGATATTTCTTTTGTTTACCCTTACTGAGCATTTGAGATCACCCTTTTATGTTTTCTTTTCCCCAGGATATAAAGAAAGGTTTTAGGTAAAAAAAAAGGAAGATCTTTATGGGAGATGTTGAAGATATTTCACCACGATTAGAAGATTTTATTCCGAGTTTCCAAAGACACTAAACTATTACGATCCTTGTGTGTGTGTTTTTGTTATGTACTAAGTATTCCGCAAAAGTAATGTAATGTCCATGTACGATAAGCTATGGGTCTCTACAGTTGGTATCAGAGGAAAGGTTTAGTCAACCTTTGGAAACTAGGATGCGAGAACTTTAGTGAGATCCCTAGAGATATTTCTAAGGTATGTCTAGGTATGTCCCTAAGGTTAAGTATACGTCTAGGTTATAGTACTAGAATTACGCTAACGATCATAGAATTAAACCTAAGATGTTAGATATTGAAGGTACTCCCCCTTTATTATGTTGTTTTCCCTAGCATGATTTTTTCCTCTCACACTATTCTTTTTGGGTTTTAGAAAATGGCTGGAAACAAGGTGATTCACGATAATGGAGGATATGCTGGACAATGGAATGATATTTTTCATGAGCAAACAAATTAAATGGGATTTGGAAGTCCAAACATCATTATTATGCCGAATCAGCAATCTCATAATATGATTAATAAAGTAAAATTTGGTAAGTTTCCTGACTCGGCTAATAAGAGAAAGATGGAGTTTCATGATGATCATAGAGGAAAGAAAGTTCAATTTCCCCTACGTAAATCATGTGGGAAGAGGCATCAAGGAGAATGTTTCAAAGGAACTGGAAGATACTTTGGGTGTGGAAAAGAAGGACACAAAGCCAGTAAGTGCAAAGGAAAAGGTTCAGTTAACACCAGGGATGAGGATAATGGTATTGCTACGACATCAACAATGGTTAAATGTTTTAAATGTGGAATGTACGGGCATTATGCAAACCAATGCCCTAAGGGAAAGTCTCATGAAGAGAATCAGTATGGTCGTATGGGTAGTATTTATGTGGATGATGATGAAGAGACTACAAATGATATGTGAGATGAAAGAATTTTTGAATCTCGGTCAATGGTTTAAGAATGTAGTGGAATGATTACATGTTTATCATGTGCAATGTTGTATAAGTAATCTCATGGTACTATGGAATAAAGAGACATCTAAGGATTGTTACACTGTTGTCTTTCCTTAAGTTTTGAAAGTTTATGATTAATGGTACCAGTAACCATGAAAGGTTATTCAGATATTTTTGGAAAGCAGATGATATGCGCATATTGAAGGGATAAGGAGAAAATGAAATGTTAGACAGTATTCATGAGCTCGTGATTGATATAAGGACTAAGTGATATCATGGTTTGAGTATATAGAATTTTGAGGATTTTGGTATGTGGAAAGTGTTAACTTTTAACTGCATTCATGTTTTCACTAAGGTTCAATGGGCATTCAAGAGAATACATGATTAAGGACTTTGAATTTTTGGAATGTGACCAACAAAACATATCTTATGATATATGGGGATCAACGATAGTATTAAATCTCTGGCAATCGTTTTCACTATGTTATGAGAGTGTACTAAAGTATTATGGATGAGCCTAAATATTGTAATGGATTATGTTGGACATAAGTTAGGATAAAATGTTTTTCGATATTATTGATGGGATGTTATAGTAATATAGCTTTAGAAAAAGGACAACCTGGAGGATGGGTGACAGCCCATCGCGTCGGACAAGGCTGTGGGAATCGAACCCACAACCGAAATGCGACTGGCCTTTATCGCCTACCACTGGCCTACAGGAAGTCCCTGTTTAGTAGAAACTAGTTTTATTTTATTAAGCGGTATGATATATGAAGTATAAGTTCATTTTAAGAACCATATAAGATTAATCTCACAATAGATCGACTTATGTATATAATTTTGCTAACCTTTTGTTTCAGACAGATGGAATGACCCGTCATTCTATCACATGATCTGCTAACACTTCATGAATAAAAAATTTAACTTCATTTATTTAAGAGATGAAGTGGAAATTGTTCAAGGCACGAACAACAGTGAGATTGTACCAAAATAAAGTAAGTATTTATTCTAAGCAAATTTTCAACTTTAGGGAAATGATCTTGAAAACCAAAAATGTTGTCCTAGTGATCTTATACCTGATGAATCAGATGGTACCTTATATCATCACAAATCTATGGATTTGTGATTACTGGCTTTTCCATAGCCATGTTCTCTACCACTCTCCATCAGAACATGATGGTTAGATTTTTCTTCCATATCCATATTTTCACCTATGTGGAAACCCAGTGATTAGTTTATTTGGGTAATCGTTAAATTTCATACTTTAGTTTTTAAAGCCATGTTTTGGTATTCCTTTTTACGATGTGAGTTTCTATCAAAGAAAATTTTGAATAGTAAACCATTTATAACCCCGACGAATTTCGAGGGCGAAATTCATTTTAAGGGGGGTAGAATGTAACGCCCCAAGATTTTATGAAAAATATTAATTTTAATTTCATTAATGTCTTGTGTTGTACGCTACACCAAAAGGAGCTCGCACAACACATATCCTTGACTTGCCATGCATTACACGCAATCACAACCTTCCTCGATAGCGTGTGTTGTACGCAACACCAAGTTTCGCTAAACAACGATATGCTATTAAGATATTATTAAAACTAGCCGTTATGAATAGTAATAACCACTTTTTGAAATTTTATAAATTTTATTTTTCAAAATGGACATAATTTATGGATTCGGAATATCGAAATTAGCTTAGGTTGAAATTTGGTGATTTTCGGATAACTTTCATATTTTGATGAAAAGTGAAAATTACTAAATTTTATTTAAAAACAACTTTTTCAATCGAAAAAATTAATAGTAATAAATTATTAATTTGAGAGGTTTTAAAGTATATTTAGAATATATTTTTACAATTTAATACAATGTTGGTCAATGGATGTAATTTGACATTTAAACCAGTTATAAACAAGTGTCAATCTTTTGATATTTATTATCTCTTAAAAACACGCCTTTTGTTTAGACGACGGGAGTTAATTTTAAAATTAATTAATGAAACTGATATGTTTTGAATTTGGTAAAATAGAAATCATTTTTGAGTTCATAATATCAAATATAGCTTAGGCCTAATTTTTGGTACTTTTCTGAAAACTTTCAATTTTTGATGAATAGTGAAACCACTAAGTGGTAGGTTAAAAAATGAATTTTGCATAAAACTTAATTTTACCGCTTCTGTGAATGGAATTTCGAAAATCCGAGAGACACGGTTAATATCAAGGACTAAAATGTGGTTCAATGAGATGAAAATAATTTTTTGGTGAATAGTAACTTTTTACTTTTTTTACCGCGGTTAATAGTAAATAGGGTAACTAAGGGTAAATATGATATTAATATTACACTAACACATGTCCTAATTCTATTGGACAAGTGTAATTCGACCAAAAACAACCTTAGGAATAAAATATGACCATTTAGGCCCACTTGGATTAGATTAGGACATTTATTATTATTTAATTCAAAGAAGGGTTAAAAGAGTTAAAATCAAAGTTTATTTACTAAAACATTTTTAATATAGGGTTATACATAAGATAAATTAGATTGTAAATATTCATTAGAAAGATAAAAAGATTTCCTACATGATGGTAGTTTATTTATAATTTTTAGACATTAAATAATTTAATTTATTTATGACACAATGATGATGCAGTAATTATCTTATTAATGAAATATTGACATAATTGATGTTATAAACACCAAAATAAATGTAATTTGAGACTTTTTATGAATTCCACTAATTTTATAGGTTACTATGATATATTAGTGTTGATTTAATCAACTTTGTTCGAACATATAATTCTGTTATGACTTTCACAAAAATCATATATCAAATAGTGTCAAAATTGACACAAAATAGTTTTTAAATCAAATATTATATTATTAATTGTTATTTTATTCCTAAAAATCTAAGGTTCGGCCAAATGACTTAGATAAGGATATATATATTAATAATAAACAATTTGGGGTTCTTTTGTCATGTTATAGTAAGTTTATTAACCATATAGTGAAAGAAAACAAAAAGACACGGTAAAAGTCAAATTATTTAACTTAGAGTTAAATCTAATTGATAAGGTTAAAATAATATCCTAAACTTGTCTAAATCCTATTGGTTGATAGGATTTCGACCCATATCCACTTTATCTTCGAAATAATACCCCTTGGAACCATTATAAACCGATTTTGACTTTAATATAAAATAATATTTTGAGATATTCCTAAGGTGCCCCTCTCCTCCCTTATAAAAGGGTACCTCCTCCCCCTCCTCCTCACACCAAATTGAGCACTCAAGCTCGGCCAACCCCTGCCATTTTCTCCTCTCCACTTCCCTAGAATAATCCTAGAGGTCCTGGTCTCCTTCAAAGACCAATATTAGTTCCCTAAGTGGAGGATTCAAAGAAGCGTTCCAAAGAAGAGGTAATATCCATTACCGATCTTTTCAATTTCTTTCTTCTTCAACTTCTTCTTCTTTAGTTGTTTCATGATAAAGTAATAACATCAGTATTACTTACATACTGATATGTTATTATAAATACGAAACAACCCTAATTCACCTTCTATCCATCCTATGGAAAAATGAAATCACCGCGCGTGCGTACGTACGGAATACCGTCTCCACGCCGTGGTGAAATCTATTTTCCATCATAACCTTACAAGGATGGGTATAATGGTGTAATGAGTAACTATATATGATTATTATAAAGTGATATTGATACTGAAATAGTCTACATACACTTCAACATAATTCCATGACCATGGGAACGATATCATCGCTCGTGCGTACGTACGGACTACCGTCTCCACGACGCGATGAGATTCATTCTCAATGATTAACCATTCATGAATGATTATTAAGTATATATAATAAGTACTAATGAAATATATGACATAATAATGATACTGGATTTATGTAAATTTATATGTATGTTATCTACTTAATTCCATTCACTTCAATAAGGAAACAAAAACAGCGTTCATGCGTACGTACGGACTACCGTCTCCATGAACGGTGTATTTCATTCCATTTATCGATATTATATATATATATATATTCTGAATATATATTATATATAAATAATGTTTTACATTCTGGATATAAGTAATCATGGTCCAAGTAATCATATTAATAATTACAAGTTAAAAACACGAACGACAAATGAGACGATTTTACCCAAAACGCTACTTTAACATGAATTTACAAAAGAACAGGTAATATAAAGTCATAATTGGACCATATATGATATAATAACAATGAATATGATTCTGGAATAAGTCAATAACATTATTTAAATCATTATACAGGAGGTTCGGACACTTACAAAGCAAGTCGGACCTAAGGTAAGGGAATATATCACAATCTCATTTTATCCGAGATTGTTTATTCATAAGTATTTACTGGGGTTTATTTTATCATCCATATCCATGTTCCCTCAATATTTAATATTGTTTTCATCCACTTACAATAGTTTAAATCCAATTTTACCCTTCGGTGAGTTTTTAGTAAAGAATATGAAAGGAATCTTTTGTCATTTTTCTCGTACGAGGTACTTTTTTTGACTTTTCCGACAAAAGTACGAAAAGAATGTTTTTTTTAACTTATACGGCATGAATGGATTTTTAAAACATTATTTCCAAGAAACTTCCTTTACAAGTTTTCAAGTTTATTTTTAATCAACTTCTTTTATTTTAAAGTTGTATGACACGTTATGAAAGAAAAAAATGTTTTTGAAGTAGAAAGGATATTTTCCTCAAGAATGGAGTTCAAGTATTTTATCAAAATTATTTTCCATCTAAGATAATAAAAGGGTTATGTTTTTATCCCTATCATTACATGGATTTGATTATGTTGTGATGGAAATATTTTTATGAATTCCCTTATCTTATATGATTTGTTTTATGATGTCACGATGTTTCAAGAATCCCATTTTTGTTACATGTGATATGCAATGATGTATGATTTATGATTATGTGGCACACATAAGAAAGGATTCATTATAAGATGGGTGGGACCTATATCTCCCTCCAATGAATTGGGTAAAGATTTTATATCTCATGAGATAGACATGGCTGGAATGGTAGGTTATACCGGTTCAGTGAAACAGGACTGAAACGAGGGTTACTCGATTCAGAAAGGGACTTTTTCCACTAAGATAGTCTTGGCAATGAGTCTTGACTAACAAGAAATGATTCTCTATGATTATGTGTGAATGCCACAAAGTTTCATGTTTTAAGTTATGATTATTGTGATTACATTTCACTACCATGATTTATCCCATGTTATGAAATTATGCTCTCTTTTGCAGGTTATGATTTCCAAAATGTTATGTTCTTATGAATACGATGTGATTGATATTTCTTTTGTTTACCCTTACTGAGCATTTGAGCTCACCCTTTTATGTTTTCTTTTCCCCAGGATATAAAGAAAGGTTTTAGGTAAAAAAAAGGAAGATCTTTATGGGAGATGTTGAAGATCTTTCACCACGATTAGAAGATTTTATTCCGAGTTTCCAAAGACACTAAACTATTACGATCCTTGTGTGTGTGTTTTTGTTGTGTACTAAGTATTCCGCAAAAGTAATGTAATGTCCATGTACGATAAGCTACGGGTCTCTACAGTTGGTATCAGAGGAAAGGTTTAGTCAACCTTTGGAAACTAGGATGCGAGAACTTTAGTGAGATCCCTAGAGATATTTCTAAGGTATGTCTAGGGATGTCCCTAAGGTTAAGTATACGTCTAGGTTATAGTACTAGAATTACGCTAACGATCATATAATTAAACCTAAGATGTTAGATATTGAAGGTACTCCCCCTTTATTATGTTGTTTTCCCTAGCATGATTTTTGCCTCTCACACTATTCTTTTTGGGTTTTAGAAAATGGCTGGAAACAAGGTGATTCACGATAATGGAGGATATGCTGGACAATGGAATGATATTTTTCATGAGCAAACAAATGAAATGGGATTTGGAAGTCCAAACATCATTATTATGCCGAATCAGCAATCTCATAATATGATTAATAAAGTAAAATTTGGTAAGTTTCCTGACTCGGCTAATAAGAGAAAGATGGAGTTTCATGATGATCATAGAGGAAAGAAAGTTCAATTTCCCCTATGTAAATCATGTGGGAAGAGGCATCAAGGAGAATGTTTCAAAGGAACTAGAAGATGCTTTGGGTGTGGAAAAGAAGGACACAAAGCCAGTAAGTGCAAAGGAAAAGGTTCAGTTAACACCAGGGATGAGGATAATGGTATTGCTACGACATCAACAATGGTTAAATGTTTTAAATGTGGAATGTACGGGCATTATGAAAACCAATGCCCTAAGGGAAAGTCTCATGAAGAGAATCAGTATGGTCGTATGGGTAGTATTTATGTGGATGATGATGAAGAGACTACAAATGATATGTGAGATGAGAGAATTGTTGAAGCTCGGTCAATGGTTTAAGAATGTAGTGGAATGATTACATGTTTATCATGTGTAATGTTGTATAAGTAATCTCATGGTACTATGGAATAAAGAGACATCTAAGGATTGTTACACTGTTGTCTTTCCTTAAGTTTTGAAAGTTTATGATTAATGGTACCAGTAACCATGAAAGGTTATTCAGATATTTTTGGAAAGCAGATGATATGCGCATATTGAAGGGATAAGGAGAAAATGAAATGTTAGACAGTATTCATGAGCTCGTGATTGATATAAGGACTAAGTGATATCATGGTTTGAGTATATAGAATTTTGAGGATTTTGGTATGTGGAAAGTGTTAACTTTTAACTGCATTCATGTTTTCACTAAGGTTCAATGGGCATTCAAGAGAATACATGATTAAGGACTTTGAATTTTTGGAATGTGACCAACAAAAAATATCTTATGATATATGGGGATCAACGATAGTATTAAATCTCTGGAAATCGTTTTCACTATGTTATGAGAGTGTACTAAAGTATTATGGATGAGCCTAAATATTGTAATGGATTATGTTGGACATAAGTTAGGATAAAATGTTTTTCGATATTATTGATGAGATGTTATAGTAATATAGCTTTAGAAAAAGGACAACCTGGAGGATGGGCGATAGCCCATCGCGTCGGACAAGGCTGTGGGAATCGAACCCACAACCGAAATGCGACTGGCCTTTATCGCCTACCACTGGCCTACAGGAAGTCCCTGTTTAGTAGAAACTAGTTTTATTTTATTAAGCGGTATGATATATGAAGTATAAGTTCATTTTAAGAACCATATATGATTAATCTCACAATAGATCGACTTATGTATATAATTTTGCTAACCTTTTGTTTCAGACAGATGGAATGACCCGTCATTCTATCACATGATCTGCTAACACTTCATGAATAACAAATTCAACTTCATTTATTTAAGAGATGAAGTGGAAATTGTTCAAGGCACGAACAACAGTGAGATTGTACCAAAATAAAGTAAGTATTTATTCTAAGCAAATTTTCAACTTTAGGGAAATGATCTTGAAAACCAAAAATGTTGTCCTAGTGATCTTATACCTGATGAATCAGATGGTACCTTATATCATCACAAATCTATGGATTTGTGATTACTGGCTTTTCCATAGCCATGTTCTCTACCACTCTCAATCAGAACATGATGGTTAGATTTTTCTTCCATATCCATATTTTCACCTATGTGGAAACCCAGTGATTAGTTTATTTGGGTAATCGTTAAATTTCATACTTTAGTTTTTAAAGCCATGTTTTGGTATTCCTTTTTACGATGTGGGTTTCTATCAAAGAAAATTTTGAATAGTAAACCATTTATAACCCCGACGAATTTCGAGGGCGAAATTCATTTTAAGGGGGGTAGAATGTAACGCCCCGAGATTTTATGAAAAATATTAATTTTAATTTCATTAATGTCTTGTGTTGTACGCTACACCAAAAGGAGCTCGCACAACACATATCCTTGACTTGCCTTGCATTACACGCAATCGCAACCTTCCTCGATAGCGTGTGTTGTACGCAACACCAAGTTTCGCTAAACAACGATATGCTATTAAGATATTATTAAAACTAGCCGTTATGAATAGTAATAACCAATTTTTGAAATTTTATAAATTTTATTTTTCAAAATGGACATAATTTATGGATTCGGAATATCGAAATTAGCTTAGGTTGAAATTTGGTGATTTTCGGATAACTTTCATATTTTGACGAATAGTGAAAATTACTAAATTTTAATTAAAAACAACTTTTTCAATCGAAAAAATTAATAGTAATAAATTATTAATTTGAGAGGTTTTAAAGTATATTTAGAATATATTTTTACAATTTAATACAATGTTGGTCAATGGATGTAATTTGACATTTAAACCAGTTATAAACAAGTGTCAATCTTTTGATATTTATTATCTCTTAAAAACACGCCTTTTGTTTAGACGACGGGAGTTAATTTTTAAATTAATTAATGCAACTGATATGTTTTGAATTTGGTAAAATAGAAATCATTTTTGAGTTCATAATATCAAATATAGCTTAGGCCTAATTTTTGGTACTTTTCTGAAAACTTTCAATTTTTGATGAATAGTGAAACCACTAAGTGGTAGGTTAAAAACTGAATTTTGCATAAAACTTAATTTTACCGCTTCTGTGAATGGAATTTCGAAAATCCGAGAGACACGGTTAATATCAAGGACTAAAATGTGGTTCAATGAGATGAAAATAATTTTTTGGTGAATAGTAACTTTTTACTTTTTTTACCGCGGTTAATAGTAAATAGGGTAACTAAGGGTAAATATGATATTAATATTACCCTAACACATGTCCTAATTCTATTGGACAAGTGTAATTCGACAAAAAACAACCTTAGGAATAAAATATGACCATTTAGGCCCACTTGGATTAGATTAGGACATTTATTATTATTTAATTCAATGAAGGGTTAAAAGAGTTAAAATCAAAGTTTATTTACTAAAACATTTTTAATATAGGGTTATACATAAGATAAATTAGATTGTAAATATTCATTAGAAAGATAAAAAGATTTCCTACATGATGGTATTTTATTTATAATTTTTAGACATTAAATAATTTAATTTATTTATGACACAATGATGATACAGTAATTATCTTATTAATGAAATATTGACATAATTGATGTTATAAACACCAAAATAAATGTAATTTGAGACTTTTTATGAATTCCACTAATTTTATAGGTTACTATGATATATTAGTGTTGATTTAATCAACTTGGTTCGAACATATAATTCTGTTATGACTTTCACAAAAATCATATATCAAATAGTGTCAAAATTGACACAAAATAGTTTTTAAATCAAATATTATATTATTAATTGTTATTTTATTCCTAAAAATCTAAGGTTCGGCCAAATGACTTAGATAAGGATATATATATATTAATAATAAACAATTTGGGGTTCTTTTGTCATGTTATAGTAAGTTTATTAACCATATAGTGAAAGAAAACAAAAAGACACGGTAAAAGTCAAATTATTTAACTTAGAGTTAAATCTAATTGATAAGGTTAAAATAATATCCTAAACTTGTCTAAATCCTATTGGTTGATAGGATTTCGACCCATATTCACTTTAGCTTCGAAATAAGACCCCTTGGAACCATTATAAACCGATTTTGACTTTAATATAAAATAATATTTTGAGATATTCCTAAGGTGCCCCTCTCCTCCCTTATAAAAGGGTACCTCCTCCCCCTCCTCCTCACACCAAATTGAGCACTCAAGCTCGGCCAACCCCTGCCATTTTCTCCTCTCCACTTCCCTAGAATAATCCTAGAGGTCCTGGTCTCCTTCAAAGACCAATATTAGTTCCCTAAGTGGAGGATTCAAAGAAGCGTTCCAAAGAAGAGGTAATATCCATTACCGATCTTTTCAATTTCTTTCTTCTTCAACTTCTTCTTCTTTAGTTGTTTCATGATAAAGTAATAACATCAGTATTACTTACATACTGATATGTTATTATAAATACGAAACAACCCTAATTCACCTTCTATCCATCCTATGGAAAAATGAAATCACCGCGCGTGCGTACGTACGGAATACCGTCTCCACGCCGTGGTGAAATCTATTTTCCATCATAACCTTACAAGGATGGGTATAATGGTGTAATGAGTAACTATATATGATTATTATAAAGTGATATTGATACTGAAATAGTCTACATACACTTCAACATAATTCCATGACCATGGGAACGATATCATCGCTCGTGCGTACGTACGGACTACCGTCTCCACGACGCGATGAGATTCATTCTCAATGATTAACCATTCATGAATGATTATTAAGTATATATAATAAGTACTAATGAAATATATGACATAATAATGATACTGGATTTATGTAAATTTATATGTATGTTATCTACTTAATTCCATTCACTTCAATAAGGAAACAAAAACAGCGTTCATGCGTACGTACGGACTACCGTCTCCATGAACGGTGTATTTCATTCCATTTATCGATATTATATATATATATATATTCTGAATATATATTATATATAAATAATGTTTTACATTCTGGATATAAGTAATCATGGTCCAAGTAATCATATTAATAATTACAAGTTAAAAACACGAACGACAAATGAGACGATTTTACCCAAAACGCTACTTTAACATGAATTTACAAAAGAACAGGTAATATAAAGTCATAATTGGACCATATATGATATAATAACAATGAATATGATTCTGGAATAAGTCAATAACATTATTTAAATCATTATACAGGAGGTTCGGACACTTACAAAGCAAGTCGGACCTAAGGTAAGGGAATATATCACAATCTCATTTTATCCGAGATTGTTTATTCATAAGTATTTACTGGGGTTTATTTTATCATCCATATCCATGTTCCCTCAATATTTAATATTGTTTTCATCCACTTACAATAGTTTAAATCCAATTTTACCCTTCGGTGAGTTTTTAGTAAAGAATATGAAAGGAATCTTTTGTCATTTTTCTCGTACGAGGTACTTTTTTTGACTTTTCCGACAAAAGTACGAAAAGAATGTTTTTTTAACTTATACGGCATGAATGGATTTTTAAAACATTATTTCCAAGAAACTTCCTTTACAAGTTTTCAAGTTTATTTTTAATCAACTTCTTTTATTTTAAAGTTGTATGACACGTTATGAAAGAAAAAAATGTTTTTGAAGTAGAAAGGATATTTTCCTCAAGAATGGAGTTCAAGTATTTTATCAAAATTATTTTCCATCTAAGATAATAAAAGGGTTATGTTTTTATCCCTATCATTACATGGATTTGATTATGTTGTGATGGAAATATTTTTATGAATTCCCTTATCTTATATGATTTGTTTTATGATGTCATGATGTTTCAAGAATCCCATTTTTGTTACATGTGATATGCAATGATGTATGATTTATGATTATGTGGCACACATAAGAAAGGATTCATTATAAGATGGGTGGGACCTATATCTCCCTCCAATGAATTGGGTAAAGATTTTATATCTCATGAGATAGACATGGCTGGAATGGTAGGTTATACCGGTTCAGTGAAACAGGACTGAAACGAGGGTTACTCGATTCAGAAAGGGACTTTTTCCACTAAGATAGTCTTGGCAATGAGTCTTGACTAACAAGAAATGATTCTCTATGATTATGTGTGAATGCCACAAAGTTTCATGTTTTAAGTTATGATTATTGTGATTACATTTCACTACCATGATTTATCCCATGTTATGAAATTATGCTCTCTTTTGCAGGTTATGATTTCCAAAATGTTATGTTCTTATGAATACGATGTGATTGATATTTCTTTTGTTTACCCTTACTGAGCATTTGATCTCACCCTTTTATGTTTTCTTTTCCCCAGGATATAAAGAAAGGTTTTAGGTAAAAAAAAAGGAAGATCTTTATGGGAGATGTTGAAGATCTTTCACCACGATTAGAAGATTTTATTCCGAGTTTCCAAAGACACTAAACTATTACGATCCTTGTGTGTGTGTTTTTGTTGTGTACTAAGTATTCCGCAAAAGTAATGTAATGTCCATGTACGATAAGCTACGGGTCTCTACAGTTGGTATCAGAGGAAAGGTTTAGTCAACCTTTGGAAACTAGGATGCGAGAACTTTAGTGAGATCCCTAGAGATATTTCTAAGGTATGTCTAGGGATGTCCCTAAGGTTAAGTATACGTCTAGGTTATAGTACTAGAATTACGCTAACGATCATATAATTAAACCTAAGATGTTAGATATTGAAGGTACTCCCCCTTTATTATGTTGTTTTCCCTAGCATGATTTTTGCCTCTCACACTATTCTTTTTGGGTTTTAGAAAATGGCTGGAAACAAGGTGATTCACGATAATGGAGGATATGCTGGACAATGGAATGATATTTTTCATGAGCAAACAAATGAAATGGGATTTGGAAGTCCAAACATCATTATTATGCCGAATCAGCAATCTCATAATATGATTAATAAAGTAAAATTTGGTAAGTTTCCTGACTCGGCTAATAAGAGAAAGATGGAGTTTCATGATGATCATAGAGGAAAGAAAGTTCAATTTCCCCTATGTAAATCATGTGGGAAGAGGCATCAAGGAGAATGTTTCAAAGGAACTGGAAGATGCTTTGGGTGTGGAAAAGAAGGACACAAAGCCAGTAAGTGCAAAGGAAAAGGTTCAGTTAACACCAGGGATGAGGATAATGGTATTGCTACGACATCAACAATGGTTAAATGTTTTAAATGTGGAATGTACGGGCATTATGAAAACCAATGCCCTAAGGGAAAGTCTCATGAAGAGAATCAGTATGGTCGTATGGGTAGTATTTATGTGGATGATGATGAAGAGACTACAAATGATATGTGAGATGAGAGAATTGTTGAAGCTCGGTCAATGGTTTAAGAATGTAGTGGAATGATTACATGTTTATCATGTGTAATGTTGTATAAGTAATCTCATGGTACTATGGAATAAAGAGACATCTAAGGATTGTTACACTGTTGTCTTTCCTTAAGTTTTGAAAGTTTATGATTAATGGTACCAGTAACCATGAAAGGTTATTCAGATATTTTTGGAAAGCAGATGATATGCGCATATTGAAGGGATAAGGAGAAAATGAAATGTTAGACAGTATTCATGAGCTCGTGATTGATATAAGGACTAAGTGATATCATGGTTTGAGTATATAGAATTTTGAGGATTTTGGTATGTGGAAAGTGTTAACTTTTAACTGCATTCATGTTTTCACTAAGGTTCAATGGGCATTCAAGAGAATACATGATTATGGACTTTGAATTTTTGGAATGTGACCAACAAAACATATCTTATGATATATGGGGATCAACGATAGTATTAAATCTCTGGAAATCGTTTTCACTATGTTATGAGAGTGTACTAAAGTATTATGGATGAGCCTAAATATTGTAATGGATTATGTTGGACATAAGTTAGGATAAAATGTTTTTCGATATT
The DNA here is from genome assembly GCA_963277665.1 of Viscum album. NCBI lineage: Eukaryota > Viridiplantae > Streptophyta > Magnoliopsida > Santalales > Viscaceae > Viscum > Viscum album. The sequence continues at coordinate 341,412,767 of OY728131.1, forward strand.
ATTGATGGGATGTTATAGTAATATAGCTTTAGAAAAAGGACAACCTGGAGGATGGGCGATAGCCCATCGCGTCGGACAAGGCTGTGGGAATCGAACCCACAACCGAAATGCGACTGGCCTTTATCGCCTACCACTGGCCTACAGGAAGTCCCTGTTTAGTAGAAACTAGTTTTATTTTATTAAGCGGTATGATATATGAAGTATAAGTTCATTTTAAGAACCATATATGATTAATCTCACAATAGATCGACTTATGTATATAATTTTGCTAACCTTTTGTTTCAGACAGATGGAATGACCCGTCATTCTATCACATGATCTGCTAACACTTCATGAATAACAAATTCAACTTCATTTATTTAAGAGATGAAGTGGAAATTGTTCAAGGCACGAACAACAGTGAGATTGTACCAAAATAAAGTAAGTATTTATTCTAAGCAAATTTTCAACTTTAGGGAAATGATCTTGAAAACCAAAAATGTTGTCCTAGTGATCTTATACCTGATGAATCAGATGGTACCTTATATCATCACAAATCTATGGATTTGTGATTACTGGCTTTTCCATAGCCATGTTCTCTACCACTCTCAATCAGAACATGATGGTTAGATTTTTCTTCCATATCCATATTTTCACCTATGTGGAAACCCAGTGATTAGTTTATTTGGGTAATCGTTAAATTTCATACTTTAGTTTTTAAAGCCATGTTTTGGTATTCCTTTTTACGATGTGGGTTTCTATCAAAGAAAATTTTGAATAGTAAACCATTTATAACCCCGACGAATTTCGAGGGCGAAATTCATTTTAAGGGGGGTAGAATGTAACGCCCCGAGATTTTATGAAAAATATTAATTTTAATTTCATTAATGTCTTGTGTTGTACGCTACACCAAAAGGAGCTCGCACAACACATATCCTTGACTTGCCTTGCATTACACGCAATCGCAACCTTCCTCGATAGCGTGTGTTGTACGCAACACCAAGTTTCGCTAAACAACGATATGCTATTAAGATATTATTAAAACTAGCCGTTATGAATAGTAATAACCACTTTTTGAAATTTTATAAATTTTATTTTTCAAAATGGACATAATTTATGGATTCGGAATATCGAAATTAGCTTAGGTTGAAATTTGGTGATTTTCGGATAACTTTCATATTTTGACGAATAGTGAAAATTACTAAATTTTAATTAAAAACAACTTTTTCAATCGAAAAAATTAATAGTAATAAATTATTAATTTGAGAGGTTTTAAAGTATATTTAGAATATATTTTTACAATTTAATACAATGTTGGTCAATGGATGTAATTTGACATTTAAACCAGTTATAAACAAGTGTCAATCTTTTGATATTTATTATCTCTTAAAAACACGCCTTTTGTTTAGACGACGGGAGTTAATTTTTAAATTAATTAATGCAACTGATATGTTTTGAATTTGGTAAAATAGAAATCATTTTTGAGTTCATAATATCAAATATAGCTTAGGCCTAATTTTTGGTACTTTTCTGAAAACTTTCAATTTTTGATGAATAGTGAAACCACTAAGTGGTAGGTTAAAAACTGAATTTTGCATAAAACTTAATTTTACCGCTTCTGTGAATGGAATTTCGAAAATCCGAGAGACACGGTTAATATCAAGGACTAAAATGTGGTTCAATGAGATGAAAATAATTTTTTGGTGAATAGTAACTTTTTACTTTTTTTACCGCGGTTAATAGTAAATAGGGTAACTAAGGGTAAATATGATATTAATATTACCCTAACACATGTCCTAATTCTATTGGACAAGTGTAATTCGACAAAAAACAACCTTAGGAATAAAATATGACCATTTAGGCCCACTTGGATTAGATTAGGACATTTATTATTATTTAATTCAATGAAGGGTTAAAAGAGTTAAAATCAAAGTTTATTTACTAAAACATTTTTAATATAGGGTTATACATAAGATAAATTAGATTGTAAATATTCATTAGAAAGAAAAAAAGATTTCCTACATGATGGTATTTTATTTATAATTTTTAGACATTAAATAATTTAATTTATTTATGACACAATGATGATACAGTAATTATCTTATTAATGAAATATTGACATAATTGATGTTATAAACACCAAAATAAATGTAATTTGAGACTTTTTATGAATTCCACTAATTTTATAGGTTACTATGATATATTAGTGTTGATTTAATCAACTTGGTTCGAACATATAATTCTGTTATGACTTTCACAAAAATCATATATCAAATAGTGTCAAAATTGACACAAAATAGTTTTTAAATCAAATATTATATTATTAATTGTTATTTTATTCCTAAAAATCTAAGGTTCGGCCAAATGACTTAGATAAGGATATATATATATTAATAATAAACAATTTGGGGTTCTTTTGTCATGTTATAGTAAGTTTATTAACCATATAGTGAAAGAAAACAAAACGACACGGTAAAAGTCAAATTATTTAACTTAGAGTTAAATCTAATTGATAAGGTTAAAATAATATCCTAAACTTGTCTAAATCCTATTGGTTGATAGGATTTCGACCCATATCCACTTTATCTTCGAAATAATACCCCTTGGAACCATTATAAACCGATTTTGACTTTAATATAAAATAATATTTTGAGATATTCCTAAGGTGCCCCTCTCCTCCCTTATAAAAGGGTACCTCCTCCCCCTCCTCCTCACACCAAATTGAGCACTCAAGCTCGGCCAACCCCTGCCATTTTCTCCTCTCCACTTCCCTAGAATAATCCTAGAGGTCCTGGTCTCCTTCAAAGACCAATATTAGTTCCCTAAGTGGAGGATTCAAAGAAGCGTTCCAAAGAAGAGGTAATATCCATTACCGATCTTTTCAATTTCTTTCTTCTTCAACTTCTTCTTCTTTAGTTGTTTCATGATAAAGTAATAACATCAGTATTACTTACATACTGATATGTTATTATAAATATGAAACAACCCTAATTCACCTTCTATCCATCCTATGGAAAAATGAAATCACCGCGCGTGCGTACGTACGGAATACCGTCTCCACGCCGTGGTGAAATCTATTTTCCATCATAACCTTACAAGGATGGGTATAATGGTGTAATGAGTAACTATATATGATTATTATAAAGTGATATTGATACTGAAATAGTCTACATACACTTCAACATAATTCCATGACCATGGGAACGATATCATCGCTCGTGCGTACGTACGGACTACCGTCTCCACGACGCGATGAGATTCATTCTCAATGATTAACCATTCATGAATGATTATTAAGTATATATAATAAGTACTAATGAAATATATGACATAATAATGATACTGGATTTATGTAAATTTATATGTATGTTATCTACTTAATTCCATTCACTTCAATAAGGAAACAAAAACAGCGTTCATGCGTACGTACGGACTACCGTCTCCATGAACGGTGTATTTCATTCCATTTATCGATATTATATATATATATATATTCTGAATATATATTATATATAAATAATGTTTTACATTCTGGATATAAGTAATCATGGTCCAAGTAATCATATTAATAATTACAAGTTAAAAACACGAACGACAAATGAGACGATTTTACCCAAAACGCTACTTTAACATGAATTTACAAAAGAACAGGTAATATAAAGTCATAATTGGACCATATATGATATAATAACAATGAATATGATTCTGGAATAAGTCAATAACATTATTTAAATCATTATACAGGAGGTTCGGACACTTACAAAGCAAGTCGGACCTAAGGTAAGGGAATATATCACAATCTCATTTTATCCGAGATTGTTTATTCATAAGTATTTACTGGGGTTTATTTTATCATCCATATCCATGTTCCCTCAATATTTAATATTGTTTTCATCCACTTACAATAGTTTAAATCCAATTTTACCCTTCGGTGAGTTTTTAGTAAAGAATATGAAAGGAATCTTTTGTCATTTTTCTCGTACGAGGTACTTTTTTTGACTTTTCCGACAAAAGTACGAAAAGAATGTTTTTTTTAACTTATACGGCATGAATGGATTTTTAAAACATTATTTCCAAGAAACTTCCTTTACAAGTTTTCAAGTTTATTTTTAATCAACTTCTTTTATTTTAAAGTTGTATGACACGTTATGAAAGAAAAAAATGTTTTTGAAGTAGAAAGGATATTTTCCTCAAGAATGGAGTTCAAGTATTTTATCAAAATTATTTTCCATCTAAGATAATAAAAGGGTTATGTTTTTATCCCTATCATTACATGGATTTGATTATGTTGTGATGGAAATATTTTTATGAATTCCCTTATCTTATATGATTTGTTTTATGATGTCATGATGTTTCAAGAATCCCATTTTTGTTACATGTGATATGCAATGATGTATGATTTATGATTATGTGGCACACATAAGAAAGGATTCATTATAAGATGGGTGGGACCTATATCTCCCTCCAATGAATTGGGTAAAGATTTTATATCTCATGAGATAGACATGGCTGGAATGGTAGGTTATACCGGTTCAGTGAAACAGGACTGAAACGAGGGTTACTCGATTCAGAAAGGGACTTTTTCCACTAAGATAGTCTTGGCAATGAGTCTTGACTAACAAGAAATGATTCTCTATGATTATGTGTGAATGCCACAAAGTTTCATGTTTTAAGTTATGATTATTGTGATTACATTTCACTACCATGATTTATCCCATGTTATGAAATTATGCTCTCTTTTGCAGGTTATGATTTCCAAAATGTTATGTTCTTATGAATACGATGTGATTGATATTTCTTTTGTTTACCCTTACTGAGCATTTGAGCTCACCCTTTTATGTTTTCTTTTCCCCAGGATATAAAGAAAGGTTTTAGGTAAAAAAAAGGAAGATCTTTATGGGAGATGTTGAAGATCTTTCACCACGATTAGAAGATTTTATTCCGAGTTTCCAAAGACACTAAACTATTACGATCCTTGTGTGTGTGTTTTTGTTGTGTACTAAGTATTCCGCAAAAGTAATGTAATGTCCATGTACGATAAGCTACGGGTCTCTACAGTTGGTATCAGAGGAAAGGTTTAGTCAACCTTTGGAAACTAGGATGCGAGAACTTTAGTGAGATCCCTAGAGATATTTCTAAGGTATGTCTAGGGATGTCCCTAAGGTTAAGTATACGTCTAGGTTATAGTACTAGAATTACGCTAACGATCATATAATTAAACCTAAGATGTTAGATATTGAAGGTACTCCCCCTTTATTATGTTGTTTTCCCTAGCATGATTTTTGCCTCTCACACTATTCTTTTTGGGTTTTAGAAAATGGCTGGAAACAAGGTGATTCACGATAATGGAGGATATGCTGGACAATGGAATGATATTTTTCATGAGCAAACAAATGAAATGGGATTTGGAAGTCCAAACATCATTATTATGCCGAATCAGCAATCTCATAATATGATTAATAAAGTAAAATTTGGTAAGTTTCCTGACTCGGCTAATAAGAGAAAGATGGAGTTTCATGATGATCATAGAGGAAAGAAAGTTCAATTTCCCCTATGTAAATCATGTGGGAAGAGGCATCAAGGAGAATGTTTCAAAGGAACTAGAAGATGCTTTGGGTGTGGAAAAGAAGGACACAAAGCCAGTAAGTGCAAAGGAAAAGGTTCAGTTAACACCAGGGATGAGGATAATGGTATTGCTACGACATCAACAATGGTTAAATGTTTTAAATGTGGAATGTACGGGCATTATGAAAACCAATGCCCTAAGGGAAAGTCTCATGAAGAGAATCAGTATGGTCGTATGGGTAGTATTTATGTGGATGATGATGAAGAGACTACAAATGATATGTGAGATGAGAGAATTGTTGAAGCTCGGTCAATGGTTTAAGAATGTAGTGGAATGATTACATGTTTATCATGTGTAATGTTGTATAAGTAATCTCATGGTACTATGGAATAAAGAGACATCTAAGGATTGTTACACTGTTGTCTTTCCTTAAGTTTTGAAAGTTTATGATTAATGGTACCAGTAACCATGAAAGGTTATTCAGATATTTTTGGAAAGCAGATGATATGCGCATATTGAAGGGATAAGGAGAAAATGAAATGTTAGACAGTATTCATGAGCTCGTGATTGATATAAGGACTAAGTGATATCATGGTTTGAGTATATAGAATTTTGAGGATTTTGGTATGTGGAAAGTGTTAACTTTTAACTGCATTCATGTTTTCACTAAGGTTCAATGGGCATTCAAGAGAATACATGATTAAGGACTTTGAATTTTTGGAATGTGACCAACAAAAAATATCTTATGATATATGGGGATCAACGATAGTATTAAATCTCTGGAAATCGTTTTCACTATGTTATGAGAGTGTACTAAAGTATTATGGATGAGCCTAAATATTGTAATGGATTATGTTGGACATAAGTTAGGATAAAATGTTTTTCGATATTATTGATGGGATGTTATAGTAATATAGCTTTAGAAAAAGGACAACCTGGAGGATGGGCGATAGCCCATCGCGTCGGACAAGGCTGTGGGAATCGAACCCACAACCGAAATGCGACTGGCCTTTATCGCCTACCACTGGCCTACAGGAAGTCCCTGTTTAGTAGAAACTAGTTTTATTTTATTAAGCGGTATGATATATGAAGTATAAGTTCATTTTAAGAACCATATATGATTAATCTCACAATAGATCGACTTATGTATATAATTTTGCTAACCTTTTGTTTCAGACAGATGGAATGACCCGTCATTCTATCACATGATCTGCTAACACTTCATGAATAACAAATTCAACTTCATTTATTTAAGAGATGAAGTGGAAATTGTTCAAGGCACGAACAACAGTGAGATTGTACCAAAATAAAGTAAGTATTTATTCTAAGCAAATTTTCAACTTTAGGGAAATGATCTTGAAAACCAAAAATGTTGTCCTAGTGATCTTATACCTGATGAATCAGATGGTACCTTATATCATCACAAATCTATGGATTTGTGATTACTGGCTTTTCCATAGCCATGTTCTCTACCACTCTCAATCAGAACATGATGGTTAGATTTTTCTTCCATATCCATATTTTCACCTATGTGGAAACCCAGTGATTAGTTTATTTGGGTAATCGTTAAATTTCATACTTTAGTTTTTAAAGCCATGTTTTGGTATTCCTTTTTACGATGTGGGTTTCTATCAAAGAAAATTTTGAATAGTAAACCATTTATAACCCCGACGAATTTCGAGGGCGAAATTCATTTTAAGGGGGGTAGAATGTAACGCCCCGAGATTTTATGAAAAATATTAATTTTAATTTCATTAATGTCTTGTGTTGTACGCTACACCAAAAGGAGCTCGCACAACACATATCCTTGACTTGCCTTGCATTACACGCAATCGCAACCTTCCTCGATAGCGTGTGTTGTACGCAACACCAAGTTTCGCTAAACAACGATATGCTATTAAGATATTATTAAAACTAGCCGTTATGAATAGTAATAACCAATTTTTGAAATTTTATAAATTTTATTTTTCAAAATGGACATAATTTATGGATTCGGAATATCGAAATTAGCTTAGGTTGAAATTTGGTGATTTTCGGATAACTTTCATATTTTGACGAATAGTGAAAATTACTAAATTTTAATTAAAAACAACTTTTTCAATCGAAAAAATTAATAGTAATAAATTATTAATTTGAGAGGTTTTAAAGTATATTTAGAATATATTTTTACAATTTAATACAATGTTGGTCAATGGATGTAATTTGACATTTAAACCAGTTATAAACAAGTGTCAATCTTTTGATATTTATTATCTCTTAAAAACACGCCTTTTGTTTAGACGACGGGAGTTAATTTTTAAATTAATTAATGCAACTGATATGTTTTGAATTTGGTAAAATAGAAATCATTTTTGAGTTCATAATATCAAATATAGCTTAGGCCTAATTTTTGGTACTTTTCTGAAAACTTTCAATTTTTGATGAATAGTGAAACCACTAAGTGGTAGGTTAAAAACTGAATTTTGCATAAAACTTAATTTTACCGCTTCTGTGAATGGAATTTCGAAAATCCGAGAGACACGGTTAATATCAAGGACTAAAATGTGGTTCAATGAGATGAAAATAATTTTTTGGTGAATAGTAACTTTTTACTTTTTTTACCGCGGTTAATAGTAAATAGGGTAACTAAGGGTAAATATGATATTAATATTACCCTAACACATGTCCTAATTCTATTGGACAAGTGTAATTCGACAAAAAACAACCTTAGGAATAAAATATGACCATTTAGGCCCACTTGGATTAGATTAGGACATTTATTATTATTTAATTCAAAGAAGGGTTAAAAGAGTTAAAATCAAAGTTTATTTACTAAAACATTTTTAATATAGGGTTATACATAAGATAAATTAGATTGTAAATATTCATTAGAAAGATAAAAAGATTTCCTACATGATGGTATTTTATTTATAATTTTTAGACATTAAATAATTTAATTTATTTATGACACAATGATGATACAGTAATTATCTTATTAATGAAATATTGACATAATTGATGTTATAAACACCAAAATAAATGTAATTTGAGACTTTTTATGAATTCCACTAATTTTATAGGTTACTATGATATATTAGTGTTGATTTAATCAACTTGGTTCGAACATATAATTCTGTTATGACTTTCAAAAAAATCATATATCAAATAGTGTCAAAATTGACACAAAATAGTTTTTAAATCAAATATTATATTATTAATTGTTATTTTATTCCTAAAAATCTAAGGTTCGGCCAAATTACTTAGATAAGGATATATATATATTAATAATAAACAATTTGGGGTTCTTTTGTCATGTTATAGTAAGTTTATTAACCATATAGTGAAAGAAAACAAAAAGACACGGTAAAAGTCAAATTATTTAACTTAGAGTTAAATCTAATTGATAAGGTTAAAATAATATCCTAAACTTGTCTAAATCCTATTGGTTGATAGGATTTCGACCCATATCCACTTTAGCTTCGAAATAAGACCCCTTGGAACCATTATAAACCGATTTTGACTTTAATATAAAATAATATTTTGAGATATTCCTAAGGTGCCCCTCTCCTCCCTTATAAAAGGGTACCTCCTCCCCCTCCTCCTCACACCAAATTGAGCACTCAAGCTCGGCCAACCCCTGCCATTTTCTCCTCTCCACTTCCCTAGAATAATCCTAGAGGTCCTGGTCTCCTTCAAAGACCAATATTAGTTCCCTAAGTGGAGGATTCAAAGAAGCGTTCCAAAGAAGAGGTAATATCCATTACCGATCTTTTCAATTTCTTTCTTCTTCAACTTCTTCTTCTTTAGTTGTTTCATGATAAAGTAATAACATCAGTATTACTTACATACTGATATGTTATTATAAATATGAAACAACCCTAATTCACCTTCTATCCATCCTATGGAAAAATGAAATCACCGCGCGTGCGTACGTACGGAATACCGTCTCCACGCCGTGGTGAAATCTATTTTCCATCATAACCTTACAAGGATGGGTATAATGGTGTAATGAGTAACTATATATGATTATTATAAAGTGATATTGACACTGAAATAGTCTACATACACTTCAACATAATTCCATGACCATGGGAACGATATCATCGCTCGTGCGTACGTACGGACTACCGTCTCCACGACGCGATGAGATTCATTCTCAATGATTAACCATTCATGAATGATTATTAAGTATATATAATAAGTACTAATGAAATATATGACATAATAATGATACTGGATTTATGTAAATTTATATGTATGTTATCTACTTAATTCCATTCACTTCAATAAGGAAACAAAAACAGCGTTCATGCGTACGTACGGACTACCGTCTCCATGAACGGTGTATTTCATTCCATTTATCGATATTATATATATATATATATTCTGAATATATATTATATATAAATAATGTTTTACATTCTGGATATAAGTAATCATGGTCCAAGTAATCATATTAATAATTACAAGTTAAAAACACGAACGACAAATGAGACGATTTTACCCAAAACGCTACTTTAACATGAATTTACAAAAGAACAGGTAATATAAAGTCATAATTGGACCATATATGATATAATAACAATGAATATGATTCTGGAATAAGTCAATAACATTATTTAAATCATTATACAGGAGGTTCGGACACTTACAAAGCAAGTCGGACCTAAGGTAAGGGAATATATCACAATCTCATTTTATCCGAGATTGTTTATTCGTAAGTATTTACTGGGGTGTATTTTATCATCCATATCCATGTTCCCTCAATATTTAATATTGTTTTCATCCACTTACAATAGTTTAAATCCAATTTTACCCTTCGGTGAGTTTTTAGTAAAGAATATGAAAGGAATCTTTTGTCATTTTTCTCGTACGAGGTACTTTTTTGACTTTTCCGACAAAAGTACGAAAAGAATGTTTTTTTAACTTATACGGCATGAATGGATTTTTAAAACATTATTTCCAAGAAACTTCATTTACAAGTTTTCAAGTTTATTTTTAATCAACTTCTTTTATTTTAAAGTTGTATGACACGTTATGAAAGAAAAAAATGTTTTTGAAGTAGAAAGGATATTTTCCTCAAGAATGGAGTTCAAGTATTTTATCAAAATTATTTTCCATCTAAGATAATAAAAGGGTTCTGTTTTTATCCCTATCATTACATGGATTTGATTATGTTGTGATGGAAATATTTTTATGAATTCCCTTATCTTATATGATTTGTTTTATGATGTCATGATGTTTCAAGAATCCCATTTTTGTTACATGTGATATGCAATGATGTATGATTTATGATTATGTGGCACACATAAGAAAGGATTCATTATAAGATGGGTGGGACCTATATCTCCCTCCAATGAATTGGGTAAAGATTTTATATCTCATGAGATAGACATGGCTGGAATGGTAGGTTATACCGGTTCAGTGAAACAGGACTGAAACGAGGGTTACTCGATTCAGAAAGGGACTTTTTCCACTAAGATAGTCTTGGCAATGAGTCTTGACTAACAAGAAATGATTCTCTATGATTATGTGTGAATGCCACAAAGTTTCATGTTTTAAGTTATGATTATTGTGATTACATTTCACTACCATGATTTATCCCATGTTATGAAATTATTCTCTCTTTTGCAGGTTATGATTTCCAAAATGTTATGTTCTTATGAATACGATGTGATTGATATTTCTTTTGTTTACCCTTACTGAGCATTTGAGCTCACCCTTTTATGTTTTCTTTTACCCAGGATATAAAGAAAGGTTTTAGGTAAAAAAAAAGGAAGATCTTTATGGGAGATGTTGAAGATCTTTCACCACGATTAGAAGATTTTATTCCGAGTTTCCAAAGACACTAAACTATTACGATCCTTGTGTGTGTGTTTTTGTTATGTACTAAGTATTCCGCAAAAGTAATGTAATGTCCATGTACGATAAGCTACGGGTCTCTACAGGACTGACACTGGATCATTCTCATGGAGGGTCATTTTATTTTCTTACCTTCATCGATGATGTGACATAAAAGGTGTGGGTGTTATTTATCAAGCACATGTTTGAAGTTTTCAAAACCATCATTCAATGAAGACCCATTATGTAAAGGGTGTTTAGTTTAAAGCTTAATTCTCGAGGTCTAATAATGGTGGGGATTGCAAAGGTAGAGAGTTCTAATTGTTTTACTAAAATAAAGGAATACATTTTGAGTTGGCAGTGCCTGAAACACCAGAATAGAAAGGTATGATAGAGTAGATAAATAAGATGCTATGTGAGAGGTCCAAAAGCATGATAATTCATTCTATGTTTCCCAATAAGTTTTGGGAGGAATCATGGAATTTAATAGTATACCTCAAAAATATAAGTCCCATCACACTATTGGGGTAGAAGATTCTGAAAGAGTTGGGGATTAGAAGAATAATCGATGTGTCCCACCTTAAAGTAGTTGGTTGTATTACCTATGACCATGTAGATGCTAGTTAAAAGGAAAAATTATAAGTAAATTCCCAATCATATTTCTTTGTTGTTTATACTAATTAAGATGTTTTATTCCAGATATGGGATAATAACCTCTTTAAGTTCAGCAAAAGATAAAATATTCACTTTATTTTAGGGATCCTATGGAAGGATCAGAACCCGGTGGAAGATGAAATATAGAATATATAATCAACAACGCATTCCAAATATTATCTTAATGAAAGTATGTAAAATCTAGAAATTTCTGGAAGTACTCATGTTCTAGAATAATTTGATAGTTTAGAATGTGGAGTTTTTGGTGGAAGTTTTATTCTAGAGGTGAAACCAATCCTAGAGGTATTGAAAATATCAAGAACTATATAATCATAGGGAATAGTTATGAAAGATATATTTTAAAAGGAGAACAACTTTAGGAGTTTAGGCGATCTACTAGAGAAAGAATAACCATGAAAATATTTAGAAAAAAATGGCACTACTTTCATCTTATGGATGGAGGATAACCCAAAATCCCAAAAGAGGTAGAAAGTATAAATGGTGAAAAAAGTGGGAGTTAGTGATCAAGGAGGATATGTAATACTTTCATGTTTCTAAAACTTGGGATCTTTTCAAAATTATGCTGGTAAATAAGGTGTTGTAGAATAAATTGGTCTACCGGTTTAAAGAAGAAGAAAATAATAAGAAGTGGATTAATGAAAGGTTAATTATTGAAGGCCTTTGACAAAAGTAAGGACTAGAATTCTTGGAAATATTTTCTCCAATTTACAAACCCACAATATTCTAAATGATTATTGGGATTGTTTCAGAAAAATATCAACATATTGAACAACTAGATGTCAATAATAATTTAATTCATATACAACAAGATGAAGAAATATATATGAAGAAACTAGAAGGATTTAAAGAATCCATAAGTAACTTGGTGTGAAAGATAAAATAGAGTTTTTATGGGCTAAAGCAAGAACCTAGGTAGTGGAACTGGAATTTTAATTCTTTTATGGAAGAATGAAATTTTATCTAGATAAATTCGGACCATTTTTACTACTGAAAGGTGTTTTATGATAGGAGATTCATTATACTTCTCTTGTACATGGATAATATGCTCTCAGTAGGTCCAAAAATTAAATAGATTAAGGAGATAAAGGTTTATTTATTAGGAAGAATTGAGATGAAAGATTGTTTATGCTCCTTTCTGTCACAGAGTCTAACGAATGAAAAAGGGAAATACCTTAAGCACAAAGAGATTCATCCTTTGAAGAACATCAAAAATTGAAAAAGGCATGAAGAAGGATTGCTTTAAGCATGGGTCACGTGAGTTTTACTATGGTCACGCAAGTATACTTGCGCACCACATATTGGTCGTGCAGGTGACTTGTGCACCCTAATATTTTTTTCACCCAAGGTCCTCAATGGCTTATAAATACCCCTTGTGGGCCCCCCATTTTGGGGATGAAAAATACAAAAGTAAGATTTAATCTCTCGGTGCCCTAGTCTCTACTTGAAGTCTTCCGAACACTTCTAAGATAATTTCTTACCTAGAATGGAAGATCTAAAGAGGGGGAATAAGGCCTAAGTGTTGAAATTCATCAACACTTGCGCGCCTAAGTGTCTAACCCTTAAGGGAAATGAAGACACTTGCGCTCCACCTTATCCCTTCAACATAACTTGTGCGCCGCCCTTTTGGAATCCTTTAGAGATAATACTAAGGGCTTGATCCAAGCCTCACCCAAGTATTACCCTATTTGTTAACTATCTCCCAAGTACACATGTGTCGTGCAAGTATACTTGTGTGACCAATACTTGCGCGCCTAAATAGGACTTGCACGCCTGCCTCTTTTTGGGTGCCCCTCCTGCCTATTCAACTCTTTTATTCAAATCCACCTCTCCTCTTCAAGGTTTAGCCTTCAAAACCCTCTTCAAAGCCATTTTGGCATGGTTCCTTTGCTGGCTTCCTTATCTGAAAGGAATTCTGTGGAACATCTTTCAAAACCTAGTGTTTTACATATCTTTATGTCACTAAGTTTAGAGATTTCATTCATTCAACCTCATCCTTTAAGATGAGAAGATCTTTAATCTGGGCATACTCCTTAGGAGTAAGCCCCAAGTTCCCAAATTTGGGCATCCTCCTTAGGAGTAATCCCTAGTTACAAGATCTTTAATCTGGTCATCCTCCTTAGGAGTAAGCCCCAAGTTCCCTAAACTTGTCTTTTATTTTCAGGAGTAATCCCTAATCATAATTTACCTTAACCTAGGCCTACTTCTTGGGAGTAATCCCTAAATCTCAAGTCCCCTTAATCTGGGCATCCTCCTTAGGAGTAAGCCCCAAGTTCTCCAATCTGGGCATCCTCCTTAGGAGTAAGCCCCAAATTCTAAATTCCCTTAACATGGGCCTCTTTTTCAGGAGTAAGCCCCAAGTCTCAATTTATTTTGATTTGGGATTCCTTCTTAGGAATAAAACCTAATCATAAGTCCCCTCTAATTTGGGCATCCTTTTCAGGATTAAGTCCTAAGTTAAGTATCCAAATCTCCATAAAGCACATATACCTTTACGGACCCTTTTCCTGGGATTCTTCCCTGAAGTAAGTCCCGATCTTCATCTATCTAAGTAGTCATACATATATAAGCCCCACATCATTCCTTATGATTGAATCTTTCATGGCACAATCATCAGGTTTTACTGATACCTCTTGTTTCTCACACCGAGCATGACTCACCAGCCCATCTGTGGGTACAATTCCAACTATGAAATAATCCATGTCCTTATGAATGACAATAAAATTCAAGTGCCCCACTGAGTGGCTTTAAAACCAGTATGGTTATCATAATGACCAAGATATTTCTATATAATGTGTTGAAAGATACCATTTAATAATAATCTCTAACAAATACAGATGATTATCTATCGATGAAGAACCTCAAATACATATAAAAGATTCTATAAATCTCATACATATCAATCATTGGTTGTCAGATCTAAAGGAAATCTCATTTTCATACTTGGTAATTTAATAAGGATTCATGAACATAACTCAAATCTGTAAGAGAGTCCTGGAGTAGACAATAGTTCCCCCAAAAAGGTGTGATGAGTCCGACATCCCATCCTCTCAACCAATGAAAATTCTTAAGCCTCATCGGTCCATAACTAATGAGCACCTGCCTTTGGAAAGTAGGTCCAAATGGATATATAATCATTGGATGTTTCCGGTTCTACAAATAAACCTGTTAGAAACTAATTGGAATGTTTGAACCTTAAACAAACAAGGTCATCCCCATTTCCAGAAGAAACAAAAATTTTGAACCCGACGTGAATCCTTAACCAAGTTAAATGATGTTTTACTTATTTGTTAGGCCCCTATTTAACTCAATGTGAGGTCCAAAAAAGCAATCAATAACATATGTTATCATCCAAAATATTTAGTGGTAAAACTTACCTTGATTATGTCTATTATATCAAACAGGCACTCGTTTCCAAGATCTCTCTGCATTACAGAAATGGCTTCTCTAAAGTTCACACCTGTGAATGCATCTACCGCTACTCCTACTGGATCCTCGTCCGATCTGAGGATGACATCACCTACTCAGCGTCTTCAACACTGGGTCTCAAATTCATTGGTTAAGGAATATCATCAACACAGTACCATTCTGAATCTGTAGGATGCTCGAAAAGCCCTCCAAATCAATAATTCACCCTGGTTGTCTAGACAGCGACGACCAACGATCAAGAATCAGGTGGTGCCAACAACCGTATCCAACCGTTTCGGGTCGTTATCCCCAGAACGCAATCACCAGTCCCTCCCATATTATGGGGAGGTGAATGAGAAGGTCACTCAAGGACTTAATTCAAGGAGACAAGAGTCCTTCCCGAGGGCTCCCATCAACAATCACCGCCAGACTCGTGCGGTAGTGTGCCCTCAACATGATGAGGGTATCGCCTTTAGGGGTTCGGCTTAGGTTCCTCAGACCTAAGTCTGAAAGACTGTCACGACCCGCCTTCAACAAAAGGAGGGAAGGGTCAACAGATTTCCAGGCCCTTCCTTCTTTAAGTTGAAGGAGAGATAGTGACCCCCAAACCCGCCTTCAATAGGTCCCGGAGTGGCGACTAGCACCAAGGGTATATAATCACACACTAAATGGAAGGAATTACCCTTTTTCTTTTAATAGGATCAAGAGATAAGATAGTGAATCCCATAACAACACCAAAACTAAAATAAAAGTAAAGACAAAAGTAAACCATTCCCACATGCATGTTCAAAAGTAAATGATACATGTTATAAGAACTCCAAAGATAAAGTACCAAAAGAGAGAAAAACAACAACAACAACTTCCCCAAAGGTCCGCGCTAGTATGGTCCCTCATGATACCCAAAGTCCTCCTGGAAACCTAAAAGCAATTTTATATACATAGGGTGAGAATACAAGTATACTCAGTAGGGAAAAACCAAATACTCTCATGCACAAGTGGGGGAACGTACTAAAGTCCCGTGAGAAAAAGAGTAAACCAAACACCTAACAAGGTAAACTATCCACCCAAGCCTCACCAAGACACACTCACCAAATAAAGCAAGCAAGGTAATATATAGTAAAAGCACATCGATGTTTGGGTACCCCACGCCACTTTCCCACTGGTTATTGAATACATCCTATGCATCGAACCAATCCCGCCATTCTCACCGTAGTCCCACTGCCACAACCCGCCCACACACACTTGAGCCATAACCGCACGTAGTCCCACTGCCAAATCCCACCCACACACACCTGGGCCACAACTGTCACACGTAACCACGCCTGCAAAAACCTAGGCCAGAACAACCACCACCACGCCCGAAGACACCTGGGCTAGAAGATCCACTGCCACGCCCGTAGACACCTGGGCCTCATCCCGAAGATACTTGGGAAACTAACTGCCCGCACACACCTGGGACATAACCACCACACTACCCCACCTGAAGGTTCTTGGGCTAATAATGGACCTCAGGCCATCACAACCTGCCTGAAGATACTTGGGCTATCTGGGAAAGGGAGCAGAAAAGGAGCTAATAACCAGCCACTAATAATAGTGTTGGGAAAAACACCCTCCCTCATGAATTGGGGGTGTTCGTCACTAAGTGCTCAACTTAGGTGGGGCGCGAATAAGAAACACAAAACTACAAGTATATGTATAGGTAACAAGCACTCACCCAAAGTTTAGGTTTTTCTTCAGCCAGCTTAAAGAACACAAACAGTACCCCTATCCACATCACAACTCACACAAAAAAAAACCCATTTGTCCCATCCTTGTTTTCATGTTCAGTAATGATGTTAAAATAAGTTTCTGCACTTACTTGGGCAACTAGAAAGCATAAGAACAAGCCAAAGAAAGAGTACAGTTAACATCAACTTAAACATCCACACCCGGTTCTCTCGTAAAGTCACAACCACAAAAAGGAACCAAGGAAAACCCCAAGATACAACCCCATGTTCAATATCCAGGATCCAAAAGGTTTCTCAACAATAGAGGATCCCACCCCAAATTCGTGATATAAAAAGGTAACCACCTGGTCTTAAAATTCACAACCACTGAAAGCATAACACAGGGGATTCCATCCCCAATTTCACAACCACCGAGAGTAGAAAAATAGGGGATCCCATCCCCTCCCACATCTCCCAACTACCAGATCGTGAAAGAAGAACAATAAAACCACTACCACCAAGCAAAGCAGACCCATGCTGGTATTTTCAGATTTATAAGATTTAACACACTCCATGATTTCAATTTCTATGCCTTAACCGGGGTTATCACAGAAGGGATTGATCCTGGTTCTTTCAATTTATTTAGCCCGATATATGTGATTAACCAAAATTCCTTTACACAGCAAGGGTTCACAAACACGATCCATTTAACATCATCAGAGGTAAGTGTTCATTAGTGAACAGAGAAAAGACCACCAACGGCCCTGATTTTCAGTAGGGGTAAGCCCGCACAATTCAGAAATAAGATCATAAAACAAATCAGCATCATCAATCACAGCCCCCCCTACGTTCTTTATAGAATCCGTTCATTATATTTATTTAGGTTTGGTTCATCCAATTCTACAGAATCAAAAGCATTCCCACCCCGCTTGATACACAAAAGTGAGAGATAGAGGAGAAATTCCCTACTTGTTGATCAACGATCGATGCTGAGTCTGGCCGCGGAAATTCACAGATAGCGATGCGGCTCGCCTGAACGAAAATCCGTTCGTCTGAACGAGGGGTAATACTAGCAGAGGGTGATCGAGAAAAGAAGAAACCATGGCTAAACCTTTAGTTTATAAGGGTTGGGGATGGTTGAGATAGGAACGTGAAACTGCGTAAGGAGCGGGGGTCATGGGTTGACCACACGGCCCCACACATTATTAAAGGGTTTTAAACCAACGCACACACCAGGTTAATTCATTAAATATTTAATTAGAACATTTATGGGCATTACTGGGATTTAAAACAAGCTTTAAGGGGTCAAAATAGGGTTTAAAACCCAATTCGCGCAAAAAGGAGCGCTACTGGAAAGACCCCGTGGGGGTAGGCGAGAGCCACCAGTAGACTGAGCTACAGGTAGGCTGGAGCCACCGGTAGACCGAGCTACTGGTAAGATGCAGCCACCGGTAGACCGAGATACCGGTAGGCTGCAGCCACCGGTAGACTGAGCTACCGGTAAGCCACAACTACCGGTAGACTGAGCTACCGGTAGACAGAGCTACCGGTAGCTGCAACTACCGGTAGATCGAGCTACCAGTAGATAGAGATACCGGTAGGCTATGGATACCGGTAGACCGAGCTCTCGGTAGGCCTACTACCAGTAGGCTAAGGCTACCGGTAGGCCTACCGTTAGGCCAAACTTCACTGAGATTCCCAGACCAGAAAACCCAACATAAGATTTTCACAAAGTAATGAACCCCAAAAATCCGGGCCATTACATCAGATACCTCTTAAACGATTCTCTTCCTCGAGAATCAAAACAACCCAGAAGGAAATAGAGGGTATGGACAACCACCTCGAAAGATACCTCTTAGGAGTGAACCTCATTGTTAACTAAGAACACTTTCCTGTCAAGAACCAAGCGACATAACATGTCAAACTGCCTAGCCATGTGGGTTGGGGAGTCTCCTTCCCCATGTCAAGATACTATCCAATTTGGGCGGCACTGACTCGCCCGCACGGGTTTAATCTCATCGACCTTAATGCGTCTTGATTAGGGGTCAGGTCCTCCCCTCCCCATAGCTAGGGCTTTTCACACACATTCAGAGTAAAGAAAACCAGTATTTCATAGACAACAAGGTAAAACGTTCTAAAAAAATAAGTATAACAAACAGAAGATCACAAACTCAAAACAACTCTGGGTACTAGGCACACATCTGTGCTTCCCTCTTCCACGTACTTTCCTCAATCCCACCATGTCTCCATAACACATGAACCAAGGGAATGGTTCACCCACGAAGCACCTTCTCCTTACGATCCTCGATCATCATTGGTCTCTCCACAAAAGTCACGTTGTCCTCGATGTCCAGCTCTCCCCAGCCGAGGACATGTGAATCATCGTGCACATACCGATAGAGCTGGGACACATGGAAGACATCATGTATCCTCAGTAGCGGCGGTGGTAATGCTAGCTGATAAGCCACTTCGCTGACCCGCCACAACACTTCGAAGGGCCCGATGAACCTCGGAGAAATCTTACTCCCCTTGCCGAACCTCCGTTGTCCATACCGAGGGGATACCTTCAAGAACACATGGTCTCTAACCTCAAACTCTAGGGGTCTCCTCCTGGTATCAGCATACGACTTCTGTCGGTCCTAGGCCGCTTTCATCCTTTCCCGTATGAGATGAACCTTCTTTTTCGTGCCCTGCACCACCTCCGGGCCAAGGATGCCCGCCTCTCCGACTTCGGTCCAACACACAGGTGAGCGGCATGGCCTCCCATAAAAGGCTTCAAATGGGGCCATACCAATGGTAGAGTGATAGCTATTATTGTAGGAAAACTCTACCAGAGGCAGGTATCGCACCCATGATCCTCCTGAGTCCAGAGCACACGCCCACAACATATCCTCCAAGGTCTGGATGGTGCGCTCTATCTGTCCATCTGTCTGGGGATGTAAAGTAGTGCTAAGCCGTAGCTGGGTGCCAAAAGCATGCTGAAATCCTATCCAGACTTGCGAGGTAAACCGTGCATCCCTATCCGAGACTATAGACCTCATAACTCCATGAAATTGCACCACCTCATCCATGTACCTTCATGCCAAAGCATCCACTTCACTCGACTCCCTGATCGCTAGAAAGTGAGCCAATTTTGTCAACCGGTCCACTACCACCCAGATGGCGTCGTATCCCCCTTGGACCTTGGGTAGTCCCATGATGAAATCCATCAAGATGTTGTCCCACTTCCACTCAGGGACATCTAGAGACTGCAGTAGGCCACCTGGAACTCGGTGTTCAGCCTTCACTTGCTGACACACTAAGCACTTGTCCACAAACTCTTCCACTACTCTCTTAACTCCAGCCCACCAAAACTGTTTCTTCAGTCCCTGGTACATCTTGGAAACTCCTGGGTGTACCGCCAGGGTGAGTTGTGGAACTCACTGAGAACCTTGCCATGCATCACTTCTGGAACAAACAACCTTCCCTGGAAAAGCATCCGGTTCTGAACATCCTCTGTCCATCCTTGAATCCAGGTGTAAGGCAGCCAACTCCTTCATTTCCTTCCAGGTGTCTACCGACTCTCGGACCGCATCCTTCTATGATCTCCTGCTCAAGGAATCAGCCACTGCATTCCCCTTCCCTGAAGTATAGGAGATCTCAAAGTTGTAATCCTGGAGGAACTCCATCCACCTTCGCTGCCACAAGTTTAGGTCCCGATGGGAGAAGATATACCTCAATCTTTTGTGATATGTGAATACCACAAAGCATTCTACGATGAGGTAGTGCCGCCATAACTTCAGCGCAAAAACGACCGCTGCAAGCTCCAGGTCGTGGGTGGCATAATTACGCTCATGAGGGCGTAGCTTCCTAGACCCATAAAAGATCACCCATTGTTGCTGCATCAACACACATCCCAGGCCTTGCCCTGAAGCATCACTGTACACTTCGTACGCCACCCCTTCTTCTGGTAGCCTCAGAACTGGGGCACTAACCAACTTCTCCTTCAGATAGCTGAAGGCTGCCTCGCACTGCTCACTCCACATGAAAACCTGATTCTTCTTTGTCAAGGCCGTCAAAGGGGCTACAACTCGGGAGAAGTTGGGTACGAACCTCCGATAGTAACCTACCAGCCCAAGGAAACTACGAACCTCTTCCACATTCTTGGGTGCTGCCCAATAAACAACTGCCTCCACCTTTGATGGGTCCACCGCTACCCCCTGCTCGGACACCACGTTCCCAAGGAAGTGCACTTATCGTGTCCAGAATTTGAATTTCGACAACTTCCCATAGAGCTTGTGTTGTCGGAGGACCTCTAAAACCGTCCTCAGGTGCTCTGCATGGTCCTCCTCTGATCTCGAATAGATTAGGGTGTCGTCGATGAACACAACTACAAACCGATCCAGGTACTCCCGGAAGATGGAGTTCATCAGCCCCATGAACACAGCCGGGGCGTTCGTAACACCGAAGGGCATGACTACGAACCAGAAGTATCCATATCTACCCCTGAAGGCCGTCTTCAGAATGTCACTCTCCTTTACTCTCAGCTGGTGGTACCCAGACCGCAGGTCGATCTTCGAGAACCACCCTTCCCCTTTCAGTTGGTCGAAAAGATCGTCTATCCTCAAAAGAGGATAGCAATTCTTGATCGTCACCTGATTCAGCCTCCTATAGTCTATGAACAAACTGAGACCACCATCTTCCTTATTTGAGAACAATACTAGAGAACCCCATGGTGATGCACTCAGCCGAACATAACACCTCTTCATCTGATCATCAATCTGAATCCGCAACTCCCGTAGCTCTGAAGGTGCCATCCGGTAAGGAGCCATCAAAATCGGAAGAGCGCCGGGCTGCAGGTCTATCCCGAACTCGATATCACATCGAGGGGGTAGAGTCGTCACCTCCTCAGGGAAGACATCCATAAAATCACGGATGATCTATGACACCTCCACCATCTCAACATCTACTAACTCCACTGATATCTCGACTAACAAGGAGAGGAGGGGTTCCTCTCGCCTGCTGCCCTTCTGACTTCTCTGCTCACCGGTGAAGGTAACACGCCGGTCGCCCAAGTCTGAGAACACAACCCTTCCTCGGAAGCAATATATGATGGAACACACAAATAATAGCCAATCGATGCCTAGGATGACATCGTATGGCTGTATCTGTAGAAGAATAAGATCCCTAACCGACTGATGTGGCCCTATCATCAGTCTGCATCCTCGACAAACAAATAAAAAGTTGGTCTGACCTCTGACTGGTGTGATCAGCACCAGGGGCACTAGAAGTCTCTCGACATCTAGACCCAAGGCACGGGCTAGACTGGGTGCAACAAAGGAGTGCGAATCTCCGGTATCGAACAAGGCAAAAGCAAGGGTACTGAACAAACTGATCGTACCTCGAACAACCTCCGGCCCTGCTGGAACTGTCGCCTCCACGGCATGTAGCTGTCCATGCCCAGATCCTCTGCCCCTCAGCTGTCGGACACCTCCCCAACCACACCCCAGTCGAGGTCCTTGAGGAGCGCCCTTAGGTCGACCTCCTCCTCCTATGTCTACCCTCGGAGGAGCGGGAGCTCGCTGTCCCTGTTGCTACTACTGGAAAGGCCTGGATGGAAGCTGCTGCTGGGGTGGGTACTGGGGCTATCCTCCACCACCATACTGTACCTGGTCCAGGCACTGACTCTGGAGATGTCCATGGCTCCCATAGACGAAGCACCACGGTCCCAGGCCCGAAGGAAAAGGGTGAGGACCAGGGGATCGAAACTGATACTGCTGCGGCCTGCTCCTGATGGTTGGAACCTGGAGGGTCCTGACGCTGGAGGCCTGGTACTGACGGCCTTCCCCTTCGATGGTCCCATCTGGATCCCCTTTCGTGACACACATCCTAGAGTGTGCATCCTCTCCACCACTTTGGCCTTCTTCTGGACCTCCAAGTACGTCGACAGGGTAAAGGGGGTAACAACATACTGGAGGGAGGGTCGGAGCGCCTCCTCCAAACGTCTTGCCCGAGACTCTTCGTCGGGAAAGAGGTCCGAAGAAAAACGTAGGAGGTCCTTGAACTTGATTCCCAGCTCCCTCACTGACATACTCCCATGCTGGAGGGAGAGTAGCTCCTGTCTCTTTTCCGCCTTCATCGTCGAAGAGAGTAATTCCGCCTGGAACTCCCTCTCGAAATCAGCCCATGCCACCTCAGCCTCACTCCTCTCCCCCAGGTAAAGTGTCCACCACTGACATGCCGCTCCCCACATCTAGATGACGGCCAGAGGAACCCAGTACTCGATCGGAGTCCGGATCAAGTCGAAGGCTATCACCAGCTCTTCTAGCTAGCCCTCCGTCTTTATATCAGAGGTGCTTCCCTCATACTTCTCGAGGGTCTGTCACTGGAAGGACCGAAGTGTCTTCTACCACTGGTCATCCTCCTACTCTCAATCAGCTCTTTTCCGATCAACCAAGGTAGTCTCCGGGGCCTCGATCGCCCGCAACAAATGTGGCCGCCTTCCAGGTGCCATAGCTGCAAGGTAAACAAGGAATTCCTAAGCCCAAGTAGTGCATAATCATGTTCTTAAAACTTCTTAAACTTTTTATTTATTCTTAATTCCCAAGACACCCCATAAACATGAGAACACAAGTCATTATGATGCATGTACCTTTCCTAGGGTCTCTACCCTGTAATCAGCGTGGCCTCACTTGGTCGTCCGGTAGGTCCAGAGTCCTTGCATCGGATCACGGGGGGCCCTAAAATCCCGTGTCCTAGCCGGTCTTCCCTGGCCTAATTCACGCACCAAGGTCACCCAACACTATTTACCTACCATCCCATGCAATCCTCACTATTTATAACTCCAAACTCCATCCTATCTCTCAAACATCACCTCTGATACCATTCTGTCATGACCCGCCTTCACCAAAAGGAGGGAAGGGTCAGCAGATTGCCATACCCTTCCTTATTTAAGTTGAAGGAGAGATAATGACCCCCGAAACCCACCTTCAATAGGTCCTAGAGTGGAGACTAGAACCAAGGGTATAGAATCACACACTAAATGGAAGGAATTACCCTTTTTCTTTTAATAGGATCGGGAGATAAGATAGTGAATCCCATAACAACACCAAAATTGAAAGAAAAGTAAAGACAAAAGTAAACCATTCTCACATGCATGTTCAAAAGTAAATGATACATGTTACAAGAACTCAAAAGATAAACTACCAAAAGAGAGAAAAACGACAACATCAACTGCCACAAAGGTCTGCGCTAGTATGGTCCCGCACGATCCCCGAAGTCCTCCTGGAAACCTGAAAGCAGTTTTACATACGTAGGGTGAGCATAAAAGTATACTCAGTAGGGAAAAACCAAAGACTCTCATGCACAAGTGGGGGAACGTACTAAAGTCCCGTGAGAGAAAGAGTAAACCAAACACCTAACAAGGTAAACTATCCACCTAAGCCTCACCAAGGCACACTCACCAAATAACGCAAGCAAGGTAATATATAGTAAAAGCACATCGATGTTTGGGTACCCCGCACCACTTTCCCACTGGTTATTGAAGACATCCTACGCATCGAACCCATCCCGCCATTCTCACCGCAGTCCCACTGCCACACCCCGCCCGCACACACCTGGGCCAAAACCGCACGCAGTCCCACTGCCAAATCCCACCCGCACACACCTGGGCCACAACTGTCACACGTAACCACGCCTGCAAACACCTAGGCCAAAACAACCACCAGCACGCCCGAAGACACCTGGGCTAGAAGATCCACTTCCACACCCGTAGACACCTGGGCCTCATCTCGAAGATACTTGGTAAACTACCTTCCCACACACACCTGGGCCATAACCACCACACTACCCCGCCCGAAGGTTCTTGGGCTAATAATGGACCTCAGGCCATCACAGCCTGCCCGAAGATACTTGGGCTATCTAGGAAAGGGAGAAAAAAAGGAGCTAATAACAAGCCACTAATACTAGTGTTGGAAAAAACACACTCCCCCATGAATTGGGGGTGTTTGGCACTAAGTGCTCAACTTGGGTGGGGCGCGAATAAGAAACAAAAAACTACAAGTATATGTATAGGTAAAAATCACTCACCCAAAGTTTAGTTTTTTATTCAGCCAGCTTAAAGAACACAAACAGTACCCCTATCCACATCACAACTCACACCAAACAAAACCCATTTGTCCCATCCTTGTTTTCATGTTCAGTAATGATGTTCAAATAATTTTCTTCACCTACTTGGGTAACTAGCAAGCATAAGCACAAGCCAAGGAAAGATTACAGTAAACATCAACTTAAAAATCCACACCCGGTTCTCTCATAAAGTCGCAACCACAAAAAGGAACCAAGGAAAACCCCAATATACAACCCCATTTTCAATATCCAGGAGCCAAAAGGTTTCTCAACAACAGAGGATCCCACCCCAAATTCGTGATATAACAAGGTAACCACCCGGTCTTAAAATTCACAACCACTGAAAGCATAACACAGGGGATTCCATCCCCAATTTCACAACCACCGAGAGTATAAAAACAGGGGATCCCATCCCCTCCCACATCTCCCAACAACTGGACCATGAAAGAAGAACAATCAAACCACTTCCACCAAGAAAAGTAGGCCCATGCCGGTATTTTCATATTTATAAGATTTAACACACTCCATGATTTCAATTTCCATGCCTTAACCGGGGTTATCACAGAAGGGATTGATCCTGGTGCTTTCAATTTATTTAGCCCGATATACGTGATTAACCAAAATTCCTTTTCATCTTTTGCTGTAACCCACCATGGTGGTCCTCCCCATGGTGATGAATTTAGCTACGAAATTCCTCTCCGCAGTAGTAATTTTCATTTCCTGGAAAATTCTTCAAAAGAGAATGTAGTAACGAGAAATCCCTCTTATCTTGAGGCACTTGAAAATGTGAATCCAGTCATGTCTGATTCTTTACCTCTAGCAGGTGAAATACTTTCTCAATCATAAGATAGCCCGAGGTGTAGGTCATTCTCTGAACCACCCCTGGGACATTCATCTTCTAGTTTGATAAATGAATTCTCTACCAATATTTTTGAATCTGATAAAGCAATAAAGAAGAACCAACTTTAGTCTAATCAGGTAGAATAATCTTCATCGAATGATAAGGAGGAAATGCTGAATATGAGAAAAAAACTGGCGAAAGGCGAAGTACCAGTCATGTTTTGGACTTTGGATAACTCTCAGTATGATATCACTTTAATGTTAACGGAAGATTGTATTCACGATATTCATCTCAACATGTGGAAAAATCTTTTTCAATTGAAAAAAAAAATATTATCTTATGATGAATATGAAAATCATGTCAAGATAATAGAAGGGTTACAACACCAAATTGATTTTGGCATCTCTCTCAGTTTCCCGATATCTGAAGGGTGAAAAGCAGCAGAGATCCCTTCAACGTTCATGCCTTGGTGCACTAAAAATATTGCTCCAGTTAATTTCCAATTCCCCATATAGTATTCATATCAGGGGATGAGGTGTTCATGGAGTACTACATTTCACTGTACTCTCCAGTCAACAAAGCCCACCAAAAATGGTCTCATGCAATGTTATTGCCCCTGGCCGGCCATAACCAATTGTTTTTTTTGTAATCAAAGGATTTCTCAGGAACAAGCCTCAACTAGTTCTTCCCAAAGTAAGGAATACAAAGAAAAAGTTGTCGAATTACTATTGCATCAAGAAAATGAGAATATCAAACAAGCTTCTCGTTTAGAGCATGCACATCATCAGGTGACAGAAGTGTCAGAAACAACCAGCGGTCATTTGAGCCAGGTGATTTTTGTGGATGTAGGTTAATGCATCCAGCCAATTTCCAAACTAAAGTCCGCAAGATCATGAGAGCTTTTAAGAAAGTCTCAGATATAGCAGCTCAAGAACCACCCCAGCTTGCCAGACTGGGGACTCTTTTAACCCAACCCTCATAATCAACAAATAGGATTCGAGGAGTTGAGCAGGAATAGTAGGAACAGCCCCAGTCCACCGGACTGGGGACTTTTTCAAATCCCCAATCTCTTCCTCAGTGAAAGTCAGTCTTCTCTCGATTCGGGAAGAAGCCACAAGAGGAACAAAGAGCCGAATTATCAAGAGATTCCCTCAAAATTACGGTTCATTAAGAATTTTTTGAGGGTTCAACTCAACAAAAGGAAATGTCTCATCAAGGACATGAAAGAAGACAGTATCATAGAAATTCTGATAGAAGAGATGCAATGCGTTATGCATCAATAAATTTCATCAATGCCGTTGTTTATGACCCTCTAGAACATGAGGCTCACTCAGAGGGATCAAATGAAGAAGTTCCTAATCAAGAGACCGTGCACACAGAGGCAAATGAAGAAGGTGTGCGTACACGAAATCAAAGGCTTACCCTTAATCTAGGTATTCCTTCAAATAACCAACTTCCCCCTCTCCGAAAGGCGTCCAAAAAGGGGAAATAAAAAAGTTAGGTTACATTCCACCCTTCCTCTGGAGAAGGCCAATCACTTTCACTAGAGCAAAGGTTCGCACAACACGGGGAAGAAATGAAGGAATTAAGGAGGTTGAATACATAACTACTTCAAGGTAGTCTTACTCCTAAGTGTGTTGGAGTCAGTCAGTCAAGGGAATTTGTTGCAGCTACTGAGATGGATCAAGAATATCCTAATTTACCAGTACACCCTCACAGGTCTAATCCTATGGGTCATGCACAACAACAATTAGTAGTGCTACCATCAGTTGTAGTACCAGTCACCACACCTATCCAAACTCCAGTTATTGCACCTGCTCAGGTCCAAGATCAAATAGATGTTTCTCAAAAGTTAATGACTACCATTGAGTCATTAACAGCTCAATTGGAAGCTATGGAGGGAAAACTTGCACAAATTCAACAAGAAAAGAGAGCTTACCTTGAATGGGTTGATGCAATTCCTCCCCCATCAATTTTTTCAAGTACCACATTCCCAATTTTTAATGGTTCGGGAGACCCAAAGCAACACTTAACACATTTTGTTTATATTTGTGATCCTATGATGGGAACTCTTCAGCAACAAGAAGTAGTTAAGATTAGGTGTTTTGTACAGTCATTACAAGTACCTTCCTTTGTCTGGTATACAAGCTTGAAATCCCGATCAATTACTGGGTGGGAAGATCTCTGCCAACAATTAATTCTTCAATTCATCTCAACATTGCCAAAGACAATAGTTTTTGATCTTACAAATTGTAAGCAAAGGGAGAATGAAAGAGTTTCAAATTTCATTGCTCACTGAAAGGGATTAACATATTCCTTAAGCTTAGCACTCACTCAAGAAGAGTTGTTTCCAATATGTGTGGCAAATTTGTGTGATGAATTACGCACACTGTTGATCCCTATGAAATACATAGGAGGGTTTCAAGACCTTACTTCAATCGCTCAAAAGATTGAAGACTCTCTTACAAATACTAAGGACAGAACTCGTGTAATTCCATTAGTTCTAGGAAGTAGAATGGGTAGAGTAGAGACTGCTACAGTTACTCTTAAACAAGAACATGTACCTGCCACTACTTCAAAACCTTTATATTATCGAAGGGATCCATCTTATGAGCATCAAAAACAGAGGCAGTTTCGTCAAGATGATCAAAGAGATCAAAGGCTGAAACAATTTGAGGAGTTTAAGAACAAAGTTTATTCTTTCCAAAATGAAAAAGTTACTGGTTACTTCATTTCGGCTCTGGAAAATAATTTGGTTCAGTTTCTAAGGCCTAAAAGGCCGAACAAAGAAGAAGATGAAGACCATCCCAACTATTACCAATTTCATAAGATGTTGGGGCATCCCATTCAGAAGTGTTTTATCTTCAAATACCTCCTGCAAAAGATGGTGGACTCAAGACAAGTCAAACTGAAAGGTTCTTTATCCCAGGTAACATGTGTTACTGCTACAGATCCAGAGGAATAAGGCGAGTGGAAAGAAGTCAAAAGAAAAAAATGCACAGAAATATGATGATTGGATAGTCAGAAAAACAATCAACCAAACTCATGCAATTTTATGAACGCAATTGAAGAAACCAATTGTGTCTTCTTCTATGAATTACACAAAAAAACCCCCTTCATCAGAAGGAAAATATTCAAAGAAGTGTCATAATTCTAATAAAGAAGAGTAGTTAAAATAAGATGAGACCATGTCAAAGACCAAGTTGTCTTTGACTTTGGAAGATTTTATGCCATCTACTTCAAATCCACGGGCACCGCCCCACCAAACGGTATAACCTAAACTGGCTAAGCAGGCAGAATCTTCATCAAATGAAGAGTTGATCTTTGGTTATGTTAACATGATTCACTTAACAGATACTTATGCCAATCACAGTTTTGATCTTGATGATCATGAATTCCCTGTATCAAATAGATGAATTAGAGGGAGTTCCATAGGTCTAGGATATAGAAGAAGATGTGGATATTCTAAAAGTCACTATTTCAATCCTATCCCTGCTAGAATTGTATATGAAGCAAAAACTCATGACAGATCCCTTCAACGGGCTCAACAAGAACAAGAAATTTCTTCCACACATGGAAGATTCAGTCCTGGCACAATTATTCTGGAGGATCGGTTGGAGGTTACACCTTATTCCTCTCAGTAAATAAATAGACCTAGTTAGTCTAATCTGCCAAAGCTAGGAGTATTTACAACTCCTACCCCGATACAAGAAGCATCTACTTTGAAAGCATCAACTTCTAAGGCACCCGCGAAACCACATGTTTCTTTTGGGAAACGCAAACCTTTGGATCAAAAGTTTGATGTCTTGAATCATTTGGCCCAAGTACCGGCCAAGTTATCAATTCTGGATGCCTTGAATCTATCAAAGGATCTTCAGGAGGCACTCATTGAGGCTTTGTCAAGTCCTAAATAATTCTAAACTGAAATTGCTGCGGCTGAAGTCTATCATGTAGAGAATGATCCTGCAGAATGTCATGAAGTGATATCTTTTACAGATGAAGATGAAGATGATGTTGTGCATGGACATATTAGACCTTTGTATTTATCTGGAAAGGTCAATGATGTAGACATCCGAAGAGCTTTCATTGATAATGGTTCAGGAGTCAACCTCATCCCTATTCGTACACTTCATTGATTGGGACTCACTGAATATGATTTATCTCCTTCTACTTTGATGTTGCAAGGATATAATAAAAATGAACAATAACCTCTGGGTGAGATCACACTTAGAACTTAGTTTGGGGATCTTGTATCTAATTCAGATTTCATGGTTGTTCGTTATGACACAACCTTCAACATTTTTCTTGGAAGACCTTGGCTACATAAACATGCAGCTATCCCTTCATCATACCATCAATGTCTCAAATATTGTTTCAATGGTCAAATTGGGACATTGTATGGTGATAAAGCCCCATTAAAAACATGTGAATCTCGATACATTGAGGCATAATTCTATCACATGGAGGGAAAGGAGGTATCTACGACAAAGGAGGTTACCAAAATTAATGATCTATATGGGTTGGAAAAGAATCCAGTAAACCCATTCATACATGTGATTACAGATTATGTGTTGCCTATCAGTCAAATTGACAGGATATACCCAAATCCAAATAATCTTATGGAAACTTCCATAATGTCAATTATGGAAACCAAGCCATACAACATGGGAAAAATTGGTGATTCACCAAGCAATGATGAAAGTTCAGATGAAGATGTCTTCATTTCATCCACTAAAATCCAGCAATTCTATACTTCATCAACCAGGCCATAAGAAGTTATAGCAATGTCAGAGATGAATGATGATGTCAATTCTCAATCCATAATCTCCTCTTTATTACCCAAGGATGAACCTTCATCATCAATAGGATCAAAAATGGTAGCCTCTTCTTCAAGATGTTCAAATTTTAACATCTCTCTTGATCATGGAAATTCTGCTTCATCATCTACTAAGCAAGTAGAAATAGAAGAAATAACACATGTTGAAGAAGAAGAGGAAGATCTCAGAGATGCTCCTCCAGCATTTGAAGAGGGTATCTCTACCACTGTGGATGAACTTAGAGAAATAAACCTGGATACAAAAGAAGATCCACGCCCCACTTTAATTAGTGCGGCCATGAATCTTGAAGAGAAAGAAATTCATATTTCATTTTTAAAGAAAAATCGAGATATATTTGATTGGAACTATAAAGAAATTCTAGGGCTTGATCCTGATGTTTCTACTCATCGTTTGGGTTTTCCAGAAGAACATCGAGGATTTAAGAAATCCGCAAGAAGAACACAACCAACTTATGCTTCCAAAATTGAAGCTAAAGTGGATACTATTATCAAAGATAACTTTGTTCGAGAAGTTCAATATCCCAAATTGTTGGCTAATATTATCCCTGTGAAAAAGAATAATGGACAAATTAGAGTTTTCATTGATTTCAGAGATCTTAATCGGCATTGTCCCAAGGATGATTTCCAGTTCCGATCATAGAACTCTTAATTGATGCAACAGCTGGCTATGAAGAACTTTCCTTCATGGATGGATATTCTGGGTATAATAAAATCTGAATATCTCTATAAGATGAAGAATCTACAGCCTTCAGAGCCCCTCAGGGTGTGTTTTTCTATCAGGTAATTCCCTTTGTCCTGAAGAATGCAGGCGCAACATATCAACGTGCCATGCACCGTATCTTCAAACCCTTTTTAGGGAAGTTTGTTGAATGTTATGTGGACGATTTGGTGGTTAAATCCAGATAATGTTCTAATCACTTGGATGATTTTCAAATAATATTCCACAAACTTCGACAACATAATTTAAAGATGAACCCATTAAAATGTGCTTTTGGGGTAACCTCAGGAAAATTTCTTGGCTTTGTTGTACGCCATCGTGGTATCAAAGTCGATCCTGAGAAGACAAAGTCAATCCTTGGTATGTCACCTCCTCAAAATTTGAAATAATTGATAGGACTTCAAGGAAACTTGTCCTATATTCGGTGTTTCATCGCCAATCTGGTAGGAAAAAGTTTACCCTTCACCAAATTGATGAAGAAGGGAGTCACTTACCAGTGGAATGAA
The DNA here is from genome assembly GCA_963277665.1 of Viscum album. Lineage (NCBI taxonomy): Eukaryota > Viridiplantae > Streptophyta > Magnoliopsida > Santalales > Viscaceae > Viscum > Viscum album. The sequence continues at coordinate 341,444,926 of OY728131.1, forward strand.
GAATGTCAAGAAGCATTCAATATTCTCAAGAGACATCTCTTAAGTCCACGAGTATTAATGCCACCTATTGAAGGAAGACCACTTATTCTTTATGTGACATCTTTAGAGTGATCCTTGGGTTCCTTCCTTGCCCAAAATAATGATGCTAGTAATGAAAAAAACCTTTACTATCTCAGTCGGACTATTATTGAAGGATAAACCTGATATTCAAGTATTGAAAAGTGCTGCCTAGAATTAACCTTTGTAGTTCAGAAATTGAGACACTACCTGCAACATCATGAGGTCCAATTGGTATCTCACAATAACCTACTCAAATTAATCCTTACTTTTCCAATGCTTACAGGATGTCTGGCAAGGTGGGTAGTTATTTTACAGCAATTTGATATCCAGTATGTGTCTCAAAAGGCAATAAAGGGTCAAGATCTGGCTGATTTCCTTATTGAAAATCCTTCAGTAGAAGATACATCTTTAGATATTGAACTTCCTGATGAGGAAGTCTTTTCTATTCAAGATAATCTTCAAACATGGGAAATTTACTTTGATGGTGCTTCCAGAAGTCCAACAGGGAAGAAAATGGAAGATCCTAAATTCAAAAAAGTTGGGTTAGGAATTGTGCTCATTTCTCCAAAAAAGGCAGTGCTACCCTATTCCTTCTTATTTTGGGAAGGCGGTACAAATAATGAAGTAGAATATCAAGCTCTCATCCCAAGATTAGAGTTGGCGCTTCAGGAACAAGTGAATCACTTAAAGGTGAAAGGTGATTCAGACCTGGTAATCAAACAAGTCAATGAGGATTATGCCATTAGAAAAGAAGAGTTAATACCTTTGTATGATTACGTCAGAGAGGTAATGGTGGAATTTCCTTCGGAACCGACATTTTCTTATGTCCCGCGATCACAAAATTCTGAAGCTGATGCACTGGATAATATAGCCACAACTCTGGAAGATCCAAATCGGGACGAGACAATCATCAGTATTGCCCACCTTCATACAATTTCAACTTATGTTCAAATCAGAACAGAAGAAATCAATGAAATTAGTCCCATTTCTAAACCATATGTTCATACTACAGGATGAATGACACCTATCAGGGAATACCTTTAAAATGGAACACTCCCACCTGATAGAGCCGAGAAAGAACAAATCCGGCGACGTGTGGTCAATTTTAATCTTTATGATAGCCCTGATCACCTAGAGAAAATTCTCTACAAAAGAGGTTTTGATGGAATTCTCTTCAGATGCATTGATAGTGAAGAGACAATGGATGTCATGAAAGCAGTACATGCAGGAGTCTGTGGTGCCCACCAGTCTGGACATAGACTGCCTAATAAAATTAAAAGGCTCGGATACTTTTGGCATTCAATGATACAAGATTGTGTTGATTTCACTAAGAAGTTTCATTATTTCCAAGTATGTTCCAACTTCATTCATCAACCCCCAGATTTGATTCATACAACTAAATACTCATGGCCATTTTCCACATGGGGAATGGATGTAGTAGGACCTTGCCCTTCAGCTACATCCAAACAGTTTAAGTATATTCTTACTGCTACTGACTTCTTTTCCAAATGGGCAGAGGCAATACCTATCAAAGAAGTTAGTTCTAAAAGCATTGTTAGCTTCATCAAGTCTAACATCATTACCATATTTGGTGTCCCTCACACCATATTGACGGACAATGGCACCAATTTCTGTTCATCCAAGGTAAGGAAGTTGTATCAAGAATACAACATCAAATCCAACCATTCATCTCAGTATCATGCAGCATCCAATGGCCAAATAGAATCCTTCAATAAGACTCTTTCAAATATACCACAACAGATGGTGGATAGAGATAAGAAATTATGGCCTGATAAACTATTTCATGCTTTATGGGCTTATCGAACCACCACCCGCACTGCAATGCAGTCAACTCCATATTCATTAGTATATGGAACAAAAGTAGTCTTTCCCATTGAGGTTCAATTACCTTTGCTCAGAGTAGCCATTTGTGATCATTCATCTACATATGAACAATCTCAAAAGTGATTGGATGAATTAGAATGGTTATATGAGAAAAGATTGTGCACCCTGCATCACTTAAAAGTCTATCATAATCTAATAGCATGATATTTCAACAAAAAAGTTCATCTTTGTTCATTCATTCAAGGAGAATTGGTATTGGTTATCAGAAATCCAATGATACCAGGAAAGAACCCTCCAAAGCTTGAGACAAAGTGGTAAGGACCTTACTCAATATATAAGGTCTACTCCAATGGAGCTTATTCTTTAATCTCAATGGATGGAGAACTCATCACAACTCCAACCAATGCAAGATTCTTGAAGAAGTATTTTGTGTAACACAAATTCCATACGTCCTAGATATATGATGCTAAACTGCACAACACCCTACATCCTAGCTACATGACACTAAACTGTATAACACCCTTTTGTCCAACATGACGTTAAACTGTGTTGTATTTACTGCATGACATTAAACTTCATAGTCCCCTCTTACGTCCTAGCTACATGACGCTAAACTGTACAACACCCTACGTCCTAGCTACATGATGCTAAACTATACAACACCCTTCTGTCCAACATGATGTTAAACTGTGTTGTCCTAGCTACATGACACTAAACTGTGAAACAATCGTCCTTGCTATATGACATTAAACTATACAACCCCTCTTTTGTCCTTACTGCATGACATTAAACTGCATAGTCCCCCCTAAGTCCTTACTACAAGACTTTAAACTGCACAGTCCCTCTTTCTTCCAACATGATGTTAAAATGAGTCCTGTCCCTTATGTCCTACATGACATTAAACTATGCATCATTAGGGTTGTTGCTACCTCTTGTTTCTCACACCGATTATGAATCATGTGAGCTTAGAGTAAACTTCAACCATAACACCCTCTATGGGCCGCTAACCATTCATAAGTCCCAACACCATTTTTTAGGTCGTTGTCCTCAAGAATAACTTAATCACCAATTCATTCTTAATCGAACTATGCAAACTTTGATCCTTGCCTTCTAGGTTGGGTACGTAGGCAACCACCCAAGGTCCAAGCCCAAAACCAATCTTTTCCTCTTCATGTCGGTTCACCTCTGTCTCATATGATGTTGATTCGTGAAGCCGCCCCCAAAACCAATATTTTTTTACATTGGTTCACCATCGTCCTTGCTATATGATGTTAAACTATATAGTCCCCCATTTTCCTCACTGAAATACATTAAACTGCATAACCATACATCCTAGATACATGACGCTAAACTATGTAGTACCGGTCCATGCATATGACCTTAAACTATTCTCACTTTTGTCCTGTATGATAATAAACTACAAAATTCTTTGACACCCTCACCTGAGAGGGAATAATTACTTACATTGATCTCCAATCATGTTATATTTCAAATACTACATGCATACATGGAAATTCCTGAACCTTAATATTGGGTCAAACCATCATTGCACTAAAGTCCCCTTTCACCCTTCACTTGTAAGAACCAAATCTGTACAAAGGGTATTTCAAGAACTACGTGTGTCTTGATTCTCATCCTTATGAGATACGTAGGAACATTTGAGCATCCCTCGAATATAGCCCCAAGTCTTTGGGCCTAACCCCAAATTCCACTTTTAGTCCCTTGGCTGAAAAGTCCCCCTGTGAAAACATGAATGTGGTATGAAAACCCTGGTCTTCATTCACATCAGGTTTAACAAACACACAATGTGTATTCCTCATTATGGTCTGAGCTCTATGTCACTAAACTAAGATCTCCTACACTCTCATCCCACATGACGTTAAACTGTATTTCAAGAACTATGTATGGATTGATTCCCATCCTTATGGGATACATAGTGAAGTCCAACACCTCAATTCAGGACCCAGCCACAACATGATTATGGTCAGCATTAGTTTATGTATCTCTTTCATGCACTGGACAATACCCATTTTTTTCATGTGTCATACTCCTAACCTTGAATACTTCCAGATCCCCATAACCCTTTTCTTGACTTCTGGTCATAAAATGTCTAATACCCAAGAGTTCTTTTTCCTGACTATGCAACACGTGCCCTTAGGCAGCCTTGCGTAAAGAGTCTACATAACGGACCTATCAGCCAAAAGATACTATTATTTGACTATGCAGCCAATGACCTTAAGTGGCCCTGCATAATTCAACCCCCTAACGGGTTTTTCAAATAGTGGTAACTTCATTCTTGGGAGGAAAACCTCTTTTGTCCTTATTTTTCTTAATGACAGTATATAGGGATCCGCAAAAATAGCCATCCTTAACATATTTGTCCCATACACTTTTTCATGATCTGAAAGTATTCAAGTCTATGGTTTATATTTCCCCTCCCTACATTTGGGTCAGACCATCGTAGGAGTGAAATTCATCCAATTCTTTGACAATCTTGATTGGAAATATCCTTTCCATATTCAAGTACCTCTCTCCAAATAGCAGACTCTATGCTTTGGAAAATTTGAATCTCCATAAACTTTCACTGGCTTTTTAGCAATAGAAAAGTAAAATTTCTGATAATTCTTTTTCCTGACTATGCAACACATTCCCTTAGGTGGACTTGCATAAGTAGTCTATATAACGGACCTGTCAGCCAAAATATGCTATTATTTGACTATGCAGCCAATTCCCTTAAGTGGCTCTACATAATTCAACCCCCTAACAGGTTTGTTAAATAGTGGTAACTTCACTCTTAGGAAATAATTCTTCTAATGCCTTTTAGCCCTTTTTTCATATCATTCCTCATATTCAAAATTTTTTAAGTCATAGTTTACATGATTTCCCCCATACTTGAATATGGTAATATGTTTTCAGATAAATTATCAAGGAATTGAGTCAATTTTAATCCATTCGTTCAAAGCTAATCTACCTTAAACATTAGCATTTGTTTATCTGACGTGCATGACTTTAAACTGCCCACAAAATACAAGGGAACTCTGAACAAAAGTCAAGTCTTAGATCACTAAACATACATTTTGTATGATTTAGGTAATATTGAGCAATAAAAAGATTCAAAGTTTGTAGGGTTATTTTTATAATCCTAGCAAAAATCAAACTATGCTTACTAGGCCCATTGGATTAGGTAAAAATTTAAAGCATGTAACAAGAGAATACAAGAACAAATGATTGAAGATGAATGTTTTTTTCATTGATAAACAAGATTTAGAAGGAAGTACACAGATTGGAGTCTCTTATCTGTTTTAGGAATTACAATAGGCTTTCAACATAACTCTTCATTTGATTTACGACATCCCGAGCTTCATCAGAATCCACTTAAAGTTCATGCACTCGACCAACTTCACTCTTTTAAGCTTGATGGAGTGATTTCTTGGCATCTGCGATGGATTTCATACCATTTGTTTGAACTCCTTCCAGGGAATTGTTAAGCTGGTCAAGTTCCCCAGTAACAACATCTAACTGTTACTGAAGGTGCATATTCTGGAAAACTTTATCTTTGATCTTATGCTTTTGTTCCTTCAACTTGGAAGCATGATCCGCCTTGGCTCGGGACACTACAGCCTCAAATTCACTGATATTGGTCAACAGCCTTGCTCTGGTCAAATGTTGATGGTATTTTTTCTCCTGCTCCCTCATTAAAATAACTTGTTTCACCGTGGCATGGATCTCTTGATATCCAAAACCGCCAAGTCCCAACATGAAGAACAGGGATGACAATCGCGGGATCTTTGAAGATAGCTCTTCAAGAGGCACGTTAGATATGATCTTTCATATGTTCTTCCATTCCTTGTGATGTGAAAATTAGAGCACCTTTTGTACCTCTGGGTCTGATTCAGCATCACTATCACATGGAGGAATATAGTCTAGGATTAATAAACTTAGAGAAGTTCCCTGTTCTACTCCTCCCCCCTAACCCTTGTTACTTCACTTTCTGTTCCAGTTGGGGTGGAGGCTGAGAATTCACCTCCAGATCTAACCACTGAAATTGATGGCCCTGTATAGTCAATTGAAAGTTTTGGTTAGTTTCAAAAGATAACAAAAGTTGATTAAGTTATCTTGAAAATAAAGTGCAACCACAAATATTATTATCTCTTACCCAATGGTAGATCAACAACATGAGAAAGATCCTCCCCATCTTTACTAGCTTAAATAGGATTTTCAGGACAGGTTTCAGGAAGCTCTTCTGTGTTAAGCTCCACTTGAGCTAGCGTCTTTGCAATAGTAGGGTTGTCTATACCCCCTTCAGGAATTAGCAGTTCAGCAGCTTGCTCAGATGGAACTGCACATTTCAACCAATCATGGTCAGAGATGTAATAAGAAATTTTTTAAAAGGACTAAGGATAACACTCACATCTAAAATCTTCTAAATTACATGGTAATTTAACTTGATCTAAAATGTCTTCAAAAGATGCACCGAGTTTCATCATTTCATCTAGTGATATCTCAGATTCCTGGTTAGTCTCACCAGTGGGAGCATTCGATGTATCTTCTTGGCGACCCTCATCCTGCAACCTTTGACCCTAGACAGTTTCTTCAGAGAAAATTATGGCATCAGTTGTAGTGTCCACCAAATGTTCTGGTGCAGGTGTTGAACCTAAAGTATCATAGAATGGAATTCAGTTGATGTTTTTATTCAACATTTTATAAAGAATTCTTAATTTACCAGAATAAGGCTCTTCTCTCCTTGTAGCAACAGTAGGAGAAGTACTGGGAACAGATGCTGGCTCTTCTTCAGGAGCATCCAAGTCAGCATGAATTTGAAACTGTTCACCAGCAACCTCTATCATCCTCAGAGGAGGGTCAGTTCTCTCCCTCAAAGGGGAAATTGAAGAAGCCCCTAAAATCCCAAGAAGTATGAGCAATCTTTTCATGGGTTAAGACTCATGACTATCCGAAGGACTTACCACAACTGATGAAGTGTTTAGCTGTGGACTTCTTCCTTCGATGCCTTTTCTTCTTTGGCATTTTGGGAGTGTTGAAATCATCATCTCCAAATACAGGAATTGGAGAATGAAAAGCCATGTCTAACTCCTCGTCTATGGATTGCTGGCCTGGAGATACCTCGCCCGGCTCACGAGGAGATTCAGTAGATCTGATGGAAGTACCACTAGGGATATACTGTGGTGAAGGAACCTCAGTAGTTCCTTTCTTTGCAAGTTTCAGGATGAAAAAAATAATTTCCTTGAGTAAAAAATATTTAACTAAAATCAAGTTGAAAAGAAAATAAGGAACGATACTTACATCTTCAGGATCCATATAATCATGACACTCCTCATCTCTGGAAGCACCAGTCCCCTCAGTGGTGCCATTATCCATCATTTCCTTCACCTGCATGGTGATAGGAATGAAATCATCAGTGGAATATATAATCATCTCTAGCTCTCTGATGTAGGCCCACACTTCATCAGGGTTATACTCAAAACAGATATTTGTAGAAGCTAGAAGATTCCCTACTTTATGGATGTGTAGCCCTTTGCATAAGTCCAACCAGGCAGTTTCAGCATCGCAATATAAACTCCGCCATGTTTGGACAGACTTTGGTCATAGATATTCAACATGTGTACCAGAAGGCTGCGAGGAGGGTCCTACAATCTTGGACTTCAACTTCTTCCCAGCTTCTACAATTATAGATAAAGGATAAGAAAGTAAAACTTATTTCTCTATAAAATAATGGTGATTAAATTTCATCAATGATATAACTCACTAGGAGTCGATGGAGTGGGTCTCTTGATTCTGACAGGAGGATTATATCTGGCATGAGGCCGCTTTGACACATGCCGTGCCTCATCATCCCCATTATGATAATCCGGCGAGTTAGCCCTGGGTGAGGAACCCGATGAATCAGCTCCGGGTGTGGAAGAGTCACCTTCCAGATGAAGGGTTTCTTTCTAAACAGTTCTCTTATTTTTCCACACCCGATGAACCAGATGATTTAGTACCCCTTCAGGGTATGATTCTACCCAGTTCTTATCATACCATGTAGTCAAGTTACTCGCCGCTCTAGAAACTGGTAGATCAAACACTGCCCCGGTCTTCTCCATAGATGTCAGCAACCATAGTTGTCAGGCAACCATCAGATGCTGCTCTGACCTAACATACACAGGAGGGGATACAACGGTCTGTTACAAACACTTTAATTGGCATGAAAATCTGTATGGAGCATAGGCCTCACATATAATCTCCCCGTCAATGTTGGTGGCCAAAACACCATCTCTGCAAGCCAGCATGTATGACCTCAATTCCAGGCTGACTGTTCCATCATCAACAAACCGCCCGGTTGGCAGGTTTCCATAAGGAAAGAAATGGAATTCCTTGAACATGCTCAACCTCGCCTTCATATCATAGGAGTTGAGGGATAACGGAAAAATTCCAAAAAATGCCTGTACTGATGGTCTGAAAGAACTTCCAGGAACCTGTACTCCGCTCTGTACAACATATGTCCTGAAATGAGTAGCGATCCATCCCCACAAAACTTGGAATGGTCCCACTATTCTCAAAGGAGACTTACCCATAAATGCATGAAGTAAGCTCCTATGAATCTTTTCCAAAATTGAGGTAGCCAACACAACCATTTTCCTCTCATCCAACTTGGTTTCAACAATGAAGGTCCCTGGCCTGACGCCTCCCTTCAAATCCCTGACTGGAAGAAGATAAACACTGAGCCACAAGGCTAAGAAGCTCACAAGATGGGTCTTTTATGGGATTCTATGATCCACTTCGTACCCCCACTTCTCAACTTGTCCCACTTCTAGTGTCTGCCAGAATGTGCCAAAATCACCCCTCTTCTCTGTTCTGGGGCAGGTAGTAGGATGATTATAGGTGGGACCCTTCTCCTTCTTCTTGGTAAGAAACATATCCATCCAATCCTCTGGATGAATATCCTTTCTAGAATGAGTTTTGGAGGTCTTTGAGTTCTTGAGCTTGTAGAAAATTTTCAATAATTCCCGAGCCAAATATGGAGTCTTCTCCGAATCATTCCAAGTCACCTTGGGAGGGATGAATTCATCATACATATCGCCTAAAATTGGAGCCCCCAAGATCTTGTAGAAATCCCACAAAATGATGCCTACTTCTCTATGAGTTAGATGGAATGAATTGGTTTCTGGGCTCCAGCGACTGATTAGCTTCAGCACAAAGTCATCATTCCTATAGACATACGTCTTTCCAGCCTAGACGACTTCATATATTGCAGCTCCTTTGAGATCCTCGAAAAACTCTGCACAGGTTTGTCACACCCAATATGCCCACGTCCAAGTTGTCTTCACACCTCCTCCAGGACGGAAGTCCCAACTCTTCTTCCAACCTTTGGATTGATCTATCTGAGAATTTCAGAAGATTGAGGGATAAAAATGTGGTTGTAGCTCAGGCTTGTGAGGTTTTAGATCTGGGGAACAAGGGCTATGATGCATTATGTAGGCCTTCTCCACTGTTATAGTATTTAAAAATGTTCCTCCAACTGAGACATTTGCTGAATAAAAGTTGGTGTAAGTTTGAAACCAAGAATGCAGGAGATAGTTCTTTGGCTCTGGAACATTGAATTCTTGCAGATGACCATGCCCATTTAGAGGTAGGTAAATACTTTGTGGGGAATTAAGATGATAATTCTTCAAGTACTTGGCCAAATATGGGAGAGTTCTATCGCAAATATTGTAATAATCATGTCCAATGATGCTCATCATGTCATCAATCCGCTTGCTAGCCAGCTCATTAGACATTCCAATTCTTCTAGGAGCCATTGAATCTGCACAAAGGTCTAATAATTAACTCTTAAGTAAGTTGATTTTTCATAAAATTTGTGAAGAAATTCGAAAAAATGGCTAAGGAATTAAGGCACGCAAGTCCCATGTTGGCGCGCAAGTCTAATCCGGTCGCGCAAGTATGGGCGTGCAGGTATTACCGCGCAAGTCCAAATACCTCTGCAGAAGCGCGACACAAAGAAACAATGAACTGAGGACATTATCACCTACATGAACGGGCGAAAGCCAAGCTACTTGCGCGCCGAGAGATCAAAAGCGTTCAAAGCCGGGTGCTTTGCGTGAAGTGATGCCAAATATTTATAGGCAAAGCAGTTTACCTGTGTGTCGTACCCTGCGTGGCTCGCACCTACGCGCCGCTACCTGCGCGCTCAACACCTACGCACCCAAAATTCCTTGGTTTTCTACTTTACCTCAGAGTCAAATCCTCTTTCATTTTTTAGATCCAACTCTAAGGGGGGACTTTTATTGGCGCTCCTTTATGTCACAGAGTCCAACGAATGAAAAAGAGAAATACCTTAAGTACAAAGAGATTCATCCTTTGAAGAACATAAAAAATTGACTAAGGCATGAACAATGATTTCTTTAAGCATGGGTCACGCAAGTTTAACTATGGTCGCACAAGTATACTTGCATACGACATATTGGTCGCACAGGTGAATTACATGCCCTAATCTTTTTTTCACCCAAGGTCCTCAATGGCCTATAAATACCCCTTGTGGGCCCCCCATTTTGGGGACGAAAAATCCAAAAGTCAAATTTAAGCTCTCAGTGCCCTAGTCTCTACTTGAAGTCTTCCGAACACTTGTAAGGTAATTTATTACCTAGAATGGAAGATCTAAAGAGGGGGAATAAGGCCTAAGTGTTGAAATTCATCAACACTTGCACGCCTAAGTGTCTAACCCTTAAGGTAAATGACAACACTTGCACGCCACATTATCCCTTCAATAGAACTTGCACGCCACCATTTTGGAAGCCTTTAGAGATAATACTAAGGTCTTGATCCAAGCCTTGCCCAAGTATTACCCTATTGGTTAACTGTCTCCCAAGTACACATGTGTCACACAAGTATACTTGCGTGACCAATACTTGTGCGCCCAAACAGGACTTGTGCGCCTGCCTCTTTTTGGGTGCCCCTCCTGCCTATTAAACTATTTTCTTCAAACCCACCTCTCCTCTTCAAGGTTTAGCCTTCAAAACCCTCTTCAAATCCATTTTTGGCATGGTTAATTTGTTGGATTCCTTATCTGAAAGGAATTCTGTGGAACATCTCTCAAAACCTAGTGATTTACATATCTTTATGTCACTAAGGTTAGAGATTTCATTCATTCAACCTCATCCTTTAAGATGAGAAGATCTTTAATCTAGGCATCCTCCTTATGAGTAAGTCCCAAGTTCTCAAATTTGGGAATCCTCCTTAGGAGTAAGCCCCAGTCACAAGATCTTTAATCTGGGAATCCTTTTTAGGAGTAAGCCCCAAGTTCCCTAAACCTAGGCCTCCTTTTCAGGAGTAAGCCCCAATCATAATTTCCCTTAACCTAGGCCTCCTTCTCGAGAGTAAGCCCTAAATCTCAAGTCCCCTTAATCTAGGAATCATCCTTAGGATTAAGCCCCAAGTTCCCCAATCTGGGCATCCTCCTTAGGAGTAAGCCCCAAATTCTAAATTCCCTTAACCTGGGCCTCTTTTTCAAGAGTAGGCCCCAAGTCTCAATTTATTTTTATTTGGGCTTCCTTCTCAGGAATAAAACCCTATCATAAGTCCCCTCTAATTTGGGAATCCTTCTCAGGATTAAGTACTAAGTTAAGTATCCAAATCTCCATAAAGTACATATACCTTTATGGACCCTTTTCTCGGGCTTCTTCCCTGAAGTAAGTCCCGATCTTCATCTATCTGGGTAGTCATACATACATAATCCCCACATAATTCCTTATTATTGCATCTTTTGTGGCACAATCGTCAGGTTTTACTGATACCTCTTGTTTCTCACACCGAGCATGACTCACATGAGCTTAGAGTGTAAAAGTAATTATGAAATCTTTCTTTGGGCCATCAATTATGCATAAAATCCATATTTCTTCACTCGAACTATGTGGGTTATGATTAATTTTTCTAACAAGGATACGTAGGTATCCCATATGAGGGTACGATCCCAACTCTGAAATAATCCATGTCCTTCTGAATGGCAATAAACTTCAAGTGCCCCACTGAGTGGCTTTAAAACCAGTATGGTTATCATAATGACCAATGGATTTCTATATAATGTGTTTAAGGATACCACTGACTAAGAATCTCTAACAAATACATATGATTCTCTATCAATAAATAACCTCAAATACATATAAAAGATTCTCTAAATCTCATACATATCAATCATTAATTGTCAGATCTAAAGGAAATCTCATTTTCATACTTGGTAATTTAATAAGGATTCACGAACATAACTCAAATCTCTAAGAGAGTGTTGGAGTAAAAAATAATTCGCCCCAAAAATTTGTGATGAGTCTGACCTCCCATACTCTCGACCAATGAAAATTCTTAAGCCTCATCGGTCCATAACTAATGAGCACCTGCCTTTGGAAAGTAGGTCCAAATGGATAAAGAATCATTGGATGTTTCCGTTTCTATGAATAAACCCGTTAGAAACCGATTGTAATGTTTGAACCTTAAACAAAAAAGGTCATACCCATTTACAGAAGAAAAAATATCTTGGGTAATTTAAATGGATTTTTGGGATTATGATTCAAAGGGATTGTAATCATGGAACAAAAATGTTGTCTCAATCAGACTAAATTTGGAAGCTAGTGGAAGGGTTTAATTTTTTTGGATCCAAACCTGTCTCTACCCCATTAGCTGGGAATTTTAAATTATCCCAAGAGAAACCACCATGAATGAAATATGTGGTTAAGTATATGGTAAATTTTCCTTATGAATCAATATATATAAGTTTAATGTATTCCATTATTTTTAAAAGTCCATACAATTCTCAAGAAGTGGGAGTTGTTAGAAGATTTATGGAAAATACTAGAAAATAAAACTAGTTTATGATAATGTGGATACCTTAGTATCTCAAGGGTTTAAAAAATAAATCCTCATATTCGATTAATTTTTAATCTTGTAGAGGAAGGAGGGTTATAGATAATAAAAGATAGGGTCTAGTCAGAATCTACATGTCATGTTAACAAAGGTCATTACCTAGGAAAGCCCGAGGCAATGATATGTCTTACTGGGACTTGGGTGATTAGGAATAAAATTAATGGAGAATCATCGATTGTTTTTTACAAAGGGAGTAAGGAAGGATAGAATTTTCATAAGTGATCTAAGGACTTGGTGGTGAAGTTGAGAAAATAATTCTCAATTGAAAGTTTTTTGGGTTAAAGATATGATACATGTCTTTTTGAATAAGTTTTAGAATTTCTTGAAGGAGTGATTCTGAATTTCCAAGACTGGAACTAGATTATGGAATGGAAAATGAAAAAAGGAAGTATGGATGTAGAGGTGGGATTAATGGTAGTGGAAGTGACAAATGAGTCGAGATTATAGAAGCAAAAAAGGTGAAATCGACTTGCATAAGAATAACTCTGAAGTTATATAAGAATAAATATTTAGTTTTCCAAGGCTACAAAATATTCTTCAAGAGGTATATATAAGATCAAAGTAGTTTTCTTACACTATTTATTGAGTATTAGAATTTTTTCTATGCATCAGCTGATAACTTTGACCAAACAAAGGTTTGTTCACATTGATAGGAAAGCTGTGGAGTTGTTTATGAGGACCAAAAGGTAGCATCACCAGATCTATCATATGGAATAATTTATAAATTGGTGAGTGGGATAATTTGTTTTGGATTAAAATATTATAATAATATTATTAATTTATTAATAAAATCAATAGTTTTCTTTCTATGGAGTAGGGATAATTCCAAACCCTATACATCACTTGTTTTTCTGTGTTGTGTGTGAGTGCTTTTATTCTTCTACCTATGTATGCGTGTTCTAAATATATGTTAAAGGTGATCATGGAAATTAAAAATGATATATTGGATCATATTTAATTATATATATAAATTTACACTGGGTTATTCCAATTTTGGAAGTTCTGAACCTTGTTCCTCAAGTTAGGTTCCATAAGGGTTTTTCGAAATCAGGGTGCTTGGCATAGCATTCCCTATAATGTCTAGACATTTCAGAGAGGTATGTATCCTTTAAATTTAGATTTAAAACTCTATTTTACTCTAAAAAATATTAATAATAGGTTGATAAATGGTTTTGGAGTGTTCATAACTTTTTTGGAGACCCGGTTTTTGGGAGAAACAAGTGAGGCGCAAGGTTAGTACATAATTAGTGATAACTGTGCACCTCAACCGTGTGGGCCCTGGAGGAATTCACATAGTTTTTAAAACCATGAAAACCATGATAAAAAACCATGTGAATTTATGCAAGTGGGTTATAGAGTAAATCCACATAATGTATGCATGGTTTGGAAAATTGTACGCATGGTATGCATGGTTAGTGCCACTCAAGCAGCAAGCCCACATGGTTAGGCACATAGTTTGAAAAATCGTGCGGTTAAACTGTGAACCCTTTAAAAATGGGTAAAAATTCCATTTTTCTCCTAAATTATTTTAAGTATCCCCCTCCTTTTTCTTCTCCCATACATATAAATCACTTCCCTTATCCACTTGATCTTCTCTTCCTCATACAAGGTAGGATTTGAGTTACCTCTTTTGTTAGGCATCTGTTTCACTCATCATTTTTCATGTTTTATAGCCACTCATAATCTATTCAATCCAATTTATTATTTTATTAATTTATCTCAGCATATGAAATTCTAAATTTGTGTGAGCTAATATGCCATATTTTCTAGACATTTGTCTATTTTTTTAATTTTTGATATTCTAGCTCGAATATGAAGCTGATACCAGTTGAGGAGTTGTCTACCACCATATGGTAGGTGGTCTAGTATTTATCCTTAAAGTATCATTTCTATATATAATGATCCATGATTCATAAATGTATAACCTTACACATGTTTCCTTAAAACTAAAAATTTTCTTAATTTGAATTGTTATTCATTCTATAAATTCCCCTTACACTCTTTTTGTTATCGGAGGATGTTCCTTTCGACTAGTGTCACCCCCTTGAGTTCTTCTTATGAAATACCTTTGTCCTAGTAATTTCTTATGTGACCAAACCACCCTGTAAGTGGATTTGTCTTGATAATTAAATTTAAATTCCTTTAATTAATTAAATGGAAGTGAATAATATGACCATGTCACATGCATTTATATAAATAATGGATTATACAATTGGATAATTAAATGTTAAATGGTTGGAAGCCATCTATTGGTTTATGTTAAATCATTACATAAATGATGAATTATTATTATTATTTCTTGCCCATGTATAATAGATATGGATACACAATTAAGGCTAGCATTGGACATGATGTTTCATGCTCCCTTGACATTTGATATTGGGCATGACATCTCACATTGATTATTGAACATTGAACATGATGCTTCATGTCCCCTAGAGGTTATTGGAAATGATGTTTCACTTTTCCCATTGGGTTGAACGATATGAATACATCCATATCCCTAATTGAATTCTTGGGATAATTCCTTTTTCTACAACATGAGACTCTTATGATTATGTATGGATTCCTTGGGTATACCCTAGGTCATGGCTAGTAATATGTATCTATATATATGTTTACACACACACACACACTTATCCTATTATATATATATATATATATATTTATGTATATATAATTATAAAGATATACATATATGGTGACACAAGTTTAGAGGTATCCTGACTTAATTTGAAGCAGGTACAGTCAGGTGGGTGTCCTTGAGGAACCTGAGCTGACCTGGTCACAATTTACATATCTATTT
The DNA here is from genome assembly GCA_963277665.1 of Viscum album. Taxonomy (NCBI): domain Eukaryota; kingdom Viridiplantae; phylum Streptophyta; class Magnoliopsida; order Santalales; family Viscaceae; genus Viscum; species Viscum album. Next base: position 341,460,545 of record OY728131.1, read on the forward strand.
TACATTATTATATTTTCACAATGCCATTATATATGTACTGGATGGGTAATACTAGATGTTGTTGATAGTGTCCTACTAATTATATCTCAAACCCTATTTGGGCTACTGATTGGAACCAGACCAGCCTTCTTGGTTGTTGGTAGGGACAAAGTCAAGGTTCCAACTATGGATGCTTGATTTCATGTACTAGGATGGAGTACAAGAGAAGAGGACTGAGCTTATTCTTGTGATTCTATTGGAGATAGCTTGGTACTTTTGTTAACTTTTTTATATCATGTTGTATATTCCTATTGCTTTATATCATATGTATTTCCCTTTTTGTATAGTATCATGACATGATCATTATTTTTATATGACACTAGTGATATTTATCTAAATGATTTACTTATTTTTTCACCGATTCATATTATTATACTGCTTCCATTAATTTTATTTTTTATTCACCAATATGATCCACTCTAACAAGAGGGAATAAACCCCCCCATGGACACACCCTAGGCCCTCACAGCTAATCAACAACCTATAGAGTATAGAGAGGTGTGCTTGAGGCCACACATCCAACTAGGTTTGATTACTAATTAGTGAATCAGGTCAAGGATGCTAAAAAGTGGTATTATAGTAGGTTTTTATTTTTATATTATTGTTTGGTAATGGTTACATAGGAGATTATGAAGTGTTGAAATTTTGAAATTATCTTGTTCCTAGTAGTAGCTAACCCACATATAGAGAAAATCCAAATTGCCTAGGATGTGACTTATTATTCTGTATTTCTCTTTTTATAGTTATGTTGATTTCACCAATGGTTGATGCACTTGTTTTATGATATGAAATTTATGGATTTTTCATTTACCCATGGCTTGGTAAGGTAAAGAAGTACTATACATGCGTCATCATAGGCACATAGAGATTCACATGTCATGAATTATTCCATGCCATATAGGGGTATCTCGTTACTTTCATTGCATATATTTACTATGGTAGCTGTAAGTTCCTTGATAGTTATATTAAAATTGCACTAATGATTATTGTAGGGAGATAAGTAATTGGTTATTTAATGTGTATGCATCAACCTAAACACTGTTTTATCATATATATTGATGGTTTCACTCTAACTAAACAATTATGGCATGTTTGAGCCATGGAACATTGGTCACATGGGATGAAAAATTAGTGCTTGAAATTTAATGGACACCATTTTCAATTTATAAAGTGTATGGGCATATGTAAATTGTGAATGGTGATTCAAATAATTAAACCATTATAAAGGTTGGTGGTAGGTATAAGAAGTACCAAATTACAACTTATAAGGCATAATAATTTATAATTTGGAATGAAAGACTCATCTAACTGCACTAATATATATATATATATATACACGTGAAAATTAATAGGACATATTTTAAACTCTTAAATAATGGTTACCATTAAATAGGGATTCCAATTGCAATGAAAACAATGTTTTACTCTATACCTTGCAATTGAAACTTTATATAACTAGAACTTTGTATATAATATGGGACCTTGAACCTAATCTGAAATTAGTTTTGGGAATAGGGAGTGTATCTTATGAATATAATGATATTCTAAAATTACCTAGACTTAGATTTAAGAGATGGCAGATGGGTGTTGAATCTTGTATAGGAATTTATTGTACCTATTCTGTTCCTTTATCTATAATATATTATGATATCAAATTATGTTCTGAGGAGTTAATTTGGAAATTATAGAAACATGACACCATGATGACCTTGGGTCGAGTGCTAGGAAGGTGGTGATGACCATGCTATGGAGGTGGTGGGCCCTAAGACACCATCATTACCTCCTGTGTATAGAGATCTCTACAAGATGCCTCTTCTATAGCAGAATTGATGCAAGAGTTCTATCAGAAGTATCCAACTATTTTCTTAGGGGGTAATGTCCCCTTGGAAACTGATTCATGGTTAGAATCTATTATATCTATATTCAAGCACTTATAGACGCCTCTGGAAAGGGGGGTAAATCTTTCAAATTACATGCTATGTAATTCCACCTAGATGGTGGATAATTATCACTCGAGTGGGTCAATAATGGGATATGTTCTAGAAATATTTCTAGATGTACTTCTATGATTAATTTTCCTACAGACACTGAGAGATGAGTGGGGTAGGAAATTTTTACACCTTCATTAGGGTGCTTTGTCAGTGATGGAGTATTATTCTCATTTCATAGAGCTCTAATGTTTCACACTAACTCTCACTGAGGATGAGCTAATGAAAATGAGATGGTTTGAGAATGGGATTATATACATCATTTGATCCTAGGTTAATATCTTTTTATTGACTACCGTTTCAGAGATAGTGAACCAATCCCTCATCACTGAGCAAAATTTGAGGGAAGCAGATGGTGTGGAATAGGGAGGTTCAACACCGAGATTGGGAAACAAATCATCTAGAAGCTAGAAGTATAACCTTAAGTCTCCTTATGGGGGAAGTGCCAATCATATGAAATTTACTAATAGTTATGCGATATTCTACTAGTGTGGGAATCCCATATACACAAATCCTCAATAAAACATATACCTAGTTGATTTATGAGCCTGTGAAAAAATGGTCCATCTACAATATTTTTACAGAACCTTTTCCATAATACTTAGTGAGAAGGGGTTTTCAATGACCCCACATTCAAGAGTGGGATTAATAACTTCTCATCATATAAGAAGCTAGAAAAATACCGACTGATTAGGTTAAGGAAGTGGACATGTCTGTGGGAACTAGTCTTGTGAGATGTAACACTGGAAGAGTAGGCTTGACCAGGATAGTTAAAATATGGATCAGGGTTGTGGTAGTGTCCAACTTCATGTAGTACAATCTATACCAAAGGATAATATTTCTAAAGATTATATTGTATTTGGTATGATTTTAGTAGCCTATATTTTAGTGTCTACACTATTTTACACATAACCTTTACATTCTTTTATCTTTGTGGCTATTATAGAAAGTTTTGGACTTGAAATTGAGTACTTTTGTGGGGTAATAAATCTATATACACCATTGGGAATTTTAATGGAGAGTAAATACCAATTAAAGGTTTTTCCCCTCTAGTCTAGATAATTTTTTTCATATAGAACCTCTTTATCCTAGAGATAACTAGTTTTGACATCATTCTCAAAATGGATTGGTTTGACCTTTACCAAGACCACATTGATTGTTATTGATGGAGGGTGACTTTATCATCACATTAGGGAGGTAAATACGTATATAATAGAGAATGGGACATCCCAAAAACCCGAGCTAGTCCTGAGCATCATGGGATGGGTAGTGTGATAGCCCAATTTTCCATTCTATTTATGATAAACCAGGGAGTGTGAAAATTGTTTTTCCTTACAATAGTGTATTATCTCAGGGACATCCTCACTGATGAATTTTATGGACTAACTTCCAAGAGAGAGGTAGAGTACACTATTGATCTAGTGTTAGGATAAGAAATGGTACCCATTACTCCTTACAAGTTTGATTCCATAGAGATTCAGGAGCCCAAGAGATATTTGGAGGACTTGGAAGCTAAGGGTTTTATATAACCTAGTACTTATCTTTAGGGTACACCTATGCTATTATATATAAATATAGATGAGAAACTTAGGCTCTGTGTAGACTACTGGAATCTGAATTAGTTTATGGTCAAGAACCAGTATCCTCTACCCCACATAGAAAACCTCTTCAACTAGCTTCTAAGATTGAGGGTCTTCTCAAAGATTGATCTAAGGTCAGGCTATCATCAGTTGCGAGTCAGGTATTCAAAAATACCATGTATGACTTTCTGTAGTAGATATCACCTTTAAAACTATCTGGTAATGTCATTAGGTCTTATAAACATTCCTATAGTTTTAATGGCCTTGATGAATTAAGTCTTCCACCCATACATGGATTCATTTTTAGTGGTATCAATGGATGGGATCTTAGTGTATTCTCACTCTTGACACAATCATGCCAATCATATTGATATCATACCTAATGAACTAAGATATCACCAAATATATACTAAGCTCACAAAATGAAAGTTTTATATTGATAAGTTCACTTCATAGGTTACATTATCTCAGATATGGGAGTATCTATTGACCCATAGAAGGTGAGGGCCATGGTATCCTAGGAACAACCCAAGAATTTCTTTGACATATGAAGTTTTTTAGGGATAGATGGATTTTACATGATTTTTATTCAGTACTTCTCATACCTTGTAGAACCTATTATGAGATTGATGAAGAAAGGTGTTCAGTTTATGTAGTCCAAATCTTGTGAGAAATCCTTCTAAGAGCTGAAGGAAAAAATGACTTTAGTGTCGATCCTGATTCTTCCTGACCTTGTAAGAAGTTATAAAGTATATTGTGATGAATTAGGCATCGATATGGGATCCATTCTGACACAGTTAGAGTGATTCATGCCATATGGGTCTCATCAGTTGAGGCCTCATGAGCATAACTACCTGACACATGACCTTGATCTCATAGCTGTGGTTCATTCCTTACATTGTTGATGCATTATTTATTAGGAGAATTATTCTTTATTTACATGGATTATCAAAGTATTAAATAAATTTCCAATTTGCATGACTTGAATATCAGATAAAATAGATAGGTAGAATACCTACATTAATTCAAATTTGAGGTTGTTTATACACCTTGGAAGGGAAATGTAGTGGCTGATGCTCTGATCTAGAGGACAATAGTATGTGGAAGTTGATGAATCTATTTTCCAAGATGAATATGGAGGTTCAGGAGTATCACACGTAGCCTATTTTAAAAACCTTTATAGTGACATATTCTATTCTAGAGATGATAAACATGAGACAACTATTTGATCTCGAGTGATTAGTCTAAAGGGAGAGTGTCTCAGGTGACGACCCACCACTTGGTTGGGTTATCAATGAGGATGATATCCTACACATTCATGGTCATATCTAGGTTCCTGTAGACTTACATGAATAATTGATATGGGAGTATCATGTCTCTAAATGGTAAGTACATCCTAGACTTACCAATATGTACAATGACACATGCTGCTAGTATTGGTGTCCATGTATGAATAGATAGATTACAGGTTTTATTACACAGTGTTCCACATTTTATAAGGTGAAGGTAGATAACCGGTTTCTTATTATACATTTATAACCTCTATCCATTTTAGAGTGAAAATTAGGTGATGTCAATATGGATTTTCTGACAGGTTTTTCAAGATCCCCTTCAAGGCAGTGACACAGTATGGGTGATCATCAATAGGTTGACCAAGGTCACCCACTTTCTACCTATTAGAGAGTCCTTTTAAGTGGAATATATCAAGAGGATTTATGTATGATAGGTTATACACCTTCATGACATTCCAAGATCTATCATATTGGAAAAAGATGATAAATTTACACCATAATTATATCAAGGGTTGAAGAAGGAACTTGGTTCATAGGTTCTTCTGAGTATAACATATCACCCTCAGATTGATGGTTAGTCTAGGTATAAAATATGTGTGTTATAGGAAATTATTAGAGCATGTATCCTTGATTTTAGAGGTTTATGGGAGAAACACCCACATATCACCAAATTTTATTACAATAATATATTTTATGAAACTATTTAGATGGATCCTTATGAATCCCTATTTGATAGGCTGTTCTATTCACCCCTGTGCTAGTTAAAGGTAGGTTCAGAAACACTGTTGGGACCTTGCCTCATCTAAGAGACATAAGAGAAGTTATAAATTATCTAGAAGAATATGGATATATATTAGTTTAGGAATCAGTCATATTCCAATAGTCACCACCAACCTATAGATTTCAAGGTGAGACATTAGGCCTTTATATGAGTTTCACCTAGGCTGGGTTATAGAAGGATTTGAAAATAGGGAAATCTATCACCTCATTATGTCGGTAATTTGAAGATCTTAGAGAGATTTGGGATAGTATACTATTATTTAGACTTAACCCATAGGTAACTATCCATGCATGATGTATTCTATATATCACAGCTTTGTTGTCATAACTTAGATCTATCTCATGTTTTCTATCCTGATGAGGTTGATTTGGATGTTGATTCTTCTTTTGAGGAATATCTGGTGTGTATAGTCAATCCAAGCATGAAGGATCTATGAGGAAATTTGGATCCTATAGTTTAGGTTTTATGGTAGAATGGACATACATAGGATTGGAATTAGAAAAGAGAGGCTGATATATGTGACCATTTGCTGAAGCTTTTCTCAAATGATGCGCTTTACCACCCTTAGAAGGGTAACTTTAGGATGAGTTGTCTTAAAGAGGGGAGGTTGTAATGTACCGAATTTTCAAAGAGGTATGGATACTTTAAATTTTAGTTTAATCCTCTTTATTTAATCTATTAAATATTCATAATATGTTGATGAAGGTTTCAAGATCATTTAGAGCTTTTTGGAGCTAAAATCCCTAGTTTTTGGGAGAAACAGGTGAGAAATATGGTTAGCGAATTGTTAGGGATAACCGTACACCTCAACTATGTGGGCCCTAGATGGTGTCAACTAGTTTGTCAAATTTGGAAACCTAGGCCACATGACCATGAAAATTAGTTTAGGCGGATTAGACAGGTGATCCACATAGTGTATGAAAGGTTTTGAAAACCATATGCAATCCATGCATGATTAGTGCCACTTAGGCAGTAAACCTACAAGGTTAGGTGTATAGTTTGGAAAACCATGTAGCTAAATCATGAATAAATTAAAAATAAGTGAAAATTATATTTTCCCCTTTTTTATTTTAAGATTCATCATCCCTTTTCTTATCCCATCCACTCATAACACCTCCCTCAGCCACTCAAGCTCCTCTTTCACCTCTAAGGTAGGCTTTGAGATACGTCTTCTGTTCGGTGTCTATTTCACTTTCCATTTTTTATATCAGATAGTAAATAGTAATATATTTAATCCTATTAATTATTTTCTTCATATATATCTCCGTATAGAATGTTAAATCCATGTGATATAATATTACCTATTTTTTGGGAATTTTTCTATTTCATTGTTTTCTTCTGTTCGAGCTCTAATATGAAGCTGATACCAACTGAGGAGTCATCTACCTCCATTAGGTAGGTGGTCTAGTATTTATCCCTAAAGTATCATTGCTATATATCATGAACTATAATTAATAAACATCATAACTTATATGTGTTTCCTTAAAACTATAAATTTATTTAATTTAAATTGTTAGTCATGCTAAAAATTCCCCTTATACTCTTGTTGTTGTCAGAGGAAATTCCTTTTGTCTAGGGCCACCCCCTTGAGTTTTGATTATGAAATTACTTTGACCTTGGAATTTTTTATGTGATAAAACCACCCTTTAAGTAGGTTTTTCTTGATAATTAAATTTAAATTCCTTGAATTAATTAAATGGAAGTGAATAACACAACCATGTCACATGCCTTTATATAAATAGTGGATTGTTCCCCTGACTAATTAAATGTTAAATAGATGGAAACCATATCTTGGATTATGTTAAATAATTAAATAAATAAATAATTTTTATTTTTATTTCTCACCCATGTATAATGGATGTTGATACATGGTTAAGGATATCATTGGATATGAAGCTTCATGCTCCCTTAATATGTGATATTGGGCATGACATATCACATCGTTTATTGAATATTGGACATGATGATTCATGTTCTCCTAGAGGTTGTTGGAAATGATGTTTAACTTCTCTCATTAGGTTAACAGATATGATGAAATTTTTATCCCTGATCAAACTCTTGGGATGATTCCCTTATCTATATAATGAGACTCTTATGATTATGCATGAACACCATGGGTACACCCCGACTCCTAGAAAGTACTATGTATCTATATATATGTTTACACACATATATATACACATACTTATCCTATTATATATATATATATATACATGGTGACACATGTTCATAGGTATCCTGTCTTAGGTCAAAGCAGGTATAGTATGACAGGTGTTCTTGTGGAACCTAAGTTGACTTGGTCATATTTTACATTTCTATTTTACATTGTCATATCTACACATTTCCATTTTATATGAACTGTATGGATCATACTATACACTATTGGTGATGACCTACTAAGTATATCTGACACCCTCTTCAAGCCACCAATTGGAACCTGAATAGAATTATTGGTTGTAGGTAGGGAAAAGGGAAAGGGTATGAATATGTATGCTTTATTTTCTGTACTAGGATGGAGTATGGGAGTAGATGACTGAGTTTATACTCGCGATGCTATTAGAGATAGCTTGGTCCTTTTGTAATATTTTTGTATAGCATGTTGTATATAACTGTTGCTCTATATCCCTTGTATTTACCTTTTTGTATAGTATCATTAAATGTAATCATTTTTTATATGACACCAATTATATTTATCTAGATGATTTACTTATACTTCTACTGATTCAAATTATTACTCTAATTATACTGATTTTATCTGTTATTCAACATTGTGCTCCACTTTGAAAAGATGGAATAGTATCCCCACGAACGCACCCTAGGACCTCACTGATATTTGATAGCCTCTAGTGTATGAGGAGGCATTCTTGAGGCCATGTGGCCAATTGGGTTTGGTTACTTAGGAGTGAACTGAGTCTTAGATGCTATAGACTCGACCTAACCCTGGGGGAACATAAGGCTAGTTGACCAAATAGACTTTCCTCTAGCATCCTTGAGGGTCACGTATTCCATTATCCATCTGTGGAACCACCTCCCCATCTAAGCGGGGTAGTGGGGCCCTAAGCTGGGTCTACATAAACTTGACCCAGCCCCCAGGTGGGGTGTGTATTAATCTATACACTCATCTCACCCCTACTTGTGCATGGATAGGACATGCGACCTGAGGATATGCTACTCACTAAATAAAATCACCACATAAGAAATCCTAGGGACAGAAACATGGCTTGATACTAACCTTCTTTGTAATTTTATCACCTTTTTTATAATGTGTCAAAATTTTACAAGTAAAATCCTACCCTAAGTATTTTTATATTTAGATTGTAATGTAATGATATTATTTTATTTCAAATTCCATTTTCAATATTCTTTGGAAAGTTGGGGATCTTTATCTCTACAGGGTTAGTGACTAGGTTCAGGATAGAATATTGGAGTGGGAATGGGTTTGACACTCCCCTGGAAATTTGAAAATGATAGGGTGTATGTCTCCCCCCCAAACCATCTATTTTAGTAATCCTACATAGAAATGAGGAATGGGTCTTCCATTTCAGACATATGGTTGAGAAATTTTCTATGAGAATCCCCTGAAAGAATAGAGAAGTTGGATGTGGATTTTATATTAACATGTAGAATATATATATTCATTCCTTCCTTTATATCCCCTTGGTGGGGTTCATGTGCCTAACCATAAGAAGGAATATATTATTCATAGGATACCTATATGCCCCAGTCTCAGTGGTCAATATGATACTTTAAGGTTAGTTGTTTCTTTTACCATTCATGCTCATAGGAATACTTTGGAATAAAGAGAGTGAGACTTTTCTTAATAGTTTCCCTAGTATTAATCTTATTTCATTTTCTAGGCTTTAGTGACCATGCAGAAATGAGTAGTTTGAAATCAAGGTTAAGTATTCCCTCAGTAATTTAGTTTTTAAAAATGTGCATGTTGTTTATGTTCTGATAGTGTTGGAACTCCCACGAGGATTAGGGTGTGGGTTCACTACATTAGAAATAGGTCTCAACTACTCTATTGGCCATTACATTATTTATATCTTATAATATCTTTGGGATATGATCAACATTGAGGGGGGGGGGGTGAATCAGTGTCGAGGTATTTCTATTATTTAATTTTTATTTTTATCCATTTCTTTTAACTCTACATTGTTAAGTGAATGTATCTCTCATTCTCTCACGATACCTTCATTTTTTAACACATAAAAATTAACACACACAAAATTTCATAGATGATTTAAAAATCTCACCTCTCAAAATGAGAAGTATAAACCTCAGTCTGATTAGGATTCTTCCAAGATCATATGTCACAGTAGTATCAACCTATAATTAAAAAAAGTAAGGTTTATCCTTGTACTTGTGTTACACATATCATGATAATGTTTGGTGCATATCACACTTTAGATAATCTAGTAATTTATAATGACATGAAATGTAGTAAGAAATCTAAAAGTCCTTTAACAATTTAAACTGCCATCGAGTTTTTTATCTGTGACTTTGTTCCTATTCTTATTTTTATTCTTCTTTCACAATAGTGAGAAAGTATCCATTATTATTATTCAACTTGCATAGTTTAAAGTCATCTATTATCTTTTCATGTATAGAATATTCACATGACTTATTCTTCTTCTTATTTATCACATTAGTAAACTTTATGATTACTTTAAACACTTCTTCTTCTTCTTCACAATAGTAAACTTGATGGATAATGTGATCAATTCTTCTTGTTTGTCTGTGTGGAATCACATACACCTTCATCCATCCTCATCTTATTCTTCAATTCACTAGAATAACATTTTATCCACCAATACCTTTCTTAGAATCACAAATTATACACTAATATTAGAGTTAAATATTCTTCTCATTTCTCTAAACTTCATATGATATTCATCAAGTGTTGAAGTTGAGACTCCTTTTCTTCTTTGATACTAATGTTTCTCCAAACCAGACACAATTCCAGCTCTCATCACTTTATTTCTATACATGAAGAGAATATATATATATATGGGTTTTCAAAGTCGTCACTCACACATTATTCTCTCTTTTGTATTCACAACACTATGTGAATACTCAATTTAGAACCTCCATAATTCATGTCTTCCTAAAATCTTAGTTCTTTAAAATCATAGAATCTTTAGTATTCATATCCAACCAAGTATCCTTTTATCTTCCTAAATACTCATCATTAAAACCCATCATAAATATCTCTTAAAAACTGTAAACCCTCTTCTTTATAAAATTCCATAAAATATACTTCATGATTCCATATATACATGTGCCCATGCATAATTCAATCATGTTTTCTCCTTTCATTACAATGTGAAACACTCCATGGATCTTCATCTCCTTCCTTCTCATGATAGAATCATAATTAATAGTATCATGATATTTAGAAAGCTTATTTCTCAAAAAATACTTATATGATAAAAAAATCACCAAATACTAATATATCATAAGAATTTTACAAGTCCTACATTGTCCATGGGTATCTCCATCCCTTTTCTATAGTTTCAAAAAAAAACCCAATGTTTTAAAATACTCATGAAATTATGATGATGTGAAAAAGTCATAAACACTTTAAAAAGTATTACAGTGTAAATTCACATGTGATATCATATCTTACATGATATAAATATTACAAAAAATCCATCTTATCAATGCATCTAAATATTTCATATGAACTCTATCTCTCATACGAATTCCAATTATTTTATACAAACTCTAGAAGTGTATAAAATAATCTTCTTCTACAGAACCTTACAAATAATTATATCATAATCATCATAGCATTAGATTTTTATTCCAAAGGACAAGGGAAAAGGGACACATGCAAAAAAAAAATGAGGCATAAGGGGGTATAAAGTAGTGGAGACCAAGGGCATCCCCTCGAATCAGATTCACCCCTCAGGTTTGAAGCTAGAGATTGTTTGAAGACAGGTGACATTGGAACCTTGGACGGCCAAAGAGGCAAGATGGTCCACGACCTTGTTCCCCTCCCTCCATGTGTGGGATACACATGAATTTCTATTTATGAGGGTTCTGCACTTCCTGATCATGTAAGATATCACCCACGGAGTGGGGCCTTTCCTCTTCATGGCTTCATGTATAATCTTGGAATCCGTTTCAACATGAGCTAAGTCGATCTTCCACTATTTGCAGAGATTAAGTCCTGTAAGTACCGCCTTAGCCTCCACTTACATAGAATTACCTGGGCCATAGTGGGATGTGAAATCAAGGATAACACTGCCTCAGGAGTCGCAGACCACCCCTCCCCCACGCATCTCCCCCACACTATATGAGCCTTATGTATTGTGTTTAAAGCCATTGTCGGGGGGTTTCCACTACAACCACTGGCCCTGCCTGGTGAGTGGTTGGGCCACAAGAGAAATAACTTGAATCATCCTTAGGGAAGGAGCATTCTTCCAGCTGCTATAAAGATTAACCAGGTCAATCAGAAGGCATCTTTCTTGGACAGAGATATACCTCCTTGTTGGAGATAACCCCTCATAGCACACGTGATTACGAGCAAGCCACAGGAACTAGCAACCCACGTTGAAGATGGAGGTGCAAGCCATCCTTTCCTGACTTTCATAATTTGTTCCCTGGAACCAGTGGTGAAAGAATGTTCCATATTGAGGATCATGGGAGAAAGTAGCAATGAAACCACCAAAGTACCTCCAGACTTCTTGAGTCCAGCCACCTTCAAAGAATATATGGTTGATACTTTCTTCCTTCTTATTTCCTCATAACTCAATCTTCTACATCCAATAATTCAAACTTATACATGAAAAAGCATACACCTTATCATTATTTTATATGAAATATTTTAAACATATCATACAAAGTATTTTTCTATTATATGATATTTTAGTAGCGTATGCTTGAACTACCAAGGATATTTTGAGAACTCCCATATGAATCGTGGTACTTAAACTAAAGTTACTATCTTATCTAATAGAAGAACATGAAATGAAATAAACTAGAACAATGTTTAAATGGACAAACGGGGAAGATGATGAAGAAAGAAACACCATTTATACCAAAAAATGTGTAGTTTTTAAAATGATGAAAGTTCCACTTTTCATTGATCACACTTCATAATTTCATTGGAAGGTATCACATGTTCATTAATCATAATTAATTATTCAACCATCATGAAAATCCTTTGGGGCTATCCCGCTCAAGGGGTCTACTAGGAAACCCCACATTGTGGTTACTTACTCCTTAAATCAGTGCTAACCCACACTAAGTGGGATCTCCTTAGGCTGGTGCCAATAAAAACTGGTCTTCATACATTCCATCCACAGTAGCCCTCCTTTAATATTGGTGAGTTTTACTTGATATATGGCTACTTAGGGAGTATTTTATTGAGGAATTTCGATATTTTTATTCTTCACCTTCTTTGAATTTAAATTATCATATACCAGTAGTCTATAAATCCACACTTAACATCCAATGTTCCTTTTGAAAATTTCTCAACTTAATTAAAATATTTTTTTTATACTTCTCAAGCCTAGTAAAAAGATAATGAAGATATTTATTCCAAAAACACCAAAATATTAATCATCGCAAAGAAATATGATTGATAATTTTAAATTATCCATAGAACTCAAATAATCTCAAACATAATTTACCATCAATGTGAATGAATCTATATTACTCTAATGGAAAGGTATTACCTTTTCATATGAGTAATGGAAATCAAATATCAAACGAATTTCCAAGACGTGTCTTCTAATTCATTCACTTTAAACAAAGTGACACAATGATTGGGAGCACTATTGTCATGAACCAGCCTGAGTCGACCCTGAACCGGTCACCCAGGCCAGCCCGCGACAAGTCCCGAGAGGTGTTCTCGATCCTCCTGGGATGGCGACAAACACCAAGGGAATAAATATAGTACACAAGGGAATGATTTCACCCATATATAAACAATCAAACAAACAACAGAAATAAATGGACATCCCAAAATACATTTATATAAAAATTGAACTAAAAATTATTTGTACAAGAAAATAAAAGTAGAACTAAACCAACAACTCAACTGACCAAACCCAATAACCAACTAACTCCATGTGACACCACTGGTCACTCTCCAACATAATGATCACACATCTCCCAAGGTGATCAGACTTGAGCTGAAACCTGCACAAGGGCTAAAAACAGAAGAAGACTATATGCGTGAGTATTAAAACTTACTAGGTTAGCCCGATATTCTATTCCCAATGCAAATCCTTTAAAATAAAAGAAAAACCAATTTTATATTTTAAATAAAAGATATAAAATTATGTTTTTTAAATGAGGTTCCATGCTATAATAATTATTAGATAAAAACTTTCATGTTTTATAAACAAAAATGCAAGTAACCGTTTTTCAAAGAGGTGAAACTTCAAAATGAAAATAGTTTTAATGAGGGATGCTTTAATGATTGTACACTTTTAAATAAATAACACACACTACTGAATTTACCAACCAAACACAGCATATGCTGATAGTGAGTACAAAATATCCAATGAGCACAACTCATGGGAACACCCCTAGGCACTAGTTAGTTGTGAGCATCAAGTACCTCATATCTCGGTGAAAGTAACCATAATAAATATCCATTATCGTGCATGCGATCCAATAGTAGGAAGAATACCCATAAACTAGTGGTCCCTAATTATCATCATCATCATAGTTTAGTTAGTGTTGTCATCGTCAAACTTGCTACGTGAAACAGGGTCCAAACCCCACAGAATCACTAGCATACTAGTACACGTCTGCCCACCTAGATACCCGGGATTCCCTTTAGTGCTCAATCAAGTTACACATATTATCAAATACACTTTTCACATTAAAATTACATTACCAAACCATAATCACACAAAAAACCCACAAACATTCTTCACATTTCTTTCACGAATCAATAAACCACTAAAAAGTTTCGCAAAACAATCTCAAGGAGTGTAATGAGGCCTTGCACATAAAATCCATTCAAAAAATGATCTTTTAAAGAAAAAAAACCATAAATAACATATCAAACCATATTTGGAAGCCCCAAAACCAATTAATAAATCAATTTCATGGACCATAAAATGGTCCCAAAATATAGAACATAAAATACACATGGAAACCATTTAAAAAAAAAGCCAAACGGGCCTTTAAGTCTTTCTCAAAACTAACATTTGACAAAGGAATGAATTTAAATTTTATTAAGGGTGTGTATAAACAACATTTAAAGCATAAAACCACACTAATAAATCTTTTATAATACTCAGGTTACACATTCAAAACATAACCATTTTCATAAAGTTGTGAAACAGTCCATTTTCCAGTAACTCAGGCCAAAATATGTTGTAAACCAAAACCCATTTGTTTGTAAAACCAAATCCAAATTGGAAAGCCATATAAGGACCAAAAAATAAAATTTTTAATTCTTCCAATACATTTATAAATCCAAGAAAATAATTTTTAAATCACACTTAACACATAAAAGCCAACCAGGAAATTTACCGAACACATGACATGCACTTTTAAACAAAACAATATATTTTAAGAACTTAACAAGGAATAAAACACCAATTGAATGAAATATTTTATTTAAGATTCTGAAACATGTTAAAAATACCATAAAACAGGTTCTCAACCTCAAAAAACAAGTGATAAAGCTAATGAAACATTTAAACAAACACTTGGTGTGCACTTTCATGACAAAACAACAATACCTTTCACAAAACAAGGCTTATACAACCATTTTGCACACCAAGAAAATTATAAAAAGACTTAAAAACAATAATAAACATATATATAAGTTTATTAAAATATTAAAATGATGAAACTTTAATGATAAAGGCATGTGTAAGGGATATCCTACCTCAAATCCTTGGCATAATGGAAATGCACACCCAAAATCACCCGCTGTGAGATTATAAACCCTAAAACTATGAAGACCAGAACTAAATGAATATAAACTCCATCAAAAACCATGGGATAAAAGAACTATATGTATATCATGACTAGAGGGGATTATAAAACCAAGATATAATGAATGGAGGAAGAAGAGGGATGAGAAAGGAGAAGGAATCTCACATTTTCAGCTAGAAAACCCTTCGTCCTCCATTATATCTGCACCCTTAGAGGAAATGGAATGGGTTGAAACTTCTTGGAGAGTATCCTAATATCTGGAAGAAAAATGGAAAGAATAATTGTGGGAAAAATAGTACTAATGGAATGATTTATTCATGAAACAATTTACCTTCGCAATTCTGGAATATTTGAGAGACATTGAGAAAGTCTTCCCTAATCCGCGACTCATATGAACTCCAAAGAGGTGAAATAGATAATGGGGGTGAGGATAGGGGTATTTTATTCTATTTGGAGGTAAAATCACTGAAATATATTAAATATTTAATTATATATAAAGTAAACAAATTACTTTTTTTAAAACTGGAAATGGGCCCATGGACTGACCCAATACATAAATAAATAACCCAATTTCACCTTGATTATGAATTTATATGGGGTCAAAAAGGTTATTAAAGTTTTAAAATATCAGTAGAGTAAAATTGGGAAGTGGAATGGGTGAAAAAGGTTGAAAAAAATGAGTTATAAAAGAAACAAATTTGGTTTTTAAAATTGGAAATGGGCTCATGGTTGGGCCAAATCATGAAGTAACCACCCTTTCTCCAAAAACTCCTAAACAAGCAATGGGGAACCCAGATTTGGGTGATTATACATAGATGAAATATAAAAACTCAAAATTCATCTCACATAAGATCCATGAAAAGGATCGGGATTTCAAATGAACCAGATCAAAACAATGACATGAAAAACCAGGTGTGACAATTCTCCCCACCATTAAAGCTTTCTGCCCCCGGGAAGCCATAACACATTACTGTTGCCAGAAAAACACCTAAGGATTCCATATCAACATGATCCAACCTATCAATATAGTGAAATATCATTTTATATCAACATAACTTAATTCTATTTCCCAAACAAAACACCAACTCACAACCACTTTGTGAAAATCAACGGAAAGGTCAAGCCACCACCTCCATAACCAAGCCAAGAACCCGATAGTTGGGCCTTATCCCAATGAACCAAACAATCACCCAAACTAAAGAGCACTCAAGAAAAAAAAGGAATCCAGGGGAGTAAAGAATGGACTCCCCAAAATTAATAAACAACTAGCACTAGACAAGTTCATAGGAGGAAGAATTAATGAGACCTATGGTGGGTCTCCCCACCATTAGAACCCAAATAGCAACAAAAAAAACAAGAACTCAACATTACCTCAATTTCACAAGTCCAACAAAAATCTCCCACAAAAACCCACCAACCCAAGTTAATAGGGTTATAACATGAACATCTAAACCAACCACTCCCGAATGGAGGGGACAAGAACTGGGCCAACACTTTCTGCATGGATCCCCCCACCACTCACGGAGGGGAGGGAAGGGGACCCAATAATTATTCCACCGAAACCATAAAATAAACAAAGGAGCTACCCAAAATTATCCACCTATGAATAGGTAACACCAAGACCACACCTGATTTACAGAGGCGGTCCACAAAAGGACATTGATTGGAAACCCACATCCATGAAGGCATAACCATAGACATTGTGTGAGGGGTAAGTCCACCACACTTGTTGTGACAAATGGAAATTCATAGTAATGAGGAACCAAAATATAGACATAGAAACTACCATACCACAATGGTGGAGGAAGGAGCCTGGTCAAGAACCCCACACATCTTTATATTTCTTGGCAACGTGAAAAGCTTCACTCTGAGGCCTATGACTGGACCCCTAAATCTTGAAGCATTTGTTGCACCGCAGTCAGGGGCTAAGGATCACACCACTCAAAAAAAAAAACTCACTTTCTAAAAAAACACCTTCATATAAATAATAACTCATAGATACATATCAAAATTATATATCACTCGGAATGAGGAGCAGAATGGATAAGGAATGCGGAAAAATGAATCAACATCAACGAACACAACTATTATGTCCACAAGAATCATCATGAACTGGAACCACTTTAAATTGATCCCAAACAACTCTCTATTTCAACTAACGAGATGAGGAATTATTTTATGAGGTGGATCTAGAATGTGAAACATGAGAAAGAATCCTTAGGTTTATCAATTGGAATTGTTGCAAACATATAACTATCTGTGGCCACATCACAACATCCAACACATCTTTAGAAACCCACTGAACATTACTCCAAAACTGAGCCACCAAAAAGATCTCATCTAAAGATACAATAAGAGTTTGACTTCTAAATCACAAGGAATCTTACTGAATAGAAAAAACTTATAAGACATAGGATAAACCATCCACATAATCATTGGTTCAAAATAAACACCATAATTTTTCAGCTAAAAACACTTTTGAAAAAAATAAACTAACTTTGTGGATTTTCACATTCACCAATAGTGTTTCATCAAGTCTCACTCACATGAACATTTACGTGCCACCCAGAGAACTCAAATACCATGCCATACCATCCATTCATCCATATATCCACAAAAAATTTCATGTGAGAACCCATGAAAACACCGAATGCCAAAACAAAACAACATCATTCCAAAAATCATGTACCTTGAAAAGAAACACCAACCACTAAGTCAAAAACCCTTTTAATATTTCACAAAACAAACCGCACTTCCTCAAGAAAAAATTTCTTAAAAACCTACCCCTTTTAATTTTTACAAATTTCAAAACAACCAAGATACTCCAAACAACCCTTACCATTTTCTAAAATTCAGCAAGGTATCTTTTCATAATCTGATGGTCATTGAGACCAATACCCTTTCTAAGAAAACACCAACCGCTCAAAACCAATTTACAAAACCAATTAATCATATTCAAACACTTTTCAACATCCAAAAACACCCCATTTAAAACAAATATTTAGAATCACCTCAAAATGATTCACACTTTCAAAAAAATTTATTCCAACAAACAACAAGTTTAGATTTTGGATAATCCAATCCCGTTAAATCATTTCAACTTCCTCTTTTTTTTCACAAAAACACAACCTTCCAAAACCATTCTTATATTTAATTTTTGAAAACCCTTTTTTTCACTTTTAAAAATCCAATCCTTCCTTTAAAACCAATTTCCATAATTCTCACACAATTATTTTCAAAACAAAAATTCATAATTCAATAAAGGTCTAAGAAACCCACAAAAGGGAACTAGTGTCGGTGGGTGACTTGACCATATGGTTGGCAGACATATGTCAAACACAATACCAACACAGAGAGAGTTATTAGGACCATGCCCTAGCTCCACATGGCTTTTTAGGCCCTTCGAGCTCACAGATTCCATTATTCAGACTCCCCTTGTCATATCCCAACACTAAACAATCAATAAGAACAAAGGACACTAATAAAACTGGACATCCCATGGAAACCTGAGGATTAGAACGAGAAAGAGTTCATGATGCTCTTCTCGCACTTACCCCTAAAGTCCCAATAATCCTAATCCATATACCTTGACATCCCCCAAATAACAAGGGTTCTCTAAAATGAAAGGTCTGCTAAGAGTCGACCTCATTTGATACCATTTTGTCACGAACCAGCCCGAGTAGACCCTGAACCGTTCTCCCAGGCCAGCCCGCGACAAGTCCCAAGAGGCATTCTCGATCCTCCTGGGATGGCGACAAGCACAAAGGGAATCAATAGAGTACAAAAGGGAATGATTTCTCCCATATATAAAAAATAAAACAAACAATAGAAATAAATGGACATCCCAAAATACATTTATATAAAAATTGAACTAAACATTATTTGTACAAGAAACAAAAAGTATAAATAAACCAAAAACTAAACTGACCAAACCCGATAACCAAATAAATCCATGTGACACCACTGGTAACTCTCCAACATAATGATCACACATCACCCAAGGTGATCAGACTTGAGAATAAACCTGCACAAGGGCTAAAAACAGAAGAAGACTATAGACATGTGTATTAAAACTCAGTAGGTTAGCCCAATATTCTATTCCCAATGCACATCCTTTAAAATAAAAGAAACATAAATTTCATGTTTTAAATACAAGATATAAAAGTATGTTTTTTTAAATGAGGTTCCATTCTATAATAATTATCAGACAAAAACTTTCATGTTTTATAAACAAAAATGCAAGTAACGGTTTTTCAAAGAGGTGTAACTTCAAAATGAAAATAGTTTTAATGAGGGATGCTTTAAAGATTGTAAAATTTTAAATAAATAACACATACTACTGAGTTACCAACCAAACACACCGTATTCCGACTGTGAGTACAAAATAACCAATGAGCATAACTCACGAGAATACCCCTAGGCACTAGTTAGTTGTGAGCCCCAGGTACCTCATATCTCGGTGAAAGTAACCATAATAAATATCCATTCTCAGCCACACGATCCAATAGTAGGGAGAATAACCATAACCTAGTGGTCCCCCAACATCATCAGCATCATATTTTAGTTAGTTTTGTCATCTTAAAACTTGCTACGTGAAATAGTGGCAAAACCCCATGGAATCATTAGCATACTAGTACATGTCTGCCCACCTAGATACCCTGGATTTCCTTTAGTGATCAATCAAGTTAAACATATTATAAAATACACTTTCACATTAAAATTACATTACCAAACCATAATCATAAAAAAAACCCACAAAATGCTTCACATTTCTTTTACGAATCAATAAACCACTAAAAAGTTTCGCAAAACAATCTCAAGGAGTATAACGAGGCCTTGCACATAAAATCCATTCAAAAAAATGCTATTTTAAGGCCAAAAAAACATAAATAACATATAAACCTATATTTTAAAGCCCCAAAACCAATTAATAAATCAATTTAATGGACCATAAAATGGCCCCAAAAGATAGAACATAAAATACACATGGAAACCATTTTTAAAAAAATGCCAAATGGGCCTTTAAAGCTTTCTCAAAACTAACATTTGACAAAGGTATGCATTTCAATTTTATTAAGGATGTGTATAAAAACCATTTACAACATAAAAACACATTCATAAATATCTTATAATACTCAGGTTACATATTTAAAACATAACCATTTTCATAAAGATGTGAAACAGTCCATTCTCCGGTAACTCGGGCCAAAATATGTTGTAAACCAAAACCCATTTGTTTGTAAAACCAAATCCAAATTTTAAAGACGTATAAGGACCCAAAAATACCATTTTTCATTCTTCCAATAAATTTATAAATCCAAAAAATTAATTTTTAAATCACACTTAACATATAAAATCCATTAGAGCAATTTACCGAACACATGACATGCACTTTTAAACAAAAAAATTTATTTTAAGAACTTAACAAGGAATAAAACACCAATTGCATGAAATATTTTATTAAAGATTATAAAACATGTTAAAAATACCATAAAACAGGTTATTAACCTCACAAAACAAGTGCGAAAGCTAACAGAACATTTAAACAAACATTTGGTATGCACTTTCATGACAAAACAACAATACCTTTCACAAAACAAGGCTTAAAAAACTATTTTGCACACCAAGACAAATTATACAAAGGCTTAAAAACAATAATAAACTTATATATCAGTTGATTAAAATATTAAAATGATGAAACTTGAATGATAAATGGATGTGAAAGGGATATCCTACCTCAAATCCTTGGCGTAATGGAAACACACACCCGAAATCACCCACCGCGGGATTATAAACCCTAAAACTATGAAGAAAAGACATAAATGAATATAAAATACATAAAAAATCATGGTATAACAGAACACTAGGTCTATAATTACTAGAGGGGATTATAAAACCAAGATATAATGAATGGAGGAAGAAGAGGGAGAAGAAAGAAGAATGAATCTCACATTTTCAACTAGAAAACTCTTCGTCTTCCATTATACCTGCACCCTTAGAGGAAATTTAATGGCTTGAAACTTCTTGGAGAGTCTCCTAAGATCTGGAAGAACCTGGTAAAGAAGAATTGTGGGAAAA
This sequence comes from Viscum album, assembly GCA_963277665.1. Taxonomy (NCBI): domain Eukaryota; kingdom Viridiplantae; phylum Streptophyta; class Magnoliopsida; order Santalales; family Viscaceae; genus Viscum; species Viscum album. The sequence continues at coordinate 341,482,215 of OY728131.1, forward strand.
AGAGTACGAATGGAATGATTTATTCATGAAACAAATTACCTTCACAATTCTGGACGATTTGAGAGACATTGAGAAAGTCTTCCCTAATCCACGACTCATATGAACTACAAAGAGGGTAAATCGATAATGGGGGTGAGTATAGGGGTATTTTATTCTAGTGGGAGGTAGAATAACCAAAATATATTAAATATTGAATTAGATATAAAAGAAACAAATTACGTTTTTTAAAACTGGAAATGGGCCCATGGACTGGCCCAATACATAAATAAATAACCCAATTTCACCAGGATTATGAATTTATATGGGGTCAAAAAGAGAATGAAAGTTTTAAAATGTCAATAGAGGATAAGTGGGAAGTTGAATGGGTGAAAAAGGTTGAAAAATGAGTTATAAAAGAAAAAATTTGGTTTTTAAAATTGGAAATGGGCTCACGGTTGGCCCAAATCATGAAGTAACCACCCTTTCTCCAAAAACTCCTAAACAAGCAATGAGGAACCCAAATAAGGGTGATTAGACATAAATGAAACATAAAAACTAAAAATTCATCTCACCTAAGACCCATGAAAAGGATCGTGATTTCAAATGAACCAGATCAAAACAATGACATGAAAAAACAGGTGTGACAATTATCCTTATCACGATTCTTGGATTACTCAACTTTATTCCAAGATATTCTTAATTACATATTGAAACTCAATGTTCATTGAAAAAAAATGAAACCCAAACAAAAAGAGGGATAAAAAATATCCCCTTTTGTATTTGTTTTTAATACCAGATAAAAATGATATGCTAATATGTCTTATTTATTTCATAATTATTCAAACATCATCTTTCCTTATTTCCCCCTTTCTCATTTGATTTTAAAATTTCATTTTATTCTATCACCATTATCGATAATAAATACAAAGTGAATAATATAGGATGGTATCAATTCATACTTAATTAATATTCCACAAACTATTCCACATGAATTCTATGTGATTTATGCTCAATGTTAAAAATAAAAGGGTTTGATTTGGAAAATAATGTTGTCTATTATAAAAGAATATGACATGATGTACAACTCATTACCATATATCACTAAAAGGTTGTCCAACCATATTTATGATGAAACCATAGATACCAAAGGATAAATATATTTCCATTTGAATTCCACTCTGAGTTCCTAAAATCACCTTGAAACATAGGTTAACAATATTCAAGTACAAATAGAAGGATTTAATTTTAGAAATTAGTGTTGAAACATCACTAATTTCCCCCTATTAATGTTATTGATAAAATAAATTCCTCCCCCTTATTATTAGGATCTGATTCTTGTAACCAAGGATAAAAGAATGTGAAATCATACATTTTCAATGACACATTTTTCATGTACCTTCTAGAACCAAGATTTTCATGAAGTGATAATTTTGTAATCTTCTCAAAACCCTCTTTACTTCTCCCTATAGGAGAAAATCCATATAATCATCATCAAGACCAATATAAAAACACTAAATTTTGGATCAATATAAAGATAGGAATCTTTACATTTATATATAGTTTTAACAGATTACTCATCTTCATTAAGAATGATATTTTCACCACATGTTCTTTAGAATACGATAGATAGATCATTCCAAGAATATGGTTTATTCATTTATCTATCTAGTTTTTGACAAATTAAATCCCTAATATAGCTCTAACCATAAAAACTAGATTTATATCAAATTAGATACATAAGAAGCACACAAATACTACATGGATGGTAAGGGAATAAGGTGAAAATATTTTTTCCTTATTATGAACATAATGGTTGAGACTTTATTCTCAACTAGGTTACTCATTTTTCTACAACATTGAAAGTATTCTTCATGATTTTATATCTATTTTTAAAATAAGTTATAACTTTTAGAAGAATGAAATTCTTTATTATTTCAACTTCTTTATGGGTGAAATTCCTATTTTGATGAGTCATTATGGCACATACGTTATCTGATGCAGTATTTATCTTCTTTTGGAATTATTCTTATGTTGACATCATGATTAAGAAATATTTTGGAGTATGTCCATCCAAATTTCACCTTTCACACACCACTCATGAAATTCTTGGGTTATCATTTGTTGATAACCTCTTAATAAATCTAGATTATTCATGTGGAGTTACTTCCTTCCCTTTATCACTTTTATTTACTTGTTCTTATTCTAAATTTATTGCTTTCTCCAAATTATCTAGCCAAATTTTCAAAAACTCTTTAAGTACATAGGAAAAATTCTTGGGAATTAATTTTACCAAATTATCCCCTTTATTATTTCTTAGTATGATCTCTTATTTCTCTATTGATTTCTTCCATTAATAAATCCACTCATGGATTGTTTACATGAGTCCATGGCATGTTCCCTTTCTTCACAATAGAAGTAGAAATTCTATTTTTCTATAGCTACATTATTTGAATTATTGGGATTTTTTTTAATTTCAGAATAATTATTCTTGTTACCCAAGGATAACTCATCAGTATCTTTTAAAAACTTATTGGAAATAACATTTTTAGATTCATTTTCTTGAAATATCCCTAAGATATAATTACTTAATTTTTTTATTTCAGCTGTCTTCTTTGATCATTTTCACTTAATGCATGCCCAGTGTAGTTTATCATGTATAATCCATTTTTGTGACCAAAACTATTTGAACTACCATAAACATTAACATGTTTTTCATATATGTTTATAGAATACAATTTTTTTCTCTTAATTTGTAGACGTTTAATCATCATAGGATTTATACCCATAAGTATAGGATTTATTTAAAATTTATAAATCAATATATTGTTACAAAAATATAATTCCCTATGAGTAAAACTATTATAAAACCAATAATTACTTAAAAATCTTTACTTACTTATTTAGATATCATGTTTTCCATAATTTCCATAATTGTGTGCTTGAAATTTTTGATCATTTTCATCAACTAGTTGAGATTATTTTTGGGAAAATATACTTCTATATTTTCTTCCATCAACCATATATATCATGGTGGGTTTATCTCTATTTTTATTCATCCATTTTTATATATATATATTTTTTGAATCCTACATTTTTTTGAAAATAAATTTATAAAAATCATTATAAATTGATATGGATGATACCTTTTATTTTGAGGCCTCCATAGATTGATCATTAGATAATATAAAGAATTTATTTACACCAATTAGAAGTATTTTATAAAAAGAAAATCCCTTATAACTATGTGTGGTAGAAACATATTTTTTTGTTTATTGTGAAGGCTCAATATATTTCATTTCCAATTTATCTAGTTTAACCTACAATTAAATAAATTTTATATTGAGTGTATTATTCTGATCTTAAATGAACACCACTACTTATTCACACTATTTTATTATTTTATAATTATTATCTCCATACCCTATATACTCCTATTTCATCAAAGTGTAAAGTTTATTTATCTTATTAGACTTGAATTAAAGTTGATTATTTCTAACATCCATGCATGAATTTTGATCTCTCTCCAATGCATGGATATTTTCTTCAAGGTTACTCTTAAATTATTCATTTATTAAATTTCTTGGAGCAATTTTCTCTCAAATATTATGTATCCCACTTCAAGAACAATATTCATAGCTTCTTTGGATCCAAATTGTTTGGATAAATTTATACATGTTAAATCCTTTTTTCCTAAATCCTTCTCCAATTTATCTGAATCTTCTTCAAGATGAATGATCTCTTCATGTATGATTTAAAAAATCACCCAAATAAAAGAGACTATTTATTTTGTAAAACTATATAACATATCTTTTAATGAATTAACTGATATATCCTATGAATTTTTTAATATGTTCTCACTCCCACCAGTACTTGGTTATTCTTGTAGAATATTATTACAAGAAATTTTATGTAGATCTTGATCATAATAATACCTTTAGTATTTTAAGGTAGAAATATTGTCCATCACCTTGGTAGTTGACTCAACCACCACTTATTCTTCTTCCAAATTCAAATTATCATCTTTACTATTATAGCATGGAGAAACTAAAACTTATTCTTCTTAGTATAAGAGGGATTACTTCTTACAAATGTCATTACCTTCATTTTTCATATTCACCAGTCATTGTAGAAATTGAATTCTTATCAGATATAGTTATTTCTTATTCAAAACTATATTTCATTAAAAATATAGAAAACAAGACTCAAATCTAAAAAAACTCAACCTTTGTGAATCTAATAAGAGGTAAAACCTTCTTACTACCAATTATAAGACCACTTTAGGATATTCTCAATACTAATAGGGATGAATATATGTTAATATATTTTTCTTATTTAATTTATCTTTTTATCCCTTTCATTTACCTTTGCATTGTTAACCGAATGAATATCTTATTCTCTCACCTTACCTTTTTTCTATCAGCACATCCAAACACACACACACACACACTGCATAAAAGGGGATAAAAAATTTAAAAGGTTCACCTCTCAAAATGATAATTCTAATCCTTAGTATGATCCAGGTTCCACTAAGATCACATGACCCAATAGTATCACCCTATAAGTATAGAAAGTAGAGTTTATCATTGTACTATAATTATACATATATCAAGCGTGTTTAGTTAATCACACACTATAGTGCATACCACACTTTATATTTATTGGAAATTGGGTATGAAACTGAAGATTCTTTCATAAATTTAGACTTCTATCAAGTTGTTCATATACTTCTTTATTCCTCTTCTTCTTCCTCTTCCACTTTCAAAATAATTAGAAAGTAACCCTTCTTATTCTTTAACTTTCATAGTGATAAGTCACCTCTTATCATTATATACATAACATATGAACACAACTATTGAGTCGAAAGAATTAATTTCAACACTTTCTAATATTTTTTTTAAAATATGAACACAATTTCTTAAATATATTATTTTAATAACTCTACACTTCCCAATATTCAAGTATGTATTTATAGAAAGATTATTTTATCGTATGTAGAAACTTTTATAATTGGATGAAAATTTATAAATTAGATGGTTATGTACTTTTTACACCAAATAGATTACTACAAATTTTATCAGATAAAGATTTATGTAAGTATAGAAGTTTAAGTATAATGAATCCCACCAAAAAATGTTATATCAAGACTATCAGATCAGACGGAGTCAGAAATGATATCTAGATAAACATTCATTAAATCCATTAGATGAATAAATTATATTTTATTTGACATAAATTTTTTATTCCACTAGAAATAACCTTAATACACTATAATAGTTTAGAAAATTACAAGCATCAGATGAACATGCTGAGGAGAATCCTTTCAAGTAAAGAGGGAGTGTGTCTAAGGCTATTTCAACCACATCCAAGATTTTTGGATATAAAGTTGGGAATTTTTCTATAAATTAGATCAAAATTCATTGAGGAGGAAGATATTACATCATATAATATTAAGAGTTACTGTAAAGAGTTTATAATATCTTGTTACTTTTAGAGTGTTTTACTGTAACATTTTGTGAGTCTTTTTCTTAAGGCATCCATGAGATGATTATTTATAAATTCCTTAAGAAATTTTGTGATTTTTAATTGTATATCTGATATGGATGATTGAGGTATTCTAGGGATATAAAGATATAGGTATGTTTGATATTTTTGATCGTGGGATTTTGGGTATAGGAAGACAATGCTATGTTTGATCTTAGTATCAAGGGATTTCTTATTATAAGAAAGAAAGATTTTATGGTTAAGTGAAAATTATCAATACCCAAAGTCAGGGTTTGTAACCTTCTTTACACTTAAGGCTAAAGTGTAGAAATATTTTATAATGTTTTTTTAATCCCCTCTTACTTTCTTTATAATATTTTTATAACTTTTTTTACAAGTTTCTTTGTTTTGCTATGAAATTTTATAAAAACATTTTTATGGTTCTAAAATTTTCTAAAATCTGATAATCAGATGATCTGTCTGTCTGATATATAAACTATGAGAATCAAAAAAAGTATATGTCAGATTAATCTACATAAGAAGGTTATAAAAATTATTAGTTTTATTTTATAAACTATAATTCACCCCTATTGTAGTTAAATTATATACTCTTTTGATCCTATATTTGCTATCAAAGGAGGTTATAAGGATTTTGAAAGTTTATATTTATTTATAAATAGATAAATTTTATATAATTTGCTTTATTTCTTATACACTTTTTACACTAACATGTTAGTAGAAAAGAGTATTCCTTTTTTATGAAGATGTAAGGTTTAAACATTGTGACTTTAGAAAATCTCAATCCAAGAAGACCACTATTTTTTGATGGTACTGATTATGAGTATTGGAGATATCATATTTCAATTTTTTTATCAACATAAGAGTTGATAATTTTGTCATATTAACTAGTAACTATCAGATTCTAGAAAAATAGTTTTCTAAATTTAAAATTCAAGAAAATTTGGAATATCAACTTAATTATTGAATTATAAACACTTTTTTATGATCAATTAAAAGAAATATATATATATATATATATATATATATACATATTTCATCTTGTAAATATATGCACATTATTTGGAAAAAATTGGAAGCAACTAACTTTGGGGTAACCAAAATCTTTTAAACTGAAACAAAAATGCTCATAGTTGATTATAAATCATTTTATTTTATACATGGAGAACCTATTACAAAGATGCTTAAGAGATTTATAAAAATTGTAAATAACTTAAAATCTTTGGGAGATAAAGATATGACAGATGAAAATTTAGTTTAAATGATTATTGTGATTATTCATAGTAAATGAGAATCCAAGGGGATAACTCTTGATGATAATAAGAACTTGAAAAATCTTATTCTAGATGATCTTATTGGCACTATTATGAAATATGAAGGAAGATTTAAAAGAGGTGTTAAGAAGGTGAAATATAAAAATGATGTTTCTTTTACTTCTATGTTAACTATTTCTATGAAAAACATATTAGTAGATTTTTTTTCCAAAAATATTCTAAAAAGAAGAAATTTAAGGTTGAGTCTCAAATAAGTTCATCAAAACAGAGTGAGAATGAAATTGATAACCTTGGAAAGAGAATGAATAAAATATTTGTAAAGAAATATTTAAGTTATAAATATAAGAGAAATCCTAAGTAAATGATTGATAAGAAATAATTTGTTGAGATAATATGATATGAATATAATAAATCAGGTCATATCAGACTAGATTATCCAAGACTTAAGAGAAAGGACAATAAAGATATAAGTTCTAAAAAGTTTTACAAGCATAATGGAAATAAAATTCTAAAAACTTCAGATACTTGGAGTGCGAGTGGAGGAGATATTTCTTTATATAATTATTCTAAAATTAGTAGTGATGATCAAAAGAATATTGTTTTCTTTACTAAAATTACAATGAAAAATGAATGCCTCATGGAAAAGGTATATGCTAAAACCTTTATAAATTTAACTTTGAATTAAAATTATCTTGATTTTGAGGATGAAAATTCTACTTCAACTAAAGAATAAAAAGATAATTTATATAAATATGAGGATATTTTACCTATATTTGAAGAAGTTTATTATTTTTCTATTTTTTTGAAAAAAATTGTAAAGTTACCAAAAAAATTAAAGATTATAAGTCATAAATTTATAAATAAAATTAAATAATTTCTATAATTTCTACATAAATTTTTGATCTCACAAAAGATTTTGAGAAATATAATTCTAAAACAAATAATGAGGATAATTATTTAGTTGTTAAAATAAAGTCTTATATTTTGAGTCTGAAAAAATTACTATCAAAATATACTTCTGGAATTGAAATTTTTGATAACATGTACAAAAAAATTATACCTCATAGAAGTATTATTAGGATTGGTTTTACAAACCCTAAAACCTATTTTCAAAATAACAATTTTATTCAAAAAAGTGATTTTTTTCACTAAATTTCAAAGTGGTTGACATTGGAAAAATAAATGTTATTTAAATAAAGTAAAATTTATTAGATTTCATAAATCTCACTTTTATAAATAATTAAAAATTGTACAATAAAGAAAAGTTGGACATATGTGGATTTTTTAAATTTTATTTTCTATCAATATTAGAGCCAATAAAGTTTGGGTTCCAAAATAAAAACTCATTTTTTTTATGAGAAATAAGAAGAGTACCAAAAAAACAACACTTAGTGCATTGATAGTGGATATTCTCATCATACAAAAAATAAGAATTTTTTGTAGAGGATTATAAAGATGAAATGTGGAAAAGTCAATTTTGGTGATAATGATGAATGAGAAATATATGGTATAAGTAATATTGTTCTTCTTGGAAAAAATTGATCTTCAAATGTTTTATTTTTATAGGACTTAAGTAAAACCTTATAACCATAATCCAATTATGCGATGAAGGTTAACTTATGAACTTTATGAATGATAAATGTATTATTTAAGGTTCATAAGTTAAATTCATTCTTTTTTCCGATAGACATGAGAATACTATTAGTGAACATGGATTTATTTTTCCCTACATAAATTTGATGTATTTTTGGGAAATATTATGTATATGTGTTAGTTTATGACTACAATAGATACACATAGGTCTATTTTCTATCAAAAAATTTGGAAGTATTTTTTTAAAAGTTTTATAGCTCATCTTAAAAATGATAAAAATTTACCTTTGGTAACTATTCATAGTGATCATGGTGTAGAATTTGTAAATTCTAAATTTGAAACTTTTTGTAGTAAAAAAATTATAACACACCACTTCTCAACTCATAAAACACCTCAAAAAAATGGTGTAGTTGAAGGAATAAATAGATTTATTCAGGTGATTAATAGAACCATGTTACTCAATTGATAAATATTTTTGGGCCGAAGAAGTTAGCACTACCTGATATACTATAAATCATGTTTTACTTTTACCTTTTATTAATAAAACTAATCATCAGTTGTGGGTAGTAATAGATCAAAAACTTTAACTTAATAGAGTTTTTGGATGAAAGATATTCATTCTAAATACTAAAGATAATTTTCATAAATTTGCTCTAAAATATGATGAAGAGATTTTTCTAGGATATTCTATAACTAATAAGGCTTATAATTTTTTTTTAAAAAATATACGTATTATTGAAGAAACATTGAATGTTAAATTTAATGAAATAAATATTTGGTCTTTAAACAACCTAAAACCACATCTTTAGCTTTTATTTCAAAAAATATTTTTCAACCTATGTTAGAAAATTATTATTATGAGAGAATAACTGAAGAAATTATTTATGAAGTCTTACATCAAGAATAAATTCAACCCATTGTTGAAGAACAATATTTTACAAACCTAAGGAATCATCCAAGTGATAATATTATTGGTGATGTAGATAAACTGGTTAAAACTAGAAGTTCCTTAAGAGAAGAATGTGAACATTATGAATTTTTATAACAATTTGAAGCTAATACCCTTGATGAGGCTTTAGGTGATAAAGATTAGATAAAATAAATGTAATATGAACTCAATGAGTTTGGGAGGAATCAAGTTTGGACTTTGGTTAAACATCCTAAATATATTTATATAACTAGTGTAAAATGGGTTTTTCATAATAAATGTAATGAAAATGGAGTAATAGTTAGAAATAAAGATAGACTTGTTGTAAAGGATTATAATCAATAATAAGTCATAGACTATGAAGAAACTTATGATCTAGAAGCTAGAATTAAATCTATTCATATACTTATATAATATGCAGCTTTTCTAAATTTCAACCTTTTTCAAATGGATGTGAAGTGTTCTTTCCTTAATGGATATGTACATGAGTATGTTTATGCATAAAAACCACTAGATTTTGAACACCCAAAATTTACGGATCATATTTTTAGAGTTACTAAGGTAGTTTATGGACTTAAACAATCCCCTAGATCCTGGTATGATAGATTCACCAAATTTTTGTTACAAAATAATTTTATTAATGGAACAATAGCTCCAAATCTTTTGATTAATTTTTTTAAATATGTTATCATTATTCAAATCTATGTTAATGAAAGTATATATAGTTAAACTAAAAAATCTCTTACAGATTATTTTGTAGATCTTATGAAATCTGAGTTTGAAATGAGCATGATGGGTGAATTAACCTTTTTACTTGATTTTTAAATTTCTCAAAAACAAAAAGGAACTTTTATATCTCAATATAAGTATATAAAATATTTACTTAAAAAGTTTTGATATGACAATAATAAAAGTATTAGTACTCCTAGTATAAGGCTCCAGCCTTAAACCTTACTTAATCTTGAGTTATTACAAGATTACACATTGAGGATCTTTTCAGGTTTAGAGTTTTAGAGAATTAGATCTTGAAACTTGAATTACATTCCACCTTTAAACAAAGAGGTTACATAAAAGACAGGATTCATTCTTCCCAACAACGGAAACATATTTAAAATAAAACATGGATTCTTTCTTGACTCATCCTTGACTCTAACATATTATCATGTACCTTTCCCTTGACCTGTGAAAAACATTTCAAAAACTTGGGGTGAGCATAAAAAATCTCAGTAAGGGATATAAAAATATGGAAAGGAAACATGAGTTCATATATACATAAGAATGAAATCATACTTTACCCATAAAACATAGGCACTTTAACATACCTCATAAAACCATGAATAAATCATAGAAAACATAAGACATAAAGGTAACTTGAGGCATTCATAACATTCTTACGTAGGGAGTAACCCTCTTGGTTACGTTTGGAATACCCATCACAGTATATTCCCTAAATCTCTTCGGAGAAACCTTAACGTTTCACTCCTTCGCGTTACCCAATGCATTGGAGAGCTATATCGGGCTCACTCGCCCTTAGTTTATCACGGAACCACCCGTTTTCATAACAATGCCCAAGAACCATAACATAAATGTATCACATAAAACATGTATAAAGGAAACATAACAATTCCACATTTCAATCACAATATAACATTTTAGTATATTGAAATAATGAATCCATTCAAAAAGAAACCATTTCCAAAACCATTTAAAACATTTAATAAAGAGATTTTTGAATCAAAGTGTCCCATACCACCTTGAAGCTTTTAACATTTTAAGCCATTAATATCCATATAAATAAATCCTTAAAACCATTTGAAAACATGGATATTAATAAGAACAAATAATTAAAACATTTAAAATGACATTTTGGTTAAAGGGGTTTTACCAAAATTAGAGACACTTGAATACAATAATTGAGGAATAACATTTAGTCAGAACTTTATAATATCATTAGAATAAATAGATTCATGATATAATACTCCAAAGTACAGTATATACACCATATAAGAGTGAGTTGGTGCATACAACAATGAACCCTCAATAGAAATGTCAAATGTGATGAAATCCCTTATAAAGAAGGTATCCTTAAATTAAGGACAAATCAATCTCAAAAATATGTGTGACAAATATAAATACACCCAATATAAGTGGGTATTAAGTGTAAAACAATAAAATTTCTTTCACACATATTCAATGGATGACATATTCATTGACTACATGTTGAACCCAAAGAAATCGAAATTGGGTTAAAAAGTTCCCTTGACAGCCTAACGACATCACATCAAAATTAGTTGATGAGAGATAAAAAGTGTATCTCATCACTTGGACATAAAATTTACATCAATAAGGATGTATGAGAACATATCCCAACATAAAAATATGTAAATTAAAAGACCCAATAAAAGAAGTCTTTTAAAAAAGAGGAGGGTGAAAGGTTCCCTTACTGACTTGGGTATCTTTCAAAACATACACCCCATGAAAGAAGGACAATAGATCATTGATGTAAATAATCATAAACGAAAGTATATTACACAAAGAGTAGAATAATGGGCAGTACATACACCACTCAATGGAATTTGTGGCAAATGTAGCATAAATCTCACGGGAATAAAAGTGAGATGAAAAACCCCTTACGAAAACTCGGCAGCCTAACGGCGCCACATAAAACTTCCGAATATGGATTGATGAGATCAAATAGGGTATCTCATCACATTACAATAAAATGTACAGAAAGAGGAATATAAAATAACATCCCCCAACATTACAAAGAGGAGTTTAAAAGAAGTGACACAAAGGAGAGTACTTAAAAAGAAAGAGAGAGGTTAGATCTCTTACGAAAATTCGGCAGCCTAACGGCGCCACTCAAAACTTCTAAAATGGATTGATGAGAGATAATAGGGTCTCTCATCACATGAAAATAAAAATTACAGTAGGAGTAATATAAAAGAACATCCCAATCATAAGAAACATGAGCTTAAAAGAAATGACATAAAAGAGTGTACTTATAAAGAAAGAGAGTTGTAGGATCCCTTACCTTGGGTCCGACTTGACTCGATCGTTCTTTAATCTCCTGAATAATAAACTTGAGTTAATTTATAATTCCTTAAGAACCTTTTTCAAGTTCATTATTACTTTTATACCACTTATTACCATGTCATAAACATTATGTAATCATTTAAGTTAATAATATTTGTTTTGCCGATATTTGGTTCTTAAGTCGAAAGTGGACTTCTTACAATTACATGTTGTTCATGTGGCCAAATGTTTATTATATCCAGAATAATATTCATGATTTGGATATCATATATGTCATATATATCCAGTACATGCATGCATTTATAACATTACATAATCATTTAGAGGTAAGAAATGAAATGCACCATTCATGGAGACGGTAAGCCGTACGTACGCATGAACGCTACTTTCATTTCTATTTCATATTTTATAGAATGGAATAATAATGATATAAAGGTATATTATAATTCCAGTATAATATCATATATAATATCATAGTTCCATCCTTTATACGTCCCACATATGGTATTTAACGAATCAAATCACTTTGAGGGGGTGGTAGTCCGCACTTCCTTAAATGAAGATATCGCGTATACCCATAATGGAAGCCATAAAGGTAAGACAAAAATGAAAAATACAGAAGCGTAAATAAAACATAAACATATTATATATCATATATAAAAATAGTGACATCATAATGGCCACCTTTGAAGGTGTTAAATGAGTATTGAACAATCATCGTTTCGGGAGGCAGAATTTCACCATCCACGGAAACCGTATGTTCTTTAACCATTTGATGTAGTTGTGTGAGAGTTTAGCTCGAATAAATCTTATAACAACATCCTAGTATATTTAAGATACTGGTTTTGTTACAAAAGAAGTAAATAAAAAGAGTTTAGGGGGTTGGAGAAGCAAAATAAAACAAATGAACTTGAGAGAGTGAATTACCTTTAAAAGTGTAACTCCTTTTGATTTGAGCCTAAAGGCTTCCTTTGAAAGGATTATGCCCAAAGGGAATCCTCTAGGATGAGGAGAGGGATGTGGAGAGAGTAAATGGGAAGGGGTTGGCCGAGCCAAAGGCTTGAGGAGTTTGTGAAATGAGGTAGAGGTGGGGGCCTTTTATAAGAGGAGAGGAGGGGCACTTTTGGAAAGTAAGAAATATTACTTTATTTGAAAATGTGTTTCGGTTTTAAAAGGTCCCACATTGATATAATTCATGGATAAGGTGATAAGGCTTCGAAATCCACTCATCCAATTGGTTTTGGACATGTGTAGTTCATAGATTTTACATTATCTTTCCATTTTATTTAAATCGTCAAATAATGATGTCATCGCTGCAGCATTATTATGTCATAAATAATTTAATTTATGTAATGTCTAAAAATTATAAAAAAAATACTATGATGTAGGAAATCTTTTTAGATTTCCAATTAATATTTATAATAAAAAAGATGACTTGTATAACCCCACTTAAAAATTGTTTTAGTAAAACATATCATGTTTGTGTCAATTTTACTTTTACATTAAATAAAATGTTATTTATGTCATTTCCCAACCAAAGTGGATCCATGGGGTCCCCAAGTTGACCCATGACTTGTCTTGGTCGGCCATGATACAACCAATAGGTGTAGGACAAGTGTAATGGTGTTTTCACATTCTTATAATATCATTTTTACCTTAAACTACACTAATTACCTCTAATCGCGATTAAAAACTTAATAAGTTACTATTCACCAAAAAATTATTTTAATCTCATTGAACCACATTTTACTTATTAATGAAAACCATGTATGTCGGATTTTTGAAAATCAAAACACAATGATGGCAAAATTTCATTTAAACAGAAAATCAGCTTTTATAAGTACCACTTAGTGGTTTCACTATTCATCAAAAATTGATGTTTTTCAGAAAAATCCCAAAAATTCACCCTGAGCTATATTTGATATTCCGAATTCAAAAATGAAGTCCGTTTTACAAAATTCAAAACATATTAGTCACATTAATTAATTTAATAATTAATTCCCGCTGTCAGAGCAAATAGCGTGTTTTTATAAAACAATAAGTATCAAAAGATTGACACTAGTTTAAGTCTGATTTCAAAGTGAAATTAATTCCAACGACCACTATTGGATTTAATGGTAAAAATATTTTCTAATTTCACTTTAAAACCAATTCAAAATATAATCTAATCATATAAATAAATTAGATTAAAAAGAGGTTTTGAATTAAAATACAACATTTTACACTATTCATTAAAAAATGAATTTTATCGGAAAAATACCAAAATATTACACAAAGTAAAATTTGATGTCCATATTCTTAATAAGAGTTTTATTTGGTCCAAAAGAATGTTTAAGAGTGAACAAAACTATATTTAATGACAGTTCTCCATTAAAAGGCGATAAGTGAACCTTTAGTGAAAACTAGGGCATATACGCCTAAAATTGAATTCTTTCCGTATTTTAAGCCTTTAGCTTTTATTGGATAAATGTAAAAACATTTAAAAAAACATATATAATCATATTATAGTTATTTCTATCCATTCCCGCCATTACAACGGCTACATGTTAACTACCATTTAAAATAATATTATTTTATTATTAGAGTGCAACGTAAGATTCCCAAGAAACTCGTTGTTGCGTGTTGGGTACGCCATCGAGCATAGCGTCCCCTTTAAAGTTATTTAAATATTTTATTCACAAATATGGATAAATATGAAATATCATATTCTTTATTTACCTGGGGTGTTACACCTAGAAGGAACTAAAATACTTTAGATATTAATGAATATGGGAAATTAGTTGATTAAAATATTTTTAAAGGAATGGTTGGTAGTTTACTATACCTAATAACCAGTTATCCAGAATTAACTTTTTTTGTTTGATTATATAGAAGATATCAAGAAAAACCAAAATTTTCCTATTTTAAGGTTAGAAAACGAATTTTCTGTCATATTAATAGAACTTTGGATCTTGGTTTATTTTATTCTTTTGAAAATGATTTTGATTTTTTTTTCAAATGAGGATTTTTCTGGATACAAAATGGATTAAAAATGTACATAGGGAACTTTTTATTTCTTAAGAGAAGATATAGTTTATTAGTCTTGTAAAAAATAATATTATATATCACTTTCCACTACTGAAGTATAATATATAGCAATTGGAAGTTGTTATGCTTAAGTGTTGTGGATACAACACACAGTCACTAATTTTGGATTGATTTTTAGTAAAAATACATTTTTTGTGATAACACAAGTGCTGTAGTTTTAAGTGAAAATTGATCACATTACTCATGAGCTATGAATATAGATATAAGACACAATTTACTTTGATATTAAACATAAAAATGAGTTATAATTTTACAATTCATCAAAACTCAAGAACAACTTGCTGATATAATTGCAGAACCACTCAAATTTGATAGATTTGAATATATTAAACCAAAGATAATAATGGTCAGTATAAAATGAATCTTCATATCAACTTATTATTTAACAATATATTTAAAGTAAAATATAATTCTTTAAAAATAGAGATAACATGTTTTTTTTTTAAATTTTAGGTTTTCCAAAATTCTGGATAAACTTTTTTTTGTTTATAAATTTTTTTATTACTTGTTTTAAAATTATAATAATTTTAATTTTTCTAAAAATTTAAAATTTTCCCTATTTTAGTTTTATAGGAAAAAGTTTCTTAAAATTTTATCAGGGAAACTTTTCTTAATTTTTTTTAGATAATTTTTTTATTAAAATTTTACTAAACCAATATTTTAAATGGATTTTTCAAAAAAAGTTTTTTAGAAAACCAAGACGTTACAAACACCAGACAAATTTTCATAATAAAATTTAAAATTACTTCTAAGAGAGGTAATTTATTAATCTTTGTCTATTATTATTATCAATTTTCATATTTTTTTTATAAATTTTTAGTTTTATATCTTTATAAAAGTTTTTTTTATACAAATGTATTTTGATAAATTTTTTAAAATGTTCAGAAATTTTTTATCTCTCCTATTATTTTGAGAAATGTGTTAACTATTGAATTATAAATGGGTTTGTTTTTGAGATATAAAATCTATATAATTTAAAAATATCTCTCCTAACCCCTATATAAAGGAGTGTGGGTCACCATTCCTCTCTTCACTGGTTCTCTCTACTACCTTCTCTCACTACCCGCTTTTCTTATATCTATTTATTGGATGTTTTTTTTGATTAGATTATTCACTATATTTTAGAAAAAAGACAGCCTATAAATATTTTTCCAATATATAAATGGTAAAGGAAAGGATTATAGAAAAAATTTATTTTTATAAGATAAAAATAAAAGGAGAAAAATTGGTATGAAAAAGAAAAAATTGTGAAAGGTATTTCGAAAATTATAGGACAATACCATGTGAAGGTTGAAGTAATAACTCAATTAAAACCATTTTCCATTTCAACTTAATATTTTGTTAAACTAGAAGTGCGTTAATCCATTCCATTTTAAGGACAAATTATTAAAACTTCACAAGTTACTTTTTTTCCATTGATAATTATAAGGGAAAATATATTATTGAAGAAAATTATCAACCAAAACATGAAGAAGAAGAAGTTATGGAAGTTAAAAAAATATTAGGAAAAATAAATTCAAAAAGTTATTAAGAACTAGAAAATGATTTATAAGAAAATTTGGAATCTTAAGTAAATACAATTTATTTTTTCCACTTCCTTATCTAATCAGTTTCAAAAGGATACTGATTTTGATGCATCCGATAGAGAGGAAAGTTCAAAAAAAGAAGAAGATCAATATTCTCAAACTAAGGATTCAGAAAAACCTGATTCAGGAAAAAAATTTGATACTGTGGATGTTTATAAATAATATAAAGATAAAATAATGGAAGAATCTGAAATATCAAGACCAATTACTCTGATCGTTGCTGATGTTTCATTAGATTCTTCTCATTCTTCCCCCAATGCTTCTTTTGAAAGGTTAGAAATGAGGATTACCAATTTCAATGAAGTGATAAATAAAATAGATGTTGAACTTTACTACTTTCATGATATTCAAACACATTTTAAATATATTCAAGAAATAAGAGATGTTTCATAGAATTTTAATTCCTTGAAAAAAATTGATGAAAATGTTTTTCAAAATGAAACTATGCCTTGAAAAAAAATTGCTGAAAATGTTTTTCAAAATGAAGCTAACTTTAAAGATTTTAAAAGAAAATAATATTATAGATAAGAAGGTTGAATTTTTTTTTCATATGGATAAAATTAACCAAGATTGATATTAAGTTTCATGATAACCAAATTGAAGGGATAAAAAAATAAACCTGTCCATTTACAAATAAAATAAGAGATATGTCTTCAAAAGTCAATTAAAGTACAAGGGGTATGATAATATTAAACTTATTTCTATGATATAAGAAGAATAAATATTTGAACAGAATAATAGAGTTCTAAATCTTGAAGAATATGTTTCAAAGATGAATATTGAGAATAATCTAGTTTAGCTCTTAGAAGAATAAGTGTTGAGGTTGAAGAAACAAAATAGAAAGTTTTAAGTTCTTGAAAATGAGTTAGCAAATATGAAATCAGTTATTATCAAGTTATATAAATTTAAATAGGATTTAAAAAAATATGGAAGTGATCATAAAGACTATTTATAATAAAGAATAAATTTTCTATAACTCTTGAAAACTTTTATAGTAATCAATTTTTTTTAATGTTTTGAATAATTTATTCTCCACATATATTTTTGAATAGATTTTATTTCCAATGATAATTGGTTGAATATCATTTTATAACTATTTTATGAATATTAATTTTATATATAATTATTTCTTATATAAATTTCATTCTTTATCATTTTAGGAATACTTTCTACCTCCCATTTTTTTTGAAAATAAAAAAGGGGGAGAAAAGGATCTAACTTTAGAAAATTAAATAAAACTTTTATTTCTAACAAAACTTTCCGAAAATTTTTGTTAAATAAAGTAGGAGAAGAAAATAAAGGATGAAATATAAATAAGGGGTAGAAATTGAAAAACAAGTATAAAATATGTATTATGTGAATGTGTAAGTAATGGGTAGTAATTTTTTTAAAATATTGTTTATACTTCAGTTTTTCTTTTTGAGATTTGTGTTTTATGATTTCTAAAAAGGGGAATATTGTTGAGTCAAAAGGATTAATTTCAAAAATTTATAACTTTTTTTGAAATGTACAACACACTTTCTTAAATATCACATTTTACTAACTTTAAACTTAGTAATTTTTAATTATGTCCTTGTAGAAAGATTATTTTACTAGATGTAGAAACTTTTATAATTGAAAAGAACTTTCTAAATCAGTTAGACGTGTACTTTGTACATCATATGGATGATTACATATTTCATCGGAGGATTATTTATACAAATCTAAAAGTATAAGTATTTTAAAATCCAATATAAAAATTATATTAAGACAATGAGACAATGTTTATCGGATGGAGTTATATCTAATCTCTAGATGAACATTCATTAAATCTATCAGATGAAGAAAATTTATTTTATTAGAAGTACAATTTTATCCCACAATATTGAATATTAATAAACTATAATAGTGTATAAAATCATGAGCATTGTATAAAAATTATGATAAGAATTATTTCAAATAAATAGGGAGTTTTTCTGAGGCCGTTGCAATTACCCCCAATATTTACAGATATGATTGTTGGGACTTCACCTATAAATAAGATCAGTGTTCAAGGAGGAGGAATATTTTGCATCACTGACTATAAAGAGTCTCTATAAATAGTTTTTAACATTTTTTTACTTTGATAGTACATTACTATAGCCTTTTTATATTCTTTTTCTTAAGGTATCCATGAGAGGATTATTTGTAAATGCCTTAAGAACTTTTGTGGTTTGTAATTTTCAATCTGATATAGCTGATCGAGGGATTCCTAGGATAGGAAGATAGAGGTATGTCCAAAATTTATGATCTAGGGTTTTTGGGGATAGGAAGATAGATATGTGTTAGATATTAGTATCAACGAATATATTATGGCAATAAAGAAAAAACTTATGGTTAGGTGAAAAATGTGGATACCCAAAGTCAGGTTTTGTGAATTTCTTTACAATAAAAATTAAAGTGATGAAATCTTTTATAATGTTTTTTTAATCCATTTTTAATTTTTTTATAATCTTTGTTATAAATTGTTTTTACAAGTTTATTTATCCTATTGTGAAATTATATATAAATTTTTTACTTATTCTAAACTTTTTTAAACTTTTATAATAAGGGGATTTTCCTGTTTGATATAAAAACTCTAAGAATAAGATGAAGTGTCTATCTGATTAATCTATATAAGGAGGTTTTGAAAATAATTAGTTTTATTTTAAAAAATATAATTCACCCTTACTCTTGAAGGTAAACTGTATAATCTTTCGATAAAAAAAACTTCTTATTCTTTTTCACAACAACAAACATGAGGGATGATTCAAATGCTTATTCTTATTCTTATTTACAATAATGAACTTAAGGGATGCCATGATGACTTATTCTTATTTGTATATGTGGAACCACATAAACCTTTATCCCTATTATTATTATTATTCTTCTTTAGTATATAATAAATACACTAGATCTACCAATCCTTTTCCTTGACACCCAATATCAATAACAGTAGTAGAGTTGTGTCTTCATATTATTTCACTCAACTTCATAGAATATACATTAAGTATTGAAGTAAATACTCATATTCTTCTTTGATACTGGATGTTTTACAAATAAGATGAAATATCAACTCTTGTCACTTCTTTTTTAATGACTTGCAGAGAATATAAAAATAATTTTTTCCAGAGTCAGCTCTCACATCTTATTCACTTTTATGTATTCATAGAACTTCATGAATGATCAATTTAAAAACTCTATAATTCACAAATTCTTGAAATATAGATTCTTTAAAATCATAGAATTATCAACCTTTGTATCTCACTAAGTTTAATTTTATCTTCACAAAGACTCAATATTTAAACCCTTCATAAATATCTCCAAAAAATTTAGTAACCTTTTATTTATAAACCTCCACAAAATTTACTCCATAATTACATGTATGAATTTTCCCATGCATAATTTAGTTTAGGTTTCTCCTCACTTCATAGTTCAAAAAATATTAGTGGATATTTATCTCCCTACTTCACCTATTATAATCATGAGTAAGAGTATCATGATATTTGGAAAATTGATCACTCAAAAAATCATCTTCTGGTCCAAAAATTATGGAAAACAGATATATCATAAGAGTTTTATAAGTCTCATGAGGTCCATGGGTATCTATAATACTTTTCATAGTTTTGTACAAAAAAATTATGTTTTTTAAGAATCTTGAAAGTATAATGAAGTGATAATGTCACATGTGATTTCTGAATTCTTACAGTGCTAAATCATATGTCAAAATTCATACACGACCATGTATCTTACTTGATAGAAATATTACACAAAGGGTATCTTATGAAGATTCTCAGTATTTTATATAAACTCAATCTCTCATATTAAGTCCAATTATTTCATATGAAATATAGAAGTGTATCTAATGATTTTCTTTTATAGAACCTTATAAATAATTCTATGAAAATGTTACAAGCTTCTTTATTCCAAAGCATACAGATTGTCATTTTTTTCATACAAATTCTTCAAAACACATCATACAAAATATTATTATATCATATAATATTTTATTAGAACATTCCTGATATTAAAATTATATTTCAATAATTCCAACAGGAATCATAATACTAAAACTCGAGTTTTTATCTTCTCTAATTATAGAACATTACATGAAATGCATTGAAACATCATGTAACTAGACACGCAAGGAAGACGATGAAGAACACGATGCCATTTTTTCTTGATAACTCATGAATTTTATGTAATGAACAATGTCACATGTCTCTGATACCATAGCATAATTTAAATAAAACATAGAACATGTTTATTGATCAGAATTTTATATGAAGACATTATAAAAATACATTAGGGATTCCATTCACTAGAGTTTATCCATGATTCCCTGTATAGTGGTTTTGTCCTCCTTCACTTAGAACTAACATTCATTAGGTTCACTCTCCTTAAGAAATTTATGACCCATAATGGTTTTTATAAATTCTATCCTCATTGTAATTCCATTAAGGTTGGATAATTTTCTATGTAGTTGGCTGCTTGGGTAGTGATGGATTGAGGACTAGCTATATTTTTGGCCTTTTATTTATTTAAAATTACATTGACAATATTTGAGTAGTTTTTAAATATTGACTTAACATCCAACATTCCTTTTTAAATTTCCTCAACTTTATTGAAATATTTTTTATACTTCTCAATCCTAATAAAAATAAAAGGATGTGACTTCTTCTCAAAACACCTCAAACTTCTTCATTTTGAAGATATAAGATTGATCATTATAAATTATCTATTTAAATTAAATACTCTCAAACATATTTTTTCCTTAAATGTAAATTAATCTCTATAAATATGTTGAAAAAATATTCCTTTTTCATATGAGTAATGATAATAAACTCCCCAAAAAACTTCAAAGCCATTTCTTCTAGTTTATTTACTTAATATAAAGTGAATGAATTATTGGGAACACTCTTTTTTACATGATTTCTGGGTTTTTCAAATTCTTTTCAAGATATTATTAATTACATATTGACACTCCATGATAATTGAAAATAAGTACAACCCAAACTCAAAGTGGTATTGAAATATAAAGAATGTATTTACCTTACATGTAATGGGGTAGGGAACTCCACTCTGGGATAGGGTGCAGGTCCCCCATATCTAGAGTCGACGCTCCCCCGATTGATATACAAATCCTCAGTAAGGCATGGTTTATCCATAATATCCAATAATTCAACATGGGTTTCTTAGAGAAAAGTGTTATTATGGGATATAGGATGGTTTTTTGTAAGTAATTATACATTGAAACATTTAACTTGATGACCCTCATATTGGGAGAGAGGTGGTTCTAGTTATATTTTTGTTGTTTTCAAATTTAGTGAGTTTATGAATTTAGGTTATACTTAATGGATTACTCTAGGAGTAATGAAGATACTATTAGTTATAGATTTTTTATAGTTTAGATGATTTGGATATTCTCATTGTAAAGGGTGAGAAGAGACATCTTTAGTCCTTCCTTTAAGGTTTATGGGTTCGGTTCTAGTGATCTTTCTATGTTATGGTTGATAAATTATCTGGTTTCTTTTTTCCTCTACCCTCAAGAATATGGAATGGTGTTTAAGAATTTGTGTTGTTTAGATTCTATGAGTATCATATTTCACTGGGTACCTATTGTTACCTATGTAATATGATCTTTTTGGATCTAGGATGTGAAGTTGTGACTTCAATACTCCTTGATTTTCTTAGTCCTTAAATCCTATTTGGGTTTTCGATTCTTACTTTTTCCTTGGTTTTAAAATAACTTATCATTCATTATTTATTTTATATTCAGGGTGTCTTACTGGGTATTTTTATATGCACCCTTTCATGGATGTTCTTCCCTACATTTTCTATGTTCTATATAAATAAGGTATAGTTTAGGAAATATTGGGGGAGTATGTGGAGTTGGTAAAGATGGTGTTTAGTGGTGATTGAAGGATATGACTATAGTTGGTGTTCATGTCAATATTTATTATGATAAGAAGGAAACCACTTATTTGTATTAGGATTTTATACTTGGTGGTACATTGGTCTCTTTTATTTTCCTTTGTTTCTAGAGTTTTTACCTAGTTTTTGATTTATTTTTTTAAGTGGAGATGTATGTTTTTTATAAATTCATAAAATAAGACCTTCCATGGTGTGTTATTATATATTGGTGCTAGTCTCCAAACCCTATACCATGGGTGGTGGGATCGGGGTGGCACACTTGGCATATCTTTTAGCACATATAAGGTTTCAGTGAGTCAGGTAATGTCAGGATGTTATAAAAACTAGGCTGTTTCTTAGGTATAGATATTTTATCTATGATTATTATGAGGATTGGTTTGATAAATCTTGGGGAAAACATTTGAGGTATTTGAGTCTATTCATCAGACCAAAGCGACTGGCTAAAGTATGTGGTGACCTATGCACTCCTACAAAATAAATTTGATAATATACTATCAAACTTGAGTATTTAGGGTATTTTTAGTAGGTTATGGTTATCTTGGTTTATGTATTATATAATGGTTAGGGAATTTTTTAATTATGTGTCATATTAATAGTAGTTGAAGGATTTTAGAGGGGTAAAACTCATCCTAAATGAAATAAAAATAAACACCAAAACCCAAAAAAATATAATATATCTATATGTTAGGAATAAATATTGAAACAAAGATAAAATAGTGCACCTTAAACCTTAATGTTTCATACCATCTAATCCTCACATGAGTTTTTTCAATATTACTAAGGAGTAACCGATGGGTTTCTCCTTCCCATGGTGTCCATGGGATGTGGGAATCACCCAATGATTGGGTAGAATATCTCTCTATTCATGGTATGCTAAAAACTTAAGTTTAAGTAATATCAATAAAAGAAACCTTATTTATCATATTAGTTTGAGAATATCCAACAAAATTATTGAAAAAATATAGTACAATATTTTTCATGAGGAATACACCAATTTATATAAGTATTAAAGAACCTCAAATGATTTACCTACATTAATTAAGATATTTATAAACAATTCAAATGTTTCAACTGTTAAAACATTTATGTCAATATCATTAATTATTATTTAACATTTAAAATACTATGTGATATGTTCAAACTACTAAAATTCATCATAAAACTACAAATCAACCAAGAATGATAACTGGAGGTAAAATTAGAGGAAGAACAATGGAATATCATACAAAATTATAATCCTATAAACAACCATAATTTCATAGTGCCTCAAAGTATGTTGTGGTGAATATAAGGATATACCATGATGTGGTATAGACCAACACACTATGGCTATCTTGTTAGTGCACATATCCATTAATCTACCACTTACTCTAAAATCCTCAAAGACTTAGCATTATTTTACCTTATGTTACATCATATGTAATAAATTAAGAAACTATATCCAAAAATCCTTTTATATATATTATAAAACACTATTTTGAAAAAAATATCATTCATTTTCACCTTATACTACATCATATGTAACATATTATAAAAAATCAATCCAAAACTTTGTTTAAATATCCTCCAAAAAACTTTTTGGGGAAGATCACAAAGTTTCATAAAATTGAACCTTATTATCACAACCAAAAAGTGTGAACACGTGAGATTTTGTAGCATTTTTAACAATTATGAATTCCAAAATCTGTAAATATAAGCAAAGTGTAACCTCTAGCAACACATTAATACTACTCAAGCTATAAAGGTAACTGTAATGATCTATATCAAACAAAAGTATCTACATACTAGTTTCCAACAACTATATCATGTACAAGTATTCATAATCATAAAATTACTTTATCTAAGTCATAGAGTGACCAAGGGAAAAGGAAAATGTTGATCCTATATAGACTAATCATATGTTCTCTATTCTTTGAGTATAGAATGAAATCGTTTTTGAATTCATCACATGTCATTCATCTATGTGGGTGGGAACATCACATTTCCCTAATCCATGTAGATAATAATATCACATGTAGATATCTAGGAACGAATATTCAATTCATTGTTATATATTAATCAAGGAACCATAATTCATACTTGTCATATGAGATAAAAAATACCCTCTTGGTTAAACCTCAACCAAAGGCATGATTAACAACATACCCAAACACCCCCTAACTAGTGAAGACTCAATTAAAACATAAGAAAGGTTTTAGAGTATATATTTCTCATTGTAATTATATTTCCAACCATAGGTATGTGGATTCAATATGAAACATGAAACCTTAGCATACTAAAGACATAATGTAAGAAACTCCACGTGGTATAATTAGGGGGACATCTAGGGAATAAAAGTCATTTTTATCTCATGATTATATTATATATCTCTATAAAAAATCATAACCATGATAACCTTAACATTTTTTCATAACTTATAATAGTCCTCAATACAAATTAGTTAGGTATAACTCAAAGTTGTACATTGAGTGGTCAGTTATCATTACACTTTATTCTATATATGAAAAAAATGCGAAATAATTATAAATTGGAGACTAAATTTTGTTTAATATGATAAATTTTATATTTTTAAACTTATTTAATAATATTTAAGAAAACCAAACATAAGTGACCATAAAATCATATCCCATATGGAATACTGTTAGAGAGGATTTATGTTTATTTTGATTTTTAGATTTTTCTAAACTCATTTTGTCTCTATATATTTTCTACCACATATTTATGTGACCATCCGATAAAACCCTCCCACTAAATTTATTTAGTGATTAAAATCTACTAACAAAGTTTTTTTAATAACGGAGAGACTCAGAAATCATATTCCTAATATTTAAATACTGAAACATGGTATTAAAACTCCTTTACTTCACAATATCCAATGTTATGATGTTAAAAAATTAGGTTTTCTACTTATAAATCCATACATGTTCACCATTATCATTATACATGTATCTTTTCCATCAAAAATTTATTTGATAACATTTGGTAACTAATGTAATTCTTTACATTATTCTTTACTCACACATAATAAACTACATTAGGATATAAAAAGACATTAAATTTAAATTTAACTAGTTCAATATTTTATTTGTTAAATTTTAAACATATATAAGTCTAAAAACCATCCCACTAGACTCTTAGAAACTATATTCTCTCTAAAATATCATTTCAAGTTACACAAACTCTTTTGTGTCCAGAAAATAACACTTATTTCTTTAAGTGGGAATATTTAAAAAAATAAACTAATAAAAACCATATATTATAAGGTATTCTATATGTTTTGATAATTTTTTTATATGAATATTGTTATTTGAAATATTCCACTATAATGTGGTGGGAACTCTTTCCCTCAATTTTAAAAAATATTCAAGATAAATCTCTTTTTATCCTGGATAAAACTCTATTTATCATTTTATTCTTTTAAATTATATTATATATTTGTATCATTCACATCCTTGTGTATTAAAATAATATTCCTATTTATTAATAATAAATCCTTATTTATAATAACATCTCTTATCACATAAGATAAAAAAATATGATAAACACAAAGAATCTCTATTTTTATCCAACAAATATTTGAAGTTATCCACCACATACAACTCCTCAATTGATCCATCATTTGAATTCACACATTAATATCTAACATAAAATCCTCATTCATATTTTAACTCCTATACATATTGACAACACTTAATGTATATTTGGTATCATATACCCTTTAAAATAAAATATTTTAATTCTACAACAATAATAACCAATGCGAACTCTCTATAGAGATTTGAAGTGATCCACCACATCCAACTCCCCTATCTAACAATCCATTACTGAATCATTTTAATAAACACTTTAATCTCTAACCTTTGATCCCAATTCTTATTTTAACACTTATATATATTTATAAACTTTTATAATTTACAATTTTTATCATATAATCTTTAAAATAGAATAATTTAATTCTATAACTTTAATACCAGATGTGGTCTATCTATAGAGTTTATTAAACCCCTTTAGTTATTCAAGGAAATTCCTTCTCTAGTGACCAAGTCTTTCAATGGAAGCACTTCCCTTCCTTAAAAATTCATCTCTTCAGTTTAGAAGTTATTTTGGATTCTCCATGACCTTTCTTTTTCTTCTTATGCAATTGTTTTACTCTTTACTTATTATGCCATCATCATGACACTTGATCTTTGACCTCCCATGTACTTTTTAGAAATTATCATTATTATAATAAGATTAGGTAAAATTTTATTGAACACATTCATATTGTAATTCACAATAAACCATCAGATACTTTCCAATAATGAATGTAGAATGAATCTCATGGACCGATCAATCCCGAGTGATGAACCTAGCCTCTCTAAGTCATTTATATACCCAATCACATTGAGTACATGAGTAGATATGAAAGTACCCTCTTCCATATCACATAAAAATAAATATTTATAAGATTTATATATTTTGTGTCTTTCTTCATCTTGATAAAACCATTTTAGATTATCTATTATTTCATAATAATCAATGGTTTCATATTTTTTATAGAGTTTATGATATATAGAAGAAATTATTAATTTAGATAAATCAATATAATCCCTTTTATGTTTATAATAAAAAATTTATCCTCTTTAATAGATTTATTAAAATTATTTTTTATAGTAAGTGACTTATCCAAAGCATATAAATTTTCTTAATTCTTTATAAAAATTCTCAAGTTCTTATATGAGTCAATAAACTTTATTCCATTAAAATTTTATTTCACCAAAATTGATTTCAAGGTTAATATAAATTATGATGATTACATTAATATACAACAAAATTTTTTATCAGATGAGTATCATATCATACATTCATTTAATAATAAATTTTATTAAATATGATTCCACTAAATTAATGACCACTTTTAAAACCATCATATACATTAGTTTTATAATATCCACATTTCACTAAGTAATGAGTCCACTTTAGTGTTCATATCATTACTTAGCTATTTAGGTAGGAAATCATTCCAATAATTATATATATTCCTATTGGATGTTAGAGTGTAAAAATAGTTTCCCAATATATTATATGGATACACTCAAATCTATTCATTTGATATCCTTTCTAAGGGTTTCCCAACTAATTTTATCCTAAAGAAAATTCCAAAATAAGGAACTTAACTCTTAGGCCCTCCTCATTACTTTATTTCCATACACAATATAGTCACAGGGAACCCAAATTTTCTATGAAACTATGAAGTTAGATGATCGAGGTCTTGAAAATTGTTTTATTTATAAAGAATATAACAACTATAATTTTAAATGGGATTTAAATTTTACCATCTCATATCCTATATTTTCTCTACATGTATGAATGCTTCCAAAGATTTAGTTTAGAATCCATTTTATTTACACAAAATCAATATGTTCAAACCATATTGATATGTAACAATTTTATATAACTTATGAACAAGATAAGACCATCATTGACATAAACTAATCCAATTATCATACCTAGTATTAAAATCTTTAAATTTACATAAGATGATTTAAATAAGTAGTTTTACACCTTAAAATACAAAATATATTTATTAAAAATATAAAAAATATAGATATGAATTATAAAAAAGGTAATGAAATAAATAAATGAACAATTTATATATCCCAACATGTTATAAACATTTATGAACAATTCAAAAATAAATTATAAAATCTTTATAAGTTAATAACATATAAAAATTAACAATTCACTTTTACCCAATATAAACTTTTCATATTATCTATTACATGGTTTTAATATGAAATACTTTATACTCTATAAATGTGTGAAATTTATAAATAATTTTATTATTAAATAATAAAAATTTAATAAATTATGAAAGCATTCACCTAAATCAAATTTTTTTCCAAATAATGTTACTAATATAAACATTTTATATTTACATTTATGATGAAATCATAAATAAATATTTTTTTTTATTTTTCACCTTATTTTAACCATATAATTTTATGTTAAACTAATATCACATATACCCAAATGTTTTTAGGCCTGTTTTAGAGAATATTTTTGAAAATTTTAATAAAAATAATTTCATTTAGAACTATGCTCAAAACGGTTTTCACCAAGGCATGGTCTTCCCCATGGTGAAAATTATTATCGAGGGAAGACCGTGATAATTTTGGAGGCCATTTTAGATAATGAAAAAGTTTTTTACTATTTAGTTTTGATCACCCAAGGCATTTTTAGGTGAAACCATTTCACCTATACAAGCTATTTAGATGGAATTATGGGGAGGCATTTGTTTTGGATATAACTTTTTTCCTAGCTGAGTTGTTTTGGGTAGGATGTTAAAAGTACAAAAAATTTATTAGGAACTTCCTCTATAATATTTATAGTATTTTTTTTGAAGTCCACCATTCCATAGTTAATGTGAGACCATTATGTTGATTACTATCATATGATAATATATTTTTCAAGATAATTTATCTTTGTCTGTAACACCCATTTTTCATAGAATATATCACGGTCTCTAGGATTTTGAGAATAAAACATTGATTTATTTTATATATATTCATTGATCCAGCAGAAACATGAATAACAAAGGTTGTTTCAATTGGGCTACACCATACCACGTAGAAAAGTCATTTTTACAGTTTTCTTCATTTATTATAAAATCAAACCACATATTGATAGACACAGCTCTAATACTTATATGGTATTAAAGGGATTAAACTCATCCTAAACATAGTGGAAACAAGCATTAAAACCCAAAAAACCTAGATCAATATATAAATTTTTAATTAATAATTAAACAATAATAAAAAAACACACCCTATACCTTGATGATCCAACTTTTCCAAGCCTCACATGAGTTTTATTGAGATCACTAAGGATTAAGTGATGGGTTCCTTCCTCTTATGGTGTTTATGAATTATTATAATCATCCAATACTTGGGTAGGATATCTCTATATGAATGTATTTCAAAAACCTTTATTTTAACGAATAGTGATAAATAAGAGCTCAATAATCATATTGATTTAAAGAGCTCTAACTAGAGTCTTGACACAATGTAAGAAAAACCTATGTATAAGGAATAAACCAATTTATATAGGCCTCAGAGAACCTCAAACGATCAGCCTATATTAATTAATTATTTCAAAAATTCTCTAAATTTTTTAACTCTTGAATATTTTGGTTCAATCTCATTGATTATCATTTAACATTTAAATGAACATATGAGATGTTCAAACTCATAAAATTCGTCATAAAATAATGAATTGATCAAGAATGATAAATGGAATTAAAAATGGATTTCAAACCAAATATTATAATATAAAATGGTAATCCCATAAAAAAACCACCATGAAATAGTTTCCCACACTATATATTGGTGAAATTAAGGATATACCACAACATGGTCTAAAACACCATGAAATGTCTAATCTTGTTGTACACATGTCCATCAAGAGTAATTTTACTATAATGTTGAACAAATCATGGAAACATATTCATATAAAGAATATTATATACCCTATATGAATAACATGAATATTGGGACTACTCATTATAGTGTGAATTTTATTTTTATGGTTTACTCAATATTCTAGTGGATCATTATCTAGAAAATTTTCTTGGAATAACCCTAGCATAAGGATAAGTATCCCAGTGGCCTTGAGTGCTTAGTGTATGTATGGGGTTAGGTACTTATTTTTTAAACTGAAATTGATGAGGTACAAGTCCCTCATATACTTTATAGGGCTAGTAACTAACTTAGTAATTATACCATTGATAAGAAATAGGTCCCATTTATAATGGATGGGGTTAGGTAATCCATCAAATATCGGGGCATGATTCCTTGATCAATATGAGTAAATAATTCCCTAATAATAGGGGCATGGTTCCTCTATCAAGAAAGTAGGTATTCCCTTAATGAAAATGTGGTATCCCCCCATAAAAAATATTAGGCACTCCCCAAATAATAGGGGTGCATGTCCTCTATTATCAATAGTAGTTACTCCCCTGATGATAGGGTTATAATTCCTCCACTAGTGGAGTCAAGTAATCTGTCAATCGATGCCTATTTTTCCTTAATAAGGTGTGGCCCCCCCATAGATTCTTTATTAGTGGAATCTTATCCAATATGAAATAATTTTCATTATCTCATAGGTATGATTATGGTCCTAAGAGTTTCATTATCCATTTATAGGTATTTCATTGAGATCTATCATTCGAGAAGTAATTGCTGTGGTAATATTGATACTAGGTAGGGGAGCCTAGGCTGAATATGACTGATTACATGTTTTCCTTTATTTACACACTAAAAATTCTTTCTTGATAATATTTTTTTATATTTTATAGATATACCATGAACAATATTTTTTTTAAATTATCATTCAATGATCATAGTTTTTTTATTTTCCACCTTGATATCCCTAGTATAATTGTGACCCTCTAAGTTGTTTAAAGATGTGGTTTTAATAATATAAAATTAAATGATGGGTTTCTACCCATATAGAGGCCCAACATAGGTATCTAAGATAACTATATAATCCCTGATAAAATCTTTCTCCTTTTCATATCATGGCCTTAAATGTTTTTTATTTGATTATTCTGGGGAAGCCCAATCTTTAATATGGAGGGATAATAATATTCCCATTTTAAAGTAGAATGATTATTTTTTTAGGGATTGTTAGTGAAATTATAATTGATAGTGATTTTACCTAGTGACCCATAATGGGATGTCATATAAAGTCATTCAATTTTAGGTAATCTCAATTGATCATGGGTCTATGGAATTTTGTGATAGATTGAGTTGTTAGTCTTCACTATTATATGAAAACTTCATCTATATCATGAGAGAATTTATGGAGAGAATCTTTGATAAGTAAAATGAGAGATTAACCATTAATAGAGGTGATTTTTTGTCAACTCCATTAACAATTTAAAGAAATCATAAAGTATATCCTTAAAAAATGGGATGTTGATGTGATGTATAGTTCTATAAGATATAGGAATAGTCACTTGAATAGTCACATATGTTATCCTAGAGTTTGGAGATAACCAATCAATTTCATTTAAATAGGATGAGACCATCTTATTTAGATTTCAATAGAATGGCTCACTGATGATTGAGTATATGGATACATGGTGGTTTGAGGTGGATAATTATTTGTTTGATATACTCCACGACAGCTTTTGTGAGGGATAGATAATGACCCAACTAGAATATCTATGACAATTTATGGTAATTTGACTAGGATAAAGGTGTATATGTATTATTCTATAAATGTTTAGGGGAATCAAAAAATGAGAAGGTTGGTGTTGACGCCATGTTTTGAGTTGGTCGTATAGATATGTATAGCTTAATTTAGCTATAGAATATAAGTATGGAAAATCTTATGGAATATAAGTAACCTTAAACCACTTATGAGATAAGTATTATTCTATTATTGATTAACTAATGGTTGAGTTTGATATACTAAGTTGGGAAATCATTTTCTATTCTATTGGGATATTCTTAAAAGGTGGGAAGAACAATTCTATTCCTAAAAGATACCTTTATTAATGAATCATTTAAAAGTTAATGTTGATAGTTCTTGGTTTTTCTGCATGTTTTGAGGGAAATATTGACCTATGGATGGAAAATTCATTGATTGAAAGGTCTTTTAAAATGTTTCAAAAATGTAAACTAATGATTTCATTGAGGTAATTGCTTATATTAACCTCGAGGTTATTGTTGTCTCATGGTAATGAGATTTTTAGAAATATAAGTCCAAATGAAACTAATTCCAATATGATGCTTTTGTTTATGTATCAGAGATAAAAAGATCCTTGGACCTATAGTGATGAAGGAATAATGTGTGAAATAATTTCATATATTTTACATATAGTTGATTTATGAGATCCAAAATTTAATGGTTTTGGTTATTTTCTTTTTAAGGATGAAAAATTTAAAGGTAGGGAGAATGTTGAGACCCATGGATTTTCTATGAGGGTAACTTCGCTCATTCATAAATTTTGGGGTCCTTGAGACCCTTGAGGATAATATTTTAATTTTAACCTAGTAAAAATAATTGAAAATATTTTCTAAGGGTTAAAAATATCATATAGCATTGTGTTTACCCTTGGTATGAAGTTCCGTGAGATTATGAGATATTTTATTTTTAAGGGATTATTTAATATTTGATAAATTAATCTCATGCTTGTGAACAATGTAAATAATTAATATCCACTAAATAGAGACTTGAATGGGAAATAAATTTCCACAGTTTTACTTATGATGAGGTTTTAACCTAGGGGAGGCATAATTGAATTTCGGGTTTTGGGCCCCAGACTAGTAATGTCTCATGATTTTAATTTAAAATACCAACTTCCCTAGTTTACCTCTATAAATTCATCTGTAACTCTTAAAATTAGGATTAGAGACCCATTTTTACAATAAACCATAATTGAGATATATATTAGAGGATTTTGGTGTGGGGGGAGGTGTTCTTAATGGAATCAACATTAGATCATGGAGTAGGCGCAGATCGTGAGGCTATAATGATCATATCTTGAGGTAGTGGTTACCTATTATTTTTTATGATCTGAAATCTATAAAATATAAATTTTATTTGGTGGCTAAAATACCATCTATTATCTTACCCCCTCTCTATATATATCTTATTCTCCTCCTCCTCTTCATTTTCAGGAAAACCATCAATGACTATTTTTATGATTGGTGGTTTGAGGCAACGAGTGATGTGGCGGAGATGACATGGAAACACACGATGAAAGAGGAATGTGTGGTAGCCTAGGTGGAAGTGTGATGGAATGTGGAACCCAAGTTGGGCAGTGTAAATTATTCTTAGTGAGGGCCATAGTGGCTCAGTCTTAAGGGGCGGTGGAGCAAACTTGAGTGGAAGAGAGAGCCGGGTGGTAGCTTGATAATGTGTAATGAAGGTGGTCCATATGGAGGGATATGATGACAAGGTAGGAGGCTTCAAAAATAATGGTTTATAGGGTTTCAAGAATGTGTATTATTAGATATGGATCCATCTAGGCTATTATACTGGTTGAGAGATTATTAGAGGACCTCTTGTCATGTGGTGGGCACATCTGCTAGGGTGAGCCCCACCAGCGGGCTACACTAGTCCACCCTGAGTGGGCTCGGGAAGTGTGGTCTAATCAATCAGTCTAATTTGATGTGTCATTTTTTCCAAGGTATTATGGATAATAAAATATAAATGGGGGGGGGGGGTGAATTTTAGTTTAAAACAAACAAATAGTTTTTTTCCTCTATAAGTATTATATTGATCATTTTTTCATATTACTGATCAAATCATAAATCAGATTAATTAAATTATAAACTATATGAAATAAAATTATCATAATGGAAATAAATTGATCTATATTTTAATTATTACTAATTAAAGAGTTAACACAGTGAAAATTAAAAAAAAACATGGAGTATTGGTTAGAAACCCAAATACTTATTTAAAATAATATTATTAAAACCACACTTTTAAACCAAAGTAAAAGGTGGATCAGCAGATTAGATCCAAGGTATCCATGAATTTTAACTTATAATAATGAATCCCCAATTTTTTACCTATTATAAGGCCTATATTACTATCCCACAAATCCCTAAACTAAAACTTTTAGTAGTAACTCACTTCTACACACCAAAAGTACTTGAGCACTATTTTCTTAGTCATGAAATCCCTCCATCTAAAAGGTAAAAAATTACTATATATTCCTATCCTTGAAATCTATCAATCATGAAATATCTAAAAAAGAACAATTATAATTTAAATTTATAAGATCTTTACAATGAAAATCATACAACAATATCTCTTAACAAAAAAATGTGAAAGATAAAGATTACATTGATCAAAAAGCACTCTTAGTAGAAATAAATTACAAAGATTCAAAAAAACAACAACAACAACAATACTTAGAATTATATATGTATTATGTTTTGTTTTTATTCTAATTATTAAGGATTGGTTTATTTTTATCCATCATTGTAAAAAAATTCAACATCCAGATTCCAAAAAACTCAGAGTTATTAATAACTACATCGATAACAACTTCTTTATCTACTGATGAAATCAACATGTATCATCATCTACCGATGAGTTAAATCACCCCCACCATAGTGATTCTAAATCTTATGGATGTAATATTTAATGAAACTTTATATCATTGAGTTTTCATAAAACATTTTTATTTCTCTAGAATTTAAGTTACCATAAGTTCATTATACAGAAGCATAAAAACTTAAGAAAAATCTCAGGTTAGATTATTTTCATATAAAGTGTATTGTGATTTCCCAAAAAAAAATAAATGAAGTGAGTCATTCACTAAAAAATATCCCCCATTTTGGAAAACACAATATTGATAATACAAATTGAAAATAAGAACCACAATTTAATAAACTCCATGAAATCTTTACGAGGGAGGATTTATCCCTTTTTTTGAAATAAAAAATAAACAAACTTCATTAAAAAAATTTAATGTACACCCCTTTGAAAAATATTGATTAGAAAAAAAATAGAATCAGATAAGGTGAATAAAATGTTAAAAAATAGACAACAAAATTTTCTTTAATTTTCTCCCATTGTGATTTTCAAAATAAATATAAAAAAAATCAGAAATTTAATTCTATTAATGAAATGTCCAAACACATGTTTTGGTTTCTTCTAAAACTTTTTTAGATATTTGGATATTCAAGGAAAAAAACTTTTATCATGGTTGATTTAATTTAATTTTTTGACATAAATTCCGTTTTGACCCTTATTTTATATTTGAAAAGTTCATATAAAGTGATTTTAGGTTGAACATCACTTTATCCAATAGTGTTAAAGATATTATCATGAATCTCTATATAATAATAAACATGATTATGAAGTATTATAATTTTAACTTAACCTTATTCAACAATCAACAGAGAGAGTACTTTGACTATATTCGATGCTCTTACTACTTTGGTAAGGAAATTTTAAGCTTGATAGATGGCCTTCTAAGGTTATTTAGATATATTCTTATAAAGATACTTCTAATGAGAAAAATTTCATTATAGAAAATTGAATATATAAGAAAAATCAAAAAAATCCTTGAGATTACAGTCCTTATATAGTAATTTAAGATTACTATCATCCAAGAGGTTGTCCTTTACTCTACGAGTGGTTCTCAAATACTTGAAAAAAAATTAAAGGCCAAAACATATATCATGAAAATTATTTTAAGAATTAAATTTATAATTTCATATAATGGGAAAAGAAAAAGATACATTATCAAGAAATAATAAATAACCCCCCAAAAAATTAATTCAGAAATAATATAAGATAAATATTTCCTTTCATGACTTTTTATCATCTCCCCCTGTGATAAACAATAATAGAATGGGAATTTTAAAACAATAAAAGGCATAGTTTAAAAGATTAAAAATCCTTCAATTTATCTTACAAAAGAAATGAATGATCTTCCACTTTTGAGGATGGTTCAAGAAAAACTTTCACTAAAATTAAAAATCTAAAAAAATGAATTTAATATAAAATTAATGTAAAATAAATGATGAAAAATAGTTTTAAAAAACTAATAAAATGAAAAAAATGAAAAAAATGTAAAACTGAAAAAATGAAATTTTTTATTCATTTTTCACTTGGGAAGTTTTTAATGTAATGAGATATATGAATCTATAAGTGTATTGAAGATCACATAAGGTTGATAATTCCCAAATTCTATTTTATGAATTCAAATATTTCAAAATTAAGCGGTTTTGTAAAAATATTATCAAACTGATTTTCAATTATGATAAAGTTGAGAATTATATATCCCTTTTTGGATGATCCTTATGAAAATGGTGTCATAAATCTATGTGATTTTCTCATGAGTTATGTGTTGAGTTTCTAGAAAAATAACTAACAATAGTATTGTCACAAATAATCCAAGTTCAATTAAAACTCAAACTAAAATCCATGAGTTCATGTTGCAACCACAACACTTGAGGATAAAAACTTATAGCTATTATATATTATATTTCAATAGTGAAAAGTGCCACATAATATTTCCTATTACTAGACCATGAAAATAAGGGCTCTCCTATGAAATGATATGTTTTATAAATATACTTTCAATCTATCATATATCCTCTAATTTCATAATTTGATTAAATTTTTAGAACAAAATCATTTCTAGAAGAATAAAATAATCTAAGTTTTAAAGTACCTTTAAGGTATCATAAAATGCATTTCATCACTTTTAAATGAGAATAATTTTGATTAGATTGAAATATTTTATATAAACATACATAAAAAATAATGTCTAGTCAAATTTTAGTTAGATATATTAAACTTATGATCATAATTCTATAGAGTTTTTGATCTACTGACTTACTAGTTTCATCAAGATCAAATTTGATAGAAGTTGCTACCAGAGTAATTATGTTTGATGCAATGTAAAAAAAGAGTTTGAGTAAATATTTAATATATTTATATTGAGTTAAAATGTCTCCTTATGGTTTTTGAAAAATCTGAAAACCAAAGAAAAAGTCAAGTTCTCTCATCATGCTCATTTAAGACCCATTTTTCATAAGTTTAGAAAAACTATCAGAAATATATTTGTTAGTTAAACAAAAAATAAATCCATAAAATTATATTTTAAAATCAATGGATAATTTGATAATTTTTTAACGAAAAGGGTTGGATTTTCACTTAATTTAACAAAATTATTTTGAATCAAATATCTGGTAAGTCTATCATACCAAGCTCTTGGAGCTTGTTTAAGTCTATAGAGTTCTTTAGTAATTTTAATTAATTTATCTAAAAATTTAATATCTTCAAAACTAGGAGGTTACTCAATATAAAATTTCACTTGAATATAACTATTAAGAAAAAAACTTTTCATATCCATTTGAAATAAAGTGAAATCTAGATGAGCTAAAAAAGTTAATAAGATCATGATAGATTCTAATCTAGATACTAGTAAAAAAGTTTCACCACAGTCCATGTCACGACCCCCTACCTCTGAAGATACCCCTCCTGGGATGACAGTGAAGAAATGGAGATAATGAAACCCAAGTTCTACCTCCAGTAGGCCCCAGGTTGGTGACTAGCACCAAGGGTGTAAAAATTTCACAATATGGATGGTATTACCCTTTTTAAGAAACAAGATCAGAAGATATGATGGATCATCCACAAAGAAATTCCAAGACTTATTATAAAGAAATCCAAAACCACCCCACATGTATGTGTAAAATAGAATCGGTACAAATCAAAAAGTCTCCAAAGTAAATACCCAAAAGTAAAGCTGAGCAGCGACACAACAACTATCAAGATCTGAGCTAGTAAGGTCCAACATGGTCCGAAAAACCCTCCTAGAAACCTAAAATTAGTTTATATATATAGGGTGAGAATACAAGTATACTCAATAGGGAAACCAAGGTCTCCCGTGTACATGTGAAAGAGGCATACTAATGCACCTGTGAGAAAACAGTAGAACCAAACAACACCTAAACAGGTACACTAACCAAACCCAACATCACCAAGGCCCACTCACCAAGTAATTCAATTCAAGTAATATAATATAAAGAACATCAATGATAGGGTACCCCGCACCACTTTCCTACTGATTAGCTACTTTCAAACCCCAATGGAAAACATCATGACGCTCCCACCTCTTCTGAATATATCACATCACATCCCACCCACACACACCTGGTCCTCACAACACACCCTTCCCGCACACACATGGGTCTCACAACACATCCTACACGTACACACCTGGGCCTCACAACACATCACATCTCATCCCGAAGACACCTAGGAAAGCACATCACAAATCATCCTGAAGACACATGGGAAACAAACCAACTCTCCCATAGAAACTTGGGCTACCACATATCACCACATCCTACCTGAAGGAACTTATACTGTCACTGCTTGCAAGGAGTAGGGAAGAGAGGGTGGTCATCCATCCATACTCCCATCGGGATATTCAGAAAGACACCCCCGTGTGACTATGTAGGTGATCCACACATAGTTCTCAATGTGGGTGGGGTGTGAATAGAAATAATAAGGAAATACAAGGAAATACATATATGATATCAAGAACTCATGCCCAATGATGTGGCTCTAATTTGATACACTTTTCCACATCTTTGTAATTAGTATTTAATGATTTAATTATATTCATTTTGCACATTTTATTAAATAATTGCACTTCTGTATTTTTATAATTAAATTATTTAATCTATCAATCTTAATAACAAATTTTGAATTTTTAGTCTTTAAAATAATTAATTTAATCTAACTATTTTTTCTTAAATAATAATTCATCAATTAGTTTTGTAATATTAATCTTCTTGAATTTTAAATAATATGACATGTTTATTACTTAATTAATCTTTTTATTTTCATTTAATTAACTTAGTTTTAATTTAACAATTCATCCTTTAATCTTGATTAATTAAAATAAATTAACTATTTTAATTATTTCAATATAATGGAATTTAATAATAATTATCATTTTAATTTAATTTATTAACTCATTTTATAATTAATAATTTAATATACTGTTTAATAATCTAGTTAGTTTTTAATATATGTTAAATTATTTAAGTTTTTTATTTTAATTAATTAATTTGATATTAATAATAATTTTATTCTATAATTTTAATGTATTATTTCAACTTAATTAATAATCCAGTTTTAATTTATTTTGTTAACTTTGTTTTAGTTTTTAATTTTAGTCTT
Organism: Viscum album; assembly: GCA_963277665.1. Taxonomy (NCBI): domain Eukaryota; kingdom Viridiplantae; phylum Streptophyta; class Magnoliopsida; order Santalales; family Viscaceae; genus Viscum; species Viscum album. The sequence goes on from OY728131.1 coordinate 341,521,841, forward strand.
TGTATTTTGTATTTTTATGTTTTTAATTTAGTTAACTAATTAATTATTTTTAAGAAATTATAGTTTCATTTTATTTAACACTTTATTTTTTTAATTTTATTTCATGTTTTTAATTAATCATTTAATTAAACAATTTAATTAACTTATGTTTTAATTTTAAGTTTAATTATGTAGTTTAAATTTTTGTCTCTCTGTTTGTTCATTTTTTTGTTAAGCTACTAACAGTTCATTTTTTTAACTGTCGGTAGCATCCTGCTACCGATGCACAAATTCCCTTCCTCCAGTGTCGGTCTATCAAGATCCGTGTCCTACTACCGATGTGCATCATCAGTGAGACTGACACAACACCATATTCCCCTCCAAATGGTCTCACTGACCCTTCCATCCACCCCTTTTGCTACTGTCACTGACCATTGGTGTCAGTTTCAGCAAACACACCCTGCCACCGACGTACCCCTCACCATCATAGCACCACCATTCCATCTCCACCCTTTTCCTTACTTCCTATTCCATAATCAATTCAGAAAATCACAGACTGAATATAGAAATTGAGTATTTTACCCAAATTTGATTCCAAAAGCTAGATCAACTCAACCCCGTCAAACCAAATCTGCAATCACTGTCGCCTACCCATTCTACCATCTGAAGCCGCCACTCGATGTACAAATATCTCTACGGGTGGATGAGGAAGATCCGAGAGTCGACTCAACATCACCGCTATGAGCTAGAGCCGAGCGTGAACCAACAACCACACCGCTGGACCGCAACGTCATCCCTCTGCTTGAGCTGACCCGCCATCGGTAGGAACCCTTTCACCAGATACACGGAATGAGGTCGATTTCCACGAGGAGCCAATTAGGGTTCCACTGTTTTCCATGGAATACCACTTCTCACTGTTGAGGCCTACAACATGAGCCATCCTCGAGGCTTCTCGAGGAAGACTCAACCCCTAGGGCAGCGCAAGGAAGAAAGTGGGGTGGAGGGGAAAAATAATAAAAAAATTATATAATAATAAAATAAATTATTAACTAATTAATTAAATAAAATACATAAAAAATAAAATAATTAATAATAAATTATAAATTAAAATAAATAAAACAAATAAAACAATTAAAATAATTACATAAATTAAATAATAATAATTAAAATAAACTTATTTATCAACTAAAATAAACTTTAATGGTAATCTTTAATAAAATAAATAAATAACTTAATAAATAATAACATTAAAATAAATAATTAATAAAACTTTTTACACTTAAATGTTAATAATGATTTATAAAATTAATTATTAGTCTTAACTAACTTAATCAACTAAATGATACTTAAATATTTAATTAATTATTATAAATTAATTTTTTTTGAATAAAATAATAACTATAATAATAAAATTTATAATTAAAATAAATAAATAAATTTAATCAAATAAATCATAATCTAATAATAAATATATAATAATTAATTACTAATAATATTAATTTAGTAATCAATTTAATAAATTTTAAATTTCAAACTTAATAAATTAATCTGATCATAAATTATAAAATTAATTAGATAAGTTAATAAATTTTATAATAATAATAAATAAATAAAATAATTATATAAAATAATTAACATAATAATTCATTTAATCTTAAATCAACCAATTAATTGATTATTTAATTATTAAGTTTAACATTTTTTATTAACATCAAAGTTGTTTTTTTATTATTCTCTATTTAAACTTTTACAGATACATGTAGAGACTCAAAATACATCTAGGTGCATTCAACTAACTGATGGGACAATTAGTTACAAGGGTGATTCAAAAACGACGTGTGTTGCACTAAAAAGTTCACATGTGCGATGTATCAATAAATAACCGAACTATGTCAGTGGAAGAGTGACGATGACATGCAGTAGATGATTGAGAGTTTAAAGGGACGAAAATAAAACAATAGATATAGGGGGGGGACAAAACTCATTCTGACAATACATGCCACACATCATATAAGATCAGATTCTCCCAGGAGACACAAAGAGTAGTACTGAAGAAAAAGGATCCCGAGAGTAGAGAAACACTAGGGGAGTTCTTCCTTCCTCTGTCCTTAATTCTTTTACTCTATTTTTGGATGTTTTTAGTGTCTAAAATCAAAATTATCTTAGGCTAATAATTTCTTTGCTCGAGAATTTGAAATGTACTGGTTTATTTTTTTTTAATTTCTTCATGCCCTTTCATTTTTTAGAGTCACAATCAATTGGCCAGATTGATTATGATTCACTTTTTAATTGTTCACACCTCAGCAATTGTTCTATCAAATTCAAAATTTTAATATCAACTGGAGAGGTAGATCTTTAATGCATTTATTGAAGATTAAATTTCATTAACATTGGAAATTTATGGAGAGTTTAATTCTAATTGTTATCTTTGTGAAATTTTCAACCAGTTTGATTGATTCTCTTGTGGAGAACTCCAAGAATTAATCTGATATCTGATGAGTTTCCTGGTGATGTAGATTATTAAGTTTTTATCTATAGTGTGATTCAATAAAGGGATGTGGAGAAGGCATTTTTAAAAAAAATAGTGGTTAATAATTCCTGAGTAATTTGTTGATCTATTTCTCCTTAGCCATCCCTACTGTGGTTTAGTTTACTGCTTTTCATTAAGTTTATCACTGCTTAGTTTAAGGATTAGCTTCTTAGATAAAAATTTTCTATTTCATTTATGCTCATAAGAACACACAAATAATAATAATAATAAAAGTAAAAACTTTTAAAAAGGATATGCACACCCCCTCCACTACTGAAAACTTAGGAGTTTATTTTCAATAAACTGTTAGAACATCAACTTCCTTCCTTTGGGTCTAACCCTGCACCACTGTGCTAGTTTAGGTCTATAAATATTATTTTGAGGCCCGTGACGATTGCTGACCATGTCAAAATTTGGCACTGTTGCAAAGGAAGGCACGCGCTTAGTGCTCTAAGGTTTAAAAAAATAAAAAAAACGCATAAAAAATTTCTTTAAAAAAATATGTGAACATTTTCTACTTATTATTCCTATTTATGTTTGGTTTGAAATTGTGTGTGTATTTAATTTGATCCTTTAAAAATGATGAATGAACTAGAGGGATTTAATTATGCTAGTGGAATTTATTGTGTATGTTGTGGGTGTTATGGGAACACTTCCTGACACTGTGTCTATAACCAGCCATAACAGGCTGCTTACATTGAAGAATATGAACAACACTTTGAGCCTAGTCCTGACATCCTAGATAAATTAGACCTAATTGAATCTAAAATGGATTCTATAGAGGATATTTTGAAAACTTGGTTAAAACAAACCCATGAAATTCATATTATAGATTCTCAAGAGCTAGATCAAAAACTCAAAAGGCTAGAAAACATGCTCTTAAAATAACGAAATAGGGTTAAAGAACAAAAATAAGTTGAATTAATTTAAGACAAAGAAAATTTTTATAAAATATTTGAAAATGAAGTTAAAGAGGAGGGTGATTCAGAACCTAGTAAACAAACCTTATACTCTAAAAAATATGATTCTGATGAACCAAAATTTTAAATAACCAATTCAGTGAATTAAGAAAACAACATTCAAGATCCCATATGGAACTTAAATGGAGTTGAGTTGGTAAATTTTCAAAATTAACTAAAACAGAATGAACAAGAATTCCCTATACTGTACATGGTTACAACTATTTATAAGGTTCACTGTTTTAAGAGTTTTGAAAATGAAATCACTCAGGTAGAAGAGAATTTAGAAATTTAATACTTGTGTGTCAAAAACTCTTCACTTAAGCTGGAAATAGAAAGTATTTTGGAAGAGAATAGTAAGCTGGATATCACAAAATCTGAGTTTTTTGAGCCTAAACTGAAAACTTCTCTTCCCATATTTGAAATTATAAACCTAACAATTACTAAAATGTTGTTTGAGGCCAAAGAAGAGGGAATACTTTTTGAAGATATATCAAGTGATGAGATTTCATTTCTATATCCTAAAATTGAACATTTTTATGAAATTCTATGCATTGGATTGGAAAACACTATTGACCAATTTGGGGAAAGCCCATGGTTCATGCTTTAATTTTGTCATTGTTTTGAATAAAGTGTTGTTGCTGTTCTCTTTGTCTACAGTGTATGTGATGGAGTTTTGTTTTAGAATAAAGTGATGCTTGTTTTCTCTATTTTAGTGCACTTCCTGATACTACTTTTTCTTGGTGCTTTTGGTTCTTATTTTTTGAGTTGGAATGATGCATCTGGTGTCATTAAAGGAGTAGGAATTCCAATTTTGTTTCATATCTAGAAAAAATTATTAAGGGAAGTACTTTACTCTTAATTATGAATTTATTTTCTGCTTCTTTTTCTTTAATAAAAAAATTCACCATTAAGTCACAATTTCACTACTTTCAATGAGTCATTGACTCACCGATGCACCTAAGTTACCGATACACTACTATCAGTGACTCACTGGTAATAGTGTAAGTGAGTCACTAAAAAAATTCTGTTATATATGTGTACTTCTCCTAAAAAAAATTCTTCTTATTCTGTCTCTATGGTTTAAAAACTTGATGCATGTCACTTTGATGAAAATTTTTCTGCACATGTCCCTTTGCTGTAAATTTTGTTGCTTGTATCCCATTTTCTTTAAAATTAAGTTTCATTGGTTAAATATCTTTACCTTGATCACTTATGCATGTGTGTGTGGGGGGGTATATGCAGCTGTATTGTGTGTGTTTTATTGATTTTTCTTAATTTTTTGGGTGTTTTAGCATGATTTTTCTACTCTATTAACAATCTATTAGGGTAAATTGTTCAATATTTCTACACCCAATTCATTGTATATTTCAAAAATTCACTTGTTACTATTTGAAATTTGTTGGAAATATCTATTATTGGCTTAGATTATATTGTATGTAAACCTACTGTTAAATAATTATGGTGAAAAACACATTCTTTTGAAATTTAATGTGACCCTTGAAATAGTTATCAATCTACTAAAATGGAAAATCTAATTTGAAATTTAAATGTTAAAATTTTCTTCTCCACATTTGAATTCAAATTTTGGGAAAAATTTGGATTTTAAGTGTGGGGGAGGGGGTCAATTCCCATTGAGATGAACTGTGCTTAATAAAAATCCCATCAAAATCCCACTACTCTTCAAATTTTTTTCTAAAAAATTGTTAAAATTTTACAAATTGTTTACATAGTTTTAGGTTGTACTTAAATGAATCTTGCCTAAAGGTAATGCTTGGATGATAGTTAAGAGTTTGTTTGAATCTGAAACTGGATAGTATGGGTGATTGTTGAATGAACATGTTTAGTGATTTAATTAAAATTTGGTTTAAGAACTATTTTTATGAGTGATGTAGGTTACCTATTAGTAGAGTTGAGATCATAAACTTAGGAACTAGAAGTTTGATCTCTTCCCTAGTGGACTCACTTTTCTTTAAATTATTTAAAGTTATCATCTTAATGAGCCAATGTAAATGGTTTTTATATAAATATATTTAAATTGGATTAATCTGGGTATTTGGGATCCCATGGTGAATCTCTGAGACCCTAGGGACTGAGCACATTTTTTTTACTAAATTCCCTATGTACACTCTGAATAAGTTCATTTTCACAGTGCATAAAAAACATTACATATCTTGGAAAAATTATAATAAAGTGTCTAGGGTAAAAAATGAGTTCATTAAGGTGAGAGTAATGATGAAGTCTAGATAAAGAAGGGGAAAATTGGTTTATATGAGAGTCATTTATGTTGTATCAATAAAGTGATTCAAAAAAAAATAGAACCTAGGTGATGTTTAAAGTACAAAGTTTTTCTGGTTAAGTTTTTAATTCCATATATTTTTAACCTGTTGTCACTCTTGGACTTAGAACTTAAGCTTGGATTGAAATGAGTCATTAGGATAGTTCATATATACAGCAGGACATCCTTAATGGTGGATGATTCATTACTATATTGATTACCTTTGAGTATTTTATTTAATACAATATTCATTTGAATATAATATTTTCAAAAGACTACTGCTCAATTTTTAGGTCATTTATTTTTGAACTATTGAACACGTTACAGTTTGAGCTGAGCAATATAAATCATTCTTCTATTTTCAATGATAATAAAATATGGGATTGTTTGATGACAAATAATGTTTAAGTGTGGGGGAATTTGAGGTGGCTCTAATTTGATACAGTTTTCCACATCTTTTTAATAAGTTTTAATGATTTAATTACATTAATTTTTCACTTTTTACTAAATAATTTCACTTTTTTATTTTTATAATTAAATTATTTAATTTATCAATTTTTATAACAAATTCTCAATTTTTATACTTTAAAATAATTAATTTAATCTAACTAATTTTTATAATATAATAATTCATCAATTAGTTTATTAATATTAATCTGCTTGAATTTTAAATAATATGACATGTTTATTAATTACTCAATTAATCTTTTTATTTTCATATAATTAACTTAGTTTTAATTTAATAATTCATCCTTTAATATTGATTAATTGAAATAACTTAACTATTTTAAATATTTCAATCTAATGAAATTTAATAATAATTATCCTTTTAATTTAATTTATTAACTCTTTTTACAATTAATAATTTTATTATATTGTTTAATCATCTAGTTAGTTTTTAATATAGGTTAAATTATTTATGTTTTTTATTTTAATTAATTAATGTGCATTTAATAATAATTTTATTCTTTAAATTGAATTTATTATTTCAACTTAATTAATAATCAAGTTTTAATTTATGTTGTTAACTTTTTTTAGTTTTTTATTTTAGCCTATGTATTTTTTAGTTTTTTGTTTTTAATTTAGTTAACCAATTAATTATTTTTAAGAAATTATAGTTTCATTTTATTTAACGCTTTATTTTATTTTTAATTTTAGTTCAATTAATTTTAGTTCATGTTTTTAATTAATCATTTAATTAAACAATTACTTAACTTAAGTTTTAATTTTAAGTTTAATTATGCAATTTAATTTTTTGTCCCACCGTTAGTTCATTTTTTTGTTAAGCTACTAACAATTATTATTTTTTAAATTTTGGTAGCATCTTGCTTCCGATGCATATCTTCCCTTCCTCTAGTGTTGGTCTCTTAAGCTCCCTGTCCTACTACCGATGCACATCATCGGTGAGACTGACCCAACACCATCTTCCCCTACAAAAGGTCTTGCTGACCCTTCCATCCACCCATTTTTCTACTGACACCGACCATCAGTGTTAGTTCCAACAATACACTCTACCACTGATGTGCCCCTCACCATTGTAGCTCCTCCATTCAATCACCACCCTTTGACTCGCTTCCTCTCCCACAACCAATTTAGAAATCAAAGACTCAAAATATAAATTGAGTATTTTATCTAGATTTGATTCCAAAATCTTGATCAATTCAACCCCATCAAACCAGATCTATAATCACCATCGCCTACCCGTTTTGCCATATAAAGCTTCCGCTTGATGTACAGTCATTGCTGTGGGTGGATGAGGGTGATTTGAGAGTGGACCCAACATCACTACTGTGATTCGAAGCCAAGCATGAACCAACAACCTCGCCGCCGGACCGCAACGTTGTCCCTCTACTTGAGCTAACCTATCGTCGGTTGGAACCCCTTCTCCAGATCAGTGGAAGGAGGTCGACCGTCATGAGGAGACGATTAGGGTGTCACTAATTTCCATGGAAGACCGCTTCTCACCACTGAGGCATGCAACGAGAGCCAGCCTCGAGGTTTCTCGAGGAAGACTCGACCCTCCAAGGCAGCATAAGGAAGAAAGGGGGTGGGGGGGGAGAAAATTAATAAAAAATTAATATAATAATAAAATAAATTATTAACTAATTAATTAAATAAAATATTTAAAAACTAAAATAATTAATAATAAGTTATAAATTAAAATAATTAAAATAATTAAAATAATTAAAATAATTACATAAATCTAATAAAAATAATAAAAATAAATTTATTTATCAACTAAAATAAAATTTAATGGTAATATTTAATAAAATAAATAAATAAATTAATAAATAATAACATTAAAATAAATAATTAATAAAACTTTTTACACTTAAATGTTGATAATGATTTATAAAATTAGTTATTAGTTTTAACTAACTTAATCCACTAAATGATACTTAAATATTTAATTAATTATTATAACTTAACTTTTTTAAATAAAATAATAATTATAATAATAAAATTAATAATTAAAATAAAGTAATTAATTTAATCAAATAAATAATAATTTAATAATAAATATATAATAATTAATCACTAATAATATTAATTTAATAATCAAATTAATAAATTTTAAATTTTAAACTTAATAAATTATAAAATTAATTAGATAAGTTAATAAATTTTATAATAATAATAAATAAATTAAATAATTATATAAACTAATTAACATAATAATTCATTTAATCTTAAATTAACTAATTAAGTGATTTTTTAATTATTAAGGTTAACATTTTTTATTAACTTAAAAGTTGTTTATTTATTATTCTATTTTTAAACTTTAGAAGATACATACTGTGAATCAAAATACATCTAGGTGCATTTAACTAACTGATGTGAAAGTTAGTTACAAGGGTGATTCTAAAAGGACATGTGTTGCACTAAAAAGTGCATGTGTGTGGTGCATCAATGAAAAATCGAACTATGTTGGTGGAAGAGAGATGGTGACATGTAGTAGATGATTAAGAGTTTAAAGGGATGAAAACAGAGAAAAAGATATGGGGGGACGACACTCATTCTGACATTCCACGCTACACATCATATGAGAGTGGATTATCCCAGGATACACAAAGAGTAGTACTAGATATAAAGGAACCCAAGAGCAGAGCAACACTAGGGGAGTTATTCTTAACTCTGTCCTTAATTCTTTTAATATTTTTTCAGATGTTTTTAGTATTTTAAATTAAAATGATCTTATGCTAATACTTTCTTAGCTCGGGAATTCGAAACCTACTGGTTTATTTTTTTTAATTTCTTCACGCACTTTCATTTTTCAGAGTCATAATCAATTGGTGAGATTGATTATGATTCTATTTTTAATTGCTCACACCTCAGTAATTGTTCTGTCAAATTTAAAAATTCAAGATCAACTGGTGAGGTAGATTGATTCTGTTATGGAAAACTCCCAGAATTAATCTGTTGTATATTGAGTTTACCGGTGAGGGAGATTATTTTGTTTTTATTTGTGGTGTGATTCAATAAAGGGATGTGGATAAGATTTAAAAAAATAGCGGTTAAGAATTCCTGAGTAATTTATTGATCTGTTTCTCCTTAGTCATCCCAATTGTGTTTTAGTTTATTGTTTTTCATTAAGTTCATCATTGGTTAGTTTAGGTCTTATATTCTTAGTTAAAACTTTTTTGTTTATTTTCTACTCATAAGAATACACAAATAATAATAATAAAAGTAAAAAGTTTAAAAAAGATATGTACACCCCCTCCACTGGTGAAAATAGTAGAGTTTATTTTCAATAAACCCTTATAACATCACCTACCTTCCTTTGGGTTCTACCCTACACAACTATGCTAGTGTAGGTCTATAAATATTATTTTGAGGGCTGGGATGACCGCCGACCATGTAACCCAACCTATGGGTTCTCAAACAAACAACCAACTCACAAAACTGCCACTTTTTCTGCTACCTCAAAATGCATAACACCGCACATCATGTCATAAAAACTATTTCGCATTCCCAACCAATTTATTTAACCATTCCCATTCCATTAACCAAACAAATCCAAGTCATTAAAAACTTTATCAAACAATTATTTGTTCATTCCATCACTACCCAGGAAACTATGCAACATAAAATAGCCATTCCAGAAGGTGAGGATCCTGATAAATAAAGGAAGCTTCACATTAAAGACACATCATTCCACAACCTCCCTATTTAGCACCCATTCATGATATATTATATATCTATCTCTAGATATGGGGTGAATCTTTATACATGTTATCTATGGTGAAGTACCCATACCAACCACTACCATCATTATTCAAAGTCATCCTACCCAAACCACCATGCCAACCAAAACAACCCCTAACTCACAACCACATCCAGCAACACATTAAACCACAAAAATTTATAGCAATATAATACTCAATTTTCAAAGTTTGTGTAATTTCCTAAAGAATTATATTTCTTTATTCAAATATACCATTTTGTTATGGTGTCATTGGTGTAGAAAAATTATTATTAACACCTTTGTTACTATAAAAAATTTCAAATTTAGATTTAAAACAATCACCACCATGATCAATCTAGATAGTAACCAAAGGTAGGATTTTCTCATTTTTAACATAAACATGAAATACTTTAAAATGATTAAAAGATTCATATTTTTGAGTGATAAGACAGACACAGTAAATATAATGTAATCATCAACCAAGACATAAACATAGTATCTTACTCCAATAATTCTTGTTTGTATCAGACCAAATAAATCCATGTTTACTAACTATAAATATCTTTAATTTTAGACTAAACTTTTAGATTTAAAACTAGACTCATGTTTCTTACCAAATTGACAAGGATCACAGACTCTGATTAAATTAAACTTAAGTTCCATTTGATCTATAACATGTCATTTCCTATAAAGTTTAGTTAAAGTCTAAAAGTTAGAGTGTCTTAATCCCCTATACCATAACCAAGATAAGTATTCAGTTGCACTTAAATAGTGAAAATTCTGATGAAATATTTTTTCTAATTCAAGTATATAAACATTTTCATGCGTATCAGTAGATAAATTAAAAATACCTTTTAAACTTTGAAAAATATATTTTATCATTCCTAAAGCTTACAATATATCCCTCATAAAATAAATAACTTATGCTGATAATGTTTTTATTAAGTACTACAACATATAAAACATTTGAAACTAAAGTTTTTCCAATAAAATAAACATAAATGATTTAGATAACTTCACCATATGCATCCATAAGTGACTCGACCTCCAATAAATTTATTTAAATTCTAAAAATTGGACTTTCCTTTAGTCATATATTGAGAATAACCATTGACCATATACTATTTTTTTCTACTACTGGTACTCATATTATTTTTCTAAAAAAGATAAACTAAGTTCTTGGTACCCAAAAATATTTGGGTCCAGTGATGTTATAAAATAAAATTTTAGGAATCCACATCAACCCAACTCTTTTATATTTTATTACTCCAAATTCTTCTGAAATAAAATATTTATGGAAACCAAAAGACTAATTTTTTTAAACAACAATACTTACTCTAATGATCTCATCATTTACATTTAGTACAAAAATGCTAACTTTTTGCTACAAAATATTTTTATTGAATATACTATTTATCTAAAGTATAACCAATTCCATTTTAATTTTTACAGGGTCATATTTTTATACATATTATCAAAACTCTCTTTACCAGGATTACATGTTAGATAAAATTTTCTTAACAAAACTTCATATTTAAGTTAAAAAATAAAACTATTAATATCAAAATTTTCATCATTATATTTTCTATCAACTAAATTACAATCATAATAATTCATATAAGAATTATATTTTGAAACAAATTTTGTTTGGATGTTTTGAAACTTTTGATTTTAGTTTTGAAATTCTTATATTAGGTTTAATAAGTTTTGCTTCAGTAAACTCATAGGTACTTTTAAATTTATTATTTTCTTTATTCATAAGAGTTATATATATATCCATTTAAACTATAATAGCTAACGTTTCTTCATATTCCTAATAATTTACTTTTAAAAATCCAATGGATTATCTTTTTTATCTTTTGATGAAGTTGAATCTTCATCTTCAGTATTATAAGGTATTTTAGAATCAATACATAAATTTGTAAGGGATTATATAGTTACCTTTTCCATGGCACACTTTTCATTCCTTAAAATATTTGAATAGAATCCAAATATTTTCTATCTTTCTATTCCACTATCTTTTAATGAACTATATGAAGATATGTCACCTTTACTAGTGATCCTGTTGTCTAAAAATTGAAATATTTTCTTTCCTTTGATTTTAGAATACCTACTTGGATTTCTATTTTTCTTCTTCAATTTTTTAAAATTAGGTATGGTATGACATTACTTTTTATATTCATAGACAATTACATTTGGATATTCTTGTTGTATTTTATTTATTTTTGATGAGAATTCTAGAAATTCAAATTACCTAAAGCTTATTCATTCATCTTTCAATTTGAGAAATTTCATTATTACCATCATCTGAATAACTTCGATTTGAATTATTACATTTCCTCTTTGAAATAGGATATTTATAAGTGTTAGTATAAGTATTAAAGGTATCATAATTGAGGCTACCTAAAGTAGAAGCAAATACTACTCCATTATTCCATTTTTTGAGAATATTGTCTAAGTCTACTATCATATTGAATTAATTTTCCAATTATGTCCTCAAAACATAAATTTATCAAATATTTATAATCACCAATTATTGTCCTCTTGGATTCCCATTATTTAGGCATAATATAAATACTATTTTCAATGAGTTGGTCATATGATAAATTCTTTTCAGCCACATATTTTAAAATTTTAAAATAATCATAAAACTTTGATGCATTTGAGTTTCTATTTCTCTAGGTAGAAAATTAAAGTCTTGATAATGAACTCTTAGCATAACTCAACAAGTTTCCAAAACATTAGATGTTCCAAAAAGCATAATCTGCAACTTTTTCAAAATTTCATTTTCCATTTCACATGATGGTATCTGTCTATAAGTGTTCCTAGTAATAAAACATAATAAAGAATTAAAAACATTATGGTTTACCTGATATTAAATTTTTTCATCACGATAAAATTGAAAAATATATTTCTCTAGAACTTTACAATTTCTTGTCATCATGATAAAGTTATAGAATATAGAATCACTGATATAGGATTTCATATCATCACACTAGTAATCATAATCAGCTTCATCAATAATTATGAGTCTCTTTGGATTTAAGTTTTTGAGTGTTCCAACTATCACTCTAGCCATCAAAAAATTTATTTCCTCCACCAACAAGGTTAGTGTAAGGAAACAAAGATGAAAATATGATAAACTAATAAAAATTATAAATTAATTAAAATATTTATAGTAAATCTTAGAATCTATGTAAATATATGCTCTTATACAAATTTTTTTCCCAAGGTATGCTGGATAATAAAATAAAATAATAGGGGTGAATTTTAGTTTAAATAAAATTATAATTTAAATCCTTTATAAGTGTTATGCTGATAATTTTTTATTTGTTCCATTCAAATCAAAAATAAGAGTAAAAAAATTATAAATTATACAAAATACCATCAACACAATAGAAATACAGTGATTAGTATTTTAACTATTACTTATAGAAGACTTAATATAGATGAAATTCAAAAACAAAACATAGAGTATTGGTTAGAAAATAAAATACTCTTTGAAAAGGATATTATTAATACCACACTTTTAAACCAAAGTTAAAGTTGGATATATAGACTGGATATGAGGTATCCATGAATTTAAATCTATCATAATGCATACTTAATTTTATACCTATAAGAAGGTATTTCTTCCCATCCCCAGAATCTATCAACTAAACCTATCAATAGTAGCTCACTTCGACACACTATAATTACTTGAGATCTATATTCTAAGACTTAAAATCCCATGATCTTGATGATAAAAAATTACTCTATATTCATATCCACAAAAGATCTAGGCTACATAGGATTGAAAAATAAATAATTAAAGATGAAATTTATAAGATCTTTACAATGAAAACCTTATAATGGTATCTCTTAATATAAACCATCATAAAGAAAAAGATTACATTGATCAGAAGTGCTCTCAGAAATTAGAAATTTTTAAGCTTCAAAATGATCAATGAAAGGGCCTGAATTTATGTAGCCCAACCCTTTGAATCTTTCCAAAGATCATGGTGCTCGAAGGAGGCCTAGAGTAAGTCTGGAGGGGTTCAGATACTAAATTATAGAAATAGGGAGATTACATGATGTGTAATATTTAAATTTCATGTAACTAAGTTTCATGTATTGTTAAGGTAATTTCATAGGGTGATGCATAATGTGTAAATATTCAAGATGAATTGGTTCAAGGTGATGCGTTTTTAGTGAGATCATACACTCAACTTTTACATGAAATGTAAATGGTTTGTACTCCATGTAAATTACTTATGCAACAAATTTATAAAAGGGAGCAATAACTTAGGTATTCTCTCAAACCTATAACTAGAATTTATCTCTCCTGATTGTAGGAGATCCATAGACTTCCTTCCAGGAATTTTGAGATTCCTGAAATAGTGATTGATCATTGGATTTCTGTCTTCAATATGTGGTGATTCAAGCTATGATCTACCACTTTTCTCATGGTCCTTCAATTTTGTTCCTCCCATTCTTCTTACCATGTGATATAATATCATATTCATGTTTCTAATGGAGTATTTATTGGTTTTTTATTGGTGTGATTGTGCCCTGACATCATTGGAGGGATTCAACTTCTTGCGGTAGAGGTGATTGGGATCCACAGCATTGGTCTGTTCTCATATGAAGAACATTTATTCCTTTAAGGTATGGTATCCATTTCTTCTCTATTTATTTATGTTAAATATTAAATTGATAATTATTTATCCCTTTTTATGGAAATGAAATTAACCTAATAATATTGAACTAGATCAAATAAATAAGATAACGATCACATGTCACATGTTTTTTCTTTATACCGTGATTGAAGTCTTCCTCTTGATTTTATAGATAGTTTGATATCTATGATTTGATTTGTTATCATGTTATTATGCTTGGAGTAGCATGTTGAAATTGGTAAATAACATAAAGTCACAATTAATTGATTAATTTACTTAATAATTTAAGTAATATACATATTTGAATCTAGTGTTTCTTGTAATTTGGTAACAATAAAATTTATGCAATGTACATGTGTAATGAGAATGTTTCTATTATTATAAGTATGTTTAAATTAATTGTTTAATTAATTTAGTATCTTATTATATATTGATTCCTTAGGTTTCCCATTGTTGGAACATGTTAATAATGAATTGGTTAATTCAAGATATAATAAAAACTAGTTGTTTAATAAAGATAATTTTTGGGGCCTGAGGTTCCCATTTTATTGAGAAGGTTGAGTGCCTTGTGTTGGATTAGTGAGAGATCATTTATGTGTGAAGGATGTACGCCTTGTTTTGAGGGTCCAGTTTCCCTATTGGTTATTCTTGTTTTTTCCTATTACTTTTGTGTTGTGCTCTAGATATAAGCCTAATGTTATGAGAATGATATTGATGATCCTGGTATGGATGATGTGATATGGGGTGGGGAGGCTTGGATGTGATATGATCCTAGGATGGTTGATGTGATATGTGGGTGGGGAGGCCCGGATGATGTGGTAGAAGTTGAAACCTATGATGACGACATGCATAACGATATGAATGTGGGTTTTGAGGATGGAACCAAAGATTATGGAATTAGTTGAAGATATAATTACTCATTATTGATGTGATGCTGGTAGTTGGTATGCTCTCTTATGAATTTTCTTAATGGTCGATGGATGAGTTTCTTGTTTTATCTGTGTTTATTTCCCCACTACTTGAGAAAGTTGGATGTGATTGGTTGCATTTTTCCTATTGGTGATAGCTTAAGATGTTTTTCTTAAAGTACCTAGACATGGAATTATTCTAATAATGTTTAATAAAATTGAAACCCACATGGTTGGTTAATGTAAAATTTTTTTACTCTTGATAAACTGTGGAATCCATTTGGATTATTCCTTAATGTTATGGAATTTACTCTGATGATTAATGTATTGTAATGTAGAATAATGTTAATGGTTAATTAATGTACAATTAATTAATTAAAAAAATTAAATGATAAAAATAAAATTAGTAATTAATGTGTCTCTTTAAATTTCTTGGGTGCTTATAGAAAATCTGTTCTTAGTAGTAGAAGTCAAGAGTCTGAGAAACATTAGCTTTAGTTGAGTCTAAGACTAAGTTATGATCATAGTGTAGTTGTGATCTATATTATATCATGTGTATTTCACTATTTAATATGCTACCCAACCCATGTCATTTAGTGTGATTGAAAACTAGTCAACTCTAGGTGGGTGTTTTCCCCAAAATCCCAGTGGGAGGACGGATGGTTGACTACACCCTATAGCCCCACTCTCTTCTCTTGGTAGTTACATATGCTGGTGTTTATGGTGGTTATTTTCCCTATATATGTGTCTAGAGGGTTGTGATGGATTTTTTGTTATTTCACACACATGTATTACCAAATATATTATCAAAAGGATTATTATACGTATGACGTGCATATGATGTGATGGATTGCGGTACTTACTTAGTGTATGTGATTTAATGGATTGAGGTATAACACTTGATGTATGATACACATAATATGGGATGTGGTGAATCTTAGAAACTACCTAGTTACTATATGGATATGTGGATGAGATGATGTGATTATGTGATGCATGGGGTTCATGTTGTGATACCTTTCCAAGATGTCTTCTGGCTAGATTATTTTTGAGAGAGATTGTTCAGGATGTGTGACATTGGGACAAAGTAGAAAACTAATTTAGAATTAAGAGAAGGGTAACCTTGATGTTTAATAATTATATTATATGATCTCTTTTATGCAATACTTGGTGATAGTTAGCTATGATGAGGTTGGGAACTTAGTATGCATGTTTAGGTGACTAGTTAGTTTCACTATTGTTCACTATGCTTTAACATGATTTCTTTATCTTTTGCATGAGAGGCTCCAGGGAGGATCCTACTGTGTATACTATTATGATCATCTTACATATATAAAACTATTTTTAGGTAAGTTAAAGAAGTTTGAAGATGAAACTAGATATTATTATCTCTTGGTTTTGCAGGAGCTGTTTGGGCTTCATGGCTGTTGTCGTCTTTACCTTTTTGGTACTTATTGTTTCCTTTCATTTGTTATGTACTGTATGATATTTCATGTTTTCACTTGGGATATATATATATATATATATATATATATTCCAAATCAGGTTTTTATTGTTGTATCTATCTTATATCTCTCTCTTCCACATGTTTTTCTTAGAGGGAAATACCTTCTATATGTATGTTTATTATACCCTCAGTGCTAGTCACCGACTCTGGTCTTACTGGAAGTGGGAATAAAGAAGTCATTATATCTCTACCATCATTGAAATATCTTTATACATAGGGGTCATTATAGAGTTGTATAATAGGTTTAGGTTTGAGGGATATGATGAAGTTTAGAGTTAGGCACAAGTGAGGTTTGTGTTGGAACCGGGCGTGCAGCGGAAGCCCCAAACAGGTGGGGTTTTAAATTTTTTCCACCGACGGTCGACATAAACTTGCCAACGTCAGTGCAGAACAACCCAATCAAAGCCGAGGATCTCACGGGGAGGACTTTAAGCACAAAATTAAACCATAAAATACCTGGTTTAGATCCGAATCCGCGCACGACGTCTACTCGTAGTTGGCGATCGCTGCTCGAAGAATTCAAAGCTGAATTTCTCTAGATCGTCCAAACGTGCTTCAAAAAATACACTGGAGCCCCGTTCGTCGTAATCCGGGTGCTAGCGTGGATTTACGGCGATGCCATCGACGCTCCAACGACCACCGCATCGCATCGCCAGCGTTGCCCGAGAGAGAGCTCCATCCGAGCTCCTTGGATCCAGAGCGTCTCTCTCTAGAATATGGGAGAGAGGAGAGGAGAGATAAGCTCCATGAATAGTGTTTGGAAAATTCCCCTTCTCTTCTATTTATACTTCTCAATTAAAATACCCGGTATCGCCTCACCAGCCCCGAATACTTAACACACTATTAACAACATTTTATGACTACTAAATTGAGCCATAAATATTATTATCACTTGTAATATATTAAAATATATTACATGATAATAATTAAGTCATTAACCCGACTCGTCTCTCCCATAAATATTAATTGAACCTTGAATAATTTAATATTCATCAATTAATATTTTTTCATGTATTTACTTAAAACTCGTAAATACATTTAATAAATAAATTCAATACTCATTATTCTAAACTTTAATAATATGAATTTATTTATTTCATTGGTGATTGTTTAACTTTGGACAATTCCCGGACCCTTTTTGCGGGGCCCACTATGTCCAATTCTCCTATTCAACTGAATATGGAAGATTCTTGAATATGCTATTGTGTGTGACCCTCTAGGCCCTTATTTAGACAGTCGTAAATAGTATTCACATAACAAGAGCAGGATCTAGCAACCCATCATGGCCCCTGAAGAAATAAGGATTGTCACAGCAGCGACAACCAACCTATGAACACGCACTGTGTAATATAATCTCTTTGTCTATAATATCTCATAAAGAAGGACACACTCTCGTGTCATCGCCCTTTTCATGCTTTATTGTTTGTTGATGTAACTGGATATATTTACCCTCAAATTCCATGGCCATGGTCTTATAAAGGTACCTCCATCCATATTAACATGGCCGGAGATATATTACTTCCATAACCTGGAAGTGACAAATCCTTTCTTGACCATTCAACCAATGTCATGCCACCAATGACGCACCCGACACAAACTACCTCGCCACGACTTCATTGCCATGTTTTTCGTCTTGAATCAAAGTACGCAATCAAATGACATACATTGGTAATGATCTCAAGTCATGAGACCACTACACATGATCGTAGATAGGAACATCCAATGACACCCAAAACATGTGGTGTTCCTATTGGAGGGTCAGTCCTCGTGATCTCACTACTAGAGATCACAAAGTGTGAACTTCATGAGAAGAAGTCTCAATGCTTATGATCCCCCAGCACCTGATGGTCAGACATCTACTATGTCTAATTAGTAAGATGTATCTAGACCATATAACAAATATTTAAGATTAATGTCATAATATCTAGAGGTCCTCATTATAGCCTGGGAACTTCTATAACCTTTTGATACGACAATTAATCTTTGGACATTACCATTTCAATAGTGGACTCAGAAAAGTATACACTATAATGGTAAGATAACATCATGAATAGTTAACTCTATACGCAATATAGTAATCAAAAGCACTGAATAGTTGGGTCTAGGGCACCCACTATTTCAACAGTTTGTTAGGTTAGTAGGGAAACAATGTCAGCTAAATTTAGTAAGCGATGTAAACAAGGGAGACCAGCTAAGACATGGGTATTTAGTGCCCCCTATGATTTTATGAACAAAAAATTAAGTTTACTAAACCAAATAAATGATGTGATACTAGTTTTAGGGTAGAGACCTTGGAAAAGATCATGCATCATTCCACTCTGTGCCTATGTTTGAAATGGGTAGACCTTGGGATATGTTAAAAACTTAAACAATAAAATTAATTAATTAGTTAATTAATATTAAATATTATATATTCTAGTTTTATTAGTTCTAATAGTTTGTTTTTTTTACTATAATGGATGGTTGGAGTCCTCATTAGGTTCATGCCAAATATGTTCAGAAGGATGTGCCAACAAATCACTGTAGAGTAATGGTCGATGATGATGAAAATTATAAGAGGAAACTTTGAGAGTTTCCTCACCAGATTCTATATAAGTATGAATCTTTAATTTTAGATTTATTCACATATGATTGGTTGTAGGAGGTTGAGATAGATTTCAATTAAATCCGTATTCAGAAGGAGCAATGAGTTTCATTGGATATGATGATGCTATGTAGAGAAGCAAGGCAGTGGTGGTTCTTATTCCTTGAGGATCATGAGGATTCGGAAGTATTTTGAGATATGTTCTAAGACTAGTTTTGAGAATATTTTATTTCTTTATCTACTAAATAGGCCATTCATCAGAAGTTGTTTACCCTTTAGTAGGGTAATTTTAGTATGCCAGAGTTTGAGATCTGTTTCGAAACCCTTTTGTGATACGATTCATAATTATTTCAAGATGAGGTGGTCTGGGAGAGAAATTTTGATGAGTATTTGTATCCATAGATCCATCACTTGGTCACCCTGTTTATACTGAAGATGTATCTTGAGGTGATATAAAGGGTAGAGGTTATTGAGAGGATGTTTCCTAGAACCAGATCATCATAAGAGGGGAGTCTTCAGAATCCCTCATGAAGAAAATATATGGTATGAGGTTCCTAGTTGTTAGGATAGAAGAGTTTTCAGTCAATTGGGATAAGTCTCATCCCTCATCAACTCATTTTTATAGGAGTGAATGCTCTCAAGCCTATACTAGAGGATCAGACACATGTTTTTATTATGGAGGCTGATGTCATCAATTCCAAGAGTGCTTGACCTTTTTGAGCAGTCAGTGTGTGCCACATGTTCTGCTTCGGGTTTCTCCATTGAAGTAGTTTCATCCGACGTAGTAGTAGAAGGGTGTTCTAGTTTGGGATTAGTATAGAGGAGATGGGGAAGATAGAGTATATCCCTGAGATTATCCTCACCTAAAAGAGTTGAGTGTGGCCTTGTAGGTGGTTGTTAGTAGGGACAAGGAGGCTATGGAGAAGGTTGTGGTTAGCTTTATTCTTTAGTGTTTTTAGCACTAGGTGATCTATAAATCATTCAACATACCCTTTTTTTATTTTATACATGGGTACATGATTTATTGGATTCAGGAGTGAAATAATCATTTATATCACCTACCATTGTCCATACTTTGGGACTTGTGATATAGAGGATTCTAGTGCCCTTGGAATTAAATACACCAGTTGGAGGTTGAGTTGACTTGTATGAAGTTTTTAGAGACTGTGAGCTAGTGTTGGGGAAACAACGCTCTTGGGGAGACTTCCCATATTTGTTTATATAACCATATAACATCATCTCTAACATGGATATGTTGTATTCAGTGCAAGATATTGTGGTTTACTTTAGGTGGTAGGTTGTGTTTTATGATGCTGATGGAGAGACAACAATTTTTTTTTGGTGAGAAAGACCCTCAGATGGTTTAGAGGTATGTTACGTCCTTATCTTATTTGATGACCAAGATGATGTAGAGATCCTCAGAGGTTCAACAGTCAGTGTTTCCTAGGGTTATAAAAGAGTAATATGATGCCTTTCCAAAGGAGGTCATTGAATTACCCCCTTGACAGGAGACTGACTTTGGGATCTAGAAATAGAGAGGCATGTCTCCTATCTTGATGTCTCCATATAGGATGACACCTTATGATTTTCAAAAGATGTGTGTATAGATTGATGATCTATCAAAATGCAGTTTTTTAGCCAAGTGTGTCACCTTGGGGAGCACTAGTTTTGTTCATAAAGAAGGTTGATGGTAGTTTTTTTGGATTTTTATCGATTATCATCGCTTGAACCAAGTGACATTGAAGAACCACTATACTCTTCCACAAATTGATGATTTATTTGATTATCTGAAAGGATCAAGATGGTTCTTGAAGATTGATCTATGGTTGAGATATCATTAGATGTGGGTGAAGGATGAGGATATTCATAAGACTACTTTCCATTATTATCATGGGCATTATGAGTCCTTTGTGATTCCATTAGGTGTGAATAATTCTCTAGCTAGGTTTACTGGGTTGATAAATGAAGTGTTCAGAGAGTTCATAGATAATTTCATGGGGGTTTTCATTAAAGACAATCTTATGTACTCCAAATATGAGGAGGATCATGCATAGCATTTTCGTGCCATTTTGGGAGTTATTTATCATGAAAAATTGTTCAAAAAGTTTTCAAAGTGTGAGTTATGGGATCATGAAGTTCATTTATTGGAGAATGTGGTATCCCAACATGGAGTAGCTATATATCCTTTGAAGATAGTAGTAGGTGTTTCTTGGGAAACCCCTAAAATAGTGGCACAGGTGCAGAGTTTCCTTAGTATCATATGACATTGTAGAATTTTTGTAGCTGATTTATCTCAGGTTGCGACTCCTAAGATAGCCTTGACTCAAAAGGATAAAGCATTATTATGGATTGACTAGTTTAAGGAAGATTTTATATACCAGAAGGATAAGTTGGTTAGGACACTGGTCATTTGTTTTCTAGTAGAGGGAGTTCATTTTTAGGTTTTTATGATGCTTCTCATCTTATCTTGGGATGTGTTCTGATTTAGTTAATATTAGTTATTTCTTATGGGTCTTAATAGTTACATCCCCATGATCATAATGTTGAAATAATGGGTTCCCTAGATCCAACTATTCAGTTCTTTTGATTACCATATCGTGTATATAGTTAGCTATACATGATGTCATCTTACCATTATAGTTTATACTTTTCTGCATCCACTATTGAAATGGTAATGTCCAAAGATCAATTTTTGTATCAAGAGGTTGTAGCAGTTCATAAGCTATGATGAGATCCTCAAGATACTATGAAATTAATCTTAAATATATGTTCTATGGTCTAGGTACATCTTAAAAACTAGACACAATAGATGTTTGACTATCAGGTGCTGGGGGATCATAAGCATTGTGACTTCTTCTCATGAATTTTTCACTTGGTGATCTCTAGTAGTGAGATCATGAGGACTGACTCGCCAATAGGACCACCACATGTTTTTGGAGTCATTGGATAGTCCTATCTACGATCATGTGTAATGGTCTCATGACTTGAGATTATTACTAATGTATGTCATTTGATTGTTTACTTTTATGTAAGACAAAAACCATGGAAATGAAGTCATGACAAGGTATTTTGTGTTGGGTGTGTCATTAGTGGCATGACATTGATTGAATGGTCAAGAAATGATTTTTCAATTTTGGGTTATGGAAGTAATATATCTTAGGATATGTTGATAAGGATGAAAATACCTTTATAAGACCATGTCCATGATAGTCGAAGGTAAATCCATCTAGTGAAATCAACAATACAATAAAGTAAGAAAAGGGAGATGACAAGTGAGTGTGTCCTACTTTATGAGATATTATAGAAAAAGAGATTATATTACACAGTGTGTGTTTGTAGGTTGGTTTTTGCTGCTATGATAATACTTATCTCTTTAGGGGCCATGATGGGTTTCTAGATCCCACTCTTGGTCTGTGAATAATATTCACTGCTATCAAGATAAGGGCCTAGAGGGTCACACACAATAGTGTATTTGAGAATCTTCCATATTCAATTGAATATGAGTTTTGGACATTGTGGGCCCCACCAATGGGGTCCAGGATTTGTCCAAAGTAATACAATCACCAATGCAATAAATGAATTCATATTATTCAAGTTTAGAATAATGATCATTGAATTTATTTATTAATTGTATTTACAATTTTTGAGTAAATACATAAAAAAATATTATTTAAACAAATATATAAATATTCAAGGTTTAATTAATATTTTTAGGAGTAAGAGTTGAGTTAATAGATTAATTATTATCATGTAATATATATTACAAGAAAGTGATAATAATGTTGAATAATATTTTTGACTCAGTATAGTAGTCAAAATATTATTTATAGTGTGATTAACTGTTCGGAGGCCGGTCCTACATTTTTTTGATAATTTAATTAAACACTATAAATAGAAGAGGAGGGGATTTGTCCAAGTACTATTCATGGAGATTCTCTCTCCTCTCCTCTCTCCCATGATCTAGAGAGAGATTCTATGGATCCAAGGATCTCAGATCGAGATCTCTCTCTCTCAGGCATCACTAGCGAAGTGATACGGTGATTACTAGAGCATTGAAGGTGTCGTCACAATTCCTCTCTAGCACCCAGATTACGAAGAACAGTGCTCCCGTAGATTCCTTGAAGTGCGTGTGGATGATCTATAGGAATTCAACTTCGGATTATTCGAGCAGCGATCGCCAACGATGAGAAGATGTCGTGTGCGGCTTCAGATTTAAACCAAGTATTTTACGGTTTATTTTTGTGCTTAAAACCCTTCACACGAGAGCCTCGGCTTTGACTGGGCTAATCTTCACTGACATCGACAAGTTTACATCGATATTCAGTGGAAAAATTTCAAAATCCAACCTATTTGGGGCTTCCACTGCACGCCCAGTTCCAACAAGTGGTATTATAGGAGCACATTTGTTTTTTAAGCCAAGTATAAATTAAATTTTCATTAAATTTAATGAAGGGCATCGATACGATCCCAACGCCGTAGACAGAATCCGAATCGAACATCGAATGACCAGTCTGCAGCCATCTGAAGTTTTGAATTCGGATTCGAGGTTGAATTCTGGTGGTGTTTTGTATTTTGACTGGAAATCCCGTGGCTGAAATACTCACTAGAAAATAAATTTTGATTTGATATTAATTTCTTAAAATAATTTGAATTATTATTATAATAATAAAATTATTCGGTTTTATTATAGTAATATTATTAAATTTTAATAATAATAATAATATTATAATAATATTATAATAATAATATTATTTTTCCAAAGGCTAATATTTAGCTTTTGGATAAATTTTTAAAAGGGGTAAGGAGACCTGAAAATCAGGTCACAAAAAAAAAGAAGACCCGTCAAGAAGGTCTAATGAAAAAAAACAAGAGAAAGAAATGGGGGGGGGAGACCTGCATGTTCATGTCACAAAAAAATCAGTGGGTTTTTGGAGGGGGCCAAGTGACCCCATCTTTTTCTCTTTCCCCACGGAACCGGTGCACAAGGCAGTCAGTTCTCCTCCCTCCCGTGGAGCCGCGCTACAGCTGGCAGCCAGCAACAGGTGCTGCCCAACCCTGACTGCCTCCTCCCGCAACACTTGGCTTTCCTATGAACCCTCTCGGCAAGACCCTGATTCTCTGCCCTAGAACGCCAGATTTGGCCTCCTCCTCACCTCCTTGGACTGCCCCAAGCAGCGGACCTCCAGGCCACCTCTTTCCACTCTAGGCGTATCCAAGCTGACCATCCCCACCTCTCTTCTTCTTCAGCACACACCCTGACTAGGCAGATCAGCCCGACTTTGACTCCACCCCTGGCCTCTGTTCGGTGGTCTTCTTACAGATCCATGGCACACCGCACCAGGCGACCCGCTGGTCTCTCTCATGGAGATCCATTGCAGCAGGTAGCCGCACTAGGTTCACCCCTAGTCCAGCACTACGGTCCTGGCCCCTCCTCCACCACTCTGCCATGCCCAGCCAGCACCGCCTCCAGAAAGTGCTCCGGACCGACCTACTCCATTAGGCAGAGCGACACGCCACACTACTCCCGGCCAGTCGCCTCCGATAGCGGTGCCCCGTTGCTGGAAATCCTTGGGCATTCTATTTCGTGTGCCTCTCAAAGCGTGGATACATCCGATGGATCGACATAGTCCGACCAGTCCGCACTGTCCCGGACCTACCATGTCCCGACCCCCGCCCGGTCCTCCTAGCAGGCAGGTAACTCGCTCTGCCCTGTAATAAGTATGGGTGGGTCGGCCCATCCTAGAATGGGCTTGGGCGGACCAGCCCATCCTAGAATGCCTATGCACGAGGTCAGTACAGCCCGGATTGGGCCTGCGCAGGTTCACCCTGACCCGCATAGGCATTGCCCAAAGTTTTAAGGGCCCGAGTGTTTTAATTTAATCAAAAATTGGTTAAAATAATTAATTTAATTATAGGTGATAATTAAATAAATTTAATATTAATTTTTGGTTATTAAATTTTATATCCGGCGTAATTAATTTAATTGGGATATTAATTAAATTAATTGGGATATTAATTAAATTAATTAATTAATTTTATTTTTTAGTTTTAAAATTAAATTAATTAATTGGGACCGAACGACCTATTTATTTAATTAAAAATTAGAGTGAAATTTTTTATTCAATTTAATGCCCTCAAGTTTATTTTTAACGCAAGTTTAATTTTTATTCTGCATTTAGTTTATATACGCGAGTTTAATGCGTATATTACTGATCATGAGCCTGAGACCAACCAATGTTTTTCTGGTGAATTTTATTTATTTAATTATTTTATTTAATTAATTAATTATTGAATTTCAGTTTGTAATAATTATTTTAATTAAATAAAAAATGATCTTCTTGTCATATCAAGTATCGTTATATATATAAGGGCCTACGCGCCCTTTATCAAAGTTGAATATTTATACCCTGAGAGCCTCTCTCCTGTATGCGTTTACAATTTTATAATGACGAGACGAGGTATGACGCACTTCTTGCCAAGTGATAGCGATGCACCAGGCGGGAGTTGGATGCATTGGATGAGCAGACGTTTCTATTCAAGTTGCAATCCACACAACTAAAGGTCCTTACCCCTAGGGTTTTACTTGGTCCGTTATTCACTCAACGGATCAGAAAATAGTACCGGCTCATGATCTGGTCTTCATTTTTTTTTCATAGTTTATTCTTTTTGTGAACGTGTAGTTTATTATGCGATCACATAGTATAATAATAATCAAGTATGCAAGATAAAATGAACATGTGACGCGATGATTTTTCTATTTCAGGCATGGTCAGTTATGAGTTTGATCACATAGTACATGATTATAAAAATTGAAAATGATTTCTTTCGTCACATTAATAATAATAAAACCATCAATGATATATTAAGTCACAATAGGCTTATGTCATTCAAATTTAGACAAAACCGGCTGTTTGAGATGCCAGTTATGCCATAGCTGAGGGTGCCTCTTGCTACTGGGGAGTCCTTATAAGAATGATGAGTTGAATTAACTAAAATTTCATCAAATAAATATCCATATATAGCTTTTTGTAATGTTAGAGGAAAGCATTGAGTAAATCATGTACTGATTTTAAGAAGCCGTGACTTCACTCAACAGATCAAGGAGCTACAAGTTAAAGCAGTCGGCCAACCAAAATCCCACCTAGAACTCTCCAAGTAGTGGCGTAGCCATAACTTATAGACTATGAGGGGTTGTTCCAGGATCCTTGCCACTAGAATACTCAAGTAACAGAGTATTCCGATTCTAGCATAGAGGGTTCCTAGAATCTGATAAAATAGTGGGATACATTACATTATTTAAGTAATTAATCAGAAATGTCTAAACTGATAATCAGATAAAAGTCACTAATCTTCTAAAATTAATTTTTGTAGAAAAATGGAAAGATATTACACAAGTTTAAACTGCGATAAATATTATACAAAGTAAATTTACACACTGACACAAGTATCCATGGGTAGTACAAGTACGTGCTCATAGTACTATGATAAAGGAAACTCAAAGTGCCAGTGTCCTCAATACTGTTAAACTACCTCAAGAAGCGAGGGTAAAATTGATTATAGGAGACTAATGTAGAAAGCATATGATAGTTATATCATTATGCTTCTATCAATATCTGGTGTCAGTTGCAGTCGCTACACCAAGACATGGATGATATAAACATGACATCTCATCTCTGAGATGTTTGTAAGGAGAAAGTGAAGCAACGATATGAAGAAGGCAATGGTTACACCGGAATGTGTAAATTGAAAGATCGATCATGATATTTAAATGGATCCCTTTATCATATCATTTTCACCGCTTTACTCAAGTTTGATTACAAAATGAATAAGTATTGAGTAAATTCTTCATTACCAATTTAGGTAAGGTTTTCCAAGTGAATAAGAATAAAGGACAGTTAAGTTTTAATTCTTATGGAGAATAAATTGAAAGACAATGTGGAAAGGTCAAAGGCATTTAATTCTATTGTAACATTCACAAAGTCCTTCAATTAATTAGGTATTAACAAAGGTTATTTTCATTACGTATTATAAAATAATACCAAGTAATTTTAAAAGCAATAAACTGATTTAAAAAAGAAAGTCACCGGTTCAACATTAGGCATATTCATAAAATTTAATGTTTCAATTTTACTACTTGGGTATTAAATACAACATGCTGGTGACATATGTGTATTCTAATATGGTAACCGAGTTAGTATAGAAACCTTACTAGAAGTTAGGTGTACTCTCTAGGTGGCTGTGAAAGGGTGATACCTAGGCCAGTGGTGAGAAGTACACAACTTCTTTAATTGCCAAGTGAAATATTTGTGTTGAACTATTATTGAGTTTAACCACAATCATTAATATCATGTGTCCTTGGACACAAGGAGACATTCTTCCATGTCTTGGAATGAATGCTGGTTTTGGTAAACTCAATCACTAGTTCAGTAATACATGAATCATAGGCAATTAGTGATGAATATAAATATAATACTTATACCCAGTTGTGACAAGATAATTCTTTGTCAAGTAATACTAAAAGTGGATTTCATGAATATACCAAGTATGGTATTTAGGCTCAGCACAAATAAATACTTTTGGTATTATCGATGTCTTTAGTTTGGACAAATGAGTCTTTAAAAATAAAGGTATGCCACAAAGCTTTTAGAAATAGTTCAACAAGTGAGAATGAACTATTCCAAGTATAATCTAGAGTTATATATACTTCATAAGATTCCTTTAAGTAATTAAGGAATAATAAAGTGAAGTATATACATGGTCAGGAGATATGAGTTTCTTCGGGTTGGGATACCGAATAATATCTTGACCAAGCATTCATCAATCATGATAATGTAGTGTGGAGAAATTCCTAAATGCACATTACATTATCGATATCAAGAAATTGATATTAATGATGAGGATTGATGATGAAGTCTTACATTTCAAAATTGACCAAAAACATGTAGTGTGGAGAAATTTCTAAATGCATATGTTATACATAAATTTTTTGATGTAAGTGATATCAATGTTGCAACTAAAAGAAAATTCCATTATATTTTATGAAATGCTTTGAAAATAACAGCATAATCCCATAATCATATGACAACTAAAATGAAAAATGGACATCATAAAAGTCATGGTATGTTGATAAATCCATTATGTCATAAGGACATTTGTTTGGATGCAAAGAATTTGTTAGTACATAAACAAACTTGCATCAAGAAAAACACATTGTGCATTTAGTGTAATAATCTTAACGATTTCTTAGGATATTACATAAATCCCTAAGATATAAAAGTTATAGTCAAGTGATAGACTACATTCTATAAGAGGGTGCACATCTATATTAGAGATAGTGGGAGATATATTGAATTGTATTTAGTCAATGATCAAGATGAAAAAATAGTTAGTATATGAACTAGTTCCACAAGTGCATTTCAAACAAAGTATATTCCAAAGACACATACTATGTAAGAAGGATAAAACTATGGTGATGTTTTTTATAATCACCACGGTCAGTGATCTATTATTAAATGTGAATAACATTTCTTACAAGTAATCAATGTATGGAAATTATCTAAAATTGATAAGACCAACTAAAATTCAATTAATGGATTCCATGTATCAAAGTGCAAAGGGGATTATTATTTTGAATACTATGGTGGGTATTCAAGTGAGTTGATACATGGACGGTACAAACATGGTACCAATAAGGATTGATTGGTTTTACCAAGTTGTTATGGCTAAATCCTTTATAATTTTACTTGTCACATCTAATATATATGATCAAATTATTTAGCATTGGATTTCATGACCACCAATCATGGATGGTGTCTATATGATGCAACTATAAAGAGATGGTCACATCAAAGAATTCTAATAAAGGTTTCAAGTTACCGAAATCAGATTTAGGATTAAAGTAAAAAACAAGATCATATAATATACATTTGAAACAAATGTTTTCCATGTGTCTACTAGAGGTTAGTGGGAGTGCTAATATTTTCCAAGAAAATTATGTTCGACAACATATAGAAAACAAATGGTCTTATAGTTAGAACAAGATGAAATTTATACTCGAGTGATTGACTTAAAGTAGAAACCTAAGTTCTAGGGAACAAGATCTACTGAGGTAGATATATAGGTTTCTTGGCCCTATTTAATCATACATATAGTGACATTTTATTGAAAAATACAAGTTGGAACAATTCAAGAGATGAATTGTTGCCTATGTCACATGGCATAATCTCTTCAAGTTGACATGTCTATGACATATGAAGAGAAACATGGTGATTTGAAATCCATACGTTGAAGCGATGGATTAATCGTGTATTCAATTATATGTACAAGAATTGATATTTCCAGAATATGCTTTATAAAAGGCAAATATCAGTTATATCCAAGA
Source organism: Viscum album (assembly GCA_963277665.1). Lineage (NCBI taxonomy): Eukaryota > Viridiplantae > Streptophyta > Magnoliopsida > Santalales > Viscaceae > Viscum > Viscum album. The sequence goes on from OY728131.1 coordinate 341,551,811, forward strand.
GCACTGTAAGGGATGCAGTTAGAGCCATCTAATTATACTTAGGTAAGTACAAAAGATATGTACCTTGTAAATGGAGAGGAAGGATACTATTTTTCGAGGATATAAACTAGTCTTCCATAGATGAATGTGATATAATATTGCAGTTAGGCTAAAGACAATGAGCAAGACAAGATCATAAAAGCCAGTGGTAACCATACCTACAACCACCGATTATGTTGCAGCTTCTAAGATAGAAAAGAAGCAGATAAATGCAATGATTTGTTCCAGTTCTTATAATCACACCTGGTAAGAAAAGTATTATCATAATGTAAGTTATAATATTCTTACTAGACAATATGTTAAGTTATGATAGTGTACAAAAGGGATATACTTGAGATACCATATCTTGAGAAATTTTACTCAAAGAGATGATGTCGCTATAGCAGAATTGCCATGCGGTAGAACTGTGGAGGCCCCAGTATCTAAAGTTGTTACTCAATAGAAACATTATGTTCATCATGTGAGTAGGTAACAAGTTTTTAGCAAGTTGGATCTAGTGAAAGTGAGAGTGTTTAAATAGTGGGTTCTCTAGAACCAACTATTCGGTGATTTTTATTACCACATAGTGTATACAATTAGCTATACATGATGACGTCTTACCATTATAGTGCATAATATTTTGCATCCACTATTGAAATCGTAATGTCCAAAGGTTAATTGTCGTATAAAGAGGTTGTATCAGTTCTCATGCCATAATGAGAACCTCGAGATACTATGAAATTAATCTTAAATATATGTTCTATGGTCTAGATACATAGTAATGACTAGACACAGTAGATGTTTGACTATCAGGTGTTGGGGGCTCATAAGCATTGAGACTTCTTCTCATTAAGTTTTCACTTGGCGATCTCTAGTAGTGAGATCATGAGGACTGACCCACCAATAGAAACACCACATGTTTCGGGTGTTATCGGATGTTCCTATCTATGATCATGTGTAATGGTCTCCTGACCTGAGATCATTACCAATGTATGTCATTTGATTGAGTACTTTGATGCAAGAGGAAAACCATGGCAATGAATTCAGGGAGAGGTATCTTGTGTTGGGTGCGTCATTGGTGGTATGAAATTGGTTGAATGATCAAGAAAGGATTTGTATCTTCCGATTTATGGAAGTAATATATCTCCAGACATGTTGATAAGGATGGAAATACCTTTATAAGACCATGGACATGGAAGTCAAAGGTAAATCCATCTAGTTAAATCAACAAACAATAAAGCAATAAAAGGGTGATGACATGTGAGTGCGTCCTGCTTTATGAGATATTAAAAACAAAGAGATTATATTACACATTGTGTGTTCATAGGTCACTTTCCACAACTGTGAAAATCCTTAGCTCTTTAGAGGCCATTATGGTTTACTAGATCCCACTCTTGGTCTGTGAATAATATTCACTTCTATCAAGATAAGGGCCTAGAGTGTCACACACAATATCGTATTCGAGAATCTTCCCTATTCAGTTTAATATGAGTTTGGGACATGGTGGGCCCCACCACTGGGTTCCGAGATTTGTCCAAGGTAAAATTATCACCAATAAAATAAATTAATTAATATTATTTGAGTTTATAATAATGAACATTGAATTTATTTATTAATTGTATTTACAAGTTTTAAGTAAATACATGAAAAAATATTATTTGAATGAATATTAAAATATTCAAGGTTCAATTAATATTTAAAGGAGTAAGATACGAGTTAATGAATTAATTATTATCACATAATATATATTACAAGAAAGTTATAATAATGTTGAATAATGTTTCTGACTCAGTATAGTAGTCGGAATATTATTTATAGTGTGATTAATTGTTCGGGGGCCGGTCCGACATTTCTAGGTAATTTGATTAAACATTACAAATAGAAGAGGAGGGGATTTTTCAAATTACAATTAATAGGTATTATCTCTCATATCATCTCTCCCATGATCTAGAGAAAGATTCTTTGGATCCAAGGATCACGGATCAAGCTCTCTCTCTCAGGCATCACTAGCGAAGCGATGCAGTGATCGTTAGAGCGTCGAAGGTGTCATTGAAATTCCGCGCTAGAACCCAGATTTCGACAAATGGTGATCACACGGATTCCTCAAAGAATTTTTGGATGATATATAATAATTTGAATTTGGATTCTTCAAGTAGTGATCACCAATGATGAGCAGACGTCGTGTGTGGCTTTAGATTTAAACCATGCATTTTATAGTTTATTTTTGTACTTAAAACCCTTCACGTGAGATCCTAGGCTTTGACCGGGCTTTTCTTCACCGACGTCAACAAGTTTATGTCAATCATCAGTGGAAAAATTCCAAAATCCCACCTATTTAGGGCTTCTTCTGGACCCCTAGTTCCAACACATAACTATGCCACCCATGATCTTGATTTAGAGGAAGTTGTGTTTTCTTTGAATTTTTGAAGACATTATCTCATCGGTGAGTGTTTTGTGGTTTTCATCGACAATAAAAGCCTAAGGTATGTCTTTTAATAGTATGAAATGAATTTTAATTAGTGAAGGTGGATGGAATTATTGAAGTATTATGACTTAAATATTTCTTATATGTCAAGAAAGGTGAATTTTGTAGCTAATGCACTAAGTTGGAAGTCGCATAGTGATTCCATGCGTGATTTTTTGGATTCTTAGAGAGTGATGGAAGAACTCTCAGTGAGGAATATAGATATGAGAGAGGTTAGAGGCAAAGTTTGTCTTTTATATATGGATGTGTAGTCATCTTTATTGTAGTAGGTGGAGGAGTCCCAGTTGGGGGATTTTGAGGTAGAGGTCTAGAGAGACAGAGTTGTTTTTTGTGATTCCCTTGACGGATGGTCAGAATATCAATAAAACTTGGTGTTGTTTCAAGGAATGATATTCATTCACTCGGTGATGCATGATATGGTTCTTCTTTAGTTCCATATCTCTCCCTTGGAAGTACATCCTGATATGAAAAAATGTACTGAGCTTTGAGAGGTCATTTTTGGTGGCCTGGGTTAAAGAGTGTAGTTATAGAGTTTGTTTCTAAATGTTTGTTCTTCTATAAGGTAAAGTTTGAGTTCCATTCCTAGTGGTTTTATATATCCATTATATGTTCCCCAGTAGATGTGTCATGAAAAATCAATGGATTTCATTACCAGTTTACGTTAATCTCAAGGAGGCCGTGATTCTATTTGGGTGATAGTGGACCATCTGATGAAATAATACCACTTTATAGTGATCAGGGATTCAACATCAGTGGAGGTTTTATTGAGGTAGTATTTAAAGAAGGCGGTTCAAATCCATAGATTCTCTAGGATTATAATATTTGATCAAGATTCTCATTTTACCTCTAGTGCGTGGAGAGGTCTCCAACATGATTTTGGTTCTCAGTTATGCCTTAGCACTAATTTTCATTTGTAGGATGATGGTTAGATAGATCAGACCATCCAGACTCTTGAATACATGTTCCAATCTTATGTATTGGATTTTAGAAGTTCATGGATGAGAAACCTACCCTTGGTTGAGTTTTATTACATTAACATTTTACACTCCACCGCTGGTATGACACCATTTGAAGCTTTTTATGATTGACCCTTATGTTCTCCATTGTAGTATATTGGGGTTGGGGAGGTAGGAATTCATGATCAAAAACAGATATAGAATACGACAGAGATGGTTAAGGTAATTTTAGATAGGATTAAGGTAGCACATGATCATCAGAAATCCTATGATGATCATAGGAACAGACCTCTAGAGTTTGATATTGAAGATTATGTGTTTCTAAAGGTGACTTCTCATTATGTTCAGTGATGGTTTTATTATGGGATTAATATTTCTCCCCATTTTTGGGTCTTCCGTGGTTTTGGATCATGTTAGAGTCATGGAATATCAGATAAAAATTCCCTATAAGATAATCCAGATACATGATTTTTTTTAAATTTCGTAGCTTTTTAATTATCTTTATGATGAATATCATGTCATCAATTGGGGAGAGATTGATGCTGATAATGATGTGACCTTCGAAGAGCATCCTGTAGAGATCCAGAACCTCTAGAAGAAGGTGTTTCATGGGTGTGTTATTCCCTTGGTTCATGTCTTTTTGTGTCATGGTGGAATGGATGAGAGTACCTAGGAATATGAGTCATATATGTACACTTAGTTCCCAAGCTATTTGATGTTTAACTATTCTCTTGTAACATTTTTTATGGTTGTTGAAATTTATGGTTTTTGAGATAGTTTTATCATGTTTCTTGTTGTGTATTGAATCTCTTTTGAGAGGCATCTTCCCCAGGGTTGTGTTTAGGAGATGGTTGTTGCTGTTGTGTGGTTTTTCACTTACTCCTTTGATGAGGTGGTTGAGCTCCTGAGATGATGAGATATTGAGTGGTATCTCACAGGGTGGATTTTCAAATGATCCCATTTCATTTTCTCTCTAGGTTGGGTTTAGATTATCTAGGATGATAATGTTTTGATAAGTATCTAATGCAAGGGACCATATCATTGTAGCCCAACTCTTTGTGTATTTACAAAGCTCATGGTGCTCAGAGGAGACCTAGAGAAAGTATTGAGGGGTTCATCTTCAAAATGATGTAAATAAGAATATTACATTACATGTAATATTTATATGCCATATAAGCGAGTTTCATGGATTGTTAAGGTATATTCATAGGATGCTACATGATGTGTAAATATTCAGGATTAATTGGTTTGAGGTGACATGTTTTTCAGTGAGATTTAACAATAAAAATTTACTCAATGTGTAAATGGTTTACACATTGTTAAAATCCCCTATTATAAACATTTATAAAAGGGAGAAGCACCTCGAGTGTTTTCTCAACCCTATGGAAAATAGAACTATCTCCCGATTCCAAGAAATCCAAATCCCTCCTTCCAGGTGTTTTGAGATTCCTTTTTAGAGAGATCGATCCTTAGCTTTCCATCTTCAATTTTTGGTGATCTGAGGTATATTATATATCTTTTCTAATAGTCCTTCAACATGGTTTCTCCCATTCTAATTTCCATGAAATGGTGGATCATCTCCATGTTTTAAATGGAGTTATTATTGGTTTTTTGTTCATGCAGTTGTTCCATGATGTCCTTGTAGGGATATAACTTCTTGAGGGAGAGGTGATCAGGATCTGCAACAATGGTCCATTATCATGAAAATAACATTAAAAAATTTAAGGTAGGGTATTTGTTTCTTATATATTTATTTATGTGAAATCATAAATTGATCATACTTTTTCCCTTTGGATGTAAATTAAATTAACCTAATATTATTGAATTGGATTAAATAAACTGGATAATGATCGTATGTCACATGTTGTTTCTTTATACCATGATAGTGATTCACCTCTTTATTTTCTAAATATTGTGATATCTATTCTATGATTTGTTATCATGTTCTTATGGTTGGATTTGGATGCTAAAATTGATAAAGAACATAAAATTATAATTAATTGATTAATTGGATTAAGAATTTAAATAAGAGGCATGTTTGATTTGGATGTTTCTTGTAATGTGATAATGAAAAAATTTATACAATGAACATGTTTAATGAGAATGATTGGATACTTGTAAGAATGTTTTAATTAATTATTTAATTAATTTAGTAGCTTATTATAGCTTGATGCCTTAGGTTTGTCATAGTCGTAACCTGTGAATAATGAATCAGTTAATTCAAGATGGAATAAGAACTAGTTTATTGATAATGATAATTATTGGGGCCTGAGTTGACCATTTTCTTGAGAAGGTTGGGTTCATTATATTAGAGACATGAGAACTTTATTATGTGTGAAGGATGTGTGAATTTCTTTGAGGGCCCAGTTTCCCGGCTGGTTATACTTGTTTTTTTCCTAATGCTTTCATGATGTTATCTAGATATGAGCATGATATGACTAAGCCTAATATGGATAATGTAATATGGGGAGGGGAGGCCCATATGTGATATGATATAAGAATGGATGAGCCTAGTATGGATGAAGTGATATGTGGATTGAGAGGCCTAGATGACGTTGCCACAATTGATGCCTATGATGGAGAGATGAATTGGGTTATGCATGTGGGTGTTGGGGATGGAACCGTAGATGATGGAATATGTTGAAACTAGGATTACTCATTATCTATGTGATTCTGGGAGATGGGATGATCACTTATAAATATATGTAATGACCAATAGAAGAGTTTATTATTTTATCTACATACCTTTCCCCACTGCTTGAGGCAACTGGATGTTCTTTGTTTCTTTTTTCCACTTGGTCATAGCTTAGGATAGTTTTCTTAAAGTACATGGATATGGAATGATGTTGATAATGTTTAATAAATATTAAATCCATGGGGTTGGTTCATTCTAAAAAGACATCACTCTTGAGAAAATGTAAATTCGGTTTGGATTATGTCTGGAGGGCATGTGATGCACTCTAATGATTAATGTATTGTAATGAGTAATGATGTTAGTGGTTAATTAATGGATAATGAATTAATTAACAAAATGATAAAAAGAGAAGAAGTAATTAATGCATCTCTTTAAATTTATTGTGTGCTGATAGGATATCTAGTCTTAGAAGTGGAAGTTGAGAGTCTGAGAGTCATTAGATGAATTTGAGTATGAGACTAGTTTATGCCCATAGTGCAGACGTGATCTATATTATATCATGTATATTTTTTGATTTCATATGTTACCCTGCCCATGTAGATTAGGGAGAATGACACCTAGTGGACTCTAGGATGGTTTTTCTTGAATATCCCAGTGGGAGGATGTATGGATAACTACCCCCTCTGGCCCACTCCCTTCTCTTGGTAGTTACTTATGCTATTGTGCACAACAATTATTTTTAACATATATGTGTATAGAGGGGTGTGATGTATTTTGTTTATTTCACAGACATGTATTATCAGATATAGTATCCAAAGGATTATTATATGTATGATGTGTATTGGTTGTGATGGCTTGAGGTACTTACTCAATGTATGGACTGTAATGGATTAGGGTATAATATCCGATGTATGATACATGTCATACGAGTTGTGGTGGATCCCAAAAACCACCTTTTTACTATATGGATATATGGATGGGATGATGTGATGTACGAGGTGCATGTTTTGATGCCTTGCCTAGGTGTCTTCGGGATGACCTATTTCGGAGAGAGATGACTTAGGACGTGCGACATTGAGGCAGAGCAGATGGGGACATGGGACCAGAGTACCCTTGATGTTTGATTATTATATTATATGCTCTCTTGAATATGATACTTGTTTAGATTTATCCATAGTGAGTTTTGGAACTTAGTATACCTATTTAGGTGATGAGTTAGTTTTACTATTGTTTAATGTGCTTTAGAATGCTTTCTTTATCTTTTTTACAAGAGGATATATGAAGGATACTATTGAGTATACTATTATGATCACCCAATGTATATATAAACTATTTTCAAGTTAGATGGAGAGGGTTGGATATCAGGTTTGATATTACTAGCTTATGGTTTTGTAAGAGCTGTTTGGGATTTATGGTTCCTGACATCTTTATCTTTTTGGTACTTGTAGTTTTCTTCCAGTTGTTATAGTATTGTATGACATTGAATATTTTCACTTGGTATTTCTTTATATATATATATATATATTTCTGAGAAAGTTTTTATTTATTTATTTTTCTTATCTCTCTCTCTCTCTTTCATGTTTTTATTGGAGGGTAATGCCTCCCATATGCATGTTTATTATTCCCTTGGTGCTAGTCTCTAACCCAGGGCTTATTAGATGTTGGAATTGGGTAGCCATTATCTCTCCCCCATCATTGCAGTATATTTGCAAGGATGGGGTCATGAAAAAAAAAACTTTCAAAATTCTTGATTTATTGTGTTTTTTTGTTCTTTTGATGCTCGAGGTAAGAATTTATTTATAAGAATAATTTGAACAAACTTCAATGGTTATATTTTGAAAAAAATTAGAGACAATTAAAAATATATAGAAAATATCTTCTTAATATACCGATAAACTCAACATATTGTTTCATCTACTGATGAGTTGAATCAACACTTCTATAGTACTTATAAATACAATGAACATAATTTGGCATGAAACATTTGATCATTATATTTTTATAAAACAGTTTTACTTCTTCAGTATTTCAGTTTCCATAAGTTTATTATATAGAAAGATAAAAAATTAAGTAAAAACTCAAGTTATATCATTTTCATATAAATTATATTGTGATATCCAAAATAAATAAATGAATTGAGGTATTAACACAATAGTAGAAGCCACAAAATAGATCAAGGTAGGACAATGTATATTTCCTCGATGTGACACTTAAATTAGACTCAAGGGAATGTAGGGTTGATAGACCTGCCAGTATTCCCCCAAAATCCTTGAGAGAGACATAGGCTAGACCCCATATGTGGGATATCCTCCCACTTTAGGAGGGGCAATGATGCCTTATCTTGATACCACATCAACTTATCCCAACCCCCAGGTAGAGTGTTCATGGTGCTATGAACCTAAACTACCCCTACCCACACATGGAGAGGATATAACCCTAAGAGAATACTTATTATAAAATAATAGTTCCATGTGGAACATCATGAGGAAAAAAACATGTCTCGATACTTGTAATTCTAAGTATTTTCACACTTTTTTCATGTGTTAGAATTAGACAAGTAAATTTTCTATCATGAATATTTTTTCATATAGGAAGTGATTGTGAATTCTTCTTCTCAATTTAAGGCTATTTACATGATACTTTAGTTGTCTTGTGCAATTTACTTTTATATGGTTATTGAATTGGTCATGGAAAGATGATTAGACTTGTAATAGGGTTCAATACTCCCCTACCAATGTATAGGTGATAGGTTGAGAGCCACCTATATAAACTATAGAGTTTAGTACTCCACCACAGACTCGATTCATGAGTCCCCCACATTAACTATAGAGTTTAGTACTCCCCCATGGTATCAAGGTGTGGATCGACCATTTTAGATGTATGGATGAGAAATTTTATCTACAAATTTACTATAAGAACATATAAGTTAGAGTTATATTGTTAAATAATAGGTAGATTATAAAAATTCATCCCTCTCTCCATACCCCTTGGGTGGGGTTCATTCACATAGCCATGAGAAGGAAGATACTATTCATTAGTTCCCTATATTTCATGGTCTAAGAGGCTAATATATTAATTAAAGGTGAGTTGTTTCCTTTTCCTTTAATTTTCACAATAACACTATAGAATAAAGAGAGAGTGAGACTCTAATTAGTAGTTTTTTTGATGGTACAATTTCATTGGATCCTTGGTTTTGAAGACAATGAGGCATAGAGAGTTTTGAAATCAGGTTCATTTACTCCATCAATAATTCAGTAATTAAATAGGTATATCTATTCTATGTGTTTATGGTGCTCAAACTCCCTTGAGGGCTAGGGTGTGGGTATAGTATGTTATACGTAGGGTTAAATGAGTCCTTTGGTCATTATGATATTGACAAGGCATGATTTTCTCTTATTTTTAATTTTCATGGAACTACCTCTTAGGGTTGTTTATGACCCCCTTGTATCTGGAGTTAGTACTCCCTCAACCGATATATGAATCGTCGGTGTTTCATGAGTACTCCACCATATCAACCATTGAACATGAAATTATTGTAGTAAATAATTATGATGAGTTCTCATAATAATTTTTTTCCATAAGTAATAATGTTTTAGAAAATTCTAATTGATGAACCTCATATTGGGATAGAGTTGAATCAAGTAAGATTATTATATTTCATATATTTAGTGAGTTGAGTTTTGGTTCTACTCCATGTATTACACTAAGGTTGATGAAAAGACTATATGTTATGGTTTCTTTCATTCTCAAGGGTGAGAAGATAGTTTTTTTATCATTTCCCTTGATGTTTGGGGGCTTAGTTCTAGGAATATTTCTATGATGATCTAGGTAGTTTATCTATTTTCTATTTTCCTCTCCCTTCATAAATATTTCATGGTTTTCAGAATATTGGGTGGATTGGATGCTATGAGTCAATCATTTCACCATGTGTCATCCTATAAATTAAAAGTAATGTTAATTTATGTTTTGATATATCTTGGTTGTGTTTTTGAATATTGATAGTGGTGTTTGGGGCTTGGTAATCAGAAGAAAATGATCTAGGGACACCAACCATCTACTTAGAGCTGATGGTTTTCCATAGGCTAGCAGGAACTGTACCACCGACTAGCTGGTGGAGGTGGTAGTATCCATGGTTTAACTTGGATGCTAATAGCTATGCAGTACGAATCCACTATCTATCCAATTTCTAAGGAAGTAGCCTATGATTATTCCTAGATCTACTATCAAGCTAGTGGATCCACCGAATGATTGGTGGTACCCATATGGCATGGTCATTCAGGAAACCCTCTTAATTTTACTATAATGTGTCTTTTTGATACATCACTCTCTTAGTTTGACCCTCACTTGAACACAACTACCCTAAGAGATCTCTTTCGATGAAATTGGATTTATCCTTCCCCTACTTACAATATTTCAATCCTGGATCAATTCATTGACTCCAAAATGGAAAATTTCATTCATTCTAGACTAAATACTCTCATTATATTAAGATAAATCATATCTCTTAGCTATATTATCCAGATATATAGATCCCATTATGATCTAATGGATAATTCTTGTTTATTTGATAGATATACATAAAATCTAGAGAATCTTCATATTTCCATAGAATGGATCTAGATCTACCATTGATGTTATATCTAATTGGGTAAGTTGATCTATATCTAATCCCATGTCACATTATCCTTCAAGAATATTGATTCTATAATCATGGTTGTGATGAATTGGGATTGGTTCTAGGAATTTTTGTTTCATATACATGGTTTGGTGATAGATCTTGGAATTTTATGTCGACACACTGAGGTATGAAGTCCTTACCACATAAGGACTTTTTATAAGGTTGAATGGACTGTGTGTGTGAATGTGTGTCTATGAGGACCATTGTTTGATATGGTATGATTGTGATTTTTTATATGGTGTTCATGGGTGACCTATGAGACCTATTAATTGTGTTATATGATGAGGTGTCTATTACATGATAAGAGGAACCATCTGCCCTTGGTTTTGTGAATGGTGATAAGGAGGCTGTTGAATATGACAACACCCAGGAGCTTCTCATGCACTCGAATGAAAAAATGTTAGAGGAGTCTTTCCTGATGAAGATATCAAAGGAGGATGCACACAGAATGTTTGAAAGACTGTTGAGAGTTTATTTGAACAAAGAACAATCCTTGTGGATTGAAAAAAATAGAATATTGACCCGTGGTTTCAATGAGGGGAAAAAAATCTTGGAGGAGCATGTGCAAACTTGGGACAAAATGGCTTCTCACTTCGAGGATCTTATTAAAGACAATCTAGAAATGAAGGTTACCTCCATCGAATGGCTACTTATTAAGGTTAAAAATTCTAATTGCTTTAAATTGTCTTGGAATGGATTTATAATTTCTTATGAGGTTTGATTATTTTCTGTGTTTTGAACATTGTTGGTTTCCCACTTTTCCATAAAATTGCTTCTGAAATAAAATAAAAAATTATTGGTGGTGGATTGTCACGGATTGGTTAACCCATAGAGGGAGAGCATGTGCTGGTACAATGTGGTTTCAATGACGATGATGGGACCTGGAGACTGATAAAGGGTATGATGATTATTTGGCTTGAATTGAGATAGAGGATGAGGTATAATGACCTTGTTTCTTTACCCAAGGTGGAGCCAGGGGTGTGACAACCTTGTGTCCTAACTCAGTAGAGGCATGGGAATGATGACCATGTGGCATAAACCAACATTGATCTAGGGGCGTGACAACCATGTGGCCTAACCCAAGGATTGATTCAAAATGATCCTTCATCTGATAAATGTGTTAGCCTTGTGGATTGACCTGATATGTAATGACGTATGAGACATTCCTTCTATCATGGAGCTGAAATAGGTATGACAGGGGGTCATAGAATCCTGGTTAGTACATGATATCTCGACATACGATTGGTTGATTTTTTTTTCATTTACTTGATATCATAACATATGGATTTTTATAAATTCACAATTTATGTTAAAGACACATTAGTGGTGTCCTACTAGGTTTATACTCACATAATTCATAGGAATTTAAATGAACATGAAAATTTTATGGTCAATGATCCAATAAAGGGTAAGAACTTTATGTAAAGGTACTAAGCAGGTGGATCTTGGAGGATAGAGGAAATTCCAGTATAAACTCTAGATTACTATTATAGTGATTTAGTTTATTTTATTTTTTATCAAACATGGGTTAACCAACTATATTGGGTGTCTTTTGGTTTATAATGTATGACATAAATGCTATTTTTTACAGTATAATGATCTTATTTTAGTTTTTTATTGTGTTTATAAAGATTTTTTATTTATAATTTTTTTATTATAGTGTATGGATATTATTAACATGGGTATAGTCTCCCCATGGGATCATTCAGATGCTCACCACTAGTTGGAAAACTCTTGATTAAGGGGAGCTGCACATGATTTCATGTAGCACTCTAGACCATACTAGGTGATTCAGGTTGGGGCATTACAAATTTATATCAAAAGATGTTTTTTTCTTCTTGACTATGATTGGTGTAAGGTATAAAAGAGATATATTGTGTGGAGATTAGGTAGTGGAGTCACATAATTTCCTGACTATCTCTTATATAATAGAACTCCATGTTACCAGTGATGAGATTGTTATTGCTGATTGTAGTATTATAGTTTCATGTTGATCTTCAGTACTGTTACGATGTTATAGTTTATGGTATTTGTGGTGTGGTCATGAAACATGAGTATAAACACATGTTTACATTTCATATGCCTATTTCCTTGTCATATATAGTACTTTAATTAATTAAATGTCATTAGTAATCCATGATCTGTGTTTCTTTGATATATTTTTACTAAAATTTTAATTATTTAAACATAAACATGCTATGATTTCTCATGTGTATATGACTATGAATAATGTGAAAGCATTGGAGACTGGGATTAGGCCTTGGTTAGTAACAAGGGGTTGTGCCTTGACAAAATGGTGAACTATTAAGATGAGTCTTCATATAGTGATCTTTTATGTGTACCTATAATTAATTGAGTGGTTTAGTTCTTTAAGCTGTTGAAGGAATTTCTAAGCATTCATTTGGAATTTTAGATAATGTTTCCACAAGGAGATGGTGGTTGTTATAAACCAAGAGGGGATACATAAGGGTCTAACTTAGGATACCTTCAATAATATTTTCTTTAAGGAGTTTTCTTAGATACAATGAATCTAGATCGAACTTAGTAGTTTATAAAGATTCATTAGGGGACAATGTCAGTATCCTCCTATTATTATAATTTGAAAAAGTTTTTTATATTCAGTAATCTTTTGGATGGGAATGAGGAATAGAAGGATCATAAGTTTGAGATTAGCCTTCAACCAGAGTGGAGGTTCCACTTCATAATTTTCAACATGACAACATATTCTAAGTTGATACGCAACACCCTAGAAATAGAGAAGGTTAGATATGAGGGTAGAGGATCATATCTTCTTTCAGACCTTAGCATAATGATGAGAGAGACTCCCAGTGATATAATGATTTATTTTTCTGGAAGTAGGAAGAGGAAAGATGAGGAGGTGAGCCAGAGTGGAAACAAAAATTCAGAGTGGAGTAGGGTTTCTTCAACACCCACTAGGGAAGGAGGTGTCACCCTATGCTTTAATTGTGGACAGAGAAGTCACTATCACAAATTTTTCCATAAATATTATAATAAGTGTCACCAATGTGGAAATATAGGGAATATTTAGCTTTTATATTCAAGGGTGATGTGGTCATGTTTCCATAGAAGTTATAGGAATACATGAAATGTGAGTAATAGGACTGAAAAGAGATCTTATAATTAAACCCAAACTCCATAGGGGTCAATGAATTAGATGAACCATGGGTCTTAGGTACTGATTCATTGGACTAACATAGGTAAAGTGTATATGGTGGAATATATTTTGGATGATGTTGTATAGGTACCTTCTATAGTTTGTGGTATGGTTTATATTACCACAATACTTTCTACTTCCTTATTTGATATAGGATCTTCCCATTATTTTATATATTCTCAGGTCATTTATATGTTAGCCTTTCTAGGTTAATTATATTATGAATTTATTTATCTTGATAAAAACTTAGGGAAGAAGTTAAACCATCTCTAGATATGTCCAGAGTGTGTTATCATAGTGTCCAGCTATATAAATTAATGGTATTTTATGATCTTAGAGATGACTGTCTTCAATGTAATTTTCAGCATGGATTGGTTGACTAGTTATTGGGTGAACATTAATTTAAACAAGAGATAAATATCCTTTTCTATACCTAAGAGTAGTTTATTTTAACTAATGAATGGAATGTTAGAGTAGGTGGAATGAGTCCATACCTGAGTAAGTTTGAATCTATTACAACATAGGTAGTAGGTGTGGTTCTTGTAGAAGATCACATAATAGTTACCGTATCTTTTACTCTAGTTGTGGAACACTAGGATGTATTTCAAAATTATTTATTAGGAAATCCTCCTTATAGGGAAATTTAATTCAAGATCAAGATCGCACATTGATAATAGACCATACTGATCCCTCCATATCATATATAACTAGTTTAGTTAAAGGAACCAAAGGTTTAGTTTAAGTATTTGGAGGTGAAGGGATTTATTAGACCAATTTTTTTTCTTGGGGTGATCTAGTTTTTTTCTATAAGGAGGATGGGAGCCTTTGTCTATGTGTGAACTATAGGAAGCTTAATCAGGTCATGGTAAAGAACATTTATCAATTTCCAAGGATCGATTACTTGTTTGATCAATTTACTAGATCCCAATGGTTCTCTAATATTGACTTATGATCATGATTCCAATAGATTTGGTATAGAGAATATGATATACCAAATACATGATTTGGAAGTAGTTATGGACTATATGAGTAGCTTGTAATTATTTTTTTTGTTGATGAATACTCCAATGGTGTTCATGGATCTCATGAAAGGGACCTTACATCCTTATATTGACTCTTTTGTCATTTTATTCATTGATGGTTTCCTAATATACTCATGGACCTTGGATATGTATTCTAGACACCTTGAGATTATATTGAGTACAATTTTAACACATTAGATTTATGATAAGATTTCAAAGTGACCTATTGGATTTAAGAGGTGCGCTTCCTTGGGTATGTGATTTCTGAGGTGTGAATCTTAGTTGATCTAGAGATAGTAGAGGTATTTATGTCTTGCTCATGACCTAAAAACAAGTTTAAGATAAGGACTTTCATAAGTTTGGCTAGGTATTATTGGTATCACATTCATTATTTCTATCATTTGGTAGCACCTGTGTCTGGGATCACTAAGAAGGGGGTAAAGTTTGAGTGAAAGGATCAGTGTGAAGTGTCCTTCATAGATCCGAAGAGAAGATTGACATCGCCTATGATTTTTATCTTACCTAAGATTGGGATTGGATATGTTGTTTATTGTGATTATTTGGTTATTATTTTTGGAGTTTATCTATTTTAGAGATATTAGTTAGTTTCTTATGGATCTCATTATCTATAACCTCATTAGAGGAGATATCATACTCATGACCTAGAGTTGGTGAATGTGGTCCATGAAATGAAGTGTTGGTGACACTATCTTTTCAATGAGATATTTTTAATCTGTATTGACTATAAGATCTTGTGATATATCTTCTCTAAGTATGACTTGAATCTCCATTAGAGGCATTAGATTGAGTATCTTTGACATTTTACCTTGAGATTCCTTATAATCTTGGAAAGGGTATTGTTTTTTTTGCATATTCTCTTAGTAAGAAGATACATGATCTTGGAGAGTGGACTTTAGAGGAAGAATAGAGATTGATGAGTTTATTGGATGAATGGAAGGTGGGTGAATGTGAGGATCAAGGGGTGATGAAATGTTCCCCCTTAGTTATCACGTATTACTTAGGATAACCAGTGAAGGTCATCTAGGAGTCATATTTTGAGAACTTAGTGATGAAGGAATGGTTGGCAGGGAATGAACCAGTTCCAAAATGGTCTTTAAATAGAGACGATGTAATCTATATTCATTGGAGTGTTTTGGTTTTGTCTTCCATGAGGGAAGAGATGATGAGGGAATCTCATGAATCGTAGTTGGTGGTTCACCTTGGATCAATGAAAATGTATCATGATATTAGATGATGGTTCTGGTGGCTAGGTATGAAGAGGTACATCGTCGGTTTTATCCCTCGTTGTATTAATTATTATAGGATTAAAGCCGAGTATCAATGATTAAGTGGTTTTATTAAGACACTTCCTATGAAATTGTGGAAGTGGGATGAGGTAACTATGGAATTTGTTATAGGGTTTCTCAGGACCTTGAGAGGTTGATATTCTATGTGGGTTATGGTTTATCATTTGAAAAATGTGTCACAATTCTTGCTGATCTGAGAGAATCTTTCCATATATAAGTTGGGAAAAATCAATATTCATGAGACAATGTAGTTTTATTGAGTACATATGAGTATAGTATCTTATTGGTACAATAATTTCACATCATGATTTTTTTAAGTCTTGTAGAAAGTGATGGGGAACCATTTGAGTATAAGTATGACATACCATTCAAAGACCGATGGGAAGTTAGAAAGGACAATCCAAATTTGGAAGGATATAATTTAGGAATTATTCTTATACTTTAGTGGAGAATGGTATGATTATCTATCCTTGGTAGAGTTTGTTTACAATAATAGTTATAGGTCTTAAATTCAGATGGCACTGTTTGATTATCTTTATAGTTGGATGTGTTGTTCACCAATATATAGACATAAGGAAGGTGAGTAAGCTATTATCAGGACGAGTATGGTGTATGAGAGCCCTGATCTGGTCCAATTGATTCAAAAGTGATTGGTTACTACATAGAGTAGTTAATTATAATATCCTAATCGAAGGAGATGACCATTAGAGTTTGCTGTGGGTGACCAATTTTTCTTATGGGTGTCACCTTGACTGGGTCATAAATGATAATGGAAAAAAGTTAAACCAGAGCTATGATTTGTGGGATCATTAAAGATTATAAAGTGTATTAGAACAGTGGTCTATCGATTGGAAATTCCTCCATGATATTGAGGTATGCATAAAGTTTTCTATTTGTCTCTTCTTTAGAGGTATAATCCCAATCCTTCACATGTGATCGATACTGAGGTTGTTGAGTTAGATCTAGATGCATATTTTATGGAGTGATTGATACTTATTGTGGTCTAGAGAAAAAAAATATTGTAGGGAAATATAATACCACTTTTTGGAGTTCTATGGTAGCACAAAAAAATAAAATAGGATACTTGGGAGCTAGAGTTGGATGTTCAAATGAAATGTCCCAATTTGTTCAAGTAGAATCACTAGAGATACTTCTCAAGGATGTGAAGTTTTTATAAGGGGATATTTTTGACATCCTTATTATTTAAATGTACATTAATTTAAATTTTGACATATCATAGTTATGTTTTTTAGGATTGATAGAGGTTTTTAAGGGATAGGAATATGAATTAAAGGAGTTGGGGGAACCAACAAGTATCATGGAGCTATTGGCATGCCACCTACTACCCAGTACAGAGACATTGGCTAGCTAGTGGAGGTGACAATATCCTAGGTTAAACTTGGGTTCCACTGACTAACTGATACGATACCACCAACTAGTCAGATAGCAATCACCAGCCAGCCACTGTGGCCCATTGGATCACTATTGGTGCCCAAATGAATTGTTCATTAAGGGAACCCTTGTAATGTTTCTCTAACATGACTTTCTATTACCCCTATCACTAGGTTTGACCCTCACTCAACTAGAACGACCCAAGGATCTATCTTTCAATGTAATTTTCTCTCTCCTTCACCTTTCATCAAATATTCATGCTTGGATTGATCTGTTGACTCCCAAGTTGTAAGTTTCATTTTTTCTAGATTGATTACTCCCATTATCTTGAGATAAATCACATTACTAAGCTATATTGGATAGATCCATGGATATGGTCATGATATAATGGAGAATTATTAGTTTTTTGATGGATAGAAGTTGAATATATATAATCACCATACTTTCCTTTAATGGATGTAGATCTAACATTGGAGGTGGATCTCATTGGTTATGTTGATCTTTATACAAGACCATGTCACATTATTCTTCTTCAATATTGATTCTAAAATCTTAGTTGGGATATATTTGGATTATTTATAGAAATTATTGGTGCACAGACATGGTTTTGTGATAGATCTTGAAATTTTATGTTGATAAAATTGAGGTAGGAAGTACATACCACATAGGGAATTTGTATAAGGTTTATTGGAATGATTTAAATGTGTGTATATGTGCATGTTCATGAGAACCATTGTGTGATATGGTATTCTTGTGATTTTTATATGGTGTTCATGTGTGGACCATGAGACATATTCATTGTGTACTATGATTTTTCCTTCTGTACTATTCCCCATTGTGTGTGAATTATTGACCCGTAGAGGTTTGTATCTAGTATTAAGGTGTTCAGTGGATCATCATGTCTTGTTTAGCCTCTAGAGGACGAGAATGTTTTGGTGTGATGTAGTTCCAATGGCAATTATGGGACCTAGATATAGGGTAGGGGTATGATGAACTTATACCCAAACCCAAGATAGAGGATAGGTTACAACGGCCTTATATCCTGACCCAAGGTGGAGCTAGTGGTGTGTCATCCTTGTGGAATGACCTAGTAGAGGTAGGGGAATAATAACCTTGTCTCCTGACTTGACATTGAGCTAGGGGTGTGATGACCATGTGTCCAAACTCGAAGCTTGATTTAATATGGTCCTTGGTTTGAGAAATCGGTTGTCCTTGTGAATTAATCCAATATTTATAATATATGAGATATTCTTTCTAGTATGGATCTAAAGTAGGCATGGACAAGGATTATAGAATACCAGCTAGTGCATGATCTCCCTACATATGATTGGTTTTTTGTTTTTTCATTTACTTACCATCATGACATACACATTAATATATGTGTGAAATTTATGTTAAAGATGAATTGGTGGTGCCCTACTAATTTTATACTCACAACCTACATGGGAATATCTATGTGCATGAAAATTTCAAGGCTAGGTATCTTGCTAAGGGAAAAAGACCTATATTGATGATATTATAAGGCGTTAATTTAAGGATGGGGTAATTCTAGGATGGACTTCATAGTATTGTGTCAATGCTTAGTTTATTTTTCATGGTTATCATACAATGGTTAACCTACCACATTGGGGGTGTTTTGGTTTAAACTATATGACTTGAACTCTATTTGTTATGGTATGATGATTTTATTTGAGTATCCATTGTGTTATTTTGGAATGTTTATTTATACTTTTTGTGATTTTAGTGTGTGGAAATTATTATTGAGGGTATAGTCTCCCCATGAAACTGTTCATACCCTTGCCACTAGTTGGAAGGATCTTGTGGATATGGATGTGTTCATGAGTTCATGTAGTACTCCGACTCAGTTCAAGTTATTCAAGTTAGGGAGTTATGCACTAGGTTCTTAGTGTTACTTGTTGTATACAATCTTTGGAGAGAAAGTATGTGATGTAGGGACTTCATTTCTTCTTGATTTTATCAATCCTTAAAGACTATCAATGTTTTATATTATTTATTTTTTCTTATTTTCAAACTAACTTGTCATCCATTCCTATTTTTTTAAGGAACCATACTGAGTATGTTTATACTCACCCCTACATTAGTGTTCCACCCACACTTGTTGTGTTCTATGTAGAAGATATATAGTTAGTAGAGGATATAGAGTTGGTGGAGCTGGTTCATAGTGTTGATTGGTGGATACAACTATGATTAGTTCTTTTACTGGTTGTATTTGTGATGAATAAGAGACTATTTTCCCAAATTATATCTATTTTCTCAATGAGAAATTGGCCTCTTTTATTTTTTTTATTTCTAGAGTTTTCAATTAATTTTTGGTTTATTTTGGGATGAGGTGATTTATGGTTTTATTATTGGTTTATATCCTAAAGAATCCCATGGTGTATTATAACTTCGTGGTGTTAGTCATCAGACCCTAATTTATTAGAGGAAGGCACACTCGGTCTATCTACTAGCGATGGAGGGGGTCTCAGTGGGCCGAGTCATGTCATACTATCTCAGGTAACATCTATTATAGGGGTCGATGGGTTCTTTATTGAGATTGTAGGATTCAATTCATATGATATTACCTCTAATATTTATTTAGAGTTAATAATTTATGATTCACCTAACTCATTTAACCTTTTTATCTATTAGTAATCATTCTATAAATTTGCAGTCATATTATCTTCTTTCTGGTGAACTATATATTTCATATAATAGCCTATGGTATGGGTCATATCACTATATGTGATATTTAGTGTTATAAATATATTCCTTATACTATTATTCATGAAGTTACATGAAATATAGAATATGATATACCATTGACACTTAATCTTTACATTTTTTATCATACATGATTAGTCTAAACATTATTTTATATGTTTTAAGAGAATATATAACTAAACATAATGATTTCTTAAATGAAAACGTCCATGATTGGTTTGGTATGAGTAATGTCATATATGTTACAAATCTTGTTACATATTGATAATTTATAAAATGTTTAACTATTTACTTGATCCTTAAATAATCCAAGACTACCAATATAATGAGGGTAAACTAATAGAATGTGTGTGAGAATATTGTAATGTGTAAAATCTAAATGGTCGTGAATCTTCCATTCTCACTTTCCTTTAATACGAAGGTACTTGTGTAATGCCCCAACTCGAATCACCTGAATGTCACCTAAGTGGGGTTGTTTCAAGACCTAAGGTGTACCTCCATATATTCTAAAGGCTGATGACTACCAGTGAGGACTTAAATTATTTTTGGGAGATTATACCGTCAATATTAACTCCCAGAGATCATGAAAAAATATACCAAAAAATATTTTATAACAGACCCATGTGGTGGAAAATCCCAATACCTATAGAATTAAATAAATATCTAGAAGGTTCCCTATACTCCAAAATAAAAAATAAAAAATAGATTACATGATGAATCACAATAGAATAGAGAATTTTTTTTACATGTGTATAATATACATTATCATATAGCAATAAATTATAAAATGTTGGATGATACATATACAAAACATAAAAAAAAATTAATCTACATCATCATCTGACCCAACTCATATAACCATCTTATCAAATTATTAGCTTTTACAACATACAAGGCCTGGATTAAGTGTTTGACTCCAAGAGATACATTTTTTTTAAATAAAACATTAAGGTTTAACCATGTACATTGAAACCCATTCCATGTATGTGGATAATGGGTGAGACAAAAATCCTAATAGGATTCCCGATCACCTCAACACATTTAATGATACTATGATTATAATGACCTGATTTTTTCTTTCATGACTATTACATCATTTTAAAGACAAATAACATAGTAACAATAATTGAAGAATTTAAAGGTTTGGTATCTTGGGAAAATTGGGTTCATACATAATTTACACATAATAAAAATTAACCTTCATTTAAATCCTCAATATTTATACTCCTAAAATCTCTTATGTTATCTTTAGTACATGTAATCACTTGAGGACATGCATAAGAAAAGGGGTGAGCTAAAATATAAGTAATGGGAGGAAATATAGATAATAATCAACAGTTCATGGGTGAGAATAATCATAGTCATTATATCATAAGAATAATATCATCATCATAATAATGGGAGTAACATTTGAAAAATTCATGGAATTTTTCATATGCATAATAATGAAACATTATAACATATTATTAAAATACCACAGATTATGGTGACAAATCTAACAGCATGTTCACACATAATATATGGGCATAAATCGTAACATCATAATTGTGAAAAAATATTGAATCATGTTCAAAAATAGTACACATAATATCATGATATATATCACATTACCCAATTAATTTTAGGGATATATAATTCCAGGCCCACCCATCACATCATAAATTGTTCATAATCATGCATGACACAAGGAAAGGAAACATATAACGATCGTAGACATGAAGTAAAACCAAGGAAAGTAATGGGTTTCAGAAAGGTTTTTTTAAATAATAATTTCATGAATAACCTTTTGGGTTCACAAATGTATAAGTTAAATCATATTTTGGCATAAAACATCATCGTTATTGAGTGTATAAGAAACAAATCAAGAGGAGTTAATGAAGTGTTTTGGGAGATAAATTATATTTTAAAAATAATTATATTTGGAGTAAAAATCATTATATTTGGATTAAAAATAATTTTGATAAGTGAAATAATATCAAAATAAAATTTTAATGATATTAGAGAAATATAATATTGGGAATAATGTGAAAGATGTGATACCACAAAAGAGTGGGAGTTGGGTTAGAGAATCCCATTACCTTAGATCCTAGTTTATTTTGTCACTTTATACCTCTAGTATAATGAATATAGTGTTATTAAAACATGAAAAAATAAGTGAATTATGATCATTTTTATCATTATTGATCAATTATAAACATTGGATTATATTCCTTAATTCTATTTGTTAAAGGAAAAGCATTTTGATATCATATTTTCTTTAAAATATCTCATCTTCCTTTGATTTAAAGATATAAATTTATTTCTATTTATAAATTATTAATATTAACTAAAAAATATTATAAATACATATATTTATATATAATAAATAATTTATTATAATCATCCATAATGGTTTTAATATTTAGAGAGTTGGTAACATCCTAATGGGTGGTTAATCTATCATTGAAAGAGAATTACCAAAAGTGGGGGAAAGAGAAGCATGAAATATAATTATTAAATTATGGTTAAAATAATTAATATAATGTTAAAATACTACTCAATAAATATTATAATATTTAGGTTTTAAAGTAATATAGATAAGGAAGAATAGAAGAGGAAAATGATAGAAAAAATTTGATGTAAACTTAACCTCTTCTCATTTTTTCTTATATTCTACAGTACTAAAATCCTTGAATTATTAGAGTTGGTTTACAACAGAATGTACCTCAACATTCTAAGGGGATTAAGAGATGGTTTTTTATGAGATTTATCTTTGGTATGTATAAGTTAAGTGGTTTTCTAAGGGGAGGGAGAGGGGATATTTATAAATGAGTAGAGGAGTTTTTAGGCTAAAATATTAAATAAAATATAATTTCCATGGTAAACATTATAATAGCAATATTATTAAATTTTTAAGTCATATTTGTATAAAATAAAAATATTTTAGGACTTATAAGGCTTTCTAAAAAAAATTAATTATTTTATAAAAATGGTAAGTGGAAAAATGAAATTTCTTTATTTTGATGAAATTCTTTAGACTTTGGAAAATGTTTTTTAAGTTTGGAAAACAAGTTTAATTTATTTAAATGAATAATTTATCTCATTAAATATGTTTTTGGTTGAGCCAAAATTTATTTAATTGATTATTTTATTACTACGTCATGAGTGATGTAATTTAAAACACATCGGTTACAAAAAAACTGTAGTTTTACTATTTAGATAAAAATTAGAGTATTTTAGAAAATTACTAAAAGACCACCCTTATAAAACTTTTATGTTATGATTTGTAAAAAAAATTTAATTTTATCAAAATAATTTTTTTATCATAGCTAATATTAATTTTTAATATAAAAAATTATTATTATTTTCAAAATACATTAAAATATAATATATTACAAATGTTCTTATTGTTTCTATGAGTTTGTAGTCTAGATATTTATTTAATGGAATTATAATTTTAATATTTTCTTAAATTATTCATAATTTTTTATATATTTTATTTTACTATTTTGAGGTAAAATTACTATAACCGTGGTCAGGTTACTATTCCTAACAGTCAATTTATTATTTCAATGACCACATTAATATTCCAATAGTCACATTAATATTCAAATGGTTATATTTCATCCTATAAATACCTTTTAATTCCTTAATACATTATTTGATACAATTCCTCACAAGGTTCTATATTTTACTTTTCTAAAATGTTGATTGGTTTAATAATATTTTGTTTCTTCTACATAAAGTTGTTCATGGACTCGATAATTATAACAAATTGGGATGATCCAAATTTCCCCATTATACATTTTTTATTTTAATTTTTTTCCTATTAGAATGTTTAGAATTTACATGGTTTAATTTTTGACTAATATAAAGATATATATTAATGAAATAAAGTGTTTTTTGTTTTTTTATATGTGATATATGTGTATAATACTATAAAATATAAGACATATTTATTCATGAAACAAATATCATTAATAATGTTTGGGTATTTACATTCTCTCCCTTTTAGATATTCCATCTCTAAAATTTCAAATCATATTCTCTGTTGAGAATAGATGATGGTACTTCTTGTTTGATTATTTCCTATAGTTCCTTTGTTGCTTCTTTATACTTTTGATTTATCCAATGAACATTAATAAGGGATTAGTATTATTTCATAGAACTTTTTCTCTATGATCTAAGATCTTCACTAGCTACTCCTCATAAGAGAGGTCATGATCCAATTGTACCACCTCCAAATTCAACACATACGAGGGATCGAGTATATACATCCTCATGAGAGATACATGGAACAAATCATGAACTTGAGCCATTTTTGGTGGATTTTCTAGTTTATAGGCTAATTATATTATTATATCAAGGTTCTAAAAGGGGAAAAGGTACATAGGTATTAGTTTTCACTTATTTCCAAACCAAATAACACTCATTCATAGTTATATTTGAAGGAAGAATTTATCTCAAACTTTAAAAAACTAAGTCGCTTAGATGGTTGTTATTATAACTCTTATGATGATTTTTAGAAGATTTTACCTTTTCTATCATATCTGGCACAATATTAAGTTTAATTATATAATTCACCAACTTCATCCTAATATGCAAGAGTTATACATATAATCCCATATAAAGATTCATATGGGGATATTTGAATAATCAAGTGGAAGCTATTATTGTATGAGGAATAAACTAATGGGATATTTTGATCCCATATTACTTTAAATTCCATTGAAAAGACTCTCAAAATGTCCTCAAGTGTTTATATTGTTATCTTAGATTGGTCATTGATTTAGGGGTGATAGTTTAGATTGAAATTCAATTAAATATTATGATCATTTGGGGTACTTATCCAAAATTTAGAACTAAATCTTGGATCATGATCTGAGATGATTGAAAGTGGTTTCCCATGAATCCTCACCACTTCTATTATATATATAACTTATCAACTTGTTCAAGAGTGAAGTCTTCCATAATAGTGATGAAGTGGGAAACCTTTTTGAGTAGATCCACTACAACCCATATCATATTGCTTCCTTTGGATATAATTGGGAGACTAGTGACGAAGTACATGGTAATGTTATCCAATTCCCATGTGGTTATGTGAAATTTTTTCATTACCCATCAATATTTTATCACTTTACTTTAAATTTTTGACATAATAAGAACTTTGAGGTGTACTCAATAATATCATTCTTCATGTTTTCCCACATAAAGTTATCTTGAAAATCACCATATATCTTGGTACTTACATGATGGATAGAGAAATATAAGCTATAAGAATTTTCCAATTGCTAGTTTTTTATCTTAGGTGATTAAGGCCCACAAAGTATAGTTTTAAACCAAATAACACCATATTAATCAATTTGGAATTAATAAAGGTTCCCTTACTTTATTGCTTTCAATTTCTTTTGAAGATTCAGACAATACCTTTGTGCCTCCTTGATCTTATCTTGGATAAATTTTTGGGTAATAATTTAGGCTACGAAGAATGTCTTCCATGCTGTTATGATTTCAAAATCCATGCTTTTTATATCCATGAAAATATGGTCTTTCTCAATCTTCATAATGGATATTGTAGTAGGTTATTTTCTACTAATAACATCATCTAAATTATTCACCTTTCTTGGATGATAGTGAATAGAGAAATTATAGTCATTAATTAGCTCAAATTATGTTCATTGATGAATATTGAGATCTTTCTATGTGAATATATACTTTAGACTCTTGTAATATGTATATATGTCACAATTCTCATCATAGAGGTAGTGAAACTAAATATTCAAAGAAAAGATCACAATTTATAACTCTAGATCACAAGTTTGGGATTTTTAATCATGGATATTCAACTATCACGAGGTATATGATATCACTTTATCATTTTATATTAGTAAAAAACCCAAAACTTTCTTTAAAGAATCACTATAGATCATAAACCCTTCTCCACTTTAGGGTATTGTGAGTATATAAGTAGTGATTATAATATTATTTAATATATGTAAATATTTCCTCATGTTCTTTAATATAGATATAATTTAACCCTTTTAGTGTTAACACAATTTTCTGGATAGAAAATTGTGAGAAATTTCTGAAAAAACATTGATTATACCGAGCTAATCTAAGAAAACTATAGATTTCCCTGATACTTGAGGGTATAGTCCAATCGTAAACTACCTATGTTTATAAAGGTTTTATATAAATTACCTTAATTATGATCAAGTTCCCCAAGAATGTGACTTGATGCATTCAAAAGTCTCACTTGTTGAACTTACCATACATTTTCTCATCTCATAATATCTCTAGCATAATCCTTAGGTGCTCTTTATGTTCCTAATTTATCATTGAGTAAATGAGAATATCATTAAAAAATACTATAATTTTTTTTCAAGGAAGTCTCAAAATACTCTATTAATCAAATCCATAAATATTATAGATGCATTTGTAAGACCAAAGGGCATCACTATTAACACATAGTATCCATACCTTATACAGAAGGATATCTTCTGATTATCTTCATTATTCACCTTTAGCTGATGATATATAGAATGAAGATACACCTATGAAAATTAATAATATCTTTATAGTTGATTGAAAAATTATTCAATACAAGGAATAGGATAATTTTTCTTTATAGTGATCTTATTGAGCTCCCAACAATCGATGCATAGCTATATCGGTCCATCATTTTTCTTGAAAAAGAGCACTTGTACACCCCAAGGTGATATACTAGGGATTACAAACCCTTTATTTAATTTCTCTTAGAACTAATTATTTAACTCCTCTAGTTTTATTAAGGCTATCCTATAGGGGAATTTGGAGATAATAGTGGCTTTGGGTATAAGCTCTATTAAGAACTCTACCTCATGATCTGGGGGAAGAACAAAAAACCCTTTGGGAAATACATTAGTATATTACCTTACAATGAGAATTTTCCCAAGGTTTATACTTTACTTTGACTAAACCATTTGGGAAAGGTATTATTCTTCATTGGGTATCAAAACCCACACCATTGAGGGATTTTACAATAGAGATTCATGATTTTCCTTGAATTTTTACAGGAGCATGAGATGGTTTTGAATATAGAAAGATATTTACTTTTCTAGATAGTTGATGTGAGATCTATATAATAAGGGCCAATCCATTCCTAGAATAGAATAAAATTCCATGAAGGGAAGGATTATGAGACCCACTAGAAGAATCTTCCTATAGATACTAACAAGAGAATAATTCAACACTTGGGTTTCATTCATTTCACCACTAGGTGTTTTTATAGTTATATATACTTTAAGGTATAGGGGTTGTGATTCAATAGTTCTAGAAAAAATATAGGATATAAAGGAATTAATATAAGTATAATTTAATAATAATTTTTCCATTATTGATTGAATAGTAAGTGTACCTTGTATGAATTCATTTTCATGATCCACTTTAATGGTAGTGATGGAAAAGAATTACCTTTCTCCTTTAGCTTTCATGGTTAGTAATTTTGATTACCCTTGAATACACATAGTTTAATACATTGGATTTCATATTTCCCTTTCTCCTTATAGTTGAATCATTTATCTATAGGTGGTGTATTTTTAGGTGCCTTCCTTTACTCCATCATGATGGATGGATTCTTATGTATCTTCAAAATTTATAAAATTTGTGTCCTTTTATACTATAATTATATCATTTACTTGTCCCTTTAAGGAAATTACCATGATATTTCTTTCTATATATTTGATATATAGGAATTTGGACATTCTTTCCACCTTTTTCATTCAATCCGATAGGTTGAAACTCCATGATTCTCTTATTATCTCCAAATCCATGAGACCATTCTCCAAAATCTATCTCTACTTTGACAACACATCAAACTAGTTCTTTATACCTCTAAAAGTATTAGATATTTAGAGCCTTTAAGAGGAATAGTTTTAAACCACTAAAGAACCTATCTATTTTTATATCATTTTTTATAACAAAACTTGAGGTGTATATGGAAATCCTTGTGAAAATTTCCTCATAAGTTGTGATAGATTCACTCTTATTTTATTTAATCACTAGGAATTATCTCTCCATATTTGTTTATAGTGCTCAAGGGAAATAGTTTTTAAGAAATGTATTCTTAGATTTTTCCCACTCTATTTATTCCATTTCATATTTCGACTTTGTATTCTTTATCAATTACCACCATTTATCAAATTCTCCATCTTAATGATAGATAACCAAGGTAACTTTATCCTTCTTAAAATAGTGTAGCACATAAAAGATCTTCTCCATTTAGTTATCTGACTATTCCATGGAAAGTGGATAGAAATATCCATAAAATGTTAATATTCATTACTATATAAAATACTCAACATA
This sequence comes from Viscum album, assembly GCA_963277665.1. NCBI lineage: Eukaryota > Viridiplantae > Streptophyta > Magnoliopsida > Santalales > Viscaceae > Viscum > Viscum album. The sequence continues at coordinate 341,580,525 of OY728131.1, forward strand.
TATTTTCTCCTTAGGTTAAGGATAATGTTTGTAGAGACCCGTATCTTGACGTACATGGACATTACATTACATTTGCGGAATACTTAGTACATAACAAAAACACACACTAAAGGATCGTAATAGTTTAGTGTCTTTGGAAACTCGGAACGTAATCTTCTAATCGTGGTGAAAGTTCTTCAATATCTCCCATAAAGGTCATCCCTTTTTTCTACCTAAAACCTTTCTTTATATCCTGGGGAAAAGAAAACATAAAAGGGTGAGCTCAAATGCTCAGTAAGGGTAAACAAAAGAAAAATCAATCACATCATATACATAGCTTTTGGAAATCTTAACCTGCAAAAGAGCTCATAATATCATAACATGGGATATATCATAGAAGTGAAATGTAATCCCAATAATCATAACTTAAAACATGAAACTTTGTGGCATACACACATAATCATAGAAAATCATTTCTTGATAGTCAAGACTCATTTCCAAGACTATCTTAGTGGACAAAGTCCCTTTCTGAATCGAGTAACCCTCGTTTCAGTCCTGTTTCACTGAACCGGTATAACCTACCATTCCAGCCATGTCTATCTCATGAGATATAAAATCATTACCCAATGCATTGGAGGGAGATATAGGTCCCACCCATCTTATAATGAATCCTTTCTTATGTGTGCCACATAATCATAAAACATACATCATCGCATAACACATGTAACAAAAATGGGATTCTTGAAACATCATGACATCATAAATCAATTCATATAAGATAAAGGAATTCATAAACATAATTCCATCACAACATAGTCAAATCAATGTAGAAATATGGATAGAAACAGAACCCTTTATTATCTTAGATGGAAAATAATTTTGATAAAACACTTGAATTGAATTCTTGAGGAAAATATCCTTTCTTCTTCAAAATCAATTTCTTTTCACAAAACATCATGCAATTTTAAAAGAAAGAGATTTTATTGAAAATAGTCATGAAATATTTTAGAGGAATATTCATGAAAATAAGGCTTTATAAAACAGTAGAAATCCGTTCGTTATAAGTTAAAAAAAACATTCTTCGTACTTTTGTCGGAAAAGTCAAAAAGTACCTCGTACGAAAAACATCAAAAGATTCCTTTCATTTCTTTTACTAAAAACTCACCGAAGGGTAAAAATGGATTTAAAAAATTGTAGGTGGATGTAAATAATATTACATATTGATGAAACATGGATGTGGATGATAAAATACACCCCAGTAAATACTTACGAATAAACAATCTCGGATAAAAATGAGATTGTGATATTTCCCTTACCTTAGGTCCGATTTGCTTTGTTCGTGTCCGAAGCTCCTGTATAATGGTTTAAATAATGTTATTGACTTATTCCAGAATCATACATATTGATATGATATCATATATGGTCATATTATTAGCTTCTTGTTAGTAATATTTCATTGTTACTTGTTACTCGGGTCTTTATAACTTTTTGTTCTTATGCGTGTTTTGTCGAATAAATTCTTATTATTATCTTTAGGTTATAGATAATTCATTTACAGAATGGTATTAGTGTATTATATACCATATTCATTCATTCAATTCATTTATATAATCATTATGAAATGAAGATCATGTAGAACGAGTCGCATCACATCGTGGAGACGGTATTCCGTACGTACGCACGAGTGATGATATCGTTCCTATGATCGTGGAATTGTATTGGAGTATATATATATATTATTTCAGTATCAATATTACTTCATAATAATCATATATAGTTACTCATTACACCATTATACCCATCCTTGTAAGGTGATGGTGGAAAAATAGATTACACCACGGCGTGGAGACGGTATTCCGTACGTACGCACGCGCGGTGATTTCATTTTTCCGTAGGATGGATAGAAGGTGAATTAGGGTTGTTTCATATTTATAATAACACATCAGTATGTAAGTAATACTGATGTTATTACTTTATCATTAAACAACTAAAGAAGAAGAAGTTGAAGAAGAAAGAAATTGAAAAGATCGGTAATGGATATTACCTCTTCTTTGGAACGCCTCTTTGAATCCTCCACTTAAGGAACTAAGATTGGTATTTGGAGAAGACCAGGACCTCTAGGATTATTCTAGGGAAGTGTAGAGGAGAAAATGGCAGGGGTTGGCCGAGCTTGAGTGCTCAAATTGGTGTGAGGAGGAGGGGGAGGAGGTGCCCTTTTATAAGGGAGGAGAGGGGCACCTTAGGAATATCTCAAAATATTATTTTATATTAAAGTAAAAATCGGTTTATAATGGTTCCAAAGGGTCTTATTTCGAAGCTAAAGTGGGGATGGGTCGAAATCCTATCAACCAATAGGATTTAGACAAGTTTAGGGTATTATTTTAACCTTATCAATTAGATTTAACTCTAAGTTAATTAATTTAACTCTTACCGTGTCTTTTTGTTTTCTTTCACTATATGGTTAATACACTTACTATAACATGCCAAACGAACCCCAAATTGTTTATTATTAATATATATATCCTTATCTAAGTCATTTGGCCGAACCTTAGATTTTTAGGAATACAATAACAATTAATAATATAATATTTGATTTAAAAACTATTTTGTGTCAATTTTGACACTATTTGATATATGATTTTTGTGAAAGTCATAACAGAATTATATGTTCGAACAAAGTTGATTAAATCAAAATTAATATATCATAGTAACCTATAAAATTACTGGAATTCATAAAAAGTCTCAAATTACATTCATTTGAGCATTTATAACATCAATTATGTTAATATTTTCTTAAAAGGGTAATTACTGCATCATCGTTGTGTCATAAATAAATTAATTTATTTAAAGTCTAAAAATTATAAATAAAATATCATTATTTAGGAAATCCTTTTAGCTTTCTAATGAATATTTATAGTCGAATTTATCTTATGTATAACCCCATATTAAAAATGTTTTAGTTATTAAACTTTGATTTTAACTATTTTAACTATTCATTAAATAATATAATATTAAATGTCATAATCTAATCCAAGTGGACCTAAATGGTCATATTATATTCATAAGGTTGTTTTTGGTCGAATTAAACTTATACAATAGAATTAGGACATGTGTTAGGGTAATAGTAATATCATATTTACCCTTAGTTACCCTATTTACTATTAACCGTGGTAAAAAAAAGTAAAAAGTTACTATTCACCAAAAATTATTTTCATCTCATTGAACCACATTTTACTTACTGATATCAACCGTGTCTCTCGGATTTTTGAAATTCCATTCACAGAAGTGGTAAAATTAAGATTTATGAAGAAATTAATTTTTTTTAACTACCACTTAGTAGTTTCACTATTCATCAAAAATTGATGTTTTTCAGAACAATGCCAAAATTTCATCCTAAGATATATTTCATATTCCGAATTCAAAAATGAAGTCTATTTTACCAAATTAATATCATAGAATTTGCATTAATTAATTTTATAATTAAATCCCGCTGTTAAAACAAATAGCGTGTTTTTAAGAAACAATATCTATCAAAAGATTGACACTTGATTATGTCTGGTTTAAATGTGAAATTACATCCAATGACCAACATTGTATTAAATTGTAAAAATATATTCTAAATATAATTTAAAACCACTCAAATTAATGATTTATCACTATTAATTATTTCGATTAAAAAAGTTGTTTTTAATTATAATTTAGTAATTTTCACTATTCATCAGAATATGAAAGTTATCCGAAATGTACCAAAATTTCACCTTAGGCTAAATTCGATACTCCGAATCCAAAAATGAAGTTCATTTTGAAAAATAAGATTTACAGAGTTTTAAAAAGTGGTTATTACTATTCATAACGGCTAGTTTTAATAATATTTTAATAGCATATCGTTGTTTAGTGAAACTCGGTATTGCGTATTACACACGCTATCGAGGAAGGTCGTGATTGCGTGTAATGCAAGGCAAGTCAAGGATGCGTGTTGTGCAAGCTCCTTTTGGTGTAGCGTACAACACAAGACTTTAATAAAATTAAAAAGAATATTTTTTTATAAAATGTTGGGCTGTTACAATGTTCCACATGATTCATGTTATTGTTCATATTTGAAGATACACTATACGAAAAACATCATATAGTGGTGTTTTTTGGGTTTAGTAGCGGGTTTAACCACCTATAAAAGGTTTCATGGTAGTTTTTTTAAACTACCATGAAATGTTGTGTTGTCAAATATTTAACAATTTTTTTTTCAAAATGAATTTATTATTTGTTGTAAAATTTTATATTTAGTTCCAGTTTTACATGGTACAAAATATAATGGTATTTTTTTACTAGCAATGATTTTTCTTGAGAGAAGTTTTTGGCAGTGGTTTAAACCACTTTTAATATATAAATTTACCATATTTAGTGGTGGCTAAAATTTTCACTAGTAATGTATTTTTAGAAACAATATCATTCATGGATGAATTATAGTGTACAAAGATTCATGTTTCAAAAAATATCAATACACACATGATTATTGACTACTCTACTAGGATGCATTCCACTCTCCCTTCATTTCTTAGTTATGTTTCTTTCCATCACCTCCTTCCCCACTTCCAACCTCTAGTGCCTTTATTTAGAGTAGTTAACCACACATCAGAAATTATAATATTTAATGAATAATAAATTAATTATAATTCAAATGATATATGAATTGATCAAAATTCAGTTTAATTAGTTGTATTACAATGAATAATTGGTATCCATGCACATGCCCAAAAAAAACGATGATCTACTATATGATCTATGAGGCTAACTACTAAATTTAACCCATTATAAGAATCTAATAGTTATCTATTGAAATATTTTACCACATAATAAAGATTTTAACACTAAAAAGTAACTCAACCATAACTAGGACCATACTTACTATGAGATCCTCTTAATGAGAGACTCTGAAATTCAAATGGGAGAAGTTCACCATCTTATGGTGTAATATCCTGTTATCGATATGATAGGTATGTCTATAAACTTGTCATGGTTTTCTATTTTATTTTACCTAGTAGGGTTGAGAATGAATTGGGAGAATACCTATAATGGTGAAGTCAGTGATTTGTTGGACTCTCAGCTTTAACTGACATTTTCTACAGGCTACTGCCATGTAATTGGGTTACACAATGTATAATGGTTTCTGGAGGTATTTCATAAAAGGATTCATGTTGTGAAGGTTACAAATTGTGACTAGCCTTTACACATTGTGAGTTATTTAATGAACTATTTTCCATTTAAAGAGATGTTTTTTATAAGTTATGAAACTTAACTATTTCACGATATGAACGGGTATTACACGTTGTGTAATACCTTGAATATGTTTTTTTAAATGTGAAGAATGACTGGGATCTATTTTCTCCTCCACTCCTGTTTTTTCTCCCTCGACCTAAGACCTTCCCTAGGCGATCTTAAAGCTCTCTAAACCTTCTGGATCCATTCATGTAGCATTAAATCATTATTTCAATTTTATTGTGATTCCTGATTAATCTTTCTCCCTCATTCTTTGTCTTTCTCTCTTTCTCCTCTTTTTTTATTTCAATAGATCATACTAAAATTGATGGATCTATGTATTGTTGTATTATATCTCGCATCTAGGTTGTTGTTTGAGGTCTTCTACACCTTCGTTCTCGTTGATGGGTGCTATTGTGAGTGTTGATTTTTGAGAAAAAGGTAGGTAATTCTATCTTATTTAGCCAAATTGATTGATGATGAATTTCTTGATTTATTTAAACTATTTATTTAAATTAAATTTCTCAAAATTTCTTTCAATTTATGTAATAAAAATCCAATTCTAGTGAATTGGGATATTTGAAATGGTTTTGGCATGAGAATTGAGAAAACCCCCCAACTCCATTTAATTGGGGTATGTTTAGGAAAGTTCATTTATTTCAATTGTTTAATTTAAATTTGAGTTTTTATGGAAATTATTTCAATTAAATTGTTTAATTTAATTGTGTTAATAAATTTTGAAATTGATGGAATTGGTTTTGAATGGATTTCAAACTTTTGAAAATGGATTTAAAATGTTTTGATAGAAACCCAGTGGTCTTATCTTGTTAAAGAGGCATATTCTTGATTAAAACCTATTTTGGGATTAAATGGAAAATTATAATTGAAATGGAATAATGGGATATAATTATATTTTAATTCATCTTAAAATAAATTTCCCATCATTTATTTCGTAAGAGAACATTCAAGCCTTAGGTAGTTTGTAAGTTATTTGGACACACTCTACACTATTACAATGTTTTAAAAATACATGTAGTGGGTCGCATACTTGATGGGATGTTTATGAGCCACCTTTGGCTAGTGTCAAGGGGGCATGTGTATACACATATTGCTGAGATCACTTAGAGAGTGGAGAGTCCTATAGCCTGGAACATACGTACCATTTGGAAGATGGCCATATTGCTCACTTGTTTTATATTTTAGATATAAATGTATTCCAATGTTCTATGAAATGATTTAGATACCTTATAAATTTATATAAACTATTTTATATAAATTTTTTATTTAATCCATTATTTTAGAAATATTCCATCACTTTTAAAGCCTTTCATTAATGTATTTTTCCATTATTTTAATTTTATATCATTATTTGTTTAAATATGATTTGAAAATACCAAACCTGTTTATTTTTAAAATTGAAATCATTAATTTGGTTAATCTATTATTGGAAACTATTATGAAATCCATGGTGAGACCATATTGGGTTTTTTATCTCACACCCTACTTGTGCCTTCAACTGTTTTTAGATTATCTTCTTCCATGTTTGAATAAGGGGAAATGATCTCTTGGAGGTGGATCCAGCTGTTGAACCCTGGATGTGGTGAGTTCTATCCTTAGGGACTCAGGTTGTTTTTCCGTATTTTTGTACTTGGGTTGTAGTATTTTGGGCTTGTTTATTCCCCATTATATTCTGTAACTTTACCCCCATTGGAGTTTCTTTTGTTATGCACATTGACTTGTTTTTACTTTCTCAATGCTTGTGGGAAAAACTATTCCCACTTTAATTTGTATGATTCCAAGTGATAGTCACTGAACACCAGGATTAGAAATTACCTTAGATCTATGTCATGTTCATCTCAGTTATCAAGTTACCAGGGTACTGGTCTCCCCCAAATTTACCCAAGTTTTTAGGGTTAAACGGTCACTTGTAGTTTAGCTTGGGTTGTTGAATCCTCAGAGACCTAAGAAGTAACCTACAGACATGTACATTATATGGATTGTTTTTGGATATCAAGTGTCCAACATGGGTTGATTTTAGATTATTTTAAATGAACACTAATATGTATATGTGAATTCAAATTAATATAATTATTTGATCCGAGGTTATCACTTGGGGTGTATTGGATGAATTCCTTTTTTACAATGTCAATTTGTTATATTTGAGATGGGTTCATAAGAAGATCAAAAAACACCATGACTTATTGGTTTAATATCAAAAAACCATAATAATAATAACCTATACACTCATAGTATCATATTTATGAGCACTCTAAGTTAAATGTTCGTATTAAAACTTGAAGTGTGTGACCTTAAAATTCAACAAGGACGAAGAAGTTTTAAAATCATCAAAACAAATTCTCAATTAAAAGAAGTGATTAGAATTTAATTTAGTTATAAATAACATCCTATAAAGACCTTTTATACTTCCTTTGATCAACCCATAAGTGGGTTAGCCCTCCATTGATGATATGGTCTCAACGGAAGTGGGAAGAAAACTCATGAGGGCAGAATTGAAGAAGTAAAAAAAAAACAATGAAAAGAAAATGATCACTCCACCGTTGTGTGAATAATTTCACAAGGTTTGGTGTGAAAAAGTTCACACCTTAAGGAAACGATATCAAAATGATAAGAAGAAGAATATAATAAGATAATATGAAGAACTTTTATAAATAATATAAGGCAATTAAAGGAATATACAATTGAAGAAATGCGATTACAACATCAAATTGGCAGCATAACATTAAAATGAAACAAATCTAAAAAGATGATAAACTCCACCACCAATACCTTAAATAGGAATTTAAAGAGTCTTGTTTAGATCCCTCAATATTAAAAGTCTTCTCACTTGAGTATGGTAGGCCTAGGGTGGTTGAATGTTTTTGGAATTTAGACTTTTTCACCCTTGACCCGAAATGACATCCATCTTGCATCCACAAAATAGAGGATCCAAAATGAGCTTCTAGATGGTAGAATTGGAGTAGGACATAGAAAAAGAAAATGAATATATGGATGTCCACTAACTTTCTTTAATGTTTCATAACAAAAGTGTTTATTTTTTACAAGATATGTGTAAAATGGTGGGTTCTTTTTCTGGGCCGCAAAATCTGGACCAGAATTTTATCTCCAATCTGGGCCGCCTGGAACTCCAATAAAAAATCTGAATTAGCTCTTATAAATGGTGGATAAAATGTTCTACATGATTTAATCTATATTAAGTTAAATTTTTAGAATCATTGGGATTGTATCTTGGACACTACAGTCTCTTTATTGCGATGCTTTCCAGTTTACTTTTCCCAAAATGTGTTGGTATGAAATCCCATTTTGGTGGTCTTCCTATGTGAATATTCAAGTACACCAAAAGTAAGAATTTTTATAAATGTAATGAGAAACCTAAAAATTAAATATAAAAATAAAAGCAAGAACATTTGGTATTTTATATGGTGTTCAAAAATGTACAATGTCATTGTGAATTTTAATAAGGACTTACAATCATAATGTGAAATGATGTTCAAAGTGTAAAATGAACTAAAATGGTGTTTATGAATAAATAAGCACATGAATATTATATATATTAAAAATTAATATTATCCTCATTCAGTGTCTAATCACACCCCCAAATTGAGTTTTCCTAGTCCCAAGAAAAATATATCTAAAAAATGTGAAATTCAAATTACATTTTCCAAAACATTTTAATACACAATGATCACCAAGAACCCTTATACCAAAAAATCATGAAACTCATAAAAATATTTTAATACAAGATATTTTCATAAGAATATCCCAATCCCAAGACCATTTCTTTGTTCAAATTCATCACCATATTTCATCCAATATCAATTAAGCCAGATGATGTGTTGTGTATCACAATATACTTGGGGATTCATCTTTATTCAAGGGGGAAATGATGGAAGCAATAGGTAGAATCAAATTTCAATATTAAGATGAGTATTTAATTTTTTTTTGAAATTTTTCCATGGTAATTAAAAATGCACTCAACATAGTCAACCGATCTAGCGGGACTTTTCCAATGACTCCTAGGCTAAAAGACCTTAGGGAACCAAGTGAAGCCCACATACTCAAGCATCATCTCGAGTTAACTTAGTCAAAAACAAAATCAAATTACCACAAATAGAGATAAAATTACTAAATATGGACCAGAAAACTATGGAGTCACGATCCCCAAGTGCCAAAAGCCACACATTAGGTCATTTCATTGCTCTACACACAAATTTTTTTTTTTTTTGATTTTTTATTGAATACACATATTAAAACTAAAATGATCACAAAACCTATACTATTTATTTGGGAGAACCCCATGAACTCAAACTAATACCCAACAATCTAGAGGACATGCATTGTGTTTTTTTTGTTATTAAATGGATGAAAATATAAATGGTGAAAAATCACATCGGACAACCGCACTTTCCAAAATCTATCCACATGAACTTAAACTTGCATTAAAATCATAATCAAGGCATGAAAAATTATTTTATATTAAATTCTATAGTGTGAAATGTTTATTATCATGTTCAAGGTTAAAGGGGCTTTTCCTTTCATTAAGACACACTTTTTTTTGAAATCATTTTTTTCACAAAAAATCAATTTTTTTATTTTGTTTCCCCCAACATAAAATAACACTATCCTCAGTGTTTGAAGACAAGAAAATTTAGAAGATGCTAGAGGTAGAGAAGGGGAGTTCAAAAAGGAAATTGAAAATTAGGATCATGGAATGAAGTCACCTGGTGGTTGAAGTTGAAGTTATTAGTGCTTCCTTTTAATCCCTTGATCTCCATGTCACTCAGAGAAGCCTCATCAATGATGATAGTTTGTGTTTATATATATATATATATATGATTTGTATAAAAAATACATCAACTCAGCATCCCCTGAATCTCAAACACCAACACAATTGTAACATAATAGAAACCCCTTGAGGTCCCTTTAAATAAAAAAACCAAAGGAAATGAAAAAAATGCACCTATTTTTTTAAGCATACCAAATACCAATACGAGGAAAAAGTAAAAATGAGAATAATATATATATGTTGATATATAAATTTTAAAATATAAGCATATATATAAATAAAATAGAATAAGGAAACACTATAAGTCATAGGTTAGTGATAGGCACACTCCCTTGCCTCCCTTCGGTCTCGGGTTCGAGTCCCTGTGGCTTCGCCAGTAGTGACAGGGTTTTCCCCACAACCCATGACGTGTCCTTTTAGTTTTTATAATTATTATATTTCTTTTTGAATTTTTATTTTAACCTACAAACACATAAAAATAAAATAAAATGATGATACATTGTCTTATTTTTAAATTTCTGGGTAAGTTATTACTCAAGGATCACACCACATGACATGGATGAATATGGCGCTTCCAAATCATACCCATCCATACTCATAATAGAAGAACAAGTCAATAGTCTACGGTACTATAATATTTAGAGTTTATTGATTAAGTATTTTTTTAAAATATCAAATTGATTTATTAATCCTATTTGGAAAATAAAGATGATTCACAATGATTGGACACATTAAAACCACAGGTTTCCTCCCATGCAATGCTTTTGTTTAATGTCACTAGCTTGACTTAGACCCCTAATTTTTTAAGTATTTTCCTCATCTAAGGTTGGTCCACACAAGTCTTTATAAAATTAATGTTTTTTTCAATGGTTCAATGAATGTTTTGACTCTATGACCATTAACTTTAAAGGTTTTAACATTGGTGGGATCTTGAATTTCTATATCCCCATGGGGGTACACCTTATGCACTATGTATGGACCTGACCATATGGACCTCAACTTTCCTGGGTGTAAATGATGTTTTGAACTATACAAGATCATGCATTTTCTTGGTTTAAAGTGTTAGACTTTGATATTACTAGATTTTTAGGCTTAAACTCTAGCTGTATTTATCCTTGAATTTTCATAAGCCTCCATCCTAAGTACCTCAAGTTCATTAATATCTAATTTCCTCTTTGTTCTGGCCAAAGAAATGTCAAAGTTCATTTTTTTGATTTACCAAAAGGCCTTATGCTCAATTTTGACTAGTAGATGGCATGATTTTCCATAGACCAACCTATATGGTGAAATTACTAGGATGGTTTTGAATGTTTTATGATATTACAAAAGGTAATCCAAGAGTTTCTCGGACTAATATTTCCTAGAGATATTGATAGTTTTTCAAGAATTTTATTAATCTACCTATTCTCTAACTTAGCCTGACCATTGGTTTGAGGATGGTACACAGGGGAAACTTTATGAGAAATCCCATACTCCAACATGAGTGAAGCTAATGGGCAGTTGTATAAATGGGTTCCTTAATCACTTATTATAGCCCTAGGAATTTCAAATTGAGAAAATATATATTGTTTTAAAAATTGGATCACAACATAATGGTCATTGGACTTGGTGGGAATAGAATAAACCAATTTAGAGATATAATCAATATCTAAGAGGATGTAGTGGTATCCCCTAATGTTTAGGAAGGGTCCCATAAAACCAATTCCCCAACAATCAATGATTTCGGCGACTAGAATAGGAGTAAGGGGCATTTGATTCCTTTTGGTAATAGATCCTAATTATTGAAACTGAGGATAAATTTTTCAAAATTGGAAGGAATACTTAGTGAGGTTAGGCCAATAGAAACCAATTTGGAGGACCTTTGCAGTGGTTTTATTTGTGGAAAAGTGGCCTCCACATGCCTCTCCATGATTTTTTTAGAATGGAATCTTTCTTAGATTCGGGTACACATCTCCTAATGATTTGACCAGGACAGAAATTGAAGAGGTAAGGATCATCAAACACATGGTTTTTGACATCAAAAAGTAATTTCCTCTTATATCGGGTCCCTAGGAATTTTAAAATGTCACCCATCACCAAATGGTTTTCTATGTCAACATACCATGGGTAATCACTGACATAATAGAGGTGCTCTTCAGGAAATGAATCAGACATAGAAAGGTGATATGTTTTTTCTTTGAATTCCATCCTAGAGAGGTAATCAGATAAAATATTTTCAACAACCTTGTTATCCTTAATGGTTAAATCGAACTCTTGAAGAATAAGGACCCACCTAATCAATCTAGCCTTGACATATTGTTTTTGGAAAAGGTATTTCAGGGATGAATGGTCGGTGAAGACAATGATGGGTGATCCTAAGAGATAGTACCTAAATTTCTCTATGGCAAAGACAACAACAAGAAACTCTTTCTCAGTGGTGGTGTAGTTGATTTACGCATCATTTAAATATTTTCTTGTATAAGCAATGACACATGGAGTTTTCTCACACCGTTGTCCTAAGATAGCTCCTACAGTGAAGTCATTAACATCACAAATGAGCTCAAAATGAAGTTTCCAATTTGAAGATTGCATGATAGGTGGAGTGATAAGAGCTGACTTGAGTGTAGAGAACGATTCCTCACACATTTATATCCATAAAAATGAAGCATATTTCACCAATAGAGCATAAAGTGGTCGAGAAATTGAGATAAAATTACTAATGAACCTTCTATAAAAACCAGCATGTCCTAAGAAGGACCTCACTTACTTAACAGTTTTAGGATAGGGAAGGTAACAAATAATGTTGACCTTAGATTTATCAACTTCAATCCTTCTACTAAAGACCAGATGGTATAGAACAAGTCCTTCCTTTACCATGAAATTGAATTTTTTCCAATTTAGGATGATATTATTATCCTCACATCTTGAAAAAACCATTTAAATATTCAGAATTAATCCCTCAAAAGTATCCCCAAAGATGGAGAATTCATACATGAAGACCACCAAACAATCCCTCACAATGTCTGAGAAGATTCCCATCATGAACTGCTAGAAGGTACCAGGGGAATTATATAACCGAAAGGGCATGCACATGAAGGAAAAAGTGCCAAATTTACAAGTTAAGGTTGTTTTTCCTTGATCCTCTAAGGAGAACTCAATTTGATTATACCCTGAGAATCTATATAGGAAGAAATATAATTGATGACCTGCCACTCACTCAAGGACTTGATAAATAAAGGGAAAGGGGAAATAATCTTTCTTGGTACAAGAGTTGATCTTCCTATAGTCAATACATACTCTCCATCCACTACTAATCCTTGTGGGGAGAAGGTCACCATCCTCATTGGTGATCACAGTGATTCCAGCTTTCTTTGAGACAACTTGAATTGGGATTACCCCCTCAATCTCAGCAATGGGGTAGATGATACCCGCTTTCAATGACTTAAGAAGTTCTTTCCTTACTAAATTTATAATATTTGTATTGAGTATCTACTAAGGTTAAATACATGGTTTGGATTCAGATTCATGAATAATCCTATGAGTTCTAATGAGTGGGATAATCCTAGGAATATCAGAAAAGGTCCATCCAATTGATTTTTTATGATTTCTTAGGACATCCAGAAGCATCATCTCTTGATTGGATTCAAGAGAGGAAGAAATTACAATATGAAAGGCTTGATTTTACCCTAAGAACGCATACTTGAGTGACTAAGGTAGGTCCTTAAATTCAATATCAGATTGGTTATCACTTTACAAGAAAGGATGAGACTTTGTATTGAACTCAGTTTCTTTGTTTAGATTTCTTGACAGAATTGGTTCATTGCGAATAGAATTTTCATCCACTAAATTGGCTCGATCAGTTTCATGAATGGGTATGGACTCAATGTTACTAATTTCATAAATGGTATCATTGATTGGTGATTTGATAAAATAATCAATAGGGATATTTGTAAGAGATTCAAGCCAAGGAGAAAAATTTCTATCATGTGAACAAATAAAATGAATCTCTTCTTGACTTAAACATCCTTCAGTAATTCATTGATGTTCCTCAAGTTAACTATCAACACTACCAATCCAATTAACCTCATAGATCTATCCATCATCCAAAATTTGAGTGTTTTCATTGTAGATGTTCAAGTCTAGACTCATGTTTCCAAAGGTGATGGTCATGTTCCCATTTCGGACTCGGATAACAGAGTTGATTATTTCAAGGAAGGGATAACCAAGGATGATCGAGGTTTTTTCCCTTGGACATAATCTTGGGTGATTGTCAAGAACAATGAATTTATCTAGTTAAATGAAATTTTCAACTTTCACCAAAACATCCTTTAATACCCCCTTAGGAACTCGAACACTATAATCAACAAGTTGAAGAGTGACAGATGTGGGTTGGAGTTCTTTGAGCCCTAACTGAAAATACATGGAATAATGAATAAGGTTCACACTGTCTCCTAAATCACAAATGGATTTGATAAATTTGTTGTCTCTTAACTCAAAATTTATTTATGGGCATCCTGAATCTTTCAACTTTGGAGGAATGGTCCCTTGAATGGTGGCACTCACATTAGCTTCCAAAAGGACTTGGTTTTTATGTGAAAATTTTCTTTTAAAAGTGCATAATTCCTTAAGGTACTTTGAGTAGGTAGGAATGGTTTGGATTAAATCAAGAAGTGTAATGTTCAACTTAACCTGAGAGAATATTTCCCTAAATGTTTCATTCAGTTATGGTTTATATTTTCTTCTCATGCGTTGAGGGAAGGGAACACATTGTTTGATTGTTTGGTGTGGTTGTAGTTCCTTCACATTCTCATTGGGGTTTTCAGAATATTTGGGTAGTTCTTAATCATTTTCATGCATTGTTAAAGATTTTAATGGTTCTTTAATGGATTGTTCAGGTTTCTCAATGGATTTCCCACTTCTTAAAATAGTAACTGCTTTGATTTTTTCATGAGAGGTTTGTGTATAACTGGATTCTCCCCTTAAAGTTGAGGATGGTACCACCTAAGTAGGCATGATTGCCTTCCTAGTTTTAATGTTTTTTATTTTAAGTTTAAGGTATAACAATTATGAGTTAATTTTATCCATTTTTTTACAAAATTACTCAAGGATTGGAATAGGGATAGATTCAGTAGAGGCTTGTGTTGGTTGGTTTATCCCAAGAGGATACTTTGATTATTGGATTGGTTGTTTCATGGTTTTATAGATGGGTTGTTGGTATTGGATATAAGGTTTTTGTTATTTGACTGGTTGTGGTTGGAACTAGTTATGGTTTTGAAAATTTTTTGGAGGGTAGGGGTTTGGTCCATTTGGATGACTTGGTTGTTGGTTGGGTTGTTGGTTATCTTTCCAAAGAAATCCTAGATGGTCATTATACCTTGGATTGAAAGTGTTTTGGTACTATGTATTTTGAAATTTTAGAGAATTGACCTATGCTGGTGGTCCTCATAGAAGAACATAATTAATGGAAGGGATGTTTGGATAGTTGTCAGTCTTGTGGTCATTTTTTTCACAAATTGTGCAAACAGGGTCAATAGTTTGAATTTCATGGAACTTCCTAAGATCGATCTCCTCGACCTTCCAAGTGAGTGAAAAAATTTTCTCCCTAAGTCTTTAATCCTTTATAAGTGTATGAATTCCACTAGATTTGGGTGGCTTCTCATAGTAAGGTGATGTTACCCATGTTTGATTTTGTTTGGCCAATCCTTCTAGATACTCGTAAGAATCATTTGGGGATTTGTTTTTGAAGGTTCCATTACACATTATGTCAATGAATTGTTTGTTTCCCGGACCCAACTCTTCATAAAAAAATCAAACTTGTTCTTTGATTGAAAATTGATGGTGAGGTACCTTGTTGAGTGTGTCTTTGAACCTTTCCCATGTTTCAAAAAATGACTCCCCTTCTTTTTCAAAAAAGTTTTGGATGCTCTTTTTAAGTGAAAATGTTTTGTGATGGGGGAGTATTTTTTGTAGAATTCTCTTTGAAATTTTTCCCAGGAGTGGATTGATGTAGGTATCAGATTATTTAACCAATTATTTTCTTGATCCTTAAGTGAGAAAGGAAAGATCCTCATCTTATCTAAATCAAGTTGATGTGGTGGGAACATGGTTTCAACAATGTCATTGAAATATTTGACATGAAGGTATGGTATTTCCGAATCCATCCCATGGAAGGTTGGAAGGTAGTTTAGGACATGAGGTTTGAAAACATAGTGGGATTATCTTAGGGAAGCATGCCTAATGCAAGAGGGTGCATTGGTCCAGGAAGATGTGAGGTATTCATTCATGGTTTGATTGACTGCATTCCCCAAGTTTGGGGATGCCTCATTTGGATTTCCATTTTGGTTCCCACCCAGGTTTATGAGTTGATTTATTTGAATAAAATCCATCGAAATTGGATCAATTTTTTAATCCAGAGTATTAGGAATATTTGGATCTAATGGGAAGATACCCCTAGCTATGATTGACTCCCCAATACTAGGAATTTCCACCCTAACTAATCTGTTTGAGTTATCGTGGGTGTAGGAAGACATGCACCAAAAGAAAAAAAATGAGAAAGGGAAAAGATAAGATAAATTTAGGTGAGAAAATTGAAATGGGGGATAATATAATGGGTTTTGATATGAATTACTTGGGTCCTCGACAATGGAGCCAAAATTTGGTCTTTCCCAAATTTACCCAAGTTTTTAGGGTTAAGCGGTTTCTTGTAGTTTAGCTTGGGTTCTCAAATCCTCAGATACCTAATAAGTAACCTACAGATACATATATTATATGGATTTTTTTGGATATTAAGTGTCCAACTTGGGTTGATTTTATATGGTTTTAAATGAACACTAATAGGTCAATGTGAATTCAAATTAAAAGAATGATTTGATCCTAGGTTATCACATGGGGTTGATTGGATGAATTCATTTTTAATGATTTCATTTTCTTATATATGATAGGTTAATAAGAAGATCAAAAAACTTCATCAATTATTGGTTTAATACCAAAAAAATATAACAATAATCAGATATAAACTTAGAGGATCATATTTATGAGCACTCTAAGGTAAAGGTTCATATTATCACCTGAAGTGTCTAGCCTTAAAATTCAACAAGGACGAAGAAGTTTTAAAATCATCAAATAAAATTATCAATTAAAAGAAGTGATTAGAATTTAATGTAGTGATAAATAACATCCAATCCATCCCCTTTCTACTACCTTGTATCAACTGATAAGTGGGTTATCCCTACATTGATGATATGTTCTCAACAGAAGTGGGAAGCAGACTCATGAGGGAGGAATTGAAGAAGTAAATAAAAAACAATGAAAAGAAAACGATCAATCCACCATTGTGTGAATAATTTTACAAGGTTTTGTGTGAAAAAGTTTAAAACATGAGACAAAAGTATCAACATGATAAGAATAAGAACATAATAAGAGAATATGAATAACTTTTATAAAGAATCTAAGGTAATTCAAGAAACTTACAATTGAAGAAATGCGATTACAACATCAAATTGGATGCATAACATTAAAATGAAACAAATCTCAAAATATGATAAACTACTCCAACACCACTACCTTAAATAGGAATTTAAAGAGGGTTGGTTTGATACCCCAATATTCCAAGTCTTTACACTTGAGTATGGTAGGCCTAGGTTGGTGGAAAGTTTGTGGAATTCAGGCTTTTCCACCCTTGACCTGAAATGACATCGAACTTGCATCCACAAAATAGATGCGCCTAAATGAGATTATAGATGGATTAATTGGAGTGGTCCATAGAAGAATAATATGAATATATGGATGTATAATATATGTATGTAATGTTTCATAAAAAATGTGTTATTTTTTACAAGATATGTGTATAAGGGTGGGATGTTTTTCTGGGCCGTAGAATCTGGCCCGAAATTTTATCTCTAACTTGGGCCACCTAGAACTCCATTAAAACATCCGAACTAGCTCTTTTAACCATTGGATGAAATATTTTAAATAATTTAATCTATCTTTAGTTAAAGTTTTAGAATCATTGGTCTTGTATCTTGGCCGATAAAGTCGCTTTATTGGGATGCTGTCTAGTTTACTTTTCTCAGAATGTGTTGGAATGAAAGCCCATTTTGGTGGTCTTCCTATGTGAATATTCAAGTACTCCAAAATTATGAATTGTTCCCAATGTAATGAGAAACCTGAAAATTAAATATAAAAATAAAATCAAGACCATTGGGTATTTTATATGGTGTTAAAAAATGTACCATGTCATAGTGCATTTTAAGGACTTACAATCATAATGTGAAATGATATTCGAAGTGTAAAATGCAATAAAATGGTGTTTATGAATAATAATGAACTTGGATATTATATATATTAACAATGAATATTAGGCTCATTCAGTGGATAATCAGGTACCCAGTATGGTTTGTGACAAAGTGGTATCATAGGAGGATGTTTAGATTTTGTCTTAATGTTAGTATACAATTGAAATATTGTAGGGACTTAGGAGGTAGTTGTGATTGAGTACATGGAAATATCTCACCGCAATGAACCTTAAGTCACCAGGGGTGATTAGGGAAGGAATTATTGTGGATTAGTTATATTATTTTTCCTATATTCATTTGTATGGAGTGAAATCCAAATCTCATTCTTCCATCTGTTTGGATTAATTTCCCTTGTTGCTCAGTTTGAGTGTTAGTATGATGTCTTTTTTGTTGTATGGTGATGTTGTGTAGAATCATGCCTCTGAGAAGACATACAAATCAGATCTAAGAGTAAGCTACTGCTAAACCCCAGTGATCAAATCCTCCAGTGGACCAAAATCTAGTTGAGGTGATTGTGTGCACTATCCAAGCTATGGGACAAGCACCACCTCCAATTCCTATTTAGGCTCCAGCTATGGATCCTCATGGGGATGTTCTTCAAAATTATTCTCAATAGTTCCTTTGCTATAATAAATCCATTTTAAAAGGCTCCACTGATCCTCAACATATTGAGGAATGGTTGGGAAAGATAAAATGTTAGTTTGAGTTCTCGGAGACACCTGATGAGATCAAGGTGAATTGTGCCACCTTCATACTAGAAGGATTGAGCAGTAGATGATGGGACACAATTATGATGGTGAAGAAACATGAGGGATTAGAGTTGAAATAATTCAAGGTTATTTTCACTAACCAATACTATCTAGAGTAAATGGTGTTGGCCAAGGCTGTAGAGTTTTTCAAGCTTGAGCAGGCTAACTGAACCATGACTGAGTATTCAAATAGCTTTACTGAGCTGGTGTAGTTTGTACCTGAGATTGTATCTAATGATAAGATTATGGCTCGATGATTTGATTTGGTACTTCGATCAGATATTTTTTATCAGGTTTTCTTGCTAAAGCTACCCAATTATGATGATGCAATTGATAGGGTGATGATGGTTGAGATGGACCTAGATAGAAATTTAGGGTTATCAGGAGTTTCTTTCTCTCCCTATGGTAGACTGAGTTACTTCAAGGGAAAATAGAAGTGTGATGATTATTGTGATAGTTCTAGATGGTAGGTTCATTCCATACATACTACATCACCAGTAGGAAATCCATTTATTTTCTATTAGTGTGGACAACTAGGACATTATAAGAGGGTTTTCACTAAGGCACCCAAGAAATGTAGCTCCTGCAGATGTTCAGGATACTTAAATAGATTCTACCATAGATTTTCTAGCCTGCATAATGGAACATGATCATCATCTCCTCATAAAACTATGGGGAAATCATATGCTTTACTTATAAAAGGGTTCCAACCATAAGCATCTTAAATGAAGCTACTTCACGATTTGGAAGATTCTCCAGAGGAAGCAGTCATGGTTCTAGAAATTTTGAGAGGTACCATTACTATAGCTTCATAATTAGTGACTATTATATTTTATACTAGTGCATCTCACTCATTTATTTCAACTCGTATTGTTAATCTACTTAATCTTCGTATAGAAAGTTTATCTTGTGTAATGGATATTACTAAACCCCTTGGTATGAAGATAGACCAGGGTCTATGTAATCTTGGTTGTGTTTTCTCTCAATTCAATGTTGAGTTATCTTGGAGTATTATAGTCCTAGACATGAAATCTATTGACGTCATATTATGGATGGATTGTCTCATTGCAAATAAATCCTAAAATTATTTTTATCTTCAATTGGTTTACCTTACTGCACCTAGTGGTGTACCTCTTTTCATTTAAAGAGAATGATACCCAAGGTCTAATAGAGTAGGACCTTCTTATATAAAGTTGGGGAAAGTTATATTAGTGTTTTATTTTGATCTAGAGTGGGATTAAATGGGTGGTGATATACCTCCAGTTTTAATTGATTTTCCCGATGTGTTTCCTTCTTACTTCTCTAGTTTTCCACCATTATGGGAGGTTGAGTTTCCCATTGTCATAATGTCTAACACTCAACCATTTTCAATTCACTCTTACTGAATGGATCTAACTGAAATGAAAGATCCGAAGTCCCATTTGGAAGATCTTCTTGAGAAAGGATTCATATGCCCCAGTGTGTCACCTTGGGTGGTACCAGTTCTCTTTGCTAATAAAGCTAATGGTTCTCTTTGCTTATTTGAGGATTACCAAAAGCAAAATCAAGTTATGATGAAGAATAAGCATCCATTTACATGAATTAATGATTTGTTTGATAATTTAAAAGGGGATAAGTGGTTTTCAAATATCGACCTATGATCTAGTTACCATCAGTTGAGGATAAAATAATCTGACATTGAAAAAACTACATTTCAGAGTAGGTATGGCCATTATAAGTACCTTGTTATACCCTTTGGTCTGAAAAATTCTTATGCAGTTTTCATGTATCTAATGAAAAGGATTTTCCATGAGCATCTGGATACCTTTGTGGTAGTCTCTATGGATAACATCCTCATTTACTCTAAATCTAAGGAGGATCATGTTCATTATCTGAGAACAGTTCTGAGTCTACTGAGAAATCACCATATTTATGACAAGCTTTCAAAGCATGATTTCTAGATTCGTGATGTGAAATTATTTGGACAGATGGGTGTATGAATAGGGTATATTAGTTGATACTAATAAGGTAAAGGCTGTTATGACTTGGGAACAACCACATAATGTCTTCAATATTCAAAGATTCTTGGGCTTAGCCGGATATTATCATCGGTTTTTGAAGGACTTATCAAAGTGGGAGGGGGTGAAGTTTTATTGGAATGATAAATGTCAAAGTTCTTTTGTTGAGATGAAATATATTTTGACTACTTCATTGGTATTAACTCTTTCAGGGGACAGGTAGGGATATGTGGTATTTTTTGATACATCGGGTTCAGGATTGGGCTGTGTTCTTCTGTAGGGAGATCATGTAGTTTCTTATGGACCAAATATCCCTAAAATATTTGAATCTCCATCAGAGCAATTGGTTGGAGTACCTAAAATATTTAGACTTTGACACTACCTATACCCCATGGAAAGGGAATGTCATTACAGATGCGTTGAATGAGAAACTTCCAACCCATGTACTAAAAGAATATTTAGAAGAGTGAAATTTGATGGATCTCTTTGCATAGTTCCATATCGGAGTTCAGGAGAAAGTGGATGAAGTTTATTTAGCTAGTGTTTAGTTGACATCTTATCTTTTTGAGATGATTCTTTAGGAACAACATCTTGATGAATAATTGTGTAGTATTAGAGACTCTCTTTTAGGTGGGGAGACCGATGCCCAATGGTCATTATCCAAAGAGGGTGTTCTGTGTTATTAGAACCGTTATGTTCTTCCATTAGTGGTTAGGAAGGCTATGATGGGGGATTTACAAAATTTCTAGTGGGCTGTACACCCAGTAACCACTAAGATGTTCTATGACATTTAGAGGTAGTTTTGGTGGCTAGGTATGAGACAAGGCTTTATTGAGTTTGTTTCCCATTTCTATACATGCCAACAGGTGAAAGATGAGCACCAGAAACCTTTTTGTTTTCCTTATACACTTCCAATCCCGACTTGGAATTGGGATGAAATCTCTATAGATTTTGTGGTTGGGTTTCTTTGTACCCAGAGAAAGAATAACTCTATATGGGTTGTGATCGATAGGCAGACCAAGTTGGATCACTTCACACCCATTTGTGATACAACCAAAGTTAAGGAGTTGGTAAATTTATACATGAAAGGGATTGTTTGTTTTCATAGAGTTATATCTCTTATAGTCGCTGATAGGGATCCTTAGTCCAGTTCTCACTTTTGGAGAGGCCTTTAGAAGGCACTGGGATATCAGGTCTATTTGAGCACAACCTACTATCCACAGTCGGATGTCCAGATAGAGAGAGATATACATATTATTGAGGATATGCTCCATACTTGTGTTCTCGACTTTAGTGGGGCTTCAGATGATCACTTGGGGTTGTTTGAGTTTTCTTATAACAATAGTTATTAGTGAACGATCATAATGGCACCTTTTGAGACCTTGTATGGATGGCCTTGTAAATCTCTATTGTGTTGGTTGGATATTGGTGAAATTTCCTTGGTTGGACCACGATTAGTGTAAGAGACAACAAAATAGGTTTTGTTAATTCATAAAATAATGTTGGTAGAAAATCCGATATAATTCTTATGTTAATCATTACTATAAACCTTTGGAGTTCTTAGTTGGTGACTATATTTTCTTGAAAGTTTCACCTTAGTTGGGTCATTGATGGCTTGGGAGGAAAGGGAAGATTTATCTTAATTTTGTGGTACCTTTCAAGGTTGTTGAGAAGGTAGGGAAAGTTGCATACCATTTAGAACTTCCACCACAACTGATGTCGATTAATGAAATATTCCAACTGAGAATTTTTGTTTCCTGATTCATCTCATGTTTGGAGTTGGAGTGATCTTGAGATTGAACCTAACTTATCTTTGACTGAGTGGTGAGTCATGATAGTTGATTTGGAGACCAAGTTACTTCATGGGAGTATGATACCTTTGGTTTGTGTGCTATTGTATCATGGTTATGATAATCATGAGATGTGGGAATGCGAGGCACTGATGAGAGATAAGTGGACTCATATTTTTTTCATGAAAGATTCTTTATAGGCCTTTTGGGTTTATAATGTTTTTTTTGGTGGGGAGGTTATAACATCTCATTACCAACCTAATAGGTATGTCTATAAAATTATTGTGTTCTTTTCCTTTTCTTTGACTGGGTAGGGTTAAGAATGAATTGGGGGGATACCTATAATGGTGAAGTTAAATATTTATTAGAATCTTAGCTTTAACAAATGTATTTTGTAGGATTGTGGAGGGTTCCATGCTATGTAAATGGGTTACGTGATGTGTAATGGTTTATGGAGGCAAGTAGTGAAAGGCTTCATGCAATAAAGGTTAAAGATCATGAATATACTTTACATGTAGTGAGTTAATTAATGAATAGTTTTCAATTTAAAGTGACTTGTTTTTTGGAAGTTATAAAACTTAACTATTTCATGAAGTGAAAGGATATTACACACTATGGAATACCTCGACTGTGATTTTTTAAATGGGATGCACGCCTGAGATCTCTTTTCTCATCTGCTACAGTTTCTTCTCCCTTGACCTAAGTCCTTCCCTATGTGATCTTGAAGCTCTCCAACACTTAAAAATATATTTTTTTGGAATTCAATCATTGTTGCGCTTATAGTGTGATTATCGAGTAAGCTTTCTACCTCGTTCTTCATCTTTATCTATTTCTCATCCTCTGGGATTTCAATATATCATCTTGAAATTTATGGATCTATGTACTTTTTTGTTAGATATCACCTCTAGGTTGTTCTTCGAGGTATTCTACACCTTTTTTATCATTAACAAGTGATGTTTTTAGTATTTATTTTTAGGAAAAAGGTAGGTGATTCTATTTTTTAGCCAAATTGATTGATTATGAATTTCTTGATTTATTTCAACTATTTATTTAAATCCAATTTCTAAAACTTTATTTCAATTTATATAATAAAAATTTAATTCCAGTGAATTGGTATATTTGAAATGGTTTTGGTTTGAGAATTGAGAAAACCCCAACTCCATTTATTTGGGGTGTGTTTAAGGAAGTTGGTTGATTTAAATTGTTTAATTTAAATTAGAGTTTTTTTAGAAATGATTTCAATTGAATTTTGGAATTTAATTGTAGAAATTAATTGTGAAATTGATGGAATTGGTTTTGAATGGATTTCATACTCGTGAAAATGGCGTAAAAATGTTTTTATAGAAACCCAGTGGTTTTATCCTGTTAAAGAGGCATGTTTTTGATTAAAACCCATTTTGGTTTTAAATGGAAAATTGGAATCGAAATGAAGGAATGGAATTCAATTGTATTTTATGTAGTCTGAAAATAAATTTCTCAATATTGATTTTGTAATATAACATGAAAGCCTTAGGTAGTTTTTATGTTATTTGGATACACTATATGTTATTACAATGTTCTAAAACATACATGATGCGGGTAAAATCCTCGATGGGATGGTGATGAGTATCCTTTGGCCAGTGTCAGGGGGACGTGTGTTTACACATATTTCTAAGATCACTTAGAGAGTCAAAAGTTCTATAGCCTAAAACA
The DNA here is from genome assembly GCA_963277665.1 of Viscum album. Lineage (NCBI taxonomy): Eukaryota > Viridiplantae > Streptophyta > Magnoliopsida > Santalales > Viscaceae > Viscum > Viscum album. The sequence continues at coordinate 341,605,062 of OY728131.1, forward strand.
TACATACCTTTTGGTATATGTCTATGTTGATCACTTATTTTACATTTGAGATATAAATATATACCGATGTTGTTTGAACTGATTTATATTCCTTATAAATCTATATAAACTATTTTATATGAATGTTATATTTAATCAATTAATTTAGAAATATTCCATCACTTATAAATCCTTTGCTTAAATTATTTTCCAATAATTTGAATTGTATAGCATAATTTGTTTAAATATGCCTTGAAATTGAGAAACCTTTTTTTAAATTAAAATAATTCCTTTGGTTAATCGATTTTTAGAACCTGTTATGGAATCTTTGGTGATACCCTACTAAACTTTTTATTTCACACCCTACTTGTGCCTTTAGGTATTTGTACATTATATTCTTCTAGGTTCGAGCAAGGGAAAGGATCTATTGAAGGTGGATCCAGCTATTGAACCTTAGACACAATGAGTTGTGTCCTTAGGGACTTGGGTTGTTTTTACCTATGTCGGTACTTTGAATGTAGCACTTTGGGATAGTTTATGCCCTATTTTATTCTAGTACTTTACTACCATTGAAGTTTCTTTCGTTATACATACTAACTTGTCTCTTTTTACATCCGAAATGCTTGTGAAAAAACCATTCCCACTTTTATTTTTATGATTCTAGGTGCTAGTCTCCAACCCATGAAGATTTGGAATTCTCTTCAGGCTATGTTAGGGCCATCTCAGTTAACAGGTTACCAAGGTACCCAAGATGGTTCGTGACACATTGTATACTTCCATCATATAAATAAAATAATTATCTATATTTATATTCACAAATATTTATAATTAAATTAAATTTATATATATTCATTTTAATTCCATAATTAAATATGAAATTATAAATAATAAATGATTTGACAAAACCTTTAAAAACCTATTATTGTGTACATTAGAGTTATGCATTAAGAATCATTTTCAATATTCATTGAATAAAAAATAACTACTAAAATGAAGAATATAAATGCAAATTTAGGATATTTACTACTCCAAAACCCCCGATGAGTATTTTAAGTGTAGAAAATTTTCTCCTATTTACTTTTAAAATGTCTGGTTCTATTTTATAATGTTTATAGTGTCACTTGGTTTGAATCCTCAGTGATTTTACAAATTGTAGAGTTGATTGTTTCTAATTTGTCTTTTGAATGAGGGGTTTGTTAAAGAGATTAATTAAATTGATTTATGGATGAAGTTTGATTTAATAATTTGATATATATTGGGGTGAGGTCATAATTAGGGTGTTAATATTTTGATATGCTTGATCTTTTCTATATATTTAATTAAATTAACACCCACTTCAAAAGATTATTTTTGATCAAAATTCTTAAATGTTTTGGCTCTGATCCAAGTCTCAACTAGGGGATTAATATCAATAAATTCTTATTGATTAATGGTTAATATTTCAAAAACCCATGTGTAGTTTTGGTACCAATAATCCATGTAATCCACATATCAGAAAAAATCATTTCATTAATCCATGACATTTTAAGTTCAACATACACAATATCAATTTAAAGAATATTAATCGAACAAAAGCTCTCAATCACTTAACATCCCTAAATTAAAACTCAACACAATGGTAGATTTACCCATCCATTAATATGGTTATTAATATTATTTTTTATTATTATGGTTATGATTTATAAAGAGAATAAAAAATAGGACAAGATAAGAGTAGTATGCTAAACACAGACACAAATAGTGAAGATAATTAAACACAGACACAAATAATAAAGAGAATTAAACACATAATTTTGATTGAATGAGAAAGTGGAATAAGAAAACATTTATTTTGATTTATTTAAAATATTTTAAGATCAATAATATTATTTAATATAATATTTATGATAATATGATATTATTAATAAGAAATATTTATTATAATTCAATTGAAATGAAAACAAACTTACACGATTACAAATGAAGAAGAACACAAAAGATAATAAAAAAAATAGAAGAGGAAAGGTCTATAAAGTAAAAAAACTGAGTTTTTAAGGTACTCTCAAGCCATTGGAAAGGATTTTTTTGTGATAATGTTTCATAATATTTTCTGAAATTACAACCCCTTACAAGGAGAATAGTGGAGTGAATTTATATCCTAAGGTGGTGGAATGTTTGTATTCGAATTATTACCCTCAATTTGGATTGACAATATTTCCATTTAGATATCCTAATCATGATTTTTATTCTTATGAAAAGTTTTATATAAGGATTTTTAAAGTCCACCATCAAAATTTAGAGGCCATTGGATTTTTTTCACCAAAGTTATGGCTATTTTAGTAATGCTTGTGTTGTTGTCCATTTTTGTGTCTAATTTTCCCTGGGCCTAAATGTGAATTTATTTAAAGCAAGGAATGTTCCCTAAAATATGAACCATTTATTATATTAAAATTTATGCCTATATGTTTTATTTTTTTTTAAAATATCATCTCAATAGGAAGATTTTATTGGGAGAAAATCCAAGAATGGTAGGATGTTTTTAATTCTAGGATAGAATTGTGGGTTGGAATTCAAAGCATCAGTTGGGCCCTTTTTTGGTAGTTTTGGGACTAATTTTTTTTATCCAAGATGTATTTGGATATTAAATAAAATATTCTAGAGTTTCATAAAAATTGGGTTTTTGTATTGAGCCAAGAAATTATATCTGTATGGATGATCCAATTTTCATCACAGATTTGTTGGGCCTTCTTGTGTGATCTATATGGCCCTTAAAATGGAATAATTTTCTAAAGATCCAGTTTAATTATTTGTTTTAATCTAAATCAGTAACACTAAAAAAGGAGAATCACATCATTTATATTAGTGTGTTGAAATATATGATCAAAAAATTAAACTGTAGTTTAATTAAATGAATTCAAACAATGCCCATTATATATGTTTATAATCAAAACATGAACATTGAATGAAAATTAATCATTTTTAAATGAAAATTATGTGATGGGAGTAATTTAATATCATGAATGAATATGTAATATCAAATAACCCACACTAAATATTTTTCATGTCCTCAAGTACATCAAACATAAAACATAATTAATTCATTTTTACTCACCAAAAAATAATAAAATTTTGTTTTATTCAATCAAGGGGTATAGAAAAGTTCAATCCTCTATAATGAATTTAAATTTTTTTTATAGAAATAATTTTCTGAAAAACAATTCATTTTTCTTATTCAAAATTGGAAATGGGAAATGTGGGCACTCATAACTCACTCCTTACAAGATGAAAAGAAATTTATTTATAGAATTTAAATCATTCACCTACCAAAAGTTAAAAACTTAGAGTTTGAAAGAGATATCATCTACTATTCCCTATTTTAAAGTGAACAAGAATCAAGTTGTCTTTTTTATTCAGTTTTCAGTGGCTATAGGACTATAGGAATTTAATTTACAAAATATTGGAAAAAGGGGTGAAACTCCAACGTGGAAAAATAAATTCACATTTTTTATGAAGTGAGACATGGAAGGAAATGGAAAAACAATATTTAAAAGGGAATTAATGTTTGATTTAAGACAAGATATTGATAAAATTTTAAGGGAATCAAATTATAAAATATGTACAAAACACAAAAATTCTCCCAATGACACATGAAAATAAGATTCAAGTGTTATATTTATTTCTTTTTCTTTTTTTTCGGAAGCTCAAATTGGAAAAAACATCACACTCATATCTCAACTTTTGTTTGATCTCCTCATGACACTAATTGTAATAGTTATTACAAGATCAAAGGTTGATGAAGAGTGATTTTTAACTACCAAGACACAACCTTTTTTTTGTTCTTTTTCATTTTTTGAACACTTGTTAATAACATGTACAAAATTACTGAAACATGAATCCATTCCTAAAAATCACCGAATGAAAACCAACCCCCCCACACTGAAATGGATTATTTCCCTCAAGAATATAATTACATGATAAAAATCAAGGAAATAATAACCAAAATAAAATCCATCCCCCACACTTAAATTTCAATAAATTATGCAATGAAAATCAATTTAGATGTCGGGTGGGGAAAGGTTTAGGGATCATAATGTGTCTATCAAGAATTTTTTTTTCATAAGATAAAATGGTATTTCAAAATTAGGATAACTATAAGGGTAATGGGAGTATATTTGGATATTTTTATTATCAGGTAGTTCAAAAAACACCTCTATCATATTAATGTATGATCAAGTTGAAACTTTAGCTCTAATATCCAAAAAACTCAAGACTCACAATCTGGGGTGACAAGCACACAATATGAAAAGATGGCCATAGGTTACCCTGTCATGAAAGCTATCATTGTTCCTCACGATTGAGGAAGAATCATTTACCAAATAAAAATTCAGAATTCAGAATTTATTTTTCTTGACACAAAATTATTTATCCAAATTTATGATAAAAAATAAAAAATGTGTGAGATTAAAAAAAGTCTTTTAAATCCTCCAAATGGTCGGACAAAAATTCAAAATTTAATGGTGAGTAATTGTGACTCTTTGTTTTTTTGTATTTTTTTTAAAAAATATACACCCATAAAAAAGAAAAATAGGAAAATAAAAGGGTTTTATAAAGAAAGAGGTAAAAAAAGTTAATGGTATAGGAATAGGAATAAATAGATAGAGATAGAGATAGAGAGATATAGAAGGAGGAAAAAGAGAGAAAGAGAGAGTAAAAGGGAAATAGGTGACCCTGGTTTGGATTTGGTGGGTTTTCATCTCCATCCAGTGGTGGGTTGGTGGAATTCGATATGCTTAATAGGGTATGTGTCCTATATGGTGATGATTTGGAAAATGTACATTACCTAAAATATAATCGAAAACAAAAATCATTATTCATTAAATGGAAAAATAACAATAAATTAAAATTTTATAAAAGTAAAAGAAAACATGGGTTGACTACCAAGAAGCATTGCATTTATTTTTTCTACAGCTGGACAGTGGTAGCGGACTACCCATAGTTCGATAATAGGCACTGTATTTTCTCAACTCCAGTGTTATTCTAGAAAAACTTCTCCTTTGGGAGGAAATATTGTTCATTGGATAATTTCTTACCTTCCTTGTTATTGGGATTGAAATTCAATGGGGGTGGAAAGAGAATGTAAGTATCCTCCCTTTGTTTCTAAACTTGAGGAATGATGTTGTACACAAAGTGATGTTTTTATATGATAGTAAATTTAGGAAGATTCTTCAATTATAATTGTGCATTTATGTAAGGTTAAGATAACAAAATATCAGAGTATGTGATCCCATTTTTTAACTCATTTATTTTATCACTTTCCAATGTGAATTAATGATGATAAAAGGGAACATAATATTGAATAGATTTTTCCATATCATTAATATCAATGTTGTTTTCCAAATAATGGTAAATTTCTACCTCACTAATGATCACTTTATTAATAAGGAAACAGATCTCACAAACTTCACTACCATTGGGACAAGATAAGTAAATTATTTTAGGGTTCACTTGACATATAAGATATTTTTTAGAATCATATATTGGAAATTATGAATGTTGTATAATCTAATTTAAATAAAAAATGAGTATGATAGATCATTTTACTCATTACCATCCACCTTGAGATTAGAGGTGGGATGGGATTCCAAACAGTTTTCAATATCCTTTAGATCAATGGAGTTTACATGTGAAGGGTAAACATAAACTTCTCCATTTATGACTTGGTTAATTAGGATTCAAAACTTATAAAATCCTCTATCATTATAATAGAAAGAACATGATGAATCATTTTTTAAAACACTCTTAGATATAATTTTAGAATCATTGATAGAGAATATAGAGTGATTATCTAATTAGTATCACATGGCTTGAAAAATATTGAACTTGACATGTTGGTCACAATATTCCATGAATAAGATTCCAAAATAGACATCAATTTTGGTTCTAAATGTCATGGGAAATGTTCTTCCTATAATTAGAGAATATTCGAATGAATTTGTATCACCTTCTATGTCTAGAACAAAACAATTACCTGGGAAGATAAGATTATTGACCTGAATAAGGACATCCTAGATTATTCTCTTAGGAATGGAAGTGATTCAATTATATAATAGGATGAAAAGAATAATTGGGTGAAAGGGACATAAAACAAGGTTAGATAATATGTATTTGGTCATGAAATTTAGTGAGGTTCCTAGTTAAATGAGTGCATCATCAAATTTGGAACTCCCCATTTGGCATGGAATAGTAAATGTCCCTGGGTATTTGCAATACATGGGAATGGAGTGTTGGGTTGAAAAATTTCCAACGGTCCTAAGTTGTCTATTTTGAGTGCATAACTATTTAAGAAACTTTTTGTACTTAGAGATTTGTTTTATGTAATATAAGAAGGTAATTTGGACCTCAACATATATAAACATGTCTGACATTTTAGATTTAGGTTCAAAAGAATTCTCTGTCATAGAAATGGATTGAGAAAAAATAATTAGGTTTTTTTAAAGGAATGGAAGGAGTATAGAAAGTTGGTTTTGGTTATTTTTATAGCCTTAATTTTTTTTCTTTCTCCAACTCACCATTTTAATGGATTGAGAGGATTTATCATGAGGAATGGTGATTTCCTATCCAGATCTAAGTGAAATTTTACTTACATCACCCTTGGGGTTGGGAAATGGTTGAGTTGGGAATTGAGAAGAATTGTTTTATTGCTACTATATTAGGTGGTATGCAAGTTGAACAATTTGGTTTTCAATTATTTTGAGTATATAATGTGTGAAAGAGGAAATATCTTCCACAACACTTTCCCATGGTTACTTAGAAGAAGAGGGATGTCCTGAATTGGGATATCCTTGATTTTAGTTATTGGGAAATTAGTTGTCTTGGGTTGGGAATTTGGAGGGATCACTAGGATAGTGTAAACATAGAGGATCAAGAAGAGGATTTATTTTTTAAATTGAGGAATAAAATGATTTTATTAAAATTTTTATAAAGTTAAAAGAATTTTGGCATCTCAATTTTTTTTTCATTGAGATATGATGCATATTAACCACTTATTTAATTTTTTTAGTATATATATTGGTCATGGAATTATTTATAATAAATCTTCATGAAATATAAGGCCTTTAAAAATCCATATCATGATCTAACTTTTATGTGTTTTCAATTTTAAACATAACGATGATGTAATTATTTTTTCTTGACTCAAAAATATTTTTTTTAGTCGTAGTTATTTCTCTTTGAATATAGTTTTTACAAAAAAAATTCTTATATTCTTTGATTATATTATAATTCCTTATCTCTCTAAGTAAAGTAAATTTTTTGTATTAATATATTTTACCTTGGGGAATTTATTTCTCAGAATGTATATATTTGTTAAGAATAATTTACATACTCTTTAAGTAGAATTTACCTTCCTTGTCTATATTTCCCTTTACCTACAATTATTTCCTTCATATTTTAAAAAAATAATAATGTTTATATTATTTGAAATTAATATTTCACTTGTAATCTTTTAAAATAGAATTTTTTCTACTCTTTTTATGATATGGGGTTTCAATAAAGGTATTTCAAAATATTAAAAATAATTTTCATCATTCCAAAATAAAATGTTTTATATTCCACCCCAAATTTCTTCTAAAACAATTTATATAACTTTTAGGGATACAATATTTAAGATAAATTTTAAAACTAAATATTTTAAAAAGTTTTCACTTCACCCTTTTTAAAATAAATTTTTAATGTGACCCATAACTTCATCTTTTATGGGTATGGTAAAAACATTTTCTAAAAATTATTTTATGGTTTCTCTCATGGTATGAGAATTATTCTTCATGAATATTAATTTATATATTTTAAAATGGTTTAATAATTTTTTTTACTCTTGATGATTTTGAAAAGAATAGTAAATATTATTATATTTTTAAAAATTAAAAGTTTTATTTTTAAAATAATTTTTTGATTTTAAAAGTTATTTTAAAGTCTTGTGTTTTAAGAAAGATTTTTTCAATTGTTTTTATGTATTCTCAAAAAAAAGTTCTTAAAAGAATATTTCTCTAATAAAATTTATTTTTAGAAAAACTTATTTTTGGTTTTAAATTAAAATTATTAAAATGTTTTATCATGATAAAATTATTACATTTTAAATCTTTTTAAAGTAGTTTTAGGGCCTTTCAAAAAAGGAGGTATTACCTCTTATTTTTCAAGTGATTTATCCAATGATCGTAAAAAGTTATTTTTTATCCATGTAAACATCCTTAATTTACTTTATGTTACATTGGGGATATTTTTTATCCAACCTATAATTTATTTCTATGGATTTCTTATGGAATGTTCTAGTAATATTTTTATGAAACATGAATCGTTTATTGGGGTTAATTAAGTAATATTTGAAGTATAAATGTTTTAATGTTCTAATGGAATACACACACATGGATGATGATAGGTTGGGTCCTATATATCCATAAAATTATTTGGTTAAGGATTTATATCTATTGATATAATTATGGTAATTGAGTATTTATTCTCTCTACACTATGGGAATCATGAAGTGATTCATGCTCCACTATGTTTATGGGAATTAGATAGTTATTCCCGTTAAACTATGTTTATGAGAATCGGTTAGTGATTCATATTACACCATGTTTATGGGAATCGAGAAGTGATGTATTTCCACTATGTATATGAGAATCAGAAAGTGATTCTTGTTCCACTATGCTTATGGGGATTTGGTAGTGATGTTTGCTCCACTATATTTATGGGAATCAGGTAGTGATGTCTGCTTCGCTATGGGAATCAGTTAGTGATGCATCCTATGCCATGTTATTGGAAATGGGTAGTGATTATAGCTCCACTATTTTATGATTTATACACCTATGATAGTTCCATAATTTACTTTTATTCTTAATTTCCATGACATGTAATATGTTTATGAATATGATTATACTCCATATCTTGGGTTTATTGTCTCATGTTTCCGCACTCTTATGCCATGTTATATTTTTTATATTTTGATATTACCTAACTTTCTATTACGTCTTATGGAAAACTCTTATTTTTCCATGTTAATTTTAATAATATTTTTATCCCATGCTCATGTTTCCCCACATACTTATGATTTAACCCGTGTTGACATATTGATGAGTTTTTCCATTACTGATCATTTGATATCACCCCTTTATTTTATTTCCTTTTACTCAAGAAATTATATATGGGTTTATATTTAGAAGTATGTTTTATATAGATATATTTTGTGGGAGATGTTGAAGACATAAAAAATAAATATTAGTATAGTGGAAAAACGTACTTTTGGATAAACCATTTATTTTAGTTAATCCTCAAGTACACCAAAACATCCACTATTGGGATTATGTGATTATTGGTAGATATAATTTTTAACTTATGGTAATTTTATAAAATAAATATAGTTTATCTCACTTTGTATCAAAACCAATGTTTAAAGAAAGTGTTTTTAGTACCAACCCTAAGAGTGCGAGTCTAGGGTGCTATAGTTGGTATCAAAGAAATGTATAGTTAATTTTGAGAATTAATTTAGTTATTTTTATGTATTAGGATGAGTGAACTTTATTTGAAACTTTAATGATAAGTCTAAGTATACGATAACATCCTAAAGTTTTGGTAAAGTAGAGTTTGTGTGGGTTTCAAGCAATTACATCCTTATATGGATACTTGAAAGTGGATGCGGTTTTGGAACAAATGAATCTATGGGAAATCATCTTGAAAAATGATTATTTAGTGTTAACTCAGTCTTCACTAGATTTATGATGAATGGGACTAAGAATGAACATCTGGCTAGACACTCCCTCTAGATATGCTTTGGTTAATCACACTCTCTTTACGAATCATTACAAAGGATTTAAATGGAATTTTATGATGTAATATATTACTAGTTAGGTTAGAGAATATAATAGGAATAAGACCATAGACAAATTATGTTAAAATAAATGAGTGATAGGTTGATCTAATTATATCATAGTTGAAATGAAAGCATCATAGGTTAAAATGAAGGTGTCACAGGAGAATACATCTTAGGATTGAGTTTTCATATTCATATGATCATCTAATATGATTATATTGGACACTATTATATCCTTTTTTGTTATAGAATTTGGTTTGAAACAGGATCATGAAAATGAAGTTGTGAAATGTATGACCCTAAGAACTCTTAAAGAAGCATATTTGGGATAAATATTTCCCTAATATTACTAAGGATAGTGAGGTCGATATACCAGTATAAGATATATCTTAATTTTTTTAGGGATCCCTTATCTTATTACTTTAGAAAACATAAATTAAAATTATGAGGATGTAATTTTTTAGGGGGAGAATGTAATACCTTGAAAATTTGGAATATATATATATATATATATATATATATATAAATTAATATTAAGTTTGATAGATTACTCCTCAAGCAACACCAAACAAAAACAATACCCAACATATTAGATGAACGTTATTAAGAAAATTTAAGTATAATAAAACTACTAGTAAATAAAAATATTGTAATAATTTATAAATGCATAACAAATAGGATTAAGGTCACTAAAATTTTAAAATGGGCCTTTTTAAATAAAAAGTAGTTTTCCTTTGTATATTAAATTTTCATTTAAAATAAAAAATTATAAACTTTAGACTTTTAATTTTCTAAACAAAAATTAATTTTAGAATCTATAATTTAAAAATTATCTTAGGGTGTGTTTTTGGTATTTTTCTAGAATAATTTATTTTTAAGTGAATGGTGAAAATATAGTTTATGAATATATCAAAAAGAAATTATAAATTAAAAACTTATTAAAGAATTTTTACTATCCAAAACGCATTTAAGAAGTAATTTTATTTACTTAAAAATACTATGTTAAATTTAGAAAACCTATGATTAACATTTTAAGGACTTAAGTGATATTTTCTAATAAAAAATATGTTTTTTGGTAATTTCTTTCAATTAAATTTTATTTTGGTGAAATTAAATTTTGGATTAATTTGGAACCCACATAAAATTTATTTTCTATATAAAAAAGAAATTTATTTCATTAAAATAAATAATATTTATAATTGTTTCCAATAAATAAATTCAAATCTTAAAAAATATAATTTTCTTAAAAAATTTTTTACGCACTATATGCGTTAATTCTAAAATTGTATTTTCTCACACATAAAAAATTTATTTGATATTTTTTTTATAAAATATTGGATTATAATGTTAAAATTATTTAATAAAGTCAATATTAAATTTTATCATTAAAATTAATTACTAATGTTAAAAATTAGTTACCGTGGTAAAAGTTAAAGGTTAAAAAACTAAGGGGAAAGACCTAAAATCACTCAATTTGTCTACAAAATGCATTTCTAAGTGGATTATAGACCTTAAGTTGTCAAAAAATTACACTATTACCTACCTTTTGAGACTTTTACCATGGAATAGTGTAATTATATTACTGAAAAATAAGGATTATTTACAAAAATGTCATCTTTATTCACTTATAAAGGGAGATCACTTAAACCACTTAATGATACACTTATCCCTTTGAATTTAATATTTAATCTCTATTATTTTTATCTTCTTAGAATCATATCTTATGTTTATAAGCCTTTGGTATCGATTAATTAGCCAAAGACCTCCATTTCCAAGGATATTTCTTAGAGAAATTTCAAGTTCTCGATGTAAGTACTAACTTTTACCTAGAGTTTTTTCTTGTATATCTATTTTTAATGCCTCAACCTAGATTAATATATGAAAAGTAAATTGACTAGTTTACCATATGACCTTAGGAATGCGTCCTTGAACACTAGAGGCTTCTGATTAGTAGTGGGGGTCTAAAGTGGTATCATGGGTAGGTTATATCCACTGTATCAAAGTGAACAGTCATAAATAAATTACCAAGAATCAACCATAAACATTAAACATACATCAGAGTATGCATAAGAAACTAAATAAACAAGAATAATCAATAATAAATGATGAAAAATAAGTGAATTCATACAAAAAAGTTCACACATTTGGCTAACCATATATACAAAATACAAATAAAATAAATAAAAACAAAACCCTATTACCACTTTGTGTCATACCACATCTCCATATCCTAATATCACTTGAGCTATCCTGTAAAATCATGTTAATTTAATCTTAGGCCTCAACCCAAACATGTTTCTGTAATAACCATATGAAAGATGCTTGGGTACCCATGTGTAGTTACCACCCGAGAAGGGTGTGATCACAAAACATAGTATGGCACCACCAACATGGTCCCATTCTAACCAAAATATAGAGTGTTATGTACACATGACATGATCATCTAAAATAAATAAATAAATAACTTTCGTTAATACTTAGGTCTGTGTCCCTGATCAGCAATACCTACTTTGGCTAGTGCTAGGGTGTCTTTAAGCATGTCTCAATGACCATGCCTCCCAAATAACATGCAAGATCCAAATCCATGGAATCCCCAACTATATCCTCATGACTTTGGGGTACCATACCAAAACATTACAAGCATATGAGCTCTAAATCCATGGTTAAAACATCCCATGAAAATCAACCATGCATCCAGATCCAAATCATGGTAGCCATGAACCTCCCCACAATAGTTCATGAATCCAATTCCAACTCATGGAAACCATAACCATATATCCCATGGATATAGGTACCCATCCTATGATAGTTTGTGAATCTATATCCAACTCATGATATCCATAACCATATATCCCATAGCTATGGGGACCTATCTAGTAGAAGTCTGTGCATCTATCTCTAAATCCATGGAATCCATAACCATCACTGATCTCTAACTCCATGGTAGATCTAAAAATAGATCTCCAAGTCCTTGGAAGCTCCATCCGTATACCAAATCCAATCCATAGAATCCAACCTATGTCACATATTCCCAAAGGGTGCATTCCATAACCTTCCATAAATAAAATAAAACTCCAGGGTTAGAAAAATGTCCATACCCAATGTAAAGACCCATAAATTTCAAGTATTTTTTTTTCTTAATTTCTTTGGGATTTTACGAGTTCACAGTTTCTGACAGCGCCTAATTCTGAGGCCCGGTGTGCCTAAAATCAATTTCTGAAGTTTAGCTTGGGTACCTTCAGTGAACGAACGAATGAGTTTTTCTAACTTTTGAACCGGTGCTCGGAATCGAAATCCGAGGGCACCGATGAAACCGCAACGCCGGTAATTGCTTAAGAAGACCTTTACTAGAGTTGTTTTTTCTCGAGAAGAGTTGTTTAAATTTTTGGTTTAAGTGTATGTGAAATAAAATTGTGTTATGAATTTTATTTCTCTATTCTAAGTGTTGGATCCTAGGTGTGGGAGTTGGAGTGGGACCCTCAGGTTGTTAACTTCCCATGAGAGGATTAAAGGTGAGGTGGGGCCCACACAAGCCCCCACCATTTCAAATTCCCCATAACTCCCTCACTCCTCTAAAAACCCTCTTTAATTATGTGGCTCTACCTCACTTTAATGTTTCCAACTTAGCACACCTTTAATTTGGACAACTCAAAATTAATTAGGTGAATTCAACTTTTCAAGTTTTGAATTGTTGGAATAAGTAAATAAAATAAGGAAAAGCCTTATTTTATTTTTGTTTGGATTTTGCTGTGCAAAGAAAAGGAGAGAGCCCTTGTGTTGTTTTTTTGAAGAGCTTCAACCTTACGCAAAGAACAACACTCTTCGTCGAAGAACACCGACACCGCAAGAAGAGATCAACGCGTCGATCCTTCTCCTCTCCGCAGCCGGTGTGAGATGTCATTTCCTCCTCGGACGTCCTCTGTCAACGTATATGGAGCCACACCCCGCGACACCTTTTTCCACAACGCTAGCTTCCATGAACTACTTTGAGGTAGGGGTTGTTTCATCGTTCAAGTTTTATTTAACAAACTTTGTTGTTAAATAATTAGCCTCCTGTTTTCAATATAACGGGAGGAGAACGGACCGCCCAAACATGGCCGATCCTCCTCCCCATTTTGTTGATGATTGTTTTGTGGCTTGAAACGGAGGCGGTGTCGTTTCATCGCGCGAGGTCAAGAGAACCGCGGCCAGAGCGGGCCGCGGTGGAGGAGCACGGCGCCGTCGCGCGGTGCCGGAGCACCAGGAGGCCGCGGCGGAGGGGCGCGGTGAAGTCGCACCACTCCGGTCGAACAAGGGCCACGACCTAAGGTCGTGGTGGTGCAGAGGAGGTGGTAGGACTCAGCCGGCTGCTGGCGCGTTGGGAGGCGGGACCTGTGGGGGGTCCCGCGACAGCACACCGGCCGGCCAATAGGGCCGGCCGTTTCTGAGAATCCCGGGGGGAAAACCCCCGGTTTAATTATGGCGTACCCCACCAATAATGGGGGCCATAGTTTCACAATCAAAGGTGGGAAGCGCCCTCCTCCCCCGCCCCCCGCATCCCGCTCGGCCGAATGCCGAGTCGCTGGCCACGCGGGCCGGGCCGCCCGCGCTGGGCCGGACCGCCCGCGCTGGGCCTGACCGCCCGCACCGGGCCGGACCCCCCATGTCGGGCCGTGCCAGCCGGGCCGAGCCGCGCCCTAACGGGCTGGAACCGGACCCGGGTCGGGTCGACCCGGTTCGGGCCGACCTAGGGGTATCAGGCCGGATCGGACCGGGTCCGAACCCCCTGATTTCTAGACAGATCCGTTCAAACGCCCATAACTTGGGCTACATACATCCAAACGATGAACCGTCAGTTGCGCAACGATTCTTGGATCGAGACAGTCGCTTTGGTATATTAAATTCAGGGTTTTGGAGAACTTTGGGTATAACTAGGTTGATTCGAACATGAAACCAACCGGGCCATTGGAGCGGAAACACTTATAACTTGAACTCTGGATGTCCGACTGACGTGCCGTCAACTTTGTTGGTTTTCTCTTAGTGAGACGGTTCTTTTGGATTACTCCACTTGAGGTTTGGATGCAGCTGGAGTACGTTCAGGTTGGTTTTAGTTAAAAACCAACCGGGCCCCTAGGATGAAAAAGCCAATAACTCTCAGATCGAGCGTCCGATTGACGCGCCGTCTGTCGCGTTGAGTTCCTATTGATGAGACGGAACTTTGGGATACATAAACTAAAGACTTAGTGTCAGTTGATGTATCTACAACCATTTTCTCATGGAGCGTACCCTCCTGGAAACGGGCATGTTGTGTGCGGGAACCCTAGAGCTGGCTGCGATTGCGACGACGATGACGATTGTTCTGGGATCCTCCGTGGGTTCGGCAGTGATGACGACCATACTGGAATCCTCCATGGGTTCGACGACGATGAATAATGTTCTTGTATCTTATGTGGGTCCGGCAGTAATTGACTACTATTCTTGTATCCTATGTGGATCCGGCAGTATTTGACTCTTTACTTGTATCCTGTGTGGGTCCGGCAGAGTAGCTGGTCTCGTATCATTTGTGGGTATGATAGCTTAGCTGGTCTTGTATCCTATGTGGGTCTGACAGCTTTTTTGAATCAGTGGCTACATCTGATCATCTCTATCGCCTTACGAAGAAGTATACCTATGTGAGCCGAGTCTTGACTTTCAATCACTATCTTTGATATGATTGACTTGCTTTCCTGTGTGGATTGGGTTGTGATTTCCTGTGTGGATTGGGTTGTACTTTCCTGTGTGGACTAGATCGAACTTGGTCTCGGATGTTGGAGTAGAACTGGAATTGATGACTTAGGTATATGTATTGTCATATACCTAAGTATAGTTGGTTGTTACTTCGTGATTGTATCATTACTTTTTAGTTTATCCTTCGTGGATTCTGGGAGACCTTCGGGGGTCTCTAGGTCCCTACTGAGTAGTGTATACTGACCCCTGCATAGGATATTCCTGCACTACGTTGTGTTGGATGTAGACGATGGACATCGCTGATCGAGGTAGGAGCTCGTGGAGCTGGACGGTACCTGGAGGTAGATCACTGGACAAGACGTACACGAAGCAGACAGATGGAGCCATGGAGCAGAGGAGACTATCTGTACCCACCCTTCAGATGGGATTTCCAGAGGATGGCTCGGTGTTGCTGCTTTACTTTTCTGCTGCCGTACTCTCTTTTCAGTTGTACTTTACTTTCAGTTGGGTTTGTATTCTGGACCATTTACTTTCCATCACTTACTTTTGTACTCAGTTTACTTAGTATTTACTTCTGCTTGCATAATCTGTGGTGTTTGTTTTCTTACATAAAGGAAATGCCTTCCCTTATATTGGGATTTACACCTTTGGTGCTAGTCGCCAGCCCCTGGCCTATGGAAGGCGGGCTTGGGGTAGTCACGACACGGGTCCTGAGGATGGGTCGTGACAAATTGGTATCAGAGGAGTTCAGTTCTACCATAGAACTCAGGACTCTACTATTTCTTATATGTGAAGCAATAGTGTTAACGATATTGAGTGTGGTTATCAGTACAGGGAGTCCAGTGTTGGTGCGGCGGCCGACGTATCCATATACCAGGACCCTGACTTCTGATTTCTGACTCAGTGCACAAAAACATTGATTGCAAGTGTGTTTCAAAAGTTTTCTTTGTGAATACTTGTGTCATCTCACCAGGTATACTGTATGGACCGTGGCACACCTGTTTCTTTTCAGGATGTCCCCACGATGGTATCCATCTAGGGTTCCAAGCTTTGTGTGAGACAGAAGCCCACCGAGTGATGAGGCCTCAGTGCAGGGCCCCTTTACAGCAGAGGCACCGACGATACCTCTACCCGCCGAGCCACCGATGCCACCAGCCCCAGCCACTGAGAGTGCATGTCTCCTTAGTGAACTGCATGAGTTTCAGTGTCAGAGACTGCCCAGGTTCTGCGGGGAGACAGACCCTCAAGCATCTGAGGATTGGCTGGAGGCTGTTGTATGAGTTTTCTGGTTAGTAGGGACACCATCAGACCTCATGGTGATCCTTGCTGCGAGTCTCCTTCACGCGGTAGCAGGTAGATGGTGGATCTTGATGCTCCAGGTGCACGAAAAGGAATCTCTCCTCTGGTCGGACTTCGATAGCCTCTTCCACTCAGAGTTCGTTCCATCCACCCTCCGTGTGGTGCACATTCAGGAGTTACTACAGCTGCGGTAGGGAAACATTATGGTATCCCGGTACTCGGCGAGATTTACCGATCTATCGCACTATTCCATGGATATGTTATGGGACCCATTCTTCTGGGCCTGGACCTTCGAGCAGGGACTGAGGCATGAGATCAGAGCTTTAATGATCTCCCTCAGTATTCCGACGCAGGCAGGAGTACTGGAGCGAGCCCTTCTTGTGCAGAACTTTCTTGCTGAGCCTACACCAGCAGCGAGACCTACCGCATGGCAGCATGTAGCGGAGTATTCTACAGCTGGTAGTTGACAGATGTCACAGGGGTCCAAGAGGACTAGAACATTAGGAGGACGACCTCATGATACTGGCTCAGAGGTGCGGGGCACACGGCACATAGCCAGCCTTACGAGGAGCAGACAGTGCAATGCATGCAGCGGGCAGGGCCACATGGCTCTTGACTACCCGAACCGCAATGCCGAGGAACAATAGACAGTTGAGGGACCACCCAGGCAGAGACAGAGGTTCGACCATAGTGGTCCGCATGGAGCAGGCGGACGAGGTAGAGGAGCTGGACAAGCGGTAGGTGGTGGATGATGTTTTGAGGCTCTACCACCACCACCACCAGGAGGTCCACCCCGACCATAGGGAGCTGGCAGACAGATTCAGGCTCAGCTTCAGGCAACAGAGGCCTATGACCACGGCACACCAGAGATGATTCGAGGTACTATCTATGTCTACTCCACCGTTACTGCAGTTCTTATAGACATAGGAGCGAGTCATTCTTTCATTGCCGCTGCCCTTGTTTGGAGCTCGGAGATTCCGACGGAGCCGTTGGCTCGATCTTTACAGCTAGAGACTCCTACGGGAGTAGACTCGGCGATTATACACTGGTTCCGACAGTGTGAGCTTACTCTAGGAGGTGAGAACTTTGGCTAGGATCTTCTTGTAGCGGCTTTGGGGCCTTACGACGTTATCTTGGGAATGGATTGGTTATCTACAGTTCATGCTTAGAACTAATTTATTAGGCGCAAGGTATAGTGTGTCCGCACCGATGGTAGCAGGTTCACCTTCACCGGCAAGAAGGGAAACTTTGTAGTGCATGATGGACTCACGTAGAGGAGAGGACATCTGATCACTCATCAGTTGTCTAACCTTATCCTAGGAGTAGTTGATGTGTGGAGTCCGAGTTTCCCTGTTGTGGTGGATCAGTATGCGGACGTTTTTCCTGACGACATTCCAGGACTACCTCCTCACAGAGAGGTAGACTTATATATTGACCTATACCCCGGGACAGCCCTAATATCTAATCCAACATATCAGATAGATCCTGGTGAGCTTCGTGAGCTATGAGTATAGCTGTAGGACTTGCAGGGCAAGGGATTCATTCGACCCAGTGTTTCACCCTGGGCTTCCCCGATTTTGTTCGCCAAGAAGGCAGACGGGAGCTTGCGACTGTGTATCGATTACCATCACCTAAACCGGGTGACCATGAAGAACAAGTATCCGCTTACGAGGATTGACAATCTCTTCGATTAGATCAAGGGATCACATTGGTTTTCGAAGCTAGACCTCAGGTCAGGCTATCATCAACTCAGAGTTCGAGACGAGGATGTGCAGAAGACGGATTTCAGATGTCATTATGGACACTATGAGTTCTTGGTTATGCCTTTCGGCATAACCAATGCTCTAGCAGTATTCATGAGTCTCATGAACATGATCTTCTAGCCTTACCTCGATCGATTTGTCATAGTATTCATCGATGACATATTGATATACTCGACCACTGATGAGGAGCACACCTACCATTTGCGGGTTGTACTGGACACACTCTGAGAGCACCGGCTTTATGGTAAGATCTCGAAGTTTCAGTTTTGGATACGTGAGGTCCACTTCTTGGGACACGTCATCTCTAAGGTGGGATTTTCAGTGGATCCTGTGAAGACCGAGGTAGTACTAGCTTGGGATCCACCCAGTAGCATGACGAAGGTGCAAAGTTTCCTAGGTTTGGCTGGGTACTACCGGAGATTTGTGCCAGACTTCTCCAGAGTTGAAGAACTACTTACAGCTTTGAAGAAGAAGGGGAAACCCTTTGTGTGGTCAGACAGATGTCAGTAGAGCTTCCAGGAGCTGAGACAGAGATTGACCAGCGCACCCATCTTGAGGCTACTGGAGGAGGGATTAGGGTGCATAGTCTACTGCGATGCATCTGGGACCGGACTCAGGTGTGTACTGATGCTGGAGCAGGTAGTGATCGCCTATAGATCACAACATTTGAGGCATAATTAGAAGAACTACGCTACCCATGACCTGGAGTTAGCAATAGTGGTCTTCACCTTAAAGATGTGGTGGCACTATCTGATGGGCAAGCACTTTACAGTCTAATCTGACCACCAGAGTCTTAGGTACATCTTCTCGCAGAAGGACCTGAACCTGAGACAGCGACGATGGCTCGAGTTCCTCCAGGACTATGACTTTGAGATAGTCTATACTCCTGGGAAGGGGAACGTAGTAGCTGATGCTCTCAGTAGGAGGACATGCATTCAGCTTCTTGGAGAGGTGACAGAGCAGTTACCCGCTTTGCAGATATCTCTTCATGGATAGAGATGGAGCATCATTTCTTCAGTCACTCACAGTCACTCCTCCACTTCTTCAGTGGGTTAGAGAGGCAGAACATGGGGATGTTGACTGTGAGACGCGACGTGCACAGATATCCTTGGGACAAACACCTAATGGATTCTATGTAGGAGGAGAGCACATCGTCCTTTTCAGAGGACGTACCATGGTACCAGCTGCTTTACAGGAGGAGGTGATGAGAGAGTTTCACACTTCCCTATTAGCAGTACATCCAGGGGTAGTGAATATGTACCAAGATCTCAAACGACAGCACTGGTGGCCGGGTATGAAGAAGGGTGTGGCAGAGTTCATTTCTCGATGCCTCACCTGCCAGCAGGTGAAGGCGGAGCACCAGGTACCAGCAGGCTTGGTACATCCCTTGGAGGTCCCGGAGTGGAAGTGGGATGAGATATCTATGGATTTCTTGACTAGACTTCCACATACATCTAGAGTTCATGACTCCAATTGGGTGATTGTCAACCAAATCACCAAGTCCTCCCACTTCTTACCCATCAGAGATCAGGGCTCAGTGGAGAGCTTGGGATGCCTCTACGTTCAGGAGATTTTATGACTTCATGGTGTGCCATCATCTATAGTCTCTGATCGAGATTCTCACTTTACTTCCCGAATTTGGAAGGGGTTGCAGGAGGCTTTTGGTACGCAGCTATGCCTGAGCACCAATTTTCACCCTCAGACGGATGGTCAGACAGAGATGACCATTCAGACTCTCGAGGACAAGCTTCGTGCACGTGTCCTCGACTTTGGTCACACCTGGGAGGATCACCTACCTTTGGTGAAGTTTGCGTACAAAAACAGCTACCACTCTACCATCAGGATGCCACGATAAGAGGCATTGTACGCCCAACCTTGTAGATCAGCTCTGTGCTAGACAGACCCTTGGGAGTCAGCACTTGTGGGACCAGAGATGGTCCAGGCCATGACGGAGAAGGTCCATGTCATCCAGGAGTGGATGAGGACAGCTCAGAGCCGACATAAGTCTTATGCTGGTAAGAGTTGGAGACCAATAGAGTTCGAGGATGGCGACCACGTTTTCTTAGGGGTCTCACCTCAATGTGGATTATAGAGATTTGGCCAGGGCGACAAGTTATCTTCGCGCTTCATCAGACCATTCCAAGTTCTCAGCAGGATAGGTGAAGTGGATTATCATCTGGCTCTTCCACCTCAGTTGCACCGGGTGCACGACGTCTTCCACGTATCTCAGTTGAGGAGATACATACACGACCTGACGCATATCATCGACCATGGGGAGATGGACATTGATGACGGGGTGGATTTTGCAGAGGTCCCGGTGGAGATCGAGGTTTGATAGGAGCGGGTCCTACGTGGATGGTCGATACCTCTAGTGCGCATCAGGTGGTAGCACGGGAACCTCCAGGAGAGTACATGGGAGCGGGAGGCTCAGATGCGTGCTCAGTACACTCATTTGTTTCCCTAGTTTGTGATGTATCTTTACGGGGATGTAAATCCCTGAGGTGGGAGTAATGAAAAGGCCCGTAAATTTCAAGGGAATTTTTTTATTAATTTCTTTGGTATTTTACGAGTACGCAGTTTCTGACGGCGCCTGATTCTGAGGCCCGGTGTGCCCGGAATCAATTTCCAAAGTTTAGCTCGGGTACATTCAGTGAACGAAAGAACGAGTTTTTTTAACTTTTTAATCAGTGCTCGGAATCGAAATCCAAGGGCATCGATGAAACCGCAGCGCCAGTAATTGCTTAAGAAGACCATTACTAGAGTTGTGTTTTCTCGGGAAGAGTTGTTTAAATTTGTGGTTTAAGTGTAAGTGAAATAAAATTGTGTTATGAATTTTATTTCTCTATTCTAAGTGTTGGATCTTAGGTGTGGGAGTTGGAGTGGGACCCTCTGGTTGTTAACTTCCCATGATAGGATTAAAGGTGAGGTGGGTCCCACACAATCCCCCACCTTTTCAAATTCCCCATAACTCCCTAACTCCTCTAAACCCCCTCTTTAATTATGTGTCTCTCCCTCACTTTAATGTTGCCAACTTAGCACACCATTAATTTTGACAACTCAAAATTAATTAGGTGAATTCAACTTTTGAAGTTTTGAATTGTTGACATAAGTAAATAAAATAAGGCAAAGCCTTATTTTATTTTTGTTTGGATTTTTATGTGCAAAGAAAAGGAGAGAACCCTTTTGTTGTTCCTTTGAAGAGCTTCAAACTTCTGCGAAGAACAATACTCTTCGTCGAATAACGCCGACACCGCAAGAAGAGATCAACTTGTCGATCCTTCTCCTCTCCGCAGCCAGTGTGAGACATCATTTCCTCCTCAGACATCCTCTGTCGATGTATACAGAGCCACACCCCGCGATGCCGTTTTCCGCGACGCTAGCTTCCGCGAACTACTTTGAGGTAGGGGTTGTTTCATTGTTCAAGTTTTATTTAAAGAACATCGTTGTTAAATAATTAACCACCTATTTTCAATATAACAGGAGGAGAATGGACCGCACGAACACGGCCGATCCTCCTCCCCATTTTGTTGATGATTTTTCTTATGGCTTGAAATGGAGGCGATGACGTTGCATTGCACGAGGTCAAGAGAACCGCGGCAGAAGCGGGCCGCGGCGGAGGAGTGCGGCACCGTCGCGCCGCGCCGTTGAGGCCGTGATGGAGGAGATCGGTGTCGTTGCACCGTGCCAAAGCACCAGGAGGCCATGAACAGGTCGGGCCACGGTGGAGTGGTGCGGCGTTGCCGCGCCACGCCGGTCGGACAAGGGATGAGGCCTAAGTCCACGGTGGTGTAGAGGAGGCGGCAGGACTCAGCTGGCCGCCGGTGCGTCAAAAGGCGGGACCCGCGGGGGGTCTCGCGGTATCACACCGGCCGACCAACAGGGCCGGCCATTTCTGAGAATTCGAGGGGCGAAACCCCCTGTTTAATTAGGGTGGGCCCCCCCAATAATGGGGGGTCGCGGTTTCAAAATCAAAGGGGGGAAGCACCCACCCCCCCCACATCCCGCTTGGCTGAAGGCCGAGCCGCTGGCCATGCGGGCCGGACCCCCGCGACAGGCCGCGCTGCACCGGATGGGCCGGGCCGTGCCGTGCCCTAATGGGACGGACCTAGACCTGGGCCGGGTCGACCCAGTTCGGGCCGACCTAATGGTATCGGGCCGGATCAGATTGTGCCCAAACCCCCTGATTTCCGGACAGATCCGTTCAAACGCCCATAACATGGGATACAGACCTCTGACCAATGCACCGTTAGTGGAGTAGATATCCTTGGATCGAGATGGTCATTTTGGTATATTACACTCAAGGTTTTGGAGAACTTTGGGTATGTCCAGGTTGGTTTGAACACCAAACCAACCGGGCCCTCAGTGCAGAAACACTTATAACTTGAGCTCTGGACGTCTGATTGATGTGCCATCGACTTTGTTGGTTTCCTCTTAGTGAGAAGGTTCTTTTGGCTTACTCCTCTTGAGGTTTGGATGTAGCTGGAGTATGGTCGGGTTTGTTTTAGCTTAGAAACCAATAGGTCCCCTGGGACGAAAAGCCAATAACTCTCAGACCGGGCGTCCGATTGACGCGCCGTCTGTCGCATTGAGTTCCTATTGATGAGATGGAACTTTGGGATACATAAACTCCGGAATTAGGGTAAGTTTATGTATCGAACCCCCTTGTCTCGTATATTGGACCCTCCTGGAAATGAGCGTGCTATGTGCGGGAACCCTAGAGCTAGCTGCGATTGCGACGATGATGAAGACTGTTCTGGGATCCTCCGTGGGTTCGGCAGCGACGATGACCATACTAGAATCCTCCCTGAGTTCGACAGTAATGACTAATGTTCTTGTATACTATGTGGGTCTGGCAGTAATTGACTACTGTTATTGTATCCTATGTGGGCCCGACATTATTTGACTCTGTACTTGTATCCTATGTTGGTCCGACATAGTAGCTGGTCTTGTATCCTTTGTGGGTCCGACAGCTTAGCTGGTCTTGTATCCTATGTGGGTCCAATAGTTTAGATGAATTAGTGGCTACATCTGATCATCTCTATTGCCTTACAAAGAAGTATACCAGTTTGAGCTGAGTCTTGACTTTCAATCACTATCTTTGATATGATTGACTTTTTTTCCTGTGTGGATTGGGTTGTTCTTTACTGTGTGGATTGGGTTGTAATTTCCTATGTGGACTAGATCAAACTTGGGCTCGGATGTTGGAGCCGAACTGGAATTGATGAATTAGGTATATGTATGGGCATATACCTAAGTAGAGTTGGTTGTTACTTCGTGATTGTATCATTCCTTTGTAGTTTATACTTTTAGGATTCTAGGAGACCTTTGGGGGTCTCGGGGTCCCTAATGAGTAGCGTATACTAACCCCTACATAGGCTATGCCCACACTAAATTGTGTTGGATACAGATGACGAACAATGCTGATCGAGGTAGGAGCTCGTGGAGCTGGATGGTACCTGGAGGAGGATCACTGGACGAGACGTACACAGAGCGGACGGCTAGAGCTGAGGAGCGGAGGAGACTATCTGTACCCACCCTTCAGGTGGGATTTCCATAGGACGGCTCGGTGTTGCTGCTTTACTTTTCTGCTGCTATACTCTCTTTTTAGTCGTACTTTACTTTCAGTTGGGTTTGTATTCTGGCCCATTTACTTTCCAGCACTTACTTTTGTACTCAGTTTACTTAGTATTTACTTTAGCTTGCATACTCTATGGTGCTTGTTTTCTTACAGAAAGGAAATGCCTTCCCTTATATCAGGATTTATGCCTTTGGTGCTAGTCACCAGCCCCTGGCCTTTGGAAGGCAGGATTGGGGTAGTTAAGGAACGAGTCCTGAGGACGGGTTGTGACACCCAACACCACGATCCATAGCCCCGCGGTCTCACATGCTCAGTATGGGTTCTATGGTGACACCTGTTACCATTTCACATACACCCGATCAAGGTCGGTCTATCAATGGGGAACCCTTGAGGGTCTCCTTGGACACATTATAAAATAGGAACCCTCACATTTTTCTTTAGTATCTATGAAGTCTTGGGTCATCACATGACACTTTAAGGACATTCACCATTACACACCTCAATCCTTAAGGTTACTTTAGGTCAGTCCGATCACCAATCCCAATCTTAATCTATCTATCTAAGCCCAAGCATGGATTAATAAGCCAAATTAGGTATTACATCTCCTCTCAGGAGGTCAATAGGCCACTAGATATCTCAATGGTCTCATCTATCCCTCTTGGACTCATCATCTCAAGTCATTACACGTCTCTTTAAAGCAGTAAACAAGTTCTGTACCCTAGGACCACTTGTCTCTCAAGCCTAGTCACCCCAATCATGGGGTATAGAGGTCACAAAATCTCAACAGTCTATTATTCAACAATCAGTGGTTGTGGCATCAATCCATTGCACTAGGATCATCATGTCCTAGGCACTTTGGTCTGATTATCTATATAATTCAATTTAATTTACCCCATTGAATTTAATTTAAACATTAAATTTAAATTAAACAAATCATTTATCCAAAAAAGGTAATTGAATAAAGTGGTGATCCCATAAAATTCATGGTACATAAATGAGATAATAATGTTATAGAGATAGAACATGAGACCACCAACCTTTTAAGAAGTTTTCCCATTTATTTTTCAAGGTTCGACAATAGCTCGAGAAGACTATCCAGCCTTGTCCAAGACGACATTGTACATTCAAATCTTATATCGGAACCTGATTTACTATCTTGCAAAAAAAATGTCAAATTTCAATAATTAATCAATTATAATATGTTATAATTTATTAAACAACTTAATTTAAATAGGCATAAAAATACTAAAACTCACTGGGTCATCCCGTCATGCCAAAATCACTGACGATAGGGTGTGGTCTACTCCAAACATGTACCCAAACCTACTCCATGAAAAATACCCAATTTATATCACTGATCTAATGAACAATTTTTAATTTAGGAAAAAACAAAATAAAACCATCGAGTGATGTGACTTTGGCGAAAGTATGAATGAAAACTGGTGGACATCATCTTGGGTCGTTAACTTATTTGGTTTCATGAAAGCCTTATCTAAATCGATATATTTCACCATTTTCTGGTAAAATCACCATTTATTTCCTAAATAATCATCAAAATAAGGGTGAATCAATGTAAAATAAAATGTTAGAGGAGATAATAAATAAACTTACCTCTTATACCATCAAATATCACAGAGAATTTCCCAAAATGGAGGAGAGAAGAGGGAGGGGAGGTTCGGTTGAAGCCTCCCTGTGTGTCTCGTTCATATGAAGTAAGAGGGGGAGGGGTTCGAGCCCCCTTTTTAATTAAAAAACCTACTTTCCATGATTCATGGTGTGACCATAGTGTCCATGCCCTGAATTTTTGGGTAGTGGCCCTGGGATCCCCTTTTCACATCTTGAGTTCTCTCGGCCCACCCCATAAATCTATTTCTCACCATGAAGACCCTATTCATGATGTGAAAGAAATGTTGTTGTTGTTTTCATCAGACTTGATCCCTCAGCCTCCCAAACACTAAATTCATCACCTAAGCCTTAAACCCCATCTGAAAACACCTTTTTGGGTTTTCTAGGCCCTTAAAATCCCATTTCGTGTCCTGGTTCTCAAAACAAACCATCCACCAAATGAAAAATTCAAATTACCACTAGAAAATTCCATGATCGTATAGACATTAGGCATTAAAAACTCCCCACCATAATACTTCTTGACCATGAAAAGTCTCATCAACCATTATATCAACACACCCGATCTACTCACAACACTAATCCATAATTAACTCATGATGTTATACTCTGTAATGCTGAATAATATTCCACCGTAAAACTCCAAACACAAGGTGAATCCTCTATCAAAACCCGATCCACCGCTTGTAATCATAATTGGAACTTATACACTGTTCTCCAAAGAACCCATATTCATTAGGACACCATTTTTTCATCAACCTCATCATCAGGTTTATGGTTCTACCCACCATAGAAACTAACTCATCATGTCCAATTTTGATTCATGGCATTTCCCCACCATAAGAATCACCTATCAAAAAACATTATTAGTGGTCTAATAGTCCAATAAGTGCAATTTATATCTCACTAAACCCAACCAAATGTCAGAAAAACCCACCATAATCAATCAATACCTCTCATCTATGATTTTATACCGAAATAGATGAGTATACACTGCCCATACATGGGTCCCAACCACTAAAAAATGGTTAGTTTAGAGGGCCTAGTTTTTGAATTTAGAAGGGGTTATAACCCCTTCTAAAGAAATCATTGATAGTTTTGGGGAACCACCACTAATTTGGTCGCCTACTGTTAGTAGAGTCAGTTTTTGAGAAATGGCTGGTAAATTCACGGTGACTTTAGTAGTGGTTACATTAGAGGGGGTTTAAACCCCCTATAATTTTAACTTAAATTCACTGAAAATGCTTGTATTAGTGGTGGTTTTAACCCAAATATCCACTAGTTGAGGGATTTAGGGGCGTTTTGAACCACCCCTAATG
This sequence comes from Viscum album, assembly GCA_963277665.1. Taxonomy (NCBI): domain Eukaryota; kingdom Viridiplantae; phylum Streptophyta; class Magnoliopsida; order Santalales; family Viscaceae; genus Viscum; species Viscum album. The sequence continues at coordinate 341,632,173 of OY728131.1, forward strand.
GTGGTTACTTTATGGGCCGTTGTGAAAAGCACCCCTAAAGCCTGTATGTTTTTTTAACTATGTCCCAGTCTGCCCCCTGCATCTCCCGTGTCACCCCACCCCCACTCGATGTCCCCACACCCCTCTGTACCTCTTCTCCCATGTCAACCCTGCCCCCTGTGACCCCACAACTCTCCCTACCTCTCCCATTTCACCCCTCTCTCTTCCCCTCCAATTCCCACTCCTCCCTCTTAACCTCTCCTATTCCCAGACCCTACCTCCAGTTCCCCCGCTTAACCAAGTGCCCCGACCCCTCCCGTTTCCATTGCCACATACCCGCTCCAATGTATCTGCTGGGTTATTTATAAAATGAGACACTGGGGGGATTAGAACAATGAATTGGCCGACAAAACAAGTGAACCATCACCCTATTTTACCACTATGAAATTTCATTTTCTATGTATAATCACACATGCATCTATTTATGTATATTTGATTCATTATTTTAATAAATATTATTTACCTAATATATTTTAATACATTTAAATTTAGAAACTATATATACAGTTATATAAACAATATATATATATGTATACACACATATGTTTATATATTTATAAATATATTCATTTAAATTATTTATATACTTAAATACACATTTATATATTATATACATGTTTATTTATATAACATATATAAATAATTATATATATATAAGTATATAAATAATTTAGATTAATATATTTATAAATACATTTATATATGTTTGTGTGTTTATGTATTTATATAATCGATGCACAACTATGAAGACTTCCTTTTGTCATCTTTATAATTTGAACCAGATCCTTTTTCTGTATTTTCCATTGTATTTTCCTAGATTATTTACATTTTAAAAATCAAATAATTACATATAGATATAATATAATTATAATATATATTTATTTAATTATTTATATATATTTATATATATATACACGTGTGTGTGTGATTACAATAATATTATTATTGTTATTAAACCTAGTTTTTAAACAATAAAAGTTATATATCAGTTTTATAAATACCATACATTTATTTTATGATTTATATAATTCATATATTATATTAAATACATTTATATTATATATTTTTGTAAATTATTTATATACTTAAATACATATTTATATACTATATACATGTTTATTTAAATAATATATATATAAGTATTTACTTAATATATTTATAAAATGTATCTAAAGATATATTTATATAATGTATTTCAATACATATATTTATTATATGTACCTTAATATATATATTTATTTTTATAAATTGTATAATATTATATATAATTAATATTATATGAAATACAATTTATACAAATATTTATATTATATAAAATTAATATTATATGAAATAAAATTTATAAAAATATTTATATAATGATATATGTAATAAAATTCTATATTATATATAACATAAAAACATAAACATATTATTTAAAACTATATTTATTATTATTATATTATAAATTATAAAAACTATATGATGTATTTTTTAAATAAATTACATATATATATATATATTTATATAATATTTTAATGAATTTATATTATAAATAATTAATGTTATATGAAATAAAATTTGTATAAATAAATATATATTTACGTACATAATATTATACAATTATATTTATGTATACACATAAATATAATTAAATTGAATAATATAAGTATTTTATATAATATGTTCATGTAATGTATTCAAATAAATTTATATATAGTCTTATAATTGTGTATATATATATTATGGAAGTTTCTTTTTTTAAAATAGTGTTGGTTCACAACCCCCTTTAATCTCTTAAATTTGAGGGGGGTTTTGAAACCCCTCTAATTTAAATACATTATATGGGGTCTGAACCCCCTCTAAATAAAATATATTAAGGGGGGGGGGGTTGAACCCCCTCTAATTTTCGATATTAGGGGTTATTATAAGCCCTCTATAATTTATGAAATTAGAGGGGGGTTTCAACCTCAACTAATTTAATATATTAGAGGGGGTTTTGAACCCCCTCAAAAATCCAACCTGATTTTTAAAAAATAATGATAAAAAATTTAGTGGGGGTTCATAACCCCCTCTAATTTAAGAAATTAGAGGGGGTACATAACCACCTCAAAATTTAATGATTAATGAGGTTTGTACATAACCTTCCTCCAATTTTTATAGAAAGTGAATTTAAAGGGGGTTGTGCAGAAACCCCTCTAATTATATAGAAAATTAATTTAGAGGGGGTTGTACATAACACCCTTTAATTTTCTATTTTTTTTGTAGTGATAAGGTTGTTGGAAGTTATCACCAACTTGACCATTTTAGAATTGGTTTAGATTTTGAGGAGGGGACTAAGGGGGATAAGAGACAAGATTACCATATCTCAAGCTGAGGTTATAGGTATAAGAGAAGGGGTTAGAGTGGGGTTGGTTGAGGTTTCGAATGAATTGACCTGATTATTGAGGGTCAGTGTTCCTCTAAGAAAATGATGCGTTGAGATCCATTGGAATATAAGAATCAAATGGATTATCGTAAAGCTATAGTAATGTGTCGATTAGATGAGATGGTGAGTTGTAAATTTCCCAATTTTTGATAAGTCCAGGGAACAAATATTATGAAGAAGATGGGGTTGGGGATTTGGTATCGATATCTAGTTGTGGAAAAAGACCTGTATGTTCACTTATCCACTTGGTCATTTATTTATTATCTATGGGTTTATCCTCTTGGAATTGTTTTACTTGAACATGTACTCGAGTATGGAATTACTGTTTTTGTAGCCATGCTCCTTATGAGATATTATGGAGCTGCAGGAGTTTTTTCAACAAGATCATTTCCACTTGTGGCATAAATTAGAGCTCTATACATAGAAAATAACCCCTAATAGAAGTATTGGATCAAGATTTGGTTAGGGATTTGGTGGTGTGGATAGGTTTACATAGGATTTTTAACCCTATCTTAGTAATAATAGAGTGATTTATTGGGAAAATTAATGGATACCGTTTATTTCCTTTTGGATAAAAGTGGTTCAAGAAGTATGAAAGAATTTATATAAAAAGAGATGTCTCATGTCAATCCATGAGTTTATGGAACTAGGAGGGATGTAGTAGATCTATTATATGGAGGAGTCAACTGGGGAAAAAGGGAATGCTTGAAGTTTGATTTGTTCTTTAGAAACTCCTTGAGGATTCATGGTTGAGCACAAAACTTGGAACTATTTGAGGTAAATATGCGGATTCTCATTGGCTATCCAATTTAAATGAGGTACAAGATGAATCAAACACTATTTGAGTTCAAAAACAGCCTCAATATTTGGATATTGAATACCAAGGGGCAAGTAATTCAAATTAGGGGCAACTGGTTCTTTAAGGGTTTGTTCCCAAGGATTGGCTATATCTAGTTCAGTTTATTTGGTAAATGAATGGGTATGAAGTGATTTTATTATGCCTAATGTTCCTCCTAATTTGATGTGTTTTATCGATTTATAGGTCAAAAAAATCCAATAGATTTTTTGGGAGGATATATGGAATTCATAGAAAATTTGGAAGGATTAGAAAGGTGGTTTTTTCTGTTTAATTATTTTCCATTTATTATTTTTATGAGAAGGTGTTTTTTAATATATTTTTTAGTTTTTTTTGTTTTTATGATTTTTTTGATTTTAAAATAAAATAAAAAACTATCAACTATTAGTTGCACCATCCTCGGCAACGATTCCATTTAATATGAAAAAAATTGTCACCTATATACCTTTAAAAGTTTTGGTGATCTACTATAATGTGTATGGTGGCACTCAGGTTGAATCTCCAGTGATGGTACACATTTTAGAGAAAATTGTTTCATATTTGTATTTTAAATGATGGTTTTATTACAGAGTATAATTAAATTGATTTATGGAGGAAGATTGATTTAATAATTTGACAAATATTTGGGTGAGTTCATAACTTGGGATTTAATCTTGTGATATCCTTGATATTTTCTATATATTTCATTAAATTAACTCCCACTTCATAAGATGCTTTTTTATCCGAATTCCTAAATTTTTTTTATTTAATTCAAGCCCAAAATAGGGGATTGATCCCAATAAATTATTTTTTATGGAAGGTTAAATATTTTATGAACCAATTTTTCCTTTTGGTCCCAATAATCTTTGGAATACACATGTAAAACAAAACATGTCTTTAATCCATTCCATTTTAAGTTTAATAAACACAATATGAATTTAAAAATATTAATAAAGAAAAATCTCTCAATCACTTAAAATCCAAAAAGTATAACTCAACCCAATGGTATATTTACTCATCCAATGAGATGGTTATTAATATGGTTTATTATTATTATGGTGATGAGTTATAAATGTCATAAAATTAACTATATATGACAAGAGTAGTGCACCGAACACACACACGAATAGTGAAGATAATTAAACACAGACTTTTGATTGCATGAGAAAGAGAAATAAGAAAGGGTTTATTTTCATTTACTTAAACTATTTTAAGACAAATAATATTATTTAATATAAAATGGATGATAATAAATGATTATGAAGAATAAACATGCATTAAAATTAAATTGAAATGAAAAAAACTTACAGGATTATAAATGAAGAAGAACGAAAAAGAGAATGAAAACAAAGAGAGGAGGAAAGGACTCTCAAGTGAAAACCTGAGTTTGGAAGGTCCTACCAGGACTTTTTCAAGTATTTTTTTATTCCAATTTATCCTTTTCTATTATAAAATTCCAACCCCATTTGAGGATAATATGGGAGTGAATTTATATCCCAAAGTGGTGGACTATTTTCATTCCAAATATGACCCTCAAGTTGTCTTGCCAATATGTCCATTTAGAAAATATAATATTGAGTTTTCTTCTTATTAAAAGTTTTATATATGTATTTTATAGTCCAACATCCAAATGTGGAGTCCATTGTAATTTTGGGTCCAAAGTTATTACTATTCTAGTAAACCACGTCCTGTTATCCATTTTTGTGTATAATTATTCCATGGTCTAAATATGAATGCATTTTAGGATATGAATATGGACTCAAATATGAAACATTTATTCTAAAAACATGAGTTCCTACATCATTTATTTTACACAAAAAAATATCAACTAAATTGGATGATTGGATTGTGAGAAAATTCAATAATTTTAAGTTGTTTCTATTTTCCGAACAGAATTGGGGGATGAAATTCAATACATCATTTGGGCACCTTTTTTGTGTATTTAGGCCTTTAATTTTTATCCAAGATGTATTCATATATTAAAAAATATATCCAGTAGTTTCATCAAATTTGAGGTTTTGTATTGAGCTTATAAATTATATCTTCATGGATGATCTAGTTTTCATCATAGATTCGATGAGCCTTCTTGTGTGATCTATATAGCCCTTAAAATAGAATAATTGGACAAAGATCTAGTTTAATGATTTTTTAAAATTTTAATCAGTAACACTAAAAAATCTAAATCACATAATTTTAATTATTATGTTGAAATATATGATCAAAACATTGAACTTTTTTTTAATTAAATTAATTCAAACAATGCCATTTTTATGTGTTTATGATCAAAACATGAAAATTAAATGGAAATTAATCATTTTAAATGAATATTATATGATGGGAGTAATGTAAAATCATGAATGAATATGTAATATTTGTTTTTATATTTCTTCAAGAATAATTCTGGTCATATTTTAAAACATAATAGCCAAAACACTCTCTAACACCGAGACCTGATCATTATACATATCAATAAGTGATTCTTGATCTTTAATAGTATTATTTAGTGCAAAAATTTTCTTTTGTTCACCATGATCAACAAAAAATATAACCCCCCTCATTAAGAAAATTTTAATGAAGATATATATACCCTACCAAACAATCTCAATGGAGATTTCTAACAACCCTCCCCCTGACATAACTAGATTACTCTTTTCCAAGAACTCGATCCATGACATCCTCTAAAAATACTGAAAATGACAAGGTAGGGTTGGAATCCCACACTTATTTGAGTTTACACTATTAATTGAATAATATTATATTAAAAATTAATTTATTAACATCAACTAAGAATTAAAATCGTTTATCCCTATCTTTTCTATAGGGTTGTTGACATAACTTCTTTTTTTATGAACAATATACCACAATTCTGTCCTTCCAACAGAATAACCTACCTCCTACACCTGTTTCAAAAAAGTACATTGCTAATATTTTGAAAAACTAAAATACTTGAATTGCAATGGATATCTATTTTAATAAATTGAATGGTATCTTTCCATGTCACTTCCCCACAAAACTCACCGATCTAGAAGTGCAGGGAATCATTTTCTTCTCTTGATTAACATAATTTCTCATAAAAATTAGCTGAATAAATTATATATCAATAAAAAATAAAATTTTATTATATTTGTTTTCTTAATCTGTTGAAATTTAATAAATTGCTTTTTGAGATTCAACATGATGATGGTAAATGGATATTTTTTATTGGTCTCAAGGCACGTATTTAGGGACTTTATCATGTATCCATGATAATTTTAGATATGTGTCATTGAATTCATGCCATAATATCCACTTAATTTTTTTTTTCTAAATTTTTTAAGATCGATGGACGTGAGATGGAATCTCCACTTAAAATAAATATATTAAATTATTAACATGTTAATTAACAATGTTTAATTTAATCATATTTGAACACATAACAATGTTAGTACCTTTATTTTATAGGGTAAAAAATCATTTTTACAATATAATGGAATGTTTCTCCAATCTAAATAATGAATAGGGAGGGTCTCCAGTTCACAAGATAAATTTCCTAGGAACTGCCTAAAAATACCACCTTTATTCTGAGTGGGTACCACATATTCATCAATAAGAAAAAATAACTTTATTTTAGTGAAATTAAAAACATATTGAATATTTATGTTTGTCTATAATCTATTATTATTTTCATATATTTATTATTTAAATTAAACAAATAGTATCAATATTTAAGAAAGTATTGTTTTCACATTTAATTACATAATGAGGAATGTGACCCGCCAATAACCTCTCGATGAAAACTAACTATTAGCTAGATTACAAGATGGATACATCATAGTTTTTCTATCTAATTTCTAAACATCATCAATATAAGTAATAAATATAGATGAAAAAATATTAGGATAAGATTAAATGATATCAAAAAAGTGTGTAAGGAATACGATAAAGTATACCTTATATCACAGAGGAGGAATGAGAATACTATGATGTAGAGTGGGTACTATCACTAAACCTCTTACCATGTGAAATACCTATAAAAACATTCCTTTAATTTATTAATATAAAAAACATTCCTTGAACTTATCAATGTAAAAAAAATTCCTTGCATTTATTAATATGAAAAATATCTTATAAATTCTATTCCTGGTTGGTAATGTTTTTCTTAAGTTACATTTTTAACATTATTTCTTCTTATTTTTCTGTTCATTCTTCTTCTTCACTCTCCTTGATAAGACAAAAATTTTCAGTATCACTAGGTATAACAAATTTAGTATATTTTTTTGACATTCACTATCATGAATTTCTTCACCTTAATTACCAATATCATACATGTATCTTGGTTTCATGTGTATAATAACACTGCACCTGTTATCCACTATATTTTCAACATAATATACCATTTTTTTCTTAGGAAGCCATTATATACAGACTGTGTTCTTCCAAGTCACCAATATTGATCAGTTGAGATAAATTAACAAAGGTAAATTATATTGAATCTTTCTTTATAACCCTATTAATATTGACCCTGTTACATTTAAATAAAACAATTGTAAATTTTCCATAATAATTTAACTCGGTAATATCAACCAACTTTATATAGTAACCTTGATATATAAATATGAATATATCACTATTTTGTGATTTAAAACCTTCTTCATGATCAATAATATTAAATATAAAACCACCAATATTATAGAAATTTAATATCATAAAGTAATTCAATCTAAAAAATTTAAATATTTAGATAGTTCAACTCAATTATCATCATTCATTACCTATATAAATTGATATAAAGAATTTTTACATATGTTAGCTAATTCTAAACAAATTAAAACTATGTATTATTTTAAAAAAACACAATTCAAAGAAGATTCAATAATTTCTTTAGTAATAATTTTTTTAACTCTATCTCATTATGAGTTTGGATTATAATGTATATTTTCATTTGTGTCCTTAATTATTAAACATAGATATTAACAATATTAGTATTGAGTATTATGTATTTGTGTGACTATATTAAATACATATTTTCTAATGAAAATGAATATTCTTTTCCAAATTATTGATATAAATTTGGAAACATTGATGAATCATTAATAGCCTAAAATTGACTTGTATTATCATCATCACATCCCAATCAATTGAATATTGTCTCTATTGAATAGAAATACCTTGAATAGAAGGTTATCCACTCCTTGAAAAGGAAAACTTCTACAATATAAACTTTTGGATGAGCTTTATTTTTCACATAAGACTTAAAATGAACAAGATACCTAATGATAAAAGGTAATAAATTAATAAATAAAGTTTTTAAATATTGAATTATAAAATTATATTATTTAAAAAAACATTAATAAAATAAAACACCTTGTTATGGGATATGTCCATCAATAATGTATACCCCCTCAAATTTTAGATTCTTTGAAAAAATGCTTCGCCAGATGAATCATCATAATAAAAAATTATAGAATAAATAACATATTAAAACAACAAAATGTCCATTAAAAACTTTCCTAAAGTATATCCAATTCATTGGGGTCTATTGTATTATCACAAAGCTGTCTAAATAATGTGTAAAAGTTTATTAGAACAATGGTTTTTTTAATAGGTAAAAAATTATGCATTGCTAATGGTAGAAAAAAAATCCATCAATACACACGATTCATTACTTTTTAATCCATTTATCATATAGAAAATTAAATAAATACATCTTCAAATATTACTATAATATCCATCAGGAACATTCCCATTTTTTAATATTCAAAAGAAATCATATTTATAATGATTTTTCATTGAAAAAATAGCAATTTAATACTTCCTATTCTAATTTTTCCATAGATCATGTTTGATATAGATTTCTTCTAATTACTTATAAGAATTTAAATGATCTTATGATTTTTACTACTCATTATGAAATGTAAATAATTAAATATCAATAAAATTATTCTTAATGTGCATAAAATCAATATTATGAAATAAAAAAATTAAATTCCCAATATGTAAGTTTGAAAAATATACTCTTTTTCTTCCATTTTTGTGACCTAATTGTAATTGATAGCATTCTAATTTATTTTCCTCTTTCATTCAATTGAATTTTTTTCCCAAACTCAGTACCAAAATTTGATAATTTTACCAAAATATATGATCCCAATAATACTTTTGGTGAAAGAATAAAATCATTTTTTCTATTGAAACGAGACTTGTTAAAAATAGATCTATGAGATGTATCAAGGAAGTGATAATGACACTTGAAATACCACTTTCTTAACTAAGGTATCTATTGAGACTCAAAATCAAAGTTATAAACTATGAAATCCAAACCATTATGTATGTTGCAACTAAAAAAATATTCTATTCTTGAAAAGTCACTAATGGTCCACATATGGGAAGCATGAATTTTAAACAATTATGTCATAGATGCATCGTATGTTTCCACACTATCATTCTATAACTACAGTAATTATTGAATAAGAGGATGAAGGTAGAAATAAATGTCATTTCCAAGCATTTAATTTCTATAAATAATAATTGATATGGTGAATTAAGTTTGTTGCATACCCATCCAGGGAGGTAGATTATAAGGGATCAAAAAAATTGGATAAATACTGCATTAGCTACTTCATGTCCCAAAAGGATCAAATCAATTAGATTCCAATCCCAAGCATTAATCTCTAGGATCAAAATAGAAATTTGGGTGTAAAAAATAAAAGTTATTCTAGGATTTTGGATCTCTTGGATATTGCATTAACTCATTTTTTTATTATAAAAATCATGAAACTTTATATGTTCAATGGTTTTATATGAGATAAAAAATATTTTCAACCATGATTTTATTGGAAAATAATATAAAACATCTTCAAAAAATTTCTTTATCTGTTTCTTTATGGTAGTACAAAAATTTAAACTGACATCATTATTTATTGATTCCCATCTATAAGTACATCATATTTTGCAGTTTTTTCAATTTTAATATTCTTTCCAATAATGAATACAATTACTAGGACATGTGTGAATCTTAATATAATTAAGTACAAGATCAATAATAATTTTCTTCATCTCATAAAATTATAGAAAGATCATAGCTTTAATAAATGAATCACACAACAATTAAAATATCATTGAAATTTCTTTATTTATAATGCCACATAAACTCTTGATGTGGAACAACTTTAGTAGAAAATAAAATTATGAATATTTGGTCATCCTTCTTATAATTATGGATTTCCATTTGCAGTTAATTTGAAAAACTCAGTTTTTTACTCAATTTAGTTTTTCCTTGTATTAGTCTCCTCCTCATCATCCCTTAATATGTTGTCATCTTGATCAAGCTGTCTGGTAGTTCTGAAGGCATCATTAATATATTCAATGTCAACAACTGAATCAACTGATGTGTTAAATTATTGATGGTTATTACCTACTATACTGAAATCATCATTTATTTATTTTTTAATTTCACTATCCACTATCAGGGGATTAAATTATTCATTTTGACTGTATACATAATTGATCAAATTTTTAATAATGTACGATTCTCTATACCGAATCCAACAAACATAATAAAGAGTAATTTTTTTCAATATAAAGTGATCAAATAGTTCATCCATCTTTAAATATCCTATAAAATTTCATTTAATACATGTATATTTTATTCTTCCATCCATGAATTTATTTTTAATTTTAAAATCCACAAACATGTTCAAACCCATAACAAAGTGAGATGTGTTTTGAGGTAAGGCGATTCAACTTTTATCAATATGTATTTGAATTCCTCCATTACCAAATATAAAATATAATTATACTATTATATATAAAAATAATATACATTTAAGTTAAAGACATATTTTAAACATTATGGAACATGAAACATGAAAAAAATATAAATTATGATATATCAACATATAAAAATAGGTTAAATCAATCAATCCATGACATATTTTCATTAAATCCATTTTAAGAAATATTTATCAGAAGAAAAACAATTTTTAATTAGATTATAACATCACTAATATATACATTATTTAAGTCATATATATATAATCACTTAAGAAATTGGATCATTCTTAATGAGGCACATTAACAAAATAGAATATGCAATGAAACTTAAACCATAAAGACAAAAAAATTGAAAACAACGAACAACTACTACATTCAACCATCTATAATATATAAATTGAATGTGGGTCTAATAATGAGGAATAATGGGGATGTGAAGTAGAACATTTAAAATACATAGTGATACAAAAAATTCATAACAGAAATTATGACCAAAATAATCAAGTGTTATCTATCTCAATGTTAAAAGTTTCACTACCCAATAATTAACTCCTCTAAATCAAAAGAAAAACTATCACATATTTTCTATCTAAATATGGTGCCTTACTCTTACATGAATTAATGAAGCCAAGTATACATACACACTAATAATGTATGAATAATTTAAGTGAATATACAATGTAAGATTACAACAAGTTCCATATTTTTAAAATTATAAAATATTCTATTCTATATAAATTTAGAATTCATATAGAAAGTACCATTCCACATTTGTGAAAATAATGTAAAATTTAAAATTAAATCTATATTATTCATTTAATGTTCAACATGTTATCTAAATTAAAAATAATATATAAATCTATAATTTAAATCAAGTATTAAAATATATTTATAATTTAGTTCATTTTAAAGAATCATGATAGAGTACGTAGAACATGATGGATTGAAGCTCAAGGATCCGATCACTAAAACTTCTAATACTTAGTATATATTTCACTAGTTAAAGTATCTTTCTAAAGTACCCAACAATCACTAGTTTTAGTGAAATAATAAACTAGTATATAATTAAATCATAAAATGGAACTATATAAAGTAGAATCCTAATCTAGAACATCCTTAATTTTATAAAATCTCCACTAGGTAGAAAATAAGGAATGAAATTTTGTAATCATAACCTAGTAGTGTTTTTATCACTATATTACCCTCCTTACATACTCTGCGTATTCCCATGGAATTTATTATCAATATAATATAGTAAATAAAAATAATGAACACGAAATAACCACAAAACACACCCTTAAACATTAATTAATAAAAAGACACTAAATTAATCCTTCAACCACACATTAAATAATTTAACATATATTAATTTCATAATAAAATGGGGAAATAATCTCAAGGACATAACATATGTTAAAAATGATATTTAATAAAGATATTTTTTATATTATTATTTCACTAAGAACATTTAATAAATCCATTATATTTCATTTTAAAACACCCTATATAAAAAATAACCTGCATAATGTTTATTGAAACATTATATGAAAGAACACTGAAATGAACCTGATAGAAAAAACTAGATATTAAGAAGGGGAGAGTGTATCAGCGAGGGGGGTCCTGCATTGGGTGAAATTAATGATATCAACGAGAGGAGTCCAACATTAGGCGGAATTGAGGTGTAGAGGGTTCCAACATTGATTAAGGGGGAGATGGTTTCATAATAAAGGTTGAGAGGTTGTCGGGAAATAGATGTTTTCTTTGATTGGTGGAGGTTTAGGGTGATTGCAATTTTTTTAAAATAAAAAGCAACAGTTTAATAAAAAACATTATTAAATATAACTGATAGCGATAGTTTAATAAAAACCACCATTAAATATCACTATTGGAAACCATTTCCACAATAATAATTAGAAAATGGGTTGAAAATTATTTTAAAAAATTTAGCAGTGTTTTTGAAAACTATTGTTAAAAAACCGCCGCAATTTACTACAATTCATGTAGTGAAATATGGTTAAGCATCACCATAAAGTTTTTAACTTCACCTCCCATTTCATTGAGAATTTAATTTAGACAATAATTTCATCATCGATTATACATGTTATTATTTTGGTTTCTCCTAATTCCCACCATTTTCAAAAATACAAATAGTTTAAATAAAGAATAAGTCAATAAAGTATACATTATTGTTTTGCACAAATAAATTCTAAAGTTATATCTTATGAGATACCAATGTTTATAATTTTTCTCAAATGATATTTCTAGGATCATGTACTTTAATCCTTTTCTAACTTTAATAGGAATAATTATTATAGTTATATATCATTTAAAATGGTTTGTAAATAGATTATGATTAACCGAAGTATATACACCGAGAGTATAAAACTATGTGTGAAACAAGGACTCTTTTTTGTATACTAGGTAAAAATAAAGTTTATACCCAATCCTCCATTTTCAAGGTTATTACCCCTAGGTCATATATTCCAGAGCCACATCCACTTGTAGTATCCAGGTAGGGATTATATTGTTTAGAAACCAAATTCTCTTATACATTACAAAAACTTCAGGATATTTCCATCAAAATATGTACTCATCCCTATAGTTTTCACTAATGTTTTGTAGTCATAATTATCAAATTAACAAAACCATGCTCCGATACCAACTATAATGACCTTAATTTTTCTTTTATGAAAATTGCATCATTTTAAAGATAAATAACATAATAGTAATACATTCCAAAAAAAGGATTAGTATGTTGGGAAAATTATGTTCATATATCACTTGTACTTAAAAAACATCTTTTTTTAAATAATTTTTCTTTATCATCCCAAAATATCTCATATTCTATTTAGTATATGTAATCACATGAGGATATACATCAAATAAATATGCCATATAAAATCCCAATAAGGGGAGGAATAAGATGCAAGAATCAATAATACATGGGTGATCATAATCATGGTCATTGTAATGCCATTAATTTTTAGTGAGGTATATTTTCTTTAGTTTTGGTTTAATTAGGAGACCGTGCCTAAGGGTTGGTTGGTTTTTTTTGAAGAGTATGTAGCTTATGTGATAGAACTTGGCTACATACCAAATTATACGATGTGCATTTAAATATGCGATGTGTATTAAATACACAATGTGTATTAAGTTGGCCAGACCCCATTCACATCATGTAGAGGCTTTTCCCTGGGAGAGATAGACCGAGTATTACATGGTGTGTTATGAATTAACATGTTGTATAAATTCCTAACCAAATTATTTAAAAAAGGGGTAGAAAAAGTTTTTTAAATGGGAAAAAATTTCATTCTCTCGTAAAGTAGGGGTGACATGCGAGAGGCCTCTTCCTCCTCAGTAGGTTTTGTGAAAACTCTTCCTTATAATTTCCATTTCCTTTAATGCTAGATAAGTTTGACTCCTCTCAGTATGCTCTCCACTCTATGTCATTCTATTCATGGTTTCTATTCTATTCTCTTACCCTATTTTGGTGCAATATTTTTTACCTTATTTTTAGGGTATTTGACTATTCTTCATTTTTCTTCAAACCTAGATCAAATCAGTGGTCAAGACTAGATATGGGAAGCTCTATGAGGCTAAGGTTGGTGGTCTAGGATTTTTACCATCATTTCATTATTTTATATAAATGTTTTCATTGTGTTGAAGGCCAAACCTTTCTGCTGTTGCCTCTTTTTATCAAATTAAATTAAAATAAATGCCTAACCGTGCCATTGGTGACTTGGGAAGGAAGAGAATCAACCCTTTGGGTTGATCTCCTTGACCATAACTACCAAAATGGGTGTGTATCACCTTAAATACTTAGTGTCCTTATTTTTCTTGGCTTCTTGATCACCCTTAAGGGTTTTTTCCTATTATAATTTCCTTAAATTGTTGAATTAAATTTTTCATAGGGTTGTGCTATGAGATAGGCCCTCACATACTTTTCCCTTAATAAATGGTTTCTTAATTTAACATAAGGTTATTGAGCTTGAAGTAGATGCATCCTTTGAGGAGAATCTAATAAGTATTATTGATCGTAGCATGAAGGCTCTCTGAGGTAGGTCAGTCCATCTGGTCTAGGTTCTATGGAAGAATCGATGCATACATGATGAGACCTGGGAGAAGGAAACCAATGTATGTGCACAGTGGCCAGATCTTTTCTTCGATGACATTTTAATACCCTAATAATGGAAACTTAGGGATGATTTGTTTTTAGGAGTGGATGTTGTAATGTCTTGGATTTTTAGCGAGGTGTTTTTTCTTTTAGTTTTGGTTAAATTTGAAGAAAGAACCTAAGATCTGGTTGGTTTTTTTCAGAAGAGGAGGTAGCTGGTAGGATGAAACTTGGATAAATATCAAATTACATGATGTATATATAGATACATTATGTGTGTTAAATACATGATTTATATTTGGTTGTCCAGACTCCATTCACGTCATGCAGATGATTTTCCATGGGAGGTATAGTTTCAGAATTACACATCATGTAATTCATTTACATTTTTTGTAAATGACTAACCTGGTTTTTTAAAAAAGGGACAGAGGCCTTATTTTTTTAACACGGGAAAAAGTTTCCTTCTCTTTTACAGCATGGGAGACATGTGAGAGGCTTCCTCCTCCTCCTCCATAGGTTTTTTGAAAACTCCTCTATCTGATTTCTATTTCCTTTGCCACTGGATGAGTTGTCCCCCTCTCAGTATTCTCTCCACTGCACATCCTTCTATTTTAAGTTTTTCTCCTATTCTCATTTTCTATTTTGGTGCAATCTGTTTTGCCTTATTTTTAGGGTGTTGGAATGTTCTTCATTTTTCTTCTAATTTAGATAAAAAATAGGTTGAGACTGGATGAGGGAAGATCTATGAGGTTAATGTAGGTAGTATTGGATTTTTATCATTGTTTTGTTGTGTTCTATAAATTGTGTCATTATTCCGTGGGTTAGACCTTTCCAACGTCACCTCTTTTTGTCAAATTAAATTAAAATACATTCCTAACTGTGCTGTTGTAAACCTAATCAAGTGCTGAATCAACCCTTTTGGATGATCACCTTGACCATAGCTACCCAAATGAGGTTTTATCACCTTAAATTTTTAGTTTCTCTTTTTTTATTTTTCTTATTTAACACCATTAAGGGGTTTTTCTTCTGTTTTAATTTACTTAAATTATTAACTTAAATGTTTCATAGGGTAGTTCTATGAGATAGGACCTTATATCCTTTTACCTTAATAAATGGTTGCTTAATTAGATGTATTGACTTGAATTAATTGAAATGATACCTCTTGATAAACTTGTTATATATGTGTTGCTTGTTTGGCTATTTCACTTTATCGATGAGTGTGAAACCAAGGGTAACATCTTAAGGGACCCTTGGGTGGAATCTCACGACTTCCTCATTAAATTTTTAATTATTTTTAAACACATTAGGGGAAATATAATCTATGCCTAAGATAGGATCACCAAGAGTTATCTATTTTACCTCCATAAGAGTGATAACAGTTCCCTAGGGGAGACCCCTTGGACAGACTAAGAGGCATGATTGGTTGAACCATGCCTCGAGAGAGACTCAGGGCCCTATATGCGATACCATGTATGAACTTGGAGGTTAGTACTTGAATTTTCTTACCATGCTTTGAGTGACATGTGAGACTTCATAGATCATGCCGAGAGTATTTACTTCATACTTAAAATAATATGAAATAGGAAATTACTTAAAAGTGAGGGAGTTTGTTTTGGTAATTCCTTTACCTTTGATCTCAATATATTTTTTCACTTTTCCACTTCATATACAATGAATATAGGTTTATTAAAACATGAAACCAAAATTAAATTATGTTCATTTTTGTCACTATTGATCAATTATTATCATTAAATTACATTCTTTAATTTTTATTGTTAAATGTAAAATGTTTTGATATCATATTTTCTCTAAAATATAAAATATCACTTCAATTTAAGGATCTTGATTTATTTTTTATTTATAAATTATAAATATTTACTCAAAAATATTATAAATACATATATTTATACATTTATATATTTTAAATAATTTATTATAATAATCCATTATAGTTGTGATAATTTGAGTGTTGGCAACGTCCTCACGAGTGATTAACTAACCATTGATATGACATTATCAAAATAGAAGAAAAGATAATTATAAACTATAAATTCACAATACATATAATAATTACATTAGGTTAAAATAATTAATATAATTTTATCATACTACTCAATTAATCTTTGAAAATTTAGGTATGATAGGAATAAAGACAAAGAGGAAGATAAGTGGAAACTGAGAGAAAAAGTTGATGAAAACAACACTCTTATCAGTCTTACATCATTTTTAAGACACTAAAATACTTGAATTATTGGAGTAAGTTTACTCAAGAACATACCTAAGGATGATAATGGGATTAATAGAGCGGGGTTATAACATATATTTGGCTATTTTTGTGGAAGTGAAGTGGGTTTCCAAGGGGTTGGGGAAAGGGTATTTATACTTTAAAAGAAGGGTATTTTTAGGATAAATTATTGAATAAATATAATTTCCATGGTAAAAATTATAATAGAGATATTATTAAAATTTTAAGTCATATTTGAATAAAATAAAATTATTTTAGAACTTTCAAGGCTTTCTAAAACTGAATTCATTGTTTTATTAAAAAGAAAAGTGGATAAATGATTTTTTTATTTTAAATGAACAATTTAGACATTAGATTTCGATACATACTATTTAGGTTTGGAAAAAAAGTTAATTGTATTAAAATGAATTATTTATCTCTTTAAATATTTTTTGGTTGATCTGAAATTTCTATAATTTATTAGGTCATTATTACATCATGAATGATATAATTTAAAAGACACTTGTTACAAAAAAACTATGTTTTTACCATTCACTTAGACATTAGAGTATTTCAAAAAATTAAAAAAAACCACCTTTTGATAATTTTTATGTGATTAATTCAAAAATGAAGTTAATTTTATCAAAATAATTTTATATTATAGGTAATTTTAGTTTTTGATATATATTTTTTATTTTTTTGAAATATATTCAAATATTGTTAATTAAAAATGTGCTTATAGTTTCATTAAGTTTTTAATATTGATATTTATTATATGAAATTATAATCTTTACATTTTCTTAAATTATTAATTTTAAATATTATTTATATTACTATTTTTTATTTTTTTGTCAACTTACTATTCCAATGGTCAGGTTACTATTCCTAAAGGTCATGTTACTTTTCAAAAAATTACATCACAATTCTAATGGCCACATTACTATTACAATAGTTCTATAGTTTCTTATAAATACTTATTCATTCCTTCATATACCATTCACTATAATTACTCCCAAGGTTTTATATTTTACTTTTTTAAAATGTCGATTGGTTTTTGAATATATTTTTTCATTTCCATAATGTTGTTCAGGGGGGAAATAATTCTAGAAGGTTGGGATGATCCAAAATTTCCCATTATACTTTGTATATTTTCTATTTTCTAAACCATTTTAATAATTTTAATTTTTATGTGTTTAGTTTTTGAATAATTTAATGATATCCATAAATGAAATAAAGTGTTGTTTGTTTTTTATATGTGCTATATGTGTATAATACTATACAATATAACACACATTCATTCTTGAGAAAAAATCATTAATATAGTCTTTGTGGTTACAATGATCAATTGGATTTGTATCCAATATATATAAGGGGTGAAAGTCTGACTCATGAAACATACCCAGCTTGAAACATAACACAAGATGCACATGCAAGAAAATGCATCTAGTCATCATGTGTTAACCAGACCACCAAAACATCTGACCAAACATTCTTTATCCAATGTAAATAATATATCTATTAGATTCACCATTATAGGAATCTCATTATGTTAAATACATAACATAACTAGTCATAAGTATATCTGGAACCCATCTAGTGAAAGGCATAACATAGCCAGTCTAGGAAACATCGGAAACTCTAAATGGGAAAGGTGTAAAATTGATAGTCTCTGGTATATCACATCATGACAAGTACATTATCACCAAAGTCAAGGTCCTATATCACATCCTAACAACTACCCTATCACTCAGGGTAGTGGCCTATATTACATCCTAACCACTACCCGCTCACATAGGGTAGAGTCTCATATCACATATTGACCACTACCCTCTCACTCAGGGTAGGATCTCATGTCAAATCCATAATCCACTTTCATATAACTCAATATGTGGTCGCAAACATCATTCTTGAAACATAACATGGGAATAAACATTAATGATTAATAAAGAAGTGTAAAAAATACAATACTAGCTCAACAACCCATCCCAAGAACAAAAGTACCACAAGAATATCCCTTCATATTCTCCCTTATTAACTTCCCAATGTCACTCACATTTACTATATCCATACACATGTAGCATTCATAATTTAATGATTTACCATCCAAAACCCTATACCAAACCACTATGTCATCTAAGCCTTAACTGAGCCCGAACAAACCACTATATGATCAATTTTTCAAAAATAAATCCCTACATCTCTTCATGTAACCAAGAATGGTTCTATAGAACCCAATGAATATTAACCATATATAACCTCTATATGGTCAATTACATCAATATAAATCTATCTGGTCACTTTGATACAAAAAATAGAGAATTTTTAGCCTAACTCACACACCTGTATGCATAGAAATTCATACAACTACATAAAACTCCATCATACAGTAATGAATTACTATGCAATTATAATTTTCATGAAATAAGGATAACACACTATGAAATCATAATTCATGATAATAACCAAAAAATATTTAGAAAATAGTGCATTGACTACATAAGGCAAACCATAACAAAAAATATCAAACCAAAATATTTAATATTTCCTTTAAAATCCAAGTCAAAATCCACATTATAACCATAAAAAGGAATCACATTATATATTTACTCATTACAGTCCCTTTTATAAAATTATAATGAAAAATTTCTTTTAAAACCCCTATTTTTTTGAGATTCCATTTTAAAAACATCACTTTAAATCACTTGTTTTACCATGGAATCCCATATTAAACCATTTACTTTAGAAACAATTTTTACACAAAAAATATTTCTTAAATCCAAATTTAATAAAGCATAACCCATTTACCTTGGTAATCCAACTCATAGCACTAAAAAATCTATAAATATGACCACTAACCCTCATTCAATCAATATGCTAATGATAAACTGTTTAGATATCTATGCGGTCTTTATTGAATATTAGGACAATTTGATCCCATCCCAATTTATGGGGAAAGATTAAACCAATCATGTAATCATTATAGAAATAAATATAGTGAGAACACACAAACATAAAACCACAAAATGAGAAAGGGATTTTGTAATGTAAAGGCCACCTAACTCATTAAGAGTTAGCAATAATATACTCAATGAGAAATTTATATTGACTCAGATCTAATCAAAAGCAATCCGATAATCTTGAAAAACACTTGTTTTAGGAAAAATGATATAAAATAAAGAAAAAATGAGATAAAATAGAAATAATAACCCAAGGTATTTTTTCCTTATCTATGGATACACTCTGTAACAAATGAAATAAATAACAAACAACAATCGATGAAGATCTCTTAAGAGGGAAAAAGGAATGAGTGGGGGAAGAGAACATGGGCATATTTTATATTTTTTCATATGAAATGGTGAATTACACCTTCAAATAATTAGTTTAACCAATCAATTAATATTTTAGAAAAATTGTACATAAAACACATCATAGTCATTTTTTTGGAAAAGTCACCAACCCTTACATACGTGGGTTCCCATAATCAAGAGTAAACCCTGAAACATCATCCTTAAATATCATATGAAATAACCATTACATATCATAGACACTAAAAATTATACTATTTAAAAATAAGAGGATGACCCTTATGTATGAGGGTACCCATACATTAGAGTAAAATCTTAAACATGATGACCCTTAAATATAAGGGTACCCACATATAAGAGTAAACACTGACACATGATGAATCATATTTACAAGGTTACCTATATATAAGAGTAAACCATTACATTTTCTTAATTAAAAATTTTTAAGAATAAGAGGAGGAACCTTATATATGAGGGTGCCCATACGTAAGAGTAAACCATTACAAATTATGATCCTTACTTATGAGGGTACACATATATAAGAGTAAACCCTTATGCATGGTACTGACTAATCTATTTTATTAGAATTTAAAACTCCTTAAATTTTATTCATAGCCTATGATATCACCTATATCACAGATTACATTATGAAAAATAAATGTGGGATTTGATATATCACACACTATGATATATACCAGTTGTAACTTATGACTAAGCAACCAAAATCCAGGAACACCATAGACCCAATAATTTAAATTTAATAAAAAAATACACTACACCACAACTCCAACCCACCATAGAATAACCTAGAACTAGATGAAAAATTCATATCAAGGCCACCCGACCCTACTCCGATACTTCCCTGATCACTTGAGGCAATCATTGGACCTATGATCACATCCAAAAACACCTCCCAAAGATTTTTCAATCCTTGAAACTCTGATTTGAGACCCAATTCTAAAAAATTACCCTGCCTAAGGAACAAAGATTAAAATTTTCCATGATTTTCACTACCTTTAATGAAATATGTCATTAAAAATACCCACCATAAGGGATACCATCATTGAGAATCTACCTTGAACATCTCTCTATTTATAATCTATCAATCAGAATTCGATACCACTCTTCATTCTTGATTCCAAACCAGTGAAAACACAACTCAACTACCCAAACATCAAATATAGATACACCAACCTTTCCCTAAAAATCCTCAGTTCTATCTAAAAACACGTTAACCACAGCCCAAAAAATTATCCTGACATACTCTCCACCTCACAACATCTAATTCAACACATTAACAATAATAATTCCTTCTTTAGTTGTCTTTCACAAAAAACACTCGGTCTCACCTACGGATGAATCTTCACACCTTCTAATCATGATGCATTAATTCCAAAGGCAATTTAGAATCATCTAAATTTCCAAACTGAATTCTAGACATGCCACATAGTATAATGTCACAGTTAGATACTCGAAAAACCAAATCTATTTTCATACTCCACCAATGAGTACCAACACATCACCAATTTGAATCACTTTGGGATGACATCATATTCCACCCCAAACCTAATGCCGAAAAACATAATTAATTCAAAAATACATCCAAATACAAAATTTAATGTTCACCAAAGAACCAGATAAATCATATCTATCCACTCACTGGAATCTTGATGTCATATCAACTATACACCAATCAATTTGACCATATCTATAGGAATTCCAATATGAAAGTCGTATATCCATGACCAATTTGATGATCCCTATCATATTATTATCCCTATAATTTACTTAATAAAAGAAAAAAACCTAATATCCATAACCAATATTTAGTCTATTATTGGACATGGTGATTGGATTTGACCACACCGACCATACCCAAGTACCACTATGAAACACTAATTACTCTCAATTCCCAACTTACTAGGAACATTGACCTCAAAATTCTCTAAATTTTTCCTATAATAAGGGCCACACTCTCCAACAAAAAGTGGGGTTCTCCCCACTAAATATACTTCCTTACACTACTCCTTGATCACAACTCCCAATAACATCCACCATCGCACACATATCACTCTTCCTAAGCCACTCTCACCCCATCCCAAACAACCCTTGTTAAAGACCAATCTTGGATTGAGCATATTGGGAATCTCTGATCCATATATAATGTTACATCTTAATATAGAGGAACACATTCAATTTCATCAAAACCATGGCCCACCATGCCCATAATAGCCTTATTAATCACCCGAGTTATCTCACTCAAAGGTTGAACCCTTAACAAACCACTAAAGTATTGTTAATCTACTCAAATATATTGGAACTAAGGGGGATATTCATGAACAAAACATCTTCAATGAACCCCTCGATCTCCCCTAGAAGCCAAAAAATTTACAATGGACCTCTATATGGACCATTATAACTCTCAACACAAAACATGCATGATACATATCTACTGTTCACTTTCCCTCACACATTGAGGTTTTATATGAAAATCCAATCCAACCCTCACTCTACTACTCCATGGTCGAGTAAACCTCTAAATAATCCTATCATTGTTTCTTACCCACCATCTATCTAAATCTCATTCAAACCCAATGGGTATACACTCCCATATCACAAATACCACAACCTAACTCATGTTTCCCTGAGACACACACCATCAAACCTAATATCATATTCCTAAACAACTAAAAATGACTCTATTTATTATTAATATCATCTATCCAAAATAAACCACATATATTATTTTCTAAAAAAAAATTACACACTAATAGAGCACACAATTAAAACATCCATGCCACTCCTAACAAAAACACTAAAATCCACACAACCCGATTTACATAGGAATAAATTGATTATTTAAAATAATTAAAAAATTTATAGAGACCAAAATCACCAAATATTTTAAAACATCCCATGTAATCCAAGGGTCTTTCATCAAATCTAGAATCTTAAAAATCCATGGCCTAGAAGACACTTTATTTTATAAAAAATTAACCCATTTTCAAAAATCACATTGAAATCCAATTTTAAAACCTTCTCCTCATATTTTCTAAAACTAAAAAATCCCACTTATTTATAAAATCACTAGACCCATGATCTATTTCAAATAAAAATGAATTATAAAACCATTTTATAAATACCATACACTACCACATGGGTTTTTTTTAAAATAATTCCTTTTTTTTTCAAAAACCAATATCCCAAAATTCATTTCCATATAGTAACTAAAAAATCACAATCAATAATCAATCCAACAATCCCCATGGATATATATTATTATAATAAACCCCATTAATATATTTGAAAAAGAATAAAATATATTACATGTTTATTAAATTAATAGCAGATCCCTATGAGGAAATATATCAAAAAAAATCTACACAGGAACATGTATCATGTCCTAAGTAGCACTACCAATATGCATGAATAGGGTCACTGACTCCGAGTCGACCCCTATGACTTATCCTGAGTCTCATCTAACACACATTGTAATTATTGTTCCAACACCTCACTCATCCCAGTGCACTATGTCTTGATACAATATATCCCCTATAAACTTGGGTTTGAACTGATTACATGTTATCCAATCATGCTTTTAGTATACCTTCTAATTCCGGATACCCTGAACTTAACTCTAACTTACATTATCCCAAACAAACACATTCTTTGATACCGTTTTTTAATTCCCTAGATCAAATCACCTAAATTAAAAACAATAAGGGGTATTAAAAGACTATAAGAATTCCCAACTATATGATTGAGTCTTTTTATTAGTGGAAAGGGCATAAAAAAATCATGGGGATACTATACCATCAAAAGTAATTCCCATAGTTAATGATTGAATCTACCAAAAATTTAACATGAACCTTCTACGTAGTGAAAAAAATAAAACATGTAAACATAAATTGGTGTCTAAGAGGGCCCCCATAGTTTAGAATATAAAATAGTAAATATTCTATATGGTCCATCATAATATAATAGTAAAATAGAAGAAGATACATGTGTATAATAGGAATCTTTATATAAAAATAAATGCTAGAACATTGGTCGATACATATGTTGAATAATAATTGAAAATTAAACTAAATTGTTCTGTATTATAATATATATATTCATCTTAACAAATTCTTATCCTCCACAACCTATTAAACCTGAACCACATGTTTATCTCCAAGTGATACTTATGACAGAAAGAAAACATGAAGGTCTACCTAGGTGAATCGAAACCCATTCTGTGTACGTGTGTAGGGGTTGAGTCCAAAGACATAATAGTATTCCCCATCACCTCAACATATTGAGTTTTTTTATGATCAAGAATATGTGTATGCAATATATATAAGTAGTCCAATTTAGGATTATGCAAAAAAACTACCTGAAAACATAACACAAGATTCCTATATATGAAAATATGTTAGGTCATCATGTTCTAAATAAACCACCATAAAACCTCACCTCACCCACCTCAACTAATTTTGGTAATATCTTTATTGGATTCAATATGATAGGAATCCCATAAAGGGAATGACATAACCTATCTAGTCTTGAAAATATCAAGAAAACATCATAGGAAATGATTAATATAGCCAGTTTTGGGTATATCACATCCCAAACACTTCATTTTCACTTAAGGTGGGTTTCTATATCATATATGGATTACTACCCTCTCACTCAGGGAAGGGTCCTATGTAACATCCTAAACACTCCCCTCTCACTTAGGGTAGATAATCATATCAAATCCTTACCACTAACCCGTCACTCAGATTATGGTCTTATATCACATCAACAATCACTATTCTCTCACTCAGGATATGGTCATAACCACTAATCATAACACATCACATAGAAATTAACAACAATGATTAATAAAGTAGTTTAAACAAGCCAAAACTTGCTCAAAATCCCATCCCATGCACAAAAATACCATAAATATACCCCTTTACCTTCTTATTTACCACCCACTCAGTTTTACTCACATTGCCCACATTAATATAGTCAACCCCTTCATAATTATAGTAATTACCATCCGAAACCCTATACTAAACCACTAAATCACCCAAGTCTTAAATGAGCTTGAAAAACCCACTCTATAATTAATTTATCCAAAAGAAAAAAACTACCTCTCTTTGTGGACCTATGAATAGTTACATCAAGACCAATCCATTTTACCCATCTCTATCCTCTATGGGGTCAATTACATTAACATAAATCCACTCGATCACTTTGATGAAAAAACATATCATTGTCAGGCCAACTCATGCACTCACATGCACAACCATATATATAACCACATAAAACAACATCACATGGTATGTTATACCTATGTAATCAAAATCGTCATGAAACAATAATAAAACACTAATAAATAACAATCGGGAATCATAAAAAGAATATAAGATTTAGAAAATAGGGCTTTGCTCGAACGAGATCAACTGGACCAAAAAATTCTCTATCCAAGCCCTTCTAGTTTTACCTTAAAAACCAAGTGAATACCCACTTATAACCATTTATAAAAGGAATAACATGCCATATTTACTCATGATATACCCATGGAAAAAACCCCAATGAAAATATCCTTTGGAAAACCCCTCATTTGTTTGATAGTCTATTTCAAAACCATCACTTAAAATCACTCTTTTTACCTTTAAATATAATCTTAAACCACTACCTTTATAAATCCAATTTACATTAAAACTTTTTTTAAATCCAAATTTAAAAATGAAAACCCATTTACCTTGAGAACCTAACCCCTGTTGCTAAACAATCCATAAAGTGGGCCACTAACACTCATTTAACCAAGGTACCACCAATAAACCATTTAGAAAGTTATATTGTCCTTATTGAATATTAGTTTGATTTGAGACCATACCAATTTATGATTTGAGATCAAAAAAATCATGGAAACATGATACAAATAACCATAAATTATAACACATGAACATAAAATTACCAAATGATAAAGAGACCCAATAATGTAAAGTCCACCTACCTCACTCAGAGTTAATAAGGATCCTTTTTTTAGAATCTTTGACTGATCCAACTTTGATCAAAATAAATATGACAATATATAAAAATACTTACTCTAGGGAACAACTGATAGAAAATAAAGAAACGACGAGAGAAACTATAAATATACACACAAGTAAAATTATCCTTACCCACAACTACTCCCTACAACAAATTACATGAAGAACATATAATAATAAGTTAATACCTCTCAAGAGGGAAAAAGAATAGGAAAGAGAAGATAACTTGGGAGTACATCCTATATTTCTTTTTGAAATGGATAATTCTCATTTAAATACTTAATTTAACCAATTAATTACCATTTTAGAAAAACTAGACGTAAAACATAGCATAATATATTTCTTGGAAATGTTACCAACCCTTAAATAATGGGTTACCTATATGTAAGATTAAACCCTCATGTTTAAAATTTACATATCACTAGAAAAAACCATTATGTATAGAAGGATTTGAAAATTAGTAGATTCTCAAACATGATGAGGAACCATACATATGATGGTACTTATACATAAGTGTAATCTATTTTACATGATTAAACTTATGTATAAGGTTACCCAAACATAACAGTAAACCATTATACATAATGACCCTTATGTATGAGGGTACCCATGAATTAGAGAAATCCCTTACATTTATAGAGAACAATTTTTCCTAAATACGAGGATGTACCTTATTTATTATGGTACCCATATGTATGATTAAACCCTTACACATGGTGAACCATACTTATAAGTGTACCCATATATAAGAGTAAACCTAAACAAATGGTGACTTATCTATTTTCCCAGAATTCATAACTCCTCATATTTCAGTCATAACCTTTAACACCACCTATATCATAGCTTATGCCACAAAAAAAACTATGAAATTTTATATATCATAGTCTATGATACATCCCAATCATACCATATTACTTTGAATCCAAAATCTAAGAGCACCACCTACACAACACTTTAAACCTCACACACAAAATATGGCATGCTGTAACACCTACCCATCCTAGTGTAACCTTCCACCAATAAAGAAATTCACTGAAAGGCCACTCAACCCTACTCCAACACTCTCCCAAGCCCCTGAGTCACCTCCATAACCCTAAATTACTTCTAATAACACCTCTCACACATGATCCAATCCACAAAACTTCTATATTATACCAAATTCTCAAAGTATACCCCACATTGGGAACAAAAAAAACAAATTTCTCTTGATTTTTACAACCCTTAAGGACACAAGTCATTAAATATTTAAAATTATGGAATTAGAGAAATCATTCAAAATAATTTATAGGTTCACATATCTAGTGTATAAATTCAAATGTAAGATTCATTTGGGTATTTATAAGAAATCTTCATGAAGCACATTATAGAAGAAGACTTGACTAAATATCAATAAGGTATATTTTTTTATAAATTATTTTAAATTTCTTATGAATAATTTTGTGTCATGAGTTTTTCTTAATTATTCTATTTAATATATATATGTAATATATAAATTAAAATCCAATAATTGTATCATATCCAATCCATGATGTTTGGAATGTTTTATGATTTTTTTATAAAATTATAAAAATATAAAGAACACTAAATATTATAGGTAAAAATATAAAAATATATTTGTTTGTGATATGAAATGGTCTAATATAGACTATTTATCATTGTATTGTGGGTAATTTTATGAGTTATTAGTTTATATGATAGTCTTGGGTGGTTTATTCCAAAAATATAGAATCATATCAATCCAATAATTTATAATTTTTTCCATGATAATGTAGTTCAAAAGTCATGTTTTTTGAATATTAATAGAGGTAAATATTGAAATTTAACTACTTGTGATTTGAAGTGTATAAAAAAATATCAATTATATAACAATAATCAAATATATCACTTAACAATAATACACTTATATTACTGTCCATGATATTGGGTAGTAATATAGGATATCATTATCTTATTATGGTTGTGATATGGCATTGGTCAATATCATATGCAATGATATAATGATATCATAACCTACAATATTAGTGAAAACAAATTATTTTATTTTCATTTATTAAATTAATTCATAATTTATGAAATATTTATAAATTATAGGAATAAGTCAATTTAAAAGCATTATATTTGTATTTATGAAAGGTTTATAAGTAATATTTTTATTATGAAATATTCATAATCAGAATATTAAATATTAGTTATTATTTTTTCATAACATAATTATTAAATTTTTATTAAATATATATTTAAATATAATATTTTCATAATAATGACATATTTTAAAAATATTTTTATTGTAAAATTGTTTTAGAAGATGATATCTAATTTTAAATGTTTTTTACATGAAAACATATTTAAATAAAACCAAACGTAGTTTTTATGGATGATATCAAGGTCTAAATAAATATAAAATAAATGATATTTAGACATTAGAAATTGTTTAATTTATCAATATAATATTTTTATATAGATTAAAATAAATATTAAAATTTAATTTTTAAATAATATATTTTAAATATTAAGGAGTTCATATGTATACCATGTAAATATGAAATATAAAGTGTTCATATTTGAGATATAGATTTAAATAGTTTATATTTATATTTTATGAAAATTATATATTTAAATGTTTAAGAATTATAATGACATGAATTTTTCATATGTCATGTGCCTAAATTGTTAAGTGTTAATAATTTTCATACTTAAATTTATGTATTGTTCATTCATTCATTTATTTTCCACCATTAAATATTCTTAATATGTGAATAATTCAAATATGAGAATTTTTTATATTGAATTTAAATTAATATCAGTTCTCATATATATATATATATATATATATATTTATATCATGTAATGAATTTTAGGAATTTCTTGATAGGTATAACATTATATTTAATTTAGTGCAATCAAAGTTAGTGTTTTGTTTATAATAAATTAAAAATATTTAAAAATATTTTTTTAAATATTTTGTAATTAAATTCGTGTTGAGTATTTAAATCATTATTGATTAATGATCTATTGATGGTGGGACATTGAGTCAGAATTATGACCATACTCAGGGATGTGTCTCAATATAAAAATGTGGGGGTGGACTAATTATTACATTATACATTATCTTGAGTAGGATTTAATCTAACACCTAAAATAGTTTCAGGAAGCTTATACATTAGATTCATAAAAATATTAATAGTTTAGTATATATAATTTCTTATTAAATATTGATAATAAAATTCATTTATTGTATATATAGTTATACCTTAACATGAATGGAACATGTTAATTTTCATAATAAATATGAGATGAATAATTTTAATAAATTAAGAGCATGTATACAAATAGGTAAAACATGAGATTCAATATACATTATATGTATATAAAATTAGGTGGTGAGATAATATAAAACCACTTGAAATACTATATATTAGATTTATTATAAATTAAACACTCGTCATGACCTTGAATATTCAGTACCATTGGACCTAAAAGTTAGGTACCCATTGATTATCTTGTATAAGGTACTCAAAATACGAATAACCCTAAATGTTTGCAAACTATATCAGATAGTAATATTTACATTTCATTTGACTGGGTAAACCTAAAAGTTAGGCAAAGAATAAAATTAACTTAACATAATCTATTAGATGATTTTTGTAAATATTTTCCCATTAGTTATCCAAGAGTTATATATGCCATAATTTTCAATATTTTCTATCTAAATAGATAATATTTGAGATTAATACTCAAGTAAACTAAAATCTTACTAGAATATAGATGTTGTATCACTAATAAATATGATATAAAGGTGAAATTAGTTCATTAGGACTATATTCAATATTTCTTTACTGAATAACTATAAAACATGATACTCATATGAATAATTATTATATTTTAGACTAAAATGGTTATAAACAGAATCTCAAAGATATATTTAAGATTAGTTCTAGAATGAGTAAAAAAAATGGTTAAAATTTCCTCCATTATTATAAGTACTTATGAATTGTTATTAACCAAGAGAAAATGTTTTATATGCTATAGAAACTACTTCCTAAAATGAAACATAATAATGAATTCAGACAATAGGAGAAAGATGTTTATAGTAGGTATAATAAGGATTCACTTAATATATCTAAAATCTCGATTTTCCATAAAAATTATGTTATTGAATTAATACGAGAATATATATTCACATGGGAAGATAAATATCTTTAAGAGGATATATCAAATATAAGAAAGTTATGATAATTATTAGTTTTCAATGAAGTTTGTTTTCAGAATAAGATGATGAAGATAACTTCTATTTCCTATAAGTTTCTCAATATGATTGGGTACATAAATAATTTCAAAAGATTAGTTCTACCTTTGAAGTTATATTTGAATATAGACTTTATCTTGTAATCATTCCCAATGAAATTTCATCATTTAATAATTAATAATAACATGAATACATTTAATAAAACACTACTTGATCTCCTAAATTTGTTGAGAGTTATTGAGAAAGACATGAAAGGTTCTAGCATATGTTCTATTATTATAGTGTTAAATAATAAATGTAAAAATTTTATCTAGAAGAATAATGGTTATGGAGATTATATAAATACACTTTATTATTTATAACTATAAGGAGATGTCTTGAAGGAGAGAAAATTTTTCCATTAATGAAATCCATAATATAAGAAACATAACATAAAAAAACACATAAAGGAGAAGTGAAATATTTTTATAGGGTATACTTCAAGTATTTTTATTATAGAAAATAATTATTTTATCTTTGAATTCACATAAAATAAACTATACATTATGAAATTGTGAATATTATCAAAATTTCCCAAATGAAGAAGAATTAATAAAGGGTTTTTTTATTTTATGTTTTATGAAACACGGAAGAGTTACTAATTTAAATAAATAAATTTGTTTACTTCTCTATATTGATGGATACATATAGATTTTATTTTTATTTTCATTTCATTATCTCTTATTTAAAAATAGAAATAAATTTAATGTGTAAAATAAAGGTTTATTTAAGGAAATACAATTTGGTTTAAATCACAGAGTTCATTTGCTTATAGTCTAATCTATAACATAACAATAAAAGAAAATTAAGACATAGATAAATGAACTAAAAAAATTATGAGATCAAAATAAAAATAGTTTATCAATATATATTTATTAAAATGAAAACATATTTCATATTTTGAATATTATTTTTAGATATTTATGATAGATAAAAATTACATACAATGATATGGAATAATAATTGATCTGATATTTAATTAATTTGTTAGAAACATCATAAAGGAAAATAATTTTATGAATATAATGATTTTTGAGAGTTAAGGTTCTCCATATGGTGATTATTTCTCAATTATGTATATTTTTAGTAGAAGATAAAGTGGAGTGGATGTGAGTTTCAATATTTGTGTTATTGTTTTTTGTTTTTAACACAATTTTGAATACATGAATCATGTTCAAACATAGATGAATTTAGTTTTTTTAGACAAGATAAATGTCATTTTGGAGTTTGAAAGTAATTATAAGAGGTTTAATATAGATTTTTTAAGTTTTTATATGTTTGGAATGAAGGTAGGAAGCATTATGGCATATTGATACCCTCACCACATCATAGTGCTAGTTTAAAAGGAAAAAAATACTTAATCAAATTTGGAAACAACCATTATGGATGCTTTGGTTGCTAAGTAAAGAAGAAATTTTTATCCAATAAAGTTTTCTACAACACATAATGGTGCATATCATAGAGGAAAAAAAAAGATTCTAGACCATGCAATGAGAATTTTTAAAATTAAGGTCTATACAATAATACTCGTTTAACATAAGGAGGATCTCTATTTCATTGTTGATTAAGCTCTTTCATATTCAATACAAAATCTAATGTCGACTATACCATGGTAAAATATTTGTTCTTTTGTTTGAATAACTAATTTAGTGAGTACTATTCTAGTTTGATGGAGATAGTGAGTGGGATAATAAAATATTTCATTATCCTATACTAGGAAGAAAAATGGGGACAACTATGACTTGGAATTTATTGACTGGACATGGTATTCAGTATTTTTCAAAAATTATTTAATTTACTTCTAAACTCATTATGTTGGGGTGATATCCTGACCACAACATGGTCAAAGTTAATTTCTTATTTAAACTATTATTTTCAATTTTAGATTAGTGGATGGATCAAGGTCCATTTAAAATTGATTTCCTAAGTACCTAAAGCTTATCAATGGAGTGTAGAAGAACTAGATTGATCTAATAGCTTAGATAAAAGTATTATTTGTTGGAATTTAAATTTATTTATGGATTTTCAATTTAAAATAAAAAATATCCAATGAAAGTGGGAGGGAAGTGTGTGTTTCTATGTTAAAAAATAGGATTTCTTGAATTTAAGAGAGTGTGAGAGAGAAGGAAGAATTAGAATACACATAAGTAACATAGAAAATTTTAATAATCATCATTTATTGAATTCATGAAGTTAGAAAACATTGAATTCAAAGCTTGATGTTTTTATTGAAGAAAAAGTGGGATGAAATGTTTTTTAAAATAAAGGTATGATATCATTGTTATTGAATTACGTTCAAAGTTTTATTATATCATAAATATGACTTATTAAATCAGAGAATATGATTTTGGGGTTTTTATTATTGTTTTAACTCTCCATTTGATGGAAAATTCAGTTTTTTAATATTAAAAATTATTAGTTTTATTGTGTGGGAGAGTGTTACATCATTTAGGAAAAAATTGTTTTCAATATGATTTCATTTATCATCCATGCTTATTTGTATCTACAAATATTATAGGATAATTTAATCTTATGTTTTCAAGTCATTCTGAGGATTTAATCATTAATTTTTAATAGTTAACATTTTATGTTCATTGTTTTAACCATGGTTATTTTTTAGGAGTGTTTTTATTAAATTAAGTGATTAACATCAAATAAATTTAGTGGAGAATAAATAAGGAATTCAAAATAGTAAGATGGTGTATTACTTTAACAGGTGACGAAGGTTGTCTATTGGTGGAACATAAAATTTATTTATTCATGGATTCCACCTATTAGTGAATACTTGGGGATCCTAATACCTATTATAATCTATTTATATAAATTTTTTTATCATATAAAGTGTTTTGGGTTACCTTTAAAGACAAAAATCTATTTTAAGAGTGTTCTTTGTTTTTAAAGATAAGATGGTTTTGAAATTTGTGTCTATAATAGATTAAATAAATTTAATGAATTGAAAAGGGATTATGATATTTTATGGAAATAATTATCATATTTGTAAGGATATGATACTACCATACCTATTATTCATAAGATTAAATAGTTTTAATGTTTCTATAAATGCGTATTTTTCTCATATATAAGGTTTTGTGATGACAATGTTTGATCAAAATAACATTGATAATGTCAGCTATGCTCATGATATAATTATTCCATCTATTTCAAATAATATATTTTCAAATAATTAATACAGATAATTCATTGGAAGTAAGACAATATAAGATATTTTGGATAAGTTATAAAACATATATGAAATAAATATAAATGTGAAAGAATTAAAAATATATATTTGGTTTCTAAAGTATAGATATATTTGAATTCATGATGATGAATTTTTTAATGAATTCTTTACAAGGGTCAATGAAGTAGTGAGGACCATTAGATGTTTTTGTGAGATGCTTGAAGAATATTTAGTAGAAAAGAAATATACTTTTTACCGTTCTTGAATAATTTAATTAAAAGTTATCATCACTTGAATATCATGATCTTAAAAAAAATTATTATATGATTTTCACAATATATAAATTTCTTATTAAATGAAAAAATTATGTGATCATAATAATAAGAGTAAGGATAAAAATAAAAGATCATTTAAATCTATGAAGTAGGAGAAGATTCATAAATAATTTAAAGAGGAAAAATATAATTTATATGATGATAAATATATTGAGATAATGTTTGATAAGTTTATTTCATTCATCTCAAAAGTTATTTGGAAAGGTATAGTAAAGTACTGAGAAAATATACCATTAAAGTGCTTCAAATGTAGATCAAATGGACATTTTTCTACTAATTTTACAAGGTTAAAAGAATAAAAACGTGATTATAATGATGAGTCATCAAGAAGTTCCATAAATAAGAACTCTATAATGTTTTATAAATTGATGTTTTATTCTATAGAAAAAGGTAAAAATTTCTAAAAATTCAAAAATTAAAATTCCTTATCTGATTTTCATTAATCAGAAAGTGGATAATATAGAAATAAACATTGTACTTCAAGTAAAGTAGAGTAGAAATTATTAATCACTAAAGTGAAAAATGATGAGTTTATTAGTGATTATGATGAATTTGATGGTAACGTGGAATAAACTAAGACATGGTTCATCTTAAAGTACTATTTGAAGGAGTAAATTTCAAATATCTAAATGTTGGATAAATAGAATAATAATTTTATGTATGATTCTAAAAATTCAAAAGATTTTTATTCTGATCATACTAAAAAGGAATCAATGTTGCTGAAGGATACTGAATATTTGGAAATGTTACTCATTAATGAGAATAATTTAAAAGAGTTTATGAACGATAAGGATAAATATGTTGAAATTAAATTATTTGTTTCAACAAAAACTCTTTTACACCAAAAGTTAAGTTCAAAAGTTTAAGGTTAACATTTATAAATCTATATAAGAATTGGTGGAATGTTTTAAGGTCTTTATCATTGGTGATTAAGACTTAGAAAAGTGTGGTGATTTTATTAATTAGAGAATGACTCACTTAAATTGAGTTCAAGTTCATGAATATATAGAATAAATGACTAATTTTAATTTAAAATAAAAGGAAGTAAAGATAGTAGAAAAAAAATAAATGATTGAAATCAATAAATTCTAAAAATTTAAAGTTTAATAAAAAATATAAAATAAATAAAAGGTAAAAAAAATCATGGAAGGGGTATGATGATCAACATAATGTATTGGTAGTATCTAATAATTTTTGTTATAAAAATGTATTTGGAATCTAAGGTCAAAAGGATGAAGGATTCAAGTTAACACAATTTAGAAATATATATATATATATATATAGAATAAAAAATTAATTTTTATATATATTGTTAGCACTATAATGGATTTACACATATATAAATAATATTATATTCTAATATAGGGTATTTTATAAAACTATAATATTTTGATGGTGAGAGTTGAAGGGAAGTTAATTCAATCGAAGAAGACAAATTCAAAGTAAAGAATAAAATTTTGAAGTTTATATGAAAAATTAATTTCAAATATTAAATGAAATTTGTAAAAAGGAGTTACCAACCTTCTCATGTAGCTAAAAGTTATCTTACCATGTTTCTATATAAATTTATTATGAATTGTAATGCGCTAATGGTTCATAATAAATTGAATAAATGGAAGGATAAAACACTTATAATAGTAGTTTCAATCATTTTTTTGGATTCTGGATAATGGGTGTTCATCTCATGTAATAGAATATATAAAGATAATAAAATATACTAAAATATCAAATAAATGTTTATTGTCATTAAATAATGATGGTTCACTCAAATTTAAAGGCAGTGGCTCAATAAATATGGGATATAGTATATTAAATTAAAATAATACACTTTATATAAATATTTTTAAGATACAATTTCTTAGTATTTCTTAACTTTGTTATATAAAGAATGAAGTGCTTTTCTTGAAAGGATGGATTCTTGGTGAAGTGGTTAATGAACATTCATGTTTTTAATAGAGTAAAATTAACATGATTTAACTTGTTTCAAGTGGGATATACTGAAAATTATTGGTATTTAAGCATGAATAGGAATAATGAGTTTTGGAATAAAAGACCTGGACACATTGGTCTAAAGAATATGAAAAATCTCACTCATCGGGAAAATATTTATGATTTTCCTATGTTAAAGTGATAAAGATGATATATTTTTTTTCACATTCAAAAAGGGAAAAATTATCAACTCTTCACATAAGAAAGAATATATTCAAACTTACCATCTATTGGAAGTTATTCATTTAGATATCTGTGATAAAGTGGGGAAAATAAATGAATGTAGATAATCAATTTATGAATTTTATTGATGAAATTACTCATAATATATGTATTATGTTTTTTTTAATTATAAATAAGAGTCCTTAAATATGTTTAATAGTTTCAATATAAGTGTATAAAAGGAGTTTGGTTTCTCTTTTAAGAGGATTAGAGTAGAAAATAGAGTTGAATACTTAAGTGAAAAGTTTGAAGATTATTTTGAAAACAATTGTATACAATATGATTTTAGTGAACCAAAAAAACTCTAAAAAATGGCCTTTCTGAATTTAAAAATATAATATCAGTGGATATGGATCAAATGATATTGGTGGAGTATAAAAATTAATGATTATTTTGAAGGCATGAAATTTAGACAATAATGAATATTCAAAACCATTATTTACATCATCTAAATTTATAAATATATATATTTAAAATTTATAATAATAGGAATTATATATTAAAGTAAATGAGGGTTTTTGGTAGAACTTTTATTATCAAATTTAAATAATAAAACATTTGAAAGATTGATTCAATAGTTTTTGATTTAATTTTCCTTTATTGTCCTCCTAAGAGAAATGTATATCACTTCTATAACAATGAAAATTAGAAAACTATTTAAAGTTTTGATGTGAATGTTATGAAACTCATTAAATAAGTGTGAAAAAAATGTTTTATATGTGGTGTATAAGATGCCTAATTTATTGGAAAACATGATAAAAACTCCAAAAATATATAATATTTAAGTGATTTTTATAAATAATATGAAGATTTACCCTAATAAAGTGTTGAATAATAGTCAAATTTAGTTCATAAAAGGATAATAAAGAAAATTTACATTTAAAATATAATTGGTGATCATTAAAAAGCAGTTAAAACTAGGGAATACTCAAGGAAAACATCATATACCACTTTTTTTCTTATGTTGAACCAAGACGTGTGAGTGAATCATTGAAGAATCAAGAATGGGTGGTTTCTATAAATGGATAATTGAATCAAATTAATAATATAAACACTTACTATTGGTACCCAAGCCAATGAAAAATAATTTTATTTAAATAAATTGAGTGTTCCATGACAATTTGAATGGAAAGTGTGAAAAAATGGAGAATAAATAAAGACTCATTTGAAGTAAATATTATCAATTTGAAGGGATTTAATTTGATTATATTTTTTTAATTAAAAGGCTTGAGAATATAATTTTTTTTATTTTCATTACTTCTTAATGATGATAAAAAAAATTCCAAATAGATTTCAAGTCATACAACCTAAATGTATAACCTAAAGAGGAAGTGTACATATTTAAAGCTGAAGGATTATTTAATGGATATGATAAAGGATGAGTTTTTGGGTTAATAAAGTTCCTGTATAGGTTTAAACAAGTTTTAAGGGAGTGATATACAAATATTGAATCATGTTTAACAACACTAAATTTTAGAAAGGGGAGAGTGGACAAAAACCTCTATATCAAAAAATTGAAAATGTATCTATTATTATTCTTTTATATATTAATGATATTATAATTATTATAACCGAATAAAGTTTTTATAAGGAGTTCGATTCTCAAATGAAGAAGTGTTTGAGATGAAAATATTAATAGAAATTAATTACTTCTTGGGATGTCAAATTTATTAAGAGAATGATCATATATTATTTAACAATTCATGGGTATATGGATTTTCTTATACGGATTTGGTTGGAAGTGTTAATTATAAGAAGTACACATCTAATAGAATATTCTTTTTAGGAGATTGGTGTGTGTCTTGGAACATTATGAATAAAAGTTCTGTTAGACTGAGTATAGTAAAAGTGAAGTATGTTACTGTAATATTAGAAATAACCCAATTAGAATTAATTTTATAATATTAATGAAATCAATAAAATCATGAAATAAATCCATTTTTATAATAAATCTAAATTTTACCTAATAAATTAAAATGTTTTTATTTCTCAAAAAAGTAAAAAATAGGTAAATATTATAACTAAAAATAAAATAAAATAAAATAATTTTGATTCATTTTAATTGGTCTCACTTTCCTTCCAAATTAGAATATCACCATCCTAGTACTGATACCCAAGGCCATACCAATACAATCAAACTCAATGACCCTTTTCAACTAATTTTATGGATATAATAACACATATCACATGACCTATACTTGGGTCCCTATCAAGTTCCTCCCAAAATAAAGCTCACTGACTAACCATCTTAAGGGAACCCCTCCTCACTATTTTATGCAACTACTTAGATGACTCATATTTATTAAATGTGTTTCAAGTCCACTACTCACCCTCAATGGGAATGTTCCCAACCATACATGAGATTATAATTCATCTTAATCATCAACCAATGGCCTAATACTGCAATACCAACCATACCAGACCAAGGAAACCCAAAATTGGCTATCTAAAACTCATCCTAAACCCAAAGAACTACTCCATCCCCTCATATATCCAATTTTCACCCTCATCCATTAGCGATAAAGATATCAGGTGATTCTAAATAACATAATCATAGTGTAACACTCACTATAATAACTATGGGGATGCATGCCACCCAAATTATCACTTAGGGAACTCTTGGTTCCATCACAAATTACCCAATATTGAACTCCCATGTAGGAATGCACAATCTTGTATAAACATACATACATTTAAGTATTATAGGGACAACCAACCTTAATAATATAGATAAACTACTCAATTTGGGCTCTATTCGTCCCCATCAAATCCCATGAAAATTTATGCCATGCTCTCTCCATACAGTACTCCCTATCTCAAGGAAGAATACTTAAATATTTACTTATAAAAATTTATAATTAATTCAAAAATAAAACCCAATGTGGTATAATCCTAGAAAACTCATTAATAAATCCCATGACACTAAAACATAAACAACCAGAAAATATGGTCTATGAAAAATATCCAACACCTCTAGAGAAAAATACCAATAAATTAACATCTAATTGATTTACAATTTAAAAAATAATAGTGGGAAACTGTAGTGACAACTCAAAGTTAAATGTTACTCTAATGAAACAAAGAGAGATGAAATGAATTCAACATAACACAACATTACCTAGACATTGAATACAAAACCACCTTGGTTTGGGATGATTAAACCATGCTATAATGGAATCATCATCCTATACCTAACCTAAAAATACCTAAAATTAGAGAACAACCAATAATAATAATAATGAAGGAAGATGTTATATATTATATCTCTAAAATTATGTTGAAATACAATCCAAAAAATAAAAAATCAAGGGGGACCATTGAGAGGAGGAAATATGGGAGGAGATAACCTAATTACCCCATCCCCCATTCTAATTAAATTCAATTTGGGGGTTCATCATGAATTATGGTAATTCCATTTATTTTAAAAAACTATCCAAAAATACATCATGTACCCAGTATACCACCATTGAGTACCCAATGGTCTTAACAGATAGACACTAGTCTTGAGAACACCATTGGGTATCTTGTACCCTTCCATTGACTACCCAATAATTTATAATAAAATATTACAACCACTTAGTTCTAACAAGGTACCCGGTCCACCACCATCAGGTGCTCGGTGGTGTCTACAAAACTTAGATAAAACACAACCTTACTTTTAAACATTCCTATTATCTTGGAATTCCTCTCATACGTATGAATAAATCCTCAAAATCCCTATTTATTTGAACAATGTCCAAGGATCTCATCTTAACCCACTCATAAAACTGACTAAGCTTTGAATCTCAAAAATTCAAATTTACCAACCTATAATGATGTAGTTCATTACAAAATCTCTACAAAAATGCATCCCATCCCTAATAATCACCTAATAAAATTACCCAA
Organism: Viscum album; assembly: GCA_963277665.1. Classification (NCBI taxonomy): domain Eukaryota; kingdom Viridiplantae; phylum Streptophyta; class Magnoliopsida; order Santalales; family Viscaceae; genus Viscum; species Viscum album. The sequence continues at coordinate 341,672,769 of OY728131.1, forward strand.
CATCTAATTCTTTGATTAAAATATAATTCCACCCCTTGATCATAACTTTTAACTAAATCATGTGTAGCACAATTTAGCATGCCGTGAACTCAGATATACAAGATTTTCTTAAAAAAAAAACCTTAGTCAAATCTCCAAAACCTAATAATAATGTCCAATATGAAACATAATTCTGATTCCATTACATTATACCCAATAATTAATGAAAAAATATATTGGTACTCCACTTTCCAAATCCTATCAAAACACCCATCTTATCAAGTTGGTGCACCATCACATCAACATGATCATGATATATCAAATCCCAAATAAAACACAAAAACACCCCAGCACCCACATTAAATTTCAACCAGATACTTGGTATAATTTAATGATTGAATACTCTAACTAACTAAATATATCATATAACTCTCTCTAAATGAACTAACATACCCTTAATATGAGTATATCTCCAAGAAAACATTGAATTATCCTTGATTCATCATCTTAAGGAACTAAATCTACTCAAACATCCCTACTAAGTTCTAATTTTAGTGTTTACCGAGGAAAAAGATGAATTTTCCTAGCAGTGAACCAATAACATAGGAAATATAAAAAAAACTCTTATCAATTTTATTACCCCATGATCATCCTAATGTGGAGATCATACATGAAAAAATGATAATATTTTTCCCACCACAGGAGTACCCATACACTCCCCTTACCAACCCAACATATTGATCTATAAACCCCATTTCCTATCAAATAATGAACATAGTGACTTAATGTGTCCAATGAACTCATATAAAATAGATAACAAAAATTTTTAACTACTACTAACATCTATCCTATTTGGATCATTTCCCTCAACATTTAAAAAAATTATCTCAAAATGGGGGTATTACCCCTAAACAGCCAATGGTGTTCTCACCACTATACGACTTACCTTACCACCACTTCCAGAGCATAAAACATGATAAGTTCAAAAATAATAGGTGTGTATATATTAATAAGACATTATGATCCCATTATAAACAACCCCTACAAACCATATGCCCAAATCTACAACCATAGGTTGCTCCAACCCATAGCCATAAAAACGCACTGATGGTTTTTTACTTATTTTTGAAACCTTGGACAATGTTCCTAGAATTGATAGATTTCATCACCACTAAAAAAACGTATACATTCCCATATATGGTGGATTTAAAACAACTCCATAAAATATAAAAACCTCATTTAGTCCCAATCTTATTATATATATAACACTCCTATGGTCCTTAAATTCCCATTAAAACCTTAGGCCTCAATACCCTCAAACACCTCATCTATGTCATAGCTCATCTACCCATAAATAAGTTGTCGATCCATATCCCATATTGGATCACACCCCAAGGTGATATTTACCAAAACACATGAATGTAAAATGACATATCTCAAAATTTCTATAGACTATGGGGTACTCATTGCTATACCAGTATCCCTACACTACTAGGGCTCTCTTGGAACATAAAAAAAATTCTCAATAGATTTATAAATAGCCCATTATAAATCTATATGTAACAAAAATTCATTTTATATAACCAATATTAATTTTAATTCATACATCAAGAGTTCTCCCCATGGGGCCACATGACACTCAATCTCATTTTACAAGGAAAGAGTAAATTACATAAAGAATGACTCACTTGTTCTTATCCTATTTACCATATCGACCTCAGCTAAACCAAAATAGGTATACAATATCATATTACTTAATCATATAATCATACTCATGAATCCATGAGTCACATACCATTAACCCAAGGATCACATTACTAACTAATTAACCACACATCCATTTAATATAACACAATATCCAAGAACGTCTCTCGGTGTTCTCTTTTCTAACGACCTAAGGCATATTAACTATTCCAAGGATAAACACAATATAATTATGACAACCCTGCTTTTTATTACAACTTAAACATGCTTTATTACATAAAACTTCACTTGATACAACAAAGAAGATCGAGAGGTTTAGTGTCTTTGGGGCTTAGGATCATTACATAAAAACTTTAAACTTTAAATACAACATCCTTATTGAAAACTTCCTTTACATGACCACTACATTCCTTCGTACTTAGCATTGCATAAGATAACCTGAGGACATGCATAAGAAAAGGGTGAGCTATAAAGCCCAGTAAGGGAGTACACAATGAATAACATGAGGATTACAATACATGTTAGGCAATAGGCATATCAATAGAGCATAAGAGAGACATGAACATAAAGGCATGATAAAGCATGGTAATCATAACATGGAAATGTGGCAACAACACTTAACATTGAATTAGCATGAGCCAAGGCTCATTTCACATGGAGCATGAGTAAACCCTCATTGCACTTGAAGCACGAGTAAACCCTCATTTCACTTGAATTAGCATGAGTCAACACTCATTGCACATGACGTATCATGATACTATACTTTACCCAATGCATTGGAGCGCTATCAGGGCGCACCCTTCTTAAACATTTCATTTCATGCATAAGTGTGCCACATGGATCATAAAACATGGATTCATAAAACATAATCATTTATTCCACGATAAAGGAATGTGGAATTCATACATGAAACTTTACAATCAATAAGTAAATGTGCATAAAGGTGAATACCCTTGATGGAGAAATGGGCATGGTATTCACTACACAATGATATTGGCTTAGAAAATCGGTGTGATTTCGGCAGCGTAACGGCGTGACATAAGAATTCATAAAAAAGGCTGATGAGAGAGAAAGGGGTTCCTCATAATATTTACAGGTAATGGACAGTAAGAAGGTCATATAGATACATGTCCCAACAATTGAAAAGGAATTTAGATTCATGATACAAAAGTATTGCTTGAATATATTCGAGGAGAAAAATGTTCCTTTCGGAATTTCGACATAGTAACGGGTGTACATGGGAGACATTTAATGAGAGAGAAAGGGGTCTCCCATCATTCAAACAATAAGAGGGAAGTATGGGATAGGTGTGAAACCATACCCCAACATTCATAAATGAAATTAAAAGGGCAATACAACTTAAAGAAAATTGACAAAAATGAGAAAGGAAGAAAAACCCTTACTTGGAAGTGTGCTTCCAAAGGCTAGAGAGAGGCTTGTGAGAGGCTTATTGGGAGCTTGGGGAACCTTGAGAGGATTCTAGAGAGAGTAGGGCAGAGGTTGGACGAACTTAAAGGGCTTTGGGTGAGGAGGAATTGGGAGCTTGGGTGAGTTTATATAGGAAAGGTGAGAGAATTCTTTATTATTTAGGTTTGGGACCCCTTATATTAAAATACTCCAAACCACAAACCATCCCATGGTATTTGCCCATGGTTTCTGGAAAAGGAAAGAGAAAAATAATATTTTACAAGTCCAAGGTCCGAACTTATTAAAAAATTAGGGTTGCTTATGTGGAGGTGAGTCACACTCCCATGGAAATTAATTTAAAAAGGCAAAGTGTTGAAAAAGTCTTGAGGGCTCCATTAATGCTTTGAAAAGTAAGTCAAACAAACCCAAAACCTCATTATTTTAATGATAAAACACATATTGGCCGAACATAAGGATTATGGTATTTTATTACATCACCATTGGGTCATTATGATGTCATAAAACACATTATATATATTTAAATGGTATTTAATTTTTACCCAAAAATTTGACTGTCTCAGAAAATTATGAAAAATTCACCGTTGGATAATTTCGACGTCCTTATTCCAAAAATAATATTTATTTTATCTAAATAATTTTCTAAATATGTGAATTTTCACTTTTAAAATAAAAACCGACATTTATAAAAAATTCACGGGTTTTGACAGAAATGGCTTTCAAACCTTAATAAAAATTTTAATTGCATTCATAAAATTATAATATCATTTATATTTAATAAAAATTAATTTAATATTAATAATAATATTTTATTAAAATATTATTTAATTTAAAAAATCCTTTAATTTAATAAAATATAATTCTTAATTAAATAATAACTAAAAACACCGTTTGAACTTTAAAAACTAATTACAATGTATCAAAAATGACTAGAAATTATATTCATTATTATATACAAAAATAATGTACATGAACATGGTGCTACTTATTTGTTACATAACCCCTTAAAATAGCCGCATAAGACCTAAGGGTAAGGTGTGCGATGGTGACAGACTCTTGGGGTTGCTCGGATAACATCGCTCGAGTGGTAATCTCTATCAACTTCCATTTTTCCCATAGACGATCACGTTCGAGCTTGACTTGATGAAGCTCAGCTTGGGCTTGGTCAAGGGCAAATCCCAAAGACGCCACCTCCTTTACGAGCTCCGACAAATGGGCTTCGTAAGGGGCAATTCTACTGGATGAGGCCATCGCTTCCTTTGTCTGAGTAGAAAATTGGTTCGTTAAAGCCTTATATTTAAACTACCCAGATGATCACTGTTCAACAGCTATAAAAGTAACGGTCACAAATCTTAACATTAAACTAAAGAAGTTGAAATCTTATAAAAGCATTTTTTTTTCATAAAGAAACATTTAACTGGATCAAGAGGTATTTTCCATTAATGAAATTTTGGGTCGTTACAACATTCCCCCCTTAAGAAATTTCGCCCTAGAAATTTTCCTTTTCCCACACTAAAACAAATGTGGGTAACTTAGCTTCATCATATCCTCCGACTCCCAAGTTGCTTCTTAAAACTTGTGGGTTCTCCACAACACCTTGACGAGGGGCATTGTCTTATTTCGTAGAACTTTTTCTCTACGATCTAAGATCTTCACTGGTTGCTCCTCATAAGAAAGATCGTCTTCTAATTGTACCACCTCAGAAGAGAGTAAATGTGAAGGGTCTGGTATGTACTTCCTTAAGAGGGATACATGGAAGACATCATGCACCTTGTCCATTGTAGGTGGAAGTGCTAGTCGACAGGCCACAACCCCAACACGATCAAGAATCTCGAAGGGGCCGATGTACCTTGGACTTAACTTCCCTTTCTTTCCAAACCTCATGACCTTCTTCCACAGAGATATGCGTAAAAACACCATGTCTCCGACTTTAAACTCAAGGTCTCGTCGACGATTATCTGCATAACTCTTCTGTCGACTTTGGGCTGCCTTGATATGCTGCTGAATGGTTTTCACCTTCTCCACCATTTCTTCGACCATTTCTGGTCCAAGCAGCTTACGTTCACCGACCTCATCCCAACATGCCGGTGTTCTACACCTTTTCCCATACAGGGCTTCATATGGTGCCATTTGGATGCTCGAGTGGAAACTATTATTATAAGAGAACTCAACTAGAGGAAGATGTTGATCCCATCCTCCTTTAAAGTCCATTGAGCACGCTCTCAACATATCCTCAAGTGTTTGGATAGTCCGCTCGGATTGGCCATCAGTTTGAGGATGATAGGCCGTACTGAAGTTCAGTTCAGTATTCAGAGCATGTTTAAGACTCTTCCAAAACATAGAGGTAAATCTTGGATCTCGGTCAGACATAATAGATAGTGGTACTCCATGCAACCGTACCACTTCCCTGATATATATCCGTGCCAGTTGATCCAAAGAGAAATCCTCTTGAATATCAATGAAGTGTGCAGTCTTTGTAAGACGATCCACAATAACCCAGATTGCATTGTTGCTTTTGGATGTCCTTGGAAGTCCAGTGACGAAGTCCATGGTGATGTTCTCCCATTTCCATTCTGGTATGGGCAATGGTTGCATCATCCCCTTAGACTTCTGCCTCTCTGCCTTCACTTGCTGACACACTAGGCACTTTGATGTATATTCAGCGATCTCCTTCTTCATATTATCCCACCAAAAGTTTTCTCGGAGATCTCGATACATCTTTGTGCTCCCTGGGTGAATAGAGAAATTTGAACTATGTGCGTCATCCAAAAGTTCCTTCTTCAGCTCCGAACTTGATGGGACACATAGTCTTTTCCCAAACCACACAATTCCTTCTTCATTAACATTAAACTCTGAGGATTTTCCCTTTTTGATAGCTTCCACTTTTTCTTGGATTCTCGCATCATCCTTTTGAGCATCCTTTAACCTTTCCAAAAGAGATGGTTGAGCAATCATTTGTGAAAGGATTGATGATTTTCCCTTCTTTATGATTCCCACGTCCATCTTCATCAAGTCTAATAAGATTGTATCCTTCTCAATTCTCATCATTGATAGAATTACTAGATCCTTTCTACTTAGGGCATCCGCCACCTTGTTCTCCTTCCCAGGGTGGTAATGTATTGAACAATCATAATCCTTTATGAGCTCTATCCATCTTCTCTGGCGCATATTAAGCTCTTTCTGTGTGAATATATATTTAAGACTCTTGTGGTCAGTATATATCTCACATTTCTCTCCATAGAGATAATGCCGCCAGATTTTCAAGGCAAAGATCACCGCCGCCAACTCCAGATCATGCGTTGGATAGTTTCGCTCATGGATTTTCAACTGTCTTGAGGCATAGGATATTACTTTATCATTCTGCATCAGCACACATCCTAGGCCCTTCTTCGAAGCATCACTGAATACCACAAAAAGCTCCCCACTTGTGGGTAAAGTGAGCACAGGTGCAGTGATAAGCCTCCTTTTCAACTCCTTGAAGCTTTCTTCGCATTCATCACTCCAAGCAAACTTTACTCCCTTTCGAGTTAGCTTGGTAAGAGGGTTGGACAATCGTGAGAAGTTTCTCACAAATCGTCGATAATATCCAGCTAACCCCAAGAAGTTACGGATATCAGTTACCGATGTTGGCCTCGGCCATCCCTCAATTGCATCTGTTTTGGAGGGGTCCACAGATATCCCATTTCTTGTGATGATATGGCCCAAGAATGAGACCTCCTTCAACTAGAACTCACACTTGCTGTACTTGGTATAGAGCTTCTCCTTGCGCAAAGTCTCCAGTACAGTTCTTAAATGCTCCTCATGGTCCTCCTTGGTTTTGGAGTATATTAGAATATCATCTATGAAGACTACCACAAATTTGTCTAGGTAATCTCTAAATAATCTATTCATCAAGTCCATGAATATTGCTGGAGCATTGGTGAGTCCAAAAGGCATTACTATGAATTCATAGTGCTCGTACCTTGTACGAAAAGCAGTCTTGGGGATATCTTCCTTCTTCACCCTTACTTGATAATATCTCGACCGCAAGTCGACCTTGGAGAAGTATTGTGCTCCACACAGCTGATCAAACAAGTCATCGATTCTTGGGAGAGGATACTTGTTCTTTATCGTGATTTTGTTAAGTTCACGATAATCGATGCAAAGCCGCATTGACCCATCCTTCTTCTTGACGAAGAGGACTGGTGCACCCCATGGTGATGCACTTGGGCGTATAAACCCTTTATCCAGATTCTCCTGTAGTTGTTTCTTCAGTTCTTCAAGCTCAACCACAGCCATTCTATATGGAGTCTTGGATATTGGTAGCGCCCCAGGTATAAGTTCAATTGAGAACTCAACATCTCTTCTTGGAGGAAGACCAGGAAGTTCCTCGGGAAATACTTCAGCGAATTCCCTCACAATAGGCATTTCTTCAAGGGTGGTTTCTTCCTTGGACTCAATCATCTGAGCCAGATATGCGTGCTCATAAGGCAGTAATATCCATGCTTGAGATGATGGAGCTAAAGGAGATTCATCTTCCTCCTGACACTTGTAAAGAATCGGGGGTCGATTCTCCATATGGAGTGTGATTTCCCTCTCCCGACAATTTATGTTGGCTCTATATAAGGAAAGCCAATCCATGCCAAGAATTGCATCAAATTCCACCAAAGGGAGTATGACGAGGTTCGCCGGGAAATTCAATCCACAGATTATAACAGGGGAGGACTTATACTCATGGGATGAAATGATTGCCCCATTTTCCGTACTCACCGACATCTTTACTTCCATGATTTGTGGTGGTGCAGGGATTGTTCTACTAAACTTTTGAGATATAAAAGAATGCGTAGAACCTGAATCAAAAACTACGTTCGCTATTCTTGAATGAATAACTAGCGTACCTTTCACCACTTCGTTGTCGGGGTTCACTTCGGCAGAAGTGATGGCAAAAGCTCTTCCTTGCTATCTTGGAGGTTGTTGATTGCCTCCGATAACCCTTGGATTAGGGCACTGATTCGCAAAATGACCCGGTTCTTTGCATTTGAAGCATTGAACAACACATTGAGGTTCGAACGGAGCGTTCCTCCCCTCCGTCGCAGCCGCGGGTCCTTCTTGCGGACAGTTAACAGCTAGGTGCCCTTCTCTTCCACACTTGAAGCATTTTCTTGTCCCCCTAAGGCAATTTCCAGGGTGCTTTTTTCCACACTTTTGGAAAGTGGGGTGATGGAATTTCTTAGCGCCGTTGGATTTATCCATCGGACCACCAGCATTGATGTCCACCTTCCGCTTCTTGTCCCCATGATACCCCTGTGATTCTCCGATCTCCATTTCAACCTTGAGGGCACATCAGACAATTTCCTCATAGCTGTCGAAGTCACGGATCGCTAATGCTTTCCGCAAGCTAGGCTTCAACCCACCAAAGAAGCGGTCAACCTTTCATTTGGGGGTAACGACAAAGCCGGAAGCGTATCGTGCAAGCCTTGTGAAGTTTGCCTCGTACGCTCCCACAGATTCCTCATCTTTCTGCTTGAGGGAAAGGAAGTCCCTTTCCATCTTAAGACGGAGGGTGCGTGGAAAATATTTATCGAAAAACATCTTCCAGAATACCTTCCATTCCAAAGCCTCGATCTCCTCCTCAGGCTTCGTATTTTTGATCAACGTCCACCATTGATCAGCTTCACCCTCCATACGATAAGCCTCCAGGAGAACCTTCTCTTTTTCAGAGCATTGGAGGATGGAGAATATCTTTTCAATGGAGTTGATCCATTGTTCATCAATCGTGGGATCAGATGATTCACTAAAAGTAGGAGGCCTTTGTCTCATGAAGATTTCAATAGAGACTTGTTCTTTCTTAGGGGGGTTGAACGTTCCTCTTGACCAGTGTTTCTATTCAAAACTTGAGTTATCTGAGAGAGAAGCATGACAAAGTTCGCGATTCCCGCTCCCATTGGATTGGGCATCTCATAAGTACAATCATCACACTGATCTTCACAACGGTTGTTAGCCCGAGTTCTCCTATTACCGGCCATTGGATGGAATAAAAGGAAAGTTAGGGGTAACACATAAAGGGTAATCCAAAGACAAAAGTTGATGACTTATAAATAAACTTTAATCTCTTTAACTCATGAGTCTATAGGATTCAATCCAGGCTTTTCAGGATCTTCCTTCTAACATATATCCTTAGGGGCATTTTTCCCTTAATAAGGGTTCATACTAAGATTGTGAATTTATCAAAACATATCGCCCGGGAGTGTCGTAACCAAGAGTGCAGCAAGGCCCGTTGTCGTGCACCAGTTCCCGTTCGAGTCTAGCTCAAAGCGGTGTTTTCGGGTTTTACCCCTAGGATACATCTGTGCCAGAGCCGCCTCTACCTGCTCGTATCCAGACAGGGATGTATTTGTTTGATAAACCACTTACTTAGTATTTACCAAAACTTAGGGATGTTTTTATTATGATTAGTCTTGTATCTAAGGCTTTACTAGGGTTTCCTAATCCCAAAAATAACTAAACCTATCCTCTGATACCAACTATGACAACCCCGCTTTTTATTACAACTTAAACATGATTTATTACATAAAACTTCACTTGATACAACAAAGAAGATCGAGAGGTTTAGTGTCTTTGGGGCTTAGGATCATTACATAAAAACTTTAAACTTTAAATACAACATCCTTATTGAAAACTTCCTTTACATGACCACTACATTCCTTCGTACTTAGCATTGCATGGGATAACCTGAGGACATGCATAAGAAAAGGGTGAGCTATAAAGCCCAGTAAGGGAGTACACAATGAATAACATGAGGAGTAAAATACATGTTAGGCAATAGGCATATCAATAGAGCATAAGAGAGACATGAACATAAAGGCATGATAAAGCATGGTAATCATAACATGGAAATGTGGCAACAACACTTAACATTGAATTAGCATGAGCCAAGGCTCATTGCACATGGAGCATGAGTAAACCCTCATTGCACTTGAATCATGAGTAAACCCTCGTTGCACTTGAATTAGCATGAGTCAACACTCATTGCACATGAAGTATCATGATACTATACTTTACCCAATGCATTGGAGCGCTATCAGGGCGCACCCTTCTTAAAAATTTCATTTCATGCATAAGTGTGCCACATGGATCATAAAACATGGATTCATAAAACATAATCATTTATTCCACGATAAAGGAATGTGGAAGTCATACATGAAACTTTATAATCAATAACTAAATGTTCATAAAGGTGAATACCCTTGATGGAGAAATGGGCATGGTATTCACTACACAATGATATTGGCTTAGAAAATCGGTGTGATTTCGGCAGCGTAACGGCGTGACATAAGAATTCATAAAAAAGGATGATGAGAGAGAAAGGGGTTCCTCATCATATTTACATGTAATGGACAGTAATAAGGTCATATAGATACATGTCCCAACAATTGAAAAGGAATTTAGATTCATGATACAAAAGTATTGCTTGAATATAAAAGAGGAGAAAAAGGTTCCTTTCGGAATTTTGGCATAGTAACGGGTGTACATGGGAGGCATTTAATGAGAGATAAAGGGGTATCCCATCATTAAAACAATAATAGGGAAGTATGGGAGAGGTGCGATACCATACCCCAAGATTCATAAATGAAATTAAAAGGGCAATACAACTTAAAGAAAATTGACAAAAATGAGAAAGGAAGAAAAACCCTTACTTGGAAGTGTGCTTCCAAAGGCTAGAGAGAGGCTTGTGAGAGGCTTCTTGGGAGCTTGGGGCACCTTGAGAGGATTCTAGAGAGAGTAGGGCAGAGGTTGGACGAACTTCAAGGGCTTTGGGTGAGGAGGAAGTGGGAGCTTGGGTGGGTTTATATAGGAAAGGTGAGAGAATTCTTTATTATTTAGGTTTGGGACCCCTTATATTAAAATACTCCAAACCACAAACCATCCCATGGTATTTGCCCATGGTTTCTGGAAAAGGAAAGAGGAAAATAATATTTTACAAGTCCAAGGTCCTAACTTATTAAAAAATTAGGGTTGCTTATGTGGTGGTGAGTCACACTCCCATGGAAATTAATTTAAAAAGGCAAAGTGTTGAATAAGTCTTGAGGGCTCCATTAATGCTTTGAAAAGTAAGTCAAACAAACCCAAAACCTCATTATTTTAATGATAAAACACATATTGGCCGAACATAAGGATTATGGTATTTTATTACATCACCATTGGGTCATTATGATGTCATAAAACACATTATATATATTTAAATGGTATTTAATTTTTACCCAAAAATTTGACTGTCTCAGAAAATTATGAAACATTCACCGTTGGATAATTTCGACGTCCTGATTCCAAAAATAATATTTATATTATCTAAATAATTTTCTAAATATGTGAATTTTCACTTTTAAAATAAAAACCGACATTTATAAAAAATTCACGGGTTTTGACAGAAATGGCTTTCAAACCTTAATAAAAATTTTAATTGCATTCATAAAATTATAAGATCATTTATATTTAATAAAAATTAATTTAATATTAATAATAATATTTTATTAAAATATTATTTAATTTAAAAAATCCTTTAATTTAATAAAATATAATTCTTAATTAAATAATAACTAAAAACACCGTTTGTACTTTAAAAACTAATTACAATGTATCAAAAATGACTAGAAATTATATTCATTATTATATACAAAAATAATGTACATGAACATGGTGCTACTTATTTATTACATAACCCCTTAAAATAGCCGCATAAGACCTAAGGGTAAGGTGTGCGATGGTGACAGACTCTTGGGGTTGCTCGGATAACATCGCTCGAGTGGTAATCTCTATCAACTTCCATTTTTCCCGTAGACGATCACGTTCGAGCTTGACTTGATGAAGCTCAGCTTGGGCTTGGTCAAGGGAAAATCCCAAAGACGCCACCTCCTTTCCGAGCTCCGATAAATGGGCTTCGTAAGGGGCAATTCTACTGGATGAGGCCATCGCTTCCTTTGTCTGAGTAGAAAATTGGTTCGTTAAAGCCTTATATTTAAACTACCCAGATGATCACTGTTCAACAGCTATAAAAGTAACGGTCACAAATCTTAACGTTAAACTAAAGAAGTTGACATCTTATAAAAGCATTTTTTTTCATAAAGAAACATTTAACTGGATCAAGAGGGATTTTCCATTAATGAAATTTTGGGTCGCTACAATAATACACTATTATGGAGACATTTTAAAACCATAAATAATCCAAAAATTCTCTAACCATCCTAAAATGAACCACCTAGGACCCCCTTATATCATATTGAAAACCATTCCCAAAACCAACAAGTCTAACATCAAACTGATCATACCTTCCAAACACTGTCAAGATACCCATATCACTCTAAGAGATTTATATCACAATAGCCTACGGAATACCACATGACTTTATATAACCTTTCAAGGGTACCCATCCGTCAAGGAAACTTATACATATTTTAAACCACATCTAGGGCACACCCCTCCTGTATCAAACTATCATCGAGGCACCAAATTCCCAAACCAACCCACAAAAGGTTATTATATTCCACTTTAACATAGGGGATATATGATCATAATAAAATAAAGGATCATTATAAGATCCTCATAACCTATCATTTAACAATAAAAGTATCTCAAAAAATGGAATTTGGGAACTATTGTCTAGTTGAATCAAATTCCTTTGACAACTTATATTGTAAACCAATATATAATTTATTTTTGGTGATTTAAATAACTGAACACTCTATCATAACTATATCAAAAATCACACATATGAACTCTAATGTCTTATTAATCCTATATTATAAACACTATAAATGTACACATGCCTCTTAACAATTAGGTCCAAGATAAATACCACATAATACAAACCTCAAATAATCACTTCATGATTATAAAAATTTCAAATATAAAAGTAAAAAAAAATACCAAAATCCTATAAACCAGGAAACCTAGACTTCCCACTAGATATGTTTTCATGAAACACAAAATTTTGGTCCATCACAAGCCCTGCCACTTTCCTATATTTGACTACCAAGTCACAAAGAGTGAAACAACTTAATACAGGGCTCTGATACTATTTTTTAATGACCCTTGAGAAATTTCCCAAATAGAAATAGATCTAGAGTGCCACATAATCTCAAAAACACCTATCTATTTAACATATGTTACTAAACAATGGAGAGAGTCTATGATCAATTTTTTAAAGACTATAATATTAATACAAAAACCACCATTAATAATAAATAACTAATTTTCATCTATAATAGAAAAATAGAGTATTCATATATGTAATTATAGATAAAGTAAACCATAAAAAATAAACATATACCCATGAAATAAAAAAATAAAAAAAAATTGATACATTAATATAACCAAAAAAATAACTTTTTATCCTGATCACATATAAAAAATAAAAAAATAATAAATATGAAAAGTAGGATTCATTAGAAACCCTGAGACTCACATTAACCCATCACCAATACTTATCAAGATGATCTAGCCCACCCCATTGTTAAACCTATTATTATACCTACATAATTGACATGAGATCTCTACATGCACCAGGGTTCCCAAATAGGGTGTGAAAAATGTAACTCAGTAGGATGTCACTATGTCCCCATAATATACTCCATCATATACATGTGTATGAATAATGAAAATAAATAAAACAAACACATGGAATACAAGTATACATGTCAGGTCATCGTGTGATAACCGTACCACTAAGTAACTTAAACCCATCTAATTTGACCATTTATAGTAATATGTTTATCATTGAAACAAATAATTGAAATCCTATCAAGGAAAGGTGGGATACAACATGGACTAGGTATACAAATAATATAAATATCCTCACACAATGATCACTGGGAACAGAACATCTAAATACCCTCTCTTGGTGGTCCTTGAGCATATATCAAATGGGGACCCTCTCTAGATGGTCCCTAGGTACATCTCATCTGGGGAACCTCTTATAGTGGTCCCCAAAAACATAGAAAATGGGGACCCACTCACAGTAGTCCCCAGTGATATATCATTTGGGGACCCCCCTCATAGTGGTTCCTATAAACATATCAATTGAGATATAAACACTTATATTGTGAAACTCAAAACCCCACTTACCAAGGTTCCATGTCACCACTGCTTTAATAACTACATTAAATAACCAGATAAACATAAAATACATGGAAATAAAAACCCATGACATATCTCGTAACTATAATCCCACACACCTGGATTATCTTATGTCATAGTGCACAACTTGGGAACCAGTCACATGTTACTCCACCCCACTACCCATAATATATATCAATTCCAACCTAGCCTCATAGACTAACCCCAAAATTAAAATACCTAACTCATAGGTCGTGACAATATGCATCTACCATCATGCCCATATTTCTCAATGAGGAAACCATCCAGTTACTCCGATTAAACCTTATCTCTACTCATAATGCCAACTCAAATCCTTTACCCCATGATGGTTTCACATTTAATAGTCCCTACCTAGATAATACCTTAATAGGATAGTGAAACTTTCTTTCCAAATTCCCCCATCACTATATAAATATCAATACCCAATGAAAATTACAAGAAAAATACATTCAAGGCCCCATGGAAACTAATTTCAAATCCACAAGAACACATATTTCATATCCCATGATTGGGTCCACATCGAGTTTCTCTCACAAGAGATATCGGGGAAAAACCATCTCAAGGGAACCCCTCCTCATCACCCCACATCATTCCCTAAAGGACTAATCTCAATTACATGAGGGATAAGAACACTACTCACCATGAAAGTGGGTGTTCCCAACCACACATGGGATGAGTGATCCATAATCTCTTAAGTCCAACATTATTTCCATACTATCCCTAAAAAATCCAACCATGTCTATCCAAAACTCATCCCATGCTCGGATGCTTACTATGACCACTCACATATCCAACTAGAAACCTATCCCCTTATTGATTATGTCACTATGAAATTCTAAGTCTTGCAATCATAGGTGATAAATCACTCTAATAACCAAGAGGCTCTAAGCCACATAAATTATCACTCATGATAGTCTCAGTTCCATTATAATTAATTCAATCCTAATCCCCTATATAGGTATTAATAATTATCAATAAATAAGCATATGGTTAAGTATCATTGGGACCACCTACCTCAATACTAGAGTTACACCCCTTAATATAAAAACCAAACACCCTCAAAAGTCATGAAAATATCCAACCATACACGAACCTTTATCTAAAGGAATAACACTCCAACAATTAATTATAACAATTTATAATTAATTAACAAATTATACCAAATATTTTATAACCATTAAAAACTCACTTAGAGGATCTAAGAAAACAAAATAGTAATCAACCATGTAGAAAAGGTCCTTCATCTACCCCTTCCACCTTTACAAGAAATATTCCCATCAATATACATCCAATTGATTTCTAATTAAGGAATAAAATAAAACCCTAGGAAAACTCATAGGGTGAATTCATCTAATGAAACATGAGATTCGATAATAATTATCATAACTCGACATCCAATAGACACTATACAAAAAATTCACTTGGTTTGGGACTATTCCACCATTCCCTAATGGAATTATCAGCCAATACTTATCTTGAAAACACATCAACTCAGATAACAACCAGGAAATCAAAAATAGAGTAAGTAAAGAGAGATTATACCTAGAAAATTCCTTTTATAAAGGGGGGTACATGGTGGAACAAAGAGGGTAAGAGCTAGTTGAATGACTCTATACTGATCCCCTTTTCTTCCTAAATTTGAACGGGTCTCGCTATAAAATTATGGAAATGAACCTATTTTTTTTAAAAACCTACAAAAACAACACCAGGAAACAAGTATATTTCCAATACATAGTTATTGGCGCAAAACATACACCATGCCTAGAAACACCATTAGGAACCTGTTACCCTTCCATTGGGTACTCGATAGTGTTTGTATCACTAAGTTGATGCACTAACTTTTTACGACCCTTTCCCATTCTTTCAATAAAACTTTATAACCTCTAGAAAAATTAAAAAACTTCCCCATTTTTGTAACTAATGACCAAGTTGAAATCCAAATACACTAATTCAATATCACTAGGCTTCAACTCTCTAAAATTAAAATTTACTCAGAATTATAATGACCAAAAATAACACAGGTTGTTACAACCCTCTTGAAAACCTTGATACGTAATGGTTAAAGTGAATTTTTACCTTTTATGTATTTTTATTGATGTGGATCAATGGATAACTCAAAGGATACACCAATTTAATTCATCTAGACCCCAAAGATTATCAAGAGTTACAAGAAGTATTTTATTGATCAATTGTATCATATTATAGTAATAGAAGTTATATGTTGAAGTTGGTTTTATATTTTGAATTAAAAATTAGAAATATTAAATGAAAGTGACAGGGAAGTGCATGATTCTATTTGAGATAATAGTTTTTCATGAATTTGGGTGAGTGAGATTGAGGAATAATAAGAATAAGATGACCAAGGAAGAAAAATAAATTTTATATAATCTTTTTTCCATTTGATTTTTGAAGTTAAAACCCTTTGGAGTTCAAAAATTTTATGGTCTATTTAAAGAGAGACTATACTGTAATGGTTTGTGTGGTGAAGTTATGATATCATTCTAAATGAATTTAGTTTAGTTTTTTTTCTTTCATCAAGATAACTCAGAAAATAATTGAAGTTAATTTTGGTATTTTAAGATTATATTAACACTATATTTTATAAAAAATTAAGTGTTTGTGTAGGTGAATTGAAGGTGAAGTCTATTTACAATAAATTAGATTCATATTTGGAGGTAGAATGATTTTTTATATTTCTTAAAGAATATAAATTTTATTGTATAGTATCACATTTAATAAATATGGATAAATTTGTTTCTAACATGAGTTTAATGATAATACCCACTCATTTATATCCATGATAATTATAAGATCATGTGATAACATGTTTTTTAGAACATGTTAAGGATGTAAAAATTCATTTTGAATGGAAAAACTTATAAATTATTTTTTCTCACTATTATTAATTTTTGGGTGTGTGTCTTTTGAAACTAAGTGAATAACATCATTGAAATTCATTATAGAAGAAGGAAGTAGGTAAAAATTATAATGGATATGATTTCTAGGCTCCTAAAATTTCTTCAATATTTGGAGGTTATTTGAATGGGGTGATAGTTTTTGAGTGCGTGTGATTTTCTAAGTGTAACACCCCAAGCTTCCATGGTACGCTTCTCTCTGAATAATACAGTAGCGTGTGTTGTACGCAACTTCGAGTTCTAATACACACCACAACCAATCAAACTAGCCGTTATGAATAGTAATACCTACTTTTTGAAATTTTATAAATTTTATCTCTCAAAATGGACTTAATTTTTGGATTTGGAATATCGAATTTAGCCAAGGGTAAAATTTTGGTACATTTTGGATAACTTTTACATTTTGATGAATAGTTAAAATTACTAAATTTAATTAAAAACATCTTTTTAAATCAAAATAATTAATAGTGATAAATCATGAATTTGAGTGATTTTAAAAAAAATTTAGAATATATTTTTACCATTTAATACAATGATGGTTATTGGACATAATTTCACAATTAAACCGGATATAAACAAGTGTCAATCTTTTGATAGTTATTATATCTCAAAAACACGCTTTTTGTTTTGACAACGGGAATTAATTTTAAATTAATTTCTGCCACTTCTGTGTTTTGAATTTAGAAAAATGGATTCCATATTTGGAATTAGGATTTCCAAATTGTGTAAATAGGTAACTTTTATTTTTAGACATTTTGAATAATTACTTCGGTAAATATTTTATTTACCATGGTTAAAGGGTAAATCCGGTAAATAAGAGTAAAACAATAATATTATAATAATATTAATTTAACCTAAAACGTGTCGTAACCCTATTGGTTGATACATGTCCGACCATGGGAATCTTTGGTTCGATTTTGGGACCCCATGGAGCCACTTATAGGTGATAGAGACACTTAATATTAATTAAGTTAAAGTAAATACAAAAATGACATAAGCTTATATATTTTAGAAAAACAATTTTTACATATATAGGGTTATAAATGTTATATTTTCGGTTATGAATATTTATTAGAAATATAAAACTATTTCCTACATAATGGTAATTTATTTATAATTTTTAGGCATTGAAAAAGTAAAAATATATATGACACAATAATGATGCAGTATTTTCATTATTAATGAAAGAATCAAATAATTGGTATTATAAATGTTAAAGTAAATATAATTTGAATGTTTTGATGACATAAACGAATTTTATTGGTTAATATGATTTGTTAGGATTGCATAAATGATTTTTTTGAATTAATAATGTTGATAAGACTTTAACAAAAATCAATTATTGAGTAGTGGCAAAATTGACATAAATGAGTTTTTTAAACAAATAATATATTATTAATTTATATTCTATTCCTAAAAATATAAGGTTTGTCAAAACGACTTATATCATTATTGGTGTATCATTAATGGAATACTTTGGGGTCGGTTGGATGTATATTTTAATTTTATTAACAATATAATATAAAAACACAAAGTGACATGGTAAGTGTCAAACTAATTAACTAAGAGTTAAAACTAAAAGATAGGGTTAATATAATGACTCAAACCTGTCTAAAATCTATTGGTTGAAAGGATTATGACACATCACCGCCTTATACTTTTAATAATAAAATTTTGATCCATTAGAAACTAAATATGAATTTATTATAAATTAATACTTTAAGTTTTTCCTAAAGAGCCCCTCACCCCTCTTATAAAAGGACACTCACACTTCTCATTAATTCACACCTTCACAGCCATTTGGATCAGACAAAATCTGCCCAAATATCCTCCTAACTTCCCTCAATTTATTATAGAGGCCTTAGTTTGATCATAAATCCAACCTACGGAGCCCTTTTGATCAAATCAAAAGTAACAACCTGAAGAAGAGGTAACGTATTCACCACCCTCTTTAAAGTTTCTTTCTTCTTCAACTTATTCTTTCCTTGTTATTTAAATTCTAAAATATTAACTCCAGTATCTTCTATATAATGTGATGTTATTATAATTATGTAACAAACAAATTAATTATTCTATCTATCCCTTGAATGAAATGTCACCATACGTGCGTATGTACGACCTACCGTCTCCACGTTGTGGTGTAATTGTTATTCAATATATTATTATTTAGATGGGCATAATAATGATGTATAATTCATGTAAATAATAAATATAACATGATAATGATTCTTTAAATATGATATAACATCTAATTATATATATTTTTAATATCAAAATAATGATATTGTCACTCGTGCGTACGTACGGATTACCGTCTCCACGAACGTGATGAGATTCATTCCCCATTGTATGCATTCAAGTCTAATTCTCATTTTATGATTAAAAATAGAGTTTAAGGACTTGATATTATTCTGGATATGATTAAGATACATCCTATCCATAACAAACACGGCTTTTTTAACAAATTGTATAAAAGAAAACGAGTAAGTTAACACCTGAAATGATGATAATACTAAGATATTATTAACAAAGCAATGTTAAAAGATCATATATGATATCATATTAATGTATATGATTCTTGTATAATTTAAAAACAATTATTTTACCACTATACAGGAGTTTAACCAACCTTTAACAAAGGAAAATTACAAGGTAAGAGTTTATTTCACAATCTCTTCATTATATGAGGTTGTTTATATGTAATTATCTACTGGGACCTCTTTATCATCCACATCCATGTTTCTTAAAAATGTATTTCAAAACATTCTTAATATTTTAAGGAATATGGGTTAAAGTAATTTATACCATTGTTTGAATTTTTATAAGATTTTTCTAAATGAATCTTTCCGTCGTTTTCCAAACAAGGTCTTTTTTAACCTTTTCGAAAGAATTAAGGTAAGAATGTCATTTTTAACTTATACGGCGGGTGCGGCTATTTTCCACCATTATAAAATATTCAAATATTCCCTTACAAGCTTATAAGAATATTTTGAAATTAAATGTTTTATTTTATAATTATGTGACTTTTAAAAGATTTTAAAATAAATATTTTAAGAATTTGTGAAAGGTACACTTTATCAAGATCCGAATTTTAAATGTTTTAAAGATCTATCTTTATAAATATTTTTAATTAATGTCCATGTTTTCAAAATGATTTTAAGGATTTATTTATATGGAAATGATATTTATCTTCAAAATCTTCAAAGTGGTATGGGACACTTTGATTCAAAAATCTCTTTTAAATTACTTCCTTTATAAATGTGTTACTTTTCAATGACTTCAAAAAAAGATATATTTCTCTCAAATAGTTTTGATTTAATCTATGTCAACATACTTTGATGGATTTGAAGCTTATTTGAAGTTGATACAAAACTTCCATATTGTATTGATGTTTTTGTGATATGTTTGACTGTGGATGTGTTATTTGTATACTATTCATGGTTTATAGAGAAATTATTGACATTTCGTATGCTAGTTTTAATACGAATGTTTATTTTATGATTAAACCTGTTCATATGAGGAATGCATTGGACATATTAAGTGACGGGTGGAGCCCGCTATATCTCCTCGATGCATTAGTAGGTCTCATGAGAAAAACTAGTGTCTTGGCATGAGGCCTTAACAAAATCTTATTTGTAGTCTTGGCACGAGGCCTTGACTATGTGGTTATGATAGTATGACATTATGCATTCCATCATTATGAAAGTGGTTATTGATATTTCATGTGATTATTCAACTAGTAGAATGTACATGTGAATAAGTAAATGGAATTATTTCATTTCATTTTTTCCATATTATGCTGAAGTTCAAGTTTAAAAGGCTTTTTTTAGTTATAGATTTCCTAAAATGTTTATGCTTATTTATGAAAGTTTTCGCTGTATTATTATCCTTTCTGAGCATCTGAGCTCACCCCTTTCTATGTTTTATTTTTCCCTAGATTCCAAGAAGTGTATTGTGATTGATTTGTAGGGTTAAGAAAAGGAAATAATGGCGTTCATAAAGGATTATTTATGTTGTTTTGTATGTTATGAAGTGTAATGTAACATTCATATATGTAATCTATTTTCCAAGACTGCTAAACTGATCGGTCCTTCGGGACTTGATTCCTTGTAATCATGCCAATGTATTAAAATAATGCATCGTCTCATGGTAATTGGGGTCGGGGCATTACAGTTGGTATCATAGGAAGTTTAGCAATAACCTTGGAAACTATATTTAGATAAACTATGATTAGTGCACATTACCCTAAGATAAACATTGAGGATTAATATAGAAGAACTTTATAGAATTTTGGTAATGTAGAGATTTTGTGAGTTTTCCAAGCAAATACATCCCTGTCTGGATATGAGCAGGTAGAGGCGGCTCTGGCACAGATGTACCCTGGGGTAAAACCTGAAAACACCGCTTTGAGCTAGACTCAAACGAGAACTAGTGTACGAAAACGGGCCTTGCTACACTCTTGGTTACGACACTCCTGGGGGATATTTTTAGGACAATTCTTGTTTTCTTTACAAACCACTATGAAGGGTTTATGAGTATATATCTCCTCAAGATTTTTTTTTGTGATTATGGATTATATCCATAAACTATTCAATTTAGGTTAGGTATTTTACATGTTTGGAATTATGAATTGTGATTCCTAAACTGACATAGTGTATGCCATTGTATAGAAATGGTGCCCAGTAGAAGGAATGAGAACTCCAACATTACGCATGATCCAAAGAGTAAGAATGATCATATATTTCATGGTCTTAAGCCAGAATTTAGAAGGAAAATAGTCTCCCATGTATTATCATCATATGAAGAAATAATATCACGTGTTCTCTAAGTCCTATGGCTTTGAAGAGAAGCCAGAGAAGAAAAGGATGGTAGAAAGAAATATGGATAAAGGGAATAAGGGAAAGAAGGATTTTACAATATGTGATAAATGTGGAATGAATCACCTTGGTAAATTATTGAAGGGAATGGGATTTTGTTATAAGTGTGGAGAAAAAGGACACAATGTGTGTGACTACAAGGGTAAGAAAAAGATTTCAATTGTGCAATGCTTCATCTGAAAGGAGTTGGGACACTACGTGAACCAATGTCCAAATCATCAGAGTATGCCCCAAATGATGCTATTGGATAATAATAAAGTTATGATACTAACACAGATGAAGAGGAATGACTAGAGTTCTTATGTTGTTATTAGAGAATTGTGTCACTTGAGTGTTGTATCAACAATATACTGGTTATAATAATTATGAAGTATATAACGATTGTACTGCAATACTATTTCATTAAGGAATTGAGATTGTGTGGAACCAAGAAAATTGGCTCAATAGCAGGTTAAAATTTTGGAAAATATATGGTTGAGAGAAAGATAAAACATAATATGGTTCTGATAATGAGGTAGTGATTTTGGAATAAGAGATGGTTTATTTGAATAAATTATATTGGATATTATTGACTACCTTGAAACTGAGTAATGTGTTTTATTCACATCATTGTTGGAGTTTACAAAATTTTTGGATAGAATGAGTATATCCAGTATTCTATAAGGAATAAAGGTGCATGAATGTAATTAAGAAGGTTTTGTGGTAATTCAGGATGTACAATGATTTAAAAGAATACATGACGAAGGTGTTCACATGTTATTACATGGGAAAAAGGATCTTCATTGTGTTTGCCTTCCTTAAAAATTTCGGACTTCGAGTTTGGACAAAAGTATTTTGGATAAGTCTAGTTTGAGATTATTTTTGGATTTCCATAAAAAGGACAACCCGTAGGTCGAGCGGCAACCTGTCACGTCCAGCAAGGCTGTGAGACTTGAACCCACAACCGAAGGGCGACAAGGGTGTATCACCAACCAATGACCCACGTGATGTCCTGGATTGAATAATGTATTTTTTTAATGGTTCTTCTAAAAGAATTATAAATTCATTTTTTTTGAAACCTATACTAATAGGATAAATAGAATATATTTTTATGTTCTGTTATCTTATAGAGTGAAAGATGAGTTTGTGGTAGAAATTAGTTAAAGGATGGAAATCTATTTGAAAACTATACATTTTTTTCATCTCTTATTCTATGAAGAAAAAAATTCTTAAACTTTAGGTAAGGCATCGTAAAACCAAATTTTTTTATCCTAATACCATACGTTTTGTTGAACCGATGGTATTTTAAATCATCATAGATTGGTGGCTTTGAGGCCCACAATTCTACAATTATTTGTGATTGATTACCTCAATCACTCTTTATAAATATTTACATTTTTCCTTCAATTATATGTCTCTAATTTTCACCAATGTTATCCTAATCGAGATCATAATTTGTTGGTGAAACTTTCATTTCACTTTTCTACCTATTAAGACTAAATTTTATTAACCTAATTTCCGATGTGGGTTTTCCCAAAGGTATTTTCTATTTTCAACCTTTTATTTTCAAAAATTAATTTCAAATTGAGAGGATGCAATTTATTGAAGGAGGGAATAATGTAACAGCCCAAGCTTCCATGGTACGCTTCTCTATGAATAATACAGTAGCGTGTGTTGTACGTAACTTCGAGTTCTAATACACACCACAACCAATCAAACTAGCCATTATGAATAGTAATACATACTTTTTAAAATTTTATAAATTTTATCTCTCAAAATGGACTTAATTTTTGGATTCGGAATATCGAATTTATCCTAGGATAAAATTTTGGTACATTTCGGATAACTTTTATATTTAGAAGAATAGTGAAAATTACTAAATTTTAATTAAAAACAACTTTTTAAATCAAAATAATTAATAGTGATAAATCATGAATTTGAGTGGTTTTAAAGGATATTTAGAATATATTTTTACAATTTAATACAATGATGTTCATTGGACATAATTTTACAATTAAACCGGACATAAACAAGTGTCAATCTTTTGATAGTTATTATATCTTAAAAACACGCTTTTTGTTTTGACAACGGGAATTAATTTTAAATTAATTTCTACCACTTCTGTGTTTTGAATTTGGAAAAATGGATTCCATATTTGGAATCATGATTTCCAAATTTTTTAAATAGTTAACTTTTATTTTTAGACATTTTGAATAATTACTTCGGTAAATATTTTATTTACCATGGTTAAAGGGTAAATCTGGTAAATAAGGGTAAAATAATAATATTATAATAATATTAATTTATCCTAAAACGTGTCCTAACCCTATTGGTTGATAAATTTCCGACCATGGGAATCTTTGGGTCAATTTTGGGACCCCATGGAGCCACTTGTAGGTGATAGGGACACTTCATATTAATTAAGTTAAAGTAAATACAAAAATGACATATGCTTATATCTTTTAGAAAAACAATTTTTACATAGGGTTATATATGTTATATTTTCGATTATAAATATTAATTATAAATCTAAAACTATTTCCTACATAATGGTATTTTATTTATAATTTTTAGACATTTAAAAAGTAAAAATATATATGACACAATAATGATACAGTATTTTCCTTATTAATGAAAGAATCAAGTAATTGGTATTATAAATGTAAAAGTAAATATAATTTGAAAGTTTTTATGACATAAAAGAATTTTATTGGTTAATATGACATTTTTTGATTTCATAAATGATTTTTTTTCGAATTAATAATTTTGTTAAGACTTTAACAAAAATCAATTATTGAGTAGTGTCAAAATTGACATAAATGAGTTTTTAAAACAAATATTATATTATTAATTTATATTCTATTCCTAAAAATATAAGGTTCGGCCAAAGGACTTATATAATTATTTATTTATCATTAATGGACCACTTTGGGGTCTCTTGGATGTATATAGTAAGTTTATTAACAATATAATATAAAAATAAAAAGTGACATGGTAAGTGTCAAACTAATTAACTAAGAGTTAAAACTAAAAGATAAGGTTAATATAATGACCCAAACCTGTCTAAAATCTATTTGTTGAAATTATTTCGACCCATACCCACCTTAGACTTTTAATAATCAACTTTGGAGCCATTATAAACCAAATATGAATTTATTATAAATTAATACTTTAAGTTTTTCCAAAAGAGCCGCTCACCCCTCTTATAGAAGGGAACTCCCACTCCTCATTAATTCACACCTTCACAGCCATTTGGATCAGACAAACTCTACCCAAATATCCTCCCAACTTCCCTCACTTAATCCTAGAGGCCTTAGTTTTATCAGAAATCCAACCTAATGAGCCCTTTTGATCAAATCAAAAGTAAGAACCTGAAGAAGAGGTAACGTCTTCACCACCCTCTTTAAAGTTCTATTCTTCTTAAACTTCTTATTTCTTTATTATTTCCATTATAAAATAATAAATCTAGTATATTATATATACTGTGATGTTATTATAATTATGTAACAAAAAAATTCATTATTCTATCCATCCCTTTAATGACATGTCACCATACGTGCGTACGTACGGCCTACCGTCTCCATGTTGTGGTGTAATTGTTATTCAATATATTATTATTTAGATGGGTATAATAATGATGTATAATTCATGTAAATAATAAATATAAAATTATAATGATTCTATCCATATGATATACCATCCAATTATATATTATTTTAATATCAAAAGAATGATATTGTCGCTCGTGCGTACGTACGGATTACCATCTCCACGAACGTGATGAGATTCATTCCCCATCATATCCATTAAAGTATAATTCTCATTTGATGATTAAAAATAATGTTTAAGGACTAGATATTATTCTAGATATGATTAAGATACAACCTATCCATAATAAACATGGCTTATGTAACAAAACATATAAAAGAAAACGAGTAAGTTAACACCCGAAATGACGATAATACTAAGATATTATTAACAAAGCAATGTTAAAAGATCATATATGATATCATATTAATGTATATGATTCTTGTATAATTTAATAACAATTATTTTACCACTATAAATGAGTTTAACCAACCCTCAACACTGGAAAATTACAAGGTAAGGGTTTATTTCACAATCTCTTCATTATCCGAGGTTGTTTATATGTAATTATCTACTGGGACCTCTTTATCATCCACATCCATGTTTCTTAAAAATGTATTTCAAAAAATTATTACTATTTTATAGAATATGGGTTAAATTAATTTGTACCCTTGTTTGACTTTTTATAAGAATTTTATAAAGGAATCTTTCCGTCGTTTTCCAAACAAGGTCTTTTTTAACCTTTTCGGAAGAATTAAGGTAAGAATGTCATTTTTTAACTTATACGGAGGGTGCAGCTATTTTCCACCGTTATAAAATATTCAAATCTTCCCTTAAAATATTATAATAATATTTTGAAATTAAAAGTTTTATTTTATAATTATTTTACTTTTAAATGATTTTAAAACAAATATTTTAAGAATTTGTGAAAGGTACTCTTTATCAAGATCCGAATTTTAAATGTTTTAAAGATTTATCTTTATAAATATTTTTAATTAATTTCCATGTTTTCAAAATGATTTTAAGGATTTATTTATAGGGACATGATATTTCTCTTCAAAAGTTTCAAAGTGGTATGGGACACTTTGATTCAAAAATATCTTCTAAATTACTTCCTTTATAAATGTGTTACTTTTTAATAACTTCAAAAAAAGATATATTTATCTCAAATAGTTTTGATTTCATCTATGTCAAAATCCTTTGATGGATTTTAAGCTTATTTGAAGTTGATACAAAACTTCCATATTGTATTGATGTTTTTGTGGTATGTTTGACTGTGGATGTGTTATTTTTATACCATTCATGGTTTATGGAGAAAGTATTGATATTTCGTATGCTAGTTTTAATACGAATGTTTATGTTATGATTAAACCTGTTCATATGAAGAATGCATTGGACATAGTAAGTGACGGGTGGAGCCCGCTATAGATCCTCGATGCATCAATAGGTCTCATGAGATAAACTAGTGTCTTGGCACGAGGCGTTGACAAAATATTATTTGTAGTCTTGGCACGAGGCCTTGACTATGTGGTTATGATAGTCTGGCATTATGCATTCCATCATTATGAAAGTGGTTATTGATATTAAATGTGATTATTCGACTAGTAGAATATACATATGAATAAGAAAATGGAATTATTTCATTTCATTTTTTCCATATTATGCTGAAGTTCAAGTTTAAAAGGCTTTTTTTTGTTATACATTGCCTTAAATGTTTAAGATTATTTATGAAAGTTTCCACTGTATTATTATCCTTACTGAGCATCTGAGCTCACCCATTTCTATGTTTTATTTTTCCCAGGATTCCAAGAAGTGTATTGTGATTGATATGCAGGGTTAAGACAAGGGAATAATGGCATTCATAATGGATTATTTATGTTGTTTTGTATGTTATGAAGTGTAATGTAACATTAATGTATGTAATATATTTTCCAAGACTGCTAAACTAATCGGTCCTTCAGGACTTGATTCCTTGTAATCATGCCAATGTATTAAAATAATACACCGACTCTGGGTAATTGTAGTCGGGGCATTACACTAGGTGTACCACAAGGCATAAAACACCTAGAGAGGCAATTTTTGAAAGTTTTTTTCTTAGATATCCCACCTATGTAAATTAGTAAAGGGAAAACATCTCAGGGAATTATGATTTCTAGTATAAAAGGGTGTGGTGAGGTTGAGAATGTGAGAGAGGAAAAAAGTAAGTAAGTGGTATCCATGTTATGGTATTTAGTGTGGACGGTCAAAAAAACTATGTATTCTTCCCTACACTATGGTAAAAGGGGAAGTAGCGGTCATAGGAATTTTTTTAAGCTCACAAAGGGGTTATCTTTCACCAACATAAAGGAAATCCATGTTTCAAATGTCATATAAGGGTATTTTGTATTGGTAGGATTGACCCTTGTGTGAAGGTCTTCATGTTTGAGTAACTCCTTCCTTTATAT
The DNA here is from genome assembly GCA_963277665.1 of Viscum album. Classification (NCBI taxonomy): domain Eukaryota; kingdom Viridiplantae; phylum Streptophyta; class Magnoliopsida; order Santalales; family Viscaceae; genus Viscum; species Viscum album. Next base: position 341,700,813 of record OY728131.1, read on the forward strand.
GTAAAGGTAATCTGTGTAGGTTTTAAACCTATTATCCATTGACTATGTTAGGGTAGAGTGAATTTCCCAGTGTCACATGTGGGAATTAACCATTTCACATATAGATAGATTTAATTTTGTGTGAGGGTTGTACAAACAAGGCCACATATGGGTAATTAAAATTTCCCACACAGAAGGCCCCTTCTCGTGTAAGGGCATCACTTTTAATCCAATTTTCTATGTCTTTTCTCACTATTTTGATCTGGAATTATTTTAATGAAAATAAATGGAAATAATAATTAGAAATCATTGGTTTAAATATGTTTTGACAATTACAGATCTAAAATTTGACTTGCTTGTTTTTATGAGATTTAAAATGAATCATGAAAAGTGAAATTAAATGGAAATAGTTTTAATATAAATTAAATTTAAAGATTATTTAACTGAATATTTTGGAGTTATCTGAAAAATTGATTTCTTCATTCTAAAACCATTAGTTTCTTTATATCATTTTGTTTTATTTATTTATTTGAGTTTGGGTTATCTAACCTTAACTATTTGATTCCATTGAACCTTTAGCAAATAGATCTAGGTGTTATCATAATTTCAAGGCTATAATTATCAATATTATCTCTCTTATTTTTTTTCATATTGTGTGAATCATCCCAAAAGGTAGGGGATTCAATAAATTTTCCATTTTATATTTTTTTTAAATCATGAGATTATCACGATTTTTTCATTCTCTGGTTAATTAGAATAGATTAACCTAGAAGTATATAAATAACTAGGAAGATGTGAAGTAGAAGTGAGGTGTTATGAATATATTTTACCTATTTTTGAATATTATTTCATGTGTCCTTACTACTATAATATATTTAATAAGAGAATAAATAATTAACTAAGGAATAATATGATGATAAATTGATAGATAATCAAAGAGGATAATGTGTGAAGTGCACATAAACATCACGTGATAACCAAACCTTTAAATAAATAAAAAGAAGTTATCACATGTTTATTTACTGATATACACCTCTCTTTATTAATGTTATTTTTTTCATATTGAAATCGTTTCTTATCATTGAATTTAGATGTTAATATTCCATCATATAATTATTTAATAATTAAAACATTTAATAAAACGTTTTATTTGAATAATTTGTACTTGAATGATGTTGATTTTAGCCCATGTATTTATAATATTATGAATGCTTCATGCTGGGTGGTTATGTCTGTGATGTGAGAGGTGGTTATGGATGGATTTTGTAATGGTAGTATTTCCTAGCATAATTGTATGGGATAATTTAATAAATATGGGTTGTGAATGAAAAAATATATTGTAGGGTTGTTGATTAAATGTGGAGGAGTGGTATGGATGAAAATAAATAAATGCAAGTTGAAATTTGAGATATAAATACATAAAATAAATAAGTAACATATTTAATAAATGTAGGTAATGGATGATAATGGTATGTCAATGAATGTGTGAAATTAATGGATTAATGAACCTAATATTGAATGAGGAATGTAATATAGAATTAAGTTAATGATTTATTAGCTTGTATGTCATAAAGTATAATTGAAATGGATATCTAATACTTTTTTTCATTAAAAATAGATTTACTACATATGGTTTACATTGATAAATGATATAGTGAAAAATATTAAATAACTCTATTAATTTTTTTAAATTATATTTATTCCAAGTTATGCATGATAAGTTTTTAATAATGTGAATTAAATTTAATGAAATATTCAATATGTCATGTTTTGATTAAGTATAAAGCATGAATTGTGAAACATTTTGGAATTTAGTATCATGTCAACCCTTATTTACCCAATTTTTTTTGTTGATGATAAAATGATTAAATATTCTTAGCCGAGCATGAACCTCATGAACCTTGAAAGTAATGCATGTATGGTTTTATTTTGAAGTTGGAAATCATGTTTCCTATGTGTTATAGTGATTAATGGATATTTATTTTAAGTATGTCATAATGATATATGAGGATAGAGTATATGTATATTTTTATTTGAGGGAATGTAAAAAAAATTGAGGTACCAATTATGAGGATTCTTTTGAATGAATTTTAATGAAATTAAGAATAGGTTATTATTTACTATTTGATTAAATATTTTCTTGATATTTTTATATTCCTTGTTGAAAATATATTTTTTCAAACCAAAAGTAATTATGCTAAAGGATTATTGAAACAAATTATTTCTTAAATAAAATATTTTACGAGATTTTTTGTGACTTTTGTTTGGAATTAATTTAAAGTGATTACTTTCCAAAATACTCCATATCATTGTGATTATGTGTATTTTGTGGGTATACATTTTTGATATCACCTTATTTAAATGGAAAACCATTTAATGTTGGTAAAAAATATTTTTTAAGAAATAGTAATTTGTGTGGTAATACTCTTACTGGCCACAACTAACATATATATTAATAATGATAAAAAGGTGACTGATATGCTTTGTTGGTTTGGGTTCTATGACTTCCATATTGGGATTTGTTTTAATTTATGTTACTTTAATGGAATTTATTACCGATATGTGAAATAATTGAACCTTTTATTTTCATTTATCCCTTGTATATTAGTAGAAACATTATATCTATTTGAGAAGTATCTTCCCTAGAAGTGTGATCTAAAAGGTTGTTGTTTTATGATTTAAGTTCCTTGTCCTTATTAAGTAGTGGGATTATTTTTTTCATAGTGAGGTTTCAAGTTGGTGTATTGTGTCGAGGTTGTTTAGACCATTATATTTCCATTCATTCTAAAGTTTTGTTTTATTCTCAAGTATGAGAATATTTTGAGAGGTATCTGATGTGAGGTCTTAGATTTTTGGACTCTTTGATTTTTGTTTTTTGGGTATTTGAAGGCATTGTGAAAAGGGGTGAATATTTTGGAGTTCTTGTGCAATGTTGGGTGCACCGTGGGATGTAAAATGGTCCAGGAGGATATTTTGGAAGGTGTTTTTCTTGTAGAACCCACCTCTTTAAATTGGGAAATGGAAAATTCCCTAGGGAATTGGGAATATTGGTGTGCAAGGGTGTGGTTAGGATGAGAGTATGAGTGAGGAAGGGAAAATGTGAGTAGGAAGTATATACACTATGGTCTTTGACATGGAAGGTTCAAATGGCTATGGATTATTCCATGCACTATGATATATGGTATGGTACTAGTCATAGGTAAGTTTCTAAGCTTGTTTATGAGTTATCTTTCACTGAATAATGGTAATTACATTTTCAAATGTTTCTTAAGGGTCTTGTGTATAGGTAGTCTTGATCATTATGTGAATTTGTTAATGTGTAAGTAACTGAATCTATCAAAAATAAAGGTAACCCATGTTGAGGACAAGCCTCATTTACATTTTCCATGTAAAGATAGAACTAATTTCTTTGTTTCACATGTGGTTGGTCCCCATTTCACATATAGGTAAATTTACTCTTGCATGAGAGTGGTCCAAACCAATCAGTGTAAGGATAATTTTAATTTTCCCTTACATAGGGTTCCCTTATCATGTAAGGTTATCACTTTTAATCCATTTTTCAATGTTTTCTACACTATTTTGATCTATAATGATTTTAATGGAAATAAATGGAAATAACAATTGGAAATCATTGGTTTTAATCAATTATGATAATTATTGATCTAAACATTGACTTTCTTTTTTAAGATAATTAAAATGAATCATGCAAAGTGAAATTAAATGGAAACTATTTTAATATAAATTAAATATGAAGAGTTTTTGATCGAGTATGTTAGAGGTATATAATAGGATTGATTCATGCATTCTAAAAAAAGAAGTTTGTTCCTATCATTTGAGCTTCTTACTATCTTCTTGTTTGAGTGATCTGAACCTTTCCATCCATGTTTAGTGAACTTCAATAAATCACTCGAGGGATTCTCATGAATTTAAGACTATGATTATCAACTTTATCTCTCCTTTTTTTTGGTGTATCTTGTGAAGAATCCAACAAGGTAGGGTATTCAAGGACTTATTCCTTTTATCATTATGTTAGTTTTGAGATTCACATGCTTCATTCCTTCTCTATGTAATTAAAATGACTCAAATTAAAAGAAGATAAATAACCAGGGAGATGTAAAGTATAAGAGAAGTGTTGAATATAATTTTTAACTATTTTACTATGTTATTTCATGTATTCTTACTACTACTATTTATTAAATAGGATAACACATTACTAACTAAGGAAATAATACGATGATAAAAGAGATTTGGAATTTAAGAGTTTTGAGTGTGGAGTGAACCTAAACACTCTATAATAACTAAACCATAAAAAAATAAGTATCCACTACAAGTTTATTTATGAATTTGAGCCTATCTATATTATTTTACATTATTTACCATTGAAATTATTAACCATCATTGTGTTTAGATAATTAAATACCCTTTTATAATCAATTATTAATTAAAGTTGTTAACTAAATGGGCCATTCAAATAATCTAGACCTGAAAGATGTTGATGTTGACCCATGTATTCTAAATTGATATGAAATATGATGGATGATTGCTATTTTTTTTGTCATGTTTGTGATATATGAGGTGGTTATGTCTGGATTTTATAATGGTATGGATTCATGGAATCATGGTATCAAATAATTTAATAAATGTGGGTTGTGGCTATAAAATGATATTTGGGATGTTGATTAAATATAGTCGCGTGTCATGGATAAAAATAAATATATGCATGCTATAATTTGATATATAAATGGATGAAATAAATGAGTAATATATTAAATAAATGTGGGTTATGGATGAGAGTGGTATGTCCTTGAATTTGGGAAATGAATGGTTTAATGAAGCTAATATTGGACGAGGAATGGAATCTTGCATTGGGTGAATAGTTGAATGAAAATGGAATTGTGGATGGTTTTTATGGGTTTTGTGTGCTTTTTTATGGGTTAATTTTATACATGCTTCAATGGTTGTGAATGGGTAATACTAGTGGATTAAGGGTTTCTTGGAGGTTCCTCAGTGGGGGGAGGCTGACGTGCCACCTTTAGCTTTATCTCCCCTTTCCTCCCTCTTTTGTTCTCCCTCCCCCTTTTTCCCTTCCCATAGTTATCCTTTATATTTATTTTCTTTTGTTTTACCCTCTTCTTATCTCCCTCTTGGATTTTTGGCGTTTACCCCTATTGAAGCCTTCGTTGATCTTCCAATGCTCTTTCCTCCTGGTAACAGCATTTTTGACCCCACTCCGGTCTGGTGCGTCAACTTTCTTGGGGAGATTTGGGATGTGTGGGTTGAGTAATGTTGACTTCCTAGGTTCTCAACTTACCCTTTCCCAGTGCTTTCAAATTGGTGGTGATATTACTTTGGTTATTTTTAGTTGTGATTTTCGAAAGGTGGTGTATTTGATCCTCGGGGTTGACAGTTGAACCGAGGATGGGATTATATGGAGATGTCCTAGATCGATTCAAATAATACTATGGTTTTCGGTTCCTCCTTAATTATCCTTGTTAGTTTGTTATAGTGGCTTCTTAGAGGCTTTGGGATGTGCTTGGTTTTTGGTCATTTGTGTTCTAGGAGATGTGTCCAAAGATGGTTTTTTTTCGAGCTGTGGTGGTCCCCACTTGATGCTTTCTGTGTGTATGAATCGTGGGTTATGAGTTTCTTCTAGTATACTGAATTTTTGTTTTTCTTTTTCCTCACTGCAATGGTTTTTTCTTTGAAGGAAGTTTTGGATCGTGGTGCCTTAGTGGTGGTATGACGATGGCAAGGTTGAGTTCCGACTATCAGCTCCGGTGGTGATCAGGTGTCGATGATGAGGTTTTCTGAAGGCAGTGCAGGTGTGACCTTGACTATTGATAATCTTATTCTGATGATTATGATGGGGATTACTGATGGAGATGATAGTATGATTGGTGATATATGTCACACGTTGTTGTAGGAGGCAGTTTTTGAAATCTTGGTTTTGGTTTAAGCATGTTTTGAATGTTGAATTTGGATGTCTGTTGGTGCTTTTGTTTTTTGGAATGTTTGGTTCCCACTAAACCCCAAAGTGGGTTTCTTGAAAACAGAAAAAATAGTTTGAGGGTAGTACTAGTGAATTTGTGGAATATATTATTTTTTGTAGGGTTTTTGGTACCCTTCCTAGGACGGGATTGTGTGTATCTATTGTACCATGTATTTCCTTGTGATTTATAAATTCACCCCACCTAAGTCAAGAATTTTATATTGATTCCAAATGCTTTGGTTCCCTGATTTTTCCCCAACATCGAGGTTAGTGAGGGAATATGGCTAACCAATTCCTCTTCCCTACTATCCATTTAGTAGTATAATGGATGTTATGGACTAAAGTTGGTATAATCATGAAATTTGTGGGAATGGAATGTTGTATACCTGATGACATTTTGGGGAGATTTATATATGGTAGGGGCCATGCATGTTTGGAGTAAGGAATCAGGCTGATGTACTTTATTCTCATAATAACCTAATTATCTAGTTGTTAAGTGATGGATATGTATGTGATTCAGTTATGATATGATGATGTGATATGTGGTTTTAACTGATGCTAACATGAGATGTTAGACATTGTGAGAGTTGGGGTAATTAGGGATGCATCTCGACCCAAATCAGGAAGAAAGCTATGGGAGCACATGATGTTTGATTTGGGTTGTGAGAGTAGAAAACTAGTGAGTAAGTGGTTATGGAAAACCTATGATTATTTTTATGATATTATTTTTCTACACTTGGATGCATTACTTGGTGAGTGAGATTTAATGAGGTTGGAGATGGGTATATGACATGACATGTTCTTGTTTGTTCTACTATTTACTCACCATGGAAATAATATATTTTCTCACATTTTATTAGAGTTCTTAAGGAGTATCCTATTGAGTATACACATTATAATCGGCCTACATAAATATAACCAATTTTTTAGGTGTTTAAGGGGGTTTCATTGACTGAGTTGGAATGGGCTATCATGGAGTTGGATTTGTTTTTTTTGGTTTATTCTTAGGATCCTTTTACACTTTTATTCTAGAGATTTATCTTATATAAATAATCATGAATTATTGTATTCTATTATATGGGATCTTATTTTATTTATATGATATGGTTTTGATCAATGTTTCTCCTCTTATCTCTCTTACTTAACTTAAAAATTAAGGGTAATGCCTCTCATAGTGTGTTATACACCCTTGGTTCAAGTCTCCAGCATAGGGACTATTAGAGTTTAGCTTTAGGGGCCACTCTTTCTCTTTATTTCATTCCATGTAGGGGTTTTAATAGAGGGGGTTCATGAATAAAATTTAAAGCAAGTCAATAATTTTAATAGGAGAGGATGGTTATTTAGTAGTGGGAAATTAGAAGATATTTATTCACCAATTCACCCCTAGTGAATCCATGAGGATCCTAGTACCAATTAGAATCTAGATATCTAATAAATAAGAGTTAGTTTCATTAATTAACTAAGTTTTTGGGTACCGGAATTATATATTTTAATAATAATATTTTATAAGAGACTACTGGGAGTTAATACAGATCTTAGAGAATTTTAAATTCAAACAAAAAAATAAGTATTATAAAAATATTGGTTTTTAAGATACTATTTTAATCTAAAGTGGAATTTACTATTTATATCCTAACTACTTGAGATATATATTAGTAAAATAGGATCTTGATTTAATAGTTACATAATTTCGTTTTAGTAATGATTTCAAAGTAGGTTTGTATTTCATATAAAAAGTTACACATGTTATCATTTTAAATAATAATAATTAAATATTGTGTGTTATAAAGTAAATTCACTTAGATATAAAGTTATAATATATAATATAAGGATCAATAATCATAAAATCATAATTATAAAAATATTATTTCTTTATCAATGTTATCACACTAAAATATTTAGTGTGAAAGTTAATTTATCATATGGTTTTATGGTGATGATTTATGTTACTATAAGAGGTTGTGGTAAATGTTTCATTGGGGTTTTGAAATGAAAAAAATACAGAAAAATATAAATTAATTTAAGGTCATCACATATTAGGATTTGGAAACAATGAATTTTATGTATATATTTTTTCCTGACATTTTATAATTTTTTTGAGTATGTGAATGTATCAAGTTATGAAAATGAACTTCCACCTTATCAACCATTCTTGTGTTCTAGATTTATAAAATGATATTGAAATAATAAATGAGAACTTACAAAATAAATTTCTTATTTATCCCTGCTCGATGATATTTATATAAATTCATTGGTTATGAGGATATTTTAAGATCAATGTGAGTAGTGGATTGTATGGAGATACAGAGTTCACTCATGAGACACAAGTGTGACTTGTTATATTGGTTTACTCACTTGATTATATCACATGGAATTTCATGCATAGTGTCATTGGTATGATTTGGGTGTATATTTAATAGTGTCTCACCCTTACATGAGTTCAACAAGGTAAATTTCATGTGAAATATCATACATCATGTAAAAGGTATGAAATATAGTCCTTTGATGTGAAAGCCTGAGGAAGTGTATGGTAATACCTAATTGAGTGACATGTGATGTGCAAGTTTACTTATATGGATGCATGAAAAGTGATATTTTAACTAATCTTACTTTGTCATTACTTAGAGAATTTAGAATGTATGTGTTATAACAAATGATATTATTATTTTCCATGCCACATGGCTATACTCGATCACATGGACACAGATATTATATTATTATGTATTATGTATTAGATACATATGGAAGAACACTTATTTATAAATAATATTAGTTATTAAACTCAATGATGTATTATCTTTTTCATGTATCAATATTTTTAAACCATGTTTCTTGGTAGCTCTAGATAAAAGAACATAATGTTTTATAATAATTAAAGTAGGTATATGAATATATAATCTAAAAAAAGATATTTTACTTGACTTTTGTTAATATTTATTGCATTTTAAATGGTTAATGGATATAGTCTTTCCAAATTTTTAAGGAAAATGTTAAATTTGAGTATGTCATGTTGATCTTGGCTATGAAGAATTTATTGAAAAAAATGAGTTCTAGTTAATATTTTAGATCCATTTACTTGATCTACCAAGTCTGAAATAATTAAATGAAAACCATTATAAATAAAAAATATTGGTCAAATTTTATTTTCAATGTAACTGTAATACTTATTTTCAAGGAAATTTTATAATTATAAAAACCATAATTGTTGATACCTTTTTAATATTTCTAGTGTATAAATGTTTTATATTACGTCTATATAAATAATTTCTATATATACAGAATCAAAACTGAGGTATATATAACAATGGATTTAAATGGGTTTCTATATAAAGTAATTAAGTATTCTTGTGGAATTTTTAGATGTTATTTTCCATCATTTGAGTAACCATTCATTCCATACATAATTTTTAAAATATATCCTAAAATATATTTTAATTCTAGTAAATCAATAGTATAATCATTGTAATTAAATCACATGTTTTTTTCAAAGTATGAGCATAAAAATATTTCCATAGAAAATAATATTTTAAACATTAAAATACTATGTAAAATTTATTCCCACTAGGTACTATATGAAATATTATTTAAAATCTCCAAAAAATAATTATTTTTCTATATAAATTTAATTCAAAATCATTTTCAATGTAAAGTACCATTATATATTTCAATGTATGATTAAGAGATCCAAACAATTTTTTATAGATGATAAAGTATTCATCAAATGTTATATGTTTTTCTCCCCATAAAAGTTCTAAGAGATTACATCCTTATTGAATGTTACTAATAAAATTTCTATTAACATTGATTAGAATGAAAAATATAGTTTTTTTTCTTCCCACATAATAAGTGGAATGATTTTATATCACTCGAAGAAACGTTATGTACTGTATGTCCTTCAAAGCATAATGTAGAAGTTAACTCCCTCTATATGAATGTTTTTCAGGTCGCTCCATATCCATTAAAAAAATAATAATATAAATGTAATTATTGAAGTAATAATAATTATTAATAACTATTTTTATTTTTTTTCATTTTACTATTTAAAAGGGTAAATTTTTATTGAAGATATTATTTGTTATTATTAAGCTTTTATGTAAGTAATTTATAATGTTGAAATTTTAGTGTTCTTTTTTTAGAATTCAAGATGATATAAATATGAACTAATTAATTAAATTTCATTGGTATATTATTGAGAATTAAATATATTATAAAGTTATAGGGTTAGTTATAAAAATTATTTACAAATATAATGATAGTATCGTATTAGAATTTAAAATATTGACACAAATGTAATTATAATTAAAAAAATTAAAATTAGTAGATACGTGAATTGATAAAAAATAAAACACATATCTTATAAATTAGTGACGACATGGATTATTTGGATACATGGAAATATATATTCTATGATGTATAGTTAATAATGATTTCATTATAGAATACATTATTTAAAGGTATCAGTTATGTATAAATATTATAGTTAATTATTTTTACCCTATACATGACAGTAACATGTGATGAAAATAAAAAATTAAATGTTAATTCAACATGATTAGTAATAAAATAAAATGTCTAAATAATATATAAAAGAGTAGAAATAAATATTATATAACAAATATATCACAAAAAATTGTGTTAAAGTTATATATATGTTGATGTTTCAAACTGAAACATTGAATATAATATATATATTAAAAAAATAATTTTCCATATTTTCTCTATAAATTTGGAGGTTTGGAAGTGGTATTTTAAAACAAAATGTGAGAAAAAAATATTTAAAAATAATATCTTATAACCCACAAAGAAACCTTTTTTATAACTTTAATAAATTCAACAACATTTCTGAAGTAAAATTAAGGAGTAAAAGGCCTATTTGAATATATTATGAACCATATGATTAATAGTAAATATGTCATCAATATAATTCTTGGATTTGACCATAGTGATTAGTATTCTAAGATTGTATAGTTCTCTAATGTTGGGATGTAGATAATGAAATATACCAATAGAAAAACCTTATGTTTGAGGTAATCATTTTCAATCATGTGAATTATGAATAAATTTTATAGGGAACTCTTCATAAGTAAGGATTTGAACATTAGGATATATGAAGTTTTATTCAAACTAATAAATAAACACAATTAAAGTAATTATTTATTTCACTATTCATTACTAGAATCATCATAATAACTTATAATTTGATCACCAAGAAAGTGGAAATGTAATTACTCAATGGATTGAAACCTATAAGGAATTTTATATCCAAACAATTCCTAGGATTCATCATAGTTGAGATATATTGAAAGTTATATCACAATTTAATATTTTCAACTTTTTTATGAATCGACTAAGTACCATTACATTCATAAATAGAATGAATTATATGATCATGGATTTTTTTTATATAATTAAACAAATATTTTATTGAATTTATACAGGAAAACATACTGATTTTCTAAATGAACACCAATACTGAATATAATTGTAATATAATTTATTCCTCTATAAATTACATATCCATCCTCACCAAGAGTTGTATTAGGAATGAAAGTCTTAATAAAAAATTTGAAAAATTTTATTCTTCAGGAATAGTGTTTGAGGATTATTTTTACCGCAAAGTATATGGCATATATAGTTATATACCACTTTATGTAGCCTGTGATAGTTATTTTTATTAGTTATTTTAGTATAATTTTTTACTTATATGACTAGGAAAATAAATCTTATACCTAGGATGAAGGAAAATAAGTATGTCAAAATGAGGAAAACTACATTTTTATAAATTAATATTTCCAAAAATGTAACTAATGTTTTATAAATATTTAAAATAAATGAAAATAAATAAATAAATAAATTTATATAATTAATAAAAATATTTTTTTATTGAATAACTACTTGATATTTTCTAAACAAAAATCGCCCTATTAAATCTTTTATAAGATGATCAACCTTGATGTTGAAGACTATATAAAGTAATTCTGTATAATATTAAATTTAAAGGTTATATTTTTTTATTAAATTGATCTATTTCATTCCCAAATGGGGTTTATTTGAATGTTATAATAAAACATAGATATCTCTCCTAGTTATAAATCTTTATTATATATTTATTGTATTAAATAATATACCTCAGACCCCTAGTTATGGTAGAAGGAAGAATAATATGTTTTTCACATGGAGAAACTTTATGTTCAAGTCTAATAAAAACATTATACAAACCATTATTAAGATAAAACATAAATTATTTATAATTAAAATGTATAAAAAATAATAATTTAGAATCAACCATTATATATACATCCAAAATAAATTATAAAAGGATATGTATTGTGTATAATATAATAGAATATTTATTATGCATAATATGAAGTTGGTATTAAAAGTAGTCCCTCATTATAACTTTTTATAATTTATCAAATAAACTGGTGTACGTTACATGATATTATTTTTATTATCCTTCTTGACTAGTTGTAAAAATTAATTGGTATTTTAATAGAAGATGCAAAGGCTAAAGTATATACGTATTAACCATTTCTTATATATATGATAATATTTTTTTTCACATGACATGATTAATATCATTAAGAATAAGAATTGAAATTGAAAATATATTTGGTAAGTTAAATGTATGTGAATTATCTTCTCTATATCTAATTAGTCATAACTTCAAATTTGGATCAATATGATAATTGAATAAATCACTAGTAGCTATAAAATAATGAGTTAATAGATAATATTCGTCTAAAATTAATTTATTTTATTTCATTAATTCTATTTTAATAGAATAATTAAGATAATTGTTTTCAAATCTAGAAGAAAAATAAATAAAACAGATATCCTAGAAAGAATACCATTTTTTAATTCATAAAAATTTATAATGTTTTTTGAAATATCTAAGGTGTTGAATTTTGTTATGAAATTCATTAGTTATGTCATAAACATAATGTTCTAAAAATCATAGTGATTGGATATCATAAAATAGTAAACCTTTAATGTCATTATGTTTTTAAACATTGAGTATGAAAATTTGAGTGCCCCTATATTTTTGTTAGACATATAAGACCTTCCTCCCATTAAATTTAAATTTAACATTGTGTTATAAGTGTGAATATTGTCACATTTTATTACATTATTATAATCATTATTGAAATGTATTTCAAGTAATGAGGATACCTATGATGTCATTCTAGCTTGATCTTACGTAGTAAAAAACATAATATAAATATTGATGAATACTAACCTCAAAATAATTTTATCCTTTCATTAAAATATAATGCATAACCACATTATGTACATAATAAGTCAAGGTCACCAATATCAAAATATGTTATAAATAAAAAATAAAAAATAGTATACTTCTTAAGGAGATGAGTAGATTGAAAAAATAGTGAAATAATTAATTTATTGAAATATATACCGGTATCTACTTTTAATGTTAATAAAGATGAATCTTGTATACTTTACACTATAAGTGATAGAAAATTCTAAAAATAAGTTATCTAGGGTGAATAATTTACTGTTAAAAATAATTTCATTGTCATTAATGATTTTAAAACATTATCCTGTATTTGGATTAGAAATTAAAAACTGCATATTGCATAGTAAAATAGGATAGTAACAAAGTAAAAAAGTAATGTAATGAAACAATAATAAAAATAATTAAATATAAGAAAATACACTATATATCTAACTTAAATGGAAGTGATAAAAAATTTTAAACATTAGTTATGCAGGGTTTCAACTTTATTATGATATAGTAAGTTCAATGATGGAAATTTTTATATTTTATTAGGTATGTTTATTTATAAAAGGAAAAATAAAAATTTAATAGTAAAATAAGAAATTAAATAATTAAAAAAATATAATGTAGTGAATCAATAAAATAAAAATAAATAAATATAAATAAATACACTATATAGTTTACTTGAAATGAAATAATTGTTTTTTCATATAAACACTCATTTTTTGATTTTGATTTTTATTAAAATTATATAAATTTTGGGTTTACATAAGCGTATTCATATATATTACAATATTTTTTATAGTTTACTTCATGTGAGTATATGGTGGGAAAAAAAACAATAACATATTTTTAAGGTATAATAACCAAAATATAATCAAATATTGAAACTTATAACGTGTAATAGATAAAAAATAATACATTAATAACATGGAAGCATAACCATAATTAAAACCATTAATATACATACCTTGAAAATTTTATGATTTATAGATCTATCCATTTGGTATTATATATCTTTCATATTTTAAATTTTTTGGTGGAATAATAAATATTTAAAAATAGGCTATTTGTAGTCACTAGAGTAAGAGTTAAGTCTGAAGAAAAAGTATATGAAGTGAGCCTATTGTGTTTTACTAGAAAAAATATAAAGGGAAAAAACTTATGAATTTAATCCCATTTAGAAATATAAGATAATGGATAAATATATTATAAACTTGTAATATGTTGATTATTTAAATGAAATAGAGAAAATATATTAATTGGATTTTCAATGAAATAAAACTAATATTTAAAAGTAAATCATAAAAATATTGATATGGACACATGTGTGACAAATAGTATTTGACAAATAAATCGATGTGTTTTTAGAACATATAGATCAGTAAATAAAAATTCCTTTTATTGAAAATATTGAATTTTAAATAGAACTTTATTGAAAAAATAATAATAATAATTTTTATCATGTTTTCTATAAATAGTATAATTAAAAGTAATAATGAATATAGAAGTTCTCAGTTTTGAAACAAAAGTTAGGAAAATATGAACTTACTCTCAATATGATAACAAATAAGTACAGTTAATGTGTATATATTGTACTTTCTAAATTTTAATTTCAAATAAGTTTTTTTAGTCAATATGTTTCTTTATTTAAAAAAATATATTATCTAAGTGTTATAATATTATAATTTAAAAAATATTATTTTAATTAAAAGAACCTAATTTCAACCATATGTATTGGTTAAATTCATAGTCTAAAGTAGGAATGTGAAGTTTCATATGTTAAAGGTGTAACTATATCAAGGGAAACACAAATATTATTATTTAATAGTTTCTTCAAACCAAAAAAATTATAGAAAAAAATTAATATCACT
Organism: Viscum album; assembly: GCA_963277665.1. NCBI lineage: Eukaryota > Viridiplantae > Streptophyta > Magnoliopsida > Santalales > Viscaceae > Viscum > Viscum album. Next base: position 341,715,895 of record OY728131.1, read on the forward strand.
GATATTTTTTATAGTTATGTAAAATATTGAGTATTTAAGTAGATAAAATTTTGAGGAACATTTTATGGAATGCTTTTAATTTATTTCTCCATTCTTATAGGTACACTGATAAGGAGTCTTCGACTTCAGAAAATTGAAGCAAGATAATTACCTAAAAAAATATTACGTACATTAAATAATTAATTTTAGTATAAAATATAAATATACATAAATAAAATTAGGTTCAAGGAAGTATATAATATTACACAAAGCATATACAATAAAATCTGATAATGGAAAGTAGTTTGAACTCACTAAGTTCATCTCACTACATTACTTTATCACTATGTATACAATTTTTGATAGCGAGGTATAAAAAGGAAAAGAAGATGAGAAAATACATAAAAATATAATTTAACTAACATTTTTATTTAATATATTGTAGAAAAATAAATATAAAATAGAATGTAACATATATTTCAATAATATGAAAAATTAATGACCTACAATCCTATAGACATGATAGTTTTCTTATTAAAATGGGAAATATTATTTATAAAATTATTTAATTAAAAATTAATTTTTAATTTATAGACACATGTTATCTCTTTATAATTATTTTATAAGGGTTTTGAAAAACAATTATGATGAAAATCTACAAAATATAATGTTTTTAACTGAAAAATTAAAATAAATATAAATAAGAATTGGATTTAGAATAATATATCAAATCTCAATGAATTTATTATAAAATTGTTATTGATATTAATATTCTCAATATGTATGTAAATTATACATTTTTAGTAATATTTAACTACAAGTGTAGAAAATATAAAAATTTAACATAATCATAATATATTTAAAATTGATAAAAGGTTTTAAACATGATTTTAAGTGAGTAATTCATTAATGTTATTATTTGAAAAATTATCCATATAACATGATAATATAGAAATTGGGTATTAATGTTATTATTTATATTAGGTTATAAATTAATAGGTAAATAAAATAAATTTTGTTAAAATATTAAGGTAAAATAAATATATACAAAAAATAAATAAATTTGTGCCAATAATATACAATAATAGATATAGTAAAAATTTTACGTGACTTGAAATTAGGGAAGCCAAGTAGGGTTATAAATAAAAGATATTATAATTTTTTTGTTAGTTTTGATTAAAATAATGTTAAGAAATTCAAAAAATATTTTTCTTCTATAATACCTAGGATAAAGCAATAGATAAGGTGAAAAGGTGAAAATTTATAGAGATAGGAAATTTGGGCCACTAGTTAGGGATAGAAGTAGATATTAATATAAACAAAGAGAGCCAATATTGGGTGACTCAATGAGTGATTGGGGGAAGGGGGGAAATTAAGGTAACCTAATGCATGTATCCCACTCACTGGTTAAATTAATTGATGAGGATAGTTAATGTATGATGATGTTAGAATATTTGAGAGAGAAATTCCACTCACTGATTATTCCTGTTAGTGAGGAATTTGATAGAGGTAGATATGTGGAGGTTGTGGATGATAAATTAAAATACCTTGATAATGAAGGAAATGGTGAGGATATATATTATGATGGGATTTTATGGATTTTGAGTAATATATATTGGGGACCAGTAATTAAAAAATGAGAAAGTGGAATGGGTTTTGGGAAAAAAGGTAAAATATGATAAGTGCATGGGGAGATGTGTTTTAAAATAAGTATAATAGTAATGAAAAAATATAAAAATATTATTTAAATATATATAAAATGAAGAACATGTTAATTATACACTTTTACTAAACTTTGATGATGTACCCCCTTCCATGGTTGATGAAAATCACAACTAACAACTGTAAGGATCATGCATCCTCAGGTAATTCACTAGCAATATGAATCATATATCTTATTCTTAGAACCAAAAATTTATTCAAGTTCCACTATTACCTCCTAAATAAAATAAGTAAAAATGAATATATTTTCTACACGAGTATTTAAACCAATCATATGACTTATATTGTGATGGATAATTCCAAATAAGAGCTATATTTTCATCATTTTTTCATTATATTTCCTTATTTTCAACCCCCCGATTCATATTTTATAGGAATTAATCACATTTTTTAGTTTTAGAAAATAATTATAATTAAAATGTTAAATGGATTAAAATAATTTTATTAATAGTTTTATACATTTTTTAAAAATAACTGTGAAATAATCCTATATTAATTTTTCTGTGTTTTATTGTTTAATAGGAATGAAGAAATTCCCAAAAAAATTTGAGTAAAAAAATGTTTCCAATGAACTGATGGTTGATACCTTAGGTAGTTCAAGAACAATCATAGAACCATGAGTAAATGACATCTTGTGGATATATTGGGAAATTACAGGACTGTGAGAAAAGGAAATTCTCAAGGATTCATTAGATATAAAGGAGATGATCAGAGGAAATTCCAAGGTAGTACATGGGGGGATTGATTGAGAAATGGAAGTACATGCTTTGGATTATAAAATATCGTCCCTCCAAATAAACACTAATGTGGAAAAATTAATTTTTTACTATAGCGTGAAGTGTGATTAAAGATTACTAGGTGTCATATATTTATTTACCTACAACTTGGCCACTACTATCAATCACTGATTTCATATAATCCTCAACTTTGATCACCCGAATGAAACCCAATCCATAGACCTATTGATCCTAGGTGCACCTCCCCATATGCTAGAGGCTGATGAATAGTTATGAGAGTCTAAGAGGTGATAGTATATAGACTACATCCTATTGTAATAAAAGATAACAAGCAACAATGGAATAAATATAAATAACGTTCAATATGACATAAAAACTACAAAAATCCTAGAAATATACCATATTGTATTGGAAAGTTCATGCACAATGTCTTACAAGTCCCACAAGACATAACTAGATTTCCCAACACCTAATCACATACAAATAGTTCTAAAAACAGAAAATGATAACCTCTAACTTGATAGTTAGGATCTACCCAATCCATATGAAACCATCAACATCTAGTTTGTGTACCCAAAACACTGACAACTAATATAAATCAGTCTTTAGGACCTTTACCTTCCTATCTAATGAGGTATAAAGTCTACACATGTCTCAGAGGGACTATATAGGGTGGTATTATAAACTTAGTAGGCCACCCCAATGGTGTCCCGAGTTAATTTCCATACGTATTGGAGTGTTTGTAAAGTGAAAAGTAAATAATCCAATGAAAATCACTCAATACACTCCACACACGCCTTATTTATCCATAATTGGTCCTTTACCAACCTAATTTAGTACCAGAGTGGGATAAGGTTCCCACAATCTATCAGACTAGAAGATCCTATGGCCTTTGAACCAAATCCATACCCCACTGTATTACATGATACACCATGACCAACATAACCATTATTATTGATTAATTCCACCTAAGGGAATGTACATGAAACAAAACCCAAGTCTCATGGTCTTCAGTCCCCTTTAACAATCACTATCTTAATAAACTGATGAAAACAAAAGGCATAAAGGCACACATCATTACTATGACCAAACCACTGACCCCAATATATCCCATAAATTTTATGAGAATCTCACTCTTAGTTAACTGTCTCAATCACCCCTATGATACCATGGAAACCTATGACATATACCTACTCTAAAATGATGGTCACCACTTTCACCCCAAGCTACTTAATATATTGAGGATACCACTAACTACCTATAGTCTAAACCACTTCATGGGCCCTATCTTATATTCAGATGAACTGAATGACCTTATCCACATGGTGAGAAGAAATAAGTAATATCCTATGAACACAACATATCCATAAATCCTTGATCACCACCCATGGTTATGGTTATAATCACCCATGTCAAATAGACACCCTATGGTACCCCATTATTAGTGATCAAAACAACCAACATCAAGCTAACATACTATAATGAAACCCATATCCATAAATTATGGTAATCACATAAACCCATCTAAGACACACATGAAATCCTTCTTGGATAATAAAATGGTCCAATTACCATCACATCACATACCATCAATAAAACTCATCATTTAGACACACACACATATCTATAACACTTTAAGATAACCCCTAGGTACCCCAACGACCACGATTAGTTCTAGTTATAGTCACTCACATGACCCTACCCAAACCCTCATTTCAAACAACACATAGACACATATATAAAATATGAAGAATATAGAAACTAACTAACTTATGATAGAATATATCTACACATTTTATCCCATGACTTAATTCAACCAAAGGAAAAATAAATCAAATTACTAAAGAAAAAAAATTTAAAAATAGGTATTTTAGTCATAAATCAATTCAATGGAAACAAAACCAGAAACTAAAAATAGAGAATTAGAATTACCCATTGTGAATTTTATAGACCTAAAACATTAATAACTGCTGAAAATAAGTGTTAATCTCACTTTGGATAAATAATAACAGAGTAGAGGGGATGGTATGATCCCCATATTCAAATGGGGCACAAATGAGGGGTTCCCTCATTAAAAAATATTAATAAAAATAATTAATTGAATTAAAATTTTAAAATGTCTAGAAAGATACCCACTAGGGACCCATCATATGTTTAATGGGTACCCTAGGTCCCTTTTGGTATAACCCCTCATTTGTTGGGCCCATCGGTACCTGATGACCTCTGTCTTTAAAATACAAAGCTTAATAATTGGGGCTCTTTTCTCAAAACCAACTCCAAGTACTTTTCTGACCCCTTCAAAAAATCAAACACTCCCATATGCACATGATTAAGAAACTCCAAGGATCAAATTACCTCACCCAATGACCCATCCTATGAAAAATTTCACAAATTCACCACATGCTACCGCACATGCCAGATACACATGAAAATCATTTAATAGATCAACTAGATCCCAAGATCATTTTATCACACCCATTAAGCTTAAATGCATATTGTTCAAACCAAAACCTTTGTCCCATGTATGAGATATAATTAAGCCGTGATAATATTTTTTTATCCAAAATATATTGTTATTAAGTTATAAACCATGTATGGGATCCTTTTCATCAGCAGACACATGAATGATATCAAGTAGGATTCAAGAAGCTCATTTTAGTTATTAAGACTGATCAAACTAACACATAGATTACATACAAGGAGAGTGAGACAATTATAATGGATTTAGTTATAAGCTTTTATATCCATTTTTTACATGGAATACCATGATGAAAGGAGAATAAAAGTATCATGGGAAGAATAATTTTTTTGCTCGAATCTATTAGAGTAAGAAAATCTTGAGAAAGAAACTTAGAAACATCATCCATGTAGATTCATCACCTATAAAAGATAAAATCTATGTAGAATAATACTGTTCACTATAAAACATTCAAGAAGGCTTTGTAGATTTTATAAAATAATGATGATTGCACTATGAAGGTAGTATGGTCTATATCAACCCATACCATATAGATAAGGTTGTTACATCATTTTTAATATAAAAATATATAATAATAAAACTCTAATAATTTATAGGAGTAGTTTATTAGTTCAATTAGGTTTACAAAATAAAAAAATATAAAACATTAAACTTAAATTAAATATTTCTATATAAGTATCCAATGGATGCATTATGAGGAATAAGTGACAAATGATTCATAGAATAATAAAAGGGGAAAAATAGTGGGAAGAAGATCACATGACATAGTGATTTACATGGTTTGGGAAATGATCCCTATATATATATAGAGTCTGATAACTTCAATAATATTAGGACTATAATTATAAGGTAAAACTTAAAAATTATGAAACCCTATATTGAGATGAGTTTCTAATGAAGATGATAAAACAATGCCACCAACTACATAGTAAGTCCACTATGAAATAGTAACTAATGCCTGGATGTCTGTACATCTATAGTGACCAATCACATACTACTTGTAGGATCGAAATAGTAATGTAGATGCTCAATATACAAGAGGGGGGGTGAATTGTATACTTTAAAAATTCCTTTGGAACCTTTAAAGTTAGTTAAGAATAACTCTGTTTTCCTTAAGCAAAGGAAAAGGCTAAGTTTAACAAAGTTAAACTAAGCAAGTTCACAACATCTCTTAACACCGAATGAAAACTAGGAAAGAGATTCCGAATGAGTGTTCCGGAAATATGGTTCCGGAAGTTGAAACTTAACAAAAGATTACAATATGAGATTCTACCTTAAAGCATATAGAATCTAAATTAATCAGATTACAAGTAAGGAAGTATAAGAAAGTTATACTTTCCTTATAATACAAAATGCAGCGGAAATAAAACAAGTAGTAAAACTACAAGTAACAAGATATAAGTCTTTTAACCCAAAGAGAAGAGTTTCCAACAACCTTGGATAAAGTTCCCTTGATTTATACTTTCAAGCAAGTCTGTCTTACCCACACCAGGGTAAGCCCTCGATATGAAGATCAGAGTCTCTGTCTTGCTATCCCCGCAAGCCCTCAACTTCAAGGTAGTTGGCAACCTCTGTCTTCCTCAGCAAGAAATCCCTCGAACTTTAAGGTAGTCGGCACCTCTATCTTCCTATCCCCGGAAGCCCTCGAATGTAATCACCAACATTCAGAGTCGCACGAAGCTTTGAGAGTTAATAAGAGCCTCTATCTCTAAAAATCACTTCAAGCAAATTAGTCAGCCTTTCAGTACTTTCTCATCAGCCATCAGCAACGAGCTCTTTCAAATGAGCTCCTATTTATAGGTAAGGTCGGCTCCTTCTCCAACGGTCATATTTTCCTTAAAGATCGGAGGGACCTGTAAACGTGTCACTTAGACAACGGTTAGTTTATAACAAAACAGACGACGTCGTTTTATAACAAAACAAATGTAACAGAATGTATGACATCGTTTTAAACTCTAACATAAAAGTTCAGAGTGAAAACTTCGGAGTGAAGGTTCGGAGTGTAATGAAAATAATAAAGAGTAGACAAATTATAGAAATGTAAGCAATATAAAAGTTCGGAGTCTAACAAAGATATTTTTCAGAGTCTGAATTAATTCAGAGTGTATAAAACAAAGATACTCAAATTCTGTTTAATAGGGGAATTCGGAATGAGAATTCGGAATAGGAATTCGTCATCAGAAATCATAATGAGAATTCATCATCAGGATTCGTAATGAGAATTCTTCATCAGAATTAGTAATGAGAATTCATCAACAAAATTCGTAATGAGAATTCTTCATCAGAATTCATAATGAGAATTCTTCATCAGAATTCATAATGATAATTCTTCAACAGAATTCGTAATGAGAATTCTTCATCAGAATTCGTAATGAGAATTCGTCGTCAGAATTCGTAATGAGAATTCTTCAACAGAATTCATAATGAGAATTCTTCATCAGAATTTGTAATGAGAATTTTTCATTTGAATTCGTAATAGAAATTTGGAATGAGATTTCTTCATTAGAATTCGTAATGAGAATTCTTCCTCAGAATTCGTAATGGGAATTCGGAATGAGATTTCCTTATAGTTCTTATCCAGAATCCGAATCCTAAAACAGAATGCTTTATATCAAAGTTTCAATGATTCCGAGAAAATGAATCCGAATCTCATACTTAAGAAAAATATGGATGAAAAAATGATAAGGATAATTTTTCTTATAGAAGCGATTTTCCTTAAGAAAGCAATTTTCCTTATAAAGGAGATTTTCCTTAAGAAAGAAATTTTCCTTAAAGATAAGGTGTTTGTGATTTTCAAAACAAGAAGGAATGGAAAAGTCATAAGGAAAACCTTATTGACTCAACAATCTCCCCCTTTTTGGAAAGCACAAACATCCTTACGAAAAAGCTATTCTAAGAAGAAAGAAAAAAACATTAAGGCTTATCTCCGTTTGCTTTAAGAATATTGATGAATATGACTAACTCCCCCTTAGGCTTTGAAACTCTAAGGATCGTATTCAGATTTCTGGAGTGATAGATAAGGATGTCTTCTTTAATGAAAAAGCTCCCCCTTACACAAACTCTTATTAGAGTTTTTCTTTTTCTTAAGGATATTTTTCTTCTCCCCCTTTGATAAACTATTATTAGAGTTCTTCTTTTTCTTAAGGATCTTTTCCTTCTCCCCCTTTGTGATTTTCAAAAAGAATTGGAGAGAATGGAAAAAAATGACAAAGTACCTGAAAAATTAGTAATGACAACAATAGAAACAACAAGCACGACTTTCATTAAATTTGAAATCTCGACAAAAAAGAAAAAAATACAACAAAAAGATTGGATTTGATTATTTCGGATCTTTTTCCTTTGACATGAGTCCCTTTAGAATAGTCTTGATCTTCTTCAGGTCTTTATGATCTTCTTCAGCTTGCTTCTCTAAGACAACTATTCTTGCGGATTGAGCTTCAATTTTTTCTTCCTGAGCCTTCAGCTTTTCTTCCTGATCTTTGATCTTTTCTTCCTGAGCCTTCATCCTTTCTTCAAAATCGATCCGATGATCCCTTTCAAATTTCCAATTCTGAGAAACAGAATTCAACTTCCCATTCAGATCTCTTACTTCTTGAATCCGGAAGTTTTTTTCTTCTGTCAACTTCTCTTCAAAGGATGCAGTTAACTCATTTATCTTCTTGTCCTCGGTCTCAAAATCATCTTTAACATTTTCTTGAAACTCATCGAGCAGCCTCATCTCTTCCATAGTTTTCTTCAACCAATTTTTCATCCTCTTGCAAGATTTTCTATGAGCTTCATAGCCAACGAAAAACGTTTTGAACTGAGCCTCTATTTCAACACACTTGTCCATAACCATAGATACGAAGTCAGTTTTCTGATTTAAAGCATGTTGGAGCATTTGGCATCTTGAATCAATACTTGAGAAGGTCGGAATGGTTCCTACCAACTTCTTCAAAGACTGAACAACAAAGTCATGCCCCACTGAAGATGACTCCGAATCTGAAACTTTGCTTGGCGAAATTTCTTCATCAACAAGTTCAAGCTTTCTCTTTGAAGAGCTACCAACTTCCTTCCTCTTCCTCACTTTTGAGCTCGGAGTATCAGCAAGAATTTTCTTTCCCTTGTCTTTTTCCGGAATTGAATCCTGTTCCGGAGTTCTCTTCTCACTATCTGAAACTTGAACAACATTATCTTCTTCATCAGCGACTTCCTGATCATAAACCCCTACGATTTCCTTTTGAGAAACATCTAGTAAAAGATGTTCTTCTTCTCCATGATAAGAAACTTCTTCTTCTCCTTTCTCTTCTTCTATTGCTGGAGTAACTAGCTTCGAAGATTCTGCTTCAGAAGTTTGGAGTGATAAGTGTTCCGAAGGTGTCCCCTTGTAATCATCTACTTGTTTCAGCACATCTCCGGTTTCACCACTTCCTTCAGCACCCTCTTCTACTTGTTCTACTTGCTCAACTTGCTCTACTTCCTCAGTATTCTTAGCAGCAGCTTCTTCCGGAGCAACAAAATTTCTTCCTGGAGTCTCAGGTAGAGATTCCAAGGAGAAAGATCTCGGAACTGAAATAGTTGCTGAAACTATTTCATTGAATTTTAACAAAGTCTGAGCTACCTCAGCCTCAGATATCTTCTTCTTGAGCTTCTTTTTCTTTGCTTGTTTTTCAAGCTCATCAGCAGTTTTCTCCTTCAAGGCCTTAGCCTCCGCAGGGTCCAATCCAAACTTCGGATCCCCTTCTTTCCTTTTCTCTTTATCAGCTCTCCACTTTGTAACAACCTCATCAGGATAGGCTTTCTTCTTCGTAGGCTTTGGAGGTGTGGAATGGAATTCCTTAGACTTAGGATTCTCTGCTTGTACTTCCACTTCTTTCAGCTTTCTCTTCCTTACTGGCTTAGATGATTCCGGTTCAACAGCCTTCAGATCCACTTCTTCTTGATTTGGAAAATCGAAGAACTCACCAGTTTCCTTGTTGAAAGCCACATCCATCCTCTTAAGAGTACCATTGCTGACCAGCATGATCTTGCAAACTCTTGGCTTAGATTTTCAAGCCTTCTTGAAAGACTCAAGGCACCGAACAATTAACTTGGAGAGGATTGCTGGATACATAATAATATGAGCTCTCAGATTTCCTTTCTTCAAATTTTCAATAGTAAGAAGAATGTGCTTCATCAAGTTTAACTTCCTTAGATTTATCAGGAAATCTAAGATATAGATCTCACTTTTCTTCAAACTATCTTTATCACCTTTCCTCGGTACGATAAGTCCTTGCACCCACAATTCTAGAATCCGGAAATTTGTAGATAGACTTTCAATCTTCGGAGCCTTGTCATCAGCCAGTCCGAGAGTTTCTAAGGCTTTTTCCTTGTTGAAGCTACCCTTAAAATCCGGCAACACATGCGAAATAAATTCGGCTTCTCTTTCATAAGACAGTCCTACCAAGCTTGCAGCCTTGGTGTAAGAAAGCTTGTAAGTCTTTCCATAAGACTTAAAAGAAAACTTCTCCCTATTATCTTCCTTAAAGAAGGAAACTGATTCATAAAACTCGACAAGTAAGTCTGAATATACTTCATCTTGGTTCCCGATTTTTGACACCACAACATCTTCCCATCCATTTAACTTGATGTTCTTTGAAATAAGGGAATCATAGTTGTTGAAGAAATCCGGATGGACTAACCTTTCTTTGTAAACTAACCATTGCGAAATAGGCTTAGTGGATGCCATTTTTTGAGATGCTAACTCCGCAGACATTCGGATCTGAAGTCCTCTAGGAAGTTTGGAACGGAGAAGACTGAAGTTCAGAACGGCCTTAAATCAGAGAGGCAGAGATTCGGGATGCGAGAGCTTGAGATCGATGTGGGACGAGTATTTGGGTCCCCTTTATATAGGCAACGAGATGACAGTTCACATTCCACAGTTGATCTAACGGTTGGAATGAGCCGCGATCAGATCTGACGGTTGAAAACGTGAATCCGATCTTTTTGAGGTTTTTATTAAAACAAAGAATTAAGAAAATTATAATACGAAAACATAATACAGGAAAATTCCAGCAAGTAAAATATGACTACGAAAACTTAAGTAGGGAAATCATACCTTTCGGATTGGCTTAGGAGGATTATTCGTAATGGAAGATTTCGCAAAAAATTTTCTATGAAAAATAATCTTAGTACGAAAAAATCATTACAGAAAACTCGGTATGAAAAACAAACTAAGAAAAACTTAGTACGAAAAAAAAACAAAAAAAAAACAAAATACTTAGTATAAAAAAGTTAGTACGAAAAACACATTACGAAAAGAATCGGTACAAAAATCTGGTTATGAAACTGCCAGTACGTAATTTTCCATTCCGGAAATTTTCAATACGAACAATTCTATTCCAGGAGTATTCTGTATGAATATGTCCATTCTGGAAAATTTTCGATCCGGAAGTTCCATTCCGGAAATCTTTGTTCCGAAAAGTTTGAAAACAAATTTTGAAAAACTTTGTTAAACAAATAATCAAATGTACTCCCCCTATGAAAAGGAGTTTATTACTGTAAGGATACTTTTTCAACAGAATGTTAATTAAGAAAGATTACCTTACGGTTATCATTCCTAACTTCTGTTTAATATATTCAAATCTATCAGAAGGAAATGATTTTGTGAAAATATCAGCAAGTTGATCTTGCGTTCTGATAAACTGAAGAATAATATCTCCTTTAAGTGTGTGATCCCTAAGAAAGTGATGCCTAATATCTATATGTTTTGCACGGGAGTGATGTGCAGGGTTCTTACTGAGTGCAATGGCACTTGTGTTATCACACAAAATTTTAGTTTTAGTAAAACTCAAGCCATAGTCTGTGAGTGTGTGTTGCATCCACATCACTTGTGCACAATAATTTCCAACTGCTACATATTCAGCTTCAGCAGTGGAGAGTGCTACAGAATGTTGCTTCTTGCAGGACCAAGAAACTAGTGAATCTCCTAAGAAATGACAAGTTCCGGATGTACTTTTTCTATCCATTCTACATCCACCAAAGTCAGCATCAGAAAAGCTTTTTAGAACAAAATCATTTCCAGAAGTATAAAATAATCCTAGATCCATGGTTCCCTTAAGGTAGCGAAAAATTCTTTTTACTGCCTTTAAGTGAGATTCGTTAGGATTGGATTGATATCTTGCACATAAGCATACTGAAAACATTAAGTCTGGTCGACTAGCTATTAAGTAAAGTAGACTTCCTATCATACCTCTAAAAGATGTTTGATCTACTGGTTTCCCAGCTTCATCAAGATCTAAAGAGTTTGAGGTACCAATGGGAGTACTTATACTCTTAGTGTTGTCATAACCATACTTTTTAAGAAGATATTTAATATACTTATGTTGAGATATGTAGGTTCCTTCTGGTTTTTGAGAAATTTGAAAACCAAGGAAAAATGTTAACTCACCCATCATACTCATTTCAAACTCAGATTTCATTAGACTAGCAAAAGAGTCAGTCAAAGATTACTGAGTTGAACCAAATATAATGTCATCAACATAAATTTGAACAATCAAAACATTTTTCTTATCTTTCTTTATAAAAAGGGTTGGATCTGCATTTCCCTTAACATAGTTATTTTGAAGCAAAAATCCAGTGAGTCTATCATACCATGCTCGTGGGGCTTGTTTAAGGCCATACAAGGCTTTGGTAAGTCTAAAAACATGATCAGGATGTTTTGTATCTTTAAAGCTAGGAGGTTGTTCAACAAAAACTTCCTCTTGAACATAACCGTTAAGAAAAGCACATTTCACATCCATTTGGAAAAGTTTGAAATTAAAGAATGCTGCAAAGGCAAGTAGAATACGGATAGATTCAAGTCTAGCTACTGGAGCATAGGTTTCTTCATAGTCTATTCCTTCTTGCTGATTATAGCCTTTAGCAACAAGTCTAGCCTTATTTCTAACAATGACTCCATTTTCATCACATTTATTTCTTAAAACCCATTTGACTCCAATAACAGAAGTTTCCTTAGGTCTTTCAACCAAGGTCCAGAATTTATTCCTTTCGAATTCATTTAGTTCATCTTGCATTGATTTAATCCAATCATCATCACCTAAAGCTTCATCAGTGCTTTTAGGTTCTAATTGGGAAAGAAATGCTAGATGTTCTACTTCATTTCTTAAGGAACTTCTAGTCCTTACAGGTTGGTTTACATCACCAATGATACTATCACTGGGATGATTCTTAAGAAACACCTGATTTGGGTTTTGTAAAACCTGTTCATCAACATAGGGTAGAATGTCTTATGGGGTAAATGTTTCAGAAGTATCTTCTAGAACAATTTCCTTATCAGAAGGTTCTTCTATCAAAGGTTGACAATCAGTTTTTGAAAACACATCCAAAGATGTAAGTTGAGATGGTTTAAAAACAAAAGGATCTGACTCATCAAATTTTACATGTACTGTTTCCTCAACAGTACAAGTATTTTTATTAAAAACCCTATAAGCCTTAGAGGTTGTGGAATATCCTAAGAAAATTCCTTCATCAGACTTTGGTGCGAATTTATGTAAGTTTTCTTTAGTATTCAAAATGAATACTTTGCAACCAAAAACCTTGAAGTAGGAAAGTATTGGTTTTCTACCATTCCATAACTCATAAAGAGTTTTATTAAGAAAAGGTCTAATAAAAACTCGATTTATAGTATAACAAGCAGTACTTACAGCTTCAGCCCAGAAATGTCTAGCAATGGAATATTCACTCAACATGGTTCTAGTTATTTCTTGAAGAATTCTATTTCTTCTTTCAACTACACCATTCTGTTGAGGAGTTCTAGGTGCTGAAAAATTGTGAGTAATACCTTTCTTACTACAAAAAGTTTCAAAATCAGAATTTTGAAATTCTCCTCCATGATCACTATGAATAGTTTTCAATGGAAGGTTTTTCTCATTTTTAACTTGAGCTCTAAAACTTTTGAAATAAGAAAAAGCTTCAGATTTCTTTGCTAGAAAATAGACCCAAGTAAATCTGGTGTAATCATCAACTAGAACAAACACATAGTATTTGCCTCCAATACTTCCAGTTTGTGTTGGACCAAAAAGATCCATGTGCACTAACTGTAATGTATCGGTTGTTGAGACTTCACCGATTGACTTAAAACTAGATTTATGTTGCTTTCCATATTGACAAGGATCACAAACTTTATAAGAATCAAATCTAAGATCTGGTAGATCCTTAACTAGTTTCTTCTTAGAGAGTTTACATAGGTTCCTAAGATTACAGTGACCTAATCTTCTATGCCATAACCAAGAATGATCTTCCATTGCACTTAGTCAAGGTAAATCTTGGCTCCTGAGGTCTTCTAGGTTCAAAGTGTAGACATTCTCTTGCCTATTGGCTGAGAGAATAAATTCTTCCTTGGAATTGTGAACTAAACACTTATCATTCCTAAAATTTACAAGGTAACCTTCATCACATAACCGACTTATTCTAATGAGGTTGTGCTTAATACCCTTAACAAAAAGAACATTTGAAATCAAGGTTTTACCTAAAAAAACAATATTACCAATACCAACAATCTCTCCCTTAGCATTGTCTCCGAAAGTTACCTTTCCTCCTTTTGTTTTGATAATCTTTTCAAAAAAACTTTTGTTACCAGTCATATGCCGGGAACATCCACTATCCATGTACCATGTATTGTTGATGGTACTTTCTTTATTTTCCTGAAATCAAGAAGAAAATTAGACTTTCGGAATCCAAACTTGTTTGGATCCGAGATTTCCAGACAATAAAATTTTAGGAACCCACATTTTCATAGAAAAGTAGGCTTTGTGAAATCCTAGAGATTGGGTTTTATTTAAGGAACAATTCTTTTCCCAGTGACCACCACATTGACACTTGGTACAGAATGGGGCACTTTGAGGAACAAAATAATTGTTACTGAAAATAGGTTTTTCATGGGTATAACCAAATCCAGATTTATTTCTTAAAGGTCGTATTTGGGAATACATCTTATCAAAATTTTCCTTACCATGGGTAAAGTTTGATAAACACTTATTTAAGGAAAAAATTTTGGACTTGAGTTTTACAACCATGTTTTTATCCTCAAAACCATTAGTTTTAGAACTAGAGTTAGGCTCGAAAATATTTTTCTTAGAAATTACTTTTTCTAACTCTTTAGAAAGTTTATTCTTCTCAGAACTTACTTCCTCAAGATTTTTTGAAATATTATCAAAATCAGCATTTTTCTTATCAATATCTTTAGAAAGATCTGATATCTCTTTTGTAAGAATATAATTCCTAGAGTTTTATTTATCAAGTTTCTTATTGAGTTTGGAATTCTCAATCTCAAGAAGTTCATCAAACCTAGAGACTTCTTCATAAGTAGGTAAAGTATTTTCCTCATCAGAAGATGATTCTTCATCGGAAGAGTTATAATACTTACTATCATTAGAATTTAAAGAAACATTGGTCAAAGATTCAGCATTTCGTACCTTAGCCATAAGACAAAGATTATCAATAGGTAATCTGGCTATAAGACCAAGATTCTTCTGTCCTGAAGATTCATAATCAGAAGATTCATCTGAAGAGTCACCACCACTGGCACTCCAGGTGTCATTAGCTTTCAGAACATTCTTAGCTTTGGCTTTATAATACTTCTTCTTGTTCCTGTCTGAATGTATTTCCTTTCTTTCTTTCTTTTTGAGCATGGGGCAATCTGGTCTAATATGTCCAGCTCTTTTGCATTCATAACAAGTAACTTCTCCATCTTTCTTATCTTTCCTGTCCTTTTTCTTATACTTAGATTGAAAATTTCTCTGTCCAGCTATCTTGTTCATCCTTCGAGAAAGATTGGCTAATTCATTTTCTGAGACTTCACTCTCACTAGATTCGGATTGGAAAATGACTTTCTTAGACTTGGATCTGGTTACTCTTTCAGGAGTCTTAGCTTTCATCTGATTTGAAGTTGTAGTAAAAGCAACAGTACCATTTCCATTCTTTTTCTTGATGTTGTCTGCATCTCTCTTCATTCTGGTTTCATGTTGTAGAAGAGTTCCAAATAATTCATCAAGAGTAATTTGAGTGACCTTCCTGTTCTCATCTATAGCTGTTCTCTTGGATTCCCACTCATTGGGCATAATATCAATTATCTTGTCCGCAAGAGCTTCATCATCTAAACCTTTTTCTCCCATAGATTGTAGAATGTTGACAATAGTCATAAATCTTTGTTGAACTTTACAGATAGGTTCTCCATAAGGAAAATTGAAGCCATGATATTTATCTCTAAGCATAGCTCTTCTAGTCTCAATCACTTTGGAAGTCCCAAAGTGTGTAACTTCTAACTTCTTCCATATACAATTAGCTGCTTCACAAGAAGAAATTTGGCTATATATATTTCTGGTCATTGAACATAGTAAAGTATTGCATACCTTATAGTTGAGTTGATATTCTTGCTTTTCCTGGTTAGTGAAAGATCTGACTTCCTTGTCGGGAATTTTATAATCACCAGTAAGCATAACAAAGTTGTCTACTCCAGTATTGATAACAAAAGTATTCATACGATCTCTCCAGTATTCATAGTCATTAACATCAAATATGGGTGGTCTTGTAGGATTTAGATTATCAATTGATCCAACATTAATTCCTGCCATACTTAAAAATAACTTTGCACACAAACTTGTTAGTAGCAAAGAATCGTAATAACAAAGTTCAGAATGAGAAAAGTTTGGAATGGAAATTCGGAATGATAAAGTGAGCAAGAAAAACTTATTCGTGATTATAAGTATTTCAGAGACCTGCTCTGATACCAAATATAAGATTGGTATAGAGTAAGAGGTTTCCAACCTCTGATACCAATTGTAGGATCGAAATAGTAATGTAGATGCTCAATATACAAGAGGGGGGGTGAATTGTATACATTAAAAATTCCTTTGGAACCTTTAAAGTTAGTTAAGAATAACTATGTTTTCCTTAAGCAAAGGAAAAGTCTAAGTTTAACAAAGTTAAACTAAGCAAGTTCACAACATCTCTTAACACCGAATGCAAACTAGGAAAGAGATTCCAAATGAGCGTTCCGGAAATATGGTTCCGGAAGTTGAAACTTAACAAAAGATTACAATATGAGATTCTACCTTAAAGCGTATAGAATCTAAATTAATCAGAGTACAAGTAAGGAAGTATAAGAAAGTTATACTTTCCTTATAATACAAAATTCAGCGGAAATAAAACAAGTAGTTAAACTACAAGTAACAAGATATAAGTCTTTTAACCCAAAGAGAAGGGTATCCAACAATCTTGGATAAAGGTCCCTTGATTTATACTTTCAAGCAAGTCTGTCTTACCCACACCAGGGTAAGCCCTCGATACGAAGATCGGAGTCTCTGTCTTGCTATCCCCGCAAGCCCTCAACTTCAAGGTAGTTGGAAACCTCTGTCTTCCTCAGCAAGAAAGCCCTCAAACTTTAAGGTAGTCGGCACCTCTGTCTTCCTATCCCCGGAAGCCCTCGAATGTAATCACCAACATTCGGAGTCGCACAAAGATTTGAGAGTTAATAAGAGCCTCTATCTCTAAAAATCACTTCAAGCAAATTAGTCAGCCTATCAGTACTTTCTCATCATCCATCAGCAACGAGCTCCTTCAAATGAGCTTCTATTTATAGGTAAGGTCGGCTCCTTCTCCAACGGTCATATTTTCCTTAAAGATCGGAGGGACCTGTACACGTGTCACTTAGACAACAGTTAGTTTATAACAAAACAGATGACATCGTTTTATAACAAAAAAAATGTAACAGAATGTATGACATCGTTTTAAACTCTAACATAAAAGTTCGGAATGAAAACTTCGGAGTGAAGGTTCGGAGTGTAATGAAAATAATAAAAAGTAGACAAATTATAGAAATGTAAGCAATGTAAAAGTTCGGAGTCTAACAAAGATATTTTTCGGAGTCTGAATTAATTCAGAGTGTATAAAACAAAGATACTCAAATTCTGTTTAATAGGGGAATTCAGAATGAGAATTCGGAATAGGAATTCATCATCAGAAATCGTAATGAGAATTCATCATCAGGATTCGTAATGAGAATTCGTCATCAGAATTCGTAATGAGAATTCGTCAACAGAATTCGTAATGAGAATTCTTCATCAGAATTCGTAATGAGAATTCTTCATCAGAATTCGTAATAAGAATTCATCAACAGAATTCGTAATGAGAATTCTTCATCAGAATTCGTAATGAGAATTCGTCGTCGGAATTCGTAATGAGAATTCGTCAACAGAATTCATAATGAGAATTATTCATCAGAATTCGTAATGAGAATTTTTCATTTGAATTCGTAATGGAAATTCGGAATGAGATTTCTTCATTAGAATTCGTAATGAGAATTCTTCCTCAGAATTCGTAATGGGAATTCGGAATGATATTTCCTTATAGTTCTTATCCAGAATCCTAATCCTAAAACAGAATGCTTTATATGAAAGTTTCAATGATTCCGAGAAAATGAATCTGAATCTCATACTTAAGAAAAATATGGATGAAAAAATGATAAGGATAATTTTTCTTATAAAAGCGATTTTCCTTAAGAAAGAAATTTTCCTTATAAAAGCGATTTTCCTTAAGAAAGCAATTTTCCTTAAAGATAAGGTGTTTTTGATTTTCAAAACAAGAAGGAATGGAAAAGTCATAAGGAAAACCTTATTGACTCAACACTACTATAGTCCCATTTCAATGTCAACACTGTTATATAGTGTTCTGTTAGTGTCTCCATTCAACTCTCTTATCACGAGAGTTGTGGTCTGGTGTGTATTCTAAACTACTTTAAATTGGTCAAACTTCATCCAAAGGATAAGGATACACCATTACAACAAATCATCCTATATCCATTAATTATCTTATTAGTACAAGTGGTTACCTAGAGATATATGAGAAATAAAGGGTGTGATAAAATCATATAAAGGGGTGGAATAATTGGGAGTGAAAAAAACATGAATCAATATGTGTACATGGGTGTAAGGGCCCCATTTCTTCCGATCCTTTTGTGTTTTTTGGTGAATGGAGGTGTCTAGGGAAAAGTATAGAGGAATTCAAGTGTAGTTGGAGCTAAAATTTCAGTTAGAGGATGTTAATTATAGTGTGATTGTATACAATAAAACATGAAATAGTCTTGGATATATGGAATTATGGAATACCATTTTTGATTTCACAATGGAGCCTTATATGGATACCTTTTTGTGGCTCTATTATTTTAGGGGTAGCTACGGTACGATGATCCAGTTGTGCCATGGATCCCCATGTAGCTAGTTTAGTGTCTCTATAATTTTATGGGAGGTTGTGGCATAATGATTTGGGATATAACATTGTTATTAGGGATGGGGTTTATTATATTTTCTTTATAAATATTACTTTGACATGGGGAATTCACTACACCATGGATTGCCATAGGATGGGATACTTGGTTATGCTGATTTGAGGACCACCATTGTAAGGTGTCTCGGCTGCACCATGGATAATACCTAGGGTTTATATAATTGAATTTTTTCCTGATGTTTGGAAATGGAAAGATATGGAGGATTTTCACTATTATCTCTATGGAATCTAGTGACTCGTTGTGGCCCCTCATACAATGCCACAATTTTTTTGAAATAGATTACCATTGTAGTATAGTTAGGGGTGTTATTTTATAGTTCCATTAAAAATATTTCCTATACAAATTAATAATTATTCATGAAATTACCTTACTTTATTCATCTCCCTTAAAACCATAGGTGACCAGAAGAGCAATTTTATAGACTATTGATACCCCTTTTTAGGGATTTATCTCATCGCCATTAGATATTATTTCATGGCTGATCAGTGGTGAGTTTCCATATTCACCATTATGTCTTGTTCTCTCTTATACTCTCATTCCATGGTAATAAATCCTTTATTTATTTTATTTATGTGGGTTTCTATTTATTTTTATAGTGGATTATTGGTTGAAATATAGCTTTAGAAATTAGGATTTCTTCAATGGATGGGTAATTAGAAATTTATGAACATTCTTCCACTATTTATCAGAGCATATCGAATACTTCATATCAAGGTAGGCAATTCTAGATCTTTATTATGTCATGTGAAAGTGTAATATCAACATTATTTATATTCCTTGTATATATTTTTGGTGTTGAACTTAATGAATATAATAATCTATAAATTAATAATGGAATGAAATTGGAAGGGTTTTTTGACTCACATGTGATTTATGCTATGTTTGATAGATGCCTCTTGATATTTTATAGATAATTTGATTGATTAAAATGTTAATTATTGTCCCTTAACATGATTAGTATTCTTTAAATTGGTTAAAAAACATAAATATAGTAATATAATTTAAATTATGAATGAGGAATGTGAATATAATTAATGTTCTTACTTACAATCTTCTAATCATGAAAGTGTTTCTTGAATCATGTTTATCGTTTATTCTTAGATGTTATTACATGATGATATTAAGATTCTTATTTTTTAAAATTTATTATAATAAAATTTTTAATTCAAGATCGTGTTGGGTAATGATGATTGTTAAATTAAATTGATTAGGCTTATTAGGATCAAAACTTTGTTTGCTCAATTTTTATTTCCTTAGTGTGATGGACTTAGTTAACCTTTGTATTTATATGTTGAAAATATGTTTTTATTCCATGTTTTTGTAATAGGATGGTATTTTTCTTGACATTGTTTTTGTGAAACATGAAATGGTTATAATATTTGGAAAAGGATTAGCTAGTTACCATGGGTTGTGGAAGTGGTTCGACATAGATAGTGATGTAATGGGTGGAACTGTTTGAGAGTGGGACTTAAATTTTTACTGGATTATTACAATGAGATTTTAAATGGGAAATTTTGTTTGGGTAGATAGTATAGTTTGATTTTTTTATTGATCAATTTTTTGTTTTCTTGACAACTATTTGTTGTGACTTCCAACTGCCTATTATAGTTGGAATCTGCCCTGAAAATTCTTCTTTCCTTGTGGCAGTTTGGGAAATGTCCTATAATACCCAATACATGGAATAATGAATAATTTTAAATTAATTTATGGGAATTATTGTTGATTATGGTAAATATTTTTTATTTTAAAATGATAGAATACATTAAGAAAAACTCTCTAAAAATCATTGGATGGAAATATTAGATTTTAATAAGGAATTATAAAATTATTTTATATTTTGATAACATAAATTAATCAAACCAGAATTTATTATGGGCTAAATAATGATTGGTAATTTGTAGTATTTAAATGGAATTGATTCATTCTGGACCTTGGTGCTTCTGTGATTATATGAAATCGTGATTCCTAGACCTTAGGGGTGGAAGTTGGGTGTCATGTGGGTCGATAAATATTTTTTTATTGTAAATATAGGTATTTACCCCTAGTTGGTTGTGTACAATGTATTCATTACATTTTCTGATTTCATATGCTCAACCACCCATGTCAGGTAGTAAACCGATCCCAAATTTGTTTGGGTTCCGGTTGTTTTTCCCCACATTTAGGTTGGTGATGGAACATATGGATAACTTCTCACTACTCCTAACCTCCATTAAAATGTTGAATGATGTGAATGCATATCTAGGTTGTAATTAGTAACGACATAGGGTATGTTCTCACACGGTTTGTGTTCACTCTCAATTTTACCATACATGTATATTTCGACTATAGTGATTGTAATTACCACATGTATAACTTCACAAGATATGATTTATTGAGGTATAGTTCATGATACATATGATATGATGGATTTTTGACTTAATACTTGGTTATGTATGTGATGATATGTGGATGAGATGTGTGCGTATGAGGTTTAGGATAAGATGACGATATGATTGTGATGTAGTTTCTTAGACGAGCATGATGTTGTGTAGAAGGGATTATAGAACATGTATTTTGGCACTAGGGAATGAGAGTGAAAAACCTATAGGGTAGTGGATGTGAGGTAACTTTTTTATATATATATTAATTTAATATATATTTGACTTACATCTAGGTGTTATTTGGAAAGTTATCCTTGGTGAGGATGGGAGATAGTTTAACCTATTTAGATAAAGAGTTTGTTTCCTCTATTCATTCACTCGGTTTTAGTATGATTTTTTATTTTTTCATGAGAGGTTCCAGGGGGTCCTATTGAGTATACCTATATGATAATCCCATGTATATATAAATATTTTTTAGGTCTACTAAAGGTTATTGGTGATAATTTTTTGAGTTTATAGATTGTGGTGGTTATTCCAGAGATATTAGAGACCGTGTTCACTATTTGGGATTGTTCTTGGTATTTTTTGTTGTCTCCACTTTTATGAAATTATATTCATGTATTGGGATGGTTTATATATTGTTTATTAAGTGGAGTTGATTGTTGGATCTTATATCTTGTCCTGTATTATATGTTGAGTGTAATGTCTCTCATTTATATAAATTCTATACCCTTGGGGCTAGTCACCAACCCGTGACCTATTTGAGGTGGGATTTGTGGGTCATCCCCATTTTCATAGCTATCCTAGGAGGGGTATTGATGGGGGGGGGGGTGTATCCTAATAGTATGTTATCAAAGATTTTGGTTGATAGATAAGATGGAGTTTAGTGATAAGAACTATTGATAATTTCATGGGTTGGTCGGGAAATAGTATCCTTTAGACTTAGTATATCATGTTAGCAAGGAATGTAGGATATGACATAAGAGTTTAAGGAACCCTCTGATTTTATTCATGGACTATAAGTTTGTTGAATGTGTGAAGTGAAGTGATACTAGTTTCAGGGTAGAGACCTAGGTATATATCATACATCATGATTGCCTATGGCTATGTTTAAATTGGGTATACAATGGAATTTATGTTGAATTTCAATTAATCAATATTAAGTAATCAATATTTTGGTTTAGGGAGTACCTAATAGTTTTTATTTTATAGGTATAGATCTAAGTCAATGTCCCTATCAGGTTCATACTGATGAAAACTAAAAGTATATGATAGCACATCACTATAGAGTTTAGATTAATGAAAATTATTGTTGGAGTTATAAACATTAGTATTTTTAATGCTCGAGATTATATAAGTATGAGTGATCTATTTCAGATTAGGATACCATATCTTGGTCATAGGATTTGTATATTTCCTTCATTTTGATCCATTCTTAAAGGGATCACTGAATTCTATTGGCTATCATCACACTACATGTAGTATCTCAACAATGGAGGTTCCCAGTCTTTAGGGATCACGAGGATTTGTTCGTTTCTTTGGATAATTTTCATGATTAGTTTCAAGAAAAATTTCTTCCGTTGATGATAAAGGAGGATTATCAGTAAGATATTACTACTCACTTCCAGGGGAGTTATATAATTTTTTAGTTTGTTATTTGATACAATAATATCTTTCTTTTCCCTTAGAACTTCTTCCATATGAGGATGCTAGGTAATGGAATTTTGAGGAGGCTTTGCATCTAGATATATAATTCCTAGACACCCCATTAACTCTAATGGAAGATATTAAGTTGTTGGTGACATTTGAGGTCATCAAAAGGATATTAGATAGGATTATATAATCATGGGATGCATGTATTCAAGGCACTCCATGGAGAAGAGTTGTGACGGTAAGTTCTCAGTTTCATGGTCAGATGAATTCTTATACAACAAAGAGTCAGTTCTAGCCTTTATCCCGTTTCATTTGAGATGGAAGTTCTCAAAACCATTCTAAAGGACCAGGAATAGTTTTTTTATCATATAGAGATCATGGATATCAGAAGTTTGAGTGATCAACCCTAATCAGTATCTAGTTTAGAGATGGTATCCCATTTCAGGTTAAACCATTGTAACAATATTTTATGAGGTATCAACAACAACGTGCTTTAGATTTTGATCAGTGAGAGGTTATGGGGTTGGTAGAGGATAGTCCTATGATTACCCTTATCCTTAAAAATAGAAGATAGAGTGATATTATAGATGTGGTATTCACCAGGGATATAGAGTTCCGAGATCTAGACATGGCCAACTTCATGACTTAGTGTTTTCTGTGCTAAGATAACCAGACATTATGTGAGGTATCTACTTATATTCTACCTAGGCGTATGTTTTTTGGTTCAAAATATACACACTACTTCAATGAAACTACACAACTCTATGATTTAGTACTTGTGGTAGATAGGATTCCAATTCCATTGGAATTAACTACAACATTTGTTGGTCAAACTATATTTTAGTATCTGTATATAGATTGTGAGCTAATTCTAGGGAACCATCAATCTTGGGGGGATTCCCTAGGTTTTTTATATAACCATAAAATATAATAATCATAATTAATTGAATGTATTTAGTGTATGATGTTGTTTATTTCTTTATATGAGTTATATTCTATGATCCTGAGGGAGATCATGTTGTGTTCCTTGGAAAGTGAAACCCTTAGATGGTTTGGAGGCTTGTCGAGTACTTTTCTCCATTGATGACTGAGAAAATGTTGAGTTTAGTGGAAGATTAACCAAAGGTGTCTCCCAAATTAATAGAAGGGTACCCCAATTACTTTTTAGAATATTTTTTGACACTACCCCCTTTATGTTAGATTAATTTTATGATAGATTTGTAACTAGATGTTTCTTTGATATCAATGTCCTTATGTAGGATGGTGTCTTTTGAGTTGTGGATGTTACACATTCTTATTATGGATATTCTATTTAGAGGATTTATTCACCCTAGTTTATCTTCTTGGGGTAAACCTGTCTTATTTTAAAGGAAATATGATGGAAACATTTTTATATGCATTTATTATCATAATTTTAATGAGTTAATAGTAAAAAATTACTATAACATTTTTAATATTAATTATTTGTTCGATCACCTGAAGGGAGTTACCTGGTTCTCAAATATTTATTTTCATTCAGGATATCATTATATGTGGGTAAAGGATGAGGATATTATGAATAATACTTTAGTATTTCCTTATAATAACTTTAATTTAATTGTTATTTCATCAAATGAAACAAATTACCAATCCATTTTGATAGGACTGTTGAATTATGTGTTCTATGAATTTCTAGTTTAGTTAATAGTAGCGTTCATTGAGGAATTTTTTTTATTTTGAGTCAAAGGAGGAGAATATAGAGTATCTAAAAGGTATTTTGTAAGTCCTTAAATGTCATTATATGTTTAGGAATATATTTAATAGTATGTTTTAGGCCTCTAAGGTTCATTTCATGGGACATATCATGTTCCAGTGTGAAATAGTTATGGGTCCTTTGAAGGTTAAAGTGGTTGTTTCTTGGGTAGACTCCATGATTTTTGTGGATGTGAATTGTTTTTATTGTACTTTCTAGCTATTATAAGAGGTTCATATTTTATTTCTATCATATTACAACTCCACTAACAAATTTTAATAGAAAAGACCTGGCTTCTGTGTGGTATGAGTAGTGCCATGCTACTTTTGATTATTTAAAAGATAAGTTGGAAAGATCTCATTTTCATCATTTTCTGGAGGAGGATATTAATTTTAGGTTTTATTTCATTTCTTTAAGTATTATATTAGGTTTTCACCTAATGAATCAAAGAGTGGTTATATCCTATGGGTATCGGTATTTATGACCTCATGAACATAACTATAGTACCCATGATCTGGATAGAGTTTTGGTCAAGTATACATTGAGGTTGTGGTGGTATTAACTTCTTGTTGATCTCTTTTCAGAATTCTGATGTTATGTTTTCTTGAGTTTTATCTTCTCATAACACAATTTTTAGTTTTTTAAATTATTTTGGTTATAATTCTTATAATATTATGATTCAATATTTATTATACAATGGGGAAATAAAACATTGTAGTTGATGATTTGATTAGGAAGTCATGTGGTGATGCTATACATGAATATGGTGATTCTTAGAGAGTGATAGAGGAGATATCCATGATTAAACTTGATATTAGATAATTTAGTGGTATATGATCTGTTTATTTGATGATGGTGAAGCCATATTTGTTGTAACATGTAGAGGAGTACTAGATGGGGGTTTTTGGTGTAGTGGTTTTGTGAGATCAAGTTGTTTGTGGCGATGTTTCAGAGGTATGGTCCTAGGATGGATACCATCAGGTGTTATTCTAGGTAAGGAACTTAATCCCTTAAGTGATGCATGAGCTTGTAATTAATGAGTTACATAGTTTTCATTTATTGGTAATTACTATTGTATTTAAGATTTGTCATGACTTTAGAGTTTGATTTTGGTGGTCTAGGATGAAGACATTGGCTATGGAGTTTATGTATTGGTGTTTGATTTTCTAGAGGGTAATGTATGAACACCATATTTATGGTGGATTTATTTAAATTCTAGATGTTTCCCAATGGAAGTGGGAGGTCATCTCGATGGACTTAATCACTACATTTCTAAAATATTAGGAAGGATGTGATGCTATCTAGGCCATCAGGGAACAATTGATAAAGTCATATAACATCATATGGATTAAGGAGTCAAGTATGGTGGATGTTTTTTTGAGGTAATATATATAGTAGGTGATGAGGCTTCATGGGGTTTTGAAGATGATCATCTCTGAATGTGGTCCCTATTTTACCTATAGGATATATAGAAGTCTCCAAATTATTTTAAATATTAGTTATTTCTTATCACAAATTTTCATCCATAGAAATATGGATATATATAGAATAATATCTATTATTTGAGAGACATGATGTTCACATTTGTTTTGGATTTTGGAGGATGGTGGGCATGACACTTTCCATTGGACGAATTTGATTATAATAACTACTATCACTATATTATTGGCATAGTTTTGTTTAAATTGTTGTATGGACAACCTTTCATATCTCTACTGTGTTGGAATAAGGTTAGACTGTCATAATTCTCAGACCAAAATTGGTGAAAATCATGACAGAGACAGTGAAGTTGATTTTCAAGTGGTTAAATATAATGCATGATTTATAGAAGTCTTATGCTGATCATAGTATGAGGAAAAAAAGTTTTCCATTATAATTCATGTGTTCTTGAAGGTATGTTCTCATCATGGATAGTGGAGGTTTGTTCATAGAAGTAATCCTTCACCCTGATTTGTTGAACCTTTAAAGGTGTTTCCATGATTTGTTGTTTTTTTGTATTAGTTAGTACTTCCCCCACAAATGAATCTGATAAATGAAATTTTAAATTCATTGTAACTTCATTAGTATCTTCATGATGATACACACATTATTGACTAGGAAAATTTGGAGGATGAAAATGATAAAACCTTTGAGGAGTGTCTTTTTGATATTTAGGACTATAAGTAGAAGGTGTTTCATGGGCATGTTATCTCTTTGATTCATGTACTATGATGTAATGGGGTCTTGGAGGAGTTTACTTGGAAAATTTAGTCAGAACTGTGTTCTCAATATCATTAGTTTCTTGATATTTGATTTTTAATTATGATATGTGCGACCCTTGTTGATTTATGAGATTATTGTTGATGTTTCATGTTTATATGCCTTATTCCTATAATGTGGGTTTTTTCTATCGTAGTGATATAACTAAGAGGTGTAATGTGGGGAGAACATTTTCCACCTTTTTACCTCCTCAGTTTTTGGATTAAATTCTTGAGGATGAGAATTTTTTATATTTTCTTGAGAAATTCATTTATGTTTTCAGCTGATTGGAGGTGTCCAAGGAAAGGATGGAGGGGTGGAAGTGTAGTTGGAGATAGTATTTTAGCAAAATGAGGGATGTTGTAGCATGGTTATACAGGATACAACAAAGAATTTACTTAGAATAATTATAAGGCCCCAGCCTTAAACCTTATTTAATCTTGAGTTATTACAAGATTACACATTGTGGATCTTTTCAGGTTTAGAGTTTTAGAGAATTAGATCATAAAACTTGCATTACATTCCACATTTAAACAAAGTGGTTACATAATATATAGTATTAATTTTCCCATCAACGAAAACATATTTAAAATAAAACATGGATTCTTTCTTGACACTTCCTTGACACTAGCATCATATCAGGTACCAATCCCTTGACCTGTGAAAACATTTCAAAAACTTGGGATGATCATAAAAAGATTAGTAAGGGTTATAAAAAGTATGGAAAGGAAACATGAGTACATATATACATAAGAATAAATCATACGTTACCCATAAAACATAAGCACTTTAACATACCTCATAAAATCATGAATAAATCATAGAAATCATAAGAAATAAAGGTAACTTGAGGCATTCATAACATTCTTATGTAGGGAGTAACCATCTTGGTTACATTTGGAATACCCATCACAGTATATTCCCTAAATCTCTTCGGATAAACCTTAACGTTTAACTCTTTCATGTTACCCAATTCACTGGAGAGGTATATCGGGCTCACCTGCCCTTAGTTTATCACGAAACAACCCGTCTTCATAATAATTCCCAAGAACCATAACATAATCGTATCACATAAAACATGCATAAAGGAAACATAACATTTCCACTTTTAAATCACAAGATATCAATACAACACATTGATATAAAAACATTATGAAAACCATTTTCAATACCAAAATAAAATAAAAGTAAAACATGGTATTTATTTTTCATTTAAAAAAAGTTATGTCTTGTAGAGGAAGCTGAAACTCAAATAATGGTCACGGCGGAGGAGAAGTCATTGTCACCGCATATGTACGACAAAAAACAATCCCTTTTGTCGTTTAATAAATGATTCATATAAAAATATTCCTTTTGAATAATCGTAAAAGTCAAAGGGGTTTATATACCATATAAAATAAAGTTGTGTATAAAACAAGATATTCCACAAAGAAAGGAGATTGAGACAGATTCCCTTACAAAGACGGTATCCTTGGATTAAGGATAAATCAATTACATATTTATGTGTGACAGATGAATACATCAAATATAAGTGGATATTAAGTGTAAAACAACCAGAGGTTATTCACACATATTCATAGAATGACATATTCAAGGAGTGCAAGTTTATCCCAAAGAATCAAAATTGGGTTAAGAAGTTCCGTTGCAAAAATTCGACAGCCTAACGGCGTCACTTCAAAATTCGGAAAATGAGTTTATGAGAGATAAAAAGGGTATCTCATCACTTGGACATAAAAGTTACATCAATAAGAACATATCCCAACATAACAATATGTAAATTAAAAGACCCAACAAAAGAAGTCTTTTAAAAAGAGGAGGTTGAAAGGTTCCCTTACCGACTTGGGTATCTTTCGAAACATACACCCCATGAAAGAAGGATAATACAACATTGATTTAAATACTCATAAAAAAATTATATTACTCAAAGATTAGAATAATGGGAAGTATATATACCACTCAACAGGAATGGTGGAAAATGTAGAATAAATCTCACAGGAATAAAAGTGAGATGAAAAATCCCTTACCAAAACTCTGCAGCCTAACGACGCCACTTAAAACATCCAAAAATGGATTTATGAGATCAAAAAGGATCTCTAATCATATTAACATAAAATTTACATCAAGAGTAATATAAAGGAACATCCACCAACATAACAAAGAGGAGATTAAAAGAAGTGACATAAAGGAGATTACTTAAAAAGAAAGAGATAGGTTGGATCTCTTACAAAAATTTGGCAACCTAACGGCGCCACTCAAAACTTCAAAAATTGTCTGATGAGAGAAAGTAGGGCCTATCATCATATGAGCATAAAAAGTACAGTAAGATTAATATAAAAGAACATCCCAATCATAATAAAGATGAGTTTAAAATAAATGACATAAAAGAGTGTACTTAAAAAGAATGAGAGGGGTAGGATCCCTTACCCCGGGTCTGACTTGACTCGATCGTTATTTAACCTCCTGAATAATAAACTTGAGTTAATTTATACTTGATTAAGAACCTTTTCAAAGTTCATTATTCCTTTTATATCTCTTACTACCATGGTATGAACACCATGTAATTTTTTTAAGTTAATAATGGTCATTTTGTAGATCATTGCTACATGAGTCAAAAATAAACTCTTTATAATTACAAGTTGTTCATGTGGTAAAATATATATTCTATCCAAAAATATATTCATTATTTAGATATCATATATATCATATATATCCATTATATACATGCATTTATAATATTACATAACATTCAGAGGTAAGAAATGAAATGCACCGTTCATGGAGACGGTAAGCCGTATGTAGGCATGAACGCTACTTCCATTTATATTTCTTATTTAATGGAATTAAAACATAATGATACATAATAGTAATATAATTACAGTATGGTATCATATATAATATCATTAAATTTATCCTTTATACGTACCACATATGGTGTTAACGAATCAAATCACTTTGAGGGGGCGGTAGTCCGCACCTCCTAAAATGAAGATATCGCATTTACCGATAATGGAAACCATAAAGGTATGACACAAATGAAAAATACAGAATATTAAGTAAAACATAAACATATTATATATCATATATAAATATAGTATCATCTTAATGGCCACCTTTTAAGGTGTTATAAGAATATTGAACAATCATCGTTTCGTGAGGTAGAAATTCTCCATCCACGGAAACAGTATGCTCTTTAACCATTAGATGAAGGTGTGTGTAAGTTTAGCTTGAATAATTCTTATAAAAACATCCTAGTATATTTAAGATACTGGTGTTTTTACAAAAGAAAAGAATAAAAAGAGTTTAGGGGGTTGGAGAGGCAAAATAAAACAAAAGAACACAAGTGAAGACATTACCTTAAAATCGGGTATCTCTCTTTGATTTGAGCTCAAAAGCTTCCTTGGGAAGACTTCTGCCCAAAGTGAGGCTACTAGGAGTAAGAGAGGGATGTGGAGAGACAAAATGAGCAGGGTTTGGCCGAGCCAAATGTTTATAGGTTTGGGTAAGGTGGTAGAGGTGGGGGCCTTTTATAAGAGGAGAGGAGGGGCACTCTTGGAAAGTTACAAAAGGATACTTTATTATAAAATGATTTTTGGATTTAGAAGGTCCCAAAATTATAAATTTCAATGATAAGGTGATAAGGGTTTGAAATACACCCATAAAATAGGTTTTTTACAAGTGTAGGTCTTCGATTTTACATTATATTTTCATTTTATTTAAATCATTAAATAATGAGGTAATCGCTGCATCATCATGGTGTCATAAATTATTTAATTTATTTAATATCTAAAAATTATAAAAAAAACTACTATGATGTAGGAAATATTTTTATATTTCTAATGAATATTTATAGTTAAAAATATGACTTGTATAACCCCATTTAATTTTTTTAGTAAAACAACTCATGTTTGTGTCATTTTTACTTTTACTTTAAATAAAAGGCATTAATGTCTTTATCTTACCCAAGTGGCTCCATGGGGTCCCACAAATCTACCCATGGGTTATATTGGTCGGCCATGACACATAAAATAAGGGTAGGACCTGTTTCTAGGTCATTTCATATTATTAAAACATTATTTTTACCTTAAATTACACTAATTACCTCTAATCACGATTAAAAACTTAAAAGTTACTATTCACCAAATAATTATTTTAATCCCATTGAACAACATTTTACATCCTAATGAAAACCATGTATGTTGGATTTTTGAAATTCAAATCACAGAAGTGGAAATGTTTCATTTAAATGAAAAATCAGTTTTTAAACTACCAATTAGTGGTTTCACTATTCATCAAAAATTGAAGTTTTTCAGAAAAATACCAAAAATTCACCCTAAATTATATTTATTATTCCGAATTCAATAATGATGTATATTTTACAAAATTAAAAAAATATATGTTGAATTAATTAATTTAATAATTAATTCCCGCTGTCAAAACAAATAGCGCGCTTTTAAGAAACAATATATATTAAAATATTGACACGAGTTTAAGT
Source organism: Viscum album (assembly GCA_963277665.1). Lineage (NCBI taxonomy): Eukaryota > Viridiplantae > Streptophyta > Magnoliopsida > Santalales > Viscaceae > Viscum > Viscum album. Next base: position 341,747,589 of record OY728131.1, read on the forward strand.
CCAATTTCAAAGTGAAATTAATTCCAATGACCACCATTAGATTAAATGTTAAAAATATATTCTAAATACACTTTAATATAAATTAAAAATATAATATATCCATATAAATAAATCAGATTAAAAGGAGTTTTTGAATTAAAATGTAACATTTTCAATAAAAATGATCTTTATCAGAAAAAGAACAAAATTTTACACAAAGTAAATTTTGATGTCCAGATTCTAAAGAAGGATTTTATTTTGTCAAACACAACATATAAAATTGTCAAAAGTATATTTAAAAAGGGTTCTCCATCAAAAGGCGGTTAATCAACCTTTTAAAGAATATTAGAAGATTTATGCTTAAAATTGGATTCATTTTCATTTTAAGTCTCTATCATTTATTGGATAAAAGTAAAAATATTTGACAAACATATATAATAATTTTCTAGTTAGTTCTGTTCATTCCTGCCATTATAATGGCTAGGTGTTAACTAACTTTTAAAATAATATTATTTTATTATTAGAGTGTAACGTAAGATTTCTAAGAAACTCGTTGTTGCATATTGGGTACGCCCTCGAGCATAGCATTCCCCTTAAAGTAATATTAATATTTTATTCAAAAATATGGGTAAATATGAAAATGTCATATTCTTTATTTACTTGGGGTGTTACATCCTTCCCCCCTTTTGGGAATTGCGTCCTCGCAATTTTAAAGTTGGGCTTGGAAGCTTCATTGAAAATCCCACATCGGAACAAGAGTCAGTAAAACTATCACTTTAAAAGAATGGGAGAGAAGTACAAATGTCACCCGAGTTAACCCATACTAGGATTCCAAGTATAAAAATATGGGTATGGAGGAGAAAAGAAAGGGCCATGTTCTGATGGAGAGTGATAGTAAACATGTCTAGGAGAAAGTTAACAACAAGAAAATCACAAACTTGTGATGGGTTAAACGGTATTTGATTCCCTAGTAGGAAAAATTAACAGACAAATTTTTTTTAAGTTACTTTTAATTGAGGAATTTATTTATGAGATTAACTAAAACATTAAGAAGCATACTTAATTGTCATGTTGACTTTCAACTTTTACTATATTCCTTACACGAACTCATATTTTCTCCAAAAGACGAGTATTTAGGATGACCTGTTCACATTAAGAGAGCTATAATAAACTTCCAGAGAATCACCTAATCTAGAAAAGAGAACTATATACTTCCCATATCTTTGGACCTTAACCAAAACAGAAACCAAAAAGGCTAGTATGAGATCATATAATACCCAAAAAGGATAATCCTATATATATAAAAAAATCTATTCTTAATCCCCAAAATTTTTCAAACAAAACACAAAGTTCAACAAAGACCATTAAATAAACATGTATCCATAAAATTCTACAAAGTAAAACAAACTAATATTGAAACCCAAAATGCATTAACTAGTAATTGCCTCAAATTAAAGGATCATATAAACCCAAATGGTTCTTTATAACTACATCCACAAAAGAAAGGATAATTATTCCTTGAATAAAATTTTCTTATATCAAACATTAGGGTTACTATAAAAATTCTTCTAATGTAACCCCATAATCAAAAGAGACTTAATACATCTAAGAATTTCACCATCCTAAAATCTACCATAACTCTTGAATCCATTATATGACGACTTCTTACTCATTCAACATTCTTCATGATCCATTATCCATTCCTTTTCAAATTATTATGAAATACTTCTTTCCTACAAAAAAAATCATGAATCATATCCTAAGATTCCAATAATAGGAAAGCATATGTTAAGAAATAATCCATACCTTTCATTCTTCATTGTCAGTTTCTTTATCCTCAATCGGAATGGCATTAGGTATTGGTAAATGAATATTTGTACGATCTTGGTGACCCCATTACCGAAACTTCTTCGTAGGACATGTGTTTTCATAATGACCATGCACACCACATTTAAAACATTCAATTGATCCTTCTGAAAGAACTTCTTTCCCTTTCCTAGAGTCAACTAGATGCTTCCTTTTTCCATGGTAGGTTCTTGCTTTATGACCTTAATTTCCACACCTATAGCATCTTTTTGTCCCTTTGAAACATTTTACTATGTGTTACTTTCAACATATTTGACACATAGGTTTTTGAACATAATTACCTTTATGATTATTACCTAAACTTCCGTAGGGATTTCTTTCTCGCATATATGATGCCTTACAAAAATCACTAAGGTTCAGGTGGTCAATCATGACTCCAGATAGTTGGTTGAGGATAACCACAAGAGTTCTCATTGCAGATCCCATATCATTCGGTTGTTCTTTCATAAAACCGTCACAGTTTTCTTCAAATCCATTGTTACTTTGGTGCCTGCTAGATCCAACCATTTACTAAAACCAAAAAGGTCAGTGTGAGTATATTAGTAAAATCATCAAATAAAAAAAAAGAGGAAGATAAACACCAAGATATACTTATCCAAGTTATCTCAAACTCATTATAACTTTCAAAAAAACAATGACTCCATCTAATATACTAACCATTGTGGTTTTACACAACTTGTCACTTTTTCTTAAACAACAATCTAAACTCTAAAGTTATCTAAACCGACCTATAATACCAACTATAAGGCCCCTGCCTTAAACATTACTTAATCTTGAGTTATTACAAGATTACACATTGAGGATCTTTTTAGGTTTAGAGTTTTATAGAATTAGATCATAAAACTTGCATTACATTCCACATTTAAACAAAGTGGTTACATAAAAGATAATATTCATTTTCCCATCAACGGAAACATATTTAAAACAAAACATGGATTCTTTCTTGACACTTCCTTGACACTATCATCATATCATGTACCAATCCCTTGACCTGTGAAAACATTTAAAAAACTTGGGATGAGCATAAAAAGTTCAGTAGGGGTTATAAAAAGTATGGAAAGGAAACATGAGTACATATATATATAAGAATGAAATCATACTTTACCAATAAAACATAAGCACTTTAAAATACCTCATAAAATCATGAATAAATCATATAAATCATAAGACATAAAGGTAACTTGAGTCATTCATAACATTCTTATGTAGGGAGTAACCCTCTTGGTTACGTTTGAAATACCCATCACAGTATATTCCCTAAATCTCTTCAGAGAAACCTTAATGTTTAACTCCTTCGCATTAACCAATGCATTGGAGAGCTATATTGGGCTCACCTACCCTTATTTTATTATGGAACCACCCGTCTTCATAATAATTCCCAAGAACCATAACATAATCGTATCATATAAAAAATGCATAAAGGAAACATAACATTTCCACTTTTCAATCACAAGATATCAATACAAAACATTGATATAAAAACATTATGAAAACCATTTTCAATACCAAAATAAAATAAAAGTAAAACATGGTATTCATTTTTCATTTCAAAAAAGTTATGGCTTATAGAGGAAGGCAAAACTCAAATAATGGTCAAGACGGCAGAGAAGTCATTGTCACCGCATACGTACGACAAAAAAACATTCCATTTTTTCATTTAGTAAAAGATTCATATAAAAAGATTCCTTTTGAATAATCATAAAAGTAAAAGGGGTTTATACACCGTATAAAAGAATGTTGTGTATAAAACAAGATATTCCTCAAAGAAAGGAGATTGATATGGATTCCCTTACAAAGACGGTATCCTTGGATTAAGGATAAATCAATTACATAATTATGTGTGATAGAAGAATACATCAAATATATATGGATATTAAGAGTAAAAAAACCATAGGTTATTCACACATATTCATATAATGACATATTCAAGGAGTGCAAGTTTATCCCAAAGAATCAAAATTGGGTTAAGAAGTTACGTTGTAAAAATTCGACATCCTAACTACGTCACTTCAAAATTCATAAAATGAGTTTATGAGAGATAAAAAGGGTATCTCATCACTTGGACATAAAATTTACATCAATAAGAATATATCCCAACATAAAAATATGTAAATTAGAAGACCCAAAAAAATAAGTCTTTTAAAAAGAGGAGGGTGAAAGGTTCCCTTACCGACTTGGGTATCTTTCGAAACATACACCCCATGAAAGAAGGACAATACAACATTGATGTAAATACTCAAAAAAAAGTATATTACACAAAGAGTATAATAATGGGAAGTATATATACCACTCAATCGGAATGGTGGAAAATTTAGAATAAATCTCACAGGAATAAAAGTGAGATGAAAAATCCCTTACGAAAACTCTGCAGCCTAACGACGCCACTTAAAACTTCCAAAAATGGATTGATGAGATCAAATAGGGTCTCTAATAATATTAAAATAAAATTTACATCAAGTGGAATATAAAAGAACATCCCCCAACATAACAAAGTGGAGGTTAAAGGAAGTGACATTTAGGAGAGTACTTAAAAAGAAAGAGAGAGGTTGGATCTCTTACAAAAATTCGGCAGCCTAACGACGCCACTCAAAACTTACCAAATTTATTGATGAGAGAAAGTAGGGTCTATCATCATATTAACCTAAAAATTACAGTAAGATTAATATAAAAGAACATCCAAATAAAAAGAATGATGAGATTAAAATGAATGACATAAAAGAGTGTACTTGAAAAGAAGGAGAGGGGTAGGATCCCTTACCTCGGGTCCGACTTGACTCGATCGTTATTTACACTTCTGAATAATAAACTTGAGTTAATTTCTACTTGTTTAAGAACCTTTTCCAAGTTCATTATTCCTTTTATATCTCTTACTACCATGCTATGAACACTGTGTAATTTTTTTAAGTTAATAATGGTCATTTTTTAGATCATTACTACTTGAGTCAAAAATAAACTCTTTATAATTACAAGTTGTTCATGTGGTAAAATATATATTATATCCAGAATTATATTAATTATGTAGATATCATATATATAATATATATCCATTATATACATGCATTTATAATATTACATAACATTCAGAGGTAAGAAATGAAATGCACCGTTCATGGAGACGGTAAGCCGTACGTACGCATGAACGCTACTTCCATTTCTATTTCTTATTTAATGAAATTAAAAAATAATGATACATAATAGTAATATAATTATAGTATGTTATCATATATAATATCATTAAATTTATCCTTTATACATACCACATATGGTGTTAACGAATCAAATCACTTTGAGGGGGCGGTAGTCCGCACTTCCAAAAATGAAGATATCACATTTACCCATAATGGAAACCATAAATGTGTGCCACAAATGAAAAATACAGAAGCTTAAGTAAAACATAAAAATATTTTATATCATATATAAATATAGTTTCATCTTAATGGCCACCTTTGATGGTGTTAGAATAATATTGAACAATCATCGTTTTGTGAGACAGAAATTCACCATCCACGGAAACAATATTCTCTTTAACCATTAGATGAAGGTGTGTGTAAGTGTAGCTCTAATACTTCTTATAAAAACATACTAGTATATTTAATATACTGGTGTTGTTACAAAAGAAAAGAATAAAAAGATTTTAGTGGGTCGTAGAAGCAAAATAAAACAAAAGAACACACGTGAAGACATTACCTTAAAATCGGGTATCTCTCATTGATTTGAGCTCAAAGGCTTCCTTGGGAAGACTTCTTCCCAAAGTGAGGCATATAGGAGTAATAGAGGGATGTGGAGAGACAAAATGAGCAGGGGTTGGCCGAGTCTAAGGCTTGAGAGGTGTGGGTATGGTGGTAGAGGTGGGGGCCTTTTATAAGAGGAGAGGAGGGGCACTCTTGGAAAGTTACAAAAGGATTCTTTATTATAAAATGGTTTTCGTATTTAAAAGGTCACACAATTATAAATTTCGAGGATAAGATGATAAGGGTTCGAAATACACCCATCAAATAGGTTTTTGACAAGTGTAGGTCTTAGATTTTACATTATATTTTTATTTTATTTAAATTGTTAAATAATGAGGTAATCGATGCATCATCATGGTGTCATAAATAATTTAATTTATTTAATATCTAAAAATTATAAAAAAATACTATGATGTAGAAAATATTTTTATCTTTATAATGAATATTTATAGTCAAAAATATAACTTGTATAACCCCATTTAATTTTTTTTAGTAAAACAACTCATGTTTGTGTCATTTTTACTTTAACTTTAAATAAAAGGCATTAATGTCTTTATTTTACCCAAGTGGCTCCATGGGGTCCCAAAAATCGACCCATGGGTTGTCTTGGTTGTCCATGACACATCCAATAAGGGTAGGACATGTGTCTAGGTCATTTATTATTATTAAAACATTATTTTTACCTTAAATTACACTAATTATCTCTAATCACGATTAAAAACTTAAAAGTTACTATTCACCAAAAAATTAATTTAATCCCATTGAACCACATTTTACATCCTAATGACAACCATGTATGTCGGATTTTTGAAATTCAAATCACAGAAGTGGCAAAGTTTCATTTAAATGAAAAATCAGTTTTTAAACTACCACTTAGTGGTTTCACTATTCATCAAAAATTGAAGTTTTTCAGAAAAATACCAAAAATTCACCCTAAGATATATTTGATATTCTGAATTCAATAATGATGTCTATTTTACAAAATTCAAAACATATATGTTTCATTAATTAGTTTAATAATTAATTCCCGCTGTCAAAACAAATAGCGTGTTTTTAAGAAACAATATCTATTAAAAGATTGACACTAGTTTAAGTCAAATTTCAAAGTGAAATTAATTCCAATGACCACCATTAGATTAAATGGTAAAATTATATTCTAAATAAAATTTAATCTAAATTAAAAATATAATCTATCCATATAAATAAATCAGATTAAAAGGAGGTTTTGAGTTAAAATGCAACATTTTCAATAAAAATGATCTTTATCAGAAAAATAACAAAATTTTACACAAAGTAAATTTTGATGTCCAGATTATAAAGAAGGATTTTATTTTGTCAAACAAAACATATAAAATTGTCAAAATTATATTTAAAAAGGGTTATCCATCAAAAGGAAGTTAATCGACCTTTTAAAGAATATTAGAATATTTATGCTTAAAATTGGATTCATTTGCATTTTAAGCCTCTAACATTTATTGGATAAAAGTATAAATATTTGAAAAACATATATAATCATTTTGTAGTTAGTTCCGTTCATTCCCGCCATTATAATGGCTAGGCGTTAACTACCTTTTAAAATAATATTATTTTATTATTAGAGTGTAACGTAAGATTTCTAAGAAACTCGTTGTTGCGTATTGGGTACAACCTCGAGCATAGCATTCCCTTTAAAGTAATATTAATATTTTATTCAAAAATATGTATAAATATGAAAATTTGATATTCTTTATTTACCCGGGGTGTTACATCCTTCCCCCTTTTGGGAATTGCGTCCTCACAATTTTAAAGTTGGGCTTGGAAGCTTCATTGAAAATCCCACATCAGAACAAGAGTCAGTAAAACTATCACTTTAAAAGAATGGGAGAGAAGTACAAATGTCACCCGAGTTAACCCATACTAGGACTCCAAGTATAAAAATATGGGAATGGAGGAGAAAAGAAAGGGCCATGTTCTAATGGAGAGTGATAGTAAACATGTCTAGGAGAAAGTTAACAACAAGAAAATCACAAACTTGTGATGGCTTAAATGGTATTTGATTCCCCAGTAGGAAAAATTAACAGACAACATTTTTGTTTTAAGTTACTTTTCATTGAGGAATTTATTTATGAGCTTAACTAAAACATTAGTAAGCATAGTTAATTGTCATGTTGACTTTTAACTTTTACTATATTTCTTACACGAACTCATATTTTCTCCAAAAGACGAGTATTTAGGATGACTTTTTCACCGTAAGAGAGCTAGAATCAAATTCTAGAGAATCACTTAATCCACCAAAGTGAACTATATACTTCCCATGTCTTTAGAGATTAACCAAAACAAAAACCAAAAAGGCTAGCTTGAGATCAGATAATACCCAAAAAGGATAATCCTTTATATAAAAAAAATCTATTCTTAATCTCCAAAATTTGTCAAACAAAACCCAAAGTTGAACAAAGGCCATTCAATAAACATCTATCTATAAAATTATACAAAGTAAAATAAACTAAGATTGAAACCCAAAATGTATTAAACAGTAATTGCCTCAAATTCAAGGATCATATAAACCCAAATGGATCTTTATAACTACATCCACAAAAGAAAGGATAATTATTCCTTGAATAAAATTTTCTTATATCAAACATCAGGGTTACTATAAAAAGTCTTCTAATGTAACCCCATCATCAAAAGAGACTTAATATATCTAAGAATTTCACCATCCTAAAATATACCATAACTCCTGAATCCCTTATATGATGACTTCTTACTCATTCAACATTCGTCATGATCCATTAGCCATTACTTTTCAACTTATTATGAAATACTTCTTTCTTACAAACAAAATCATGAATTATATCCTAAGATTCCAATAATAAGAAAGCATATGTTAAGAAATAATCCATACCTTTCATTCTTCATTTTCAGTTTCTTCATCTTCAATCGGAATGGCATTAGGTATTGGTAAATGAATATTTGTACGATCTTGGTGACCCCATTCCTGAAACTTCTTCGTAGGAAAAGTGTTTGAATAATGACCATGCACACCACATTTAAAACATTCAATTGATCCTTTAGAAAGAACTTCTTTCCCTTTCCTAGAGTCAACTAGATGCTTCCTTTTTCCATGGCAGGTTCTTGCTTTATGACCTTCATTTCCACACCTATAGAATCTTTCTGTCCCTTTGAAACATTTTCCTACGTGTTTCTTTCCACATATTCGACACATAGGTTTTTGAACACACTTAACTTTATGATTATTACCTGAACTTCCATAGGGATTTGTTTCTCACATATACGATGCCTTATAAAAATCACTAAGGTTCAGGTGGTCAATCATGACTCCAGATAGTTGGTTGAGGATAACCACAAGAGTTCTCATTGCAGCTCCCATATCATTCCGTTTTTCTTTCATAAAACCGTCACAATTTTCTTCAAATCCATTGTTACTTTGGTGCCTGCTAGATCCATCCATTTACTAAAACCAAAAGGGTCAGTGTGAGTATATCAGTAAAATCATCAAATAAAAAAAAGAGGAAGATAAACCCCAAGATATACTTATCCATGTTATCTCAAACTCATTCTAACTTTCAAAAAAACGATGACTCCATCTAATATACTAACCATTGTGGTTTTACACAACTTGTCACTTTTTCTTAAACAACAATCTAAACTCTAAAGTTATCTAAACCGACCTCTAATACCAACTATAAGGCCCCTGCCTTAAAAATTACTTAATCTTGAGTTATTACAAGATTACACATTGAGGATCTTTTCAGGTTTAGAGTTTTATAGAATTAGATCATAAAACATGCATTACATTCCACATTTAAACAAAGTGGTTACATAAAAGATAATATTCATTTTCCCATCAACGGAAACATATTTAAAATAAAACATGGATTCTTTCTTGACACTTCCTTGACACTATCATCATATCATGTACCAATCCCTTGACTTGTGAAAACATTTAAAAAACTTGGGATGAGCATAAAAAGTTCAGTAGGGGTTATAAAAAGTATGGAAAGGAAACATGAGTACATATATACATAAGAATGAAATCATACTTTACCAATAAAACATAAGCACTTTAAAATACCTCATAAAATCATGAATAAATCATAGAAATCATAAGACATAAAGGTAACTTGAGTCATTCATAACATTCTTACGTAGGGAGTAACCCTCTTGGTTACGTTTGAAATACCCATCACAGTATATTCCCTAAATCTCTTCGGAGAAACCTTAATGTTTAACTCCTTCGCATTACCCAATGCATTGGAGAGATATATTTGGCTCACCTGCCCTTATTTTATTATGGAACCACCCATCTTCATAATAATTCCCAATAACCATAACATAATCGTATCACATAAAAAATGCATAAAGGAAACATAACATTTCCACTTTTCAATCACAAGATATCAATACAAAACATTGATATAAAAACATTATGAAAACCATTTTCAATACCAAAATAAAATAAAAGTAAAACATGGTATTTATTTTTCATTTCAAAAAAGTTATGGCTTATAGAGGAAGCAAAAACTCAAATAATGGTCACGACGACAGAGAAGTCGTTGTCGCCGCATACGTACGACAAAAAAACATTCCATTTTTTCATTTAGTAAAAGATTCATATAAAAAGATTACTTTTGAATAATCGTAAAAGTAAAAGGGGTTTATACACCGTATAAAAGAATGTTGTGTATAAAAAAAGATACGCCTCAAAGAAAGGAGATTGATATGGATTCCCTTACAAAGACGGTATCCTTGGATTAAGGATAAATAAATTACATAATTATGTGTGATAGAAGAATACATCAAATATATATAGATATTAAGAGTAAAAAAACCAGAGGTTATTCACACATATTCATAGAATGACATATTCAAGGAGTGCAAGTTTATCCCAAAGAATCAAAATTGGGTTAAGAAGTTACCTTGCAAAAATTCGACAGCCTAACTACGTCTCTTCAAAATTCAGAAAATGAGTTTATGAGAGATAAAAAGTGTATCTCATCACTTGGACATAAAATTTACATCAATAAGAATATATCCCAACATAAAAATATGTAAATTAGAAGACCCAACAAAAGAAGTATTTTAAAAAGAGGAGGGTGAAAGGTTCCCTTACCGACTTGGGTATCTTTCGAAACATACACCCCATGAAAGAAGGACAATACAACATTGATGTAAATACTCAAAAAAAAGTATATTACACAAAGAGTAGAATAATGGTAAGTATATATACCACTCAACCGGAATGGTGGAAAATTTAGAATAAATCTCATAGGAATAAAAGTGAGATGAAAAATCCCTTACGAAAACTCTGCAGCCTAACGACGCCACTTAAAACTTCCAAAAATGGATTGATGAGATCAAATAGGGTCTCTAATAATATTAAAATAAATTTACATCGAGTGGAATATAAAAGAACATCCCCCAACATAACAAAGTGGAGCTTAAAGGAAGTGACATTTAGGAGAGTACTTAAAAAGAAAGAGAGAGGTTGGATCTCTTACAAAAATTCGGCAGCCTAACGGCGCCACTCAAAACTTACCAAATTGATTGATGAGAGAAAGTAGGGTCTATCATCATATTAACCTAAAAATTACAGTAAGATTAATATAAAAGAACATCCAAATCAAAAGAATTATGAGATTAAAATGAATGACATAAAAAAATGTACTTGAAAAGAAGGAGAGGGGTATGATCCCTTACCTCGGGTCCGACTTGACTCGATCGTTCTTTAAACTCCTGAATAATAAACTTGAGTTAATTTATACTTGTTTAAGAACCTTTTCCAAGTTCATTATTCCTTTTATATCTCTTACTACCATGCTATGAACACTGTGTAATTTTTTTAAGTTAATAATGGTCATTTTGTAGATCATTACTACTTGAGTAAAAAATAAACTCTTTATAATTACAAGTTGTTCATGTGGTAAAATATATATTATATCAGAATTATATTAATTATGTAGATATCATATATATAATATATATCCATTATATACATGCATTTATAATATTACATAACATTCAGAGGTAAGAAATGAAATGCACCGTTCATGGAGACGGTAAGCCGTACGTACGCATGAACGCTACTTCCATTTCTATTTCTTATTTAATGAAATTAAAAAATAATGATACATAATAGTAATATAATTATAGTATGGTATCATATATAATATCATTAAATTTATCCTTTATACATACCACATATGGTGTTAACGAATCAAATCACTTTGAGGGGGTGGTAGTCTGCACTTCCTAAAATGAAGATATCACATTTACCCATAATGGAAACAATAAAGGTGTGCCACAAATGAAAAATACATAAGCTTAAGTAAAACAGAAAAATATTTTATATCATATATAAATATATTTTCATCTTAATGGCCACCTTTGAAGGTGTTAGAAGAATATTGAACAATCATCGTTTTGTGAGGCAGAAATTCACCATCCACGGAAACAATATTCTCTTTAACCATTAGATGAAGGTGTGTGTAAGTGTAGCTATAATACTTCTTATAAAAACATCCTAGTATATTTACGATACTGGTGTTGTTACAAAAGAAAAGAATAAAAAGATTTTAGTGGGTCGTAGAAGCAAAATAAAACAAAAGAACACAAGTGAAGACATTACCTTAAAATCGGGTATCTCTCATTGATTTGAGCTCAAAGGCTTCCTTGGGAAGACTTCTTCCAAAAGTGAGGCATCTAGGAGTAATAGAGGGATGTGGAGAGACAAAATGAGTAGGGGTTGGCCAAGCCGAAGGCTTGAGAGGTGTGGGTATGGTGGTAGAGGTGGGGGCCTTTTATAAGAGGAGAGGAGGGGCACTCTTGGAAAGTTACACACGGATTCTTTATTATAAAATGATTTTCGTATTTAAAAGGTCACACAATTATAAATTTCGAGGATAAGGTGATAAGGGTTCGAAATACACCCATCCAATAGGTTTTTGACAAGTGTAGGTCTTAGATTTTACATTATATTTTCATTTTATTTAAATCGTTAAATAATGAGGTAATCGATGCATCATCATGGTGTCATAAATAATTTAATTTATTTAATATCTAAAAATTATAAAAAAATACTATGATGTATAAAATATTTTTATCTTTATAATGAATATTTATAGTCAAAAATATAACTTGTATAACCCCATTTAATTTTTTTTAGTAAAACAACTCATGTTTGTGTCATTTTTACTTTTACTTTAAATAAAAGGCATTAATGTCTTTATTTTACCCAAGTGGATCCATGGGGTCCCAAAAATCGACCCATGGGTTGTCTTGGTCGGCCATGACACATCCAATAAGGGTAGGACATGTGTCTAGGTCATTTCTTATTATTAAAACATTATTTTTACCTTAAATTACACTAATTACCTTTAATCACGATTAAAAACTTAAAAGTTACTATTCACCAAAAAATTAATTTAATCCCATTGAACCACATTTTACATCCTAATGACAACCATGTATGTCGGATTTTTGAAATTCAAATCAAAGAAGTGGCAAAGTTTCATTTAAACGAAAAATCAGTTTTTAAACTACCACTTAGTGGTTTCACTATTCATCAAAAATTGAAGTTTTTCAGAAAAATACCAAAAATTCACCCTAAGCTATATTTGATATTCCGAATTCAATAATGATGTCTATTTTACAAAATTCAAAACATATATGTTTCATTAATTAATTTAATAATTAATTCCCGCTGTCAAAACAAATAGCGTGTTTTTAAGAAACAATATCTATTAAAAGATTGACACTAGTTTAAGTCCAATTTCAAAGTGAAATTAATTCCAATGACCACCATTAGATTAAATGGTAAAAATATATTCTAAATACAATTTAATCTAAATTAAAAATATAATCTATCCATATAAATAAATCAGATTAAAAGGAGGTTTTGAGTTAAAATGTAACATTTTCAATAAAAATGATCTTTATCAGAAAAATAACAAAATTTTACACAAAGTAAATTTTGATATCCAGATTATAAAGAAGGATTTTATTTTGTCAAACAAAACATATAAAATTGTCAAAATTATATTTAAAAAGGGTTATCCATCAAAAGGAAGTTAATCGACCTTTTAAAGAATATTAGAATATTTATGCTTAAAATTGGATTCATTTGCATTTTAAGCCTCTAACATTTATTGGATGAAAGTAAAAATATTTGAAAAACATATATAATCATTTTGTAGTTAGTTCCGTTCATTCCCGCCATTATAATGGCTAGGCGTTAACTACCTTTTAAAATAATATTATTTTATTATTAGAATGTAACGTAAGATTTCTAAGAAACTCGTTGTTGCGTATTGGGTACAACCTCGAGCATAGCATTCCCTTTAAAGTAATATTAATATTTTATTCAAAAATATGGATAAATATGAAAATTTGATATTCTTTATTTACCCGGGGTGTTACATCCTTCCCCCTTTTGGGAATTGCGTTCTCACAATTTTAAAGTTGGGCTTGGAAGCTTCATTGAAAATCCCACATCGGAACAAGAGTCAGTAAAACTATCACTTTAAAAGAATAGGAGAGAAGTACAAATGTCACCCGAGTTAACCCATACTAGGATTCCAAGTATAAAAATATGGGTATAGAGGAGAAAAGAAAGGGCCATGTTCTGATGGAGAGTGATAGTAAACATGTCTAGGAGAAAGTTAACAACAAGAAAATCACAAACTTGTGATGGCTTAAATGGTATTTGATTCCCCAATAGGAAAAATTAACAGACAACATTTTTGTTTTAAGTTACTTTTCATTGAGGAATTTATTTATGAGCTTAACTAAAACATTAGTAAGCATACTTAATTGTCATGTTGACTTTTAACTTTTACTATATTTCTTACACGAACTCATATTTTCTCCAAAAGACGAGTATTTACGATGACTTGTTCACCGTAAGAGAACTAGAATAAAATTCTAGAGAATCACTTAATCCACAAAAGAGAACTATATACTTCCCATGTCTTTAGAGCTTAACCAAAACAAAAACCAAAAAGGCTAGCATGAGATCAGATAATACCCAAAAAGGATAATCCTTTATATAAAAAAAATCTATTCTTAATCTCCAAAATTTGTCAAACAAAACCCAAAGTTGAACAAAGACCATTCAATAAACATCTATCTATAAAATTATACAAAGTAAAACAAACTAAGATTGAAACCCAAAATGTATTAAACAGTAATTGCCTCAAATTCAAGGATCATATAAACCCAAATGGATCTTTATAACTACATCCACAAAAGAAAGGATAATTATTCCTTGAATAAAATTTTCGTATATCAAACATCAGGGTTACTATAAAAAGTATTCTAATGTAACCCCATCATCAAAAGAGACTTAATACATCTAAGAATTTCACCCTCCTAAAATCTACCATAACTCTTGAATCCCTTATATGATGACTTCTTACTCATTCAACATTCGTCATGATCCATTAGCCATTCCTTTTCAACTTATTATGAAATACTTCTTTCTTACAAACAAAATCATGAATCATATCCTAAGATTCCAATAATAAGAAAGCATATGTTAAGAAATAATCCATACCTTTCATTCTTCATTGTCAGTTTCTTCATCTTCAATCGGAATGGCATTAGGTATTGGTAAATGAATATTTGTACGATCTTGGTGACCCCATTCCCGAAACTTCTTCGTAGGAAAAGTGTTTGAATAATGACCATGCACACCACATTTAAAACATTCAATTGATCCTTCAGAAAGAACTTCTTTCCCTTTCCTAGAGTCAACTAGATTCTTCCTTTTTCCATGGCAGGTTCTTGCTTTATGACCTTCATTTCCACACCTATAGCATCTTTCTGTCCCTTTGAAACATTTTCCTATGTGTTTCTTTTCACATATTCGACACATAGGTTTTTGAACATACTTAAATTTATGATTATTACCTGAACTTACATAAGGATTTGTTTCTCACATATATGATGCCTTATAAAAATCACTAATGTTCAGGTGGTCAATCATGACTCCAGATAGTTGGTTGAGGATAACCACAAGATTTCTCATTGCAGATCCCATATCATTCAGTTGTTCTTTCATAAAACCGTCACAATTTTCTTCAAATCCATTGTTACTTTGGTGCCTGCTAGATCCATCCATTTACTAAAACCAAAAGGGTCAGTGTGAGTATATCAGTAAAATCATCAAATAAAAAAAAGAGGAAGATAAACCCCAAGATATACTTATCCATTCTATCTCAAACTCATTCTAACATTCAAAAAAACGATGACTCCATCTAATATACTAACCATTGTGGTTTTACACAACTTGTCACTTTTTCTTAAACAAAAATCTAAACTCTAAAGTTATCTAAACCGACCTCTAATACCAACTATAAGGCCCCTGCCTTAAACATTACTTAATCTTGAGTTATTACAAGATTACACATTAAGGATCTTTTCAGGTTTAGAGTTTTATAGAATTAGATCATAAAACTTGAATTACATTCCACATTTAAACAAAGTGGTTACATAAAAGATAATATTCATTTTCCCATCAATGGAAACATATTTAAAATAAAACATGGATTCTTTCTTGAAACTTCCTTGACACTATCATCATATCATGTACCAATCCCTTGACCTATGAAAACATTTAAAAAACTTGGGATGAGCATAAAAAGTTCAGTAGGGGTTATAAAAAGTATGGAAAGGAAACATGAGTACATATATACATAAGAATGAAATCATACTTTACCAATAAAACATAAGCACTTTAAAATACCTCATAAGATCACGAATAAATCATAGAAATCATAAGACATAAAGGTAACTTGAGTCATTCATAACATTCTTACGTAGGGATTAACCCTCTTGGTTACGTTTGAAATTCCCATCACAGTATATTCCCTAAATCTCTTCGGAGAAACCTTAATGTTTAACTCCTTCTCATTACCCAATGCATTGGAGAGCTATATTGGGCTCACCTGCCCTTATTTTATTATGGAACCACCCGTCTTCATAATAATTCCCAAGAACCATAACATAATCGTATCATATAAAAAATGCATAAAGGAAACATAACATTTCCACTTTTCAATCACAAGATATCAATACAAAACATTGATATAAAAACATTATGAAAACCATTTTCAATACCAAAATAAAATAAAAGTAAAACATGGTATTTATTTTTCATTTCAAAAAAGTTATGGCTTATAGAGGAAGCCAAAACTCAAATAATGGTCACGACGGCAGAGAAGTCGTTGTCGCCGCATACGTACGACAAAAAAACATTCCATTTTTTCATTTAGTAAAAGATTCATATAAAAAGATTCCTTTTGAATAATCGTAAAAGTAAAAGGGGTTTATACACCGTATAAAAGAATGTTGTGTATAAAAAAATATATGCCTCAAAGAAAGGATATTGATATGGATTCCCTTACAAAGACGGTATCCTTGGATTAAGGATAAATAAATTACATAATTATGTGTGATAGAAGAATACATCAAATATATATGGATATTAAGAGTAAAAAAACCAGAGGTTATTCACACATATTCATAGAATGACATATTCAAGGAGTGCAAGTTTATCCCAAAGAATCAAAATTGGGTTAAGAAGTTACCTTGCAAAAATTCGACCGCCTAACTACGTCTCTTCAAAATTCAGAAAATGAGTTTATGAGAGATAAAAAGGGTATCTCATCACTTGGACATAAAATTTACATCAATAAGAATATATCCCAACATAAAAATATGTAAATTAGTAGACCCAACAAAATAAGTCTTTTAAAAAGAGGAGGGTGAAAGGTTCCCTTACCGACTTGGGTATCTTTTGAAACATACACCCCATGAAAGAAGGACAATACAACATTGATGTAAATACTCAAAAAAATTATATTACAAAATGAGTAGAATAATGGGAAGTATATATACCACTCAACCGGAATGTTGGAAAATTTAGAATAAATCTCACAGGAATAAAAGTGAGATGAAAAATCCCTTACGAAAACTCTGCAGCCTAACGACGCCACTTAAAACTTCCAAAAATGGATTGATGAGATCAAATAGGGTCTCTAATAATATTAAAATAAAATTTACATCAAGTGGAATATAAAAGAACATCCCCCAACATAACAAAGTGGAGCTTAAAGGAAGTGACATTTAGGAGAGTAGTTAAAAAGAAAGAGAGAGGTTGGATCTCTTACAAAAATTCGACAGCCTAACGGCGCCACTCAAAACTTACCAAATTGATTGATGAGAGAAAGTAGGGTCTATCATCATATTAATCTAAAAATTAAAGTAAGATTAATATAAAAGAACATCCAAATCAAAATAATGATGAGATTAAAATGAATGACATAAAAGAATGTACTTGAAAAGAAGGAGAGGGGTAGGATCCCTTACCTCGGGTCCGACTTGACTCGATCGTTCTTTAAACTCCTGAATAATAAACTTGAGTTAATTTATACTTGTTTAAGAACCTTTTACAAGTTCATTATTCCTTTTATATCTCTTACTACCATGCTATGAACACTGTGTAATTTTTTTAAGTTAATAATGGTCATTTTGTAGATCATTACTACTTGAGTCAAAAATAAACTCTTTATAATTACAAGTTGTTCATGTGGTAAAATATATATTATATCCAGAATTATATTAATTATGTAGATATCATATATATAATATATATCCATTATATACATGCATTTATAATATTACATAACATTCAGAGGTAAGAAATGAAATGCACCGTTCATGGAGACGGTAAGCCGTACGTACGCATGAACGCTACTTCCATTTCTATTTCTTATTTAATGAAATTAAAAAATAATGATACATAATAGTAATATAATTATAGTATGGTATCATATATAATATCATTAAATTTATCCTTTATACATACCACATATGGTGTTAACGAATCAAATCACTTTGAGGGGGCGGTAGTCCGCACTTCCTAAAATGAAGATATCACATTTACCCATAATGGAAACCATAAAGGTGTGCCACAAATGAAAAATAAAGAAGCTTAAGTAAAACATAAAAATATTTTATATCATATATAAATATAGTGTCATCTTAATGGCCACCTTTGAAGGTGTTAGAAGAATATTGAACAATCATCGTTTTGTGAGGCAGAAATTCACCATCCACGGAAACAATATTCTCTTTAACCATTAGATGAAGGTGTGTGTAAGTGTAGCTCTAATAATTCTTATAAAAACATCCTAGTATATTTACAATACTGGTGTTGTTACAAAAGAAAAGAATAAAAAGATTTTAGTGGGTCGTAGAAGCAAAATAAAACAAAAGAACACAAGTGAAGACATTACCTTAAAATCGGGTATCTCTCATTGATTTGAGATCAAAGGCTTCCTTGGGAAGACTTCTTCCCAAATTTAGGCATCTAGGAGTAATAGAGGGATGTGGAGAGACAAAATGATCAGGGGTTGGCCGACCCGAAGGCTTGAGAGGTGTGGGTATGGTGGTAGAGGTGGGGGCCTTTTATAAGAGGAGAGGAGGGGCACTCTTGGAAAGTTACAAAAGGATTCTTTATTATAAAATGATTTTCGTATTTAAAAGGTCACACAATTATAAATTTCGAGGATAAGGTGATAAGGGTTCTAAATACACCCATCCAATAGGTTTTTGACAAGTTTAGGTCTTAGATTTTACATTATATTTTCATTTTATTTAAATCGTTAAATAATGAGGTAATCGATGCATCATCATGGTGTCATAAATAATTTAATTTATTTAATATCTAAAAATTATAAAAAAAATACTATGATGTATAAAATATTTTTATCTTTATAATGAATATTTATAGTCAAAAATATAACTTGTATAACCCCATTTAATTTTTTTTAGTAAAACAACTCATGTTTGTGTCATTTTTACTTTTACTTTAAATAAAAGGCATTAATGTCTTTATTTTATCCAAGTGGCTCCATGGGGTCCCAAAAATCGACCCATGGGTTGTCTTGGTCGGCCATGACACATCCAATAAGGGTAGGACATGTGTCTAGGTTATTTCTTATTATTAAAACATTATTTTTACCTTAAATTACACTAATTACCTCTAATCACGATTAAAAACTTAAAAGTTACTATTCACCAAAAAATTAATTTAATCCCATTGAACCACATTTTACATCCTAATGACAACCATGTATGTCAAATTTTTGAAATTCAAATCACAGAAGTGGCAAAGTTTCATTTAAACGAAAAATCAGTTTTTAAACTACCACTTAGTGGTTTCACTATTCATCAAAAATTGAAGTTTTTCAGAAAAATACCAAAAATTCACCCTAAGCTATATTTGATATTCCGAATTCAATAATGATGTCTATTTTACAAAATTCAAAACATATATGTTTCATTAATTAATTTAATAATTAATTCCCGCTGTCAAAACAAATAGCGTGTTTTTAAGAAACAATATCTATTAAAAAATTGACACTAGTTTAAGTCCAATTTCAAAGTGAAATTAATTCCAATGGCCACCATTAGATTAAATGGTAAAATTATATTCTAAATACAATTTAATCTAAATTAAAAATATAATCTATCCATATAAATAAATCAGATTAAAAGGAGGTTTTGAGTTAAAATGCAACATTTTCAATAAAAATGATCTTTATCAGAAAAATAACAAAATTTTACACAAAGTAAATTTTGATGTCCAGATTATAAAGAAGGATTTTATTTTGTCAAAAAAAAAACATATAAAATTGTCAAAATTATATTTAAAAAGGGTTATCCATCAAAAGGAAGTTAATCGACCTTTTAAAGAATATTATAATATTTATGCTTAAAATTGGATTGATTTGCATTTTAAGCCTCTAACATTTATTGGATAAAAGTAAAAATATTTGAAAAACATATATAATCATTTTGTAGTTAGTTCCGTTCATTCCCGCCATTATAATGTCTAGGCATTAACTACCTTTTAAAATAATATTATTTTATTATTAGAGTGTAACGTAAGATTTCTAAGAAACTCATTGTTGCGTATTGGGTAAAACCTCGAGCATAGCATTCCCTTTAAAGTAATATTAATATTTTATTCAAAAATATGGATAAATATGAAAATTTGATATTCTTTATTTACCCGGGGTGTTACATCCTTCCCCCTTTTGGGAATTGCGTCCTCACAATTTTAAAGTTGGGCTTGGAAGCTTCATTGAAAATCCCACATCGGAACAAGAGTCAGTAAAACTATCACTTTAAAAGAATGGGAGAGAAGTACAAATGTCACCCGAGTTAACCCATACTAGGATTCCAAGTATAAAAATATGGGTATGGAGGAGAAATGAAAGGGCCATGTTCTGATGGAGAGTGATAGTAAACATTTCTAGGAGAAAGTTAACAACAAGAAAATCACAAACTTGTGATGGCTTAAATGGTATTTGATTCCCCAGTAGGAAAAATTAACAGACAACATTTTTGTTTTAAGTTACTTTTCATTGAGGAATTTATTTATGAGCTTAACTAAAACATTAGTAAGCATACTTAATTGTCATGTTGACTTTTAACTTTTACTATATTTCTTACACGAACTCATATTTGCTTTAAAAGACGAGTATTTAGGATGACTTGTTCACCGTAAGAGAGCTAGAATCAAATTCTAGAGAATCACTTAATCCACAAAAGAGAACTATATACTTCCCATGTCTTTAGAGCTTAACCAAAACAAAAACCAAAAAGTCTAGCATGAGATCAGATAATACCCAAAAAGGGTAATCCTTTATATAAAAAAAAATCTATTCTTAATCTCCAAAATTTGTCAAAAAAAACCCAAAGTTGAACAAAGACCATTCAATAAACATCTATCCATAAAATTATACAAAGTAAAACAAACTAAGATTGAAACCCAAAATGTATTAAATAGTAATTGCCTCAAATTCAAGGATCATATAAACCCAAATGGATGTTTATAACTACACCCACAAAAGAAAGGATAATTATTCCTTGAATAAAATTTTCGTATATCAAACATCAGGGTTACTATAAAAAGTCTTCTAATGTAACCCCATCATCAAAAGAGACTTAATCCATCTAAGAATTTCACTATCCTAAAATCTACCATAACTCCTGAATCCCTTATATGATGACTTCTTACTCATTCAACATTCGTCATGCTCCATTAGCCATTACATTTAAACTTATTATGAAATACTTCTTTCTTACAAACAAAATCATGAATCATATCCTAAGATTCCAATAATAGGAAAGCATATGTTAAGAAATAATCCATACCTTTCATTCTTCATTGTCAGTTTCTTCATCTTCAATCGGAATGGCATTAGGTATTGGTAAATGAATATTTGTACGATCTTGGTGACCCCATTCCCAAACTTCTTCGTAGGAAAAGTGTTTGAATAATGACCATGCACACCACATTTAAAACATTCAATTGATCCTTCAGAAAGAACTTCTTTCCCTTTCCTAGAGTCAACTAGATGCTTCCTTTTTCCATGTCATGTTCTTGCTTTATGACCTTCATTTCCACACCTATAGCATCTTTCTGTCCCTTTGAAACATTTTCATATGTGTTTCTTTCCACATATTCGACACATAGGTTTTTGAACATACTTAACTTTATGATTATTACCTGAACTTCCATAGGGATTTGTTTCTCACATATACGATGCCTTATAAAAATCACTAAGGTTCAGGTGGTCAATCATGACTCCAGATAGTTGGTTGAGGATAACCACAAGAGTTCTCATTGCAGCTCTCATATCATTCAGTTGTTCTTTCATAAAACCGTCACAATTTTCTTCAAATCCATTGTTACTTTGGTGCCTGCTAGATCCATCCATTTACTAAAACCAAAAGGGTCAGTGTGAGTATATCAGTAAAATAATCAAATAAAAAAAAGAGGAAGATAAACCCCAAGATATACTTATCCATGTTATCTCAAACTCATTCTAACTTTCAAAAAAACGATGACTCCATCTAATATACTAACCATTGTGGTTTTACACAACTTGTCACTTTTTCTTAAACAACAATCTAAACTCTAAAGTTATCTAAACCGACCTCTAATACCAACTATAAGGCCCCTGCCTTAAACATTACTTAATCTTGAGTTATTACAAGATTACACATTGAGGATCTTTTCAGGTTTAGAGTTTTATAGAATTAAATAATAAAACTTGCATTACATTCCACATTTAAACAAAGTGGTTACATAAAAGATAATATTCATTTTCACATCAATGGAAACATATTTAAAATAAAACATGGATTATTTCTTGACACTTCCTTGACACTATCATCATATCATGTACCAATACCTTGACCTGTGAAAACATTTAAAAAACTTTGGATGAGCATAAAAAGTTCAGTAGGGGTTATAAAAAGTATGGAAAGGAAACATGAGTACATATATACATAAGAATGAAATCATACTTTACCAATAAAACATAAGCACATTAAAATACCTCATAAAATCATGAATAAATCATAGAAATCATAAGACATAAAGGTAACTTGAGTCATTCATAACATTCTTACGTAGGGAGTAACCCTCTTGGTTACGTTTGAAATAGCCATCACAGTATATTCCCTAAATCTCTTCGGAGAAACCTTAATGTTTAACTCCTTCGCATTACCCAATGCATTGGAGAGCTATATTGGGCTCACCTGCCCTTATTTTATTATGGAACCACCCGTCTTCATAATAATTCCCAAGAACCATAACATAGTCGTATCACATAAAAAATGCATACAGGAAACATAACATTTCCACTTTTTAATCACAAGATATCAATACAAAACATTGATATAAAAACATTATGAAAACCATTTTCAATACCAAAATAAAATAAAAGTAAAACATGGTATTTATTTTTCATTTCAAAAAAGTTATGGCTTATAGAGGAAGCCAAAACTCAAATAATGGTCACGACGGCAGAGAAGTCGTTGTCGCCGCATACGTACGACAAAAAAACATTCCATTTTTTCATTTAGTAAAAGATTCATATAAAAAGATTCCTTTTTAATAATCGTAAAAGTAAAAGGGGTTTATACACCGTATAAAAGAATGTTGTGTATAAAAAAAGATATGCCTCAAAGAAAGGAGATTGATATGGATTCCCTTACAAAGACGGTATCCTTGGATTAAGGATAAATAAATTACATAATTATGTGTGATAGAAGAATACATCAAATATATATGGATATTAAGAGTAAAAAAACCAGAGGTTATTCACACATATTCATAGAATGACATATTAAAGGAGTGCAAGTTTATCCTAAAGAATCAAAATTGGGTTAAGAAGTTACCTTGCAAAAATTCGACAGCCTAACTACGTCTCTTCAAAATTCAGAAAATGAGTTTATGAGAGATAAAAAGGGTATCTCATCACTTGGACATAAAATTTACATCAATAAGAATATATCCCAACATAAAAATATGTAAATTAGAAGACCCAACAAAATAAGTCTTTTAAAAAGAGGAGGGTGAAAGGTTCCCTTACCGACTTGGGTATCTTTCGAAACATACACCCCATGAAAGAAGGACAATACAACATTGTTGTAAATACTCAAAAAAAGTATATTACAAAAAGAGTAGAATAATGGGAAGTATATATACCACTCAACCGGAATGGTGGAAAATTTAGAATAAATCTCACAGGAATAAAAGTGAGATGCAAAATCCCTTACGAAAACTCTACAGCCTAACGACGCCACTTAAAACTTCCAAAAATGGATTGATGAGATCAAATAGGGTCTCTAATAATAATAAAATAAAATTTACATCAAGTGGAATATAAAATAACATCCCCCAACATAACAAAGTGGAGCTTAAAGGAAGTGACATTTAGGAGAGTAGTTAAAAAGAAAGAGAGAGGTTGGATCTCTTACAAAAATTCGGCAGCCTAACGGCGCCACTCAAAACTTACCAAATTGATTGATGAGAGAAAGTAGGGTCTATCATCATATTAACCTAAAAATTAAAGTAAGATTAATATAAAAGAACATCCAAATCAAAATAATGATGAGATTAAAATGAATGACATAAAAGAATGTACTTGAAAAGAAGGAGAGGGGTAGGATCCCTTACCTCGGGTCCGACATGACTCGATCGTTCTTTAAACTCCTGAATAATAAACTTGAGTTAATTTATACTTGTTTAAGAACCTTTTACAAGTTAATTATTCCTTTTATATCTCTTACTACCATGCTATGAACACTGTGTAATTTTTTTAAGTTAATAATGGTCATTTTGTAGATCATTACTACTTGAGTCAAAAATAACCTCTTTATAATTACAAGTTGTTCATGTGGTAAAATATATATTATATCCAGAATTATATTCATTATGTAGATATCATATATATAATATATATCCATTATATACATGCATTTATAATATTACATAACATTCAGAGGTAAGAAATGAAATGCACCGTTCATGGAGACGGTAAGCCGTACGTACGCATGAACGCTACTTCCATTTCTATTTCTTATTTAATGAAATTAAAAAATAATGATACATAATATTAATATAATTATAGTATGGTATCATATATAATATCATTAAATTTATCCTTTATACATACCACATATGGTGTTAACGAATCAAATCACTTTGAGGGGGCGGTAGTCCGTACTTCCTAAAATGAAGATATCACATTTACCCATAATGGAAACCATAAAGGTGTGCCACAAATGAAAAATACAGAAGCTTAAGTAAAACATAAAAATATTTTATATCATATATAAATATAGTGTCATCTTAATGGCCACCTTTGAAGGTGTTAGAAGAATATTGAACAATCATCGTTTTGTGAGGCAGAAATTCACCATCCACGGAAACAATATTCTATTTAACCATTAGATGAAGGTGTGTGTAAGTGTAGCTCTAATACTTCTTATAAAAACATCCTAGTATATTTAAGATACAGGTGTTGTTACAAAAGAAAAGAATAAAAAGATTTTAGTGGGTCGTAGAAGCAAAATAAAACAAAAGAACACAAGTGAATACATTACCTTAAAATCGGGTATCTCTCATTGATTTGAGATCAAAGGCTTCCTTGGGAAGACTTCTTCCCAAAGTTAGGCATCTAGGAGTAATAGAGGGATTTGGAGAGACAAAATGATCAGGGGTTGGCCGACCCGAAGGCTTGAGAGGTGTGGGTATGGTGGTAGAGGTGGGGGCCTTTTATAAGAGGAGAGGAGGGGCACTCTTGGAAAGTTACAAAAGGATTCTTTATTATAAAATGATTTTCGTATTTAAAAGGTCACACAATTATAAATTTCGAGGATAAGGTGATAAGGGTTCGAAATACACCCATCCAATAGGTTTTTGACAAGTGTAGGTCTTAGATTTTACATTATATTTTCATTTTATTTAAATCGTTAAATAATGAGGTAATCGATACATCATCATGGTGTCATAAATAATTTAATTTATTTAATATCTAAAAATTATAAAAAAAATACTATGATGTATAAAATATTTTTATCTTTATAATGAATATTTATAGTCAAAAATATAACTTGTATAACGCCATTTAATTTTTTTTAGTAAAACAACTCATGTTTGTGTCATTTTTACTTTTACTTTAAATAAAAGGCATTAATGTCTTTATTTTATCCAAGTGGCTCCATGGGGTCCCAAAAATCGACCCATGGGTTTTCTTGGTCGGCCATGACACATCCAATAAGGGTAGGACATGTGTCTAGGTCATTTCTTATTATTAAAACATTATTTTTACCTTAAATTACACTAATTACCTCTAATCACGATTAAAAACTTAAAAGTTACTATTCACCAAAAAATTAATTTAATACCATTGAACCACATTTTACATCCTAATGAAAACCATGTATGTCAGATTTTTGAAATTCAAATCACAGAAGTGGCAAAGTTTCATTTAAACGAAAAATCAGTTTTTAAACTACCACTTAGTGGTTTCACTATTCATCAAAAATTGAAGTTTTTCAGAAAAATACCAAAAATTCACCCTAAGCTATATTTGATATTCTGAATTCAATAATGATGTCTATTTTACAAAATTCAAAACATATATGTTTCATTAATTAATTTAATAATTAATTCCCGCTGTCAAAACAAATAGCGTGTTTTTAAGAAACAATATCTATTAAAAGATTGACACTAGTTTAAGTCCAATTTCAAAGTGAAATTAATTCCAATGGCCACCATTAGATTAAATGGTAAAATTATATTCTAAATAAAATTTAATCTAAATTAAAAATATAATCTATCCATATAAATAAATCAGATTAAAAGGAGGTTTTGAGTTAATATGCAACATTTTCAATAAAAATAATCTTTATCAGAAAAATAACAAAATTTTACACAAAGTAAATTTTGATGTCCAGATTATAAAGAAGGATTTTATTTTGTCAAAAAAAAAAACATATAAAATTGTCAAAATTATATATAAAAAGGGTTATCCATCAAAAGGAAGTTAATCGACCTTTTAAAGAATATTAGAATATTTATGCTTAAAATTGGATTGATTTGCATTTTAAGCCTCTAACATTTATTGGATAAAAGTAAAAATATTTGAAAAACATATATAATCATTTTGTAGTTAGTTCCGTTCATTCCCGCCATTATAATTTCTAGGCGTTAACTACCTTTTAAAATAATATTATTTTATTATTAGAGTGTAACGTAAGATTTCTAAGAAACTCATTGTTGCGTATTGGGTACAACCTCGAGCATAGCATTCCCTTTAAAGTAATATTAATATTTTATTCAAAAATATGGATAAATATGAAAATTTGATATTCTTTATTTACCCGGGGTGTTACATCCTTCCCCCTTTTGGGAATTGCGTCCTCACAATTTTAAAGTCGGGCTTGGAAGATTCATTGAAAATCCCACATCGGAACAAGAGTCAGTAAAACTATCACTTTAAAAGAATGGGAGAGAAGTACAAATGTCACCCGAGTTAACCCATACTAGGATTCCAAGTATAAAAATATGGGTATGGAGGAGAAAAGAAAGGGCCATGTTCTGATGGAGAGTGATAGTAAACATGTCTAGGAGAAAGTTAACAACAAGAAAATCACAAACTTGTGATGGCTTAAATGGTATTTGATTCCCCAGTAGGAAAAATTAACAGACAACATTTTTGTTTTAAGTTACTTTTCATTGAGGAATTTATTTATGAGCTTAACTAAAACATTAGTAAGCATACTTAATTTTCATGTTGACTTTTAACTTTTACTATATTTCTTACACGAACTCATATTTTCTCCAAAAGACGAGTATGTAGGATGACTTGTTCACCGTAAGAGAGCTAGAATCAAATTCTAGAGAATCACTTAATCCATAAAAGAGAACTATATACTTCCCATGTCTTTAGAGCTTAACCAAAACAAAAACCAAAAAGGCTAGCATCAGATCAGATAATACCCAAAAAGGATAATCCTTTATATAAAAAAAATCTATTCTTAATCTCCAAAATTTGTCAAACAAAACCCAAAGTTGAACAAAGACCATTCAATAAACATCTATCCATAAAATTATACAAAGTAAAACAAACTAATATTGAAACCCAAAATGTATTAAACAATAATTGCCTCAAATTCAAGGATCATATAAACCCAAATGGATCTTTATAACTACATCCACAAAAGAAAGGATAATTATTCCTTGAATAAAATTTTCGTATATCAAACATCAGGGTTACTATAAAAAGTCTTCTAATGTAACCCCATCATCAAAAGAGACTTAATACATCTAAGAATTTCACCATCCTAAAATCTACCATAACTCCTGAATCCCTTATATGATGACTTCTTACTCATTCAACATTCGTCATGATCCATTATCCATTCCTTTTCAACTTATTATGAAATACTTCTTTCTTACAAATAAAATCCTGAATCATATCCTAAGATTCCAATAATAGGAAATGATATGTTAAGATATAATCGATACATTTCATTCTTCATTGTCAGTTTCTTCATCTTCAATCGGAATGGCATTAGGTATTGGTAAATGAATATTTGTATGATCTTGGTGACCCCATTCCCGAAACTTCTTCGTAGGAAAAGTGTTTGAATAATGACCATGCACACCACATTTAAAACATTCAATTGATCCTTCAGAAAGAACTTCTTTCCCTTTCCCAGAGTCAACTAGATGGTTCCTTTTTCCATGGCAGGTTCTTGCTTTATGACCTTCATTTCCACACCTATAGCATCTCTCTGTCCCTTTGAAACATTTTCCTATGTGTTTCTTTCCACATATTCGACACATAGGTTTTTGAACATACTTAACTTTATGATTATTACCTGAACTTCCATAGGGATTTGTTTCTCACATATACGATGCCTTATAAAAATCACTAAGGTTCAGGTGGTCAATCATGACTCCAGATAGTTGGTTGAGGATAACCACAAGAGTTCTCATTGCAGCTCCCATATCATTCAGTTGTTATTTCATAAAACCGTCACAATTTTCTTCAAATCCATTGTTACTTTGGTGCCTGCTAGATCCATCCATTTACTAAAACCAAAAAGGTCAGTGTGAGTATATCAGTAAAATCATCAAATAAAAAAAGAGGAAGATAAACCCCAAGATATACTTATCCATGTTATCTCAAACTCATTCTAACTTTCAAAAAAACGATGACTCCATCTAATATACTAACCATTGTGGTTTTACACAACTTGTCACTTTTTCTTAAACAAAACTCTAACCTCTAAAGCTATCTAAGATGACCTCTGATACCAACTATAAGGCCCCATCCTTAAACCATACTTAATCTTGAGTTATTACAAGATTACACATTGAGGATCTTTTCAGGTTTAGAGTTTTAGAGAATTAGATCATAAAACTTGCATTACATTCCACATTTAAACAAAGTGGTTACATAAAAGATAGTATTCATTTTCCCATAAACGGAAACATATTTAAAATAAAACATGGATTCTTTCTTGACACTTACTTGACACTATCATCATATCATGTACCAATCCCTTGACCTGTGAAAACATTTCAAAAACTTGGTATGAGCATAAAAACTCAGTAAGGGTTATAAAAAGTATGGAAAGGAAACATGAGTACATATATACATAAGAATGAAATCATACTTTACCCATAAAACATAAGTACTTTAACATACCTCATAAAATCATGAATAAATAATAGAAATAATAAGACATAAAGGTAACTTGAGGCATTCATAACATTCTTACGTAGGGAGTAACCCTCTTGGTTACGTTTGGAATACCCATCACGGTATATTCCCTAAATCTCTTCGGAGAAACCTTAACATTTAACTACTTCACATTACCCAATGCATTGGAGATCTATATCGGGCTCACCCGCCCTTAGTTTATCACAAAACCACCCGTCTTCATAATAATTCCCAAGAACCATAACATAATCATATCACATAAAACATGCATAAAGGAAATATAACATTTCCACTTTTCAATCACAAGATATCAATAAAACACATTTATATAAAAACATTATGAAAAACATTTTCTATACCAAAATAAAATAAAAGTAAAACATGGTATTTATTTTTCATTTCAAAAAAGTTATGGCTTGTAGAGGAAGCCGAAACTCAAATAATGGTCACGGCGGCATAGAAGTCGTTGTCGCCGCATACATACGACAAAAAAACATTCCCTTTTTTCATTTAGTAAACGCTTTGTATAAAAATATTCCTTTTTAATAATCATAAAAGTCAAAGGGGTTTATACACCGTATAAAAGAAAGTTGTGTATAAAACAAGATATGCCTCAAAGAAAGGAGATTGAGACGGATTCCCTTACAAAAACGGTATCCTTAGATTAATGATAAATCAATTATATAATTATGTGTGAGAGAAGAATACATAAAATATAAGTGAAAATTAAGTGTAAAACTACCAAAGGTTATTCACACATATTCATAGAACGACATATTCAAGGAGTGCAAGTTTATCCCAAATAATCAAAATTGGGTTAAGAAGTTCCCTTGCAAAAGTTCGACAGCCTAACGGCGTCACTTCAAAATTTAGAAAATGAGTTGATGAGAGATAAAAAGGGTATCTCATCACTTGGACATAAAATTTACATCAATAAGAACATATCCCAACATAAAAATATGTAAATTAGTAGACCCAACAAAAGAAGTCTTTTAAAAAGAGGAGGGTGAAAGGTTCCCTTACCGACTTGGGTATCTTTCGAAACATACACCCCATGAAAGAAGGACAATATAACATTGATGTAAATACTCATAAAAAAAGGTATATTACACAAAGATTAGAATAATGGGTAGTATATATACCACTCTACGGGAATGGTGGCAAATGTAGAATAAATCTCACAGGAATAAAAGTGAGATGAAAATTTCCTTACGAAAACTCTGCAGCCTAACGGTGCCACTTAAAACTTCAAAAAATGGATTGATGAGATAAAACAGGGTCTCTCATCATATTAAAATAAAATTTAAATCAATAGGAAGATAAAAGAACATCCCCCAACATAACAAAGAGGAGATTAAAAGAAGTGACATAAAGGAGAGTACTTAAAAAGAAAGAGAGAGGTTGGATCTCTTACAAAAATTCGGCAGCCTAACGACGCCACTCAAAACTTCCAAAATTGATTGATGAGAGAAAGTAGGGTCTCTCATCGTATGAAAATAAAAATTACAGTAAGAGTAATATAAAATAACATCCCAATCATAAGAAAGATTAGCTTAAAAGGAATGACATAAAAGAGTGTACTTAAAAAGAAGGAGAGGGGTAGGATCCCTTACCTCGGGTCCGACTTGACTGGATCGTTCTTTAACCTCCTGAATAATAAACTTGAGTTAATTTATACTTGATTAAGAACCTTTTCCAAGTTAATTATTCCTTTTATATCTCTTACTACCATGCTATGAACACTATGTAATTTTTTTATGTTAATAATGGTCGTTTTGTAGATCATTGCTACATGAGTCAAAAATAAACTCTTTATAATTACAATTTGTTCATGTGGTAAAATATATATTCTATCCAGAATTATATTAATTATTTAGATATCATATATATCATATATATCCATTATATACATGCATTTATAATATTACATAACATTCAGAGGTAAGAAATGAAATGCTCCTTTCATGGAGACGGAAAGCCATACGTACGTATGAATGCTACTTCCATTTCTATTTATTATTTAATGGAATTAAAACATAATGATAATTAATATTAATATAATCAAATTATTGTATCGTATATAATATAATTAAATTTATCCTTTATACGTACCACATATGGTGTTAACGAATCAAATCACTTTGAGGGTGCGGTAGTCCAC
Organism: Viscum album; assembly: GCA_963277665.1. Classification (NCBI taxonomy): domain Eukaryota; kingdom Viridiplantae; phylum Streptophyta; class Magnoliopsida; order Santalales; family Viscaceae; genus Viscum; species Viscum album. The sequence goes on from OY728131.1 coordinate 341,779,427, forward strand.
ACTTCCTAAAATGAAGATATCGCATTTACCCATAATGGAAACCATAAAGGTATGCCACAAATAAATAATAAATAAGCTTAAGTAAAACATAAAAATATTATATATCATATATAAATATAGTGTCATCTTAATGGCCACCTTTGAAGGTGTTAGAAGAATATTGAACAATCATCGTTTCGTGAGGCAGAAATTCGCCATCCACGGAAACATTATGCTCTTTAACCATTAGATGAAGGTGTGTGTAAGTGTAGCTAGAATCATTATTATAAAAAAATCCTAGTATATTGAATATATTGGTGTTGGTACAAAAGAAAAGAATAAAAAGAGTTTAGGGGGTTGGAGAAGCAAAATAAAACAAAAGAACACAAGTGAAGACATTACCTTAAAATCGGGTATCTCTCTTTGATTTGAGCTCAAAGGCTTCCTTGAGAAGACTTATTCCCAAAGTGAGGATTCTATGAGTAATAGAGGGATGTGTAGAGACAAAATGAGCAAAGGTTGGCCGAGACAATGGCCTGAGAGGTGTGGGCAAGGTGGTAGAGGTGGTGGCCTTTTATAAGAGGAGAGGAGGGGCACTCTTGGAAAGTTACAAAATGATACTTTATTATAAAATGAGTTTCGGATTTAAAAGGTCCCAAAAGTATAAATTTCTAGGATAAGGTGATAAGGGTTCTAAATACACCCATAAAATAGGTTTTTGACATGTTTAGGTCTTATATGTTACATTATATTTTCATTTTATTTAAATCGTTAAATAATGAGGTAATCGCTACATCATCATGGTGTCATAAATAATTTAATTTATTAAAAATCAAAAAATTATAAAAAAATACTATGATTTAGTAAATCTTATTAGTTTTCTAATTAATATTTATAGTCAAAAATATGGCTTTTAGAACCCCATTTAAAAATTGTTTTTGTAAAACAACTCATGTTTGTGTCATTTTTACTTTTACTTTAAATAAAAGGAATTAATGTCTTTATCTTACCCAAGTGGCTCAATGGGGTCCCAAAAATCGACACATGGGTTTTATTGGTCGGCCAAGACACATAAAATAATGTTAGGACATGTTTCTAGGTCATTTCATATTATTAAAACATTATTTTTACCTTAAATTACACTAATTACCTCTAATCGCGATTAAAAACTTAAAAGTTAATATTCACCAAAAAAATTATTTTAATCCAATTGAACCACATTTTGCATCCTAATTACAACCATGTATGTTGGATTTTTGAAATTAAAATCACAAAATTGGCAAAGTTTCATTTAAATGAAAAATCAATTTTTAAACTACCACTTAGTGGTTTCACTATTCATCAAAAATTGAAGTTTTTCAGAAAAATACCAAAAATTCACCCAAAGCTATATTTTATATTCCGAATTCAATAATGATGTCTATTTTAAAAAATTAAAAACATATATGTTGCATCAATTAATTTAATAATTAATTCCCGCTGTCAAAAACAAATAGCATGTTTTTAAGAAACAATATCTATTAAAAGATTGACACTAGTTTAAGTCCAATTTCAAAGTGAAATTAATTCCAATGACCACCATTAGATTAAATTGTAAAAATATATTCTAAATAGACTTTAATATAAATTAAAAATATAATCTATCCATATAAATAAATCAGATTAAAAAAAGGTTTTGAATTAAAATGCAACATTTTCAATAAAAATGATTTTTATCGGAAAAATAACAAAATTTTACACAAAGTAAATTTTGATGTCCAGATTCTAAAGAAAGATTTTATTTTGTCAAACACAATATATAAAAATTTCAAAAGTATATTTAAAAAGGTTTCTCCATCAAAAGGTGGTTAATCGACCTTTTAAATAATATTAGAATATTTATGCTTAAAATTGGATTCATTTGCATTTTAATCCTCTAACATTTATTGGATAAAAGTGAAAATATTTGACAAACATATATAATCATTTTGTAGTTAGTTCCGTTCATTCCCGCTATTATAACGGCTAGGTGTTAACTACCTTTAAAAAAAATTATTTTATTATTAGAGTGTAACTTAAGATTTCTAAGAAACTCGTTGTTGCGTATTGGGTACGCCCTTGAGCATAGAATTACCTTTAAAGTAATATTAATATTTTATTCAAAAATATGGATAAATATGAAAATGTCATATTCTTTATTTACCTGGGGTGTTACAAGAATGGTCTTGTTTCATGGCCTTATCCTTGTATCATTGATCACTAGATGGGTGGTTTTAGTGGATATATTATATTAGGGTTGCTTGTAGCATTATGAATTATTTGTGCCATGAATATCTAGGTATCTAAATTTGTGACACTACTGGATATGGCGTGGCACTTTGGGTTACACCATAGAACTCATGGGACAAGTTTATTGTATCTTATATCTACAGAATCTCTATTATATGTGGAATGGAAAATTCCATGGGGTCTCATAGGTTGGAACCCTTGGTTCTACTGATTTAGGGAACGTTGTAGAATACTACCTTGGCCATGCCATGGTGTTAAATTTGATTTATAAGATTTGGGATTTGATTGAGTTTGGAAATGGGTGAAGAGATATGGAGAATTTTCATCATGATTTATGAATGACGGGTTGACCCATACCCATTATGGAGTGGCCACCCATGTTATGTTGTGGTTTTGATGAAAAAGTGACCTATTAAAGCCTGGTAAAGGGTGGTTTTAGATGGGGTCATTAAAAATCCATAATTTGTAAATTTTTAAGTCTTCTAATATAGAGACCCTACTTTTTCTTACATAAATTATCACATCATTTTATAGGAAAACAACATAAAAATCATTACAAAAACAAGATCCACGGTTTTAGTGTCTTGGGAAAATTAAGAACATACATAATATTAAAAAAATAAAACATAAAAATTTATTTAATTAATTCTTCTATAGATTCTTATTGGCCCTCATATTTTCCTTACTACAAGTAATAACCTGATAATATACATCAAAGAAAGGGGTGATATAAAATCACAGTAAGAGGATATATAAGAACATGAATCAATATAACATGGGGTGAGAATAATCATTATCATAATAACATAGGTATAGGATCATAATCATGATAGAAATAATTATTTAATGTATTAGAATGTAGAAATTTATAAAAATGAAACATCATATCTTTGTTCTCAACCACCATACATAGTTGTGAAAAAATCTAGCATCTTGTTGACTCATATTTCACTTTTCATTATGATATTAAATACATTACCTAGTGAATTGGAGTTCTATATAATTACAAGTAGACCGATAACATCATAACATTTATATTGAACTATATAATTCTTGGCACACCCATCACATCATAACATTTCAATTATCATGCATGCCACATAGAACATATATTAATCTTGAACATAAAATAACCCATGTAAAGGAATGGGTTTAATTTAATAAATAAAACATTCATGAATAAACTTTGGGAAAGAAAATGGGAATAATATTCTTGGTATAGGAATCATTAATCTTGAGTGAAGAAGAAACGATCTCAATAGAAGTAAAATGTGTGTTTTTTTAAAAGAATAGTTCTTTTGGAAAACATTGTTTTTGTCATAAACTCAAGTAGAAAACATGTATATCCCAAAAAATGAAAGTAGAGAATAATGAATTTAAATTTAAGGATCATTAAATGAATATAAAAATTGAATTTGGTGTGAAGAGGGGAAAACACAATGAAATGGAGTTGGGTTCGAGAATTTCCTCACCTTGCGTCTGAATTCTTTCTTCACTTTAAAATCCCATATAACCATATTAGATTAATAAATTAAAAAATAAAAACATTTTACACCTAAAATTTATTCATTATGGTTTTATTAATATCATTTATATTCTTTTAAATGAGTTATAGAGTTTAATTACATTATTCTGGAGTGTTCGTTTTCTTAGTTTTTGTGATCAGTTAACTTGTATACATGAATGGGAGTTCATGTAAAATGAGGATAAATATACATAATTGTTATTATATGTTATTTATGATCATATAGAAGTTTAAATGATATTATAAAGAATTTGGTTATATTTTATGTGGATGAATCATTAGATAAAAGTTAATGTTGACCGTTCTAGGTTAATTTTAACGGTTTTTCAATCACAATGAACTCATTTGGTTTTATCATTTAGTATTATCTATATATGTTAGTTTCTTAACATAAATATTGTTATAAAAAAATTTGAAATATGTTTCAACCATTTTAATTGTTTTATTAGCAACCTTGAAGGCGTTAAAGGAAAATGAAAGTGCATTACCCACGATGTTTGTAAATTGGCACATCATAGGTGACGATTTCATTTTTAGAATAAAAGAGAGAGTGGTAGGAGTTTGATGAAGGATATTACATTAAAATTATTTAATTATAGTATATAAAATATACTGGAGTTATTATGAACATTTGGATATAAGAGGTGATGAGATAATAAGAAATGCAAAAATAAATTAAAAGAAATTAAAAGAAAAAGGAAGAGGAGTTTACCTCTTAAATATCTCTTCCTTGAGAACCTCCATAGAGAAATGGTTTTGGTATTTTTAGGATAAAAAGGGATCCTAGATGTGTGGTAGGTGATTTGGAAGAGTATTGGGAAGAATTTTTACCAGGATCAAAGCTTAGAAGGTGTGGGGAGAAGAGGTGGTGAGGGGTGGTATTTATAGTGGAGGAGAGAGGTGTTTTCTCATTATTTTAATCATTAGTTTATTATTTTAGCTCAATAATATGAATAGTTTGAGTATTATCACTAATTATATTAAAATATATAATGATTATTCGAGATTAAGGTTCCTACATCAGCCTTACATCAACAATGACTCCAAAATTCATGTATTTAGCATTTATTGAAAAATATCATATTTTACTATTCCTAAAAAATTCATGTATTTTAGAAAAATCCAAAAAATTTAACATAATTTTTTTTGATTTATATAATTTAAAAATTGTACTCCATTTTATGAAAATAATTTTTTTAATATGATCAGTTTAATGTTTAATTAAATAACCATTTACTCTAATAATACAGATTTTAAAATTGTAACTATTTTTATAACACTTTTAAAAATTACCTAAGGTCTCATAAAATTATATTAAAATCATAAGACATAAAAATATAAATTTATGAATACATTTTATGAAAATAAATTTTCTTTTAAAATTTTAAATTAATCAAAAAATTGTAATTAAATATTTATGACTTACAAAAATACCAACAATTAATTAATAATTTTTAAAACATTTATTTACTTAGGATATGATATAATTATACCATAATTTCATTTATAAGATGCCTAAATTTTATTTATAATTTCATGGGGGAATTTACTATTCATTTTGTAGGTTTACTCTTCATAAGGGTCATATTACTATTCCTAAAGTCAAGTTACTATTTCATCAGTATGGGTTCTTTAACTTTTATAAATACTTATTATTTAATTAATTATTCATTTATAAAGTTTTTATTGAGGTATATTTGTGGTTTTGTGTGATTTACACTATACGAAATCACTATAAGAAGGGATAAATTTGATTGATAAAAGTTTGGGTTGTTACATTCTTCCCCCTTTTGAAATTTCACCCTGGATTCTTTTTACATAAATAGGTCAGGGTACTTATCTTTAATCACCTCCTTCAGTTACCAAGTTCCTTCTTCATACTTATAGTTCCTACATAACACTTTTACAAGGTGGGTTGTCCTGTTATGTAGAACCTTATCTCTTTGATCCAGAATCTTTAATTGATGCTCCTTATAAGAGAGATCATCTTCTATCTATACCACCTACGAGTTCGGTACATGTGAGGGATCTGGTATGTACTTCATCAGGAGTGATACATGGAACACATAATGAACTTGATACATATCTGGTTTAAGTGAAATCTGATAGGCCACTACTCCTATGCGATCGAGGATTTAAAAGGGGCCAATGTGCCTTGGGATTAGATTCCCATTCTTTCCAAACCTCGTAACTCTCTTCCGTGGTGATATTTTAAAGAATAATTTATCTCTAATGTCGAACTCCAAGTCCCTTAAATGATTGTTAGTAAACATCTTTTACTGAATCTGAGAAACATTGATATGTTTCTAGATGGCATGGACCTTCTCTGTTATCTATTGCACACGATCAAGTCTAAGTATCTTTCTTTCACTAACTTCATCCCAATAGGTTGGAGATCTACATCTCTTTCCTTATAGAGCATCATATGAATCCATATGAATACTTTTGTATAAGCTATTTTTGTATGAGAACTCATCCAACGGTAGATAATGATCCCATCCACGTTTGAATTCAAATAAACAGTCTCTTAGCCTATATTCTCATGCATGAATTGTCCTTTCAGATTGTCCATCAGTTTGGGGATGATTACACATGCGGAAATTTAATTTAGTACTTAAATGATATTGAATATTCCTAGAGAATTTAGTTTTGAACCTTTGATCATGATCAGAGATAATCAAGATTGGAACCCCATGTGATCTCACCACTTCCTTCACATATATCACTAAAAAATTTTCAAGAAAGAGATCTTCTGGAATAGTGATAAAGTGGACAGTATTGGTAAGTCGTTCCACCATAACCCATATAGCATTATTTACCTTGGATGTCTTTGGGAGACCCATGAAAAAGTCCATAGTGACATTCTCCCATTTCCATATGGGTATAGGAAATGTTTGCACCATCACTTTGGACTTCTATTACTATAATTTAAATTGCTGACATATCAAGAACCTTTAGATATACTCCGCAGTCTCCTTATTCATGTAATCCTAGCATAAGTGTTCTTTAAAACCACGATACATCTTAATAATCCCATGATAGATAGAGAAAGTTTTGATATGTTCATTATACAATATCTCCTTTATCCTAGGTGAAGAATGAACACAAAGCCTCATTCCAAATCGAATCACGCCATTATCATTGATATGGAACTCTTGCAACTTCCCTTCCTCTACTGAATTCACCTTCTTTTATAACTATGGATCATCCCTTTGTGCCTCATTAATCTTTTATTGGATATATGGTTGGGAAATAATTTGTGTAAGGTAGGATATATTCCCTTCCTTTTTGATTTCCAAATCCATACTTTTCATATCCATGAAGATATGGTCTTTATCAATCCACAACATAGATAGAGTAGTAGGTTCTTTTCCATTAAGAGCATAAAATACCTTGTTCAACTTGCTGGGATGATAGTGATTAGAGATATCATAGTCTTTGATTAGATTTAACCATCTCCTTTGTCTCATGTTGAGCTCTTTTTGTTTGAATATATACTTTAGGCACTTGTGATTGGAATATATGCCACACTTCTCACCATATAGGTAGTGACACCGAATTTTCATAGAAAACAATCATAACTACTAGCTCCAAATCATATGCCTGGTAGTTCTAATCTTAGATCTTCAAATTACATGAGGCATAGGATATCACATTATCATTTTTCGTGAGTACACAACCCAATCCTTTCTTTGAAGAATCAATTCATATCAAAAAACTTCCTCCACTTTTTTTGTAATGTGAGTACAGGTGTAGTGATCAAACTCTTATTTATCTCCTTAAATATTTCCTCACAATATTCTATTCAGACATACTTTACACCTTTCCTTGTTATTATAGTTATCAGGATTAAAAATTGTGAGAAATTTCTCCATAAAACATAAGTAGTGACAATCTAATCCAAGAAGACTGCCAATTTCCATAAAACTAGAGGGTTTAGGCCATTCCTCAATTTCCTTTTTTTGAAGGGTATACAAAAACTCCCTCACTTGTGATCACATGTACCAAGAATGTGACTTGATTCCTCTAAAAGTCATAATTTCTAAACTTGGAATGAAAATTCTCATTCCTTAATGTCCCCAACACAATCCTTAGATGTTATTCATGTTCTTTATTACTCTTGGAGTAGATGAGAATACCATGGATAAACACTACCACAAAATTTTCAAGGTAATGTTGAAAGAATCTATTCATCAAATCCATGAATATTGAAGGGGTATTAGTATGTATGAAGGGAATCACCAGAAACTCATAGTTCTCATACCTTCTATAGAAGATAGTCTTCTCAATATTTTCATTATTAAACATTATATTATGGTATATAGAACAAATATACACCTTTGATAAGTGTTGTGTTCCTCATAGATGACCGAATAACTCATTAATCATTGGAAGAGGACACTGGTTCTTTATGGAGATCATGTTGATTTCCCGATAATCAATACACATCCGCATTGATCCATACATCTTCTTGAAAAAGAGCATTGGTGCACTCCATGGCGATACACTAGGTTGTATGAACCCTTTGTCCAAACTATCTTGAAGCTGCTTCTTTAACTCCTCTAATTCAATAGGATCCATCCTATAGGGACACATTGAGATAGGATTATCTATGGGTATGAGTTCTATTGAGAAATCTACCTCATGATCTGAGGTAGGTCTGGGTAACTATTTAGAAAATACATCACTATATTCCCTCAAAATGGGTATTTCCCCTAGATTGATACCATCCTTTGACTCAACCATTTGAGTGAGGTGTGATTCTTTATAGGTAATCAACACTCACCCCATTGAAGGATTTTACAAAGGATATTCATGATCTTACATGATTTTTTAGAGGAGAATGGGATGCTTCAGAATATGAAAATATATTTCTTGTTCCTGATTGTTTATATGTGCTCTATATAATGAGAGCCAATCCATTCCCATTATAAAATCAAATTCCAATAATGTAAGTATCATAATATTTTCTAGAATAATCTTCCCACATATTCTAATAGGATAAGAGTTAAACACCTATGTTTTAATTATTTCCCCACCTGGTGTTTTTACATATATATACACTTCAATATTTTGGGGCTTTAATTGAATAGTTCTAGAAAAACTTCATGATATAAAGGAATGTGTAGAACTAGAATAAAATAAAAGTTTTTTCCATTCTTAAGTAAATAGGTAGTGTACCTTGTACGACTTTATTTTCTTGATCCAATTTAGTAGTAGTGATGGAATACGCCTTAACTTTATCCATTTTCTTTGGTGGCTAGTGACACTGATTACCCTTGAGGACTCAAGGTTTAGTTCACTGGCATTCATAGTGCCCTTTCTCCCTAAATTTTTAGAATTGGACCATGGGTGCTTCCCTCCTCTCCTCCCACACATTTTTCCATTTACTCATATATTTTTTTACATTCATGAGTTTGGTTTCCTTATCTCCCATAGTTGAAGCGTTTACCTATCCATTTTAGGTTGTTCCCATGATGATTCTTCCTACATTTTTGACATATGGGTGGTTGAGTTTTCTTTCCAACTTTCTCATTAGATCCTCCATCTTGAAACTCCATCTTTTGTTTCTTATCTCCATAGCCATGGTACTATTATCCAAACTAAATCTCCACTTTGGGATCACATAGAACAACTTCCTCATACTCTCAAAGTTTCAAATATCTAGATCCTTTAAAAGGTGTGTTTTTAAACCCCCAAATAATCTATAAATTTTTCTATCATTGTTGATAACAAAACCCAAAGTGTCCTTGAAAGTCTCATAAATTTTTTTTATAGGCAGTGATATATTCTCCTTCCTTTTTCTTCAGCTCTATGAATTATTTATCGATGTTTATATGAATATTTCATGGGGAATATTTGTTAGTAAAAATTATCTTAAAGTATTCCCAATCCATATCTTCTATATCATCCTTCGGATTGGTGTTCTAAATCAACACCGACTATTGGTCATCCTCTAAATCTAGACGATAAATGAAAAGTGTCACCTTCTCTATCTAAGAATAGTGAAGTATTAAAAAGATATTTTCTATTGAGTTGACCCAATATTCCATGACTAGTGGAATGGAAGATCCACTAAATGTTGGTGGTAATTGCATCATAAAGGACTCGATATCCAATTTCTCCCTCTTAGGTGAAGGAGGGTGTTCTATATTATTCAAGTTATTATTCATATCTTGAGACATCTGGGTATGCATCGTCATGAAATTTAGAACTTCCTAATGTATTTGGGATTTCATTTTAGAAATCACCGCATTGTCACTCACATGTATTATTGGCTCAGTTTCTCTTGGTTCCCACCATTTTTTAAAATATAAAATGTTATAAAAAAACATTAGTCAACAATTCATGAATAAATAATTTATTCCTTTTTACAATTAAATCTAAAGAAATATCTTATGGGATCCCTATGTTTAGTATTTTCTAAAATAAAGATTATTGGGTTATTACTTATAATTAGTCTCACACTAAGGGTTTTCACTAAAGTTCTATAATCCTAATTCCCAAATTAACTAAAATGTGCTCTGATATTAACAATAGCGACCCTACTTTTTATTACATAACTTATTTCATCATTTTATAGAAAAAAAGCATAAAATAATTACACAAACAGGATCTAAAGGTTTAGTGTCTTGGGAAAATGAGGACCATACATAACATTAAAATAATAAAGAATAAACATTTATTTAATTCCTTCTTCTTTAGATTCTTATTGGACCTTGTGTTCTCCTTAGTATAAGTAATCAGCTGAGGATATATATCAAATAAATTGGTGAGCTAAAATCCCATTAATAAGATAGATATAAATATGAATCAATATAACATGGTGTGATAATAATCATTATCATCATATCATAGTCATAGTATCATAATCATGAGAGGAACCATTAAGTAAATTCTTGAAATTAGGAAATGTATAAAAATGAAACATCATGTCTTAGTGGTCTACTACCACACATCGTTGTGAACAAAGATAGCATCTTGTTCACAAATATTTTACTTTTTTATCATGCGATACATCACATTAATTAATTAATTGGATCACTATATAATACTAGGTTCACCGGTTACATCATAACACTTACGTTGCGCTATATAATTCTGCATGCACTCGACATATCATAACATTTACATTATCATGCTGCCACATAAAACTTATATCAATATTGGAAAAAAATAATCCATGGAAAGTAATAGTTTTAATTTAATATATAAAACATTAATGAACAAAATTTGGGAATGAAAAAGGGAATAGAATTCTTGGTACATGAATCATCAATCTTGAGTGAAGTAGAAACAATCTCAAGAGAAGTAAAAGGTGTGTTTTTTTGAAAGAAGAGTTCTTTTGGAAATAATTTTGTTTTCCATAAACTCAAGTAGAAAACATGTATATCCCGGAAAAGTAAATGGGAGAATAATGATATGAAATTTAAGGATCATTAAATGAATATACATACTTAAATTGGTGTGGAAGAGGGATAAAACCCAAGAAAATAGAGTTGGGTTTGAGAATCCCAATACCTTATTTCTGAATGCTTTATTCACTTTAACATACTTTATATTGAAATTATATTTAGTAATTTGAAAATATATAACCTTTTATACATTAATTTTATTCATTATGGTTTTATTGAGTTCATTTATGTGCTTTTCGATGAGTTATAGAATTTAATTACATTCTTAAAGAGTGTTCTTTTTCTTAGTTTTCGTGATCAGTTAACTTGTATACATGAATGGAAGTTCATGTAAAATGAGGATAAATATTCAGAATTGTTATTATATTTTAATAATGATCTTAAATAAGTTTAAATTATCTTATAAATATTTTTTTTATATTTTATGAGGATGAATCATTAGATAAAAGTTAATGACGATAATTTGAGGTTAATTTTGGCAGTTTTGTGATCACAACAAGATCTTTTTGTTTTATCAGTTAGTATTATGTATATATGTTAGATATAGAACATAAAGAGGTTTATAAAATACATTTTAAAATATTTTTAAACCCTTATAATTATTTTATCAACATCCTTGATTGTTTTAAAGGGAAATGAAAGTGTATCACCCATGATGTTGGTAAACTGACACATCACGGATGACAATTTCATTTTTAGAATAAACGAGAGCAGTAGGAGTTTCATGATGGATATTACATAAAAATTATATAATTATAGTATATAAAAGATACTGGAGTTATCATGAACATTTTGATAGAGGATGTGAGAAGAGAATAAAAAATGAAAAATAAATTTGAAGAAATTAGAAGAAAAAGGAAGAGGATTTTACCTCTTAAATATCTCCTCATTGAGAACCTCCTTAGGGAAAAGGTTTTGGTATTTTGATGAGACCAAGGGATATTGGATGTGGGGGAGGGTATTGGGAAGAATTTTTGGTTAAATTTGTACAAGGATAAAATCTTTCAAGGTGTGAGGAGAAGAAGTGGTGAGGGGTGGTATTTATAGTGGAGGAGATGGTGCTTTCTCATTATTTTAATCATTTGTTTATTATTTTGGCACAAGAATATGAATGGTTTGAGAATTATCACAAAATATATTAAAATAATGAATTATGGTAAGATATTAATGTGCTTAAATCATACTTACATCAACAATGACTAAAAAATTCATGCATTTAGCAATTATAAAAAATTACAGTATTTTACTATTCAAAAAACATTCAAGTATTTTAGAAAAATAAAATAAATTAACCCTAACCATTTTTTGTTGGGTAAAATAAAAAATGAACTCCATTTTATGAAAATAATTTTCTAAATATGATAAATTTAATTTATAATTAAAACACCGTTTACTTGAAAAATACATATTTTAAAATTGTAACTATTTTTATAACCCTTTGAAAAATTACTTATGTTCTCATAAAATTATATTAAAATAATAAGACATAAAAATATTAATTTATGAATAAATTTTATGAAAATAAATTTTATTTCAAATTATTAAATTAATCATAAAACTATAATTAAATATTATGACTTAAAAAATACCAACAATTAGTTAATAAATTTTAATACCTTTATTTACTTTGACTATGATATAATTATACCATAATTTCATTTATAATATTCCTAAATTTTATTTATAATTTCATGGGTGATTTTACTATTCATTTGGCCAATTTACTATTCATAAGGTTTATATTACTATTCCAAAGATCAAGTTACTATTTTATCAGTACTCATTCCTTAACTTCTATAAATAATTCTTATTTAATTACTTATTCATTTATAATGTTTTTATTATGATCTAGAAGTGATTTTATGTGATTTATACTATACAAAGTTACTATAATAAGGGATAAATTCCATTGATAAAAGTTTGGGTCGTTACATATAAAACTTAATTTATTTCCCCCTATTTCTTGAAACACTAAGTAACCATAGGATCCCTTTTAGAGACTCATGATCCCCTTTTATTGTCTTTATCCCATGAACTTTAGAGATCAATTCATGGGTGATCTAAGGAGAGGTTCCTTCTTCCCTGTTAGTTCTTATTCTGTCTGATTCTCCCATGCCTGGTTATGGTATCCTTTTTTCCTTTGGTTCATGTGTTTTTATGTTGATATTTATGATGAATTGTTAGTGCAACGACATATTTATAAATTATGGGTTCCTAATGAGAGGGTTGATTGGAAATCTATGTCTGTTCTTCTGTTATTTCTCAGATAATGTTGAAATATTCATATCGAGGTTGCGGATTTGTGAACTTTATTATTATATGTGTAAGTTTGGGATTCAAATTCATTATATTAAATGTATATATGGTTTATATTGACCTTATGGAAGATAATAATTCATAAATTTAGAATGGAATGAAATTATAAGTGTTCTGCAACTTTCATATGATTTATTTTATGTGTGATGGGAGAATTTTGATATTTTATATAGAGTAAAATTGATTTCTTTGTTTATATTTATCCCTTAGAATGTTTAATGTTTTTAAAACTGGATAAGAAATTTTAATACAGTAATATGAAGTAAATTATGAATGAGGAATGTGAATATAATTACTATTCTTCCTTGGAAACTGCTAAGAATGAAAGTATTCCTTAAAGCATGTATATGATTGATTCTTGATTGCTGTTAGCTTATGAAATTAGTTTTATTGCTGCTAAAACTTTTTCATAATAAGTTAGTGAATTCAATATAGTATTGGGTAAAAATTATCTCTAAATTAATGTTCTTGGGGTTATTACGAGTACAACTATGTTTTCTCAGTTTGTTTTAGATGGTGTGATGGGATTAGTTTCCCTTTGATTCAGAATACTAAAAATATGTTTCTCTTACATTTTTATGAAATATGATGATAAATTAATTTCTTTGGTTGTTTTCAAACATTTTATGTTTGGAATATTTGAAGAGGGATTGGCTAATTGACATGGGTTGTGGAAGTGGTTTTATTTGTATAGGACTAGAATGGGTGGCACATGTAGGGAGTGGGGATTTCTTGTTTGATAAATTTTTATGCTAAGGTTTTAAACTAGTTATTTGATTCAGGTTGATAGTGGTAATTTCTCGATTTTTTTTTGTTATTTGATTCAGTTTTGATTGATAATTCATTGTTATGACTTACAAATACCTACTACTGTTGTGTTATGTACTGAAAGTGAATCTTTCTTTATGGTTGTTTTTTAGAGTCCTAGAATACCCAATATATGGAATGATGATGAATTGTAAATGAATTAATGGGAATGTTTGCTGATGAGGAAAAATATAACATCCTGACTTGAAGTAGTGGGTCTAATCCATAAAGTCACATGACCTCATGCACACCTCCCCATACGCAAGAGGTTGTCAACTAGTAGCGAGTTTATAAATCTGATAGTGGGGAGACTATACCCTCTATTTTATGTCACCAAGAAGGATAATAATGAAAAATAATAAGGAAGTGAATAAATAATCAGAGTAAAATGAAGAAAATGAATAAGTTACATAGATATAATAATATCTTCGAAAGTGGAAATCCTATCCAGAGTATAAGTATCAATTAAATAAAAAAATTAAATAAATAAAAATCTATGGGGTAATATGATGTCTATCCTAATCCACTCCTTCTCTATGATACACCACTCAACCATTCACTATAGGGACCTTTCCATTCACCAGATCTCTTGTTATAAAATGCACAAGCACACCAAAATTCCCAAGTAGGGTGTGAGTACAAGACTCAGTAGGACACCACTAATGAATCCTTACCATAAGCTCACAATATATAACTATTTAGGAACCTCGACCCCACCTTATTTTCCTCATTAATGGTAAGGATGTTGAGAAGACACATACCTCTATCAAGGTAACCAAGTTCACACCACCCAACTGGTGGTTGTTGTAGGAACGCCACACATTATGCCAATTCAAAATCTCACCCCAACCTTAAGATTGTTGTCATATAGATGCCACACATTTCATTAGGTTGATACCTAACTCACTTAACCTTTTAATCACCCATGTCCCAAGTCCATAGGAATCCATGATTGATTTCTACTAGTAAGCCATTATGCTTTCCCCTCTACAGGGGTAGGGATGCCCACATTTAAGGATTTTAGGACTATGTTAGGTTGAGTAACCTACGACTAAGATGCATAGATATCAAAATTAAGGATCCACTTATTTATCTCATTACCTCCCAACTTTCTACTATTCTTTTCCCTTTACAGGGTTAGCCACGCCTAACTTTAAGGGCGTTAGGACTGCATCAGTTTGGGTAATCGGTTACCGATGCTTTCCCATTTATAGGGGTAGCCAAGCATTCCTTTAAGGAAATTGAAACCACATAAATCCCAACCATAAGGATCCACCTCAGCATCTCAATACTTGTAGAACAAGTCCACAAGTTATGGAACACATAAACAATACATGTTATAAAAAGGAATGATAAGCCACATCAAGATCAATGTTAGGATAATCACACATAAACAAGTAAGCCCACTACTACTCACACAACCAAAATGGTCTAAGAAAAAGAATGAGTTATTCCAATATAAAGGAAATATCACGATAAAGTCATATATACAAGTATTATAAGGGTAAGAAACTTTCTACCTCAAAGTCATCGACGTCAATGGAAAAGTCCGTTGAATGTGTCATCACATGAACTGAGTTCGCACACAAACTAGAATATGATCATGTTAAAATGATTATGAGAATAAAAAACACATATTTTATTCCCCAAAAAAATAAAATACCACATGTGATTATACTTTCTCTTTCCTACATAATTTTTGAATTTTCATTTTAGGACGATGCATGTGCTCACAAAATTCTCATGAAGAATAATTATAAATCAAATAATTATTATTTGATAATATAAATAGTTTTCCTATGATAAATTGTATAAATTATCCTTTTAAAATTACCTTATTATAATTTCTTACAAATTATCCTTTGATAAATGGTGTGAATATATTTTGATAAAATTTCTATAAATTATCCTTCAATAATTTAGTGCAATTACCTCTTGATAATTTTTTATTATTATCATTCGATGATATATGTAATTTCACTTTTATAATTTTGATAATATTTTCACATGATAATTACCTTATAATTAATCTTTAATAATTTTCATAATTATCTTTTGATAATCTAGCACAATTATACTTAAAAAATGTGAAAAACTAGATGAAAAATACCTTGTTGCCTTCAAAAAAATTAATATTTAGCTTCATCATGTTGATATGAACCCAATGACACCAATGACACATAAATACAATCCTTATTGGAGAATTTATTAAAGAGATACTTTTGAATAATAAAAAAATAAAAAAATATAAGAGATAGGAGAAGAGAAAGAGAGAGACGTGAGGTTGAGGGGATTTATTCCCATAATCTTCTATTAGGCGCCATCATTTCCCCCATGTTACTTTTTATTTTTGTCTATTTCATCCATTAAATGATTCTATTTAGTATTTAATTCAATTATTATTATTTTTATTCTATCCCCATTTAAGACATGCGCCACCCCACATTTCTGTTACATGTTATTTCCTTAAACCCCTTAAAAAAAGATTTAATCCACCATTATTAAATATGTATTTTAAGAGTCATTTATATGTGTAAATGTACACATCATATATATATATATATCTAAAGATATATAAACACCATCACACACACACATATATATAATTGAACATATATATACACATATATATAAAACCAAAATATACACATTACACACACACACACATCAGCATGTACACACACACACAAGTTTGTAGATATATATTTATCCATTATATACACACACATACATTTTAATTTTACACACACAAATATTATTTAAAATTTAATAACAACAACAACAATAATATTTCTTATTATCATTAGATATCTCATATCATTTATACCACTAACAATTCAAATACAAGTTCCATTAAATTCCAATACTAGTTAATGAATTACTATTTAACACACATTTTCATTTATTTAGCACAAGTTAATAATATAACCATTATTATCTAACCTACCAATAAATAAATATTCAACTATAGAGAAACATTACTCATTAATTAAACAAATTTAATTATAGATTTAGTTTTATTTTTTTTCTTCATAGAAATAATAATAATATTATTATTGTTATTACCCTTATATGCGATGTAACCTAACACCTGACACACACAAAGCTTAAGTCACACCTAGGGTAAACCTTATATTTTAGACCTAACTGTGGTCTTAGATTTAACATATGATACACAATTTGATAGATATTTCATTATTTCTAGAAAATATATAATAAAAATATTAAATAAATTATCCTCACATGCTATTTGAGAAAACGCCCAACCCACACAAATGTTATGTCAAACCTAGGGTAAACCCCACATCCCGGACCTAACAGTGGTATCAAATTTCCCATTTGAGACACCATTTAAGAGATATTTTATTATTTGGGAAAATATAATTCACTAAAAATATAATATATTTAATATATTTATTAAATCCATATCAAGGATCTACGAGCCTCAAAATTCCATGATAACTCAGTGTCAGATTCTGAAAATATTCCATAGAATATTCCAAAGTGTTAAAAAATCTTTTACTCTTACATAAAGCCTTTAAATCATATATTATGTTATTTTTATTGAAAAACTACATTTTAACATAAAAATAATAATAAATTATTATCAATGAGGGTTCTTCTTATCTTTAAAATTTTAGGATATTACAATTATCCCCCTATATTGAATTTTCATCCCTAAGTAGCATCTCTAGTGTTCTTTCTCAAAAAACTCAGGCCACTAAGCTCAAACATCAAAATTACGCTCCCAAGTATCCTCCAAGATCTATCCATGATTCCACTAAATCTAGACTGGTGGTATAATTTTTCATCATTGGAATTTATCACTTCGATCCATAATCCACATTAGATTCTCCTCAACAGATGCATCAGTTTCAAACCCAACATATTCAGAATTTATGGCATGCGTAGGATCGAGTATGTAACTGTGAAGCTGAGAAACATGGAACACATCATGAATTTTTGAATGACATAGGAAAAGATCCAAAATAAAAACCATTATCCCCACTAATCCATTGATCTCAAAGTGTCCCAAAAAACACAGTGTTAGCTTTCCCTGCTTTCTTAGAAATATCTAGCCCAATTGAGGAGTCACTCACAATTAAAACCTGATCTCCCATAACAATCTCAAAAGGTCTTCTCTTATGGTCGACATATAATCTTTTTCTTTTTTTAGAGGTGATCAACCTATTCTATATCATATACACTCTCTCGAATATATCCTAAATCTAATCAGGCCCCACAATTGTTGACCCACCCAACTCATTCCTTTAAGGCGATGAACAAAATGACCTCCCATAAAGATCCTCTTAATGTGATAAGGATAGGTGATCATCCCATGATCCACTAAAGTATTTAATGAAAGATAAAATATTATCTTCCAATACATGTACATTTTGATTGATCTATCCATTGGTTAGATGATATTACACTGTGCTCAATATTAGCTGATTTCCTAGGGAGTTTTGCAAGACCTTCAAAAAGTGAAATGTAAAAAATTAATCTCTATTCAAAATAATGTTCAAGGCAACTTCATGAAGTCATATGATCTCTTAAAAATAGAGATTTCCAAGTTCCTCCACTAAGTTAGTACCTCATCAGTATGTTACTAATGGAAGAACAGACTAATTCCCTCTCCTATACTATAGTTTTACATTATCATTCAACGATGTATCAGAGAAAGGTAATTTAAGGAAAAATAAATCTACCGGTAAGTCAAGTATAGACATATACCACATATATTACAAAAAAACCAGTTCTAAATAACATAGAAGGTTAAAAATATAGGTTCAAGACCGTACCTTGTATAGTAACAAGTTACTCATCACCTTCCATTAGAGATTGATCAACTGTATACACTTGACCTACATCAGCTCTATGATGATGTCCACGACTCTCCAAAGTAACATTTGTCTAGGAAGTCTGTATCCTATATAGTGGTCCTCCACTCCCAGTTTATTCCGACCTCCTAGAACTCCTCTAGAATACATTTGAGAAAAAGAATTGAAGGTGATCAGCCTTGCCACACTGGTGGAAATCCACTATTATAATTATTTCAGGCGATCCTATAATTCCCCCTAGCCCATAGTTGTATCACCATTCTACCATATAGGGTATTGGATAAGTTTTACTCTAACCTTACTGTATGTCACTCTAATACTCTTGGTTTAGCTATCTCTTAGTACTATCAGAAGGATCTCCTATGGTATTAAGGGAAAACCCAGTCACTGGATCACCGTGAGCTTAAAGTAAAACTTTTGCCTCATCCTCTTCCATCCCTTCTCAATGATTAGGACCTTATGAAGAACCTATAAGTATTTAATCAGGTCAAATACTATAACATAATGTTTATGTTTTTATATAAATCACATATCAAACATTCAAGATTTATGTTCCTTGTTTCTATCCAACAAAGGAGTAAAGAGAACCAACTCCGTAAAATGTAAAAAGTAAGGAAATATATTCATTGAAACTTTTTGTAACCCCATGAACCCCAAATCATGCTCGAAATTCATCATGTATGAAAATTATTTCATAATAAATAAATCCGTGATGGTTATCCAAGTAAGACCCTCTCATCCACCAGACTGACTCATGGTAATCCACAATCTCCCAACAGGTCCTTAGAACATGAAGGTCACAAAAATAACTCATCCTTACTCCAGAATCTATAATATATTTAATATAATATCAATTATGTCTATCAAATCCTCTATATTATGTGGGCCACTAGTTCCCTAGAATATTAGAGGATTCTAATGTTGAAAATTCCAAGCATGGTTAGTCATAGTCCTCTGAGTGACTCCACATTGAATGGGAACCATATAGAAGAGTCCATGATAAACAAGATATGTAGCCTAGATCACCTGTGCTGGTATAAGAGCATGTTGGGGAGAATCCTCCTATAATACAGCTGGAGGCATAAGGATATCCTAGGATTCCTCAGCTAGTGATCCGTTTAAACGTCTCTGAGGTGACATATCATGAAGGAAATTAGAAACATAACATTTTTTAACCATTCTATGGGATCAAAAAATGTTTTCTAAGGAGTCTACCATCATCCCAAGGTATACCCCTCCCAATACTAACCCTGTTCTCTATCCCTATATGTTAGTCACATTCATCATATATATATACTAACACAATATCATGCTTAGTTCAACTAATTAATTCCTATAAGGATATATCAAAATATCATGAAAAAACATATATATCACACTGTTGACGCTCCTTTCGTCACAAAATCTAAAGATTAGAAAAGGGGAATATCTGAGCATAAAGTGATTCATCCTTTGAAGAAAAATAAAAAATTGATAAAGGGATGAACAAGGAGTACATTGCCCATAGATCACGCAAGTTCCCTCATGGTCGCGCAAGTACACTTGCGCGACGCCTTATGGTCGAGCAAGTGACTTGCGCGACCTAAGTGGTAACCGCCCGGTAACCGCCCGGGATCTTCTCTTGCCTATAAATAGACCCTGTGGGCCCCCCATTCGGGAGGATCTTTTTCCAGAAACTCGGATTGAAGCTCCCGACACCCAAGTCTCTTCTCAATGCTTCCGGAACACTTCTAAGGTAATTTCTTACCTAGAACGAAAGATTTAAAGAGAAGAAGGAAGGCCTAAGTGTTGCAACTCATCAAACACTTGCGCGCCGACTTATTTCCTTCAATATAACTTGCGCGTCCCTTTTCTGGAAGAACCTCAAGAAAATTCTAAAGGGTTTAAAAAAGAGTCGCTCAAGTATTTCAATGCTGGTTGAAAATCACGCAAGTACACCATGTGTCGCGCAGGTATACCTGCGCGACCATACTTGCGCGCCCATGGAAGACTTGCGCGCCTTGCAAGACTTGCGCGCCCCTATCTTTTTGGGTGCCCATCTTGCCCATTTTTTACCCCTCTTAAGCCATAACACCTTTCCTTTTCAAGATTAAGTCTTTAAGACACTCTTCAAAGCCATTTATGGCATGATTTCTTGATTTGACTTCCTTATCTGAAAGGAATTCTGTGGAATATCTCTCAAAGTCTAGTGATTTAAATATCTTTATGTCACTAAATATGGAGAGTTCATTCATTCAACCTCATCCTTTAAGATTAGATAATCCTAACCTGGGTCTCCTTTTTTAGGAATAATCCCCAGTTATAAATCCTTTAATCTGGGCATCTTCCTCAGGAGTAAGCCCCAAATTCTTAAAGTTCCCAAACTTGGGCATCCTCCTCAGGAGTAAGCCCCAAACCTTAATTCCTTAACTTGGGAATCCTCCTCAGGAGTAAGCCCCAATAAAAACCTCAAATATGGGCATCCTCCTCAGGAGTAAGCCCCAAACCTTAATCCCTTAACCTGGGTCTCCTTTTCAGGAATAAGACTCAGTCATAATCTTGGGCTTCCTTTTTAGGAGTAAGCCCCAAGTCCCCTAACCTGGGTCTCCTTTTTTAAGAATCAGTCATAACCTGGGCCTCCTTTTTTAGGAGTAAGTCCCAGTCATAATCTTGGGTTTCCTTTTTAGGAGTAAACCTCAAGCCCCCTTAAAATTCTCTTAACCAGTCATAATTTACCTTTGATTTGGGTTTCCTTTTCAGGAGTAAAAACCCAATCATAAGTCCCCTCCTAACTTGGGCATCCTCCTTAGGAGTAAGCCCCAAGATTAGAGTATTCAAATCTCTATAAAGCACATATACCTTTATGGACCCTGTTCCCAGATTTTCTCCCTAAAAGTAAATCCTAAACCTTCATCTATTTTGGGCAGTCATACATACATAAGCCCCAAACAATTTCTTATGATTGCATCTTTCATGGCACAATTGTCTAATTTTTACCAATACCTCTTGTTTCTCACACCGAGCATGACTCACGTGAGCTTAGAGTGTAAAAGTAATTAGGACATTCTTCTTTGAGCCATCAATCATAAACATCATACTCCATTACTCGAACTACGTGGGTTCTGATTCCTTTTCCAAAACAAAGGATACGTAGGTAGCCCATTTATGGGTTCGATCCCAACTTTGAAATAATCCCTGTCCTTCTGAATGACGATAAACTTCAAGTGCCCCACTGAGTGGCTTTAAAACCAGCCTGGTCATCATAATGACCAAGAGACTTTTATATAAATGTTTTGAAGGATACCATTGACCAAGAATCTCTAAACAGATATAGATGATTCTCTATTGATGAAGAACCTCGAATACATATAAAAGATTCTCTAAATTTCTTGCATATTTAATCATTGATTGTTAAAACTAAAGGATAGCACATTTTATACTTGGTAATGTAATAAGGATTCACGAACATAACTTAAATCTATAAAGAGAGTCCCGGAGTAGACAATAATTCCCCTCAAAAAGGTGTGATGAGTCTGACCTCCCATCCTCTCGACCAATGAAAATTCCTAAGCCTCATTAGTACACAAGCTAATGAGCGTCTGCCTTTGGAAAGTAGGTCCAAACAGATGTGGAATTATTGGATGTTTCCGGTTCTACGAACAAACCCTTTAGAAACCGATCAGAACGTTTGAATCTCCCGTCCAGGAGGGCATCCCCGGATTCCGTGCGAAACAAAAATGGTGAACCCGATGTGAATCCTTAACCAAGTTAAAGTGATGTTCTTCTTATTTGTTAGGCCCCTTGGGCCAACAAATCAATCATTGACATGTGCTCATCCAAAAGATGCAGTGGCCGGATTCATCTTGATTATGTCTGTTATATGAAACAGGCACTCTTTTGTCAAGATCTTCTGCAAAATGGATTTCCTTAAATTCACCCCTGTGAATACTCCTGCTGTGAACACCTCTACTGTGAGGTCTGCTACTGTGAAAACCAATGCTGCTACTCCTGCTGGAACGTCGTCCGCTCTGAGGATGACATCACCAACTCAGCGTCTTCAACGCTGTGTTTCTAATGCACTGGTTAAGGAGTACCGTCGCAACGGTACTATCCCAACTCTGGAGGCCGCTCGTCAAGCCCTCCAAGTTAACAACTCTACCTGGTCGACTGTACAACGGCGGCCAGCGATCAAGAAGCAGGCGGTGCTGACTACCGTCTCCAACTGTTTCGGGTCGTTATCCCCGGAACACAATTTCCATTCACTCCCTTACTCTGAGGAAGTGAATGAGCAGGTCCCTCAGGGCCTTAGTTCAAAAAGACAAGAGTCCTTCCCGAGGGCTCCCATCAACAATCACCGCCAGACTCGTGCGGTAGTGCGCCCTCAACATGATGAGGGTACCGACTCCAGGCATTCAGCTCAGGTTCCTCGAACCCGAGCAGGCAAGATGAACCGCCAGAGACGGAATCCGATTAACAATAGGCAGGTTTTCATCCCTGCCATCTCCGGATAAGTCCACCAACCTAACTTGGTGGAAAATAATGAGCAGGCACAATCACCTGCCCGTTTTAATTCCGCTGTCCAGCAGACTCGTCTGGCAGCATCACGCCAATCCCGCCAGGAAATTCCAGCGGAGTACCATAGGCAGGAAAATACACCTGCTTATACATCACCAGTTAGTCAGCAGACTCGTCTGACTACATATGATGGATCTCTTCAACCACGTTTGGCGAAGTGTAATTAGCAGGCACATACACCTACTAATACTAATCAAGCCTACCAACAGTCTTGCTTGGTAGCGCACGAAGAAGTCAGTCGGAAAGCCCCGACGACAAACAGGTGGCGGACTCAACTCTCTGCCTCCACACTTGAGTACTGTCAGGATTTACTGACAGGAAATGGAGGACAGGAGCAGGCACATACACCTACTCCAAGCCCGGAATGGACGTATATCCCCGTTCCGGCGGCTGAAGTCACCAAACATATTTTGTCAATGGTGAAAGAGCAGAAGCAAATTCCTGCTCATATTCTGGATGCTTTCCAGGATATCATAACAGCTTCAACATCATCACAGGGACAGACACATAAATCTATCCCTAGCAATGGAGTGACACATCAACGATTCACTCCGGAACAGACACACACATCTGTTCCAGTCCAAGAGGGTTATGGGGCATACTCCCCCATATCATACGGACAACCAAGTCAGGCACATACACCTGATTTGAGTGGAGATAGTCAGCCTAACCTGACCATCTTTCCTGATCAGGCACATACACCTGCTCAGAGCAATCACTTTCATCATCAAGTGGTTTCTAAAGAGAGTAAGAAGGAATCTAATAAAAAGATCCGCCCAGCACAGTCAGGAGATCAAAGGACAATCTTTAACCAAGACTTGCTCGATGCTGGAGTTCTTGAGGCCCTCAGACATTTATCTGTCGGAATTCAAGATTCTACTCCCTCAGTTCCCAATAACGGGAACATTAATTCTGAAGGTCTTCAACAGAAACTTCCTCATGAAGACTTGCTTCATGAAAGTTCGGTCAATCTTGAAGTTTCTTCTTCAGATGAGAGCCACAGGAACCCTCTGTGTGGTCAGAAGACCAAGGAGCAAGAGATTTCATCTTTTGCTGTAACCCATTATGACGGTCCTCCTCATGGTGATGAACTTCGCTGCGAAAGTCCTCTCCGCAGTAGTGACTCACGTTGTCTCGAAAATTCTTCAGAAGGCAATGTAGTGACGAGAAAGCCCTCCTATCTCGAGGCACTTGAAAACGTAAAACCAGTCATGTCTGATGCTTTACTATCGGCAGGTGAAACTCTTTCTCCATCAGAAGATAGCCTGGGGTTCAGGTTATTCTCCGAACCATCCCTGGGTCATTCATCTTCCAGTATGAATAATGATTTCTCTACCAATCTTGTTGAATCCGATGAAGCAACAAGGAAATACCAACTCTGGTCCAAACAGGTAGAAGAATCTTCATTTAATGATAAAGAAGAAATACTGAACATGAGAAAAAAACTGGAAAAAGGTGAAGTACCAGTCATGTTTTGGCCTTTGTCTGACTCCCAGTACGACATTCCAAAGATGTCGACGGATGATGGAATCCATGATATTCATCTCAACATATGGAAGAATCTTTGTCAATTGAAGAAGAAAATATTATCTTACGGTGATTATGAAAATCATATTAAGATAATAGAAGGGTTACAACGCCAGATTGATTTAGCATCTCTATCAGTCTCTCGGTATCCGAAGGCTGAAAAGCAACAGAGAACCCTTCAACGTTCATGCCTTGGCGCACTAAGAAAATTGCGTCAGTTAATTGCCAATGCTCCATCTGATGTTCATATAAGAGGATGGGGTGTTCACAGAGCACTACATTTCACAGTGCTTTCCGGTCAGCAAAGCCCACCGAAAATGGTCTCATGCAATGTTATTGCCCATGGCCGACCACAGTCAATGGGATTTGTTCATAATCAAAAGCTTGCTCAAGAACAGGCTTCAACTAGTTCCTCTCAAAATCAAGTATATAGATAACAAGTTGTTGAATTGCTCCTACATCAAGCAGGCGAGAATATTGCACAAGCCTCTCATCTGGAGCAAACACGTCATCAAATGACAGATGTTTCGGAAATCATCCAACGGTCTGTTGAACCAGGTGATAAAAGTGGATACAGGTTAATGCATCCAGCTAATTTCCGAACTAAGATTCGCAAGATCAAGAGAGATTTTAAGAAGATCTCAGACATAGAATGTCAAGAGACACCCCAGCTTGTCAGACTGGGGACTTCTCTAACCCAACCCTCAGAGTCAACAAATGGGATTCGAGGAGTTGAGCGGAAACAGCATGAACATCCCCAGTCCACCGGACTGGAGACTTTTTCAAATCCTCAATCCCTCCCTCATAGAAAGTCAGTATTCTCTCGATTAGGGAATAAGCCTCAAGAGGAACGAAGAGCCAAGCTATCAGGAGATTCTCTCCAAGTGACGGTTCTCCAAGAAATTCCTGAGGGATCAAGTCAACGGAATGCCATGTCTCATCATGGACATAGAAGAAGACAATATCACAGAAATGCTGATAGAAAGGATTCCATGCAATATGCATCCATTAATGTCATCAATGTCGTTGCTGCTGATTCACCAGATGAGGCTCAATCAGAGGGATCAGACGAAGAGGTTCCTTCTCAAGAAGTTGCGCACACAGACCTAAATGAAGAAGGTGTGCGCACACGTAATCAAAGGCTTACCCAAAATCTGGGTATTCCTTCAAGTAACCCACTTCCCCTCTCCGAAAAGGATCCAATAAGGGGAAAGGAAAGAATCAGGTTACTTCTCACCCTTCCTCTGAAGGAGGTCAATCGCTCTCATTAGAGCAAAGGTTTTCACAACAGGAGGAAGAAATGAAAGAATTAAGAAGGTTGAATGCAGAACTACTTCAGAGTAGTCTTCTTCTTAAGGATGCTGAAGTCCGACAACCGAAGGAATTTGTTGTAACTACTGAGATGGATTAGGAATATCCTCCTTTATCAGTACACCCTCAGAGGTCTAATCCTACGGGTCAAACGCAACAACGGTTGGCAGCACTACCATTAGTTGCAGCACCAACCACCACGTCTGTCCAAGCTCCATTCATCGCACCTACCCAAAACCAAGTTCAACCTGATGTTTCTCAAAAGTTAATAACAACTATTGAGTCATTAACATCTCGGTTAGAAACTATGGAAGGGAAACAGGCGCAGGTTCAACCTGAAAAGAAAGTTTACCCTGAATGGGTAGATTCAATTTCTCCTCCATCCAGTTTTGGAAACCCTGTTTTCCCTACTTTCAATGGATCATGTGACCCTGAACAACATTTGACGCATTACGTGTCTTGTTGTGATCCTATGATGGGAAATCCAGAGCAGCAAGAAGCAGTGAAACTCAGATGTTTCGTGCGAACCTTGCAAGGACCAGCTTTTGTCTGGTATACAAGCTTGCAATCCCGGTCAGTCATCGGATGGGAGGATCTTCGTCAAAAATTCCTTCTTCAGTTTAGCTCAACTTTGCCAAAAACGACAGTTTTCGATCTTACAAACTGCAAGCAAAGGGAGAATGAAAGAGTCTCTGATTTCATTGCTCGTTGGAAGGGATTAATGTATTCCCTGAGTTTAGCACTCCCTCAGGAGGAATTGTTGCCAATATGTGTGGCAAATTTGCGTGACGAATTACGCACGCCATTGATACCTGTGAAATACACAGGAGGGTTTCGAGACCTTACTTCAATCGCTCAACAGATTGAAGATTCCCTTATACAGGCTAAGGTTAAATCTCGTATAATTTCATCAGCTCCAGGAAGGAGAATGGGTAAAGCGGAAACTGCTACAGTTATGCTTAAACAAGAACCTGTACCTATTTCTACTTCAAAACCTTCATCTTCTCGAAGGACTCCACCTCCTGAATGCCAAAAACAAAGGCTGTTTCGTCCAAATGATCAAAAAGATCAACGACGAAAACAATTTGAGGATATGAAGAGTAAAACATACTCTTTCCGAAGTGAGCAAGTTCCTGGTTACTTCATTTCAGCTCTGGAAAATAATTTGGTTCAATTACCAGTGCCCAAGAGGCCAAACAAGGAAGGAGATGAAGACCGTCCCAATTATTGTCCCTTTCATCAAATGTTGGGGCATCCCATCCAGGAGTGTTTTGTCTTTAAAGACCTCCTGCAAAAGATGGTTGAATTGGGACAAGTCAAATTGAAGGGTTCTTCAGCTCATGTAGCGTGTATTACCGCTACAGATCCAGAGGAAGGAGGCGAGTGGCAGGAAGTCAAAAGAAAAACTGCGAAAAAATATGATGATTGGATGGTCATAAAGACAATCAATCAGACCCATTCCATTTTGCGAACACAATTGAAGAAGCCAATTGTGTCTCCTACAAAAGCTGCAGTAAAACCTCCATCAAAAGACAAATCCTCAAAAGGACAGCACAATTCAAAGAAGAAAGAGGAATTAGGAGAAGATGAGTATGTATGAAAGCCTAAATTGTCTTTGACTCTGGCAGATTTCATGCCATATACTTCAAAGCCATGGGCACCGCCCCATCAAACGGCACAGCCTAAACAGGCTAACCAGGCAGAGTCTTTATCAGACGAAGAGTTAATCTTTGGTTCTGTTGATATGATTCAATTAACAGATTCATATTCCAGTCTTGATGAGCCTGAATTCCCTGTATCAAATAAGGGAATCCGAAGAGGTTCTAGAGGTTCAGGATATAGGGGAAGACGTGGATCTTTCTAAAGCCACTACTCTAATTTTACCCCTACTAGCACTGTATATGCAGCAGAAACTCGTGGTAGAGCCCTTCAGTGAGCTCAAAAAGAACAAGCAAGTTCTTCTGCCAATGGCCAACTCAGTTTTGGCACAGTTATTTTGGAAGACCGATTAAAGGTTCCATCTTCTTTATCTCAGCAAGTAAATGGATCTAATCAGTCTAATCTTCCAAAACCAAGGATGTTGCCAACTTCAATACAAGATGCATCAGCTTCCAAAGCATCTGCTTCCAAGGTACCTGCTAAACCGCATATTCCTATTGGGAAACGCAGACCTCTAGATCAAAAGTATGATATATTGAAACACTTGGCCCAAGTACCAGCCAAGTTATCAATTTTGGATGCTTTGAATCTGTCAAGAGATCTTTGGGGAGCACTCATCAAAGCTTTGTCAAGTCCTCAGAAGTTTGAAGCTGAAATTGCTGCAGCTTAAATCTATCACATAGAGAATAATCCTGCAGAATGCCATGTAGTGATATCTTTTACTGATAAAGATGAAGATGATGTTGTGCATGGTCACATAAAAACTTTGTACTTATCTGGAAAAGTCAATGGTATAGATGTTCGAAGAGCTTTCATTGACAATGGTTCAAGAGTCAACCTCATGTCCATTCGTACACTTCGTCGATTGGGCCTCACAGAATCTGATTTATCTCCTTCTACCATGATGTTGCAAGGATATGATAAAAATGAACAAGAACCACTGGGAGAAGTTACATTCAGAACTCAGTTTGTAGATCTTGTTTCCAATTCGGATTTCATGATTGTTGATGAAGACTCAGCTTTCAATATCTTGCTTGGAAGACCCTGGCTACATCAGCATGCATCTATTCCATCATCATACCATCAATGTCTCAAATACTGTTTCGATGGTCAAGTTGGAACATTATATGGTGATAAGGCCCCATTCAAGACATGTGAGTCTCAATACATTGAGGCAGAATTTTATCACATGAAGGGAAGAGAAAAATCTACAATGAAGGAAATTACCAAAGTTAATGCTCCATATGGTTTGGAAAAAATTCCAATAAATCCATTTTCACATGTGAGTACAGATTATGTGTTACCTATCAGTCAAATTGACAAAATAGGCCCAAATCAAAATACTCTTATGGAAAGATCCATAATGTCAATTACGACAATCGAGCCAGACAACATGGGAGAAATTGGTAACTTACCAAGCAGTGATGAAAGCATAAGTGGTGACGTTTTCATTTCGTCTTCTAAAGTCCAAAAATTCTATACTTCGCTAATCAGGCCAGAAGAAGTTATAGCAACACCAGAGGTGAATAATGATGTCGATTCTCAATCCATCATCTCCTCTTTATTTCCCAAAGAAGACCCTTTATCATCAATAGGGTCGGAAATGGAAGCTTCTTCTTCAAAATGTGAAAATTTTGACATCTCTTATGATCATGAGAATTTCGTTTTTTCATCTACTTTGCAAGTAGAAACGGAAGAAATAACACATGATGAAGAGGAATAGAAAGATCTTAGAGATGCTCCTCCATCATTTGAAGAGGGTATCTCTACCACTGTGGATGAACTCAGAGAAGTAAATCTGGGTATAGAGAAAGATCCACGCCCCACTTTAATTAGTGCGGCCATGACCCTTGAAGAGCAAGAGATGTATATTTATTTTCTAAAGAAAAATAAAGATATTTTTGCTTGGAATTATACAGAGATGACTGGCCTTGATCCTGATGTTTCCACCCATCATTTGGGTTTTCCAAAAGAACATCGAGGATTCAAGCAAGCCGCGAGAAGAACACACCCAACCTATGCTTCCAAAATTGAGGCTGAAGTGGATAAGCTTATCAAAGCTAACTTCGTCAGAGAAGTTCAATATCCCAAGTGGTTGGCTAATATTGTCCCTGTAAAGAAGAAGAACGGACAAATTAGGGTGTGCATCGATTTCAGAGATCTTAATCGGTATTGTCCTAAAGATGATTTCCCAGTTCCGATTACAGAACTCTTAATTGATGCGACGGCTGGCTATGAAGTACTTTCTTTCATGGATGGATATTATGGATATAATAAGATCCGAATGGCCCCAGAAGATGAGGAATATACAGCCTTCAGAGCTCCTCAAGGTGTGTTTTGTTACCGGGTGATGCCCTTTGGTTTAAAGAATGCATGTGCAACATATCTACGCGCCATGCATCGTATCTTCAAACCTCTTTTAGGGAAGTTTGTTGAATGATATGTAGATGATTTGGTGGTTAAATCCAAACAACGTTTTGATCACTTGGCTGATTTGGAAGTCATTTTCCACAAGCTTCGACAACATAATTTGAAGATGAACCCCTTAAAATGTGCTTTTGGGGTAACCTCAGGAAAATTCCTCGGCTTTGTTGTACGCCATCATGGTATTGAAGTTGATCCTGAGAAGACCAAATCAATCCTTGGTATGTCACCTCCTCAGAATTTGAAATAATTAAGAGGACTTCAAGGACACTTAGCCTATATTCAGCGTTTCATCGCCAATTTGGCAGGCAAAAGTTTACCCTTTACCAAATTATTGAAGAAAGGAGTCACTTACCAGTGGACTGAAGAATGTCAAGAATCATTTGATGTTCTCAAGAAATACCTCTTGAGTCCACCAGTACTCATGCCACCTATTGAGGGTAGACCTCTTATCCTCTATGTTACAGCTTTAGAGCGATCATTGGGTGCCTTTCTCGCTCAAAAGAATGATGCTGGGAATGAAAATAGTATCTACTATCTCAGTATAACTATGCTTGAAGCAGAAACCCAGTATTAAAGTATTGAAAAGTGCTTCCTAGCATTAATCTTTGCAGTTCAGAAACTGAGACACTACCTGCAACATCATGAGGTCCAATTGGTATCTCGTAATAATCCGCTCAAATTCATCCTTAGTCGTCCAATGCTTAAAGGACGTCTGGCAAGGTGGGCGGTTATTCTACAGTAGTTCGACATTCAGTATGTGTCTCAAAAGGCAATTAAGGGCCAAGCTCTGGCTGATTTCCTGGCTGAACATCCTTCAGTGGAAGACACGTATTCAGATATCGAATTCCCTGATGAGGAAGTTTTCTCTATTCAAGAGAGTCCTCAAACATGGGAAATGTATTTTGATGGTGCTTCTAGAAGTCCAACAGGGAAGAAAATGGAAAATCCTAAATTCAACAAAGTTGGTTTAGGAATTGTTCTCATTTCTCTAGATAAGGCAGTGTTACCTTATTCCTTTTTGTTGTGGGAAGGTGGTACCAATAATGAAGCTGAATACCAAGCTCTCATTACAGGCTTGGAGTTAGCGCTTCAAGAATAAGTGAATCAATTAAAAGTGAAAGGTGATTCAGACCTGGTAATCAAACAAGTCAATGGGGATTATGCCATCAGAAAAGAAGAATTAATCCCTTTGTATGATTACGTCAGAGAGTTAATGTCAGAATTCCCTTCAGAACCGACGTTTTCTTATGTCCCAAGATCACAAAATGCTCAAGCTGATGCACTGGCTAATATAGCCACAACTTTAGCAGATCCAAATCGGGACGAGACAACCATCTGTATTGCCCACCGTCGTGCAATTTCACCTTATGTTCAAGTCATAACAGAAGAAATTAATGAAATTAGTCCCATTCCTGAACCGTATAGTCATACTACAGGATGGATGTCACCTATCAGGGAATACCTTCAAAATGGAACACTTCCACCTGATAGAGCCGAGAAAGAGCAAATTCGGCGACGTGTGGTCAATTTTACTCTTTATGATAGCCCAAACCACCTCGAGAAAATTCTATACAAACGTGGTTTTGATGGAGTTCTCTTCAGATGTATTGATGGTGAAGAGACAATGGCTGTCATAAAAGAAGTGCATGCAGGAGTCTGTGGTGCCCACCAGTCTGGACATAGACTGTCTGATCAAATTCGAAGGCTTGGATACTTTTGGCCTTCAATGATACAAGATTGTGTTAATTTCACAAAGAAGTGTCATTAATGCCAAGTATATGCCAACTTCATTCATAAACCTCCAGAGTTGCTTAATACAGCTAAATACTCATGGCCATTTTTCACATGGGGAATGGATGTGGTGGGACCTTACCCTTCAGCTACGGCCAAGCAGTTTAACTACATTCTTACTGCTACTGATTTCTTTTCCAAATGGGCAGAGGCAGTACCTCTCAAAGAAGACAGTTCTAAATGCATTGTTAGCTTCATCAAGTCTAACATCATTACTAGATTTGGTGTCCCTCATACCATATTGACGGACAACGACACCAACTTCTGTTCTTATGAGGTAAAGAAATTGTATCAAGAATACAACATTAAGTACAACCATTCATCTCGATATCATGCAGCGGCTAATGGGAAGATAGAAGCCTTCAACAAGACTCTTTCAAATATACTGGAAAAGATGGTGGATAAAGATAAGAGGTCATGGCCTGATAAACTCTTTCATGATTTATGGGCTTATCGGACTACCACTCGCAATGCAACGCGGTCAACTCCATATTCATTGGTATATGGAACAGAAGCAGTCTTGCCAATTGAAGTTCAATTGCCCTCACTCAGAATAGCCATTTGTGATCAGTTATCTACAGATGAGCAATCCCAAAAGCGGTTGAATGAATTGGAACAGTTAGATGAGAAAATATTGTGCACTTTGCACCACTTGGAAATCTATCAGAATCGAATAGCACGAGCTTTTAACAAAAAAGTTCGTCTTCGTTCATTCATTCAGGGAGAATTGGTATTGGTTCTCAGAGCACCAATGATACCAGGAAAGAAGCATCCCAAGCTTGAACCAAAATGGGAAGGACCTTATTCAATACATAAGGTCTACTCCAATGGAGCATATTCTCTAATCTCAATGGATGGAGAACACATCACGACTCCAACTAATGCCATATTTTTGAAGAAGTATTTTGTATAAACACAAAATATTGTTCCCAGATCCAAAAAAATCACATTGGTTCATGATTATGTCCTACATGACAATAAACTGTATTATGTCCTATCTACATGACATTAAACTGTACAGAAGTTCCTATACTTAGTCCGAGATGACATTAAACTATTTTTGTCCGAGATGACATTAAACTATATTGTGTCCTAGCAACATGACATTAAACTGTGTGGCACTTTCATCATCCAGCAAGACGTTAAACTGTGTCAGTTCCCTTATCGTCCAACATGACGTTAAACTGCCACATTGGTTACTATTATGTCTGAGATGACATTAAACTATATTTTGTCCTAGCAACATGACATTAAACTATGTGGCACTTCCAACGTCCAGCATGACGTTAAAACTGTAAAAAAGTCCCCAGAACTGATATCCTCGTATTGGTTCACCTTAGTCCTAGCTAAATGACTTTAAACTGTACAGCACCAGTTCGTCCTTGCTATATGACGTTAAACTATACAACAATGGTCCAATATGACTTTAAACTGCAACTTCGTCCCACACGACATTAAACTGTGAAAAAGATCCCTTATGTCCAGTAAGACGTTAAACTATGACGTCCTAACTACATGACACTAAACTGTATAAAATTCCCTCACGTCCGGAAAGACGTTAAACTATATAATCATCAAAGGTCCAGCATGACATTAAACTACACCATCCACGGTCCATGAATATGACCTTAAACTATTCTCACTTTCGTCCAACATGACATAAATGGTGTGTTATTTTGTCTTTACTGCATGACATTAAACTGCACAATCCCCCTTTCGTCCAATATGACGTTAAACTGTATTGTCCCCATCATCCTAACTACATGACGCTAAACTGTACAGAAAGCCCTTGATATGTCCTACATGACATTAAACTATTATTTTGTCCCTGCTACATGACACTAAACTGTGCAACACCAATAGTCCTAACTGCAAGACTTTAAACTGCATAGTCCCTTTTTTATGTCCTACATGACATTAAACTGTGCATTGTTAAGGTTGTTATTACCTCTTGTTTCTCACACCGAGTATGACTCACGTGATCTTAGAGAAAATATCAACCATAATACTCCCTTTGGGCCACTAACCATGTGTAAGTCCCAACAACATTTTTTATTAGATCATTGTCCCCAAGAACAACTTGATCATTAATTCATTCTTTAATTGAACTACACGGACTTTGATCCTTTCCCTCCAAGCTGGGTATGTAGGCAACCTCCCAGGGTTCAAGCCCAAAAAAACAATCTCTTCACATCGGTTCACCACCATCTCATATGATGTTGATTCGCGAAACCGCCCCTAGAATCAATATCTTTACATTGATTCATTTTCTTCCTTGTTATACGACGTTAAACTATACAACACTTTTGTCCGGTACGACAATAAACTACAATATTCTTTGATTTCCTCATTTGAGAGAGAGCTATTATTGACATTGATTTTTCAATCATGGTTTTCATTTTCAAAAGATTACGTGCATACATGGTAATGCCTAAACTTTTTATCTTAGGTTAAACCATCATTGCACTAAAGTCCCCTTTCACCCTTCACATGTACGAACCAAATTTGTACAAAGGGTAGTTCTAGAACTACGTGGACTTGATTCCCATCCTTATGGGATACGTAGGAACATTCAAGTGTCCCTTGAATCCAGTCCCAAGTCTTTTGGGCCTAACCCCAAATTTCACTTTCAGTCCCTTGGCTGAAAAGTCCTCATGAAAACACACACTGTGTATTCATTATTGTGGTCCGAATTCTATGACCCTAAACTAAGATCACTCATACTTTCGTCTTGCAAGACATTAAACTGCATTTCAAGAACTATGTATGTCTTGATTATCATTCTTATGAGATACGTAGTGAAGTCCAAGTTTCAATTCAGGACCCAGCCACAACATGATTATGGTTATCATTGACCTATGTATCTCTATATACATTGGACAATACCCATCTTTATGTGTTATAATCATAACCTTAAATATTTTCAGATCTTCATAACCCTTTTCATGACTTCTAATCACAAAAATGTCAAACTTCTGAGAATTCTTTTGCCTGACTATGCAGCACGTGCCCATAGGTGGCCTTGCATAAACAGTCCACATAACAGACTTGTCATCCAAAAAATGATATTTATTTGACCATGCAGCCAATGCCCTTAGGTGGCCCTTCATATTTCAACCCCTAACGGGTTTTGTTAAATAATAGTAACTTCATTCTTGGGAAGAATGCCTCTTTTGTCCTTATTTTTCTAAAACGACAGTATGTAGGGATCCGCAAAAAATAGTCATCCTTAACATATTTGTCCCATATCCTTTTTCATGATCTGAAAGTATTCAAGTCTATGGTTTATTCTTCTTCCCTACGTTTGGGTCAGACCTTCGTAGGAGTGATGTTCATCCAGTTCTTCGATATTCTTGTTCGGAAATATCTTCTCCATATTCAAGTACCTCTTTCCATACAACAAACTCTATACCTTAGAAAATTTGAATCTCCATAAACTTTCACTGGCTTTTAGCACTAGGAAAGTAAATTTCTAAGAGTTCTTTCGCCTGACTATGCAGCACGCGCCCATAGGTGGCCTTGCTTAAATAGTCCACATAACAGACTCGTCAGCCGAAAGATGCTATTTATTTGACCATGCAGCCAATGCCCATAGGTGGCCCTGCATATTTCAACCCCCTAACGGGTTTTGTTAAATAATAGTAACTTCATTCTTGGAAACTACTTCTTCTAATGCCTTTTAGCTCTTTTTCATATCATTCCTCAGATTCAAATATTCTTAAGCCATAGTTTACATATTTTCCCTCATACTTGAGTATGGTAATATGTTTTTAGATAAATTGTCAAGGAATTGAATCCTTTTTAATCCATTTCGGTCAAATTTATTTCAACCCTAAACATTAGCCCCTTTAGGTCCGGCATGCATGACTTTAAGCTGCCCACAAAAGACAAAGGAACTCTGAATAAAAGTCATGTTCCAGCACACTTGCGCGCTGCCCTCTGTGCCCTGAAGACTTGCGTGCCCCCTTTTCCTTTGAATGTATTCAATTTCCTCAGAGTCAAATCCTCATTTCTTTCCGGATCCAACTCTGAGGGGGGACTTTTGTTGACGCTCCTTTCGTCACAGAATCTAAAGATCGGAAAAGGGGAATATCTGAGCAAAAAGTGATTCATCCTTTGAAGAAACATCAAAAATCGACAAAGGGATGAACAAGGAGTACATTTCCCATAAATCGCGCAAGTTCTGTCATGGTCGCGCAAGTACACTTGCGCGACGCCTTATGGTCGTGCAAGTGACTTGCACGACCTAAGTGGTAACAGCCCGGTAACCTCCCGGGATCTTCTCTTGCCTATAAATAGACCCTGTGGGCCCCCCATTCGGGAGGATCTTTTTCCAGAAACTCGGATTGAATCTCCCGATGCCCAAGTCTCTTCTCAAAGCTTCCGGAACACTTCTAAGGTAATTTCTTACCTAGAACAGAAGATTTAAAGAGAAGAAGGAAAGCCTAAGTGTTGAAACTCGTCAAACACTTGCGCGCTGACTTATTTCCTTCAATATAACTTGCGCATCCCTTTTCTGGAAGAACCTCAAGAAAATTCTAAAGGGTTTAAAAAAGAGTCGCTCAAGTATTTCAATGCTGGTTGAAAATCGCGCAAGTACACCATGTGTCGCGCAGGTATACCTGCACGACCATACTTGCGCGCCCACGGAAGACTTGCGCGCCTTGAAAGACTTGCGCGCCCCTATCTTTTTGGGTGCCCATCTTGCCCATTTTTTACCCCTCTTAAGCCATCACACCTTTCCTTTTCATGATTCAGTCTTTAAGACACTCTTCAAAGCCATTTATGGCTTGATTTCTTGATTTGACTTCCTTATCTAAAAGGAATTCTGTGGAATATCTCTCAAAGTCTAGTGATTTAAATATCCTTATGTCACTAACTATGGAGAGTTAATTCATTCAACCTCATCCTTTAATATGAGAGAATCTTAACCTGGGTCTCCTTTTTTAGGAATAATCCCCAGTTATAAATCCTTTAATCTGGGCATCTTCCTCAGGAGTAAGCCCCAAATTCTTAAAGTTCCCAAACTTGGGCATCCTCCTCAGGAGTAAGCCCCAAACCTTAATTCCTTAACTTGGGCATCCTCCTCAGGAGTAATCCCCAATCAAAACCTCAAATATGGGCATCCTCCTCAGGAGTAAGCCCCAAACCTTAATCCCCTAACCTGGGTCTCCTTTTCAAGAATAAGACTCAGTCATAATCTTGGGCTTCCTTTTCAGGAGTAAGCCCCAAGTCCCCTAACCTGGGTCTCCTTTTTTAAGACTCAGTCATAACCTGGGCCTCCTTTTTTAGGAGTAAGTCCCAATCATAATCTTGGGTTTCCTTTTTAGGAGTAAACCTCAAGCCCCCTTAAAATTCTCTTAACCAATCATAATTTACCATTGATTTGGGTTTCCTTTTCAGGAGTAAAAACCCAATAATAAGTCCCCTCCTAACTTGGGCATCCTCCTTAGGAGTAAGCCCCAAGATTAGAGTATTCAAATCTCCATAAAGCACATATACCTTTATGGACCATGTTCCTAGATTTTCTCCCTAAAAGTAAATCCTAAACCTTCATCTATTTTGGGCAGTCATACATACATAAGCCCCAAACAATTTCTTATGATTGCATCTTTCATGGAACAATTGTCTAATTTTTACCAATACCTCTTGTTTCTCACACTGAGCATGACTCACGTGAGCTTAGAGTGTAAAAGTAATTATGAAATTCTTCTTTGAGCCATCAATCATAAACATCATACTCCATTACTCGAACTACGTGGGTTCTGATTCCTTTTCCAAAACAAAGGATACGTAGGTAGCCCATTTATGGGTTCGATCCCAACTTTGAAATAATCCCTGTCCTTCTGAATGATGATAAACTTCAAGTTCCCCACTGAGTGGCTTTAAAACCAACCTGGTCATCATAATGACCAAGAGACTTTTATATAAATGTTTTGAAGGATACCATTGACCAAGAATCTCTAAACAGATATAGATGATTCTCTATTGATGAAGAACCTCGAATAAATATAAAATATTCTCTAAATTTCTTGCATATTTAATCATTGATTGTTAAAACTAAAGGATAGCACATTTTATACTTGGTAATGTAATAAGGATTCACAAACATAACTTAAATCTATAAAGAGAGTCCCGGAGTAGACAATAATTCCCCTCAAAAAGGTGTGATGAGTCCGACCTCCCATCCTCTCGACCAATGAAAATTCCTAAGCCTCATTAGTCCACAAGCTAATGAGCGCCTGCCTTTGGAAAGTAGGTCCAAACGGATGTTGAATCATTGGATGTTTCCGGTTCTACGAACAAACCCGTTAGAAACCGATCAGAACGTTTGAATCTCCCATCCAGGAGGTCATCCCCAGATTCCGTGCGAAACACACACAACAAATAAACTATCACAAAAAGGTAGCAGGAACCAAGAAATTTTATGAAATAACTACTATGAAACATAAAAGTAGGCACATATATATATAAACCTACATACCTATTCATGATGCATGTTCATACTCACAATAATATGAATATCATGTGTGTCACCCAAGGTGAATTCAACTAATGATAACAACAGAAAATAATATCCCATTTATGGAAACTTGGAGGTACACTATATAGTGCTAGACAAGAACCAAAATAGTTCCCCTAACCGAGTATATATCATCCTAACTCCTGTCTACACTATCCCAAATCATGGCAAGGAGAAGAAAAAATCTGGTGAGACCTGGTACACTGATACCATTTTGTTAGATCCTGACCTCAACCACTGGGTCTAATCCAGAATGTCACATGACCTCATGCATGCCTACTTATATGTAAGAGGATACCGACTAATAGTGAGGGTCTAAATTCAATAGCGGGCCATCTATACCCTTTGTATCAAGTCATCGAGTTGGATAATAACGAGTAATAATAAAAAAATGAATAAATAATTATATTAAAATATATAAAATAAATAAGTGACATAGATATAAGAATAGTTACCAAAGTGGTAATCCCATACAAACTATAACCAATAGGAAAATACAAGAAAAGTAAATAATAAAACATTAGTGAGGTACTCTAGTTACTATACTAATCCATTCTAGCTCTATGCTCCACTACTCAACTATCCACCATAGAGCCCTTACCCTTTTCTAGATCTATGTTCATGAAATTTACATGCACACTAAAATGATTGAGTAGGGTATGAATACAAGACTTAATTGGAAACCACCAGTGAATCCTTGCCATAAGTGCACAACATATATAACAACGTATATAGTGAAATAAGAAAACTCTCAAAAAAACATACATATACTGAGTCATGATGCACTAACTAAGCCTTCATGAACCCTGACCCCACACACTTCAGAACATTTCAAGTAAGGATGTTGAGAAGTCATGTACCTCTATCAATGTAACCAAGCTTATCCCACAAAGCTAGTGGTAGTCGCAAGAACACCACATATTATTCCATGTAAAAATCTCAACCACCCTTTTTGGTTTTTTTATAAGAATGCTTCACATTTTTTCAGGTCGATACATAAACCACTTAAACTTTTAATCACCCACAACCCATGTTTTTATGAATCCATGATCGATATCAGCCAGTAATCCACCGTGATTTTCCTGCTACAAGGGTATCCAATCTTGACTTTAAGGATGTTAGGATTGCGTTAGGTTTGGTAACTAGCCCTCGAGCTACACAAATCCCAATTTCAAGGCTCCACCTATCTATCTTAGTACTTTAAATCTAGACACTATTCTTTCCTCCCTATATGGGTATCCATGCCCGCCTTTAATGGTGTTAGGACTATGTTAGGTTGGGTAATTAGATACTGATGGTTTCCCCTCTACAGGGGTATCCATTACCACCTTTAAGGATATTGAAACCACATAAATCACAATCTAAAGGCTCCACCTCTATGTCTCAGTACCTGTAGTACAATTTTTCATGCTATGTTACATGCAAGAAATAAATTTCATAGAAAGGAATGACAAGGCACATCAAGATCAAAGTCAGGATATTGCACATAAAAAAGTAAGGTGAAGAATACTCACACACCCTCATGCATCTCCTAATAGGATTTCATTATTCTTATATAAATGCCATATCATGATAACATCATATACACAAGGCCTATAAGGGTAAAGAACTTCCTACCTCAAAGTCATCGACATCAACGACAATGTTTATCGAAGGTATCATCATCCAAAGAATGTTCATACACCAACCGAAATAGGATCATATGAAAAGGAATAATAGAATAAAAACCATCTATTTTTCTCAGAATAAATAAAATATAACCTGTGACGATACGTTCTCTTTTCTGGGTAATTTCCAAATTATCATTTTAGTTCAACACGTGAACTCACAAAATTCCCCTCATGAATAATTATAAACAAAATAATTATTCATTGGTAATCTAAATAATTATCATTCAATATATTTCATAAATAATTCATTTTAAATTATATTATGATAGATTCCTAGAAATTATCTTTTGAAAAATCATGGTATTATCTTTTGATAATTTTTCTATAAATTATCATTCGATAATTTAGTGCAATTACCTCATGATAATTTTTGATAATTATCATTCGATAATACATGTAATTATCCATTCATAATTTGGATATTAGTTTTTATATGATAATTAACTTATAATTATCATTTCATAAGTTTTATAATTATTTTTTGATAATCTCAGACAATTATCCTTAAAAAATGTGAAAAATTGGATTAAAAATTCATCATTGCCTTAAAAAAGGATTTAGCTTTTTCTCATTGATACGAACCTAATGACGTCAGTGAGACATGAATCTGAACCATTTTGGAGAACATATCAAAAATATAAGTTTTAATTATAATAATATAAAATAAATATAAGTGATAGGGGAAGAGAAAGAGAGAGGCATGTGGTTGGTGGGATTTATTCCCATAAGCTTCCCTTAGGTATCTTATTTCCCCCTTCTTATTCCTTATTTTTTTGTATTTCATCCATTAAATTATTCACTTTATTATTTAATTAATTTATGATTATTATTATTATTTTTATTCTCTCTCCTTTTAATCCATGCGACACCACACATTTCTCTTTTGTGTTATTTCCTTAAACCCCTTTAAAATATATTTAATCCACCATTATTAAATATTTATTTTAAAATCCATTTATATGTGTACTTATACACCTCAAATATATATATATATATACATATATAAAAACCCACACCCCCACACACATATATATTCCCGATCATACACATAAATTAGTATATATACCCACACATGTATATACATATATATTTATCCATTATATATGTACACACATTTTAATTTTCCACACAAAAACATTATTCCAAATTTAAAAATAAAAATAAAAATAAAAATTAATATTATTATTAAATTCCTCACATAATTTACTCTATTTAAAATTTAAATATGGTTTCAATTAAATTTACATAATAGTAAATCAATTAATAATAACCACACATTTTTATTTATTTAAAGAAAGGTAATAATATGACTGTTATTATCTAACATCCGAATAAATAAATATTCATCCATGAAAAAATGTCACTCATTATTTAAGAAAATTTAATTAAACATGTAATTTTTATTATTTTTTTCAAAATAAATAATAATAATAATAATAATAATATTACCCTTATGTACAATGCAACCAAACACCTAAAGCACACAATGATTATGTCACACCTAGGGTAAAACCTATATTTCAGACCTAATGGTGGTATCATATTTCTCATAAAATACACCATTGGGAGATATTCCATTGTTTTTTAAAAAATATAATAAAAATATTAAATAAATTATCCTCATGTGTGATTTGACCAAACGCCCTACATGAACAAATGTTATGTCATGCCTAGGGTAGACCCCACACCCCCAACATAACCATGGTATCATATTTCCTATATGAGACATGTTTAAGGAGATATTTCATTATTTTAAAAAATAGCACACACACATAATATAATATATTTAATATATTTATTAAATTAATATGGAGGCTCTACGAGCCTCATAATTCTATGCTAACTCAGCACATGACATTATAAACGTTCCATAGAATATTAAAAACTGTTAACAAAGATTTTAACCTTACATAAATCCTTTAAAATCATCTATTAGGTTATTTTTATTGAAAAATACATTTTCACATATAATTATCATAAATTATTATAAACTAGGGTATTTATAATATTTAAAAATTTAGGATATTAAAGTAAAAATACATTAATTTAAAACCATATAATTAGAGGGGATAAATATTCCAAAATCAAGGGATGGAAATTTGGGATTCCAATAAGGAATTATAAACATTTAGTGTATTTTGATAACAGGAATTTATTGAACCAAAATTGACGATGGGGCAACTAAAAATTGGTAAATGGTTATTACTAAATGAACTTGGTTAATAGTCAACCTTAGTGCTTGTGTGCTTATATGAAATCCAGATACCTATAACTTAGAGGTTGTATTCAGGTGTCATGTTGGATGATAATTATATTTTTAGTCTAACTATTGTTAATTTCCCTTGGTTATGTGTGATATATTCATTATATTTTT
Organism: Viscum album; assembly: GCA_963277665.1. Classification (NCBI taxonomy): domain Eukaryota; kingdom Viridiplantae; phylum Streptophyta; class Magnoliopsida; order Santalales; family Viscaceae; genus Viscum; species Viscum album. The sequence continues at coordinate 341,822,414 of OY728131.1, forward strand.
TTGATTTCATATGCTTCTCAACATGATTTGGGTGGAAATTAGATGCCCAAATGTTTGAGGTTCTAGGTGTTTTCCCCGACACCTAGGTTGGTGAGGGAATGGATGACTGACTAATGCCTCTTCCATTATCTCCCATTAGATGTAACATGGTGTGTATGCATATTTAGGTTGAAATGGATTAAATTATACGGAATGTTTCAAACAGATTATGATATCTGTTAGTTTTACCATACATGTATGTGTGGGGTGTAATGGATTGAGTATGTAACATAAATATGTATACCGACTATAGTGAATGTGGTTACCACTTGTGTACATGCATGTTCTATAAATTCTTGAGGTATAAGACATGATACATGGGAAATGATAGATTTTAGACTTACTACTTGGTTATGGATGTGTTAAGATGTGGCTGGGTTGTGCGAACATAAGGTACATGATGATATGATAAGGAATTTGATGTGGGGTACTTTTATTATGAATATGATTTTGATATATATTGAATTAATTATATGTGTTATTTGATGAGATACCCTTAGTGAGGATGGATAATAGTTTCACCTACTTAGGTAACAGGTATATTTCCTCTATTAATTCATCATAATTTTGTATGATTCTCTAAAATTTATATGAGAGATTTAGAGGATAATCCTATTGAGTATACATGTATACTAACCCCATGTATATATAAAATAATTTTTATTTCCATGGGACTTATTTAGTGATTGATCTGGGTGTTTCTAGCTCACGGTGTTTATTCAAGAGTTGTTAGAGATCATGGTTGTTTCTTAGGCTTGTTCTTGGTATTTTCAGTATCTTGTATAACATTATATTTAGGTATTAGAATGTTTTTTCTATTAATTATGATATAGAGTATATTAGTAGATATTAACACTTTTAATGGATTATATATTGTGGGTAATTCCACCCATTTGTATTAATTCTATACCACAGGTGCTAGTCTTCAACCCTGGTCCTATTAGAGGTGGGATTCAAGCATTATCCCCATTATCACAACCAGTCTTGGAGGGGTACTAGTGGAAGGGAGGGGACCATAAAAATGGGTGATCATAATAATAACCATTAAATCATAAGTGTAATATCATAAAAAATAATATATAATCTATTTAAAAGATACATGGAATATAAAACATGCATAAAAATAAAACATCACCATTCAAGGATCACTTACATGACATCATAACAGTGTGGAAAAATCTAATTGAATCTTGTCCATTCATAGAATTAAAGACAAATATAGCTAAATAATGTTTAAGGGTAATGATATAATGAGATATATTACTTTACCTAATGAATTGGAGGAATATATAATTATGAGGCCACCATTTATTTCATAATATGAACATAATTATATATTTTATATAGAAAGGAAACATACATCAAGCATAAACATGAAATAAATTTGGATAAAAAATGGGGTTCATAATAATATCATAAAGGATATGTCAATGATAAATCTTTCAGTTTCCAAAAATATAAAGGTAAAACATAGTTTTAAATATTAAATTATGGAATAAGAGATAATAAGTCATGGAGAGAAGAAGAAACAACATAAAAAGAATAAAAAAGATGTTTGGAAAATAAAGATTTTATGAAAATCATTAGAGGAAGATAAGAATTCATCCCAAAAATGTAAAAAATGTATATTCCTAGAATAATAAAAGTAAAAGTAATATAAAAAACAATTATAAGGTATTTCATAATAATTATGTGGAAATATTGATTAAGAGAGGATAAATTCAAAAGGAACAACTGAGTTCAAGAGCCCTCTTACCCTAAGTGGTATTTTGATATCTTACCTTTACACCTTCTGAATAAAAAAATTATGTTTATTAGAACATTTATATAGAATTATATTAATTTTATTTATGTTATTATTGACTAAATATAATAATTTTATTTTTTAATAACCTTTCATTGGAGTTAAAACGGTTTGATGGCATTTTTATTTGAATTATACTGTTTTCATTTCTATTTCACGATTTTGATTTATTATTATTTATCCATTATCCAAATTATCTACAGAATAAAATAAATAAATAAAAATTAATATTTATATAATATATATATGTTAGGATAACTAGTCATGAAGGCGATTGTAATTAATGAATTGGAAATATCTTCATAGGCGGTAAATCCACCATTTATAAGACAATATTAAGAGAGGGATAGATAAATATTACATATTAATTATAAATAGTTTATAATAACTATATAGTAACATAATAATAATTATATAAATATAATATATAATAAATAATCATAAAGGTGGTGATTAATAAATAATTTATAATGTCCTAATAGCTGGTAAACCGATCATTAATAAGACCTTGTCAAAAGTGAGAGAATACATATGTTTGTGTGTATTTCAGGATAAAATATAATATTATTAAATACTTGAAAAATAATTAGTTTCTTAATAATATAAAATTTAAAAATAATAAGAGAATAAAAGGATTAAAATGAAATCAATAGGATGGTGGATTTACATATTATTTGATGTTTACTTCTTTTCTACATTGATAAGGCCTCGAGGGATTAGAGTTAAATGGAACTAGAAAATATCTATCGATCCAAGGAGTATTAGGATAAGGTAATTTTGAATATATTTTTAAATTATAAGTATTTTGGATGGGATTTTCTAGGGGAAATGAGGGTATTTATACCAGAAGGGGAGGCATATTTTAGGTTAAAGAAATGAATAAATTATTATTTCAAGACCAAGAATTACAATAGTGGTCTTACTTGAGACTATGAAAAATATTTTATTAAAAATACACGTTTCTATGTATTTTAAATCCTTACAGCATAAAAATTTAGTTATTTATATAAAACATAATAAGGAAAAATAAAAAGGAGTTTTTGATCGAATTATTAATATTTTTTGACTTTGGGATTTAGTTTTTAGATTTGTAAATTGATTTTATTTTTTAAATACATTAATTTTATTATTAAACTAATATTTGGTTCAAAAACCCATTTTTTAATTTATTTAGTGATTATTATATCAATATTATGTCATAAAACATGCGGTGTTTGAAAAACTGTATTTTTTACTATTTATATGAAAAATCATTTTCTAGAAAATCATAAAAGAATTAATCTTGAAATTTTTTGGTGTGAGGATTAAAAAAATTGTATCCATTTTTTTAAAATAATGTTAAAACTTAGATAATTTTAATATTTAAATATTAATAATAAATTTAGAGTTTTTATTAAAAAAATTAAAATACACTTTATTAAAATATACATTTATTCTTCTTTTGAGTTTTATAATTTCAATATTTATTTTATAGAACTATAATATTTTTATTAACTTTTTTATTCATTGTAAATATTATTTAAAAGTTATTTTACTATTATAATAGTCAAGTTACAATTCTAACGGTTTGTTTTCTATTTTAATGGTCAAGTTAATATTGCAACAATCATATTACTATTCCAAGGGTTATATTGGATTTATACTTTACACAAATATATCTTATTTAGTTTATTAATTATTCAAATAGTTTTATCTGAATTTTATTTATATAAATTATGAGATTCTATCCATATTTCTAATTTTTTTTGTTTTTTAAAATATTTTTTGTGACTGTTTTATTTTTAGGCGACCATGACCTGATGAATTTTCAATTTCTACATATATTATTTATTTATTTTTATTACACCATTATAATATTTTTAAATCTATGTGGTATATTAATTATCCATATATGATGTTCTATAGTGATGAAATATAGTTTTATTGGTTTTTGTTACATGGTTCATGTGTTTTATACTATACCTTATACCAAAATATGACACACATACATATTTAGAAGGAAAATATCATATAGAGAAGTATAAGTTGTTACCATCTCCAGCATTATAAATTTCAACCTTGAAATATTAATTCATATCCTCAGTCAATAATAGTTGGGGTTAATTCTATATCATTTCATCCTCAGGTTCTCATGTTGCCTCTTCATACTTATTGTTTCACCAAAGTACTTTTACAATGTGATATTTCTTTTTCTTTTTTACATTAAAATTTGTCTCCATGATTCAATACCACCACTATATGGTCCTCATAAGATAGTTCATGTTACAATTTTAATACATCCAAATTAAATACATGTTAGTAATCATGTATTTAATTCCTTAGGGGAGATATTTGGAATTCATCTTTCCCTTGAGCTAGGTTTGGTGGAAATATTAGTTGATAGGCTACCGATCCAATGAAATCAAGGATATAAAAGGGGATAATTTAACTAGGGTTAAGATTTCCCATATTTATAAACCTCATAAATATCTTTTAAAGAGACATTCAAAGAACAATTTTTTCTCCAACATTGAATTATAAGATTCTTCATTTATTTTTAGTATAACACTTATATTAGATTCTTATCACTTTAATTTTTCACTATATGTATTGTATCTTCTCTATCTTTTCTTGCTCTAGTTTGGGTCCTCCCAGATTACTTTCATTAAATCGAACCCATCATGTTAGATTTCTTCACCTCATCATATATATTACATTATATGGGGCCATTTGGATACTTGAGTGGAAACTATTATTGTATGATAACTCAACCAAGGTAATATATTGATCCTAGCCTCCTTTGAGGTCCATCAAGAAATGTTTAAGACTCCTCAAAAACATATAGGTAAAATTTGGATCTCAATTTGATATGATTTAAATTGGTTCTCTGTGAATACTCAAAACTACCTTAATAAATATCATAATGAGTTCATAAATGATAAATCTTGCTGAATAGAGATAAATTGGGAAATTTTGGTGTGTCGATCCACCACAACCCATATAGATTTTTTTCCTTTAGAAGTATTCGGAATACCCTGATAAATTCCATGGTGATGTTCTATTTTTCCATGTTATTATGGGTAATGGTTGTATCATCCAATAGTATGTATGATAATCTACCTTAAATTTATGTCATACCTATAAATTTTATGTATACTCAATGATTTTCTTCCTTATGTTTTCCTATTAAAAGTACTTTCAAAGATCTTGGTATGTATTTTTACTTCCAATGTGGATGGAGAAATTTGAGTAATGTGAATCAAAAAATACTTCCTTATTTATCTCTAGGGATTATTTCACAAAAATATATTTCCAAACTGAGTGAATATATCTTTATAAATGTATAATTCATTAAGATTCATTTCTTTTATTTGTATTACCTTCTTTTGAAGCTCCAAACCATCCATTTATGCCTCCTTGATTTTATATTGGATAAATGATTAGAAAATAATTTGTGAAGGGTAAGATTTATTTCCATCCTTTATTATTTTTAGATATATCATTTTCATATCCATGGGGATAGGTCCTTTCTCAATACACATCATAGATAGGGTTGTATGTTCCTTTCTGCTAAGAGAATCATCTACTTTATTTTCCTTTATATTATGGAAATGAATTGAGTAGTTATAGTCCTTGATTAACTCTAATCATATTTATTAATGAATTCTTGGATATTTCCATGTAAATATATAATTTACACACTTATAAATAATATATATTTCACAAATTTATCCTTATAGGAAATGCATTAAAATCTTTTTCACAAAAACTATAGGTACTAACTCCATGTCACACATCAGGTACTTCAGTTCATTAATCATCCACTATCGTGAGTAATAGGTTATCACTCTATCATTTTTCATGAGTACATAATCCTAGAAATTCATTGAATCATCAATGTTTATCACAAAGTCTTATCCACTAGAGGTTAGTGTGAGTACAAATACATTGATTGGCCTCTTCTTGATCTCCTTAACGATCTATTCACATCCATACATTTATACATCCTTTACTCTGTTAAGTGGTAACTCAGTTATTATGATAAAAAATAATGATAACTTTCTCACAAAGCATATATAGTACCCAATTAATAAAATATAACTATGGATCTCCATGAAACTTTATCATCAGGGACATTCTTCAATCACATTTTTCTATAAAGTATCCATATAAATTCCTTCACATGTAATATATTACCCCAATAATGTAACTTACCACTTCCATATTTCACACTTTCTAAAGTTAACACACAAATCATCCTTAAACTCTTCAACATAGTTCTAATGTGTTCTCATGTTCTTCCTTAATTTTAGATTATATGAGAATATAATCAACAAATACAACCACAAATTTATTGATCTAGTATATGAAGACATTATTAATAAAGTACATGAATTTTTTATGGGATTTGTATGTTCTAATGAAACCATTTTAAAATCATATTCTCCATATCTTATATAGAAAGTTGTATTTTGAATATCCTCTATTTTCACCTTTAACTGATTGAATTCATAATGAAGATACACTTTTGTGAAATATTTATCTCCTCAAAGTTTATTGAATAATTCATCAATCCATGAAAGTGTAAAAGTTTTCATTATTCTATTTATCTCTCTTTAATTGATAAAAATCTATATAGACCCATACTTATTCTTAACAAAGAAAACTAGTTCACCCAAAGGTGATGCACTTAGGGAGTATAAATCCTTTATATAAATTCTCTTATAGTTTATTCTTTAACTCATTATTTTATTAGGGTAATTCTATTAGGTATATTAGATATAGGTGTTACACTAAGTATATGTTCTATTGAGAACTCTACCTCATGATCACAGGGAACTCCATATAATTATTTAGGAAATACATCAGTATATTCCCTTACAATGAGAATTTATTCAAGGTTAATTTTGTACTTTATCTCAACCATTTGATAAAAATATACTTCTTTATTGGGTGTCAATACCCATAAATTTTAAGGATTTTATAAACTAAATTCATGATCTTCATTTCCTTGGTATAAGAGCATGGAATGGTGTAGGATATAGAAAAATATTTACTTTTCTAGAAAATTGATAGGACCTCTATATAAAGGTTTCGAATCTATGCCTATTATAAAATTTTATTTCAACAATGGAAGGATTATGAGGATTGAAAGAAGAATCTCCTAATAAATTCTAATTGTAGAAGAGTAAAACACTTGGTTTTCAATGATTTCACCACCATGTGTTTTTATATATATCTCTATATTAATGTATTAGGGAGGTGATTTAATAGTTTTAGAAAAATTGTGTGAAATAAAGGAATTCATTGAACCTGAATCCATTAGAACTTTGTCCATTATTGAGAGAATAATAAGAGTACCTTTCAATGATTCATTTTTTTCTCCTAGTTTTCACCATTTTATAAAATATTAATGTTTATTATGAAAAATAAAGAATAAGTAAATAAATATTGGATGAACAACTTATTCATCTGAGTAAATCACCACTATGGTTTTAACTTCTAAAATACCTATTTTTATATTTGGTTTTACTATACTTTCTAACTAATTCAAAATTTAAATTTTTTCTATGATACCAACTATAGGGACATGTACCTTACACTCATGGTTAATAAATAATTTTTATGTAAAACATACATAATGTTACAACTTCAAAATTCCATAGGTTTAGTGTCTTAAAAAAATTAGGTTCCTACCATATAAACTCAAATAAAATATTAAACTTTATTTAAATCCTTATTTATAGTCCTCCTCAAAGATTTCATAATCTATTTAGTACATATGGTATCTTTGGGACCTTAATCAAATAAAGAGTGAGCTAAAATCCCTATAAGGGGATGAATAACAGAGGGACACAATACATGAATCAATATGAGTACATGAGTGAGAATAATAGCATCATAAAATCATAATAATAGGATCATATTAAAAATAATATGGAATTAATTTGAAAGAGACATGTAATTTAGAAAATTTATAAAAAATAAACATGGTAACACAAGCCTCATTACCAAGACATCATAACATTATGGAAAAAGCTAACTACATTATGTAAATGTATAACATTTTAGAAAAATATATTTCATATATTTTCATAATGACATCATGAGAAATAATAATCTAACCAATGAATTAGAGGGATATATATTTTTTGTCACACTTTTCACATCATAAAATACTCATAATCATGTATTCTATATAGAAAAGAAATGCACATCAAGCATAAACATGAAATAAACTCATGATAAAAGAATTAGTTTCATAATAATTTCATAAGGGATATATGAATGAAAAATATTGGAGGTTACAAAAATATGAAGGGAAGGAATAATTTTAGATACTAAATATTAGGATTAAATATTATAGTTAATAGAGAGAATAAGAAGCAACACAAGAAGAATCAATGAGATGATTGGAAAAGATATATACCAAAAATCATTGGAGGAAGCTAAGAATTAATCCCAATAAACTATAACATGCATATAACTATAAGATGAAAAATGAAAGTAAAATAAAATATATTTAAAATGGATTTTATAAGAATCGTGGTAAAATATATAGTAAGTGAGGATAAATTAAAAAGGAAGCGGTCTCTCCCAAATTTAGCCAAGTTTTTAGGGTTAAGCGGTTGCTTGTTGTTTTTCTTGAGTTGTCGAATAATCAGATACCTAAGAAGAAACTTACAGACACATACATTATATATATTGATTTTGGATATGAAGTGTCCAAATTTGGGGTTTATTTTTGATACAATTAAGTGAACACTAGGGTACTTATGTGAATTCAATTTAAAAGAATGAGTTGATCCTAGGTTATCGCTTGGGGGTGGATTGGAAGATTTGTTTTTAAAGATTTCAATTTCTTATATTCGATATGGTTTTATTCAAGAAGATAAAACAACTTCATCACTTACTGGTTTAATACCAAAAAACCATAATACTAATCACCTATACACATGGAGGATCAATTTTATGATCACTCCAAGGTAAAGGATCTTATTATCACATGAAGTGTGTGGCCTTAAATTTCAACAAGGAAGAAGAAGTTTTAAATCATAAAATAAAAAGATAAATTAAAATAAGTGATTATACATTAATGGGGTTACAAATAAAATCCAATATAGACCCTTTATACTCCCTTGGATCTAACCATATGTGGGTTGTCCCTCCATTGATGTTATGGTTTCAATGGAAGCGGGAAGTAGACTCATGAGGGAGGAATTGAAAAATTGAAAAGCAATGAAATAATGATCACCCCACCATTTTGTGAAAAATATCACAAGGTTTGGTGTGAATAAGTTCACACCTTGAGGAAATGGTATGAAAATGATATTAAGAAGAACAGAATAAGAGAATAAGAATTTTTTTTATTAAAAACTATGGTGATTTGAAAAAATTACATGAGAAATGAGAATTTTAAAAAGATAAATCATAATAATAACATTATAATGAAAATAGAGATCCAATATAATCAAATAATTCACCAACATAACCTTAAATAATAAATTATTAAGCCTTGGGTAGAGCACCCAATTGTACAAGTCATCCCACTTGAGTATGGTATGTCTATGGTGGTGGAAAGTTTGTGGAATTTAGACTTTTCCACCCATTACCCGAAAAGGAATCCAGCTTGCATCCATAAAACAATGGTGCCTAAATAAGATTTTATATGGCCTAATTGGAGTGGTACATAGAATAATTAAATTAATCTATAGATTTCCCCTAAATTTATGTAAAGTTTCATCCAATAAAAGTTTTTAGTTTTAGAGATATGATTAAATTGGTGGTATATTTTTCTATACTGCAGAATCTAGCCCATAATTTCATCTTTAACTTCGGACGCCTATAAATATATTAAAAAAAATACTAATTAGCTTTCTTAACTGATGGATTAAATGCTCCCCTTGATTTCTTCTATAGTAATTTAAATTTTTAGAATCATTGGGCTTGGATCTTGGCTGCTATAATCTCTTTATTGGGCTACTATCCAGTTTACTTTGCTCAGAATGTGTTGGCATGAATGCCCATTTTGGTGGTCTTACAATGTGAATCTTCAAGTACTAAAAAATAATGAAATGTTCCTTATAGAATGGGAGACCTGAAAATAAAATATAAAAATTAAAATCAAGACCAATTTTTTTAGGATGTGTTCAAATATGCACCAAGTAATAGTGCACTTTAACAAAGAATTACAATCATAATGTGAAATAATTTTCAAATTTTAAAATGAAATAAAAATAGTGTTTATGAATAATTAAGATCCTGAATATTATAAATATTAATAATTAATATTATCCTATTTTAGTGGTTAGTCACACCAGCCAAATTAAATTTTGATAGTCTCGAGAAAAATATATCTTAAAAAAATGAAATTCGAATTCCATTTCGAACAACATTTTAATACACAATGATCACCAAAAACCCTTACAGAAAATAATCATGAAACCCATAAAAATATTTTAATACAAGATAGTTTCATAAGAATATCCCAATCCCAAGCCCATTCTTTTGTTCAAATTCATCGTCATATTTCATCTAATATCAATTAAGCATGATGATGTGTTGTGTATCACAATAGACATGGGGGGTTCATCTTTATTCAAGGGGGAAATAAAGGAAGTTATAGGTGGAATCACACTTCATTATTAAGATGAGTATTCATTTTTTATTTATATATATTATATATATATATATATATTGAATTTTTTTCCATGTTAAATTAAATTACAGTAAATATAGTCAACCCATGTAGTGATACTCTGCTGAGGACTCCTAGGCTCAAAGACCATAGGGAATAAAGTGAATCTCATATACTCAGGCATCATCTTGAGTTAACTCAGTAAAAAATAAAGTCAAATTACCACAAATAGATATAAAATTACTAACTCTAGGCCAGAAAACTATGGAGTCATGATCCCCAAGTACTGAAAGCCACACATTATGTTATTTCATTTCTCTACATGGAAATTTATTGTTTTATTATTTTAATTTTTTTTGTTTTGTTTTTTTGAATACTCATATTAAAAAAAATGATCACTAAACCTATGCTATTTATTTGGGGGACCCCATGAACTCAAACTAATACCCCACTATCCAAATTACGTTCATTGTGATTTTTTTTATTTGGAGGAAAATATAAACAATTAAATACCACATTAGATAACCACACTTTCCAAAATTTATTCTCATGAAATTATACAAGGATTAAAATCAGAATGAGGGCATGATAAATTATTTTATATTCAGTTTCAAAGTTTTCATTGAGTATTATCATGTTCAAAGTTAAAGGAAATTTTCCTTCCATTTACACACATTGTTTATTTCACAAGGATTTTTTTCTTTCTTTTCACCCCCAAACATAGAATAACACTGTCCCTAATGTTTAAAGAAAATATAAATTTGAAGGGGGTAGAGGGGAGGAGTTCAAAGAGGACATTGAAAATGAGAATCATAGAATGAAGTTACTTGGTGGTTGAAGTTGACGTTCATGCTGCTCCAATTTAGTCCTTTGATATCCATGTCACTCATAGGGTTCCATAGAGGAACAAATAAAAACTGACAAACAAACAAACAGAACAATATATATATATATATATATTTATATAATAAAAAAGTAAAATATAAGAATATATAAAAAAATTATAGAAGAAGGAATCACTATAAGACGTAAATTAGTGGAAAGTGTGTACCCCTATCTCCCTTCAGTCCTAGGTTCGAGTCCCCGTGGCATCACCAATTGTGATGGGGTTTTCCCCACGACCTATGACATGTCCTTTTATTTTTTTATTTTTTAATTATTATTTTTGTATTTTTCTTTTAGCATACAAACACATAGAAATAAAATAAAATAAACCAATGATACATTTTCTTATTTTTAATTTTTTGGGTAAGGTATTACTTAGGGATCACACCATGTGAAAAAAATGAATATGGTGCCCCCCTTTCATACCCATCCATACTCATAAGAGAAGAACATGTCAATAGTGTAAGGTACTATCATATTAAGAGTTCATTTATTATTTATATTTTTTTAAATATCAAAATGGTTTAATAATCCTATTTAAAAAAATAAAGATGATTTACAATGATTGGAAACATGAAAACCACAGGTTGCCTCCTATGCAACGCTTTTGTTTAAAATCTCTAGCATGGATTAAACCCTTTTTTGTTTAAGTATTTTCCACATATAAGGTTGGTTCACACAATTCTTCATCAAGTTCATGTTTTTGGAATGGTTCAATGAATGGTTTGAATCTATGACCATTAACTTTAAAGGTTTTACCATTGTTGGGATCTTGAATTTCTACAGCTCCCTGGGGGTACACCTTATGCACAATATATGGTCCAGACCATTAGGACCTCAACTTTATTGGGTGTAAATGAAGTTTAGAACTATAAAAAATAATAGTTTTACCTAGTATAATGTGTTTGGTTTTAAGATTTCGAGATTGGTAGGCTTGTACTTTAACTTTAATGATCCTTGAATTTTCATAAGCCAATATCCTAAGTTCCTCAAGTTCATTGAGATATAATTTATGTTTTTTTCCAGCCAATGAGAGGTCTTAATTCATTTTCTTATATTCCAAAAATTCCTTATGTTCAATTTCCAATAGTGAATGGAATTCTTTACCATAAACCAACTTATATGGGATATTTATAAAATGGTTTTAAATATAGTTTAATACACCCAAAGAGAATCTAAGAGTTTACTCGTGTAACGTCCTGGTTCCGGAAGCCACCCAGAGGCTATCCATACCTAGTTGGTCACATGGCCTCAACCGCATTTCCCCAAACGCTAGAGGCTACCGACTAGTAGTGAGGTATTTGGGTGAGATAGTGGGGAAACTATGACCTCATTGGAAGAGTAATACAATGGAAGAGAAACAAATATACAATAGTGTAAGCAGTAAATATCCAACAATAGTAAACAACGGAAGACTGAGATAAGAAACAACTGGAGCACATATATATAAAATGATGCATGGTACATATGTCTAGGAAAACAGCCAAACAAGTCACAATGCTGAATACAACCAATACTAAACCAAAGTACAAAAGAAATAGATAAACATCTCCTCAGCATCGCAAGCCTAAGATTGGTCCCATGCTCTCCATATCCATAGAAAATCAAGTACCTGAAGTAGAAGGGTGCTTACCCTTTTCTATACCTGCAACAATATAATCTGTTTGGGACCAAAAGCCTGGCCCAAACAGGGTGTGAGACGAATCCCAGTAGGAAACCACCACAAGATCTATGCCTAAAAGTCAGTAAATATATGGCAGATAAAAGTGCAGAAAACAGTAAACAAGGAAGTGCTCAACAGTAACAATCCATAGTTTTAGATATCATGTAACAACTAAACAATGTAGATAATCAAAATAGGTAACCCTCTATAAGTACTTGCATCCTATCCCATATGGTCATACCTAACAGATACAAGAAAGAAGCTAACAAACAGGTAACCCTCTGGGAAGTGCCCACAGCCTATCCCCTATGGTCCTACCTATCAAGTACAAGCAACCCTTTGGGTAGCACACTCATTCTAACCCCTCTGGTTCAGCTTAAGCATAGACTCTTTGAGAAAGCACTAACCTTTAATTCCCCCTATAGTCTCATATCGCAACTATAGGCGCTCCGGGGAAGCCTTCAATGTCTATTCCCCTAGTGGCCCGCGTCGTGGATCTACAGAATCGCTGAGGAAGAACTCAACGTCAATTAACCTTGTGGTCTCGCATCATAAAATTATAAAGACACTTTGGAGAAGCCCTTATGTCCATTCTTCTGATGGTCTACTACACCAGGTTCTCACAGCCTCGTGTAAGTTAAAAAGTATCGCAAAGCGTAGCGGCCAAATTAAACCTCAATAACTACTTGGATAACAGCCTATAGCATATCAACATGTCAGATAAACAAGATCAATCCATCCTATAATACTAGGCATGGGAAAGAAACAAAGCATCCTAACAGGCTATGAAGAACCAAATGGTCATAACAGAACATGCATGGGAAAAACCTCTAAGCATAGAAATCAACACTATTCACATAAAAAATAATATCTACTCACACATACCAGCAAAGTAGACAATTAACAGGGTTAGAAATAGTAAAATCACAATACACCGTTCATGGGTATTGGAAAATTTTTACATAAAATTAAAAGACCTTAAAATGAAAGGCACAAACCACCTACCTCTTAGGGTTTGGAAAAAACAACCTCTTCACCCAAACACACTCCAAACCGGTTGAACGCCTCCTCAAAACCACCTCAAAAACTCTTCAGTAACATCAAAAAGGGAAACATTTAACACAAAAAGGCAATACAACCCTATATCTACATTCAACCATTGTAGATCTAGGAAACTAAAAGAAGAAGAGGGATAACCCTAACCAAAACCTCAAAGAACTAAAAGAGGGACTTACCTGAGGAGAACCACGTTCATTCCTCCAAGAAACCCCTTCAATTTGCCTCCAAAACAAATAAAAAATCTCCCCCAACCTCTGAAAATCACAACTCTCACGTAATCCTCGAGTAGTAGGAAGAAATGGTGGAGGAATGGGAAATCCTGAGTGGCCTAAGACTTAAAAACCCAAACATTAAGTGGCCACACGATTATTCCACAGGGATTGACAAATCGTGTGCCAACCATGTGGTTGCCACTACCTCACTCAAGGACTTTGCACGGCTTGCCTGCACAGTTTGACAAACCGTGTGCAAACTGTGCAGAGCCCACTATCAAGGGTGCACAGTTTCTTGGGCTGGGCCCCATGATTTTTTCAGGCCGTGCGCCAACCGTACTCCACTGCACAACCGCGTGAAAAACCTCTTTTCTCAAAAATGATCAGAAAAGGAAAACATACCTGAAAAGAAGGTTTGGGTTCTTCCAAAATTCCCCCCTTAAAGAAATTCATCCTTGAATTTCTCTAGCTCAGCGGAGTAGAAGAAGAAACCCCGAATAGCTCCGGCCACTAAGCTCATACATCAACCTCCCACTCCCAAGTCTTGTCCTGTACTCGTCCGTGTTGTCATAGCACTCATACTAGAGGAACAGAATGACCACAGAGAACCTTTATACTGCGATCAATAATCTGGATAGGATGCTCCTTGAACTACACATCCACTTCGAGCTCAACCTCCTCAGGTTGAAAGTCATGAGACGGGTCTAAAAAGTAACGTTGAAGCTGTGAGTCATGGAAGACGCCATGCATAGACCGGTACCTATGAGGTAACTGAAACCGATAGGCAACCAGACCAACTCTCTCCAACACCTAAAATGGCCCGACGTACCTCGACGAAAGATTACCCTGTCCCCTAATCCTCTTGTGTCCCAACCTCGGTGAGACCCGTAGAAAAACCTGATCCCTGACCTCAAACTCTAGAGGCCATATATGCTGATCAGCATAAGACTTCTGTCGAGACTATGTAGTATCCATCCTCTTCTGAATCAACTCTATCTATTCTATGGTCTCTTGAACAAGACAAGGTCCCAGCATAGTTACCTCTCCTGCCTCTAGCCAACATAAGGGTGATTAGTATGACCTACCATACAAAGCCTCATAAGGTGCCATTTGAATAGTTTCTTGAAAACTATTATTTTATGAAAACACCACAATAGGTATATGTTTCTCCCAAGAACCTCTAAAATCCAGGATGCATGCTTGGAGCATGTCCTCCAGCACCTGAATCGTATGCTCGGACAAGCCATCTGCCTGGGGGTGGTAAGATGTACTCAAAAGAACCTGTGTACTTAAAGCTCTTTGTAGCCCCTGACAGACCCGAGAAGTAAAATGTGAATCCCTATCAGAAAAGATGGAGTTTAGAACTCCATGAAGACTTACAATCTCTTAGATGTAAAACCATCCCATCTCATCAACATTGAAGGTCTCCTTGTTCGGAAAGAAGTGAGAAACCTTCTTATTCCTGTCAAGGACAACCCATACTACATCATTCTCGCGAGGTGACCTCGATAACCCTATCACAAAATCCATCGCGATGTCATTCCACTTCCACTCAGGAATGGGTAACTACTGTAGAATCCCTGCTAGTCACTGATGCTCTACCTTCACCTGCTGACAATTGGAACACCTCATGACAAAACCAGCAACATCCCTCTTCATACCTGGCCACCAATAATGATGGTGTAGATCACAATACATCTTGGTGATTCCAGGATGAACTTCCCAAACTTAGGAATGAAATTCCCGCATCAGCTCCTCTTGTATATCTGCTGGCACCCATATGCGCCCCTGGAAACACAAGATCTCATCCTCACTTATGGTCCATCCAAGAATATGGTCATCTCTTGAAACACTCTCCCTTAGGACTAGGCCTTCATAATCTGATAGCTACCTCATTCATACTCGATCAACAAGGGTAGAGGTAACAACTATAGAATAACAGAATGTATGCCCCTGTCTGTCATGCACATCCTAATGCATCTTAGAGAATAGAGCCATAAGATTCCACTCACTACTGGCCTCCTAAATTGCCTGTATCCGAGTCATCCTTCTCAACGCATCAGCCACTGCATTGCCTTTCCCTGGAGTATAGGCAAGCTCAAAATCAAAGGACTAAAGGTACTCAACCCACCTTCGCTGTCTTAAATTCAGATCACGCTGAGTGAAGATGTACTTGAGACTTTTTTGGTTGGTAAAAACCACAAAATGATCACCCAACAGATATTGTATCCAACAGCATAGGGCATGAACAACAACCGCCAACTCCAGATCACGCATCGGGTAGTTCCTCTCATGTGGCATCAACTACCAAGACTCGTATGCAACGAAACCTTCTCCCTGCATAAGCATAGATCCTACCCCAATACATGAAGTATCACAATAAATAGTGTAGCACTTGCCTGACCCTAGAAAGACTAGTATTGGTGCTGAAGACAACCTTCCTTTCAGCTCCTGAAAGGCTGACTCACAAGTATCTGACCACAGGAACTTCGCACCCTTCTTAGTCAGACCCATTAGTGGTGATGCTAAGCGTGAAAAGTCCGGTATGAAGTGTCTATAGTATCCAGCCTGCCCTAGAAAACTTCGAAATTCAAAGATGTTCTTTGGATCCTCCCAAGAAACTACATCTCTCACTTTCCCTGGGTCTACTGATACTCTTGTCTCTAAGATAAAATGACCCAAGTAGTGAATCTAGTCCATCCAAAAAGGGAATTTTGAGAGATTATCATATAACTAATTCTCTCTCAGTGTACTCAGAACGATATCAAGATGTGTAGCATGATCGTGTTGAGTGTGAGAGTACACCAAGATATCTTCCATGAAAATAACCATGAATGAATACAAGTATGGATGGAACACTCGGTTCATCAGCGCCATGAAAACTGCTGGCGCATTGGTGAGACCGAACGACATTACCATATACTTTTATAGACCATACCTACTCAGGAAAGTTGTAATAGGTATATAGGATGGTCTAACATGAAAATGATGATAACCAGACCTCAAGTCAATCTTCAAGAACACCCGGGATCCTCGAAGCTGATCAAAGAGATCATCAATCCTAGGCAAGAGATATCAGTTCTTGACCATCAACTGGTTCAACTTCTGATAATCCACGCAAAGACTAAGAGTACCGTCTTCCATCTTTACAAATAGGATAGGAGAACCCCAAGGAGAATTACTGGTTCAGATGAAACCCTTTTCCTACAACTCCTCCAACAGCTTCTTGAGCTCCTAAAACTCTAGTGTAGCCATCCTATAAGGTGGAATGGACACTGGTGTCGCTCCTAGAACAAGCTCAATTGAAAAGTTCACCTCTCACTTTGGAGAAAAACATGAAAAGTACTCTGGAAATACACCCCTAAAGCAATCCACCACTCGAGGAAAGTTCATCTGTGAAGTCTTCTAGTCATCTAGATATAGACTAGAAATCTGGGCTATAACTCCTCCTAACCCATGTTGCTCTAGACCCTCTTAGCTCGCCTGGAAATCCCATTCACCCCTATGAAGAAAATATCCACCCTCTGGTGATATGAAACTCACCATTCAGTGATATAAGTTGACAAATACCTGGAAGGGAACTAGCCAGTCCATTCTGAGAATGACATCATAGCCTATCATCTCTAGGACATAGAGATCCCATAAGAAGTGACACCCACCAACCTCTAGAGGTCACTCCATGCACTAACGTACACTAGCCGTTCCAGTCCCCAACGGAGTGTCTTGCGTCAAGATATCAGTAGAAGAAAAGATACAGAGCCCAAGGCTCTCCATGACCAAAACAGATATAAATCTATGAGAATCCCCTGTATCAAAAAGTGCTGAAGATAAAATTGAGGAAACTAGGATCGTTCCTTGAACTATAGAAGGTCCAAGATCTTGATCCTACTAGGTATGCTTCACTACAAATGTCTGGCCCATGCCACGGCCCTGTGACCCTACCCGACTGCTCAAAGATGATCCACCCTACTGTCACTGAATGATTGGTGACTGACCACCATGGTCATGGACTCCACCTCGGCCTGAACGACCAGAAGAACTCCAGTTCCCAGACTGGTGAGAAACTGGTGGAGCTACTCCTGTACGAGGATTCATAGAAGAACCCCTGTCACCTACTGTTGGTGAGAATATCTGACAGAAATGCTGAAGGCAAACCATCTTTCCACATGATCAGCACTCCACCGGGTCTCTCTGGCACTGCGACCTCGTATGCCAGCTTCTCCCACACTTTTAGCACACCACCTGGCTACCCAAAGATGCATCCCGCCTACTCAGATCTCCCCATGTAGTATCCCTGTGGTGCTTCCTACTGTTTGGAGGAGGAATACTAACTCTGGATACCAAACCTCCCTGGATCACCGCTCTAGAATCCCTCAGATCATGCTCTGTGATTAGTGCCTAGTTGAAGATGGAAGCGATGGAAGTCAACCTGAAGGTATTCACCTGAGAGTGGATGTCTTGTCTAAGGCCATCCTCAAACTTCCTTTCCAGGAATAACCCATCTCTTATTAGGAAGGGTGTGAAATGATGAAGCTCAGTGAAGTGAGAGGAATACTCCATAACAGAAAGAGTACCCTGCTCCATACTTATATTCTCCTGGGCTCGGTTGGCCCATAGGGTTTCCAGATAGAAGTAGTCAAAGAAGATGCATTGGAACTCATCCCACGCCATAACCTTCTGGCTTCCCACCTATGAGATCACATACCACCACCTCTTGGTGGAGCCCTGAAGAATATAGGTAGCGAGATTGACCCTCCTCTCTGGAGGCGTCTCTAGATGCTCAAAGATTGTCAACATAGATTCTAGCCATGACTCTGTAGCCTGGGGTCCCCCTTCCCCTAAGAAAGTGGGAGGATGCCACTGCTGAAAGACCCACTTCAAATCAGCCATCGACGGGGTAGGAGGCGGTGCTCTCTGAAAGGTCTACATCATCCTCATAAAGCCTTCCCTGAACTCTGCATCAGCACATGGGTCAGGTATAACTACGGGTGCCAAGATAGGAACAACATGAGGATCTGTAGAAAGTCCCTGATCTGCCATATCTGGTGTCTGGTCACCAAATTATGGCTAGCGTACAACTGAAGTAAATCTCGGTGCCATGACTCGGAAAGGTCAAATACACACCTAAGATCAAGATTAATACAGACTGAAACATAAGAGTACACGATGTGTATAGAGAAAGATTGTTTCTTCCTGAACAGAAGAACACATGTCATATAGTCAAAACTACACGACCTGCATTCTGGGTTTTTCGAGACATTAATCCTTAGAAACTACTCCAGAACCCAGAGAAACACTAAAACTAACATTGAAAGTTCCAAATTCTGATCTGTGGGGGACCATACTCCCCGTAAATCAAATCGTAGCATCTTATACATGTTATAGCAAGGTAAACAAGTCAATGATCCACCAAATTCCAATTCATGAGGGCCCATAATACGTCGAGAACCAAAGTTTGGCATTCCATAAAACAAAACCTTAAACAACAATACCCTATCAAACAACATGTATTTTTTTATCAAGACATTTATCACAATATCATGCATATTCTATGCCACATCTATCACACCAACATGAAATTGCTAATGCACCCTAAATGTCATGAAAAGAATGCATGACATATTATTTCTAACAAGTGACTATAAGATGCATGAGATGGCATACCCTCATCTCATTAGGTTGAGACATAAATAGAACGTCAATATTGTCAATGGTAATAGCACAAAACATGTGAATCACCCAATCGTGAAATCAAATCAACTATAAAATTGAAAACCAGAAAAATTTCAATAAATAAGGTAGATTGGCTTTTCCTTGTACATGGGTTAGATACTCCCAGTCAAAACATATTACCAAGTACCTATTCCTTCCTATACCAGGATAAAGGCTCCAAATAGTAAGTCAATAGAAAATAATTCCTCTGATACCACTTTGTAACATCCCGGTTCCGAAAGCCACCCAGAGGCGCCCCGTACCCAGTTGGTCAAATGGCCAAAAGCGCATTTCCCCAAACGCCAGAGGCTGCCGACTAGCAGTGAGGGCCATGGGTGTGATAGTAGGGAAACTATTTCCTCATTTGTAGAGTAACACATTGGAAGAGAAACAAATATACAATAGCGGAAGTAGTAAATATCCAACAATAGTAAACAAAATAGAATGAGATAAGATACAACTAAAGCACATATATATAAAATGATGCATGGTACATATGTCTAGAAAATAGCCAAACACGTCACAATAATAAATGCAACCAGT
Organism: Viscum album; assembly: GCA_963277665.1. Taxonomy (NCBI): domain Eukaryota; kingdom Viridiplantae; phylum Streptophyta; class Magnoliopsida; order Santalales; family Viscaceae; genus Viscum; species Viscum album. The sequence continues at coordinate 341,842,948 of OY728131.1, forward strand.
AATAAACCAAAGTAAAAAATAAACAGATAAGCATCTCCTCAGCATCACAAGCTTAATCTTGGTCACATTCTCTCTATCTCTATAGAAAATCAAGTACCTAAAGTAGAAGGGCGCTTTCCCTTGTCTATACCTACAACAATATAATCTTTTTGGGCCCAAAAGAATGGCCCAAATAGGGTGTGAGACGAATCCCAGTAGGCAACCTCCACAAGATCTGTACCTAACAGTTAGTGAATATATGGAAGGTAAAAGAGACGAAAGAAGTAAACAAGGAAGAACTCTACAATAACAATCCACTGTTTCAGATATCAAGAAACAACTAAACAAAGAAGATAATCACTATGGGTAACCATCTGGGAAGTACTCACAGCCTATCCGCTATGGTCCTACCTAATAGATACAAGCAAGTTGCTAACAAACAGGTAACCCTCTGGGAAGTTCCCACAGCCTATCCCCTCTAGTCCTACCTATCAAGTACATGAAACCCTCTAGGTAGCACACTCAGTCTAACCCTTCTGGTTCAACTTATGCATAGAATCTCTCAAGAAGAACTCACCGTCAATTCCCCCAATAGACCCATATCGTAACTGAAGGCATTCTGGGGAAGCACTCAATGTCTATTCCCCCTGTGGCCCACGTCGTGGATCTACAGACTCTCTGAGGAAGCACTCAACATCAATTCCCCCTGTGGTCTCAAATCGTATAATTATAAAGACACTCTGGAGAAGCTCTTACGTCCATTCTCCCTATGGTCTACTACACCAGGTTCTCATGGCCCCGTGTAAGTTAACAATTATCACAAAGCATAACGGCCAAAGTAAACCTCAAGAACTACTTGGATAATAGTATATAGCATATCAGCATGACAGATAAACAAGATCACTCCATCCTACAATACTGGGCATGGGAAATAAACAAAGCAGCCTAACATGCCAAGCAGAACCAAACGGTCATAACAAAACATGCATGGGAAACACCTCCAAGCATAGAAACCAACCCTATTCACATACAAAATAATCTCTACTCACACATACCTTCAAACCAGACAATTAACAGGGTTATAAATGGTAAACTCACAATACCCCATTCATGGGTATTGGAAATTTTGTACGTACAATTCAAAGACCTTAAAAAGAATGGCACAAACCACCTACCTCTTAGGGTTTGGTGAAAACGACCTCTTTGACAAAACACGCTCCAAACCGGGTGAACACCTCCTCGAAACCACCTAAAAAACTATTCCCTAACATCAACAAGGTCAACCATTAACACACAAAGGCAACATAACCCTAGATCTACATGAAACCCTTGTAGATCTAGGAAACTAAGAGGAGAAGAGGGCTAACCCTAACCAAGACCTCAAAGAACCAAAACAAGGACTTACCCGAGGAGAACCGCCTTCGATCTGATAAGAAACCCCTTCAATTTGCCTCCAAAACGAGCCAAGGAGCTCCCCAAACCTCTGAAAATCGCAACTCCCATGTGAGCCACGAGTAGGAGGAAGAATGATGGAGGAATGGGAAATCCTGAGTGGCCCGGGGAATAAAAACACAAACATTAAGTGGTCGCACTGTTATCCCACACCGTTTGACAAACTGTGCGCCAACTGTGTGGTTGCCACTGCCTCACCCAGGGACTTTTCATGGCTTGCCTACACGGTTTGAAAAACTATGCACAACTCGTGCAGATCCCACTGGAAAGGGTGCACCGTTTCTTGGGATCTCTGAATGGTTTGTTTAGGTCGTGCGCCAAGCATGCGACCCTACAAAACCTCCCGAAAAACCTCTTTTCTAAAAAATGACCAGAAAAGGAAAACATACCTGAAAAGAAGGTCCGGGTTCTTACAACTCAACCAATATTTCCTAGATGGATTAACAGTTTTCTGAAGAATTTGTTAGATTTGTCAATTGGATAAATCAACTTGACCATTTTTCTGTGGGTCACAAGAAGTGGACACTTTGTGAGAGATTCCATAATTTTACATGAGTACTAAGAATGGGCGATTGCAAAAATGAGTTCCATGGTCACTAATGATAGTCCTAGGAATTCCAAATTTAGAAAGGATGTTTTCCTTGAGAAATATAATCATAGTTTGATGATCATTGGATTGTGTAGGAATGTCCTCAACTCATTTTTGAGACATAATCAATAGCTAAAATAATATATAGATATCCCCTAGAGTTTGGGAAGGGACCCATTAAATTGATTCCCCAGCAGTCAAATATTTCAATCACTAAGATGTGAGTGAGTGGCATTTGATTCCTTCTTGTGATGGACCCTACTTATTGACACATAGGAATGCTTTGACAAAATGTGTAGGAGTACCTTAATAGGGTTGTCCAGAAGAATCCACACTGAATAAAATTAGCAGAGGTTTTCTTAGAGGAGAAGTGACCTCCACACACCTCACTATGACAGAATTTAAGGATGGAATCTTGTTTAGATTCTGGGACACACCTCCTAATAACTTGGTTAGGGTAGAACTTATAGAGGTATGGATTATCAAACAAATAATTCCTGACATCAGAAAGGAATTTACTTCATGACTGATTCCATAAGAATTTTGGAATGACTCTTGTAACTAAGATGTTGGCTATGTCGACATACCAAGGGTAGTCACTCATAGATTATAGGTGTTCATCAGGTAATGAACCATACATATAAAGGTGAGATAATTTTTCACTAAATTATTTCATAGATAGATGATTAGCTACAACATTTTCAACACCCATTTTCTCCTTGATTGTGAGGTCAAATTCTTGTAAGATAAGGACCCACCTAATCAGTCTAGCCTTAACATATTATTTATGGAAGAAGTATTTTGGTGCATAATGGTTAGTGAACACAGTGATGGGGGATCCTAATATGTAGGGCTTAAACTTTTCAAAGTCAAACACAACATCAAGTAACTCCTTCTCAGTGGTGGTGTAGTTGATTTGGGCATCAATAAAAGATTTTATTGAATAAGAAATTACATAAGGAGTTTTATCACAACATTTTCCGGGCACAGCTCCTGAAGAAAAATCATTGGCATCACATATGAGTTCAAAATAAAGGATCCAATTTGGAGATTTCATGTTTGAAGGAGAGGTAAGAGATGATTTAAGGGCTGAGAATGAACCCTCACAACTTTCTATCCAAACAAATGGAGCATCCTTTACTCGAAGACCACAAAGAGGACGAGTGATTGAACTAAATTTCCAAATGAATCTTCTATATAAAGAAGCCAGACTTGATAAAGACCTTACTTACTTGATTGTTTTGGGTGATGAAAGGTGAAAAATTATGTCAACCTTGGATTTATCGACTTCAATCCCCCTACATGAGACTAGATGGCAAGGAATAGTACCACTTTAACCATGAAATAGAAATTTTCCCAGTTTAGGACCATATCCTTTTCATCACATCTTAACAAAACTCACTCAAAATTCCTCATACATACCTCAAATGTATCCCCAAACACAGAGAATTCATCCATGAAGACCTTTAGAAAACTCCCTAACATGAATGAGAAGATTCCCATCATGAACCACTAGAAGGTTCTAGGGGCATTGCATAACCCGAAGGGCATGCGTTTCAAGGAAAAGGTGCCAAATGGACATGTAAATGTTGTCTTCCCTTGATCCTCTAGGGAGAAATCAATATGATCGCACCTTGAGTAACCATATAAGAAACAATAGAAGGCATGACTTTACACTCTCTCAAGGACTTGGTGAATGAATGGTAAGGGGAAATGGTCCTTATTGGTAAATGTGTTTATCTTCCTATTGTCAATGAAAACTCTCCATCCACTACTCAACCAAGTTGGAAGAATATATCCATCCCTATTGGTTATCATATGATTTTGGCCTTCTTTGGAACCACTAGGATTGGGATAACCCACTCACTCTTAGATATGGGATAGATGATACCAGATTTTAACAATTTTAGAAGTTCTATTATTACTACTTCCATGATAATAGGATTGAGTCGCCGCTGAGGCTAACGACATGGCTTTGAATCCGATTCTAGAACAATCCTATGAGTCCCGATAAGTGGGATAATCCCAGGAATATCAGACAGGGTCCATCAAATGGATTTCTTTTGTATCCTAAGGACATATGGAAGAATCCTCTCATGATCAGCTTGAATAGAAGAAGGAATGACAATAATATGTGTGCCATTTTCTCTTAAGAAACCATACGTAAGTGTAGTAGGAATTTCTTTCAATTAAAGATCAGTTTGGTTAAACATTTCAGAAACATATTGGGAAATTGGATCAGGATTAATTTCTTTTTTTAGAGTTTCATCTAGGATTAATTCCCCATGTATAGAAGTTTTAGCTACTAGATTGGTTTGACCAGTGTTAGGGAAATTAATTGGAATGGTCTCCATGAATGTGGTTTCCTAAAATATTTCATTTATTTTTTTGTCTTAATATTTCATCATAAGAGAAATATAAAAGTGATCTAGCTAAGGAGATCAACATTTTTCTTGTAAACAATGGAAGTTAATCTCTTATTGACTTAGAAAATTCCTTAAATATTTCTTGATTTTATATGGACTCATTATCAATGCTTCCTATTAGGTTTACTTCTTGAATATACTCATCACCCTCTATTTGTGAGCTTACATTATAGATGTTCAAGTCTATAATCATGTTTCCAAAGGTGATGGTCATGTTCCCATTTCAGACTCGAATAAAAGATATGATTGTTGCAAGGAAGGGATGACCAAGGATGACTGGGGTTTGTTCCTTATTTCCTAAGTTTGGATTTTTTTCAAGGATAATGAAGTCAGTAGGGTAGATGAAGTTTTCTACTTTTACCATAACATCCTTTAAAATTTCCTTTGGAAACCTAATTCTAAGATCAAAAAGTATAACTGTGAAATATGTTTTTAAGAGATCTTCAAGACATAATTGTATGCACACAACAAAGAGAATGAGATTTACACTAGCACCTTGTTACTACAAGGATTTGGAAAATCTGTTCTCTCCTAGTTCAAAATTTATATAAGGGAATCCTCATTCTTTCATCTTTGGTGTAAGGGTTCCTAGGATTTTTGTGCTAAAATTTTCTACTAGAATGACTCAGTTACTATTTGAGAATTTCCTTTTAAATGTGTAGTGGTCCTTTAGGTATTTTGAGTATGCAAGAATGGTTTGAATAAATCTAGGGGTTGAATGTTCAACTTGACTTGTGAGAAAATTTCCCTCAATGTTTCACTCATTTAGGCTTAGTTTCCCCCCTCATGCATTGAGTAAATGGTTCAAGTTATGGGATTATTTGTTGAATAGTTGTTTATTTCACATTGTTATCAGTTTTTTTAGTTTGGTCATGTGGTTTATTTGAATTTTCATTAGAGTTTTAATCTTCAAATTATTTCTGAATTATTTGTTTAGGTTTCTCAATTGATTTCCCACTTCTTAAAACTGTCCCAACCTTTATTTGGTCATGAGTTATTTAGGTGAAACATGACTCTCCCCTTTATGTTTGTTGTGGAATAGTCTATGTAGGAATTATTACCTTTCTAGTTTTAATGGTTTTAAGTTCTTGTTTATGGTATGTGAATTATGAGTTCATTTTCTCCATTTTTTACACAACTGCTAAAGGATTGATAGAGGAACAAATTGGGAGGAGGCTTGTGTTTATTGTTTTATCCCAGGAGGAAACTTTGGTTGTTGGATGGGTTTCTGGATGGGTTGTTGGTATTTGACAGGAGGATGTTGGTATTGGACTGGTTGTGGTTCTAATTGGTTATGGTTTTGAAAATTTTGTGTAGGGTAGGGGTTTGGTCTTTGTGGTTGGCTAGGTTATTGGTTATCTTTCCAACGTAATCCTGAGTGGTCATTATACCTTGGGTTGAATGTGTTTTGTTATTGAGGATTTTGGAAGTTTAGGTCATTGTATTCATCAGGAGGTCCTTCTAGAAGAACATCCTTGATGGATGGAATGGTTGGGAAGTTGTCTGTTTTGTGGTCATGTTTGTCACAAATTGTGTAAATAGGGTCTATAGTTTGGATTTCATGGATTTTACTAAGGTCTATCTCTTTAACCTTCATAGTGAGTGCTGCAAGTTTATCCCTAAGGCTTTCCTCTTCTCTAAGTGTATGCATTCTAGTAGTTATTTATGGCTTTTTAGAATAAGGTTATGTTCTCCATGTTTGGCTTTGTTCAAAAAGGATTTCTAGATACTCAAAAGCATCATTTGGGGATTTGTTTTTAATGTTCCCATTAAACATCATGTTAATGAATTGTTTGTTCCCCATGCCCAACCATTCATTGAAAATTAGCACAAGTTCAGGAATGGAAAAACCATGGTGTGGAACCATGTTTATGGTGTCTTTGAACCTCTCCCATGTTTCATATAACGACTCTTCCTATTTTTTAAAAAAGTTTTGGGTTCTCTTTTTACGTGCAATTGTTTTGTGATGGGGAAAGTATTTTTGTAATAATTTTCTTTGTAATTGGTTCCTAGAGTATATGGATGATGGTATCAAATTTTTTAGATAATTTTTAGCTCGATCCTTTAAATAAAAAGTAAAGAGCCTCATCTTAGTTGATTATAGTTGATGTGGGGGACACATGGTCTCTACAATGTCATTGAACTCCTTAAAATGAAGATGGGGAATCTCGGACTCCATTCCATGGAATGTGGGAAGGTGGTTTAGGAGATGGGGTTTAAAGATATAGTTTTCATCTTCTAGGTAATTTTTTATAATTCAGGAGGGGGTATTGTTCTAGGTACGTGTGATGTAGTGATTTATGGTTTTATTGACTGCATTCCCCAAGTTTGGGGTTGCCTCATTTGGATTTATATTTTGGTTCCCTCCCGAGTTTATGAGTTGGTTTCTTCGAATACACTCCATTGAAATGGGATCAATTTTTGACTTTGGAGTATTTAGTATATTAGGATCTAATTTAAAGAGTTATTTTAGTGTACTTGACTACCTAACCTTAGAAATTTCCACCCTAACTAATCTGTTTGAGTTTTCTCGGGTGTAGGCGGACATGCACCAGAAGAAAAAAGTGAGAAAGGGAAAATATAAGAGAATTTGGGTGATAATAGAAGAATGGGGGTGGAGAAAGAAGGTTTTTGGTCTAAGAAACCTACTTGGTCCCCAACAATGGTTCCAAAATTTGGTCTCTCCCAAATTTACCCAAATTTTTAGGGATAAGCGATCGCTTGTAGTTTATATTGGGTTGTCGAATCCTCAGAGACCTAATAAGAAACCTATAGACACATAAATTCTATAGATTTTTTTGGATATAAATTAGCCAACTTTGGGGTTGATTTTAGATATATTTAATTGAACACTAATATACTTAAGTGAATTCAATTTAAAATAATGAGTTGATCCTAGGTTATCGCTTGGGAACAGATTGGAAGAGTTTTTTTTAATATTTAAATTTCTTATATTTGAGATGGTTTTATTCAAGAAAATAAAACAACTTTATCACTTACTGGTTTAATACCAATACACCATAATACTAATCACCTATACACTTGGAGGATCAAATTTATGAGCACTCTAAGGTAAAGGTTCGTATTAGCACTTGAAGTGTGTGTCCTTAAAATTTAACAAGGATGAAGAAGTATTAAAATAATAGAATAAAAATATCAATTAAAAGAAGTGATTAGAAATTAATGGGATGAAAAATAACATCCAATACATTTCCTTTCTACTCCCATGGATTAACCCATATGTGGGTTATCCCTCCATTGATGCTATGGTTTCAATGGAAGTGGGAATTAAACTCATGAGGGAGTAATTGAATAAGTGAAAATCAATGAAATAATGATCTATCTATTGTTGTGTGAAGAATATCACTAGGTTTGGTGTGAATAAATTCACAAATTAAGGAAACCGTATCAACGTGATATGAATAAGAATAGAATAAGATAATAATAAGAACTTTTATTAAAAACTAAGGTGATTCAAACAACTTACATGAGAAAGATTAACGTTACAAAGATAAATCAGCATAATAAAATGAAAATGACAACATAGCTGCAAGATGATAAAATAATTCACCACTACTACCTTAAATATGAATTTTTGAAGCTTTGGGTCGATCCCCAAATTGTCTAAGTCTTTCCAACTTGAGTACGGTATGTCTAGGGTGGTGGAAAGTTTGTGGAATTTAGACTTTTCACCCTTGACCCAAAATGGAAGCTATCTTACATACACAAAACGGAGGCTCCTAAATGAGCTTCTAAATGGACAAATTGGAGTGGTAAATATAATATTCAAATGAATATACAGATGTAACCTAAATTTATGTAATGTTTCATCCCATAAATGTTTGGGGTTTTAGAGATATTATTAAATTGGTGAGCTATTTTTCTGGGTTGTAGAATCGGGCCCAGAATTCCATCTTCAACTTGGGCCACCTATAACTCTGTTAAATAATACTAATTAGCTCTTTTAATTATTGGATGAAATTTTCCACTTGATTTCATCTATCTAAATATAAATTTTAGAATCATTAATATTGTATCTTGGCTGCTATGGTCTCTTTATTGGGCTGATGTCCGATTTAATTTGCCAAAAATGTATTGGAATGACATCCCATTTTGGTGGTCTTCTAATGTGAATATTTGAATAATCCAAAATCATGAATTATTCGTTATAGAATGGGAGACCTGAAAATAAAATATAAAAATAAAAATAAAGACCATTTTTTATTTTAGTATGTGTTCAAATATGTCCCATGTAATAGCTCACTTTAACAAATAATTTCAATCATAATGTGGAATAATGTTCAAATTATAAAATTCAATAAAAATGGTGTTTATGAATAATTATGCTCATGAATATTATAAATATTATCATTGAATATTAACATATTTTAGTGGATAATCAGGAAGAGTTGAGATTTAGGGTCCCCTTACCTTAGGTCATGTTTTATTTTTTCATATCTACACCTCCTATATAAGGAACTTAGATTTATTAAAACATTGATATAGAAGTATATTATAGTCATATATGTTATTATTGATCCATAATAATATTTTAAATTCATTTATTGACCTTTCATCAGAGTTAAAATGGATTGATGACATATTTTTTTTTCAATTATTCTGTTTTCATTTTGATTTCACAGTTTTGGTTCATTATTATTTTTCCATTAGACAAATTATATAAAAAATCCATAAAATATATAAAATTATATATTTATACATTATGAATATGTTACGCTAACCATCCATGATGGTGATAATATGTAAAGAATCAACAATATCCTCATAGGAAGTAAACTGATCATTAATAGGTCATTGTTAAGAGATAGAAAGATACAATAAATACAAATTATAAATAGTTTATAATAACAATATAGTATCATAATAAAAAATTTATATAGATATATAATCTAAATTGACAATATATAAAGGTGTTGATAAATAAATAATCTACATTTTCCTCATAAGTAGTAATCCGACCAGTAACGAGCCTTTATCTAAAGAGGGAGAGAATACACACACACACACAATATGTATATATATATATATCATAAATATTAGTTATCATAATAAAATTTAGTATTCTTAAATATTTTTTAATTTAAGTATTTTATGAATATTTGGAAATTAAAATATAATATAAGAATGTGATAAGGTAAATGAAATTAAGAGTATGGTGGAGTTACCACATCTTTGATGCTTAATTATTTTCTATGTGAATAAGTTCTATAAGCCTTGTATTTTGTATAGAAAAACATATATTTGGATACAAAGTAGATTAGTACAAGGTTATTGGGTATATATTGGTAAAGGACATAGGTTTGGGATGTGATTCTCCATCTGGGGTGATAGGGGGTATTTATACTTGAAGGGATGGGTATTTATGTTAAAATAATGAGTAAATTGTAATTTAAAGAACAAAACTTGTAATAGTGGAAGTATTTGTGACATTGAATTGTATTTAATTTAAAACAATTCTTTTGTTTAATTATAACCACTTCTACCACTGAATTTATTTGTTTATAAAAAATATAAGAATAAAAATAGATTTTTTTTTTATTAAAATACTATATTTTATAAACTTTGGAAATTAATTTATATGTATAGAAATTGATTTTATTGTTTTTAATTACAATATTTATATTATTAAACTCATTTTATCCCACCGAACTATTTTAGAATTTATTAGTTTTTTATTACATTTATCTCACAATTGTCACAAGCCGCGGGCCACAGTGAAACAAATTTTTTATTTTATTAAAACATAGAATACATCATTGGAATGACCTACATCGTATACCAAGGGGCATGTGTGGGACAGTTATTCACTATCTCAATCAATTATTAATATTTATTTTTTTAATAATTTTTAAACCATTTAAAAAATTATGTTTGTGATTTTTATTTAATAAATTTAAAACCAAATAAATAGAAAACACAACAAGTCAATGTGAAAGGGGTTGGATATTTGGTCGATCAAATAGGTTCTTCAATATATATTTTAGATATCATCTAAAAATGGAACCAATATCATTTTTCAATTAGTATTATCTATCTATTTTGTAGTTTTGAATACACACATAAGAAATATCTTCCAATTCATTCAGTTCCACCTCCACCATAATGCGAGGTAGTAAACATACAAAATCGAGGGATTCACTATGTTCACACCATGATCTAATCATACAACCCATATGCCAAGATAAGGGATTAAAAATGATTTGATAGATTTTAGGGTGAAATATATCATTGGAAAGGGCAGATGGATATCGTCAATATTCCTCTTTCCATTTTTCTACTACATCAAGGATGAAAAATAAGAAATTCCAAAATTTAAATTTGGAGTTCTTGTGGAATCTCTCTCGGGGACTTAGACATCATGTTGTTTCTATATACTTATTTCTCCATAGTTATGGATTTTAAGAGGTCATAATATGACAAAGATATTTGTAAAATACAAATAAATGGGGGAAGAAAATATTTACATAACACAATGAAAAAAAATGTGCAATATTGAATTTAAATACATGAATTACTAAAATTCTGGATATGATCGGTAGGAGTTGAATACTTATAATGGGAGCGGTAGAAAAAATTTATAAGTCATCATCCTTCTTCTTCCCCATATTAAAAGTCCAGGTAAGATCTTTCTTCCTTAGATGGGTTCCACATGTCTCACTAAATGATTGATATTAATTCAGTTAGAAGCATCCCAACGAATCATCTTATTATAAAAAAAATCCTCCCATGATCATTCTTGAATGCCTAGAAGAATTTTCCTAGTGATTTTTATGCTTCTTTGTGGATGTAGTGTAAATTAGAACAAAATCAAGATGTTCATTTGGGGAATTTAATATGATGGAGATGGACTGTAGTATTGGGCCTTGGTTTGAATATGATATTTCCTTAAATGGTTTAATTGGATCATCCTTCTTGGTTTTCATGAATCTATGTGGAATGGTCTACAAATTTGAGATTCAGTAAAGATTCAACAATTACAAGGAGTCATTAGAGGGGATTAGTTATTGAATTATGAGGTTCCTATTGTGATCATAGGTACCATCAATGGATATAAAATCATGTATAATTGATGGTGATGAGATAAAGGATTTGAGTGGAGTTTTTTGTATTGGAGAGTATGAACATATATTGGTGTTGTAAAAGGCTATAATTTCAATTGAAATGGTTTATATGAGTGGCTTACTCAAATAGATTCATTTGTGAATTTCCTTGAGAACATGAGTTATGTCTTCCTATGAACTATCACCCATAGAAGGGAAAAGTATCCATGAAATTTCTAGTCTTGATATGTATAAGGAATTCAAAACAATGACATAAAAATATATTAGAACTCGATATTTCAATTGGGGGACAAGAACAAATAAAATTTAATGGATCTAGAGAAATTTTTAAAGACCCATCATATATGGTGCTCGAAATTCATCAGATTGTATTTATCTCAATATCATTGGTTTTATTTTCATAATTAAACTGGTAACATATTCATGCAAAATAGTGAGGGGTCTGGTTTCCCTTCAGTTTCATCTTTTTTAAGCTTAGTTCCTTCATTCTATGGTGATTATCAATGATGCAGCTTCAAATCTATGTAGCATGATACTTTATCTTCTTCTCTAGCCTTCTTTAAACTTGGTCATGTCCAATTCAGCTTCAACGAAATAGGTGGCGTAGCTTCATTAATAAGATTCCCACCAGAACTCATATCAATATCACAATCCTTCAGTGTTTGGTTTCGGGATTCAACATTGGCAAGGATTATTCAGGTTTTCATTGGTGAGGAGTTTATCAACAATGTTTAGCTTCAAATAATTCATCATATTCATACATCCATAAGAGGATGCATTATTATTGATATTCATTAGAGTTTGAGTGTGCTATATTTTAGCTTTAATGTGGCGTAGATGGATATCCCTTATTGTGGTAGGTTGGATTGATTTGCGGTTTCATTTCTTGTAGATTGATGGTTGATTTTATATTATTTGAGAAAAGTGACCATGAGGAGGCTCATGATAGATTAAAAATACTTTATGTGGTGGGTTATCCATAGTCACATAAGTGATCATGGTGTTGAAGTGTGATTAGTTTTATTATGGTTCTTGTAGTCACATGGAAGAGATATCCACAGTCACTTGTGAAAGGCTTCTTGTGGTAACTTTGAAATTTTCAAGTGTAGTCACTTGGGGACTTTTCCACATTTTTAACCTATATTTCAAAAAAAAAAATTGATATTTTAGTTTAAAATTTTCCCAATAAATTTAATAACGATAAAAAACCTTAAATCAAAATTTTAGACTTCAAAAAATTTATTACAAAATAAATTATAGAAAAATTTATTTTCTATTAAAATAATATTTCCAAATCAGCTTTGAGAATAATATTAACAAATATTCAACTAAATTTTTATGATTTATAATTGTTAAATTATTTTTTTTGATTTATTACATCAAGTAAAGAATGAATTTAAATAAAAAAATCAATACCAAATGCCTTTGAATAATTAAATTCCAAAAATAAAAGTATGGCATCAAAATTAATTCCAAAATGAATAAAACATGTAAAAAATTGATTTGATCCAATTAAAAATAAAGTCCAAATTTTAAAAAGTCAACATAAATCACTAATTTAACCGATAATTGGATTAAATTAGGGTGTATTTTCAATGAATAACAGTCAATTATTTTTTGAAAATTTGGGCTGAAATCTTATCTAAATATTATATCATAACACGTGACATTTGAAAAATTTTATTTTTACTATTCACCTTAAAAGTCATGTTTTCTGAAAATTACCAAAATATCAATCATGGGAAATTTTTATTTTCTGATTACAAAAATGATATTCATTTTATCAAAATAATTTTAAATTTTTTATAATTTTAATATTTAAATATTAACCTTAAAATAAGGGTTTTCTATAAAATATATAAAAATACACTTTATTAAAATACACACTTATACTCTCCTTAATATTACTAATTTCAATTTTTATTTTTTAGAACTATAATATTTAAATTTGATTATTTAGTTCATATTAAAAATTACATAAAATCATTTTTCTATTCTAATTTTAATGTCCCAAACTTGGAAACCCTGACCTAATGGGTTATTTGTTACATGTTAATCAGATTATATGAGATTACATTCCCAGTATCAAGGTTTAGTGGTAATTAAGAGACTAAATACATAAACATAAACTAAAAACATGACATATTACAACATTTGAGTACAAATCATTATTCATTATTTCTATCTATAAACCTAATCATATATAATATTCCACTATATTTACTGGGGAAATAAGAAATAAAAGAAAAGGGTGAGCTCAAATTCTTATTTAGGGATAATATAAAGCATAATCTAATATATAATATTAATAACATGAATAATATAGTGGGAATCAAGAAAAAAATGATGTCTTAATGAATAAATGAACATGACATAATACATGGGTGAAAAAGGAAATAAATAATCACTTCAATAGCCATAAAAAATCTCATAATGATGGAAAATATGGGAACACATAATGATGAATATTATAAAAATACCATTGAGACCTTACACCAAGACATTATACATAAAGGGAATGAAAACTCCTATTACCCTATACTAGTTGTCTCATGAGACATACCAGTGCACTGATGGGATATATAATTTTAGGCCCCACCTATTAAAGTATAATTAATTCTGTTATATAATAAAAAAGACTTGGAAATACATTAAATAATTGTTAATAGTGAACAACTTTGAAATACCTAGTATAATTTATCACGAAGCTTATCATACATGATTTTCCCATATAGAAAAAATGATTATATGGATATGCTAATTGATTTACCCACTTGATGAGTTAATAAGGTCGTATAAGTGAATTTACTTGAATTATATATGGAATAAATAGAAATTCATAATGTTAAAATAAGCACCCATATCAGGTGAAGAAAATGGGGTTGTTGTTATCAGGTACTTATAAAGATTAATTTGATTAATGAGTGTAGTAAGATATATACATGAATTTTAAATGGAATGTATCCAAATAAACTATGGGTAAATATCTCATAAAATTAACAGTATGTAATCACACATATTTAATATTCATTAGGGATATAAAATTTAGTTAAGGATAAACCTAGAAGTTAGTATGCTTTGATGGAAAAGGTGAACTTGTTCCAAATTCTAATTTAATCCACTTGGAACCTAAATAAGATTAATTAGATACATCACCATAATAATTAATTATAAAAGGTCCCATATTAGAAATAATGTATCCATAATACTATAAATACATGAGATATATATTTATTTTTTATCATGGGAAAACATAGAATCTCATACCTCTTAGAAGAATTTCAGCATTACAACAGCTTATTAACAAATTATAATGTGAGTAAAATGGTGAATTACATGAATATTATATCTTAAGAAACTTTATTAAAATTTTATCATAAAAATATTGAAATAAAAACATATAATAAAAATATGATACTACAATGTAAATCTGAATATGAATTAAAAAGAGGGAGAAAAGGACATTCACTACTATCGAGTTTTTTAGCATAGAGATGACCTTTAGAATTACCTAACTCTAAAATATTATACATATAGATATATAAGAGACTACCTAAGAGAGATATAAAGATATAATTTTAAATTTGTGTGTTTAGAAATGAGAAGATAGGGGTGGGAATTTATAGGTGTTGTGAGTGGAAACCCATGGAATAATGTATTGAATATTTTAATTTTTTATTATCTAATGTTTTTCACTACTCCCATAGTACCCCACTGCTTCCCTTAATGATCCACATTGATGTATAGATAAAACATTAGGAAAATAGGACCACCTTGGATGATTTTATTCATGACTTCATATAAATGATGTCATATTTACCGTATTTGACTATTTTTTTTACTATTTTCATAATATGTTTCCAAATTTTACCAATTAGATAATTTTTATGTTCTAATTAAAAATATTCAATCCATTTAATCCAATTTATCCTATAATCATGTTCAAATATATTTTTAAAAATAATGATACATTTTATAAAAAATTCCTATTAGGATAAACACCAATTTACTATTAAAGAATTTATACATGAATACCACTTAACACCTATATACATAACCCATTATTACACCAAAATAACCCCTAAGGATAAGGTGTTAAATGGTGGTACTTTCATGGGGGTGGCTTGTGGAACATTGGCATGTTATTTATTTCCACTAATTTGAACTTCACTAGAAGATGATTCCACCTGAACATCAATTATTCAAGTTCAGATTGGGTCTGATCTTGGGAGAACCATGATGATGCTACATAATTTCCAAGATCAGATAAATATACTTTTTTAAGGGACATTCTTAAAAGTCTAATCAATGGTTTCTTCCTTCCATATAAATTAATTCTTATAATTACCTTGAATATACACTAATTATAATATGATATTTATCAAAATATATCACCAATGGTCATAATTCCCATTGACCATATCATGGTCATATTTACTCTTAATCACTATAAATTCATTCATAAAAATCATACTCATAATTATTATCAGTTTTAGATCTCTAAAAATGTCAATTCAATGGCTTGTATTATATTTATTTTCTATATTACTTATTATATCTAGGATGCTTATTATAGAATACGAGACATAAAGCATTGACATTTTTCTAACATTGTTTATTTTTTATTACTCATTCATATATTTATAGGTCTTAAAAAATGTTTATCTGTGATTTATACTAAATTATTTTTAATAAAATATATTTATTTATTAATAAAATTTATTTGGTATTACATTACCCCTCTTATAATAATTTTGTTCTTATAATTTTAAATTAATCTCTAAACAAATGAAGATAAGACTTTATCATTACAACCTAAAGTTCCCATGTTGTATCTTCTAGTTTGATATTTCTCCAAATAACCTTCACTAGATGAGTTGTTTAATTTCATATCACTTTATCTATCATATCTATAATCTAAATAGGATCATTATTATATGATACGTTAAGCTCCAACTAAACTTGAATAGTTATTAGAACATGATAAGGGTCTAGAATATACTTTATTAGATGTATTATATAGAATACATCATGAAATTTTAAAAGTATTGTTGGAATGTCTAAATGATATTCTATTTCCGTTATCTTATTTCAAATGACCAAATATACCTTGGAATTGACATATCTTAATTTCTAAATATCACAACCTATTTTAATAGAGATTTCATTAGGAAGTCACGGTCCCCTGATGATGAATTTGAGATACTTACTTTTTTTGTTAGTATCACATTTTTTTACTATGTTCTGTCTTGATAATATTCTATATAGATATTACCTTATTTGATGTCTCTTCAACACATTTTGTAGCCAATGAATTTTATTATTTGACTTTATCTCAAAATGTCAAAGTCTAATATCTTATTCTATATAATGATTCATATGGTTTTATTTAAATTATTTAGTGGTAACTATTATTATATGAAAACATTTTATATTCTGACATATATTTCCTCTGATATATGTATATTCCTTTTATGCTATCCATCTATTTGAGGGTGATAGACCATGTTAATATTAATCTATTTATTTACAACCCTCTACTAAATCTTCTAAAAACATTTATGTGAATATTTTATCATGACTAGATACTATTGATAAGGGAATACCATAGAGTCTCAAAAAATTATTTAAATAAAACCTAGTATGATGATATACAGGTAAAATTTCTCATATTACTATGAAATGGGATGAATTTGTTATACGATCAATAAGGACCCATAATAGATTATTCCTCTGGTATGTCTTAGGAAACATTATAATGAAATCTATTATAAAATTATCTGTACAGAAATCTATTATAGGTAAATGTTGCATAATTTATTTTGGAAGTTTTCTTCCAGCCTTCACTTTTTTGAATATGAGTTATATTATAGTGTAATTTGAAATATCTCACTTAATATTATTCCAGTATAAATTCTCTTAGTTATCCCTATATATCTTTGTGTTTCTAGGATTCCTGGTGAAGTTTGAGATATGAGGTTCATCCTTAAAATACTTATTTAACTCTAGAATATATGTAACACATAACCTCTTACAAATCCTTAAAACTCAATCTTCACAAATATTAGACTTTAGTAATTTCCCATTTCTCACATCATCTATCTTATTTTATAGGTCCTAAACATCACATTAAGCTTTATTAATCATTTTTAATAAATAATGTTAGGTAATTTCATGGAATAAGTATGATTTTTATCCTTATATTATAATACCCAAGTCAATTATTACTAAATCCCTGAGAATTTGATTATTCTGTACCCTCATCATTGATAAAATACTATGATATTTAATATTGAATTCATTTTCTATAGTTTTAGATTTACTAGGATGATAATGTGTAATAAAATAATAATACTTGAGTATTTATATCCATATACTTTTCCTCATTTTAATTAATCAAACAAGGATTAAAATATCGAGATCTATATAATACTGCTCTATGATTTTTCACTAGAACACATCAAAGACCTTTCCTTGATGCATCACTATAAATAATAAACCATAATTGAACATATGGAAAATTCAATACATGTTTATTTACTAATATAATATTTAACTCATCAAATATACCTTCACATTTTTTATCCATTAGAATTTAACCCCCTTACATGTTAACATGGTTAACAGATTAGTTAATCAAGTAATGTTTTCAAAAAAAAAAATGGCAACAATATCCAGCTAAGTTAGATAAACGTTGTATTTTAGTTATATTTTTGGGACTTTTATAATACTTTACATCATTTTTTTGAAGATTAAACATATATACAATCCTTGGATATAATATTATTATGTTCAGAAACATGTTGAAGCTAAAAATAACATTCACTAATTTTACCATATAACTCTTTTTTCCTCAGAACCTCAGTCTTAATTTACAAATTAGTTTAATTATCCTCATAATGTTTAGAGTATATAATAATAACATCAATAAATGACACCATAAAATTATCAATATAATACTATAATACTATATTCATAATTTATTTAAAGATTAACAGTGAAACTTTTAACCAAAAAGGAATTAAAATGAACTCATAATGAATATACCTCATTCAAAAGGTCATATTTTGTATATCATCCTTCTAAAATTTTAACTGATGATAACCAAAATGAAGACCAGTCTTCAAAAAGTATT
Organism: Viscum album; assembly: GCA_963277665.1. Classification (NCBI taxonomy): domain Eukaryota; kingdom Viridiplantae; phylum Streptophyta; class Magnoliopsida; order Santalales; family Viscaceae; genus Viscum; species Viscum album. The sequence goes on from OY728131.1 coordinate 341,861,611, forward strand.
GATCCCCATAATTTTTTTTCAATAGGGACATCAATATGTTGAAATTGATAGTTTTTCTCTATAGTAATTCCATTAATTTCCATATAATCAATGAGGAACCTCATTGAACCATCATTTTTCTTCACAAATGAAATAGACACTCCCCATGGTGAAAATTTTAAATAAATTAATATTTTAATGAATAAATATTTTAATTAAATCTTTAATTGAACTAATTTAACCAGATCCATCCTATATTGTGGCTTACATATGGGTCTTGTATCCAGGATAAAATCAAGATATAATTAATCTTATCGATCATGGGAAATCTAGGAAACTCATTAAAAAATTAATCAATAAATTATTTTAAAATGGAAACATACTCTATTCATAAAACCTCATTCCCCTTCATAGATTTTATTTTATTAATTTGTTCCATAAGGATATAATTATTATAAGATACTAAGGATAATTCATTATAATATTCATCTAATGAAATATTCCCTAAAAAATATGTAATTTGATACTGATTTCACAAATTCTAACATATTTTTATATATAATGAAATGTGGATTTAGAATTTGAGATCCAAACCATCCAAAATATTATATAAAAATCTATTATAGACATAATGAATAGATTAGAAACTAGACAATACACATGAATTCTAATTTTAAATGCCTATTATATATTTTTTTGAATCATAATACTACATAGTGCTCTAGGTGATGAACAATTATTTTATATATCAGGGGTGATTGAATATTATTTGAAATCATGCATGATAAAAATAGTGATTAAATTAATAATCAAAAAATTTATTAGATAAATTTGAGTGTACAATAAAAATATTTTTAATCATATCATTTAGAGCTTCAACTTCATCTATTGTTATTCAAAAATCATGGCCTTGATCCTTAGGACTCTTTTGGGGGATATTCCCTTGGAATATGGGACACTGATTTGAGTAATGTCCCATCTCTTAATTGTTAATTTTAACACATGATCTTGATGAAATTTCTATCCACAAGTAATATATACACACAATCCATTTAAAAATTATATATGTTTTTTCTTCTAAATTTTATTAAACATAGAGAACTATAATCTTCCCTTCTTTTCCTTTCCATTGATTCTTTCCACATCAAGATCAACCATCCTCTTCTTCTCAAGTTTACCTTTATAAATGAATGATTTAGATAAGTCCTTCTCTATATTGATATCAATTGTTATTATCTCTTCACATGTTGAAAATTTTTAAGAGACTAAATAACTTCAAACAATTGGATTTAAATTGTTAATGAAGTTATCAATATTTCTCTCCTAGTTACATAGATAATCCATAATATACCTTTACAACCTTACGAAATTATCCTCATACTCATCCACTATATATTATTCCTTTTTATAATAAATTAAACAATTAACTTTTCATATCAGTGAATTTATCTAAAGGAATATTTTTTATTAAAAATAACCTCAAATAAATTCTACTCTAGGTTTTCTATCTCCTCTATCTTCTAATTATTTTGAATCAATGACCAGTATTGGTTCTCATCTCCCCTTAAATGATAATATAGTCATGATAAATTTTTTACTTCTTAGTAAACCCTAATTCCATAAAGAGATTTTCTAGAGGCTTTATCCATTACACTTCCACCATTGGATCAGTAGACCCATTGAATAATAGAGGGTTTTTCCTTTTAAAAACAAATAATTTTGTTAATAATTATTAAAGGAAAACAGGTTCTGCTATCCAAGTATGGTTGTTTTTCATATCCTGGGTTAATTTCCCTATAATTTTAATAAAATTTTCAATAATAATATTAACTCCATTATCCTGGTTATTCTGACAATACCCACATTATCCTTGATTGTTTCCTTGGTTTCCATTTCTTCTAGTAGGTTCCATTTTCATACAAATGACACAAAATAATTAGTTATATTAGAAACCACTACTGTATAAAATATAACTTATATATATATATATATCATTTTTAATTAAAATATGATCCTTTACATACGATACCAATCAAACCAGTTATATATAATTTTAGAGGTAAAATATTCATTATATATATATGTTCCTCCAAATCAAGTTGTTAAGTTTTTTATTAAACCTTGATTTGATACCAATGGTATCTCCCCTAACCCTGTCCACCCAAAATCACTATGTTAATTATTAAATTGTAATCATATTTTATGAGATTACATGTAACACCTTGATATTTTATGAATTTGTTTTTAGATAAATTTAATTTATTTAATTGTTTTGGTTACATACAACACCGAATTTTAACGAGCCGAAATATATTATTAATATTATTATTTAAACCTGACCATTTTAACATATTTTTTAAATTGGAGGTTATGAATATAACTAAATAAATTATGAAAATTTTATGATTTACACATTAATAAAATAAATTCATTTTTTATAAATTGATTATAAATAAAAATAATATAATAGTTTTAAAGTAAAATAAATGTTTTTATGAAAAACCATTTTTATGATCATGAAATGTTTTTATCTAAATAAATAAAATTAGTCACTTTTCATTTAATGTATTTACAAAGTTAAATTATATTTTAATTTTTTTAAAATAAAATTTTGTTCAATTATATTACAATTAATCCAATTTAGTTTATTATAATCAATTTAATATTAATTTTTGATATTATAACTTTTTATAATTATGAAATTTTTCTCTCTGGAAAACTGTTTTTTCATCACCTCCCTTAATTTAATTTTTAATTAAATTCAGAAAATTTTTTGAAATGAATTTTATAAAAATATTTACATATTTTTAATAAGTATCATTTATATTAAAAAATAAGGTAAAATTAAAATTTTTTATTCATAATTAGTAGTATAAATAGTAAAAATTAATTACTATGGTTAAGGTTGAAATGAGGTTTTGTGCGTTACATACGAATGTGTTAAAGTTAATTTTCAGGACACATATGATCTTTATTTAATAAATTGGATTTCATATTTATGATAATTGGGTCCATATTATCTAATAAGTATAATTTTAGTTTTTTTATTAATAGATAAATTACATAGGTAAATAAATAGTGACTAGTTATTATGGTGAAAAATAAAATGGTAAAAGTGAGTAAATTTAGAGGTTAAGGAAAAAATGTTTAAAAAATGCGTTTTTTGGTGGAGTAATGTATCAAAAATATATTCAATATAACAAATTATTTAAAAAATTTGGTTTCACTTGGGATGAGAGTGACTTCCCATTATAGAATAGTTTTGGGTATTTGCAAAAATAACATATGTCTTCAATTATAAAAGGTCACTTCCTATCCTCAATTATTAATACCTCCCATTACATTTTTATAGACCAAAACCAAAAAAATATGTTTCCAACATCCCTATCCACTTTTTATATAAGAGTTTCTTCACAAATAACCAATCCTAGCATCCCTATATGGAGATCCAAAAAAGGGTTTTCTAAGTAGAGCTAATTATCTTCAATAAGCTCTTTCTTTTGTAATTATTCTCTTACCGCCTTCATTAATTTCCTAATAATTAAAATATAATATAATAAATATCTTCCATATAATAAGCTATTATTTTTTGTGGAATAACACATTTCCATCTCTTCTTCCATCGAATGGGAAATGTAACCATCGACCATGTGTACAGTGGACTACTATCTCACAAACCGATGTAATTCGTTTTCCATAATTGCCTCTCATGAAAGGATATAATGATTTAATTAAATTATATATATTATAAAAATAATATAATTATACTTATTTAATTATAATATCTTATATACATTCTTACTTTCCATTCCATTGGAATACGATATACTCCATAATGTGTACGACCGACTACACTATGGGGATGCGGTGTGATTCATTTTTCACGTACGATTTATATAGAATATAAATAGGATAAATATAATGAATATATGTGATAAATATGACTTAAATTTTGATATATTATTAACCTTAATTTCATTTCATACATCTCAAAATGGAAATAATGTCCATGCATACATACGACCTACAGTCTAAATAAACAATGTAATTCATTTTCTATATATAAGTTTTATGGATTACTACAAATAAATATATAATGGATATATATTATATTTATATCATGGTTAAAATTATTGATTATATGGAACTATGATCAAAGTAAAAGGACCTAAAATACCAAACCAAAACATACATGAAAAACAAAGAAGTTATTACCAAAAATATGATTCTAACAATGAATTGTTAATAAATTGTGAATAAAAATTCATAAATAAATCATGTATGGTATGATATATATTATTATGGATATATGATATATTTATAATAAAACTATATTTATTGTACAAGAGTTATAAAAATGTATAAAGAAAGTTGATACTTGAGGTAAGATATTTTTGGTCTTTTTTTTCTCTGAGAGATATGTCACATTCACAACTTGTTTCATTTTTGTGGTGTATATACTATCCATTTATCATGTTATACAATTAATATACTTATTTTAATGACAATTAATGATTAATTTTTTTTTGGGGGGGGGGGGTTTGATTCAAAAGTAACCAACATGGTAAGGGAATTTTGTCTCAAATTGTCTTCTTTGGGACATATGTTATGTTATGAAACTATATTATTTTAAGAGGTGTATATCCATACCATTTGAATTTATATATCATGAATTTATTTATACTAATTATATTTAATGTTTCATTTAATGTTATTATTTCATGTGGCCTATAATTCCAAAGTCACCAAAGCTGGTAAGGGCTTTTTGTCTCACTTTTATTTCTGTGGGACACAAGCCTTATACACCACTTATTTATTTTTTTGGTGTATATATGTTTACTATGAATATATTTTATAATTAATATCATGAAAATTTTGATATAAAAATATCTATTTAAGTGTATTTACTTCATGGGTATTATGATTCAAAAGATACCAAAGTGATAGGGGTTTTATGCTACAATCCCATTGTTTATCATGATTGTTTATGTTAAATTAAACTTAACGAAATATTATAATATATCTATTAATAAAATAATGAATTTTATCATCCTATATTTATTTTGGTATAATACATGTTTTCCTTTTATTTTCCTCTCTTTAATAACTAAAGTGACTAAAATATTTTTTTAACAAAGATAAAATTTATTTTTCTATTCTATCAAAAACCTTTTCCTTCCTTATCTATGTTTTATAAATATTATTTAAATAATTTTTTTAATATTAAAAAAATAATTTTTTAAATAATTTTTTATCCATGATTTAATTTTTTAAAAATGGTTTAAAATTAATTTTCTCATTGTTTTCTGAATAAGTAACTTTTAATTTTTTTTATCGAAAATGTGAATGAAATATTTTGATTTACCATTTATTGAATAAAAAAAAGTATCCACCACCCTAATCAATCAATGATTTAAAGATTCCTTTAAAATTTTAAAATTTTATTTCGAAAGATATTTTTTTATTTAATATTTAATATTTTTTAGATTTTAAATAAGTGATTTCAAAGTGGAAATGATATTTTCCTTAAGAAATGTTTTAATTGATATTTAAAAATAATTTTACATCTATGATTACTTAATTTAATGTCACTTAATATTTACTGGGTATATGATCCAATGATACCATACATATTCTATCTATGTGTAGTTTATGTTTATGATGAAATGATGTTTATGAAACTTTTTTCTTTTCCATGAGTTATACTAAGATGAAATGATGGAATGTTTATGAAACCCATGTATTTTCCATGAGTTATACTATAATGAAGTATTTACAAAACTAATTTCTTTTAATGGGTTCTGATATGATGTTTTTTGATGTTATAGAAACATCATGTATGGTTTTCATTATGTGATGGTGGTTATGTTATAACTAAGGATGGTGGTTCTGTTATAACTAAGGATAGTGGTTATGTTATAACCAAGGACGATGGTTAAATTATAACCAAGGAAGGGTGGGACCTATATCTTTATTCAATTAATTGGTTAAAGATTGATATCTCCTTATATAATAAGGAGTATAATGAGGTGTGAACCCAACTTAGTAATGGAATGTTTCCACTAGGATAGTCTTGCGAGTGGACCTTAAATACAATGATGGTTTGGGGAGTGAACTCATTCAACTATGATAGTCTTAGAATTGAGTCTTGACTACTAAAGAAATGATTTTATATTATTATGTGTGTGCCAACATTCCATGTATTATGACAATGTTATTCTATTATAAATTATATTATTTGATTCCTTTATGATTCATTTCTTATGAAATGCCAAGATTTTTTCCATAAATCAAGATTATGATCATTGATATGCAGAGTACAATTTTCAAATGTTAAGATCATTTTTTCACACCCTTATACTCATCTTATTATTATATGACCATTGATATTTCCTTTTCCCTTATTAAGAATATAATGTCACCCTTTATTATGTTTCCTTTCCCCATTTTGTAAATAAAGGTATTATGTATGATATTTCTAATAAGGGTGATATTTATGAACAACTTAGTTGGATATGACTTAGTTAACTTATAAACCTTTGGTTTTTGTTTCCAAGATACCAAATGCACTAGAACTATATGATTTGGAATGTATTTTTATGTTATTTAGTTAATACTCATATATTAAAATATAATATCTATGTATGAAAAGTGTGGTTATTTATAGTGGGTGTTTGGGAAAAGGTTTATTTATACATTGAAACTAGGATGTGAAAATATCAATGATAACCTTAGGGATAAGTCTAAGTTTAATTATACGTATAGAAAAATATCCTGTAATTTTGGTGTAGGATAGGACTAGTGGTTTACAATAAATTAATTCCCCATCTGAATACTACAAGTGGATATGGATTTGGAGAAGCTGTACATTGGGGGAATAACTCTAAAAAGGGTGTATTGAACTAAACTCAATCATCTCCCGATGAATGAAAATGGGCCTTTCTACACACCTTGTTCGACACTCTCCGGGGATATGCATTGAAAATTTAAAAACTCTTTACAAACCATCATGAAGTATTTGAATAATTATCATGAATTACCAAGGTTAATCATAAGGTGTGATATATTGAAAATAATATTTCTAGATTTAGAAATACTGTAAATTATTTTTCATGATTATGTGATTTCCCACTATGATTATTGTTACTCACACCATGTTTTTTGGTTTTATAAAATGTCTCGAACCCAAAGGAATCATATTAATGCCAAATGTGACATAAAATTAAATGTGTTTTCTCATAATCACCCAAATTTTATGGGATGTGGAATAAAAAATCTCATCACTTTGCTCACACAACTCTCTTAAATAATGAATCATGATAGAACTACAAATGGTCAAAGGAGGGAACACCATTCTATTGAGTATTTCATGAGGTATTTTCTACCTTATTCTAGGATTTTCATTAATCCAATAGTTTCTTAGAAATTAATCAGCACTATTTAGAAGATATATACTTTTTTACAGTGTTTAGATCACAAAAGAATCATTTCAGTTGTATATCATTTGGAAGGAGAAGCAAATCAATGGTGGATTCTTATCAAGAATATGAGTCAACAAGATGAAATTTACTCTATGAATGGGATTATTTTATGATCTTATTTTTCAATAAGTACTTTACTGATGTTCTTCATAAAAAATGGTGAAGAAATTCATTATGTTAAAGAAGACGAATGATGAATCCATTGACACCTCTGAGGAAACTTTTACAAGACTTGTGAAGCACACTTTTAGTATTATCATCCAACTTAAAAGTAAGGTTTGTCTATTCTTTATTGGCTTAAAATAAATCATCATAATGGAGTTAGCTATAAATTACTTCAGTAACTATGAATAAATAGTTATATATACTATCAAGGTAGAAATTGAGATTGTAGTTACCCATCAATCCCATTGTTTTGATAATACAAGAAATATGGAATTTAAAGGAAACTCTAAAAACTATGGATAAAATAAAATGATATTGCCTTCTTGATCAATGTGTGGAAGGAAATATAGAAGAAATTGTCTTAAGGGATCCAGTAAATGTTTTAATTTTGTAAAATGATTCCATCGGGAAATTAATTTCTAAAGTGGTGGAAAGAAGTTAACTAATGATGCAAATAATGAGAAATTTAAACTGAATACACTACATATACTTATGTTCTATAAATTCAATGAGTTTGTTCATTATGCAAATAAATTTCCTAGGGGGAAATCTCTAGAAGAGGATTAGAATGGTTATAAAAGTAATGGTTTTGTTGTTGATGATGAAGAGACAAAAAATAACATATTAATGGAAGGGGTATTAAGGAATAAGATGATGAATCCTAGATAATGGTTTTAGAGTGAAGTGGATTGATTAAAGTGTTTATATATTGGAACTCAATAATTATATTATTTGAATCATGAAATATATAAGAATTTCCTTGTAGATAATTTTCTTCTAATATTTTAAAGAATATGTTGATAGTAATGATGAACTAGAAAATTGATTTAATGAAAATCTGATATATTATAGAAAACACATGATTACAGGAAAGATAACCCTTAATATATTCACAACACTGAGATAATGGTTCTTATTTTATACAAGAGATGATTGATATAGATAAAGTAAATTGGATATTATTGATGACCTTGGAATATATTATTGATTTGTTGAAAAATTAGCTTATGCTATCATTGATTGAATTTAAAACATTTTTGGATTTATTGGATATATTCAATAATTTCTATTTTTATTTAAGGAATGAGGAATAATGTATGTATTCATCGAGGTTTTATGGCGATACTTATTATTACCATTTTTTAGTAGAACATATGACCAAGGTATTCAAATATTTGGTATGTGAAAATAAATATACACTTTATAATATTTGGGGGATTAATGTTAAATTTATTTTTGAAATTTAGTGGCCTTATTTAGTTTTTTTTAATTTTGGAAGGGTTTTAAGGTTAACTGTTTATGTAATTGTTTACATTGAACTCTGGATGAGGTATAAAAGATTAATGTATTATTTCATCATATGAAGATTTATCTAAATTTGATAACTTGCGATAACCATTTGGGTTTGATGATAAATAAAGATAGAAGGGATGGATTATCATTATTTTATGGATCTTTTGATCTATTATTTCTCTAGTAAAAAACAATTCATCTTTATTTCTTGAGTAAGATATGAAGAGGGAATTGATCAAAGTTAATACAAAGGATGAGATTGTTATTTTTAAATTGAAATAAATAAAGTAATCATGTTTTACTGTGTTCTATATATTGATAGAAATAAATCCCTAAAAATTTAGGAAAATAATCTTATGGGAAACAAAATTGTCTTATCTCTTTAATTTCTGATGAATCAATAATCTTTTAACTCATCACATATTTATGGTTTTATGGTTGTTAACTTTCTCATTGTTGTGTTCTATATAACTATCTATTAATCATTAGGCATTAGTATTATCATACATATCCATATATTCACTTCACACTAATTTTATCCAATTTTTAAACCTATTTTTTTTGTTATTTCAAGATGACATTTTTATTTACCTTTCTCTATTTTAAAGTGGATGATATGGGTTTTTCAAAATGGGTTTTTCAAATTTCAAACCCTTGAATACCAAAATAATGTTAAAATTGTGAGGATAAAATTTATTTAAGGGGGTATAATGTTACAAAATAAGATTTTATAAAATAGTTTTTTCAAAAAAAAAATTAATTTCTTCAAAATCTTATCTTACATGCAACGCCAAGTTTTAGCAAACCACAATACACTATTAATATTATTATTTAAACCTAACTGTTATAACCTAATCATTAAATTGATGGTTAATAATATGAATTAATAAATTATGAATATTATATGGTTCATAAATTAATATAATAAATTAAATTTTTATCAATTTATTAGAAATGAAAATAAAAAAATAATTTGAAAGTCAAAGAAATGTTTTTTCTGAAAAACTATTTTTATGCGCATGAATTATTTTTCTCTAAAATAATTAAATTAGTTAATATTGGTGAATGATTTTTATAAAATTGAAATATTATATTTTAAATAATTTTTTTTATCATTCATATAATATTTTTTATAATAATGGGATAAGAATAAATCCAGTTTTATGTTTAAAAAATACATTTTTTTTTCTAAAAAAATGATTTCATCACGTTCTGTACAATTATTTTAAAGCAATTATTTTAAAATTATGTAAAATGTATTTGAAAAAGTGAATTTTGTTTTTAAATCATTATGTAAAACTTATCTTAGAGTGAATACTTTTTAATTTTATGAAACGATTAATTTTTTGATGAATAGTGAATTATACCGTTTTTATTGAAAATTGCCTTTTCGTTTAATGTATTTATAAAGTAAAATTAAATTTTAAAATGGTTTAAAGGAAAAATTATTTCAATTATATTATAATTAATTCAATTTATGTTGTTATATTTAATTTAAAATTTAATTTTTATTTTAAGACATTTTATACTTATGAAAATCTTCTCTTTAGAAAACCATGTTTTTGTCGCATCTGTAAGTTTTATATTAAATTAAAATTTTCCACTTATATATATGGAGTTTGATAAAATGGATTCCATATTAGGAATAAGAATAAATTATATTACATAATAAGGTTAAAATAATTTTTGATCATAAATAACAGTAAAAACAGAAAAAAAAATTAATTACTGCAGTTAAGGTAAAAACAAGGGATTGCGTGTTACATATGCATGTGTTAAAATTAATTATCAGCACACATAAGATTTTTATTTAATAAAACAAATTTAATATTTAGAGTAATTGGGTACAAATTACAAAAAAATACTCATTTTAGTTTTATGTTTAATGGATAAATTACCAAGATAAATAAAAAAGACTAGTTACCGTGGTGAAAAAAAATGGTGAAAGTGAGTAAACTTAGTGGTGAAGTAAATACATGTTTAAAACATCTGTTTTTATATTATGGAGGTGTTTATATACCATATATCCAATTATATATTATTTATCAATTTTGTAGGCACTTGGGGTGAGAGTGACTTCCCATATTCAATAGTGTTGGGTATTTACAAAAATGTCACTTTCCCTCAATTATAAAAGTTAACTTCCTCCTTTAACTTATTTACACCTCCTAAGCCCTTTTTATTAACCAATTACTTCAAACATATCTCCTCTACTTCCTTATCGAGAATACATATCATATTCTATTCCCTAAAGACCAATCCTAGGGTCCTTAATAAGATATCCAAAGTAGGTTTTTCTAAGCAAAGGTAATTGTCTTCACTAAGCTCTTTATTTTTTATTTTTTATATTACCACCTTCATTAATGTCCTAATAATTACAATATAATAATAACATTATATAACATATACATATATTTCATTATGTTTATGTAATAAACTATATTCATCTCCTCTTCTATCAAACTATAAAGGAAAACATCGATCATATGTACGACAGACTACCGCCTCACAAGTCGATGTAATTCACTTTCCATAAATTCCTATAAAAAACAATTTAGTGGTGGAACTAAATAATATATATGATATTAATAAAAAAATTATACTTTTGGATTTATAGTATCATATATAGATTCTTAGTTCATATTCTTTGAAAATATGATAATGTTTCTCATGTGTACAAGAACTACTGACTCACAAGGTAATGTTATTCATTTTTTACATTCGCATTACATGGAAGGTAATAAGGATAAATTTCGTGAAATTATATGTTATATATATATATATATATATTAATAATGACTATTTAAATATTATTGATTATTTACCTTCCTTTTGTTTCATCCGTTGAGAAAATGGAAACATTATTCATGCGTACATATGACCTACCATTTCCAAGAACAATATAATTAATTATCTATATATATATATATTTATGGATTAATATAAATACATATATAATTAATATATATGATATTTATAACATGGTTTAAATTCTGGATATTATGTAACTATGATCAAAGTAAAAGGACAAAAAATATCAAACCAAAACATACATGAAAAATGAAGCATTTATTACCAAAAATAAGGGTTCAGTAGGGAATTGTTAATAAAAGGGTAATAAAAGGTCATAATTAAATCATATATGGAATGATATATAATATTATTTATCTATAATATATTTATAATGAACCTATAAATATTATATAGAATTTAAAAATGTTTAAAAAAATTTGATACTTGTGGTAAGGGATTTGTTGTATCTCTTTTATTTATAGTAGTCATATTCCATATTGAAAACTAATTTTTTTATGGTTTATATAATTAACATTTTACATGTTATATAATTAATATAATTATTTTCTTGATAATCAAAGTTTAATTTTATTTTATTATTTAATGGTGCTTATGATTCAAAAGTTTCCAAAGTGGTAAGGGAATTTCGTCTCAAATTTCCTTCTTGGGGACATATGTTATGTTATGAACATATATTCTTTTATGAGGTTTATATAATAACCCTTTGAAATTTTATAACATGAATTTATTTATTATAATTATATTTACTATTTAATTAGACTTTATTCTTGCATGTTACTTATGATTCAAAAGTTACCAAATCAAGCAAGGGATTTTTATGTCACAGTTATTTTTGTAGGACACATGAATTATACACCACTTGTTTATTTTTTGGGGGTATATATATAAGGGATGTATTTTATTATTATTACCATGGAAATTATGTGATATAAATATCCATATAATGTTTTTTCTTTCATGGTTTGTATGATTCTAAAAGATTCCAAAGTGTTAAGGGTTTTATGTTACAATACCATTGATTATCAGGATTGTTCATGATTATGTTTTTTTAGATGAAATGTTATTATATATCTCTTAAAAAACTCATTAATTTTATTATCCTATGGTTATTTTTGTATAATAAATTTATTCCTTTTATTTTCCTTTTTTAATAATTAAAGAGACCAAAAGAATGTTTTTAAGAAAAATTTTATTTATTTTTCTATTCAGAAAAAAAAAAACGTTTTCTTCCATTTATATGTTTTATAAAAAATTTCAAATAAATTATTTAATATTATAAAAATAATTCTTAAATAAATTTTTACACATGCTTGAATTTTAACAAAATGAATTAAATGGAATTTTCTTATTGTTTTCTGAACAACATTTTTTTTATTTTTAAGGAAAATGTGAATGGAATCTTTGTTTTACCATACACAACATGAATAAAAGTTTCTATCATTATGAACTCTCAATTTTTTAAATATTCCTATATAATTTTATATGGATATTTTCATAGAAATTATTTTTTTTAATATTTGATATATTTTTTAGATTTTAAATAAGTGATTTCAAAGTGGAAGGGATATTTTATTCAAGAAAAGTTCCAAGGGATCCTTCAAAATAATTTTCCATCTAAGTTTAAATAACTTGATTTTACTATATATTTACTAGCGATATGATATAATGATACTATAATTATTCTAAATCTATGAATTTTATGTTTATTATGAAAATATTTTTATAAAACCCATTCATTTTCAAAAGTTATACTATGATGAAATGATTATAGGTTTTTGAAATCTTTTTCTTTTCCATGAGTTATTATTTGTTAAAATGTTTATGGAATCCATTTAATTTCATGGGTTATGATATGATGAATGTTTTATGATATGATGGAAAACTAATGTATAGTTCTCTTTATGTGACTATTGTTAAATTATAACCAAGGAATATGGTTACATTATAACCAAGTATGTTGGTTACATTATAACAAAGGATGGTGGTTACATTATAACCAAGGTTGGTTAATGCCTATATCTCCCTCTAATGAATTGGGTAAATATTGATATCACATGAGATAAATAGGATTGGATGGGGTAGTGAACCTAGTTCAATAAGGGACTTTTTCCACTATGATAGTATTTTGATTGAACCTTGACTATTAAGATGGTTTTGGAAGTGAACTCATTTCATTAAGATTTTCTTGAAAAAGAGTCTAGACTAATAATTAAATGATTTTTTGTGCTTATGTGTATACCATAATTCAATGTATTGTACCAATTTTATGCTCTCAATGACAAAGTTCTTTGATTCCTTTATGATTCATTTCTTGTTAACATACAATCTTTATTACATGACTCATGATTATGATCAGTGATATGAAAGGTATGTTTATAAATATTAATCTCATTTTCTCATACCATTATGCTCATGTTATGAATATGTGATCATTGATATCTACCTTATTTACCCTAAAAAATAATCTAATATCACCCATAATAATTTTTAATTTCCCCATGTTATGAAGAAAGTTATTATGTATAATATGTCTAATAATGGTGCTAGTTATGAAGAACTTAGTCAGAGATGATATAGTTCACTTATGAACTAGTTGTTTATGTTTCCAAGTTTCCAAAGGCACTAGACCTATACGGTTCTGGCATGGATTTATATGTTATGTATTGAATACTCATCCAATAATATTTCAAATATATGTATGAAAAGGTGGGTCTTCGCGTTGCATAACCCAAATCAAGGTTTGATTGTCCTTATAAGACAAGATACATAAGCATTAAATTAAAACCTTAAATATTGCATCATTTGAGTATGAATAATTATTTATTTAATATAATCCATAGAATTGGACATAAAAATATTCCACCCCATTACTCTAGTAGATGGGGAAAAAGAAAATGATTAGTTGATACACACAATATGGGATAATCTATAGTATAAGATGACATGACAAATAATAGGCCAGACAATATAGTGGTAATAAAATAAAAATGATTCTATATCAATTAATATATAATCATAACATAATTTAAAGATGAAAACGTAAGTAAATAATCACAGGGAAAACATTAAATGATCCCATAATGATGGAAATTATGATAATTTATAAGTCCATACATCATAAACATGCAAACAAGACCTTATTACAGGACACCATAAATAAAGGTTAAGGATGATCCCATTATCACATCATAGTTTTCTCATAATATATACTAGTGTACCAATGGAAATATTGTAATGTATTAGTTTTTTAAATGAGTGGGACTCAACTCCATTTTGAGTTATAAAGTCTCTGAACCTTCCTAGGGGTAAAAGTTTTATTTTAATCTAGATTTTGACCCCTTAAAAATTCTAAAATGGTTTCATTGGTTTTAAAATATTGGGTTTAACCTATGGTTGAGATGGTGTGGAAATTTATGTGTTTTATAGCCTAAAAAATAATATCAAAAAATATTATATTATTTTTATTCAATATGATATAATTTTTGATGAAATTATTGTATCTATTAAATAAAATCTCAGATGGGGAAACTTTTACCTTAGTTGAATTCAGAGTGTGAGTTTTAACCTTGGGTGAAATATAAGTATTGTTCTCTTCAGGTTACACAATGATAAACAATCAGTGATGTTTGTAAATTGTTAAATAAATTAGATCAATAAATTTAATTATTTTTGTATTTAACCTAGAAATTATCTGTATAAACCTCCCTTAGAATAATATATTGGGTCATATTTATAACTCTAAAGAGTTTTGGGATATGGAGATATATCTACCAGTGGCATAGACATTTGTATATAGACTCGAGATTGATGATCAAAATTTCTTGATCATGGATATTCAATGATTTGCAATGAATTCAATGTAATCATCAATAAAATCAATTAAGAATTATTTCTCCACCAAGAATTGATCTATTCTTAAGGTAGGACATTTTTATTTATTGAATTTATCCTTATTATAATTATTGTAGTAAACTTAGATTAATTCATCTAGAATTAATTTGGTTATCATTCTTACACAACCCTATTAAATTATATTTTAATTATTTATTTGGGAATTGTGAATTATTTTATCTTTATTATTATTATTATTCCATAATTTTATCTACTAATTTCATCAGTGAATGGTTTCCAAGATGAATCTTTCCATCATTGGATCATTTCTTTTAACTTTTTTAAATTTATCCCTCTATTATACACACATTCAACACCTATGTTTGTTTGAATAATGGTAATTCTATTTATACGGATCCCATACATTGTGTGATTGAGAATTGGTTCCATGGATCATTTTTTGGGTTTATCTTCATTGATTATTCCATAGTGAAGGTTAGATGATGATGACAGGTAATTGAAAAAGGGTTGGGTGATCATGTTTTCACAATGCGTGAAATGCATAATGATAAATTTTCTACAGGAGGTGATGAAACCTCATTTTACAAATGAACAATGGAAAAATTGGATTTTT
Organism: Viscum album; assembly: GCA_963277665.1. Lineage (NCBI taxonomy): Eukaryota > Viridiplantae > Streptophyta > Magnoliopsida > Santalales > Viscaceae > Viscum > Viscum album. The sequence goes on from OY728131.1 coordinate 341,877,808, forward strand.
GGAAATAAATTTATGATAATTAACATAAAGTTGAAGGTTATTTCATGAAGATTGTGTAATAAGTGGAGCTAGGAGTGAAGCATCGATAGGATGTGAATCTTTGTAAAATTTACTAACCACACAACATGTATTTTGAAAGAGAACACACTATGTAATTTGGATTTACAGAGATCTAGGGTTTCTTGTAGATAAGAATATCACACTACCATTGGGTGGTATCACATGCCATGTGACACTAGTTGTCTCGACTAATCATGTAGAATGATATATTCCTCGAGAAGTATAGGTGGACCACAAGTCTTGTAGGTCGAGGTCAAACTCTATGTACCACTTAGCGGGACATGACTCGAGAAGTGTCACATGCCAAGTGTCGAGACCTGATGACACACACTATGTGACCAGACTCACGCACCATGTAGTTGACTTTTGCATGAAATGTTGGGTGGTAGAACCTGGATATGTGATCAGCTTGTAATAACATGTTGTGTACCCCTGGGATATGTTGTGTACATACCAATGACCATGGATACTTTAGTAAGACATGAATTTCCCCCTCATTATTCCTAGGTGAAGTAGCTATTTCACCCGTAGGAATAAATATCTTCCCGGGGAGTCGATATTTCACCCACATATAGGGTTGGGATCTTCTACCTATATAATTATATAGAGTCAATATTTCACCCATAGTATGGTACAAGGGTCTTCTATCTACAGAGTGTCATTTAACCCATCTATAAAACTCATATGAGATAGGGATGCTCTACCAGAGAAATTATTTCACCCATATTCATGGGGAAAGGGTCCTCTAGAAAAATATATGGGAATGATTTTGTAAGTTTACAAAGATTCTAGGCCGAGAGATGGAATGGAAGAGCTTGTTTGGATAGATGAGATGCTTGAGATCATACTCTGGGAATTTAGTAACTCCTATAACCATAACATGGTTTATCCATTTTTGCTAAGGCACCATGATCTCCCTCAGTAGGTGAGTATGATTCAGGGTTGTATAGAATCCCTTTATTGTATTATATAGGAAACATGGCTACTAAAAGCCTATAAATTGATGAATTCTACAAGACTTGTGATTCCTTATCACTCTAGGGGTTATCATTGAGATGTGATGTTGCAGTTGGCTATCTACTTCTAACTTTATGGAATCTATAGTGTTATGATAACGTCCAAAAACTCATACAAGTTAGATTTTGATTTTTAAAGATACAATTATTGGGGATTATTAGCATCCATGTGTCCCTTTGTGTTTGAGTTTATCTAGATTACTCTTCTTAACTTCATTTATGTGACTAATTTGTTCCAGGAATGTCAAGCTATCTCTCTTTATGTTTTTCCATATTATCCTTATCCTAGACACCTTTGGTTAAATGAGATGATTTGATTGTTTCTTTTTAATGACTTTATAGTTTTTTTAGAATCCAAATGAGTACATTTACACTCACCCATGCATGAGATTTGGGCCCACATGTGTTGTGTTGGTGCAGATAATGTACATGTTAGATATGGATTTGTGAGAGTGGGGATGACATAGCTTGTTCGTAGTTGATTACTGATGGCCTTAGTGGATGTGGGGTTGTCATATCATTGGTGGTATTGGGGGATGATGTCAGTAGGACCTATTAGTTTTTGGATCTAGGTTTAAGTGAGGGATTCTTCTCCTTGGTTAGTTGTCAGTTTTCCTTTCTAACTATTTGGCATGTATTTTACCCATTTTATTCTATGTTAGTTTTATTGGTTATTTTCTAGATCTCACTAGAAGTATTATGTAGGTATTTACATTTAATATAGTTGATTTCATTTTTTAATATCTTTATTATGTTTTTTCTTATATTATGCATTGGAGTTATGATTCTTTTGATGGTATTTATAGGATAAGGCCTCCCTTGTGTGTCATATTCCAACTCAATGCTAGTCACCATTTTCTGTCCTATTATAGGAAATATTTGTGCTTCAATTATGATATATCTCCATCCCCTGAGAGGTCCTGGTAGTTCGGGTTATGAAATAGAGGCATCATAGTGGGTCTATCTTAAATATGGTGATCGAAGTTAGCAGTCATGTGAGGATTGGATTAGGAACTTAGTGAAATAATGTTGGGGGGGGGGTACTGAGTGTAATTAAAAAACTAGAAAAACCATCATATATAAGATATCCAACGTATCCTTTCAATAGGACCCTGATAACCTTTTAATCAACCAATAACTCGAATAAATTTGTTGTGGGGTAAAATTAGTCAACACATGCATCATATATTGTTTAGTTATGATATTCTTTGTCCTTATTTTTTCAACTCATGCAGATATGTTTAAATATTATAGATGAGACCAACTAATTATAGGGTGCCACCCACCAATATCTAGTTTGTATTTTAAGGTATTTCTATGATGATATCATGTCTGTGGTTGGTCCTCTATCCACTTAATAGTGGACTATGAGGCATTGTTCCTTGAGACTTGGTTGGGAGGTTCTCTCAAACCATGATTTGAAGTGGCCACTCATCCCTTACATTTGATGCATATCTTTCTCACAAAATAGATGGTAGTTTCTATTGAGTTGGATGATACTACCAGTAAATTGGTTATTCTTTATTCATTCAACAACTGAGGCCTTGTGAATTTGTGAGGTGTTTCTTAACCTTGGGTGATATGGGATAAAATAAAGTCTTAGACTCATTATATCCTCATGTTCAGACTAATATTGTAAAATTTTGGCTCATGTATTAAACTTCCAATATAGAAATATAAGCCATTAGTGGATGGTGTACTTCACAAACTAAGGATGTGACTACTCTAATATAGTTGGAGTTCAAGATATTTTTTGGGATGGAGTTCACATTATAGGTTGTTGAAAAATTTTTAAGGTGAAAAACCCACGTTTAATTATATTTTGGAGTAAAATACCTTGGTAAGGTATTTTCTGGGAATGTTTTATAGATTATTTTTTTGAGTTTAGTGATTTGCAATGAATATAAAAGAAAATTCTTCGGAATATGGTTGAGATTTATTATGATCCCAACTATGCAATAGTCACCTAATAGATCCTTGGAAGATTGGAAAACATAAAGGTAATACACCCTAGCTGCGAGAGAGAGTCAGATTTTCACCTAAAGAAAATTAGAGTAGTATTGTGGATATTCATTCCATGTCATATATAATAGATTTCTGGAATCTAATAATTATTTTACTAGATATTTTACAAGAAGTTTTTAGTTAAGAATAACATGGAGTGATGAAAAACTGAGTTGTAGATTGTGAACACAATGGATTCTTATGCTTGGATGGTAACTAGAAATATTTTTAAGTTTGACACATATTTGTATCCTCATAGACCCTCATACTGTTTTTATACAAGCACACACTATTCACCTAGTGTTTTAAATTTATGAGTTGGATATTAGAGTGTAAAATCAAAATGGATCTTATAAAGAAATAAATTTCCCCAGGATGTTGATTGTTATTTAATCATCCTTTTGGTGGAACGTGTTTACCTTAAATGGAGGATGCCATTTCGATAGTGCCTTCATAATAGACAAGGGGAATAATGGTACCCACCTTGGTGTGTTTTGGTTCTACTATGGTTATCATTAGGTGGTTGTAAATCTTGTTAATGGGATGTGTTATATCTTAAATAATCAGAAATACCCCTTAGATGTGGAAATTGGATCTGACACTTCATATGGTGAGTTATCTTCTTCTAAGCATGGTGATCATAAGTTCATGTGTTATATGAATGAGAATGAAATTACATCCATGTGGGTATTAAAGAAAGTTTGGATGGTTTATAATAGTGATATATGGTTGAACCTTGTAAAGAATCTATATTATTCATCGACTCACAAACATAGAATTATGAACATATTTACGGATTTTAAATGCAGTGATCCAAATCTCTCCTTAGAATGATTTATGGTTAATCTCATTATACATTTGAATTATTTAGGTATGAAACCTAGGTTTTTGGAGTTTATTAGTCCTTCATGAACAAAATATATGGATATTAGAGTAGCAAAACCATGGAATTATGGTTGAAGCTTCCTAAAAAAGAACATTGTTTCTAATAATTGGTGAGAGTGTCTGAGCAGTTGTCTCTAGAATGTGGGTTTATGTTTGGAAAGGGAGATGCTTATTACCTTAATATGAAAATAATATCCCACACATTTATTTTGTGTTAAGGACACTACGGTCATGATGTAGATAAGTTCTCATGTTTGATCAGATTTTCATAGATGTAAAATTGGAAGGGTTTTACTTAAAGGTGGAAGATGGATCACCCACTACCTCAAGTGAACCTAGATTATGACATGGTGATAATAATGGTTATAGAGATAGGAATCCTATTCAGAAACCACTCTTTTCAAGAATAATATTTGATAATTCATTCCTAGTGTTTATGTTTAGACATACCCATCAATTTTCTAACCTGGTTTTTGTAGAGGAGGAAGTTCTTTTGGGGGTTGTTAATGGTTTTCATTCAGTTAGGTTATTTTTTTGTATATGAATCCAAGAAAGTAAGGTAATATGAATGGTTAGTACCTTTTAGTTTATATAGTGATAGACTGGTCACCCAATGAGTAGTGAATTGTGGTTGATCAATTATGTGAGGAGGTTTTTATGATTGATATTCTCTTTGATAGATTTCATAGTTGAGTGATGAAAACCCTATCGAGATATCTTCGATTGAGGATATGAGTCAGATGCAGATATTAACTTGTAAGGGGAAAACCTTAGGGGTTCTAGTGTCATGTTTTGAGTGGAAGTCTCATGTTGACCCTTAGTTATATGCTAGCAATTATAGATAATGCTCTTTGTTTGTATTTTGTGGTATATACTTCTAACATGAATCCTAAAAATCTTATGGTCTTGTAATGTTTTAAATGCTTTCATGGAAAATTAGTTAAGTTACATGTATAGTTGTCTATCGTAGATGGTTTTCCCTTTATCATTACCTTATGGAATTATATTTATAAGGGTGGATCATGGAACTCATATTAGGATTGATCTTATTGATGTTATTTTGAGAGTGATGGTCAGAGACTTATAATATTTGTCCCATCCCATGAGTTGGGATGAAGAAAAAATGTAATGTAGAGGTTGATTAAATTACACCGTAGGAGGAATCATATCCCTATTTCATCTTAATTTGAGTTGGAATGAGGCCAATATATTCACATATGATGGGGGTTCAATCCTTCTTAAGTAATGATGTATTGAGTTTTCTTAGAGCTTGCATCTCAAAGGTATGAGTATTTCATGCAAGTGTGTAAATTACACTCAAGTTTAGTCCTAAGACTTGTCATTATTTATCCCCATTTTTTTACCTTTTTAGGATAAAAAATTTATGGTGTGGAGAATGTAATATTATAGGTTTTTACCCAAGTGCGTCTCAGCTCCATTTTGATATTTGAAGTCCCAAAACCTTCCCATGGGTAACAATCATTTTACCATACATTTTTATCTCTTAAAAATTTTCTATGGGTTATTTTTGCTCCAGAATATTGGGTTTAATGTAGGGATGATCCAACATGGAAATATGAGTACTGTGTAACATTGAAAATAATAAAATAAAAATAATATATTATTTTTATTTGGAGAGTAATAATTTCTAATGAATCTCTTATGTCTCTTAAATGGAGTCATAGATGGGTAAAGTGAGATGATTGTCAAATGTGAAGTGTATGTTTTACCTCAAGCATAATATAATTGTGGTTCGAATTAGGTTTCATGGTGATGAACAGTTACTAATTGTTGTAAATAGTAAAATGAATTAAATTAATAATTTTAATTAATTTAATGTCTGATGACTGTCTATATAAACCTCTTTTCATAAAATCACTATGGTCAGCCACATAAACTCTTAGAATTGTGAAAGATGGAGAGAGAGGTATCAGATGTGTAGACATTGTCATAACAAATTGGGATTAAGGATAAACATCATTTGATCATTGATATTTATGGTGGCAATGAAAACCACAATGTAACTGTCAAAGGAAATCACTTAAAAATGCTTTATCCACCAAATATAAATCTATTCTTGTGGCATGACTCTGTTATTTATGGAATTTATCCTCATTATAATTATTTTTTAACTCATACTAATTTATTTATAATTAATTCAGTGATCATTCTATCATGAAATTGTTAAATTATATTTTTATTCATTATTTTGGAATTATAAGTTATTTTATCTTAATTATTGTGATTACAACTCCACCTATTCAAATTCCATTAATCAATGGTGTCCCATTCAAACATGTCCATTTTTGGATCCTCACTTTTTTTGTCGATTTATCCCTCCATTCGACGTGCGTTCATTACTAATGTTCATTTGACTTGTGGTTAAAACATTTCTACATAATAAATTCATTGAAAAAGAAAGTATCAGTTCCATAGATCATTTTTATAGGTTTATCTTCATGTATTATGGCCTATATAGGGTTTTATAATGATGATGAGTAATCAAGTAAGGATCAAGTGATCATGTTTTCATAAGGTGGGATATACATGATGATATATTTTCCAGAGGAGAAAAAAAATCTTTGTATTCCTGAAAAATGGTGCCTGGAATTAGATTTGTGGAAAGTCTTTTATAGTGAACCAGACTTAACATACATGAATATTACATAATATATTATGAATATTAATCACATAACAAAAATACATGCATGAGGATCATAATAGTTTAGTGAATTTGGAATATTGGAACACATTCTTCTAATTTGGTAAAAGATATTTAACATCAACTAAAAAGATCTTCCCCTTTAGTAATCCTATTTAAAACTATTTTTTATAACATGGGGAAAGGAAATATAATAAATGGGTGAGATCATATGCCTAGTAAGGTTAAAAAAGGATATATTTAAGCACAATCATGAGCATAAGGGTATGAGAACACTAGAATAACATTTGAAGATCATACCCTACATATCAAGGATCTTATACATGAGTCACGACATAAATATTGGATGTTTATAAGACATGAATTATAATAGAATTAAGATAATAAGACTTGAAATCATTACATTGGAATAAGTCATAGAAATTTTTTCATACACGTAATCATATAAAATCATTCCCAAGAAGTCAAGGTTTAGGGAAAAAACGTATCCAGACACTTCATGGGGGATACACCAACTGGTCGGGATACACCACCATCCCTAGTCAAATCCCTTTCCTTTTAGTGGAGTGGGTTCACTCACCAAACCATATTTGTAGTCAAGGTTCACTTCAAAGAACTTTTTAGTAGTCAAGGTTCACTTATAAGACCAACTTAGTGGATAAATTCCTTTACTGAATCGAGTTCACTACCCATTTTCAGCAATATCCATGTAACACCCCAAGCTTCCATAGTACACTTCTCCTTGAATAATACAATAGCGTGTGCAGTATGCAATTCTGAGTTCTAACACACCACAAAAACCAAACTAGCCGTTATGAATAGTAATAACCACTTTTTGAAATTTTATAAATTTTATTTTTCAAAATGGACTTCATTTTTGGATTCAGAATATCAATATTAGCCTATGGTGAATTTTTCGTATTTTTATTAAAACTTTCAATTTTTGATGAATAGTGAAAAACACTGAGTTATAGTTTAAAAATTGAATTTTTATTTAAATAATTATTTATTTTATTTAAATTTATTTTAGGTCAAAAAAGATAAATAATACCTATATAAGTTCAATGTAATTCATTGGAGTCAATTTATAATAATTTTATATATATAAAAATTTTATAGAACTTTTCACCATCTTTTACCCACCTCCTAGGAGTATTTGAAAATTTACATAAAACATAATTTTACCACTTCTATGAGTTGAATTTTAAAAATCCGAGAGACACAGTTGATATCATTAAGTAAAATTAGGTTCAATAAGATGAAAATAATTTTTTGTGAATAGTAACTTTTTTACTTTTATTTACCACAGTTAAAAGTAAATAGGGTAATTAAGGGTAAAAATGATATTATTATTACCCTAAAAATGTAATAATTCTATTGGATAAATGTAATTAGACCAAAAAAAACCTTAGTAATAAAATATGATCCTTTAGTTCGACTTGAATTAGATTAGGACATTTATTATTATTTTATTTAAAGAAGAGTTAAAATAGTTAAAATCAAAGTTTAATAACCAAAACATTATTAATATAGGGTTATAAATAAGATAAATTCGACTATAAATATTCATTATAAATATAAAAATATTTCCTACACAATGGTATTTTATTTATATTTTTTAGACATTAAATAATTTAATTTATTTATGACACAATGATGATGTAGTAATTACCTAATTAATGGAATATTAAAATAATTGATATTATAAATATCCAAATAAATGTAATTAGAAACTTTTTATTAATTAAACTAATTTTCTAGGTTAATATGACATGTTAGGTTTATTTATATGAATTTTTTTTAATGTAATAATGCTGTTATGATTTTAACAAAAAACAAATACCAAAAATTGTCAAAATTGACATAAATTGGTTTTTAAAACAAATATTATATTATTAATTAATATAATGGTCCTAAAAATCTACTGTTGGGCCAAAAGACTTATATAATAATTGATATGACATTAATGAACCAATTGGAGTTCTATTGGCAGTTTATAGTAAGTTTATTAACCATATAGTGTAAGAATACAATAAGACACGGTAAAAGTTAAATTATTTAACTTAGAGTTAAAATGGTAACCGAAAATTGTCTAAAACCTATTAGTTGAGAGGATTGAGACCCATCCCCACCCTATCCTTGAAATAAGTCACTTTTGAGACATTATAAATAGAATATGAATTTATTATAAAATAATATTTCAAGTTTTTCCTAAGGTGCCCCTCACCCCTCATATAAAAGGGAACTCCCCCTTCTCTCTAATTCAAACCTTAAAATCCATTTCGCTCATCTATACCATGCCCAAATACCCTCTAAACTATAATCCCTTAATCTTAGAGGAATTAATTTAGTCAGAAATCCAATCTATGGAGCCCTTTTGATCAAATCAAAAGGAAGAACCCGAAGAAGAGGTAAATATTTCATCACCTCTTTCAAGTTCCTTTCTTCTTCCACTTACTCTTTCTTTGTTGTTTCCATTCTAAAATAATATCTCCAGTATCTTTATATACTATTATGTTATTATAAATATGGTACAACCAAATTCATTATTCTATCCATCCATTGAATTACATGTCACCATACGTGCGTATGTACGACTTACCATCTCCACATCGTGGTGTAATTGTTATTCAATACATTATTATTTTTATGGGTATAATAATGAGGTGTAATTAATTTAAATAATATATATAACATGATAATTATTCTTTATATATTATATACCATCCAATTATATATTATTTTAATATCATAAGAATGATATTGTCGCTCGTGCGCACGTACGAATTACCGTCTCTACGAACGCGATGAGATTCATTCCCCATCGTATCCATTAAAGACTAATTTTAATTTGATGATTAAAAATCATTTTTAAATACTTGATATAATTCGTGATATTAATAATATACATCCCATCCATAATAAATATGACTCAGATAACAAAGAATATAAAGGAAAATGAATCCGTTAACACCCGAAACGACGATAATACTAAGACATTATTAACAAAGCAATGTTAAAATATCATATATGATATCATATTAATGTATATGATTCTTGTATAATTTAATAACAATTATTTCACCATTATACCGGACATTAATCTACCCTCAACCAAGGAAATGTACAAGGTAAGGGGTTTCTTATAACGACCCATACTTTACATACATTGTTAATACATCGAAATTGAAGCACACTTATTACAACATATGACAAAACCACAAAGGACCGTATAGGTATAGTGTCTTTAGAAACTGGGAAACATAAACAACTGGTTCATAAATCTTCTACAGTGTCTCCCATTTATTTCATCATATCTAGGGTCCCTTTTAGCATATTCTACTTAATATCCATCTTCCTGACCTGGGGAAAAGAAAACATAAAAGGGTGAGCTCAAATGCTCAGCAAGGGCAAATAAAGGAAATAAAAATCATATCATATCTTTATGAAAATCAAATCCTGCAAAAGAGATCATAATATCTTAACATGGAATAAATCATAGAAGTGAAAATGAGATCCCCATAATCATAACATAAAACTTGAAACTTTGTGGCATGCACACATAATCATGGAAAATCATTTCTTGTTAGTCATGACTCATTGCCAAGACTATCTTAGTGGACAAAGTCCCTTTCTGAACCGAGTTCACTCCTCGTTTCAGTCCTGTTTCACTGAACCGAAATAACCTTCCGTTCCAGCCATGTCTATCTCATGAGATATAAATCTTTACCCAATGCATTGGAGGGAGATATAGGTCCCACCCATCTTATAATGAATCATTTCTTATGTGTGCCACATAATCATAAATCATACATCATCGCATAACCCATGTAATAAAAATGGGATTCTTAAACAACATGACATCATAAAACAATTCATATAAGATAAAGGAATTAATAAAAAATAATCAAATCCATGTAATAATAGGGATAAAAACAGAACCCTTTTATTATCTTAGATGGAAAATAATTTTGATAAAATACTTGAACTTCATTCTTGAGGAAAATATCCTTTCTACTTCAAAAACACTTTTCATTTCTTAACATGTCATACAATTTTAAACTAAAAGAAGTTGATTAAAAATAAACTTGAATACTTGTAAAGGAAGCTTCTTGGAAATAATGTTTTAGAAATCCATTCATGTCGTATAAGTTAAAAAAACATTCTTCGCACTTTTGTCGGGAAAGTCAAAAAGTACCTCGTACGAAAAACGACAAAAGATTCCTTTCATACATATTACTAAAAACTCACCGAAGGGTAAAAATGGATTTAAACAATTGTAGGTGTATGTAAATAATATAACATATTGATAAAACATGGATGTGGATGATAAAATACACCCCAGTAAATACTTACGAATAAACAATCTCGGATAAAAATGAGATTGTGATATTTCCCTTACCTTAGGTCCGATTTGCTTTGTTCGTGTCCGAAGCTCCTGTATAATGGTTTAAATAATGTTATTGACTTATTCCAGAATCATACATATTGATATGATATCATATATGGTCATATTATTAGCTTCTTGTTAGTAATATTTCATTGTTACTTGTTACTCGGGTCTTTATAACTTTTTGTTCTTATGCGTGTTTTGTTGAATAAATTCTTATTATTATAGATAATTCATTTCCAGAATGGTATTAGTGTAGTATATACCATATTCATTCATTCAATTCATTTATATAATCATTATGAAATGAAGATCATGTAGAAAGAGTAGCATCACATCGTGGAGACGATATTCCGTACGTACGCACGAGTGATGATATCGTTCCTATGATCGTGGAATTGTATTGGAGTATATATATATATTATTTCAGTATCAATATTACTTAATAATAATCATATATAGTTACTAATTACACCATTATACCCATCCTTGTAAGGTGATGGTGGAAAATAGATTACACCACGGCGTGGAGACGGTATTCCGTACGTACGCACGCGCGGTGATTTCATTTTTCCGTAGGATGGATAGAAGGTGAATTAGGGTTGTTTCATATTTATAATAACATATCAGTATGTCAGTAATACTGATGTTATTACTTTATCATGAAACAACTAAAGAAGAAGAAGTTGAAGAAGAAAGAAATTGAAAAGATCGGTAATGGATATTACCTCTTCTTTGGAACGCCTCTTTGAATCCTCCACTTAAGGAACTAAGATTGGTCTTTGGAGAAGACCAGGACCTCTAGGATTATTCTAGGGAAGTGGAGAGGAGAAAATGGCAGGGGTTGGCCGAGCTTGAGTGCTCAAATTGGTGTGAGGAGGAGGGGGAGGAGGTGCCCTTTTATAAGGGAGGAGAGGGGCACCTTAGGAATATCTCAAAATATTATTTTATATTAAAGTCAAAATCGGTTTATAATGGTTCCAAAGGGTCTTATTTCGAAGCTAAAGTGGGGATGGGTCGAAATCCTATCAACCAATAGGATTTAGACAAGTTTAGGGTATTATTTTAACCTTATCAATTAGATTTAACTCTAAGTTAATTAATTTAACTTTTACCGTGTCTTTTTGTTTTCTTTCACTATATGGTTAATACACATACTATAACATGCCAAACGAACCCCAAATTGTTTATTATTAATATATATATCCTTATCTAAGTAATTTGGCCGAACCTTAGATTTTTAGGAATAAAATAACAATTAATAATATAATATTTGATTTAAAAAACTATTTTGTGTCAATTTTGACACTATTTGATATATGATTTTTGTGAAAGTCATAAAAGAATTATATGTTCGAAAAAAGTTAATTAAATCAACATTAATATATCATAGTAACCTATAAAATTAGTGGAATTCATAAAAAGTATTAAATTACATTTATTTTGGTATTTATATTATCAATTTTGTCAATATTTCATTAATAAGATAATTACTGCATCATCTTTGTGTTATAAATAAATTAAATTATTTGATGTCTAAAAATTACAAATAAAATATCATCATGTAGGAAATCTTTTTAGATTTCTAATGAATATTTACAATTGAATTTATCTTATGTATAACCCCATATTAAAAATGATTTACTTATTAAACTTTGATTTTAACTATTTTAACCCTTCTTTAAATAAATTAATAATAAATGTCCTAATCTAATCCAAGTGGGCCTAAATGGTCATATTTTATTCCTAAGTTTGTTTTGGTCGAATTAAACTTGTCCAATAGAATTAGGACATGTGTTAGGGTAATATTAATATCATATTTACCCTTAGTTACCCTATTTACTATTAACCGCGGTAAAAAAAAGTAAAAAGTTACTATTCACCAAAAATTTTTTTTTATCTCATTGAACCACATTTTACTTACTGATATGAACCGTGTCTGTCGGAGTTTCGAAATTCCATTCACAGAAGCGGTAAAATTAAGTTTTATGCAAAATTCAGTTTTTAACCTACCACTTAGTGGTTTCACTATTCATCAAAAATTGAAAGTTTTCAGAAAAATACCAAAATTTCACCCTAGGCTAATTTCGATATTCTGAGTCCAAAAATGAAGTCCATTTTGAAAAATAAAATTTATAAAATTTCAAAAAGTGGTTATTACTATTCATAACGGCTAGTTTTAATAGCATATTGTTGTTTAGTGAAACTCGGTATTGCGTACGACGCAAGCTATCGAGGAAGGTCGCGATTGCGTGTAAAGCAAGCCAAGCAAGTGTTGTGTAGAAAAAGATCCCTTTGATGATTTATATAACATAAAAGTCTCGGGTGTTACATTCTACCCCCCTTAAAAAGAATTTCGCCCTCGAAATTCGTCACTTTGCAACAAACAGATGAGGATACTTCTCCCTCATCATATCCTCAAGCTCCCATGTAGCTTCTTCAAGTTGGTGGTTTCTCCATAAAACTTTCACCAAGCGAGTGGTCTTGTTTCGTAGGACTTTTTCGCTACAATCCAGAATCTCTATCGGCTGTTCTTCATAAGAAAGATCTTGCTCCAGCGGTACAACTTCTGAGATGAGTACATGTGAAGGATCTGGTATGTACTTTCTCAGGAGAGATACATGGAACACATCGTGAACTTGAGAGAGATTCGGTGGAAGCGCCAATTGGTAAGCTACCTTCCCAACACGATCCAGTATTTCAAAAGGACCGATATATCTAGGGCTCAACTTCCCCTTCTTTCCAAATCTCATAACCCTCTTCCAGGGAGATATTCCTAAGAACACTTTATCGCCCACTTCAAACTCAAGGTCTTTTCTTCGGTTGTCGGCATAACTTTTCTGTCGACTCTGAGCTGCTCTTATGTGTTGTTGAATAGATCTGACCTTTTCTGCCATTTCATCAACGAGATCAGGTCCTAATAGCTTTCTTTCCCCAAATTCATCCCAGCAAGTTGGAGTCCTGCATTTCTTTCCATAGAGAGCTTTATAAGGAGCCATCTGAATACTGGAGTGAAAGCTATTATTATAAGAAAATTCCACCAAAGGTAGGTGTTGATCCCAACCTCCTTTGAAATCCATAGAGCAAGCTCTCAACATATCTTCTAGGGTTTGAATTGTTCTCTCAGACTGACCGTCTGTCTGGGGATGATAAGCAGTGCTGAAACTCAACTCTGTATCCAGAGTATGCTGAAGACTTCGCCAGAACTTCGAGGTAAATCTCGGATCTCGATCAGATATAATAGAAAGTGGTACTCCATGCAATCTTACCACTTCCTTTACATATATCCGGGAAAGCTGATCTAGAGAGAAATCCTCTCTAATAGCAATGAAGTGTGCAGACTTTGTAAGACGATCAACTATGACCCAGATAGCATTATTGCCTTTGGATGTTTTAGGAAGTCCTGTGACAAAGTCCATAGTGATGTTTTCCCATTTCCATTCGGGTATGGGTAATGGTTGTAACATCCCCTTAGACTTCTGTCTCTCAGATTTAACTTGTTGACATACCAAGCATCGAGAGACATATTCAGCAACATCTCTTTTCATGCCATCCCACCAGAAGTACTCTTTCAGGTCCCTATACATCTTCGTGCTTCCAGGATGAATAGAGAATGATGAACTATGAGCCTCATCCAGCAGCTCATTCTTTAATTCGGGGATGGGAGGAACGCAAACCCGATTCCTGAACTTTATTATCCCATCACAATCAAGGTTGAATTCAGGAACATTTCTCACCTTCTTTTGTAACTCGACATCTTCTTTCTGTGCCTCTTTAATCTTCACATGTATAGATGGTTGAACATTCATTTGAGAAAGATAATATTTTTCCCCTTCCATTATAATTCCAAGATCCATCCTTTGTAAATCCATAAATATTGGATCTTTCGTGATCCTCATCATGGATAAACTAGCATGGTCTTGTCGACTTAAGGCATCTGCCACCTTGTTTGCTTTCCCAGGGTGGTAATGGATTGAGCAGTCATAATCCTTAATCAGCTCCAACCATCTTCTTTGACGCATATTCAACTCCTTTTGTGTGAAAATATACTTTAAACTTTTATGATCAGTATAAATATCACACCTTTCACCATAAAGGTAATGCCTCCAAATCTTTAATGCAAAGATTACCGCAGCCAACTCCAAATCATGTGTTGGGTAATTTTGCTCATGGATTTTCAACTGTCGTGAGGCATAAGCTATCACCATATCATTTTGCATAAGAACACACCCCAATCCCTTCTTGGATGCATCACTGTAGATCACAAACCTTTCTCCACTACAAGGCAGTGTGAGCACAGGTGCACTGGATAACCTTCTTTTCAACTCCTTGAAATTCTCTTCACATTCCTCTGTCCAGACAAACTTAACTCCCTTCCGAGTCAACTTGGTGATTGGATTAGATAATCGTGAGAAATCTTTTACAAAACGTCGATAATATCCAGCCAAACCAAGAAAACTTCGGATCTCAGTTATTGTTGTTGGTCTTGACCATCTTTCGATAACCTTTGTTTTTGCTGGATCCACAGATATCCCCTCTTTTGAGATTATATGACCCAAAAATGAAACTTTTTGAAGCCAAAATTCACACTTGGTAAATTTGGCATAAAGCTTCTCCTTTCTCAGGGTCTTCAATATAATTCTCAAGTGATCTTCATGCTCTTCCTTGCTCTTTGAATAGACAAGAATATCGTCTATAAAGACTACCACAAATTGATCAAGATAGTCTCTAAAGACTCTATTCATTAGATCCATGAAGATAGCAGGGGCATTAGTAAGACCAAATGGCATCACTATAAATTCATAGTGTCCATACCTTGTACGGAAAGCCGTCTTTGGTATATCATCCCTTTTGACCCTTAATTGATGATACCCTGAACAAAGATCAATCTTGGAAAAGTATTGAGCTCCACGTAGTTGGTCAAATAAGTCATCAATGCGTGGGAGAGGATATTTGTTCTTGATAGTGATCTTGTTAAGTTCTCGATAATCAATGCAAAGTCTCATTGATCCATCTTTCTTCTTAACAAATAAAACAGGTGCTCCCCAAGGTGACGCACTAGGGCGTATGAATCCCTTATCAAGATTCTCTTGGAGTTGCTTCTTCAATTCCTGCAACTCAATTGGGGCCATTCTATAAGGTGTCTTTGAAATAGGCAAAGCACCCGGTACGAGTTCTATTGAAAACTCAACTTCACGATTTGGTGGAAGACCCGGCAATTCCTCTGGAAAGACATCATCAAACTCCCGTACAATGGGCATATTCTTAATCGTGAGTTTCTCACCAACCATTTGAGATAAATAACCTTCATTTAGTGGAATCAATACCCATAAGATGGAAGAAATTTCCACTGGAAGGTTATGTTCATCCTTGCATTGATAGACGATCATAGATTGATTTGGAATATGAAATGTGACTTCCCTTCTTTGGCAATCGATATGAGCTCCATGTAGAGAAAGCCAATCCATGCCAAGAATCACATCAAATTCCACTAAAGGAAGGATCACAAGATTTACAGGAAGCACTTTCCCACAAACTTCTATCGGAGAAGAATTATAAACTTTTGATGCGATTGATGTGCCATTAGGTGTTGTCACAGCTAACTCAACATCTAATTGTTGAGGTAATACGGTGATACCCTTAGAAAAGTATTCAGAAATAAAAGAGTGGGTGGATCCAGAATCAAATAAAACATTTGCTACTTTAGAGTGGATGGTAAGTGTACCTTTCACCACATCGTTATCGTACTCCACATCGCTGATAGAAATTGCATGTGACTTTCCTTTGTCTTTAGCCTTAAGAGTTTGTTGACGTCGACCATCATCATCAAATCTTGGATTTGGGCATTGATTGGCATAATGCCCCATCTCCTTGCACTTGAAACATTGAAGTGTAGTAGGTTCATTCTGTGTATCCCTTCCTTTGTTTGCGTCATTAGACATCTTCTTCCCATTATCACGGCATTCAAATGCCAGATGACCTTCTTTTCCACATTTAAAACATTTACTTGTCCCTTTAAGACAACTCCCTCCATGTTTCTTTCCACACTTTGAGCATAAGGGAAAGTTCATCTTCTTTTCAGTGTGCTCTTTAGAGTTTCCTTTGAATTCCATCTTCCTCTTCTTATCAAACCCATGCGACTGATGGGTTACTCCAATCTCCATCTCAACTTTGAGAGCACATCGAACGATTTCCTCGTAGCTATTGAAGTCCCTTATGGCTAACGACCTTCGAAGACTTGGTTTTAAGCCACTAAAGAATCGATCGATCTTACTCTCAGGTTGGATAATAATACCAGAAGCGTACCTTGAAAGTCTTGTAAAATTTTCTTCATAGGTACCAACAGATTCATCATCCATTTTCTTCAGTTCAAGAAACTCTTTCTCCATCTTTGTTCGGAGAATACGAGGTAAGTACTTATTGAAAAATAAGTTCTTGAACTCGTCCCATTCCATAGACTCAATTTCATCCCTTTGCCTCGTATTCTTAACAAGATTCCACCATTGATCAGCATCTCCTTCCAAACAATACACTGCTAGGATGACTTTATCATGTTCAGAACATTGAAGAACTGAAAATATCTTTTCAGTAGTACTAATCCATTGTTCAGCAACTAATGGATCAGTAGACCCGCTGAAAGAAGGTGGACGCTGCCTCATGAAGGATTCAACAGAATGTTGCTCCCTCCTTTGCTCGTTTGGAAATCCTACATGATTCATAGCTTGAGAAAGTTGTGTGAGCATGGCTACAAGATTTTTCATTCCAGCTCCCATATCGTTTGGTTGCTCAGGGGGACAATCATTGCATTTCCCATCGCATTCCGCATTAACACGGTTCCTTCGGGTTCCAGCCATTGACTAAAACCAAGAAGAATAGTGTGAGCAACACTAATTATAATAGGAAACCACATAATTCAAGAATAAAATTTTCATGCTTAAGGTCTTATCCTAGGTTATTCAAGGCCATTTCTAAAACACTAAGATTGTGTTCTATGCTTAGACTTATCCTTAGGGTTCTTACTAAGGCTTTCACATCCTAGTTTCCAAAGGTTGACTATACCTTTCCTCTGATACCAACTATAACGACCCATACTTTACATACATTGTTAATACATCGAAATTGAAGCACACTTATTACAACATATGACAAAACCACAAAGGACCGTATAGGTATAGTGTCTTTAGAAACTGGGAAACATAAACAACTGGTTCATAAATCTTCTACAGTGTCTCCCATTTATTTCATCATATCTAGGGTCCCTTTTAGCATATTCTACTTAATATCCATCTTCCTGACCTGGGGAAAAGAAAACATAAAAGGGTGAGCTCAAATGCTCAGCAAGGGCAAATAAAGGAAATAAAAATCATATCATATCTTTATGAAAATCAAATCCTGCAAAAGAGATCATAATATCTTAACATGGAATAAATCATAGAAGTGAAAATGAGATCCCCATAATCATAACATAAAACTTGAAACTTTGTGGCATGCACACATAATCATGGAAAATCATTTCTTGTTAGTCATGACTCATTGCCAAGACTATCTTAGTGGACAAAGTCCCTTTCTGAACCGAGTTCACTCCTCGTTTCAGTCCTGTTTCACTGAACCGAAATAACCTTCCGTTCCAGCCATGTCTATCTCATGAGATATAAATCTTTACCCAATGCATTGGAGGGAGATATAGGTCCCACCCATCTTATAATGAATCCTTTCTTATGTGTGCCACATAATCATAAATCATACATCATCGCATAACCCATGTAATAAAAATGGGATTCTTAAACAACATGACATCATAAAACAATTCATATAAGATAAAGGAATTAATAAAAAATAATCAAATCCATGTAATAATAGGGATAAAAACAGAACCCTTTTATTATCTTAGATGGAAAATAATTTTGATAAAATACTTGAACTTCATTCTTGAGGAAAATATCCTTTCTACTTCAAAAACACTTTTCCTTTCTTAACATGTCATACAATTTTAAACTAAAAGAAGTTGATTAAAAATAAACATGAATACTTGTAAAGGAAGCTTCTTGGAAATAATGTTTTAGAAATCCATTCATGTCGTATAAGTTAAAAAAAACATTCTTCGCACTTTTTTCGGAAAAGTCAAAAAGTACCTCGTACGAAAAACGACAAAAGATTCCTTTCATACATATTACTAAAAACTCACCGAAGGGTAAAAATGGATTTAAACAATTTTATGTGGATGGAAATAATATAACATATTGATAAAACATGGATGTGGATGATAAAATACACCCCAGTAAATACTTACGAATAAACAATCTCGGATAAAAATGAGATTGTGATATTTCCCTTACCTTAGGTCCGATTTGCTTTGTTCGTGTCCGAAGCTCCTGTATAATGGTTTAAATAATGTTATTGACTTATTCCAGAATCATACATATTGATATGATATCATATATTCTCATATTATTAGCTTCTTGTTAGTAATATTTCATTGTTACTTGTTACTCGGGTCTTTATAACTTTTTGTTCTTATGCGTGTTTTGTTGAATAAATTCTTATTCTTATAGATAATTCATTTCCAGAATGGTATTAGTGTAGTATATACCATATTCATTCATTCAATTCATTTATATAATCATTATGAAATGAAGATCATGTAGAACGAGTCGCATCACATCGTGGAGACGGTATTCCGTACGTACGCACGAGTGATGATATCGTTCCTATGATCGTGGAATTGTATTGGAGTATATATATATATTATTTCAGTATCAATATTACTTAATAATAATCATATATAGTTACTCATTACACCATTATACCCATCCTTGTAAGGTGATGGTGGAAAATAGATTACACCACGGCGTGGAGACGGTATTCCGTACGTATGCACGCGCGATGATTTCATTTTTCCGTAGGATGGATAGAAGGTGAATTAGGGTTGTTTCATATTTATAATAACATATCAGTATGTCAGTAATACTGATGTTTTTACTTTATCATGAAACAACTAAAGAAGAAGAAGTTGAAGAAGAAAGAAATTGAAAAGATCGGTAATGGATATTACCTCTTCTTTGGAACGCCTCTTTGAATCCTCCACTTAAGGAACTAAGATTGGTCTTTCGAGAAGACCAGGACCTCTAGGATTATTCTAGGGAAGTGTAGAGGAGAAAATGGCAGGGTTTGGCCGAGCTTGAGTGCTCAAATTGGTGTGAGGAGGAGGGGGAGGAGGTGCCCTTTTATAAGGGAGGAGAGGGGCACCTTAGGAATATCTCAAAATATTATTTTATATTGAAGTCAAAATCGGTTTATAATGGTTCCAAAGGGTCTTATTTCGAAGCTAAAGTGGGGATGGGTCGAAATCCTATCAACCAATAGGATTTAGACAAGTTTAGGGTATTATTTTAACCTTATCAATTAGATTTAACTCTAAGTTAATTAATTTAACTTTTACCGTGTCTTTTTGTTTTCTTTCACTATATGGTTAATACACATACTATAACATGCCAAACGAACCTCAAATTGTTTATTATTAATATATATATCCTTATCTAAGTCATTTGGGCGAAGCTTAGATTTTTAGGAATAAAATAACAATTAATAATATAATATTTGATTTAAAAAACTATTTTGTGTCAATTTTGACACTATTTGATATATGATTTTTGTGAAAGTCATAACAGAATTATATGTTCGAACCAAGTTGATTAAATCAACATTAATATATCATAGTAACCTATAAAATTAGTGGAATTCATAAAAAGTCTTAAATTACATTAATTTTGGTATTTATATTATCAATTTTTTCAATATTTCATTAATAAGATAATTACTGCATCATCTTTGTGTTATAAATAAA
This sequence comes from Viscum album, assembly GCA_963277665.1. Classification (NCBI taxonomy): domain Eukaryota; kingdom Viridiplantae; phylum Streptophyta; class Magnoliopsida; order Santalales; family Viscaceae; genus Viscum; species Viscum album. Next base: position 341,898,669 of record OY728131.1, read on the forward strand.
TTAAATTATTTGATGTCTAAAAATTACAAATAAAATATCATCATGTAGGAAATATTTTTAGCTTTCTAATGAATATTTACAATTGAATTTATCTTATGTATAACCCCATATTAAAAATGATTTACTTATTAAACTTTGATTTTAACTATTTTAACCCTTCTTTAAATAAATTAATAATAAATGTCCTAATCTAATCCAAGTGGGCCTAAATGGTCATATTTTATTCCTAAGTTTGTTTTTGGTCGAATTACACTTGTCCAATAGAATTAGGACATGTGTTAGGGTAATATTAATATCATATTTACCCTTAGTTACCCTATTTACTATTAACCGCGGTTAAAAAAAGTAAAAAGTTACTATTCCCCAAAAAATTATTTTTATCTCATTGAACCACATTTTACTTACTGATATCAACCGTGTCTGTCGGATTTTCGAAATTCCATTCACAGAAGCGGTAAAATTAAGTTTTATGCAAAATTTAGTTTTTAACCTACCACTTAGTGGTTTCAGTATTCATCAAAAATTGAAAGTTTTCAGAAAAATACCAAAATTTCACCCTAGGCTAATTTCGATATTCTGAGTCCAAAAATGAAGTCCATTTTGAAAAATAAAATTTATAAAATTTCAAAAAGTGGTTATTACTATTCATAACGGCTAGTTTTAATAGCATATTGTTGTTTAGTGAAACTCAGTATTGCGTACGATGCAAGCTATCGAGGAAGGTCGCGATTGCGTGTAAAGCAAGCCAAACAAGTGTTGTGTAGAAAAAGATCACTTTGATGATTTATATAACATAAAAGTCTCGGGTGTTACATTTCTTATCTCACTTTTAATTCTGTGAGATTTCCATTGTTCACCACTTATTTATTGCATGTGGTGTATTTTGTACTGCCATTTGATATATATTATCATGATTATCTTTATATTCATGAAATTATGTGTTTCATTTGGTGGTTATTGTCTATTTTTCATACAACTTGATTGATTACAACGAGGTAAGGGTTAATTTCACAGTCTCTTTGTTATCCGAAGCTGTTTATATGTAATTATCTATTGGGACCTCTTTATCATCCACATCAATGTTTCTTAAAAACGTATTTCAAAACATTCTTACTATTTTATAGACTATGGGTTAAGGTTTTTTATACCCTTTTTTGACTTTTATAAGATGTTTATAAAGTAATATTTCCGTCATTTTCCAAATAAGGTACTTTATGACCTTTTCAACAAAATTAAGGTAAGAATGTTTTTTTAACTTATACGGAGGGTGCGGCTATTTTACGCCATTATAACATCGTCGAATATTACCTTACAATATTATATGAATATTTTCAAAATAAATGTTTTCTTTATAATTATGTGACTCTTAAATGATTTCAAAATAGAAAGAGATATTTCTCTAAAAAAGGTTTTGATTTCATTTATGTCAACATCCTTTGATGGATTTTATGTTTATTTGAAGTTGATTTATTATGATAAAAAACTTCCATATTGTATTGAAGGTTTTGTGATATGTTTGAATATGGATGTGCTATTCGTATACCATTCATGGTTTATGGTTAAAGTATTGACATTTCGTATTCTAGTTTTAATACGAATTTTTATGTTATATTTCAACCTTTTCTTATGATGAATGTATTGGACTAGTTTGTTCCAATTTGGGGACCGGTAAAAGTAAGACCTTCAATTTGGGGTCTGGTTACAGCAGACCCTCTGAGTTGGAGTCCGGTTACATCATACCCTCTGGGATGGAGTCCAGTTACAGCAGACCCTCCCGGTTGGAGTCTGGTTACAGAGGCTCTCCGGGATGGAGTCTGGTTACAGAGGCTCTCAGGAATGGAGTCCGATTATAGAGGATCTCTGGGTTTGGTTCTGGTTACAGTTATCCCCTAGGTCCTATCACGAGGCCTTGACTAAGAAATTAAATTCTGACATTATGAATTCCATTTTCATGAAAGTGGTTATTGATATTTCATGTGATTATTCGACTAGTAGAATATCCATGTGAATAAGTAAATTTCATTATTTTGATTTTATATTTGCTATATTATACTGAATTTCATGTTTAAAAGGCTTTTGTTTTAGTTCTATACATTGCCTTAAATGTTTATTCTTATTTTTGAAAGTTTCTGCTACATTGTTATCCTTACTGAGCACCTAATATCAGCCCTTTCTATGTATTATTTTTTCCAGGAAGTGAAAAGTATATTATGACTGACCTGTAGGGACAGTCTATGGTATATCAGTGTTATTTATGGAAACAATGTTGTTTTAGTTTTCTATTTTATGATTTAATGTAAGACTTATGAATGTATCTAGTGTTTCCAAGGTTACTAGACTAAATGGTCTCCCGAGACTTCATCTTTTGTGATCATTGAAATGTTTTGTAATAATGCACCAACTCTGAGTAATTAGGGTCGGGGCGTTACAGTTGGTATCAGAGGAATTTTAGTACAAACCTTGAAAACTAGATTTAGATAAACTCTAATTAGAGCACATAGCCCTAAGATAGACTGTGAGTATTAATATTGAATAACTTACTAGAATTTTGGTATTGTAGATATTTTATGTGTTTTAGGAGCAATACATCATTGACTGGATATGAGTAGGTAGAGGTGGCTCTGACATAGATGTACCTAGGGGTAAAACCCAAAAATATAGCTTTGATCTAGACTCGAACGAGAACTGCTGCATGATAACAGGCCTTGCTGTACTCTTGGTTACGACACTCCTGGGGGGTATGCTTAGGATAATTCTCATTTTCATTACAAACCATTAAGAAGGGTTTATGAGTATATAATTTCTAAAATAATTTTTTTATGATTATGGATTATATCTATAAACTGTTCAGTTTATGTTAAGTGTTTTACAAGTTTGGAATTATGTATTTTGATTCATAAACTAATCTAGTTTATTCCATTATTTAGAAATGGCACCTAGTGGATGGAATGGAAACCGTATCAATGCATGGACTCCATGTGGGTTTTTCTCTCCTACTCAAGAAAATTATAGTAGAGTTGGTGATGCAACCGGTGCTGATCAGATAATCACAATACTTGGACAACTCAATCAGGTTATGAATAATAACCTTACTCGTATAGAGCACCCTGATCCGCAGCGTGGAGGATCAATGTTAGATCACTTCATGAGGTAACAACTACTAACATTCAATGGGGGTAAAAATCCACTGGTAGCTGATCAATAGATAAATTCCGTAGATAAAATATTCCATGCCTTGGGGAGTAGTGAAAGGGAAAAAATTTTCGGGGCAGTTTACCGCCTCACTAGAGATGCTGATCAATGGTGGTAATTGATTCAAAACACAAAAGAAGATGAGGAAGTATTAAATATGGAATGGAGGGAGTTTAAAGAAATTTTCTTAGAAAAATACTTTCCTCATGACCATCGAGCGGATATGGAAAGACAATTTCTGAGTCTGAGGAAAAATGAGGATGAGAATGTCGCAAAGTATGAAGCTAACTTTACAAGGCTATCAAGGCATGATTAAGATTATATACATGACCCAAGAAGTAATATTGACCATTTCTTTGATGGGTTAAAACCATTTCTCCATCGAGCATTAGTATTGCAATCCTTCTCATCGTATGAAGATATAGTCTTGTGTGCTATCAAGACAGATTTGAAATTATCTAAATATTATGACAATAAATTAAAGCTATAGAATAAGAGAAAGGTGGATCAAGATATAAATAAAGGGAAAAAGGGAAAGAAGGATTTTCCATTATGTGATAACTGTGGAAGGAAACACCCTAGTACTTGCCTAAAAGGAATGGGAGTGTGTTACCAGTGTGGTGAAAAAGGCCACCAAGCTCGTGATTGCAAGGGGAAGAAAGAGGATGTCAATGTTGAATGCTACAATTGTAGAGAAATGGGGCATTATGGAAATGAATTCCCTAAGAACAAAGTAAACATACCTTATAAAAGGCCAAGGGATCAAGGCCAATCTTATGCAGTTACTACAGTTGAAGTGGAATGACTAATGTATTTTTTATTCTTTTGGACTCAAGGATTATATTCTAGTTATAAGAATAATGTGATATATATAAGGATTGTACTGTAGTACTTGTTGTTTTCATTAAGGTTTTAATATGACTAAGGTAATCATATTTTTAGTATGTGACAATAAAAGAAACTTTACTTTGTTTGGGGAATCAGATGTTACAATTGATTTTGGAATTTAGATACCTTTTACATAGAGTATGGACAGAGGTATTTTGGATAACTATAAAGGTTGGAATGGATTAAGTTGATCTTTGTATAGAATTGTTTAAGGTTAAAAAATTTCTTATGATTATTTTTGAAAAATGACAACCTTTAGGTCGGGCGATAAACTGTTGCGTCAGACAAAGCATCATGAATTGAACCCACAACCATAGTGAAACCGATATTTATTACCTACCACTAGCCTACAGGAAGTCCCTGGTTATTACAAAATATTTTTCTTTAATTAAATGGTATTTTTTCATATTTGGAACCTTATACGATTAGGATAAATATAATATTTTTTTTGGGTTCTATTATCCTTTGGAGTGAAAGATGAGTTTGTCGTAGAAATTAGTTGAAAGATGAAACTCTAATTGTCAAGTATATGTATATATATATATATATATATATTTCGTTTATTATATGAATAAATTAATTATTAAACTTTAGGGAAGGGATATTAAAACCAAAAATTTGTTTTCCTAATACCTTATATTTTGTTGAATTGATGATATTTTAAATCATCATAGATTGATGGATTTGAGGCCCTCAATTTTACAATTGTTTGTGCTTGATGACCTCAATCACTCCCTATAAATATTTACGTTTTCCTCTAATTACATGTCTATAATTTCCATAAATGTTCTCCTATTCAAAACCCTAATTTGGTGGTGAATTTCTCATTCCCCTTTCCCTCTTATTAAAACTAAATTTTATTAACGCTATTTCCGATGTGGGTTTTCTGTAAAGACCCGAAAATTTCAAGGAAATTTTTTTCTTAATTTTATTTGAAATTTTACAAGAACGCAGTTTCTGACGGCGCCTGATTCTGAGGCCCGGTGTGCCCGGAATTAATTTCCGAAGTTTGGCTCGGGTACGTTCAGTGAACGGGCGATCGGGAATTTCTATCTTTTGAACTGGTGCTCGGAATTGAAATCCGATTGCACCGATGAACTCGCAACGCCGGTAATCGCTTAAAAGAACCTTTACCGTAGTTGCATTTGTGTGGGAGGATAAGTTAATTTTTGGGGTTTAATTAAAAAAGTGAATAAAATTGTTAAATCAAATTTTAACAATGTTAAGTGGTTAACTTATCCCATGGGAAGTTGGTGGTGGGCCCACATCCATCCAACTTCCCATGTGTGGATATTTGAAAGGGTGGGGCCCACACGAACCCCCCCCCCCTTTTCAAATTCCTTAAACTCCCTAACCCTCTTAACCCCTCACATTCCAACTCCCCATTAACTCGCATTATTTAATATTTGACAACTTGATTAATTAATGAGGTGAGTTAAGTATGGTTTATTTGAATTTCAATCTTTTGAAATTCTTTCCAACACTTTTCAATTAATTAATTAAACCAACTTAATTAATTATTTTGAGTGTTTTAATTCTTTTGAATTCATTTTTCCAACATTAAAAAGAGAGATTATATTCTTCTTTTTGGGTTGGCATAAACTTTGTGGGGAGAACTAAGGAGAGGAGAAGAACTCTTGGAAGATCACCAACCTCTCGAGGAAGAACGTTCCACGTTTCCAAAGAACGTGAAGCAACACCTCCGACCATCTTCAACCGGAGTAAGGAAGGGAAGCATCGCCGCCTACAAAGTATAAAGAGGGTGACGTCTCAGCTCGACTTCACCGAGCTCTTCTCCCACCAACCAAGACGGAACGACGCCCGGCCTCCGCGACAGTTGTCTTCCGCGGGTCATTGAAGAACTCCGTTCTTGAAGCCGAGGTAAGGGAATTTATTTTGGAATTCTATTATCTTTTGAGAAAAAATCGACGAGCGCGGACCAACCAATACCGGGTTGATCCGCGGATCATCCGATCAAGCGGTTGATGATTGGGGGTTTTATTTATTTATTTAATTGTTCGTGAATACAAATTGGTATCAAAGGAGTTCGGTTCTACCGCAGAACTTATGACTCTGACTTTTTCATTCTATGAAGCAATAGTGTTAAGAGTACCGAGTGTGGATTTCAGTTCAGGGAGTCCAGTGTTGGTGCGGGCGGCCGACGTATCCATACACCAGGACCCTGACAACTGATTTCCGACTTTGTGCACGAAAAGACTGATTGCGTGTGTGTTTTCAAAGTTTTTCCCTTAAAACAGCTCAAACCAAGTCAGAGCACTAGGTATAATCATTTGACCGTGTCACGTTGTTTCTTTCAGGATGCCTTTTCTCAGACAACCAGCTAGAGCCCAGAGGGATGTGAGTGCTGATAGCCTGTCGAGCGACGAGGCTTCGGTACAGGGCCCTCTTGCAGTTGAGGCACCAGCGGTGGCACCAACAGTACTACTACCCATTGGGCCACCAATGCCACCAGCCCCAGCAGTAGGCGATGCACGACGCTTGAGCGCGCTGCACGAGTTCCAGCGCCAGAGGCCACCCATGTTCCGGGGAGAGACGGACCCGCAGGCGGCTGAGGTTTGTCTGGAGGCTGTGGTGAGAGTCTTCAGGCTAGTGGGGACGCCGGAAGACTTCATGGTGATCTTTGCTGCCAGCCTCCTTCAGGCAGCAGCAGGTAGGTGGTGGAGCCACTTGTTTCAGTTTTGCGACGGGATGACCTCTTCATGGGATGACTTCGAGACCTTCTTCAGGGTGGAGTTTGTGCCAGTAGCTCTACACCCCGAGCGTGTACAAGAGGTTCTGCCTTTGCCGCGTGTTTTTCGATCAGTAGCCGAGTCATCTGTGGGTAGTAGACAGATGATGCAGAGGTCCAGGAGGACCAGACCAGCAGTTGGATGATCTCGGGTTTTAGGACCGGTGGTGCGGGGCACCCGAGGTGGGGTCAGAGCCAGGCGTGCCAGAAACGGACAATGTTACTCCTACGGCGGGAAGGGTCACCTGGCACGTGACTGTCCGACTCCTCGTACGGTTGATCGGCGGGTTTTGGAGGAGCCATCGAGACAGAAGCAGCAGCTGGTGCTTGAGGAACAGCCGAGCAGTGGACATTGCAGTAGAGCTCCGGGAATAGGTGGAAAGGAGAGGAACTAGTGGATACATCCCTTGTACTTCTAGTTCCATTTTCTATTGTATTCGTGTCTTGTACTATGAGCTGCAATAATAAAAAGACACTTATCTTTGAGATGTTTTCTTTCCTGTCCTTTTGTTTGGTTGATACTGAGTGGTCCCGGTTAAACTGTTGACTTGACCCTCACTTTCGAGATTTCTACTAGAGGGGACCCAGTGACCTCACACTGATGCCGACAGTGTGACTTGACCCTTGGAGGCGAGAGTGACAGTTGGATCTCTTAGTAGTTACGTCGAGGCCTTACGACATCATCCATGGCATGAATGCATCATTCATGTCAGGATTGACTGTATTAGGCAACGAATGTGGTTCATCTAGGGGATGAGACCGGGTTTCTCTTATCGGCAAAGAAGAAATCATAGCAGCTCTTGTGAGACTAAAGGAGGTCCAGGACATCCAAGAGAGGATGAAGACTACACAGTGCAGTAAGAAACAGGAAACCGGTGCCAGTCTTAGAGACTCGGGTGTGTTAAAGAAGAGGAAGATTAAAGGAGAGATGAGTCTACGAAGCAGCAGATGTGGAGGCAGAGCTAGGAGAGCAGAATGAGGTGGTGTACATCCTAACATTGTACAACCACCCACCTTAGTTATTCCTGTCAGGCTCAGGGAGCTGGAGGGCGGAGGAAGAGTGCGGCTGCATGCAGTCAAGGAGTGCGACCCAATGGCTCTAGAAATGATTCAAGGGACAGTCTGTGTCCACTACTAGCTGTTGTAGTAACGAATGTCGATGTGAATCATTTCTGTCTTTCACAAATCTTGTTCTAGACCTAGAGTTTTCGGTAAGCCGTGGACTTGACCCTCACGTCTAGAGATACCTTGGGAGGAGACTCGATAATCACACTTACGCCGACGGTGTGGTCAGACCCTGGAGGCGAGAGTTTCGATTGGAATCTCTTGGTGACAGCGTCGAGGCCTTACGACGTTAGTTTGAGTATGGAATGGGCAATAACTGTTCATACTCAAATTGACGTTTTTAGGAAAACGTCGGGATGGGTTTTCCTTGGTCGGTGAAAAGGAATCCCCAGGCAGCACGGGATAAACTCTTTCACGGGAGGGTGCGAACGATCACTCTTGAATCGGCCAACCTTACCCTCGTGGAAGCAGTCGTTTGAGTTCCAGTTCTAACAGGAATTGGAAACCTCTGGAGTTTGATGATGGAGACCACGTTCTTATACGGGTCTCACCTCGATGAGGTTTATGGAGATGTGGCCAAGGCGGCAAGTTATCTGCAAGGTTCAGCGGACCTTCTTAGGTCCCCACCTGGGTATGCGGGGTGGTTTACCGCTTGACCCATTCACCGCAGTTGCACCAGGTGCACGACGACTTCCACGTATCTCAACTGAGGAGATACGTGCTCGACCCTTCACATACCATCAACCATGAGGAGCTGGGCGATGGAGATGGGGTGTCTTTCATGGAGGTTCCAGTGGGGATCGAGGATCGACAGGAGCAGATCCTACGAGGATGATCGATTCCTCGGGTGCACTTTCTTTGGCAGTACGGAACCTCCAGGTAAGCACATGGGAGCGGAAGTCTCAGATGCGTGCTCTGTACCGATTTTGTGACCCTAGTTTGTGTTGAAGCTTTACGGGGACGTAAAGCCCTGAGGTGGGAGTAACGTAAAGACCCGGAAATTTCAAGGAAAATTTTTTCTTAATTTTCTTTGGAATTTTACAAGAACGAAGTTTCTGACGGCGCCTGATTCCGAGGCCCGGTGTGCCCGGAATTAATTTCTGAAGTTTGACTCAGGTACGTTTAGTGAACGAGCGAGCGTGAATTTCTATCTTTTGAACCGGTGCTCGGAATTGATATCCAATTGCACCGATGAACTCGCAACGCCGGTAATCGCTTAAGAGAACCTTTACTGTAGTTGCGTTTGTGCGGGAGGAGAAGTTAATTTTTGGGGTTTAATTAAAAAAGTGAATAAAATTGTTAAATCAAATTTTAACAATGTTAAGTGGTTAACTTATCCCATGGGAAGTTGTTGGTGGGACCATATCCATCCAACTTCCCATGTGTGGATATTTGAAAGGGTGGGGCCCACACAAACCCCCTCACCTTTTCAAATTCCTTAAACTCCCTAACCCTCTTAACCCCTCACATTCCAACTCCCCATTAACTCACATTCTTTAATAATTGACAACTTGATTAATTAATGAGGTGAGTTAAGTATGGTTTATTTGAATTTCAATATTTTGAAATTCTTGCCAACACTTTGACCCACCTCCTAGGAGCATTTGAAAATTTACATAAAACTTAATTTTACCGCTTCTGTGAGTTGAATTTCAAAAATCCGAGAGACATGGTTGATATCATTAAGTAAAATGTGGATCAATAAGATGAAAATAATTTTTGGTGAATAATAATTTTTTTTACTTTTATTTACCACGGTTAAAAGTAAATAGGGTAACTAAGGGTAAAAATGATATTATTATTAACCTAACACATGTAATAATTTTATTGGACAATTGTAGTTCTACAAAAAGGAAACATTAGGAATAAAATATGATCCTTTAGGTCCACTTGGATTAGATTAGGACATTTTTTTTAAAGAAGAGTTAAATAGTTAAAATCAAAGTTTAATAACTAAAACATTTTTAATATAGGGTTATAAATAAGATAAATTAGACTATAAATAATCATTAGAGAGATAAAAATATTTCATACATAATGGTATTTTATTTATATTTTTTAGACATTAAATAATTTAATTTATTTACGACACAATGATGATGAAGTAATTACATAATTAATTGAATATTAAAATAATTGATATTATAAATATAAAAATAAATGTAATTATAGAATTTTCATGAATTACACTAATTATATAGTTTAATATGACATTTTAGGGCTTGTTAGAAGATTTTTTTTGATGTAATAATGCTGTTATGATTTTAACAAAAAAACAAATACCAAATAGTGTCAAAATTGACATAAAATAGTTTTTAAAACAAATATTATATTATTAATTGATATAATGGTCCTAAAGATCTAAGGTTAGGATAAAAGACTTATATAATAATATATATGACATTAATGAACCAATTGAGGTTTTATTGGTGGTTTATCGTATGTTTATTAACCATATAGTGTAAGAATAAAAGAAGACATGGTAAAAGTTAAATTATTTAACTTAGAGTTAAATCTAAATGATAAGGTTAAAATGGTAACCTAAACTTGTCTAAAACCTATTTGTTGAGATTATTGAGACCCATACCCAACCTAGCCTAGAAATAAGCCACTTTGGATCCATTATAAGCCGAATATGAATTTATTATAAAATAATATTTTCAGTTTTTCTTAAGGTGCCCTTCACCCCTCTTATAAAAGGGCACTCCCCCTTCTCTCTAATTCAAACCTTCAAAGCCATTTGGCTCGGCCAACCCCAACCCAAATACCCTCTCAACTTTCCTCCCTTCATCCTAGAGGACTTCCTTTAGTCATAAATCCAATCTAAGGAGCCCTTTTGATCAAATCAAAAGGAAGAACCCGAAGAAGAGGTAAATATTTTATCACCTCTTTCAAGTTCCTTTCTTCTTCCACTTCCTCTTTATTTGTTGTTTCCATTCAAAAAAATAACTCAAGTATCTTATATATACTGTGATGTTATTATAAATATGGTACAACCAAATTCATTATTCTATCCGTCCCTTGAATGACATGTCACCATACGTGCGTACGTACGGCTTACCATCTCCACGTCATGGTGTAATTGTTATTCAATATATTATTATTTGGATGGGTATAACAATGATGTATAATTCATGTAAATAATAAATATAACATGATAATGATTTTGTATATATGATATAATATCTAATTATATATTATTTTAATATCAAAATAATTATATTGTCGCTCGTGCGTACGTACGGATTACCATCTCCATGAACGTGATGAGATTCATTCCCCATCGTATCCATTGAAGACTAATTTTTATTTGATGATTAAAAATAATTTTTAAATACTTGATATAATTCTGGATATGAATAATATACATCCCATATACAACAAATATGACTCACATAACAAAGAATATAAAGGAAAATGAATCCATTAACACCTGAAGCGACAATAATACTAAGATATTATTAATAAAGCAATGTTAAAAGATTATATATTATATCATATTAATGTATATTATTATTGTATAATTTAGTGACAATTATTTCACAATTGTATAGGAGTTTAACCTACCCTCGAACAAGGAAAAGTACAAGGTAAGGGGTTTCTTATCTCACTTTTAATTCCGTGATATTTCCATTTCTCACCACTTATTTATTGCATGTGGTGTATTTTGTATTGCCATTTTATATATATTATCATGATTCTATTTATATTCATGATATTATGTGATTTATTTGGTTGTTATTGACTATTTCATACAATTTGATTGATTACAACGAGGTAAAGGTTAATTTCACAATCTCTTTATTATCCGAGGTTGTTTATACGTAATTATCTATCAGGACCTCTTTATCATCCACATCCATGTTTCTTAAAAATTTATTTCAAAATATTATTACTATTTTATAAACTATGGGTTAAAGTAATATATACCCTTGTTTGACTTTTATAAGATGTTTATAAAGGAATCTTTCCAATATTTTCCAAACAAGGTACTTTATGACCTTTTCAACAAAATTAAGGTAAGAATGTTTATTTAACTTATATGGAGGGTGCAGATAATTTCCACCATTATAACATCATCAAAGCTTCCCTTATAAGCTTATAATAATATTTTAAAAATAAATGTTTTCTTTATAATTATGTGAATGTTAAATGATTCCAAAATAGAAAGATATATTTATCTAAAAAAGGTTTTGATTTCATATATGTCAACATCCTTCGATGGATTTTAAGTATATTTGAAGTGGATTTATTATGATACAAAACTTCCATATTTTATTGAAGGTTTTGTGATATGTTTGACTATGGATGTGCTATTCGTATACCATTCATGGTTTATGGTTAATGTATTGACATTTCGTATGCTAGTTTTAATACGAATGTTTATTTATATTTCAACCTTTTTTATGATGAATGTATTGGACTAGTATATTCCGGGTTGGGGACTAGTAAAAGTAAGCCCTTTGGGTTGGGGTCCGGTTACAGTAGACCCTCCGGGTTGGAGTCCAGTTATAGGAGACCCTCTATGTTGGAGTCCTATTACAGCAGACCCTTTGGGTTGGAGTCCGGTTACAGAGGCTCTCCAGGATGGAGTCTGGTTACAGAGGCTCTCTGGGATGGAGTCCGGTTATAGAGGATCTCCAGGTTTGGGTCTGGTTATAGTTAGCCCCTAGGTCCTGGCATGAGGCCTTGACACAGAAATTAAAGTCTGACATTATGAATTCCATTTTTATGAAACTGGCTATTGATATTGCATGTGATTATTCAACTAGTATAATATCCATGTGAGTAAGTAAATGGAATTATTTTGATTTTATCTTTTCTATATTATGCTAAAGTTCAAGTTTAAGGGGATTTTATTTTAGGTCTATACATTGACTTAAATGTTTATGCTTATTTTTAAATGTTTTTGCTATACTGTTATCCTTACTGATCACCTGAGCTCACCCCTTTCTATGTTTTATTTTTCCTAGGATGTGAAGAAGTATATTATGATTGACTTGCATGGACAGTCCATGAGATCTTAGTGTTGTCTATAGAAACAATGTTTTTTTAGTTTTCTATTTTATGATGTAATGTATGACTTATGAATGTATCTAGTGTTTCCAAGGCTACTAAACTAATCATTATTTCAGGACTTGATCTTTTGTGATCATTACAATGTTATGTAATAATGCACCGACTCTGAGTAACTGGGGTCGGGGTGTTACAGTCCATATCATGATATATAAATATTTTCATAATTAATTAGAAGTAGATATATGTCCCACCCATTTCATAAAAAAAATCATATATATGTATTCCACAAGATAATAAAACATTCATCATATCACGACCTATAAAAATATATGGTTTTCATAAACATCATATCATTACCCATGAAATGAAATGGCTATCATAAAAATTTCATCATATCAAAACCTATGGAAGAGTGAAAGGTTTAAAAATAATTTCATTGTAGTGTATCTCATGAAAGGAAGTGGCATTAACAATAATTTTATCATGGTGTAACCCATGGAAGAGAAACGAGTTTCATAAAAAACTTTTCAATTTAAAAATATGCTATTCAAATAAATAATAATAATGGTGTCCTCCAATCATATACATAGTAAATAATAATCTATGTCAAAGGATGTCATCTTAGATGGAGAAGGATTTTGAAATATCATTTGGATAATTTCTCAAGGAATATAACCTTTCTTTGAAAATCATTTTTTAATAAATAATTTTGTTTTCAAAATAATTTTCTTTGAAAACCACTTTGAAAATTTATGAAGTAATCTTTAAAAATCATTTAAAACATTTCATGAGGAAAATATCCATTCCAATATGGAAAAATCTTTTTAAAACTTATTTTTTTTCAAAAACTTATTATTTAAAAATAAAATTGAATAATTATAAAGTAATCTTGAAAACATTTTTAAAACCTTCTATTTTAAAATATATTTAAAAAATTACAAAGGAATCTTGAAAATATTTTGAAAACCTTTTTCTTTAAAAATAGCTTTGATAAATTATAAAGGAAGCATTGAAAGCATTTTAAAAAAACATTTCTTTGAAAATAGATTTGAAATATTATAAATAAATCTGGAATAATTTTTTTAAAAACATTTTCTTTGAAAATATCATTGAAAACCTATAAATAAAGCTTTGAATGTTTTTGAAAACCCTCTCTTTAAAAATAGCTTTGAAAACTTATAAAGAAAGATTGAATTTTTTTGAAAATAGTTTTCTTTGAAAACCACTTAAAAAAATGGATTTTAAGAATATTAATAAAAACATTTTATTTGAAAATAACTTTATAAACATTAAAATTAAGCTTCAAGGAAATGACGGTCACAATGGTGGGTAAATCCGTACATGCCGAACATTCCTTTTGTACTGTAAAATGTATAGAAAAGTACCTTCACCACAAAATAACAAGAATATTCATTTTAAAACCATTTAAAAAGGGTAAAATACGGGTAAAAAGTTCTTTTAAAAGTAATAGTATAATCGTATAACATTTTTTAAAAATAGTTTTTTGAAAATATGATTTTGAAGGAAAACATATTTCTGACTAAAGAGAGAAATAGAGTTGGATTTTCTTAAAAACATTTTCTTAATATTATTAAGTAAATAATAGTGAAAAAACGGTAAAATTAAATAAAGATTTCATTAATAAACATAGGATAAGAAAATTCTTCAGATATATTTAGATATGTATCATAATATTTTATCAATGGAAGCACAATCATAAACAATCATGATAAATGACGAGATTGCTGCAATAAAATATCACCACTTTGGTAAATTTTAATCATAATCCCCATGAGATAATAAAATTAAATGAATATTAAATTATTTTTAAAGTAAGTAAATTCTTGTTATAACATTTCAAAGGTAAATATAAACAACTTATAAATGAATATAGGTGAATCACATAACATGTGTCTCAAAGAAGGCAAATTGAGAGAAAATTACCTTACCGATTTGGTAACATTCGAATCCAAAAACCCATAAAAGATAGATCATAAAAGGGATACGTAAATAAAAATAAATGTATGGACAATAATAATAGACTACATTCATGGGAATTATATACACCACACAAATTAAATTAGTGGTGAATATGCCATAAGTCTTGTAGAAATAAAAGTGAGACTAGAAAACCCTTATCTTATGTCTTAACTCACTTCATACTAGTTGAAACCTCATGTATAATAAATATAATTTTATTTTAGATACATTAAATAAAAAAATTCAATTATATAATACCATAAGTGATTTTATTATGGAATTTTATTTTCTGTTTATTAACAATTCCATGTTAAAGTTACATTTTAGTTAGTAACCACTTTGTTTTTAACATGTGTTTTTTTTGTTATATTATTTGTAATCTTAATTATATAATTATTTAATCATATCTATAATGATAAAAATTACATAAATATCATTTATATTCTTTTTATATGTATTTATAATAATCAATAAAATATATAAATAGAAAATGGAATACACCATTCACGGAGATGGTAGGTCGTACGTACGCATGAACGATGTTTCTATTTTCCTTTCATATTGAAAGAAAGAAATAAAATAACATATATATATATATAATATCATTATAGAATAATTATTATGTCATATATATCATATAATTTTACTAAACCCATCCTTAATACTTTCCATGTAAAGTGTGAATGAATCACATCGCTTTGAGGAGGCGGTAATCCACACGTCAACAAATGAAGTTATCATATTTCCATGAAATGGAAAGCATAAGGAATTTGTTTTGTAATAATTAAATAATTTTAAATAAATTATAAATATAATATATATTATATAAAAATATAAAGTCTATCATTATTCCTAACCTTGAAATATGACAATGGAAGAACAAATGACATTAGTTTGCGAGGTGGTAGTCCGCCGTACACACGAATGATGATTGCATATCCCATTTGATGGAAGTGTGTATAAGTGTCGGTATTAACCTTAAAATAAAAATATATTTGTATAACTAGGATAATTAGGTTATTAAATAGTCTCCTAATATGAAGAATTTAGGGGGTGGAGAATGAAATAAAACAATAGTACTTGTTAAAGGATGTTACCTCTTATTTGGGTAACCACTTTTGGTTTGCACTAAAGGGAATCATCGGTTAGATTTATTCCCAAAGGGTGGATTACAGGATTAAGGGAGGTAATTTTGGAGGATATTTGGGTAGGGTTTTTCTAATAATAAGTTCTTGATATGCGAAAAGAAGTTGGGGGGGGGGGTGAGTGCCCTTTTTATAGTGGAGTGGGGTTCTTGTAAATATAAAAAGGTAAACACTACTGAGAGGTATACCTTACATAATGTGACTCCAATTATTTTTAATTTTAGATAAAAGAGTTTAATTGGTATATATATGTGAAAAAAATGTATTTTGGATATGTTTCTATGTTATTTAACCCCTAAATTATTGTTTAGCACCAAGTAAACTCATATTTTCCTTAATCGCTGTAATTAATTTTAATTAATTTCACTAATAAATTTGACCAAAAATTATGTTTAACTTAATATAAATTATAAATTATGATGATTCCAAATATTTAATCCATTTTTAGAAATTCTAATCACATAATTAGTAGAAATTAATTGAAAATTAATCCTGCAAACGTGTCATGAAAGCGAGTTTTTAAAGCGCAAATGTTTAAAAGTTTGAAATGTTTTTATATCTAATTACAATTTAAAATTGGTTGAAATGAAATAAATTGTAATAATTGAAATATAATTTAAATAATTATACTTTAGAAACAAATTATAATAGAATTTAAATATATAAATAATTTAGATGAAAAATCAGTTTTCAATTAAAATCAATGTTTTTCATTATTCATCAAAAAATAAAACTTCTTAGAAAAATACAAAAAATTCACCCAAAGTAAATTTTGATACCCCAATTTAAAAAATAAAGTTTATTTTTCAAAATAAATTTTATAAAAGTTTCATAAATTAGATTTAAAATAGGTGCACCATTAAAAGGCGGTAAAATTAATATTTAGAACAAATACATCATTTTATTCATAACATTGGAGTTAGTCTTATCTACTATATAGAAAACACATAAGATTAATTTTATATAGTTTAATTAATAATATATATATATTTAATTAAAAAAATTATTAATAATGTTTTAATTAATTTATTGATGTAAAACGTGTTTGATTGCAAATATATAGTTTTTAGCAATAGATTTCCAATATTTTCCAAAGGATTTTATATTGATTTCTTATTAATTGATCACCAAATAACTATTATTATATTCATGTGTAAACCATATTTTCATAATTTAATTCATCTTATTCATAACCACTATTCCAATGGCTAGGTTAAAACTATGATAATATTGTAATAATAATATTAATAGTACATTGTAGTTTGGTAAAACTAGGTCTTGCGTGTTATGTAAGTAATTAAAGGAAATTGAAATTGTATATAACACAAGCCGAACATAGAATTTCTTGTACCTAAATATAATATAAGTGTTGTGTGTAGCACAATCTCAACTTGATGTTGCGTAAAAAGAAAGAATAACTTGGTTCTTTCATATAACACAAGCTATATTCAGTGTTGTGTGAAATGTGGAATATTGATAAGATTTTATTTAACTATGAAAAGAGATTTCACAAAATCTCAGGGTGTTACACCATTGATGATGGTCAATATGTTCTTGCAGGTTATTCATTAGAGATCACAATGACCACAACATAATGGGAAAATCTTTGGGCGTATGACAATATTTTGGAAATCGTGCCACTAAAAAACATATAGTTTGGAAGATCACACATAGTGTAATCGTAATTTCCATGGTTCTAGGGTTGATAGTAGAGACAAATATCAAATTTTAGTTTGGTTCGACCACACACCATGTAACCTAGATGGTCTAAATCAATGTTTACATAGAGTACACACCTAGGGAAGTCTAGGTGTACCGCATATTTTATAGGATTAGTCCACACCACATGTATTTCTCAGCAGGACACAACTCAGGTTGTGTCACATGCTAAGTTCTGAACCATAATTCCACACATTGTGTGACCCAACTCAAATGCCTTGTAGTTTACATTTGCATGCCATGTTGGGTGGGATAGTAGGACTCAATGGTCAACTTGGGACAACACATCGTGCACCCCTATGAAACACCATGTACATCCCCTTGACCATGTATACATTGGTTATATATGAATTTATCCTAATTATTCATAGGTGGAGTAGGTATTTCACCCGTTGAGATGAAGATCCTACTGGGGAGTCAGTATTTCACCCTTGTGAGCGTAGGGGATGAGATCCTTAACCCATGTAATCAAATGGAGTCAGTATTTCACCCACAATACAAGGAAATTATACTCTATCTATAATGAGGTATTTCCCCCATCTACAGAGATTATGTAGTACATGGTTTCTCTACTGGAGTCATTATTTCACCCATAGTCATGGGTTTGGGATCCTACAATATCATCTGAGGGAAAGAAACTATAGTTTTCTAAGTCTTATGGACTAAGTGATGGATTGTATGAGCTCATTAGGATGGATATGATGTTTGAGATCATATTCTAAGACTTGATTACCTCCTATAACCTTACCTTGTCTATCATTTTCCCTTAGCTAGTACACACTACCTTGGCATGTGAGTGTGCTTTAGGGTTTTAAAGACTCCCCTTCTTGGTTTTTAGTGCCGATGTGGCTACTGGAATCCTATATAGTGAAACATTATATGATACTTGTGATTCCTTAACAACCTATGGGTTTCCTTTTAAATTTATTATTGTGGTTAGATATCATCTTCACACTTCATGGAATCTGTAGTGTTCTGAGAACCTTTAGCTACCCATACAAAGTGGATTTTGAGGAATGGAGCTACGATGGACAAAAATTATCATAATTATTGAGTCCCTTAGTGTTTAAAAATATATATATTACTCTTGTTGATTTTTTGGTGATTCTATAGTCTCATGAATCTTTCACTAACTTGGTTTTCCCATTTCACCTATTTTCCTCCTCTTGGACACCTCCAATGGTAGGAGTTGAGTTGATTATTTTTTCTTGATCCCTTTATAGTTTTTATGGAGTATTAATGATTATTTTTATAGTCACCCCTTCATAAGATATAGGAAAACAAATGTTTTATCATTATAGATGATGTATAGGTCGTATATGGGTTTTTGAGAGTGGGGTTGGAATAGCTTGTTTGGATTTGACACCTAGTGACCTTGGTGGATACAGTGTCAGCTAAAAATTGGTGGTATGAAGAGATGATGGAAGTAAAACTTTTTTGTGTTTGGATCCTTATTTTAGTGAAGACCTATTTTCCTTGGATGGTTGTAAATTTTCATTTCAAACCATTGGGCATGTATTTTTTTTCTTTTATTATATGTTATTTTTATGGGTTTTTTGGATCTGAGTAGATGTCTCATGCTTGTGTTACATTCAGTAGCATTGATTGAATTTATTTAGGTCATACTAATGTTGTTTTTTATCATATTTAATATAGAAATTATTGTTTTTCACTTTCTATAGGATAAGGCCCCCATCTATGGGATATTCCTACTAAGTTCTAATCAATATCCCCTATCCTCACTAGTGTAGAAAACGTTATTTACATAACCATTTTTACGTCGGTTATATATAACCGATGTGATAATCTGTGAAACATGGTTTTTTATGTCAGTTATAAAATAACTGAAGTAACAAATGCGGTGAGTAGATTTTTAAGGTTGGTTATTTTAATAACCGATGTTAAAAATCGCTCGTGTTCGGTTTTTACATCGGTTATCAAATAACCGACGTAAAAAATTAAAGCGCGGGGGGGGGGGGGGGTTTAGGTCGGTTATTTTATAACCGACGTAAAAAATGAGATATCTATGAGTTTTTTATGTCGTTTATAAAACAACCGACATAAAAACATGTGATTTTTGATGTCTTTTTTACGTCGGTTATAGAATAACTAACGTACAAAACTTTTTTTACGTCGGTTATAAATTAACCGACGTAAAAAAACCGTATCTGATACATTTATAACGTCGATTATTATATTAACCACGTTATAAATGTAAAAAACAGTTTATAACGTCAGTTATTAAATAACTAACGTTATAAAAACATTTAAAAAATTAATAACCACCGAGGTTTGTCATTTACGAATTTTTGTTTGACAGTCCGGTGGCTCATCACTCTCGTGCGATAAACCCTAATTAGGTCGTCGATCTCGCTGTGTTAAACTCGTTTTGCCTACAATGTTTATCATCTTTACTCTCCTCAAATCTATCATCTCAACTCGCAACACTCAAGTAATCCTTCCACGAATTTATTTCATTCGTTTTTTTTCGGATAGTCTATATTTAAGTTTTGTGATTTTTGTGTGCTTTTTTTCGTTCGTCTTGTGTGCTTTCAACTCATTCAATTTTTGTGTTCTTTTTTTATCGGATCTATCATCTCAACTCGTTTTGTGAGCTTTCAACTCGCAACACAAAAGGCATTCAAAAACCCCCATTTCATGTAAGCCTTAAACTCACAACACTATATGTTTTTGTGCTTTTTTTCATTCATTTTTCCTATATCGTATATTTTTTGTGGTCCCAAATTTTTTTTTGATGGATTTGGATATGTCTTTAATTTTATATATTCATTTTATCTTGAAATTGGGTTCTTTTAATGTGTGACTCTTAGGTTAATATTTGGGTGTATTTTATAACCTATGAAAGTGATTCATTAATTTTTAAAGGGGAATCCAATTACGGTTTTTTAATTCTTTGTTGTCATGTGGGCCTCAAAAGGGGGGTTTTGAATGGGTGTTATGTCTAAAACCTTGTCACACTTCTTGAAGGTGTTTTATGAAAAAGTTTGTTTTTCATGTGTATTGTTTGTGACATTTTTTGAGGTAAATTATTAAAATATGGGGGTGGTTTAATAAATGTGTATTGAGCTGAAATTTATATTTTGGATTTTTATTGGTATGATTTTTTTCTTGAATGGGGGTTTTGGAATGTCTTTTGTGTGCAAAAAATGGTTGTTCCTCTTGGTATTGTTTTATGAAGATTGAAAATGATTTAGTGAGTTAAAAAAAGTGATAAAATGGTGAAAATGCAATATTTTGGCGATGTTATTCACCTAATAAGGGTTTTTGAAAGTTAAAGAGGTGATTTAAGATGCCAAATATTTTCAGAATGTTTTATAAATTGAGGAATTTTTTTATTAAATTGTGATGTTGGTGTGAAACATGTTTGTGGACTATTTTGTGTGACTTTTTTGATAAAATAAATCATGATATTAGTTATCGAGAAACTTGTGATCATTTGACTAGTTGAATATCAATGATTATTTTTAATTATCATATGATCATTTAAGTAGCCATATTTAATAATACATAATTCCATCTATTTCATGCTGAAGTATATATTAAATGCATGTGTTTTTTGTTGTTCACTATCCCTAGTTTTATATGTAAACCATTGTTTGGGGGGTTGTCCGGTGGGTGGGGGGCTGTCCAGAGGGTTGGGGGGTGTCCAAGGGGGTGGGTGTGTGTGGGGGGCTGTCCAAGGGGGTGGAGGCCTATCCAAAGGGTTTTGGGGGTTGTCCGGGGGGGGGGGGGGGTAGGGGGCTGTCCAGAGGGTTGGGGGGTATCCAGGGGGTGTCCAAGGGGGTCGGGGGTGGGGGTGGTTTCCAGGAGGGGTGGGGGGTGCTGTCTGGAGGGGTGGGGTGCTGTCCAGGGGGGGGGGGTTGTCTAAAGGGTTTGGGGGTGTCCAGAGGGGTGTCCAAGGGGGTAGGGGGTGGGGTAGGGGTGTTGTCTAGAGGGGTGGGGGGCTGTCCAGGGGGTTAGGGGGATGTCTAGAGGGTTGGGGGGTGTCCTAGTGGGTGGGTGGGTGTGGGGGGCTGTCCAAGGGGGCGGAGGCCTGTCCAGAGGGTTTTGGGGGTCGTCCGGGGGGTGGGGGGCTATCCAGAGGGTTGGGGGGTGTCCAGGGGTGTTTGGATTTACATTGTGATTTTATCCATATGAGTTTTTATTTTAAATATGATTTGATTCTCAAGTTTACTCCATTATCTCCAATTTTCTATCAACCATGTAGATGCCATGGTTTTCTTTTATTCAATGGAATTTAAAACTGTTATATCTAACTATATTTTCTTTTAATAATAATATTCAAGCATATTTTTTTAAATATGCATAGATTTGTTTTATATTTCAAAATTGTTTTACATTCAAATTATTTTTTTTTTCATATAAACTTATATTTTTCTTATCTTAAAAATATATATATATTTCGATATTTGTTATAGGTAATAATGAGTCGAAGTTGGATTACAACACATCGAATGAGCAATGAATATGAGGAAGGTGTTGATGCCTTTTTGGAATTCACTAAACGAATTGTTCCAAGTAGTGATATTTTTTTCTGTCCATGTCTGAAATGTTTGAATATGAAGAAGTTGAAAAGTATAGAGATAAAATATCATCTAATATGTCATGGTTTTAATCCGAGTTACAACCCTTGGATTTGGCATGGTGAAACTGGACGAAATGTCACTGATGATGATGATTCACAAGATGGTAACTCCGATGGAATTGAAGAAATGATTAATGATATTGTATCAAAACAAATTGAGATAGAACCGATAGTTGTGCGTCTATATGGTGATGTTGAAAAACCATTATATCTTGGTTGTACAGATTTTACGGGTTTTTCGGCAGTGTTAAGATTGATTAACCTGAAGGCGAAACATGGATAGAGTGATAGAAGTTTTACAGAGCTGCTACAATTGATGAAAGACATTCTTCCAAAAGATAACGATCTTCCAGATTCACATTACAAGGCCAATAAAATATTATGCCCGATGGGATTGGGATACAAGAAAATACATGCATGTCCGAATGACTGCATTATATATAGGAAGGAATATGAATTTATGTCAGAGTGTCCTAAATGTGGTACATCACGGTATAAGGTGAAAGAGAAATCATAGGATGATGTAGAGATTACAAAGCTCCCTGCAAAGGTATTTTGGAATCTTCCTTTAATTCATCTTTTCAAACGTTTATTTTCTAATTCACATGATGGAAAAAGGTTAAGATGGAATGCTGATGAGTGGGTATGTGATGGAAAAATACGTCATCTAGCTGATTGTCCATAATGGAAGAAAATTGATGTGCAGTACTCTACATTTGGAAATGAAATAAGAAATCTCAGATTAGGGTTGTGGACAGATGGAATGAATCCATACCGAACCCTCAGTAGCACACATAGTTCATGGCCTGTTTTATTGGTAATTTACAACCTCTCTTCTGAAGTTTGTATGAAGCACAAATATGTCATGTTGAGTATAATGATCTCTAGTCCAAAGCAACCCGACAATGATATTGACGTTTACTTGTCACCGTTGATTGATGATTTGAAACTGTTATTGGATGATGGTATTAGGGTGTATGATTCTTATAAAATGAAATATTTTCAACTGCATGAAGTGCTTCTGTTCACTATAAATGACTTCCCAGCGTATGGAAATTTGTCTGGATACAGTGTTAAAGGGAATAAATCATGTCCAATTTGCGAACAACAGACATCATATTGTCAATTGCATCATGGGAGGAAAATAGTGTACATGGGTCATCGAAATTTTTTACCTATGGATCACCCTTATAGAAGAATAAAAAAGGCATTCAATGGATCACAAGAATTTGATACTGCTCCAAAAAATTTATCACCGGATCTGTATTTTGAGAGGGTGAAAAACCTTGATGTGACATTGGGAAAGACACATAAATCTGGTAATGAAAGACATATTTGGAAGAAAATGTTAATATTTATTGAGCTACTATATTGCAGGTATCACGAGGTTAAACATAATATTGATGTCATGCATGTGGAGAATAATATATGTGATTTTTTGATTGGAACATTGTTAGATATTAAAGGAAAGACTAAAGATGGATTAAATTCAAGATTAGACTTACTATCAATGGGAATACATTTGGAGTTAGATCCCACTCCTAAAGGAAGACGAACATTTCTTCCCTCAGCTTGTCATACATTATTGAAGAGGGAGAAAATTAGCTTTTATCAGTGTCTTCATGATATCAAAGTGCCTCAAGGTTATTCTTCAAATGTAAAAAATTTTGTCTCATTAAAGGACTTGAAGTTTATAGGTATGAAATCACATGATTGTCACGTCATGATGCAACAAATTCTACAAGTTTCATTGCGTGAAATATTTCCCATTTGAGTCAGAAAGACTATGATGAAGTTGTGTTATTTTTTCAATTAAATTTTTAACAAGGCGATTGATGTGAATTCTTTGAACATCTTGGAAAAGGATGCAATTTTTATACTTTGTCAATTGGAAATGTATTTTCCTCCAAATGTTTTTGATATAATGGTGCATTTAATGATTCATCTGGTTCGAGAAATAATTCTTTGTGGACCTGTATATCTTCGTTGGATGTATCCTTTTGAAAGGTATATGAAAATATTAAAGGGGTATGTTAAAAATCCATATCGACCTGAAGCCTCCATTATTGAAAAGTATATTTCTGAGGAGGTAGAGGAGTTTTGTACGAGCTTCTTGGTTGCGGCGCAACACATAGGTTTGCCTCCATCTCACCATGAACGAGTTAATAATGAGGGAAAGGGGATTCATGGCTTGAAAGTCAAATCATTGTCAGCTGAATAGATGAAGAAGTTAGAATCATACATCTTGAATAACCTAGATGATGCTCAACAATATATCACATTGCATATTAATGATTTGAAACAATGTCATCCAAAGAAGAAAGAAATGTGGATTTTGAATGAGCACAACAAAACTTTTTTGTCATGGATTAAAAAGTCTTTACTTGGTAGATCAGATGTATCAGAGACATTAAAATGGATAGTGGGTGGTCCATTTTTAAAAGTGATAACATGGTCCGGTTATGACATTAATGGCTATACATTTCATAGGAAAGCTCAGGATAATAGAAGTGCAGTTCAGAATAGTGGTGTATTGGTGTTTTCAGAAGCAATGCATTTTTCGAGTGCTAAGGACAAAAACCCAATTTCTGTATCAAGTGCATATTATGGAGTGATTGAAGAAATATGGGAGGTTGATTACTTTAAAATTAAAGTTCCTGTTTTTAACTGTAAATGGTTAATCGGTAACAACTGTTTTAGACACGATGAAAATGGAATGACACTTGTTAATCTGAATATATTGGAAGACACGGCTGATTCTTTTATAATGGAAACACGTGCAAAACAAATTTTCTATGTAGTAGATCAATCAGATATGCAGTTCGCTATTGTTTTACAAAGGAAAAACAATATGTTGGTGAGGATGAAGTTGATGAAGATGATGATTTATGTGAGATCCCTACTTCCATGGAAGGATTCATAGAACATAATTATGAGCATGTTGAAGACATGGTTTGTGCCATAAGGAACGATCACGACGAAGGAATTTGGGAAAAAAATCCATTTGTACATTCCTAAAATTACAGGTAACATATGTTTATTTCTTGTTTACATTTATTTTTTTCAAAAATGTTAGATGTTGTATGTTTTTTATCTATTAAAACATGATTTAAAACAAAATAAGTATAAGTTTTTGTTTTTTTTATGTTTGTTTAGTTTACTTTATCATGTTTACCATTACATTAATTATATATCTATTATTTTTGTTCAGTGAAAATTACTTTACCATGTTTACCAGGTTTACCATGTTTACCATCTTGACCATCTTGACCATCTTTACCATCTTTACCATTATTTAACATGCTTACCATATTACCAATGTTTACTATTACGTAACTTAGTACACTTTTCTATTTTCTGATTACAGTAGTATTAAAATATTTGAATTTGTATATTTTTGAACTAACATTTGTTTTTTTTTGATTTGAAGGATAATGACAGATCATTCAGTTGATCAACCACATGATTCTGGAGATGAGAATATTGGTCATACAACTGGGGAGGAACATTCACATGCTTTTATTAGAACAAAGAGTTCAAAGGTTGGTAAACGTGGGTGCACATGTTTACCAAAATTATCAGTTGCTCGTACGCAGGATCAGAGGATAGTCGTTGAGTTTGATGATGATGATATTCCTAGAGGTCCAAATGCAAAAGATTTTAATAGTTTTGTAGCAACTCAGGCTAAGAGAAAAGTATGCATTCTGTATGATGATTGGAGAAGTGTGGATAAAGCGATAATCTCTCAGTTATGGGAGACGATTTTGGTAAGATCTTTTGCTATTGTTTGAATATTATTTAAATGTTTCTAGTATATATAATATGTTTAACCTCTTCTTTATCAGATGAAATTTGATATTCCTGACACTGCAGGAGTCAGGAAGAAATGCTTATCATTGGATTCCAAGAGATGGAGGGATTTCAAATCAACCCTCTTATCTGATTTCATTTATGGTCATAGGAGTCATGACAATCCATGTCGTATATATCCCTTTATAGATGAAGACACATGGAGAAAATTTTTTGAAAGTAGAAGAAAAGAGTCATTTTTGGTAAGGGAAGTGTAAACTTTTATAATATTTCTTATATAAATGATCTTATTAACGTTTTGTTAATGATTTCTTGTTCTTAATTTATAGAAAACAAGGAAAGCTCATTAGGAGATCCAATCTAAAAATGTATACCCTCATAGTTTATCTCAGGGAGGGTATGCATTATTGGAAGAATAAATGATGGCGAAAAAATTTCAACAACTAAGAGATGAGTCTTCAAGCTCTAGAGAGGTGGCCCCTCCATCCCCTCCATCTAGACATGAAAAATGGAAGAGAGCTCGGAAGGGAAAAAAAGGGAAATATCTTTCGGATGAATCGAGAATCGTAGCTGAGAGGATTGTAAGATATATATTTTATTTATTTAACTTAACCATTTTCTTCATATAATTTCAATCATTACAGAAATGTTCAATTAATTAATATAGGACTCTCTTGAGGAGAAGAGTTCACATGGGACATTTACAGCTACTGGGAGGGAAGATATTTTATCTGTAGCATTGGGAAGGCCCGAACATCCTGGTCGTGTAAGAGGATATCCGGCAGGTGTATCGGTAAGAAAAGTGTTTCCACGTTCTTCAACTTCAAATATTAAGGGGGTTTATAGGAAAAAATTGATTCCTTGGAGTATGAAATTCATAATATTAATGTGACGATGGAGGAAAAGATTAGAGCGTCGGTGCAGTCTATGTTTGCAGACATGCAAAGACAATTTCAGACTGCAGCTCCCACTCCTCCACCTCCCCCTACAGACCCCATTATTTATCCTCCACCTCCGCCAGTAGCTCCCACTCCCCCACCTCAACCTGCTGACCCCATTTTTTATCCTACTCCTCCACCGCATCTTCCTACTTATTTAGAGTTGTATGTTGATGATTCTCAAGAGCATATAGTATCATATGGGTTAGTATATTGTATAGGAGATATAGTTTATCATCAACAATTAGAGGTAGAGAATCATAGGGTGACTGTACATGATATTATAGATAGATCAGATTGGGTACCATTACCTACAGATGAGGTGGCGACAGTTGGACATAGTATTGGCCATTTTATAATTTGGCCATCCAGACTTCTTCGACTCATTACCATAGAGGTATGAATGTTATATCTTTTTTTTTATTTTTTTATTAATGTTGTTTTATCATTTGAAAACTAATATATTTTTCAATTTATTTTTACAGGAATACTTCAAAGCTAAAGAAATACTGTATAGACAAAAACAAAGACAAATCACTATGACATCAGATACAGAATCCAGTAGTCTTGACAAATTGTCAAGATATTCATATTTATTAGTGGATCATTATGAGTTTCCAATGGAAGCTCATATTTTTGGATGTGAAATAAATGTGGGGATTATGAAAACTGATATCATGGAGCTTGTTAATGAAGAAAAGTTAGGCATCAATGTGGTGCAAATTTTTTCCATGTAAGTCTTAACAACTTTTCCCTGTGTTATATTTATTAAAAATATATACTTATGTCTATTTTTTATTAGGTATATTTATAAAATTTGTGAGAGGAATGAGTTGACAGATGTATATGGATTCATGGACCCACAATTGAGTTCCCCTGAAGCATGTTCATTGGATGAGGAACAAATAATGCTTTATATTACTGAAAGATTTGAAAAGAATATAGTCACACAATGTTGGATGATGCCTTTTTGTGAGAGGTATGAAACAAATCTCTCTCAAAGATTTAATTATATTTTAACATAAAAAACCACTAACGTTAAATTTCCTTTTATCAGTGACCATTAGATGTTAGGGGTTTTTTCCCAAGGGAGAAAGCACTTTATTGGATTTGCTCTGTCCATGATGATGTGCGAGAAAGTTTTAAGAATATATTGGAAAATTAAGTTTAAATTTCTCAATAGTTTTATATATTATAATGAATATTAAATTTACCCCATTAATATTATTTTCTAACAGGGCATGGGTCTAATTTTGAAAAAACGCAAAGAAAAGGAATGCAAAGATCAAATCTATAAATGTGAAGGTAAATATCCATTTATAATTTGTACTTTTTGATTTATTACATTAAAATAATATATTGAATTTACACTCATTCAAAAAGAATTGTCATGAACAACAAGGCGTCATTGAATGCGGATATTATATGTTAAGATTTATGTTTGAAATAATAATAATTGGGACATTTGTGAATTTTGACCTGGTAAGATTTCCTCTTAAACGTTTCCATAATATTTCAATTTGATTTACTCATTATACACGTTAACTACTATCCTTTTCATTTGTAGCTTTTTGATGACCCTCAACCCTATAATGCTGAAGACATCAAACAACTACAAGTGGAGTGGTCAAATTATTTTACAGGTTTGACTAAATTTTAGTTGTTTGTAATGTAAAATGTAATTTTGAATATTGTCATTGTAATTGTGTATTTGGTAGTCGTTTAGGTTGGATTTAGTTTTTTTTGAAGTTGATAGTGTAAGTTTTGAATGTTATAAATGTGAATGTTTAATTTTGCTATACTTATGATGGTATTTCTGGTATGGATTCTGTTCTGGGGGGGGAGGGGTTTCAAGGGTGTGGGGGGTGTTAAGTAGGGTTGGGGGTGTCCAGGGGTCTGGGAGGGTTGTCCGGTGGGGTGGGGGGTTATCGAGGGGTGTTTGGGGCTGTCTGGGGGGTTGGGGGTAGTCCAGGGGTGTGGTGGGGGCTTCAATGGGGTGGGGGAGGGCTGTCCAGGGTGTGTGTGGGGGGGGGGGGGTATACATGAGGGTGGGGGGGTTGTCCCGGGGTGTTTGGAGCTGTCTAGGGGGTCGGGGGGCAGTCTAGGGGTGTGGTGGGGGCTGTCATGTGGAGTGAGGGGGTGCTGTTCAGGAGGGTGGGGGTTGTAGACGGGTGTTTGTGGCTGTCCAGGGGGTCGGGGGAAGTCCAGGGGTGTGGTGGGGGCTCCAATGGGGTAGGGGATGTGAAGTGGGGTGAGGGGGTGCTGTTCAGGAGGGTGGGGGGGTAGTCCAGGGGTGTGGTGGGGGGCTCCAATGGGGTGGGGAGCGTTGTCCAGGGTATGGGGGGTATACATGAGGGTGGGGGGGTTGTCCCGGGGTGTTTGAAGTTGGCCAGGGGGTCGGGGGGCAATCCAGGGGTGTGGTGGGGGCTGTCAAGTGGGGTGAGGGGGTGTTGTTCAGGAGGGTGGAGGTGTTGTCGAGGGGTGTTTAGGGCTGTCCAGGGGGTCGGGGGGCAGTCCAGGGGTGCGGTGGGGGCTTTCAAGTGGGGTGAGGGGGTGAAGGGGTGCTATTCAGATGGGTGGGGGGGGGGGGGGGTTGTCGAGGGGTGTTTGGGGCTTTCCAGGGGGTCGGAGGGTAGTCTCGGGGTGTGGTGGGAGCTCCAATGGGGTGGGGGAGGGCTTTACAGGGGGTATACATGAGGGTGGGGGCTATCAAGTGGGTAATTTTTATTTGTTATCAATGTAAATGGTTAAATTTTCTTTACTTCATGTTTTGATCTTCTGTTTTATGGTACGAATTATTGATTCGGTTTCTGGTTGATTTTTGGGGGAGAGCAGAGGACTGTAGTGGATTTTTTTTAAAAATAAATTATGTCTTTCACGTCGGTTATTTTATAACCGACCTGATAAAGAAATCGAGAAGCGTTTATCACGTCAGTTTTTTTTCATAACCGACGTGATAAACATCTGTGGCATGGTTTATCACGTTGGTTATGTAATAACCGACGTGATAAACCCCTACTAGGACTGGTTTATCACATCTATTATTTAATAACCGATGTGATAAACCATTTCCCATTCTTTTTATCACGTCGGTTATTGATTAACCGACATAATAAACCCCTCCCGGGACTGGTTTAGCAGGTCGGTTATTTAATAACCAACGTGATAAACCATATCCCAGGAGTTTATCACATCAGTTATTCAATAACCGATGTGATAAAGTCACCCGCACATGTTTATGACGTCGGTTATTGTATAACCGACGTAATAAATCCCCCTAGGTTTATCACGGCGGTTATATAATAATCGACGTTATAAACCCCACCCCCCGGGTTTTTTCACGTCGGTTATTAATTAACCGACGTGATAAACACTGCGATGTTATGTATGTTACGTCGGTTTTTAAATAACCGACATAAATTTTTTTATTTATAACGTCTTCCATATTAACATCGGCGAAAGATCGACGTAAAAAATGAAAAATAACCGACGTAAATAACGTTTTTTGCACTAGTGCCTATTAGAGTTTTGATTGGGGTGTCACTTCAAGCATGTTACCAGCCTGAGCTGGGAACTAGTTGGTTAAGATGCGACATATATAATTTTAGGCCCGACCCATCACATAAACTTAAAATTAATTCCATATCATACTAGAATATCGTAGGAAATACATGGAATACCATTCAATAATGAACAAATTATAAATACTTAGCATAATATCTTAATGAATATTATTTTACATGATTTTCCCATATAGAACAATGGATTATATGGACAAGTTAATATATCAACCTAGTTAATTAATTAATATTTATTTCAAATTAAATCACCTTTAATCATATAAGAATAATTAGGAACTCGCATTGTGAAAATAAGTACCCTTATTATGTGAAGAATATAGAGTTTTAGTTATCCGGTACTTATAAAGATGAATATTATTAAGGTATTTCGTTAAATAGATAGTTGAGTTTGAAATATTAGGATAAACAAAATTATGAATCAGTCCACTATAAATTTATAAGTATTTAATTAAAAAATTTAATATTATTAGGGAAATACAATTTTATTAAGGAGAAACCTCCAAGTTGGTATGCTTTGAGGGAACAGGTTAAATTGTTCTAAAATCAAGTTTAATCCACTTGATTCATGATAGATGATAAACCAAATACATCACTATCATATTCATAGAAGTTACATTCTTATAAATAATGGATCCATAATAACATAAATACATTGCATGCATACATATTTTTTATCATGGTTTAATTTAGAAGTTCATGCCTCTTAGAATAATTTCAGTATTACAGCAGCTTATGAATGAAGTATAACATGGGTGAAATACTGTCTCCAATTAATATGATATCATAAGGAAAGTAATTATAATAAAATAACAATAACATTGGAATAATAACATTCAAATAGAAGAAGATACTATAATATAAATGTAAAAATGAATTTAAAAAAGTGAGAAAAGGGACCCTTACCTATCTTGATATTATTAGCCTAGAGTGAACCCTTATAACCAAAAGAAATCTTCAATGTTAACGATATAGTTATGGTAGAGACCCTAAGAAAGATATATAAATATATAATTCAATCTCAGTTTGAGGATAGATAAGAAGATGGGTGGGTATTTATAGCTTTAGTGAGTGAAAACCCATGAAATAATGTATTGAAAATTTTATTTTTCCACAATCTGAGGTTTTCCACTACTCCCATAGTGCCCCATTACATCCCATATTCCTTCAATATAATTTTTAGTGTGTGAATTAGGAAAAGTTAAATATTTTTTTGACTTTATTTATTCTTACAAATACTTGATGTCATATTTTTCATATTTTACTATTTTTAACAAAAACTACCACATTTCACCACATAGATAGTTTTTATGTCCTAGTTCCAAATATAAAATACATTTTACCCAATGTATACTCTATTTAAATGAAATCCAACTTTTAAATAAGGATGATATAATTAATAAAATTGTGGTATTAGAGTAAACACAATTTCATTACGAAAGAATGTATACATTAATACCACTAAACCCCTAGATATATAACCCCTTATTACACTAGAATTATCCTTAAGGTTAAGATGTATAATGGTGGTACTTTTATGGGGTGGTTCAACCAAAATTAATCTGATAGTGATTTCTACAAATCATAGAAAATTCTACTTGAACCTTAATTATTGAAGTATAAATTGAATCTTCTTAATGGGAAAAACCTTATGATACTCCCTACTTCCCAAGATTAGATAAATATACTTCATCAGGGATGTTCCTACTAATCTATGACATCAGTTATCCCATCTACATCAATTAAATCTTGTAATTACCTTTATTATACACCAATCTTAACAGTCACTTTCTAAAAACTATATCACTATTGGTCATAATTCTTAACTATCATATAACTACCATATATACTCTTACTTCCTATAAATTAATTCATAACAATACACCACACTTATTAATTTAAGTTATTTAAATATTTTAATTTCATGGCTAATTTGTTTTTATTTTGTAGTGTACTTTTTATAGTTGTGATGTTTATTAGATAATATGATCCATGAGACATTATCATTTTACTAACTTTATTTTTTTTCAATTTTATATTTTTATAAATATGGGTCTTAATAAGTATATATCTTTGATTTGTAATATATCAGTTATAATAAAATATAATTATCTATTACTATATTTTCTTGAGTATTACATTATCACCCTTACAATAATTTCATTATTGGAATTCTAAATGAATCCATAAAAATATGGATAAGAGTTTATCATTATATCCTAAGGATTCAAGGCCGACTCTTTTAGTTGGTGATTACTTTAAATAACTTTCACTAGTAATGTCCTTAAATTTCATATATATTTCTCTCTAGTATTATGAATATGAATTGGATCTTTATTTTATGACATGTTAGGATCCAACTAAACTTGATCATCATTTATAACATGAGAAATTTTGAGCATATACATCCTTATAAGTAATTTACGAATGACAAATTCACTCATGAATGTTTTATAGAATGGATAAATGATATTCAGTTACATTAATTCACTCTATTATTTCAAATTTCCCAATAGCCCATAAAGATCAGGGACCGGTAAAAAACCGGCCCTAAAAGAAAAAATTAAAAAGTTAAAAGAGTCAGGCATACAAGGGATTTTTACATAATCTAGTGTGCAACACTCCACCTCTGTCAGCCTCCACAAGTGGGGCACAATAATCAGGCGCCGTAAATGACCACATTTCATCCAAATCAATCAATGCCCGCTTTGCAAGGGCATCCGCCACCTGATTGGCCTCCCGGTAGACATGTGTAACCACCAGGCACATGCGCGCAGCCTGGTCGAGACATTCAACCCATTGAGGTAATGTGAACCACGGGACATTCCGTGTCTTGGTCCTCAACGCATGAACCGCAGATTGGGAATCAGATTCCAGCCATATACGCATCCAATTAAACCGGACAGCGTACCTGACAGCAAATATTATGCCCCAGATTTCAGCTTCAAACACAGTGCCAATCCCTATGGTGTGATGGAAGCATCCCTTAACAAACCCACGGTAGGTTCGGAACACTCCCCCGCATCCCGACATACCTGGTGCACCCAAAGCAGCCCCATCAACATTTATCTTGAGGCAGGGCACGATGGGTGGCATCCACCGTATATACTTCATCATTTGAGGCTTGCGCGGCCGACCCGATACACCATGTTTTCGCAGAACCTGGAGATCCTCAACGGTGTTATGCATTGTGCCATCCTGTACCATGGAGGCGGCATAAATATCCCAATGGACAGCCTTCATCCCTTGCTGTACCGTATGCTTCTCATCTCCAAACAACATGCAGTTCCGAGCCTCCCATGTATCTGCAATAACAGCCGCTACGGCCAACAACATCAGGTTGTGAATTTGTGCACTGCATGGGACAGTCATCATGCTGGACAGCAGGTCAATAACCGGCCTGCATGTGTCAATTACAACACCAAACAGATACCCAATGTATTCCCATAGCTTCTTGGCCCGTCTGCAGCCCGTGAAAATATGCTGTATCGAATCCTCCTCGCTCTTGCATATGGAACATCTTGAAGCCATGTGCAGTCCAGTCCGTTGGAGAGATTCCACTGTTGGTATCCTGTTTTTCCATATTCTCCATATTAAGAAATACCTTGCAGGCCGGATAAAAGGGGCCTTGAACTTCAGCAACCAGGCTGGTGTAGAATTGAGCCCCCCACTAGCCACAATGTAAAAATCTCTGCAATTAAACTGTCCAGACTTGGTAGGGATCCAGATCAGTGTGTCAACATCCATGAACGTGTATCCATTGATTTCATCAGCCACCTGCACGGGTACATCAGATGCATGGGAATTAAAATACGAAAGAAAGGTCGAGATGGACATAGAGGCCACCTCCATTGTAACATTCAGATACCCGAAGGGGCTGTGTGATCCACTTTGTTGTCCAGCAGCTCAGGGTTGAGTCCTTACCGACTAGCCATTTCGTTTCCTACATGATACTCCCATACACATGCTTGAGCGGAGCCCAAACCGATGAGGAAAGGTAATATTTATAACCACTAAGCAGTCTCCTTGTAATTCGATTCGACAGAAAATCATCAGCATCTTCATGTGTGATCAAATACCACGTAAATTTCCCAATCAATCCATCATTGAAAGTGCGGAGGTCCTTTACTCCAAGTCCCCCCCATCTCCACCGGCTTAACACATTCTTTCCAGGCAACTGTAATCAGCTTCTTCTCATGCGGTGACCCCGTCCATATGAAATTCCGCACCTTGCTCTGAATCTCTTTCAGAAGCCCTCTCGGCCATCTATACAGTGAAAACGAATAAACAAACTTTGAAGTGATTACTGAATTTACCAGACAGACCCTTCCGGCCAAAGACATGGCCTTCCCCTTCCAACCAGCAAGCTGCTGCAAAATACCTGCCGAAAGTCCTTCCAAGTACTGCCTTTTCACCTTCCCCCAAAACATTGGGGCCCCAAGATATTGGAAGGGGTATGACCTTCTCCTCACCCCAAGGAGCCTGACAATCCTATTCCTTTTACCTACCAGGACCCCATTACCAAAGACAATCGAAGACTTGTCCCAGCTTATGGCCTGGCTAGCCACCTCCTCATAATGAATGAAAAGGGCCTTAATTGAATATATAGTTCTCCTTGATGCTTGTCCAAGTAATAAAATGTCATCTGTATAAAATAGGTGAGATGGGGCCTGACCGCTCACACCAGCCCTGATCGTCTTGTACCAGCCCATTTGCCCAAGGTCATTGATACACCTGCTTAAGTAATCCTCTGCCAGTGCGAAGAGAATCCCAGACAATGGGTCACCTTGTCTTACCCCCCTGGTGCACGGAAAAAAGCCCCTCGGGACCTCGTTCACAAGAATTGACAGCCTTGTGGAACCAAGAATGATGCAGATCATTCTTAAAAAACCAGCAGAGAAACCATACCTCTTAAGGACATCCAGAAGAAAGTCCCATTTCAACGTGTCAAAGGCCTTGGATATGTCGATTTTAATAGCAAAGCTCCCTTCCTTTGACTTCCTTCACAGAAGATTGACACTCTCGGAGGCCATAAATAAGCACTTTTGGATGTTCCTCCCTTGGAAGAACCCAAATTGATTCTTGGTGATCATGCCATCAACCAGCCCACCCAACCTTCTTGTCAAGATCTTACTAATAAGCTTGGGCATCGTATTCCCAAGAGCCACCGGTCTGAAATCATTTATGTCAAGGGCATTGTCTTTTTTGGGAATGAGTGCAATAAAGCATGAATTCATCCCATATGGCATATAAAAGTGAGAGAAGAAGTCCGTCATGGCCTGCTCTATGTCATCCTGCAGAATGTCCCAGTAAAACATAAAGAACTTATTCGTGAATCCATCAGGGCCCGGGGCACTTTCCAGATTCAGAGAGAGAAGGGCAGTTCTAATCTCCTCTTTGCATGGGGTAGCAGTTAGGAGTTGGTTCGATTGTTCATAAATGTAGGAATCAATGTTATCCACCATGCAGTGTATCCTTGACTGCCCATTTTCAGAGTAAACATTCTTAAAGTGCTCAACCAAAGCCACTGCAATCTCATTCTCCTCCGTGTAGAGTTTTCCATCAATGCTGATCACCTTGGTCCCTCCCCGGGTCCTCTTTTCCTTGTGCAATCTATTGAAGAACTTCGAGTTTCTATCACCATCTTTTAACCACCGCACATTCAGCTGATTCCTGACCAATCTTTCCCTCACCGTTAAGAGATCATCAAGCTTGTTGTGTGCAGAAATTTCCTACTGTAATACCCTCGAGTGCTGCCCCTGACCAATCTGAATTTTGGCCAGTTCATCCTCTGCTTCCTTGATATCCTTGTCTAGTTTAGAGAAGGAATTCCTGCTCCAAATTCTTAGAAGCCCCTTTAGATGCTTCAATTTCACAGCTAGTCGCTGCAGTGGGCTTCCAATTGTATCCAGTTTCCAAGCTTCTAAAACGATTTCCCTGCATCCTGGCATCACAAGCCAACCATTGTTGAAACGAAAGGGAACAGGGCCTGGCCTTGTCACCTGCTGTTCCACATCAATCACAATTGGATTGTGATCGGAGTGGTGCTTAGGCAGTGTGAATCCAGAGATGCCATGAGCTGCCACTTGATCATCAATCTGAACAAAACATCTGTCAAGCTTACTAGCCTGTTTTCCTTCCCAAGTATACCTGCACCAAGTGAAGTCATCACCAGCAATTGCAACTTGATCCAGATTGCAGTAATCAATACATTCGGAGAATTCAGAGGCAGCAATCCTGTTGAAAGCTGCCCCAGTTTTCTCCTCAGGTTTCAAAACAGTGTTGAAATCGCCAATCAACATCCATTTGCGATCCATTCTACTAGAGGTACCTTTGAGTGCCTCCCATAGCTCCCTCATCTTAATGTAAGAGTTAGAAGCATAAATAAAAGATAAAGAAAGCTGCTGTCCAGCAATGGTGCAGTTCACCAAAACCCATTGAGGACCGTTGTCGCATGAGGTGATTTGCAGGCTGTTCTGTACAAACACCCACAAGTGATCCTTATAAGATGCAGATTGATTGCTCGCCACAAATTTGTACCCAAGTGAGGCCCATCTGAGTCCCTTCCATTTATCTAACATAACTTTAGGTTCAGCAATGCTGACGAACATTGGCTTGTAGGTCAGGATGTTGTGTCGAAGGGCCCTGACCGTGCGGGGGTTCCCCAGCCCTTGACAGTTCCAGTATAAAATCCTCATTGTTTATGGGTCATACCTCTTGTCAGAGGTCCCCCTTTCTTCTCCACAGAGGCTTGCGACTGCCCTTTTTTCTTTTTCCCTCCCTGACCCTTCATCACACTATGCTCGGGGGTAGTGATGCTATCTTTCTCATTTGAAGCCTTGGTTGCTCTATCAGCTTCCTTGCCCTTACCAGTATCCTGTTCTTTGGCTTCATTTCTAACCTCACCTGTACTGACTTGACCTACTTCAGCTGGTATCCTCCCTCCAGCCCCCATTTTCTTTCCCTCCTCACCCAGCGTCCCTGCTACTCCACCTGTGACAGATCCATCGAAAAAGATAATGCCTGGACTGGTTTGTCTGGCATTCTCCACTTGCACCACTGCACCTGCTTCAACCAGCACCTTCTCCACCTTATTGGCATCAAGCATCCCTTCACCATCATCATCAAAAGCATTAGAATTCTGAGCATCATCCATCTCATCCGACCAAAGTCTTCCACAGAGCGGTATAAAAGTGTTGCTGGACTTCTGGGTGGGGGATCACTACCCACAAACACCCTCTTTCGTGCATCCTTGGAGGGGGAGATTTTAGTGAACTCCCCTCCAGAATCAGAAACCAACCCTCGGTCTGCCATAGGTGCGTTTGCAGTGCAGGAATCCCCACTTCCTCTGCTCTTTTCCACTTTATCATCAAACTGCTTTGCAACTTCCACCCTGTCCACCGTATGAACATTGCCGGGAGAAGAGTCCACCTGGATTCCAACAGCCGGACCCTCCATACCCGCAATAGTTCCACTAGGAACCTCCTTCGGTGCTGTATCCTTTACCACTGCAGTAGGTGAAGGGTTTCCAACAGCCGGACCCTCCATACATGTATTTATATGATTCCATTTAAATTTTGGAGTGTTTAGTATTATTGTATACAAACTCCGCTAGAGGTAAATATTGACCACCACTTATTTTGAAGTTAATAGATCATGAACTTAGAATGAAATTGAATGTTTGAATAGTTATTTTATATTGTCCATTCATTTATGGGTGATATATTGTGTTAATATTAACCACTATATTTAAATTCTTAAGGATATTCCTCTAAAATTTGATGTGAATCTTGGATTATGATTAGATACTATTGATAATGGTATACCATAGAGTCTCAAAACTTAATTTATATATAACCTAGAATGATAATTCAAAAGGATAATCTTCTAATATTACTAGTAAATTGGATGATTTTGTAAGGTGATCTATAATAACTGATATTTAATTATTACACTTAGATTTATTAGGATCCCATATAATGAAATAAACTATAATATTATCCCAATTCCTCTTTGTTATAGGTAGTGGTTGAAAAATTACTTTTAGAAGTTCACTTTTATCCTTCACTTGTTGGCCTACAAAGATTATTATAGTGTAATATATGATGTCATTATATTATCCCACCAAAAATTC
This sequence comes from Viscum album, assembly GCA_963277665.1. Taxonomy (NCBI): domain Eukaryota; kingdom Viridiplantae; phylum Streptophyta; class Magnoliopsida; order Santalales; family Viscaceae; genus Viscum; species Viscum album. The sequence continues at coordinate 341,937,492 of OY728131.1, forward strand.
TCTCAGATATCACTATAAAATTTGGTCCTCCCTAAATATGTTAGATAATTTTGAGCTATCAGCTTTATCCAAACAATCCTCTTTTAACTCTAGTATTGATCGCATATAGATCCTTTTACCAATCTATAATGATCCATCTCCACTAATATTAAACTCTCATAATTTTCAATTTCTCACATATTCCATATTCTTTTATAGGGTTACATCATCATGATGATCTTTCTTAATGCTCTCCAATAAATAAAGTTTGGATATTACTTTCTATAAGTATGATTTTTATCATTTTCATATAATTTCCATTTTCATTCATACTAAATCGTTTAGAATTGGATTAATCTCTACCATCATCATAGATAATATACCATGATATTTTATACTCGATGAATATACTACTATATTATATTTACAATGATGATAATATAAAACAAATTTATAATCCATTAATAAATCAAACCATCTCCTTTTCCTCATATTAATTTATTTTTCAGTAATGGAATATTTCAAACTCTTTTACCAATTTATATATCACATTTCTCTCCATATAAATAATGTATCGATATATTTATTATAAAAAAAATAACCACTAACTCTTTATCGAAGGTTGGATAATTAATCTCAGGGGGTTTAAACTCTTAAAATACACAAGTTACCACTTTATAATATTTTATTAGAACACATCAAAGACCTTTCCTTGATGCATCACAATAAATAAAAAACCATTCATTACTAGATGGTATAGTAAATATAGGTACATTTACCAATATACACTTTAATTTATCAAGGATATATTCATATTCCCTTATATATACGAACTTGACCTCATTACATGTCAAATTTTTTGATGGATTAGCTAAACGAATAATGTTCTCAATAAACAAATAATAATATTCTCCTGAGCCATGGAAATGACATATTTCAGTTATGTTTTAGGGTCTTATCAAATTCTTAAAAACCTTTTTTTTGAAGGGTCAGAAAATATACCATCCTTGGATAAAATATGGATATGTAAATAAACTTTTCAAAGATAAAATTCACATTTACTGAATTCCGAATATAATTATTTTATCTACAGAACCATAATATTAAAATTAAAATGAGTTTCGTACTCCTAATACATTTTATAGTATAGTATAATTTCATCAATAAATACCTTAATAAACTTATGAAGATACCCCTTTAATACCCCAATCATAAAATCTATAAACACAGATGGTGTATTTTTCAACCCAAAAGGAATTACGATGAACTCATAATAACCATACCTTATATAAAGGGTCGTATTTAGTATATCATTATATTTAACTTCTAACTAATGATGACAAGAATAAAGACCAATATTTTGAGAATTATTGATACTATTTAAATTTATCAAAAAGGTTATCACTGAATGCTAATAAATACTTGTTCCTTATAGTAATTACTTTGATTTACATATAACCAATGCATAACCACATTGAACCATCCTTCTTATTTACAAATTAAATGCTTCATCCCTATAATGAAACACTTGGATGAATGACTCCCTTATCACATAAATCTTTTAATTACTTATTTAACTCAAATAATTCCACTAGATCCATTATATATGGTGAATTAGATATGTGTTTCTCATAAGGTATAAGATCAATAGAGAATTCAACATATCAATTAGGTATAATTATATATAATTCATAAGTAAATACATAAATATATTCTTAGAAAATGGTCATGTATTCTATTATAAAAACCTAATTCTCATTTATAGATTTCATTTCATCCATTTATACCATGAGGATTTCATTAAGCATATGTTTCATTAATAAATGAAATATAGTTTATTTAATTGAATATAATTTGACTAATGGTTATGTTGAGGGAATAATTATTTTATATGAACTATGATTGTATTAATTAGTACTTTACAAGGTCCAACCAATATTATTTCATTTCATAATTTTTGAAGTTTTGTTTCATGCTTTATTTTATTTTAAAACATTACATTAAATCTATTTATCCTTGTTTTTAAATTATATTATTAATAAAAATACAAAAATGTAATAATTGATAGGACGGAACATTGGTGAGAGTGATCACCATTGTGAGTTGATCTAATGTCATTCAATATAATGTATTTAATTATGGTTTAATTGATAATTTTATGGTTCCATGATAATAAAATGTTAATTTTTGGATTTTTTTTCTAAGAGAAATAAACATTATTTAATGTTTATTCACATTTTAAAAACATTTCTTCTATTAAAAAAATAAGAATATAAAAAATGGCTTTAATATTTGATGAACAACTCACCACTATAAATTATGGAGTTAAAATCTTAGAAATACATGTGTGGAGGGTCACAATTTTAGAATTAAATTGTGAGGTGGGGATATTTTTGGAATATCATTGATAATCCTAATGAATAACTTGATGTTGTCTACCTAAGAGTTCTTATTGAAGAAATACATGAGTTCTGTGAGTATTTCTATGAATTTAATTGCTATTTTTGTGATGGAATCAATGGCGATATAAAAAATGAGATTACCCTTCCCATATTCTTGGAAGAACTGATAGAGGTATATGATCACTTAGAGATATATCCACTACCTGATCAACTTAGTAATAATATTGAGGATTTATACAAGGAGAATGAGATATAATTTTGAACCACTGAAGGGGATATCTCTAACTTAAACTCAACTCTTTCTCACTTTATTAAAACCCACTTTTTTACTGATTACCTTGATGTTAATTATATAGATTAATCATATATAATATACTAGGAGGATTATTATAAAGAGGCCACAAAATAGGTGGGAAATATTGAAGATTAAATAGAGAACTCCTGCCATTATCCACACCAATCATTCATGTTTTTTTTTCATAGAATAGGGGTGTAAAAATATTAAATTAATCAAAATATCCTCATCATCTTATAAATGCTATAAATCATTAGAAAAAAATATGGGGCTGATTATTTTCACATAAAACATATCCTTCACCAGATAAAGGGATGCAACTTGAACTACCAAGCTATAAACAATCTAAACAGAACACCACTTGGGGATGTCTCAATATTCTTTCCTTACTCTATTATATTTTATTTGTATTTATTTAAATTAATTACTCTTTTTATTTATTTATTTTTATTATAGGTTTTAAAAATAAATTTTGGTTTTCAAATAAGATCTAAAGTTACGCTACCAACTGAAATAACTTGGTTGTAATACTTCATCTCATTTATTTTCACAATTTTAAACATTAAGCCCATGTGCTTCGATGAGGAATATTAATATATTTGTGTGTGGTGGTAAATATTCTTTTTGTTTGTTTTTAATGTTTTTTTGTCTTAATTTTATATGTTTTAGGCTATATTTGAACAAAAATGGAATGTCCAATACATTTTTCACACTTAAAACTATTTTGATGGATAATCCTTAGTTTAAGTAAAAAATGGTTTAAAATGATTGTTGATAGGAATTATTTGATGTTTTAAAAACATTTTTAAGATTTTATTGGATTTTTGAATCCCATTCTTTATTAGAGACCATTAAATAATATTTTTTCATCATGACGGGTAATCTAAAACACTCTATTCATATTCTTTTCAGTACTCTCTATTATTGAGTGAACTCATACTGTGTTTTTCATCAAGAAATTGGTTTTATATTTTATCAAAGATTTTGAGAATGAATATATATAATATATTGGTTGATTCAATTCTATAGAATGATCCCTTATTTATCAACTTTGAGACATACCCTTAAATTATCCCTGGGAATCATATAGTATCCATGGAATACATTATAGATTATTAATATTATAATCCCAATTTACTTACCTACCATCACTCTTGAATACATTAGATGATCATATCTCATTCTATGTGTGTGAGAATTAGTGTAAATATTATATTATATTGGGTACTAGTTATATTGTATGGGAATTCAAGGGGGGTTATCATTTTAGAGAAGGTTATAAACTCATTTTTCATATTTTAAATTCATTTGGTTTCTCTCAAAAAACATAAAAAAATAAAATAAATGAATAATGGGATTTGAAAGATTCATCGTAATTATTTGTATATCTCATGACCAATAAAAAAGATAATGAGTCATTATTAATTAAATATATTTTCTTATCATCATGTTCTCTTAGGGGGGAAAGTACATAAAATAAAAAAGAGAATTAATAATATTTCACTTTACTTTAAATGGTATGACCTATATCAAATATTTAAATGGAAAAATTGAGTGGGTGATTTATGAGGGGGAACATTTTATGAGGAATATATATTATATAATGATTGATCACGAATTGTTTTATATGAGAAAAACCTCCCCTTTATAGCCTTAACTTTTAAATTCTTAGTCATTGAACCTAAGCCTCAATACACACCCTTGAAAATACAAATGATTATCATATTTTTATTTGTATCTTGTGATGAATGTTAGGATATAACCAATCATATTTTATGACATGAATTATTTTGATATTGAGTATAAATTTTCATCAATTTTACACTTGGGATATTAGTGATTAAAATTACTTATGGGGTATGTTAGAAGTTTTACATGGGTAAATAAATGAAATTATATGAATTTAAATGTGAGATAATAAAAATTAAAGGAAATTTGATTTCATAAATGAGACATGATGTTCCTTAATTTAAAAATAATCATGAAAATTATTCTCTCATAGTTTATTTATGTGTGGAACTTGATTTAGAAATATGATTTTTTCGTAGAGTGAGAAAATCTTGTATATTGGAGTGATTAGAGACATATTTTAATCATTTTTAATTATATTCCACTGCTTTACCCCCCCCCCCCCCCCCACCAATTCAATATTTTATGGTCATTAATCACATTTTTTGGTTTTATTAAATAATTGTAATTATAATTTTCAATGTATTAATGCTAACCCAATTTTATGGATACCATTTTCTATGACTTTGATACTTAAATTGATAAAATAATGCATAATTATCTGTTTTTTTAATGATTTATGGAAGAATGAAGTTTGAGAATTAATTTTGAGGGGTTTATTAATTTTTAATAAATTATTGAGATATCACACCAAAACCACATATACCAAGGTGTGATGGTGTTCAATTGGAATTATATAAGATTAACCATTGTTAAAATATAATGTAATGAGATCCCTTTCACCGTCGGGATTCCATGTATGATTAACTTGCGAATATAGATGATTCACTATAATGTGGAAATTTATAACTTCACAACAATAGAATTTGTGAATAGGTGAACTCCTTAGATTAAATTATATATATATATATATATATATATATTATTCCATAATTGATCCCATCAAGATATATCAACTTTCCAAGGAAAAATATAGGGATGTAAAACTGAGAACTACCTAACCAAAATAATCACCAGTGCTATCCAAGAATATAGAGGTGTAGTGAAACTCAGTGATGATGAGACAAAACATAATTAGGCTATATTGGTATAGAAATTATATCATGGGGAAATTATATAGTAACCAAGAAGAGCACGTCACAAGGGAGGTGAAAACCTTATAAAAAACACCACACACTACACTACCCTTCAAAAAGTAATCTCATGCATTGAGGATTATAAAGTGGTCACCCTCCATATCTTATTTTTGATATGGGATGTTGGTGGATTTTTGGAATAATTGAAATTTAGTTTTCCATGTACCAATTGATGGAATCTTGTCGTAATGAGTCATATAGAGGTAGAGATTGGGAATTTGACCAAGTTTTTCACATTCCATAATGTTCACCTATAAAAAAATGACCAATTTGAGTATGGGTATAAAGAAAATAAAACCAAAAATAGAAAAATTAGAGGCCATGTTGTGATAATTCATATGTTTAGATATTTGGGGTAATTTATATCTATGATCACACAATAACCCTTATATCATGCATCATGATAGAGTCCACCCAAGTAGAAAATTTTAATGTTTTAAATACATTAGTCCACAACCTAATAAATTTAACCATCATTATTATTAGAATTATAAATAGTTTTTTGAAAATTATTTATAGATCTTATCCATTTTGGATGATTTTGACTTTTTTAGAGTGAAATTTGTCAAGGAAATTATTTCCTTGGATTGTGGATTTAAAGACATTAGTGATAGTTGAATTTGTCTCTCTCCCCCATGATTATTTTAATTGACTCCATATTCCATATTCATATCTACAATATATCTTATGATTATTTTTTTACTCATTATAGATGTTCATTCTATCATGAGTGATTATTCTCTTAAGAGATGTTGAATCAAGAGTAAGAGGATGGTGGTGTTATTTGAATGATTGATTTTACTTATGAAATGAATTTTTTCTATAGTATCACATTATGCGTAAATATTTTTTTATTGCTTATATGTTCTTCAGGAGATGTGAAAATTATTTAAGGATATGTAATGAGATAGGAAAGTATGAGACTACGAGAGTAATATTTATTTTTTTCAACAAATATTTATTCATAAAGAACCTTAATTTAATTATGTCTCTATATCTATAATGAATTTAATGAACTAAGCTATTATTAATTTACATTGGAAGAAACAAATTTAATTACCAATTAGGAATATCACAAATAATATATCAATTCTATTAAACAAGTTATTGTGATCATAATTCTTTTTGGAAAAAGTCCTTTGAAATTCGTTCACCACCATTTATTTCAATATTTTTTTTTCAAAGGTAATTTTTTTATATTCATTTTCAATCTAGTTTTAAATTTTTTTCACTTAAAATTTTAAGCCAATAATTAAGAAAGAATTATTACATTAGGTTTTATAAGGAGTTATCAATGGTTTGAACTATATACTCTATATTATAATATTATATTCTAGTAGTTATTTTGATAAGGGTCTAAGAATATAAATTCTAAACATTAAATCAACTCCCTTGGGAGGGGATGCCCAAATGCCTGAATGGCATTCGGGAGGGGATGAAACTTGAAGGTGTGTCAAGTTTTTAGCACTGTTTAAAGGGTTTCTTTTTAGGAAAGTAGTTAGACAATATAGTATTGGTTTCTTTGTTTATATGTTTTCTTTCATTTTTTATTTTTCTATTTTTATTCACATTTACATTAATAACTATTTTTAGGTTTGTCTTTATATTTTCTAGTTGCATGATCCATACCAATCACATTCGATTCAGAAGTTTGTAGAGTACCAACCCACTAGAGTTCAACCATGTAATTGAGATCCTCCTTTTTAATAGTATATAGAAATTTTTATTAACTGGGTACCCTATTCTATGAATAAAGAGATCGAAAACCTCATAGACATAGACTAGATATCACTACACAATATGAATTTAGTGTACTTTCAATTTCCATTAATCTATAGAGATTATTTTAGTATAGAAAGTTGGATAACTTAGACTAATTTTTTATCATAATCCTAGTTCCCTATAGATGATTCATAACATGGTACATTTCAAAGTATAGTAAATTAAAGTCCATCAGATACACCACTAAAATTTTCTAAATATATGTGACACATTCAAGAGCAATGATGTGTTTGATGTTGTTATCAGGCTGATAGCCTTTACCTTCTCACTAAGGGATAAAGATAAATAATGGTTGGAACCCTTACCACTAATTTCCATCAACACATGGGATGATCTTGGAAAAATATTCCTAGATAAGTAATTACAACCAGTGAAAAAGATAGACATGATTAGTGACATTCCAAAAATTTCTCTATAATATGGAAAATCTTATTATGAGTATTGGGAGTGCTTTAAAGAGCTATTGAGGAAATGATCACACCATGTAGTGTCACTTTTTATGAAACTATAGACCTTATAAATTGGTTTTCAAAATAATTTATGAGAATTTTTTGATTTGGAAGTTAGGGAAGGACACATATGTGGGACTCCATCCAAGGATAAAACAATCTTTGATGATCTAGATAATAATATTTCATAATATAAAGTAGAAAAAGTCCCCCTGAAAGTATGAGTTCATTATGTGCAAGAGATCAAAATGTTGGAATCCCAAATGAATAATATGTCGAAGTAAATGGAGGATATGATTTTCATTCATAAATAAGAAGTAAAATATGAGACACAATAAGAAATATTATGTGATATGTGTGGAGGTATATACTTGATTAAATAATTCCATGATATAATTATAGAGAATCTAATTGTAGAAGTGAGTTTCATTGGTTATAACTGGCCACACCCATATTGTTAAAACCAAAATGAGATCGGTAACCTAAAATTAAGAAAGAAAAGGAGTAAGTGGGGAAAAAATCATTCCCAATTTCCTATAGGTTTTCCCTATGAAAATAAAGAACCATTATCCACTGAGTGAAAATTTCAAGACTTTAGGTGATAATACCTACATCATACCCAATAGTTTTATCTAAAAGGTCAAGAATCATAACCCTATTTTATGAAATTGGTGAAAAATATATATTAAAAAATGACTAACTTATCTCTCTAGTGAATAAAAACCTTCAAATTTACAAAAAATACTTTGGAAACCCACCAATACTCACTTATGAACTTCAAGCTTAAATTAAGAAAACTCCCTTAATAACTATCTAAGAGACCATTTATTACTCTACCTAATAATATAGATATTCCAATATAGAAGGAAAATGTTGTGATTTTAAGATAAGGAAGGGTGCTTAAGTAATTCATTTAAATGTTCATGTAAATGTATATAAATATTCTATTTATTGAGGAAATTTTATAAATACTAGTGTATATAAATTTCCTCAAGGAAATACTTTAAATAAAAAAGTAATTAAAATACTTGGTCATTATTTCTATAAATTAATAATGTTCTCTTATTCTTCTAAAGAGTCATTCAGTAAAACTTTATGATATCAGAATTTTTCTGTTTTATGCACTATTGGATCATGCATTTTCAGAAAAGAAAATTTTTATATAGGGAAAATTTTAAACCTTATGTCATTAAAGGTCTTTAAGAAACTAAGATTGAGGTAGGAGAAACCTACAAAGGTATAATTATAATCATTAAATAGATCCATCATATAACCAAATGGAATATTGGAAGACCTATTAGTGAATGATCAAAATATTCCATTCTATACTAATTTACTCATTCTAGAAACCAATGAGAATAGCAAGGCATTTCTTATTTTGGGAAAACCCTTTTTAGAAATAGAGAGAGCTAAAATCATTATTCAGAATGGGGAATTATCATTTCATATAGATAAATATAAATTAATTTTCAATATCACATAACCTATTGAAGATCATAGGGAGAATAATGATACTAATAGGAATATGGACAGGGAATATTTAGATTTTACGATGTTTACTAAGAATAAGGAAGAAGTTAACCTGACCTAATGAGAACCATATGTGTGATAAAATATAATAATCCACCACTATACAACCAGGATCTGGAATATGTGCATCTAAATTGTGAGTAATACTCCGTGAATTCAAAACCAGAGCTAATTTTTTTAACCGTATAGATATTTATGACCCCTTAATGTGTATTTTATAATTTTTTAAAAAATAATCGATTGGAACACCTAAGTAGATCAAATTATGTCCAAAATCATCAATATCTATTCATTAACGAAAGTAACGGGGGAGATTCAAAATGTGTAAGGTTATAACTATATGAGATGATGGCCACCTATATGGTGTGGTGGATTTACCAACACCTATTACTTCAATATGTAACATATGGTATATCTAGATTTTGACATTAAATAACAATATAACTAAGAGTAAATCCTGGTATCTTTTATTTTTGTTTTTCCTTATTTTTTTATCTTATGTTTTATGTTTGGATATGTTAAAAAATGAAATTTTAGAGAAACTAAGATGATATCCACTACAACTCTCATTAATCTAGTTGAACCCCCTTTAAAAGATGAAAATAGAGAACTATAAATAAGATACATGTGATGAAAGTAGTTAGATGAGGAATATAACAAAATATTACAAAGGTAACCATGATCATAGTACAACTCCCTATGCTACACCACAATGTGTGGCACCCATAAATTTTATAGGAATAATCACGGTGTACTTCTAAATATCCTGTCACAGTGGCCTTGAGGGTTAAAAATTTGTAATTTCATATCTTTGGAAGAATTTGGATCATCATAACACAAAGGAGTAACCCATGTTGTAATTCCTATGATATCAGTTAATGGGAAAGCATTGAAATTTTATGAGGATAATCTCACATCACAAACACACCCCATATAACTAACCCCTCAGATAGGACATGATAGATCTTGGTGAATGTCTCAAAATCACATTAAAAGGGTGTTGAGAAGTAAATTTTGGGGATTTCACCTCTTTAAGAAAAACCATATGATCACAACATAGTGCAAAAAAACACACCATAGATCCATGGAAACAAAAAAATGTAAAAATTTGTAAATTATATTTTCATAATAATGGAATAAAACATAAGGAAATAACTCTAAGGACTTGATTTTCAAATTTCAAGGCTATAATATATAATGAATCCCCATGCCATAAGCTTTGTGGTCATGCTACAATACTTCATAAATTTATAAATACCAAGAAAAAACCCTAAGATCATGTTATGACCCATCACTATCTTATCCACAAGGAAACATACTTTAAACTTAATTTTATTGATCCTTAATACTCCTCAAACCATTTTAAACCATCAATCACCCATTTCACCAACCAACACCACTGATACTAGTTACTATAGAGACCCAGTTTTTTCATTGTAAGACTCTGAAATAGTTTTATATATATTTCCAAATCTAGGTGTTGAGACGAAGTGTGAAACTAAGGCTTGGTGTGACCAGAAGTATTTTTAAAAAGAAATTAAATATATTTTATATTATTCATGAAAAGTTCTTAAATAAAACTTGTCAACTCTTAAATAAAATATCATATGGGAAATCTGAGACCTTGGTTGAGTCCATAATGTAGTGTTTACCCAAGACACAATCTAAAATATGTCATTGCAAGGAGTTCAAATATATCACCCATTGGCAGTATGTTCATTGGATAAATTAATTTATTAATTTAACCAAACTAAAACATCTATAAGTAGACTACCATTGAAATTATCCCTGGGTTAGACTAATAATATTGGGATCTATCAAGATCTTCATCATGATCCTTCTATTTGAGAATCACATCAGATGATAATGAAACTCTAGATCGGAGAATATTAGGATGTAGAGAATGAAACAACTTCCTTAAATTGTTGGTGATCACATTTTTAATGAATAATGAGCCAAAAATTCAGGTATGACTCATAAATTCTTGGTTTATGCATTTTTTGATTAAATTTATTGAGTAGATAGATTTCTTTCTTATATTTGCACCAATTGTGGAATAACCATGCACCAGAGTACTAATTAAATTGATTATTTCAATTCTACCTCACCCGAATAACCATGTTATTTATTTTTGGCCATGAAAACATGTCTAATGATGGTCAAAAAATTGTTCTTATGGATTTCCCCCTAAATATTTTTCCTTTATTCATTGTTTGGGCCCCACAATCTGGGTTTGATGTTGCCGAGTGGTACCAAGCCCGATCAGACCCTCAGAATCACAAAACATTCACGAGCAAGTGACCGATCAATGAATCAAGAAAATATATGGGATTATTTCAAGTTTTCAATGATCTTATTTATGATCATAGATCAAATAATTTATGGTGGAAGGATCGAAGGTGGGTAATTAATACGATTCACCCCCAAGGATTGATGGGATCCAATTTTTAGTGAATAGCATCCGAAAACTATACTCCCTGGACCAATAAACATTTTGAGTGTTGAATTTACATAGGATCTTTGTTGGATAATCATGAGTCATGATGCAGATCACATATCTAAAAATCTATGAAAAACATGACTACACACTGTGTACCATGATAAAAACAAGGTTTGTAGCTTTTTGGCTACAATAGCTAGGGTTTCAGAAATATATAAATATTTAATGATGTGTAGCTCTCCTATATTCCATGTTTATAATCCCTATATTGAAAAGACATTTGGAAGAGTACATGGGTTATTCCCCATGTGTAAGTACATTATCGTGTATCGAAGTACACAGAAACGTGGTCAAGAACACGAACATGGACAAAAGGATATAGCTTGGTCCCGAATAGTTTGGACATCCCATGTAGTCCAACTAAATGGAATGTACTTCTACAGGGATTGGGATTCATGTGCTTGCTAGGGTCACGTCCAGGCGGTGGAGTGGGACCAAACGCTAGATGGTTCCCCTCAAATGTCATGTACTATTTGGTTCCTTTTCAGAATACTTCAAAGTTCTATATCTCCTTCATTTGAAATCAGAATTTGGCATGTGAGTAGCCTATACTATTTTTTCTTCATAGAATATGATGGTTCCATTAGTTGTGTCTTTTTAGATACAATATGGAATATTCCAATAAAATATTTTTCAGGTGATGCAGGACGATGGAAGTGATCACATGGGATCACTAGAGGCATCCTGAGTGGAACCCTCCAGCTGGGTCCTCAACAACATCTAGAGTGGAACCCACCAATTAGGGTTGGAATGGGTCCTCTATAAACTCTTAGAGTGGAACCATTCTATTGGGAAAACTCATGGGCCCTCTACCAATTTTTTAGTATAACCCACCAGTTAGGGTGGGAATTTGGTCCTTAATGTCTAGGGTGAGCCCTCCAGCTGGGATGGGCATGATTCAAATACCCCCAAATTGGAACCCTCCTGCTAAGAAGGGCATGGGTCATCCATCATCTATCAAATTGGAACCCTCCTGTCAGCACTAGCCATGGGTCCCTTACAGACCTCCTAAGTGGAATCCTCTAGTTGGGCTACACATAGGTCCTCAACAACTTCTAGACTGGAACCCTCTTGCTGGGATGAGCATGGGTCCTCTACCAAATACAATAGTGGAACCCTCTAACTGTTATGGGTATGGGTCCTCTACCACTGAGTGAAACCCTCCTATTATACCATGGAATTTGTCCCCTACTTATAGATTATGCCCCCTCGATTGTACGAAACAATGAAAAGGCATGACTTGTCTTGGACGATTACTTTTGGTTAGAGCAGTGAGACTCTAGGAAACTTCGATGGACTTTTAAAAATATTGGAGACATTTTTTTTAGGTTTACTAGTGAGACATATATCCCCTTACTATTGAGTTTTTTATTATTTGAATTGATCAAATATATATATATATATACTCATCTATATCCATAACTTTGGATTTGGTTACTGTAACAACCCGAGATTTTATAAGATACATTCTTTTTAATTTCATTCATATATTCTGTTGTACGATACACCAAGATTATCTTGCTCTATACACAATACTATATTAGCTTGTAGTATACGCAACACTATTCTTGGCTTGTGTTACACACAATTTCAAGTTCGTTTGATAGAAGTTATTCTACGCAAAATTGAGTGTATATATATATATATATTCAATGTATAAATAAAATATGGTTGGATTCTGTTATACACAACAACAAAGGAGTCCTGCACTACACGCAACCCTGACTTGGCTTCCATTACACGCAATCACGACCTTCCCTGATAGCATGTGTTGTACGCAATACCGGGTTTTACTAAACAACAATATATTATTATAATATTGTTATGAACTGGCCGTTATGAATAGTATTAACTAAATTTTTAATTTTATAACATTATTATTCATCTTACACATTTTCAAGAACATCGTATAAGAACAAAATAATTTTTTCGGGTAAAATAAGTATTTTTCAAAAAATATAGCTTTGCCGCCTTTTGATGGCGCACCCACTTTAAATATAGTTTTATAAATGTTTATAAGTTCCATTTGACAAAGTAAAATTATTATTTGGAATCAAGAAGAAAAAATTTACTTTGGATAAAATTTTCATTTTATTCTGATAACTTTCATATTTTAATGAATAGTAAAACACGCTATATTTTAATTAAAAACAACTTTTTTCATCATAATATATTATGTGGTTAAATTATAATATTGAATGGTTTTAAAGTATAAATAGAATATATTTTTACCATTTAATATAATGTAAGTCATTAGAATTGATTTTACCTTGAATTCATAGGTTAAATCAATTCAATCTTTTACAATGTTTTAAAGAAAAACCCGTTTTCTTTCAACAATGGGATTAATTTTAATTTAATTTCTGCAAATTTTGTGTATTAAATTTTGAAAAATGGATTCCATATTTGGAATCAGTGGGTCCAAATTATGTTAATAAGCTACTTTTTATTTTTGGGCATTGTGAATAGTAACTACGGTAAATTTTATTTACCATAGTTAAAGGTAAATCGGGTAATTAAGGGTAAATATAAGATTATAAAATTACCCTAACAATTGGAAAAATCCCATTGGATGACTAAAAGTCGACCCATATCACCTAAGGGTCGGATTAGATTTATTTAATGGACTTTTTCCATGAATATAATTTAATTATTATTAAAACCAAAGAAAGTGACAACATGTCACTCTCTTAAATACTATAAGTATAATAAGTTTAAGTTAGTGATAAAATTAATGAAACTTCAAACATTAATAGTCTACCGAAATATAACAAAATTATCTACATCATGAGAATTTATTTAGAATTTTTTGGGATTAAATAATTATCATTAATTGTGACACAATAGTGATGCAGAAATTATTTATCTAGTGAAAAATCAAGAATATAGTTTTTTATTAAACTAATAGTGACCATAAAAGGCACAAAACCCTGACCAAAACTTATTGTTCATGTAAATTAAAACTATAATCATCCAATGGTCTAATATTTGACCATTTGGAGTCTTATACAAGCAATTATGACACTTATATTATTTTATTTTAAATGATGCCAAAGTTGTCACCTTCATAATTTAATAAATATAACAATTTAAATATTGTGATTTTAAGATTATAAATTCGAGTAAAAGTATTCTTGGGAAATTTAATAGATTTATCTTCATCATATGATTTTATTTTTAATTTTTATGCAACATATAAGTATATTAAATAATTATACAAAAATGTTGTAGTAATTATTTTATTAAGAGATAAACCAAATAAATGATTTTAAAAAATTATAAAATAAATATTATATGAACTATTTAATGATCTCCACTAATTTTATAGATACATATTGCCTTTTATGAATCTATTAAAGCATATATTTTGAACATATCTTCGGTATACATTTTATTTAAATTCATATAATTGAATAGTGTCAAAATTGACACTATTGTTATTTTATAAAAATAACATATTATAAAATTGTTTAAAAATCACAAATTTTTTTAAAAATTATAAATTTAAATTTATATTGTCTAAAATTTTATAAAGTATCCAATTATGGAAAATTCACAAAAAATAAGTAATATTTTGATATAAGTTAAAATTTAGAATGTTATTACAACAAATAAAATTAAATTGATTAAGTAAGGATAAATCAAGTTGATAATGTTTAAAATAATTTCCTAACATGTCTAAATATTATTGGTTGATGAGATTAAAACACTATCTCATATTATATTCGAATATGAGTCATTTTTGGAGGTTTTTAAGTGGGGTTATATTTATTATAAATTAATATTTTTAAGATTTCCAAAGGTGCCCCTCTCCTCCCTTATAAAAAGGAACCTCCTCCCTCTCTTCCTCACACCACTTTGAGCCTTCAACCTCAGCCAACCCCTGCCAAATTATCTTCTACACTTCCCTAGCAACATCCTAGTGGTTCTGGTCTTCCTGAAAGACCAATTTTAGTGTCCTAAAAGGAGATCTCAAAGAGGCGCTTCAAAGAAGAGGAGGTTCGGATACGTACGAAGCATATCAGACCTAAGGTAAGGGATAATTTTGCAAATCTCATTTTTTTTCCGAGATTACTTATACGTAAGTATTTATTGGGGTTATTGTTATCATCCATGTCCATGTTTTCTAAAATTGTTTTTATGTATGTTTAAAGTCCTTTTTACCCATTTTTGACTTTTACTACATGGTATGTATGGAATCTTACTATTACGAGGTACTTTTTGACTTTTTCGACAAAAGTACTAGAAGAATGTTCGTTTTAACTTATACGGCACGAACATATTTTTATGGTTTTATAAAGCCTTATTTGCATGAAGCTTACTTCAAAATATTTCATGACTATTTTCAACAAAATCTATTTCTTTTAAAATAGCATGCCGTTTTGTGAAAAGAAATTGATTTTGAAGAAGAAATGATATTTTCCTCAAGAATTCATTTCAAATGTTTTATCAAAACCATTTTCCATCTAAGATGAAATTATTTCATATGTGTATGTTTTAATTTTGATGTCCCTATAATTTACATGGTTCAATTTTCTTATGATGAAATGTCCGTTTGTTTTTTATGGATTATGAAATGATGGGATGATGTTTATGAAACCCATTTTATTCTATGAGTTGTGACGAATGTTTTAAGTTTATTTTGTGGAACAAGTAAGAATGATTTCATTATGAGATGGGTGGGACCTATATCTCCCTCTAATGCATTGGGTAAAGATTTTATATCTCATGAGGTAGACATGGCTGGGACGACAAGTTAAACCGGTTCAGTAATACAGGACTGGAACCAGGAGTGAACTCGATTCAGAAAGGGAATTTGTCCACTAAGATGGTCTTGGCAGCAATGCCTTGGCTAATATGGAAATCATATCATGTGCTTAATGGTTTCCACAATTACATGTTTTATTCCCATGCTATTTTATCATGCTTAATGTTTCTTTATGATCTATGCCTTACGTACTTCCATGTTTTATGTCATTGCTCAAGATTTTTATGTTTAAACATTATGTTCATGTTTTTTTAAGTTCAAATGTATATGGTATGTTTTATTTTATCCATGCTTACCCTTACTGAGCATTTGAGCTCACCCTTTTTTTGTTTTCTTTTCCCCAGGATATAAAGAAAGGTTTTAGGTAAGAAAAAAAGGGGAAGATCTTTATGGGAGATGTTGAGGATCTTTCACCACGATTAGAAGATTACATTCCAAGTTTCCAAAGACACTAAACTATTACGGTCCTTATGTGTGTGTGTTTTTGTTATGTAATAAGTATTCCACAAAAGTAATGTAATGTTCATGTACGTCAGGCTTTGGGTCTCTACAGTTGGTATCAGAGGAAAGGTTTAGTCAACCTTTGGAAACTAGGATGTGAAAACGTTAGTGAGATCCCTAGAGATATTTATAAGGTATGTATAGGGATGTATCTAAGGTTTAGTATACGTATAGGTTATAGTCCTAGAATTGCTCTAAGGATATTATAATTTAACCTAAGATGTTAGATATTGAGGGTACTCCCCCTTTACTATGTTGTTTTCTCTAGTATGATTTTTACTCTCACAGAATTCTTTCTGTGTTTTAGTTAATGGAGGGAACCAGAAGGAATTCAGTTAACATTGATCCAATGGAAAAATTGGTGACTATGAGCAACAAAATTGTGTAATTCCTAGAGAGAAAGATATTGTGATTATGCCAAATCAGTCATCACGATATATGATTAACAAGGTGAAATTTAGTGGTATGCCTAATTCATCAAATAAGAGGAAGATAGACTATTATGCATGTCAGCATGTTGAGGAGCATAAAGAAAGGAAGATTGAGATTTCTAAATAAGGGAAGAAGAACCTTGAGGAATACCTCAAATAGAGGGACCGATGTTATCTGTGTGGAGAAAAGGGTCATAGAGTGACAGACTCTTATGGATTTCAATGTATTATTTGTGGAGAACATGGGCATTACCCAACTCAATGCCCTGACCTAAAAAGTTACTTCTAAATCAAGGAAGGACATATTCCAGGACAATCATTGAAGAGGATGGATTGAAGTGTTTATGTATTGGTATTCAAGAATAATGTTGTTGAGGTACTTCTATTGTGTATTGGAATATTTTTGTATTAGTCTATTGTGGTTTTCAATAATTTTAAGGTACCGATAACCATGAAAAGTGATTCAAATATTTTGGAAAGTAGATGATATGCGCATAATGAAGGGAGAAGGAGAAAATGAAATGTTTGATTGCATTCATGAGATCATGATTGATATAAGGACTAAGTGATATCATGGTTTGAGTATATAGAATTTTAAGGATTTTGGTATGTGGAAAGTGTTAACTTTTAACTGCATTCATGTTTTCACTATGGTGCAATGGGTATTCATTTTTCAAGAGAATACATGATTAAGGTATTCACATGATTGGAAAGTGACCAACAAGATATATGGGGGATAAATGATCATATTCGCATGCTTTGTTGATGATATTGCAAGTAATCATTTTCTTTATACTATGATCTTGGACCGAAGTATTTTAGATAATCTTAAAGATTGGAATGAATTATGTTATACATAAGTTATTATTGTTTAAGTATAGAACTTTTTTTTGATATTATTGATGGGATGTTATAGTAATGTAGTTTTAGAAAAAGGACAACCTGCAGGACGGGCGACAACCCATCGCGTCGGACAAGTCTGTGGGAATCGAACCCACAACCGAAGTGCGACTGGCCTTTATCACCTACCACTGGCCTACAAGAAGTCCCTGTTTAGTAGAAACTAGTTTTATTATATTAACCAGTATGATATATGAAGTATAAGTCCATTTTAGGAACCATATATGATTAATCTCACTATAGATGTACTTATGTATTTTTTTGATAACTTTTCTAACCTTTTGTTTGAGACAGATGGAATGACCCATCATTCTACCACATGATCTGATAACACATCATGAATGAGAAATTCAACTTCATTTCTTTAAGAGATGAAGTGTAAATTGTCCAAAGAACGACCAATGGTGAGACTATACCAAAATCACGAAAGTATTTCTTCTAATTCCAATTTCATCATCTTTAGGGAAATGATCTTGAAACCAAAAATGTTGTCCTAGTGCCTTTATATCCGATGAATCAGATGGTACCTTAGATCATCACAAATTTATGGATTTGTGATTGTTGGATTTGTCATAGCCATGTTATCTACCACTCTCTATCAGAACATGATGGTTAGATTTCTCATCCATATCCATATTTTCACCAATGTTATCCTATATGGAAACCTAGTGATGAGTTAATTTGGGTAACCATTATATTTCATACTTTAGTTTTTAATGTTCAGTTTTGGTATTTCTTTTTACGATGTGGGTTTCTATGAATAGTAAACGATTTATAACCCCGACGAATTTCAAGGGAGAAATTCATTTTATGGGGGGTAGAATGTAATAACCAGAGATTTTATAAGATACATTCTTTTTAATTTCATTCATATCTTCTGTTGTACGATACACCAAGATTATATTTCTCTATACACAACACCGTATTAGCTTGCAGTATATGCAACACTATTCTTGGCTTGTGTTACACACAATTTCACGTTCGTTTAATAGAAGTTATTTTACGCAACATTGAGTGTATATATATATATATTAAATGTATAAATAAAATATGGTTGGATTCTGTTATATGCAACAAAAAAGGAGTCATGCACTACATGAAACCCTGACTTGGCTTGCATTACACGCAATCGCGACCTTCCCTGATAGTGTGTGTTGTACGCAATACCGGGTTTTACTAAACAACAATATATTATTATAATATTGTTATGAACTAGCTATTATGAATAGTATTAACTAAATTTTGAATTTTATATCATTATTATTCATCTTACACATAATCTAGAACATGTTATAAGAACAAAATAAATTTTTCGGGTAAAATAAGTATTTTTCAAAAAATACAGTTTTGTCGCCTTTTGATGGCGCACCCACTTTAAATTTAGTTTTTGAAATGTTTATAAGTTCCATTTGACAAAATAAAATTATTATTTGTAATCAAGAAATAAAAATTTACTTTGGATAAATTTTTCATTTTATTCTAATAACTTTCATATTTTAATGAATAGTAAAAACACGCTATATTTTAATTAAAATCAACTTTTTTCATCGTAATATCTTATCTAGTTAAATTATAATATTGAATGGTTTTAAAGTATAAATAGAATATATTTTTACCATTTAATATAATTTATGTCATTATCATTGATTTTACCTTGAATTCATAGGTTAAATCAATTCAATCTTTTGCAATGTTTTAAAGAAAAACCCGTTTTCTTTCGACAATGGGATTAATTTTAATTTAATTTTTGAAACTTTTGTGTATTGAATTTAGAAAAATGGATTCCATATTTGGAATCATTGGGTATAAATTATGTTAATAAGCTACTTTATATTTTTGGGCATTGTGAATAGTAACTACGGTAAATTTTATTTACCATAGTTAAAGGTAAATCAGGTAATTAAGGGTAAATATAAGATTATAAAAATACCCTAAAACCTGGAAAAATCCTATTGGATGACTAAAAGTCGACCCATATCACTTAAGGGTCGTATTAGATTCATTTAATGGAATTTTTTCCATGAAAATAATTTAATTATTATTAAAACCAAAGAAAGTGACAACATGTTACTCTCTTGAATACTATAAGTATAATAATTTTAAGTTAGTGATAAACTGCATGAAACTTTTAACATTAATAATCTACAGAAAGATAAAAAAAATTATCTACATCATGAGAATTTATTTATAATTTTTTGGGGTTAAATAATTATCATTAATTGTGACACAATAGTGATGCAGAAATTATTTATCTAGTGAAAAATCAAGAATATAGTTTTTTATTAAACTAATAGTGACCATAAAAGCCACAAAACCCTGACCAAAACTTATTGGTCATGTAAATTTAAACTATAATCATCCAATGGTCTAATATTTGACCATTGTGAGTCTTATACAAGCGATTATGACACTTATATTATTTTATTTTAAATGATGCCAAAGTTGTCACCTTCAAAATTTAATAAATATAACAATTTAACTATTGTGATTTTAAGATGATAAATTAGAGTAAAAGTATTATTGTCAAAGTTAATAGATTTATCTTCATCATAGGATTTTATTTTTTATTTTTATGAAACATAAGTATATTAAATAATTATACAAAAATGATGTAGTAATTATTTTATTAAGAGATAAACCAAATAAATGGTTTTAAAAATAATAAAATAAATATTATATGAACTATTTAATGTTATCCACTAATTTTCTAGATACATATGGCCTTTTATGAATCTATTAAAGATTTTATTTCGAACATATCTTCTGTATATGTTTTATTTAAATTCATATAAATGAATAGTGTCAAAATTGACACTATTGTTATTTTATAAAAATAACATATTATAAAATTGTTTAAAAATCACAAAAATATTTAAAAATTATAAATTTAAATTTATATGGTCTAAAATGTTAAAAAGTATCCAATTAATGAAAATTCATAAAAAATAAGTAATTTTTTGATATAAGTTAAAATTTAGAATTTTATTACCACAAATAAAATTAAATTGATTAAGGATAAATCAAGTTGATAATGTTTAAAATAATTTCCTAACATGTCTAAATTTTATTGTTTGATGATATTACAACCCTATCTCATCTTATATTCGAATATGAGTCATTTTTGGAGGTTTTTAAGTGGGGTTATATTTATTATAAATTAATATTTTTTAGATTTCCAAAGGTGCCCCTCTCCTCCCTTATAAAAGGGCACCTCCTCCCTCTCTTCCTCACACCACATAGAGCCTTCAAGCTTGGCCAACCCCTGCCAAATTCCCTTCTCCACTTCCCTAGAAACATCCTAGTGGTTCTGGTCTTCCTCAAAGACCAATTTTATTGGCCTAAAATGAGATCTCAAAGAGGCGCTTCAAAGAAGAGGAGGTTCAGATACGTACGAAGCATATCAGACCTAAGGTAAGGGATAATTTTGCAAATCTCATTTTTTCCGAGATTTATTATATGTAAGTATTTACTGGGGTTATTTTTATCATCCATGTACATGTTTTATAAAAGTGTTTTTATGTATGTTTAATGTCCTTTTTACCCATTTTTGACTTTTACTACATGGTATGTATGGAATCTTACTATTACGAGGTACTTTTTGACTTTTCCAACAAAAGTACGAGAATAATGTTTTTTTAACTTATACGGAACGAATGGATTTTTACAGTTTTATAAAGCCTTATTTGCATGAAGCTTCCTTCAAAAGATTTCATGACTATTTTCAATAAAATCTATTTCTTTTAAAATAGCATGACGTTTTGTGAAAAGAAATTGATTTTGAAGAAGAAAGGATATTTTACTCAAGAATTCATTTCAAATGTTTTATCAAAACCATTTTCTATCTAAGATGAAATTATTTCATATGTTTATGTTTTATGTTTAATGTCTCTATAATTTACATGGTTCAGTTTTCTTATGATGAAATGTCCGTTTGTTTTATATGGATTATGAAATAATGGGATGATGTTTATGAAACCCATTTTATTCTATGGGTTATGATGAATGTTTTAAGTTTATTTTGTGGCACAAGTAAGAATAATTTCATTATGATATGGGTGGGACCTATATCTCCCTCCAATGAATTGGGTAAAGATTTTATATCTCATGAGATAAACATGGCTGGAACAACAAGTCACACTAGTTTAGTAATACAGGACTGGAACGAGGAGTGCACTCGATTCAGAAAGGGACTTTGTCCACTAAGATGGTCTTGGCAGCAATGCCTTGGCTAATATGGAAATTATATCATGTGCTTAATGGATTCCACAATTACATGTTTTATTCACATGCTATTTTATCATGCTTAATGTTTCTTTATGATCTATGCCTTACATACTTCCATGTTTTATGTCATTGCTCAAGCTTTTGATGTTTAAACCTTATGTTCATGTTTTTTTAAGTTCAAATGTATATGGTATGTTTTATTTTATCCATGATTACCCTTACTGAGAAATTGAGATCACCCTTTTTATGTTTTCTTTTCCCCAGGATATAAAGAAAGGTTTTAGGTAAGAAAAAAAGGGGAAGATCTTTATGGGAGATGTTGAGGATCTTTCACCACGATTAGAAGATTACGTTCCAATTTTCCAAAGACACTAAACTATTACGGTCCTTGTGTGTGTGTGTTTTTTTTATGTACTAAGTATTCCACAAAAGTAATGTAATGTTCATGTACGCCAGGCTTGAGGTCTCTATAGTTACACTCCATCCATGGGATGTGAAGACCCGATGGGTATGCCAAGTGTTTTTTGTGTTTATATTATCATCGATAGATGAGTCTACTCTCCTTCTATATGTGTAAAAAACTTGATGTGTAGTTCATCTACACACTGGGTTGAGCCCCTTGTGTTTAGACGAGGTTACCCTCTCTTTATTTGTGTCGAGTTGTTCTCTTTCACTATACATTGAATCCTATGTACTATCTATTGTCTTTATATTCCTATTGTATCACGTACTACCCCCCCTAATATATTAGGTTATCCTACTAGGTATGAATATACTCATCCATTCATGGTATTTTCCCGTATGTTTCATGTCTTATACAGATGATTGACATGTCGTTGACAACTTAAAAGGAGATTAGGGATACCTTGTAATTTGGATCACATATAGTGGTCAAAGATTAAAGGTCAAGATCCAAGACCTCTCAATGGTTTACATTTGGATTTTTCTTAGGTTGGGACATATTTCTAGTTGTGTGTGTGTGTTTATCCTTTACATTTCTGTTTCAACTATCGTACTCTTGTACGCCCTAGAGGGTTTTCATGATCGGTTTACTTTCTAACGATCACATATTTTTATTATTATTTCTCTTCACTTATACATTGATATGGTCAGTTGTGTGTATACAAGTACTTAAGAAAATACCTCCCATTTAGGATATGTCTTTATGTACTTGTCTCCACCCTATGGCCAATGAAAATGAGTTTGGCGTAGTTACAGCTCAAGCCCCATATTTGTCGTTTCTTGAAATATTGGTATCAGAGTAGTTAATTCCTTGGGATGCTATCTAAATTTGTCTCCTTATGAGGTTTTGGTTGGGATTAAGGGAAATAGTGTCAAATCATCTCAAGTGTGGCTCTTAGGTCACAGAACCTTGTGATGGTATGGGCGGCCGACATATCCATTCACAAGGACCTTGAATACCTGCTTATCGACTCAGAATATTGAGACATTTTTTGAAGGGATCTATAGTAAGTGAATCATATAGGATTGAGTTTTTTACTATACTTCTAGAGTCAACACCCCATTTTTGTTATATATGTATATGCTCATTTGACTGTGGTGCATCTTGATTAAAATTTTAGGATGCCTCCATGACACCAGCCATCTAGGATACTGGTTATAAATCATGATAACAATCCAATTAGTGATGATACAATAATTTAATGTGCATCACATGGTATTCTTCCTACATGTGGTTAGGTAGCAGCTCCTCCACCCATAGAGCAGCATATCATCCCAACAGAGAAGGCTGAGGATGTATGCAGGCTTAGCATGCTCGATGAGTTCTAGTGCCAGAGGGTGATGAGGTCCTACTGTGAGTAAGACACTCTAGTAGCATAGGATTGGATATAGTAATTAGTTTTTTTTTCTAGTCTTGTTTGGACCCCAGTGGACCAAGTGGTTTTACTAGAAGTTAGTTTTCTTCATTAAGCATTTGGGTGCTGGTGGAGGCTTGTTACATAGATGCATGATGAGTTCACACACTCATGGACCGACTTCCAACAGATGACTTATGAGGGTTACTACCCTCCTGTTTTTGCTTAATTTGGATTCAGAACCTTGTAGAGCTACATCATGGAGGAATGATAGTTTCTAAGTATGCATAAAGGTTTAAAAACCATACCCAGTAATCCCTTGAGATGATCTATGATGGATACTTTTGAGAACAAAAGCTTGAGAAGGGACTCCTTAGAAAGATCCATGACAGCATGATACCATTTTTCATCCCCACATTTTCTGGGGAGATGAAGTGGGAAATAGTAATAGTGATTTTTTTTTCAGATAGATGCTAGACAACCAGAGATGGTCATGGTCTTCATAAATATTTGTCTTCTACAGTAGCTAACTAGAACAAGTCGGTAGGGTCTCGCTCAAGGAGATCCTTTTGTTATTAGATTCTCATGTGTGGTCATGCGGTACAGGGAAAATGCGAAGCACTAGGGAATCCCAGATAGGTTTAGTGAGATTCTTGTGATTGGTGAGATCACATAGCACATGACTACCCAACCAGATGTGTTGAGGAGAACATGCAGATAGCTAATACACCACCATAATAGAGGCAGTTCCATTATCTAGGATCTCCTAAGAGAGGAAAGGGTGGTACCCAGGGAAGTGGAGATGGAATAGGATTAGGAGGAGTTATGTGTGGTGGAAGACTCAATGAGATACTTCCACCACCACTACCAAGTATTCCACATCAGGATAAGGGAGCTGACAATCGGGGTTCTGAACAACTCTAGGATTTGGAGGCTTATGACCTGACAACACATGAGATTATTAGAGTTACAATCTATGTTTATTATATTATTTATTCAGTATTAGTAGACACATGTTCTAGTCATTACATCTTATCTCTAATTATAGTGCAATATCTAGAGCTCCCAGTTGAGGAACTAGCCTGATAGCTTCATCTTAAGGTTCCTATAGGGAATGCTTCTTTTGAGTCTTCTATATTTTGTAAGAGATAGATATTACATGGTAGAGAGAGTTTCATGTGGGACCTTTTGGTATTCATGATGGAATCCTATGACATCTTATTGGGTATGGATTGGTTATCTATGTTCCGAGCCCAAATTGAAAATCTCCATAGACAAGTCAGATGCCTGCACATTGATGGAATGATATTCTTCCTTTCTGGCGAGAAATATTTCATGGTATAGAAATATGATTTTTCTAGTAGGTGGTTATATCCCATCACCCATTAGTTAGAAATTACAACCCTTGTTGCAGTAGACTCTTCAAGAATCTAGATTCCTTAATTTCTGCAGGATTATAAGGGATTCTCCTCCGAGGATGTCCCATGACTACCTTTGAGTTAGGATATAGAGTTTTTCATTGACATTTATCTAGAGACTGCATCGATGTCTTTTGAGGCATATCTCATGTCCCCTACCAATGTTTGAGATCTTCAGTTGTAGTTTTAGGACCTTATAGAGAAGGGTTTAATCATAACCAGTGTGTCCCCATATGAATATCCAATGTTTTTCATGAAAAAGGAGGATTGGTGTTTTTATCATTGTGTGTATTATCATTACCTAAATCAGGACATAATAAATAAAAATTACCATTTATGAGGATTGGAAACCTCTTTGACCAGTTGTGAGGTGTGAGATGGTTCTCAGAGATCGGTCTGTGGTCTGACTACCACCAGTTCAGGGTTTGTGAGGATGATATTCCAAATATAGAATTATGATATTTTTATTGACACATTGAGTTCCTAGTGATTTAATTTGGTGTGAAAAATTCTCCCAATGTGTTTATGGATATGATGAACCAGGTTTTCCAGCTGTACATGGACCAGTTTTTGGTCATCGTCATTGACAACACACTCATATACGCTACATCAGAGGAGGAGCATGCAATGAACTTGAGTATGGTTCTAGATTTTTCTACGAGAGATCCGGATTTATGGGAATCTCTCAAAGTGTTAGTTCAGGATTCATGAGGATCAATTTCTATAGAATTTCATTTTTTATCATGGTTTATCCAAGGACATTGAAATGATTGATACAGTTGTTTATTGGAATCCACCCAAGAGTGTGTCAGAGGTGAAATTTGTTTTTGGCTTGGAGGGGTAATATAGGTGGTTTGTGGAATAATTATCTAGAATTGAATCCCCTTTGACCATCCTGACATGGAAAGGGATAACATTTACCTGTTATAAGAAATGATAGAGGGCCTTTGAGGAGTTTATGTGGAGGCAGACGAGTGATCCTATATTGAGACTACGAGAGGAAGGCTTAGAGTATGTAGTGTATTTTAATGCCTTAGGAGATGGGCTAGGCTATGTCTTAATACAGTGGTACAGAGTTATCTCATATGAGTCAAGGTAGTTGAGACCCTAGTATAATAACTATGAGAATCATGGCCTAGAGTTGGTAGTAGTATTCTTCTCCATGAGGATGTGGAGACACTACTTTCTGGGGGAGTGATTTGTGGTTTACTCAGACCATCAGAGTCTCAGGTATGTCTTCACAAAGAGAGACTTAAAACTGATACAATGATTCCAATTAAAGTTCATGTAGGAAAATGACTTCAATAAATTCTATACTCTGGGGAAGGGTAACATAATAGCTGATGACCTTTGCAGGATGTACCAATCTCGCACAGTGAAAGAGGCTTCTAAGTAGTTGCCCTCACTGCAACTAACCTTGGAATAGTAGGAGGGTACATCTTTTCTACAGATGATGGTGGTGAATCCTGTACTTCTCAAGAATATGAGAGAGTCCTAGCTAAGATAAATCCACTATGATGTTTTATGTGAAAATATAACCATAGCTGATTCACTATATGGATATTCTAAAGGATGGAATCATATAATCTTTTATAAGGATGGATGGTGGTCCCATTCATAATGCGAGAGGACGTGATAAGAGAGTTCCACACTTCTCTACTAGTTGTAAATCCTAGTTTGGGAAAGATGTACAATTACCTTAAATGATAGTTTTTTGGTCTGGAATAAGATAGAGTGTATATGAGTTCGTCTCTCAGTGCATCACTTGTTAGTAGATGAAGTCTCAACACCATGTTTCAGATGATTTTTTGAAGACACATGAGATCCTAAAGTGGAAGTGGGAAGACATATCCATATAATTTATGATAGTTATTCCACATATAGTGAAGGTAAATGATTCTATCTAGGTGATAGTTTACTGAATCATGAATTCGACACATGTCCTTTCTATCATGGAAGAGAGTTTGGTGGAGAGTTTGGGGAAGTTGTATGTGTAGGATATTGTTCTCATTCATGGGGTTCCCTCGACAATAGTCTTCGATCTAGATGTTTAGTTTAAATCACAGTTGTGGAGATTCCTATAGGAATTATTTAGGGTCCAAATGAGGATGATTATAGCCTTTCAAACCTAGACTGATGGGAAGACTAAGCACACTATCTAGGTGTTAGAGGATATGCTGAGGGGTTTCATGTTAGACTTTGTTCAGAGTTGGGAGGATCACTTTTCCTTGGTATATTTTTCATAAAATAATAGATTCCACTCTAATATTAGTATGGAACCTTTTACAGCCCTATATGGGAGAACCTACATGCCACCCTTTTACTAGTATAAATATGTGTGAAATAACTTATGGGACCATAGATGGTGCAGGTGATGATGGAGAAGGACCATGTCTTCCTTTGGAGGATGAGGATGGTGTAGAATGTTGTTTTAGGACCTTGGAGGTTGACTAGGGATACCATGGTTTCCTAAGAGTCTCCACATGATGAGTATTATGGAGGTTCAGATGAGGAGGCAAGCCATCCTTGAGGTTGATCAAGCCATTTGATATCGTACAGTGGGTTGGTGAGGTTGCCTACTACCTCACCTTACACCCACAGTTGGAGCGAGTGTATGATGTCTTCAACATGTCACAACTGAGGAGATATGTGCATAACACCATGAATGTCATCCACTAGGTAGAACTGGACATCAAGGATAGATCTACCTTTGAGGATCACCTGATGGTGATCGAGGATTGACAGGAGAGGACCCAGTGTTGACATACCATCCCCTTGGTTCGTGTACTGTGGCATCATGGGAATGTGCATGAGAGTTCCTAGGAGCGAGAGAGCCGGATGTGGTCTTAGTATCCCGATTTTCTTGTTTAGTTTAGATTTTGGAAGAAGAAAATATTGAAGTAAGGAATGATTTAGAGACCCAGTTTTGGATTGTAAGACTTTGATATATATATATATCCAGAGCAAGGTTCTATGATGATGTGTGATTCTAAGGTCCAGTGAGCCTAAAATTCATTTTATATAAATATTAAATATATTTTATATTAAACACATATATTTATTAATGAAAATTGGATAAATATTAAATGAAATCTCATATCAGAAATTCGAGACCATAATTGAGTCTGGATAATTGTGTTTACCCTAGGCGCGACCTAAAATCAGTCAGCGTAGGGAGTTCAGATATCTCACCCATTGGTGGTACGTTAAGTGGATGAATTAATTTAATTAATTTATTTAATTGGTTTATTTAACCTAAATAAAACATCTAGAAGTATATTGGCATAGTGATTCGCTCAAGGATAGCCTCTTAATCTTAGGATTTTCCAAGAGATTCTCCTTCCTCCTTCCGTTGGTGAATCGTATTGGAGGACGATGAAAATCGAGATCATAGATGACCAGGACACAATGAATGAAACATCATCCTTCAATCACTGGAGAGTAAATTATTTGATAAATTATGATCCAAGTATCCATGTAGGACTCCTAATTTTTTTTATGCCCGTTTTGATTGAATTTATTAAGCAGATCAATTCCTTTGTTGGATTTGCACCAATTACAGCCTAAGAATGTTCCTGAGTACCAACTAAATTTATTATTTCAATGATTTAAAACTTGAATATCTCAGTTCTTGTTCTTTTTCCCTGAATTATTTAAAAATAATGGTTAAAAAATTGTTCTCGTGCCTTCCCCCCTCAATTGCTTCAGGAACTTCATCTATTGGACCCCGCTGTCCGGGTTAGATGTTGTCTCGTGGTACTGAGCCCGATCGAACCCACTGAATCACAATGGATTCATGGGAGAGGGGTTTATTGATGAATAAAGAACATATATAGGATTTTTTTGGGTTTTGTATGATCATTTTGATCACTAGATATCAAATAATTAAAGGTATAAGGATCCGGGATGAGCGGTTCAAGCGACGCACCCCCATGGAATGTCGAGATCTGATTTTCAGTTAACGGTGTATGAAAACTACAAACCATTTATAGAACCATATTTTTTATGTATAATCAAGGTGATATCAATGGTCTATTGGTTTTAATTAAGGTTAGGATTACAGATGTAGAAATATGTGAAAAAACCTGACTAAACGCCGTGTACCATGATGAACATTTGACATGCAACCCTCTGGAAGTAGTAGATAGGGTTATGGAAATCTATAAAAATTTCATGACATGTAGACCTAATACACACTATGTAACTCTTCCCTGTATGGAATATACATGTGGAGGAGCACACAAGAAGTACCCCATGTGGCAATACATGTCCTTGTACCAATGTACACAGACATAGGGTCAAGTACACGAACATGACCAAAAGGACTTTGTCCAGTATCAGAAGGTTTGGAAATTAAATGTAGTCCACTAGAAAGGTGTGTATGCATGGATTTGGAGCTATGTAATAGCTAGGGACATGACCAGGTATTGGAGAGAGACCATGCACTCTATGGTTACCCTCACACTTTGTGTAATATTTGGTTTTTTGAGAAAACTTTGAGGTTCTGTATATCCTTCGTTTGAACATAGATTTGGGTCTGCGAGTAGGGAATACTAAGTGTTTTTTCATATAGATCATGATTGTGACCTCATTTGAGTATTTTGAGATATGATGTGTAATTTTTCAGACATGAATATTGGTTGGGTGATGCTCAACAATGACAGTGATCACATAGGATCACCAGAGGCATCCTGAGTGGAACCCTCCAGTTGAGTTGTGCATGGTCCCTCAACCACTTCTAGAGTAGAACCCACTAGCTTGGCTGGGCATAGGTCTTCTTAATACTCCTATAGTGGAACCGTAATTTTTTCATAGGTCATGGGTCCTATATAGATTTCAATTTGGAAGCCTCTAGCTGGGATGTACAAGGGTCCTCATTGACTAGAGTGGAACACTTCATCTAGGATGGGATTGGGTCCTCTACCAACATAGTGGAACCCTCATTCTTGGAAGGGAATGGGTCCTCCATAAAATATCAGAGTGGAACACTCTTGTATGCATAGTTAATGGGTCCTCAACTACCCTCCCGAGTGAAACCCTCTAGCTGGGCTTGGCATGGTTCCTTGATGACTTCTACAGCAGAACCCTCTAGCTAGCCTGACCATGGTTTCTCAATCGACTCCTAGAGTGGAACCCTCCAGGTGGGTTGGGTGTGGGTCCCATTCCATTGAGTGGAACCTTCCTATTTTACTAGGGCATGAGTCCTCTACCTAGATATTATGGCTCCTCGACTTTGTGTTATAGTGATGAGGCATGGATTGTCTTGGATGGATACTTTTAGGAAGATGCATGATACACTGGGAATCATTGATGGACTTTTTGAACTGTTGGGGACTCTTTTTCCTTAGATGAGCTATGAGATGGAGAACCCCTTACTCTCTTGTTTTGGATTATTTTGACTGAGCATATATATATATATATATATATATATATATATATATATATATTAGTCTGTATCCATACCTTTGTATTTGGTTACTCTCTTTGGGATAAGAAGATGCATGGGGTATGCCACGTTCTTTCCATTCTTATTTTCTCATGGTTGGATGAGTCGACTCTCCTGATATAGGTGTAAAAGACTTGATTTTTAGTTTATCTACACACCATGTTTATCCCCTTATGTTCGAACGCGGTTACTCTCTCCTGGTTTGGGTTGAGATGTTCTCTTTCCCTATATCATGCATCCTTTTTACTATCTGATGCCTTTCTATTACTGTTGTATCTCTTACAGCTCCCCCTACAGCTTCAGGGGTGTCCTAATGGGTATGCATGTACTCACCCCTGCATTGGATTTCCCAATACATGTCATGTCTTATACAGAAGAGGGAAACATCAGTAGTGACTTTATAGGAGCTTAGGGTTACCAAGTATTTTGGAATGCAAACGGTGGTCATAGCTTGGAGATCTAGATTTGGGATCTCTTAGCAGTTTACTTTTTATATTTTGTTAGTTTGGGATATAGTTTTGGTTGGTCATATATTTTTCTCCTTTACTTTTAAGTTTTCATTTTCATACACTTGTACACCTTAGAGGTTTTTTCATTATTAGTTTACTTTCTAGCTACTGCATCTTTTTATTATTATTCCACTACACTTTTATATTGAGATAGTCAGGTGTTTGTGTATAGGAACTAAGGAAGAGGCCTCCCATTTAGGATATGTCTTTCATCACTTGTCACCGCTACCTGGACTATGGAGGTGGGATTGGGCTAGTTGTGGCTTGATCCCTGGCTTAGGTCATGTCATGACAGTTACCCAATCAATTATTATTTCTCTTTAAAAAATCCACAATAATTCTTTCATAAATCCCATAACTCCTAAAATATAGTGTCTATTATTCCAAACATGTTGAACAAGAATAATTTTGAACCTCCCTATAAGACCAATTTTAATAAATAACCTCCCACAAAACTATAGAAAGTACCTAGAAAATGACTTAAGACCCACCAAACTAAATAACATTACCCCAGGTATAAATCCACACCTATCCCTCCCTCTAGATCATATTCATCCTCATAACATACTCCAACTATAACACCCCTAGATTTTATTGTTAACTTCCAAATAAATAAATACTATGTTTAATATCATGTTTCACATGGTACTATGAACAAAAAAAATTATGATACATTTGACTGTGATACAAATATTACAAGAAAAGATAAATACATAATGAGAATGGAATATAAAACAACATTAAGAAAATTATAAGTGGAATAAAACCATAGGTAAATAAATATACTCTGAACATGAAATCATTATCATCATGGGTTTCAATGAAGATCATAACCATGATTAGAATAATGGGAATAAGTCATAAAATTAGAAATATTATAAACATGTTGAGAGAAAATAAAATGAATAGAATGAATGTGTAAGAACCAGAAACTTCTTTTTAGTTATGTTTTACTTTTTCTGGTGTTTCTGAGAAAAAGAGGAGTTTTTGGAAATTTTTAAAGTACACACAGTTACTTTATAAGTACACGTTGTGTACTCGGTTACCACTGGTAACAGTGTGCTGGCCATGTAGTGGCCTTACACATGGCCATGTGGGGTGACTTGGAGACCGCCTAAAGTGGAGTACAGAAAAGGCAAGTACACGCCGTGTACTTCTAAAGTACACGCAGTGTATTTTTTTTATTAAATGTACCAGGGTCATGTCTAATCTCCAAAATCCCTACTTTATGTCTGGTTTGTCCGAGAGTGCCCGTACGGCCGTGACCATTCCCCGAGCCCCCGATCATGCACTGGTTCTCTGATTTGACCGCCTTTGATTGCATTTAGATCACCTCGGTAATCTCTTCCTTCTTCGAGAGCCTTGTTTCCTGATTCTTCATCTTCTAAGAGTTATCCTCCATTGAGCTTTTTAGATTTTTTATATATCTAAAGTGTTCTTGGGTGATTCAAGGCTTGAGGTTCATGTATATCGTTCCTACAACACTGAGATAGGTAGTTTGTGCCATTCAGTTGAAAGTCCATGAGTTTTATGTGAAAAATTACCAATACCCATGAACGGGGTATTGTGTGTTTACTATTTTAGCCCTATTTTTTTCTTACTACGCTTCTATTCTTGAGTAGAGGTTAATTGATTTGTGAATTGGGTGAATAGTTATACTTTGGAGGTGTTTCCCATGCATGTTTTGATTGTGGCTGTTTGATTTTTCTTAGCCTGTTAGGATGCTTTGTTTACCAATGCCTAGTATTGTAGGATGGTGTGACTATTTTTTTGACATGTTGTTGTTGTAGACTGCTAGCCAAGTAGTTATTGAGGTTTAATTTTTCTGATACACATTGCTATACTTGTTTGACATACACAGGGCCATGAGAACAAAGCGTAGTAGACCATAGGGAGAATGGACATAAGGGATTCTCCAGAGTGTCTGTTTTACTATTACGATGCAAGATCATAGGGGTAATTGAAGTAAGTGCTTCCTCAGAGTGTCTATAGTTCCTCGACAAGGACCACAGATGGAATGTGACGTAAGTACTTCACTAGAGAACCTTTAGTTACCGATACGAGACTATATGATGAATTGACGGTGAGTGCTTCCTCAGAAAGTCTATGCTTAAGATGAACCAGAGGGGCAGACTGAGTGTACTTCCCAGATGGTTGCGTGTGTTTTCTTGGTAGGACCAGAGGGGATTAGGTTGTGAGTACATCTTAGAGCATTACCTATTTGTGATTATCTGTTTACTTGCGACGTGTAATTGAATGCTATGAAACTATGGAATTGTTACTGTTGATTACTTACTTAATTAATGCTTCTTTTTACTTATTGCCTTCCATATATATTCACTAACTGTTAGGAACATATCTTCTGGTGGTTTCCTACTAGGATTAGTCTCACACCCTATTTGAGTCATTCTTTTGGGCACAAATAAATTGTATTTCTGCAAGTATAGATAAGGGTAAGCACCCGTCTACTTTAGGTACTTGATTGATGTGGAGCTGGAGAGCATGGGACTAAGCTATGGCTTGTGATGATGAGGAGTTATTTAATTATTTTTATTTTTTACTTTGGATTGGTACTATATTCAGCATTGTGATTTGTTTGAATTATTTCCTAGACATATGTATCATGCATCATATATATATATATGTTCTCCATTTCTTTCTTTATCAGTCTTCCACTATTTACTATTTTATGTTATTATTACTATTCCTGTTGTTGTATATCTATTTTACTTACACTATGTAATCTTATAATGAGGGCATAGTTTCCCCACTATCACACCCAAGGCCCTCGCTTCTAGTCGATAGCCTCTGGCATTTGGGGAAATGTGCTTGAGGCCATGTGACCAACCGGTTATAGGGCGCCTCTTGGTGGATTCCGAAACCGGGATGTTATGAAGTGGTATCAAAATGATTCTTTTATTATTGACTTACAATTTGGAGCATATATTTAGGGATAGGAAGGAATATGTACTTGGTAATAAGTTATGCCCGTGAGTAGCTAACCCATGTACAGGGGAAAGCCAATCTACCTCATTTATTGAAATTTTTCTGGTTTTGAAATTTTACGGTTGATTTGATTTCACTATAGGGTGACTAATATGATTTGTGTTGTTATTGTTGATTTTATTGAGGTTCTATTTCTGTTGCAACCTGATGAGATGAGGGTATTCCATCTCATGAATCATATAGGCACTTACTAGTAATCACATGTCATGAATTCTTGCCATGTCATTTATGGTGCATTAGTGATTGCATGATGGTATGATATATGTTGTGTTTGATATGCATTTTATTTTGATAGATTCCTTGATATAATAACTTCTATTTTATAGGGTATTTATTTGAGTAAGGCATTGTTTGAATGAACACCAAAATTTGATTCTTGAGGTGTTATGGGCCCTCGTGAACCGGAATTTGGTGGATCATTGCTTTTTTTACTTGATAAGACATTTCTAAGATGATAAGATTTGATTCACAGAGAGTATGGTCCATCACAGATCAGAATTTGGCACTTTAATGTTCATTTCAGTGTTTTTTTCTCTTGCGTAGTTTCGGAGGCTTAATATCCGAGAAAACCCAGAATACACAGCGTGTGGTGATGAATACATGCCATGTGTCCATATATTCGGGATGTAACTGTTTTACTTAAGTACACACCATGTACTGTATGTACATGTCGTGTAGTCTCTAACTGTGTCTCAGACTATTTGGGAGGGGACACAGGGTTTGGAATCATTGGTAGGGAACGTTGTTTACTGGATGTACACGCCGTGTTGTAGACCGTGTAAACCAGCGGTGCCACTAACAAAACGGGTCAAATGAGTCTTTTCTACTACACACCGTGTCCATCTAGAGCACGTTTTATAGTGTAACTCATGTACTCAACCATGTAATGAACAACATGGGTCGAAAAAATATTCCTAGTACATTCCATGTCCATATAGAACATGCTCTGTAGTGTATTCCATATATCCGACCGTGTCTCTAACAACATGGTTCAGTGAAGATCATCTCGTATACATCGTGTCTATCTTGAACACGCCGTGAAGTATTGTATTAAGAGATCTATGTGGCTTAGTCATGTAGAAGAACTCAGGCAGGGGAAGAGGATTAAAGTACATGTCATTTTCTAGGACAACACGCCGTGTGTTTGGGGTGTTACACGACCTGGGTTGACAGAAGTACACACCCAGGTGAATGGATTAAGGGAACACACAGTGTAGAGATTTTACACATCGTGTAGTCATGTTTTGGAAAACTTGAATACTTTATTTCTCCTGTTCTGTTCTTACACTTCTAGTTTCGAGTGCTTGATATATTTATCTAGGGTGTGCATTTGACCTTCTAGAGTCATGCCGCTGAGACGTCCTCTGGTTGTTCGCCAGTTGCGAGGTGGTGATCAGGCACCAAAAATGGCTGACTAGGGACTTCCAGAAGATCCTCCTGTTGTGCCAGTCTTGGAACAAGTAGTTATACCAGATATAGGTGCTTATGCACAATTCAAGGAAGGCTTCATGAGGATGATGCAGACCTTCCAGGGAGTACCACCTCCTGCCTTGTCTATGGCAGAATTGACTCGGGTTTTCTAGTAGCAGCAACCTCCCACCTTCTTAGGGGAAGGAGGACCACAGGCTACAGATGCCAGGCTAGAAGCCATGTTGACCATCTTTGAGCATTTGGAGATGCCTCCAAAGAGGTGGGTCAAGCTCTCTACTTACATGCTGTGGGATTCCGCCAAGAAATGGTGGGATGAAATCTCACTGGCAGAGAATTAGCAGGTTATGACTTGAGAGGAGTTCCAGTGTATCTTCTATGACTAATTATACTCGAAGACCTTGAGGGGCAATCAAGCCTGAGATCTTATGAGTCTGAAGTAGCGTACTCTTTCTGTTATAGAGTATTCCTCTCGTTTCACTGAGATACAGTGCTTTACACTCTTTCTATAGGGATATGGTTTGTTCCTGGAAAGGAAGTTTGAGGATAGTCTCAGACAGGACATCCACTCATAGGTGAACATCTTCAGGTTGACTTCCATCACTTCTGTAGTCAACGTGGTGCTGATCAAGGATTCACAATTTGAGGGATTCTGGAGTTGTGAGTCAGGGTGGCTCGACATCTGGAGTTAGTATCCTTCTATCAGACAACAAGAAGTTCCATAGGGAATCTTCGCGTGGTAATCCGAGGAGGAGAGATACTTCTTCTGGTAGTTAGGTGGTGTGATAACAGTGCAGTAAGAGCAGACATACAAGGCCACATTGCCTGAGAGGCCCAGTTGAGTGCTGATCTTATGGCAAGATGGGTCATATTGAGCACTTCTGTCAGATCTTCTCACCAACAGCTAGTGACCGGTGTTCTTCTATGATTCCTTGTTTGGGAGTAGTGCCACCAGTTTCTCATCAGTCAGGGAACTAGAGTTATTCCAATCGTTCGGGCCGAGGTGGAGGTTGTGGATGTGGTAGGCATTCACTCAGTTTTTAGCAACAAAAGGGTGGATCAGCTCAGAGTGGTCAGGCAGGGTCATAGGTCCACGATGTAGGCTAGACTTTTGCAGTGGATCAGACCTATCAAGAGTAGGATCCCAGACCCTCTACAGTTTGAGGTACCATTCTAGTTGCCTCAGTTTTATCTCCTGCTCTTTTTGATACAGGGGTTTCCCATAGTGTTATATCTGTTTTTGTTGTAGTGAGGTTTGGGATCTATATCTTTTCTTCTGCTTCTATCTTGATGCTAGAAACTCTGTTGGGGACTAGAACGACTAGTATACATCAGTGCAAGGATTACCCTTTAGAGTTTTTTGGGTGTCACTTATTTTGGGAACACTATGTCTTAGAGATAACGGGCTATGGCGTCACTATCAAAATGGGCTCGTTAATTCCCTTCTAGGCTATTGTCGATTGCTATCACCGTAGGGTGAGTTTCACATCACCATAAGGTGAATCGTTTATTCATAAGGGAGAATGGGATGTCCATGAAAGCAGAGTAGGACCTGAGTATCATCAGTTAAGAGGAGTTACAACCCAGATTTCTGGTCTATATCTGGATGATCAGAGGACTTCACAGATAGACTTTCCTCTAGTGGTGGATCGTTTCAGGGATGTCTTTGCAGAGGAATTTTTAGGTTTGCCTCCAGATCTTGAGGTAGAATTTTCTATTGAGCTTGTTCCAGGAGTGTCACAAGTGTCCATTCCTCCTTATAGGATGGCTACACTAGAGTTTCAGGAGCTCATGAAGCAGTTGGAAGAGTTGCAGGCAAAGGGTTTCATCTGACCCGGTACTTCTCTTTGGGGTTCGCCTGTCCTATTTGTGAAGAAGGAAGAGGTTACCCTTATAATTTGTGTGGATTATCAGAATTTGAACCAGTTGACGGTAGAAAACCGATATCCCTTGTCAAGTATTGATGATCTATTAGATCATCTTCGAGGAGCCCGAGTGTTCTCAAAGACTGTCTTGAGATTCGGTTACCATCAGTTGTGCGTTAGACCATATGATATACCTATTATAGCCTTTAGGTTTAGGTATGGTCTATAAGAGTATGTGGTTATGTCGTTCGGTCTCACAAATGCGCCTACAGTCTTGATGGAACTGATGAATTGAGTGTTCCATCCATACTTGGATTCTTTCATGGTAGTCTTCAGGGAAGATATCTTGGTGTACTCTCACACTCGACATGACCATGCTACCCATCTTGAGATCATTTTGAGTACACTGAGAGAGCATTAGTTATATGCTAATATCTCAAATGCCACTTTTTTATAGACCAGATTCACTTCTTGGGTCATGTTATCTCAGAGACACGAGTATCAGTGGTCCTAGAGAAAGTGATAACAATAGGTTCCTAGGAGCACCTGAAGAACCTCTTTGAGGTACTAAGATTTCTAGGGATGAATAGTTACTACAGACGCTTCATACATGACTTTTCATGCTTAGCATCACCACTGACAGGTTTGACTAAGATTGGTGAGAAGTACTTGTGGACAGATTCTTGTGATTCATCCATTCAGGGGCTGAAAGGGAGGTTGAATTCAACACTGATACTAGTATTTCCAGAGCTGGGTAAGATATATATTGTTTACTGTGATGCATTAGGTATCGGGCTGGGAGATATGCTTATACAGGGGGAAGGAGTCATTGCATACGGATCTCAGCAATTGAGGCCACGTGAGAGGATTTACCCGGCGCATGATCTTGAGTTGTCTGCAGTTGTCCATGCTTTGAGTTGTTGGAGACATTATCTTCTAGGAGATCATTCTGTGGTTTTTTACCGACCAAAAAAGTCACAAATACATCTTCACTCAGCGTGAACTGAATTTGAGACAGCGAAGGTGGGTTGAGTACCTTTAGTCTTTTGACTTTGATCTTGCCTATACCCCAGGGAAAGGCAATGCAGTGGCTAATGCGTTGTGTAGGAGGACTTAGATACAGGCAGTTCAGGAGGCCAGCAGTGAGTGGTAGCTTATGGCTCTATTCTTTAAGATTCATTTGGAGGTGCACAAAAGACATGTGTAGAATTTTATTTCTTATGTAGCTGTTACCTCAACTCTTCTTGATCGAGTGCGAATGAGGCAGCTATCAGATTCTGAAGGCCTAGTCCTATAGGAGAGTGCATCAGGAGAGGACTCTATTCCTGGATGGACCCTAGGCGAGGATGAGATCTTGAATTTCCAAGGTTTCATGTGGGTGCCAGCAGACATATGGGAGGCGCTGATGCGGGACTTTTATTCCTTAGTTTGGGAAGTTCATCCTAGTGTCACCAAGATATATTGTGATCTACACCGCCAGTATTGGTATCTAGGTATAAAGAGAGATTTCGCTGATTTCATCATGAGGTGTTCCACCAGTTAGCAGGTGAAGGTGGAGCACCGATGAACAACATGACTTTTTCAGTAGTTACCCATTCCCGAGTGGAAGTGGAATGATTTCATGATGGACTTCATGATAGGTTTGCTGAGGTCACCTCGAGGGAATGGTGCAGTTTGGGTTGTCATTGACAGACTCACAAAAGATTCTCACTTCTTATCGATCAAGGAGACATTCAGTGTTGATGATATGAGATGGTTGTACATCTAAGAGATTGTACGTCTACATGGGGTTCCACACTCTATTGTTTCAGACAGGGATGCACGTTTTACTTCCTGTGTCTGGCAGGGGCTTTAGTAGGCTTTTGGTACACATGTACTTTTGAGTACAGCTTACCATCCCCAGAAAGATGGCCAGTCCAAGCGTACGATTATGGTTCTTAAAGACATTCTTTGAGCATGTGTCCTGGATTTTGGAGGTTATTGGGAGAATCACATACCTTTTTTTGGAGACTTTCTACAATAATATTTTTCAACCAACTATTTAGATGTCACCTTATGGGGATTTGTATGGTAGGCCATGCCGATCATCCTTATGTTGGCTGGATGAAATATAGGAAGCAATACTGGGACCTCGTCTTGACCAGGAGACCACTGAGTAGATAGAGTTGATTCTGAAGAGGTTGGATACTGCATAGTCTCAAAATAAGTCTTATGCTGATTAGTGGAGATGACCTCTAGAGTTCGACGTCAGAGATCAGGTTTTCCTATGTGTCACACCGAGGTTGAGACATAGGAGGATTAAGAGATAGGTTAAGATTTCTCCAAGGTACGTTGGGCTATTTGAGGTGTTGGAGAGAGTTGGGACGATTTCCTATCGGTTTCAATTACCTCAGAGGTACCAGGATATGCATGACGTCTTCTACGTTTCTCAGCTTCGAAATTACTTCTTAGACTCGTATCATGCTCTCTAACACGAGGAAGTAAATTTGGAGGTGGATGCATTATTCAAAGAGAATCCTATCCAAATTGTTTATTTATGTACGAAAGTTCTTTGTGGCCGGTCTGTTCCTCTAGTCTGAGTGCTATGGCAGCATAGGCAGGTGCAGGACGAGACTTGGGAGAGGGAGGGTGATGTACGATCACAGTGGCCGGAGCTGTTTGGGGATTCTTCTTCTACACCAACTTTCTAGGGAAATTCAGTGATGAATTTCTTTAAGGGGGAAGTTTGGAAGAACCCAGATCTTCTTTTTAGGTACGTTTTCCCTTTTCTAGTGTTTCTGATAAAAAGTGGTGTTTCTGGAAATTTTTGAACTACATGCCGTGTACTTGGTTACTGTGGGTAGCAATGTGCTAGCCGTGTAGCAGCCTTGCACATGGCCGTGTGGGGTGACTTGGAGACCGCCTAAAGCCGAGTACGGAAAAGGCAAGCACACACCGTGTATTTCTAAAGTATACACCATGTATTTTATATTTTCATTAAATGTATCGGGTTCACCCTTAATCACCAGAAATCCCAACTTCTAGGTTTGGTTCATCTGAGAGCGCCTGTACGGCCGCGACCATTCCTTGAGCCCCCAATCAAGCATTGGTTCTCCGATTCGACCACCATCAATTGCGTTGGGATCACCACAGTATGCTTCTCATTCTTCTAGAGCTTAGTTTTCTGATTCTTCCTCTTCCAAGAGTTATCCTCCATTGAACGTTTTAAATATTTTTGTAGATCTACGGTGTTCTTGGGAGATTCAAGGCTTGAGGTTCACATATATCATTCTTACTACACCAAGGTAGGTGGTTTGTTCCTTTATATTGAAATTCCTTGAGTTATATGTTCTAAATCTCCAATACCCATGAATGGGGTATTTCATGTTTAATGTTTTAGCCTTATTGTTTGCCTGCTATGCTAGTATGCAAGAGTAGAGGTTAATTGATTTGTGAATAGAGAAAATTTATATACTTTGGAGGTGTTACCCATTCATGTTTTGATTGTGGCTATTTGGTTTTCTGTAGCCTGTTAGGTTACCTTGTTTACCCATGCCTAGTATTGTAGGATGGTGTGACCATTGTTCTGACATGATATTGCTATAGACGGCTAGACAAGTAGTTTTTGAGGTTCAACTTGGATGATACTTATCGCTATACATGTTTGACTAACATAGGGTCGTGATAACCTGATGTAGTAGACCATAGGTAGAATGGACGTAAGGGATTCTTCAGAGTGTCTGTTTTATTGTTACGATGTGAGACTATAGGGGGAATTGACATAAGTGATTCCATAGAGTGTTTGTAGTTCCTCGACGTGGGCCACAGATGGAATGTGATGTAAGTGCTTCCCTAGAGTTCATTTAGTTACCAATACGAGACTATAGGAAGAATTAATAGCAAGTGCTTCATCAGAGAGTGTATGCTTAAGCTAAATAGAGGGGTAGACTGAGTGTACTTCCTAGAGGGTTTCTTGTGTTTTCTAGGTAGGACTAGAGGGTATTAGGCTGTTAGTACATCCTAGAGGGTTACCTTTTTATGATTATCTGTTTACTTGCTATGTGGAACTGAATGCTATGAAACAGTAGAATTTTTTCTGTTTAGTACTTCCTTTTTTACTTCTTTTTTTACTTATTGCCTACCATATATATTCCCTAACTATTAGGCACAGATCTTTTGGTGGTTGCTTATTAGGATTAGTCTCACTCCCTGTTTGGGTCATGATTTTAGGCCCAAAAA
The DNA here is from genome assembly GCA_963277665.1 of Viscum album. Classification (NCBI taxonomy): domain Eukaryota; kingdom Viridiplantae; phylum Streptophyta; class Magnoliopsida; order Santalales; family Viscaceae; genus Viscum; species Viscum album. Next base: position 341,979,785 of record OY728131.1, read on the forward strand.
TATTATATTATTACAGGTATAGATAATGGTAAGCGCCCTTCTACTTTTGGTACTTGATTGCTATGGAGCTGGAGAGCATGGGACCAAGCTATGGCTTGCGATGATGAGGAGTTATTTACTTGTTTTTCCATCGTACTTAGGATTGGTACCATATTTATCATTGTGACTTGTTTGGATGCTTTGCTAGACATATGTATCATGCATCATATATATATGTGCTCTAGTTGTTTCTTTATCAGTCTTACGCTGTTTACTATTGTATGTTATTATTACTGTTTTCGCTTTTGTATATCTATTTTACTTCTGTTGTGTACTCTTCCAATGAGGGAATAGTTTCCCCATTATCACACCCAAGGCCCTCTCTACTAGTCAGCAGCCTCTGGCATTTGGGGAAATATGCTGGAGTCCATGTGACCAACTGGTTACGGGGCGCCTCTAGGTGGCTTCTAGAACTGGGATGTTACAGAATGATTCTAGGAATGTATGTAAGAATATATATTGGAATGAAATATGATCATTATAAATATCATCATTAAAAATATATTCATTGGAAATTTGATCATTGAAAATATGACTATTGAATGTATGGTCATTGGGTCCGAATGTATCAAATAAAAATATTTATTGTTTTTTAAAAATTTAGAAACAAATTGAAAATTATATAATTATGGAATGAAAAAAATAAAATATTTAATTAAAATATTTTATCGTAAAAAAATATACTTTTAGGTGTTAATTCTTATCATCATTATTATTTTTAAAGAATTATTTGGATTATAAAATTAAAATAAGCATTTTAATACCAATTTACTGATAAAATTAAATCACTATAAAATGAATAATTATATTTAATTATATTTGTTTAAAATTATTCAATAAAATTATTATTTTAAATATTTTTTATGTATTATATATTTTATCTTAATAAATTATACTGATAAATATTGAATAATGATATTAATGAAATATATTGAACCATCTGAATATTTTTTACTTTCTAAATAAAAGAATAAAGTTTTGAATTCATAAAAAAACTTTTCTCTAACTTTTTTTATGCGTTATATATTTTTATATTATAATTTATTTTTAATTAATTATGAAATAAAATAAAATAAAATATATTTCATATATAGAATCAGTATTTTCAAATTATGTAACTAGTAAAATTTTGTTTTTAGACATAAAATAATTTAGTGAGGTAAAAGCGAGTTACCACAGTAAAAGTAAAAAATATTATTTTCAATTATTTTTTTTAGTGATGACTATTTTTATAAATTAGATTTATCCATTTTAAATGATGGTTATAATGTAATATATTAACACTTGGTCGCGTTATCGAGCGCTTCAAATTAGAGGTTAAGTTTTTACTAGAATTTCTGCAGTATAACAGGAACCCTAGGTCGTCTCTCGACGGAGCCTTAGATCACTAATTTCAAAAGAAGGTTCTGATTAAGTTACCAAAATTGAAATTAAATTAAGTGGTTTGGGGTTATATGATTTTAAAATAGCAATTGAAATTATACTACTAAGTGAGAGAAACTGGTTGGAGAAATCGTGATCAACCCGGGAAAGTGTCTCTTGATGCTCAATCCGTCATCGCTCTCAAGGGAATGGGAAGGATCATTGATTACTTGATTTTATACCCACTGAAACCAGTATTATGTGAGTTTTTACTAGGTTACCACCTATAATTTGATCGATCAGCGTTATTGATTATCGGCGACCGCTCATAATCAATAAAACTATGTCGATGTAAGAACCGAACTCAATCAAGGCATCACATCAACAACGTGATGAGATGTCCAGATTTGGGTCTTTATCAAAATTGATCTCAATACAAAAACATGCATATTCATGGGTTATAAATTCTGGATATCATCAAACAAGTCAATTCAAAAGAAAACTCATAAAAGAGAAGAGGTGAGAAAAGAGGCAAACACACACAAATCATCACAAGATCCGGGTTATGCATGGAACCACGAGGATTCTTGTTCCTTTGATTTATATTTAATCATTCCAGAATAAACGAAAATTCATAAGGTAAAAACTAAGAACAATAGACAAGAAACCAGGAAATTAAATCACCTTACGAAGATTACAAATGTAGAGCTCGTGATTACAACAATGGACACCCCCAAGTTAATCAGTAAGAAACTTAGAAGTACATGAGGGAGAAGGGAACTAAAATAAATGAATTAAGATCTCTAATTCGACTCACCATCACCCCTGGTCTTGAAACATGATAGAATGGGGTGAGAGGTGTTTTTATGGACATACACATCACACTTCCCACAAAATAATTCAAGTGCCTAAGAGACTAGGTCACTATTCAGGGCAGACTTTTTACTCCATCTTTAGCCGGATGGTTGGATGACCAAAACGCATGAACATGTCATGAACTTCGCTGGAGAGGTGGGTCATAAAGTTAGAGGTCCATGGAAGGTGGAATCAGTCCAATTTGATCTCCGAGACCCGATTTATAGCCCAAATACAGAAGGGGGTCCAATCTGGACCTCCCAGAATTGCTTCACCATGTGGACCTATTATGGGACTTTAAATGGGAGAATTGGGCTTCATGGTCTTCTAGAGAAATGTATCCCAAACAAATTTACATGCATAAACCGATTTTTAGCCCAATTTAATGTACAAAGTATCCACAGTACATATTTATGTCCACATGAACGCTTGGGCCCTTGCACAGTTTGACCCGTTTTGTGTGATTACCATCATGGGCTCTCCGAATCACCTCCTCCTATAATGTAAACAGTTAAACAAGTAAAATTACCCTATTAAATATTAATAAAAATTAATTCATTGAATAAAATAGTAAGTGTAATTTATTATTATATTTTAAATATTCATTACAAAACCAGTTTAAAAACAGCGGTGTAAGGGTGGAATAAAACAGTGAATCGTGGAACGATCAACACCCATTTAGTTATTCATTAACCTAAATAATAATTACAAAACTTAAGGTTTAAAAGTTCATTTTTCTATAATAAATATTTTTCTATATATATTTTTTTAATTTAAAAGTTAATTTTATCATCTCTAAAAAATTTATAAAATTTAATGAATCCAAAATTTGTAATAATAATTTTAAAATAATTTAATAAGGGTTATATTATATTTTTAGTTAAAAAAATAATTACCATGATAAATAATTAAACATGGTAAAAGGGGGTATCTTGAAATCAATAGAATATTTGATAATAAAACTGATATAAAATCTTTCTATAAGACCTTTTTAGGTGTGGGAATCCTAAATATATCATGAAAGTGTACCCACCTAACTCACATAACTACCATACGAGTCTATATTTACCCTTGACCAAGGTAATTTCTATTATTTTCACTTATAAAAGGTTCTATTCTATACACCTCAAAACCCATTATTATCATTCAAATACCTATTAAATTCCTTCCCATTATTCTTATTCTAGAGTCCTCCCCATGTTTTGAATCCTTTGGTCACAATAATATTTCCCAAGCTTTTCATTATGAGGGAAGTCATCATGAGAAGGAGAAATTTCTTCAAAGTAATGAGTTCTTATTCTTTTATTTTCATTTAATTTCTCACCAATGCTCATCCTATAACTCACTCACCACTAAAATTATTTTAAATTAACATCATAATTATTCCATGAAAACGATATTATTATAATATAACTCTAATTTATTACTCATTCAACTGTTATAATATATTGTTGTTTAGGTCGGTTCTTCCACCAACATGAACGAGATCATAATGATTATATCATGATTGATTAAGAAAACATATAATATAGTAATACAATGAAATAATATTAAATATAATATGTTTTATTAATTATATAATAGTACTAATAATATTTAACTAACTATTAGTATACAAATTTTTATCTGTTAAAATTTACCAAAATAAGAACTTTATGGATTTAAACTTAGAGAATCATACCTAAAACTCCCGTGAAGTAAATTTTTTTATTAATTACTAATTATAGAGATTATATTATAACACCTTGACTATGATTGATATGATAAATTTATTATCATGCAATGATAACTAAAACCATTATACAAAAAATGGAAAGGAATAATTAAAACTGCTAACAAACTGATGATCAATATTAACTAAAAATAAGTAATAACCATGTAAAAAATAATTATAAAATAATTTAGAAGGTAATAAATATTATTCATCATCATAAATATATTTTTAATGATTATATGTTTATTATACAGGATGTTAGATCACATCCAACAAAACATGAATTCAAAGTAAGTATTTTTGTCTCAATTTCCCTTCATTAAGGCATGTTTTACTATTATGAACCTATTATACTTTGACATGGTTTATTTACTCATATATTAGATTATATTACCATTATTAAATGTTATTTAATGATATATAAAATTATTTTAATGAACCCTCCTTCAAATTCTATTAATTTCTTTAATACAAAACTTATAAGGGTTTTTCTTAATTCAACTCCTTTACATGATTAATAATCATTACACTTTGAATATGGTATTATAATATTGTTTTTTATCCTATTATGATATTATATTGTATTTAATACTTATTTTCTAATTATTTAAAATTTTTCTCAAAACCAATATTCAAATGATTCTTACTTCATAATTTAAGATACTCATAAGGGGGTTTGCAAACTCAATTCCCTTTCCTTGAGTTGCAAGATTTATTATTGAACTCCATTATTATAATATTTATTTATTATATAAATAAAAGTGTTATGTTTTATTTTCTCCCTTATTTAATGTAATTTAAATTTTCATTTCAACGTTTTCTTATTTGATGGATTTCTTCCCTTATAAAAATATGCAATTTTTAAGAATAATTCACATCCCACATAATGTAACCTTATCTTCCATGTACATATTATTTATTTATACATATGGTTTCTTTTAAATTTTATTTTTAAAGATAAATATATATTTTTTTCTATACCCTTAATATTTATCTTTATCTCTTTTTAAGGGGACGTTTTATTACCTTTTCGTTGATGTGGATTATTTTATTAAACTATTAAAAAAGGCTTGAAAAGGAATTTTATTTCACTTTCATAAATTTTGAATCATCCACTCAAAATTTACAAACATGAACATTATTTATTTTCATGGTATGATTAATCTATGTTCATTAAAAAATAAGTTTTTAAAATTTTTTAGTTTCACCTTTATGAAAAATATTTTTGAAAGCTACTCAAAACCTCACATTTTTATGATAATATTAAAAAAGTTTCAGTTGTATTTTACTCTTTACCTAAAAAAATTATATATCTCATTAGTAATGTTCATGATCAAACTATAAATTATTGTTGTATATACTTCCTTTTAGATTTTGAAATTTTAGTATCAACTATTTTAATTCTTGATATCATCTTAAGTGATACCTTGTGAAAATTTAATGTTACCCATTTTTATTCCCTGAATTTTCATGATGATATATATGTTTGATATTATATATAACACGTAAAAATGTTTTATCTTCATGTAATGATTGGGTCTTATATATCCATCAAATAAGTTGGACAAATCTTTATATCTCAAGAGATAACGATGTTGTGCATAAACATGATTATTATTTAGCTATGTTCACAACCTCGTGCATTAACATGGTTTTTTAAATTACCAAACTTCTCCTACATTGATATCAAATATTAATTGATGAATATTCATTACATTACAAAAATATCCATGCCATAATTATATAGGTCTAGTGCCTTAGTAAAATCAAAACCATAAATAGATGATTCATAAGTGAAATACATCATCTCCCACTAAGTTATTCATAACCAGAACCATTCTTAGAATTATCAAACATAATTACTTTCTTAAGAACTTAGGGAAAAGAAACATAAGAAAGGGTGATCTTAGATGCTCAGTAAGGGTAAACAATAGAGATATCAATGATCACATAATCATAATTTTAGAAAAAGGGAATGAGAACATGAGGTTAACATTTGAAAAACATAACCTATATATAAATGACCATAATATAGAGTAATGGAATAAATATTTTCAATTTATAATATATAAATCATAAAGGAATTAAAGAACATATTCCATGAGAGTATAACATTGAAAAAATACATGGAATTATGGAATACACATAAGGAAAAAATATTCCATAGTAGTCAAAACTCATTTATAAGACTATAATAGTGGATTGGGTTCACTCCCCAAACCATCACAGTAGTCATTGTTCACTTCCATGACTATCATAGTGGAAATATCCACTTACTTAACTGGGTTCACTATCCATTCTAGGAAAATTTATATCATGAGATATCAATATTTACCTAATGCATTGGAGTGAGATATAGATCCCACCAATCATGGATTATAAAGTAACCACCCGTCATTGGTTATAACATGACCACCATCCTTGGTTTTAACATAACCACCATCATTGGTTATAACATAACCACCATCCTTGGTTTATAACAGAACCCCTCATCACATAAAGAAAACCACATATATATATATATGTTCCTATGAACATAATTGTTTTTATCATAATAACACATAATAACCAATGTAAATTTACCAAGTTTTATAAAAACGTCATTATAGTATAAACCATGATAAATTAATTAGTTTTATAAACATTTCATTATATCATACCCTGTTGAAAATAATTGGGTTTCATAAAAACTTGATCATAGCATAACCCATGGAAAAATTGGTTTCATAAACATCACTTCATCATAATCATGAACATAAAACATCCATTGAAATAATAAGGATTTAATATTGGATAATATCACTATTAAAACCTAATAAACATCAAATTTTGTTTTCATTGTTGAATAGAAATTCTATAAAAATGTCATTAAAACATTCTAGAGGAAAATATCCATTAAATTTTGAAATCAAATATTTAAAATATTTAAATTTCCCCAAAATTAATGAAAAAAATTTATTTTAAAATAACCTTTAAAACTTGTAAATTATGCTTCAAATAGTTTAGTGTTCATGATATTGGAAAATCTTGTTCATGTCATACACGTTAAAATAAAGATTCCTTTCACATTTTTAGTAAAAAGTAAAAACCATCTCATTCAAAAAAATACAAGAATATTACTTATAATTTTTTTAAACATGGTTAAAAATGTATTTAAACAATAATTTTAGAATAGTTAAAACTTTCATTTATTTTTTTTAAAATAAGGACATGGAAGAAAAAACTATTTTCAAACTAAAAGAGAAATAAAGTCAATTTTTCTTAAAACATTCTTTTAGAATCATTAGTTATATAAGACAAGAAAATTTAATTAAAATAAGTATTATCCAAAAATAATTAGAGGATCATAATATTCACTAGGTTTCTTGAGTGGTATATTATAAGATTATTTAATTGGAAACTTAATCATAAATAACCCTGATAAATAATGATATTGTTACATAAGAATTTTACAACTTTGGTAACTTTTTATTTTATAATCCCTAAAAATAAATAAACTTATATAGATATTTATATCCCATATTTTTATGAAAATAATCATAAAATACATTCAGGAGTATCATATATACACCACAAAAAAGTTGGTTTATAAGGAATGTGTCCCATATAAATAAAAGCGAGATGAAATTCCCTTACCTAAATTCATGAAATACTTAGTACAAATTAATACCTCTTTTATCATGAATATAGGTTTATTATAAATATATTATAGAACCATAATCATATTTATTGTATAATATATTATTTACTTATGACTTTTATTACACGTTTGTTACCACTTCCTTGTTAAAATCGTGTTTCAGGTAATAACTAATTTGTTTTTCATATATATTTTGGTTTGGATTTTTTGATCATTTTAATTTGATCATGATTAAATAATATATATAATGTTAAATTTTTTATAAATATAATATATATTCACTATATATTTATATAGAGTAATCCATAAAATTTTGATAGAGAAGATGAATTACACCGTTCATGGAGACGGTAGACCATAAATATGGATGAAAACTATATTCATTTCCTTAATATATGGAATTAAAAAAATGTAAATACTATTTCAACCTTATAAAATAATTAATATATCATATTTTTATTATATTTTATATAATTATATCCTTATTAACATCAAAGTAAAACATAAATGAAAATCACCTCACATCGGTTCACGAGGCGGTAGTCCAACATACAGATGAGAAATGTTATTATTTTACATCATTTTGGAAGGTAATAAGTTATATATGATATTATAGTTATATAAGTAATTTTAGGTCATAAGTAAAAAATAAAATCTTTAAATAAATCATTATATATAACTGTGAAAGTTGTGGATAGAAACCAAATTACATCGGTTCGCAAGGTGGTAATCCACCATACACATGATCAATGATTTAATTTCCCATTTGATGGAGGAAAAACGGATGCATATTATTAAATTAAAATAATAAAATCTAAGTATATGGGATATATTGGTGTAATTATATCATCATAGTTGAAGCTTATTTTAAGGAGGTGGAATAATAAATAAAATAAAAACTATCGGTTAAGAACGATACCACTTCTTCATAAAACCAGCATAGGTTTTCATACAAATCCATATTAAAAAGGTTTCCTAATAAAAATAATGAATATAGGATATTTTTAGGGAATTAATGAATGTATTTGGGTAGGTTTTGGATAAATAAAAGGTTTTTGATGTGTGAATAGTAGAGGAGAGGGGTACCCTTTTATAAGTGGAGGAGAGGGAATACTTGGAATTTTTGAAAAGAAAAAGGTGTATCCATGTTTAAACTTGAAGAAGGCTAAAAAATGGATCATTATCATACATTATATGCAATAATGTCAAAATATATCCACAAAATAGGAATTAGATAAGTGTTTAGGCCATTTTAACCCTTATCGTTTTAGTTTAACCCCTGATAAACCCATTTTGACCTCATCCGTGACAATTAAATTTTACTATTTTTACTATTCATTATGATGAAAAATTAAGATGAAATTGTTATATAACATTAATTATTATGATTATAAATAATTAATATTTTCATAAAATTTTTAATTCATTGAAGTGGATGAATTTTGTTTAACATAAAACTCAAAGTCACGATGAATAAGTGGTTTTCCAAAGAGAAAATTTTCACAAGTAGATAAATTTTTTATATCAAAAATCAACATGAAATGGATTAAAATGACATAAATTGGAAAAATAATAAAATAATTTAAATAAGTTTACTTTTAAACTATTTTAAATTAAAATATTGCTTTTTAAATGATTTAAACGAAAATGAAGTTTTGAAAAAAAAATTAGTATTATTCACTATTCATTAAAAAATTAAACATTTCAGAGAAATAAAAAAAATTAAACCTTAGATAATTTTGACATGTTTAATAAACAAAATTAAGATTATTTTTTAAAAATATTTTTCTAAAAGTGGAAAAAATTTAATTTTATTATTTTCACAAAAAGCAATAAAATCATTTTTTCTGAATAATGTATTCTCAAAGAATGTAAATACTTTACTAAAAATTAATTACTTATTTATAAATATATTTTATTTATCTAAACCCATTATAATTAATTTTAAAATATGCTAATTCCTATTCCTACCAGCATGTTTAATAGATGGGTTATAACAATCATGTTTAAATGGTAATGATAGTAGTATATCATAGATCATTAAAATTTGATGTTTCATGCAACACAAGCTATCAAAAAATTAAATTTATTTAAAAGAATATAATAAGACATTAGGGTGTTAAATTTTTTTAATAGTTTTTTTTCACAATCTTGTGTGTATACATGATTTATGTTTATATATTTTCACAACCATGAGCGTGTATATGATATTTTGGACATGTTCATAGTGTTATGATTTCATATGCCTATGTTTGTTCCACTTTTATAAGTTATTCCACATTCCTATGTGATGATATATGACTAAAGATTATTGTTTCATGTCTTTTAATTATTATACCATGGTATATAGTTGATATTTTTGATGTTATATGACCTTTATTAATGCTTTATGGAAAAATATTACGACATCAGGTTTATTTTAATTAACTATTTATCCCATGATCATGTTTCCTCACTTGATTATGAACTAACCACTTTAGGAATCATTGATATTTTTTTCCTTATTGATCATTTTATCCCACTACTCATGTTTCCCATTTCCCCAAGGAATTATTGCTGTATTTTGTTTAAGAGGATGTATTTTTTTTTCCTAATTTTGTGATAGATGTTGAAGAAATAATGTGAAATAATACATCTATCATGATTTGAACCATGATGGACTACCTATCCAGCGATGTGTTAAGTGTGACACCTCAATCACACCTTCAACAGGCCAGAGGCTAGAGAGAATCACCAAGTAGGAAAAACACACACATGATAGGCTTTAGTCCAAGGTACTTGTACATACACACTCATCACTAAATACCATATAATACTGAAGGTAAAGAATAAATGATATCATAATGCATGAATAAAATAAATCCTATATGAGAGTATGATATAGTGTATTGGAAATCATAAAGATCTAAAAGAAATCCCACTAAAAATAACAAAAGGATCTAACTTGTTAAAAGGATGGGATTTCTATCAAATGCAACTACCTAGAATGAACCACGGTCAGTCTAGCTTACTATGATATGAATTCTCTTCATCCTCCTAGGACACCATAAAAAGGAATATCATCTATACAAGATACATTATGTGATGTAAAATCACATATATTGGGGAGTATAACAATACACATTAGGATACACTGAAATAAACAAACAAAAGCATCAAGAGAGTATTCATATTTTCACAAGGTATGACAATTGTATATGTGATATATAAATAAGGAAAATAAAAACTGATATATACTCATAACAAACACCATGTATCGATTATGTCTCAAACATACTTCCAACCACATGATTTTGTTTGAGTATTCAAAGTAAAAATCATCTAGTAGAATCCAATCCACAAGCCATGAAATAACTAATAATGATCATTTGAGAGGTTGTGTCAGGCCTTGCCAAAGAAGTATATGATAGACCACTGAATAACTCAATACATTGATATGGGATCACACCCAAGAAAATGGGGACACCACAATCCCAATATAGAATAACTCGCTAAGTAGGGTATTGTATATCCACGTATGTTTGTCATGATGATTTTATAAAAACCCTTAATAAAGGTGACATAATAGAGGATCCCACCTTAGTCCCATATAGGTATTTAATAAAATCTATCTAAGACAACACCCATAGAGGGAATCAAAATCCTGTTATATGGAAATAATTCTGCACTGTACTCTCATAGGAATGGACCAAGGGAACACAATTAATCGATACTGATCCAGAAAGAGGAGACATAGGCCCTCAAATTTCCTTCAGAAATGTACATGATGTGTACTAGGGGTACAAAATGTGTCTTTCCATCTTGGGGTCTTTCCATGTATTATAATCTCACATAAAATGTTTCTCTATAGACATAGTGTTTCTATTAGAGATACATGATGTGTAGAGATCAAGAAAACACTCGGAATGAAGCCAACCCATTCCCATGTACATTTGGTGGTGCCTATGTACTTCAGGAAGTGCCCATGTATTGTGGTCATTACTATCTAATTATCCGCATCTCAGTACTCATTTGTGCTTGTGTACTTCAATCATGACCTAGTTCTTGGTTTTGTTCCCTTAGGGTATATGCCGAGCTTCCAACACCAGGTTCGATGGTGTGTGACACATGTCATATGACATATAGTAATTTTATCTGCACATAAAATCTATCACCACAAAAGGTGATACAAAACATGTGTTCTTAAGACTACACACTACGTAGTAAGTATCTTCCTAAATATCCTAGGTTGTTATACATGTATTCCCTGCACTTGTTTCATTGTTGGATCCACCACCAATTACACTGGTAATCATAGATCTTGGTCCAAATTCACCTCTATATCACTGGTGACTAGATTTCAGCCACCCAATAAACTTAGAATACATCCTCTATTACATCATGATATTATCTCATACTGAACTGGTAAACAAGGAACACTGACCCGATCCAAATTCATGTTTGATCATATGATATTGCCACCACACCTTTGCCACTCCATCGATTGTGAAGTCAAACTATTTGTGTCAATACAAAATAAAGATGAATAGTCTATAAATGATATAATACTGGGTATTTGTCGAACCACTAAGCAAATATGTTTCCGGTGATGATTGTTTGGAGATATGGAGAGGAAATTCACAAATCACAAAAGAGGAATGACCCTCATCCTATGTTTTTTTTCCTTAAATCATTTACTTTAGAACTATGAATTAAGATAGAAGATATTCAATGATATCAATTCCCCATTATTCCAAGAAGATAAAATTAAACCCACAAGGAATGATCATCCCACGAATCAATATGTCAGTGGATTGATTCATGTTCATCATAGGATAGATTAATGGAAAAAACCCACAAAAATAAAATCTCCTACCTTGGGTTTGGGTCAATCATTGATGAGGAATAGAACTAGATCATTTTCCTTGGTGAGATTCATGGGGCCTTTTGGTGAAAATGGTCATTAGGAAATCGATCATGATCCTCAAACCATTTTTGTTCACCAAGATATCCAAAAACATCACCTCTATCAATCCCAGGGATATCAATCATCCCTAGAGATTTAGAATAACCATTTCTATATAAAGAATTATTAGGTTATAAATTTAAATAAAATAATTAAATAAATATAATTTATTTATTTAATTATTTCTCCCACGATGAAGCTTAAGCCAAACCCCCAACGTTGAAAAATATTATGGAATTCCTAGGGTAAAACCCATGTTCTAGAGTTAATGACAGCCTTATATTTCTAATCTGAGACTCTGTTTAGGGGTTATTTCATTATTTGTAAAAAACTATGCATGTGTGGTATAATATATTTAATATTTTTATTATTTCAAAACCGAGCCTCTCTGGGATTTATAATCTCACACTTTCTCAATTACTAGATCCAAAAAAATACTTAAAATATTTTAAATATTTATAAGGAAAAAAATACATTAAATTATCTACCCTAATGTATTTTCATCATGAAAAGCATCAATCCAACCCAAAAGGATGAGAGTATTGAGGCCACATTTGGGTCTCCCACTCCAAATATCCCCTATAGATTATCATACTTCCACCAAATAAACATCAAGGAAAAAACTCTACCAAGGAGGATCTTCTCTTGATGATCCTCAATCTTCATTGGGTACTCTACAATGTTATCTCTATCCTCAATTCCCATATCACTCTAGTTGATAACATGTGATGTGTCATGAATATACCTACTTATCTGCAACACATGGATGATGATGTCTACTTGGTCTAACAATGGAGGTAGATCTTAGAAATACCCTACCTTACCGACCGTACACAATATCCATATATGGCCAATGAATCTTATAAATAACTTGAATCCTGACCAAATCTATGTAATCCATGTCATAGAAATATTTTCAGGAACAAATTTCCTCCCTCCTCAAAATCCAAATGCATCTTTCATTGATATTCATAAGACTTTTTATGGATATGAGATGTCATGATCATCTCTTGGATTATCTTTACCTTCTCTACCATTACTCGCACCAACTCCATGACCATGGGTACATAATTTCTTGGATCAGTCCACGACAGATCTCACCTTGGGGTTTCTCATATTTTCTTCACTAATGACATGCTCTTTTTTATTAACAGATTCATCTCTTCTATCATTGTTTCACTAATATCATGGAAGAGTATATGAGATGGAGTGGCTAAGTCATTAACAAAAGAAAAGGTCATGTGTTCCTTCCTCCTAATTGCTCTCACAGACGTAGGGATAGTATTCTTTCCATGATGGTAACTTAGAAGAAGGGATTCCATTTTGAATACCTCAGTTCTCCAATTTCCCTAGTCCGAATCTGGATTAGGTGCATTTATGGTATGGTTAGTAAGATCACTAACAAGATGACTAATTAGAAGAATTAGTTCCAATATTTTGGAGGCACGATCACCCTCATTAATTATGTACTAACTTCTATTCCAATGAAAATTCTCCCCATGATCAAAGTTCCAAAATAAATCTTAAAAGTTATCGAAAACATCTTAAGATCGTTCATTTGGATTGCACAATGGGAGGGGAGGTGTCACTGGGATTCCTGGAAAAAACTTGGGAGACCGGTGGACTATGGAGTTGTCAATGTTTAGAATGTGATGGAGACAATGTATCACCTTTAGGGTAAATTTCATGGGAGGTCATCAAGGTTCGATCCCTATGAAGTAGGTTTACTAATGGAAAATATGGAAGACATTTGAGAACATCTAGGATTATCCCATTCTCCTTTTAGAAGTCCCTGCAGGTCCATTTTCCGATTCTGCTCTGACACTCTCGTTGGATTGCTAACCATGTAGACTTCATCTTTTGGGATTGCAACTGGGTTGGTGAGGTCTTAGGATATATAGGTTGCCCAGTCCCGGACCTCACTTTCTAGAATGTAACGCCCCGACCCCAGTTACCCAGAGTCGGTGCATAACTTCGTAACATTGGCATGATCATAAGAAAGATCAAATCTCGAAAGACCGATTGGTTTAGTAGCCTTGGAAAATGCCAGATATATTCATAAGTTTTACATTACATTATAAAATGAAAAACTACTACAACAACATAATGTCTCAATAGACCACACTATTATCCCCTCATAAAATCCCTGCAGGTCATTCATAACTTACTTCTTCACATCCTGGGAAAAATACTACATAGAAAAGGGGTGAGCTCAAATGCCCAGTAAGGATAACAATATAGCGGAAAGAATAAACATTTAAGGCAATGTATAACTAAAACAAAAGCCTTTTAAATATGAACTTTCAACATGGTATGGCATAAATAAAATGAAATAATGCCATTTAATTATTCACATGGATATTCTACTAATCGAATAATCACATGCAAAAATCAATAACCACTTTCATAATGTTGTAATGCATAATGCCAGACTATCATAACCACATAGCCAAGGCCTCGTGCCAAGACTACAAATAAGATTTTGTCAAGTCCTTGTGCCAAGACACTAGTTTGTCTCATGAGACCTACCGATGCATCGAGGAGCTATAGCGGGCTCCACCCGTCACTTATTAAGTCCAATGCATTCCCATATGAAAAGGTTTAAACATAACATAAGCATTCGTATTAAAACTAGCATACGAAATGTCAATACTTTCACAATAAACTATGAATGGTATAAAAATAGCACATCCACAGTCAAACATATCACAAAACCTTCAATACAATATAGAAGTTTTGTATCATAATAAATCAACTTCAAATAATCTTAAAATCCATCAAAGGATGTCGACATAGATGAAATCAAAATTCTTTTTAAATAAATATCTCCTTTTATTTTGAAATCATTTAAGATCCATATAAAATAAAACATTTTCTTTGAAAATATTCTTATAAGCTTGTAAGGAAAGCTTTGAAGATTTTATAACGGCGTAAAATAACCGCACCCGCCGTATAAGTTAAAACATTCTTACCTCAATTCTGTCGAAAAGGTTAAAAAGGACCTTGTTTTGAAAACGACGGAAAGATTCCTTTATAAACCTCTTATAAAAAGTCAAAAAAGGGTATAAATGACTTTAACCCATATTCTTGTAAATAGTAAAAATGTTTTGAAATACATTTTTAAGAAACATGGATGTGGATGATAAAGAGATCCCAGTAGATTATTACGTATAAACAACCTCGGATAATGAAGAGATTGTGAAATAACCCTTACCTTGTACTTTTCCTTGGTTGGGGTAGGTTAACCTCCTGTATAATAGTGAAATAATTGTTACTAAATTATACAAGAATCATATACATTAATATGATATCATATATGATCTTTTAATATTGATTTGATAATAATATCTTAGTATTATCGCTGTTTCGGGTGTGAACTTACTTGTTTGCTTTTGTATGTTTTGTTATGTAAGACATGTTTGTAAAGGATAAGTTGTATATTATTCAAATCCAGAATGGTATCAAGTCCTTAAACATCATTTTTAAATCATCAAATGATAATTATACTTGAATGGATACGATGGAAAATGAATCTCATCGCGTTCGTGGAGACGGTAGTCCGTACGTACGCACGAACGCTACTTCCATTTAATTTTTATTTTAAAAGAATCGAATACAAATGATACATAGGTATATTACTATTCCAGTATAATATAATATTTTATATATGTTACTTAATTTCATTAACACCATCCTTTATACGTTCCATGTGTGGTATGAACGAGTCATATCATTTTAAGGGGGCGGTAGTCCGCACTTCCTCAAATGAAATTATCGTATGTATATACAACATGAAACGAATAATGGTATGAAATAAAATGGAATTACAGAAGCTTATATATAAAATATATATCATTAACATCATATTTAATTATAGTGCCATCATAATGGCCACCATGAGAGGCGGTAAGATGTATTTGAACAATCATCGTTCCGTGAGGCGTTAGTTTGCCATCCACAGAAACATTATGTTCATCATCCATTAGATGGAGTTGTGTGTATGTGTAGTTTGAATCCTTCTTATAACAACATCCTAGTATATTGAGGATACTGGTGTTGTTACAAAATAAAGGAAATAAAAAGAGTTTGGGGGTTGAAGAAGCAAAATAAATGAAAATAATTTAAGAGAAATCGTTACCTTTAATTTAGGTAACTCACTTTGGTTGGAACCAAAGGACTTGTTGAAATGCTTTCTGCCTAAGGGGAAGCTTCAAGGAGGAGGAGAGGGATGTGGGGAGCTTAGTTGGGCAGAGTTTGGACGAGCCAAGTGGCTTGAGAGGTGTGAGGAATGAGTAGAAGTGGTCTCCTTTTATAAGGGGGAGGAGGGGCTCTTTAGGAAAGAGTGAAAGTATTACTTTATAATATAATTATATTCGGTTTATAATGGTCCAAAAATCATTGAGGTCGAAGATAAGATGACTCATATTCTAAATAACATCAACCAATAAGAATTGGACAGGTTTTAGATAATATTTTAATCATTATAATCTTATTTATTTAAATGATTTATTAATGAGGTAAACATTTCATCATTATTGTGTCATTAATAATTTAAATTATTTGATGTCTAAAAATTATAAATAAAATATCATTATGTAGGAAATCTTTTTAGCTTTCTAATGAATATTTATAATCGAAAATTCAACATGTATAACCCTATGTAAAAATTGTTCTTCTAAAAGATGTAAGCTTATGCCATTTTTATTTTTATTTTAACTTTATTAATATAATGTGTCCCTACCACATACAAGTGGATCCAAGGGGTCCCCAAATTGACCCAAGGATGCCCATGGTCGGGTATGTGTCCACCAATAAGGTTAGGACACGTTTTAGGGTAATTTTGTATTATTATAATATTATTTTTTAACCCTTATTTACCGGATTTACCCTTTAACCATGGTAAATAAAATATTTACCACAGTAACTATTCAAAATGTCTAAAAATAAAAGTTACCTATTTACACAATTTGAACATCCTGATTCCAAATATGGAATCCATTTTCCTAAATTCAAAACACAGAAGTGGCAGAAATTAATTTAAAATTAATTCCCGCTGTCAAAACAAAAAGCGTGTTTTTAAGAGGTAATAACTATCAAAAGATTGACACTTGTTTATGTTCGGTTTAATTGTAAAATTATGTCCAATGACCAACATTGTATTAAATGGTAAAAATATATTCTAAATATACTTTAAAACCACTCAAATTCACAATTTATCACTATTAATTATTTTGATTAAAAAAGTTGTTTTTAATTGAAATTTAGAAATTTTCACTATTCATCAAAATATGAAAGTTATCCGAAATGTACCAAAATTTCACCCTAGGCTAATTTTGATATTCTGAATCTAAAAATGAAGTCCATTTTGAAATATTGAATATATATGATTTCAAAAAGTAGGTATTACTATTCACAACGGCTAGTTTAATTAGTTGTGGTGTGTGTTAGAACTCGAGGTTGCGTACAACACACGCTATCGCATTATTCGAAGGGAAACGTACCATAGAAGCTTGGGGTGTTACATTCTCCCCTCCTTCAAATAATTGCGTCCTCGCAATTTCTAGGGTATTACTGCATAAAAAGACTCGGGTGGTTCTTCATCATAAGTTCCTCGGGTTCCCACGTTGCCTCTTCCATCTTATGATTTCTCCACAAAACTTTTACCAGACGCGTCGTCCGGTTTCTCAGTACTTGTTCTCTCGTATCAAGAATCTTGAAGGGCTCTTCGCAATAAGACAGATCGGGTTCCAGTTCTAATTCCTCATAGGTGAGTACATGCGTTGGGTCAGGCATGTATTTTCTCAACAGAGATACGTGGAACACATCGTGAACTTTGGAGAGACTTGGCGGCATTGCCAATCGGTAAGCTACAGCCCCAATTCGTTCTAGAATTTCGAAAGGTCCGATGTACCTGGGACTCAATTTACCTTTCTTACCAAAACGTATGACTCCCTTCCACGGAGATACCTTCAGAAAAACATGATCACCGACTTGAAATTCCAAATCCTTCCTTCGATTATCGACATAGCTCTTCTGCCTACTTTGAGCTGCTTTGATGTGATTTTGGATTACTTTCACCTTTTCCACCGTTTCCTCCACCAGTTCTGGGCCTACAAGTTTTCTTTCACCAACGTCAACCCAACAGGTTGGTGTACGACATCTCTTTCCGTATAACGCTTCATATGGTGCCATCCGAATACTCGAATGGAAGCTATTGTTATAGGAAAATTCTACCAGAGGTAAATATTGATCCCACATACCCTGAAAGTCAAGTGAGCAAGATCTCAACATGTCTTCTAAGGTTTGAATAGTCCGTTCTGATTGTCCGTCTGTCTGAGGGTGGTAAGCAGTGCTCAAATGAAGTTCAGTATCCAGGGATTTTTTAAGACTTTTCCAAAATCTTGAAGTAAAACGGGGATCACGATCAAAAACAATCGATAGGGGTACTCCATGAAGTCTCACAACTTCATTAATGTATAGTCTTTCTAGACGTTCCAGGGGTAGATCTTCTCTTATAGCAAGAAATTGTGCTGACTTGGTAAGACGATCAACAATAACCCATATTGCATCGTTCCTTCTAGGAGTCTTTGGTAGCCCCATGACAAAGTCCATTGTAATATTGTCCCATTTCCACTCCGGTATGGGAAGAGGTTGCATGACTCCTCCAGGCTGTTGCCTTCCAGCTTTCACTTGTTGACAAACCATACATCTTGACACAAAATCAGCAATCTCCCTCTTCATGTTGTCCCACCAAAAATGTTCCTTCAAATCTCTATACATTTTGGTGCTCCCAGGGTGTATAGAGAAATTGGAACTATGAGCATCATCCAACAATTCCCTTTTTAGATCAGGTATATTGGGAACACAAAGTCTCTTCCCGAATTTCAAAATTCCACCTTCATACGCAAAGTCTCTCAATCTCCCATCATTCACAGCTTTAATCTTCTTTTGGAATTCTTCATCATCAGTCTGAGAACTCTTAATCCTTTCTAGTAAAGATGGTTTGGCAACCATTTGAAAAAGCATTGATGTTTCACCTTCCCTGGTTATTCCCATGTCCATCTTCACTAGATCCATGAAAATTGGATCCCTTTCAATTCTCATATTGTTCAAAACTCCATGGTCTTTTCTACTCAAAGCATCTGCCACCTTGTTTACCTTCCCTGGGTGGTAGTGTATCGTACAATCATAATCCTTGAGTAATTCAAGCCATCTCCTTTGCCTCATGTTGAGTTTTTTTGTGAGAAAATATACTTCAAACTCTTGTGATCAGTATAAATATCACATTTTTCACCATAGAGGTAGTTCCTCCATATCTTCAAAGCAAAGATCACAGCTGCTAACTCAAGATCATGAGTAGGATAGTTTTGTTCATGAATTTTCAACTGTCGTGATGCATAGGCAATAACTCTATCATTCTGCATAAGGACACAACCAAGTCCTTTCTTTGATGCATCACTATAAATAACGAACCCATCATTCCCCGATGGTAGAGTCAATATAGGAGCATTGACTAATCTTCTCTTCAGTTCTTCGAAACATTCTTCACACTCTTTTGTCCAAACAAATTTAACCCCTTTACGTGTGAGCTTCGTTAATGGGTTAGCCAATCGGGCAAAATTCTGGACGAAACGTCGATAATAACCTGCCAAACCAATAAAACTGCGTACCTCAGTTATACTCGTAGGTGCTGGCCATTCTTGGATTGCTTTGGTCTTAGAAGGGTCAACAGAGATTCCATCTTTAGAGACAATATGGCCAAGAAAAGAAATCTTCTGAAGCCAGAATTCACACTTGCTAAACTTCCCATATAATTCATGCCTCCTCAGAGTCTTCAAGATAATGCGCAAGTGATTTTCATGATCTTCGTAGGTTTTGGAGTATACCAATATATCATCAATAAATACCACCACAAATTCATCGAGATAATCCTTGAAAATTCTATTCATCAGATCCATGAATACAGAGGGTGCATTAGTCAATCCAAACGGCATTACAGTAAACTCGTAATGCCCGTACCTGGTTCGAAATGCAGTTTTCGGAATGTCTTCCTTCTTCACACACAACTGATGGTATCCAGATCGAAGGTCAATCTTTGAAAAGTATTGAGCTCCATGCAGTTGGTCAAATAAATCATCAATACGAGGTAGGGGATACTTGTTCTTTATCGTTATAGCATTGATATCCCTGTAGTCGATACATAACCTCATAGATCCATCTTTCTTTTTAACAAAAATAACAGGGGCTCCCCATGGAGAAACACTAGGGCGAATAAATCCCTTATTACTCAATTCCTCTAGTTGTTTCTTTAGTTCGACTAACTCTACAGTGGCCATTCTATAAGGGGTCTTCGATATAGGCCTTGATCCAGGAATCAAATCAATGGAAAACTCAACTTCTCGTTCTGGAGGATGTCCAGGTAAATCTTCCGGAAATACATCTACAAATTCTTTCACAACAGGTACATCCTCTATTTGAACATTCCTTTCCTCACCGATAGTTATTTCATTCTCTTCCTCCCCAATAATTGAATTAAGTTGAGCTGTTGGGGGTGGATCTAAATAAGAATTAGGTGGTGACGATTCTGCTCTAAAAATAAGGTGTTCCTTATCATTATCATCAAGAATCGTAACCTCTTTCTTCTTACAATAAATCTTCGCATCATAGTCCGAAATCCAGTCCATACCGAGGATTATATCAAACTCAATCATAGGTATGACGATGAAATCAGCAGATAAAGAAAATTTATGTGCTCTAATGGGGACTGATTCACAAAACTTTGTTGCAACGATACTTCCCTTAGGAGTTTTAACAGACAACTCCCTTATTAAATCAAATTGGAAATATCTAATTTTCTTAGCAAACTGGGAAGATATGAAACAGTGCGATGATCCAGAATCAAATAATGCATTTTCTAAACTTGAGGAAACCATAAAATTACCTGCCACCACGTCTTTCGGAGCTTCTACCTCAGCAGTAGTGATAGCATAAGCCTGGCCTTGATCCCTTGGCCTTTTCTGAGGTAAGTTCTCCTGACGCTTAGGGCATGCATTTGCATAATGCCCCATCTCCCTGCAATTGTAGCACTGAATGTTGGTAGCTTCCTTCTTCCCCTTGCAATCATGAGCTTGGTGGCCTTTTTCACCACACTTGTAACAGACTCCCATTTCCTTCAAGCAAGTACCAGGATGTTTCTTCCCGCATTTACCACAAGATGGATATTCAACTTTTCCCTTCTTCCCCTTATTTCCATAGATTGATCAGCAGGTCTCTTCTTCTCTTGCTTTGCTTTAAAGTCATAAGACTTAGAGAATTCCTTTTCGGTCTTGATAGCACATGAGACAATGTCTTCGTACGATGAAAAGGATTGTGAGACTAATGCTCGACGGAGAAATGGTTTTAACCCATCAAAGAAACGATCAATCTTACTTCTTGGGTTGCGAATATAATCTCCAGCATACCTCGCTAACCTTGTAAAGTTAGCCTCATACTTTGTGACATTATCATCCTCCTTTTGTCTCAGACTCAGAAATTGCCTTTCCATATCTGCTCGATGGTCGCGAGGAAAGTATTTTTCTAAAAACAGATCTTTGAACTCCCTCCATTCCATATTTGATACTTCATCATCTTCCTTCGTATTTTGAATCAATGACCACCATTGATCAGCATCTCCAGTGAGGCGGTAAACTGCCATGATAACTTTTTCCCTTTCACTGCTCCCCAACGCCTGAAATATTTTCTCTAGGGAAAATATCCATTGCTCAGCTACTGAGGGATTTGTATTCCCATTGAACGTTGGTGGTTGTTGCCTCATGAATCGATCTAACATTGATCCTCCACGCTGCGGATCAGGGTGCTCCATACGGGTAAGGTTATTATTCATAACCTGAGTAAGTTGTCCCAGTACGGTGATTAGCTGATCAACACCAGTTGCATCACCAGCCCCACTATAATTATCTTGAGCAGGAGGGCAATCCCTACATGGAGTGCGTGCATTGATACGGTTTCCATTTCTTCCACTAGGCGCCATTTCTAAACAATGGCATAAACTAGATCAGTTTATGAATCAAAATACATAATCCCATACTTATAAAACACTAAACATAAATTGAACTATCTATGGATATAATCCATAATCATAAATATGTTTTCTTTGAGGAAGTATATACTCATAAACCCTTCATAATGATTTGTAAAGAAAGTGAGAGTTATCCTAAGCATATCCCCCGGGAGTGTCGTAACCAAGAGTGCAGCAAGGCCCGTTGTCGTGCACCAGTTCCCGTTCGAGTCTAGCTCAAAGCGGTGTTTTCGGGTTTTACCCCTAGGTACATCTGTGCCAGAGCCGCCTCTACCTGCTCGTATCCAGACAGGGATGTATTGCTCGGAAAACTCACAAAGTCTCTACAATACCAAAATTCTAGGAAGTTCTTCTATACTAATCCTCAAAGTTCATCTTAGGTCTATGTGCTCTAATCAGAGTTTATATAAATCTAGCTTCCAAGGTTTGTACTAAACTTCCTCTGATACCAACTGTAACGCCCCGACCCCAGTTACCCAGAGTCGGTGCATTACTTCGTAACATTGGCATGATCATAAGAAAGATCAAATCTCGAAAGACCGATTGGTTTAGTAGCCTTGGAAAATGCCAGATATATTCATAAGTTTTACATTACATTATAAAATGAAAAACTACTACAACAACATAATGTCTCAATAGACCACACTATTATCCCCTCATAAAATCCCTGCAGGTCATTCATAACTTACTTCTTCACATCCTGGGAAAAATAAAACATAGAAAAGGGGTGAGCTCAAATGCCCAGTAAGGATAACAATATAGCGGAAAGAATAAACATTTAAGGCAATGTATAACTAAAACAAAAGCCTTTTAAATATGAACTTTCAACATGGTATGGCATAAATAAAATTAAATAATGCCATTTAATTATTCACATGGATATTCTACTAATCGAATAATCACATGCAAAAATCAATAACCACTTTCATAATGTTGGAATGCATAATGCCAGACTATCATAACCACATAGCCAAGGCCTCGTGCCAAGACTACAAATAAGATTTTGTCAAGGCCTTGTGCCAAGACACTAGTTTGTCTCATGACGATGCATCGAGGAGCTATAGCGGGCTCCACCCGTCACTTATTAAGTCCAATGCATTCCCATATGAAAAGGTTTAAACATAACATAAACATTCGTATTAAAACTAGCATACGAAATGTCAATACTTTCACAATACACTATGAATGGTATAAAAATAGCACATCCACAGTCAAACATATCACAAAACCTTCAATACAATATAGAAGTTTTGTATCATAATAAATCAACTTCAAATAATCTTAAAATCCATCAAAGGATGTTGACATAGATGAAATCAAAATTCTTTTTAAAGAAATATCTCCTTTTATTTTGAAATCATTTAAGATCCATATAAAATAAAACATTTTCTTTGAAAATATTCTTATAAGCTTGTAAGGAAAGCTTTGAAGATTTTATAACGGTGTAAAATAACCGCACCCGCCGTATAAGTTAAAACATTCTTACCTCAATTCTGTCGAAAAGGTTAAAAAGGACCTTGTTTTGAAAACGACGGAAAGATTCCTTTATAAACCTCTTATAAAAAGTCAAAAAAGGGTATAAATGACTTTAATTCTTGTAAATAGTAAAAATGTTTTGAAATACATTTTTAAGAAACATGGATGTGGATGATAAAGAGATCCCAGTAGATTATTACGTATAAACAACCTCGGATAATGAAGAGATTGTGAAATAACCCTTACCTTGTACTTTTCCTTGGTTGGGGTAGGTTAACCTCCTGTATAATAGTGAAATAATTGTTACTAAATTATACAAGAATCATATACATTAATATGATATCATATATGATCTTTTAATATTGATTTGATAATAATATCTTAGTATTATCGCTGTTTCGGGTGTGAACTTACTTGTTTGCTTTTGTATGTTTTGTTACGTAAGACATGTTTGTAAAGGATAAGTTGTATATTATTCAAATCCAGAATGGTATCAAGTCCTTAAACATCATTTTTAAATCATCAAATGATAATTATACTTTAATGGATACGATGGAAAATGAATCTCATCGCGTTCGTGGAGACGGTAGTCCGTACGTACGCACGAACGCTACTTCCATTTAATTTTTATTTTAAAAGAATCGAATACAAATGATACATAGGTATATTACTATTCCAGTATAATATAATATTTTATATATGTTACTTAATTTCATTAACACCATCCTTTATACGTTCCATGTGTGGTATGAACGAGTCATATCATTTTAAGGGGGCGGTAGTCCGCACTTCCTCAAATGAAATTATCGTATGTATATACAACATGAAACGAATAATGGTATGAAATAAAATGGAATTACAGAAGCTTATATATAAAATATATATCATTAACATCATATTTAATTATAGTGCCATCATAATGGCCACCATGAGAGGCGGTAAGATGTATTTGAACAATCATCGTTCCGTGAGGCGTTAGTTTTCCATCCACAGAAACATTATGTTCATCATCCATTAGATGGAGTTGTGTGTATGTGTAGTTTGAATCCTTCTTATAACAACATCCTAGTATATTGAGGATACTGGTGTTGTTACAAAAGAAAGGAAATAAAAAGAGTTTGGGGGTTGAAGAAGCAAAATAAATGAAAATAATTTAAGAGAAATCGTTACCTTTAATTTAGGTAACTCACTTTGGTTGGAACCAAAGGACTTGTTGAAATGCTTTCTGCCTAAGGGGAAGCTTCAAGGAGGAGTAGAGGGATGTGGGGAGCTTAGTTGGGCAGAGTTTGGACGAGCCAAGTGGCTTGAGAGGTGTGAGGAATGAGTAAAAGTGGTCTCCTTTTATAAGGGGGAGGAGGGGCTCTTTAGGAAAGAGTGAAAGTATTACTTTATAATATAATTATATTCGGTTTATAATGGTCCAAAAATCATTGAGGTCGAAGATAAGATGACTCCTATTCTAAATAACATCAACCAATAAGAATTGGACAGGTTTTAGATAATATTTTAATCATTATAATCTTATTTATTTAAATGATTTATTAATGAGGTAAACATTGCATCATTATTGTGTCATTAATAATTTAAATTATTTGATGTCTAAAAATTATAAATAATTTATCATTATGTAGGAAATCTTTTTAGCTTTCTAATGAATATTTATAATCGAAAATTCAACATGTATAACCCTATGTAAAAATTGTTCTTCTAAAAGATGTAAGCTTATGCCATTTTTATTTTTATTTTAACTTTATTAATATAATGTGTTCCTACCACATACAAGTGGATCCAAGGGGTCCCCAAATTGACCCAAGGATGCCCATGGTCGGGTATGTGTCCACCAATAAGGTTAGGACACGTTTTAGGGTAATTTTTTATTATTATAATATTATTTTTTAACCCTTATTTACCGGATTTACCCTTTAACCATGGTAAATAAAATATTTACCACAGTAACTATTCAAAATGTCTAAAAATAAAAGTTACCTATTTACACAATTTGAACATCCTGATTCCAAATATGGAATCCATTTTCCTAAATTCAAAACACAGAAGTGGCAGAAATTAATTTAAAATTAATTCCCGCTGTCAAAACAAAACGCGTGTTTTTAAGAGGTAATAACTATCAAAAGATTGACACATGTTTATGTTCGGTTTAATTGTAAAATTATGTCCAATGACCAAAATTGTATTAAATGGTAAAAATATATTCTAAATATACTTTAAAACCACTCAAATTCACAATTTATCACTATTAATTATTTTGATTAAAAAAGTTGTTTTTAATTAAAATTTAGAAATTTTCACTATTCATCAAAATATGAAAGTTATCCGAAATGTACCAAAATTTCACCCTAGGCTAATTTTGATATTCTGAATCTAAAAATGAAGTCCATTTTGAAATATTGAATATATATGATTTCAAAAAGTAGGTATTACTATTCACAACGGCTAGTTTAATTAGTTGTGGTGTGTGTTAGAACTCGAGGTTGCGTACAACACACGCTATCGCATTATTCGAAGGGAAACGTACCATAGAAGCTTGGGGTGTTACATAGAAGGACTTCTCCTTCCCTTCTTTTATTCAATATATTCTGGATCCCACCCAAAGGAAGGTCTTTGACAACATTAGAATGGAGGACACACATGATGATTGCATTTTCACTGGTGCAACGTCCGGAAATTTTTCTACTAAAGACTATAGGAAGGAAACATCTTCATATAAGGTCAGTAACTTATGGGGTGATGTTTTATGGTGAAAAACCATTCTTATGAAATTAAAATTTCTTATCTAGAGGACTTAGAATTCTTCTCTTCCCACTGAAGTGGCAATAGAACGTAATGATATCTGCTTGGCCTCTCGGGGCTCCTGTAGCCAGTATCTGAAGGGGGAAACTACAACCCACCTCTTCTTCCAAAGTGAGTGAGCCGAGAAGGTGTGGAGACTATTGGGAGAGTAAATTGGTTATAACTCGGTTGTGGATTCAACTGAGTATTTTTTGCAGTAGTGGTTCAACGGTTCGAATGGTAATAACCAAGAGGTGTGAGAACATTCCCAACTGCTCGCTGCAGGCTACTAGTGTATCTGGGAGGCAAGGAACCACTCCCACAACAAAGACCCTTCCTCCGATGTTGGAATGATGGTGAAAACTAAATTTATATTGGTGGACCTAGCCACTATAAAGTATCAATGGGAGAGAGAACCTTATCTCATGCACTTTATGACTAGAAGGCAAGGACATGTTACTCCCAGTCCCCAATCAGTGGGCAATTGGGTGAAACAGAGTCCCCCCACCCTCGGACTTCAGTTAAATACTGATGGCTCATATAACCAAGCGAGACTTCGGGGTGGTGGTGTGGTCTGCGACCAAATGGGATCAATGGTTCTTGGCTTCAACTCCTTTATGGGGCTAAAAACTCATTTCGGGCTAAAGTGAAGGCCTTTCTTAGGGGACTTGTTTTATGCTCCTCCAAGAAGATTTATTTATTAGTGAATGAGAATGATTCAAATATTATATGGATCTCTCTCAAAAGCCTCACTCCCACTCCTTGGGACATCACCTATTTGATCCCTAAATGTAAATATTATCTTTCCCATGACATCAAGCTTTTCCATACATGGTGATAATGTAATTGGGTTGCTGACTTTTTGGCTTCAAAGGCTTCCCAGGAGGTCCCCCTCATGGTGTTTGATATTTTTGGTTCCCTTCCCCCTGGGGGTGTGGAGATTTCTATTGGTGATTCATTGGGACTCCATTTCTATAGACCCCATTTATCCCCTGGTGTAATCGTGCTCTTATTTTATGAAAATATTTACTTTCTATTTCAACAACATGTTGACATGAAATTGAATCCCAAATTCCTCATGTAATCCTCTATATAATCATGAAGTGAAGTGACCATAGTAGTATGAAATTATCATCAAGGAAACACAATGAATTCAGACTATATCCTCCATTTAAAACTATATTAGGCCCTCTATTGAACTATAATCTTTAATAAATAAGAAGTGGGACAACATGGTGAGTCAGTATAAAATCACCCATATGACATCATGTACTCTAGATGATTATGGTAACATAATTTGGAATTCCATAGATATACCATCCCACTTCCACTTCTTCATCTCAAGGGGATGAGATAAATCTACTAGAAATTGATGCTCTACCTTCATATATTAACAAGTGAGGTATCAAGAGACAAACAATACTAAACACTTGTTTTTACTTGGCCACCAAAACTGATGCTGATGGTCCAGGTACATCTTTTCCACTCATAGAGGCATGAAAAAAGGGGGTGTGTGAAACTACCTTATTTCCACCTCATGTAATTTCACTAGAACCATCATCAATCCTAGGAAAAAGATGACATTATCTCCATCATTATAGAATCCATCAAGATTATGTCCAGTGGATATCTAAATACTTTAGGTCTCATAGTCGATATATCCAAGATAATCCTCCCTAATAAAATGTAGAAGTAGTGGGCTAAAAAACATTGATTTCAGATATGTTACACCATCCTCATCCACTTTGGATATCCTCAAAGAGGTCAAATGCTTCAATGCCTTTCTGAGCAACTATGAACAATATCTTTCACTGAGAGAATCTTCCACCTCGTTCCCCTTCTCAAGAGTCTATACTATCACAAAAATATAATCCTAGAGGAAATCTAACCATTTATTATATCCCAACCTTAAATCCTTCTGTGAGAAGACATACTTGATAATGATGGGGTCATAATATATGATAAACCACTCACCCATTATGTAGTTTTTCCACATTTTTAGGGTGAAGACTTCCACTATTATCTCCAAATCATGGGTTTGCAGTTATACTCATGTTGTATAAACTATTTGGACTGATATGAAATCATTTCCAATCTCTAAATCAGAATAAAACCAAGTGTGATCTCTAAGGCATTACAGAACACTATGTACTTGAAACCCTCCCCTAAAAGGCTCAATATGGGGGGTCCTCATCAGCCACTTTATTAATTCCTAAAAATACTACTGAAACCTTTACTTCTAGAGGAAAGGTTTTCTCATTTTAGGTCAAAGTAGTAAAAGTTTCTGATATCTGGGGTAAATTAGGAATGTATATCTTGTAGTATTTTACCAACCCAAGGAAGATCCTCACCTATATCACACTCTTTAGTCGATCCCAAGATAACATTGTATCAACCTTCATCAGGTATAATGTTATAACCTATGATGAGACTAAATATAATTGAAAGTGGACCTATTGAACCTAGAAATGACACTTAGAGAGATTTACAAAAATATAGTGCTCTTAGAGTATGTCTAGAACCATCTTCAAGTGTATCATGTGGTCCTCCTTGAACACCAAGTACACTAGAATTTCATTGATAAAGACCATGTTGTAAGACCATGTTCATAATTCCCAACAACACCACTAGGGATTTTTTCACCCTGAAAGGCATCACCAAGTACATAAAATGATCATAGCACCATCAAAATTATATCTTTGGTATATCTAAATCTCATACTTGAAGATGGTGATAACCCGATCTAAGGTCTATCTTTGAGAATTGTCTCACCCCTCTCAATTGACCGAAGAGGTCTTCAATCCTTGGTAGTGGATAATTATTTTTCATGGTTACCTAGTTCAAGTGACTTTAATTTAATAACAACATCAAGAAACTATCTTAATTTTTGGGTAACAACACAACAGATTCCTCGAGCGACACACTGGGTCTAACAAAACACTTCCTCTACAAGTCCTCCAATAGAACCTTTAAATAATAATGATCTAAAGGAGCCATCAGATATGATGGTGTAGATATCATGACCATAACTGGGTAAAATTCAATATAGAATTCTATATCTCAATGGGGAGTTAAACACAACACATCCTCAAGAATGACATCCTCATACTCTGCACCACTACAGGAAGTTGAAAACCCATAAAATCCACTAATATGTAGGCAATGTTATCCATTTAATGGGTAATTGAATATATAATTATATTTAAAAGACCATCCTTCTTGGTGTGGATTTTCTTATCACCCATGGAGTAAATCCTCATCCCATCATCGTGGATACCCAAAATCCTGCACCTAAATAGTCAGTCTGGGCATGAACTGGGGATAGCCAGTACAAACCTTTGATGATGTCATAAGGCCTCATCACTTGTACATAGATAAACCATATGAATATATCTCCTCCATGAGTCATTTCGTAATATCAATAGTAGTTTGTGATGCTAAATCCCATCCAATCCAAGTCTCAAAGCTCAAGGGTCAAGTTAGAGGATGAAATGGAAACTCTAAGTATTGAATAGGAAAACTGTAAATAAAAGTGTCTCACACCCATGTCTATCAGTAATATAACTAAAGTAGATAATTAAAATATATTACCTATAATCATACCTAGAGAGTTGGGGTTATTGGACTCTACCACACATATATTTCCTTATCTTCTTCCATCAAGTCCCTAAACTTGGTGTGGACCACCTGGGAGTGGTGGTGAAAATAAGTCAAAAGGTCTGCCACCTCCCACTACACTCCCTACTCCACTATCACATCTGACACCGTACAAACCTCCCTAATACTACAACTTTATCTTATTAGGTAGTCCATAAAACATATCTCTTTCATATATACAATAGGTTCAAAAGTCTATGGCGTGGTTTCCCTGACCATCACAAGAGGAACACCACCTCTCTCTAGGCTGACTAGAACAGTACTAAGATCCATAAACCATAGACCCTCTATCATGGGATCATCTATTAAAGCATCAAACATGCAGTAATATATTTTATTCCATTGGCTAAAAACTTCCAAGGCCTTATCTCCTGCATGCCCACTACCAATACTAGCTGTCAATGTCTACTCACCCAGAAATCTCTCTACCACTAAGGCTTTCTCGAGCCCTACGACATATGTGTGAATTCAAAGAGATATCATTTTACCTGATATATCGATATAGGACCTACTCAAAGGTTTGTGCTAGAAAAAAAATATCTTGAACCATATCTATAGAGTATATTTAGAATTTGGTGAACCTAGATGAATATTTATCCATGATCATGCTACCCTGTTGAAGCTCTAAATGATATTATATGTACCTTACTCACAAAGTGGATGGATATCACTCCTCATTAAATAGTTTCTCTCAACATATGATCAAGGGAGAGAAATCTATTCATGTTTTTTAGTCACTTGACTCTACTATCTCCCAACAGATCACTGAAGAAGACTCACCTTTATGACCACCATTTTATCTTTCAGTGTCCTCATAGGCTAGAAAACGTGAGTAACATACTCTAGATAGTAATAAATTTCTTGGGGGGGGTCTAGATCTCCATAATACTTGAGAGTTTACTAAATCTAAAACTCACAGTGTTTTATAAGAATGTGAACATAATTATCCAGTACCCCTGATGAAACTTTCTACTCAACAGGTGGTGGAAATTTGGGAAACCACATGGAGGTACCACCTCATATAAAAATCCATTCACTACCTCATCACTATGAAAATAATCATCATGACCCCACTATGTAATCCTGGTTGGTTATCTTTATAGAGGCATCCTAGAATAAAATAAATACCTACCACAGTTAAGGAGTATATCTGGGGAGGTGGCTCAAGAAGGACATGGAAACTGAAATCCATTACTATAAGGTACATGTTCCATTGTTTTACCTACAACCAGTGTCTACATGTATCAAGTAAACAAGAAGGTTATGAAATTACTAATAAATGGATATATCAGTTTCCACACCAACATTGGAAACCCTTACATGAGAGACAAACTTAAAACACTTTATTACAATTTCTATAAGTCCTAAACCAAACCTCGTAAGTAGATAACCCCCAAAATCTGGTATTAAGATGAAAACCCCTCTTATACCAATTTTTCATGACCCAAACCATTGGGGTCCTCCTGGTTAGTGATGAGATGAGTATGAAACCCAAATCCCACCTCCAATATGCATGGTTCTGAAATCTAGTGTTGAGTAGGCATGACACAGACATGGGAGGCCTAAGCCTAAGGAACCTATACACATGCACACATATCTAAATATTATACAATTTAAAGAAAAACTGATACCATAATGCAAGAATAACATATCTCCTCCATCAAAGTATGATATAATGTAATGGAAAGAATAAAATTCCAAATAAAATCCGACCAAAACTATCAAAAGGGTCTAACCTACTAAAAAGCATGGGATTTCTATGAAATGAAACTACATGGCACAAGACACAATCAATCAAGCTTAGTACTCTCCACTTGACCCTAGTCCCCCTAGGACATTGGAAAAAGGCATTTCATTTGAATAAAATACAACATGTGTGGGAAGAACATATGCATGGGTGAGTATAACAATACCCAGTAGGATGCCCCGAAATAACCCAACATAAGCATCAAGAGATTAGTCATCTCATCATAAGGTATATCAATAAGATACGAGACATACTAATAAGGATAATAAAAGCCCAAATATACTCATAATAGACTCCAAGTATCAAAGAGGTCTAAACCGTAATATTTGACACATGATTTTTCTTGAGGAATCATGGTATTAACCATCTAGGATAAACCACTCCATGAGCTATGTTTTCACTGATGGGGATCAAATTAGTGGTCATAGTCACTGTACCTTTCCAAAAAATTAGTCACTAGATCTTTGATGATCTCAATACACTGACAAGGGATCACACCCAAGACAATGGGGGGAACTGAACACCTAATTTGGAATAAACTTCTAATTATGGGATCACATGCCTATGTATTTTGGTCATGAAGATTCCAAAAACCCTACCTAGGGAAGTTGATATGATAGAGGTTCCAACCTCAGTCTCATGGAAAGATACTAATAACTCTATCCAAGAAAAAACCCAAAGTGTGGATTATAATCCTAATACAACATTGTAATTTCATACTATACCCTCCTAGAAATCGACCAAAGGAACATAATTAACTGATACTAGTATAAAATTAAGAGATAAATGGCCTCAACAAGCCATAGAAAAAGTACATGGTGTGTCCAAGATGGGTAAAAAGTGTGTGTTTCCTATCCAGGGTTTGCCTGTGTCTCTCTGCCTCATACAACATTTTCCTCCATATACATGGGGTGTTACTTAGAGATACAATATATTTAGAAGTCGAGTTGAAAATCAGTGTGCTGTTAGCCCATACCCTTGTACATATGGTCGTGCCTGCGTACTTAAGGACATTCCCATATACAATGGTCATGCCCATTTACCAAGCCATGTATGAGTACCAGGCCATGCCCACGTACTTCAGCTGTGGCCATGTTCTCAGACATGTCTATGCCCATGTACCCCTTTGGTATATGTTGAGCTGTCAACACTGGCTTACATGTTGTGTGACATGTGTCACACAACATTTAAATTTTTTCTTTTCGTGTAAACCGTACTACTATAGAAGTGGATACATGGGACATTTCCTTCAGACTATATGTCGTGTAGTTGGAATTTTCGCAAAAAAACCCAATCTAATATACAAATCTCACCTATAACACCTTTATAGCCAGATATACTACCAATCACACTGGTAATCATGGATATTAGTCCAACCATTACTTTCTATCATTGGTGACCTGATCTCAACCGCCCAATACACTTGGAAAACATATACAATCACACCATGTTGTCACCACACACTAAAATAGGAAACATGGAATGTCAATCAAATCTCGATTTACCTTTTATTGTCCAAAATTTCTATATCACCTTGATTACTCAATCAATCATGGACCCAAAACCTAAATATCAATTTGTTTCACAAAAGAATAATCACATAATGATGAAATACCATTTATTATTCAAACCACCAACCAAAGTGGTTTCTCGAGATGACCGTGTGAAGAAACAAAGAAGAAATTCAAAAATCACAAATGAAAATAAAACACCGGCTATTGTTTAGGTCCGAAATTATTAATTACCATTTTAATGATGAATATATAGAAATAATAATCAATAATATCAATTCCCCATAATCATGTGGAGATAAAATTGATCTTGTAAGTCATGATCGACCTGCAAATCAATATGTCAGTGGATTGATTTGAATTAATCATAGATTAAAAAAAAGTAAAAAACCGTGAAAATAAAATGCCCTACCTTGGGTTTAGATCAATTGAAATTGAGTAATAGACCTATGTTGTCATCATTGGTGAGAACCACAAGCTCTATTGGCAAACAAAATCCTTGGGAAATCAATCAAGATCCTTGATCTATTGTCGTTCGTCAAGCTCTCCACCAACGATTCCTCTATAAATCCTAGGGTTATGCATTTAACCCTAGGTATTTGTTATAATCATGTTTATATAGAGGATTATTTGTTCATGATTTTAATTAAAACAGTTAAATATATATAATTAAATTATTTAATTATTTTTATAATGATGGTTCTCAAGCCAAACATCTGACGCCAACAAAGATCATGTCATGACTAGGTTAAACCCCATGTTTTCGATTCAATAGCGACTTCAAATTTATGATAAGAGACACCATTCAAGAGTAAATCCATTATTTTTTTAAAACTATGTGCATGTGATATAATAACATTAATATATTTATTATAACCAAACTAAGCCTCTTCGAGCTAAGAATATCATGTTGTCTCAGCGCCTAGCTCCAAAAATATTTCTTCAAATATTTTAAAGTATTACAAGAAAAATATAGAGATTTTAAATTTATTTATATAATACCAAAATATACTAATCCTTTTCATTCTATTATTTTGAATTTATTGATGAGATGTAATTTTTAAATTATGGAAATGATGTAAAGCAATTGCATGTTAAGCTTGGGTCATATAAGTTGTTATTAGATTAGGGTTTAGTTATTTTGGTGGATTAAGTTTATAATTATTAGAAGAACAAAATTAAAACAACATATTATGAACCAAAAGTGATTTTGGGCGATCTTATAATGTCATATGTGTCCTGATTTAGAACATATTAGGATTTATTTCCCATTCCATCTGATCACTTACTCCAATTATTATTTCTTAATACTAACTCTAACATTTTTGGATTTATTCAATGGATGGAACTCAAATGAATAAAATTAAGTACTTGGACCTTTTAAAACACCCAAACTCACTAAAAAGGAGAAATGAGAGGTTTAATGGAGGATCAGTTGATAAAGACTATAGAGGAAATAAGATCCAACTTCCCACTTGTTAAAAATCTCAAAGGAATCACCTGAGAGATTATTTGAAAGTAAATAAAATATTTCAAGGGTAAAAAGAGTTTCCATCAAGAACATAATTTTTTAAGAAATGTGAAGATTCCAATTAATACAATAGAGTATAAGAAAGTTATAACTTATACACCTCCATGATTCATTACTTAAAATGTAATGATTTTGGGAATAATGAAAATAAATGGTCCAATTCAAGGGACAATGAAGACAATAAATTTCAGCAAACTCCTATTCCAAAAGGCAATGAAAATGCTTATGAAATACCAACTATTAAAGTTGGTCATGAAAATAACAGGTGAATAGTATACTTATAGTCCACAAAATAATTAAAACATTCTTATTTTATTTTTTTACCCACTCATTTATATATAGAAATATTTGTAAGGGAATAAAATCACATCCACCACAAAATTATATTGGAAAATCAGTGAAAAAAATCCTATGGTTTGATAATTTCATCATAAGTCTCCAACTCCTCTATAATAGATGTTTGTGTAAATTTTATTCCTACAAATATTATTACATTCCCTTTATTCATATTTGATGTGATTTTTGACATATATTGGTTCTATTTACATAGTGTCCAAATTAATTTATATAATTGGGAAATAACATTTTATATCCTAAATCAACCTATGATCATATATTAGTGTCTGGATAAATATAAACTCGGTATGGAAATTACTTCTATTATAGGGTCATAATAAACAATCATGAGTGGTATTTATCTCAAATATTCTAGGATAAACTTAGTTTTTTGATATATGCCTATTATGAGGTAAAATATTAGTTTCCCATCCTATATTAGTATAATGTTGTGGATATCAAATTATAAATTATATCTTTAGTCTTCTCCATATTATAAATACCCTAAACTATTTTCACAAGTGAGTGATAATTAAAATTTCAAGGTTGTAATTTATTTAAGGGGGTATAATGTAACACTATGATATTTTAGTGTTAATATTCATTTAAATAAATACTATGTTGGATAACTTGTTTCATACAAAACTTCAAACTAAAAACCATAAAACATTTTATTAAGATGAAAACATTAAAGAGAAATATAAATACTTTTTGAGAATATAATATCAAAAAAAATAAGAAAAGTACAAGTGGAATGTAACCACAAGTAAATAAAAAAACCATAACTATGAATTATTTATCATCAAATTTCTCCATCAAGATCATAACCCCAATTACAAAACTGTAAATAACCTTGGGAATTAAAAATTTTATAGACATGTATATTGAGAAGTAAATGAATTGGATAAATATTTCAAATAATGTATGTAAGACTATATATAAGAATGTAATATGACAATTATAAATATAGAAATTAAAAATATAATCATTAGAAATATGAGAATTGAATATATGGTCATTGGGTGTTCATATATCAAACAAATATATTGAATTTCTTTAATTTTTAGCACAAATTATAAATAATATAATTTTTGAAGGCAACCAAAACATAATATTTAGTTCTTTTCAATATATATATATATATATTTATTATGGGTTACGTATTATTATTTTTATTATTTTTAAAGAATGATTTAATTTATAAAAATTAATGAATGATTTTAATACCAATTTATTGATAAAATTTAATGGTTAGAATATGAATAATTAATTTTAATAGGATTTGGTTTAAATTATTTAATAAATTAATATTTTTCAATGAACTATTTTTTTAATTATTGTTTATTTTATCTTAATAAACTAAATTTATAAATATTTAATAACTTATTAAATAAATATAATTTTAATAAAAATAAAAAATAATTAATATTTACTTAAATTTTTTTACTTGGAAAATAATAAGAATAAATTCATGTTTTGATCAAAAATACATTTATCTAATTTTTTTAAATGTTACGAGTTATTTATATTAAAGTTAATTTTGATCACATTTATAAATTTAATATACTAATTTTTTAATTTTTAATTTTCAAATTATTTAATAATTATATTTTTGTTTTTTAGACATAAAAATTTGCTAAAAAGATAAATGTTAGTTACCACAATAAAGGTAAA
Organism: Viscum album; assembly: GCA_963277665.1. Lineage (NCBI taxonomy): Eukaryota > Viridiplantae > Streptophyta > Magnoliopsida > Santalales > Viscaceae > Viscum > Viscum album. The sequence goes on from OY728131.1 coordinate 342,017,137, forward strand.
AGAGTTATTTTCAAATATGTGTTTTTTAAGTATTGTTTATTTTAATAAATTAAATTGGAAAATTTTATGGCTCAAATTTAATATATTTTCAATCATTTAATTAGTAATTGATAGGTAATAAGAATAAGAACACATAATGTTTAAAAATTCATTTTTTATAAAAAAAATTTCTTCTATAAATCCTATATTTACACATAAAATATAATTTTATAATAACTAGAAATTGAATAAGATTAAATAGAGATAGATTATGGAATCATCATATTGAAATTTTCTAATAAGGGTCATCTTTTATATTTTTCTTAAAATGATTACCATGGTAAATAATTTAAAAAGGTAAATAGGGTTAACTTGAAGTGCCTTGAATTTTTCCCAATATAAATGATATAATCTCTTTATATAATACCTTTATTAGGTGTGGGAGTCAACAATAAATGTATAACCAATATTTCAACTCCCAAATCAACTAAATTCAAAGTGATTCTATCTTTACCATTCACATAACATAATTTTCTACGGAAATGTCCCTCATTTTCATCTATAAAAGGAGCTCTCCTCTACATGTTCCAAACCACTTTTCTACTTCAAATAAATCTTGAATAATTTTACATTTTAGCGCTGCTAGATTTCTCTCCCACATTTGGAAGCTTCCTGTTACTATAAAGATTCAAAATTCTATCATTCTAAGGAAATTCATCGTGAGAAGGAGTGATTCCATCAAAGTAACTAATGAACTATTCTTCCTTATTTTTATTTATTTTCTAACACAAACTCATCCTCAAATCCATTATCCATTCTAATGATAATCTGTTAACATAAATATACATATACAGAAATGAAATTATCATAATATAACTCTAAATTCATAATCATTTATTTGTCAGAACATGTTCATGTGTGGGTTTGTTCTACCACCTATATGAATGATATTATAATGATTATATAATGAATGATTACAAAAATTTAATAATTATAATATTATTTAATTATGATAAATTTAATATTTATTCCCAATTTTTTAATTCTAATATGAATATTTAACTAAATATTAATATATATTTATTAGTTAATTAAACATTACTGAAACAAGTGTATTTTGGATTTTATCTGGGAGAATCATACCCAAAACACCTATGGAATGAACCTATAACTTTATAAATAATTATATAACTTAAATTTCAATTCCTTTACTATGATTATTATATTAGTATGGTGAGGGGTATAAATAAGTAATAACCATTTAATAAATAAACATGTAATAATAACTAAAACCATTATGGATATGATAAATTCATTAACATGTAATGATAACTGAAACCATTATGCCCAAAAAGGCAAGGAATTGTTGTAACTACTAACAAACTAATGATCAATGATAACTAAAAATAATTAACAACTATGTAAGAAATAAATATAAAATATTAATATAAATTTTATGAAATATGAATAATATTTTAAAAAAGATGTTTAATAAGTCAATGATTAATATATATAATTTTTGAGCACATCTAACGAAACAGGGTGCATGATTTGGTATTTTGTCTCAATTTTCATTTATTGAGGCATTTTATGATGTTATGAACCTATTATAGTTTGATATGGTGTAATTAATACCTCATTAGATTATGTTATCATTATTAAATTTTATATCAAGATATATACAAGTCTTTTAATAATACATTTTTCATATTCTTTTGATTTATTTAATAAAGAAGACGTAAGGGTTTTTCTTAACTCAACTCCCTTCACTGATTCATAATAATTATTAATTAAATATAGTATTTTAAGACCAGTTTATAATATCCAATGATTATTTTTATATTTTATTTATTTCATACATTTTTTGGATTTAAATTTCATTCTTAAAATATCTTTTAAAATGACTATTACTTTATAAATTACGAGGTTTCTAAGGGGTTTTGTAAACTGAATTCTATTTCATTGAGTCGTAACCTTTATTTATAAAATAAACTCTTTTAAGATTTATTTATTCTATCTTATGTATGAATTATATTTCATTGAATCCCTTTTTATGAGGATTTTACATTTTTACATCAATGTATTCTTCTTTTGTGGATTTCATTCTACAAAAAAATATAACATTATTAAGAACCATTCCTATCCTTTCTAATGGATATTTATATTTAATATCCCCATTATTATTTATATAAAGTTTTACTATTATATTTTGAAATATAAAGATATATTACCTTTTTTACCCTTCATGTGTTTGTTTATATATTTTTAAAATGATGTTTTTTAACTTTTTCATCAATGTGGGGTTTTTCTTAGAAACTACCTAAAATAGAAATTCATTTAACTTTCATTTATTTTGAATCTTTAAATAAACGTTTACTAACTTCAAATTTTACTATTTTCAAGGTCCCATTGTTGTGGATTCTTTCAAAAATAATTTTTCAGAAAATTATTATTGTCACGTTCTCAAAAATGATTTTTGAAAGTGACTCATAACCTCACCTTTTTACAAAAACATTAAAAATATTTTATGTTGACCCTTTTTTTATTTTACTTAAATGTTATTATATTTATAAAAATGTTCTATATATTATAGATAATTTTCATTATCACTCTCAAAATTATCTTATGATATAATTATTTTGGGAGATCAAATTATTTACATCAATTGATTTAATTAATTATCTCATCTAATGTGACACCATTTGAAAATATTATCTAACCCATTTTATTTCTATGATTTTTCATGATGACATGTATGATCAATTTTCGATGTAAAATATTACACCTTTATACATTTATGAAAAAGTTTTTATATAATTTGATTTATTCGATAGCTTGTGTTGCACACAATAACAAGATTAGAAGGACAATGAAATATATTTAAAATTTTATCTGTCTGTTATAACCTATCCATTAAATTTTATGGTTTGAATAAGAATAAATAATTTATGAAATAAATATAAAGTTTCAACACAATATTAATTTATTGTTAAGTACTTATAAAATAATTTCACAATTTTTAGTAAATTCATTTATTCTTCTAATATACGTTTTCATCAAAAATGAGTTTTTCTTATTTTTATGACTGAATATTAATTAATAGAATTTATAGAAAATTTATTTTAAAAAATAAAATAAAATATTTATTTTTTTCATTCCAAAATTATCTTGAAATTATTTTTTTATAATTTTTTGAAAACATCTATTTTTCATGGAATAATGAAATATAATGATTTTTATTGAAAAATATATTTTATTTTAAATTTTTTACAAGGTAAAATAATATTTTGAACCTATTTTAATTTATAGTTATTTAATTTTGATTTAAATTAATCTAATTTTTTTTTAAAGTTTATTTTATACTTTAGTTTAGTGTCAAAACATTTTATATTTTAAAAGGTCATTTTCCAACAAAAAATTATTTTTTGTTGCATTTTTCTATTTTTATTTTAAATTAAATTTTATGAATTTTGTGTTTTTAATTCGGAAAAATGGATTCCATATTTTGAATCATTGGGTCCAAATTTAGTAAATAGTTCACTTTAATTATTGTTCAATATGAATAGTAAAGTTAGTACATTTTGTTTCTAGGGTAAATGGTAAATAATGTAATTAAGGGTAAAAATATTATGATGAGGACTATAAAATTACCCTAAAAATTGACCCAATTTTATTGTATAAATTATTTTATACAATAATAATACAAGGGTATAATTTATGACCATTTGGGGCCACATGGATGAGATTATGATCTTTATAATATTTTATTTAAAGAAAAGTAAAAAATTTCACATTCATGTTTTTAACAAATGCAACATTTTTAATATGGGTTTATCCAGAAGATATGTTTCACTATAAATTTTATTTTGAAATTTAAAAAATTTATATTAATCATAATAATTTATTTATAATTTAAAAAAATTAAATTAGTACCCAAATGCCTACATAATGTTGATGCAGTAATAATTCAATATATAGAAAAATCAAGTAAATAATATTAAAAATATTAAAATTTTTATAATTTATGATATTTAAAGTGATACATGAATTATATAGATGACTTCGAAATATTTGGGGCAGAATAAAGCTATTTTTTATAATTTTTAAATTTTTTATTTCTATTTTGAAAGTCAAAATATTTAGTACTATCAAAATGGACAATAATGATATTTTATGGGATTGATATTTTATTATATTATTTCAAAAATCATAAAAATCTTAATAAAATAAAAATTTATTATTATATTTTCAAAAATGTCATAAATTTTGCATTTATTTTCCAATTTATACCATATAAGTAATGATTAAAACCTTTTAATATTGAAAAGTTTGTTATTGTAGTTAAATTAAAAATTGGTTAACTAAAGGTTAATAAAAATGATAATGTTAAAAATAACATAAAAAATTATCTAAAATAATTTTATAGTTGATATTACATCCGTATATTATCTTATATTTGAATCCATGGTCATTTCTGAAATTTGGATGGAAAATGAAATTATTATAATTTAATCTCTTGAGATATTCTGGAATTTCCCCTCACTTCAATCATAAAAGAGAACCTCCTCCCTTAGTTATTTCCACAACATTTAGCCATATATATTGACCACACACTTATAATTTCTCTTCAAAACATTCCCTAGAAACATTATATTGGTTTTGGTCTTTTTAAAAGGCCAACCCTAGAGCCCATTAAAGGAGATTCAAAGGAGTTGTTTTGAAGAAGAGGTAATCGCTCTAACAAATCACTTTCTTTTTCTAATATTCCATACCTCCTATAATTCTATTATATTTACCAAAAAAAATAATCAAATATTCTAAATATTCTGAAATGTTATTATGATTATGAAAACACCATTATAGAACCCTTTTTTATCAAATAATAAGTGAACGTATCGTTTGTGCGTACGTACGATTACCATCTCCACGTAGTGATATAATTAATTTTTCATCACCATCATTTATGGATGAGAATTATGATTGTTTTTATTAATATATATGATATAATAATTATTTTTTAAAGACTAATTGTTTTGTCTTTTATTCCATCTACTGAAAAATGGAAATAACATTCATGCATAGATACGATCTTCCGTCCCCATGAATGTTGTAATTCATTTTTATATCTCTACTTTCTATGAATTATTTTAAATATGTATAAAAATATTATATATAGTTTTTATACTATGACTAAAAATATTTAAATTATGATACTAAGATCAAAGTATAAGGACCAAGACTTCCGAACTGAATCATTCTTGGAAAACAAAGAAGTTACCACCCAAAACAGTTATTTTACTAACAAACTTTTAATAAAAGGGAGATCATATATTATAAAAAAATAAAACATTGTATGATATAATTATAGTTTTGGAATAAATTTATAATAAATAAATTTTTATTAAATATTATTTTTGAATTATAACATGGAAAGGTAATACTATAGGTAAGGGTTTATTCCACAAACTCCTCACTATTCAAGATTGTCTACATTTAAGTTTCCACTAGGGAATATTTATCAACCATGTATATGTTTTCTAAAAATGTTTTCAAAAAAGTGTTTACTATTCTCTTAAAAAATGAATTAATTTTTAACCATGTGTAAATTATTACTAAACTGTTTGAAAGGAATTCTTTTTTCATTTTTCAAATGAGGTACTTTGTGACTTTTCCAACAAAATATGGAAGGAATGTTTTTTATATTATATTAAATAAGATAATTTTCCTACCATAATGACTCCTTAAATATGAGAAGATTCCTATATAATCATATAACGTTATCTTCAAATAAATTTTTTCCTTTGTAATTGTGTTACTTTTCAAAAAAATGTATCCAAAATGGAAATGATATTTTTATCAAGAATTATTTCAAGTGATATTTCAAAATTATTTTCCATATAAGACAATATTGTTTGATGTTACTTATTATTTACTTGGGATATTCTCTAAGGATAACATCCTAATCATCTCCCAGTTTTTTTATTCTTATGATAGTATAATGTTTATTAATCCCGTCACTTTTCCATGAGATATGATATAATGAAATGATTCTAAAACCCATCAATTTTCCATGGGATTCAAAATGAAAAAGAGGTTATAAAACACATTTCTTTTAATTGTTTTTGATATAATGAATGATTTATGATCTCGTGGAGCAAATAATTATGGATTTTATTATGTGAAGGGTGGGAACAAAATCTAACACCATTTAATTAGGTAATGATTTATATCTCATGGGATAAAAATGATAATTATGTTAATGGGATTGATCCACTATGGGAAATAGTTGAATCCTGATCCACTTTGTTGATTGTATTAGTAGTTAACCTTGAAATATGAAATGTATTTCAATATTTATGATGGTTCTACACTTATATGATAATATCATATGGTTCATGATTGATTTATAATGATTTTTTTATAATATATGGTAGGATAGGTTTGAATTTCATAAGTTATGTTCATGATCACATAAAATTATTCTTATATCCTAATTTCATATGATAATGGATTGATATCTCTAATTTTTACCCTTACTGAGCATTGGATCTCACACTTTTATATGATTCCTTCTACAGGAAATGAAGAAATGTTTAGGTAGGGTATTCCTAAGAGAAGTTTGACGTGAGAAGATATTTTTGGGAGATGTTGATGATCTTTCATAAAATAAGAAGATTGTATATCTGATCTTTAAAGACACTAAACCTTTATGGTTATAGAGTGAATAATATTGTTATGTATCAAATATTAATTTAAATAGATGTAATATTTGTGAATGAGAATCTTGGGTCACTATAGTTGGTGTGAGAGTAGGGTTTATACAATCTTTAGAGATTAGGGTTAGATTTTTTTTGATAACCCCATGGGATAGGACTAAGTATAGGATAAAACCCAAAAGTGTTGATAATGATAATTAATGACCTAGGTTAAAAATATGTCTTAATAGAATAAGGTGTCACAATGAATATATTCTACAAATGATTTTCCAGAATTATGGGTTTATCTACTATTATTACTATTTCTAACTCTATGATTTATGGTTTTAGTCAATGGATAGAACCTAAAGGAACCAAGTTAATGATGAGTGTGATGGAAATTGAAAATATTTTCGTTTTGAACATCCAAAAATTATGAGATATGGAATGTTGAATATTATAGCTACACTCATGAAAATTTATCAAGCTATGAATCATATCGAGTTTCTAAATGATCAAAGGAGGGAACAACATACTATTGAGTTTTTCATGAGGCAAATCCACCTTCTTTTAGTGGGTATTCTGATCCACTAGAGGTTGATTGATGGATCTAAACAATTGATAAAATATTTTCTATTCTTCAATTTGTTGGACATCAAAAAGTCTTCCTAGATATTTATTATTGGGATGGTAAAGAAGATCAATGGTAGAATATTTTCAAGAATATAAGGAAAGTTGAATATATTGAATCCATGGAATGGGATGTTTTTAAGGTCATGTTCTTCAGTAATTAATTTCCTCATCTTCTACATAAAAATATAAATAAGGAATATATTAAGCTAAAGAAAAAGGATGATGAATCCATTTGAACCTATGAGGAAAATTTTACAAGGATTATAAGGTATGATTTTAGTACACTTATCAGACCTGGAAGTAAAATTGATCAATACTTTGGAGGGATAAAACTAAGTCTATGAAAGGAATTATCTATAATATACTTTATTATCTATGAAGAAACATTTTTTATTCACTCAATATAGAAATGGAAATTAGAGATTACCACCATTCCAATGATTTTGATAAGAAAAGAATGATGGATTATAATGAAAACTTGAATAAATCATATGGTGAAAAGAAATTATTGGCATCTACATGACAAAAATATGCAAAGAAACATAAAGGTAATTTGTTTAACAGAACTAGGAGGTTATTTAAATGTGTAAAGGTGGGTCAAAGAGATCATGGATGTCAAAATGGGATTAATGGGATATTTATTTCAACAAAGAAGAGGAATCCAACTAATGAAACACACACACTACACTGTTTCATGTTCATGAAGATTGGGTGTTATGAAAATAAATTTCCCAATTCAATGGATAATGTAGATGAAAAGCTACAACAACCTCAAAATACAAAGGAAAAAATAGAAATCTAATGAAATCATAATGGATAACATGAAACATGATAATTAGTTAACCCTTATTCTCCCCTCATTATATTATAGTTTCATGTTTGATTTTGTACTAATGATCCCTATGAAAATATTATGGCTCATACATTAGATAAATTTCATGTGATTATCTCCTTTTACATAGATTCTATAATAATGAGATCAAATTTTATATTTTATCAGTAAAAGGATGAACCTAATATTCCAATGAAATGATTTTTGTATAAGATAAGAGCTTGTATAAGGAATAAATGCGGAATTAATTTTTGTATGTGTCTATATCTCCATGTAAGATTAACATAAGAGTTTTGGATATCATCATGAGTTTATGTGTTAAAACCCCTACTGAGGTTTTTAGATGATGATAGTTTATCAAGAATAAAGATATTTTAGGAGACAAATATGGAAATAAAAACCTTTTGTTTTTTATATGTGACAAAGATATTTATGGATTATTTCCTTTAAAATTTATGGAAATATGATTAAAACTATTGGTAACATTTAGGGTTTATATTATTTTTTATATTGAGGTAATTATGGGATATACTAAATCACTTTATAATGTAATCACACTTCATTTAGAGAATATTTATCACAAGATATTATTTCCAGGACATATATTAAGAAAGTGGTAATGTTGCATGGATTACTATATTCATTTGTATCTTATTGGGATCTGAATTTTACCTCAATATTTTGGGGTAGTCCTCAGTAAGATCTTATTACAAAGTTTAGTTTTATCACTACATATTATCCTTAGGTATATGGTTAGTCTAAAGGAATAGTTCAACCTCTATAGGAAATACTAAAACCATGTTATATGTATTTATGAGGTTATTAAGATCAACACCTCCCTCTAGTTGAGTTCTCATGAAACAATAGATTTCACCTGAGAATTCAGATGGTTCCTTATGAAACCATTTATAGAAATAAGTGTATAAATACAACCTACTAGAAATAAGTTATAGAAAGAAAGATTTTGGGACCTGAGAAATCCAATGATAGGTTAGAGAAGGTTAGAGTCATTAAAAACACATAAGAACCAAAAAATTTGAATGAAATGTTACATTGATAATCATCAAAATGATCTAGAATTTGATTTCAATGAGATGAACATTCTATGAATTTATCTATGGAAGAAATAAGGAAAAAATAATCACTAGGTATATTGGTACCTTTTAAATACATGATCATATTGGGATAGTAGATCATCTTTTAGAGCTTCCACTAACTATCTCCCAAGTTCGTGATGTGTTCCATGTATCTCTCTTGAGAAAGTACATACCTAATACTTAACTTGTAATAAACACATATGTTATAAAATTGGAGAAAGATATTTCTGATGAATAATAACTGGTAGAGATTCAGGATCATAGATAGAATGTTCTATGAAACAAAACCACTCATTTGGTAAATGTTTTGTGGAAAAACAACCAATTTGAGGATGCTATGTGGGAACCTTAGGATGTGATATGGTAGAGGTATCCCCTTCTTCTTGTGTCTATGTGATGAATTTCTAGGGTGAAATTCATATTAATGGGGGTATAATGTAACACTATAATGTTTCTATGTAATATATTTTAAGACGTATTTATTTCTTTGATAGATTTCTTTGCATTCACCGGTAAGATTAGATGAACCGAATAATATTATTAAAAAATTGAATGTTCTTTATAACATAGACATTAAATTGGATGTAATGAATATGAATAATTAATTTATGAAATAAATATAAATTTTCAACTCAATATGAAGTTATTTTTATGTTCTTATAAAATAATAAAACAAAATTTAGTAAAGTCTTTTTATTCTTCAAAAATATGTTTTCTTTAAAAAAGAGTTCTTCATTTTTTTTATAGGTGAATATTAATTTTAATGAGTTATAGAATATTTATTTAACAAACTTATTTTATTTTTTAATTCATAATTTTAGAATTGGCTTATATTTTATTTTTTTTATCATTTTTAGAAAATATTTATTTTTTAAGGAATAATGAAAAATAATGATTTTATTGAAAACTGTATTTCATTTAAATTTTTTTACAAATTAAATTTTATATTTTGTATTTGTATTACAATTTAATTAATTAATTTTTAATTAAAATAATAAAATTATAAATTTTGAACTAGATTTTAAGCTTGATTTTAGTATAAAAACATTTTATATTAAAAATGCCATTTTTCCAAAAAACAGCATTTCATTGATTTTTCCAGTTTTATTTTATATTAAATTCTCAAAATTATGTGTTTTTAATTTTTAAAAATGGATTCCATATTTAGAATTAGTGTGTCTAAATTTATTAAATTGGTCACTTTTATTTTTGGTAAATATGAATAGTAACCTCAGAAAATTATTATTACTATAGTAAAGGGTAAACCATGTAATTAAGGGTAATGATAATATGATAAGGACTATAAAATTACCCTAACACTTTCCCCAACATTATTCTGAAAATATATTTTTACCATAATAATTAAATGGTAGAATTTATTACCTTTTGGGGCCACTTTGATGAGATTACGACCATTATAATAGTTTATTTAATGAAAAGTCAAAGATGTCACATTAATGGTTTTAATAACTATAACCTTTTTAATATGGGTTTATATGCATGATATGTTTAACTATAAATAGTATTTTAAATTTTAAAATATTTATATTAATCATGGTAATTTATTTATAATTATTATGGATTAAATAAGCACCGTAAAGTTCTACACAATGCTGATGCAGTAACTACTCAATTAACATAAACAATAATATGGAAAATATTGAAATTAATATAATTTGAGATACTTAAGGTGATACAAGAATTCTATAGATCACATTGACATGGTAGGGATATAAAAAAATATATTTTTTTTAATTTTACAAGTTTTATTGATATTTTTAAAATTCAAAATATTGAATAGTATCAAAATTAACAATAATGATATTTTATGAAATTGATATTTTATTAAATTATTTAAAAATAATATAAATATTTTAAAAAATAAAAATTTATTTATATATTGTCTAAATGTCCTAAATTATTTATTTATGGTCCAATTTACACCATATAAGTAAAAATTACAACCTTTTAATTTTTAAAGTGTTGTTATTTTAATTAAAATTAAATTATGTTAACTAGGAGTTAGTCAAAATGATAAGGATTAAAATAGAAATAAAATGTTCTAAAGTAAATTATTTTATAAGAATAATTATTTATATTATCTTATCTTAGAATAAAGGTTCATTTTTGGTATTTTGGTTGAAAAAGAATTTATTATAATTTAATGTTTTTGAAAAATTTCACAAGTTATCCTCACCTCAATTATAAAAGGAAACCTATTACCTCCCATATTTACACCACTTTGATCCTTATAGATCAATAATATTATGAAAATGTCTCTTATTAACTTCAATTTACACATTATAAAGGTTATGTTCTTCATAAAATACTAAACCAAGATCATTTTAAGGAGATCCAAAGGCGACATTTCGAAGAAGAGGTAATTTCTCTAACCAATAAATTTATTTTTATACTATTCCTTAAATCTAAAAAATTTACTATGTGTATCGTAAATTAATAACTTTAGTTCCCTAAATATTCTTAAATTTTATTATTATTATGAAAACAAAATTATACACCCCTTTCCCATCAAAGAATAAGGGAAACTATTACTCGCGCGTACATACAACTTACCATCTTCACATAATGATAGAAATCATTTTTTATTCCTCATCTTTTATAGAAGTGTATTATGATAGGTCTAATGAATATATATAATATAATAATTATTATTTAAAGAGTAATTTTTTCCATTCATTCAATCAAATGAAAAATGAAAACAACATTCATGTATTTATACGACCTACCATCTCTATGAACGATGTAATTAATATTTCTATCTCTAATTTTTATAAATGATTATAAATATGTATATAGTTATTATATATTATTTTTATTCCATGATTAAAATTATTAAAATTATTAGAGCTAGATCAAAGTTTATGTACCAAGATTACTGAACTAAAACATTCTTAGAAAACGAAGCATTTTCCATGTAGAATAGTTATTTTAATAAAAACTATTTTTAAACTAGTGATAATATGTCATAAAAAATAATAAATGGTATTATAGAATTAAGGTTATTTAATAAATTTATAATAAATCTATATTTATTATACAAGAGTTTTGAACATGAAAAATTAAAGGAAAGGCTTGAGGTAAGGGTTTATTTCATAATGTCATCATTATTTGGGATTGATTTTATTTTAGTATCCACTATGGAACATTTATTTTCCATATCCATGTTTTATAAAAAAATTAAAAATTATTTTACTATTTTAATAAAAATAATTAAATTCAGTTTTTAACCATGAGTAAATTTTTACTAAACAGTTTGAAAGGAATATTTTTTGTCATTTTCCAAATGAGGTACTTTGTGACTTTCTAAAAAATTACAAAAGGACTATTTTTTCTTATAAAAAAGCAGAGTATTTTCTTTCCATCATGATTCCTTAATGATTTAAATATTACTTTATAATATTACATGTTTACTTTCAAAGTAATTTTTTCCCTTTTTAATTATGATTCTTTTCGAAAAAATGTTTTCCAAATGGAAAGGATATTTTTCTCAATAATTATTTCAAGTGATTATTTAAAATAATTTTCTATCTAAGACAACATTATTTTATGTTACTTCTGGTTTAATGGAAATATGATCCAAGGATACTGTTCTTATTCTATTAAAAGATGATTTATTCTATTGATATAAGAATTTTTATGAATTATGTTACTTTTCCATGAGTAATGCTGTGATAAAATGTTTTTAAAAATCATTTATTTTCTATGTGATATGCAATAATGAAATGTTTATGATACCCATTTATTTTCATCAGTTTTGATATGTTAAATTATTTATGATCCCATAGTTAACATAATTATGGTTTTTAATATGTGATTGGTGTGACCAATATCTCCCTCAAATTCATTAGGTAAAGCTTTATATCTCAAGGGATAAAAAATGGAAACAAGTCGATGAGCTTGATCTGCAGTGGGAAACACATGCGTCATGAGCCGATATGGGAAACAAGTGTATATTGATCCACTATGTTGCTGTAATTAGTATTTAACCTTTAAATATGAAATGGTTTTCTATATTTATGACAGTGTCACACGTTTACGACATGAGATTATAGTTTATGACTAATTTATCACGATTTCCCACTCTTATGGTCTATGTTTTCTGAAATGATAATGTTTATTCCATGAATTATGTTTATGATCTATGAAAGGTTTGGTATGAACGTAATAAGTTATGTTTATGATCACATAAGGTTATTATTATATTATTCTTTTATATGATCATGGACTAATATCTCATATGTTTAACCTTACTGAGCATCTGATCTCACCCTCTCTTATGTTTCCTTCCCTAGGTGATAAAGAATGGATTAGGTAGGGTATGCCTAATATGAGTACCATGTGAGAAGATATTTATGGGAGATGTTGAATATCGTTCATCAAATAATAATATTTTATATCTAATCTCCAAATACTCTAAACATTAACACTTATAGAATGGAAAATATTGTTTTTTATTGAATATTTATATAAATATAAACTACTACAACCTGGACCTTTATCAGTGCTAAAAACCGAAATTAACAGCACTTGAAAAGAGCTGTTAATGCCAGCGTGGATAGGGGGTCCCCTTTATCAGTGCTCCGAAAAGCATTGATAAAGGCGACCTTTATCAGCGCTAAAAAAGCATTTATAAAGGACCCCCTTTATCAGTGCTTTTTTAGGGCGAATAAAGGTGGAGTTTATCAGTGCTTTTCAGAGCGCTGATAAAGGGGACCCCCTTTATCTATGCTGGCATTAAAAATGCTGTTCTAGTGCTGATAAAGGGGTGCCTTTATCAGCACTGATAAAGGCACCTTCCCCTGAACCTGCATAACCATCTCCTACACACCTGCACACCTGCACACTTGCACAAACCAACACCTACACACCTGCACAAAATAGCACCTGCACACCTGCACAAAATAGAACTCGCACACAATATTTTGACAAACAATTCTATATACATTTACTTAATATCATGAATACAAAAACACACAGTAATATATACATTTCAAACAATATTTTACATGGTTACAATTACAATTATCCAACAACAGTTATAAACATGAATGTTTCATCATTTGATATCCGTGATCCTCTCTCAAAAATTGTTTTCCATGGTATTTGTTGTCGAACAAAGCATCTGAACTCAAGGAAAAAAATTCACCTATATAAGAAAACAAATATTATGTTAGTAATACAATAATGAAATAAATTAAAACATTAATATGAAATAATACATTAATATGGAAATGTGAAACTAAAATATGGAAATGATAAACTCAGATGTTTTAATTCTGATAACAATGAAAGGGAATAATGTAAAATCAATATATTTTTGGATGATTTATCTCATTTAATAAATACTGATTCTTTATCTAATGAAAATATTTACCGGTCACATTGTGCATCATATTGAGGTGAGGTTGATTTTTACACGTCACAAATGACTCATGGATCGTTGTCCTAAAGTATCAAAACAGTCTGAACACATTTTCTTAGTTTTACATATGTCAATTGTGTTGTTTTATAAAGTTAATGTCAATTTCAAACAGATATCAGACATTGTTATCCATACTGGTCACACCGTGTGTCAGATTGAGGTGTTATTGACTCGTACACGTCAAAAATGACTCATGTATCGTTGTCCTATTGTATCAAAACAATCTGAATGCATTTTATCGGTTTTTCTTATGTCACTTTTTTTGTTTTCTAAATTTAATGTCAATTTCAAACTGATATCAAACACTTTTATCCATACCGGTCACACCGTGCATCAGATTGAGGTGAGGTTGATTTTTACACCACAAAAATGACTCATGGATCATTGTCCTAATGTATCTAAACAATCCGAACACATTTTCTCAGTTTTCCATATGTCACTTGTGTTGTTTTCTAATGTTAATGTCAATTTCAAACTGATATCAGACACTTTTAGCCATACCGGTCACACTGTGTGTCATATTGAGGTGAGGCTGATTTGTACACACAAAAATCGACTCATGGATCATTCTCCAAAAGTATCAAAACAATCCGAACATGTTTTCTTGGTATTCCGTTTGTCAGTAGTGTTGTTTTCTAAAGTTTATGTCAATTTGAAACTGATATCAGACACTTTTAGTCATACCGGTTACACTGTGCATTGGATTGAGGTGCGAACAATTTTTACACGTCACAAATGACTCATGGATAATTTTCCTAAAGTATCAAAACAATCCTAATGAATTTTCTTGGTATTCCTTATATAAGTAGTGTTGTTTTCTAAAGTTTATGTCAATTTGAAACTGATATCAGACACTTTTAGCCATACTGGTCACACCGTGCATCAGATTGAGGTGCAGTTGATTCGTACACGTCAGAAATTACACATGTATAATTTTCCTAAATTATCCAAACAATACAAATGTTTTTTCTCGGTTTTCCATATGTCACTTGTGTTGTTTTCTAAAGTTAATGTCAATTTGAAACTGATATAAGACACTTTTATCCATACCGGTCACACCGTGCGTCAGATTGAGGTGTGATTGATTTGTAAACATCAAAAATGACTCATGGATTATTTTTCTAAAGTATCAAAACATTCCTAATTCATTTGCTCTATTTTTTGTATATCACTTGTGTTGTTTTCTAAAGTTAATGTCAATTTCAAACTGATATCAGACACTTTTAGCCATACCTGTCACGACCCGACCCTACCCGGGCTCGAGCCGCAGCTACCCCAAGGCTACCTCCATAGGCCAAGGGCTGGCGACTAGCGTCGAAGGCACAACAACTCAGGGAGGCCTTTTACTAAGTACCTGTACACACACACACATCCCACTCAATGTAGAAGTGAAGAGTAAAAAGAAAAGCCAAGTAAAGTAAATGGAAACTGCGATAAATAAACCACAATGTACAACGACCTCTAAACAGAACAAAGAAAAAGATTAAGGTAAACTGGAATGAAAAGGGGAAAAAGACGCACCCAAACAGAAAAGGTGCCACAACCCGGCAATAGGTAAACAAAAGAAAAATAGCTGGAAGGGTCCCCCACCTGAAACCGGACTCCGACCACCGCACACAGTCCAAGCTCTTGAACTACTATGCTCCGCTGAAGTAACGACCAACCTGTCTGTCGTCTACAAGGGCACACCATGTGTGGGCAAATCCCAAGTAGGGGTGAGTATAAACATACTTATTAGGATACCCCGAAGGCTCGAGGGAGAAATAAAGGAGGTACCGAAGGGTGAGGAGTAGATCGAACATGGGAAAGTAAAGGAGTATAACCAAAAGTGCAGTAAAAGTAAATTAGAGAGTCCAATTCAACCCAAAAAGAGAAAGGAGGTAGACTCGTCCAGACACAAGGAGCTGGAAACGGTGAGAAGATGGACTTCCCGTCAAGTCTTTGCTACCTATAGCAGGAGAGTAGACTCATCTAACCACGAGAAGATATAAATGGAAAGCACGTGGCATACCCCGCGGGTCTTCTCCTCTCCTGGAAAGAGTGTAACCAAACCCAAGAATTGGGTACTAGAACAAGGTATATATATATCCATTTGCTCAAAAAAGAATCCCAAACAAGATCGTAAGGGGATCTCCATCCCATAGCTCAGCCCAAGAACATGAGTAGCCAACAATACCAGGAGTAAACAGCATCGATGCCCAGTATCCCGCACGTCTACCCCAAACTGAAATTCAAGGGCTCAAATCACCGCACCTCGAAACTATCCACTTTGGGAGGTATGGACTCACCCGCACAGTTTTATGTTGCGTCACAAGGACGCGTCTCGGTGGGGAAAGCAGCCCTTGTACTTTAGAGTTCTGGGGGAACGTCAAGCCACACCTCGTCACTGCCCTGCAGTCGAGAGGTATCCTCAAAGTTGACAGGTGACCCCCAGCCCAGCCCCGCTGGAGGGTAATCCCTGGAAGTAGATGGGTTCCCACTGGAGGGAGACCCGACAAGGGTCGACGGGTACCACACTGCCCAGTCCCGTAACAGGGTAATCCACTGGAGGGCGACCCGGCTAAAGTCAGTGATGGGACCGCTACCCATCCCAGCTGGAGGTAACCTGGCATCGGGGACCACTGCTCAGCCCACCTGGAGGTAAGCCCGGCATTAGGGACCTCTTCCTAGCCCACCTAGAGGTAAGCCTGGCATTAGGGACCACTGCCCAGCCCCGCTGGAGGTAAACCCGGAACTGCTCTGGCCATCCCTACTGGATGGTACTTCTAGGCGAATACTGCTGTACTAGCTATCCCTGCTGGATGGTAACCCACTGGTGGGCCCGGCTCGAATCAACCTCAGCCCAGCTAGAAGCAACCTCAGCCCTGTTGGAAACAACCTCCTGGGTAGAGGATCAGTGCATGCGTAATGTTTTGGTCACACCGAATCCACAAGAACTCTACCGGGTATCACGAAGGAACGGGAGAAACATCCTAGTCCTCTCAAGCCGATCATGCTCCAATCCGCTGAGTCACTGTCGAAGCGGACCGAGTCAACTCATCCTAGAAAGTGGGGAAAACATCCACATTGTACGAACACCCGTAGTCGTGAACGGTGTCGCAGTCTGGTGAAAGGGGAACGATACTGAAACCCCTCACAGCTGAAGAAACAGAGGAACCAAACCATCTCTGCTGGCCAAACCATCGAGAACAGAATCAGGGGAAAACTCAACCCTGCTGGTCAACAAATGGGAACCGAACCTGGGGAAAAACACAACCTTGTTGGTCAACAAACGAGAACAAAGGGACCCTCTATGTCGCGAGAGGTCCAAAGTACGCAAAGTAGAACACATCACACACATGGGGCCCACACGACGTGTGGCCCCAAGTCAACCCCAACCAAGCACACAAACATTCTCAGGTAGAAACATCCACATGTACCTCCCAGCGTTCCCGTATACTCCCAGAGTATACCATGTCTCCAACCCAATGGATAACGTGCACACGACACCCAAAGTCAACGTAAAGGCGTAGTGTAACAACTCCAACTTTCCACCTCAACGGTTGAGGCACGACCAACCACATATCTTCAAGCATTCACTTCACTCTCCCAAGAGTGAACGCGATCACATGCCAAGGGTTCTCTGAAAACACCGCAGGAAGAACCACCATAGGGGAACCTTCATATTTCCACATTAAATAAGATCGTAAAAGAGGCTCCGCTCGACCGAACAGATTACACCATTGTAATCCTCGTGAAAAAAACATTCGAGATGGAATACTTACTCACCTCAAACGGATATCCGATGGAAAAGTCGCCAACCCCGCTTTACGCCCGAACGACGTCCCGTGGTCCCGTGCCTCGGCCCCGAAAACAGTCGAGCCCATCACACCATTGCGATCTCATCGGAAAGACACGTCAAATTGACTACTCACTTGAGTGCAATGGATATCCGGAGAAAAAGATGCATTCTGGCACACCGCACACGAGCGGTGCTTTGTGGGACCCACATCCCGGTCCCAAAACACAACGAACAAATCGTACCGTAGTGATCCTCTCGAAAAAGTATACAATATGGACTATTCAATTTTCCAAAACGGACACCCGGTGATAAAGCCGGAAATCACTGCCAACTCCCAAAACGGCCCTCACGGGGCCCGCACCATCGTGCGGAATTACAGAGGGAAGATTGTGCCAATTCAATGCCCTCTAAAAAACACCCAAAATTGACTGGTCGCACACCCCGAACGGACGTCCGATGAAAAATTTACAAAACGCTACTCGCATCTCAAAAGACGGGCCATGGGGCCCACGCCTCAACTCCAGTTTCAACACCCGAAACCACACTGGTAAACTTTGCCTCGGCAATAGGGTCCTAAAGCCGCTGACGGTGCTCAAATCTGACGTCGGATGCGTCCGTGCCGCTCAAAACATGAACCCCTGGAAAACACCAATTCACATAAAGGCGCGTCACGCCTCCGAGTTCCCCGTTTTAGGAGTTAAAAACCCCCAAAATCATCTCAAAATATTCATCTCTATTTAAGGGACGTGTTGCCGCAGACGGAACCCAAATTAGACGCCCTGCGAATGATTTATTATATATAAATCAATATTCATAATAATAATAATATTATTATTATTATTATAAACCATTTTGTTTATATATATATATATATATATTTAAAAAAACCAGACCGACCAACTAGCTGGTCTTAGCGTGTCACCCAGCAGGACCCGCGGATCGCGGGTCCTCGTCTCCCAGCAGACTGGCCAAGCAGTCGGTCTTCGTTGACGCACCAGCAGGACCTGTGGGTCCTGCTTCCTCCACACGCCTGAGGCCCTGCCTCGGCTCCTCCTTGACCATGGCGTCGCGCCGGACGCCGGCCTCAGCCCCCCTCCACATGACGCCCTCAGCAACCCCTTCGACCACGAGCCGTCGTCACCCCCAGCTCGCCCGCGCTGTCCGCGTGCTGCTCCGAGCCTCGCCGACGACCTCCCCGACACCGAATTCATCTCAGCCTGCCGCGCCTTATCGCACACCATCACCTGCCTTCGCTGAAAACCCAAACCCCGGCCACTCGGCTGCCGTGCTTCGGACCTCTTAAACACCCAAAAGCAGCCGGAAACTTCAAAAACCCACGAACTTCGTTGAACCACTGGGGCCTCCTCTGAACTCGGATTTCAAATCCGAAACAAGTGTCGGAAAGAGCAGAAAATCTTCTACGCATTCATGGGCTTCACTCGATGTTTAAGAAACAATTAGGCGCATCAAAATTAAATCAAAGTAGGTTCATAAATTAAAAACGAAACGATAAATAAGATCCTACCTTGTTGGGTGTAGCCCGGAGCTTCGTCGACGGACCGCCGAAGTTGTCGCACCTTGCCGGAGAGGTGAGAATGGTGGAGCTTGTTGGAGGAGCTCCTTTGTCGAGACTTCTTCTTCCAGGAGGTACAAAGGGAGGAGAAGGGGGCGATTAAGGGTTTAAATAAGAAAATTAATTAAAATTTAAATTAACTTAAACCCCTAATTTTAACCCGCATCCGAAACTTTTAGAGAGGTCAAAATTAAACCTCCCTAGGGTAAACACCACCTCCCAAGCACAACGGCAGTCTCAGAATTTGATCCCGAGCTTGCGTTGGAAAGTTAATAAAACTGGACGCCCAAAGCCGCCAAATTACGAAAACGCCCTCGGGGCCATTTTTCACAAACGGCCCGCGCCCACGAAACTTATACCCCTCCTAGGGTAAACAGAACGTTCCGAACTCAATGGTGCCCTCAATTTTCTAGTCCGAGCTACTTTTTAAGAGATACTTGAGTTAAGTTGTTACACGAATAAATTAATTATTTAATTTATCCGTTTCACGTTCCAAATGCGAGCGAGGGGTCAAAACGTCCCGCGCCGACATGATTTATGTCGTTCCTAGGGCAAAAACCCCATTCTGGACCCATTTGTATGCTCATATATCTGATCCTAAACTCCGTTTAGGAGTTATCCCATTTATTTTGCGTTTCCAGTGTGAACGCACTGAAAATTTAATTCTGGCTACTCCAGGGCTCGGAATCGCACGCCGTCTGAGGGCGCTGCTCTGGAATAATATCAAGAATATTACAAGGTATTTCGCAGAAAAAACTGGGTTCTTACATCATTCCCTCCTTCAATATTTTCATCCCCGAAAAGAAAAACCAGGGAACAACTCAGGGTACCAAGCCCACACCTGGCGCCCCCGTACCTAGAAGAACTCTTGCATAGCTTTGCGCCACCGCACACAGACCAGAGGATTGATCTATTACACTCGAGGTCTGCCCATGACGATGTCGTGCATAAGAGAATGCACACCTCTTCTCGGGTGAGTCACGCAGGAGACATCGTGGACCCACTCTAGACTTGGTTTTAGGGAAAGGCGGTAGGGAACCTCTCTATCCCTTTTCACGATCTCAAACGGCCCAAAGTCTCTCGGGGGTAGCTCACCTTCCCAACCAAACCCTTACGTCACACACCGAGACTGGAATCACCACCTGCACCTGGAACATGGCCCGATGATTCCCTCCTTTAGAATATCCATATGGTGAAACACCTAAGGATATATAGTCATTCAAGGTTACATAGTCGATGTCTCGCAACCACATCCCTCTTACATGCTCGAAAGCGAAGGAGTCAACACCATCGACTAAAGAAAAGGTCCTATGCCTTTTTACCTTACCAACACAGGGCCATGCCGATTCCCCGCGTCACCCTAGTAAAAAACCAAGAATGGAGCAGGGAGAAAAAAAATTTCACACACAGAGTCTAACAATTCTACTGCAAAAAGTAGACGAGCTGTAGAGTGTACCTCTTATCACATCATGCTCTACAGGATCGTAGACATCCAAAGCTCGCTGCTGTCTGCAGTCCCAACTGTCTGCTCCCAGAGCCTGACGTGGACTGCCAAGTGGTGATGGGAATACCTCGTAAGGTCGTCCTCCACTTCCAGTTCCTCCTGATCATCTTCTAGCACCACCTCTATGGGAACTACTCTGATCATGGTGCTGCCTCCGTCATGGTGTTGCACCTGCTGCCTGCCCGAAGCTCTCCACATGCTTGGTTGCGCAGTCCCATTCTAGGTGACCTCGCCCATCACAAGCATAGTATTGACTCTCTTCGGGCTGAACTGGTACCCTCCGACGACACTATGGTGTAAGACCACGCCCTTGAGTCCAGTTGTAAGAAAGCCACATGCATCAAGGTTCTTCTTGCTGATTCCCACTGGCTACGGCAGACGTCTTGGCTTCAACGTGCCTGCTGCCAACACCAACTCTAGAACGTGACATGAAGCTCTCTGTCACCAGTTACTACTCCAACACCCCAACATATGTGGAAATTCCCAAGGGTACTATGACAACACGAATCTCTCGGTGGAGACCCTGTTCAAACTTCCGCGCTTGGATGTCATCATCATGGACCAAGTCTGGGTAAAAACATGAACGGTCTGCGAAACTAGCTGCATACTCGGCCACTGTAATCCCTCCCAGCTGAAACTGCAGGAACTCATGAATCCAAACGGAGCGCAAGCAAGAGGGGAAAAACTCCTCATGGAACAAAAATTGAAAGTCGCCCCACTAAAGCGACGACTTGTCAAAGAACTGAGTCACCAGACTCCACCAATGCCAAGCTTCTCTATGAAAAAGGTTGGCTGCCAAAGCCACTCTCTGATCTGTCGGCATCTGCACAAGCCTGAAAAGGAAAACCACTATCTCCTGCCAAACCTCTACTGCCTGAGGGTCTGGCTCACCACTGAACCTCAGCGGTCCCTACCGCTGGAACTCACGGAGCGCGCTCAACTTGCGCTCAAGCTCAGCCTGCTCTACTGAAGATGTTTTCTGCTCAACAGGTGGGGGTACTGCTACCAGCCCACCCGGAGAAAGGGGCTTGCATTATGGGTCCTGGACTGTGGCCTCGTAGCTCACAGGGTCGTCATCACGAACCAGAGTTGGTATCATGGCTGGCTGTCTTCGCGAAAACATCCTGAATATTATCAAGGAGTGTCGCGGTTAGATGAGCATATATGTATATAATAGCAACAACAATGATGGGGAGATGACTCAAGAAGGACAGTCAAGACTCAATCCTATGTGATGGAAAAACCAATTTTTCCCTGCAACAAGTGTCTCTGCATGCCAAGTAGACAAGAAGGTTATCAAGGTCCTGGTGAATGGATACGTCGGCCGCCACACCATTACTAGACTCCCTGGCCCAAGAGCCGCTCTCGAGACACGTTGACACACTTTCCCTAAATCCCAACCAATTCCTCTTTTAGGGACGTTCGCACAATGTCCCAAGGAACGAACCACATCTGATACCACTTTGTCACGACCCGACCCTACCCGGGCTCGAGCCGAAACTACCCCAAGCCCACCTCCATAGGCCAGGGGCTGGAAACTAGCACCGGAGGAACAATAAATCAGGGAGGAATTTTCCTAAGTACCTGTACACACACACACAACCCACTCAATGAAGAAGTTTATAGTAAAAATAAAATCCAATTAAAGTAAAGGGAAAATGCTATAAATAAACCACAGTGTACATCGTCCTCTAAACATCACAAAGTAAAAGCTGAAGGTAAAATGAAAATAAAAGGGGAAAAACACACGCCCAACCAGAAAAGTTTCCACAACCTAGAAATAGGTAAACAATAGAAAAACTGTTGGAAGGGTCCCCCACCTGGAACCTGACTCCGACCACCGCATGCGGTCGAAGCTCCTGAACTCCTAAGCTCCGCTAAAGTCACGGACAACCTGTCCATTGTCTGCAAGGGCACACCAAGTGCGGGCAAAGCCCAAGCAGGGGTGAGTATAAAAATACTCAGTAGGATACCCCAAAGGCTCGAGGGAGCAACAAAGGAGGTACTGAAGGGTGAGAATTAGATCGAACATGGGAAAGTAAAGGAGTACAATTGAAAGTGCAGTAAAGAGTACAGTAGAGAGTCCAGCTCAACCCAACAAGAGAAAGGAGATAGACTTGTCCAGACACAAGGAGCTGGAAACGATGAGAAGATAGACTTCCTGTCAAGTCTTCGCTACCTATAACAGGAGAGTAGACTCGTCCAACCACGAGAAGCTAGACACGGAAAGCACGTGGCATACCCCTCGCGTCTTCGCCTCTACTGGAAGGAAAGTAACCAAACCCAAGAAGTGGGTACTAGAACAAGGTATATACATATCCATATGCTCAAACAAGAATCCCAAAAAAGATGGTAAGGGGATCTAAATCCCATAGCTTAGCCCAAGAAAGTGAGTAGAAAATAGTCCAAGAATTAAACACCATCAATTCCTTGCATCCCGCACGTCTGCCCCGAACTGCAAGTCAGGGGCTCAAATCACCGCACCTTGAAACTATCTGCATTGGGCGGTACTGACTCACCCGCATGGTTTTAGGTCACGTCACAAGGACGCATCTCGTTGGGGAAAGAGCCCCTCATACTTGAGAGTTCTAGGGGAATGTCAAGCCACACCTCGTAACTACCCCGCAGTCGAGAGGTCTCCCCAAAGTCGACAGGCAACCCCTGCCCAGCCCTGCTGGAGGGTAATCCCTGGAAGTCGATGGGTTCCCACTGGGGGGAGACCCGGCAAGAGTCGACAGGTGCCACACTGCCCAGTCCCGTAATAGGGTAATCTATTGGAGGGAGACCCGACTAAAGTCGGCAACGGGACCACTACCCAGCCCAGCTGGAGGTAACCCGGCATCGGGGACAACTGCTCAGCCCAGCTGGAGGTAAGCCCGACATCGGGGACCACTGCCCAGCCCAACTGGAGGTAAGCCCGACATCGGGGACCACTGCCCAGCCCTGCTGGAGGTAAACCTGGAACTCCTCTAGCCATCCCTGCTAGATGGTACTGCTAGGTGAACACTGCTGTACTGGCCATCCCTACTAGATGGTAACCCACTGGAAAGCCCTTCTTGAAACAACCTCAGCCCTTCTGGAAACAACCTCAACCCTGCTAGAAAAAACCTCCTGGGTAGAGAATTGGTGCCCGCGTAATGTGTTGGTCACACAGAATCCCCAAGAACTCTACTAGGGATCATTAAGGAACGGGAGAAACTCCTCGGGCCTCTCAAGGAGATCACGCTCCAATCCACTGAGTCACTGTCAAAGCGGACTGAGTCAACTCATCCCAGAAAGTGGGGAAAACACCCACAATGTACGAACACCCATAGTCGTGAATGGTGTCGCAGTCTGGTGAAAGGGGCATGGTACTGAAACCCCTCACAGCTAAAGAAACAGAGGAACCAAACCATCTCTGCCGGCCAAACCATCGAGAACAGAACCAGGGGAAAACTCAACCCTGCTGGTCAACAAACGAGAACCAAACTAGGAGAAAAAATCAACCCTACTGGTCAAAAAAAGAGAACAAAGGGACCCTCTATGTCGTGAGAGGTCAAAAGTGCGCAAATAAGAACACGACACGCACATGGGGCCCACACGATGCGTGGCCCCAAGTCAACCCCAACAAAGCACACAAACATTCTCAGGTACAAACATCCACATGTACCTCCTAGTGTTCCCGTATACTCCTAGAGTATACCACATCTCCAGCCCAAAGGCTAATGTGCATACGACACCCAATGTCAACACAAAGGCATAGAGTAACAACTCCAACTTTCCACCTCAACGGTTGAGGCACGACCAACCACATATCTTCAAGCATTCACTTCACTCTCCTAAGAGTGAATGTGATCACACGCCACGGGTTCTCTGCAAACACCGTAGGAAGAACCTCAATGGGGGCACCTTCATATTTCCACATTTAATAAGATCACGTAAGAGGCTCCACTCACCCGAATAGATTAAACCGTTGTAATCCCCGCAGAAAAACATGCGAGATAGACTACATACTCTCCTCAAATGGATATCCGACGGAAAATTCGCCAACATCTCTTTACGCCCGAACAATGTCTTGTTGTCCCGAGCCTCGGCCCCGAAAACAGTTGGATGCATCACACCATTGCGATCTCCTCGGAAAGACACGTCAAATTGACTGCTCACTTGAGTGCAATGGATATCCGGAGAAATAGATGCATTCTGGCGCACCGCACACGAGCGGTGCTTTGTGGGACCCGTATCCCGGTCCCAAAACACAATGAACAGATCACACCATTGAGATCCTCTTGAAAAAGTACATAAGATGGACTATTCACTTGTCCAAAACAGAAAACCGGTGATAAAGCCTGAAATCACCGCTAACTCCCAAAACGGCCCTCACGGGGCCCTCACCATCATGCCGAATTACAGCAAGCATATTACTCCAATGCAATGACCTCTTAAAAACACCCAAAATTGATGGGTCGCATGCCCCGAACAGACGTCGGATGAAAAAGTTACAAAAACGCTACTCGCAGCTCAAAATACGGGTCATGGGTCCCATGCCTCAAGTCTAGTTTCAATGCCCGAAACCACACTGGTAAACTCTGCCTCGACACCAGGGTCCTAACGTCGCTGACGACGCCCAAATCAGACATCGGATGCGTCCGCGCCACTCAAAACACAAACCCACGAAAAAACGCCAATTCACTTAAAGGTGTATCACGCCTCCGAGGCCCCCATTTCAGGAGTTAAAAAACCACGAAACCATCTCAAAATCTTTGTCTCTATTTGAGGGACATGTTTCTGCACACGTCACCCAAATCAGACACCCTGCGAATGATTTATTATATATAAATCATTTTTCATAATAATAATAATAATAATAATAATAATAATATTATTATTATTATTATAAACCATTTTGTTATATATATATATATATATATATTTAAAAAATACCAGACTGACCAACTAGCCAGTCTCAGCATGTCACCCAGTAGGACCCGCCGATCGCGGGTCCTCGTCTCCCAGCAGACCGGCCAAGCGGCCGGTCTTCGTTGACACACCAGCAGGACCAGTAGGTCCGGCTTCCTCCGCACGCCTGAGGCCCTACCTCGTCTCCTCCTTGACCACGGCGCCGTGCCGGACGTTGGCCGCAAAACCCCTCCGCCGGACGCCCTCAGCAGCCCATTCTACCACGAGCCGCTGTCGCCCCCAGCTCGCCCGCGCTGTCCGCGTTCTGCTCCAAGCCGCGCCAATGACCTCACCGAAACCGGCCTCGCCTCATCCTGCCGCACTGCACCGCATGCCATCACCTGCCTCCGCTGAAAACCAGAACCCTGACCGCTCGCCTACTACGCTTTGGACCACTGGAACACCCAAAACCGGCCAGAAACTTCAAAAACACATGAACTTCGTCGAACCAGTGCGGCCTCCTCCGAACTCAGATTTCAAATCCGAAACAAGCGTCAGAAAGAGAAGAAAATATACTACACATTCATGGGATTTTCTTGATGTTTAAGAAGAAATTAGGCACATCAAATTGAAATCAAAGTAGGTTCGGGAATTAAAAACGAAATGATAAACAAGATCCTACCTCATTGGGTGTAGCCCAGAACTTCGCCGACGGACCGCCAGAGTTGCCGCGCCTTGCCGGAGAGGTGGGGATGGTGGAGCTTTTTTGAGGAGCTCCTTGGTCGAGCCTTCTTCCGCTAGGAGGTGCAAAGGGAGGAGGAGGGGGTGATTAAGGGTTTACATAAGAAAATTAATTAAAATTTTAATTAACTTAAACCCCTAATTTTAACCTGCATCCGAAACTTTTGGAGAGGTAAAAATTAAACATCTCCTAGGGTAAACACAACCTCCCGATCACAACGGAGGTCTAGGAATTTGATCTCGAGCTTCCGTTTAAAAGTTATTAAAACTGAACTCCCAAATCTGCCAAATTACGAAAACACCCCCAGGGCCATTTTTCACAGACGGCCCGCACCCGAGAAACTTATACCCCTCCTAGTGTAAACGGCATGTTCTGAACTCAACAGAGTCCTTGGTTTTCCAATCTATGCAACCATTTAAGAGATACTTGAGTTAATCCATTAAACAAATAAATTAATTATTTAATTTATCCATTTCACGTTCCGAAAGCGAGCGAGGGGTCCAAACGTCCCACGCCGACATGCTTTATGTCGTTCCTAGGGTAAACACCCCATTCCGGACCCATCCATACACTTAGATATCTGATCCGAAACTCTGTTTAGGAGTTATCCCATTTAATTGGTGTTCCTAGTGTGAATGCATTGAAAATTTAATTTTGGCCACTCCGGGGCTCGGAATCGCACGCTGTATGAGGGCGTTGCTCTGGAATAATATCAAGAATATTCCAAGTTATTTCGCAGCAAAAACTGGGTTATTACAATACCGGTGACACCGAGCGTCGGATTGAGGTGTGGTTGTTTTGTAAACGTCACAAATGACTCATGTATCATTCCCCTAAAGTATCAATGCAATCTGAACACATTTTCTTGGTTTTACATATGTCACATGTGTTTTTTTCTAAAGTTAATGTTAATTTCAAACTGATATCAAACACTTTTATCCATACCGGTCACACCGAGCATCAGATTGAGGTGCGGTCGATTTGTACATGTCACAAGTGACTAATGGATCATTGTCCTAAATTATCAAAACAATCCGAACACGTTTTCTTGGTTTTCCATATGTGACTTGTGTTGTTTTCTAAAGTTAATGTCAATTTCAAACTGATATCGGACACTTTTAGCCATACCGGTCACACCGTGCGTCAGATTGAGGTGTGATTGATTCATACATGTCACAAATGACTCATGGATCCTTCTACTAAAGTAAAAAAAAACAATCCGAACATGTTTTCTTGGTATTTAATATGTCAGAAGTTTTGTTTTCTAAAGTTTATGTCAATTTGAAATTGATATCAGACACTTTTAGCCATACCGGTCACACTGTGTATCAGATTGAGGTGCGGTCGATTCGTACACGTCACAAATGAATCATGGATCGTTTTCCTAAAGTATCAAAACAATACGAATGCGTTTTATTGGTATACCATATGTCAGTAGTGTTGTTTTCTAAAGTTCATGTCAGTTTGAAACTGATATCAGACACTTTTAGCCATACCGGTCACACTGTGTGTCATATTGAGGTGCGATTGATTTGTACACGTCACAAATGACTCATAGATCATTGTAATAAAGTAAAAAAATAATACGAATGCGTTTACTCGGTTTTACGTATGTCACTTGTGTTGTTTTCTAAAGTTAATGTAAATTAGAAACTAATATTAGACACTTTTAGCCATACCGGTCACACCGTGCATCAGATTGAGGTTCGGTCAATTCCTACACATCACAAATGACTCATGTATTTTTTTCCTGATGTATCAAATCAATATAAATGCGTTTTCTTAGTATTATGTATATCACTTGTGTTGTTTTCTAAAATTAATGTCAATTTGAAACTGATATCAAACACTTTTAGCCATACCGGTCACATTGTGCGTCGAATTGTGGTGATATCGATTACTACATGTCACAAATGACTCATGGATCATCTTCCTAAAGTATCAAAACAATACTAATTCATTTTCTCAGTTTTTAGTACGACACTTGTGTTGTTTTCTAAAGTTAATGCCAATTTCAAAGTGATATCAGACACTTTTAGCCATACTGGTCACACCGTGCATCGGATTGAGGTGCAGTCGATTTTACACCTCCAAAATGACTCATGGATAGTTTTCCTAAAGTATAAAAACAATCCAAATTCATTTTCTCGGTTTTCCGTATATCACATGTGTTGTTTTCAAAAGTTATTGTCAATTTCTAACTGATATTGGACACTTTTAGCCATACCGGTCACACCATACTTCAGATTGAGGTTCAATTGATTCAAACACATCAAAAATGACTCATGGATTGTTTTCTTAAAGTATAAAAACAATACGAAAGCATTTTCTCAATATGTTGTATGTCACTTGTGTTGTTTTCTAATGTTAATGTCAATTTAAAACTGATATCAGACACTTTTATCCATACCGGTCACACTGTGCTTTAGATTGAGGTTAAATTGATTCTTAAAAGTCACAAATGACTCACAGGTCATTCTTATAAAGTATCAAAACATTCTGAATGCGTTTTCTTGGGATTCTGTATGTCAGTAGTGTTGTTTTCTAAAGTTTATGTCAATTTGAAACTGATATCATACACTTTTAGCCATACCAGTCACACTGTGCATCGGAATAAGATGCAGTCGATTCGTACAAATCACAAATCACTCATTGATCTTTTTACTAAAGAATGAAAATAATCCAAATTCGTTTTCTTAGTATTCTTTTTGACAGTAGTATTTCTTTCTAACATTTATGTCAATTTGAAACTGATATCAGACACTTTTAGCCATACCGGTCACACCGTGCATCGGATTGAAGTGAGGTTGATTCTTACACGTCAAAAATGACTCATGGATCATTGTCCTAAAGTATCAAAATAATCCGAACGCGTTTACTCAGTTTTCTGAATGTCACTTGTATTGTTTTCTAAAGTTAATGTCAATTTGAAATTAATATCAGACACTTTTAGCCATACCGGTCACACTATGAATCAGATTGAGGTATGTTGGATTCTTACATGTCACAAATGACTCATGGATCATTATTATAATGTATCAAAACATTCCAAACATGTTTTCTCAGTATTTCGTAAGTCAGTAGTGTTTTTTTATAAAGTTTATATCAATTTGAAACTGATATCAGAAAACTTTTTCCATAACGGTTACACTGTGCGTTGGACTGAGGTGAAATTGATTCATAAACATCAAAAATGACTCATTTATCGTTTTAATAATGCATCAAAACAATCTGAATGTGTTTGCTCAGTTTTCCGTATGTCACTTGTGTTGTTTTCTAAATTTAATGTCAATTTGAAACTCATATCAGATACTTTTAGCCATACTGGTCATACTGTGCATCGAATTGATGTGTGGTTGATTCATACACGTCAGAAATGACTCGTTGATAGTTTCCCTAAAGTATAAAAACAATCCGAATGAATTTTCATAGTTTTATGTACGTCACTTGTGTTGTTTTCTAAAGTTAATGTCAATTTCAAACTGATATCTATCACTTTCATCCATACGGGTCCCACAGTGCATCGGATTGAGGTGTGGTCGATTCTTACACCTCAAAAAATGACTCATGGATTGTTGTCCTAAAGTATCAAAACAATATGAATGAGTTTTCTCAGTTTTCCATACATCATTTTTTTTGTTTTCTAAAGTTAATGTCAATTTCTAACTGATATCAGAGACTTTTAGCCATACCAGTCACACCGTGCATCATATTGAGGTACGGTTGATTCATACACATCAAAAATGACTCATGGATCAGTTTACTAAAGTATCTAAACAATAAGAACGCCTTTTTTCATATGTCATGTGTCACTTGTGTTGTTTTCTAAAGTTAATGTAAATTTCAAACTGATATCAGACACTTTTAGCCATACCGGTCACATCGTGCATCAAATTGAGGTGTAGTTGATTCGTACACCTCAAAAATGACTCATGGATCATTTTTCTAAAGTATAAAAATAATCCAAATGCATTTTCTCAGTTTTCCGTATGTCACTTGTGTTGTTTTCTAAATTTAATGTCAATTTCAAACTAATATCAGACACTTTTATCCATACCGGTCACACCGTGCACCATATTGAGGTATGGTTCATTTGTACATGTCACAAATGACTCGTGGATCATTTTCTTAAAGTATCAAAACAGTCCTAATGCATTTTCTTAGTTTGTTATATGTCACTTGTGTTGTTTTCTAAATTTAATGTCAATTTCAAACTGATATCAGACACTTTTAGCCATACCGGCCACACCGTGTGTCGGATTGAGGAGAAATTGATTTGTACACATCAAAAATGACTCATGGATCGTTTTCTGAAATTATCAAAACAATCCGAACACGTTTTCTTGGTTTTCCGTATGTCAGTAGTTTATAAGAGTCTTTCATTAAGTTATTTTTTACTAGAAACTCAAATCATTTATAAAACCATTTTTCATAATCTAAGGATATGAAACATTAGAAAGGGTGATCATAGATTCCCAATAAGTGTAAACAAGGGAGATATCAATGATCATATAAAAATAATATAAGTAGTAGTAATTCACCTTCATTGTCCTATTTGTTTACATTCTCCCATCAGGTATATTGCCGATTTGTTTCTAAACACATCCATATCATCTTGTGAATAAGAGTTTTTGAAACAATCATAGTAGTACTGAAAAAATATAAATACACAAAGGATTAATAAATATTTTTAAATGAAATAGTAATTATTTTCAAAATACCTCTTCAGGGATGCTAGTTTGTTCATGATATATGATCTCTTTCATAAATTTACAATCATAATAACCGTAGTCCTTTCCATTTGTTTGTTTCGGACACTGCTGAAACATCAAGAAAAATAAGTAATCTGTTTCTATATATATTTGGATAGTGCAATATAATTATATATATCCAGATACTTTTCCATTTGTAGATCTCATGCGACTTGTCGTCCTTAGACTCTGGATTCATTCCAACTTTATACTATATTCATACACCACCCTATCATAATTGAATCCTAATTAAATATAATATAAATTATATAACTAGATATTTAGTTCGAAAATGTTGGATCTAGTGTATTAAAAATTGACAATTGACATCATGTGTGGTCGGTTTGTTGGATATCCATGCAGTGAATACCGAAAATAAATCTTTGGAGTATCGAAATTGACTGCAATGAGCATCCAATACTGCCTAAAAACACAAAAAAGGAATAAGTAATGATAGAAATGAAAATATAATTGATATGATTTAAGTGTAGAGTTTTACCCCTACAATGTTGGTATTAAAAAGATCCTGTCAGTAGTAATTTTTCATTGAAATGTTCTGAGCAGTTTTGACATTAATTCACCCTAAAAATCGAAATTCATTTCTTTTTGTTGTGTAGACATGGTGTGAGGACAAACGAGTCCAAATTTGTATTCAATGGAAAATCCATTCAATTTTTTTTCATATATACACCTACGAAAAATATGAAATGTAATAGCTATAATTATTATAGTATATCAGCTTCTGTAAAATCAAATCATTGAAACATACCCCATGTATACATTTATAACTAAGGCGCCTAGCCATTCGTATGTGATGATTTCAGCTATAGTGTCAACACTAACAAAATCTAATGTTTCCTATCCATACAAATATTTTTCAAAAACAATTGTGTGCTTATTTCCTCCTTTCATTTTCATATCCACATGAGCTTGCAATGATATTAAATGTGGATATAGAACGGGCAGGGTGAAAGTGCCCTCACTGGATCGTTTTGATCGGTTGGTTGATTCTTTTGAGCCGTTATTTAATTTTAGCTCCATCCTTTTATCCTTCTGTAATAATATTCATCGGTTCATCCCTTTTCTAATTAAATGTTAAAGGTTCTACTTGAAAAATGAATTGGAAATGAATACCTCCTGGTCAACATGTTTTTTTACAAGATTCGACGGCCATGCAACGAATGTTATAACAACTTCTTCAACCGTATGAATGTCGTCATCGTCATTGGGAATGGGTAACTCAGCATTCAGCTCATGAACTAT
This sequence comes from Viscum album, assembly GCA_963277665.1. NCBI lineage: Eukaryota > Viridiplantae > Streptophyta > Magnoliopsida > Santalales > Viscaceae > Viscum > Viscum album. The sequence continues at coordinate 342,050,305 of OY728131.1, forward strand.
GTTAATCGAATCTTTTACATGACTAGTTGGAAGTTTCCTAGAGTGTAGCGTGTCATTCTGCATATTGAACATCGTAGCCCTCTCTACAAGGCGATGGGTGGGAGTTGACAGATATAAATCAAAGTCATTTTCACCCTGTAGAATATCATTACAAGAAAGGTACCAGTTTCTTTGTGATTCACATTTCATAGAAACAAATATTAGAACATTGATTACCTCGGTTAAGTCAGGTATTTTAGGAGAATGGCTCACCTCAAAGCTGGTGGGGGTGGGGCGGGTTGTTCATGAGTTGTTTCTTCTCTTCGCCTCTCCCCCATAAAAGTTTCTAGCAACTCTCCCTGACATTGGAATTTTTCTTCAAGGGTAGCTAGTCTATATCTCATCATTTTTATTTCTTTATTTTGTTCCTCCTTATGTTTTTTTCTGAAAATATGTCTGGGGTGTCACCCCAAAACCCACACCTCTTATGCAACCATAATGTTCTGGCTATTTCAAGGCCACTGAAAGTATGTCCACATCCGATGTGGGTGTTGTTGATTCCTGTGACTATGTCAAAAAGAAGATATGGGAAAATAAGTAATCATCATTATGTAATAGTGATTTAAAGCAAAACAAATTTATATTAAGTCATACTTACACATGTTTCCAACACTTTTTGTGTGTTTTCATTTACACTTTTACCCTCTTTATAAACACGAGCCTCCATCCATAGCACATGGCATGGGATGGAAGTGGCTTGGGATTTTGATTCATCAATCTGCATATAAATAAAGAAACTTGGTTACAGTGTTGTTTTATGTCACATAAATGTATTACAATACTTTTAAAATACATACAAATTGTTTTTCAATTGAAGGGTACCCCAGCCTTGCTTTACCGTAGGGGTAAGCTGGTTTTGCTGCCCGTTCTTTATTTTCAGCACTCAATTGTTGTTTCATAAATAAAAAACTATCAATCAAAGTTATGAATACAAGAAATGTTAATCAACGTGTTACCAAACACAATGTACCTGAAAATTCTGCTCCGCACGATGGTTGCAAAACACATCCCATGCTCCTTGAGATATCAAGTGAGCATAAAGAGGAGCTGGGTGTGGCTTGATTTTCCCTTCAGCATCTTTCAGATGACATTTCATTAAAATGGTGCGAAAGCTTCTACGAACCGTTAATGCCAGTCTTAATACATATTCTTTGTATGAAACATCTACTATAAATGCACTCTGCAATAGATGATTTAGTGTTAGTCAATATTTCAGTATTTTATTTTATTTTATTTTAGTAAATTAAATAAATGATATCATAATGTTACCATAATCTCTTTCCATATTAATGTTTTCATCCCACTGACAACATGGTGCCACGAATCTATATCAATCAGCACGCGTTGCCGAGTGATGATTCCAATGTAGCTTCTAAACATGGCTTTGTTGGGGTTTACATGCTGGACTTGCGTATTCCATCCCACCTCATATTTGATGACTTTTGATTTTTCCTTAAAGATTTTAGCTAAAACTGTCAAACTACGGTGCAACTGTTTTTTTGTGCCGTCGGGGTTTCATTGCCTACCATTTCCTCGGTTTCTACATCATCATTATGTTCCTCCAAAGAGCTAGCAGCAGCACTGGGAACAACAACAACTGGTTGAGAAACATGTTATACCTCAACAGTGGGACCAGCAACAACAGGTTGAGAAACCTATTGTACCTAAGCAGTGGGACCAGCTGCAATAGGTTGAGAGACCTATTGTACCTCAGTAGTGGGACCAGCTGTAATAGGTTGAGAAACCTGTTGTGTCTTAGGATTGGGTACATCAGTAGGTGCATAAGTCATTATCTTCAAAAGTGGTTTAACATTTAATTTAGATCACAAAAAAGCAGCAGCGAACAGATAATAACATAATGTAACACAATCTATAATACAATAAAAAAATAACCTGATTATTGAACTATCTTTTTTAAGGCTAAAGGGATTTGAACCCTCTATCGACTATCCATATCCCTTCATTGTGGTCTCCTCTGACATACAAAACGTCGTCTACATTGGGACCACTGTGGAATGATTTCAAAGTCCCAATGAAACGGTCATCCTCCATGGAATTTTCATCTGACCCTTCAGTTTTTTTGGTTGATAATAGAACAATTGACCAGTTTTAGTTTCCGGGATTTGGAACAAAAAATACTTGCACCACCTGTGATTCCATTATAAACGATTCATCTTTATCCCCTTCCTTACTGAAATCAACTTTCACGAATCCCAATTCATCTATTTTAACAGCACTCCTGTTATCAACCCACTTTTATTGAAAAATTGGAACATGGAATTCTTTATAATCCAACTCCCATATTTGTTTAATGATGCCAATGTATGACATATTCGCATAAATTGGCTTTCTGTCCTTAGCATCGAAAACATGCATCGATTCAGCCACAAGTGTAACCCCACTATTCTGCATGGTACTATCTTCATCATGTTCATTAGTATATAATTTATAACCATTAATTACAAAATCATTATAAGATAATACATACACACTTGGTCCTCCGGCTAGCCATTGAAGCCAGTTTGAAGTTGACCATGGATTTTCATCTGACTTCTTAAAAATATGGTCTCGAAACCATCCTATAAATTGTTTATTATGTGTATCTGATATCCATTTTTCATAACTAGATGAATTCAAATGCCTAATAATTTCTTTGTGGGTTTCAACATATGGGTAAATTTCTAAATTGTTATAAAAAACATAAATGTGGGCCTGCTCCCGATCTGTAATATTGATTGTGACAACCTGTCTTCCAGAAATTCCTTTACCCTCAAGCCGCCCAGTGTGATGAGATTTCGGTAGGCCAATGATTTCCAGACGAGACAAGTATTCGGTACAGAATTCAACGACTTCCTCAACAATATATCGCTCCGCAATACAACCCTTTGGAAGACTTAGTTTTTTGACATACCCTTTCAAAATCTTCATATACCATTCAGTGGGATATATCCATATGTAATATACAGGACCACATAGTTGAATCTCTCCCACCAAGTGGACCATCAAATGAACCCTCATATAAAAAAATGAAGGTGAGAAGAAAATTTCTAATTCACATAATATGATGGTAATTTCTCTTTCCATATTTGGTAATTTTGTCGGGTCTATAACTTTGCTGCATATAGTTTTGAAGAAGAAACACAGTTTTGTTAATGAATGGCAGACATTCATGGGAAAAATGAAACGTAAATCAATAGGAATAATATATTTCATCAAAACATGGAAGTCATGTGATTTCAGACCATTTAACTTCAAATCACTCATTGACACGAGGTTCTTGATATTTGATGAATACCCCTATTGAACCTTTACGTCATTAAATAAGTTACAAAACTGATATCTCTACTTCCTGGAAAGAGTGTAAGTAGTATGAGGAAGAAATTTTTGTTTTTCACCCTTCACTGGTGCCAAATATTATCGTATTCTCATCTCAACCATGTCCAAACTAGCCTTAATTCCATATTTTGTTTTTCCAGGTGTAATTAGCAACGTGCCTATGACACTATCAAATACATTTTTTTCTACATGCATAACATCAATAAAATTTCTGACATACAGACAATTCCAGTATGGTAATTCAAAAAAACTGAACTCTTTTTCCAACCGATTTTCATAATGTTTTTCGATGCCGGTTTACCAAAAGTAGTGTCCACATTTTTAACTTTCTCAAACAGTTGATTGCCTGTTAGTGGAGACGGTGTTGTACGTTCTTCTGAACTTCCATCGACTGATGTCATCCAACATCGGTAATTATGTCATCGGGGTAGAAATCTGCGATGTCCTAGAGAGATGGTTTTCGATGAATATGTAAACCTAATTTATTGTGTACATTGTTCGAAAATGGGATACCCTTGAGTTCCTTTAATTCTATATCTTGAAAAATTTCCATAATCAGGGAAGTAATTTATCGTCCCATACAACATGGCTCTCAAAGTGAAATCTTCATTTTTGTAAGCATCGTACAATGTAACACCTGAATCCCACAATAATTTCAAATATTCGATCAATGGAGCTAAATAAACATCAATATCATTAACCAGTTTTTTTGGTCCTGATATAAGCATAGATAACATGATGTATTTTCATTTCATGCATAACCACATTGGTAAGTTATAATTTACCAACATAACCGGCCATGAACTGTGACTGTTTCTTTGAAAACCAAAAGGATTCACTCCATTTATAGATAACACAAGACAAAGGTTTCTCGACTCGTTTCCAAATTAAGGATACTCATGATCAATTCTCTTCCACTGAGGGGAGTCTGCCAGGTGACGTAGTATCCCATCTTTAATTCTTGTATCTGCATGCCATGTCAATTGTCCTGTAGTCTCCTCACTTCCATATAGGCGCCTAAACCTTGGAATGATTGTAATGTACCATAAAACATTAGTAGGACTGGATTCATATCTCTTGTATCGAAAACCACCACACTTTAGGAATTCTTTAAGTGATTTGTGGTCCTTGAGAAATAGTATATAGTCATTCGGGTAGGCGTGTATTCTTTCATAGATCATACCCATCGAGCGTAGCATTAGTTTGGTGTCGTATGTTTGGATCAGGAGCTCATTATCTTCTAGGAGCATGCCATTCATGAGAGCAAGTAGTTCCATAAAACTAGCATCACTCCACCCATTGTCTACTTTCAAATTATACAGCTTCAGTGCGGCTGATAGTACTGTATATTTAGTACAAATAGTATACAATAGTGTCTTTGCACAACTTTTTAACTTCTCAAACAATTTTGGGAAATCACGAAGTTCATCTTCGATGGTCCTTGTCATTTACTCACTAGGATCATCATCATCATTCACATCTATAATCGCATCCTCCATATGGTCATATTCATTGTTTATACTTGTAATCTTATCAGATGATCCATAAAACATAGTGTTATCCCAGCCACTACCTATATTTGTTGTTTCCCCGTGTTTATTCCAACATGTATAACTCTGATCTATTCCATGATAGATCAGGTGTTCTTCCAACTCCTCTGGACTAATTGTTTTTTTAATAGAAACAGCGTAAACATGGACAAAATATTTGAGAAGGTTCATATGCATGATCTTCTGTAAACTTGATAAACTCTTCCACGCCTTCTTCAAACTATTTTGTCAACTGATTGGCATTCATCCATTCTTTATTTATATTCATCCTATTTAAAAACCAAAGGATGGGAATATAGGTTAGGGGAGAAGGAATATGAATATAATTTAGATAAAAAACTAGATACTTAAAAAATGGTGGGGGCGTACTCATTAGTAGAAAATCTTTGGTGGTTCTTAGGATTCATCCATTCTCTTCCTCTCTTCGACCCCCCTTGACGAGGGGTGGTTCTTGGGATTTGTTTATAGTTATTTAGTGAGTTCTTCCATCATACTTCCTCCATTACTATTATAATTTATTTCCCTATTATTTGGGATAATTTTAACTAGGATTTATGTGATGATTTCACTACATCATCTTCAAATCAATTCAGATGATGTAGATTTTGTTTGTATTGGCTAGAGGTTATCCTCGTATGATGAACGCACCATGTTTTGTGTGGTTTAGGTGGTGTTGTGTTTCCTAGTGAGTTTTTAAAATATTATTCCTAATTATATTAAGGTGAATAATAAATTATACGTTTCTATAATTAATTATTTGGGAATTGTGCCTTGAGATTGGGTCTCAATCATTGGTACAAGATTAGATAAGGCTTGTATAGTCTTGGATGAGGATGGGTTGATCTTGGTGAGGGGGTTACTCCATTTTTTGAGGTAGGTGGACCCTATAATAAAAAAACATGTTCCAATTTATGCATAATTGTGCATTCATGCATGAGTATATGTGTTCCAGTGAAAGGGATAGAAATCAAGAGCAACCTATTTAAATAAATAGGGTGTTTTTGATCCACCAAGAGATAGAGAGAGGGTCTTATTGAATGTTTGTGATTGTGTGATCATCCAGAGATTATGTCTCCATGGAGGTGAGTTTTCTAGTTGTGTTTATGGGAGGATCAGGTTTGGAATGATATTTTTATATCCTAGTTAGGTTTTCTAAGGCTATTTGAGTTGGTCTTAGAGTCTTAGGTCTAAAGAAGATATATAATATAGTTTTATATATCACGTATGATGGGGGAAAACCTATTAAGGATATATAAGAGTCAGGGTTTGTGTGATGAGTAGGATATTCCATATAGGGATTGGTGAAGTGTGACATAGAGGATTTCCCCTTTATAATTGGATTAAGAGATCTCCAAGGGGAGATATGATATGGTACCTAAGTGAGGGCCATGGTAATAGTCTGGATGACTTAGCATAGGGTATTCAAGGCTCTTAGTGTGAGTTTATTAGGATGGTCATTATTTAGTTTTAATGAGATTTAATGTGGTAATTAGAAGATGATATAGACTAGACTATCAAGTCCTAGATCAAGTATAGCATGTGGGTTATGATATTATCATTTAGAGATGAGTGTATGTTGGTATCAATGAGTAGAGATGGGTTAGGTTTGTAGAACCCAGTAGATTCCCTTATAGGCAGAATTAGAATATTGATAGGTTGGGAATAATTTTCTTGTATAACCAAGACGGTTTTAAGGATATTAATATTCAAGGCTAAATGGATGGTGAATTTTATCATTTATGGTCAGACCAACTAAGAGATTGGGGCTTCATATGAATTTCACCTACTTGATGTATGATCATCCATGGGGCCCACCTATTGATAATGTGGTTTAGCTAGTATGAGAAGTTTTCTATCTAGATACCCTACTTAGATTACTATTTATATGCTTTGTGGAAAGAGATAAGATGGATGGCCTTTATTTAAGTAATAAGGTGTTGGTAGGACCTTACTTTGAGTGAGAAGGCATTTTTCAAATGGGATTGGTGTGTGAATTCCATGGGATCCACCTATTTATGGTGTATTTTGACTTGTGATAGAAGTAGGATATTGTGATTCCCTCCTTAGATCATTTTTTATATGATAATATGACATGAGATATAGAAATGGGGATCACTTTGTATTGGTTTGGATTAGTTTTGTGAGACTTTTTCTATAGAGATTCCCTCCTCAAATTGTTTTTTATGTGATGTGATGGTGAGACCCACCGTAAGTGAGAGGGGGTCAACTACTATGTTGTGTAATTAGAGGATATGTGAATCACACCCAATGTGAGAGGTTGGTGGCCCTGTTATGTTATAATAAAGGATGTGATATTTAAATTTTTATATGACCCAACCCAAAGAGAGTAGGTAGTTGGAAGGAATTGGTAGAAACCCTATTAAGGTTATTTTTTTTGAACACAAGGAGAATAGTGTAAAATATAGTGTACAATATAGAACATACTAAAAAAATGTCTCATCCCATTGGAATGCCTCACCCGATGACATGAATTCACCAACACAGACGGTTCAAACCATACCTGGCCTAACTATGGGGTAGTATCCAAAATCAAAAAAAGATCCATACAAAGGGCCACTAGATGGAGTAAAATCTTATTCTACTGTAACAACCATTATCAAAAATACACTATCTATTCAGGTTTCTATCACAAGGCTATAGTGGGGAGAGTTAATCAAGATTAAACAAGTAACCAACCACATATACATGTGTCACTCACATAAGCCTCACACACAAGAATCACGTGAAATCATAATTAATCTCAATATTGACAATAAATGCAAACATAATTAATTTATGCAAATTAAATTTTACTCACCTTAAGGAGGAGGACCTGGTGGTGGAGGAGGAGGAGGCGTCGATAGCGGAGGCAGTGCAGAAACAATGCAGAGGCAGCACGGAGGCAGCGGAGGCAATAGAGGAAACTCAGAGGCAGCAGAGGTAGCAGAGGCTATGGAGGTAGCAGAGTAGGGGGAGGAGGAGGAGAAGGAGGAGGAGGAGGAGGAGGCAGAGGTGGAGGAGGAGTATGAGGAGGCCGCGGTGGAGGAGGAGGAGGAGGATCCGTAGTAGAGGGAGAGGGGGAGGAGCCGCAGTGGAGGAGGAGGATGAGGAGGAGCCGCGACAAGAGGAGGAGGAGAAGTAGGTGCTGGAAGAGGAGAATGAGGCGTCGACCGTGAAAGAGGAGGAGGATTAGGAGGTGGTGGTGGAGAGGAGGCAACGGTGAAGGTACAGGGTAGGGCTTCCGTGATTGACCGAGTGTAGGGAGGAGGATCCGCGACAAGAGGAGTAGGAGGAGAATTAGGCACCGAAGGTGGAGAATGAGGAAGCGGCCATGGCAGAGGAGGAGGTGAAGGAGGCCGCGACAGAGAGGAGGTTGCGGGGGAGGCGCATGGTAGGGCTTCTGCAAAAGATTGACAGGGTTCGGGGAGGAGGATAAGGACACAGTGGCACTTATAAATCCCGTGGGGACCTTTATCAGCGTTAGTAAAAAGCACTGATAAAGGGGGTCTTTATCATCGCTAAAATGAAAAGCGCTGATAAAGACCCCCTTTATCAACGCTTTTTCAACGCATATAAAGGGTGTCTTTATTAGCGCTTTTCATTTTAGAACTGATAAAGACCCACTTTATCAGCACTTTTGTATCAATGATAAATCCACACTTTATTAGTGCTGATAAAAGTGTTGATAAATGTATAAATTTAATAATTTGATTATATTATTATATATTTATTTAAAATGATATTTATGATAAATATATATATTTATTAATAATTATAACTCTAAATAAATATATCTTTATTTATTCTTATAAAATTATTTGAAAGTTATATTTATATATATATCATTGAAAATATTATAAAATATATATTTATTTTTTAAATATAATGTAATTTTAATTATAAGTGTACATTTTTAGAACATATATATTATATGGGTAACATAATGAATTATAAATCAATAACACATCAATGTGATATGTAATTATAATCTATAAATTAACATTATTCATACACATATGTGACACCCCAATCTTCAACAGTACGCTTCCCTTTGAATAATACAGTAGCGTGTGTTGTACGCAACTTCGAGATTCTAACACGTCGCAACCAATCAAAGTAGCCGTTAGGAATATTAATACCTACTTTTTAAAATTTTATAAATTTTATCTCTTAAAATGGACTTCAATTTTGGATTCATAATATAAAATTTAGCCTGGGGTGAAATTTTGGTACTTTTCAGATAACTTTTATATTTTGATGAATAGTGAAAATTACTAAATTTTAATTAAAACAACTTTTTAAATCAAAATAATTAGTAGTGATAAATTATGAATTTGAGTGGTTTTAAAGTATATTTAGAATACAGTTTTACCATTTAATACAATGTTGACCATTGGACATAATTTCACAATTAAACCAGACATAAACAAGTGTCAATCTTTTGATAGTTATTATCTCTTAAAAACACACTTTTTTGTTTTAACGACGGGAATTAATTTTAAATTAATTTCTGCCACTTATGTGTTTAGAATTTGGAAAAATGGATTCCATATTTGGAATTAGGATATACAAATTGTGTAAATAGGTAACTTTTATTTTTAGACATTTTGAATAATTACTCCGGTAAATATTTTATTTACCATGGTTAAAAGGTAAATCCGGTAAATATGGGTAAAAAAATAATAATATTATTATAATAAATTATCCTAAAATGCGTACTAACCTTATTGGTGGATATATGTCCGACCATGGGCATATTTGGGTCCATTTTGGGACCCCATGGAGCCACTTGTAGGTGGTAGGAACACTTTATATTAATTAAGTTAAAATAAATACAAAAATGACATAAGCATATATCTTTTAGCAAAACAATTTTTATATAGGGTTATATATGTTGGATTTTCGACTATAAATATTAATTAAAAATATAAAGCGATTTCCTACATAATGGTATTTTCTTTGAATTTTTTAGACATTTAATAATTAATATTATTTATGACACAATAATGATGCATTAATTTCCTTAATAATGAAAGAATCAAATAATTGGTATTATAAATGTCAAAATAAATATAATTTGAAAGTTTTTATGACATCTATGAATTTTAATGGTTAATATGACATTATAGGATTTCTTAAATTATTTTTTTTAGAATTAATAAAGTTGTTAAGACTTTAACAAAAATCAATTATTGAATAGTGTCAAAATTGACATAAAAGAGTTTTTAAAACAAATATTATATTATTAATTGATATTAAATTCCTAAAAATCTAAGGTTCGGCCAAGAGACTTATATCATGATAGTTTTATCATTAAAGGACAACTTTTGGGTCGCTTAGAGGTATATAGTATGTTTATTAAGTATATAATATAAAAATACAAAGTGACATGGTAAGTGTCAAACTAATTAACCAAGAGTTAAAACTAAAAGATAAGGTTAATATAAAGACACAAACCTATCTAAAATATATTTTTTAAAAGGATTTAGACCCATACTTACATTATAATTTTAATAATCTGCTTTGGAGCCATTAGATACCGAATATTTATTTATTATAAATTAATACTTTAAGTTTTTCCTAAAGAGCCCCTCCCCCCCCTTATAAAAGGACACAACTTCTAACCAATTATCCACACCTCTAAAGCCTTTTGGATCATCCAAAAACTTCCCAATTAATCTCCCTACATCCCTATCCTCATATTAGAATCCTTAACTTAGGAATAAGGTACTTCAAGAATCCTTTTGGTTCAAACCAACGAGAGTTACCCAAATTAAAGGTAATGATTTCTCTTAGCTTCTTTTCTTTTATTTTAATTCTCCAACCGCTAAAATATTCTTATTATTTTATTTTGTGAAAAAAACATTATCCTAAATATACTAGGATATTTTTATTAGAAGTATTCGAACTACACTTACACACACCTCCATTTAATAGGTGAAGAACATAATGTTTCTGTGGATGGCAACCAAACGCCTCACGAAGTGATGATTGTTCAATTATCTTCTATCACCTCTCATGGTGGAAATTATGATGGAACTATAATTACATATGATATTAGTGATATTTATTTTATATATAAGATTCTGTAATTCCATTTTATATCATACCATTATTCGTTTCATGTTGTATATATATATATGATAATTTCATTTGAGGAAGTGCGGACTACCGCCCCCTCAAAGTGATATGACTCGTTCATACCATAAATGGAATGTATAAAGGATGGTGTTAATGAACACAATTAAAACATATAATATATTATACTATACTGGAATAATAATATACCTATGTATCATTTGGTTTTGATTCCATTTAAAATGAAAAATGAAATGGAATTAGCGTTCATGCGTACGTACAGACTACCTTCTCCAGGAACGCGATGAGATTTTTTCTCCATCGTATCCGTTCAAGTATAATTCTCATTTTATGATTAAAAATAATTTTTAAGGACTTGATATAATTCTTGATATGTATAAGATACAACCTATCCATAACAAACATGGTTTATGTAACAAAACATATAAAATAAAACGAGTAATTTAACACCTGAAACGACGAAAATACTAAGATATTATTAACAAAGAAATGGTAAAAGATAATATATGATATAATATTAATTTATATTATTCTTGTATAATTTAATAACAATCATTTAACCATTATACAGGATATTACACTACCCTCGACAAAGGAAAAGTACAAGGTAAGGGGTTTTTATCTCACTCCTTATTCCCGTGAGATTCATGCCATATTGCCACTATTACCTTTTGTGTGGTGTATGCACTGCCCATAATTGTAATCTTTGTGTTATACACTTTAATTTATGTGTATTCACATATTCATTGTATGATACCTCTTTCATGGGGTGTATGTTTCATAAGTTACCAAATTGGAAAGGGTTAATTCCTCAATCTCATTGTTATCCGAGATTTTTATGTGTTAGTATTTACTAGGACATTTTTATCAACCATGTCCATTTTTCATAAAAATGATTTCAAAATGGATATTTTAAGGATTTTCGAAAGGTACTCTTTATCAAGATCAGAATTTTAAATTTTTTAAATATTTATCTTTCTAAATCTTTTTAACTAATGTCCATGTATTCAAAAAGATTTTAAGGATTTATTTATATGGACATGAATGTTTTGTAATGATAATTCTTTTCAAAAGTTTCAATGTGGTATGAGACACTTTGATTCAAAAATATATTTTAAATTACTTACTTTATAAATTTTTGACTTGTAAATGATCTTACAAAAATGATATTTTTCTCAAAAAGTTTTACTCATCATTTTCAACTATGTCAGAATCCTCTACTAGATATTATTTTTGATTGAGGTTGATTTATTATAATACAATATTCCTTATTGTATTGAATGAGTTGTGATATGTTTGACTGTGGATGTTCTATTTTTATACCATTCATTGTTTATGGTTAATGTATTGAAATTTCGTATGCTATTTTTAATATGAATGTTTATGTTATGTTTCAACTTTTCATATGAGGAATGTATTGGACATAGTAAGTGAAGTGTGGAGCCCGCTATAGCTCCTCGATGCATCGGTAGGTCTCATGAGACAACTAGACGTGGAATTGGCCGAGGCCTTTTCCCAATTTGATTTATGGTTTTGGACGAGGCCTTAATCATTTTTAGACATCTTGGACGAGGCCTTGACAAAATGTTTTAGAATGTCTGGCATTATACATTCCCTCATTATGGAAATAATATTGATGGTTCATGTGGTTATTTGACTAGTAGAATATCCATGATTATGTTTTATTATGGCATTATTTACTCAACTCATATTCTTGCCATAAAAGTATTCATGTTTATTATTGGTAAAGACATGTGGTTTCAATTATTCACCATGCTTAATATTTATGTCATTTTCCACTATATTGCTTACCCTTACTGAGCGTTTGAGCTCACCCGTTTTTATGTTTTATTTTTCCCAGGATTCCAAGAAGTGTATTATGATTGATATACAGGGTTAAGCTAAAGGGAATAATGGAGTTCTCAAAGAACTATTTACACTATGTTTTATGTTTGAAATTATAATGTAATGTTAATGTATGTAATCTATTTTCCAAAACTACTAAACCGATCGGTCCTTCGGGATTTCATTCCTTGTAATCATGCCAATGTATTAAAATAATGCACTGACTCCAGGTAACTGGGGTCGGGGCATTACAATTGGTATCAGAAGAAGTTTATCAATATCCTTGGAAGCTAGATTTAGATAAACCCTGATTAGAACACATATCCTTAAGATAGACTTTGAGGATTAGTAGAGAAGAACTTCCTAGAATTTTGATATTGTAGAGATTTTGTGAGTTTTCCAAACAATACATCCCTGCCTGGATACGAGCCGGTAGATGCAGCTCTAGAACAGATGTATCTAGGGGTAAAACCTGAAAACGCCGCTTTGAGCTAGACTCGAACGGGAACTAGTGCACGACAACGGGCCTTGCTGCACTCTTGGTTACGACACTCCCAGGGGATATGCATTGGATAATTCTAATATTATTTACAAACCATTATGAAGGGTTATGAGTATATACGTCCTCAAAAAAAACTTTTTTATGATTATGGATTATATCCATAAACTATTTTATTTATGATTAAGTGTTTTACAAGTTTGGGATTAGGTATTGCTATTCATAAACTAACCTAGTGTATTCCATTGTTTAGAAATGGCGCCCAGTAGAAGGAATGAGAACTCTAGAAATACGCATGATCCAAAGAGTAAGAAGGATCATATTCTTCGTGGTCTAAAGCTAGAATTTAGAAGGGAAATAGTCTCCCACATGTTATCATCATATGAAGAAATAGTATCATGTATTGATAATATAAGCAAAGAGTTCTTGGAATCCTATAGATTCGAATGGAAGCAAGAGAAGAAAATGATGGTAGAGAGATGGACAGATAAAGGAAAGAAGGTAAAGAAGGATTTTCCCACATTTGATAACTATGGAAAGAATCGCCTTGGAAAATGCATGAAGGGAATGGGGGTATGTTATATGTGTTGAGAAAAAGGACACCACATTTGTGATTGCGAAGGCAAGAAAAAGGTTTCAAATGTACAATGCTTCATCTGTAAGGAGTGGGGACACTATGCGAATCAATGCTCAAATCATCAGAGTATGCCTCAAATGACGCCATTGGATAATAATAAAGTTATGATACTACCACAGATGAAGAGGAATGACTAGTGTTCTTATGTTGTTATTACAGAATTATTCCATTTGAGTGTTGTATCAACAATGTACTGGTTATATGAATTATAGAGATAAATAAGGATTGTACGACAGTACTATTTCATTGAGGATTTGAGATTATATGGTACTATGAAAAGTGACTCAATATCAAGTTAAACTTTTTTTAGAAAATACATGGTTGAAGGAAAGGTAATCCTTAATATGGTCTTTATATTAAAGTAGTAATTTTGGAATAAGAGATTGTTGATTTTGATAAATTATAACGGATATTCTTGACTACCTTGGAACTGATTAATGGTTTTTGTATTTCATCATTGTTGGAATATTCAAACTTTTTTGATATAAGGAATATATCTAATATTCTATAAGGATTAAGGGAGCTTGAATTTAATCAATAAGGTTTTATGGTAATTTAGGGTGTTTCCATATTTTAAAAGAATACATGATGAAGGTGTTCACATGCTATTATGTGGAAAAAAAGGATCTTCATTGTGTTTACCTACCTTATAAATTTTGGATTGTGAGTTTGGGAAGAATTATTTTGGATAAGTATAGTTTGAGATTATTTTTGGATTTTTATAAAAGGAAGCACACATACCGTGTGACAACCCATCACGTCAGACAAAGTTGCGGGAACTGAACCCACAACCATAGTGTGATTGGTATTTATTGCCTACCACTGGACTACGTGAAGTTCCTTGATGGTATAATGTAGTTTATTTTTTTTAAATGGGACTGATATGTGAATTATACAATCATTATATTTGTAACCCTATACGATTAGGATAAATAGAGTGTTTTTAGTTATATTATGTTTTGTAGTGAAAGATGAGTTTGTGGTAGAAATTTATTAATGGATAAAAATATAATTATAAAGTAAGTATATCTCATAATGATCTTAGACAATATCATAAATAAATTCCTCAACATTAATAAAAGGAACTTATAACAAACATGTTTTCCTAGATGGTACCTTAGATCATCACAAATTTATGTCTTTGGTATTATTGGCCTTTTCATAGCCATGTTCTCTACCACTCTCCATCATATATTGATGGTTAGATTTCTCTTCCATAACCATATTTTCCTACATGGAACCCTAGTATGTGTTATTTTTGGTAACATTCATACTTACCACTCTTTATTTTAAATAGAGGCCCCATTAATCCATTTTTCGATGTGGGATTTCAACTAAGATATTTTGAAATGTCCCAAGTTTCCAATACCGAGAATAAATTACGAGGATTCAATTTATTGAAGGAGGGGAGAATGTAACACCCCAATCTTCCACGATACGCTTCTCTTTAAAAAATACAGTAGTGTGTGTTGTACGCAACTTCGAGATTCTAACACGCCGCGACCAATCAAAGTAGCCATTATGAATCGTAATACATACATTTTAAAATTTTATAAATTTTATCTCTCAAAATTGACTTCATTTTTGGATTCACAATATTGAATTTATCCTAGGGTGAAATTTTGGTACTTTTTGGATAACTTTTATATTTTGATGAATTGTGAAAATTATTAAATTTTAATTAAAAACAACTTTTTAAATAAAAATAATTAATAGTGATAAATTATGAATTTGAGTGATTTTAAAGTATATTTAGAATATATTTTTACCATTTAATACAATTTTGGTCATTTTACATAATTTCACAATTAAACCAGACATAAACAAGTGTCAATCTTTTGATAGTTATTATCTCTTAAAAACACGCTTTTTTGTTTTAACGGCGGGAATTAATTTTAAATTAATTTTTGCCGCTTCAGTGTTTCAAATTTTGAAAAATGCATTCCATTTTTGAAATCAGGATATCCAAATTGTTTAAATAGCTAACTTTTATTTTTAGACATTTTGAATAATTACTTCAGTAAATATTTTATTTACCATGGTTAAATGGTAAATCTGGTAAATAAGGGTAAAAAATAATATTATTATAGTAATAAATTATCCAAAAACATATAATAACATTATTGGTGGATAAATTTATGACCATGGGCATATTTGGGTCGATTTTAGGACCCCATGGAGCCACTTTTAGGTGATAGGGACACTATATTAATTAAGTTAAACTAAATACAAAAATGACATAAGCATATATCTTTTAGCAAAATTTTTTTTAGGGTTATATATGTTGTATTTTCGACTATAAATATTCATTAGAAAGATAAAAATATTTAATACATAATGGTATTTTATTTATAATATTTAGACATTTAATAAGTAATATTATTTATGAAACAATAATGATGCAGTATTTTCCTTATTAATGAAGGAATCAAATAATTGGTATTATAAATGTCAAAATAAATATAATTTTAAAGTTTTGATGACATAAATGAATTTTATTGTTTAATATGAAATTATATGAGTTCTTAAATGATTTTTTTAATTAATAAAGTTGTTAATAATTTAACAAAAATCAATTATTGAATAGTATAAAAATTGACATAAAAGAGTTTTTAAAACAAATATTATATTATTAAGTGATATTAAATTCCTAAAAATCTAAGGTTCGGCCAAGATACTTATATCATGATATGTGTATCATTAATGGACCACTTGGGGGTATTTTGGAGGTATATAGTATGTTTATTAACTATATAATATAAAAATACATAGTGACATGGTAAGTGTCAAACTAATTAACAAAGAGTTAAAACTAAAAGATAAGGTTAATATAAGTACCCAAACCTATCTAAAATATATTGGTTGAAAGTATTTCGACCCATACCAACATTATAATTAGAATAATCCACTTTTGATCCATTATAAACCGAATATTAATTTATTAAAAATTAATACTTTACGTTTTTCCTAAAGAGACCCTCCTCCCCCTTATAAAAGGACACAACTTATAACCAATTACTCACACATATAAAGCGTTTTTTCTCATCAAAACTCTGCCAAATTAATCTCCCTACATACCTATCCTCCACTTAGAATCCTTAACTTAGTCATAAGGCACTTCAAGGGTCCTTTTTGGTTCAAACCAAAGGGAGTTACCCAAATTAAAGGTAACAATTTCCCTTAGCTTCTTTTCTTTTATTTTACTTCTCCAACCCCTAAAATCTTCTTATTATATTCTTTTATAACAAAAACAATATTATAAATATACTAAGATATTTTTAGTATAAGTATTAAAACTACACTTACACACACCTCCATCTAACAGGTGAAGAACATAATGTTTTTGTGGATGGCAACCAAACGCCTCACGAAGTGATGATTGTTCAATTATCTCCTATCACCTCTCATTGTGGCCATTACGGTAGAAATATAATTAAATATGATATTAATGATATTTATTTTATATATAATCTTATTAATTCCATTTTATATCATACCATTATTCGTTTCATGTTGTATATATATACGATGATTTCATTTGAGGAAGTGCGGACTACCGCCCCCTCAATGTGATATGACTCATTCATACCATACATGGAACGTATAAAGGATGGTGTTAATGAAATTAAGTAACACATATAAGATATTATATTATACAAGAATAATAATATACCTATGTATCGTTTGGTTTTGATTCCTTTTAAAATGAAAAATGAAATGGAATTAGCGTTCGTGCATACGTACGAAATACCTTCTCTAAGAACGTGATGAGATTCTTTCTCCACTGTATCCATTCAAGTATAATTCTCATTTTATGATTAAAAATAATGTTTAAGGACTTTATATCATTTTTTATATGTATAAGATACAACCTATCCATAAAAAACATGGCTTATGTGACAAAACATATAAAATAAAACGAGTTAGTTAACACCCGAAACGACGATAATACTAAGATATTATTAACAAAGAAATGTTAAAAGATCATATATGATATTATATTAATGTATATTATTCTTGTATAATTTAATAAAAATCATTTAACCATTATACAGGAGATTAACCTACCCTCTACAATTGAAAAGTAAAAGGTAAGGGGTTTTCATCTCACTCATTATTCCCATGAGATTCATGCCATATTGCCACTATTACCTTTTGTGTGGTGTATGTACTGCCCATAATTGTAATCTTTGTGTAATAAAACTTAATTTATGTTTATTTACATATTAATTGTATGATACCTCTTTCCTGGGGTGTATGTTTCATAAGTTACCAAATTGGTAAGGGTTAATTCCTCAATCTCATTATTATCCGAGATTGTTTATGTGTAAGTATTTACTGTGACATTTTTTTCATCAATGTCCATTTTTCATAAAAATGATTTCAAAATGAATATTTTAAGCATTTTTGAATGGTACTCTTTATTAAGATCATAATTTGAAATTTTTTAAAGATTTATCTTTCTAAATCTTTTTAATTAAAGTCCGTGTTTTCAAAATTATTTTAAGGATTTATTTATATGGACATGAATGTTCTGAAATGATAATTTTTTTCAACATATTAAAAGTGGTATGGGACACTTTGATTCAAAAATCACTTTAAAATTACTTCCTTTATAAATGTGTGAGTTTTAAATGATCTTATAAAAAGGATATTTCTCTCAAAAAGTTTTACTCATCATTTTCAACTATGTCTGCATCCTCTACTGGGTATTATTTTTTATTGAGTTTGATTTATTATAATACAATATTCCTTATTGTATTGAATGGGTTGTGATATGATTGACTGTGTATGTTCTATTTTTATACCATTCATGTTTTATGGTTAATGTATTGACATTTCGTATGCTAGTTTTAATACGAACGTTTATGTTATGTTTCAACCTTTCATATGAGGATTGTATTGGACATAGTAAGTGACGGGTGGAGCCCATTATAACTCCTCGATGCATCGGTAGGTCTCATGAGACAACTAGATGTGGAGTTGGATGAGGCCTTTTCCCAATTTGATTTATGGTTTTGGCCGAGGCCTTAATCATTTTTAGACATCTTGGCCAAGGCTTTGACAAAAAATTTTAGAATGTCTGGCATTATACATTCCCTCATTATGGATATAATATTGATGGTTCATGTGGTTATTTGACTTGTAGAATATCCATGATTATGTTTTATTATGGAATTATTTACTGAACTCATATTCTTTCCATAAAATTATTCATGTTTATTATTTGTAAAGGCATGCGGTTTCAATTATCCACCCTGATTAATATTTATGTCATTTTCCGCTGTATTGCTTACCCTTACTGATCGTTTGAGCTCACCCCTTTCTATGTTTTATTTTTCCCAGGATTCCAAGAAGTGTATTATGATTGATATACAGAGTTAAGCTAAAGGGAATAATGGAGTTCTAAAAGAACTATTTACGCTGTGTTTTATGTTTGAAATTGTAACGTAATGTTAATGCATGTAATCTATTTTCCAAGACTGCTAAACCGATCGGTCCTACAGGAATTGATTCCTTGTAATCATGCCAATGTATTAAAATAATGCACCGACTATATGTAACTGGGGTCGGGGCATTACCGTTGGTCTTAGAGGAATTTTAGCAATAACCTTGGAAGCTAGATTTAGATAATCTCTGATTAGATCACATAGCCCTAAGATAGACTTTGAGGATTAGTAGAGAATAACTGCCTAGAATATTTATATTGTAGACATTTTGTGAGTTTTCCAAGAAATACATCCCTGTCTGAATACGAGTAGGTAGAGGCAGCTCTAAAACAGATGTACCTAGGGGTAAAACCCGAAAACACCGCTTTGATCTAGACTCGAACGAGAACTGGTGCACGACAACGGGCCTTGCTGCACTCTTGGTTATGACACTCCCAGGGGATATGCTTCGGATAATTCTCATTTTATTTAAAAACCATTATGAAGGGTTATGAGTATATACTTCCTAAAAAAACTTTTTTATGATTATGGATTATATCCATAAACTTTTTAATTTATGATTATGTATTTTACAAGTTTGGGATTTGGTATTGATATTCATAAACTAATATAATGTATGCCATTGTTTAGAAATGGCGACCAGTTGAAGGAATGAGAACTCCAGCAATACGCATGATCCAAAGAGTAAGAAGGATCATATATTTCATTGTCTTAAGCCAGAATTTAGAAGGGAAATAGTCTCCCACGTGTTATAATCATATGAAGAAATAATATCACGTTTTGATAAGATAAGTAAAGAGATCACGGAATCCTATGAATTCGAATGGAAGCCAGAGAAGAAAATGATGGTAGAGAGAAGGACAAATAAAGGAAAGAAGGTAAAGAAGGATTTTCCCATATTTGATAACTGTGGAAAGAATCACCTTGGAAAATGTATGAAGGGAATTGGAGTTTGTTATAAGTGTGGAGAAAAAGGACACCACGTTTGTGATTGCGAAGGCAAGAGAAAGGTTTCAAATGTACAATGCGTCATCTTCAAGGAGTGGGGAAACTACGCGACTCAATGTTCAAATCATCAGAGTATGCCCGAAATGATTCTATTGGATAATAATAAAGTTATGATACTACCAAAGATGAAGAGGAATGACTAGTGTTCTTATGTTGTTATTAAATAATTATTTCATTTGAGTGTTGTATCAACGATGTACTGGTTATATGAATTATGGAGATAAATAAGGATTGTACTACAGTACTATTTCATTGAGGATTTGAGATTATATGGTACTATGAAAAGTGACTCAACAGAAAGTTAATCTTTTTTTTGAAAATACATGGTTGAAGGAAAGGCAATCCTAAATATGGTCTTGATATTAAGGTAGTAATCTTGGAATAAGAGATGGTTGATTTGGATAAATTATATCGGATATTCTTGACTACCTTGGAACTGATTAATGGTTTGTTTATTTCATCATTGTTGGAATATTCAAAAATTTTGGATATAAGGAATATAACTAATATTCTATAAGGAGTAAGGGAGCATGAATGTAATCAATAAGGTTTTATGGTAATTCAGGGTGTTACCATATTGTAAAAGAATACATGATGAAGGTGTTCACATGTTATTACGTGAAAAAAAAGGATATTCATTATGTTTACATACCTTCTAAATTTTGGGCTGTGAGTTTGGGAAGAATTATTTTGGATAAGTATAGTTTGAATTTTTTTTTGGATTTTTATAAAAGGACAACACGCAGACCGTGTGACAACTCGTCACGTCCGACAAAGTCGTGGTAATCGAACCCACAACCATAGTGCGATTGGGATTTATTGCCTACAACTGGACTACGTGAAGTTCTTGGATGGTATAATGTAGTTTCATTTTTTTAAATGGGTTTGATATATGAATTATACATTCATTATATTTTGAACCCTACACGATTAGGATAAATAGAGTATTTTTTAGATGTATTATGTTTTGTAGTGAATGATGAGTTTGTGGTAGTAATTTATTAATAGATAAAAATATAATTATAAAGTAAGTATATCTCTTAATGATCTTATCCAGTCTCATAAATAAATTCCTCAATATTAATAAAAGGAACTTAGAACAAAAATGTTCTCCTAGATGGTACCTTAGATCATCACAAATTTATGGATTTGGGATTATTTTCCTTTTCATAGCCATGTTCTCTACCACTCTCTATCAGATATTGATGGTCATATTTATCTTCCATATCCATATTTTTCTACATGGAACCCTAGTATGTGTTATTTTCGGTAACATTCATACTTACTACTCTTTATTTTAAATAGAGGGCACATTAATCCATTTTTCGATGTGGGATTTCAACTAAGATATTTTGAAATGTCAACCCCATGTTTCCAATACTGAGCATAAATTGAGAGGACACAATTTATTGAAGGAGGGGAGAATGTAACACCCCAATATTCCATGTTACGATTCTCTTTGAATAATATAGTAGCGTGTGTTGTATGCAACTTTGAGATTCTAGCACGCCGCGACCAATCAAAGTAGACATTATGAATAGTAATACCTACTTTTTGAAATTTTATAAATTTTAACTCTCAAAATGGACTTCATTTTTGTATTTGTAATATCAAATTTAACCTAGGGTGAAATTTTGGTACTTTTCAAATAACTTTTATATTTTGATGAACAGTGAAAATTAATAAATTTTAATTAAAAACAAATTTTTTTAATCAAAATAATTAATAGTGATAAATTATGAATTTGAGTGGTTTTAAAGTATATTTAGAATATATTTTTACCATTTAATACAATTTTTTTCATTGGACATAATTTCACAATTAAACCAAACATAAACAAGTGTCAATCTTTTTATAGTTATTATCTCTTAAAAACACGCTTTTTGTTTTAATGACTGGAATTAATTTTAAATTAATTTATGCCATTTCTATGTTTTTAATTCTGAAAATTGGATTCCTTATTTTTAATCAATATATCCAAATTGTGTAAATATCTAACTTTTATTTTTAGACATTTTGAATAATTACTTCGGTAAATATTTTATTTACCATGGTTAAAGGGTAAATCCAGTAAATAAAGGTAAAAATAATAATATTATTATAGTAATAAATTACCCTAAAACGTTTCCTTACCTTATTGGTGGATAAATATCTGACCATGGGAATCTTTGGATCGATTTTGGGACCCCATGGAGCCACTAATAGGTGATAGGGACACTTTATATTAATAAAGTTAAAATAAATACAAAAATGACATAAGCATATATCTTTTAGAAAAACAATTTTTATATAGGGTTATATATGTTGGATTTTCGACTATAAATATTCATTAGAAATATAAAACGATTTCCTACATAATTGAATTTTATTTATATTTTTTAGACATTTAATAGTTAATATTATTTATGACACAATAATGATGCATTATTTTCCTTATTAATGAAAGAATCAAATAATTGGTATTATAAATGTCAAAATAAATATAATTTGAAAGTTTTGATGACATAAATGAATTATATTGGTTAATATGACATTATAGTATTTCTTAAATGAATTTTTTTCGAATTAATAATGTTTTTAAGACTTTAACAGAAATCAATTATTGAATAGTGTCAACATTGACATAAAAGAGTTTTTAAAAAACATATTATATCATTAATTGATATTCAATTCCTAAAAATCTATGGTTCGGCCAAGAGACATATATCATGATAGGTTTATCATTAATGAACCACTTGGGGGTCTCTCGGAGGTATATAGTATTTTTATTAACTATATAATATAAAAATACAAAGTGACATGGTAAGTGTCAAACTAATTAACAAAGAGTTAAAACTAAAATATAAGGTTAATATAAGGACCCAAACCTGTCTAAAATATATTTTTTTAAGGATTAAGACCCATAACCACATTAGACTTTGAATAATCCACTTTGGAGCCATTATAAAACGAATATAAATTTATTATAAATTAATACTTTAAGTTTTTCTTAAAGAGCCCCTCCTCCCCCTTATAAAAGGACACAACTTCTAACTAATTCCTCACACCTCTCATGCCTTTTGGATTGTCCAAAGTCAACCCAATTAATCTCCCTACATCCCTATCCTCCTTTTATAAGCCTTAACTTAGGCAGAAGGCACTTCAAGAGTCATTTTTGGTTCAAACCAAAGGGAGTTACCCAAATTAAAGGTAACAATTTCTCTTAGCTTATTTTATTTTAATTTACTTCTCCAACCACTAAACTATTATTATTTTATTTTGTAACAAAAATAGTATCATAAATATACTAGGATATTGTTCTTATAAGTATTCAAACTAAACTTACACACACCTCCATCTAATAGGTGAAGAGCATAATGTTTCCGTGGATGGAAACCGAACGCCTCATGAAGCGATGATTGTTCAATTATCTCCTATTACCTCTCATGGGGGCCATTATGATGGAACTATAATTAAATTTGATTTTAATGATATTTATATATATATATAATATTCTTTAATTCCATTTTATATCATACCATTATTCTTTTCATGTTTTATATATAAACGATAATTTCATTTGAGGAAGTTCCGACTACCGCCCCCTCAAAGTGATATGACTCGTTCATACCATACATGGAACGTATAAAGGATGGTGTTAATGAACTTAAGTAAAAAATATTAGATATTATTTTATACTGGAATAATAATATACGTATGTATTATTTGGTTTTGATTCATTTTAAAATGAAAAATGAAATGGAATTAGCGTTCGTGTGTACATACGGACTACCTTCTCCACGAATGAGATGAGATTCTTTCCCCATCGTATCCATTAAAGTATAAGTATCATTTTATGATTAAAAATAATGTTTAAATACTTGATATAATTTTGGATATGTATAAGATACAACCTATCCATAACAAACACAGCTTATGTAACAAAACATATAAAATAAAACGAGTAAGTTAACACCCGAAACGACAATAATACTAAGATATTATTAACAAAGTAATGTTAAAAGGTAATATATGATATCATATTAATGTATATTATTCTTTTATACTTTAATAACAGTCATTTAACCATTATACAAGAGATTAAACTACCCTCTACAAAGGAAAAGTACAAGGTAAGAGGTTTTCATCTCACTCCTTATTCCCGTGAGATTCATGTCATATTGCCACTATTACCTTTTGTGTGGTGTAGGTACTACCCATAATTGTAATCTTTGTGTAATACAATTTAATTTATGAGTATTTAAATATTCATTGTATGATAACTCTTTAATGGGGTGTATGTTTCATAAGTTAGAAAATTGGTAAGGGTTAATTCCTCAATCTCATTATTATCCGAGATTGTTTATGTGTAAGTATTTACTATGAAATTTTTATCATCGATGTCCATTTTTCATAAAAATGATTTAAAAATGAATATTTTAAGGATTTTTGAAAGGTACTATTTATCAACATCAGAATTTTAAATGTTTTAAATAATTAGCTTTCTAAATCTTTTTAATTAATTTCCATGTTTTCAAAATGATTTTAAGGATTTATTTATATGGATATGAATGTTTTGAAATGATAATTTTTTTCAAAAGATTCAAAGTGGTATGAGACACTTTGATTCAAAAACTATTTTAAATTACTTCCATTATAAATTTGTGACTTTTAAATGATCTTACAAAAAAGGATATTTCTCTCAAAAAGTTTTACTCATCATTTTCAACTATGTCAGCATCCTCTACTGGATATTATTTTTGATTGAGGTTGATTTATTATAATACAATATTCCTTATTGTATTGAATGAGTTGTGATATGTTTGACTATGGATGTTCTATTTTTATACCATTCATGGTTTATGGTTAATGTATTTACATTTCGTATGCTAGTTTTAATTAGAATGTTTATGTTATGTTTCAAATTTTCATATGAGGAATTTATTGGACATAGTAAGTGACGAGTGGAGCCTGCTATATCTCCTCGATGCATCGGTAGGTCTCATGAGACAACAAGTCGTGGAATTGGCCGAGGCCTTTTCCCAATTTGATTTATGGTTTTGGCCAAGGCCTTAATCATTTTTAGACGTCTTGGTCGAGGCCTTGACAAAATGTTTTAGAATGTCTGGCATTATACATTCCCTGATTATAAAAATAATATTGATGGTTCATGTGGTTATTCGACTAGTAGAATATCCATGATTATGTTTTATTATGGAATTATTTACTCAACTCATATTCTTTCCATAAAAGTATTCATGTTTATTATTGGTAAAGGCTTGTGGTTTCAATTATTCACCATGATTAATATTTATGTCATTTTCTGCTGTATTTCTTACCCTTACTGAGCGTTTGAGCTCACCCCTTTCTATGTTTTATTTTTCCAGGATTACAATAAGTGTATTATGATTGATATATGGGGTTAAGCTAAAGTGAATAATGTAATTATCAAAGAAATATTTAGGCTATGTTTTATGTTTGAAATTGTAATGTAATGTTAATGTATGTAATCTATTTTCCAAGACTGCTAAACCAATCAGTCCTTCGGGACTTGATTCCTTGTAATCATGCCAATGTATTAAAATAATGCACCGACTTCGGGTAACTGGGGTCAGGGTGTTACAACATATATGATCACATAACATATATGCATGATTTATTCATTGACCTAAATTCATTGGAAAACACACACATATTCAATAATTTTTATTATACATATATATTAAAAAGTAGTATATATTTATAAATAAAATAAATACATTTAATATAAACAAATATAATAAATATATATATTAAATATAATGAATTAATAAATCTTATAATTCTTACAAAACTAATAAATAATTTTTTTTATAAATCTTATAATTATCTAATTATATATATATATAGTTATAACATTTGTTTTTATTTAATGTATACAATAAACATTATTAGCGCTAAGAAACGCACTGATAAATGTCACCTTTATCAGCACTATGAAAAGCACTGATAAAGGGATATGTAAAGCGCTGATAAAGGGTAGATTTATCATCAATTTTTTTAGCACTGATAATGTCCTACCCATTTATTAGTGCTTTTCCATTAGCGCTGATAAAGGAAGGCACCTGGATTTCCCATTTTGGTTGTAGTGATATGTAATATTTGTGTATGAAAAAGATTGAGTTGTTATAGAACACATATTTATGGGTTATCCTTATTTTATGATTAGGTCCTATATATCCCGCGAATGAATTGTAAAATACTTTATTTATCATTATATAAACCTTTTTTACCTGTACATGATTTCTACCTAGTTATTTTGATAACCTTACATATGGAAATGATTATTATTTACTCATGTTCCCAACGATGTGTATGGACATGATTCTTATTTAGATATTTTCATAACATTGTTCATATATATGATTTCATTGATTTATATTTACAATGTTATCGTTTATTATTACTATGTTTATGCCACATTTAAATGTGGTCACAAATGTTTATTTCATGCTCTATGAATTATGATTATTGTCTCATGTATTTGAATTCTTATACCATGGGGTTTGTTTTGTATTTTGAGGTTATTTTTATTTCTTTAATTATTTATGGGAAAATACTATGATTACATATTAATTTTAATCATATATTTATATATTTATCCTGTTTTCTCAAAATATTAGGAATTTAATTCTTCATAAATCATAGTTTGTTTTCCCTTACTATGCATTTTAGCACACTTCTTTATTTTGTTTACCATTTCCCAAGGGAATTATATACATGGTTATGTTTAGAAGGAAGTATTTTATGGATAATTTTGTGTGAGATATTGAATAAATAATGATAAATAAGACATATATATAGATAATATTCAAAGGAACTAAATAATTGAGTTCTAATATTTTTCATTTATTTGTGAGATAGAATATTTAAATTATGAAAATTATGTAAAATATTTCCATTTTAAGGTCTGTTTATGGAACTAAACAATTCTGAATCATCCATCAATCACTCGCCCAAAAGTTATAATTCCTCCTCATAAAAAAACATCATTTTATCCATTTCACTAACTCCATACACCTAGGTAGTCTTGAAAATATTAAATAGAAATAAATCTAGGAAAATAATACCACTGATATGGGAATTATGCAACAAATCTACATGGGAATGAAAAACATGGACACATTAATGAAAATACAATTAGAGAGCCTCTATTTGGTGTAAGAGGAAGCTTAATTGGAGTTAGATTTTTGTTTTTTAGCCACCATTGATTACAAATTGAAAGTTATATAATTAAATCTAGGTCCAATGCACTGAATATTTTCATTTCTTTATTTTTGGGGAAAACAATGGTGTTTATAGTGGTTCATTTTTTAGGACTCACACATATGAAGAGCTCAAGTTTAAGACCACCAGGGAAAATTTATTGATATTTTGGGAGATACTTGTATCAAAACTAAATATTTGGTTTGATGTAGATAAAAAAATGTACATAGATAAAGATCCTTATTTCTAGGTTCATTCACCAAGAAATTAACCATTCTCAGATTTCTATGGGAGATTATATAGAATCATTGAGCTAAATGGGTGTGAATATTTTTAATTCCATATAGATCTAGATGAAGATTAATATGGAAAGTAAATTTTCATTCCATTTTCAAGTACAAAACAAGATCTCTAAGGGAATACATATGGGTCGTAACTGCATCACCCACTTTGAAAAGTATATCGAGTTCTATTATTCATCCCTACCACTTTCCTATTTAATAAATATTCAACTTATTAACCTTTCTATTTTAGAAAAAATGTTAATATTAAGGAAATAAGGGAAGGGTTATGTATAGTGTGAGGAGTAAGCAGTGATTTCATAGGTGGATGAGGCCAATGAGGGATATTCTCAGGCCACCTCTCATTCTCAAGCAACTCCCTCACCCAGAGGTTTATCCAAAGTAGCACCTTTTAAGGCACCACTACGGTCCATTTCTGATGAGGAGTGAAAGATATAATTTTATTATACTTTTTAGTATGTAATTATGATTCAAAATTTTATATTTTATAGGATTTATCTTATAATGATTCTGACCGATTCAACCAGACCTGTCACCTAAGTCAATCAACCACAAGGATCAATGGAAGTTCCTGATGCCCATGGACTAACAACAAGTTACTAGGTATCAAGGATACAATCTTAGAAATAACTTTTACTAATAGATAACAAAAATAAGTATTAAAAATTCACTTCGAATCCAAAATAGTATATTCATACATTATACATAAATTAATATTAAATCAAAAAATAAAAAAATAATCAAAAAAATAATCATGACGTAAAACCAAAAAAATCCAATGAAAAATAATCAATTAAAGTGATTACTCTAATCCAGGAATATACATGATAATAAAAAACCATCCAACTTTTATAATATATAGTAGAACACAATAAAAATAGGAATCAAAATAAAAAATACATATAGCTGAATTTTCCAATACATACACATCACAAAAATAAATAAACAACTTGTTCCATCTCTTGATGATCTCCATGTGACCCATTATTAGTCACCATATAAAAATAATAAAAAAATATAAAAAAATAATAATTGAAATTATATTTTAACTTGGAAACCTATACAAAACTTGAAGGCTGTATACACATACACACAAGTATATAAACCGAATGTGAGCTAAACAGGCTAACCAGGATTTCACCAAATTGTCTTTGAAAACCCGTTCAGAAATTTTTTCATAAATTTTAGTTTGAATATCAATTAGAAATTAGATTACAAAAAATGTAAATCATATAGAAAAATATATCATACATTAAACATAATTTCTAAAAACACAAGGTGAACCTATTGGAAAACAAAAAAACATTTCAAATTGAATATTATAATTTCACACCTAATAAAAAAATATTACATTATTTTAAAATCACATTCAAAACACATTTTGTCATACAAGGGTTGGAATCCACTATTTAAAGAAGAGAAAACATTAAAAAATTATAAAAAGGTGTAGAGACCCGAAGCTTGACATACATGGACATTACATTACTTTTGTGGAATACTTAGTACATAACAAAAACACACACACAAGGATCGTAATAGTTTAGTGTCTTTGGAAACTCAGAATATAATCTTCTAATCATGGTGAAAGATCTTCAACTTCTCTCATAAAGATCTTCCTTTTTTTTACCTAAAAC
Source organism: Viscum album (assembly GCA_963277665.1). Taxonomy (NCBI): domain Eukaryota; kingdom Viridiplantae; phylum Streptophyta; class Magnoliopsida; order Santalales; family Viscaceae; genus Viscum; species Viscum album. Next base: position 342,079,928 of record OY728131.1, read on the forward strand.
CTTTCTTTATATCCTGGGGAAAAGAAAACATAAAAGGGTGATCTCAAATGCTCAGTAAGGTAAACAAAAGAAATATCAATCACATCATTTTCATAAGAACATAACATTTTGGAAATCTTAACCTACAAAAGAGAGCATAATTTCATAACATGGGATAAATCATATTAGTGAAATGAAATCCCAATAATCATAACTTAAAACATGAAACTTTGTGGCATACACACATAATCATAGAGAATCATATCTTATTAGTTAAGACTCATTTCCTAGACTATCTTAGTGGACAAAGTCCATTTCTGAACTGAGTCACCGTCGTTTCAGTCCTGTTTCACTCAACCGGTATAACCTACCGTTCCAGCCATGTATATCTCATGAGATATAAAATCTTTACCCAATGAATTGGAGGGAGATATAGGTCCCACCCTTCTCATAATGATACCATTCTTATGTGTGCCACAAAATCAGAAACCATACATCATAGCATAACCCATGTAATAAAAATGGGTATCTTAAACATCATGACATCATAAAACAATTCATATAAGATAAAGGATTTCATAAAAATATTTCAATCACAAAATAATCAAATCAATGTAATAATAGGGATAGACACAGATTCCTATATTATCTTAGAAGGAAAATAATTTTTATAAAACACTTGAACTCCATTCTTGAGGAAAATATCATTTCTGCTTCAAGAACACTTTTCCTTTCTTAACATGTTGTACAATTGTAAACTAAAAGAAGTTGATTAAAAATAAACTTGAAAACTTGTAAAGGAATATTCTTAGAAATAATGTTTTAAAAATCCATTCATTCCGTATAAGTTAAAAAAAACATTCTTCTCGTACTTTTGTCAGAAAAGTCAAAAAGTACATCATAAGAAAAACGACAAAAGATTACTTTCATATCTTTTAATAAAAACAAACCGAAGGGTAAAATTGGATTTAAAAAATTTTAGTTGGATGGAAATAATATTACATATTGAGGAAACATGGATGTGGATGATAAAATACACCCCAGTAAATACCAAAGTATAAACAATCTCAGATGAAAATGAGATTGTGGTATTTCCCATACCTTATGTCCGATATGCTTTGTACGTATCTGAGCCTCCTGTATAATGATTTAAATAATGTCATTAACTTATTAGAGAATAATATTCATTGTTATGATATCATATATGGTTCACTTATGACTTTATATTACCCGTTCTTTTGTAAATTCCATGTTAAAGAAGCGTTTTGGGTAAAATCGTTTCATTTATCGTAGGTGTTTGGACTTGTTGTTCTTGACATTATTATTACTTATATCATGATTTAAATACTTACAGAATATAAAACATGATTTATATATCATATATATTCAGTATATATATATAATAGATAGATAAATGATATGAAACACACCGTTCATGGAGACGGTAGTCCGTACGTACGCATGAACACTGTTTTCCTTTCCTTATTTTATTGAATGGAAGTAAGTAGATGACATACATACATATATATATACATAAATCCAGTATATTTAACATGTCATATATTTCATTATTATTCATTATATATACTTTATAATCATTCATGAATGGTTAATGTGGAGAAATGAATCTCATCGCGTCGTGGAGACGGTAGTCCGTACGTACGCACGAGCGATGATATCGTTCCCATGGTCGTGGAATTGTGTTGAAGTGTATTTATACTATTTAAGTATCAATATAACTTTATAATAATCATATATAGTTACTCATTACACCATTATACCCATCCAATTAAAGTGGTGGAGGAAAATAGATTACACCACGGCGTGGAGACGGTATTCCGTACGTACGCACGCGCGGTGATTTCCTTTTTCCGTAGGATGGATAGAAGGTTAATTAGAGTTGTTTCATAGTTATAATAACATATCAGTATATAAGAAATACTGATGTTATTAATTTATCATCAATCAACTAAATAAGAATAACACTACTGGAAATTCGAGCTATAGCCACGGTTCTAAACCGTGGCTATAGGCCCTCAAACCGTGGCTATAGGTAATAGCCACGGTTTGAGGAACCGTGGCCAAGTTTGGCGTGGCTATAGGCCTAGACCTATAGCCACGGTTCCAAACCGTGGCTTTAACTCTATAGCCACGGTTCCAACCGTGGCTATAGGTATACAGCCACGGTTAAAACCGTGGCTGTATACCTATAGCCACGGTTTCAACCGTGGCTATACCAAAGGCCGGACAAAATCTATAGCCACGGTTTAAAACCGTGGCATTATGTCTATAGCCACGGTTTAAAACCGCGGCAATACATCAATAGCCACGGTTTTGAACCGTGGCTATAGGGTGTCCAAATTCATAAAAAAAAAATACCCCCTGGACACACCCTGGACACCCCCATGCCACCCCCGGCCAGTCCCCCCTGCCAGTACCCCCGGACAGCCCCCCGTGCACCCCCGGACAGCCCCCCGTGCACCCCCGGACAGCCCCCCGTGCACCCCTGGACAGCCCCCCCGGCCAGCCCCAGCCAGCCCCCCGTGCACCCCCGAGCAGCCCCCCGACCAGCCCCGGACAGCCCCCCGTGCACCCCTGGACAGCCCCCCCGGCCAGCCCCAGCCAGCCCCCCGTGCACCCCCGAGCAGCCCCCCGACAAGCCCCGGACAGCCCCCCGTGCACCCCCGGACAGCCCCCAGCCCCCAGCCCCCCCTGCCCCCTGCTTGTCCCCCTGCCAGCTCCCCCCCTGCCCCCTGCTTGTCCCCCTGCCAGCTCCCCCCTGCTAGTCCCCCACTGCCCCCTGCTAGTACCCCCCCCCCCCCCCGCCACCCCCCCTTCTTGTCCCCTTGCCAGCCCCCCCTGCCACCCCCCTGCCAGTCCCCCCTGCCCCCTGACACCCCCCCTGCTAGTCCCCCTGCCCCCTGCTAGTCCCCCACTGTCCCCTGTTAGTCCCCCCCCCCCCCCCCGCCACCCCCCCGCTTGTCCCCTTGCCAGCCCCCCCAGCCACCCCCTGCTTGTCCCCCTGCAAGCCCCCCCTGCTTGTCCCCCTGCCAGCCCCACCCCTGCTCCTGCCAGCCCCCCCCCCCCTGCCCCCCCCTGCCCCCCCCCCCCTGCCCCCCTGCCAGCCCCCCCCCCCTTCCCCCTGCTTGTCCCCCTTCCAGCCCCCCCGGCCACCCCCCTGCCCCCTGCTTGCCCCCTGCCGCCACCCCCCCCCCCTTCCCCCTGCCAGCCCCCCCGCCCCTGCTTGTCCCCCTGCCAACCCCCCCTGCTGGACACCCCCCCTGTCCGTGCACCCCCGGACAGCCCCCCATGCACCCCCGGACAGCCCCCCATGCACCCCCGGACAGCCCCCCGTGCACCCCTTGCCAGCCCCCCCAGCCACCCCCTGCTTGTCCCCCTGCAAGCCCCCCCTGCTTGTCCCCCTGCCAACCCCACCCCTGCTCCTGCCAGCCCCCCCCATGCCCCCTGCTTGCCCCCCTGCCAGCCCCCCCCTTCCCCCTGCTTGTCCCCCTTCCAGCCCCCCCGGCCACCCCCCTGCCCCCTGCTTGCCCCCTGCCGCCACCCCCCCCCCCTTCCCCCTGCCAGCCCCCCCGCCCTGCTTGTCCCCCTGCCAACCCCCCCTGCTGGACACCCCCCCTGTCCGTGCACCCCCGGACAGCCCCCCGTGCACCCCCGGACAGCCCCCCGTGCACCCCCGGACAGCCCCCCGTGCACCCCTGGACAGCCCCCCCGGCCAGCCCCGGCCAGCCCCCCGTGCACCCCCGGACAGCCCCGGACAGCCCCCATGTGCACCCCCGGACAGACCCCATGCAGCCCCCATCCCCCCTGCACAGAACCCCGGAAACCCCCTGCCCCCTGCTTGTCCCCCTGCCAGCCCCCCCTGCCCCCTGCTTGTCCCCCTGCCAGCTCCCCCCCTGCCCCCTGCTAGTCCCCCACTGCCCCCTGCTAGTCCCCCCCCCCCCGCCACCCCACCCCCCCTGCTTGTCCCCTTGCCAGCCCCCCCTGCCAGTCCCCACTGCCCCCTGACACCCTCCCTGCTAGTCCCCCTGCCCCCTGCTAGTCCCCCACTGCCCCCTGCTAGTCCCCCACTGCCCCCTGTTAGTCCACCCCCCCCCCCCCCGCCACCCCCCTGCTTGTCCCCGTGCCAGCCCCCCTGCCGCCCCCTGCCAGCCCCCCCTGCTTGTCCCCCTGCCAGCCCCCCCTGCTCCTGCCAGCCCCCCCCCCTGCCCCCCTGCCAGCCCCCCCCCCCCTTCCCCCTGCTTGTCACCCTGCCAGCCCCCCCGGCCACCCCCCTGCTTGTCCCCCTGCCAGCCCCCCCTGCCCCTGCCAGCCCCCCCCTGCCCCTGCCAGCCCCCCCTGCCAGCCCCCCCCCCTTCCCCCTGCTTGTCCCCCTGCCAGCCCCCCCCCTGCCCCCTGCTTGTCCCCCTGCCAGCCCCCCCCCTGCCCCCCTGCCAGCCCCCCCTTCCCCCTGCTTGTCCCCCTGCCCGCCCCCCCTGCCCCTGCTTGTCCCCCTGCCAGCCCCCCCTGCCCCCTGCTTGCCCCCTGCCACCCCCCCCCCTTCCCCCTGCCAGCCCCCCCAGCCCCTGCTTGTCCCCCTGCCAACCCCCCCTGCTGGACACCCCCCCTGTCCGTGCACCCCCGGACAGCCCCCCGTGCACCCCCGGACAGCCCCCCGTGCACCCCCGGACAGCCCCCCGTGCACCCCCGGACAGCCCCCCCGGCCAGCCCCGGCCAGCCCCCCGTGCACCCCCAGACAGCCCCACGACCAGCCCCGGACAGCCCCCCGTGCACCCCCGGACAGCCCCCCGTGCACCCCCGGACAGCCCCCCCGTGCGCCCCCAGACAGCCCCCCCGTGCACCCCCAGACAGCCCCCCCGTGCACCCCCGGACAGCCCCCATATGCACCCCCGGACAGCCCCCATATGCACCCCCAAACAGCCCCCCGCGCACCCCTGGACAGCCCCCCGGCCAGCCCCGGACAACCCCCTGTGCACCCCCGGACAGCCCCCCGACCAGCCCCGGACAGCCCCCCGTGCACCCCCGGACAGCCCCCATGTGCACCCCCGGACAGACCCCATGCAGCCCCATTCCCCCCGGACAGCCCCCCGTGCACCCCCGGACAGCCCCCATGTGCAACCCCGGACAGCCCCCATGTGCACCCCCGGACAAACCCCATACAGCCCCCTACCCCCCTGCACAGAACCCCGGGCGTTTATCAAGCGCGCGCAACGCTTAAAGAACGCATAATGAGCCCTACCGTGCAGACCACACGTCCGATTGACGCGCCGTCTGCGCGTGCACGTCGCGAATAATAATGGGATTGTTGTCCTGTGATTTCAGGGCAATCCGATGTCGTCCGCTATGAGTTTGACCGTTAGACGCCTGTTTTGGCCGTTTATGACACCGGAACGGCGTTCCCGGTCACCCCGGGCACACGGCACGTCCGATTGACGTGCCGTCTGCTCGACCACATCACAATTCACTTACCCTTTGATTTCGTCCGATTTCAGGCCATTCGGACTTCGTTCGGCCCGTTTGGACCCCCCCACGCGCGTTTATCAAGCGCGCGCAACGCTTAAAGAACGCATAATGAGCCCTACCGCGCAGACCGCACGTCCGATTGACGCGCCGTCTGCGCGTGCACGTCGCGAATAATAATGGGATTGTTGTCCTGTGATTTCAGGGCAATCCGATGTCGTCCGCTATGAGTTTGACCGTTAGACGCCTGTTTTGGCCGTTTATGACACCGGAACGGCGTTCCCGGTCACCCCGGGCACACGGCACGTCCGATTGACGTGCCGTCTGCTCGACCACATCACAATTCACTTACCCTTTGATTTCGTCCGATTTCAGGCCATTCGGACTTCGTTCGGCCCGTTTGGACCCCCCCACGCGCGTTTATCAAGCGCGCGCAACGCTTAAAGAACGCATAATGAGCCCTACCGCGCAGACCGCACGTCCGATTGACGCGCCGTCTGCGCGTGCACGTCGCGAATAATAATGGGATTGTTGTCCTGTGATTTCAGGGCAATCCGATGTCGTCCGCTATGAGTTTGACCGTTAGACGCCTGTTTTGGCCGTTTATGACACCGGAACGGCGTTCCCGGTCACCGCGGGCACACGGCACGTCCGATTGACGTGCCGTCTGCTCGACCACATCACAATTCACTCACCCTTTGATGTCGTCCGATTTCAGGCCATTCGCAATTCGTTCGGCCCGTTTGGACCCCCCACGCGCGTTTCTCAAGCGCGCGCAACGCTTAAAGAACGCATAATGAGCCCTCCTGCGCAGACCGCACGTCCGATTGACGTGCCGTCTGCGCGTGCACGTCGCGAATAATAATTTGAATGTTGTCCTGTGATTTCAGGGCAATCCGATGTCGTCCGCTATGAGTTTGACCGTTAGACGCCTGTTTTGGCCTTTTATGACACCAGAACGGCGTTCCCGGTCACCGCGGGCACACGGCACGTCCGATTGACGTGCCGTCTGCTCGACCACATCACAATTCACTCACCCTTTGATGTCGTCCGATTTCAGGCCATTCGCAATTCGTTCGGCCCGTTTGGACCCCCCCACGCGCGTTTCTCAAGCGCGCGCAACGCTTAAAGAACGCATAATGAGCCCTCCTGCGCAGACCGCACGTCCGATTGACGTGCCGTCTGCGCGTGCACGTCGCGAATAATAATTTGAATGTTGTCCTGTGATTTCAGGTCAATCCGATGTCGTTCGCTATGAGTTTGACCGTTAGACGCCCGTTTTGGCCGTTTATGACACCGGAACGGCGTTCCCGGTCACCGCGGGCACACGGCACGTCCGATTGACGTGCCGTCTGCTCGACCACATCACAATTCACTCACCCTTTGATGTCGTCCGATTTCAGGCAATTCGCAATTCGTTCGGCCCGTTTGGACCCCCCCACGCGCGTTTATCAAGCGCGCGCAACGCTTAAAGAACGCATAATGAGCCCTACCGCGCAGACCGCACGTCCGATTGACGCGCCGTCTGCGCGTGCACGTCGCGAATAATAATGGGATTGTTGTCCTGTGATTTCAGGGCAATCCGATGTCGTCCGCTATGAGTTTGACCGTTAGACGCCTGTTTTGGCCGTTTATGACACCGGAACGGCGTTCCCGGTCACCCCGGGCACACGGCACGTCCGATTGACGTGCCGTCTGCTCGACCACATCACAATTCACTTACCCTTTGATTTCGTCCGATTTCAGGCCATTCGGACTTCGTTCGGCCCGTTTGGACCCCCCCACGCGCGTTTATCAAGCGCGCGCAACGCTTAAAGAACGCATAATGAGCCCTACCGCGCAGACCGCACGTCCGATTGACGCGCCGTCTGCGCGTGCACGTCGCGAATAATAATGGGATTGTTGTCCTGTGATTTCAGGTCAATACGATGTCGTTCGCTATGAGTTTGACCATTAGACGCCCGTTTTGGCCGTTTATGACACCGGAACGGCGTTCCCGGTCACCGCGGGCACACGGCACGTCCGATTGACGTGCCGTCTGCTCGACCACATCACAATTCACTCACCCTTTGATGTCGTCCGATTTCAGGCAATTCGCAATTCGTTCGGCCCGTTTGGACCCCCCCACGCGCGTTTCTCAAGCGCGCGCAACGCTTAAAGAACGCATAATGAGCCCTCCTGCGCAGACCGCACGTCCGATTGACGTGCCGTCTGCGCGTGCACGTCGCGAATAATAATTTGAATGCTGTCCTGTGATTTCAGGTCAATCCGATGTCGTTCGCTATGAGTTTGACCGTTAGACGCCCGTTTTGGCCGTTTATGACACCGGAACGGCGTTCCCGGTCACCGCGGGCACACGGCACGTCCGATTGACGTGCCGTCTGCTCGACCACATCACAATTCACTCACCCTTTGATGTCGTCCGATTTCAGGCAATTCGCAATTCGTTCGGCCCGTTTGGACCCCCCCACGCGCGTTTCTCAAGCGCGCGCAACGCTTAAAGAACGCATAATGAGCCCTCCTGCGCAGACCGCACGTCCGATTGACGTGCCGTCTGCGCGTGCACGTCGCGAATAATAATTTGAATGCTGTCCTGTGATTTCAGGTCAATCCGATGTCGTTCGCTATGAGTTTGACCGTTAGACGCCCGTTTTGGCCGTTTATGACACCAGAACGGCGTTCCCGGTCACCGCGGGCACACGGCACGTCCGATTGACGTGCCGTCTGCTCGACCACATCACAATTCACTCACCCTTTGATGTCGTCCGATTTCAGGCCATTCGCAATTCGTTCGGCCCGTTTGGACCCCCCACGCGCGTTTCTCAAGCGCGCGCAACGCTTAAAGAACGCATAATGAGCCCTCCTGCGCAGACCGCACGTCCGATTGATGTGCCGTCTGCGCGTGCACGTCGCGAATAATAATTTGAATGTTGTCCTGTGATTTCAGGTCAATCCGATGTCGTTCGCTATGAGTTTGACCGTTAGACGCCCGTTTTGGCCGTTTATGACACCAGAACGGCGTTCCCGGTCACCGCGGGCACACGGCACGTCCGATTGACGTGCCGTCTGCTCGACCACATCACAATTCACTCACCCTTTGATGTCGTCCGATTTCAGGCCATTCGCAATTCGTTCGGCCCGTTTGGACCCCCCACGCGCGTTTCTCAAGCGCGCGCAACGCTTAAAGAACGCATAATGAGCCCTCCAGCGCAGACCGCACGTCCGATTGATGTGCCGTCTGCACGTGCACGTCGCGAATAATAATTTGAATGTTGTCCTGTGATTTCAGGTCAATCCGATGTCGTTCGCTATGAGTTTGACCGTTAGACGCCCGTTTTGGCCGTTTATGACACCAGAACGGCGTTCCCGGTCACCGCGGGCACACGGCACGTCCGATTGACGTGCCGTCTGCTCGACCACATCACAATTCACTCACCCTTTGATGTCGTCCGATTTCAGGCCATTCGCAATTCGTTCGGCCCGTTTGGACCCCCCACGCGCGTTTCTCAAGCGCGCGCAACGCTTAAAGAACGCATAATGAGCCCTCCTGCGCAGACCGCACGTCCGATGGTGACTAGGTCTCATAGCTCATCTACCTACAACTTGGAATGGGATGATGACGTCGGGGAGGGGGTTATGAAAACGAAATGCTTTATTATGAAGGCAGTTTTATCAATGTCTAGCCCCATCTCCTCTCTTATGTCATCTTTTGTTTTTAATAAAATGGCTTTAGAGCCTTTCGGCTCGAAGCTTCTTTCTGTCATACTCTAATTCTGTTAAGCCTCTCAAACTTGACACACTGTCATACTCTAATTCTGTTAAGCCTCTCAAACTTCCAGCCCTCAATGAGGGCTGCAATTCTGTATTAAAGGATGGGAACGAAAATTACAGCAGAAAAATAGAAGAAATAGGGAAAACAACAGAAGAAATCCTCAGGAGGCCCCCAGGCTGAGGGAGGAAGATCAAGCTAACAAGCCACCAGGCCGATCTTCCGCTGAACTGTAAATGGCCCATAGAAACGAGGGGCAGGTTTCTGAGAAATCTGGCAGGTTAAAGAGTGTTGTTTGTGAGGCCGAAAGCGTACGGAAACAGGATCTCCCACATGGAGGGCAAGGTGACGGCAGTGTATTAGTTTTCTGCTTCATGATGTCTTGGGACCGACTCAAATAATATTTGAGTCCACGATCAAGCAGTGCATGGGCAACAGCGGGCAACTAGATTTCTGATGGAACAGCGTAGGTCTCGTGGCAGCGATTTACCACCTTTGTTTGGTCATCCGTTTGCGGGTGGTAGGTCAAGCTGAGTTTTAAGTCAGTGCCTTGGAGTTTGAGCAGTTCAATCCAAAAATGGCTTACAAAAATGGGATTGCGGTCGCTGGAATGCTATGCAAACTGACAATCTCCCACACGAAAACCTCGCCCACACTCCCACACTCTTTGCTGTGTAAGGGTGTTTTAGGGGTAAAAAATGGCCATATTTAGAGAGATGATCAATGATGACCAGAATCACAGTGCAACCACGGGATTAGGGTAGTCCGGTGATAAAATCCATAGAGAGACCCGACCACACCAGCTGGGGAATTTCCAACGGCTGCAACAGGCCAGCCGGATATAGTGTGGAATATTTATTTCGTTGGCATTTGGCCCATTGGCAAACTGTTGAACCGGTATTTTCATCCCGACCCAATATAAATTGGCAGGCAATTTTCTATACGTGCGGAAAAAACCAGAATGACCCCACTACGGAGACAAATGGAACTCAGCCAGCAATATGGGCACCCATGGGGACGAACTAGACAGCACCAACCGGCCCTTATAACAGAGGACACCTTGCAGAAAAGAGTAAGTAGGAAAGGAAGGAGCATCTGCTTGCAGAGTGATGATGACTTAGCTGAAAAATGGGTCGTCTGAAACGCCTGTGAGCAAGTGGGGCTGAACCTCCCCCCTGTTGGATGTGGCTGGAGCAGGGCCACATCACGGCGTGACCACGGCGTGACCGCGGCGTGACCGCGGCGTGACCGCGGCGTGACCGCAGCGTGTTGGCCCGATCCAGCGACATCCGCGGGGCAGCATCTTCCGACCAGGAGCGAAGGGAGCGGGAGGAGGCTGGAATGTGGGTGAAAGGGGGCTGGTTGCAGGTGTTGGGGGGATGGTGCGGGCTGATTCGAAGGTGGGGGGGCTATTGCGGGCTGGAATGCTGGTGGCAGCGGGCTGATGACTTTGCTGAAAAATGGGTCGTCTGAAACGCCTGTGAGCAAGTGGGGCTGAACCTCCCCCCTGCTGGATGTGGCTGGAGCAGGGCCACATCACGGCGTGACCGCGGCGTGACCGCGGCGTGACCGCGGCGTGACCGCGGCGTGACCGCGGCGTGACCGCGGCGTGACCGCGGCGTGACCGCGGCGTGACCGCGGCGTGACCGCGGCGTGACCGCGGCGTGACCGCGGCGTGACCGCGGCGTGACCGCGGCGTGACCGCGGCGTGACCGCAGCGTGTTGGCCCGGTCCAGCGACATCCGCGGGGCAACATATTCCACTTAGTTTCAAATAGGATGATATGGATGGCATGAGAGGATGTTTTCTCAGAAGATTTAAAGAAATGAATGCTAATCTGTGATGAATAGAGGATTGGATGACCCCTGATATACCTAATTCGGTGAGGTTTGGAGATCTAGAAATGTGTAGGAATACCTAGAGGAATAAAATATGCCAGACAATTCCAAACCAATTTTTTCAGTTGAATTGAGCTTTTGTACCACCTGCTATGCACGTTTTGTGGAAAGATGGATGAGAGGCAGCGCTGAGAGGAGATATAGTTTAGGAATGAGGAAATACGAAAAATTATAGAGCTAACCATTCAATGTTTCTCTAAGGAGGAGTAACCGCCGCAGGGTGTCGTCCTGGAGCAGGGCCAAATCACGGCGTGACCGCGGCGTGACCGCGGCGTGACCGCGGCGTGACCGCGGCGTGACCGCGGCGTGACCGCGGCGTGACCGCGGCGTGACCGCGGCGTGACCGCGGCGTGACCGCGGCGTGACCGCAGCGTGACCGCAGCGTGTTGGCCCGGTCCAGCGACATCCGCGGGGCAACATCTTCCACTTAGTTTCAAATAGGATGATATGGATGGCATGAGAGGACATTTTCTCAGAAGATTTAAAGAAATGAATGCTAATCTGTGATGAATAGAGGATTGGATGACCCCTGATATACCTAATTCGGTGAGGTTTGGAGATCTAGAAATGTGTAGGAATACCTAGGGGAATAAAATATGCCAGACAATTCCAAACCAATTTTTTCAGTTGAATTGAGCTTTTGTACCACCTGCTATGCACGTTTTGTGGAAAGATGGATGAGAGGCAGCGCTGAGAGGAGATATAGTTTAGGAATGAGGAAATACGAAAAATTATAGAGCTAACCATTCAATGTTTCTCTAAGGAGGAGTAACCGCCGCAGGGTGTCGTCCTGGAGCAGGGCCAAATCACGGCGTGACCGCGGCGTGACCGCGGCGTGACCGCGGCGTGACCGCGGCGTGACCGCGGCGTGACCGCGGCGTGACCGCGGCGTGACCGCGGCGTGACCGCGGCGTGACCGCAGCGTGACCGCAGCGTGTTGGCCCGGTCCAGCGACATCCGCGGGGCAACATCTTCCACTTAGTTTCAAATAGGATGATATGGATGGCATGAGAGGACGTTTTCTCAGAAGATTTAAAGAAATGAATGCTAATCTGTGATGAATAGAGGATTGGATGACCCCTGATATACCTAATTCGGTGAGGTTTGGAGATCTAGAAATGTGTAGGAATACCTAGGGGAATAAAATATGCCAGACAATTCCAAACCAATTTTTTCAGTTGAATTGAGCTTTTGTACCACCTGCTATGCACGTTTTGTGGAAAGATGGATGAGAGGCAGCGCTGAGAGGAGATATAGTTTAGGAATGAGGAAATACGAAAAATTATAGAGCTAACCATTCAATGTTTCTCTAAGGAGGAGTAACCGCCGCAGGGTGTCGTCCTGGAGCAGGGCCAAATCACGGCGTGACCGCGGCGTGACCGCGGCGTGACCGCGGCGTGACCGCGGCGTGACCGCGGCGTGACCGCGGCGTGACCGCGGCGTGACCGCGGCGTGACCGCGGCGTGACCGCGGCGTGACCGCAGCGTGTTGGCCCGGTCCAGCGACATCCGCGGGGCAACATCTTCCACTTAGTTTCAAATAGGATGATATGGATGGCATGAGAGGACGTTTTCTCAGAAGATTTAAAGAAATGAATGCTAATCTGTGATGAATAGAGGATTGGATGACCCCTGATATACCTAATTCGGTGAGGTTTGGAGATCTAGAAATGTGTAGGAATACCTAGAGGAATAAAATATGCCAGACAATTCCAAACCAATTTTTTCAGTTGAATTGAGCTTTTGTACCACCTGCTATGCACGTTTTGTGGAAAGATGGATGAGAGGCAGCGCTGAGAGGAGATATAGTTTAGGAATGAGGAAATACGAAAAATTATAGAGCTAACCATTCAATGTTTCTCTAAGGAGGAGTAACCGCCGCAAGGTGTCGTCATGCTTGTCCCCCTGCCAGCAACAGATGGAAAACATATTCAGCACAAAAGTGATCGGAAATGCCAACCAAATGAAAGAAGCTAGATTAAAACCAATAACCAACAAGCAGGGAAAAAAAATTGGACATTCAGAATGCATGTGTGTTCAATGATTCCAATATCTAAAGTGTGTTTCAGCTAGACTCTTAACTCAAAGAAGAATTCACATAGATGAGTCATGCATGAATAAGCTCAAATGACGTGTTAGATTGGCACATAGATTTGTCAGCTCACCTTGATAAAGATCGAATGGCAAACCACTGATTGGTAATCATACTTTAATTTGCTACAGTCTGTACATGCAACAAATAAAACCATGAATTATTATTAATGAATATATAAGACTCATAAGCAATGAAATGTCATATAGAAATTTTGTTATTACTACATAACAATAAAATACTAAAGTGCAGATTAAAATGCAGAATAAAAAGCCTGAATATGTTGATAAGAAATACCAGTCAGTTTCTTCTCCATGCTTGTAAATTGAAGGCATTCATTCCATCAGCCCATGCACATTCACCAATATTTTGGTTCATCGCTATGCTGGGATGAGAACAATCAAAGTATGTCTAGCAACTCTTAGACATGACCCACAAAAATCAATATACAGTGGAGTCAATAGTTAAAACATATCACCTGCATTCATATGTTGGATGAAAAGGGGGTCAACTCCATGATTTTACGACCAATAACCTGCATTCATATAGTGTGTAAATGCAAATGAAAAATGATGCATGGTAGGGAGGTTTATTCCACAATTTTAGGAAAACATACCTGTTGTAGAGATCTCGCACTTATTAGTGCAGGATTCCCACTGCCCAGCCCCTCCCCCCCACTCCCTACTGCCCTCCCCACTGCCCAGCCCCCCCCCCCCACTGCCCACCCCCTCCCCCTCCTGCCCAGCCCTCCCCCCCACTGCCCAGCCCCCCACTGCCCAGCCCCCCCCCCCACTGCCCTCCCCCTCCCCCTCCTGCCCAGCCCTCCCCCCCACTGCCCAGCCCCCCCCCCCCACTGCCCAGCCCCCCCCCACTCCCTACTGCCCTCCCCACTGCCCACCCCCCCCCCACTCCCTACTGCCCAGCACCCCCCCACTCCCTACTGCCCTCCCCACTGCCCAGCCCCCCCCCCCCACTGCCCAGCCCCCCCCCCCACTGCCCACCCCCTCCCCCTCCTGCCCAGCCCTCCCCCCCACTGCCCAGCCCCCCACTGCCCAGCCCCCCCCCCCCCACTGCCCTCCCCCTCCCCCTCCTGCCCAGCCCTCCCCCCCACTGCCCAGCCCCCCACTGCCCAGCCCCCCCCCCCCCCACTGCCCACCCCCTCCCCCTCCTGCCCAGCCCTCCCCCCCACTGCCCAGCCCCCCACTGCCCAGCCCTCCCCCCCACTGCCCAGCCCCCCCCCCCCCACTGCCCTCCCCCTCCCCCTCCTGCCCAGCCCTCCCCCCCACTGCCCTCCCCCCCACTGCCCTCCAATGTACAGAACTTTGGTGGGTACGATCAATCATAGAACGTCTCATCTGCAATAAGTAAAGATCAACATCATCTAGTGAACAATTGTTATTAGAATTCATTTACAAAAACTGTAACAGCAATGGTATACATTATTTTCATACCATCATTCTCTTCGACATTATAATCAATCATCTTAATCGTCATCAAAATCAATATTCTGCAAGAAAACAATCAGAAACAGAGTTATGATTAGAAATATTTACCAAATTTTATAGCACAGTGCTCACTATCTATAGGTGGTGAAATAGTTATACCTGACCTGTGAAGTATCTGTGGGATGTTTTATGATATTTTCCAGATCTGTACAGCAGTGCATTTTCTCTATAGAGACATTCATAACCTGCATGGGCTTAGTTTCCTGTATCGATATTGTGGTACCATGTTCAACTGATTTGGGTGCCACAAAAGCAGTATTACAGGGCTTATTTAGTGTCTCGGCGTACCCATAATTGGCAGGATTGCTAATAGTATTAGTGTGAGTTGGGATAGCAGAAACTGGTTCATCATCTTTTATTTTGATTTCATTCTTTAGTCCAAGAGAGGTGTCATTGTTAGCAGGTTGTATTATTGAATCCTTAAGGATAGAAATTGTAGGTTTCATATTACGGAACATCTTAGAAATAGTATTATCACTACTAAAAGAAAGCTGAGACCAATCAGAAAAGGCATTTGTAGTAGTGGAGAACCGTAGTTTAGTAGTCATTCTCATTCCCAATAAGATATGGTAAATATTAATGATATTGATCAAAAAACAATGTAATTGGATGCATAGAACTCGTCATACATTACCAATCCAAACATACAATTAACATCAAAAGTGAGTCTCAATATCAGTATCATCAAAATCATGATGACCCTCATCCACACCTCCTACAGAAACACCATCACCACCTCTCACACCACCAATATCATCATCGGCATCGACATCTGCATCCGAACCGGCACCAGCACCGGGTCCAGCACTAGGTCCGGCTCCGGCTCCAACAGAAGAATCTACATTAGCAGAACGCATCGACATCAAAAAGGCATCAACCGTTGCAGCTGCTTCTGGTGGAAGTGTAGAAGAAAGGGCAGACATAAACTTAATCATATTTGCAGTTATCGCCTGTTCTGATTTTTGACTTGCTTCTTTGATTGCGGCATTCATTTGTTCCACTGTGACAAAACCAGAACCGGTACTCGAAGAAACGTTAGTAGACCAGTATCGAGATGGTACAATCTTCTTCCCAGGCCGACAACGCACTCTACCCTGATGCTCATCTCCTAATACCTGATGTAGATGATCGTTTGGGCCCAAATTGTCAGGTTCTTTTTCTGCCAACGCCTCTAAAGCATTCTGTTGATTGATATATAACATAAATTAAAATGATAAAATAATATAAGGAATTAAATTCATTAAAAATCAAAGAAATTGAAATATACTTACAATCGCCTTCTCGGTGTCGGGATTTGGCACAGTACCATCTTTCTTTTTCCGGCTTGTACAAAACAAAGTTGAGCGAGGAACGCGACCCTCAATATTCAATGACTTTTTCTGGAAAAAAACAATGAAATAAATCAAAATTGGAAGTTAAAAAAATTACACAAAACAAAGCTAAATATTTTAAATGTTAAATTACCTGCGTCTGCTCATGATCTGGTAATGAAGTGTGTCCGCGAGTATAAATGTGTTTCATTGCACTCTTGTTTTTTTTATTTCTATTTGATTTCTCCTATAAACAAATAATTATATAAACTCATTAACATAAATAAAACAAGTAATTTAAAATCGTTTTCAAATAAATAAATGAATATATATATAAATTTAACAAACACCTTAAACGCTGAACTCTTCCAATAGTTGATCATCTCTTTATATTGTGATATTGGGCAATCTTGAATCACCGGTACTTCTTCAAGCTCTGTACCAACTCTCTTTTTCCACCCAAGATATAAATCATACTTGTAGGCTCGCCACATTTCACCTAAATACATTATCATTGCAGCCTTTGCATTTTGTCCATCGGGAAAATTATATCGAAGCTGCAATGGACATAATATATGTTAAGAAAATTTTATAAATTTATATATATAAAAAAGGTGATTAACATTACTTACCCAAATCTCTGCCCAGGCTTTGTCCTTTATTTCTTGTCCAACTGCCTTCCAACTTATCGGTTGAACCGGAATGATATTGCTGTGTCTAGCAAGTGTTCCCATAAAACTTTTACATTCCGTGCCATTTTTATTAATTATAGCATTGTCCTCATTGTAATCAACTATGATTTGCGTGTTCCGATTCCAAACCTCGCGCATTTTTGTGCGGCCTCGTCGTCTGGTAGAGGCTGTAGCTAATCATGAAACCAAAATAAAAGAGAATAATATATATGAATTTATCATTAATCAGTAACAGTAATGCTTAAACAAATACCAGTAGATGGGGGATCTGCTGACCCCTGAAGTGCTGCGTCTGGAGGGGGGGCAGCCTCCATGGTAGGTGAGATATCTACAGGAATACTATGTATAGTAGATGCAAAGTGTACTGATGGAGGCAGAAAACCCGATGGATAACCCTGTACAGATGAGGGTGGATATGGATATGGATATGGCGGTGGGATATATGGGGGCACAGTACCCTGTACAGTGGATGGTGGGAATGGAAACTGAGGGATGGGAGTCTGAGAACTACCATCCGATGTGGGAGTGGGAAAAAAGGGATACGGAAAAGGTGGGTATGGATAATATGGAGGTGGCATAATGGGAGGATGGCCTCCTGATGTCTCAAGCGGCGTAGTAGTAGGCTGACCTGTAGAATCAGTGCCCCCCGCCACAATATCATCCTCAGTGGCATAATCCAAGCGTCTCCTCGACGATGCGGTCTAAAATAACATAGATGATAAAATAAAACGAACGATAACAAGATAAATAATATGAAAGACCATAATATTCAAACATAATTTGTACTTACATTGTTTCCAGGAGGAGACCTACGTTGTTCGTTTCTCAATATTCTTCTACTCCTTCTACTACCATCATAATCAGACATTTTGACCTGAAAATTTAAAATAATATTATCAAATAAATAGAAATAATGCAAAATGTTAAATAATACAATTGTATCATAAAACAATGAGATACATTTTCATGTGTGATATTTATATTGATAAAATATCAAGACTTTTCTATGTTCAAGATTTACTAGAGAAGTGGTTAAACATAAATTGGTGAGGCTATTAATAGTTTTATATTCGATAATGGTATAAAATATACTAGTTATTTTGATATCATGAATGAAAGTTAAAAAAAACACATACAATATTGCGATAATATAAGGTAAATACTTACAAATGTGTCAACGCTATGTGGGGTCTGTGACAATTTCTGGTTCACAATCTGTTCTAACAATTGCATCATCCGTATCATCAAATGCAACATTCGAATAAATACCAACAGGTTCATCCACAACATCATTGTTATCCATGCCTTCGTCAAAAATATGTCTAGGAATAACATCAACAATAACACCAAATTGTGGTTGTAACGGGTCACTTACATAAAACACTTGTTTAGCTTGTGACGCAAGAATATAAGGTTCATCGGTACGAAGCTGGCGGTTCATATCAATCACTCTAAATCCACAGTTATCAATATGCATTCCTTGTCGTGTCATTGAATCAAACCACTTGCATTTCATCATTGCGACACGACCATGTGCATAGTAATCTAATATAATGATTCTTTCAACAACACCGTAATATGATATATTTTCTGATCGAGGTTGCCTGTCCGATGCACTCGCATAACAATCTGTTGTGGCGCTTATCGTGACACCGTCATGCTGTGTTGCCATTGTTTTTGCACAACTATTTATAACAAATTTATATCCATTGACAACCATTGACTTACAATCACGCACCACATCGTTTGGACCAAAGGACAATGCTTTTATTTCATCTGATACTTCAATCATTGGTAGAGTTAAAACCTAAAAGATACCAACATAGAATATTAAACAGAGACATGTGATTATGTTATGAGAAGAAGAAAAAGAAATCTATTACCTTTGACTTTAACCAGGCAGCAAATTCTTTGCTGTGCAACAGTTCCTTCCTCTTAATAGATAGAGAGCGATGTCTCTTTTTTATAATTTCAAAATGTTCTCTACAGATATGCAAGCATTAAAATGTCAGAAGATATAAAGAAATCACACAATGAAAAAAATACATATTTATTAGTTTACTTACTTGATATAATCATCAAGCACACTACAGTTGAATAATACTGTGCGATGTGCCATTTCCCACTCTTCCCTGCTTAAAGTACACAACGAGTACGATCCAGATATCCCCCCTGTTTGGGGCATTGAAGGAAATGCAGGCTCAATGGGATCATATTGCTCATCTTCAGTTCTCATTAGTCGATTAGACCTCGTAGTGACGTTAGCCAAGTACGATGAACAGAAATCCATGCATTCTTGTGCTAAATAGCATTTCACAATACAGCCTTCAGGATGATATTTATTTCTCACATAAGATTTCAATGTAAACATCATTCTTTCGGTAGGATACATCCACCGACTCGAAACAGGACCACCAAAGAGAACTTCCGTGGGAAGATGCACAGTCAAATGTAACATAATTGTGAAAAAAGACGGTGGGAAAATTTTCTCCAAGTCGCAAAGAATAATCGGTGCATCTCTCTGCAATTTCTGAACAGCACTTCTGCTCAATCTTTTGGCACAAAGATCTCGATAAAATTGACATAACTTAATCACCGCAACTCTAACATTATGTGAAAGTAAATGACGAATGGCAATGGGAATCAACTCATGTAACAAGACATGGTAATCATGGGTTTTAAGAGATTTGAGTTTCACATCTTGCGTATTCACCCTTTTCGAAATATTACTTGAATAACCATCCGGAACCTTCAAACTTTCCAAGACCTGAAGAAATTGTTTTTTCTCCACATTTGTCATCGAATAACAGGCAACAGGGACTTTCCACTTATTTTGACCAATTAACTCAGGATGAAGTCTTGCTCTTATACCCCAATCCATCAAATCACGACGACACCGCAAATCGTCTTTTGTTTTGCCTTTGACATTTAAAATAGTAGCAAGTAACATCTCACAAATGTTTTTCTCGATATGCATTACATCCAAACAATGACGTAATAAATTCGATGACCAATACGGCAACTCAAAGAATATGCTTTTCTTTCTCCAATTGCTGTTGGAATTGGAATTAGCATGCTTTCGCTTTCTGATATTTGATTGACTTTTGCCAAGAACATAATTCAAATCATCAAGTTCTTTAACAATATCAGTCCCTGACATTCGTTGAGGTGTCTCATCTGTCTCGATGGCATTATCGAACTGTCTCCGATTATTCCTGTATGGATGGTCCATTGGTAGAAAACGTCGATGCCCTATGAAGCTGAAAGTTCGTCGAAACTTCATTCTTCGGAAACGTGTATTTTTCATACAAATAGGACAGGATAATTTCCCTTTAGTACTCCAACCAGACATCATTCCGTAGGCAGGGAAATCATTTATCGTCCATAATAAAGCTGCACGAAACATAAAGTACTCCTTTCTGAATGCATCATACGCTTGTGCACCAACAATCCAAAGCTCATTTAACTCCTCTATTAATGGCTGCAAGTATATATCAATATCATTTCCAGGATCACTGGGTCCAGATATCAATATACTCAGGATAGTGCACGACTTCTTCATACACATCCATGAAGGAAAGTTATAAATGTGAATGAAAACAGGCCAAGTACTGTGTGCAGTATGCATTTGGCGAAATGGGTTGAAACCATCACAGGATAATCCCAATCTAACATTTCGTGGGTCGGCTGCAAAATCAGGATGTAACCTATCAAATTTCTTCCAAGCCAACCCATCTGCAGGATGCACTATTTCATCGTTATCCTTATTTCTTTCATCTGCATGCCATCTCATATTCATTGCCATTTTTTCTGACATAAAAAATTTTTGAATCCTGGGAATTAAAGGGAAGTGCCACATCACTTTCTGTGGTATGCGTGATTGAGATCCATCTTTATTAGTCTTCCACCTTGATGTGCCACACTGTTTGCACTGACTCAAGTTTGCATTCTCCTTCCAGAACAAACAACAGTCTTTGAGACAAGAATGAATCTTACTAGATGAAAATCCAAATTTGTTAACCAACTTTGATGCCATGTAATCATTTTCTGGAATACATGCATCATCAGGCAGTAAATCCTTAATAAATGTAAGGAGATAGTCGACTGCAGTATTACTAAATCCATACATTGTTTTCCCATGATATAATCGCATTAAAAACTCAAGTTTGCTCATTTTTCCACATGCTTGATATACTGGGGTATTTGCATCTTCCATCAACTTTCTAACACTCTCAACGTCATCATCCTGATTAATAGATGAGAACTGTGTTCCAGTATTCATTTCCTCTTGCACTGGTCTACATGAGGAGCTAGCTTCAGAAACAAAAGGAAACCGATCAGAAATCAGATTTTTCATACCAATCTTTTCTGCTGAATCGATGACATTCAACACTTGAGCTTTTTCTCCATTGTGATACCACACATGATAATTTTTTTGGAAACCACTTTTAGTGATATGGTAACTCACTTCCTCGCGAGTTAACCAAGGTCTTCCAACACAATCAAAACACGGGCATCGAATCAATCCGCCATCTGAATCATTATTGAATGCAAAGTCCAAAAAATATTGTAACTCCTTCTGAAATTCATCAGTGATCCGATCAATGTTGTACATCCAGTATCTATCCATTCTGAGGCAGATAAACATACATTAGATAAATAATCTAGAAAATGACTTAACATTGTATGTATCGTTTCATAAGATATTAAGTAATCATCAATAACAAGTTAATAAAAAAATTATAACAAATATATTAAAATTATGGTTTAGGGAATTCATAAATGTTTTAAATTATAAAAATTCACGAATAGTCATACATAAGTTCCAATAATGAGGACTGATTATAGTAAAAAGAGTTTATATGAAATCTAAGAGATAATAATAATCAATTCCCAAAAGTGTTTGGGTTAATTCATAACGAGTTCTGATGTTCTGTATTAAATCTACAAAGATTTATTGAAATTTAGAGACATTTTGAAAATATAACCCATATCTACAAAGATTTGTTGTCATTCTACTAAAATCCTTGGGAATTTCTGGTGTGGTTGAGTTGTTTAGTGATTTTTCTCAGTTTTCTTTTATGCCTTACCCCGCACCCCATTGAGTAGTGGTAGATGACGGAAAATATAAACCATATCTACAAAGATATGTTGTCATTATACTAAAATCCTTGAGAATTTCTAGTGTGGTTGAGTTGTTTAGTGATTTTTCTCAGTTTTCTTTTATGCCTTACCCCGCACCCCATTGAGTAGTGGTAGATGACGAAAAATATAAACCATATCATAAAGAAATTAATAACAGAAATCATCATTATTTATCTTTGAGAAGGAGAGAGACATTTCATAGAAAATAGTTTTCTTCTTGGTTGAAATTGAAGGTGGAAATATTACTATAATAAATTAATTATATCAATATTTAATTATGTTCAATATCCATTTATATTATATGAACTAGAGGTAAATCCATTTTGCTCAAGGACTCCTAAGGATATTATTTTTTTGAAGGTTGGGGACCCACCTTACATCAAGTAAGTGGATGATGGATTGATCATCTTACTCTATTAGAATAGAGTCTCTACCCTCAACCCTACACCTATTATTATTTCCTAAAAGGGCATACCCTTCCAACTTCTTGAATAGATTCAAAAAAGACTCTATATATAGACACAAGTTACAATAATATCCATAGTTGAGGACCCACTCATGATTGAGTTTATGGATGGATATATTCCGGAATTCAATAGCATAATATCTTGAGTCAACCATAAAAGGCTGGTCAGTTGGTTTTTTGTGTTCTAACTCTCACATGAGTTTCCTACACTTGGGATTAATGTGCATGGGTTTAACATAGTGAAAACATGTGACTTTTCTATCCAAGGAACTAGTTTTGGATTTGGGTTCTTTATTACTCTTACTTTTGTATCTATTGAACTGTTTCTTTTTTACATTAAGTTTTAGGTCTTCCCCTTGTGAAAAACACTCAACCTCTCCTTTTATCTTAAGTTTAGAATGAAAATCCTTAGACCAAATAGATTATTTAACATCTTCTTTAGTTAAAGAATCTCGACCATATATCATGGTCTCAATTAGTGTGATGTAGCTATTGTTAAGAGGGATTAAGAGGATTAATTTCTGATCCTCATCATCTATAGAAACATTAATATTGGTTAAATATAATTTGACTTTATTAAACTCTTCTAAATAGGTTTTTATTGAAGTACAATGCTTTATTTTGAATGTGAACATATGATGATTCTAGTAAGTTATTCCTACTAATGAAGCAGTCATGTATAAATTTTTATGTTTTAGAAAATTTATACAGTGGTAGACTTATAATATACTTCTCTAAGGACCCCATCACCTATGTAAAGTAAAAGGGTTCTATGAGACTTAATATATATATTAGGGGTAACATCTTAGTATTCTACAATGGTCTGAACATTTCATTAACAGTCATAATGGGTTTCTTGGGCCCATATAGGGATTCAATTCAGCCTTGTTGTCCGAGAAAGGCTCTCATTTTAATTCTTCATGTATTGGAATCTTTTTCTCCATTGAATTTCTCAATTTCATTTTAATTCTTCATATATTGGTACATATTCAGCACTAGAAACAGATGGAACAACTTTCTCCCCCGGGCTCCTTAGATGTTCGTGGTCGGATCACAATGCATTTTCATATGACAACCTAGGTCATGTGAATCATGCATCCTTTATAGGAAAACATGTAGATCCAAACTCGTCTACCCAAATCAACATTCTACTAATACCCACATTCCTAGTATTGATCCCTTGGGATGCAACCATTCCAATCCATTTAGAAGAAGACCATCAGCAGACCTGACTTAGGTGTCCAAGTTACTTGCAGATAGAGCAGAAATCATACCAAGATTTGTAATGGACCACGTAGAAACATCTATAATCCTCTTCAATGAAAATACACACTAATTCTACTAGTGGCTTCAAAACATCAACCTCAGCAGATATGAAACAGAAGGGGAAAACATGTAAATCTTACCTAAATCAAAGAAATCGAAGGTGCAAATGAGGCATAAAAAATGCAGATAACCAGAACTCGGGAGAGAAAAAAATAGAGGGAGATGGGGGTGTCGACCTCGAGGGCTTCGATGAGGAGGGCGCGACGAGGAAGGCGTCGGCGAGGAGGGCGCCGGCGAGGAGGGCGCGGGGAGGATGACGCGGCGAGGAGGGTCGCGGCGAGGAGGGCGTCGGCGAGGAGAGCGTCGGCGAGGAGAGCGCGGCGAGGAGGGCGTCGACGAGGAGGATGGCGCGGCGTTGATGCGTCGTGGAGGAGGAGGCCGCGGCGAGGATGAGGCCGCGGGGAGGAGAAATGGCGAGGGCGAGGAGATGGAGCCCGACGCTTGGGGGAGAGGGCGAGGATGGAGCCCGACGGAATGGGGGAGAAAAAAACTGAGCGAGGGGATATAGCCACGGATAGAAAAAAAACCGTGGTTGTATAAAACCTATAGCCACGGTTCTATAAAACCGTGGCTATAGGTCCGTGGCTATAGCCCAGATTTCTAGTAGTGTAAGTTGAAGAAGAAAGAAATTGAAAAAGATCGGTAATGGACATTACCTCTTTTTGACGCACCTTCACTTAACCTCCACATAAAGAACTAAGGATGGTCTTTGAAGAAGACCAGGACCTCTAGGATGATACTAGGGAAGTGGAGAAGATATTTTTTCAGGGGTTTTCTGAGCTTGAATGCTCAAATTGGTGTGGGGAGGAGAGGGAGGAGGTTCCCTTTTATAAGGGAGGAGAGGGGCACCTTAGGAAAATCTCAAAATATTATTTTATATTAAGGTAAAATTCGGTTTATAAAAGTTAAAAAGGGTCTTATTTAGAAACTAAAGTGGGGATGGGTCTATATACTCTCATACAATAGGATTTAGACAAGTTTAGGTTATTATTTTAACCTTATCAATTAGATTTAACTCTAAGTTAAATAATTTAACTTTTACCGTGTCTTTTTGTTTTCTTACACTATATGGTTAATAAACATACTATATCAAGCCAAACGAACCCCAAGTTGTTTATTATTAATATATATAATCTTATCTAAGTCATTGGGCCGAACATTATATTTTTAGGAATAAAATAAAAATTAATAATATAATATTTGTTTTAAAAACTAATTTATGTCAATTTTGACACTATTTGGTACATGATTTTTATGAAACTCATAACAGAATGATAAGTTCGAACCAAGTTACTTAAAGCAAAAATAACATGTCATATTAACCTATAAAATAGTGTATGTCATAAAAAGTCTCAAATTACATTTATTTGGCCATTTATAACATCACTTATGTCAATATTTCATTAATAAGACAATTAGTGCATCATCTTTGTGTCATAATAAATGATACTTTTTTAATCCCTAAAAATTATAAATAAATTCCTATGATGTATATAATTGTATTATATTTTTGGATACTATTCATGTTCGAAGTTTCATGAAGTTTATCACTAAATTAAAATAATTATACTTAACATGTTGTCACATTCTTTGGTTTTAACAATAATTAAATTACTATTATAAACAAAAGTCCATAAAATGAATCTAATATGACCCTTAGGTTATATGGTTCTACTTTTATCCATCCAATAGTATTTTTCTAAGTGTTAGGGTAATTTTATAATCTTATATTTACCCTTAATTACCCGATTTACCATAGTTACTATTCACAATACCCAAAAATAAAAAGTAGCTTATTAACATAATTTGGACCCACTGATTCCAAATATGGAATCAATCTTTTCAAATTCAATACACAAAATATGCAGAAATTAAATTAAAATTAATCCCGTTGTCGAAAGAAAACGGGTTTTTCTTTAAAACATTGCAAAAGATTGAACTGATTTAACCTACGAATTCAAGGTAAAATCAATGCTAATGACATACATTATATTAAATGGTAAAAATATATTCTATTTATTCTTTAAAACCATTAAATATTATAATTTAACAACATAAGATATTATGATGAAAAAAGTTGTTTTTAATTAAAATATAGCGTGTTTTTACTATTCATTAAAATATGAAAGTTATCGGAAAAATATCAAAACTTTATCTAATGTAAATTTTTATATCCTGATTTAAAAGAAGAATTTTATTTTGTCAAATTGAACATATAAACATATCAAAAACTAGATTTAATGTGGGTGCGCCATCAAAAGGTGGCAAAATTGTATTTTTTAAAAAATATCTATTTTTCCCAAAAAATTTATTTTGGTCTTATACCATGTTTTAGAAAATTTTTAAGACGAATAATAATGTTATAAGATTCAAAATTTCGTTAATACTATTCATAACGGCTAGTTCATAATAATATTATAATAATATATCATTGTTTAGTAAAACCCGGTATTGCGTACAACACATGCTATCGAGGAAGGTCGCGATTGTGTGTAATGCAAGCCAAGTCAGGGTTGCGTGCTGTGCAAGAATCCTTCGTTGTTTCATATATCATAATCCAATAATATTTCATTTATACATTGAATATATATATATATACTCAATGGTGCGAAGAATAACTATTATCAAACTTGTGTGTAACACGATCCAAGAATAGTGTTGTGTATACTGCAAGCTAATACGGTGTTGCGTATAACGCAAGGTAATCTTTGTGTAACATACAACACAAGACATTAATTAAATTAAAAGAATATTTTTCATAAAATCTCGGGGTGTTACATTCTACTCCCCTTAAAATGAATTTCACCCTCGAAATTCGTCGGGGTAATAAATGGGTTACTATTTGAATGTTTCTTTAATAAAAACCCACATCATAAAAAGGAATACCAAAACCAATATTTAAAAACAAAAGTATGAAACGTAACGGTTACCCAAATAAACTAATCACTGGGTTTCCACATAGGCGAAAATATGGATATGGAAGAGAAATCTAACCATCATGTTCTGATGGAGAGTGGTAGAGAACATGGCAATGGAAAATCCAGCAATCACAAAGCTATTGATTTGTGGTGATCTAAGGTACCATCTGATTCATCAGATATAAGGGCAGTAGGACAATATTTTTGGTTTTTTTTCAAGATCATTTCCCTTAAGTTGATGAAATTGGAATTAGAAGAAATCCTTTTCGTGATTTTGGTATAGTCTCAACGTTTTTCGTTCTTTGGATAATTTCCACTTCATCTCTTAAAGAAATGAAGTTGAATTTGTCATTCGTGATGTGTTAGCAGATCATGTGATAGAATGATGGGTCATTCCATCTGTCTCAAACAAAAGGTTAAAAAAGTTATCAAAAAATACATAAGTCCATCTATAGTGAGATTAATCATATATGGTTCCTAAAATGAACTTATACTTCATATATTATACCGCTTAATAAAATAAAACTAGTTTCTACTAACCAGGGACTTCCTGTAGGCCAGTGGTAGGCGATAAAGGCCAGTCGCACTTCGGTTGTGGGTTCGATTCCTACGACCATGTCCGATGCGATGGGCTGTCGCCCGTCCTGCAGGTTGTCCTTTTTCTAAAACTACATTACTATAAAATCCCATCAGTAATATCGAAAAACGTTCTATCCTTAAACAATACTTAGCATATGTCCAACATAATCCATTCCAATATTTAGGCTTATCTAAAATACTTCGGTCCAAGCTCATAGTATAAAGAAAACTATTACTTGAAATGTCATCAACCAAGCATGTGAATACCATCATTTATCCCCCATATATATATATTGTTGGTCACATTCCAATCATGTGAATACCTTAATCATGTATTCTCTTAAAAAAATGAATACCCATTGAACCATAGTGAAAACTTGAATGCAGTTAAAAGTTAACACTTTTCACATACCAAAATCCTCAAAATTCTATATACTCAAACCATGATATCACTTAGTCCTTATATCAATCATGAGCTCATGAATACTGTTAAACATTTCATTTTCTCGTTTTCCCTTCATTATGCGCATATCATCTTATTTCCAAAAATATCTCAATCACTTTGAATACCACATTAGACCAATACATAAATATTCCAATACTCCATGATACAACATTATTTTGGAATCACATTACATAAACACTTAATCATTCCACCACATCATTGTCATATTCAACATTAACAATAGTGATCGCATGTGACTTCCCTTTGTCCTTTGCCTTAAGCGGTTTCTCATGTCAATCATCACTAACCCTTGGATTCGGGCATTTATTAGCATAATGCCCCATTTCCTTGCACTTGAAGCATTGAAGTGTTGGTGGTGCATTCTCTGTAGTGTTTTCTTTATTCACATCATTAGAAACCCTTTTTCCATTACTTCGACACTCAGCTGCTCGATGACCTTTTTTCCACACTTAAAACATTTTCTAGTCCCTTTAAGACAATCTCCACCATGCTTCATTCCACACTTTGTGCATAAGGAAACATTCATCTTCTTTTCACCATTATTATGATATTTCTCCTTGAACTCCATCTTTCGTTTCTTGTCAAAACCATGAGATGGATATGTAACACCAACTTCCATTTCTACCTTGATAGCACAACACACAATTTCTTCATAGCTACTGAAGTATCTTATAGCTAATTCCCTTCAAAGACTTGGTTTTAAGCCACTGAAAAATAGATCAACTTTACTTTCAGGTTGGATGATATTGCCAGATGCATACCTTGCAAGTCTTGTAATATTCGCTTCGTATATACCAACAGATTCATCATCCTTCTGCTTCAGCTCAAGAAACTACTTTTCCATCTTTGTTCGAAGAATACGAGGGAAGTACTTACTGAAAAACAAGTTCTTGAACTCGTCCCATTCCATGGACTCAATTTCATCTCTTGGCCTCATATTCTTGATAAGATTCCACCGTTGATCAGCTTCACCTTCCAAACGATATACTGCTAAGATGACTTTATCATGTTTAGAACATTGAAGAACTGAAAATATCTTTTCAGTGGTACTGATCCATTGTTCAGCAACAAGTGGATTGGAAAACCCACTTAAAGAAGGTGGACGTTGCCTCATGAAGGACTCAATAGAATATTGTTCCCTTCTCTTCTTATTTGGAAGTCCAGAATGATTCATAGCTTGTGTAAGTATAGCAATAAGATTTTTCACTCCATCTCCCATAACACTTGTTTGTTCAGGAGGACAATCATTGCATTGTCCATTACAGTGATCAACACGGTTCTTTCGGGTTCCAGCCATCGTCTAAAACCCAAAAAGAATAGTGTGAGAGGCAAAAATAACCCTAGGGAAAACAACATAGTAAAGGGGGAGTACCCTTAATATCTAACATCTTAGGTTAAATTCTAAGAACGTTACCGTAGTTCTAGGACTATATCCTATACGTATACTTATCCTTAGGGACATCCCTAGACATACCTTAGTAATATATCTAGGAATATCACTAACGTTTTCGCATCCTAGTTTCCAAAGGTTAACTAAAAATTTCCTCTGATACCAACTGTAGAGACCCGAAGCTTGACGTACATGGACATTCCATTACTTTTTCGAAATACTTAGTACAAAAAAAAACACACACACAAGGATCGTAATAGTTTAGTGTCTTTGGAAACTCGGAATATAATCTTCTAATCGTGGTGAAATATCTTCAACATATCCCATAAATATCTTCCTTTTTTACCTAAAAACTTACTTTATATCCTGGGTAAAAGAAAACATAAAAGGGTGATATCAAATGCTCAGTAAGGTAAACAAAAGAAATATCAATCACATCATTTTCATAAGAACATAACATTTTGGAAATATTAACCTGCAAAAGAGAGAATAATTTCATAACATGGGATAAATCATATTAGTGAAATGAAATCCCAATAATCATAAATTAAAACATGAAACTTTGTGTCATACACACATAATCATAAAGAATCATATCTTATTATTCAAGACTCATTGCCCAGACTATCTTAGTGGACAAAGTCCATTTCTGAACCGAGTCACCCTCGTTTCAGTCCTGTTTCACTGAATTGGTATAACCTACCATTCCATCCATGTCTATCTCAAGAGATATAAAATCTTTACCCAATACATTGGAGGGAGATATAGGTCCCACCCATCTCATAATGATACCATTATTATGTGTGCCACAAAATCAGAAACCATACATCATAGCATAACCCATGTAATAAAAATGGGAATCTTAAACATCATGACATCATAAAACAATTCATATAATATAAACAATTTCATAAAAATATTTCAATCACAACATAATAAAATCAATTTAATAATAGGGATAGACAAATATTCCTATATTATCTTATAAGGAAAATAATTTTTATAAAACACTTGAACTCCATTCTTGAGGAAAATATCATTTCTGCTTCAAGAACACTTTTCCTTTCTTAACATGTCATAAAATTCTAAACTAAAAGAAGTTGATTAAAAATAAACTTGAAAACTTGTAAAGGAAGATTCTTGGAAATAATGTTTTAAAAATCCATTCATGCCGTATAAGTCAAAAAAAAACATTCTTCTCGTACTTTTGTCGGAAAAGTCAAAAAGTACCTCGTACGAAAAACGACAAAATATTCCTTTCATATCTTTTACTAAAATCAAACCGAAGGGTAAAATTGGATTTAAAAAATTTTAGGTGGATGGAAATAATATTACATATTGAGGAAACATGTATGTGGATGATAAAATACACCCCAGTAAATACCAAAGTATAAACAATCTCGGATAAAAATGAGATTGTGATATTTCCCTTACCTTATGTATGATATGCTTTGTACGTATCTGAACCTCCTGTATAATGATTTAAATAATGTCATTAACTTATTACATAATCATATTCATTGTCATGGTATCATATATGGTTCACTTATGACTTTATATTACCCGTTCTTTTGTAAATTCCATGTTAAAGAAGCGTTTTGGGTAAAATCGTTTCATTTGTCGTAGGTGTTTGGACTTGTTGTTCTTGACATTATTATTACTTATATCATGATTTACTTACTTCCATAATATAAAACATGATTTATATATCATATATATTCAGTATATATGTATATATATATAATAGATAGATAAATGAAATGAAACACACCGTTCATGGAGACGGTAGTCCGTACGTACGCATTAACGTTGTTTTCCTTTCCTTATTATCTTGAATGGTAGTAAGTAGATCACATACATATATATATATATATATATATACATAAATCTAGTAGATTTAACATGTCATATATTTCATTATTATTCATTATATATACTTTATAATCATTCATGAATGGTTAATGTGGAGAATTAATCTCATCGCGTCGTGGAGATGGTAGTCCGTACGTACGCACGAGCGATGATATCATTCCCATGGTCGTGGAATTGTGTTGAAGTGTATGTATACTATTTCAGTATCAATATAAATTTATAATTATCATATATAGTTACTCATTACACCATTATACCCATCCAATTAAGGTGGTGGTGGAAAATAGATTACACCACGGCGTGGAGACGGTATTCCATACGTACGCACGCGCGGTGATTTCCTTTTTCCGTAGGATGGATAGAAGGTTAATTAGAGTTGTTTCATATTTATAATAACATATCAGTATATAATAAATACTGATGTTATTACTTTATAATGAAACAACTAAAGAAGAATAAGTTGAAGAAGAAAGAAATTGAAAAAGATCGGTAATGGACATTACCTCTTTTTGACGCGCCTTCACTTAACCTCCACTTAAAGAACTAAGGATGGTCTTTAAAGAAGACCAGGACCAATAGAATGATACTAGGGAAGTGGAGAAGAGATTTTCGCACGGTTTGGCCGAGCTTGAATGCTCAAATTGGTGTGAGGAGGAGAGGGAGGAGGTGCCCTTTTATAAGGGAGGAGAGGGGCACCTTAGGAAAATCACAAAATATTATTTTATATTAAGGTCAAATTCGGTTTGTAATGGTTCAAAAGGGTCCAATTTCAAAACTAAAGTGGGGATGGGTCGAAATCCTCTCATCCAATACGATTTAGACAAGTTTAGGTTATTATTTTATCCTTATCAATTAGATTTAACTCTAAGTTAAATAATTTAACTTTTACCGTGTCTTTTTGTTTTCTTACACTATATGGTTAATAAACGTACTATATCAAGCCAAACGAACCCCAAGTTGTTTATTATTAATATATATAACTTTATCTATGTAATTTGGCCGAACCTTATATTTTTAGGAATAAAATAACAATTAATAATATAACATTTGTTTTAAAAATAAATTTATGTCAATTTTGACACTATTTGGTACATGATTTTTATGAAGTTCATAACAGAATGATAAGTTAGAAAAAAGTTACTTAAATCAGAAATAACATGTCATAGTAACCTATAAAATTAGTTTAAGTAATAAAAAGTCTCAAATTACATTTATTTGGGCATTTATAACATCAATTATGTCAATATTTCATTAATAAGACAATTAGTGCAGCATCTTTGTGTCATAATAAATGATAATTATTTAATCCCTAAAAATTCTAAATAAATTCCTATGATGTAGATAATTGTATTAGATTTCTGGAGACTATTCATGTTCGAAGTTTCATGAAGTTTATCACTAAATTAAAATTATTATACTTATAAAATTTAAGAAAGTGACATGTTGTCACATTCTTTGGTTTTAATAATAATTAAATTATTTTCATGGAAAAAAGTCCATAAAATGAATCTAATCCAACCCTTAGGTTATATGGGTCTACTTTTATTGATCCAATAGGATTTTTTCAAGTGTTAGGATAATTTTATAATCTTATATTTACCCTTAATTACCCGATTTACCTTTAACTATAGTAAATAAAATTTACCGTAGTTACTATTCACAATGCCCAAAAATAAAAAGTAGCTTATTAAAATAATTTGGACCCAATAATTCCAAATATGGAATCCATTTTTCCAAATTCAATACACAAAATATGCAGAAATTAAATTAAAATTAATCCCATTGTCGAAAGAAAACGGGTTTTTCTTTAAAACATTGCAAAAGATTGAATTGATTTAACCTACGAATTCAAGGTAAAATAAATGCTAATGGCATACATTATATTAAATGGTAAAAATATAATCTATTTATACTTTAAAACCATTCAATATTATAATTTAACCACATAGGATATTACGATGAAAAAAGTTGTTTTTAATTAAAATATAGCGTGTTTTTACTATTCATTAAAATATGAATGTTATCGAAAAAATATCAAAACATTATCTAATGTAAATTTTTATTTCCTGATTCAAAAGAAGAATTTTATTTTGTCAAATTGAACATATAAACATGTTAAAAACTATATTTAAAGTGGGTGCGCCACCAAAAGGCGGTAAAACTGCATTTTTTGAAAGATACTTATTTTTCCTGAAAAATTTATTTTGTTCTTATACCATGTTTTTGAAAATGTGTAAGACGAATAATAATGTTATAAGATTCAAAATTTAGTTAATACTATTCATAATGGGTAGTTCATAATAATATTATAATAATATATCGTTGTTTAGTAAAACTCGGTATTGCGTACAACACACGCTATCAAGGAAGGTCGTGATTGCGTGTAATGCAAGCCAAGTCAGGGTTGCGTGCTGTGCAAGAATCTTTCATTGTTTCATATATCATAATCCAATAATATTTCATTTATAAATTGAATATATATATATATATATATATACTCAATGTTGCAAAGAATAACTATTATCAAAATTGTGTGTAACACGATCCGAGAATAGTGTTGCGTATACTGCAAGCTAATACGGTGTTGCGTATAGCGCAAGGTAATCTTGGTGTAGCATACAACACAAGATATTAATGAAATTAAAATAATAT
Source organism: Viscum album (assembly GCA_963277665.1). Lineage (NCBI taxonomy): Eukaryota > Viridiplantae > Streptophyta > Magnoliopsida > Santalales > Viscaceae > Viscum > Viscum album. The sequence goes on from OY728131.1 coordinate 342,113,464, forward strand.
TTTTCTTAAATTCTCGGGTTGTTACAAAAGGAGACTTGAAATTTTATATAATAAAAAATAATCCATTTTTTACTTATTTAAAAACATTTCACAATATATTTTTCTAAATAATTTTGAATGAAAAATCAATGATACAAGAAAGAAGGCATACAATTAATGGGAACTATCACACCAATGAATCATATTAAGGGAAAAAATAATTAACAATGTTTCCATAAAACTAAAAAGGTAATGAGGGTATTAAAAAGTGTGCAGTGGAAATATTCATGGTGATACCATTGATCAATGAATAAGCATCATGGGAAAACTCCAAGGTCAAAATGATAGATGGACTTAGATATACCCAAAAACCATATGTAGGTAAACTACCATAGTCTTAAGGGGTCATATAAATCAGTTCCCATAGTATAATAGAGTTATATAAACAAGATTCCATGGTCTATTAATGTTAAATCAGGTTAGTATAACATAAACAGAATCCTTCACTTAGATACTCGAGTTCCCATGACATGTTAATAATGGAGTTGAGAAATAAAAAAACAACATGTTGATCACATGAATCAAGAACAAAACATTAACAATAATCCTCATCTCACCTCCAACACCCGCTCAATAAATAACAAATTTTATCATAAATAAAGTATCATATAATAATAATAAATTCACATCCCATAAATAGGCTCAAGTGTATGCCAGACATAATGTAAAGGGAATCTTTATAGGGAGATAAAATCATAAAAAAAAAGTCCTTTATAAAGTTAAAAATAGGCCTTTTAAATACCCAATTATAGTTCTAAGTTACATTAATAATATATGAAGACCAAATAATTTCAACATCCATTTAAAACAACTTAAAAATAAACACTTTCCACTTAAACTCTTGAAAACACCACAAGCGTTAGTAAAACCAAAAACAATTTAAAAAGGAATAACCACACCCCCTTTTAACAAAAACAACCACCTTAAAAAATAAAAAAATACTTTTTAAATTGAAAAAATGTCCCATGTATCTGTACTATTTCAAATTCATTTGAAAATCACCTAGAGTGTATAAAAAATAGTTATAATGCATAAGAAATCCACTTTTAGAAACCAAGAACTAATTTTTTTTCTAAAAAATCTTTTTAAAGAATTCAATTATTTAAAAACATTTCATGAACTCATTATGGGCCTCACATATAGGTATAATATATAAAAAATGAATTTAATGAACATGATATTTCTATGACATGTAAAATAAATGAATTTTCCTAGAAATTCCTACCTCAACCAAGAAAAAACCACTCCCTATTATAGTAAAGGACAAACCAAGAAAGGAAATGACATCTACATGACCTAAATAGAAACATCTCCATGATTAGAACAATTATTAACCCTAAATTAAACCCATAATGTGATTAAGGTTCAAAGTAGAAAGGAAACCCAAGGGGGAAGGAAGAAAGGAGAAGTTGATAAGAATAAAGGAGGGAATCAACTTCCAAAACTACTTATAAATGACCAAGAGAAACCATGAAAGAAAAAAGTAGCAGGGGATGATCCCTAGAATTCAACCTTGATTCTGAAAAACAAGAGAGGTGGAAAGGGAATTAGAAACCCCTTAAAATATAAGAGGTGTACAAGAAAAAAATTATAAATAATTAAATCTAGTCTAGGAATATTGTAACACCCCGAACCCTATAGGCTGGAGCCGGTGCATTACTTGTGATATTGGCATGGTTAGAAGGAATGAAAATCCCAAAGGAATGATTAGTTTAGTAGTCTTGAAGAAACTAGATACAATTATGTAACTCAAATTACATTGGAAAAGGTTACAAAGTACAACACATAAAAAAAACTAAAAAAAACTGCATCCACAAGAACTCAATAGAAGATCTTCTCTTCATCACCTGTTGAAGGTAGAAAATGAAAGGGGTGAGCTCAAATGCTCATTATGGTTTACAAAGAGTGGAAGAATGAACACAATAATAAGTGAATCACAAACAATCTGACATAATCAATATGGCATAGTGAATAAATGAAAAACTAATGCCATTAATAAACTATAAGTGAAATTGCATCCATAAATTTTGTCATAGTGAAAATAACATGGATAATAATAAAAACTGATAATAAATAAAGATAATGCTTATTAATTGGACATCATGTATCTGGCACATGAAACCATAATACTGTAAAAACGGTTTAGTTCTGTGGGTAGAAACTTGTTTGATTTTTGGAAACAAACTTGAAGGGTTTGTCGCCAACTGTTTTTTCTCATGAGACCTACCGATGCATCGAGGGGCTATAGAGGGACCCACCCTCCACTGCATGTCCAAGTCATTATTTATACATTTATTCAATACAATAGGAATATGCCTTATCAATATCCTTATAAATTAGAGTATACTGATTTATTAATACTTCCATAATTAAAATAACATTCCAAATGAACACCGTATGTAAAATGGTATACAGTTTAGACAATAAACATATCCATGATATGAGATTATGGATATTTAATATAAAAATAATTTCAAATGAAAAGTGATCTCAAATGGGCAGTAGGTACACCACATAAGGATTATTCGGTGCATAATACAGAGTTAGTCACAACGAAAAGGTAGTTGAGGCAAAGTCCCTTACCACAACGTAATTAGTCGAATCATATGACCGAAACATAATGAGCATCAAATGAATCATTGAATACAATTAATATAAAGTGAATCATGTTATTATATTTCAAATTGCAGTACACATATACCACATACAAGAAATAAGTGGCAAACATTGAAAATCTCACAGAAATGAAAGTGAGATGAGAAACCCCTTACCTTTTTCACTAGTGTGTTCTTGATTGTTCTTAATGACCTGAATAATCAAATTTAGATTAATTAATTAATAATTACAAAACCTAATCAATCTGTAATTGATATTATATAACCTTATTAATTTCCATAATGGTCTCTTTGATTGGTTTAAGAGATTAAATCTTATTGTTTTGGAAGCATCTTCTTACTTGGTTTCATTATTGGTTTTCTTGTATTCATGAATGAAATTTGGTTTGAAATATGGTTAAACGTACAAAATTTTAAATATAAATTATTAGTGAAATTAAATATATATAAATTATCTTATAATGATTCTGGTTATATACCATGAGGATGACTCATTTTATGAGTTAAAAAAAATAAACGCTTGAATTTGGCTTGGCAGTTTTGTGATCAATAAACTTGTTTCGTATTATTATTCCATATTATGTACGTGAAAAGATTCCAGAACCTTAATAAATATAAAATACATATTTTATTACCTGGTTCTACCATAATTATGGTTTCATGACTAGAAATGAAAGAATTATTGAAGAAAAAAACTTCGTCGTCCACGAAGGTTATAAATTGGAACCTGATGGACATTGATTTCGTTTATAAAAATAAAAGGGAGGGAGTAAGAATATTGATGATGGTTCTTCCATTCACATGATATAAATCCATTTTTTAGATTATACTAGAGCTATCAGGATCATTTGGACATAATAGGTGAGGAGAGGATAACAAATGAAGATAAATTCAAATGAAACTAAAAGAAAAAGAAAGGTGTTTTACCTCTTGAAATAACTTCTTTGAGAACCTCCTTAAGGGAAGGGATTTTGGTATTTTGGAAATACAAAGAGATTCCTGGTCATGGGGAGTGACTAGGGAAGGTTATATGGGTATAAATTTGCGGAGCATCAAGGCTTAGAGGAGTGAATAGAAGAGGGAGTGGTGAGGGGGTTTTATAGTGGATGAGAGAGGGTATTTTTCATTATTTTAATCATTATTATAATATTTTTGCCCAAGATTATGAATAGTCTTAGTTAATGTGACCTCAAATGGTAATAATGGCATGTGAGTTCGAACAATGTGGCCTTTAATCACTTATGATGTCATAAATAGTGTATTTTACTGATAATTTGTATATACGGTATTTTATCGTATTTAACTATTCATAAAAAATTCTAGAATTTCAGAAAAATCCCAAAAATTTACCCTAACCATTTTTCAACGTGTAGAATTCAAAAATTAACTCCATTTTTTAAAATTAATTTTCTAAATATTATTAATTTAATTTTTATATAAAGTCATAGTTAATTCGAAAAATAACTATCTTAAAGTTTAATTATTTTTATTTCTCATTGAAAACTAATTAAGATCTAATTATCTTGTTGCCTTAAGAAAATGAAATAATAATAATATTTACTATTCTTAAGTGTCATATTACTATTCATATTACTATTCATAAGGGTATGTTACTATTCATCAAAAATTAAGTTTGTTCTATCAAAATCCAAATGACTTACTGATCACAACTCTAGATGACCATTTTTCGAAATTCACAACATAGAGGTGAAAAATTTATACTTAATGGAAAGGTTTTGACTATATCCTAAATAACCTAGTGTTGTTTCAAAGGAACACAGTGATGAATAGAATGTATTTAACAGAAACATAACATAAAATGTTTAGGGTGCTACATTATTCCCTTTTTCAGAAATTTCATCCTCGAAATTTTATGTACATATCCCACCAAAAAGATGTGGGTGGTTCTTCTTCATGAAATCCTCTGGTTCCCATATTGCTTTCTCTATATTTTGGTTTCTCCATAGAAACTTTACTAGGCGAGTTTTTCAATTTCTCAATACCTACTCCCTTTTTCAAGAATCCTGATGGGATTTTCACATTATGACAAATCCGGTTCCAGTTCTATTCATTCATATGTGAGTACATTCATTGGGTCTGGCATGTATTTCTTTAACAATGATACGTGGAACACATCATGAACTCTGGAGAGATTTGGTGGCACCTCTAAATGGTAAGCTACAGCTCTGATTCTTCCCAGGATTTCAAATGGTCTGATGTACTCGGGGTTTAGTTTCCCTTTCTTACTGAACCTTAAGACGCCCTTCTATGGAGATACTTTTAGAAATATATGATCTCCCACTTGAAATTCCAAGTCCTTTCTCTAGTTGTCAGCATAACACTTCTGCCTACTTTGGGATGCATTAATATGGGCTTGTATTTTATTCACCTTTTTCATGGTCTCTTCAATAAGATCTGGGCCTATAAGTTTCCTTTCACCAACTTCGTCCCAACAAGTTGGAGTTCGACATCTCTTTCCATATAATGCTTCATATGGAGCCATTTGAATACTAGAATGGAAACTATTGTTGTATGAAAATTCCACCAAAGGAAAGTATTTATCCCACATACCTTGGAAGTCAAGAGAGAATGATCTTATCATGTCTTCCAGAGTTTGAATTGTCCTTTCAGACTGTCTTTCAGTTTAAGGTTAATATGCAGTGCTCATATGAAGCTCAGTATTCAAAGCTTTCTGGAGACTTTTCCAGAACCTTGATGTAAAACGTGGATCAAGATAAAAAACAATCGATAGGGGAACTCCATGATGTCTCACAAGTTTATTAATATATAGTCTTGCTAGACGTTCAAGTGGTAGATCTTCTCTTATAGTAAGAAAATGTGCTGACTTGGTGAGACGATCAACAATGACCCATATTGCGTGGTTCCTTCTAGGAGTCTTTGGAAGTCCCATGACAAAGTCCATCATGATACTATCCCATTTACACTCAGGTATGGGAAGAGGTTTCAATAATCATCCAGGTTGTTGCCTTCTAGCTTTCACTAGTTGACAAACCATACATCTTGACACAAAATCAGCAATCCCCCTCTTTATTTTGTCCCACCAAAAATGTTCCATCAAATATCTATACATCTTAGTGATACCAGGGTGTATAGAGAAATTGAAACTATGATAATCATCCAACAATTCCCTTTTTAGATCAGGAATATCGGGAACAAAAATTCTTTTCCCAAATTTCAAAATTCAATCTTCATATACTAAGTAACTCAACTCTTCTAGTTGTTTCTTCAGCTCCACTATCTCTACAATGGCCATTCTATATGGGGTCTTTGATATAGGTCTTACACTATGAATTAAGTCAATGGAAAATGCAATTTCCCACTCTGGAGGATGTCCAGGTAAATCCTCTAGAAATACATCAATGTACTATTTCACTATGTGCACATCTCAGGTCATTAAGAACAATCAAGAACACACTAGAGCAAAAGGTAAGGGGTTTCTCATCTCACTTTCATTTCTGTGATATTTTAAATGTTCGCCAATTATTTCTTGTATGTGGTGTATGTGTACTGCCATTTGATATATAATAACATGATTCTCTTTATATTCATATTATTCATTGATTCATTTGATGCTCATTAAGTTATGGTTATATGATTCAACTGATTACATTGTGGTAAGGGACTTTGTCTCAACTACCTTTTCGTTGTGACTAACTTTGTATTGTGCACATAATAATACTTATGTGGTGTACCTACTGCCCATTTGAGATCACTTTTCATTTAAAATCATGTTTATATTAAATATCCATTATCTCATATCATGGATATGTTTATTGTCTAAACCGTATACCATTTTACATACGGTGTTTATTTAGAAAGTTATTTTAATTATAGAAGTATTGATAAATATGTATAATCTACTCTATATAGATATTTATAAGGAATATTTCTCTTGTATTTAATCAATGTATAAAAATACATTGGAGATGCAGTGGAGGGTGGGGCCCTCTATAGCCCCTCGATGCATCGGTAGGTCTCATGAGACAAAACTGTTGGCCACAAACCCTTCGAGTTTGTTTCCAAAAATTAGACGGGGTTTTACCCACAGAACTAAACCGTTTTTATGGTATTACAATTTCATCTACCAGATACATGATGTCAAATTAATAAGCATTGACTTTATTCATTATCAGTTGTTATTATTATCCATGATATTTTCACTATGACAAAATCTATGGATGCAATTTTATTTATAGTTTATTAATGGCATTAGTTTTTTATTTATTCAATATGACATATTGATAATGTAAGATTGTTTGTGATTCACTTATTATTGTATTCATGCTTCCGCTATTTGTAACCCTTACTGAGCGTTTGAGCTCACCCCTTTCATTGTCTACCTTCAAAAGGTGATGAAGAGAATATCTTCTATTGAGTTCTCATGGATGAAGTTTCTTTTAGTTTTTGTTATGTGTTGTACTTTGTATCCTTTTACAATGTAATTTGAGTTACATCATTGTATCTAGTTTCTTCAAGACTACTAAACTGATCGTTCCTTTGGGATTTTCATTCCTTCTAACCATGCCAATATCACAGGTAATGCACCGGCTCTAGCCAAGAGGGGTCAGGGTGTTACATTTGGTATCAGAGAGAGGTTTCGATCCTCTGACCTATGGGTTATGGGCCCACCACAATTTCACTACGCCACATTGATTGGTTTAAGAGATTAAACCTTATTGTTTTTGAAGCATTTTCTTACTTGGTTTCATGATTTTTTTACTTGTATTCATGAATGGAAGTTGGTTTGAAATATGGTTAAACATACAGAATTGTTAATATAAATTATTAGTGACATTAAAGAGATATAAATGATCTTATAATGATTGTGGTTATATGTCACACCTCGAACTTTAATTCGTCTTTATTTATTTAAATCTTGGCTCCGGGTTCTCACGCCAAGGCCCAGATTAGGTCTCGGACTAATTTTTTTTTGTTTAATAGTTTAGCGAGTTTCGGGCCCGTGCGCAGTCACCACATGGTAGGCAGTGGCCACACGATTGCCCCAGGGGCCTGTGCGAATTACCAAGCAGTCTGAGTTGGGCGCGGAACTTGTGCGTGGATTAGTAAGTTGTCTGCCGAATGCGCGGTGATCCGTTTTACAGATTATGGTAAATAAACAGTTTTTTTTAAAAATGTTTGATAATAATTGTAATAATTTTACATTGTTGTTTATATTATTATTAAGGTTATTACTATGAGTATTAATTTTATTAATGATATTGTTATTATTATTTCTATTATTGTATTATTATTATTATTGTGTGATTATTATTATTACTATTTTTATTACAAAAAAAATTATTTTGTCAAAACCCTAACCTACCAGCGCGACCCCCCTCTTCATCCTGTCTGCTAGCCGCCGCCCCATCCGCAAGCCCCTGCACGGCCCCCCTTCCTGCATTGTCTCCTGGGAATGTGGCTACCCACAACACCCCTACCGCAGACCTCCCTCTCCCTTGCTGGCGCTCAGCCACCACTCCCCGTGCCACCTGCAGCACCCAGCCCTCTCTCCGCCTCGCCTGGCCGCCCCACCTCACCCAGCCCTCCTCTTTGCCTCGCCCCGCTATGCCCGAGCCTCCTCTATCGGCTCCCCTTCTCCTGCTCGGGCGAATCAGCCACCCCAGCCGGCTCCCGTGACCCTGCTCGCCCTCGGCCTCGCACCCCGCTGCCCTCGGCCGCATCCACGAGCCTCCCTTTGATGCCCCTGCCTACAACGACCAGCACACCTCCCTCTTACCCGTGCCCTCCTGTCGGCCTCACCAACCTCCGGGAGACCTCCCTGCACTGGCCACAACACCGACCACCTCTCCTTGTTCCTACAGCGCACCCCCTTGTCCAGCGCCTAACCCTTGTCCGGCTTGTGCTCCAGCCTCCTACCACCCACGACCCGTGATCCCATTTTTTCCACCGGCACACACGATCCCTATCCGGTTTCACATATCCGGCAGCCCCCCTCTTTGGTATTATTTTCCCCTCCTTCCTTTGATATAAGGTTATTTCTTGGTTAGGGTATGATTTTTGTGTGCATATCCTTAAATGGTGTAACCACCTTCGCTGTGTCGGGTCAAATTTCAGCTTCTCGAGGATGCGTTTGAGGTGCGTATGGGGTTTTGCTCTGTTTTTTCAGACTTTCTTCATCGTTTGAGGTAATATACCTCTGCCTTTCGCTTTAATTTTAAAACTGCGTTGATCTATTATGACTGGTTGTTTCTCATGGATTAAGTAGTTGACCATGACAGTATTTAATAATTTTAGAATTCTTGTCTTGCTCTTTGTTTTCATGCTGTGGGTTGGTTATGAGGTGCGAGTTGTGTCTAGTTAAAATTTTGACTTGTTTCGCGTTCTCGAAATGCAATTAGTTAATATGTTATAGTGTTGTCCAATTTATTGGCTTTCTTAGAAATAAGTTCGAAGTGCTTTTCTCTGGTTAAATTTATGTGTACTTATGGAGTTTTTTTAGAATTTGGTAACTTATTTGACCTAGTTATTGAATCTTTAACAAATTGTGCATTTTTCTTATACAGACTGTTTATGTGTTGTTTGGTCTACTTATAAAAATTGTTCAGAAATTGGTTTGCTTGTTCATAAAAGTGTCTGTAGACTGGTTTAGTCTTGATGGCATTTTATTAAGTTGTGTAAATTGTTATTTTAACTGTGGAGTTGGTGAGCATTCTATTTTGGCGTGTTGTGAGTGCTCATTTAATTTTAAAATGATTTATTAAATAGTATCAACAGTGTGGGTTATGTTTTGAAAGGTTGTCGAGGTGGTTTTTGTGCCGTATGTTCATCTGGTTTGTTTTTAGTCAGTGGTGGTGGGTTTTTAGTTGTTGTGCGTTTGTTGCTGCGCGTTGTCGGTGAGGAAAACCCGGGATATTGCAGTCATTGACTAGTGCATGTTTGTCCGTCTGTGCGAGGCGCGACACGCCATTTCGTTTGGACTGCAAGCCGAGGTAGGTCCCCCATTTCACTTACCTTTAGATTTAGAATTTATTGATTTCTTGTAGTTTTATTAATATTTAATGAATTAGAAATAATATTAGATAATAAAACTTTAAATTATTATTTAGTGCGAAAATAGCTGTTTATTTTATACCGAACACTTGTGACATTTTCTTGACGGGCGGACACCCAGTTTTGAAAGAATGCCCATTTGGCCTTTAAATATAATTCACAGAACTTAAAATGTTCTTCTAGTTTTAAAGATAAAAAATTTCTTCTGAACAAGTGTTTTGAGCTTTTTGAGAAATGAGGCTTTACTTTAAATTAGTGAAGGCCCGTTTGGCACTTTAATGAAATGGATTATCTTTGAAATCCCACTCGGGGGGGTGATCTTTGGTGTGCGTTGATTGCGTGAGCTGTATGTGATGTTTGTGCATCGTGACTAATTTATTTACATTGTAGATGTACCCCCTTTTTATTTCTTGTGTTGACATGGGAACCTGGCATATTGAGTGAATTTTCTGAGAACGATTGCTGCACTAGTTTAGACCACGCACTGGATAGTGTCCCCATAGTAGGGGAATACTGAGTTATTGCGGATATAGGGATTGGGCCCCTCGGTTAGGCCATGCAGGGCTATTCCGGGTAGTATTATGGGCATTATGACGTCATCGAGTTATGACATGCCTTCAGGATGAGTCACATGTATAGTACGTTCTGGTTTGTTCACGATCTCCTAGGTTCGACCCATGTTTCTTTTAGTGTTTATTTGTGTGGCGGATAATTGAGAGGTCGAGTTCAGTTTCTGACCCATGTGTGCCACTTTTACCATTGCCCTTAGTGTGTGTTGTGTGTGATTCTCCTTTTGACTAAAAACTAAAGTTTGGATTTCTAAATAGTTCGCAAAATGTTTTAAAAATGCAATGCACCTGTTTCTTTCAACATTAAACTTGTTCTAAATTAAAAAGGGAAATGGACTGTTACTTATTTTAGAAATGAATGTGTGTGGAAACCATATTTTATATTATTTAGTTCAAACCTGGAATTGATAAATTCTTTATTTATTGGTATGTGCATTGGGATAGAATTAGTCGGGCCTACCTACAGATTTTTAATACTCACGTCTATAGTGTTTTCTTGTTTTTAGTTCTGTTGCAGGTTCCAGATTCAGTTGTTCGCCTTGAGCGATGTTGGTTGTGGTATTGGAGAGTGACCCATGGGGTTACCTGGAGTTTGGATCCTGGTCAGGTTAGTAGTGTTGTTGGTTGCTCTTTCTTTATTCATTTTTGTTCTATTTTATTTTCCGTTGTTTAGTTTATTTTTATTTGGGCCAAATCGTTCCCACCTGCTTAATTTTGATGCCCAGCACTAGTTTCTAGCCTGTGGGGATCGGGAACGCCCTTCGGGCCATGTCGCGGGCCGGCTCGGGTGACCGGTTCCGGGTCGAACCGGGTTGGTTCGCGACAAAATGGTATCATAGGGAGGTTTCCCTTGTTATTTTGGATGTCTGGTAGATGGAGATTAGGATTTTCGGGGCTCGAGAGGTAGGTACAGGAAGGGCGTCAGGAACCCTTGCCCGTTCCACACCTCGAGTCTCCAGGGATTGTCTGGAAATTGTGTCTTTGTTTCGTTCTGGTTTGTTTTGGATTGAGGGATGACAACAGAGGTAAACCGTTGTTACATCGTGATCTCACATGGAGTAGTGACCCATGTGGAGTTCAGGTACATGGTTTGAATTCCTCCTAGTTGTTGATGCTTACTTGGGGCATGACCTACTACCATGTCGCCATGTTAAGTGTGACCGCTAGTCCCTCACTCCGGTGGTTTGATGTAAGTTGAGTGTTGTTTTTGATCTGGTTGGTGTAAGTGAGTTTTTGGAAATCAAAAAGGGTTTTTGAAAATGAGACTAATTTATTTTAAATGAATTTAAATTTATGAAATGGGTTTTTAAAACTGAAAGCTTTTGGTTTGAAAAACTGGAGTTGTTTGGAAATTGGTCGAGAATGGTTTGGGGTGAATCCACAGGTACTCCTTATGAACGTTTGCACATGTGAGAGGTTGTGTGGAAAGTGTGTGTTGGTGCGTATGAATGAAAGTGGATGAATACATGTGCAACGTTTTATGGGATTACCTGGGTGTGTCTGAAATTAAAGGTTTGACCTTGTTTTCTAAATGGGCTTTTAAAGAGGAAAATGGTTTTGGAAGGTGATCTTGGTTTAAAAGTGGATATGGTACATGGACGTTGGCATTCAAAGAAGATGGTTTTGAAATCTAAAATAAAAAGAGATTTTTTTTGTGTGTTGTTGGTATTTGGTTGGTTTTTGAGTTGGATGTTTTTGGATGAAAGCACTTTTAATGATATTACCTTGGCTTGATTTTGGTTTCGGCTTGGTGTTATATATGTTGTTCAGAAATGCTTCCCAGAAAGATCCCTAGTGTTTTGATGAGTCATGCCCAGTTTTTGGTCTTTCTCGGACGTTGTCTGTCCTTTATGGTTATTGGAGTCTGTTAGAGACAATGTAGTGGCTTGAAGAAGTCGAGCGTGTCTTCAGGGTATTGGGAACTCCCGAAGCGATCTGAGTGCGTATTGTTTTGGGTCTGTTTGAAGGTCCAGCTCTGGATGAGTAGGAGTTGTACGCCTTCCATTTATGCAATTTGGGATGATGTGGCATTTATTTAATGTCGTCTTCATTCAATGGTTTATACTTGTGGAGGTGAGGATGAAGGAAATAGAAGAGCTCATGCGTGCTCAACATGGTTAGCAGACGGTGAAAGCGTATGTCGACCATTTCAAGGATCTTGTGTCTCTTTTTCCTGGGGTAGTGTTGCAGGACTAGGTGAAGACTCATCCCTTCATCAGGGGTCTTCTTCCAGAAATCAAGGAGTGTGTACTCCCTTTTTGGGAGCATCACTCTTGAGAAGATGGTGCATGAGGTGTTCTTAGCTGAGTTGGTTTCTGGAGCACAAACAGTTGACAATCCATTGTATCTAGTTGCACGTGAAGGTACCCCGTATGATGAGCAGAGTGTGTCAGGTAAATTTGCTTCTAAATGTTTCTTTGCAGTGGCTCTAACCCCCAGTTCGTTGGGCCGTCTAATGGTGTACCGTCAGTATGGACGGTTAGGAAATATGAGCCGCTATGTCACACCCCCCCCCGAAGACTTTCCATCATTGCAGGTTTCTGGATCATCTAGAGAAGCTTTGCAGGAAGCATCGCCCGAGGAAGACACTGTGACTAGAAGATTCTAGTGCCTGGCTGTGAGGTAGGAGATTCTTCAACCATCAGATCCCCAACCACAGGACTTGGGGTGAAGCTCGCGCGCAGTCAGGAGTTGACGGGGGTGTGAAGCCTCAGTTCGGGTTTGGGTGTTTAGTGTTTCCAACAAAACATTTAATGTCCTTCCGTTCTCATTCTTTCACTGTTAAAGTTTTGGCGTTGTTTTCAGTTCATTGTGTCGTCGTGAGGTTGGGGTGAGCGTGTTCATTTGTAATTCAAACAGTCTTGTTTGTCTGATTTTGGTGTTCTGGAAAGTACATTTTTCTTAAAAGTGTGTTTGAACCTTGTAGGGGTTAATATCAGTCTAACTGTGTTTGTTTGGATGTATAAGGGACTATAGAAGGATCGAAGTTTCTGGTAATGCTCGAGTTTACTTCATGGGTTAAGTTCTTCTCTGGAGTCTCTCTCTAGTGTTTGAGGATTTTGGTCTATGTCGAGAGTTCCAAGTTTTAGCGGAGGTGTTGTTTCGCTAGTGCTATAAAGGTTAGTCTGGATCAGCTGGGAGTTCCCGTGTCGCCCCCCTTCCCGGGATGGTATGTTTGGGTGTTGAATTTCCTCACTTGATGAGTTATTGTGGTGGGGAGAACCCTCTTGTGTTCTCCCATTCTCTTATGTTGTGGTTTCTTATGGTTTTATTTGGGCATGTCTTCTTATTTCGCCTATCATTCGATTGGGTGACTTTCTGGGGGCAGAAAGTGTCTGTGGTGGGGAGAATTGTCACACCCCGACCTTTAATTCGTCTTTATTTATTTAAATCTTGGCACCGGGTTCTCGCGCCAAGGCCCAGATTGGGTCTCGGACTAAAATTTTTGTCGTTTAATATTTTAGCGAGTTTCGGGCCCGTGCGCGGTCACCACATGGTAGGCGGTGGCCACACGATCGCCCCAGGGGCCTGTGCGAATTCCCAAGCAGTCTGAGTTGAGGCGCGCAACTTGCGCTTGGATTAGTAAGTTGTCTGCCGAATGCGCGGTGATCCGGTTTACAGAGTATGGTAAATAAACAGTTTATTTTATTTTAAAAAAATGTTTGATAATAATTGTAATAATTTTACATTGTTATTTATATTATTATTAAGGTTATTACTAGGAGTATTAATTTTATTAATGATATTGTTATTATTATTACTATTATTGTATTATTATTATTATTGTGTGATTATTATTATTACTATTGTTATTACAAAAAATAATAATTTATTTTGTCAAAACCCTAACCTACCAGCGCGACCCCCCTCTTCATCCTGTCTGCTAGCCGCCACCCCATCCACCAGCCCCCGCGCGGCCCCCCTTCCTGCGTCGTCTCCTGGGAATGCGGCTGCCCGCAACACCCCTGCCACAGACCTCCCTCTCCCTTGCTGGCGCTCAGCCACCGCTCCCCATGCCACCTGCAGCGCCCATCCCTCTCTCCGCCTCGCCTGGCCGCCCCGCCGCACCCAGCCCTCCTCTCCGCCTCACCCCGCTACGCCCAAGCCTCCTCTCTCGGCTCCCCTACTCTTTCTCAAGTGAATCAGCCACCCCAGCCGGCTCTCGTTCCCCTTCTTTCCCTCAGCCTCGCACCCCGCTGCCCTCAGCCGCATCCACGAGCCTCCCTTTGATGCCCCTGCCTACAACGGCCAGCACACCTCCCTCTTACCCGTGCCATCCCGTTGGCCTCGCTGACCTCCGGGTGACCTCCCTGCACTGGCCACAACACCGACCACCTCCCATTTTTCCTGCAGTGCACCCCCTTGTCCAGCGCCTAACCCTTGTCCGGCTTGTGCTCCAGCCTCCTACCACCCACGACCCGCGATCCCATTTTCCCACCGGCGCGCACGATCCCTATCCGGTTTCACATATCCGACAACCCCACTCTTTGGTATTCTTTTCCCCTCCTTCCTTTGATATAACGTTATTTCATGGTTAGGGTATGATTTTTGTGTGCATATCCTTAAATGGTGTAACCACCTTCGCTGTGTCGGGTCAAATTTCAGCTTCTCGCGGATGCGTTTGAGGTGCGCATGGGGTCTTGCTCTGTTTTTTCAGACTTTCTTCATCGTTTGAGGTAATATCCCTCTGCCTTTCGCTTTAATTTTAGAACTGCGTTGATCTCTTGTGGATGATTGTTTCTCGTGGATTAAATAGTTGACCATGACGTTATTTAATAATTTTAGAATTCTTGTCTTGCTTCTTGTTTTCATGCTGTGGGTTGGTTATGAGGTGCGAGTTGTGTCTAGTTAAATTTTTGACTTGTTTCGCATTCTCGAAATGCAATTGGTTAATATGTTATAGTGTTGTCCAATTTATTGGATTTGTTAGAAATAAGTTCGAAGTTCTTTTCTCTGGTTAAATTTATGTGTACTTATGGTGTTTTTTTAGAATTTGGTAACTTATTTGACCTAGTTATTGAATCTTTAACAAATTGTGTGTTTTTCTTATACAAACTGTTTATGTGTTGTTTGGTCTTCTTATAAAAATTGTTTAGAAATTGGTTTGCTTGTTCATAAAAGTGTCTGTAGACTGGTTTAGTCTTGAAGGCATTTTATTAAGTTGTGTAAATTGTTATTTTAACTGTGGAGTTGGTGCGCATTCTATTTTGGCGTGTTGTGAGTTCTCATTGAATTTTAAAATTATTTATTCAATAGTATCGACGGTGTGGGTTATGTTTTGAAAGTTTGTCGAGGTGGTTTTTGTGTCGTATGTTCATCTGGTTTGTTTTTAGTCAGTGGTGGTGGGTTTTTAGTTGTTGTGCGTTTGTTGCAGCGCGTTTTTGGTGAGGAAAACCCAGGATATTGCAGTCATCAACTAGTGCATGTTTGTCCGTCTGTGCGAGGCGCGACACGCCATTTCATTTGGACTGCAAGCCGAGGTAGGTCCCCCATTGCACTTACCTTTAGATTTAGAATTTATTGATTTCTTGTAGTTTTATTAATTTTTAATGAATTAGAAATAATATTAGATAATAAAACTTTAAATTATTATTTAGTGCTAAAAGTGCTGTTTATTTTATACCGAACACTTGTGACATTTTCTTGACGGGCGGACACCCAGTCTTGAAAGAATGCCCATTTGCCCTTTAAAAATAATTCACGGAACTTCAAATGTGCTTCTAGTTTTAAATATAAATAATTTATTCTGAACAAGTGTTTTGAGCTTTTTGAGAAATGAGGTTTTACTTTAAATTGGTGAAGGCCCGTTTGGCACTTTAATGAAATGGATTATCTTTGAAATCCCACTCGGGGGGTGATCTTTGGTGTGCGTTATTTGCATTAGCTGTATGTTATGTTTGTGCATCATGACTGATTTATTTACATTGTAGACGCACCCCCTTTTTATTTTTTGTATTGACATGGGAACCTGGCATATTGAGTGAATTTTCTGAGAACGATTGCTGCACTAGTTTAGACCATGCACTGGATCGTGGCCCCATAGCAGGGGAATACTGAGTTATTACTGCTATAGGGATTGGGCCCCTCGGTTAGGCCATGCAGGGATATGCTGGGTAGTATTATGGGCGTTATGACGTCATCGAGTTATGGAATGCCTTCAGGATGAGTCACATGTATAGTATGTTCTGGTTTGTTCACGATCTCCTAGGTTCGACCCATGTTTCTTTTAGTGTTTATTTGTGTGGCGGATGATTGAGAGGTTGAGTTCGGTTGCTGACCCATGTTTTCCACTTTTACCATTTCCCTTAGTGTGTGTTGTGTGTGATTCTCCTTTTGACTAAAAACTAAAGTTTGGATTTCTAAATTGTTCGCAAAATGTTTTAAAAATGCAATGCACCTGTTTCTTTCAACATTAAACTTGTTCTAAATTAAAAAGGGAAATGGACTGTTACATGTTTTAGAAATGAATGCATGTGGAAACCATATGTTATATAATTTAGTTCAAACTGGGAATTGATAAATTCTTTATTTATTGGTATGTGCATTGGGATAGAATTAGTCGGGCCTACCTACTGAGTTGTAATACTCACGCCTATAGTGTTTTCTTGTTTTTAGTTCTGTTGCAGGTTCCAGATTCAGTTGTTCGCCATGAACGATGTTGGTTGTGGTATTGGAGAGTGACCCATGGGGTTACCTGGAGTTTGGATCCTGGTCAGGTTAGTAGTGTTGTTGGTTGCTCTTTCTTTATTCAATTTTGTTCTATTTTATTTTCTGCTTTTTAGTTTATTTTCCTTTGGGCCAAATCATTCCCACCTGCTTAATTTTGATGCCCGGCACTAGTTTCCAGCCCGTGGGGATCGGGAACGCCCTTCGGGCCATGTCACGGGCCGGCTCGGGTGACCGGTTTCGGGTCGAACCGGGTTTGTTCGTTACATTATATACCATGAGGATGACTCATTTGATGAGTTAAATAAAATAAACGCTTGAATTTGGCTTGGTATTTTTCTGCTCAATAAACTTGTTTCGTATTATTATTCCATATTATGTACGTGAACATATTCTAGAACATTAATCAAGATAAAATACATATGTTATGACCTGGTTCAAAAATAATTATTTTTTCATGACCAGTAATGAAAGAACGATTGAAGAACAAAACTTTTCCATCCATGAAGGTTATAAATTGGAACCTCATGGACATTGATTTTGTTTATAAAAATAAAAGGGAGGGAGTAAGAATATTGATGACGGTTCTTCCATTCAAATGATATAAATCCATTATGTAGATGATACTGGAGTTATCATGATCATTTGGATAGAATAGGCGAGGAGAGGATAACAAATGAAGATAAATTCAAATGAAACTAAAAGAAAAAGAAATGTGTTTTACTTCTTGAAATAACTTCTTCGAGAACCTCTTTAATGGAAGGGATTTTGGTCTTTTGGAAAGAACAAGAGCTTCCTGGTTGTGGGGAGTGACTAGGGAAGGGTATTTGGGCTGAACATTTAAGAGCTTCAAGGCTTATAGGAGTTAAGAGAAGAGGGAGTGGTGAGGGTGTTTTTATAGTGGAGGAGAGGGGGTATTTTTTATTATTTTAATCATTATATTAATATTTTGGCCCCAGATTATGAATATTATTAGTTCATGTGACCTACAATATTAATAATGGAATTTCAGTTCGAACCAAGTGGCCTTGCATCAACTATGATGTCATAAATAGTATATTTTACTGATAATTTGTATATACAGTATTTTATTGTATTTCACTACTCATAAAAAATTCTAGAATTTTAGAAAAATCCCAAAACTTTACCGTAACCATTTTTTAACATGTAGAATTCAAAAATGAACACCATTATTAAAATTAATTTTCTAAATATTATTGATTTTATTTTTAAATAAAGTTATAGTTAATTTGAAAATTAACAATCTTAAAGTGCAATTAGTTTTATTTCTCATTGAAAACTAATTAAGATGTCATTATCTTATTGCCTTAATAAAATGAAATAATAATATTATTTACTATTCATAAGGGTCATATTACTATTCATAAGGGTATGTTACTATTAAAAAAAAATTAAGTTTGTTCTATTAGACTTCAAATGACTTACTGATCACAACTCTAGATGACCATTTTTCAAAATTCAAAACATAGAAGTGGAAAATTTATATTTAATGGCTAGGTTTTGACTATATCCTAAATAACCAAGTGTTGTTTCGAAGGAACACAGTGATGAATAGAATGTATTTCACAGAAACACACCATAAAATGTTTGGGGTGCTACACATATCATGACATGACATACATGTTGTAGCATGATCTAGCTTCCTAGAAAAAACAAGGGCTCACTCCTTGGGGTAACATTATGGTGTGGCCTTATCTCACCACAACATGACCACCCCATGGGAATCCCACCACAACATTACAATTGACCAAGATACTTCCCCAGGAAATGAACCCACTTCATGGGTCTGGTCATTATGAAACCTCCCCTATCATGAAGCGACCCTTCTATCACATGAGAATTCACAAAAGAAAAAATCACCAGTCATGGAATGAACCACCAGTCATGGAATGAAAAACTATAGTCTAGAGTTGCTGGTCACCCCATACACTCATTGTGATACAACCAACCTATGTCAGGCCAAGACTCCCAAAAGATAGAACCACATAAGTACAAAAACATCCAAAATAATCCCAAATCCCAAATTCTCCCAATAATTTCAAAGTAACACTTAATTATAAAATAATTTATCATAATATTGATACGTGGGTGTCATAGATATAATATTTAATTTCCAAAACATTATATCACATGCACCATCACAAATCCCACCCCTATATCTGGCACATCAGTCCGTCATGGGTACACAACCATGTTCAGTGTCCACCTCTCATTTTGAACTGAATCATCTATTAGCCTCTATTACCTACATCATACCTCCAATATTACCATATAAGTTTATATATCATATTAAATACATACTCGTTCGACCCATGTCCCATGAGACACAATACATTCCATAGGATGTTTCCATTTGATTAAAAATTGAGCAGGATGACAAGAGGAAGGTAAAGGGGATGATGTAAGAGGAACCCACTGAGATTTAATTTATTGATCTCTATAATACTAATATTACCTCCCCCTATATAAGGTAGAATCCAACTTAATAGGATAGTGAGTAAGACCATAAACCATGTGATTCTCCATCTACTATTGTTTTCATTATTATAAAGATACAAGTCGATGATATTGGTATTAAGCATACTATGGGTACATCTATTGATATAAAACCCAGTTTATATTCTGAGACCACTAATCTAGATGAACCTAATACAAAAATTGAGCTAACCAATAATTATAGATATGATAATTCCTCACCCACCGAAAAGAGTATAACCATAGTACTGATCAAGTCTACTATTTAATAGCTGAAAAATACAATGGCTTCCACTCCCTATATACCAAGAGAGATTGAAGATCCACCATCCATTGTTGCATATATTGATGTTAATGTCACTTTGTACAATTTGTGGCATAGCTAAGAGGATGAAAATCACACTGATATGTACTAGTATTTCTCATACCCCTATTTTTGCCATATTATTATGGTGTCACACTTATTTTTATACATTTTGGATCATTCTCTTTTCTATTACATGTGTATCATTTCCCTTTAAGGTATTTTATATATCATATTTGTATTTATTTATTGATATTAATGGGACTTTATATTTTGATCCACATATCATTCTTGGTATTTATTTAATTATTATATTGATCTAACAACATTCCAAGTGTAGATATTCTATTTTACTGGAAACATAAACAACCACTCCATCTTGTGAATAGATTTGAATGATATCAGACTAAAACAAGGATTGGTAAGAAACATGAACAGGGGAATATTTTAGTTTATTTAAATATTTTCAATAAATTCCATTATTAAAATTTACTATTTAATTTCTAGAATCTATTTCACCAAATTTAACTATTTGGGAAAATGAATAATTTAAATGGGAGGGATCTGTGGACCTCAATTGAATTTTGATCCATTATTGATCTAGGAAACAACATTAATTATAATAAATAACTTGAATTATTGAAAACTGTTATTAGATATACATATAAATGTTAAATATAGAGCTAAAAATTATTGAAATCCACATGATCATTTAAAATTTGAGTTATTTTGAAATGATTATTGATATGATTGTAGTTTTTTAATTATAATTAATGTACCATTTAATTTATTATATGAATCATTTTTTCCATGAAATGACTTTATTGGCCTATAATTTGAATTTACATTTAGACGAGTAAGTCTAAAATTACTTGGAAATGTTATTTCTTATACCCTATTTATTAATAGATTTTCATGATATGCATAACTACTAAAACATTATTGTTGATCATATCGAAGCATAATTATTTTTAAACATCTCAGGACTAATATGAGATACAAATTAACATATAAGGAGATGATGAAATAGATTAATCAATTCAGCACTTTACAGCCTATCTCTAATTATAGTTAGGATTCTGAGGCTAATAATCAATAGGATTATAATATTTGATGTGCCTTTGAATTTTATATTTTACTCTCTTTGGATGAGGGAAAGCTTCATTATTTTTCCCTTTAACACATTTTCTTCTTTGTAACTTTTCCATTTTCTAATAAATAGGGTCTCTAACCTAGGCTGCATTGGTAATTGGGGTTAAAGAGGGTGTTTGTATGATTTCATGGAACCATTGTAAATTTTGTACTAGAATTGATAATGTGGGTATTTATCCATTTATTATTTGGAAATAAGTATCCTATTATTTATTTATTGTACTTAAATTTATTCTTATATATTTTAAAAATAATAATTTTGATTATTGGGGTAACTTGGATAGTCCAGTGGTTAGTATTCTTCCCCCTTCTTATTCTGACTATTACAATTGGTGTTGGGAGGAGAATGATGGTGGAGATTGAGTAACTATTTTGTTTTAACATTTATGGGTATGGGCCTTATTTCATGTAAAAAATGATTGAAAAGGGAAAGGTATGATTTAAAAAAGATAGGAAAATTTTATCATAGTTTTGAAAGTTCATGTTTTTATAAAAATGAAAAAATGATGTGTTGATTTATGGAAAAAGAGAAGAATAATGAGAAGACATTTGTAATTCATTTTAATTGAATATCAGTAATTTTACCTTTTGAGTATAAAATCCCTTTTTAACCTTGAGTTTAATTCATACATCAACACCTACAAACCATTAAAATCAGATCTATTATAACCTTAATGAATTCCCACTTTATTATTTTGGTGTAATTTCAAAGTAGAGATTGAGATTACTTTCAAGAATATGGATATTGTTTATATACTTGAGATTGAGTATAAATTTAATTAAATGATCTAGATCAATGAGTGAATTTTATTTCGAGTAAGGTATATCACAAGTGGAATGGGTAATTATAAAAGGTTAAACAACATGAATGAATGAGGAGTGCATTTATAAATTTTATTTTTATATAAATCATGATTAAAACACATTGATTTTGGAGAGTTGTTTTATTTTATATTTTTAGCTATAAGACTGTGTTTATGAGTGTGATTTATTAAATTTTTCCCTAGTTGAAATAATAGATTCTATGTGGTCATATGTTTCTTTTATTTCTTAGGGACAAGAAAATGTTCAACTTTGGGGGAATTTTATAACCCAATTTTTTCATACGATTTTACGATGATATTAATGATAAAATTGATCAAATATTACCTAATAATAAGTGATTTAAATGATTTATAGTATAATGATGTTTGATAATGAATATTTAGAAATAAAAGTATTTTTATTAAATTATAGAGATATTATGAAACTATATATAGCACAATATGATGGTGTTTTTTAGAGTTTCATTAGATTAATCAAGAAAGAAATGGATTATTGAGAGACCTCACACCACAAGTATGATATATATGATTAACATGAGAAGATGAATGATTTTTTTATTCCATGACCAGGATTTTATTTACACTATAAGAAACTACATATGAGTAAAGTCCTTAACTAAAATCATTGACTGTACCACTGCTGATCCCATCATGCTATGACATACTTCAATGTAAAAAAATAGAGAATTAAAATTGAGAATTGTTTAATTGTAGTAATCAACAGAGTTAGATAATCACAAAGAAGAGTGGGAAAGATTATTGGAAATGTTCCATAAGAAAATAATGATAAGGTTATAAAAGAATTATAGTACGGGGGTATCATTATATGAACTAAGAAGATGGGATCATATAAAGGAAAACACCCTAAAAACTAACACCACACTCTATAATATAATTTTAGAGGTATGACTAGATGTTGAGGATTATAAAGAACCCATCACTATTTAATTTTTGATGTGGGATGGGGGAATATTTTTGGAAGCACTGGAATGAGTAATGTCACAACAAAATTGGTTAAATCATACCATATTTAGATGTAGAGAAGAATAAATTAAGAATTTTACCAATTTATGCTCATACCAAAATGGTTATCTCTTAGTGATGACTTGGTAGAGTGAATATATGAAGAAAGTAAATCCATGAATGAAGAAAAATATGTTGAAAACTAACAAAGATTCGAAATTTTCTTCTATAATGTCAATTAGTTCAATAAGGTTAAAAGTTTTGAAACTGATCGACACCCATAGTCAAAATTCATATAATGGAATAATGGTATAACATATTATATTGAATCATTATGATCTCAGTATATATTATAAAATTAAATACCCAAACAAAAAATATAATTAAAAAACACTCAAAATAATGATTTATATGGTTCAAACTTAGTTATACGCCATTCAATAAACACTGATACTTTTATAATAAATGAAAGAAGAAAAAAACTATTACAATATACTAAAATAAGTAATTACACTCACCTATATACAAACCATTTTATCTATTTGATCTTGTGCTATCAAATTTCAATCCTCATTGATTCCTAATCTTAATTATAGCCATTACAAGATACTTAGAAAATTCACCACCTCAACTATAGAATTCTGTTGAATAGTGGATGAAACCATTTAATATTAGGTATCCTTATAAAGAATCTTATATTACATTTAAAACTTCGAGGTTAATATTATGATATCTAAATTTTTTTATTCATAATTTTCAAAAAGATTAATTTTCCACTGCCTGTCTCTAATTTTGGAACCTAGTAACACTTACCAAACTTGTTTTTGGTTTCAAATATCGACATTCAAAAACAAGTATTTCAAAAACCTCTAAAACATTGTCAAAGAATAGTTTTCATATACTAGAATAACAACATATCACCTAAAAACCTATTTTCTTGGTTCACTATGTCATCTGGATCTCTTAGGTAATTTCTTACTTACTTCCATTATGACAAAAAATGAATCTTTGGTCCATTATTCTAGCCAAATAAGACCTACTGAGGTGCAACAACACGATATAGTTTCCCAGGATATAAAAATTTTCAATATATGTACCAGATTCTAAATTTCATAGATCATTCAAAGTTCTAGAACTCTAACTTCTATATGCTTTCTGATAAAGTAATACTTCTTCTGAATGGGGGTTTTTTGTGTGTGAAACATTATATTTCATAAAAGATGGATCAATCTTTGACTCTCACAAAACACCATTTTGTTCTCCTTATTCTTTATGAGTTCCACTAATAATCCCTCTAACCAAATCATATTATTCACTACATCCATTTTTGAAACATACTCTACATCCTTGGTAGAAAGTGAAACTACCAATTATATAATAGACATCCAACTTATGAATGTTCCTCCATAGATAAAACAAAAATACAGTTATACTTCTCTATGTGTCTACATCTCCTCCACATTATACGTCTATAGACCTATAAAATAGATCATATATTTTGAAACAAAAATCTATCACATCTGAATATTTTAGATACTAAAGAATCTACTATATCACTTCCCATTTCTCATTTCCCAGTTTTGATATAAACATGATAACCATTACCAATACATGTCCAATGTACATCATTGTACAAACCATACATTGAACTTCCAAGAATTAATACATATAGAACCATTTCCATGTAAAAAAATCCATTATTCAATTATTTTTGCTTTATCATTAGATAGTTTGAAATGTTTGACTAATTAGTTAGAGGCCTATTTCACCAAAGAATAAAATAGATTTAGTGGTGGTTTTCTCATGGTGATTTTTAAAACCGCCACTAAATGGTTTTTAAATATTTTTTAAAATTTTAATTTTTTTTAAAAACAATTAAATTAAATTTTAGCGGTGATTTTTAATAAAATAAGGGAAATGGTGGTGGTTTATTAAAAACCACTTCAAAATAGCTGCAGTTTAATAAAAACTTCCATTAAATTAAATGAAAAAAAATTAAAAAATAAAATATTTAGTTATGATTTGTTATTTATAATTTACTATCATATATAATTTATTATTTATAGTTTTAATTAATTATAATGTGTTAATTAATAAATATTTATAGTCATTAGTTAATAATAATTTTAATCTTAAAACAAATCTTTAATAAGTTGAAAATTAAACTTCAGCATCAAATTGCCATAACTTTTGATCAATTTTTATGTTTTCTCACCAAAACTTGTCAAATCGAAGCTTATAAAATGAACTAAATCCACATTCATTTTAATTTTCTTAATAATTAATATAATGAAATTTATTATAGTGTCAATAAATGTAGGAAATCTAACACGAACTTCAAAAAAACATAACATTCGATCTGGGTGTCCGTTTGGGCTCTTCCACATATCAAATCAAATCCTACAACGAGCTCTACACCCTTATGATTAGGGAAATCTCAATTACATTTTTGAGGCAAAAATGGCAAAAATGGTCTCTAAAACAGAGTTTTTTAGTCAAAGTATCCTAATTTTTTTAACATTCAATGAAATTTCAACCTTTTTAAGGGGGTTTTATTGTCATTTTTTGGTGGAGACTAAATTTATTCATGGGGATTACATTCATATTGATATCATTATTTTGAAATTTTATCATTTTTTACAATCTAGATTTATTTATAATTAAATATACGCATTTTTTATTATGTTTACTTATAATAAATCAATTGTATAAATATATAATTACCTAGAAATGTATTTTTAAACTTATAAACCATATGGAAATAAATATTGGTTATTCATTTAATTTAAAATAAATAATTATATATTTTATTTAATATATAAAAATACTTTAATTTTTACATATATACATATATAAGTAATTTTTATATATAAAACTTGTGTGTATCAATAAAAATCACTATATTTATGTATTTATTTTAATATATGTAAATATTTGAGTGTGTATCTGAGAAATATAAATAGGTAGTTTTGTGTCAATAATATTGGGTGTATACATCATATATAAATTTATTTTCATATAAATATATCATTATCAATAAATATAATACATAAATGAAATTATAGTAAACCTATATGAATATATATTTATATACACATATGTAAATAATGTAAATATATACCTATGCATGTGTGTTGATAAACAGATATATATTAATATTTATATTCTAATATATGTAAAAAATATATTAATACATAATATATTTAAATAAATATAAGTATATATATATATATATCATACACATTTGATGAGATTTAATATGTGTTTAATAATTTCTTCAATAAATTTTTGTGTCATTTGTGATTCTATTCCATTAATTTACATTCCTATTGATATGATGGTGTTGCAATTATTTTGTTCCCCTATTTTGTAAATTATTATCAATTATATATATTTTTTATATGAATTTATGAATATTTGTGTATATTTATATACATTTTTAAATATTTATACATATCTTTTTTATGGAATTATGAAATTTATTTATTTATTTTTTATTTATTATTGATTTATCTATTCATTATTTATTATTTATTTATTGAATATTTATTATTAATTTTTTATTAATTTATCAATTATTATTAATTTATTATTTATGAATTAATTAATTATTAAATATTTGTTTATTTATTAATTATTACTTATTTATTTATTAGTTATTAGTTATTAATTATTAATTATCTATTATTTATTATTATTTATTATTGTTGTATTATTTTATTATTTATATATTATTTGTTTGTTTATTATATATTTTTTAATTATTAATTATTATTTTATTTATAATTTAGTTATTGTATATAAATTTAATTTTAAGTTATTTTTAATTTATTTTTAATTTATTATTATTTTTTATCAATTTATTACTACTGTAATATTTATTATTTATTATTTTTATATTTTTATTTATTATTTTATTACTCATTCCATATTTATTTGTTTGTTATTTATTTATATATTTATTTTTTATACATTAATTATTAATTTATTTTTATTTTTTAGTTTTTGTATTATTTTCTTCATTTATTATTAACGTATTATTAATTAATTATTTGATATATATTCAATATATATTTATTCTTTATTTTTTCATTATTTCATATTTATTATTGATTACTAATTATTTATTAATTTTTTGTTTATTTATCAGATATTAATTTATTATTTATACATTAATTTTATATTATATATTGTATGTTATATGTTATATATTAAATATTAAATATTAAATATTAAATAATATATAATATATAATATATAATATATAATATATAATATATATTATAAAATATATATTAATTATTAATTATTATTTATTATTTATTATTCATTATTCATTATTTATTTTATACTATTTATAATGTAATCTTTATTACTTAATATTCATTATTTATTATATACTATTTACTATATACTATTTATGGTTTACAATTTGTTATTAAGACTTATTATTTACCACTTATTACAGTATATATATATTATTCGTTTATGTTTCATTTATTTATTTATCAACTATATTTAATTTATTAGTTAGTAATTAGTAATTATTAAATATTAATAGTTACTTATTACTTTTTAAATATTAAATATTAATTATTAGTTATTAATTATTATTTATTAATCGTTAATTAATAATTATTTATTTATTAATCATTAATTATTAATTATTTATTATCAGTAATTAGTTAATAATCATTAATGATCAATTATTAATTATTAATTGTTAATGATCAATTATTAATTATTAAGTATTAATTATTTAGTTTGCATCTGTTTGTTATGTATTTTTTTCAATATATATATATATATATTTATATTAAAATCTATTTATTTACCACATGAAGAGTGTGTTAGAGAGATAAAGTCTTTGAAGAATAAGAATGAGGTAAGAGGTTCAAATCCCACCTGATGTAGAATTTCTATGTGGCATATACATGCATGTGCATGTGAATGTACGTACTAATAAGTACTAAATAAAAAAGTAAGTTAATAACGTGAATTTAAAAGTTAACAAAAATAATAAAATAATAAAATAATAAAATAATAATAAATAATAAATAATAAATAATAAACAATAAACAGTAAATAATAAATAGTAAATAGTAAATAAAAAATATTAAAGAAAAAAAATAAAAAACAAACAATAAACAATAAAAAATAGATAATAAATAATAAATAAAAAATAAAAAATAAAAAATAAAAAATAAAAAATAAAAAATAAAAAACAATGAATAATTAATTAATTATGAGAATTAAAAGATTAATGACAAAAATAAAAATTAAATAATAATAAATAATAATAATTAAATAAAAAATAACTAATTCCAAGAATAATAAAATAATAAATAAATAAATAAATAATAAATTGAATTATGTGAATTATTAAATTTTATAATATTAAAAAAATAAAAAAACTAATTACAAAAAATAAAAAATAATAAACCACCACAAAATGAGTTAGCGGTGGTTTAAACCAGCGCTAAATGATTCCCTCTTTAAGAAAACCACCACTAAAATGTTCTACGATGGATTTGAAAAACCACTGCTAAATGAATGCAGACACAAGATTTAGTGGTGATTTTCCATAACTATCGCAGAACAATTTAATGGTGGTTTAAACAACTGATAAATGAAAAAACAACCGCAAAATGCGTATTTTGGTGTAGTGTTTAGACCCATAAATTGTGAACCTTTCCACTAACTTCTTGATGTACTCTGACTAAGACAACATCAATGTTTCTGTTTCCAATAACTTAGGATTCTCACCCCCAAAATCTAATTAGATTCCTTGAGATCCTTCATATTGAACATTCCAAAAAATTCTTCTTTCATCTATTCAATCAACTTTGTGTTTGGACCCACCAAAATGATGTCACATATGTTTAAGATAATCATGATGAATTTTTCATCATCAAATTCCTTCAGGTTACAAAAATGAACCACATTTCACTAGAAATGATTAAATTCTTTCATAGAGGCAGCAAACATCTGGTTATATTATTTGGGAGCTTGTGTTATCCCATAGAAGCTCCATTTGAGCATACACACCAGATTTCTTCGGGATTTAATGAATCTTGTATATTTTCTATGAATATTACTTCCTCTAAACATCCTTAGTGTAAATTTATTTTCATATTTAAATTTTCAAGAAGTAAAACTATATTTGTAACCATTCTAAGTGCCATCCATATTATTTTGTGATTTAAAAATAGATAAATGTTTTTTCAAAGAAACAAACTGCTTACATTTAATGAAAACCTTTTCCAAAAAATACATTCCTTGTACTATTTCCTACCACCCACTTCTTCCTTCAATTGATAAACCCTTTTTTTTCTACAATCTATTTTCACATCAGGATTTTTTGTTATCTCTCATATTTTAGAAATATATAATGAGTACATCTCTCCACTATTACTAACTCTCACTATCTCACGGCATGGAGACTTTCCACCTATTCTAGGTTTTTAGGTTCTCCACCCTCCCTAAGAAGTAGGTAATAAAGATTAGATCCAAACCTTTATACTGGTCTTCTGTCTCTAGAAGACTCCCTCAAATCATGAGTTTTCTCTCCTTTTAGAACTGCATCTTCTAAAACTCTTCCCAAAGCTTATGAAGACCTTGATAATTTTGGTGCATCAATTCTAAGAAAAAAATTTAGAATCTTACTTTGAGTTAAAACTTGTATTTCCATAAAATCTGGTGTTTTTAGAACATGAGTGCTTCCTAAACTATCTAAATCTTCCAAAATTTTATTACAATCAACCTTGGCATGATTTATTGATTATATTTTCTCAGTTTTATAATCTTCTAAGTTCTGATTCTTCTACATGATCATTTTATTAAAATGAACATTTTGTTTTCTAATGATATTCTGAAGATCATTGTCCCAAACCCAAAATCCAATGTTTTCACTTCAATACCCAATAATGAAACATTCTCCTAACATTTATTCTATCTTTTCCCACTCCATGGTATCAACATGGGAATACGTGTCAGTTTTCAAGACTTTTATGTAGGAGAAATCTATCATTTTCACAGTACAAAGATCTTCTAAAATCACATTCCCTAATGGCATAGATGGATTTCAATTCATGAGATATGCCACCGAGTTTGATGATTTAATCCAAAATTACTTTGGAAAACCATTGTGTAATCTCATGTTCTATGATCAATTTTTCATTTTCCAATTGATCAAATCTACCACATTATTTTTATTTTATATGTTTCATGCACATTCTTTTTAGAACTAAATATTTTTTTCAATAAAACCACTAGAGCTCTCTTCTTTTACATTTCCCACTATTACCAAACCTAAAACATTCCTTCTTAATTTTAGTATCCTTTTCCAACACGGACCTTAATTTTTTACAGTTATAAAAACATAATATTTTAACTTGATAAATAACACCCACACATTCTATGAAACTTATTTGATTAAGGTGACATTGTATAATGATCCTCCATGAGAGAGAACTGGTGTTGAACCTTATAAATATCTATACACAATCACCATATTTGGATTTATTGGTTTTAATTATTCTATATTGAAAGAAACCTTTAAATAATTCTCAAGGATACACTCTTGACATGTTTCCTACTCCATATGATTGAGATTTAATATTCCTTTAACTAGGAATGCTTTAATCCCTTTCTCCATTATGTGACCAGGATAGTCATTGTATAACTTCTCCATTCAAGAATACAGTTTTCCATCAAATATTTTGCACTCCAAACATTTGGTAAGCTATAATGTTCTATCTTTCAATCCTTTGGAAACAACCATGCATTCTTATGTGATCTTCCACATTGATTATAAAAAATTGTATAGAAAATTATATCATCTATCTAATCAACTATGATCAGGTTCTTTCATAACCATGGAATATGACTCAACTACTGCAACTCCAACAAGTACTTTCACCTGGTTTATAAGTTTACAACACTATTTATTAAAGTAATAAGGGTTTCATCATTAATAAGATAATTTTTTTGAATATTCTATAGGTATAATTTGTTATAGTCCTCCACTCAGCTTTTTATTGATATTAATCCCAATAATCAATGATCTATAAATCCAATGGACTAGATACATTTATTAAAATATTACTCTCTTTATATATGGTGTTAATAGAATTACATATGATGGAATAATTTTAGGAATTAGTTCTTATTTATCTATAATAATTTTTATGTTCACTTTATTTTGAAAATTCTGTCATGCAGGTCTAGGATTGGACGATTTCCCATCCCTTCTCCCACTTTTCCAAAATATTCTTATAACCTTTCTTTTGAGTGGATCTCCCTACAACTTCTACAATTAAAGAAGTTTTAGTAGTTTCTTAGACATCATTATACTAATATCATCATTCATAATTATATTAAAAATACCCTTGAACATATTATTGGTCTTACCACATAGGTTACAAACTATATTAACCACCACAACATATGATTCTACAAGCAACGAAAAAAGGATCAATGTGATAACTATCCCTTTAGACTTTAAGCCTATCAATTGTATTTGGATATGGGTTTAATAGAAGTAAGTATTATGATTATATTTTAACTAAACTTCTTATATCTTTAGAAAAAAGTTCCTTCAAATTAGAAAATGTTTTTCATTATGGTAATATTTTCATACATGTTTGTAAGTGTGTATATAAGCATTGTAGTTGTATTCAACTCCAATATATTGAAGGTCACATTACATTACAAAATCACCTGAAAAAACCAAATATATTTCCACGTGAGTATTTATCATTATAATTTTTCATTTTCTTTGATTTTTGTTCCATTCAACAAAACCCCCATATCACTATAAAAAATAATTTTCAATATACATCTTCCAAAATCTAACATCTAACTTGTTGAATTTCTCTATCTTGACCTATCATTCTTAATAAACCATTAATTTATGAAATATTAAACTCCCACTAAAAATATAAATTTTAAAATACAAGTACCTCACCAAAATTCCACTTCTAATATTGGATACCACTACTTATGTGGAAAGTATACTAATTTACAGAATGTCCTTCCAAAACCTCAACTTGTGGAACAATGTCAGAAGTTCTAAAACTGCTCAACATCTGAAGTTAATGTCCAAACCAATGAAAAATGCTTCAATATTATTCATTTAATAATTTTCATCTCATTAGATATTCTATAATGAAACACACACACAAACAAACAATGGAGAAAAATTACATCACTTAGAATAATAAGAATTTACACAGTTTGACCTCACTCTATCTCCATGGGAGAACCCTGAATAATTTAATTAGAAACCATAGAGGAATAAAAATATCATAATTTTTAAAAATAAATAATTGTAATCAAATATATATAGAAAATCTTTACCTATTGATTTGGTTCCACCACCTTTCAATATTCATGGATAACCCCCGTTTGATCAAGGCCATTACTATCTTCTTAGAAAATGTACCACCTAAACTGTGGAATTTGGGTTAATAGAGTAATCCATATATATAATCATACACATCCCTAAAAATAACATTAAATATCCTATGAAATGATTATTTTACTCTTATATAATCCAAATTGGTTCTTACACACAAATCCCATGACTTTTCATTTTTTATACATGCCTCTGATTTAGAATAATTGTATCACTTCTCTTATCTATATCTAGTTTCAAATAAAAAATTCTAAAAATAAATATTTTTGAAGATTCTAAAATATATTTGAAAAAAATTTAAAATCCAAGACTAATAAATAAATTGTATGTCATGCCTAGGAATTTTATATATTCAACGATTTTTGAAAATGATATCCTCAATCATGTCATAACCCTTATGACTTGTGTTATGATTGAGTTCACATGAGGAGAAAAGTTTTGAGTTTTTAATATATCATGTTTTAACCAAATCCACTATGTAATGATTATTATTAAGAATATAAATACATTATGATTCTAAATTATTCAATGATATTATCCATTTTTTATGATTTTGAATTTTATAGAGAGAACATTGGAAAGACGATTCTTACTATGGATTATTGAATTGAATCCTTCAATACTATTTGGGTTTTTTTCTTTTTTTATTTTATTATATATTATATGAGGACCATATATTAGGATTAAATCATCTATAATTATATATTTTCACTATTTCATGATTTAATACTCTCTTAAGTGATGGTGAATCAAGAGTTATAAGATAATGGTGTTATGTGAATGAATGATTCTTCTTATGGAATAAATGTTTTTGTTTAATATCACAATGATCCAAAATATTATTTTTTCCCTTAGTTTCACTTTTAGAGAATATAAAATTTAGGTAGGATACCCAATGAAATAAGGAAGGATGATAATATGAGAGTAGTCTTTAATTCAATATTTCAATTTAGATTTTTTCATAACACTCCTTAGTTTAATTAGGTTTATTTCACAATAGGGTATATAATGGATTAAGTTAGTATTAATCAAAATTGAAAAAATGAAAATAAATAACTTTTTTGAATCTCATAACTCCTCAAAATAATTTTATTTTAAAATTTATAAACATTCACATTAATTTTTAGTGGTAACCTCATATCCAATCTCAATCCAAATGAAAACCAACCACCGAAAAAAGACAAATTGCATAACTAAATTCAACTTTCAAAATTTAAAGTAAAAATAACGATTTATAGACTTTCTATTAGATAGTAACCTCGATCCAGGTGAAAATGCCTGATGTATTTACCATAATTCCTACCATATGTCTCACTAACATCAATATATTAACCTCTATGAACCATAATTGTTAAAATTTTATCCCATAAGAAGAACTAGAACTCGTGATTTGATGATCTTATTAAAAATAAGAACAACCTATTCTGCCATGGAAAATAAAAAACTCATTAATCAACATCATTTTTATCCATACCATACTAATCATTGATCAGAACTACATAAAAAATAAACTTTATTGAATCACCACACTTATTAAATAATCACCATCCATTCTGAACACTAACGACCTTATTATATAGTTGATGACACCATAAACCATTAACTCCCATCACCTAACTGGATGTGAAATTCATCTGAAACTGCAATAAATTACACCACATCCATTTATAGAATACCAAACATGAACTTTGAAATAGTAATTAATGTATGGCTAGGTAATTTCTCCCAAGAAAACCCCAACTTCTAAAATAGTACAACTCAAGACCTTCTTAAAGACTCCCGAACCAAAATGAACTGGGATAAAGGTGGTGGATTATAAGGAAATAATATATTTTAAAGTATATTAAGAACATAATAGGGATCCATGGCATTTTTCTATACTAAAAAAACATTCCCTTAAGAACTAATGAAAATACCCATCACTTCATAGTCTACCCCTCATTGACCCCAATCACCTTGAATCACCAACATGTTCTAACAAGATGGGGTCTTGTGTATTGGGTAATACTGGTTGAGTAATGGGAAGTTAAAGATACATGGAAACTCTTGAGAATCTAAATTATAAATAGAATAACTTGTATAAAAGAGGAGAATCCAAGGAAACATATTGAAAATAGTCATCAATAAAGCATAAGTACAGACCAAAACCACCAATCCCATGAAAAGAGACACAATAAACTTATCCAAAAATAATATATATTTATATGATAATGAAAAAATCATCATTACTCAATATCCTCACTAACCTAAAGCTCCATGGAATACCAATTCACTTGACCAACATGGAGTCCTGAGTGTTGGGATAATCTATCAAAGGAGAGAAGAAATGGAAGATATAGGATCACTATAGAGAACTATAATAAAATATAGTATACTCCATAAATAAGAAGGAGAAATCTAAAAAAAACAAGAAGAGATATCAGCCATAAAAAAGTAGAACTCATAAGGGGATAAAAAAGATAATATCATTGTGGGGAATGACTACATTACTCTTCATTATTATATTAAATTCTAGAAGTTTTTATTATAATAGTTCATGAATTTAAATTCTAAACATTGAATAAATTCACTCTAGAGGTGATGATACTTGGAGGTTATCACTTAATATTATTTCTTAATATTGTTTTTGTTTTGGGAAAAAATTATGAACTAATACTATATTAATTTTTCTTTGTTTTGTTATTGAGAAGGAATGAGGTTGTAAAATAATATTTTATAATTAAAAAATAATTGATAAGAACTATGGTTTAAGACCAATCCAAGAAATATCATAGAACCATAAGTAAATTCCCACCCATGGGTAAATTGAGAAGTACAATGAAAATTATAAATGTATATATTTGGGATTCAAGAGATTTGAAGGATCTTCTTGGAGGAATATCCTAGTAAGTACAAGGTGGTACTACTTGAAAAGTGTAACAACATGCCTAAGATTATAAATTTTTGTCCTTAACAAGGGAAATATTGATGTGGGAGAAGACAACATTTATTATAGTGATACATGTGTGGGGAAACCACTAGGTTTCATCTCCTTCTCTATCCACAACTAGACTGTTGGTTTCAACCACTGATTTTACAACCACACCATACAGAAACTTGTAAGACCAAGACATGGAAAAATAATTCAATCTATCAAATTGATCTATAAAATCATTTCAAAATAGCAATAAATCTTCACGAAGATCATTAAAACCTACACATGATGTCCCATTCATGTGATATAACTAAGTTGCGATGCTTTTTATTTTCTAAAAAATGCATTATCATTTAATTATAAACCATGTGAGAGCCTCTTTTCACCTGTAGACATATACAAATCATTAACAAAGATTTAAGGATTTTATATTTGTGCATAATAGTAATCAATATTACACGTGGAGCACATGTAATGAGTGTGGGAGGATGATAATATATTTAGTTATATTCTTATACATCACTTTTTTACTATGAGTTCCATAGTGAAACTAGAAAAAAAGGATCATAGTAAGAATTATATAGTTTTTCAAATCCATTAGAGGGATCTAAGATTGATAATGAAATATAAAAGCTTCATCCATATAGATTCATCATAAAGACTAGATCTAATACATGTGTAATGATACTATTCAACAAGAGGAAATCAATATGTTGTTCTAATGCTTATAAAAGGAGTATGATGCCTTTTTGAAGATGGTTTGGTCCCAATATAAGAGATGAGTATGTTTTTTGTATTTATTTTTAGTTGAGATAACTATTTTTAAGTGGGTGTTTCATGATACTTTTACTCCATGGAAATAAATATAGTATCCATTTAAGGATGAATCCAAGAGATACCACTAGATTCATGATTTATTCTAATTATTTATTTATATATGTTTTTTTATTCATGATTTCACAAGTGGTAAATTATTGTTATGGATTAGGAAGGATTTCATTATTTCCTCAAGAATTACTGTTACAGTGAATGGTGTTAGAGAAGACAAGGTTAGACACCATTCCCCAATTTCATTATTTACCTCTTGGATTTATCTCATTTTTTCACACTTATCATCATCTTATTACAAAAACTTTTCATACAGGTAGATTTAAGTTTATAATATGAGTTTGAAACATATGGGTTATGACTAAAAGAGGTGATATGTGTGTTTGCTTTTATGTACAAAGGTTCTTTAGAAATTTCCTTATGAAATTGAATTTGGATAAAGTAATTTAATAAATTTAATAAAATATTATATTGAGAGGGGGATTAGTTTATATGAACTATGATGTGATTAATTAGTATTTTCCAAGATTAATATTACTTCATTTCATTTTCTTATTTTTTTCAATTTATATTCTTTATATATTTAATTTTCAAACTTATCATCAAATAAATTTTTTCTTGTTTCAAAAATCTTTTATTAATAATAAATATAAAAATTTGATAAGTGACATGAATAATAATTTGTGAGAGTGGGATTCGTTATAAGTCTATTCAATGTATTATACTATATTTCAATTACTCATGTCTTAAATGATAAGTTTATGGGCCTATGATAACATTATATCCATCTATTTTTATAAGATAACTCTATTTAATGAATAAAACATTGAATGTTTTAATTTTTATAAATTTTTACAAGATTATAGATTTGAACACTGTACTTGTATTATATTGGACACTAATTGAAAAAAAAATTTAAATTTGAAAATTATTTTTAATTAAATTGAAACCATTTTATAACTACATAAAAACATCATCCCATGATGTGGAAACAAAATTTAGATATCTTATGTTGAGAACCATGTATCAAAAGTTTTATCACATACCACCTCAAAAAATACATCCTATTTAGTAAAACTATGGTCGATTCATATAATATGGAATTTAGTAAAAAATATTAAGTAAAGTCGCAAGTTTATCAATATCTAACTTTTAATAAAACTCAGAGCCTCTATTATTTTATATAATAATTAATACATCAATTACATAATTTTATATCAATTCTAAATCAATATCTACAATATTAAAAATCCTAAAATTGATAGGTTGATTGTATTTGAAAACTAGGTTTTTATAACAACATTAATTTACATAATAACATTAAACATTATTTAAATCCTTCATTATAGTCATCAAATTAATTGACAATAATAATTTTAACATATATGATCAAATAGGGATATAAATCAAACAAAGGGTGAGGGAAAATCCACAAATGGGAAAAAATAAAGGGAAAAATGAAGTTACATTAATCAATATGTGTATACAAAAGATCACAAAGGTCATAATCAGGAAATAAATTTAGGATAATAACAAAAAAATATAAAAAACATAAAAACATGGAAAAATATAATAATTAAGCTCATAATAATAATAATTGGTTACCTCTAATGGATTATAAAATAGAAGGGATAAGCTTAATGCCCTTGATTCATACCTAATATCTCATGATATATTATATATACCCAATGTATTATAGGGTATCATAATTCTTGGTTTACAAGTTATATTATGATATGTTAAATATTATATGTTTCACAAAAAGGGAAAGGATATGATATTTGAAAGTAAAATATGAGTGGAAATAGGAGGGTTTGAATTAGTTCTCAAACAATATTTCCCAAATGTAAAACACTTTTGTTTTATTGATGGTCAGTGTATAAGATAATTTCTAAAATAGTGGAATCATGATAGATGATAAATAAAAATAAAATAATACATAAACACTGATATCATTACAATATTTAATAACTCTTTGGAGTGTCTAATATTTGATGATCAATATGTACTATACCACACCCCATAATCATTTTCTATTTATTAAAAATAATTGTTAATGGTAAGGGAATTAACTTAAAACTTTTATAGGTGAGGTCTCTACAATATGTTACACCACATATGAATAAAAAATAATTATAAATAATATTAAAAATTAACGTATATATAAAAATAATAAAATTATTCCTCCCCACAAGTGCTCTTGATCCACTATTGAAGTTTGAACTCATTCTATTCTTATAATTTTGTTTTTTTCTCTATAAAGATATAACAAATATTTGTGTGAATATTATGATTATTATCTAAGAGAAACTCATTATTGAAATAAATTTTACAAAAACATAATGTGTTTTATATAACCATGATGTGATCCTATGTTAACCTTGGATCCAAAAATATTGGGTGATATCTTTAATCCTTTATAAAATCTGAAAACCTTTTCTATAAAAATCCATATAGATATTTAAATTTATGGGATGTGATTTTCATTAACTATAGTTTGATATGATAATTTCTCCAAAATTATGATGTAGAACCATGAATTGTTGATCTACATGTGTTGTCTATAATTGTTCACTTCTGGTTTTGAATTGCATAACCCATCTCTCCATTTTTTATTTTATAAATAGTATATATTTTATTTTCTACTTCTC
Organism: Viscum album; assembly: GCA_963277665.1. Classification (NCBI taxonomy): domain Eukaryota; kingdom Viridiplantae; phylum Streptophyta; class Magnoliopsida; order Santalales; family Viscaceae; genus Viscum; species Viscum album. Next base: position 342,151,935 of record OY728131.1, read on the forward strand.
AATTATAATAGAATCACCAAAGACTTATTAAAAACTTAATTAAGAAAAATTTAATTTTTAGATGATCCAAAATATATTTTTTAAAACCATGATATTATTTACTAACTTTTGGTTCCCACTAACTTCTTTATCTCAAGGACTTGTAACTTCAAATTTTTTTAAAATCTTGTGAAATTCAAATATCTGAACAACCATATTGACCGCATAACTTTTTAACCCTAGGCTTATAATACCAACACCTAAATTCTGTTCCTCATAATATTTCTATAAATAAAGAATTCAATTACATATACATTTTTTAGAAATTAACCATTACATGTTTCAAACCCACCATGTTGTGTTTTTTAATTTTCCTAAAAATCACAATTTATTTTGAACCTATACAACACAAATCAATCTCAAATTTTTTTTGAGAATGTTAATAATAATTAAAATAATAAATAAGGTTCATAAATCATGGATCTTCACCTTAAAAACTAATATTTAGAACTATTATTCCACTGGGGGTAGTGTGAATCAGTGTAGTAAATTTTTAACAATTTATTTATTCTTGTCTCACTTAGTTCACAAGAATGAAAAAAATAAAAAGAATACAATAAGGAACAAATGAATTAGATAATGGGATTCACCTCCAATTTGGATGATTGCATCCCTATTGTATTGTTTTTATTGTCCTACTCACACAAAAATTCTATTTTATTATCAATTTAATGATCAAGGAAGTGTATATCCTTGAACTTTCTATCCTATCACCAAATAGGTTACATTAAATCATTCAATTTATCTCTAATTTGGTACTAAAACCAACCAGTCTTTCTATAAATACAAGATCTTACTGGAACCTCTAAAAGTGTGATCAACAGTGTAGTCTTGTGTCTCTTATAGATTATATGAATATGATATCCTTACTCAATATACATGAATCTAAAATTTATACTTCTTTTATAAAACTATCATAAAGATTTTCTCACCTATTATCTACTATATATAATTATATAATGGGATCACTCTATTCTTCATAATAATTAGTGAAATTTCAGACATTCTTATTAACATCTTCAACCCAAATAATAACCAATAGAAGTAGGTTGTCTTCTATCCTTTATCCACATCATCTTCTTCAATGTAAAAGATAAAATTTTATACAATAGTTTTGGATTTGTATTTTCTTAGATACAAAATATATCATTAATTATAACATCATTGGTTGTCTCTAAATATATACATTCCTCCTCCAACACAAATAATATTCAATAATAATAGTATTGGAATTGTTAACCCTATTTTGATAGTATAAAATTCACATAGTAGGAATGTTAGGTTTTTTCAATATCATATCACCTCTTATTTTCCTTCTTTTGATCTTTGTAATCTCATTATTATAACACTTATATTATTTCCATATTTAAATATTAAAATATTTAAATCCCATTCCAAATGGTAATGATTTTATTATTCAACGATTGGTCAAATATCTACATTATTATCATAGAATTAATCAACACAATTATATAATTTTTTATTATCGGTCAAGAATTATCATTAATTCTACGTTAATTCATTTAATTTACATATTATTTAAATTTATTTTTTATTTATCATCCCCAAAACCTATAGATTTTATTTTTATATTCCTTTAGGGAAATATAACATGAAATAATAGTTATACAGTGGGATCAGTATTTCATATTCAATATCATGTTCCTAGAATGCATGAATAATTAATATGTGGTGTGATATCTTCTTCTATGGAACTAACCAATTATCTTACTCATTATAGTGATACACTAAATTATTTCTGCTTATAAATATTGTACAAAAACATACTACAAATATTTTTTTATTGTGTATTGTGGTGTGGTTCCCACACTATGAAATGAATATCTTAATTTTCATAAAATAACCATAAATTCATCACAGCTTTGTGGTCTGTACTTCTTCTATATGGAAAAACCTTCACATCTAAATAACTAAGCATGTATCACGATTCTATATTTATTATATTTAATCTTTGAGTAATGGTGTAGAATCATATAGTTTATCAGCTTACAATTCAATTGGAATAACATGTACGTTTTTATTTGACCATGACATATTCATACATAGATTTTATAAATGTTGAATTATTTTTATAAAAATTTTTTATGACACAACTATAGAAAAGTGTAAGTTCATATTTCATATATTAGTGTGAATATAACATAAAATTTATATTCCCAAAGAATATGTTCCAAAGTTATATTTTTCTTATGACATATCTTACTATACATCTGATTTAATCTGAAGTTGAGTAAAAAATACATGATAAATCTCACATAGCTTTGTTTTTCACAAAATTAATCTATTATGCATATTATAAATTTCAATTTATTATCACACAACTTTATAATTCATGAATTACCCCATCCCAAAATTAATATTTTTAAATCTATAAATAAAAAACACTCAAAAAATAGATTTATTTATAATAATTTAAATTAACAAAAATACTCATACGTATAAATTCAAATTAACTACATCATTTTAAAAACTTATTTCAAACATCTCAAAAAATCAAATTACATTCGATTAACTTAAAATAATATTTAATATTTAATATATTTTTCTAAGTATTTTATTCTAACTCAACATATCCCAATAATAATTTGAGTATCTTATTCACATATTAGTAACCTTAACTTATGAAAATAATTTCAATAGATCTCCATAAAAATTATAGCCACCTTTTTTTCTCTAAAATTTACTAGTCACTCAATTTATTTATAAAGACATAAAATTATTTATATTCTTTAATCTATACGGGAAAACTAATTAACTTCTTAAATAAATTATTTACACGAAATATCATACAACAACAAGTTAAAATTCCAACCGTATTTTCTAAATTAATATTCTTATTACAATATTATTATTGTAATTATATCAATTTCAATCTCCTTTATGGATATAAAAATAATGTAAACGACTCACTCTCGATTTCCAAGAAGCTAATTAGGATTCATCCAATATTTACAACTCAATATATGTTGTGTCCTTTCTTAGATACTCCATATTCATCTTCTCATCATATATTATTGGGAACTACAAACTTATTCAAAGAATCTCATCTTTAGAAAAAATTCTGAGATCATGACTTATTGGAAACAAATATAAGATATAAAAATTGGTTTAACAATCCCACCCATTGGGTTTATACTCAATACTGATGTAGAAAATGTGCATTAGTATGTTGTATTAAATTTTCTTTCTAAACACCTAATAGAAAAAAATTCCAAAGGATGATACAAAATTATTATGTAATTAATTAATCAATCATATATATATGTGATCCATGCCTAGTTTATCAAATAATAGTTACTAATAAACTTCCCAACAACCTATAATTCACATCCATGTATTCCATTAATTCTTTTTTACTTTTAAGACATTGATTAAAAATATATTCCCCCATAATATCAAAACTAAACCTCATAAAGATAGGATGGTAAAACATGAAAACATTACTAATTAAGGAAATAATTTAAGGACTTTTCCTAAATTCTATATTCACATGAAATAATATATTCGAACAGTTTCTTAAACTTCAATCAAACCCTTTCCACCTCAAGGGTATATTCCATCAAATTATCAACCAAAGATGATCAATGAATAAAATAATATTCAATATTCTAATCATTGTGAAAACTACAAGATGAATATATCCTTCATAGTTTAATTATAATTTCATCGCTCCCGTAATATAAATCACCTTTAATTCTATCCACAAGGTAGAAAAACAAAATATTCATGGTAATAATTTGGATATTCACAAACCACTAGTGATAGCTAAATAGATGAGATTTGTTTCTCAACCAAATAAATACATTATCTTTGTCTCTATTATTAATAAATTTCTTTTTTACATGGCTTTTAATTTTTCCAAACATCAATATCCTTGGGAATCGTGGTCTCTTTGATTCATTAAACAATCTATTTGTGTGTAGTTTTCTTCTTTATATTATCCATAAAAGAACCAAGTCTGTTGGAAAAAGTTTTATGTTCATTAATATCTTCACATGGGATGTTATAAAGATTAAAAAATGTTTGTAATTGTGTCTAATGTACATTTATTTTCCACATATCTCCTCAAGAACTCTTCAGTTATCATATTTTGAAAATCTATCAAAAAAATTATATCTTTTATTCATGTCGAATTTATTAATTCACTATACAATATGTATTCTCAAATAATATTTATATAATTATTTTAATTTACAATTTATCTATAAAAATAATCATGCATTATTTAGGAATATGGTAAACTTGTTTGGAACTTCCCCATGCTTTTTTAGAAATTCCTTCTACTAAATTAATTAACACTACTGGAAATATAGACAACACCAATGGTTCAAAACTGTTGGTATATGATGGAAAACCGTTGGTATAAGATATACCAACGGTTTCCCAAACCGTAAGGAATTAAGGCATTGGGAAAGAACTTTACCAACAGTTTAAGGAAAACCGTTGCTAAAAGGTGGTGAAAGTTTTAATTTCTCACCGGTTCCTCTAAACTGTTGGCAAAAAGACTTAACAACGGTTTAAAACCATTGGGAAATTCATATTTTTGAGCTTATACCAACGGTTTTGAACCGTTGGTATAGCTTTTTAACAACAGTTTATCTAAACCATTGGAATATATTCATATATGCTCAAAGTATACCAACTGTTCTAAACCGTTGGTATTGGGTATTTTCACAAAAAACAAGCAGCCTGCATACAGCTGCCTCCACTTGATAGACCTGCATAAAAAACATCACAAATAACATCTATAAATAGACTTCAAACACCACAAAAAACATTGGAAAAAACACAAAAAACACATAAAAACGTCACTCTTCCAACCATGCAATGTACTAAAATTCCCCATTCCAATCTTCATATGACAACAACTCTTCCAATTAACCTATTTAAATTTCTTAGGTTCACACATATCAATTTTTTCTTACTCAAAAAGGTGTTGATTATGATAGAAATTGGTGCATGAGGGGTATGTGTGATAAAGTTAATTAACAATGTGGTTAATATTTGTGCATCATCTAGAGTGATGCATGAATTTCATTGAATGTGATGTGGGGGGATGTCCAGAGAGGGGAGGGGGTTGTCTAGGAAGAGAGGAGGGGAGATTTCCAGGGAGCGAGTATGGTGGTCATGGAGAATGTGAAACAAGGTTTTGAATTCAAATTATAGAATATCATCACATGCATTTGATGAGAATGAGATAATAATCTTACCAAGTCATTCATATAGTTTAAGACATAAAAAATGGAATAATCCGAAATAACATTGCATGATCAAAGAAATAAAAATAGGCATGTGAAATCAACATGCCTATATTTATATATCATCCATGAGGTATAAAATTTAATCAAATTGTAATAGAATTATACATAAGGCATAAGAGTCTCATTTACTTTCATACACAGTGGTATAAAAGGAAAATGTTATTCATGTCCGGGGGGTTGTCCGGGGTCCAAGGAGGAGGGTGGGGGGGCTGTCCAGGGTCCAGAAAGGGAGTGGGGGGGGCTGTATGGGGCTGTCCTTTCATGTCACATTTGACTCATGGATTATTGTCCTTAAGTTTCAACACAATTCGAATGAATTTGGTCAGTTTGTCGTATGTTACTTGTTGATTTCACTTAAAATTAAGTCAATTTTAACAAAACAGAGGAACTTTGAGTTGTTTCAGCCACACCGAGCCTTGTATTGAGGCAGGGATAACTTGAACATGTCACATATGGGACATGGATCGTTGTCCAAAAGTATCAACACAATCAGAAGGTGTTTGATCAGTTTGGCGTATGTACGTAAAATATTGTCCATTTTAAACAAAATACATACACATGGAGTGATACCAGCCACACTGTGCTTCGGATTGAGCCAGGGTTGACTCATACACATCAGATATAACCCATGGATCGTTTTCCTAAAGTGTCAACACAATCCGAAGGCGTTTGGTTGGTTTCCCGTCTGTTAGTTGTTGATTTCACTTAAAAATAAGTCCATTTTGAACAAAAGAGAGGAAGTTTGAGTGGTCCCAGCCACAACACGCCTCGGATAGAGGAAAGGATGGCTCGTACACATCACATTTGACCAATGGATCGTTTTCTTTAAGTTTCAATAGAATCTGAATGCGCTTGGTCGGTTTTCCGTATGTCAGTTGTTGATTTCACTTAAAATTAAGTCCATTTTTAACAAAACAGAGACACTTTGAGTGTTGTCGGCCACACCGGATCTTGGATTGATGCAGGGTTGACTCTTACAAATTACATATGAGTCATGGATCGTTTTTCAAATGTATCATCACAATCAGAATCCGTTTGATTGGTTTGGCGTATGTACGTAAAATATTGTCCATTATAAACAAAATACATACACTTGGAGTGATACCGGCCAAACCGTGCTTCATATTGAGCCAGGGTTGACTCTTACACATCACATATAACCCATGAATCATTTTCCTAAAGTTTCAATACAACCCTAAGGTGTTTGGTTGGTTTCCCATATGTCAGTTGTTGATTTCACTTAAAAATAAGTCCATTTTGAACAAAAGAGAGGGAGTTTGAGTGGTCTCGGCCACACCGCACCTCATATTGAGGGGAAGTTGACTCATAAACTTCACATTTGACCCATGGATCGTTTTACTTAAGTTTCAATAGAATTAGAAAGCGTTTGGTCAGTTTGTCATATGTTAGTTGTTGATTTCACTTAAAATTAAGTCCATTTTTAACAAAACAGAGGCACTTTGAGTGGTGTCGACCACACCGGGCCTCGGATTGAGCCGGTGTTGACTATTACACATCAAATATGACCCATGGATCATTTTCCTATAGTATCAACAGAATCTGAATGCTTTTGGTCGGTTTACTGTATGTCAGTTGTTGATTTCCCTTAAAATTAAGTCCATTTTTAACAAAACAGAGGAATTTTGAGTGGTGTCGGCCACACCGAGCCTCGTATTGAGGAGGGGTTTACTCGTACACATCACATCTAACTCATGGATTTTTTTCCTTATGTTTCAATTTAATCCGAACGCATTTGGTCGGTTTGCCGTATGTCAGTTGTTGATTTCACTTAAAATTAGGTCCATTTTTAACTAAACAAAGGCACTTTGTGTGGTGTCGGGCACACCGGGCCTCTAATTGAGGCGGGGTTAACTTGTACACATCACATATGAGTCATGGATCGTTTTTCAAAATTATCAACACAATCATAATCCGTTTGATCGGTTTGATGTATGTACATAAAATATTGCCCATTTTAAACAAAAGATGGACAATTTGGGTGGTTCCAGCCACACTGTGCCTTGGATTGAGGCGGGGTTGACTCGTACACATCACATATTACCCATGGATCGTTTTACTAAAGTTTCAACAGATTATGAATTCATTTGGTTAATTTTTTGTATGCCAGTTGTTGTTTTCACTCAAAATTAATGTCATTTTGAACAAAAGAGAGACATTTTGAATGGTACCATCCACACCACGCCTCGGATTAAGGAGGGGTTGACTCTTACATGTCACATATGACCCATTGATTGTTTTACTATAGTATAAACAGAATCTGAATGCATTTGGTCAGTTTACCATATGTCAGTTGTTGATTTCACTTAAAATTAAGTCCATTTTTAACAAAACAGAGGCATTTTGAGTGGTGTAGGCCACAACGAGCCTCATATTAAGGCGGGGTTTACTCATACACATCACATTTGACTAATGTATCATTTTACTTAAGTTTAAATATAATATGAATGCGTTTGGTCGGTTTTCCATATGTCAGTTGTTGATTTCACTTAAAATTAAGTCCATTTTTAACAAAACAAAGGCACTTTGAGTGGTGTCGGCCACACCAGGCCTCGAATTGAGGTAGGGTTGACTCATAAACATCACATATGAGTCATGGATCTTTTTTAAAAAGTATCAACACAATCAGAATCCGTTTGATCGGTTTGGCGTATGTACGTAAAATATTTTCCATTTTAAACAAAAGAGGGACAGTTTGGGTGGTTCCGGCCACACTGTGCCTCGGATTGAGGCGGGGTTGACTTTTACACATTACATATGACCCATGGATCATTTTACTAATTTTTCAATAGATTTTGAATGCATTGTCCAGTTTTCCATATGCCAGTTGTTGTTTTCACTTAAAATTAAAGTCATTTTGAACAAAAAAGAGACATTTTGAAAGGTCCCGTCCACACCGCGCCTTGGATTGAGGCGAGGTTGAATCATACACATCACATATGACCCATGTATCATTTTCCTATAGTATCAATACAATCCGAATGCGTTTGGCCAGTTTACTGTATGTCAGTTGTTGATTTTACTTAAAATTAAGTCCATTTTTAACAAAACAGAGGCATTTTGAGTGGTGTCAGCCACAACGAGCCTCGTATTGAGGTGGAGTTGACTCATAAACGTCATATTTGACTCATGGATCGTTTTCCATATGTTTCAACAGAATCCAAATGCGTTTGTCGGTTTTCCGTATGTTAGTTGTTGATTTCACTTAAAATTAAGTCCATTTTTAACAAAACAGAGGCACTTTGAGTGGTATCGGCCACACCGAGCCTCAAATTGAGGTGGGGTTGACTTGGGAAAGACACATAAGAGTCATGGATCATTGTGAAAAAGTATCAATACAATCAAAAGCTATTTTATTGGAATGGTGTATGTACGTAAAATATTTTCCATTTTAAACAAAATACATACACTTGGAGTGATACCGGCCACACCGCGCATCAGATTGAGGCGGAGTTTACTTTTACATGTCACATATGACCAATGGATTGTTTTCATAAAGTTTCAACACAATCTGAAAGCATTTGGTCGGTTTCCCATATGTTAGTTGTTGATTTCACAAATAGATCAGAAGTAGCTAAAAAATTGTTGCATACATGCCATGTTTATTTCCTAAAACAAAGTAAAAAAAGTAAAATGATGAAACTCTTGAACATGGGTTGCCTCCCAGGAAGCACTAAGTTTTACGTATTCAGCCAGATGGATGGAAACTGGTCAATCGTCTTGGTCCATCAGCTCAGAACTATTCTGCCTCTTACAAGAACTGGTGGTCGTGTCATCAAGCTCATAGGGACACTTAGTGGGATTGATCACTTCAGGAGCGTAGCAGGCATGAATATGGTGTGGAAGTAAGATAATCTGGCTCTCGTCATCAGCCAGACGTTGAGTCACCCATCATGCGATGTCAGATGGAGATGGGACATGCACATCGATGATCATGGAAGAGGCAGACAAGCTTGACATTGTTGGTTAAGCTTTATCCACAAATAGATTCATTTTTATATATTAGAACTTTTATAAATGTTTTTCCCATTTTTACAAACAATTTATGTGTAAAAATTGTGAAAAATAACTTATCGGATATATAAAAATGGATTTACTCATGGACATGAGGCATAATATCTAAAATAGTCCTCATTAGATCCCAATTTGGAATTTTAATCCATTATCAAATGTCTTATATCAATTTATTTTTATTTGGATCCTTAAGGTTGAACACTTTTTGTAAAATCTAGAAAAGGGAAGATAGACTAGTGAATTGGAATACAATTGGATGCTATGTGGTGAAAACCACATTATAAGCATTGTTTAGGATATTATTGAGGTGGTTCGAGGATCAAATCTATCTTTTTAGAGAAAATCCAGCATGTCCAAGTTTGGTGGTCAAAGTTTTGAAGTGGGGGGGGGGGGGTTTCGTGGTTGAGGAGGGGGATGAGGGGGATGTCCAAGGTCTAGGAGGAGGGGTGGGGGGCTGTGCAGGGTCCATGAAGGGGGGTGGGGGCTGTCCAAGGTCAAGGAGAAGGGGAGAAGGTGTTGTCCATGGTCCAGGAAAGAGGGGGGCTGTCCAGGGTCCATCGAGGAGGGGGGATATCTAGGGTCAAGGGTGGAGGGTGGGGGGCTTCCTAGGGTCCAGGAAGGAGGGGGACTATACAAGGTCTTGGGAGGAGGGTGGAGGGGGGTTGTCCAGGGTCCAGGAGGGGGGATGTCCAAGTTTTAAGAAAGAGGGGGGAAAGGCTGTCCAAGTTCCAGGAGGGTGGGACTGTCCAGGGTCCAAGAGGGGGGGTGTCCTGGTCCATGAGGAGTGGGGGCTCTGTTAAAGGGAGGAAATACCCAAATAATTCAGTGAAAATTAACTAAACTTAATCCAAAAAACATCACAATTATAATCCATCACCCAACCAGCATCCAATTCATCCTCAATATCACTAACCTTCGCATGCCATAAACAACACAATGTAGTTTATACCAAATTAAAACAGGAAACAAAAATAATAGATGCAAAACATTAAAACTAAGGTAGTACTTACAGATTTAGAGTTTAGAACTACAAAATTGTTTGATTTAAGATGGATCTATGATTGGAATGAGTGTTTGAGTCTTTTTATAGAGAGATCCCAGACATTTAGGTCAAATCAAAATAGAAAATAAAAAAATAGATGAAGAACATTGTAACTGAGGTATAACTTACATATTTTAAGTGTAGAACAGAAAAATTGTTCGATTGAAGAGGATGGATGGAGTTTCGAAGACTCAGTAATGAGAGAGAATCAGGAGAGCTTCAATTTAGGGCTGTAGTCAAGCAGAGGGGGACTACAATCGAGCAGAGGGGATACTGGACACCCAAACTAGATTTAGGGGAAAACTTTCCCAACAGTTTTTAAAAACCGTTGGGAATGTAGTCCTATACCAACAATTTCTTTAAACCATTGGTAAATGCTTGCATAGATTCCAACATATACCAACGGTTAGTGTATAACCATTGGTAAAAGTGTCTTAATTGTGGCCTATACCAACGGTTTTACAAATCGTTGGTAAATTTCTTCATAAAAGCCTCTATACCAACGGTTTTAAGAAAATCGTTGCTATAAATAACCAGTCCCAACGGTTTATCAAACCGTTGGGATATAAGCGTTGGTAAAAATGGGATTTCCAGTAGTGTAATTTATTTCATTCATGGATTGATTATATTCATTATATTTATAGATTAACTCTATCAATATCAAACCTCATGGATTTATTGAAATATCATTTTGGGGTCCTCTTCTATCATAATACATGAATATATTAATTTTTTTAGGTGAAGTGTCTTTCATGGAAATATTCGGTTTTCTTGATCTAATATTCTTAATTTAATTATAACTATGGGAAAACCACATTATTTTATCCCTTGAATCTCTGTAATTTTTTTATTTATCTAATTTAATTTTTCACAATTTCTTTTGATTCAAACCATCCTTTTTCTTTTCTATGATCACTTTAATTACAAATATACTAGAGATTTTAAAAAATTTCAAATTTGTTTGAGATAAAAAAACTATTACTTTTAACCTATGTACTTCTTATCAACTAAACCTTTCTCACACTTGATAAAGGATTAAATTTTCCTCCAGCATTTTAAATATTACTCCAGAAATAGATATCCATGTACCAAAACCATTCAAAACACAAAAAATATCCAAAAATGTTTTGTTTTATCTTTTTAAAAATTATTTATCTAGAATATTTCACTATTTTTGTTTCAATTTATCCTATAGTTAGGATTACTTTAAGGGGAAACTTCTTATACACTTTATTTAATTTACCTTTTTTATAGTGATAGGTTTATCAATATTTTCATCATCCCATTTTTTCTATATTTTTTATTGTAACATGTACTATTAATGACAAGCGATTTAGTACAATCAATATTTTCTAAAAAAATGGTACTTTCTTGTTTTAGATTTCATAAGTTTTAACATAATATGATAACAAGAAATTATTTCCCAAATATAAAGGTATTTTATCATGAAGATACCCCATAATAACTTCTGTGGCAACAACACTTTTCTCAACCTGTTGTGAAGGCTCAACCTATTAAGTTCTAGATTCCTCAATTTAACCTCAAGTTCAAGTCACATAATATTAAGAGTGTTATTATGATATTTTCACTATATAATTATATTATTTTCTTAACTTTTAAACTTTTCCTTAATGCATTTTCCCTCTCTAGAAATAAATTTTCAAATCTTTTATCTAAGCAACTTTCATCTCCACTTAAGAATTATTGATATCATTGATATATATTTTTTATTCTAATTAAAGGTGATTATCCTAAATACCATTCAAGGATTATTATTTATCTTGGATTAAATTAATAAACACCTTCTTAGTATTGGTGTAAATCTCTATAATCAATAAATTTATATTACTTATGGCTTTTACTTATTTGGTGAGACTAAAACTTGTCAATACTTTTTGTTCCATTGATTACCAAATTCTATCTATATTATCTTAAATTTTTGTGATCACTTATTTTATATCTTTAACATTTAAACAAATAAAAAGAAAAAATAAATTTTGTAACCTTTTTTAGGTACTTCATAAAATAAGAATATAATTCATTATATATGTTATAATTTTATTCTTTAGAGATTACATATTCCTTACTTATTATTAGTTCATCAAAAAAACAATATTAACATGAAATAAAAGCCACCCAATCTCTATATAAAATCTTTGAATCTTATGAGGTAGAATTTTTGTCCATATTATCATTAGTGTACTTTTCCACCAAATCGTAACCATTTATGTTTGACCTATTTTCTCGATGATTAGAGAATGTGGAAGTAGTGTTCTCACCCTCTTTTATCATGATATATGTATTATAATAATTAATTTCTTGAAAAGGGAAGATTACCATAATATATAATTGAAATATTTATAATTTTATTACCTTAAACTTTAAAGTATTTACCTTATCTTCTTTATTTGATGAATAAATTATTAATTTCATTGAATATTTATTATTAATATTCTTAAAATTATTTAAACACATTTATTACATAGTTTCTTTGAAAGGGAAACACCATGATTATATAAATATTTACTTCATAAATCCTTTTATGAGAAAAAAAATCAAAACATAAAATGTTCAAAATTTTGAGACTCTAAATAGTGGTTGTACTATAGCTATAATTTCTATTTTTATTCTACTTGGATTGGTGAATCCTTACTAAGAGAGTGGTGGATAAGTTTGTCCACTTTTTTCATATTTAAATACTTTACATTTTTTACTTCTCCTTTAGTTATGGTGAATGAATCTATGTATATTTTTTTCTCACATAGTGTTCATACATGAAAAAATAATAAAGAATATAATAAATCACCTGGGAATTTGATAACCTGGTTCTCCTACAATGTGAATGACTATATCCCCAGTTTATGTAATTTTTTATCCCAATCACACACAACTTCTCTTGCATTATACAGATAAATCTTAGAAAAGGGAATACCCTATAACCAATTATCTTAGAACTGACTAGTTTACATGAAATCACTATATTTATCTTTGCTTTGGTACTATCAATAACTGGTCCCACTCCAAATAATAGATTTAGGTATCTCATATTGATGTTAAATGAAAAACATAGGCTCATGTTTCTCCTATAAAATATGAATATTATCTCCTTCCTCAATATTTCGTAATCTCAAAATACTACCTTTTTTATTAAAAAATCATATATTATGTCTCACATATTCTATAATAGATAGAAATCGGTAAGGGAATGCCTATCTTCATTACAAATATCAGTATGTTGTCTCACTTATTGTTCTATATATGAAACAAAAATGATAACCAATAGAGTCATAGTATATTCTCTCTTTTCTCATACAATTCTTCTTCAATGAACAAGATAATATTTTAAACCTTGGTGTTTGATCTATATTTTATTCGACACAAAAGATATCTTTAATGATAGAAACATATGGTCTTTCTCTATCTATACTTATTCTCATTCTTAAATAAAAACTATATTCAAGAATAGATTTTTTGTAATTCTCTTCTTTTCTTCAATAGAAAATAATTCATAATAATAGTATAATATTCAAGAATAGATTTTTTATAATTATTTACTCTTATTTGATAGTAAAAAATTCATTATAATAATATAATTATATTTCTCTCAATATCATCCCACCACTTCGAACCCTTATTATACTCTTTTATAATATCATATTTATCATGTTGATATTAATTCAATATTGAAATATTTAAATATGGAAATCCCATTAAAATAGTTCATGATTTTCTTTATCAATTGTTTGTTAAATATCACTATAATTATCAAAAATTAATCTCAAAAAATACCTTATTTTTTGTTCTCATTCAAGTATTCTATTTAGTTGTCTACGAATTTTTATCATTTAAATCTTTATCAAATATCTATTTCTCTTTATCTTCCAAAAAACCCATAGTTTTTATTTTTCCATACCGACATGTATATTTACATGGAGCAATAGTTATATGGTGTGATCTATATTTTACGGTACAGTCTCATATTATTGTAATTCAGGAATAATTGATTTTCAGTATAATATCTTATTCTATAGTGAAAATCTATTCTATTACTCATTACACTAATGCACTCAATTGTTATATCTTATCACTATGGCACATCACCATACAAAAAATATTTTCCTATGATATTCTCTAAAAATATAATTAGATAATTCATTTCAATGCATTAAATTAACATAAGTATCACCTTTGAACACCCTTCACAAAAACAGACCCTTCATTATAATATCCATTTTCACCATCCAATATTTAAAAATTCCATTACATGAATTTTATAAAAAATTGTTAATAACAATAACAAAATAAAGGTAGATTATATAAATGAATATCTTGGATAAGTATTCAAAATAATATTTCACATTTAAATAAAATAAATAAAATAATTAAATTTATTCTTTATAATTCATTATAATTCGTTAATTGAAAATACATTTTATTATTTCACATTTAAAAATGATAATATCATTTGTGATATTTATATTTAAAATATATTTACACATCTCATAGAAAATTTCATACAAGTTAAAGAGGAAATTAAGAAAAAACAAAAATGTGATTATAATATAATAATTATAAATCTCAAATATTGATTATACTTTAGTGAAAATTAATTTCAAAATATACAATCATTAATTTTTGTTTCAATTTATTAAATACATATAGAACCCCAACCTCTTGACATCAATATAGACAATTAAAGTATCTAACATGAAAATTATAAAAATCAAATATAGAAAATTAGTGAATCATATAAAATTAACATCATCATTTATTCAAATAAAAATAGAATGTCATAGATCCTCAAGGGTATAAGTACTCATCAGGTAGTGAGGAGAAACTTAAATAGAAGGAAATAATGTAAAAAAGGACCCCATGGTCATCTTCTAGACACCACACATCAAATAAAAAATTTGTTTTTAAATAAAAAAATCTAAAACAAATTCCTAAAATGAAGAAATATAATGAAATGTTTATCAATGAGTAATTTGAGATAGAAATCACTGCCAACATTATGAAAACATGTCATATAATCCACTTATAGACTTCCTTTTGAAAATAACCATCTAAACCAAAAATTTTCCCATTTCATGGTGAAAAACTAAAGTGAAATAACTATATATAAACTAAATTCTACTATATAGGGATTAAGAAGATAGAATAAGGAAACAACTGAGGGGGAAGAAAAAAATAAGGAGTCAACCTTACTCTCATATGAAGGTTTCCTATGGAAGAGAAATAGGGTAGAGAAGAAGACCAGAGATGATGGGAAAAAGGTTTTCATGTATTTATGTGTCACCCCAGAAAAATAGAAATGGATTTTACATCTTCTTTAAGAAAAAACCTAATAATAATAATAATAATAAATAACAATAATCAAGAAAGTCTAACCTTATAGAAAAATGTATGACCCAAAATATTTATATAAAATGATAAAAAAAGAATTTTTATAAATTTTAAGGAATAAATCATCCTCAATTTTTTAAGGGAAAATACCAAAAAGAGATACCCAATACCATTCACATATTATCCAAGATTGAAGAAACCATATTATCCTGCCTATAAGTATGTGACACTACAAAGTTAATGTGACTACAATAGTCCATGCGGTTCCTTTAAGTTTCTTCTAGTCTTCATGAAATGGAAACAATGTTGAAATAAATAGAATGCACACTAAGGTTATATTCTACAAAAAACTATAAATTTATCAATTTTAATATCAAGGATGAACCCCTCCATATCAGATTCATTTTCTAATGAAGTCAATAGTTTTTTTAAAAATCATGAGTGATCGCCTTATAGTATCTAAATATTCCACACCACCCGAATTGTTTGGGTATATCCCTAAAAAATCTATCAGTGTTGATTTTAATCAAACCTATATTTGGTGGTTTCAAAATTATAGAAGTATAACCAATATATCATCAAGAATTAATCTAGATTTATTGTTTATTAAAAACAGGAAGTTCTTGAATGGAGTTATTGACTAAAATAGAATACATAGAGTTATATAGCTTGATAAATTAGAGAGTTATAACTATATCTATTTATAGTTATATTTCATATCAGTTTCACTTAAGGAGGATCCTATTCCACAAAATGAGAGAATATATTTGAACCACTACCACCCGGAAGTTTTTTTTGAACTACCATAAGTTGTATGGATTATAACAGTGGGATAAGAAACCTTTTATATTGGCTGAATCAAAGACAATTATTTAAAATTAATTTAAGGAAACATAAAAAAAATTTATTTAGAAAATAAGCATTAGAGAAAGATATGATTAATAGATACTTATCCATGATTTCAGTAATAACACATTGATTAAAAAATAGTCCATGTTTTACTAAAATAAAGATCAATGAGAATATTTTAATGTTTTCACATGATTTTTTTAAATATTAATAATGAATTTTAATGTTTTTAATCACTTTTACAATGTAATTAATTTATTTATTGAAATATGGGTGATTTTAGTTTATTGAAAATATGTGAAATATTTTAATCTAGAAGTCTGGTTTTTCTTTAATAAATTTATATTGGTATTTTAAAAACCCTTAAGCATGGACTAAAGGTTTAGTAAGGGTATAATATTCTCTTCATATATGGAGGGTTTTGAAAAGGTTGTGTATGAGTAAGTGCTGGATTTCAAAGGTTGCATAAAGGTAATTTTATAGCTATATAAAAGTATCCACAGTTTTACACTACTATATAATGGTCAAAAAATTACACATAAGGGTAAAAAACAAATTTAAATGGTTGATAACTAAATAATGGTTTGGATTCACTACAAACAAGTAATTTTATCATTACATAATGGTATGATATCATTGTGTAAAGGCAAACTTGGGTTTTCAATGAGTTACATAAAGGTAATACTGATTTTCTAAAGGATACTTAATGGTAAAAAATGGTATGTAAGGGTAACTCAAATTTAATAAAGGATACATAAGGGCCAACTAGTCCAAATATAAGGGTAACTATAACTTTTCAAAGGTTCATTAAGGGTTGCAGGTCACCACTTCTATTTCACTTCCACCGTCTCTACATTGTAGGGATCACCAGGGAAGATGAAGGGAGAGATTATAGCTACTCTATAATTCACAATATACACACCATATTCCATAATTACATCATGGAAGACATAGAAGGATGAACCAATGACGAATAGGTTTGAGTGTGGATAGAACTACTCCACTGTGGTTGGAAATGAGGACGGTGGACAATGTAAAGCTATATCTCGTGGTTTTTAAAACATTATAGAGATGATAAAAAATAGAAGTAACATGGAAAAGATACATGAATAATATTACACTAATAATTTATGGATACACCATATCCATGAATATCTATATAAAAGGAAAACCCTAGGAGAAGAGCTTTACCTCATGGTTTCTATCCACACCACATGAGTATTTCTGCATAACAAAATTCGAACTTTATATATCTTTAGGATACAAAATATTTTCATGTTGAGTTTTGAATTTAATAAACATGTTAATAGAGGCCACTCCTATATATAATGAGTCCAAAACACTCATAAAATCATGGATGACCTGTTAAAAAATCTAAACAATGATAATAATATTGATATGAATAGAGAAAAGAGAGATAAGGGGGAGGAGGAAGGAGGAAGATATGTAGAGAGGTGAGTAATGAAACTTGAATATCTTATACCTATAAATTGACGGGGAAAGATGTTGTGCTTATGGGACTCAAATGGAGAACTTCAACATAGAAATAGGGAAGGATAATTAAGACTCGTTCTGATTCCTTAGATTTTTGTTGTTTCCTTTGTTCTTTATATTATTTTAAAATGTCTTCTACCCTAAAAAACTAATTGATTACTATTTAATATTAGCGTGCAAACATAATTTAATTAGGGAAGTATAGGTGAACCATTTATAATGATCAAGTTTAGGATCTTAATTTGAAAATATTTTTCAATTTTTCTTTGCCAATGGTTTTCAATATTTAATTTAATAATTTAATTAGATTGGGATTGTATTTCTGAATAATTTTTTTAATCATTTCCCTGATTAAGGAATATTTATCTCCCTCTAATTAGTTTTAGACCACATATATTGATTGACCTAGATTCAGGTGGATAGTGTTTAGTGGTTACTAAAAAATTATGGAGGCAAAGGTGATCGATTTTTTTCTTGGGAATAAAAATACCTGATTGATCATTGACTATGTAAATCATGGTAGATTCTTTATGTCTTTCACACATAGTAATAAGAATAGTATAATTAAATGAAATTGTAAGGACTATTCTAGTTATAATAAAACTTGATCAAGAATAAAAATGTGAAATGATTTTGAAACATTTTGTTAAATAAAGTAATTAGGGATAAATATTTATTTTGAGAATACTATGCTATAATTTCAAATGTGAATCCCAGACTAACATGATCACTTATCTCTAAATTTTTATAATTAAGTTTTTCTTTATTTTTTTTAGTCATAGAAATAATTATCTACTTATTTTCCTTTTTACACCCTTAATAACTGTAAAATACAATTACTCCATGAATATGAATTAGGTTATTACTAAAACTATATCCCTTAGGTAAATAAATTAGCTTTTTACACACCCTAAAATAGGTGTGTGTTAAAAAAAAGTGCTGCTTCTGGGGAGTGATTTCTAATCTAACTTATATTTTTCATAACTAGTGCCTCTAAAAAATAATTATTTCCTTTTGATCATAAGATAGATAGAAATTTGATAACATGAATTAATAATTTTAATTAAGAGAACTTTATTTAAGAAATTAATCATAATGCCTCAAGTGAAACTTCTGGTATTCACTCTAAGTCTGTAATCATATTCATAATCCCAAACCAAACTTTACGGAACCTACATGACCTATAATTTTCTAGTAAACAATGTAATACCCAGACCCTAGTATCCCGGAGTTGGTGCATTATTATATTAAGTTGGAATGATTATGAGGATCAAATACTTAAGGAACATATAGTTTAGTAGTCTTGGTAGACCATATTACATTCATGATACCCATAATACATTTGGAAAAGAAAATATAACATGATAAAATATATAATGAAATAAATTGAATCCTTAAAAGAATATATAATGATTTATTCTTCATAACTCGAGAAAAAAACACAAGAATAGGGTGTGGTAAGATGATGAGTAAGGGTAATAAACACAATTGAAGATATCATAATCATAAAAACTAGGCATGGTGAATAAATAAAAGTATACATACCATTAAAAATAAACCTAAACACAATATTGTATGAATAAGAGATGAAACAATAAATCCACAATAAAACATAATCACTGGTATTTTGTTAGTCTAATAACCACATGATCTATCAATTACTAGCATCATAATGAGGGAATGAATAATTCCATACCTCATAATGATACCATCAATGCCTCATGCCAATACCATAATAACCACTTCGTTAAGGCCTCATTCCATGACACTAGTTTGTCTCATGAGACATACCAATGCATATAAGGGGATATAGTGGGACTTACCTATCACTTAATAAGTACAATGAATTCCTCATATGAATGGGTATAAAAATAAACCACATATATATTCATAATTAAACTAACATATGAAGTGTAAATTACTTTCCCAAAACATTAAACTTAAAAACTATCCGTTCAGAGTAATATGGTGAATGGTATCCAGATAGTACATCCAATGTCAATATAATAATAAAACGTTAAATAAAATATGTTTGATGATATCATAAAAAATTAAACTCATTTAAATATAATATTCAAAAAGAGTGTTTAATTAGGTGAAAATACTTATATAAAATCGTTGAGTAATTCTTGAGATAAATACTCTTTTACTTTGAAAAGAAGAGTAATTTTGGAAATATAATTTCATGAAACTAGAAGTTAATTACGGTAGTTTTTCAATAATAAAATAAGAGATTTTATAAAAATAATTTTATCTTAAAATAGAGTATAGATTTCAATTTATAATAGGTTATAATTTGAGAATTTCCTTTGAAACAGGCTTCTTTATCGTGAAGCATTTTTGAAAGATCCATTTAAAACATGTAACTACCCATGAAATAAATAAGAATTATAATTGGAACACATATATAGAAAATTAATACTAGATTTATTATTAGTACATAAGTTAAAATAATAATTTAATTTATGTTTTTAGAGAGTAAGAGTAACCCAAAAGAAAAAAATGGATGTTCGGGTAGAAAACCCTTACCAATTTGTAACCAATCGAATCCTATGAACCAAAATTAATATCCATCAAATGATAAATTGAATACAATTAAAATGAATATATTCATGTTATTATACAAAAATGGGAATTATACATAAACCATACATAAGAAATAGTGGTGAATAAAGAATATATCACAAAATGGAAGTGAGACGAGGAAACCCTTACCTTTTGTCCGAATGAATTCTGCACTTGATATTAACTTCCTGAATAATAAAATTAGATTAATTAATTAATAATACCATAAAATTATAAAAATTTAATTTATTTATTATATATTTATTATTTTCATTTATGTCTTTTTAGATGGGTTAATAGATTCAATTTCATCATTTGGTAGAGCATATTTTCCTAGTTTTCATGATCGATTCGCTTGTATAAGAGTATGGAAGTTCATGTAAAATGTAAATTGAAAAAAAAATTAAGTTATGAGTTATTATTGACTATAAATATGGTTAAATTATTATATAAATATTTTTTTATTTTTTGATAGGATAAATCATTAGAAAATGTTTTAATGATAAATGCTTGGATTAATTTGGTGGTTTTTTGATCACCACGAACTCATTTGGTTTTATAATTTAATACCATGTGTAAAAAATAATTATAGAACATTAAATAGGATATATTGAATAAATTATTATTTTTATCAATAATAAAAATGGTTTCATGACCATAATTGAATATGGTAATAGAAATTGAAAACCTGTCATCCATGAGTGTGATAAATTAACACATCTCAAGTGGTGATTTCATTTTTAGTATAAGAGGAGGGGGAAAGAGAGATCATAATGAAATATTAAATGAGAATAATATAATTCCATTATATTTAAGGAATTTTAAATATAATAGAATTTGTATTAGGGTAGGTGAATAGAGAGAAACAATAGAATGGAACTTAAAAACGAAATTAAAAGAAAAAGGAAGGGAGGTTTACCTCTTAAGTACTCCTCATTGTGAACAACCTTAAGTCCATTGATTTTGGACTTTTAGTGAGACCAAAATGTCTTGTATGTGAGGAAGGGTATTAGGAATATAATTTTTTAGAACTTAGGAAAGGATTAAATCTTGAGTGGTGTGAGAGGAAGAGGGGGCGAGGGGTGGTTTTTATAGTGAAGAGCAGGGGTTTTCCCAATATTTTTATCATTATTTAATTATTTTGGGTTAAGAATATGAATAATATTTATTAATGTGAATAAAAATAGTAATAATTATATGTTAGTTCAAAACAATTGTGATTACATCAGCCTTAAATCATTTATGACTCAATAAATCATGTAATTCGCATTTATCATAAATTAACATATTTTCACTATTCACAATATTCAAGTATTTCAGAAAAATCCCAAAAATTCACCAAAACCGTTTTTTTGATGTATAGAATCAAAACATACACTCCATTTTATGAAAATAATTTTATAAATATCAGAAAATAAAATTTTAATTACAATCACCATTTACTCGAAAAATTCAGTTTTTAAAATTATAACTGATTTTATTAGACCCTGAAAAATTAATGAATGTCCCATTAAATTATCCCAAAATCATAGGACAACAAAATATTTATTTATTAATAAAATTTATTAAAAATTAATTATATTTTAAATAAATATATTAATTATAAAATTGTAATTAAATATTTATTTCTAACAAACATTCCAACACTTAAATATTAATGTTTAAAATATTCACTTTCATTTATAAGGTGAATAAATTTTATTTATACTTAAGTGGGTGAGGTTACTATTCATAAGGGAAAATTACTATTCATATGGGTCATGTTACTATTTATAAAAGTAAACTACTATCTATAAGGGTCAATTTACTATTCAACAAAAATTTTGCTGATTTTATTAGACTCAGAATATCTTACTGAATGCAACCATCTATGTCCGTTTTAGAAATTCAAAACACAGAAGTGGAAAAATTAAGTATAATATATAGGTTATAACTATAACATAGTTTTGTTTTTAATTGAAATGGTGTTTTTTTCATATAATATATCTAATGAATTGAAATTATTTATGAAGAAACATACCATAAAATCTTGGGGTGTCATAATAACATTGAATATATTCATAACATAATTTAGTATTTGTGAAAATAATTATAACATTCAATATATATGTTATAATCTATTGTCCCATGTGGTAAAGTAATATATTAACCTATAAATATCATAAAATGATCAACTTAAACCATTCATAATTGGTTAAACATTCCATAATGATTCAACACTTTAGAAATAAGGTCTCTGAATTTCTAAGATAAACTTGTCATTATCCCTTAATCAATATGAAATAGCTTTAAATTTTCACATTACAAACTTTTGAATAACTTCATCATGTATCCTCTTGAAATATGGTAATAACTTGAATTACCATAAAACCTTATTGGAAACATGAATTCTTCTATATTCCTTAAGTATGATACGTGTTATTAGTTTTATTCCATAAATCCAAAAGTGTTATAAACTCCTTTGGTGATATAATAGACCAATTTTTGGCAAGTCAATAATAAGTTACAAGGTAGTCAGTAATTATCCAAATTAATCATTTCGTCAACATTATCTCAACATCAGGAAAATATTCCATAATTCTTATAACCAGTCTATTGATGAAATAAAGTGATTCCTTACTATCCTCAAATATTCCATAATTGTTATAACCAGTATATTGATGACAAAATATTCAAATGACATGATTTCTAACTAGGCATATTAATCATTCTACTTCATTTTCAGTAGCACCATAAATTTGTCATTATCTAGTAACATCATTTGGGGTATATTCCTTTGATGCTTGGGACATTTATTCACATAGTGTCCCATATCCTTGCAGTTGAAGCATTGTACATTAAAAATATTTTTATTACCCTTAAAATCCCGAACATGGTGTTATTTTTCTCCACACATAGAACAGACTCTCATTCCCTTCAATCATTTACCAGGGTGATTCTTTCTACAATTATCACATGTGGGGAAACCCTTGTTCCCTTATTCCCTTTATCCATCATTTTCTCTATAATCGTCTTTTTCTTTTGATTCCCTTCAAAGCCACAGAACTCAATGAAATCTTTACGTACCTTATTAAAACATGACACTATTTTCTCATATGATGAGGATACTTGGGAGACTATCTTCCTTTGAAATGAAAGCTTAAGACAATAGGAGATATGAGCCTTATTAATCTTTTCAGCATTTGCATTGGTGTAGTTGTCATTCCTTATACTAGGTGCCATTTATAATCAATTCCATATACCATATTATCTCACAAGATTATGAACTCTCTATAAATATAAACACAATATAACACATAACATAAATTTATTCATTGTAAATCTTAGAACCATATACTTTGGTTACTTTGGTGACATAAATCATTCATAAAGTATTATAAAGAAAATTTTAATTATCCTAAACATATCTCCTAGGAGTGTCAAACCAAGTGTGCAATAAGTCCCATTGTTGTGTATGAGGTTACCATGGGTTATGACCGAAACACCTTGTCAGAGCTGTTACTCTTAGGTACATCTATTCCAGAACCACATCCACTTGTAGTATCTAGATCAGGATGTATTTTCTAGGAATACCTACATAATCTATAACATACCAACATTATAGGACGTTCTTTTATGATTATCTTCAATGTCTATCTTAGGGTTTTGTTAACTAATCTACATTTTCTAAATCTGATTTCTATGTTTTTAGGTAAACTTTCTATGATACCAATTGTAATGCCCTGAACCGAGTAACCTGGAGCTGGTGCATTATTTTATTATATTGGAATGATTACATAGAATCAAATACTAAAGGACTTTATAGTTTAGTAGTCTTGGAAGACCATATTACATTCAAGATACCCATAATACACTGGGAAAAGGAAATATAATATGATACAATATTAAATAAAATAAATTGCACGCTTGAAATAATATTCAAGGATTTCTTCTTCATAACCCAGGGAAAATAAGCATAAAAAGGGTTGATCTCAAATGCTCAGTAAGGGTAAGAAATAAAACATAAGAAATTATAAACATAAACACTAGGCTTGGTGAATAAATAAAAGTACACATTCCATTAAAAATAAAATGGAACACAATATATAAGGAATAAGACATGAATAAATAATGCCACAATGAAACATAATCATGGGTATTATACTAGTTGGATAAATACACGAACTATTAATTAATGGAGTCATAATGAGGGAATTCATAATTATAGACATTATAATCACACCATCAAGGCCTCATGCTAAGACCATAATAACCACTTCGACAGGGCCTAGTGCCAAGATACTAGTTTCTCTTATGAGACCTACTGATTAATCGAGGGGATATAGAGGGCCCCATAAATCACTTAATAAGTCCAATTAATTACTCATATGAATGGGGATTAACATAAAAAACATAAAAAATCATATTTAAACTAATATATAAAATTTAAATAACTTTCCCTTAACATTAAACATAAACACTAACTATTCAGAGTAACATGGTGAATGGAATCAAGATAGTACATCCATTATCAATATAATCATAAACCATTAAATAAAATATGGTGGATAATATAATAAAAAATTAATCCCATTTTGACATAAGAATTAAAAAGAGTGTTGAAATAGGTGAAAATACTCTTATAAAATCATTGAGTAATTCTGGAGATAAATACTCGTTTACTTTGAAAAGAAGTGACCTTTCGGAAAAATCATTGTATAAAACAAAAAGTGAATTAAGTAAATTTTTTTATAATAAAATCACTGATTTTATAAAAAAAATGGTGTCTTAACATATATTATAGAGTTCATTTTAAAATAGGAAAGAATTTGAGAATTTCCATTGAAACAAACTTGTTTATTAAGAAGAAATTTTGAAAGATCCTTTTAAAACACGTAACTATCCATAAAATAAAGAAGGATTGTGATTGAAAAAAACATATAGAACATTAAAACAGGATTTATGATTATAAAATAAGTATAATTAATAATTTCATTTAGGTATGTAGAGAATAAGAGTAACGTGAAATAAAAAATGGAAGTTCAAGTAGAAAACCCTTACCACTTTGTAACTAATCGAATATTATGAACCAAAGTTTATAACCACAAAATGATACATTTAATACAATTAAAATAAATATATTCATGATATTAAACAAAAATGGAAAGTATAGATACACCATAAATAAAAAATATTGTTGAATAAAGAATATATCACATAAATGGAAGTGGGATGAGGAAACTCTCACCTGACGCCTGAATGTATGATGCACTTGATCTTAATGTCATGAATAATGAAATTAGATTAATTAACTAATAAAATAACCTATATACATGTAATTTATTTAGTACATATTTATTAAGTTATTTTATGGCATTTTATATGGGTGAATAGATTCAATTTCATCATTTGGGAGTGTACGTTTTTTAGTTTTCACGATCAGTTTGCTTGTATAAGAGTATCGAAGTTCATGTAAAATGGAAATTGAAATACAAAATTGAAGTTATGATTTATTATTAATAATCCATAAGGTTAATTTATAATATGAATCCTTTAGTTTTTTAGGAGACAATGAATCATTAGATAAAATTTTAAGGATAAATTCTTGGATTAATTTGGCGATTTTTCGATCACCACGAACTCATTTTGTTTTACAATTTAACAAAATGTGTAATAACTGAGTCCATAATATTTTATAGGATATATTAAATATATTATTATCTAGTTAAATAATAAAAATGGTTTCATGAACATAATTGAATATGGTAATAGAAATTAAAAACCCATCGTCTATGAGTGTGATAAATTAACACATCTCAGACGATGTTTTCATTTTTAGTATAAGAAGAGGGGGAAAGAGAGATGATGATGAATTATTACATTAGAATAAAATAATTCAAGTAAATTTATGGTATTGTAATTATAATATCATTTGTATTAGGGGATGTGAGGAGAGATAAACCATATGATGTAACTTGTAAAAGAAATTGAAAAAAGGATGAGAGGTTTACCTCATGAGTACTCTTCCTTGAGGAACTCATTAAGGACTTCTGTTTTAGCATTTTTGTGAGACAAGAATTTATTAGATATGATGAAGGGGATTGTTTAGAGTATTAATTAGAACTCAGGCAAGGCTCAATGATTTAGTGGTGTGAGTGGAAGAGGGGGTGGTTTTTATAATGGAGGAGATGCTAGTTTTTCTATTATTTTAATCATTATTTAATGATTTTGGCCCAAGACTACGATTAGTCATTATTATTGTTAATAAAAATAGTAATAAATGCATGTGATCTCTAAATAAGTGTGCTTATAGAAGCCTTACATCATCTATTAATCAATAAATCATGTAATTAGCATTTATCGTAAATTAACGTATTTTCCCTATTCACAAAAAATTTAAGTATTTCAAAAAAACACCAAAAAAGTCACCCTAAATTTTTTTAAATGTGTAGAATCAAAAAATGAACTAAATTTTAATAAAATAATTTTCAAAATATGGGGAAAATAATTTTTAATTACAATCAATATTTACTCAAAAAATACAGTTTTAAAATTATAACTATTTTTATAATACCCTAAAAATCTAAATAAGGTCTCATTAAATTATACAAAAATTATAGAAAAAATTTATTTATGAATAATTTTTATGAAAAATAAATTATGTTCTAAATTAATATTTTAATTATTAAATTTTAATTAAATATTTTTTGCTCAAAAAAATACCAACACTTTATTATTAATGTTTAAAATATTCACTTTCATTTCTAAGGTTCCCAATATTTATTTATACTTACATGGGTGATGTTACTATTTATAAGGGTAAATTACTATCTATATGAGTCATGTTACTATTCATAAGGGTACATTACTATTCATAAGGGTAAAGTTACTATTCATAAAAACTTAAGTTGACTTTATCAGACTCTAAATATCTTACTGAATGCAATAATTTTTTTCCGTTTTTCAAAATTCAAAACACAATAGTGGAAAAATTATGTTTAACGTCTATGTTATAACTAGTACAATTGTAGTTTTGTAGTGACTTAGTGTTGTGTGCATATAATATATCTAATGAATTGAAATTCTTTATGAAAAAACATACCAAAAAATCTTGGGGTGTCATATTAATATTAAATATATTCGTAACATAATTTAGTATTTATTAAAATAATTATAATAGGAAATATATATATTAAAATCTATCGATAAAAAAGAATTTTTTAATAATAAAATAAAAATATTCATATTTAAATATTCTTTTACGTAAAATAATACTATAAAATAGTATTTATTTTCAAAATTAATTTGATAGCTATGAATTTGAAAATAAGTATTTTTAATTAAAACACTTAATTTTAAATTATTATTTTTCATAACATAATGTATTTAAAATTATAAAACAAATTATTGGGGTGTTACAAACAAAATCAATTAGCTCTCCCTAATTTTCAAAATGACTTTGAATTATGTGTTAATATG
Source organism: Viscum album (assembly GCA_963277665.1). NCBI lineage: Eukaryota > Viridiplantae > Streptophyta > Magnoliopsida > Santalales > Viscaceae > Viscum > Viscum album. The sequence goes on from OY728131.1 coordinate 342,180,039, forward strand.
ATTCTAGTGATAATTAAATTCCATAGTCTTGTAGGTGAATTCCAAAAGCATAATATTCAAGAATTATACATTGTGTGTTCAAATTCAATCGAAGAGGATTAACTGAAGATCAAGTCAGGTCGAGGTAATTCACCTTTCCACTTGAAGGAGATTCTAAGGAGTGTTTTTATAACTTAAAATGTGGAGAGATCCATGATTGGTAATACCTCCAAATATATTTTATGTAATAATTATTCCCAAACTCCCAGAGCACAATAATAAGTAATGGTCTCTATTCTATATGAAAATAAACCAAAGAAACACTCTCTGATTATTGGTGAATATTCCAGAATCTCTATGAAAGTTTCCCCCAAAAAGATGTGGAGGAACATCAATTTCTATCATTCTTCTATCAATTAATTTTATATAATGGTAAAAAACTCTTGTAAGAATCATATTAATGGGATATGATTGATGAATCACGCACATAATCTATGAGTGTGATAAAAAAGACATTATAAAATTCCCATCAATTCAAAACAAGATGTACAAGAATAAAAGGAATTTGTGAGGTAATGACTCCCAATTTATTAACTTTACTTACAATCACACATAAAGAACTCATAGGTTTACTAAGACAAATGTATTTGAATAAATAAAGTGAACAAAAAGTTCCACCTTAGGTATGTAGATTATGTTCTTAAACAAACCACTTTACTACCCAATGTAATGAAGTATAAGGGATGAAGAGCTATGAAACAACAATCCAACCAACACAATTATGATAGAATCAACTCTCGAAGGGAAACCCAACACCTTTATAAAAAGTTAAAAATTATCCATACTAAAATAAATTTTAAAAACCACCCCCTTTATAATAAAATCCCTATGGGAAACCCTTGAGTAGTTCACCCAAACACTAAGAACTATAGTATGAGTTTTAGGGGTTAAAAGAAACCCTAACAAAATTATCTATTTTTTTGAATTCTCATGAACATGATAGCAAACAATATAGGTAAAATTCAAGATCAAACTATCCTTAATTTAATTGTGGGTGTAATCATGATTATAAAAAGGGTTGAAAATAAGATTCAACCTCCTAAACCCAGGGAAATTCAAACTAAACCTGAAGAACTCATCGCTGAAAATGAAATTTAGATTCTTTAAGATTAACCCAACCAACCTAGAGAAGAAGTGTGAAAAAGGATTAATAAGGAAAGACCTAAAAACCCTTTAAAATTAAACAAGGTGAAAATAATTACAATTAAAAAATATTACCTTCAAGGTTTACTCAGTTAAAGAAGGTTTAATAAGAAAAAATTCATTGGGAAATTGAAAAAGCCTTTTAAAAAATTGAAATAAACATCCCTCTCTTGGAATCCATCTAACAAATTCCCAAATATTCCAGATTTCTCAAGTATATTTGAATAAAAATAAATATACATTGTGGGAATTATAGAATAATATTAGGGGGATGCGTCTCAATGTTGATCACTCCAAAAATTCCCAAAAGTGTTAAGATCTAAGTACATTTTGTATTCCTAAAACTATCAAATCATTGATTTTTATTATTCTTTATATAATCTTAGTGCATCCATAAAAGTATTATATCTATTTATATTTTCATATATATAAATATTAAAATTAAATCCCATTAGAGTGGTGGCCCAATTGGATGAAAGATCCACTAATTGTTTAGTTGGAATTTTGGGTGATGTGCTCATGGGAGTGAAATGAATGATTTTCCCAGCAAAATAATACATGTTTACCATAGAGGAAGATAATGAACCAGGCCGTTCACCTATTTTTTTGAATACCATTCATAAATATGGTCAATATAGTAATCAATATACATGAAGAAACCCTTAAAACATAGATCTTGGATACAACACTATGCACTTTAATGTTCTTGATTATGTGAATAACCCATCAATAAATCATTAGTTTTTTTAATTTAAAATTAATAATAAACTGAACCCATCAAAGATTAAGGTATGATTTATGTATTCTTATCCTTAGAATATCACTTTCACAGTGAAAATATAATGGAACTAGTGAGTGCCCAAAAATCTGGAAATTCTTATTTGAAGTTGGAAGAAGAGATAACATCTGATTTATTTATTAGAATTTTAGATAAAGAAGATGTTGATATTATTACTTGAATATACCAAATTCAATACTTAGATGTGGGGAACAAAAAATCAATCTTATACACTGAATTTCCCCCAGATAAAGATTTATAAACTCTCTCATGTTATTTTAAATATGTATACCACATGGAAAAAGAAACATTTCCAGTAATAATTTCTAATAATTACTCTAAAAGCCTAGAACAATCATTAATGGAACTTATGAATAGAAACATATGAGCCATAGGGTGGATCTTAAGAGATATACATGGAATTTACCCCAAAATATGTTCACATAAAATCTTCTTAGAGGAATATTCCAAACCTATATATTATCCTAAGAACAGTCTAAACCCTATTATTATAGAGGTTGTAAAGAATGTGATAGAGAAGTTGTTAATAGTTTATATTATATATCCAATTTAGGGTCCATAATGAGTTATCCCTATTCATGTAGTTATGATGATAATAGTTCTGACCATAGTAAACAATTACCATAATGAATTAATTCCCATGAGAGTTTAGAATAGTTGGAGAGTGTGTATTGATTATAAAAAACTTAATCAAGTCACTAGAACAAACCACTTTCCAAGTCCACTCATTAAACTAATGTTTGGGAGGTTAATCAAAAGAACAGATTATTGTTTCTTATGTGTATTCTAATTATACTTTAATGTACCCATTTCTCCAAAAGATAAATATAAGAAAAAATTCACATATTCTTAAGACACATTATCCTATAAAAGGATTAATTTTGTGTTATGCAATTCCTCATGTACATTCCAATATTTCACGGTAAGTACATTTTCATATCATATTTAGGATTTGTTAGAGATATTTCTCAATTATTTTTCTATTTATGGTAATTACTTTGATTGTTTTTTGGTAAATCTAGAATAATTATTTAAATGATGCATTGAAAATAATCATTTTTTTAATTTTTTATAGGAAAAATTCTTTGTTTATAAAATGATATTATTAAAAAACATCATCTCATAAAGAGGTATTGAGGTTGATAAATTTAAGGTTGAATTAATAAATTTTTTCCCTATCCAAATTGTGTGAAACATATTAGATCTTTATTGGGACATGTTAGATTTTATAGAAGAGTTATCAAGGACTTTATTATGATCTATCTGTATCTTTCTAGACTACTTCTAAAAGAAGATGATTTCTATTTCAATGATTATTATAGTGAAGCATTTGAGGATATGAAAAAAGGCTGATCACCCCACCAATAATGGGACCACAAAATTGGTAACACCCATTTGATATACTTTGTGATTAATTAAAACAAGATGTGGGAGAAACCATCTCTCAAATAATTGACAGAAGATTGTAGAGACCCAAATATTTCACACATAAATATTACATATTAGTATATGAATAATCATTACCTAAAAAACTATCCTCACCATAATACTTTAGCTCTAGTGCCTTTGGGAACTTAGATACATAAATAACTAATATATAAATTATCTACGTCATCTCCCACAAAGTTCTTCATAACTAGCACCTTTCTTAGAAATATTAGATATACTACATTTCTTTATATCGCATGGAAAGTAAACATAAAAAAGGGTGAGATCAGATTCTTATTAAGGGTATATAAGGGATATATCAATATATAATGTTGATTTGGGTATTAGAACATGAAAATAAAATTTTAAAACCATACCATGCACATCATAGATCATAAATATGAGTCATGGAATAAATCTAGGAAATTCATAAGACATGAATTATAATGAAAACAAAGAACTATATCTATAAGAGCATAACATTGTCATAAGATACATGTTTTTTCTCTACACATAATCATATAAAATATTCTAGAAAGGCTATCCTTAAGAGAATTAATGACATGTTAGGATAGGGAAAACCACTAATGTACCTACTTCAGGCATGGGATAACCTCCCATGTGACCTCTTTTGGGCTTGGGATAACCTCCCATGTACCCTCTTTTTGGTTTGAGATAACCTCCTACGTACCCTTTAAGGACATATAAGATTAATAATTACTAAATGGATTTGAGGTATATATTGGATCAACCCTTCACATAATCCATATATTTTTTTCCACAAGATCATAACACATTAACTATATCATAACTCATATAAATGAAATGAGTCTCATAAACATTTCATCATTTCATAACCCATAGAAAGAAAATGGGTTTTATAATCATCTCATTGATTCATCATAGAATAACCCATTGAAAAGTAATGAGTTTCATAAACATCTCTCCATTACAATAATAACCCATCCAGAGAAGGAATAAGGATAGTATGATTGAATAATATCCCCTGAAAATAATAATTAACATCAAAGGACTTCATCTTATACGGAAAATGATTTTTAAAAGACGCTCAGAACATTTTGTCAAGAAAATAACCTTTCTTTGAAAATCTCTTTATAAAACTAAAATTTCATAAAAATTTTTGGAAATCCTTTTCCTTGAAAACATACATTGAATATTATAAAGGAATCATTAAAAAAGTTTGTGGTCCTGATGATAGGAAATGTTGTACACACTAAAACACAGATTCCTTTTTCATTTTCAGAAAACACCAAATGAGCCTTATTTTGAAGAGTATATGAAGAATAATTTTAAATAATTTTGTATATAAAGAAAAAAAATGTTAAAAATGAATTTAAATATCAGCATAGGAACATTAAAATAGTTATCAATTTTTTAGAAAATATGGACTTGAAAAAAGGGTTTTCAACCAAATAAAGAAATAAAGTTAGTTTTCTTTAAAAACATGCTTTTAGAATCATGAGTAAATAAAGAAGGGAAAGTGAAGGGAAAATATGTACTCTCAATAAATAAGTAGTGGAGAATAAAAATAATGAGTTTATTGATGGATATTTCATAATATTTCATCATCATAAGAATAGACATAAATAATCCTAATAAGCTATGAGATTGTATCATAAAACCCATACCACTTTCGAAACATCGAATCATAAATATCCTGAAGGAATAAAATTAAATAGTAATTAAAATATCATGATAATAAATATATTTATGATATTACATGTCAAGTGGGCGGAATTTACGCCTCATAAAAGAAGATCGGTGTATAGCAAAACGAATGTCCCAAAGAAGACAAATTGAGACAAAATCCCATAAATTAATTCCTAAATTCCTTCATACATATTTGAAAATATTGTATAATAAATATAAGTTTATTATAAATATATTAAATAACCATATATATATAATTCTATATATCATTTACTTACAACCTTTTATTACACATTTATTAACAAATCCATGTTAAAATAATTTCTTATGAAAAAACTACTTTGTTTTTCATTTATGTTTGGATTTGTTATTTTTGTTCCTATTAAATTAATAGTTTTTCTGTGATATAAATAATTATAAAAATTATAAAAATAATATATATAATCAGTATATATGATTTTAGAGTAATCCATAAAATTTGGAGATTTAAAATGAAATACACCATTCCTGGCGATGTTAGGTCATACATACACATGAAAGTAGTTTCATATAATTAGGTAACTTCCTCCTATAAATTTAGAACTTAGCCTCTCGATGAGATTCCTTTCTACACTTAAAACATTTAGTAGTAAGATTAATATAATTTTCTCTATGTTTCCTTCCACAGTTCAAGCATGGAAGAAGTATCATATTCTTATCTCTAGGTTTCTTAGAGTTTCCATTTTATTATATCTTTATTTTATTTTAAAAACCCTGAGATTGATGGGACAATCTAATCTATATTTCCACCTTGACAACATAATGAAAAATTTATTTATAGCTATTGAGTTACCTTATGGGTAAAACCCTTTGAATAATTGGTTTTAAGACACAAAATAATCAATCAACCTTACTTTCATGTTGAATGACAATACCAGAAGTGTATCTTGCATGTATTATAAAATGTTTCACATACGTTCCGACAGATTCATTTTCCTTATACTTTATGTCAAGGAATTCCTTCTCCGTTTTAATTCAATGAATATAAGGGAGGTACTTATTTAATAATATGATTCTAATCTCAACCAACTATGTGGAGTAAATTTAATATTGTTTCCTTGTATTCTTGATAAGATTCCACAATTGACACAACTTTCCTTCCAAATGATAGATGACCAAAATGACTTTTTCATGCTTCAAACACCAGATAACAAAACATATATTTTCAATGGTGTTAATCTATTGCTTTGTAACTAGTGGAATAGTAGATCCAATACGATAATGTGGATGTTTCCTCATGAAAGAATCCACATAAAATTGTTATCTCCTTTCATTATTTAGATGTTCTATATAATTCATTTCATGAGAATGTTTTCTAAATATAGCACTAATGTTTGTCATTACATCTCCCACAATGTTTGGCTACTCATGAGGACAATCATATCCTAATCAGTTTCACAAGGAATTAACATGGATCCTTTGGGTTTCAACCATTAACTAAAACAAAAATGAAAAGTTTAAGAAACAATGATGCTAGTGGGGAACCACATAATCATTAAAATTAACTTATATTTTGTCTCAATCATTACACATTCTTTTAAATCTATTACATGTTATGTTTAACATAGGTTATCCATGGTCATCATCTATTCAGATACTTCATGGTGTTTTATGAAGAGTTTGTGAATTTCAAAACCCTATCCCATGGGAGTGTCAAACTAGGTGCCTAGTAAATCCCATTTTCATGTACTAGGTAAAGTTCAAGTCAAGTAAAACATTCCTTTTTCAGAGTTATTACCCCTAGTCACATCTATTCTAGAACCAATTCCACTTATAGTATCCAAAAAGTGATGTAATTTCATGGAAACCACTCTCTCTATCCTTCACAAATATTCAAGGATGTTTTCCTATACGTTGAATTATCCTTAGACTTATACTTCTATATATCCCTAGGGATATCATTAATGTTTTATCATACTAATTTCCAAATTTTTATCTAAAACACTATCTAATACCAACTATAGATAACAAAAACTCTGATATTTAAACATTAAATATTAGTAAAATAATATTTATTACAAAACATAACTATCCATGCCAAAATCATTTAGGTCCAGTGACTTTAGAATATTAAAAACAAAAAAAATGTTCCCTATGTAAGCTATATCATCTTAAACTATGTTCTGAGTAACTAGAACCATTATTGGACATATCATACATAATACCTTTTTTATATCATGGGGTGGAAACATAATAAAGGGTGATCTTAGATACTCAGTAATGGTAAATAAGGGAGATATCAATGTAACATGATCATATGGGTATGAGAACATGGGAATAATTTTTTAAAATCATAACCTGCACATAATAGCTTATATACATGAGTCATGGAAAAAATATTTGTAGTTTATAAGACATGAATCATAACAGAATCAATGGACATGGTCCATGAAAGCATAACATTAACATAAGACAAAGAATTTTGGAATACACATAAGGATAGAAAATATTATGTCTAGGATATTTACCTTGACATTCATAAATTGTTAAGCATGGGTTAACCACCCATATACCTACTTCAAGCATGGTGTAACCTCCTGTGTACCCTCTTTAGGGGTTGGGATAACCTCCCATGTACCATCTTTCAAGCTTGGGATAACCTCATATTTACCCTTTGAGGTCATATAACAGTAATCCTCACCCAATTCATTAGAGTGAGATATTGGTGACACCAATCACATAATATATACATTATTATTCCAAAATAACACAAATCATTAATTATTTAACAACTCATATAAAGGAAATGAGTCGTATAAATGTTTCATCATAGTATAACCCATAAAAATAAAATGGGTTTCATAATAATCTCATCAATTAATCATATCATAACCCTTGAAAAAAGAATGTGTTTCATAAAAATATATTCACTATAAAAAAATACCATCTAGAGAAATAATAAGGATAGTAAAATTGTGTTATATCCCTAGTAAATTATAATGAACATCAAATAATGTCAACTTAGATAGAAAATGATTTTGAAAAGAGACTTAGAATGTTTCCTGAGAAAAATAATATTTTATTGAAGTAAATTTTTAAAAAGAAAAACCCAAAAAATTGAAAATCCTTTTATTTGAAAATAAATTTTGAAACTTATAAAGTAATATTTCTAACATTAGTTGGTCATGAGGGGAAGAAATTATATACACATTAAAGCAAATATTCTTTTCACATTTTCAGAAAATACAAATGGGCCTTGTTATGAAAATGACATGAAGATTCATTTTTTTATAATAATTATAAAAGGGTAAAAATAAATTTTAAAAAAATCAAGTATTAACATTAATTTTTTTTTGGAAAACATGGATACCGAAGAAAAAATGGTTTTTGACCAAAGAGATAATTAAAGTCTGTTTTCATTGAAAATATTCTTTTGCAATCATGAGTACATAAAGAGAGGAAAATGAATTTAAAACATGCATTATAAAAAAATAACAATACTAGAAAAAAATTATGGAGTTACTTTATAAATAATTCATAATAATTCATCATTGGAATCATAAAGATAAATAGTCATGATAAATGATTAGATTATGTCACAAAACCCCTACATCTTTGGTAAATTTGAATCATATGACCCATGAAGGAATGACGATAAATTTAACTGAAAGTATCATGATAATAAATAAATTTATAATATTATATATCAAACTCTATGAATATACACCTCATAAAATAATATATGTGAACAAAATGTCATGTGTCCCAAATAAGACAAATTGAAAAAAAATCCTTTATAAAAAGTCTCAATTTTATTTGTACACATTGGAAAATTATGTATAATAAATAAAAAAGATTATAAATCTATTAAATAACCACATATATATATTACCATATATTATTTACTTATGACCTTTTGTTACCTTTTTATTAATAATTCCAAATTAAAATCATGTTTTGGGAAATAACTGCTTTATTTTTCATGTATGTTTTGATTTTTTTATTTATAGTGAAATTAATTTGATCATGGTTATATAATCTAAAAAATGATAAAAATGATATAAATATTATCTATAATTATTATATATGTTTTAATAGTAATCCAAAAAATTTATATATAGAAAATGAAATTCACAGTTCATAGAGATGGTAGGCCATACGTACGAATGAATTATGTTTCCATTTTCTCAACATATGAAATGGAAGAAAGGTAAATATTAAATTAAAATTAAAGAATCATTTTTATGTCATATATATCAAATAAATTCATTAAATTTACACCAATTGCATTCCATTAAATGTGTTAGTGAAAAATTAATCACATCGCTTCATGTGGTGGTAGTTCTCTATACACATGAACAATGTTATCACATCCCCAATAGAATGAAAAGTAAGAAATTAGATGTTATATAATAATTAAATTAAATATGATAAATATATTCATTTAATCTATCCTTTTTATCATATAAGTAAAATAGAAATGAAAAATACATCACATCGGTTTGTGAGGTGGAAGTACATTATACACACGAGTGATGTTATTGATTTACATCATATTGGGAGGTAAGAAGTTAGATGTAATATTAAGGGCCTAGCCACAGTTTCCCCGAGCCAGTGCCTTATTGGCATATAAACATGGAATAAAAATCTTGAAGGGCCTAGTAGTTTAGTATTATTGGAAACAAGATACATAAATAAGTTTATCATTACATCATGAAGGAAAAAACACAAATTTATTCCACTAGAAACATCCATGACTCCAAGATTACACTTGCAAGTCAATCATAACATACTTATTCATGCCCTGTAGAAATGAAACATAATAAATGAGTGACCTCAAATGCTCAGTAATAGTAAGCAATACAATGGATGTTAATATACACATTATAAATGGTGAATAATTGATATCAAATTCCTTTGAAAATAAATTTGAACATAAAATGGAAGGAATATGAGCTGAGTAAATATTTCTAGAATTTAACATAATCATGGGTATTCTACTAGTCAAATAACCACATGAAATTTCAATTACTAGCTTCATAATGAGGAAAGTGCATATGCTGGACATTTTGAAACATTTTTGTCAAGGCCTCATCCAATACATCTAACAATTACGGCCTCAGCCAAAATCCATATATCACATTGGGAAATGCCTCGGCCAATTCCACGTATTTTTATCTCATTAGACCTACCAATGCATCGAGGGTCTATAGAGGGACCCACCTGTCACATAATAATTCCAATGCATTACTCATATGAGTTAGTATAAACATAAACAACATATACATTCATATTGAAACTATCATATGAAATGTAACTATTTTTTCCCAATCATTAAACATAAAACACTAACCATTCTGAGTAATATTGTGAATGGTTTTAAGATAGATCTTCCATAATTGGGTTAGTCATATACCATTAGATAAAATATGGTAGATAAATTCATAAATGATTAAACCCAGCAATACATAAGAATCAACAAGAGCATTTATTCAAATGAAAATACTATTATAAAATCATTAAGCAATTTTGAGATAAATAATCTTTTATTTTGAAAAGAAGAGTTATTTTGGAAAATAATTGTCTAAAATAAAAATTTAATTAATATATTATTTTGATAATAAAAATATTGTTTTATAATGATAATGGTTTCCAAAAAACAGATTATAGAGTGCCCTTGAAAATAGATATGAATTTGAGAAATTCCCTTGAATCGAGCTTGTATTTTAGAAACAGTTTTGAAAGTTTCTTTTAAAATATGAAAAATCCATAAAATAGGGAAGGATTATGGTTGGTGTACATATATATAATACTCACATAGAATTTATTAGGATTACATAACAATATATAATAATTTCATTTAGGTAATTAGACAATGAAATTAACCCGAATGAAAATGGATGTTCGGGTGGAAAACCCTTACCTTAACTCCGAACATGTTCAAATCTTGAACTTCAGCACCTAGAATATGAAAATTTACTTATTAATAAATTATTTAAGAACCTATTAGAAATAAATTTAGTTTATAATAATTATATTTAGTTCATTTATGTCTTTATTGATAAGTTATTGTATTGAATCTCATCGTTCTGGAGTAGTTATTTTCCTTATTTTTCATAATCGGTTCACTTGTTCATAAATAATGAAGTGGTATGGATGTAAATCACCAGATTTGAAATTAAATATTATTTATTAACATCCTGAATTGTGAATGGCAATTTATATTATTTGGTTACATGGAATGAGGATGTATCATTAGATGACAATCACTTTGATTATTTGGTGATATTTGGATTATAATGAACTAGTTTTGTCATATAAATTAATAATATGTAAATATACTGGTTCAAGAATATTAATTAGGTTGTAATAGATTTATTATAGTATGTTAAAACCATAAATATGGTTTCATTACCAGTAATGTAGGAAATATTGAAGAATGAAACTTCATCATCCATAAAGGTTATAAATTGGAACCTCATGGACGTTGATTTCGTTTATAAAAATAATAGAGAGGGAGTAATAATATTAATGATGGTTCTTCCATTAACATGATATAAATCCATTATATAGATTATAATAGAGTTATCATAGTCATTTGGATAGAAGAGGTGAGGAGAGGATAAGAAAAGAAGATAAATTCAAATGAAACTAAAAGAAAAAGAAAAGGTGCTTAACCTCTTGAAATAACCTCCTAGAGAACCTCCTTAATAGAAGGGATTTTTGTCTTTTAGCAAGACCTAGAGCTTACTAGTCGTGGGGAGTGTATAGGGAACGGTATTGTGGCAGAACATTTAGGATCTTCAAGGATTAGAGGAGTGAAGAGAGGAGGAAGTTGTGAGGAGTTTTTATAGTGGAGGAGAGGGGTAAATTCTGATTACATAATTCATTATTTTTTTTATTTCCCTCAAGACAACCAATAGTGTTGTTTTATGTGACCCCTAATAGTAATAACTGTGTGTGAGTTTGAACTAAGTGTCCTTACATCACTTATGATTTTATAAATAGTGTATTTAACTGATAATTTGTATATGTGGTATTTTATCGTATTTCACTATTCATAAAAAATTCTAGAATTTCAGAAAAATGCCAAAAAATTACCCGTACAATTTTTCGATGTTTAGAAATAAAAAATGAACTCCATTTTTAAAAATTAAATTTCTAAATATTATTAATTTAATTTTTAAATAAAGTCATAGTTAATTCGAAAAATAACAATTTTAAAGGTTCAATTAGTTTTATTTCACCATGAAAAATTAATTAAGATCTCATTATCTTATTTCCTTAAGAAAATAAAATAATAATAATATTTACTATTCATATGGGTCAATTACTATTCATATTATAATTCATAAGGGCATGGTACTATTCACCAGAAAATCATGTTTGTTCTATAAGACTCTAAATGACTTACATATCACAACTCTATATGACCATTTTTTGAAATTCAAAACATAGAAGAGGCAATGTTGAGTTTAACTTTTAGATTATAAAATACACTCAATATTTATTTACAAATCCTTGGGTTGTTACTTATTCCCCCTTTAGAAATTTCACCCTCGAAATTTCATTTTACAATATAAGCCAAAAACCGGTGGGGGTAATTTTCCTTCATTGCTTTCTCCAGTTCCCATGTTGCCTCTTGGTAGTTAGGGTTTCGCCATAGTACCTTGACCAGATGAGTAGTCTGGTTGCATAGAACTTTGTCTCTACGATCAAAGATTTTCACTGGATCCTCCTCATAGGAATGATCATCCTCCAACTATACCACCTCTAAAGAGAGTACATGTGAAGGGCCTGGTATGTACTTCCTTAAGAGGGATACATGAAAGAAATCATGTACTTTAGACATGGTAGGTGGATGTTCCAGTTGATAGGACACAACTCCGACTTGATCAAGGATCTTGAAGGGGATGATATACCTAATAATTAACATTCCTTTCTTCCCAAACAACATGACATTCTTCCATGAAGATATTCATAGAAATAAAATGTCTCCTACTTTGAACTCAAGGTCTCGTCAATGGTAGTCTGCATACCTCTGCTGTCGATTTTGGGCAGCCTTGATATGCTGCTAAATGGTTTTCACCTTCTCCTCCATTTCTTCGACTATTTCAGGTCCTAGCAGCTTACACTCACTGAATTTAACCTAACACACTGTTGTTCTACACATTTTCCCATAAAGGGCTTTATATGGTTCCATTCATAAGCTCATGTGGAAATTGTTGTTGTAGGATAATTCAACCAGTGGAAGATGTTGGTCCCATCCTCATTTGAATTCCATAGAACATGCTCTCAACATGTCTTCAAGTGTCTGAATAGTCTGGTCATATTGGCCATCAGTTTGAGGATGATAGGTCTACTAAAGTTCAGTTCAGTGCTTAAAGCATGTTGGAGAATTTTCCAAAACATTTTTTCTGAATCTAGGATCATGGTTGGATACAATAGAGAGTGGTACTTCATGTAGCCTTACCACTTATTTGATGTAAATCTGTACAAGTTTATCTAATGAGAAGTCCTCTCGAATCGTGATATAGTGAGATGTCTTTGTAAGACTATCTACAAGGACTGATATAGCATTGTTTCCTCTAGATGTCCTTGGAAGTCCAGTGACAAAGTACATGGTAATATTCTCCCACTTCCATGATGGTATGGGTAGTGGTTGCATCATCCCCTTAGACGTTTTCCTCTCACCCTTCACTTATTGACATACCAGGCACTTTGATGTATATTAAGCAATCTCCCTTTTTATATAGTCCCACCAAAAGATTTCTCAGAGATCTCAATACATCTTTGAGCTTCCAAGGTTTATAGAGAAATTAGAGCTATGAGCATCATACAACAGTTCTCTCTTCAGCACAGGAATAGCGGGAACACAAAGCCTCTTCCTGAATTTCAAAATACCTCCTTCATATGCGAAGTCAGTCAACTTCCCATAACTTACAGCTTTTATTTTCTTTTTAAACTCCCCATCATTAGCCTGAGAACTTTTTATCCTCTATAGTAAAGAAGGTTGGGAAACCATTTGAAAAAGTAGTGATGTGCTACCTTCCTTGATAATTCCCATTTCCATCTTTACTAGATCCATGAACATAGGGTCGCTTTCAACTCTCATATTGTTCAGAATTCCATGGTCCTTTCTACTCAAAGAATATGCTACCTTATTTTATTTCCCTGGTTGGTAGTGTATTTTGTAATCATAATATTTGAGTAGCTCAATCCACATACTTTATCTCATGTTGATTTATTTCTGTGAGAATATATATTTCAAACTCTTATGATCTGTATATATCGCACATTTTTCTCCATAGAGGTAATGTCTCCAAATATTCATAGGAATGATTACCACTTCTAACTCAATATAATGAGTTGGATAGTTTTGTTCATGAATTCTTAACTGCCTAGGTGCATAGGCAATCACTCAATCATTCTGCATAAGGACACAACCCTGTCATTTCTTTGATGCATCGCTATAAATAACAAACCCATCATTCCCCGATGGTAGGGTTAGGATCAGAGCATTGATTAACCTCCTCTTCAATTCTTCAAAACATTATTCACATTCCCTTTTCCATATGAACTTAACTCCTTTTTGTGTGATCTTGGTCTTTGGGTTGGCTAAACGGGCGAAGTTCTAAACAAAACGTTGATAATGACATGCTAAATCGATAAAACTACATACCTTAGATACATTCATTGGATTAGTTCATTCTTTCATAGCCTTTTTCCTCACAGGATCTACAGATATTCCATCCATAGAGACAATATGGACCTAAAAGGAAACTGATTGGAGAATGAAATCACACTTACTAAACTTCCCATATAATTCATTTCTTCTCAGAGTTTTTAGAATAGTGCGCATGTAATTTTTATGTTGTTCATAGGTTTTAGATTACACTTGGATATCATCAATAAACACCACCACAAAGTCATCAAGATATTCCTTGAAAAATCTATTCATCAAATCCATGAAAATAGATGGTTCATTAGTTAGTCCAAAAGGCATTACTATAAACTCATAATGCACATACCGGTTAAAAATTTTGTTTTTGGAATGTATTATTTCCTCACAAGTAACTGATGATATCCAGATCGAAGATCAATCTTTGAAAAATATTTGGCTCCATGAATTTGATCGAATAAATCATTAATTCATGGTAGAGGATACTTATTCTTTATTGTAATGACATTGATTTACCGGTAATCAATTCACAACTTCATATACCTATATTTGTTCTTAACAAAAAGAACAGGGCCTCCCCATGGAGAAACTCTAGGGAAAATAAATCCTTTATCACTAAATTCCTCGAGTTGTTTCTTTAGCCCCACTAACTCCATATCGGCCATTCTATAAGTGGTCTTTGATATGGGCCTTGAACCAGGAACTAAGTCAATGGAAAACTCAATTTCCCACTCTAGAGGATGTTTGGGTAAATCCTCTGTAAAGACATCAATATATTCTTCCACAACAAGTACATCTTCTATTTGAACATTCTTCTCCTCACCCATAGTTATGTCATTCTCTTCCTCCCAAATAATTGAATTCAGTTGATCTACTGGGGGTGGATCTAGATAAGAATTTGGTGGTGACGTTTCTGCTTTAAAGATAAGGTAGTCCTTATCATCATCGAAAATTGTAACCTCCTTTGACTTATAATAAATTTTTGCATCATGGTCTGAAAGATAATCCATACTGAGGATTATATCAAATTCAATCATGGGTATGACAATGAGATCAGAAGATAAAAAACATTTTTATGACTTACTGGGAAATTATTCACAAAACATTATTACAATGATAATTCCCTTAAGAGTATTGACTGACAACTCCCTAGTTAAATCAAATGGGAAATATCTAATTTTCATAGAAAACTAGGAAGATATGAGACACTGCGATGATCCAAAATCAAATAATGCATTGGTTAGCTTTTATTAAACGATCAAAGTACCTACCACCACGTTATTTGGAACTTCAACCTCTGCAGTTGTGATTGCATAAGAATGTCCCTACTCCCTTGGACTTTTCTATTGCATATTTCCTTGATGCTTTGGACAATCATTAGCATAATCTCTCATCTCCTGACAATTATATCATTGAACATCAATGGATTATTTCTTCCCCTTGCAATCACTAGAAAGATGGCCTTTCTAACCACATTTGTAGCATACTCCTTTTCCCTTTAAACATGAACTAGAGTATTTCCTTCCACAATTATCAAAGGGTAGAAATTCAACTCCTCCCTTCTTCCCTGTTTCCCTATTTCCTTTCGCATAGTTTTTAGCAGCACTCTCATTTTCTTGCTTTTCTTTAAAGTCATAAGACATAGATAATTCTTTTTCTGTCTTGATAGAACATGAAAAAATATCCTCACACAATGAAAAACATTGGGATACCAGTTCCCTCTAGAGGAATGGTTTTAGGCCATTAAAGAATCTATCAATTTTTCTCCTTGGATTTAGTAAGTAGTTCACAACATGTCTTGATAACCTTGTGAAGTTGGATTCATACTTGGAAACATTATCATCTTCCTTCTGCCTTAGATTCAATAATTTCCTCACCATATCTACTCTCTGTTCGCGAGGAAAGTATTTCTCTAGGAAGATTTCATTAAAATCACTCCATTCCATCTCTTCTATTTCTTCCTCATCCTTTGTGTTTTGGATTAATGACCACCACTGATCCACATCTCCAGATATCCAATAAACTGCCATGACGACCTTCTCTCATTCATAACATCCAAAAGCAAGAAATATCTTCTTGATGAAACTTATCCAATGATTAGCTACGAATGAGTTTTTAGCCCCATTGAATGATAATTTTTTTTCCACATAAAGCGATCTAGCATAGATCCTCCACGTGGTGGATCCAGATACTCCATAGGGGTTAGGTTATTATTCATAACTTGATTCAGATTTCCCAGTATAGTTATGAGTCACTCAACTCCAGTCACAGCAACAGAGCCAACATCATTATCTTGCATCGGAGGAAAATCCCTACAGGGGACACACATATTCGTGCAGTTTCCATTCCTTCCACTAGGAGAAATTTCTAAATAATGGAATACACAATATTAGGGTATGAATCATAATTTATAATCTCAATGTAGAAAAATACTTAGCATAAATTGAAATTATACTCATAGCTAATCACATTACAATAAAACTGGTATATTTGAAGAAAATTTACATTTAAATCCTTCATAATGGTTTGTAAAGAAAAAATGAATTGTCCTAAGAATATCCCCTAGGAGTGTTGTAACCAAGAGTGCATAAAGGTCCGTTGTCGTATACCAAGATACCCTGGGTCAAGCCCGAAACTCCTTGTTAGAGATTTCACTCATTGGTATATTTGTGCCAGAGCTACCTCTACCTGCTCGTATCCAGACAAGGATGTATGGCTTGAATGATCCAAATAATCTATTCCTTATCAAAATACCAGGACGTTCTTGTATGTTTATCCTCAAAGACTTACATAGGGATTCTTCTCTAATCTACGTTTCCATGTTTTCTACTAAACGTCCTCTGATACCATATATAAGGACCCGACCATGGTTGCCCAGAGCTAGTGCATTATTGGAATACAAACAAGGAATTAGAATCCTGAAAAACCGAGTAGTTTAGTATTATTGGAAACAAGACACATAATTAAGTTTATCATTACATCATGAAGGAAAAAACAACACTAATTTATTCCACTAGAAACATCCATGACTCCTAGATTTCACTTGCAAGTTAATAATAACTTACTTCTTCATGCCCTGTGGAAATGAAACATAAGAAATGGGTGAGATCAAACACTCAGTAAGAATAATAAATACAACAGAAGTTAATATAAACATCAGACATGGTGAATAATTTAAATCACATGCCTTTAAAAATAAATTTGAAGATAAAATGGCAGGAATATGAGCTGAGTAAATATTGCCATAGTATAACATAATCATGGGTATTATACTAGTCAAATAACCACATGAACTTTCAATTGCAAGCTTCATAATGAGGGAAGTGCATATTCCAGACATTTTGAAACATTTTGTCAAGGCCTTATCCATGACGTCTAATGATTAAGGCCTCGACCAAAATCCATATATCACATTGGGAAAGGCCTCAGCCAATTCCACATCTATTTATATCTTGAGATCTATCGATCATTGAAGGGATATAGTGGGCCCCACCCATCACATAATAAGTCCAATTTATACTTCATATGATCGAGGATAAACATAAACAAAAAAAAATTCATATTGAAACTATCATATGAAATGTAACTATCTTTCCCCAATCATTAAACATAAAACACTAACTATTACGAGTAATATAGTGAATGGTTTTATGATAGATCATACACAATAGGTTTATTAATAAACCATTATATAAAATATTTTATATGAATTCATAAATTATTAAACCCAATAATACATAATAATTAGCAAGAGTGTTGAATCAAACGATAATACTCTTATAAAATCATTAAGCAATCTTGAGATAAATACTCTTTTATTTTGAAAAGAATAGTTCTTTTGGAAAATAATTTTATAAAACCTTAAGTTAAGTAAGTTAGTGTTATATTAATAAAATTAGTGTTTTTATAAATATAATGGTTTCCAAAAAATAGAGTATATAGTGCCCTTGAAAATAGATATGAATTTGAGAAATTCCCTTGAATCGGGCTTGTATTATGGAAACAGTTTTGAAAGTTTATTTTTAAAACATGTAACAATCCATAAAATAGGAAAGGATTCCAGTTGGTGTATATATATAGAATACTCACAAAGAATTTATGAGGAGTACATAACAATATATAATAATTTCGTTGAGGTAATTAGACAATGAAAGTAACCCGAATGAAAATGGAAGTTCGGGTGGAAAACCCTTACCTTAACTCCGAACATGTTCTGATCTTGAACTTAAGCTCCTGAAATATGAAATTATATGTATTAATACATTATTTAAGAACCTATTAGACATGTATTTAGTTTATGATAATTATAGTTAGTTCATTATTGACATTATTGATAAGTTATTGTATTGAATCTCATCGTTCTAGAGTGTTTGTTTCCCTTATTTTTCATAATCGGTTCACTTGTTCTTAAGTAATGAAGTGGTATGGATGTAAATATCCAGATTTGAAATTAAATATTATTTATGAACATACGGAATTTTTAATTTCCATTTCTATCATTTGGTTACATGGAATGAGGATGTATCATTAGATGACAATCACATAGATTATTTCGCTGTATTTGGATTATTATGAACTAGTTTTGTCATATAAATTAATAATATGTAAATATAATGGTTCTTGAATATTATTTAGGTTGTAATAAATATATTATATTCTAGTTAAACCATAAATATGAATTCATGACCAGTAATTTAGTGAATATTGAAGAACAAAAATTCATCGTCCATGAAGGTTATAAATTGGAACCTCATGGACGTTGATTTTGTTTATAAAAATAAAAGGGAGGGAGTCAGAATATTGACGATGGTTCTTCTATTAACATAATATAAATATAATATATAGATGATACTAGAGTTATCATGGTCATTTGGATACCAGAGTTGAGGAGAGGATAAGAAAATAAGATAAATTAAATGAAACTAAAAGAAAAAGAAAATGTGCTTTACCTCTTGAAATAAATTCCTCGAGAACCTCTTTAAAGGAAAGGATTTTGGTCTTTTGGATATACCAAGATCTTCCTGGTCATGGGGAGTGACTAGGGAAGGGAATTTGGGAAGAACCTTTAGGTTCTTCAAGGCTTAGAGGAGTGATGTGAAGAGGGAGTGGGGGGGAGTTTTTATAGTGGAGGATAGGGGTAAATTTTGAATATTTAATTCATTATTTTATTATTTCCCTCAAGAGAACCAATATTGTTGTTTCATGTGACCCCTAATAGTAATAGGTGCATGTGAGTTCGAACCAAGTGGCCTTAAATAACTCATGATGTCATAAATTGTGTATTTAACT
Source organism: Viscum album (assembly GCA_963277665.1). NCBI lineage: Eukaryota > Viridiplantae > Streptophyta > Magnoliopsida > Santalales > Viscaceae > Viscum > Viscum album. The sequence goes on from OY728131.1 coordinate 342,200,069, forward strand.
TATAATTTGTATATACGGTATTTTATCATATTTCACTATTCATAAAAAATTCTAGAATTTCAGAAAAATCCCAAATATTTACCCCTTAAAATTTTCAATTTGTAGAATTAAAAAATGAACTCCATTATATAGAATTAATTTTATAAATATTATTAATTTAAATTTTAAATAATGTTATAGTTAATTCGAAAAATAACAATTTTAAAGGTGCAATTAGTTTTATTTCACATCGAAAAATTAATTAAGTTCTCATTATCTTATTTCATTAAGAAAATAAAATAAAAACATTATTTACTATTAATAAGGGTAATATTTCTATTCATATTACTATTCATAAGGGTATGTTACTATTCACCAAAATCAAGTTTGTTCTATCAGACTCCAAATGACTTACTGATCACCACTCTAGATGACCATTTTTTGAAATTGTAACACCCTGAGATTTTATGAAAAATATTCTTTTAATTTCATTAATGTCTTGTTTATTATGCTACACCAATATTACCTTGCGTTATACGCAACACTGTATTAGCTTGCAATATACGCAACACTTTTCTTGGATCGTGTTACACATAATTTTGATAATAGTTATTCTACGCAACATTAAGTATATATACATATATATTCACTATATAAATGAAATATGGTTGGATTATGTTATACGAAACAACGAAGGATTCTTGCACAGCACGCAACCCTGACTTGGCTTTCATTACACGCAATCGCGACCTTCCTCGATAGCGTGTGTTGTACGCAATACCGGGTTTTACTAAACAATGATATATTATTATAATATTATTATAAACTAGCCTTTATGAATAGCATTAACTAAATTTTGAATCTTATAACATTATTTGTCTTACACATTTTATAAAACATGGTATAAGAACAAAATAAATTTTTCGGGTAAAATAAGTATTTTTCAAAAAATGCAGTTTTGCCACCTTTTGATGGCGCACCCACATTAAATCTAGTTTCTGACATTTTTATTAGTTCAATTAGAAAAATTAAATTCTTATTTGGAATCATGAAATAAAAATTTACTTTGGATAAAATTTTCATATTATTCGGGTAACTTTCATATTTTGATTAATAGTAAAAGCACGCTATATTTTAATTAAAAATGAATTTTTTCATCGCAATAATTTATATGGTTAAATTATAATATTGAATGGTTTTAAAGTATAAATAGAATATGTTTTTACCATTTAATATAATGTATGTCATTAGCATTGATTCTACCTTGAATTCGTAGGATAAATCAATTCAATCTTTTGCAATGTTTTAAAGAAAAACCCGTTTTGTTTCGACAACGGGATTAATTTTAATTTAATTTCTGCTACTTTTGTGTATTAAATTTGGAAAACTGGATTCCATATTTGTAATCAGTGGATCCAAATTATGTTAATAAGATACTTTTTATTTTTGGGAATTATGAATAGTAATTACGGTAAATTTTATTTACCATAATTAAAGGTAAATCGGGTAATTAAGGGTAAATATAATATTATAAAATTACCCTAGAACATGTCAAAATCCTATTGAATGACTAAAAGTAGAGACATATCACCTAAGGGTCGGATTAGATTCATTTAATGGACTTTCTTCAATGAAAATAATTTAATTATTATTAAAACCAAAGAATGTGACAACATGTCACTTTCTTAAATATTATAAGTATAATAATTTTAATTTAGTGATACACTTCATGAAACTTAGAAAATGAATATTCTAAAGAAATCTAATACAATTATCTACATCATAAGAATTTATTTAGAATTTTTAGGTATTAAATAATTATCATTTATTATGACACAAAGATGATGCAATAATTCTCTTATTAATGAAATATTGACATAATTGATGTTATAAATACACAAATAAATGTAATTTAAGACTTTTTATGAATTAAAATACTTTTATAGGTTAATATGACATGTTAGTATTGATTTAATTAACTTTTTTCTAACTAATCATTCTGTTATGATTTTCACAAAAATCAATTACTAAACAGTGTCAAAATTGACATAAAATAGTTTTTAAAAAAAATATTATATTATTAATTGTTATTATATTCCTAAAAATATAAGGTTCTTTAAAATGACTTAGATAAGATTATATATATTAATAATAAACAACTTGGGGTTCTTTTGGCTTGATATAGTAAGTTTATTAACCTCATAGTGTAAGAAAACAAGAAGACACGGTAAAAGTAAAATTATCTAACTTAAAGTTAAATATAAATGATAAGGTTAAAATAGGAACCTAAACTTGTCTAAATTATATTGGATGAAAGGATTTCGACCCATCCCAACCTTATCTTCTAAATAAATCAATTTGTACCTATTTAAAACCGAATTTGGCTTTATAATAAAATAATATGTTTAGTTATTCCAAAGGAGCCCCTCTCCTCCCTTATAAAAGGGCACCCCTCCCTCTCTTCCTCACAACACTTTGAGCCTTCACGGACGGCCAACATCTGAAATATTATCTTCTCCACTTCACTAGAAACATCCTAGTGGTTCTGGTCTTCCTCAAAGTCCAATTTTAGTTCCCTAAGAGGAGGTCTCAAAGAGGCGCTTCAAAGAAGAGGTAATTTCCGTTACCGATTCCTTCATCTTTATTTCTTCTTCCACTTCTTCTTATTTAGTTGTTTCATTATGAAGTAATAACATAAGTATCACTCATATACTGATATGTTAATATATGTATGAAACAACTCTATTTCACCATCTATCCATCCTACGGAAAAATAAATCACCGCGCGTGCGAACGTACGGAATACGATCTCCACGCCGTGGTGTAATCTATTTTCCACCACCACCTTACTTGGATGGGTATAATGGTGTAAATAATAACTATATATAATTATTGTAATTTTATATTGATTCTTAAATAGTATACATACACTTCAATACAATTCCACGGTCATGAGAACAATATCATCGCTCGTGCGTACGTACGGACTACCGTCTCCACGACGCGATGAGATTCATTCTCTACCTTAACCATTCATGAATGATTATAAATTATATATAATAATTAATCATGAAATATATGACATAATAATGATACTGGATTTATGTGTATATATATGTATGTCATCTACTTATTTCCATTCAACTCAACAAGGAAACGAAAACAGCGTTCATGCGTACGTACGGCCTACCATCTCCATGAACGGTGTATTTATTTCCATTTATTGATCTATTATATATATGTATATTCATAATATATATTACATATAAATCATATTTTATATTCTGGAATGATTTAATCATGATATAAGTAATCATATGAATAATTACAAGTCAAAACATGGACGACAAATGAAACGATTTTACCCAAAATGCTCTTTAACATGGAATTTACAAAAGAACGGGTAAAATAAAGTCATAAGTGAACCATAAATGATATCATAACAATGAGTATGATTCTGGAATAAGTCAATGACATTATTTAAATCATTATACAGGAGGTTCAGACACTTACGAAGCAAATCGGACCTAAGGTAAGGGAAATGTCACAATCTCATTTTTATCCGAGATTGTTTATACTTTGGTATTTACTGGGGTGTATTTTATCATCCACATCCATGTTTACTCAATATGTAATATTTATATCCTTCTAAAATAGTTTATATCCAATTTTACCCTTCGTTGAGTTTTAGTAAAAGATATGAAAGGAATCTTTTTGTCGTTTCTCGTACGAGGAACTTTTTGACTTTTCCGACAAAAGTACGAAGAATGTTTTTTTTAACTTATACGGCATGAATGGATTTTTAAAACATTATTTCCAAGAAGCTTCCTTTACAAGTTTTCAAGTTTATTTTTAATCAACTTCTTTTAGTTTATATGTGTATGACATGTTAAGAAAGGAAAAGTGTTTTTGAAGAAGAAAGGATATTTTCCTCAAGAATGGAGTTCAAGTGTTTTATCAAAATTATTTTCCATCTAAGAAAATAAAGGGTTGTGTTTTTCTTTGATTTGATTATGTTGTGATGGAATTATATTTTAATGAATTCTTTTATCTTATATGAATTGTTTTGTGATTTCACGATGTTTAATGATTCCCATTTTTATTACATGGTTTATGCTATGATGTATGGTTTATGATTTTGTGGAACACATAAGAATGGTATCATTATGAGATGGGTGGGACCTATATCTCCATCCAATTAATTGGGTAAAGATTTTATATCTCATGAGATAGACATGGGTGGGACGGTAGGTTATACCGGTTCAGTGAAACAGGACTGAAACGAGGAGTGAACTCGGTTCAGAAAGGGACTTTTATAGTCTTGGAAATGAGTCTTGACTAATAAGAAGTGATTCCCTATGATTATGTGTGTATGCCACAAAGTTTCATGTTTTAAGTTATGATTATTGGGATTACATTTCACTACTATCATTTATCCCATGTTATGATATTTTGATCTGTTTTGCAGGTTAATATTTCCAAAATTTTATGTCCTTATGAATATGATGTGATTGATATTTATTTTGTTTACCCTTACTGAGCATTTGAGCTCACCCTTTTATGTTTTCTTTTCCCCAGGATATAAAGAAAGGTTTTAGGTAAGAAAAAAAAGGGAAGATCTTTATGGGAGAGGTTGAAGATCTTTCACCATGATTAGAAGATTATATTCCGAGTTTCCAAAGACACTAAACTATTACGGTCCTTGTGTGTGTTTTTTTTATGTACTATGTATTCCACAAAAGTAATGTAATTACCATGTATGTTAGGCTTCGGGTCTCTACAGTTGGTATCAGAGGAAATGTTTAGTTAACCTTTGGAAACTAGGATGCGAGAACTTTAGTGAGATCCCTAGAGATATTTCTAAGGTATGTCTAGGGATGTCCCTAAGGTTAAGTATACGTATAGGTTATAGTACTAGAATTACGCTAATGATCATTGAATTAAACATAAGATGTTAGATATTGAAGGTACTCCCCCTTTATTAAGTTATTTTCCCTATCATGATTTTTGCCTCTCACACTATTCTTTTTGGGTTTTAGACGATGGATGGAACCAAAAGGAACCGTGTTGATCAATGTAATGGACAATGCAATGATTTTCCTCCTGAACAAACAACTGTTATGGGAGATGGAGTGAAAAATCTTATTGATATACTTACACAAGCTATGAATCATTCTGGACTTCCAAATGAGCAGAGAAGGGAACAATATTCTATTGAGTCCTTCATGAGGAAACGTCCACCTTCTTTCAGTGGGTCTTCTGATCCACTTGTTGCTGAACAATGGATCATTACCACTGAAAAGATTTTTTCAGTTCTTCAATGTTCTGAACATGATAAAGTCATCTTAGCAGTATATCATTTGGAAGGTGATGCTGATCAATGGTGTAATCTTATCAAGAATACGAGGCCAAGAGATGAAATTGAGTCCATAGAATGGGACGAGTTCAAGAACTTATTTTTCAGCAAGTATCTCGTAATCTTCAAACAAAGATGGAGAAGTAGTTTCTTGAACTAAAGGAAAAGGATGATGAATCTGTTGGTATATACGAAGCGAATTTTAAAAGGCTTGCAAGGTATGCATCTGGATTTATCATCCAACCTGAAAGTAAAGTTTATTGATTCTTCAGTGTCTTAAAACCAAGTCTTTGAAGGGAATTAGCTATAAGAGACTTCAGTAGCTAGGAAGAAATTGTGCATTGTGATATCAAGGTAGAAATGAAAGTTGGTGTTACTTATCCATCTCATAGTTTTTATAGGAAACGAAAGATGGAGTTCAACGAGAAATCTCAGAATAATGGTGAAAAGAAGATGAATGTTTCCTTATGCTCAAAGTGTGAAAAGAAGCATGGTGGAGATTGTCTTAAAGGGACAAGTAAATGTTTCAAATGTGGAAAGGAAGGTCATCAGGCATTTGAATGCCACAATGATTGGAAGAAGATACCTAATGATGCAAAAAAAGGAAGGGATACACATAATGAACCTACTACAGTTCAATGCTTCAAGTGCAAGTAAATGGGGCATTATGCTAATAAATGCCATAATCCAAGGGTTAGTGATGATCGACATGAGCAACCACTTAAGGAAAAGGACAAAGGGAAGTCACATGCGATCACCATTGGCGATGTTGAATATGACAACGATGTGGTGGAATGATTAAGTGTTTATGTAATGGGATTTATAAATAATGTTGTATATAGTATCATGGAATATTGGAATATTTATGTATTGGTCTATTGTGGTATTCAATAATTTTAAGGTATCGGTAACCATGGAAAGTGATTGAGATATTTTTGAAAAAAAAAGATGATATGCGCATAATGAAGGGAAAACGAGAAAATGAAATGTTTAATAGTATTCATGAGCTCATGATTGATATAAGGACTAAGTGATATCATGGTTTGAGTATATAGAATTTTGAGGATTTTGGTATGTGGAAAGTGTTAACTTTTAACTGTATTCATGTTTTCACTAAGGTTCAATGGGTATTCATTTTTCAAGAGAATTCATGATTAAGGCCTTCGAATGTTTGGAATGTGACCGACAAGACATATCTTATGATATATGGGGATCAATGATGGTATTAAATCTCTGGTAATCGTTTTCACTATATTATGAGAGTGGACTACAGTATTATGGATAAGCCTAAAGATTGGAATGGATTATGTTGGACATAAGTTATTATTGTTTAAGGATAGATGTTTTTTCGATATTATTGATGGGATGTTATCATAATATAGTTTTAGAAAAAGGACAACCTGTAGGACGGGTGACAGCCGATCGCGTTGGACAAGGATGTGGGAATCAAACCCACAACCGAAGTGCGACTGGCCTTTATCACCTACCACTGGCCTACAGGAAGTCCCTGGTTAGTAGAAAGTAGTTTTATTTTATTATTTGGTATGATATATGAAGTATAAGTTCATTTTTGGAACCATATATGATTAATCTAACCATAATATTTACATATAAATTTTTCTAAACTTTTGTTTGAAAGAGATGGAATGACCCATAATTCTATCACATGATCTACTAACACACCACGAATAAAAAATTCAACTTCATTTCTTTAAGGGATGAAGTGGAAATTGTTCAATTCACGAACAATAGTGAGATTGTACCAAAATCATGCAACTATTTCTTTTAATTCATCAACTTTAGGGAAAAGATCTTGAAAACCAGAAATGTTGTCCTAGTTCCCTTATATCCTATGAATGAGATGCTACCTTAGATCATCACAAATCAATAGCTTTGTGATTTTGGGCTTTTTCATAGCCATGTTCTCTACCACTCTCCATCAGAACTTGATGGTTAGATTTTTCTTCCATAACCATATTTTCACCTATGTTCTCCTACATGGAAACCCAGTGATGAGTTAATTTGGGTAACCATTACATTTCATACTTTAGTTTTTAAAGCCATGTTTTGGTATTCCTTTTTACGATGTGGGTTTCTATTAAACGAACTTTCGAGTAGTAAACCATTTATAACCCCGACGAATTTCGAGGGAGAAATTCATTCTAAGGGTGGTAGAATGTAACGCCCCGAGATTTTATGAAAAATATTCTTTTAATTTCATTAATTTCCTATGTTTTATGCTACACCAAGATTACCTTGCGCTATACGCAACACCGTATTAGCTTTCAGTATACGCAACAATTTTCTTGGATCGTGTTACACATAATTTTGATAATAGTTATTCTACGCAACATTGAGTATATATATATATATATATATTAAATGTATAAATGAAATATGGTTGTATTATGTTATACGAAACAATGAAGGATTCTTGCACAGAATGCAACCATGACTTGGATTGCATTACACGCAATCGCGACATTCCTCGATAGCGTGTGTTGTACGCAATACCAGATTTTACTAAACAACGATATATTATTATAATATTATTATGAACTAGAAGTTATGAATACTATTAACTAAATTTTGAATCTTAAAACATTATTCGTCTTACACATTTTCTAAAACATGGTATAAGAACAAAATAATTTTTTCAGGTAAAATAAGTATTTTTCAAAAAATGCAGTTTTGCCGCCTTTTGATGGAACACCCACTTTAAATCTAGTTTTTGACATGTTTATAAGTCCAATTTGACAAAATAAAATTCTTTTTTGGAATCATGAAATAAAAATTTTCTTTGGATAAAATTTTTATATTATTATTGGTAACTTTCATATTTGATGAATAGTAAAAACACACTATATTTTAATTAAAAAAAACATTTTTCATCGCAATAATTTATATGGTTAAATTATAATATTGAATGGTTTTAAATTATAAATAGATATATTTTTACCATTTAATATAATGTATGTCATTAGCGTTGATTCTACCTTGAATTCGTACGATAAATCAATTCAATCTTTTGCAATGTTTTAAAGAAAAAACTCATTTTCTTTCGACAATGGGATTAATTTTAATTTAATTTCTGAAAATTTTGTGTATTGAATTTGAAAAAATGGATTACATATTTGGAATCAGTGGATACAAATTATGTTAATAAGATACTTTTTATTTTTGGGAATTATGAATAGTAACTACAATAAATTTTATTTACCATAATTAAAGGTAAATCGGGTAATTAAGGGTAAATATAATATTATAAAATTACCCTAGCACATGTCAAAATCCTAATGGATGACTAAAAGTTGACCCATATCACCTAAGGGTCGGATTAGATTCATTTAATGGACTTTTATCCATGAAAATAATTTAATTATTAATAAAACCAAAGAATGTGACAACATGTCACTTTCTTAAATCGTATAAGTATAATAATTTTAATTTAGTGATACACTTAATGAAACTTCAAACATGAATAGTATCCATAAATATAATACAATTATCTACATCATAGGAATTTATTTATAATTTTTAGGGATTAAATAATTATCATTTATTATGACACAAAGATGATGCAGTAATTGTCTTATTAATGAAATATTGACATAATTGATGTTATAAATACCCAAATAAATGTAATTTAAGACTTTTTATGAATTAAACTAATTTTAAAGGTTAATATGATATGTTAGTAGTTATTTAATTAAATTTTTTAGAACTAATCATTCTGTTATGATTTTCACAAAAATCAATTACTAAATAGTGTCAAAATTGACATAAAATAGTTTTTAAAAAACATATTATATTATTAATTGTTAATTTATTCCTAAATATCTAAGGTTATGCCAAATGACTTAGATAAGAATATATATATTAATAATAAACAACTTGGGGTTCTTTTGGCTTGATATAGTAAGTTTATTAACCTTATAGTGTAAGAATACAAGAAGACACGGTAAAAGTAAAATTATCTAACTTAAAGTTAAATATAAATGATAAGGTTAAAATAGGAACCTAAACTTGTCTAAATTTTATTTGATGAGAGTATTTCTACCCATACCCACCTTAGATTCTAAATAAATCAATTTGGAGCTATTTAAAACCGAATTTGGCTTTATAATAAAATAATATTTTTAGTTATTCCAAAGGTGCCCCTCTCCTCCCTTATAAAAGGGCACCCCTCCCTATCTTCCTCACAACACTTTGAGCCTTCAAGATTGGCCAAAATCTGCCAAATTCTCTTCTACCCTTCCCTAGAAACATCCTAGAGGTTCTGGTCTTCCTCAAAGGCAAATTTTAGTGCCCTAAGAGGAGGTCTCAAAGAGGCGCTTCAAAGAAGAGGTAATTTCCGTTACCGATTCTTTCATCTTTATTTATTCTTCCACTTATTCTTATTTAGTTGTTTCATTATGAAGAAATAACATCAGTATCACTCATATACTGATATTTTAATATAAGTATGAAACAACCTTATTTCACCATCTATCCATCCTACGGAAAAAGAAATCACCGCATGTGCGTACGTACGGAATACCGTCTCCACGCCGTGGTGTAATCTATTTTCCACCATCACCTTACTTGGATGGGTATAATGGTGTAAATAATAACTATATATGATTATTGTAAAGTTATATTGATTCTTAAATAGTATACATACACTCCAATACAATTCCACGATCATGAGAACGATATCATTGCTCGTGCGTACGTACGGACTACCGTCTCCACGACGCGATGAGATTCATTCTCTACATTAACCATTCATGAATGATTATAAAGTATATATAATAATTAATCATGAAATATATGACATAATAATGATACTGTATTTATGTGTATATATATGTATTTCATCTACTTATTTCCATTCAACTCAATAAGGAAACGAAAACAGCGTTCATGCGTACGTACGACCAACCGTCTCCATGAACGGTGTATTTCTTTCCATTTATTGATCTATTATATATATGTATATTCTAAATATATATTATATATAAATCATGTTTTATATTCTGGAATGATTTAATCATGATCTAAGTAATCATATGAATAATTACAAGTCAAAACATGGACGACAAATGAAACGATTTTACCCAAAACACTATTTAACATGGAATTTACAAAAGAACGGGTAAAATAAAGTCATAAGTGAACCATATATGATATCATAACAATGAGTATGATTCTGGAATAAGTAAATGACATTATTTAAATCATTATACAGGAGGTTCAGACACTTACGAAGCAAATCGGACCTAAGGTAAGGGAAATGTCACAATCTCATTTTTATCCGAGATTGTTTATACTTTGGTATTTACTGGGGTGTATTTTATCATACACATACATGTTTCCTCAATATGTAATATTTATATCCTTCTAAAATAGTTTATATCCAATTTTACCCTTCATTGAGTTTTTAGTAAAAGATATGAAAGGAATCTTTTTGTCGTTTCTCATACGAGGTACTTTTTGACTTTTCCGACAAAAGTACAAAGAATGTTTTCTTTTAACTTATACGGCATGAATGGATTTTTAAAAGATTATTTCCAAGAATATTCCTTTACAAGTTTTCAAGTTTATATTTAATCAACTTCTTTTAGTTTATAAGTGTATGACATGTTAAGAAAGGAAAGTGTTTTTGAAGGAGAAAGGATATTTTCCTCAAGAATGGAGTTCAAGTGTTTTATCAAAATTATTTTCCATCTAAGATAATAAAGGGTTCTGTTTCTTTTGATTTGATTATGTTGTGATGGAATTATATTTTTATGAATTCTTTTATCTTATATGAATTGTTTTATGATGTCACGATGTTTAATGACTCCCATTTTTATTACATGGGTTCTGCTATGATGTATGGTTTATGATTTTGTGGCACACATAAGAATGGTATCATTATGAGATGGGTGGGACCTATATCTCCCTCCAATGCATTGGGTAAATATTTTATATCTCATGAGATAGACATGGCTGGAACGGTAAGTTATACCGGTTCAGTGAAACAGGGCTGAAATGAGGAGTGAACTCGGTTCAGAATGAGACTTTGATAGTCTTGGCAATGAGTCTTGACTAATAAGAAATGATTCTCTATGATTATGTGTGTATGACACAAAGTTTCATGTTTTCTGTTATGATTATTGGGATTAGATTTCACTACTATGATTTATCCCATGTTATGATATTTTGATCTGTTTTGCAGGCTAAGATTTCCAAAATGTTATGTTCTTATGAATATGATGTGATTGCTATTTTTTTTTGTTTACCCTTACTGATCATTTTAGCTCACCCTTTTATGTTTTCTTTTCCCCAGGATATAAAGAATGGTTTTATGTAAGAAAAAAAGGGAAGATCTTTATGGGGGAGGTTGAAGATCTTTCACCACGATTAGAAGATTATATTCTGAGTTTCCAAATACACTAAACTATTACGGTCCTTGTGTGTGTGTTTTTTTATGTACTAAGTATTCTGAAAAAGTAATGTAATGTCCATGTACGTCAAGATTTGGGTCTCTACAGAAATTCAAAACATAGAAGAGGGAATGTTGAGTTTAACTTTTAGATTATAAATTCACTCAATATTTATTTTCAAAACCTCAGGGTGTTATAGAAATATTATTATTAAAGAGTTATAAAATATCATCAATATCATATATAAATATTAATTCCATAATTATATTAATCTCTGATATGTGGTGATGTAAAATGATTAGCATCCGCTCGTGAGGCGGTAGTCTGCCTTAAAAATGATCGGTGGGTTTATTTCCCATTTAACGAAATATGAGACAAAAATAAATATATTAAATTTAACCAATAACATATTAGTATATGTTAGATATTTATGTTATTATATCATCATAATTGAATAATATTTTAAGTATTTATAAGAATATGTAAATAAAAAATTGATAATTTAAAACCTCACCTCTTCTTCAGAAAACCTCTTCTACTTACCCTAAATCCTTTTGAGACATGACTTATGATCTCAATATGTCCTCTATGATGTTTGGATAGATATAAGGAAGATAATTTTTCATTTATTAACCTAATATAATGATTTTTGATGTGTTAAGATGAGATAGGTGGTGACCTTTTTAAATGATGGAGAGGACACACACAGAAGTTTTGAAAATAATAAAGTGTGCCCATGTTTTTTCACAAGAAAAAAAGATCTAAAATGGGCCTTTAATGATCATTAGAGATTATAAATCTATATAAAGCCATAAAATCAGTTTTTGAAAATTTTCTAGGACATTCTACTCCTTATCCTTATAGTTTTCCCTCGAAAACATCATTTTAACCTTAACCACGATAATTAATTTTTACTGATTTTACTATTCATTTTGAAAAAAATTAATTTGACTGTATTATTTAAAATAAATTACTATTATTCAATATATGGAATATATTTTTCAAAAATAAATTGAGAGAATTAGTAAATTTTTACTTAAATATAAACCATCAGAAGTGATGAGAAATCGGTTTTCCATAGAGAAAATGTTCAAAATGTTGAAAAAAATTTATATAAAAATTCAATATAAAATTAATTTAAATTACCTAAATTGGATTAATAAATACATATTTTTACTAATTTTACTTTTAAAACCATTATAAAACAAAATTAACCTTATACATTGATTAAATTAAAAGGTAGTTTTTAATAAAAACTAGTATTTTTCACTATTCATAAAAAATTCATCGTTTCTGAAAAATACCACAAATTATCCCTAAAATAAAATTTTCATGTAAATTTAACAAAATAATTATATTTTGTGAATCAAATTTTTTAAAAGATTCAAAAATCACATTTATTAGATGTTTTCAAGGAACATATTTTTAAGAAAATTGTGTTCTCGAAACATATAAATTATTTACCAAAAATTAATTACTTTTGTATGAATTTGTTTTCTTATTTATAAAAATTATAATTAATAATTAATTAATTATTATTATTGTTCATTCTATCAAGTTTAACTTCTATGTAAAAATGGTCATGTTTAAATAATATTAATAGTTTGTCACAGTTTGTTAAAACTTGATGTTGCGTTTAATATAAGCTGTCAAAGAAATTGAATTTATTGAAAAAAAATATTTCATAAACAATTAGGGGGTTAAATATACCAAATGTGATTTATTATGCCTCCAGGGTTTCAGATTCTACTTAGATCAATTATAAAACCATCTAAAATTAGTTCCTTGATGTTGTTTTTTGTATTGGATAAATTCATTTCTTACTTAGAATTAAATTTGTTTTATTCTCCGACAATAAACACCTTAGGTACTTGATAAATAAGGTTAATTCAAAGATTTTTTTTAATATGGATTATAAATTCTAAATATTTTGACTTGGAAATAAAGGATAATACGGGTGCTCAAAAATAGGTGGAAAATAACCTTTGCAGCCTCACCAACATCGCTGAAGCAAAAATTACAGAATAATACCCACAAAATGATCACATAAAGGGAGAATAACATCACATTATAGAATTTGAAGTACCATGGTACATTGAAAAAGTTAATTATTTGGTTAAATATTAGGTACAAATTCATTTAAACTCTCACTAATAGCACAAGATCAAATCTAAATCTAGATTTTACATTTGAGAGGATCCATTCCTTTGGATAATTTACAATGAAAAGTAATAACAAAATATTTTCCCTCAAGTGAAATTGAGTCTATTTTTTAATTTTTTCACACACTTTATATTGGAATCAAATTTTTAACTCAAATAATACAATGAAAAGTTTTGGAATATGGTATTTATTGGCCAAAATTGTTTAAAGATGCTCATGAGTTTTTTAAGAATAGTGAACAATATAAATTTATAAGAAAATTTTAAAAACGTAAATAAATTCCTTAAAAATAGATTATATTTTACAAAATATTTTGTGTTCAGTTATTGAATTTATGAAAACCTTTCCCATGTCATTTGGAAATTATTATATACTACATTCTATTTATTGTGGAACAAAATGGGTGGAATCCAAGGCCACCAAAATTGATGATTCAAATGTTGTGTGTGATATTGTCAAGTCCAACATTTTATGTAGGATTGAAGTGAAAATAGATATCATCAGTGAACAAGCGACCCAATTTTTCAATAAAATAATTAAGGTTATTCTTAAAATGTATGGGTTGAATCATGATACATCTACACCCTATCAGACCCCCAAAAAATGTCCAAGATGATGTGTCCAATGGGGAGATTAATAGTATTTTGGAGAAAATAGTTAAACACAATTTCAATGATCAGATAAAAATACAAGAAGACACCTTGATATCATACCAGATATCATACAAAACACATATAGGTTTGAGACCATACTAACTTATTTATGGAATAATTTATAATCTATTGGTTGATCTGGAGAACCAAGCATATCATGTTGTCAAAAAGATTAATTTTAATTTGGTGAGAGCAAGAAAGGGGAGAAAATTTAAATTTTAAGATTTAGAAGTAATTATAAGGGATGATTTTGAAAATAAAAGAGTTTAAAAATATAGAACTCAAGTGTATCACGATAAGCTGATCCTACCAAAAATCATCATCCCTTGGGATCATGTGAAGTTATACATTTTTTATGGAAGTAAATTCAAGTTATTATTCATTATATTTTGGAAGAAACTTTTATTGTCACAAATGTATATCCTTTTGATTCAATTTAGATAAATAAAGAAAAAGAAGGTAACCCACTCACTGTCATTTGGAAAAGGATGAAAAAGTTCCATGGTAACCAACCTCAAGAACTAGTGGAGGAGCTCACACTTATCCAACCCATCTATTGATCACTACTCATTATGTTAGATCAATCCAATGACATTAAAAAAGTCACTTTTGGGAATTTACAAATCTTTTAATGTTTTATTATGATTTTATATTTAGGATGTATTCATCTTTCCATTTTCTCCTTTTTAACTTAAATGGTATTATACATATACTTGCATGATCTATCTTCTTTTATAGGATAACCTTGAAAGGAAGTTATTTTGAAGATTTTTAACATGAAAAAGATTAGGAGATGAGAGAAATAAATTTATGATAAAATATATCCCACTTTTATATTTTTACTACTAGTATTTTAATTTTTAAATATATGTTTTGAACATATAAATATAATTTTCATACCCACACTCAGACTTTTTTTATTTACATGACTAATCTAGGAGACATGAGTTCCTTAGGAAGTATATTGTTTCATGTTTTATAATTTTAAGATAATGATATTGAATTAGTAAAATGAAATACTAAATGATTTGAGTGAATCATAGGTATTAAATTGATGAATCAAAATTTTAATAATTTTTTGATTCATTAAAATGAAATTTCCCTACTATTTACATGACTTTAATTTATGAAATTCATGTGGATTGTATTTTTACTATTAGACATTCCATGAGTTATTTTTAAAGTTAATATTTTTCAATATTTATTTTATTTATAGACTTAAAAAATTCTATTCAATCTTGATCATATTTCTAGAATGATATTAGCACATTCCACCTATTAAAACATAAATTGGAACTTGTCAAAGCTATGATAGTGCAAAGACACATTTAATATGATTGATGAATTTTATTTATTTATAAATTATCCTTGTATCCAAATTTTACATTAATCCTTTTTTATTCCATATAAGTGATGAATGACCTTGTTATGATAATGTCACTTTAAAATACAATTATATCCATTCCTACCTTCCTCTTGGTTTTTTATCACAATATTTAATGTTGAAGTATGAGGGTGAGGGAAGTTATCGAAGAAGGGATGTATTAAATTTTAGGGATGGGGTGGTATTTTGGGTTTTGGAAAACGATCATGATTTATTTATTTTACTTTTTTTTTGTTTTTAATAGTTGAAAAAAAAGAAAAAAAATAAAGTAATGGGTTGTGATTTAGAAGAAAAATAATTCACTATTATTAGAACTATGATTTTTATAATTTGAGATTATGTCATGGATGTAATATTGTTTCCAATAATAAGTTTCAAAAAATTAAAAAAACTAGAAAATAAGTAGAAATATGAAAAAAATAGATGAAAAATTCAAGAGGGTGTAAATATTTCATTATGATTAAATTGATCATGACCTTACTATGTGTTCTGTGAAGTGGGAGTTGACACTTTTAAGGGGAGACTTCCATTATTATTTTACTTTTGAAATAATTCATTGTACTTTTTAGATAAACCTCATATTTGTACTTAAATGTTTTCAACCTCAATCCATACTAAACATAAGCCTCATAGTCATTAGAACTATAATTTCAAAGTCGTCATGATTTCAAGTGATTTTTTTTGTTTACAAATTTGTGAATATTGATCATTTTAAATCTTACGGAAAGGTGAAGGTATTAATGTTATGAGTGTTAATATAGTTCAATTTGATACCTTTAGTGATGAAAGATAAAAAAACTCATTGTGAAATAGATCGTTACTTTATATGTTTAATAATTATGAAATAAAAATCTTGAATGTAACAAAGGAGAAGAACCAACATTTATAAAGGAAATAAGTAAAATACTTTTGTTGATTATTCCTATGAAAAATTTAAAGTTGTATTGACATTTTAAGTGGAAGAATAATTTTTTAGTTTAATATTTAAAATAATATTGTTTTAATGATTTTAAAATTTCAATATCAGTAACATGTTATTCCTCTTTGATTTAACATTGATATTTAATTCCTAAGAACAAGAATAGTTCATGTGTGGAACTATTTGATTCCATTATTTTTATTTTTATTTAAAAAATTTTAATAAGTAATTTTAATATTTTAATCATTTTACCTTGAAATTAATTGGTTTGTTAAAATATGGGTGATTTTATTTTAAAGAATTAATTTAGAGAAAAATAGTTCATGATTTTTCTTTAATAAATTTTCATTGAATTTTTAGTTACCATTACTCATGGCCTAAAGTCTGTATTAGGGTAAAATATTATATTCATATATATAAGAGAGTTTTTCAAATGTAGTGTAATGGTTAGTGATGGGTTTTAATGGCTGTGTAAAGGTAATGTTGTAGATGCATGAGTGTACCCACAAATTTTCATCATTATGTAAAGGTAAAGACGACATTATGTAAGGGTAACCCATATATTTGAAAGGTTTCATAAGCGTAGAGGAACACTCCATAATATTAAGGGCATCTTATATAAAGGGAAATTGAGTGAAGTTTAAAGGTAAGATAGCATTTTGTTAAGGTAACCCAAGGAATTCAATGAAAAATGTAAAGGTAACACTGATTTTTTGAAGGATAAATAAGGTAAGACAAGGCAATGTAAGAGTAACCTAATGTTAATAAAGGCTACGTAAGGGTTGCCTAGCCCAAATATATGGGAAAATTAAACTACTCAAAGGTTATGTAAGGGTATTGGATCTCTACTTATATGCTATTTACTCCATTTCTATGTATTAGGGATATCCATTGAATATGAAGGTAGTGCTAGGAGCTACGGGAGAATTCAAACCCACCACGTTGTAGGCCTATATCACGCCATATAATCCACTAAAGGATGAACCAATAAAGAAGAGGATAATAAATTTATGGACCTTCTAAAAATTAGATGGATGTTAGGAATATGTCCCACATCAAGCTATGGCATTGAGTTTTCATGATGTCGTAGAGATTCCAAAAAAACAGTAGCATAAAAAATATTATGAAATAATCTTTCAACCATAGTTTACCAGCTATGTTGTAGACATAAAAATCCACATAAAAGAAAAACAATGGGGGTGGGGGAATAAATGCACCACTGAGTTTCTATCCACACCATTGTAGGTGGGTTTAATTCAATTTTAACATTAAACTCATGATATTTGTGGGATACCATTTATTTTCTCCTCGATTTTTGAGGAAAATTTAAGAAACACATGCTTGGAAGCCTCTTCTACACACAAGGAGTATAAAACCATCCTAAAATTGAGGATCCTCCACTGAATAATCCAAACGATGATAAGTGAATAGATATTACGTGAGTAAAGAGCAAGAAAATATAATAGTAAGGATGAATACATGTGGAGAGGGGAATGGTGAATCCTAGAGACCCTTTGGAAATAAATTAAAGGGGAGTGATATTATGTTTAGGGAATATTTTTATGGAAAAGAGATGATTAGGAACCCTCATTGAACAAAAAAAATGGTTTGATGGGAACTAGTAAGTCAGTTATTTTTATGTGGCGAAGGAGATTTTGTGATTGAATAAGTTCACATTAGGTTCACTACTTTTGTTTTGACAAAAAGAGAGATAGATGAGGTGAATTCAATTTAGATCAGTGGATGATTGTGGGGGAGGGGTTTATTTTTTGAAAAATCATTGGCATCAGGTCACCATTGTCATTCTTAAAAATATCCTCCAATGGTTCCAACATCCATAACAGGGTATAACCTACTTTCCAAAGGCAGGTGATTAGTTGAGGTCTCAGACCTAATGATGTTTTGGAACTCACATTGGTTGAGTGGATGGGAGGTTGGACTCATTAGACCCTTTTGGGGGAATTGTTACCGACTATGTGGCTCTCTTATAAATTTAATATATTTTATAAAATATATTCCTAATACCAATATGGAAATGGTTACCCTAACAAAATCATTTTTGGTTAACCCCCTTTTATTCATAAGAAATGGGGATCTCATTAGTGAATCAATTTTTATGTATCCAAGGTTCTTCATCTATTTCCCAGTAATGAATAACTACTTATATACTTATGTTTCATAAACAGAAACTTCATAATTTGCTTCCATGTAGGTAGGAAGTTAATATTACATGGAGGAGATTGAGATGTTATGAGGCATCCTATGTATCTTGTTTATTATAGGTATAAAAACCCACATAGTTCGTTAAAATAGTGTAGTTTAATGTCATACAGAAAGCATATATGTGTGAGCACTTAGGAACTAGATATTTGTACTCGAGTCTCAAGGATATTCCTTATATATCATGGTTATAACAATAATTTGAGTTATTATAGTTTGATTATGCCTTTGGGATTGTCCCCATGGTTGATTCCATCGTATATGGGATGTTTGTATCATGCCACTCATCGAGGATTACATGCTAAGATTTTCCTAGATTGCAGATATTCAAAATGAAAATTATGTAACTATTTCACCATTCCAAGCCCACGTGATCTATGAATAGTGTGACAAATAAGGGATAACAAGTGATCGGACACATTGTATGTGCATGTGGGGCTTATGTGATGGGACTTCCCTTGGGATGTTTTAATATGGATATCGGGAATTAGGGATTCATCCTTTGTATCTGGTTTATTGTAGGAATTAGAGTCAAAATAATTTATTTAGCTTCTCAGTCTGGTGATGGATGAGGTGGAATGATCAACCCATGGGAATGATTGGGACACAATAGTTGAAATTTCAGAGACTCAAATGGACTTACACCAAAGTGGATGTCCACTTGAGTTTGGACTTGGAAATTTAGAAGGTGTCTTACATATCATGGTTATGGAAGGAATTAGAGTCCTCATAGTTTAGTTAGTTGGTTCTTACATGCTAAGACTTTCCTTATATATGAGACATGGCGCCTTATGCCACTGATCTGGGCTTACACACCGAGGTTTCCCTTATCCTGATAGAGGGTTATGACATGAATGATATGGTCATTAAGACTTCTTAATACAACATAATATATGCATGGTTTTATAATCAATGTATAAAAAACAATCTGTATAAGAACTACTAAAGGAAGCCCTTTATTAGTGGTTTATTTAGCACTGATAAATGGTAACCTTGGTCAGCGCTTTATTTTAGCACTCATAAAGGAAACCTTTATCATCACCTTATTTTTAGTGTTGATAAAAGGTATTGTTTATCCACACATTTTTATAAATGATAAAATTTTCCTTTACCATCACTTTTTAGTGCTGATAAAGGGCTAGAATGAAATGAAAAATTAAAAAAACAACAAAAAGAATAAATTAAGAAGATTATGAAATATTTTATTAATTAAATAATTATTGATAAAAATGAATAAAATATATATATATATATTTATATATATTTTAAATATTAAGAAATATTATATATATTAAATATAGATATATATAAAATTAATAAGTATAATAAATATAAAATGTTATTTAAAACATGTTAATGTCTTATTTATTTTCAATTTTGTTTAATTTTTCAATTTAACCTATATCAAATGTTGTGTGTTTTATTTATTTCACATAAAAAGAGATATATATATGTGTGTGTGTGTGTGTGTGTGTGTGTATTTGTGTGTGTGTCTGTCTGTCTGTGTTAACACATTTGTATACACAAACACACACACAAATATATTATAAAATATATAGAAACACATACACCAAATATTTATGTAATTTATTCAAATTTTAGTATATTTTATAATTTTATTATTACATTATACATTTAATATATATTATTATTTTAATCAGACATTTTTTTAATACTACAGTTATGGTATTAATTTTTAATATATATTTTTTAATTTTATTTTTGAATTTGATCATTTTCTATTATTTATATACTATGTTTTCTTATTTTCTATATGTATTCATCCACTTCAATTTATATATATATATATCCATATTATTTTAATAACTTATATTTAATTAATAAAAATTATCAATTATCAATATTTTTAAAGTGTAATCATTTTGAATTATTCAATTTCGGTCACTTTTAAAATTCGTGTATTTAAAATTATATATCCATTAAAAATATTAACAAATATTTGTAAATAAATATTTATACACACACACATATATATCTATAAATATAAATTTACTATATTTATAAATTTATAAATTTGTAATTGTTATAAATAAATAAATATTTTTTAAATAAGTATTTATATAAGTATAAATAAATAATTATATATATTTAAATAATTATAAAATTATAATAAAATTGTTTAAATAATTATAAAATTATAATAAATTTAGTTAAATAATTATAATTATAAAAATTTTATCATCACTTCTTTATCACTGATAAATATTGATATTTATCAGTTCTTAAAAAACACTGATAAATATTTCTTTTATTAGTGCTTATAAATTTAACGCTGATAAAAGGGATTTTGTCCACACTTTTCTAAAAGAACTGATATATTTAAAAAAAACCCTACCCATGACTCATTCACTCACAATTATCAGTATCTCATGGAACTCCTCTACTGCCGACGCGACTCCACTATGTTCCCTCAGATTAATCAAGGCTAGAATCTAATGTATGTTATTTTCTACTTTTCCTCTTTACTTGTTAGATGTTTTATGTTCTGAGTTTTTCATTTTTACACTATTCTTATCCATGATGAACCCTACATCTCTTATACTTTCTACTGAAATATAATGACTGGTTATATTTCATCATTTTCCTCTATAGACAATGGTTTCAAAGAAACAGAAGGATGTATTCATAAGTCAAGGTTTGTCAACATATGTGTATAGGCCTGTATGGATAAATAAAATTGATTTTACACTACATGGTGCTAAAAAGGTAATGATGGATTTATAGAAATATCAAATTGAGTCTAGTTAAACATTTAAGAGGTTAACCCATTTCTCAAATATGTTATCTATATACCTTAGTATTGACATGAGACTTTAGTGATTGGGAAGTGTGTCTCAGGTAATGTGTTGACCTGAATTGGGAACTATTTGAGTATATTAGGCCAAAAATGTTACAAAATGGGATCAGAGTGAAACTAGGGATATTGGTATTGATTATATCAAAAAAATGAAAGACTTTCAAGATATAAAAATTAATCCATAAATATATAAGGACAACATAATTATTTTGGATACTTGAGTTACCATATAAATTCTAGATTTCTTTTGGTTTATTTTTTCCCCAACATATCTTATTAAGTCTCAGGACTCTTATTTAAGAGTTGGTAGGTAGGAATCAGTAAGAATATATGAAGTTTCATTTTATTTTGTGTCTTTGGGGTGTGAATCATTAGTGTCAAAATGTTTATATATTATTTTTGGTCTCTTTCTAAAAGAGAAGAATATGGGGAAAATAAATTTGTTTAGAAGCAATGACCTTCAAATAATAAATTTTTTTGGGAAATCATGGAAGAATTGGTGGTGGTTGAGGAGAATTTATAGGCAGAGGTAGATCCAAAAGGTGGAGGTAGAGTCGGAGTTGGAGACCGATGAGGAGGAGGAAGTAGAGGCGAAAACTAAGGTGGAGATCAAGGTAGAGGAGGATAAGAAGCGCTGGCTTAAAAACAATAAAATTGTTTGTAAATTTAGTATAATAACAACCATACCATGTTTTTGATATATATTTTTTTTAAAAGTGCACACAACACTTGTAACTTAATATAATATCCATTGTGTGTGTTTCCAGTTTAGAATGACATTTTAGTAAAAAACACATGTGGAATACACAAAACTGAGGGAACACATTGTAATTGTTTTGATACTTTAGGAAAATGATCCATGATTCATTTGGGATGTGTATCAATCATCCATTCCTCTATCCAATGCATGGTGTGATCAGTATGACTCCAAGTGTATATTTTTACTCAAAATTGACATTAATTGTAGTGAAAAAAATAACTAACATACTCAAAACCAAGAAACCAAATTTCATATTGTTTTTGTAACATTAGAGAAATGATCTATACATCATTTTTATGTGTAGGGATTAGTATCACCTCAGTCCAATGCACGATGTGACCGGTACGACTCCAAGTGTGTCTTTTTATCCAAAATTTTCATTAATTTCAGTGAAAAAAAAACTGACATATTCAAAATCAATAAAATGAATTTGGATTGTTTTTTTACATTAGTACAATGATAAATCTATCATTTTTGATGTGTAGTGATCAGACACACCTCAATCCAATGAACGGTTGGACTGGAATGACTCCAAGTGTTTGTTATTAGTTTAAAATTGACATTTTAAAACAAAAACGTTTTACTCACTGAGAAACATGAAAAATTGCTCATATTGTCTTAATATTTTGTGAAAATTATTTTTAATTCATTTTAGATGTTTATAAATTAGTCCCAAGTCAACCCCACACGCAATTCCACCTATATGGCTCAAAGTGTGCGTTTCAAATTTAAAATTGTATGTTAGTAAAAAAATACACATGGCGTACTCATAATAGAGGAAACAAATTCTAATTGTTTTAATACTTTAGGAAAATAATCCTTGAGTCATTTAGGATGTGTATCATTCATTATTTCCTTAATAAAATGAACGTTGTGACTGATATGACTCCAAGTGCGTCATTTTACTTAATGTTGACAATAATTTTAGTGAAAAAACAACTAATATACTAAAAACTGATAAAAAACATTTATATTGTATTGTTACTTTAGGAAAACAATTAATAAATCATTTTTTATGTGTAGGGATAATCCACACCTCAATATTTTTCATGTTGTGATCGTTATGACTCCAAATGTTAGTTATTAGTTTAAAATTGACATTTTAATACAAAAAAGTGTCACTCACTTAAAACAAAGAAAACACACTCAGATTATATTCCTAATTTCGGACAATGATTCATAATTAATTTTTGATGTGTATGAATTAGTCTCATGTAAATCACACAGAGAATGCCACTTGTATGGCTAAAAATGTGGGTTTCTAGTTAAAAATGACATTTTAGTAAAAAACACACATGGAATACTCAATACCAAGAAAATCCAATCTAAATGTTTTGATACTTTAAGAAAACAATATAGGTATTATTTAGCCATTTTTCAATCAGATGCATGGTGTGACTAGTATGGCTCCAAGTATGTCTTTTTATTCAAAAATGACATAAATTTTAATGAAAAAAACAAATGACATACTCAAAATTGGGAAAACGCATTCGGATTGTTTTGGTACTTTAGGAAAATGATCCATAAGTCATTTTTTGATATGTTGGGGTCATCCTCACCTCAATCCAATGCACAATGTGACCGGTATGACTCTAAGTGTCCATTATTAGTTTAAAATTGACATTTTAACACAAAAACGTTTCAATAATTGAAAACTGAGAAAACACACTCGGATTTTCATGATACTTTGGTAAAACAATTAATTATTAATTTTCTATTTTTATTTATTAGTCTCTTGTAAAACCCACACACGATTTTAGCTATATGGCTCAAAGTGTGCGTTTTCTATTTAAAATGACAATTTAGTAAAAAAACACACGTGGCATACTCAAAACTGAAGAAAAATATTAGAATTGTTTTGATACTTTATTTAAATGATCCATGATTCATTTTTGAAGTTTAAAAATTATCCCCATCTCAATCTGATGCACGTTGTGACCGGTTTGACTCAAAGTGTGTCTTTTTATTCAAAATTAACATTAATTTTAGTCAAAGAAAAGTTACAAACTCAAAATCATGAAAACACATTCATATTTTTTTGGTACTTTAGTAAAAAATTCCATATCTAATTTTTTTATGCATAGTAATAACCCACACCTCAATCCTATGCATGGTGTGACAGGTATGACTCTAAGTGTCTATTATCAATTTAAAATTCATATTTCAATACAATAGTGTCACTCACTAAAAATAATGAAAACATGTTCTGAATGTCTTGATAATTTATAAAAATGATTCATAATTCATTTGTGTCCTGTATGAATCAGTATCATGTCAAACCCACACATGATTTTGCATGTATTGCTCAAAGTGTGTGTTTCCAGTTTTAAATGACATTTTAGTAAAAAAACAAACGTGGCAGACTCAAAACCAAGGAAAAACATTTCTATTATTTTGATACTTTTTGAAAACAATACTTGAGTCATTTAGGATGTATTCCAATCATTTTTTCCTTAATTGGATGCACAGTGTGACTGGTATGACTCTAAGTGTGTATTTTTATTCAAAAATGACATTAATTTTAGTGAAAAAACAACTAACATACTCAAAAACCGAGAAAAAACAATCGAATGGTTTTAGTACTTTATAAAAATGATCGATACAGAATTTTCGACATATAAGGATCAACCACACCTCAATCTGACACATGGTGTGACCGATATGACTCATACTGTCTGTTATCAGTTTAAAATTGACTTTTCAATACAAAAAAGTGCATGCCATTGAAAACTGATAAAACACACTTAGATTGTATTAAAAATGTGTTAAAATGATTAATAATTCATTTCTGACATGTACGAATTGGTCTAATTTCAAACCCAGACACGATGCCACATGTATGGCTCAATATGCGTGTTTCCAGTTTAAAATGATATTTTAGAAAAAAATGCACACTTGGCATACTCCAAACCAAGGAAAAACATTCATATTATTTTTGTACTTTAGGAAAATTATATATGAATCATTAGGGATGTGAATAAATTATCTGTGACACAATATGACACACGGTGTGATCATTATGACTCCAAGTGCATCTTTTTATTCAAAATTAACATTAATTTTAGTGAAAAAACAAATGACATACTCAAAACTAAGAAAACGAATTTTTATTGTCTTGGTACTTTAAGAAAATTTTAAATATTTCATTTTTTATGTGTAGGTATCATCAAAATTTCTATCTGATGCACACTATGACTGATGTGACTCCAAGTGTCCGTTATCAGTTTAAAATTGATATTTTAATCTAAAAAGTGTCACTCACTGAAAATAGAGAAAACACACTCGTATTGTCTTGATAATTTAAGGAAAAAATCATAATTAATTTATTATTTGTATGAATTATTCTCACGTAAAACCCACACATGATGCCACATGTATGGCTCAAGTGGGTGTTTCGAGTTTAAATTGACATTTTAGTAAAAAAACACATGTGGCATACTCAAAACTGAGGAAATTCATTACAATTATTTTTAAACTCTATAAAAATGATCCATGAGTCATTTGGGATGTTTTGAAAAAACATTGGTTTTAATATGATATACGGTGTGACCAGTATGACTCAATGTGCGTATTTTTATTCAAAATTGACATTAATTTTATTGAAAAAACATCTCACATACTCAAAAATAAGAAAAATCATTCACATTGTTTTGGTACATTAGAAAAACTATATATATGTCATTTGTGATGTTTAGGGATCAAAAAATCCTTAATATGATGCATGGTGTGACCGAGATGACTCTAAGTGTCTGTTATCTATTTGAAATTAACATTTTAACAAAAAAAAGTTTCTCTCACTGAAAACCAAGAAAACACGCAGAAATTGCCTCAATAATTTGGTAAAATGATTCATAATTCATTTTTTATGTGTATTAATTAGTCTCATATAAAACCCACAAATGATGCCACCCATGTGTCTCAAAGTGCTTGTTTCCATTTTGAAATGGCATTTTTATAAAAAACACACGTGGCATACTCAAAATTGAGGAAACACATTATGATTTTTTGATACTCCTAGAAAATTACATAGGAGTCATTTTGGATGTGTATCATTCATTCACGCCTTAATTTGATGCACAGTGTGACCGGTATGACTCCAAGTGTGTCTTTTTATTCAAAATTGACATTAATTTTAGTGAAAAAATGACATACCCAAAATAGAGAAAATAAATTCATATTGATTTGGTACTTTAGGAAAATGATCCATACATCGTTTGTGACATTTATGTATCAGCCACACCTCAATATGACATGCGGGGTGACCGATATCACTCTATGTGAATCTTTTTATTCCAAACTGACATTGATTTTAATAAAAAAACAACTAACTTAATCAAAACTGAGAAAACACATTCCTATTGTTATGGTACATTTTAGAAAATGATCCATAATTCTTTTTTGATGTGTATTAATCAGTAACACCTTAATTAGACTCACGATGAGACTGATATGACTCAAAGTGCGCCTTTTTATTGAAAATTTACATTAATTTTTATAAAAAAACTAAACTGACATACTCTATATTAGTGTTTTCTTTTTCTTGTATTTGTGTTAGAAACCTTATTTAATTTAAATTCAGTATTTGTATCTTATTTTGGTTATTTATGTTGTCATTTATGGTAACTTAGTGTGTTGTTGTAGCATATTGCACATGTTTCTAGTGATGTAGTGTGCTGCAACATCACACAACATTTTTCACGTTTATCAACACTACTAAATGCGCTAATAAAAGTAGGATTTATTAGCACTTTAAAAGGCACATATAAAGATACCCTTTATAAGATATTTTATAAGAGATAATAAATTAATCCTTTATCGGCTCTTATACAAGTGTTGATAATGTCTTTCTTTAACAGTTAATTTAAAAGTGCTGATAAATCATACTTTTATCTGTGAAAATAAAAGCTATGATAAATCATACTTTTATCAGTGCTAAATAAAATTTCCGATAAATGGGGTATTCTATCAAAAATTTTAAAAGAATTGATAAAAATATGATTTATCATCACTTTTATTTATTCCCATAAAGAAAACCTTTATTGGATCTTTTTTAGCGCTGATAAAATCCATGTACTTTTAACTGAAGTAAGGTAGTCAGTGATTTTATGGCACTAATAAGGGCTGATTATAGTATAATGAATGGTGTGCTTTGTAGTAGTGTGTGAATGTTGGACTTATGTGCTGGGACTACCCTTTGGATTATTAATATAGAGCTCAGGCCTCGGGGAGGCGTCCTACATATCCAGGTATTGGTATGAATAAGAGCAATTGTAGTTTCATTGATCGGGGCATACACCCTGTGGTTTCCCTTCTGATCTGGGATTACACAGTGAGAACGAACAAGGTTATCAAGTCCTGGGATATCTAAATTTCCCAATCTTCTTGTCTGTCTAACATGAGTTGATTGTCTATTTGACATGCCTTGATTTTCTATTTGACATGCCAGAGGATATTTTCATGACATGTCCAAAGAAAATCGCATGATCCAGCTGATTTTTCTAAGGGACGCCGCATAATATGAATGACATGTATGAATGTTGTTTCATGATAAAGGATGAATTGTCTAGAGGATATTGAAAGACCCAGTCATCTTGTCATAGAATCCATCACATGACCCTAGATGACATGCTTAGAGTGCATCGCTCGGTCCGACTAACATTCCTTAGTGTCATCATAAAAGATGGACGAAACACCGGGAGGGAGTTATGAGAGTTAGTGTGACATGTCTAGATAGTGGTTCATAATCTAGGTGGACATGTATAGAGGGTGTCGTGAAAGCTTGCTGACATGTCTGGAGGACAACACAGGATTAGGTTGGTGTGCCTAGAATACATCACATGATCTAGTTTTCATGACCTGGTTCAATCATGATACTCAGATGACATGTACAGGTGCCTCCAAATGAGGTGGGAAACATGTCTGAAGTACATCACAAGGTTTGGATGGTGATCCCTAAGGGCTTCATGTGAGTTGGGTGGCATGCCTGGATGATGCCATGTGACTTTCTTTAGTATCTATAAATATAAGGCCCCAACCATAAACCTTACTTAATCTTGAGTTATTACAAGATTACACATTGAGGATCTTTTCAGGTTTAGAGTTTTAGAGAATTAGATCATAAAACTTTCATTATATTCCACATTTAAACAAAGTGGTTACATAAAATATAGTATTCATTTTCCCATCAATGGAAACATATTTAAAATAAAACATGGATTCTTTCTTGACACTTCCTTGACACTATCATCATATCATGTACCGATCCCTTGACCTGTGAAAACATTTCAACAACTTTGGGTGAGCACAAAAAGCTCAGTAAGGGTTATAAAAAGTATAGAAAGGAAACACGAGTACATATATACATAAGAATGAAATCATAATTTACCTATAAAACATAAGCACTTTAACATACCTCATAAAATCATGAATAAATCATAGAAATCATTAGACATAAAGGTAACTTGAGGCATTCATAACATTTTTTTGTAGGGATTAACCCTCTTGGTTACGTTTGGAATACCCATCACAGTATATTCCCTAAATCTCTTCGGATAAACCTTAACGTTTAACTCCTTCACGTTACCCAATGCATTGGAGAGCTATATCGGGCTCTCCTGCCCTTAGTTTATCACGGAACCACCCGTCTTCATAACAATGCCCAAGAACTATAATATAATCATAGCACATAACTTAATCATAAAGAAAAGATATCATTCCCACATTGCAATAACAATATAACATTTTATGATATTGAAATAATGAATCCATTATAAAAACCATTTTCAAAACCATTTAAAACATTTAATAAAGATATTTTTAAATCAAAGTGTCCCATACCATGTTGAAGCTTTTAAAATTTTAAACCATTAATATCCATATAAAAAAATCCTTAAAACCATTTTGAAAACATGGATATTAATGAGAAATATTTATAAGATTAAATCATTAAAACATTTAACACGATATTTTAGTTAAAGGGGTTTTAAAAAAATGAGAGACACTTGAATACAATACTTGAGGAATAAAATTTAATCAAAACATTATAATATCATGAGAATAAAGGTATTCATTATATAATATTCCAAATGACAGTATATACACCATATAAGTGTTAATTGGTGCATAACAACAATGAAGTCTCAATAGAAATGTAAATTGAGATGAAATCCATTATAAAGATGGTATCCTTAAAATAAGGATAAATCAATCTCATAATTATGTGAGACAAATATAAATACACCCAATATAAGTAGATAATAAGTGTAAAATAATCAAAGGTCATTCACACATATTCAAAGAATGACATATTCAATAACTACATGTTGAACCCAAAGTAATCAAAATTGGGTTAAGAAGTTCCCTTGACATCCTAACGGCGTCACGTCAAATTTTAGAAAAAGGGTTGATGAGAGAGATAAATGGTATCTCATCACTTGGAAATAAAATTTACGGTAATATGGATATATAAGAACATATCCCCACATAATAAGATCACTAGTGCAGAAAACTTTTTTTACGTCGGTTATTTTTCATTTTTTACGTCGGTTTCTAGCCATTGTTAATACGTGTGACATTATAAATAAGGTTTTTGACGTCGGTTATTTAAAAACTGACGTCAAAAATATAAAATCATGATGTTTATCATGTCGGTTCTAAAATAACCGATGTGATAAAGAAAATGGGAAGGGTTTATCACGTCGGTTATTTAACAACCGACGTGATAAAAGTCCTGGAAAATGGTTTATCACGTCGGTTCTTTAACAACCGACATGATAAAAGGCCTCGAATATGGTTTATCACGTCATTTATTAAACAACCGACGTGATAAACAGGGGTGAGGGGGGTTTATCACGTCAGTTCATATAGGTTTTAAAAGAACCGACGTGATAAACCGGGGTGAGCGTGGTTTATCACGTCGGTTCTTATAAAACCGACGTGAAAAACCAGGGGAAGGGGGTTTATCACGTCGGTTATTGAATTACCGACGTGATAAACCATTTTCTAGGCCTTTTATCACGTCGGTTATTCAATAACCGACGTGATAAATCATTGACCATGCCTTTTATCACGTCGGTTATTGAATAACCGACGTGATAAACCATTTTCCAGGCCTTTTATCATGTCGGTTATTCAATAATCGACGTGATAAACCATTGACCATGCCTTTTATCATGTCGATTATTAAATAACCGACGTGATAAACCATTATCGAGGCCATTAATCACATCGGTTATTAAATAACCGACGTGATAAACTATTTTCCAGGCATTTTATCACGTCGGTTATTTAATAACCGACGTGATAAACCCATTTTTTATAAACAGAATGCAGTCATCTTCTCTCCACCAGAATCAACCAGAAAACAAATCAAGAAATCGTACCACAAAAACAGAAGTAGATCAAAATTAAGCATGTACATTGATACCATATAAAACTTACCCCCTAGACAGCCCCCACCCTCTTTTATACCCCATGGAAAGCCCTCCCCCACCCCATTGGATCCCTCACCCTCATGTATACCCCTTGGACAGTCCTCCCCCACCCCATTGGATAAAACTTACCCCCTAGATAGCCCCCACCCTCATTTATACCCCATGGACATCCCTCCCCCACCCCGTTGGAGCCCTCACCCTCATGTATACCCCCTGGACAGCCCTCCCCCACCCCATTGGAGCTCCCACCCTCATGTATACCCCTTGGACAACCCTTGCCCACCCCATTGGAGCCCCCACCACACTCCTGGACTGCCCCCTGACCCCCGGACACCCCCAAACACTCCTCGACAACACCCCACCCGCCTGAACAACACCCCCTCACCCCTCACCCCAATTGACAGCCCCCACCACACCCCTGGACAGCTCCAAACAGCCCTAAACACCCTTGGACAACCCCCCACCCCTGGACAGCACTCCCACACCCCTGGACCGCCTTCCCACACCCCTCGACAGCCCTTCCACCCCCACCCCACCGGACAGCCCTCCTAGACCGCTGGACACCCCCCAACCCCACTGAACACACCCCCACACCCTTGGAACCCCTCCCCCACAGACCCAAATCCATACCAGAAAAACCATCAAAAGTAGACCAAAACAAGAAGTAGAGAAAAATTAAACATTCACTTATATAACATTCCAAACTTACACAGTCAACTTCAAAAAAAAAACTAAATCCACCCTAAACAACTACCAAATACAGAATTAAAACGACAATATTTAAAATTAATTTTTACATTACAAACAACTAAAATTCAATCAATCCTATAAAATAATTTGACCACTCCACTTGTACGTGTTTGATGTCTTCAGCAGTATAGGGTTGAGGGTCATCAAAAATCTACAAATGAAAAATAAGATAGTTAATGTGTATAATGAATAAATCAAATTGAAATATTATGGCAAAGTTTAAGAGGAAATCGTACCAGGTCAAAATTCACAACTGTCCTAGTTGTTATTATTTCATACATAAATCTTAACATATAATATCCGCATTCGATGACGCCTTGTTGTTCATGACAATTCTTTTTGAATGAGTGTAAATTCAATATATTATTTTTATGTAATAAATCAAAAAGTACAAATTATAAATGGAAATTTACCTGCGCATTTACATATTTGATCTTTTCTTTTCTTTTCTTTGTGTTTTTTGATAGTAGACCCATGCACTGTTAGAAAATAATACGAATGAGGTAAATTTAAAATTCATTATAATATATAAAACTATTGAGAAATTGAAAATTACTTTTCCAATATATTCTTAAAACTTTCCCTCACATCACCATGAATAGAGCATATCCAATAAAGAGCTTTCTCCCTTGGGAAAAAAATCCCTAACATCCAATGATCACTGATAAAATGAAATTTAATGTTAGTGGTTTTTTATGTTAAAAGATAATTAACTCTTTGAGAGAAATGTGTTTCATACCTCTCACAAAAAGGCATCATCCAACATTGTTTGATTACATTCTTTTAAAATCTTTTAGCAATATAAACCATTCTTTGTTTCTCATTCAATGCACATGCTTCAGGGGAAATCAATTGCGGGTCCATGAATCCATATACTTCTGTCTTCTCATTCCTCTCACAAATTTTATAAAGATACCTAATACAAAACATACATAAGTATACATTTTTAATAAATATAACACAGGGAAAAGGTGTTAAGACTTACAAGGAAAAAATTTGCACCACGTTGATGCCCAACTTATCTCCAGTAACAAGCTCCATGATATCAGATTTTGTAATCCCCACACTTATTTCACATCCACAAACATGAGATTCCATTGGAAACTCATAAAAACCCAACAACAAATTTGAATATCTTAATAATCTGTCAAGACCACTAGAATCTGTATCTGATGTCATAGCCTGTTGTCTTTGTTGTTGTCAATACAGTATTCCTTTACCTTTGAAGTATTCCTGTGAAAAAAATTGATAAATATATTAGTTTTCAAATGATAAAACAAATTTAATAAAAAAATCAAATAAAAGATATAACATTCATACCTCTATGGTAATTAGTCGAAGAAGTTTGGATGGACAAACTAAAAAATGGCGGATACTCTATCCAACTATCGCCACCTCATATGTAGGTATGGGTACCCTAGCTGATCTATCTATAATATCATGTACAATGACCCTCTGATTCTCTACCTCTAATTGTTGATGATGAACTGTATCTCCTATACAATATACCAACCCGTATGCTACTATATGATGTTGAGAATCATCAACATACAACTCGCAATATGTAGGAAGCTGCGGCGGAGGCGTAGGATAAAAAATGGGGTCCGCAGGCTGAGGTGGGGGAGTGGGAGCTACTGGCGGAGGTGGAGGACAAACAATGGGGTCTGGAGGGGGAGGTGGAGGAGTGGGAGCTGCAGTTTGAAATTGTCTTTGCATTTCGGCAAACATAGAATGCACCAACTCTCCAATATTGTCCTCCATCGTTGCATTAATATTTTTAACTTCAGCCTCCAAGGATTCTATTTTTTTATAAACCCCCTCAATGTTAGAAGTTGAAGAAAGTGGAAACACTTTTCTTACCGATACACCTGCCAGATATCCTCTTACATGACCAGGATGTTCGGGCCTTCCCAATGCTGAAAATAAAATATCTTCCCTCCCAGTAGCTGTAAATGTCCCCTCTGAACTTTACTCCTCAAGAGAGTCATGTATTAATTAATTGAACATTTCTGTAATGATTGAAACTTATATGAAGAAAAAAGTTAACTTAAATAAATTAAATAGATACCTTATAATCCTCTCAGCTTCGATTCTCGATTCTTCCAAAAGATATTGCCCTTTTTTCCCTTCTGATCTCTCTTCCATTTTTCATGTCTAGATGGAGGGGATGGAGGGGCCAGCTCTCCAGAACTTGAAGATTCATCTCTTAGTTGTTGAAATTTTTCCGCCATCATTTTTGCTTCCAATAATGTATACCCTCCACAAGATAAACTATGAGGGTATACATTTTTAGATTGGATCTCATGATGAGCTTTCCTTGTTTGCTGTAATTTAAGAATAATAAATCATTAACAAAACATTCATAAAATCATTTATATAAGAAAGTTTATAAAAGTTTACATTGCCCTTACCAGAAATGACTCTTTTGTCTACATTCAAAAAACTGTCTCCATGTGTCTTCATCTATAAAATGATATATACGACATGGATTGTCATGACTCCTATGAAAATAAATGAAATCAGATGAGAGGGTTGATTTGAAATCCCTCCATCTCCTGGAAGCCAACGATAAGCATTTATTCCTGACTCCTCCAGTGTCAGGAATATCAAATGTCATCTGATAAAGAAGAGGTTAAACATATTATATATACTAGAAACATTAAAATAATGGTCAAACAATGACAAAAGATCTTACCAAAATCGTCTCCCACAACTGATAGATAATCGATTTATCCACACCTCTCCAATCATCATACAGAATGCTTACTTTGGTCTTAGCCTGAGTTGCAACAAAACTCTTAAAATATTTGGCATTCAGACCTCTAGGAATATCATTATCATCAAAATCAACTACTATCCTCTGATCCTGCGTACGGGCAAGTGATAATTTTGGTAAACGTGTGCACCCACGTTTACCAACCTTTGAACTCTTTTTCGTAATAGGAGCATGTGAATGTTCATCCCCAGAGGTATGACCAGCAATATTCTCTTCTCCATAATCATGTGGTTGATCATCTAAATGATCTGTCATTATTCTTTAAATCAAAAAAACAAACGTCAGTTCACAAATATACAAATTCAAATATTTTAATACTACTATAATCAGAAAATAGAAAAGTGTACTAAGGTTACATAATAGTAAACATTGGTAATATAGTAAGCATGTTAAACAATGGTAAAGATGGAAAAGATGGTCAAGATGGTCAAGATGGTAAAAATGGTAAAAATGGTAAACCTGGTAAACATTGTAAACATGGTAAAGTAATTGTCATTGAACAAATATACAAATTCAAATATTTTAATACTACTATAATCAAGAAATAGAAAATTTTACTAGGTTACATAATAGTAAACATTGGTAATATGGTAAGCATGTTAAACAATGGTAAAGATGGCAAAGATGGTCAAGATGGTCAAGATGGTAAAAATGGTAAAAATGGTAAACCTGGTAAACATTTTAAACATGGTAAAGTAATTGTCAGTGAACAAAAATATGCATTTTAAAATTCATGTAATGGTTATAAATATGATAAAGTAAACTAAACAAACTTAAAACAAACCAAAACATATACTTATTTTATTTTAAAACATGTTTTAATAAATAAAAAACTTACAATATCTAACATTTATGGAAAAAATAAATGTAAACAAGAAATAAAAACATGTTACCTGTAATTTTAGGAATGTGCAAATGGATTGTTTTCCCAAATTCCTTCGTCGTGATCGTTACTTATGGCACAAACTATGTCTTCAACATGATCGTCATTATGTTCTGTTAATATTTCCATGGAAGTAGGGATCTCACATAAATCAGAATATTCATCAAGTTCATCCTCACAAACATATTGTTTTTCCCTTGTAAAACAACAGCCCACTGCATATCTGATTGATCTACTACATAAAAAAATTGTTTTTCATGTGTTGCCATTATAAAAGAATCAGCTGTGTCTTCCAATCTATTCAGATTAACAAGTGTCATTCCAAATTCATCGTGTCTGACACTGTTGTTACCGTTAAACCATTTACAGTTAAAAACAGGAACATTAATTTTAAAGTAATCAACCTTCCATATGTCTTCAATCACTCCATAATATGCATTTGATGCAGAAATTGGGTTTTTGTCCTTAGCACTCGAAAAATGCATTGCTTCTAAAAACACCAATACACCACTATTCTGAACTTCACTTCTGTTGTCCTGAGATTTTGTATGAAATGTATAACCATTAATGTCATAACCGGGCCATGGTATCACATTTAAACATGGACCACCCACCATCCATTTTAATGTCTCTGATACATCTGATCTACCAAGGAAAGTCTTTTTAATCCATGACAAAAAAGTTTTGTTTTGCTCATTCAAAATCCACATTTCTTTCTTCTTTGGATGACATTGTTTCAACTCATTAATATGCAATGTGATATACGGTTGAGCATCTGCTATGTTATTGAAGATGTATGACTCTAACTTCTTCATCTGTTCAACTGACAATGATTTGTCTTTCAAGCCGCGAATCCCATTTCCCTCATTATTAACTCATTCATGTCGAGATGGAGGAAAACCTATGTGTTGCGCCGCAGCCAAGTAGCTCGTACAAAACTCTGCTACCTCCTCAGAAATATACTTTTCAATAATGGAGGATTCAGTTCGATATAGATTTTTAACATACCCCTTTAATATTTTCATATACCTTTCAAAAGGATACATCCAACGAAGATATACAGGTCCAAAAAGCTTTATTTCTCGAACCAGATGAATCATTAAATGCACCATTATATCAAAAAAAGTTGTAGGAAAATACATTTCCAATTGACAAAGTATAAAAATTGCATCCTTTTCCAAAATGTTCAAAGCATTCACATCAATCGCCTTGTTACAAATTGAATTGAAAAAATAACACAACTTCATTATAGTCTTTCTGACACGAATGGGAAATATTGCACGCAATGCAACTGGTAGAATTTGTTTCATCATGACGTGAAAATCATGTGATTTCATACCTATCAACTTCAAGTCCTTCAATGAGACAAAATTTTTAACATTAGAAGAATAACCTTGAGGAACTTTGGTATCATGAAGACACTGACAGAAGCTAACTTTCTCCCTCTTCAATAATGTATGACAAGCCGGGGGAAGAAATGTTCGTCTTCCTTTAGAAGTGGGAGCTAACTCCAAACTTATTCCCATTGATAGTAAGTCTAATCTTGCATTCAACCCATCTTTAGTTTTTCCTTTAATATCTAACAATGTTCCAATCAAAGAATCACATATATTCTTCTCCACGTGCATGACATCAATATTATGTTTAACTTCATGATACCTCCAATATGGTAGCTCAAAAAAAATTGACCTTTTCTTCCAAATATGTCTATCATTACCAGATTTCTGTGTCTTTCCCAATGTCACATCAAGGTTTTTCACCCTCTCAAAATACAGATCAGGGGATAAAGGTTTTGGACCAGTATCAAATTCTTGTGAGCCATTGAATGCCTTTTTTAGTCTTCTATAAGGGTGTTCCATAGGCAAAAACTTTCGATGACCCATGTACACTGTTTTCCTCCCATGATGCAATTGACTATAGGACGTCTGTTGTTCGCAAATTGGAAATTCTTTATGCCCTTTAACACTGTATCCAGACAAATTTTGATATGCTGGGAAGTCATTTATAGTGAACAGAAGCACTTCATGCAGTTGAAAATATTCCATTCTATAAGAATCATACACCCTAATACCATCAGCCCATAATAGTTTCAAATCATCCATCAACGGTGACAAGTAAACATCAATATCATTACCGGGTTGCTTTGGACCAGAGATCATTATACTCAACATGAAATATTTGCACTTCATACAAACTTCATAGAAGAGGTTGTAAATTACCAATAAAACATGCCATGAACTATGTGTGCTACTGAGTGTTCGGTATGGATTCATTCCATCTGTGCACAACCCTAGTCTGAGATTTCTAATTTCATTTCCAGGTGTAGAATACTGCGCATCAATTTTCTTCCATTGTGGACAATTAGCTGGATGACGTATTTTTCCATCACATACCTGCTCTTCAGCATGCCATCTTAACTTTTTTGCATCATGTGAATTAGCAAATAAACATTTGAAATGTTTAATTATAGGAAGATACCAAAATACCTTTGAAGGGAGCTTTGTAATCTCTACATCACCCTGTGATTTTTCTTTCACCTTATACCGTGATGTCCCACATTTAGGACACTCTGACAGAAATTTATATTCCTTCCTATATATAATGCAGTCATTTGGACAGGCATGTATTTTCATGTATCTCAATCCCATCGGGCATAATATTTTCATGGCTTTGTAATGTGAATCTGGAAGATCGTTATCTTTTGGAAGAATGTCTTTCATCAATTGTAGCAGCTCTGTAAAACTTCTGTCACTCCATCCATGCTTCGCCTTCAGGTTAATCAATCTTAACATCGCCGACAAAACCGTAAAATCTGTACAACCAGGATATAATGGTTTTTCAGCATCACCATATAGACGCGCAACTATCGGTTCTATCTCAATTTGTTCTGCTATAATATCGCGAATCATTTCTTCAATTCCATCGGAGTTACCATCTTGCGAATCATTATCATCAGTGAAATTTCATCCAGTTTCACCATTCCAAATCCAAGGGCTGTAACTCGGATTAAAACCATGAAAAATCAGATGATCTTTTATCTATCTACTTTTCAACTTCTTCATATTCAAACATTTCAGGCATGGACAGAAAAAAATGTCACTACTTGAAACATTTCATTTTGAAAATTCCAAAAAGGCATCAACACATTCCTCAAATTCATTTCTCATTCGATGTGCCATAATCCAACTTCGACTCATTATTACCTATAACAAATATCAACAAAAAATATATATTTTTAAGATAAGATAAATATATTTTTATATGAAAAAAATCATAATTTGAATGTAAAACAATTTAAAATATAAAACAAATCTATATGTATTTAAAAAAATAGTCTAGAATATTATTTTTAAACAAAATATAGTTAGATATAACAGTTTTAAATTTCATTGAATCAAAGAAAACCATGACGCCTACATAGTTTAATATTGATTATGGTTTTGATGTTATAATATATTAGATAAACTACCTATTTAACATGTTATTAATGGTTTCTGTATACCCTAAATCCATTTGGTAAATATTTTCACACAATTATAAAAATCAATGGAAGTGTTTTTGGGAGGAATATGTTCAATCATTTGATTTTGATGTCCCATATTCTATAACAAAATTCAATGTGTATACCAAATCCCTTAGTTCGGTTTTTTATTCTCAAAGTGTTTGTGATGAAAAAGAAGAGTATAAGTTGATGTATATGATAAATAAAAGACAACTATATTTTATTTATAGTTATGATAGAATGAATTCATACCATATCATTTAGGATATTCTCCCACCAAAAGTAACCCTCCTCAGTTCGAAATGAATAAATTTAGATAATTATGCATGAAGTCATACAAGTATTGTTGTACATAAACCAAAAATAAGATTATTAGTGCTAAAAGTAAAACTAGGAAGAAACAATAAACTCTATATACTCATGAAAGCTACTCCACAACACTTCCCTGCTTCTAACATCTATAAAAACCCACAAATTGCTTTTAAAAACCAAAAAAATTGTTTATATTTATGTATGGTGGGCATAACATGTATACATAGTAAGATCCTCCCTAAAACATCTCATGAAAATGTTGAGGAAGCACACTAAAGCCCTATGAAAAAAGGAATCTAAATCATCACCTAAACAAGGAAAAATAGTTTCATATACTCACTATGGATCACTCACAAAATAATTCATATAAATAAACCTTTTCGTATAAAAAATTATACATATATATATATATTAAAATTAAGGTTCTCGGATACCACTTCCCCACTAGTTTTCATCTCACACCCCAATGCGCTACTCCACAACACTTCCATGCTACTAACATCTATAAAAAACTACAAATTTCTTTTAAAAACCAAAAATATTGTTTATATTTATGTATGGTGGGCATAACATGTATACATAGTAAGATCCTCCCTAAAACATCTCATGAAAATGTTGAGGAAGCACACTAAATCCCTATGAAAAAAGGAATCTAAATCATCATCTAAACATGGAAAAATAGTTTCATATACTCACTATGGATCACTCACAAAATAATTCATATAAATAAACCTTTTCGTATAAAAAATTATATATATATATATATTAAAATTAAGGTTCTCGGATACCACTTCTCCACTAGTTTTTCTCTCACACCCCAATGCTAATGTCATGGTCTCACCCCGCCCATAAATCATCCTACACCATGTGAAATTGTATCACTTCTATCAATGAATCATATGTATCTTAGATTATCTCATCACCATCTTATCAAAATAGTAATGGGGTGCATACTTGGAAACCACTACATCTTATCATATGTATCTTATCAAAAATCGCAAAACATAATTATAGAATATCCGTGAAAAAAAAAACGAAATAAATTCGTGGAAGGATTACTTGAATGTTGCGAGTTGAGATGATAGATCCGAGAGGAGTGAAGAAGATAAAAAATGAAGACAAAATGAGTTTAACGCAGGTCGATCGACGAGCCGATTAGGGTTTACCATGCGAGAGAGACGAGCCGACAGACTGTCAATCGAAAAATCGTAAATGACAGTCCACGGGGCTTTAATTTCTTTAAAAGTTTTATAACGTCGGTTATATAATAACCGATGTTATAAACTATTTTTTAAATTTATAACGTCGGTTATTTTAAAACCGACGTCAAAACCCCCCCCGCTATTTGGTTTTTTACGTCGGTTATTTTGTAACCGACGTAAAAAACGAGTTATGTACGGGTTTTTTACGTCGGTTATTTTAAAACCGACGTAACCCCCCCTGTGCTTTTGTTTTTTACGTCGGTTTTTTTATAACCGACGTAAAAAATGCGTAGATCTCCCCTTTTTTTACGTCGGTTATAAGATAACCGACGTAAAAAACCAATGTGCGGGCGGTTTTTTACGTCGGTTATTTGGAAACCGACGTAAAAAATGCGTAGATATCAGGTTTTTACGTCGGTTTCCAAATAACCGACGTAAAAAACCCCACGCGCATTGGTTTTTTACTTCGGTTATAGGATAACTGACATAAAAAACGAACAGACGCTATGTGTAATGTCGGTTATGAAAATAACTGACGTTAAAAAGCTACTCGCCGCATGTTTTATGTCGGTTATATATAACCAACGTAAAAAATGGTGACGTAAAAAACGTTTTCTGCACTCCCACATGATAATTAAAAGACATAACAAAATAAGTGTTTTAAAAAGAGGAGGGTGAAAGGTTCCCTTACCGATTTGGGTAACTTTCGAAATGTACTCCCCATGAAAGAAGGACTATAAAACATTGATGTAAATACTCATAAACGAAATTATGTTACAAAAATAGTAGAATAATGGACAGTACATACACCACTCAAAAGTAAATATTTCCAAATGTAGCATGAATCTCACGAAAACACAAAGTGAGATAAAAAGCCCCTTATGAAATTTCGGCAGCCTAACAACGCTAATTAAATCTTCCAAAATGAATTGATGAGAGAAAATAGGGTCTCTCATCATATGAACATAAAATGTACAGTAAGAGTAATATAAAATAACATCCCAATCATAAGAAATATGAGCTTTAACGGAATGACATAAAAGAGTGTACTTAAAAAGAAAGAGAGGGGTAAGATCCCTTACCTCGGGTCCGACTTGACTCGATCGTTTTTTAACCTTCTGAATAATAAACTTGAGTTAATTTCTAATTTCTTAATAATATTTTCCAAGTTCATTATTCCTTTTATATCTCTTACTACCATGCTACGAACACTATGTAATTTTTTTAAGTTAATAATGGTCGTTTTGTAGACCATTGCTACTTGAGTAAAAAATAAACTCTTTATAATTACAAGTTGTTCATGTGGTAAAATATATATTATATCCAGAATTATATTCATTTTTAGATATCATATATATCATATATATCTATTTTATACATGCATTTATAATATTAAATAACATTCAGAGGTAAGAAATGAAATGCACCGTTCATGGAGATGGTAAGTCGTACGTACGCATGAACGCTACTTCCATTTCTATTTCTTGTTTAATGGAATTAAAACATAATGATACATAATAGTAATATAATTACTGTATGGTATCATATATAATATCATTAAATTTATCCTTTATACGTACCACATATGGTGTTAACGAATCAAATCACTTTGAGGGGGCGGTAGTCTGTACTTCTTAAAATGAAGATATCACATTTACCCATAATGGAAACCATAAAGGTATGCCACAAATGAAAAATAAAGAAGCTTAATTAGAACATAAACATATTATATATCATTTATAAATATAGTGTCATCTTAATTTCCACCTTGTAAGGTGTTAGAAGAATATTGAACAATCATCGTTTCGTGAGGCAGAAATTCGTCATCCACGGAAATAGTATGCTCTTTAACCATTAGATGAAGGTGTGTGTTAGTGTAGCTCAAATAATTCTTATAAAAACATCCTACTATATTTAATAAACTTGTTTTGTTACAAAATAAAATAATAAAAAGAGTTTAGGGGGTTGGAGAAGCAAAATAAAACAAAAGAACACAAGTGAAGACA
Source organism: Viscum album (assembly GCA_963277665.1). NCBI lineage: Eukaryota > Viridiplantae > Streptophyta > Magnoliopsida > Santalales > Viscaceae > Viscum > Viscum album. The sequence continues at coordinate 342,242,594 of OY728131.1, forward strand.
TTACCTTAAAATTGGGTATCTCTCTTTGATTTGAGCTCAAAGGATTCCTTGGGAAGACTTCTGCCCAATGTGAGGCTTCTAAGAGTAATAGAGTAATGTGTAGAGACAAAATGAGTAGGGGTTGGCTGAGCCAAAGGCTTGAGAGGTGTGGGTAAGGTGGTAGAGGTGGGGGCCTTTTACAAGAGGAGAGGAGGGGCACTCTTGGAAAGTTACAAAAGGATACTTTATTATAAAATTATTTTCTGATTTAAGAGGTCCCACAATTATAAATCTATAGGATACGGTGATAAGGGTTCTAAATACACCCATCCAATTGGTTTTTTACAAGTTTAGGTATTAGATCTTACATTATATTTTCATTTTATTTAAATCGTTAAATAATGAGGTAATCGCTGCATCATCATGGTGTCATAAATAATTTAATTAATTTAATATCTAAAAATTATAAACAAAATACTATGAGGTATGAAATCTTTGTAGATTTCTAATGAATATTTATTGTCAAAAATATGACCTGTATAACCCCATTTAAAAATTGTTTTAGTAAAACAACTCATGTTTGTTTCATTTTTACTTTTACTTTAAATAAAAGGCATTAATGCCTTTATCTTACCCAAGTGGCTCCATGGGGTCCCAAAAATCGACCCATGGGATGTGTTGTTCTGACATGACACATCCAATAAGGGTAGGTCATGTTTCTAGGTCATTTCATATTATTAAAACATTATTTTTACCTTAAATTACAGTAATTACCTCTAATCGCGATTAAAAACTTAAAAGTTACTATTCACCAAAAAAACTATTTCAATAACATTGAACCACATTTTACATCCTAATGACAACCATTTATGTTGGATTTTTTAAATTCAAATCATAGAAGTGGAAAATTTTCATTTAAACGAAAAATTAGTTTTTAAACTACCACTTAGTGGTTTCACTATTTATCAGAAATTGAAGTTTTTCAGAAAAATACCAAAAATTCACCCTAAGATATATTTGATATTCCAAATTCCATAATGATGTCTATTTTACAAAATTCAAAAAATATATGTTGCATTAATTAAATTATTAATTAATTCCCACTGTCAAAATGAATAGCATGTTTTTAAGAAACAATATCTATTAAAAGATTGACACTAGTTTAAGTCCAATTTCAAAGTGAAATTAATTCAAATGACCACCATTAGATTAAATGGTAAAAATATATTCTAAATAAACTTTAATATAAATTAAAAATATAATCTATCCATATAAATAAATCAGATTAAAAGGAGGTTTTGAATTAAAATGCAACATTTTCAATAAAAATGATCTTTATCAGAAAAATAACAAAATTTTACACAAAGTAAATTTTGATGTCCAGATTCTAAAGAAGGATTTTATTTTGTCAAACACAACATATAAAATTGTCAAAAGTATATTTAAAAAGGGTTCTCCATCAAAAGGCGGTTAATCGACCTTTTAAAGAATATTAGAAGATTTATTCTTAAAATTGGATTCATTTGCATTTTAAGCCTCTAACATTTATAGGATAAAAGTAAAAATATTTGAAAAACATATATAATAATTTTGTCGTTTGTTACATTCATTCCCGCCATTATAACGGCTATGCATTAACTACCTTTTAAAATAATATTATTTTATTATTAGAGTGCAACGTAAGATTTCTAAGAAGCTCGTTGTTGCGTATTGGGTACGCCCTCAAGCATAGCATTCCCATTAAAGTAATATTAATATTTTATTAACAAATATGGAAAAATATGAAAATGTAATATTCTTTATTTACCTGGGGTGTTACATCCTTCCCCCCTTTTGGGAATTGCTTCCTCGCACTTTTAAAGTTGGGCTTGGAATCATCATTGAAAATCCCACATCGGAACAAGAGTCAGTAAAACTATCACTTTAAAAGAATGGGAGAGAAGTACAAATGTCACCTGAGTTAACCCATACTAGGATTCCAAGTATGGAAATATTGATATGGTGGAGAAAACAAAGGGTCATGTTCTGATGGAGATTGATAGTAAACATGTCTAGGATAAAGTTAACAATAAGAAAATCACAAACTTGTGATGGGTTAAATGGTATTTGATTCCCCATTAGGAAAAATGAAAAGACAACATTTTTGTTTTAAGTTACTTTTCATTGAGGAATTTATTTATGAGCTTAACTAAAACATTAGGAAGAATACTTAATTGTCATGTTGACTTTCAACTTTTACTAGATTTCTTACACGAACTCATATTTTCTCCAAAAGATGAGTATTTAGGATGACTTGTTCACATTAAGAGAGCTATAATAAACTTATATAGAATCACCTAATCCACAAAAGAGAACTACATACTTCCCATGTCTTTAGACCTTAACCAAAACAAAAACCAAAAAGGCTAGTATGATATCAGATAATACCCAAAAGGATAATCCTTTTTATAAAAAGAAATCTATTCTTAATCTCCAAAATTTGTCAAACAAAACCCATAGTTCAACAAATACCATTCAATAAACATCTATCCATAAAATTCTACAATGTAAAACAAACTAATATTGAAACCCAAAATGTATTAACCAGTAATTACCTCAAATTCAAGGATCATATAAACCCAAATGGTTCTTTATAACTACATCCACAAAAGAAAGAATAATTATTCCTTGAATAAAATTTTTTTATATCAAACATCAGGGTTACTATAAAAAGTCTTATAATGTAACCCCATCATAAAAAGAGACTTAATACATCTAAGAATTTCACCATCCTAAAATCTACCATAACTCTTGAATCCCTTATATGATGAATTCTTACTCATTCAACATTCTTCATGATCCATTAGCCATTCATTTTCAACTTATTATGAAATACTACGTTCCTACAAACAAAATCATGAATCATATCCTATTATTCCAATAATAGGAAAGCATATGTTAAGAAATAATTCATACCTTTCATTATTCATTGTCAGTTTCTTTATCCTCAATCGGAATGGCATTAGGTATTCGTAAATGAATATTTGTACGATCTTGGTGACCCCATTCCCGAAACTTCTTCGTAGGACATGTGTTTTCATAATGACCATGCACACCACATTTAAAACATTCAATTGATCCTTCAGAAAGAACTTGTTTCCCTTTCCCAGAGTCAACTAGATGCTTCCTTTTTCCATGGAAGGTTCTTGCTTTATGACCTTCATTTCCACACCTATAACATCTTTCTGTCCCTTTGAAACATTTTCCTATGTGTTTCTTTCCACATATTTGACACAAAGGTTTTTGAACATACTTACCTTTATGATTATTACCTGAACTTCCGTAGGAATTTGTTTCTCACATATACGATGCCTTATAAAAATCACTAAGTTTCAGGAGGTCAATCATGACTCCAGATAGTTGGTTGAGGATAACCACAAGAGTTCTCATTGCAGCTCCCATATCATTCAGTTGTTCTTTCATAAAACCGTCACAATTTTCTTCAAATCCATTGTTACTTTGGTGCCTGCTAGATCCAGCAATTTACTAAAACCAAAAAGGTCAGTGTGAGTATATCATTAAAATAATCAAATAAAAAAAATAGGAATATAAACACCAATATATACTTATCCAAGTTTTCTCAAACTCAGTCCAACTTTCAAAAAAACGACGACTCCATCTAATATAATAACTATTGTGGTTTTACACAACTTGTCACTTTTTCATAAACAACACTCTAACCTTTAAAGTTATCTAAACCGACCTCTGATACCATCTATAAGGCCCCATCCTTAAACCTTAATTAATCTTGAGTTATTACAAGATTACACATTGAAGATATTTTTAGGTTTAGAGTTTTATAGAATTAGATCATAAAACGTTCATTACATTCCACATTTAAACAAAATGGTTACATAAAAGATAGTATTCATTTTCCCATCAACGGAAACATATTTAAAATAAAACATGGATTCTTTCTTGACACTTCCTTGACACTATAATCATATCATGTACCAATCCCTTGACCTGTGAAAACATTTCAAAAACATAGGATGAGAATAAAAAGCTCAGTAAGGGTTATAAAAAGTATGGAAAGGAAACATGAGTACATATATACATAATAATGAAATCATACTTTACCCACAAAACATAAGCACTTTAACATACCTCATAAAATCATGAATAAATCATAGAAATCATAAGACATAAATGTAAGTTGAGGCATTCATAACATTCTTACGTAGGGAGAAACCCTCTTGGTTATGTTTGGAATACCCATCACAGTATATTATCTAAATCTCTTCGGAGAAACCTTAACGTTTAACTCCTTCACCTTACCCAATGCATTGGAGAGCTATATCGGGCTCACCCGCCCTTAGTTTATCACGGAACCACCCTTCTTCATAACAATGCCCAAGAACCATAACATAATCATAGCACATAACTTAATCATAAAGGAAATATAACATTACCACATTACAATAACAATATAACATTTTAAGATATTGAAATAATGAATCCATTCAAAAAACCATTTTCAAAACCATTTAAAACATTTAATAAAGAGATTTTAAAATAAAAGTGTCCCATACCAAATTGAAGATTCTAACATTTTAAACCATTAATATCCATATAAATAAATCCTTAAAACCATTTTTAAAACATGTATATTAATGAGAAATATTTATAAGTTTAAATCATTAAAAGATTTGAAACGATATTTTAGTTAAAGGGTTTTTAACAAAATGAGAGACACTTGAATACAATACTTGAGGAATAAAATTTAATCAAAAATTTATAATATCATGAGAATAAAGGGATTCATGATATAATATTCCAAATGACATTATATACACCATATAAGAGTGAATTGGTGCATAACAACAATGAAGTCTCAATGGAAATTTAAATTGAGATGAAATCCATTATAAAGATGGAATCCTTAAATTAAGGATAAATCAATCTCATAATTATGTGTGACAAATATAAATACACCCAATAAAAGTGGATAATAATTGTAAAATAATCAAAGTTAATTCACACATATTCAAAGGATGACATATTCAATAACTACATGTTGAACCCAAAGAAATCGAAATTGGGTTAAGAAGTTCCCTTAACATCCTAACAGCGTCACATCAAATTTTAGAAAAAGGGTTGATGAGAGAGATAAAGGGTATCTCATCAATTGGACACAAAATTTATGGCAATAAGGATATATAAGAACATATACCTACATAATAAGATGAAAATTAAAAGACATAACAAAATAAGTCTTTTAAAAAGAGGAGGGTGAAAGGTTCCCTTACCGATTTGGGTAACTTTCGAAACATACTCCCCATGAAAGAAGAACTATACAACATTGATGTAAATAATCATAAACGAAAGTATGTTACACAAATAGTAGAATAATGGATAGTACGTACACCACTCAAAAGGAAATATTGGCAAATGTAGCATGAATCTCACGAAAACACAAAGTGAGATAAAAAACCCCTTACGAATTTTCGGCAGCCTAACGGCACCAATTAAATCATCCAAAATGGATTGATAAGAGAAAATAGGTTCTATAATCATATGAACATAAAAATTACAATAATATTAGTATAAAATAACATCCCAATCATAATAAATATGAGCTTAAAAGGAATGACATAAACGAGTGTACTTAAAAAGAAAGAGAGGGGTAGGATCCCTTACCTCAGGTCTGACATGACTCGATCGTTCTTTAACCTCCTGAATAATAAAATTGAGTTAATTTATACTTTCTTAAGAACCTTTTACAAGTTCATTATTCCTTTTTTTATCTCTTACTACAATGCTATGAACACTATGTAATATTTTTATGTTAATAATGGTCGTTTTGTAGATCATTGCTACTTGAGTAAAAAATAAACTCTCTATAATTACAAGTTGATCATGTGGTAAAATATATATTATATCCAGAATTATATTAATTATGTATATATCATATATATCATATATATCATATATATCCATTATATACATGCATTTATAATATTACATAACATTCAGAGGTAAGAAATGAAATGCACCGTTCATGGAGACGGTAAGCCCTACGTACGCATGAATGCTACTTCCATTTCTATTTATTATTTAATGGAATTAAAACATAATGATACATAATAGTAATATAATTCCAGTATGGTATCATATATAATATCATTAAATTTATCCTTTATACATTCCACATATGGTGTTAACGAATGAAATCACTTTGAGGGGGCGGTAGTCCGCACTTCCTAAAATGAAGATATCGCATTTACCCATAATGGAAACCATAAAGGTATGACAAAAATGAAAAATACATAAGATTAAGTAAAACCTAAACATATTATATATCATATATAAATATAGTGTCATCTTAATGGCCACTTTTGAAGGTGTTAGAAGAATATTGAACAATCATCGTTTCGTGTGGCAGAAATTCGCCATCCATGGAAACAGTATGCTCTTTAACCATTAGATGAAGGTGTGTGTAAGTTTAGCTCGAATAATTCTCATAAAAAAATCCTAGTATATCTAAGATACTGTTTTTGTTACAAAATAAAAGAATAAAAAGAGTTTAGGGGGTTGGAGAAGCAAAATAAAACAAAAGAACCCAAGTGAAGACATTATCTTAAAATCGGGTATCTCTCTTTGATTTGAGATCAAATGCTTACTTGGGAAGACTTATGCCCAAAGTGAGGCTTCTAGGAGTAATAGAGGGATATGGAGAGACAAAATGAGCATGTTTTGGCCGAAACAAAGGCTTGAGAGGTGTGGGTAAGGTGGTAGAGGTGGGGGCCTTTTATAAGAGGAGAGGAGGGGCAGTCTTGGAAATTTTAAAAAGGATACTTTATTATAAAATGATTTTCGGATTTAAGAGGTCCCACAATTATAAATTTCGAGGATACGGTGATAAGGGTTCAAAATACACCCATACAATAGGTTTTTTACAAGTTAAGTCTTATATTTTACATTATATTTTCATTTTATTTAAATCGTTAAATAATGAGGTAATCGCTGCATCATCATGATGTCATAAATAATTTAAGTTATTTAATATCTAAAAATTATAGAAAAATACTATGATGTAGTAAATCTTTTTATATTTCTAATGAATATTTATAGTCAAAAATATGACTTGTATAACCCCATTTAAAAATTGTTTTAGTAAAACAACTCATGTTTGTGTCATTTTTACTTTTACTTTAAATAAAAGGAATTAATGTATTTATCTTACCCAAGTGGCTCCATGGGGTCCCAAAAATAGACCCATGTGTTGTCTTGGTCGGCCATGACACATACAATAGGGTTAGGACATGTGTCTAGGTCATTTCATATTATTAAAACATTATTTTTACCTTAAATTACACTAATTACCTCTAATCGCGATTAAAAACTTAAAAGTTACTATTTACCAAAATATTATTTTAATCCCATTGAACCAAATTTTACATCATAATGACAACCATGTATGTGAGATTTTTGAAATTCAAATCACAGAAGTGGAAAAGTTTCATTTAAACGAAAAATCAGTTTTTAAACTACAACTTAGTGGTTTCACTATTCATCAAAAATTGAAGTTTTTCAGAAAAAAACAAAAAAATTCACCCTAAGCTATATTTGATATTCCGAATTCAATAATGATGTCTATTTTAAAAAATTAAAAAAATATATGTTGCATTAATTAATTAAATAATTAATTCTCGTTGTCAAAACAAATAGCGTGTTTTTAAGAAACAATATCTATTAAAAGATTGACACTAGTTTAAGTCCAATATCAAAGTGAAATTAATTCCAATGACAACCATTAGATCAAATAGTAAAAATATATTCTAAACACACTTTAATATAAATTAAAAATATAATCTATCCATATAAATAAATCATATTAAAAGGTTGTTTTTAATTAAAATGCAATATTTTCAATAAAAATGATCTTTATCAGAAAAATAACAAAATTTTACACAAAGTAAATTTTGATGTCTAGATTATAAATAAGGATTTTAGTTTGTCAAACACAACATATAAAATTTTAAAAATTATATTTAAAAAGGGTTCTCCATCAAAAGGTAGTTAATCGACCTTTTAAATAATATTAGAAAATTTATGCATAAAATTGTATTCATTTTCATTTTAAGCCTCTAACATTTATTGGATAAATGTAAAAATATTTGACAAACATATATAATCATTTTATAGTTAGTTCCGTTCATTCCCTTCATTATAACGGCTAGGCATTAACTACCTATTAAAATAATATTATTTTATTATTAGAGTGTGACATAAGATTTCTAAGAAGCTTGTTGTTGCGTATTGGGTACGCCCCCGAGCATAGAATTCCCATTAAAGTAATATTAATATTTTATTCCAAAATATGGATAAATATGAAAATGTCATATTCATTATTTACCTGGGGTGTTACACTAAAGGACTTAGTGAGATAAAAATAGTATACCAATGGAGCATCATGAGATTTATATGACATGTCTTGGGGTTGTATCATGACTTGGGTGGTCTACACAACATACATGAGGATAAACATATATTTTCTTCACATAAGTCTGTCATCTTTTTTGTCTGTATCCATACTTTATTTTAAATCTTTCAGATTTCTTCATGGTTAGCATGTTTTAATTTTTGTTTGATCTAGAAGATATGGAAATGTTCTTCCCCTGACCTACTAGAATTCCATTGTGTGACCTATGAGTGATCACATTATGTGCTTATACATGCTTCACGATCTCTCTATTTATTCTTCATATCTTAGTTGATGGAAAACATCCCGATTATGAGATTACCCACTCCAATAAATCGTCTCTTTTTTCAAGGTTCTCTAGTGAGACGTTCCTAGTAAAAAAATTTCCATGTAAATATGATTTTTTTCATGATGGGTGCGGGATTATAGGCCTCCCCACTTCGGTTATTCTCCACTTTTCACAGAATGTATTATTCAAAACCATGGTGGAGTTAGTGGATGGATTTGATGTCCTGAGTATAATGAGATCCTACTGTAGATCATTATAGGGGTGTCACATTATTCTTGATGACAGTGAGACCCTCCCATCAACACCTCCTTTATTTTTATTATTTCCAATTAGTGGTGTCTTTCCGAATCATGCAGACATTTTGAGGATCGTCCATACTATTAGGTAAAAATGTATAAGGACCTTAATGAGATCTATATTCCTACTGAAAGGCTTTCACATGATCCTTGATGCCAGACCTGGGATATTCTACAAGATAAGTATGGATTTCTACGGGGGCCTTTTCTAGATCAAACCATCTTTTCAAGGGGTCTTTCAAGATTGTTCCAGTTAGTTTCATGAGTTTTACAACATCAAGAGGCTCCCAACATTTAAATTTTATTTCCTTGATAAATTTACAAGATCTTTTGACGGTTTTTTATTCTAATTAAGTGATTTTGAACAAAACCACTCTCCCCTTCAGTGATGCATTGTGTGACAAATAAAAAGTCTTGTAGAGATGTGTAAGAAATTCATCGAAACCCCATATATTTGTATTATGGAGTTAAAGGGGAATGAGGCGTCTTATATACATGTTTTAGGCCCTTTATATGACAAGGATAACATTCCAACGATCTTTCTCATGGTGATAAGGACATGTCACCAGGGGATTGTGGTGTATTTAGAACCTCCTAGGCGTGTAACATGTGTTTTACAATCATAAGAGGCTTTTTAATTTCCCATTTTTATTTCCATTTTTTATATTAAAAATGTTGGGATATTGAAAATTTGAATGACTGTTGTAAAATAAAATCACTCTACCTATCAGAGATGATTTTCATGATTTTTATGACCACAAGAGGCTCCCTTATTTTGGATATTTCCAACCTATTTTTTATGTATTTTTTGATGGATTGTTAGGAACCTTCCACCAGAAAATTTGCGTGACCTGGGGGTGCTTGTCTAGTAGCTGTCAAATGGTCATTGAATCTTTAGGGAACCTTCACAAGAGTATAAGTATTCATTGAATGGGATCTTCCATAGGCTATTCACTACGCATGAATGTCCACATAATCTTTCATAGGTCATGAAATCATGTTTTTCCTGAAGGGTCAGGCAATTCACATGATAATTTCCACCTTCTTATTTCTTTTCTTTGCAAGGAAAATAATACCCATATTCAGGCATTTCTTCCTTTATAAATTTTATGATTCTCATTTGGAAAGTATCAAATAAATTCTCCCATTAAGAGAAACCTCTAATGGGGAAGTTGATCAGTTATGAGGAAATTAAATGATTTCCTGAGTCTTTAGTACTATTTATAATTAGCATATTGGGAGATTCTTGGTCTTCCTAGTGATGTTTTGTGTCCCACAAAATACCCTATTAATAGGGAAGTGGAGAGGGATTCATTCACCGGATACTCAACACTCCATATCTCCTCCACCCTACTTCTATCATGTAACCTCATCGCGAGACCTTCATACTAGAACCCATCAAGAGACCCTTCTACGAGTCCATTTTTTAAGAATTTTTCATAAGAATTTCTTTCTAAAGCACCTGATTGAATCAATTCCTGAACAAATATTTAGTAATTATTTGAACATTATCTGTGGGGATGCATGATTATCTTAATGGTTTATTTGGATCTTCAGGATTGATTGCATGATCCTTTGACTATCATATGGCTCACATGACCATTTCAAGACCACGTGACCACAAGTTTCCTAAGGGGTCATGCAATTTCATATTGACTTCTAGGTTTATACAATCTATGAGATCTTCTAGAATTAGGTGATTTGTGAATCCTTTATGAAATCACAAATTCACTTTGATGATTCATTCTATGATCATGATGTTACTAGATTATTTTTTTGATATATTTTATTTTATCTATCTAAAATATGTCACTTAATTTTGTTCATATATATTATAGATCTCGTTATATATCCTACAAGACATTGAATAAGGAGGAAAAAGAAGTGATGGTCTATGATGATACTATTGTGAGAGCGTAGATCCAACTTTTGGCCATGTAATTTGGTCATTTCACTTGAGTCTGATAGAGTTGATGGGACATAAACATGGGGGATACCCCCATTAATATTTTTATCCTCTTTATGGATTTGGTATTATCAATTACACTTCTATTCCTTCATTTAAGTTATCATTCATACATTCCTCTAAGGTTTGGAAAATCCATAGAACTTTCTTGGTGAACATCCTTCTAGATGACACTTTTTTGATGAGGGATACCACAAATATGGGCATATACTGACGTTCATGACCACATAATTTAATGGTAATAATGGAAATCTTGATTCATATGTTCATATGTACTTCTCAATAATGTATAATTCTACCTCGAACTATAAGTTTGGATGGTTTTCCAATTGGTAATTTTGATCAAGGGAAGCTGTGGGATGGACTCGGGATGACCCTTCTATGCATAATACATTTCTTCTAAGTTCAATGAGAATCTGAATAAAATTAGGATGTACAAGGTTATCTGGATATCTAAAACATTTTCCTCTTCTAACAATGGTATGATGATGAGCCTTCTTATTCATTGGAGTTCGGACAAGAAACTTTTCCAACTTCTTCATGGTGAGGTTGGCATCAGTGTTGAGGAACAATCTTATATGATGTCATTTTTTGATGGTTTCCATTCTTCCCACATTGATGGTGAGCCTCTCTGTGAATTGTATGAACCCTACTGGTTTATCTATCGGTTCTTGAATGTTCAATTTATATTTCCTCATTCTATTTATAATCGATCCAAGAAGCATCCATTGGTAGCTTCCCAATTTTGGCTGATGTTTACTAGGATGGAGAGTCATGATAAGATAAACCTTCCTCCCCATGATGCAATAGTTGGTTTATATCGGTATTACATTGAGGTTTGTATTTTCTTATATCCTAATTTGAGATTATCTAAACTAGTAATTGAAGTTATCCATATATCACCACCTTTTGAGCATAATCCCAATCCTATAATGAAGCTGGTTTCTAGAGGGTGAACAACCTTGGAAACACCCCATTAGGAAATAAGGCACTTTTTATTTATGGTTGGACTTCCAACTGATACAACTACAATGAGTTTAGTGATAGATGGTGTGGAAATTCCCAATTAATCATTTCTGATCGCATCTCGATAGTGGATGGATTAGATGATGAATAGATCAGAGTCTAAACTATGGGGCGTACTTCTCCAATCAATGTTACCTTTAGAAGTTTTCTCCTAAGTCACTGCCCTTAGTATCACATTCAAAGACAAGACTACGGAGTTTAGAGACTTCTTGTTAGATATTTACATTGTTATGGAAAGCATCATGGGTCAAATAATTTGTTTCTCATTGGTCCACTAAATGGTTGTTTGGGGTACACATGAAAATACCATGGAAGAAAGGGTTATCCCACTCTAGAGGAAGACATAAGGCTGAACTAACTACCATGTTTAAGGGGTCATGGTTCCATTTCAACTTCAATTACTTCTTTTTTGTTTTTCTAATATAGGTAGAGGCTGAAGAGGCCTGAACAATAAATCAATCTCTTGTATATTCTCCCCACAATACATTAGAGAGAGATGCATTTGGTAGCAACCAAGAGACCAATGATGATGGATCCTTGGGTCAACCAGCTAGATTAGTGCGGTGATGGTCACTTCTTGTGTAAAAAGTATATCATCAATACCCTATAACGATCCTATCCTAGATGGGATGGAAAAAAGGAAGTGCTCTGAACTGTCAGAGTCTTATTCTCTAAGACCACTATATAAGTGTGGCATATAATACTTCTATTTTTTGGATTGATTAATTACCATATTCTAACTTTCCAAAAATGCATAGGTCCTCTTCGAGACTTCTTAGTGGAGATTGTATCTACTACTAAGGCTGTAGGTGACGATTTGGTTTCTTTAGAAGACCCTTCACTATCAAGCTTGACCCATCAAGAAAAAGAGGTGGCTGAGGTGTTTTTTCAATCATGCCAATTTCCTCATGGAGATATCTTAGTGATTATACCACTTGATCCAATGTGGTAGGACACACTTGTAGAGGATAAAAATTCATATATCTATTTCCTACTTACTTGGCCTTGATGGAGTCACATTTTAGAGAAGGTGAATACATCCTAAAAAACTATAAACTTTTTTTTACTTCATGTAACACTGATTGATATTATCTTTTTTTTGTAACCCTGAACGGTGGTGAGAAAATTATAATCTCAAGAAAAGAACCAGAGGTGCTATGAAGCCTCTCATATCAAGAGGTTGTCATATCTTTACACAAATATTGATTAGGAGTAGTGGATGTCCCCAGTGAAATTCTCGAGAAAGGTATGTTTATATCATTGGTCATATCTATCCATAACATGGTGACACCATATGATTTATCTTTTGTATGATAAACCCCTATACCACTTTGTTGTAGTTTCTTCTCCTCAGAGTTCATAGGTTCCAATCCCTACTCCGTTGGGGATCCTTCAGACTGAGTAAACTAATGTAGAATTCATATCCCTTATAATGTCATCAAAAACCATGAGCATGACTCCTTCTCTTGGAGACATGGTCCCTGTATATACTCATGTCCCCATGATGAACTTAGATCAATGCCTTGGTTTAGAATCAATTTATTTATTGATGTGATGGAAAATGTGCATATAGATATGGAATATAGTTTTAGAAACTCGTTGGATGGTCTGCATTATTTTTTTGGGTTGCCTTTGATTTATGTTTACTACCCTTGTTTATGAGGTTTTGACTATAAAACCCTTAATGCCCAGGAAAAGGAGGCGATTTCTCTAAGAGAGAAAAATAGTGCCCTTGAATTGAGGGTGGTAGCTACTGAGGCTTACTCTTCAGCGAATCAAAAATGGGATGAAGACATAAAAAAAGTTTTCTAGCATGTTGAAGAGGCGGCCACTCACCAAGATATAGTATGCTCTGGGAAGATTGATATTGGCCATTTCCAGGTTTTAATTTTCTATCATTAGGCGTATTTAACCTAGTCTCAGCATGAAGTTCATATTTTAGAGAAAACTCTTCTGGAGCAACAAGGACTCCTTCATTTGAAAAAGAAGTCCTTGATTGACACCACTTCTTGGGCAGAGGATTTGAAACAATTTGCGGATTCAAATATCAAATACATTGACCAATTATGAAAGTATATTACCTGCCTTGAGTAGAGGTTTACAGAGCTCAAGGAATCATAGGAGAACATGCTGTGATGGGCCAATAATATTTCAACTTTGACATGGCTTGTATATTCATGGGAGAGAATCCAATATGTAAAGCCAATTCAATTTGTATGATATCAGTTAATAGAGTTATTGAAATTTATATTTTGTTTTCTAGATTTATCTCATTCATGATGTGTATGAAATTTCACTGATCCAATTTTATATGAATAACCAATAATACCCATCCATTGTATAATATTAAGTAATTCTGAATGTCTAGATCTGAATATTTAAATCATAACAGATTTTTCTCATGAAGTTATAATGAATTCTCGGCAATAATGAGGTTCCTCATCGATGTATCTATTATATTAATCTTGAGATTACATATTTTGAAGTAGGATAATTGGGTAGAATATATGTATCGATGGGATAGTGCTCTATCATTTTACGAAGTTGATAGGATTTATGAGAGTAGATTTATTTTTCCTGGGATATATGGTGAGACTTTCATGCTTTGTATGATTTCATTTATTTCAAAATAAAATGCTATTATGTTGTAGTTTTAGGGTCTTTTATATTAGACCATCTATCACTGTAGTTTAGGTTCTTTTATATCATACCTTATATTGATGTAATTTAGGTTTCTTTAGATTAGACCTCCTATCACTATAGTTTAGGGTCTTTTATCTCATACATACTATAACCATAGTTTAGGGTCTTTCTTCTTAGACCACATATAACAATCAATTAGGGTATTTTAGCTCAAACATCCAATCACTGTAGTTTAGGGTATTTTATATTGAACCTTTTATCACTTTAGTATAGAGTATTTTATCTCAGACCTGATTGATGATTACGGGATATGGTACAGACGTGTCAACAATGACTCAAAAAACCTTAGGGTGTTTAGTTCTTTCATGGTGTTGCTGAGGCTCACGAGGATTAGATATCCTTTCCTAAAAATATAAAATGCCTCTAGTTGTTAGGTCAAATCCCTTATGTATTGGAAGCATTTTCAAACTGATGTGTCTCCACTCTTTTCTTAGGTTCTTGAAATATTGAAGGGGTTAATATTTTTTGAGTGAGAAAAACTAGGGATGTTTGGACCACCTAGATAGTTGGAATGTGGGCGATGTAAATCATGTGCCCATGAGACTGTATTGATGAATCATGGAATAGAGCATACATAACAGGGATGAACCAAGATACCTAAAAGTTTTTACTTCCACCATTACGTCACCGTTGGTCGTTAGGATTAGATCTCATTTCCTATAAGGAGGGGACACCTCTGGTTGGTAGGTATAACCCCTTTATGAATTGATAACAAGGTCAGAAATAGGTATCCACTCTCTTTTCCATAGACCATGGATGATTTTTAAAGATTTAATAATTTGTAAAATAATGTTGGGTATGAATGAAAATATATCCACAAAGGGTTCTGGAACCCTAGGGAAATTTAGCTCTAAATTTTTGAAACTCAAGACTTACACCCTATGGTTTAAAATCATGATGTGTGGTCTATCAAAATGTTTAGGAATAGATTATTTAATTCATGGCTTGAGGATGGGTACAAAGAATCTGGTTATAACATTTAGGATATAAAATCCTCTTGAATAGTCTAGAGGCATGGATTGTAAATCATGGTCTAGAAATATCTTATCTAACTAGAGTTGGGAACCTGTGGGTACAAGTCAACCATCAATGATGATACAAGACTCTACTATTCCAAATAGTCAATATGATGACTCCTTGATTTAAGTGGGCCTTCCTTAGATCCAAATGTCCATTCATAAGATCAATTCCATATTACCTTCATGTTATAGGGAGTTTTAATCCGCTCAAACTTCTAAGTCATAAAGGTAATTCATGAAATGTGTAACATTCAAGAAAGGTTTGAGCCCCTATGAGGTTTATGCCTTATCTATTTTCAGCTTAATTTTTTTTCTTATCTATAGGGTTAAAGTGTTAAGTAAGTCGATGCTTGAATTATTCTAAGGCCACCCTTTTTTTAGTTTCAACCTGAAAAGTTTTGTGCCTCTTTTGCTAGAAATTTAAGGTAATGAAATTTGGACCATTAAAGTCTAGGGTTTTAGGTTATATAAAATTGAACAAAGTGTAATAATTTTAAGGTAGTGACTCACATGGACCTAATATGGGGGATGTTACAAAATATCTCAATTTGGATACCTAGGGTCATGAGCACTCTAACATCCTTATGATAAGGAGATGAAAATGATGTAAATTATTACTTGAGGTTCTTGGGTCAAGAGTAATGACATGGAAAATCATTCCAGAGATGTCCTGGAACATCCTTAGGTCCTGAGTTCTACCATAGTGATGTCAGGATCATTATGATTATAAATATATCCTTACAGAGCTATGAAATCCTAAATTGGATGGTATCACTTATTATGTGTTGGTAGCATGGTTAAGAAGAGTCATATATTTTCCTTTCCAAGGGCCCTGAAAGGTTAGAGTAACCTGATGAACTCAAGAAATAAAGAGTGGTATATGGATTTAGGTTATTAAAATATGGTGTCAGCACCCCATACTCTGGTGGATTGGGGTAAGGATCTGGTATTCCTTTGATAAGAGATGATGATGGGTGATGGTCAATACAGTTTAACAACATGTAGAGTGGATGTTTTTTTTCATGTAGATTTCATTTAATGTAAAAATGACGTTTTATTTTCATTTTTAAATCATGTGGTAATAACATATTAGGTTTCTTGTAGTTTAATGTTATATGGTAAGGACGTGGGAACCAATGCTAGAAACTATACAAGATATATTACAAGCACAAGTAATTTGTACATAGATTTGAATTGAACATATATAAAATGGTCTTGTATGGATCAACCCCTATGTAGTTGGGGTTCAATTTTTATTATTTTTTGTATTTGGGCCCATGATTGGAGATCTGGTCATCACTATGTATCCTATTAAAGAAGTAATCAAGACACATGTAGTTCTTGAATGGGAAACACTCCAGTTAGGTCTAGCTCGTACATAGAGATGGGAACTATTTCCACTGATTATTGTGTTTGGGACCACAATTGGATACATGGGAATCAATACATATCATATGAAAACAAGAATAAATCCACACGTAGTTTTTGAAATAGAATATTCTTATACAAGTCTGGCCTATATGCATGGGGTGGATTTTGATGTTTTGTTGTTAGGGGACCTAGGGTCAGAGATTTGGGCTTCACTATATATCATGGGATTTTAGGAATCAAGTAACACTTAGTTCTTGAAAGGAGGTGTGTTAGAAGACTAATCACTAAAAACAGTGTTCCTATTAGGTGAGTTCCACATGAATGTGCAGTTTTTATGTCAGGAAAAGGTTATCAACCATGTAGTTTAATGTCATGTAATGAGGAATCATGATATTCATTTTATGTTTTTACATTAATGACCATGATGATCCTGTCAGGATCTGTTATTATTTTTTTATGTAGGTAAGTCCTTATTGAAATTCACAAGCTCACATGAGCTATTCTCAGTGTGAGAAACAAGGAATGGAAATGGTTTCTCTCACCATGAATATTAAATTAAGGATTGGACATATGAATTTTGTACCATGTGGTGGCTAGACCAAGATATAGGATATGAGAATCCCTATTTATCTATCTAAAATGATAATCAAGACATACATAGTTCTAGAAAACTCATGCAGTTTAATATCACACAGAAAGGACATTATCTGTAAAGTTTAACATCTTGCGTTTAGGATGTAGGTCACCTGACATTAATTAATACATATGTTGTGGATCCATGCAATTTTAAATCATGCGGTAGGAAAATTTTCTATGTTGTTTAACATCATACAGTAAGTATAAAGATAACCTAACATGAAAGGAAAAAAAATATTGCAGTTGGGCCCAAGAACATAGGTTCGGGCGTCACTATGTATCATGTGATGGAAGGAATCAAGGCACGCA
Source organism: Viscum album (assembly GCA_963277665.1). Classification (NCBI taxonomy): domain Eukaryota; kingdom Viridiplantae; phylum Streptophyta; class Magnoliopsida; order Santalales; family Viscaceae; genus Viscum; species Viscum album. The sequence continues at coordinate 342,260,652 of OY728131.1, forward strand.
TAGTTCCAAAAACCTATGCAGTTTAATATCATGTGGTAAGGAAATCCAAATTGCATTTTAATGTCATGAGGTAAGGACATGGGTCACTATGTAGTTTAAAGTCTTGCTGCCAGGACTTGAGATGTTGTGCAGTTTAATGTCTTTCTATTATGATGAGAGATGCTATACAATTTAACCTATTGTTTCCAAGATGACTCTATACAATTTATCCTCATGTGGTTATGGTGTGGGATACCATGCAATTTAATTTATTTATGCTTGATGAAAGTTACGAAATGTATTTAATGAGAAACCCCACATTGGTGGGTGGTGTGACAAGCTCCCCATCCACTATGGGTAGTGAGTAATATTTTTTGTGGTAGACCTTATGTATTATATGAGGACCTTCCCATTTGGGTTTGAGAATTGGAAGCTTCTTGACTAGTATCATTAGGGCCCTAAGAGGAAACAACAATTCTCCATGGAGGAATTAATGAAGGAAAACCTTTCTATTAAAGGATGGTGTGATATGATTTTGATGGAAATCAAGGTTATGTAATTTATGCAACTAATTTTCATTGATCTACTCCAATTCATCTCACCACTTTTGTGATTTCTCATCATCTAAATTCTTTCCAAAAAATGGATATTCAGAGAAAGAGAATCTAAAATTATATGGTAAATACTTCCTCATCATTTTCACTATTGTGTATGGAATTGCTTATGTATTAGTACGTGTGGTGGTATGATAGGCCCATAAAGAATAGAGGAGAAATTTTTTCCAAGAAGTATTTCCTTTTTTCACAATATTCTAGAGTTTTTTTGAAAGTGTCTTATTTAAGGCCTATATCTATCCATTTTACACACCATGATAACAGGATTAGTGATTATACTTGATATTATACTCCAGGTAAAATTTCTCTAACTAGATAGAATAGAAGTTGGTGTCTTTGTCTTTCAATATTGTGTGAGGGACTCTGAACCTTGTGATTTTATGGGATATTATGAAGTTTATGATACTCTTCTTCCTAAATTCCTTAAGGGTTATTGCCTCAAACTATTTGAAAAATAAGTCGGTAGCAATAAGGATATACTTAAACTGGTTAGCTATTGTTGGGGGATATGGCCCCATGACATCCATTCCCTAAATGGAAAAAACATGAAATAATTTTCTGTATGTAGAAATTCTTGGGGATTATGGTTGAAATTTTCATGGGTCTAGAATGCATTAAATTTCCTGGGGAATTCCACAATATCTTGTATCATGGTTTTCTAGTAATAACCCAACCTACTAATTTAGTGTGAGAGAGTAGTCTTAGAATGTCGAGCATCACATGAGCCTGCATGTAATTCTTACTTGATGGTATGAATCTCTCTTTATACTATGTATCTCATGAGGATTCTATCAAATCCCCACTTTTATAGGGATTTAAAGTCATTTAGGTTATCCTGTGGGGGTAAAGTTCACTGCACGATGCCAAATCTATTCCCTTCAAGCTCGGTTTGTCAGGAGATCCCCATTTAAGAGTTAACCCATCATGGGATCCACCAATTGAGGGGTAAATATTGGTTCATCATGCCTTGTGGTAGTATTGACCAGATTTATTTCTTAAATATCATATAAGAATATTTATGAGACTATTCTTTAGTGCGTGATATTGAAGATTGCTTCCTCTTTATCAGGGTTGACTAGGAATGTGGATACATTAACCAATGTGTCTTTATGGGGATTCTATGATCAGGGTGAATGATGCAATGTTGGATCAAAAGGAAACTATACCATCAGTCTCCTGACATAGCTATTGAGAGCGTCTAGTTTTTCCTTTTTTATGGAATATTTTACATTGACCTTTTTTATAACTAATTATTAATCCCCTTTGATATTCAGGTAGGCTATCTTCATCAATATAGACAGTTCCATCCTAGAGATGACGGATTGGTATTCTACCTCATTATTCATGCATCATTCAAATAATGAGAAAGAGTAGTGAAAAATCACTTTGTCTAGTGAGAAAAATAAAATCCCTATGAAAAACAGATTGAGCCCCATATTTTCCATACTTTTACTGATAAGAATTTAAGAGGAACCATAAAAATACCTATCCCATGTCTGAGGAGTGTCATGGGAATAGAAGGCATCATCATCTAGGAGCTCGATGTCCACTAGTGTATTCTCTGGGGTGGGATGTTCCATGAGGAAATTTGAGAGGGCTTTCCCTTTCACTGGTTTCTATGATACAAAATGAATGTTGTATTTCTATAGAATGATCACCCATAGGGTAAAGCACCAAGTCAGTATGGGGAGACGAAGGATGTAATTGAGAAGATCATTATGAGAGAACATATATAATTCTTGGCGATGAATGTGATTCCTCGTCTTTTTCACTATGAAGATCAGTGAAATGCAGTTCTTCTTGATATCCGAGTATCAGATACCATTACCTATAATTGTTCGGATGAGGTAGTATAGACTATTATTACTCCTCGCATAACTTTTCTATGTGAGGAGGGTTCCTAGTGAGCATTTCATGATGTCCACATACAAGATTATTGTCCTCCCTTCTATTGTAGGCATCAAAACTAGTGGGTAAATTAGATACTCCTTGATACATTTGAAGAATTCTTGATAGTTCCCATCCCATTGGTAGGTGATTCCCTTATTCATTATCTTAGGGGAAGGGAGAGATTTCCTAGCCAAGTTGACTATATATTACTGAATATAGGTTAGGTTCCATTATATTTACATTAGTTCTTTGAGCTTTCATGTGTTTGAAATTGATAAAATATAACTTTTCTCCACTGGGTCAACATCAATGACCCATTGGGATACCAAAAATCCATGGAAGTTTCATCATGTTTCACCAAAGGCACATTTCAGGGGATTAATCTATAGACTGTCATTTCATTTCTTGTCAAAGACTATTTGGTGATCTGTGAAGTGATCAGTTCATTTTCTGTATTTTACCACTAGGTTGTTGATATAACATTCAGTTATTCTGCCTAAGAATGGCTTAAAGATATGATGCACAGAGCATTGATAAGTGGTGACATCAATCATTAATACAAAGGGAATGACTTGATAGGAAAAGATCCATTAGTATGATCTAAAGGTAGTGAATTCTTCATCTTTATGGGACATCTTTATCTGATTTTAACCTAAGTACTCATCCATGAAAGAAAGGGTTTGGATGTTAGAAGTTATGTTGATCTAGAGTTTTGTGATCGGAAATTGGAAGTCATACTTTGGGAAATTTTGGTTATGCTCTCTGAAATCGATGAAAACTCTAATATTACCATTCTTTTTATTGATTGGGATGATATTGTTAATTCATATTGGGTATTTCACTTATCATAAAATGTTGTCTTTGATCAATTTTTTAACTTCCACCACTACATTGGTGGAATGAGAGTGGTCCATCCTGATGGATTTTTCATTGAAGACTCTATTGTCTTTAGGTACTATGAGATAGTGTGTAGACACATCTCAATTATGTTGAGGTATTTTTGTATAGTTCCAAGTGAACAAATATCAGTGTTTCTTTAGAAATGTGATGTATATCTCTTGATATCTGAGAGGGATGGTGACACTAATCAGTGTATGTCACGGGTCTTCTTCGATTTGCCTATTTACCATCCAGATATCATCAATGGTGGTGGATACACCTTTCTCAAATATTGGAGGGGAGTTCCCAAGGTCATCCTCCTCTTCTTCAATATCTGATTCCATGGATACATTTTAAGATGAAGTTGGAAATCTAGGGACTTCTCTTTCTGTATCAGGGTGAGAGAGGTCATGAGAAGATACAACATCACCCCTAATGTCGAAGTTGTTGTAGAGATATTCCATATTTGATTTTATTTACACTGTTACTAGGGATGGAAGGGGCTTCGACTTGTGGGATCTGGTCTATCACCTCAACTAGATTTATGGGGAGGATATAGTCACTATTGAGTATATTTGGATTTGTAGGGGTGGTCCCCAATCCATTGGTGGATAAAACTTATATATCATCAACCACTATTGGTTTTTTGAATCCCCTTTTATATAATTCTACTTCAGCATATATAGCCTCACAAGTATGAAAGGTGGAACTATCACCATGTTGTATACCAAGCTTTCTATCAATGTGGTATTTTAGACACTGGTGGAATGTTAATGGTACCACCACATGGCTATAGAGTTAGGACCTACCGAGTAGAACATCATATGTGGTGTCTTCCTAGATAACCATAAACTGAATGTAAGATGTGAGATCCCAAAACTAAGATTTGATTTTGATATACTTGATAGATGTTTTTGCAATATCATCATACCCTAGAATAGAGTTATTTATGGGATAAAAACCCCCTTCACTATATCCCAAACATTAGAGGGTTCGAACTAGGATGAGGTTGATCCCAAAAAAAATTTCAACCAGATACCTTTGGATATCAAAATTATTGAGTCTTTCTAAAACATATAGGGGCATGATTTACCCTTGGATGACCTATTCCTGATCCTGTCCAGTGAACAAGATGATGATATGAAATTATAAGGGCATGGTCTCCACTAGATAAACCTTTGCTGAAAATAATTCTCGATCAAACTCTTCTAAGATCTGGTGGGATTAAATTAGTGTCTCACTAAGTTATTTTAAAATATGAAGCACATCTAGGATTGAGAGATTAGTTGGTAAAACCAACATTTTTTCATAATATAATACTTTTGTACTATATCTCAGCCCTTCCTGAGGAGGGGATTCTTCTTTTTATGTGGTTCATGAGTTGAGGTACTCAATTTGGATGGGTTAATACTTGTTCAGAATTCAACAGAGTATCTACTACCAATGGAGTAGATTGTTCCAGCCTTCCACATTGTCTGGGATGATCATACAATCACACACCCACTAGGTGGTCTTGTAAGAAAACTAGTAATGGATGACCTCTTGAGGGTTATAGGACACCTACATGTATATTTTGGGCCTAATGGAGCACATTACCATGGGTCTTAGCTACATATTTGTCCTCTATAGGAATGTGACCAAAATATTGGGTCTGACCACACCCGTGATGTCCCCGGTATCCTCAGTTCGTACACATGCGGCCTCCCATTCCACATTTATGTGCAAGACACTAATATTCTAAGGCATATTCATCATCATAGAATGGGAATACAATGTGTATAACATTTATAGAGCCAAATATTATCTCTTCATCCAATGATAGTTCCATTTGGTTGGGCAGTGCCCATGGTTCGGATGTTGCAAGAAAGAAATCTAAAAGGGCCAATTATTATTTTTGAGTAGAATTTGAATCCTTATCTTCTATTTATTCATGATTCCGATGAACATGTATTAATTTGGGAGGTATATCATATGTTACCTCCCAAGGAGACCGAGCTCTTGTGGGTCTGTGTAGCTGTGCTCTTAGGGTGGCATGAGCTTGGTCAGCTATTTTTTGAGTCATACAGTCATTGAACTTCTCGCAGTTCCTAGCTGGAATATTATTCCAATCACCCTCTCCTTTTGACTAGGCCATGATTATTCAGTACAACTACTTTGAGGAGTTATCTAACACCACTAGTTCGGAATTGGTCATACCTTGAAGGATGTCTTTGATGAAAAAGTAGTCAAAGATATTATGACCGTGCCTTATTTGTAAAGAGATGTAGTTAAAAAGGTCAGTGAGGTTGACCTTATTGGGCTTCCTGGGATGTTTCATCTTGAGTAGGTCATTATCCATTTCTATACGGAAGTACCTATGTACTTGTTCATTTAGAAAGTATTAGGATTTATTCATATGTTCCTAAAATACAGGGTGACCCTGATTTCACTATGCTTCTTACTAAGGGTGATTATGTGGTTTATGCTACTCAGTAGGAGGTTCCAGGAGGTTCAGGAACTATCTATGTGCTTGGATATGAATTGTTTCTAGTTTTAGAGTGAAAAATTTGGCTTCCTCTTTCCCTAACCTTATTCTCTATGTTGGGGGAATCAGTCAAGATTTTGATTGGGTCTATTGAATGGAATACTCCAAATGTTGGGCCATTTTTATAAACCCACAGAACCCTCCTGAATACTTCATTAGGATTAGTTATTTATTAAAATCATCCAAGATACTTTCAAGAAAGAGTTCCAACAATTTCTACTTTTATGGGGGCATGATGAGCCAATAGTTTACACCTTTCCATCTAGATATGAAGTTATACACCCTCTAATTATTATGTTTCTTAAAGTTTTTCAAGTCAAAGATTTTTATTTTTCATAGTGTGGAATTGAACTAAAAAAATAATTAATAATGAAGGTATTCCCATCCTACAATGGATCATTATGGTATATTGATGTATGAAACAAATATTTTTCCTATTGGGGTATGCAAAAAAACACCTTTCCATTGGTTTACTCCTATTGATCTTGAAATACCATAATCATCCTACATTGGGGTACAATGTTTTTGAGATACTATTAATAGTCTCTCATTCCATAAAAATTAGAGAAGGTAGGATTTCCAAAATTTGGTGGAGGAAAAGTGCCATCCAAATATTTTGGTTATGGACTCTTATCATGATGCATAGGTGTGTGTCACCCTTCCATGGCGTTCATTTAAGTAATCAGGGACTCGATGATGTTTAGAAGATTTGAGGGTACAATTGTCTGAGCCACCTTCTGGCTAGAGGTAGTGGGTGGGGCTCAATAAAGTATCACCTCATTTGTTTCCACTAATTCTCAATTCATCCTAAGACTTAACGATCACCCTCGAAAGGGATATGCTATCACCGCAATGGGGGGAAGTCCCAATCATTTTCGACTCCTTAATTTATGTAGATTAATTTCCTTGTTTTTGATATGGTTTGATGCTTAGATTTCACTCTTGATGGTATATCAGATCTCATATGATGAAAAATATTCACCTCATCCTGGAGAAGATACCCAGTGGGAATATTTCCCCTGAGTATCTCTTCGTTGAGTTTTTTTAGAGTTTGTATTTCACTTTCATATTATGAAAACTATTTCTAGGTGAAATAATCATAGATTATTTGGGGTGGTGATTGGGAGGTAGCCAAAACTTTCCCTCTTTCTTTTTTATAGTTTTTCCAAAGAGGTGGAAACTTGATATTCAGAGTTTTTAGGTTTAAAGCCTACTCTAGTTCTAGGTGTGTGTATCATTGGTTAGTGCATCTAGATGACCCAACTCTTGATGTGGTTTTTCTATGTTGTAGAATTATGTATTTTCATATTGTTAGACAATATATTTTATATTAAAAATGATGAATTTCAAATAGGCATATCAGAAAATTCCTATTGTCACCTTACTTTTAATGTAATAGGATGATTCTACACTACCTGTATTATGGTTGTTCCACAAACCCTTTTCCATAATAGGCCATTTTATCTTGTGAACCTGGTAGGGTCCAATTAGCTTTATCATAAGCTCCTCCTGTATCTACCTATCAATAATGAGATTGATGGATTTTCTAGTCATGATTACTGAACATGATCTGAATATCAAAGGTTTCTATTATGGTGGGAGGAACAAATGGGATTTCGACTGTTTATTTTTACCTCAAAACCTAGAGAAGATTGATTATATCTATGGTGATGATGAAAATGACCCCATACATACAAGATTGGGGTTATTCGGGGCCACAATTTACATTGATTGATCCTATTGTTTAGGATACGATGCTTTCAGTCAGGGAAATGATAATTCTTTGGATGGGAATTGAGATGTAAATTCCCCCAACCCAGATGACTAGGGTTGATCTAGAACCACAATTTATATCACCAGAAATCTCTTAGGGGATGATGAACCTGGTGATTATGATTGAGACATAAATTACCATATCCCAGTGCGCTGGGGTTTGTTTGCAACTGCGGATTATATTTTCTAAATCCTCTTGAGAATTGATGATCCAAGAGGTGGAGGTAGTGTCTAATATTCCCCCATCTTGGTGAGATGGGTTTTCTCTTGGATGGATATCATCGTAGCTGGTACTATGGCCGTTTGGATGTGGTGTAGTTGTTCTCACATAGAAGATGGGTGCAATGGCTGCCCATAATGGGAGTCAGTTTCTATAGGATGCCATCGGATTGATTGAAACTTTGGATACCATATATGAAATTAATTCCTATTTCTTCAAGGGGAATAGTTTAATTACATGTTTATTATCCTATCCCACCATTCATGATGTCTGGGAATCATTTAAGAGGGGGAATTATGATGTAGTGACCAACAGGTTTTTGTGTTACCCGATTCATTGGTTTCTCCAGGGGGTATGACATTACAGGACACCATATTTCAAGGGTTATTCTATTATAGGGACATAGTGATGTGAAACAATCCATATTTTTTCCATCCTATGATAAAAACATCTCATGATGCTCTAGAAATCATTTGGTGGAGGGTTGTCACGACATGAAGACAAACACAACATAGGATTTTGTCACAATCATACAATCCTGAGTTCTGAGACATAGAAAATGTGGCTATATCTAGATAAAAATAGAGTGTATTGATTTGATAAAGGTGTTACTCATATCTTAAATAGAAGAGATGTGTATCCTTTATCCACAGATGTGTAGCCCATATATTTTGGAATAGATAAGACATGCACTTTATTTTTATCTCATATGCGACCTCATTGTCAGAATTAGCGAGGAGGGAGAACATGGTGGGGAGGTTTCATATAGATAACTCTATCCACATGTCAATTTCATCCTATGATTCGTTATACATATTCCCCTCCATCTGATGAGACCATAGAATATTCTTCTTGGGTTCTCCTACAGACTACAGTGTAGTGCTGCTGGAAGTCGATGAGGATCTATATGAATTTTATCCTAATGTTTTGATAACCCATCTATAAAATGGTTTCTTAGTTTGAAGACCTCTCTATATAAAGGTGTCTTGAAAAGGAGAGTATTCACTTGTCAGTGGGATATATCACCATGGGGAGGTTTCACATGATTGATGTCAAGAGTACAGTCCCAGTGATACATCTCAACACTACTAAAAGAAAGAATGTCACATTACCAATCACTTTATTATTTGATTTATTAGTTGGTGGACCCTTGTAGTGTTGATAATGTGTCTCTAACATCTTTAAGCACATTGTAATTGAGAATATTATGGATATGAGACTCATTCTGTGTCATGGTAAACATATACCGACCTACCTTTTGGTATTGTGTAGGGATATGAGCATACTTTATAATTGTTTCTGGACCTTGTTTATAACTATCTGGTGCAACAGGGGTATTATATCACCCATGAGAAGCTTTTATAATATTCCAATGAGTTCCTTCATTATTGAAAAAATATTATACTATCCTAAGGCATGTTCAATTTCCACTTGCTGATCCTTGGTCTGAACGAGCGTATGATCACAATCACAGGACTTTGGAATATGCTTCTAGTATTTTGTTGAAGGAATATGGGTCTAACCATAGGTATGTTCCCCTCTCAATTGGTGATCCCTAGATGGAATTTGAATATGCGCCCAGACTGAATATAAATTCCCCATCCGAATATGCCAATGGACCTTTATAATGTTAGAAGGGTTATGAGAATCCTCATGTGTTACCATGGAAGGATGCTGATTCATTAATTCCTTAGAAAAGGTAGGAATATGTGCCTAGAATCCATGATATACTAGAATGGTCTATTAATATTCATTTATGGGAATATGATTCTATCCTGAGACATGTTCCATTCTCACTTGGTGAGTCCTATCCAGATCAGGTATGTGAGCTCGATCCTGATCCATGTGAGTATTCTTCTGGTCTTCTTTCATAGGAATATGAGCCTTTAGTAGGGCACGTTTCCCTATCACATGGTGATCCCTAGCTATAATGGGGATTTAATTCCAATCCTATGCCTTTTAGAATATTCCACAAGAATTTTGTGACAGGGATATGAGTCTATTATGAGGAATGTGTCATTCTCACATGGTGATCTCCTATTGAAATGAAGATAGGAACCCGGTCCGACACCTCATCCTTTACCAGAATATTCCAATGATCCTTCTAGATATGAGTATTATATGAACTTATTTGGAGAAACCACTTGTTCTTAATGATCATAGATTTGATCTTCCCTATTTGTAGGGATATGAATATACACTTGTACTTGTATCTATATTAGTTTTGAAATATGCTGGCAGAGTTGTTTAGTAACTTCTATGATGTAATGGAATTTTATCAAAGTGTTTGTAGTGATATAATCCCACACATTTTTTTATCTCTACTATGTACTAGAAGATAACTTATTTTTAAGTGGGTATATGAGCCCACTTATGTCCTCCTTGTTCCATCAGAATATTGTGATGAAATTCATGCATAGGGGTATGGATATAAACCTCCCCTATGCTTGTTCTAGGAATATTCTCATAGACATGTTCCAAGAGATTAGTGATATGATACTTTTTTCTATTTACTACTAGAATATGCCACCATAATTTTTCAGTGGGAGTGGGGATATGACCCCACTCACCGTTATCCAGATCCTTCCTCGCCTGATGTGTTTTCCTTATTACACGTGCATAGGTATCAGAGGTGGCAGTATATTGGTTGGAAGCCTCCATAAAAAATGATTTGTACCAGTGGGATAGTGCTGGCGATGATGGTTGATAGAAACCATCCTCAGTGGCCCCTAAACTGAAATGGATTCATATTTGACTCCCTGGTCTACCTTCATTGGAGACTAAAGGTGGTAATTATCACGCTCCTATGATAATCTCCCAAAGTGGTTGGTTGTGACAATGAGGGCCACTGACTTTGCTATATCTTTACTTGGATGTTGTAGACTCATCGATTTTATTACTTGGATACCCTTTTGGGTATCTTATATGGTATGTATTATACCACATCAATGGTCTCCAAAACCATTGTGTCCACCACCTGATGTGGAAGTTGTTGGGGAAAGTGATGTCATTTTGAAACCTGCAGTGGTAGTAACCACAGTTGAATTTCTATAATAGTTACTAGATGACGAAATTGTCTTAGATAATGGTGTTTTTTATAAGATAAGTATTTGTATTCATGAATACAATGAACACGATAACCTATTAGTTCAATTTCATAGGCATGATGCATGATCATTCTGATATTCATTGTTAAAATAACTTTCCTCTTATTTGTGATCCAACCATTCTTCTTGCATGGGATTTTCAAAGTGAGGATGGACTTATTTCATGGTAATATCAGTTACAGAGGATCAAATGTAATATTTATATTATGGTTTTCATCTTTTTTTACATAGTATATTCCAACGAAGTGTCTGGACATATGGAAAGATGACCATCCTACTATTTGAGGGTTTTATATTGGGCCCATTTCTTGTGATAAATATGCAAGGAAAAATATCCTAATGCAAGATTATCTTATCATTCTATTATTTGAGAGATTCATGTCAGGTTCACCATTTTTGTTTCAATGGGAAAGAGATTAATGTGATGCATATTAGATCAAAAAATGGTTTGACGATAATAGATAAGTCTATCCTTTTAATGTTATGGATGAGATTCCATGATAAAATAATTTCATGTCAATTTCACAATTTTTGTTTCAATGGAAAAAGAGACGACTAAGGTGAATTTGGTTTGGATCAACAATTGAATATGGGGGGTTTGATTTCTTGTACAATCATTGACATCATGTCACCATTTTTATTCTTAATGGAATATCCCAACAGTTCCCACATCCATAACTACTTATAGACTTTATTTGCAAAGGCTGGTGGTCAGTTGGGGATTCATACCCAATGATGCTTAAGAAGTCACATTGGTTAATAGGATGAGGTGATAGGATCATCACACATGTTTGGGGGAAAATGTTGCATAATTTGGGACCCTATTATCTATTTAATATATGTTCAAAAATCTCTTCATAATCTTGATAAAGGATAGGTTACCCTAAAAAATGATAAAATTTTAACCCACTTTTATGCATAGGAAAAGGTGATCTCATTTGTGAATCCATATGTATGTATCTGAGCATATTCATATGTTTCCTAGTAATGTATAACTGCTTATATGATGAAGTGGTGTAACCAAGAACATTAGAATTTTATATAATGTAGGGAGGTGGTTAATGTTATGAGGAGGGGATTGAGCCATTATGAGGGTTCCTACATATCCTGTTTATTACATGAATCAAAACCCACATGGTTTGTTAAACACATACATTTTAACATCTTATGAAAAGGAAATATGTACAGGAACATAGGCTCCTAATATTTTAGCATGATTCTTAAGTAGATGTCTTATTTATCTTTATTATAATAACAATTGGTGTTATCATAGTTCGATCATGCCCTTGGGATTGGACCCATATTAGATTCCCTAATATGGGGTATTTTTGTATCATGACACTCATAAGAGTTTATGTACTAATATATTCATGGATAGTGGCGGTTCACAAAGAGAATTATATGACTATTTCACCTCCCTAGGTCCACATGATCTATAGTCTATGTGAGAAACAAGATATATAAAGTAATCAGACTCACGACATGTGGATGTATGAATTATATGATGGGACTAACATTGAGATGTTTTAATATGGATATTGGGCCTCATAGCGGTGTCCTATGTATCCTAGAAATGGTAGGGATCAGATTCATCATAGTTTGATTGGCTTCTTAGTCCACTAATGGATGAGGTGGAATGATCATCCCATGTGAATTATTAGGTATAAATGGTTGAAATATCAGAGACATGAGGGGACTTTAATTGATATGTATGTTTATTGGAGTTTGGACTCGGTCCTTGTGCATGCGTTTCTATGTATCCTGGTAATGGAAGGAATCAGATTCATTTTATCTTAATGAGTCAGGGATTAAACATTGAGGTTATCCATATATGTGGGAAATATCACCTTATGCATCTAATCGAGGAATACACATTTAGGTTGACCTTATCTTGAAAGAGTCTTGTGATGTGAATGATATGATCATTCTGACTTCCTAGTCTTATGTAAGCTATGCCTGGTGTGTGAAACAAGGGATCACAAATAATCAATCTCATTAATTACAAATTAGGGACTCGTGTGTTCAGACTTCCCTTTGGATTCATAATTTAGATATCGGGCCTTAGGAAGGCGTCCTATATATCATGGTTTTGGTAGGAATTAGATTCATCATAATTCCCTTGATTGGGGCTTAAAAACAAAGGTCTCCCTTCTGATTGGGGCTTATACACTGAGGATGGACAAGGTTATCAAGTCCTAGGATGCCCAATGGACCTCGTCTATTTTTATGCCTAACATGCATTTATTTTCTATTCGAAGTTCCTTGATTTTCTACATGACATTTCAGAGGATGTATGCCTAATAATTCCAAAGGCAATCACATGATCTATTTGATTTTTCTAAGGAAAGTCACATAACCTAGATGGCATGTCTAATGGTCATCTCTTGATCAAGGATTACTTTTCTATAAGACATCAAAATACCTAGATGACTTATCCTAGAAGACATCATATTATCCCAAACAACTTTTTTAGAGGGAAGCACACAATCTAGATGACTTTCCCTAATTTCATTAAAAAAATATAGTTGTAACACTGATAGGGTTTCATGAAAGTATGTGTGACCTATCTAGAGGGTGATGCCCAATCCAGGATGACATTTCTAGAGGCTGCCACAAAAGTCAGATGACCTGTTGTTTTGTAGTTCCTTGAAACGTGTGCTCATGTTTTAAGAATCACCGTTTCAAGGCGGTTTCCATTGGATTTATTCATGGAACTGGAAACTTCCAACAATTCTTTATCCAAAGGCAACCTGCTTTCCAAAGGGAGACATTCATTAAGTATTAATTTTATGATACTTAAGAACATTCATTTGTCAAGAGGATTGGAGATCAGACTCATCACACCCTTTTGGAGGGAATTGTTTTCTACTTTGGGAATATCTTTGTAAATTTAATATATTTTCATGAAACCTTATTTATTCACCAAGTATATCATAAATATCCCTTGGAATTTACAATCACTTATTAACATGTATAAATTTTTTGAATCATAAATATGCATTCAGGGTTCTTAATTAATGCGATTATCTATAGGTATTTGAGGTTTTCCATCAATGGTATCCTCTAATATACTATTTAGATTTTTTAATCATTGTTGTGATGATACTAGGTTTTAAGCCACTTAGTGGGGCACTCTGGAATTTTATTTTCATCCAGGGAGACAAAGGTTTGGTTTGATTTTGGGATAGTTCCCATAAGATGGGCTACATACTTATCCTTATTAAAGGAATCAGAACCCTTGTAGTTTGGTGCCATTGAATGGGACACATCATACCTTTTAAAGTCATGTGATAAGGACCTCTAAAAGGAAGGTGATTAGTTGAAATATAGTTTAGGACTTATGTAGAAGTAGCCCACGGAACATGGAAAGGATATGGATTTCCATGTAAAATCAGACCCTATTATAAATATGGCCTAAGTAGAATAGGGTTGATTTGATGTCTTGGGTTTGAACCTCAAGGAAGCTTCCTACGTATCCCATATTATTGGGAATAGAAATCTCACATTGTTTGATATGTCTCATAGGAGAGTATGGTCCTCTAAGAGAGATATGTTTGGGCTTTCTTCTTGAAAAGGATGCATTGATGATTTGAGAATTGAATTTAGGGATTATTTTATAAGGGGGATGCCCAAATTGGGGGAATTAGGGTTGGATTCTTGAGGGGTATATCCCGTGAGCTCAATCCCTAAAAAAGGGTTTCCTACGCATCTTTGTTTGAATAGGAATCAGAGTTCTCGTAGTTCCTTCGAAAAAATGTAGGACTTATGCTGAAGTAGACCAAGGAACATGTAAAGGATATGGATTTCCAAGTAAGATCAGACCCTATTTGGAATAATTCCCAAGGATAATAGGGTTGATTTGAAGTCTTGGGTTTGAACCTCAAGAAGGCTTTATAATTATCCAATATAAATGGGAATCAAAATCCCACGTAGTTTGATAAGTCTCATAGGAGAGTATGGTCCTCTAAGAGAGATAAGTTTGGGATTACATCCTGAAAAGGATTCCTTGATGATTTGAGGATTTAATTTGGGGATTATTTTCTAAGGAGGATGCCCAAATTGAGGGAATTAGGGTTGGATTTTTGAGGAGGATATCCAGTGATCTAGGGCCCCGAAAAAGGGATTCCTACGATTCTTATTTTGAATAGGAATCAGGGTTCTCGTATTTCCTATTGTTGTGAATTTTTTTTGGTCATTACATATCTCTAAGCCCATGTGAGTCATGCCTGATTTGAGAAACAAGAGAATGTCAACTATTCAACAAAGGAATTCAAAGTTCCAAATTTTTCCTCCTCCGTTGGTGGAAGACTGCGCACCTACGATGTCCAAGGTGAACAAGGTTGGGGTGATGGTGGAAGAGGATGAGGCAAAGAGTCTTCCCTCTATTCTCTTCGCATTGGACAAGGGTTCAATGGAATGAGGAATGGGTAAAGGTGAGGGGATTATACTAGGATGGCTTCCATAAAATTGATCCTAGTAAGGGAGGGATACTTCTCCTATGCTTTCATGGAAAAGCAAGTGTGAAGTGTACCTTCCATACCAGAGACCTGAGTTTTCGGGTCACCTCTTTGAGAAGTGAGAGGTCAGGACTCAAACCTTCCACCATACTGGAATCTTCCCAACACTGTTTCTGGGAGAAATGTCCATGTGACTACGGATATACAAACCCACAGATGTTCTATGAATCCTAACCCCGTTGTGATACAAATTTGGGAAACCTCTGACTGCAAAATCAAAATCTAAAATAGGAGACATGATGAGGTTCCTTTTCTTAAAGTATTGATAATTCAAGAGGTTTTGGTGGAGGATTCAACTTAGTCCCTTTTAGACAAGGGAACCAAGGAAGGAGATACCCTACCATGAATAGATCTTAAAGAGGGTATTTGAGTTGGTCGTGTAGGTCCCTCACGCAAGTATTCCATGTAGGTACCCTTTGTTGATGTACCACATAGGTATACCACGCAGGTATGGCACATAGGTATGCCGTGCAAGTATCAATGATGACTGAAGAATGTATTTTATATATTAAAACCAAGACTATGTTACATTTGTAAAAAGACTTTCAAAACATTCCAATCCCTTTTAATTATCTCATACCTCTTAGTTTAGAGGGGCACCTAAGACAATTTGAGGGATCTAGGAGAAAGAGCTATGCAATGAGATATTTAGAGAGTCTTTCAATTTTTTTCAATCCTGAAATGGGGGGCCCAAGGGTCCTATTTATAGGCATGGAGGGGACCTGGTCGAATGTATGTTGTCCGCACAGATCCTTCGTACAGTTTCACCACGTAGGTACGTCACGTAGAGGTATAGAGATTATTCTAGCATGGATCTCTACCGTGTAGCTATGTCGCGTAGCTCTACCGCATAGCTCTGTCGCGTAGGCCTTTGAAGTTAGTCTGTATTGCATTTCTACTGTAAAGCTCCTTTGTACTATTTTTAATTTATTTTGAACTCATCGAATATTAATTTGAGATTTGGAATATCCAGGGTCTTGTTCATAGACTTTTTGTTACTTTCTAAAGTGGTTTCAACAAAATCCCCCACTTAGGATTAGATCTGAAACATAAAATGATGGTCGAGTCCTGAGGTGAAAGTTTGGGGAAAAGACTAAGGATGGATTTTTGAACAACACAGGTTTTCCATGCAGGTTTTTCGTGGAGGTATGGTGTGGAGATGTTTCATGTAGTCATGACACATAGGTCTTCAGTTGCCTATAAATAGGTCTCAACCTTCGTGATTTTCTTCACATGTTCTTTTTAGAAATTGTTCGGCTTTCGTTGCATAGCTCTTTCACCTAGACTCATTGCCTTGTGCTCTCACATAATTCCCTTGAAACTTATTCAAGTTAAAATCATTTAAGTGATGGAAATATGCCAAAGGAATTCATCGAAGGAGTTGATCTAGGATACTTGGTGAAGGATCTACATGATGAACCTTATCTAAGGACCTATGTGACAAGCCTCGTCGAAGGACCTACGCTAACAATGTCCTTTCCCAAATTTTGATTTTCCTCTTTAAAAATTTGACATGGAAGTTTCATAATTATTTTGCAGGAAATAATGAATCATTTGATGACCCATACTAAATAAGATAAGGTTTTCCAATATTAAATTATGAATATCATTAGACCAAACTATTATGACATTGTTGAAAGTACTCTTCCTGGGCTATGGAAGGGTTTAATTCCGTACCAGCGTGACTATGCACGAAGTCCTTATTTACCTATATATGGTCATGGTATTTTTCAAGATTCCCATGTTCAATCTATTAAGAAGTACATTCCAATGAATTGGTTTCTTCAATAATACAACTGCAACTGCATGAATATTAGTGCAAAGGAGTTTCTAGTATAAGAAGTAACGGTCCCTATTAGTTGAATCCTCCATCACAGTGGTTGTACCTTCGATATGAAGGATCATGTTGTAGAGACGAGACCACATTATTATGATTCCACTTTTCGGGATTCTCACACAGGTCAATCTAATGGTTAAAAAGAAGT
This sequence comes from Viscum album, assembly GCA_963277665.1. NCBI lineage: Eukaryota > Viridiplantae > Streptophyta > Magnoliopsida > Santalales > Viscaceae > Viscum > Viscum album. Next base: position 342,278,140 of record OY728131.1, read on the forward strand.
TTGTGATCTTTTTTCTAGAGGAGGTTTCAAACCTGAAAGGATGTGGGCATTCTGGGTATGTCAGATTTGTGCAGAATTCAGGAAAGAGTTATCAGACATTCATATCTATGAAGCTATTTGGATAGGGAAAACATATGTTTATAAAAATAATTTCATTCTTGAATTACTGAGCTGCTGGAGATCCCAAAATAATTCCTTCCATTTGATGCATGGTGAAATTGGTATTAGTCTCTTGGATATTTACCAAATAACTAGAATTATTATTCTTGGGGAAATGTATGATGAATTCATCAAACCTACTACAACATGGGATGATACTACTAGAACACCACTACTAGCCCCTGAATTATTTAAGATAGAAAAGAATTTACCCAAGGACAAGAAAGATATTCATGATAGAGTGTGGATGGAAGCCTTCTTAGAACCAAAAATAGAGAAAGGTCCAACTTGTGGAAATCCTACTATTTGTTCTTCTGCAGATAACCGAGGAAATTTAGGCACATATCGGCCTATTCTGGAAAGAGGTGATTATAAGCAATAGGGATATAAAGTCAAACCAGATATAAATGCTAACGTACGCTTAGCTGCCTTCCTTGATCTCTGGATAAGCATTTATTTTCTCTCAGTTTGTGAATTCAGAGGTGGTGTAAGATCAGGGAATTTTTTCATTTCGGCTAAATTGGTATAAGAGAAGTATATTAGCCTAGAAACCCATGTATTGTCAAGAATTTTCCATATCCTACTGTATTTATATAATGGGAAGGCTCTATTTAGAATTGCAGGGCCATTACACGTGTTATGGGGCTGTATTGCAACACATTTTTCTTTATACCCCATGTCAAATTTAGTTAGAGTTCCGAATGGTCAATTAAATCTATTTTAACATAATGTTTGTGTTATTTAGTCTCTAAAATTGAGACCTTCCATGGTGATAAAGGAATTTAATGTCTCAGGAGAATTCAGCTTCTTTCTTTTTTGTAACCCACCATTTCGAACATTTATTGATGATGGTAATGAAAAGAATTATGAGGTGAGATCTTATATGATGGAATTCAGGGATGGGATATTATCAACCAGGATTGATAGTGAAATTATCTGCAAGGTCTACATCCCATATAGGTTTTCTCGTCATTTCAGGTGTCCTCAACAATCAAAAACATTTCAACACACATATGTCTTACATGAGAAACACCCAATGGTAGTGCGAAAATTATGGACTCTAATAGCTTTAGAGGTATCCAAATTGTCGATTATGTTACCTCCATCAGATGCGTCGATCGGAATGAAAGCTGGGTATGCCAAAGCTTGAGATTCTTCATATCCTCAAGAGGTTTTGACAAAAGGAATATATCGAGTGGCAGATACAATTACTATTGCATGAGGAAATCATGGTAAGAATTCCAATTATAGGGATGATACAGAAGTTTTAGAGGTTTCAGAGCCCTCAAGACATCTTCTTGGGAGGTATACCTAGAAGACTAGTGCTACAAGAGTAATACCTCCAACGCCAATGTGATACAGTCACCACTATCAAACAGAGGTTCCTATCCCATCTGTTGAACCTTCGAAAGAAGAAAGGAGGCCTGAAGAAGTTCACCAGTCATAAGGTGTTGAATCTCCTCCCCAATCAACCACACCAAGATTGAATTATGCAAAACCTTCAGCCATTCATCATTGGGAGGGTGTAACCCATGATCTTATGGATGCATGGGCATTCCTCCTGTATGGAATTTTAATACCAGATACTCGTGACATCAAGGAACCTTCTGATTGAAATCTAGATAATAACCTGGCTAAAGTACAGATGTATATTACAGAGCTGGAGGATTTTATATACGAAATTGATGAACAAATTCTAGCCTCTAAATGAGTATCTCATATGATGAACTTAGGAGTACATGATGGGGTAATTATTGACTCTGAGGAGGAGTGGGTTATTTATGTTAATACTGAGAATGTATTTCCCTTTTTATTTTGTAACAACTATTCTTTATTATTTATCATAATTAATCTTGATGAAAATGTATTTATGCTGCTTGAATGTAGAGAAGGATTCTCTAGAAAAATTATCGAATCACCTAAGTATGGTCCTGAAGGCTCTCCTCTTGATGCAACAAATGATCCTACCATGTCGCAAGGACTTTTTACAGGATCAAGAATTATGATTGGGGTAATGACGATAGATAATCTTCAACCATTGTATCAAGTTTCCCCTGCTAAGATGAGTGTTTCAATTTCTTTCTAATATTTTGAACAGAAATGAAAAAGGGAAATGAGATTGATATGAAGTGTTCGTCGAAGGAGTAAGTATTTATACTATCCTTAGGGAATATAACTTACTCAGTACACTTCAATAACCACATATTATCCTCTTGCAGGATCTATTTATATCTCCTCTCTCATGGGATTAAGAGCTGATTCGTCAAGTCCAGAAAAAGAAACCCCAGGGGAAAATCAGGTTCATACTGATGAACCTGCAATTTTAGAAGATAAATTTTCAAAAGATTCAGCTATAACTGCTCTTGGCTCTGCTGAGAGAGAGGAAATCCACGTTAAGATTAAATACATTCCTTAGTTTCTTTTGTTATAGGATCCTAAAATAATCAATATTGATATTCCAATTGCTTTAGAATAATGGAGTTAAGACCCAGGACAATCTGAGTCAAATGATGATATTGGCCCAAATTTGGAAAGAACCTATGCTTCTATACCAATTGAATATCCAACAGAATAAAATGTTAGAGGAGACAATTTGGGCATCAACCAATGTTTGTTTGATACCTTAAATGGGGAGGATGCTATAACATTTCAGGCCGTATACCCTGAAATGATGGACACCCTTAATCTAAATATTGATATTCCAGGTTCTGTCAAGGTGATTGGGGATTTTCATGAATAATTTCAAGGACGTAAGTCCTTATTCTTTAATTTTCCATACATAATTCTTCTTCAACCTAATTCTTTACATAAAAGTTCACCTTATGCATCTTTATCTGCAGAAAATGTCGCAAAGGCTCTTCAGGAATATGGTATTCCCATTTATCCTTATATTGGGGCTGGAGAAATACCTACATAGGATCCTTCATCAAGAGATGTTCCAGAGCCTTCAAATGTCATAACTGATCAAACTCAAGGAAATTTCCCTTCTCAAGAAACATCTGCTCAAAACACTAGAGCCGAGAATATAGGGGATGAATCTAATTAAGGAGCTAACTTGTTATTGGGTAAATATAATCAATTGTATGAATCATATTTTTTTTCTCCGTTTGAAACAAATAATGACCTTGGTTTATCATTTAGGGTTATCTGCACCTAGATCAGAAGGTGAAGCTTCTACTCCCCCAATAGAAGTATAAAAAGGAAGCTCTTTAATCGACATGTTTCCAGAGTACATTTTAACTCATGTAGTGACTCAGATTCAGACTTAGAGGTGAAATATGCTATTGGCATGGAATGTAAGAAGACATGGATTCATATTTGGAGAATAATTGCTTAAAATCATTTATATGAATTGTTGTCCCATTTTTCAAAACTCCCACAATTATTCTGCGTATTGGGATTTTGTGGATTTAATTATCGGCCAGTCTATGATACCATGAAAGAGACTATTCACCGACGGGAGTAGGAGCATAAGATGCGAAAAGATTTTGAAGATTCTAAATGACTTATAAATATTGGGGGATTTCAAGCAGTATTAGTTGAGGCAGAGAAAAATCATAACAGGAAATCAATCGAAATTAGACAAAAATCCAAGAAACAATGAAGGAGTTGTTATATCTTCAACAGCAACTGGTTGTTGTTAATAACAAGCTTGAGCAGTTGAATAAAACATTTGGAGAAACCCAATTAAGGGGGATAACTTACATTTCAAATTCTAAAGAATCTCTTCATTAGGAAGAGGATGGAGTTTCTCAGTTGTATCAACTTCAACAAGTAGCTTATAGGGCTTATGAAGTAATCCATCAAATGAAAATCCATGTCGAGAGTTTGTTCTAAAACATGATAGAGAGGCTCCATTTTTTGGATGGACCTCTATTTTCTTATGAATGAATGAAATTTTGTTTTTAATCATATAAGTCTTCAATCCTATTTTCATGAATGAATATGGAAAGGATGCTTCCACCCAATATGTCTAAAGAATCATAGGAATAGAACTTTTATGAAGGTCTGACCCAAGCATAAGAGACATGGTGTCTATAGTTTTAGGTCATAAAACTAGGACCAGAAATGGAAACATTATATGATATACGACTAAGTGATTCCTAGTTTATTTCATATTGCATTGAACACATGGTGAGGGAAATGTGTAATCCATAGTCTTGAAGACTTTCAGATTGTGAGAAACATAATGTGAAAAGTACACTAGAATGACCGTTTTAAAATACATATTCTTGTATATTTTCATCGAATATTAAAGAAGACAAAGATACTATAACCAAGAACAAAGTTACCATCATTTGAAAAAATTGTTAGGGTAGCTGCATTATGTAGGGCCAACTGGGTCATATGATGAATAGCCAAATAGTGGAATCTTTTTATTGATAGGACTCTTATGTAGGCAACTTATGCAAGGCCATCTAAGGGAACGTGCTGTATAGTCAGGAAAAAGAACTCTCATGTATTAAAAATTCTGTCACCAGAAACCGTAAAAAGATTATGAAGATTTGAAAATATTCATGATTAAGAGTATGAAATATGAAAAGGGTTTCTTGTCAATGAATATGAGAAATATAAGAACCAGTATTGGCCATGATTTTGACGTCTTTTACATAGATCTGACTCATATGTAAAATGGGGACTCTCTTTGTTTCCTTTGAAAGACTATGATGGTGTGAAGTTTTAAGTCATGTAGTGAGGAAATTCTCACCCCCATAAGGAATTGAAAATACCTTACTTATATAAATAAACCTTTTACCTGATTTCTATCCTCACAGGATCTATGCTCGATGTGAGAAACAAGGAGTTTTAAGGGTCCTTTCTATAATACATTGGTGACATAGATGAAGAATGGGGGTGTCGGATTTCCATACAATTGAACGTCATGTGGTAAGGATAACAATGAACCGGTGTGAAAAGAAAAACCTATTGCAACTGGATTTAAGGGATAAAACCCAAGTGTTACTATATGTATTTCTTGGGAAAGGATCAAGTGATACACAATTCCTAAAATAATCATTCCTCATGCTAATCGAGTTTTACATGAGGAATGAGGGATTTTGATACATTATGAGAGAACGATAAATCTTAAGACATAAAATGGTATACTGAAAAAATCATATTTCTTAAGGAAACACTCAGTATAGACTCGATTCGTATACAATAGGAGAAAAGAAAATAAGAAGATTTTGTGATTGTGAATGGGCCCAAAATTGGAGATTTAGGCATCTCTACGTATCTCATTGGAAAATGAGAATCAAGCCATACGTAGTTCTTGAAATAATCATTCCTCATGCTAATCGAGTTTGACCAGAGAAATGGGGGCTTTTGATACATTCTGATAGAATTAATAATCTTAAGACATAAAATGGTATACAAACCAAATCGTATTTCTTAAGGAAACACTATGTATTGATCTGATTCATATACAGGAGGAGAAAATAAAATAAAAATATTTTGTGAATGTGGCTGGGCCCAAAATTGGAGATTTAGGCATCTCTGTGTATCTCATTGGAAAATGAGAATCATGCCACATGTCATTCTTGAAATTAGGTCTCTATGAAGATCTGACTTAGACATAGGAAAGAGAGTGACTTATTTACTACTAAAGAGTAGTGATTATGTCAATGATGTTTTCATAAGGAAGATTCTAACACCAAATAGAGAGAACATTAGTTATACAAATTATGTCATATAGTTTAACATCATGTGACAAGGATGAATATGCAATGCACTTTAACGTCATACAACATGGACGCTTATGTTTGGTATGCAGTTTAATGCCTTACAATTAGGACATATAAGATGTGAAGTTTAAAGTCTTGCAGTAAGGGAATTGTACTATGAAGTTTAAAGTCTTGCAGTGGAGACGTTGTACTGTGTAGTTTAAATTCTTTTAGTGAGGACGAACGTGTATAATTACAAATAGTAGTTCTTCAAGAATATCACATTGGTTGGAGTTGTAATGAGCTCTCCACCCATTGAGATTAAAGTATAGGCTCCATCTGAATAGGCCTTATGTATGGAATAAAGTCCTCCCCACTTTGGTTCATTTTTTGGAGGTTTCTTTCCTGGTATCATTGGAGTCCTAAGTATCAAGACCAATTCTCATTGAAGGAATGAACGAAGGAGAACTTTCTTATTAAAAGATCACGCTATTCTGTTCTGATAGACTTCCAGTTGATGCAAAGTTTGAAATTGTTTCTCATCTAATCGTTCCAACTCATAGAATTGTTTATGAGACATCTCATCTATAGGCAATTGATCACATATTTCAACTCTAAGTGAAGGCAATTGTATTTCAATTGGTAAGACTTCTTCAGTTCCATATACCAATGAATAAGGAGTTGCTTGGGTAGCAGTACAAGTAGTTTTCTGATAATCCCATAGAGCTTTCAAAATTTTATTAGGACATGATTTATTATCTTTATCCACCATCTTTTGAAGTATATTTTATAGGGTTTTTTGAAAGCCTCTATCTGTCCATTGGCCGCCACATGATAGCGAGATGAATGGTTGGACTTGATATTATGTTCTTGATATAACTTTTTTACTTCCGTAGAATAGAAATTGGTGCCATTTTCCATCAAAATAGTATTAGGGAAACCAATTATGGTGTTGATATTAGTTTTGAAAAAACTAACAATGATTTTAGACCCGACATCCTTGAGAGGTATTACCTCATCCCATTGAGACAATAAGTCATTAGGAGTGAGAATATACTTGAAATTCTTAGTCATGGATGGAGGATAAGGTCCTACTACATCCATTCCCCATGTAGAAAATGGCCAAGAGTATTTAGTGGTTTGTAGCATCTTTGGGGGTTGATGAATAAATTTGGAATGTACTTGGAATGATGACATTTTGTAGTGAAATTTGTAAAATCCTACATCATTGAAAGAAAAAAGTATCCAAGCCTTCAAATCTAATCCGAGAGTTTTGCCTAGATTAGTGGGCACCACAAGCTCATGAATATACTTATTTCATGAAAGCTTCTATCTCTTCTCCATCAATACATCTGAGGATAATTCCATCAAATTATCTCTTGTAGAAGATCTTTTGGTAACCTAGACTATCATAAAGAGTAAAATTTTCTTGTCATCGCTAGATCTATTATTTCTCAGCCCTATCTGGTGGAAGTACCCCATTTTAATGATATTCCGTGATGGATGTTCTCCATCACGTGGTATGACCACATGCTTCAGAAATAGGAAAAATTTCATTAATTTCCTCCATTTTCGTGTGAACAAAAGGTGAGACCACACGATGATGGGTTATGCTGATAACTCTCTCATCCTGATTTGGATCTGCCAAGGCTGTAGCTGCATTATCCAGTGACTCTATGTGGGAATTTTGTGATCTTGGGACATAAGAAAATGTCGACTCTGATGGAAATTAAGCCATTAACTCTCTGACATAATCATAGAAAGGAATTAACTCTTCTTTTCTGATAGAATATTCTCCATTGATTTATATGATCACTAATTATGAATCACATTTTTCCTTTAAATGATTCATTTTCACATGAAGGGATAATTCCAAACCTGCAATGAGAGCTTGATATTCAGCCTCTTTGTTGGTACCACCTTCAGATAATAGGAAAGAGTAAGGAAATACTGCTTTTTCTGGGTAAATAAGGATAATACGTAACCCAAATTTGTTGAGTTTAGGGGTTTCCATTAACATTCCTATTGGACTTCTAGAAGCACCATCAAAATACATTTCCCATGTCTGGGAATTATCTTGAATAGAGAAGACCTCTTCTAAGGATGTTTGGTATTAAAAGATGTATCTTCCGTAGATGGATGTTTAGCAAGGAAATCAGCCAAATCATGGCCTTTTATTGTCTTTTGAGGCACAAACTGGATATCAAACTGTTACAAAATAATCGCCCATCATTCCAGATGCCCTGTAAGCATAGGATTTTTGAGGATAAATTTGAGCAGGTTATTACGAGATACCAATTGGACCTCATGATGTAGTAAGTATTTTCTCAATTTCTTAACTACAAAGAGTAAATCTAGGCAGAACTTTTCAATATTTTAATATCATGTTTCCACATTAAGCATAGTGCGACTAAGATAGTAAATGCTGTTTTAATTCTCAGCATCATTCTTTTTATTGAGGAAGGCACCTAGTGATCACTCTAAAGTTGTCACGTAGAGAATAAGTGGTCTTCCTTCAATAGGTGGCATCAATACTGGTGGAATCAATAGATATTTCTTGAGGTTATCAAATTTTTCTTGTAAATATTCAATCCATTGGTAGGTAAATCCCTTTTTCATTAATCTAGTGAAGAGTAAACACTTTCCTTCCAAATTGGCGGTGAAGTACCAAATATAGGCCATGTTTCCTTGGATTCCTTTTAATTCTTTAAAATTTTGAGGAGGTGACATACCAAATATTGATTTTGTTTTCTCAGGATCAACTTCGATACCCTAATGGCACACGATGAAGCCGAGGAATTTTCCAATGGTTACACCGAAAGCGCATTTCGAGGGATTCATCTTCAAATTGTGTTGCCGAAGTTTATTGAATATGGTTTCCAAATCAACCAAGTTATTGGAATATTTTTGGAATTTGAACACCAAATCATCCACATAACATTCAAAAAATTTACCTAATAATGATTTAATGATATGGTGCATGGAACATTGGTACGTTTCACCTACATTCTTTAAGACAAAGGGCATTACCCGATAGAAAAACACACCTTGAGGGGCTCTGAAGGCTATAAATTATTCATCCTCTAGGGCCATTTGTATTTGATTATACCTAGAGTATCCATCCATGAAGGAAAGATCTTTATATGTAGCTGTTTCATCATTTAAAATCTCTTTAATTGGAATTGGAAAATCATCTTTAGGATAATGCCATTTAAGATCTCTAAAATCCGAAAACTCTAATTTTCCCATTTTTCTCTTTCACCGGTACAATATTGACCAGCAATTTAGGATACTTAACTTCCCTGAAAAAGTTATCCTTTATAATCTTATCAACATTAGATTCAATTTTTGAGGCATGAGTTGGGTGTGTCCTTCATGATGCTTGCTTAAATCCGCAATGTTCTTCTGGAAAACCCAAATAATGGGCGGCTAAATCAGGATTAAGACCTGGAATTTATGTATAATTCCAAGAAAATATATCTCAATGTTGCTTTAGAAAGAAATTATACACCACATTATCTTCATAGGTCATGGCCACACTAATTATAGTGGGGCGTGGATCTTCTTCTGTACCCATATTTATTTCTACGAGTTCATCCACAGTGGTAGAGACACCTTCCTCAAATGCTTGAGGAGAATCCCTGAGATCTTCCTCTTCTCCTTCATGATGTTTTACCTCTTCTGTTTCCAATTTCATTGTATTTTATGAGGCAAAACTTCCAGTGTTAAGGGAGGAGTCTGTATGAGAACATCCTGAAGAAGTGGCCACCATATCTGACCCTATAGATGACAAAGGGTCTTCCTGTGGTAATGAAGAGGGATTAATGGATTGAGAATCAACATATTTGTATTCCTATAGCATTGCTAAAATTTCTTCTTTTCTTATTGACGAAGTAGAGGATTGTTGTAGTTCAATGGATGAAATAAAACTATCTCTATTTAAGCTTTCATCATTGCTTGATGGATCAACAGTTTCTTCCATGTTATCAGGCTTAGTTGTTGCAATTGACATTATGGAAATTACTATACAAGTCTTTATATTTGGTTTTACCCTTTCAATTTGATTGATAGGTACACATAATCTGTACTCAAATACATAAATGGATTTGCTGGGATCTTTTCCAACCCATTTGGAGCATTAACTCTGGTTATCTCTATTATCATGGGCTTCGTTCCTTTTGTGTGATAAAACTCTATCTCAATGTATTGAGATTCACAGGTTTTGAAAGGATCCTTGTCACCATACAATGTCCCAAAATGACAATTGGAATAGTACATCATAAATTGGTGGTATGACGAAGATATGGCTGTATGTTGAGGCAACCAAGGCCTTCCAAGCATAATTTTAAAGGCTTTTTCCTGAATAACAACCATGAAGTATGAATTAGACATAATTTTTCCAAACTAAATTCTGAGTGTAATTTGTCCCAAAGGTTCTTGTTCATTCTTGTCATATCTTTGAATCATTAATGTCGAAGGAGATAAGTTAGATTCATTCAGGCCTAATCGACAAAGTGTACGAACGAGAATGAGGTTAACCTCAGAGCCATTACCAATAAAGTCACATCAGACATCTACATCATTAACTTTTCTAGAAAAATACAAATGTATGATATGTCCATGTACAACATCATATTCATCTTCATCTGTAAAAGATATGACTGCATGACATTCTGCAGAATCATTCTCTATATGGTAAACCTAAGTAGCAGAAACTTAGGTTTCAAACTCTTGAGTGCTTGAAAAAGCCTCAATGAGTGCCTCTCGAACATCTTTTGATATATTTAAATAATCTAAAATTGACAACATGGACGGTACTTGGGCCAATTGTTTCAAAACATCATACTTTTGGTCCAAAGGTCTACATTTCCCAGCATGGAGATGTGGTTTTGTAGGTGTTTTGGAAGTTGATGCTTTTGTTGTAGATGTACTTTGTGTTGGAGAAGAAGCTGAAAATACTACTAGATTTGGTTGATTAGACTGACTATGTCTATTCATTTGTAGAGAGGAAGATGACATGACTTTTAATCGGTCTTCCAAAATAATTGTGTCAGAAACGAATATGTCTTTTATGGAAGAAAACACTTGTTCCCGTTGAGCCGAATGAAGGGACCTTCCACGAGTTTCATCCGCATATATGGTTCAAGCAGGGGTAGAGTTAAAATAGTGGTTTTTTGAATTCCCTCGTCTTCCCCTATATCCGAGATCTTGTCCTCTTCCTCTTGTTCCCTAATTTGATATTAGTAATTTTGTCTCATTATAATCTGAATCACTATTGGTATAAGGATCCATTAAATGGATAACATTAATAGACCCAAATATCAATTATTCATCTGAAAATGATTCTTCTTTACAGGTCAATTATCATTGTACCATTTGGTGGGGTAGTTCCCATGCGTTTGAAACAGATGGAATAAAATCTTCTAGGGTCATGGAAAACATTTTTCTCAACACAATCTTGTCTTCTTCTGACTGCTATTTTTCTATATTATCACATTTTTTATTTGAAGAATGGATTTTTGATGAAAATAGATTTTATGTGGAAAAAGTGATAGAAGACACAATTGGTTGTTTCAACTATGTTCGGAAAATGGCATGTGTCCAATTGATCATTTTCCTAATCATCCAATAATCACATTTTTTCATATTTTTATTTTTGACCTCTTTCCATTTTCCCTCTTACAATGGACTGGTAGTACTAACACATGCTACTTGAGTTGATGAACTTTTCAATTTCACTTGTCCAGAGTCTATCATCTTTTACATAAGGTATTTGAAAACAAAGAACTCATGAATTGGGTGTACAAACATCTGGTGAAAGGGAAAATAATTCGGAAGATCTTCATCTCCTTCTTTATTTGTTTTCTTTGGCATTGGAAACTGAACCAAATTATTTTCTAGTGTTGAGATGAATTAACCAAAAACATGTTCATTTCTAAAAGAATAAAATTTATTATTCAATTCATAAAATTGTTTCCGCATTTGATCTCTTTGATCATCTTGAAGAAGCATTCATTACTGCAATTGATCAAGAAGTGGAGCCCTTCGATATGATGAGGGTGTGGAAGTAGAAGAAGGTATAGGTGACTATTTGAGGGTGACTGTAGTAGTTTATAATTTTCTTATCTTCTTCCCTTGAGCTGATGGAATAACACGAGTTTTAGCCTTAGTTTCTATAATAGAGCCTTCTATCTATTGAGGGATTTATGTAAGGTCTAGAAACCTTCCTGTGTATTACATAGGGATCAATGGTGTAAATAATTCATCATGCAGATTTTGCAAAAAAATTGGCAGCAACTCTTCTGGAGGGGGTGCTAGACTTAAGGAATATGATATTCCTTTCCATAGTGCACTGGAATATGAAACTCTTTCATTCTCTATTTTTTTACAATTATTAAGATAAAAAACTGTCATCTTTCGTAGTGTTGAGAAAAATTGAATAAGGAATTTTTGACGAAGATCTTCCCATCTGTTAATTGATCGAGATTGCAAACTTGTATACCAGACAAAATCTGGTCCTTGTAATGACTACACAAAAAACCTAATCTTAACTACTTCTTATTGTTGAGAAGTTCCCTTCATAGGATCACAACGAGAAACGAAATGTGTTAAGTGTTGTTATGGATCTCCCAAACCATTAAATGTTGGGAATGTAGTATTCAAAAAATTTGGTGGGGGAGGAATTTCATCCACCAATTCAGGGTAAGCTCTCTTCTCTAACTGAACTAGTGCATGTCATTCCTCCATACCTTCCAATCGAGTTGTTAATGCCTCAATTGTGTTCGTAAGCATATGTGGAATATCCAAATGATTTGGATTTTGTGCAGGTATAGAAATTTGAACCTGAGCTAGTGTAGCGACCGGTAAGACACCTGATGGTGGTGCTGATATCTGCCTTGGATAACCCACAAAAACAGGACTTTCAAGATGTATATTTTCCTACCTTGATTTTATACCCAATGGAGGGAATTCATTATCCGCATATGTAGTTACTACAAATACTCTTTACTGAGGAGATCCTATAGGATTTTCAAGTTGAGGAATTACCTAGGGAATATGTCAAGAAGAAATGCTATTTCAAAGTAACTCTGTATTGAGTCTTTTCAACTCCTTCATTTCCTCTTCTTACTTTGAAAATATCTCTTCAAGATAAATATATTGACCTTCTATTGTGAAAAAATGTGATTCATTCTGACTTTTTTCCTTTCCCCTTGATAGATGCCTTTCAGAGAGAGGGAGTTGGTTATTTGAAGGCATACCTAGATTCTGGGAAAGCCTCTGATTTTGGGTATTCACACCTTCTTCATTTTAATCGGTGTGTACCATATTATGGACAAGAACTTCATCTTATGATTCCCCTAAACTAGACTTATTTTCTGAAGGATCTTCTACAATGGTGTTAATGACATTTACTGAAGTGTAATGCATTGATGGCATTCTATCAGTTTTTCTACTAGATCATCTTCCTTTATGTCTTTCATTAGACTCCATTATTCTATATGAAGACTTTCCTAGAACTTTTTGGCAGACAGTACCCCAAAGGGAAACATTGGATAGTTCAGTTGTACTCTTTTCTTGTGGCTTATTCCCTAATCAGGAGAAAATTGACTTCTATTTAGGAGGGGGTTGCAGATGTGAAAAATCCCCCAGCCCTACAGGATGGGGTTGTTCCTTTTCTTCTTCTTCAAATATTTGAACGTTGTTTAATGAATTTGAATATTGAATTAAATGATCCCCATCCTAGAAAGATGGGGTGATTTTTGAACTTCTATGGCTAAAATTCGTGCAACGACTCTTCTGATTTTGTGGATTTTGGTTCAGACATTAGCTGGATGCATCATCCGACAATCACTCAAATCACCAATTTCAGTAGATCGATGTTCTATTTCAGAAATTTTTGTACATTTATTCCTGACATCCTCTAAACTGGATTCATGTTCAAGATTCTCGTAGGTTTTGTGTAAAAGTAACTCAACAACTTCTTTTTTTGGGCCTGATTCTGATGAGAACTGATTGAGGCCTGTTCTTGAGTGTACATTTGATTACATACAAAACCTATTGATTGTGACTTACCATGGGACATAACATTGCATAAGACCACTTTTGGAAGACTTTTGTGATTTTGGTGTGTAGTGAAATGCAATGCTCCATATGCACCCCATCCTCTGATAAGAACACTAGATGTGGAATCAGAAATCAATTGGCGTATTCTCCTTAGAGAATTAATACATGAACGTAGAAGGGTTATCTATATTTTTTCAACCATTTTATGTTGAGAAACTGAGAGAGATGCCAAGAAAATTTGGCACTGTCACACTTCTATTACCTTTACATGATTTTGATATTCATCATATGGTAATAATTTTGTTTTCACATGATGATGAGTTTTCTATAATTTCAGACGAATGTCATGAATAAAATCTTCTGTCATCAATTCTGGAATATCATAATGAGAATTTTACAAAGGAAAGAACATGACTAGTATTTCTCATTTAGATAATTTTTTCCTCATTTTTAACACATCTTCGTCATCTTTCACTAGAGGTTTCTCCACTTGATCTGAAAAAATTTGATGTTCAGTATTAGAAGGGAAATGACCCAAGGGAGGTTCGGAGAATGACCATTCCAATATCATGTGTTCTGGTTGAGAAAGTGTTTCACCCGTCAATGAGAAGGAATCATACATGACTGGCCTTGTGTTTTCAAGTGCCTCGAGATAGGAGGGCTTTCTCATTAATACATTGTCAATTATGGAATTGTCTTGATAATGTGATATATTACTACAGAGAGGACTTTCACATCAAATTCCAACATGGGTTGGATCACTATAATAAATTACAACAAGGGGTAAATATTCTTTCTCTTTGGTCTTCTGGACACACAGAGGGTTGTATTGGCTCTCATCTATAGATATGTACTCTAGATTGACCAATTTTTCATGAAGCAAGCCTTTATAATGATGTTTTTGATGAGGAACATTAAAATTAAAACAACCACTCCCATAATTTTGTAATGATAGGATATGGTCTTGAGATATAATAGATAAATGTTTGAGGGCTTAAAGAACTCTAACATTAAGAGGAGCCATATCATAGCTTAACTCTTGATTTTCCTACAAAGCTTGTTGAAATTTCTTCTTGGATGTTATCTTATACTTAGATGGGGACACTTCCTGGGAAATGTGGTTGTAATGGGAAAGTATATGTGCCTTCCTTGGATTAGTAATCAAAACAAACCGATTACCTCCAATTGGAAAGAGTTTATGTTCCCGATATTGTTGTCCATATGATAGGGGTGAGTATGCCCCATGACACTCCTAGACTGGAACAAAGGTGCGTATCTACTCTGCGATTGCATGTCGATATGTCATCCCATGTTTGGGGATAGATTTATGTGTTTGTTCCCCTGATACTACTGAAGTAGTTATTAAAATATCCTGGCATGATTCCAGAATATGGTCTGGGATTGGCATCTTCCCTTTTACCATTGATAAGATGTGTTTGGTGACATTAGTAGCCAGAACAGGAATATACATCCATTATGTATTAGGAGTAGGTGTATGCACCTACTACTGTCCTCCTTTTAGTGTTAATGGGTATTGACAGTACTCATGCATAGGGGAAGAGAGTTGAGTCTACTCCAAATTTTTCATCAGGGCTTTCTGAATGACTTCTCTGGGTGCTCCCAAATGACACTATTGGAAGACTTGATGAACATTGGAAGGTGTATGTGCCTTCTAGTTATTTCCCATAAATTTTGGTTGATAGAATTCCTTCAATACTGTAAGATGAGACTACTGACAGAATTGGTGACTGTAAATAGGTGTACGTTCATGTTTTCCAGTTTCCACCACATTAGATTAGTGGGCTTCATTAAATGAAATCAGAAGATCCTACTGACTGACTAATAACTTTAATGCAGATGTATGTGCCTGTTCATGGCACTCTACCGGGTTTATTTGGTGAGATTGGTCAGTTTCTATCAGTCGAGCCTTCTAAACAGAAAAATTAGGGCGGATAGGTGTATGTTCCCACTCATTGTTTTCCATTAAGTTAAATTGATTGGATTTTCTGAAGGAGGCAGTGGTGAGAAATTGATCCTTGTTCACGGGATTTTGTCCCTGGAGGTTCATCTTGTGTGTGCAAGTCTGAGAGACCTAGGCCAAACGTCTAGAAGAAACACCCCCGTCGTGTTGGGGGATTACTATCGAACAATTCTGCTGGTGGTGATTGCTGATGGGAGTCCCCTAGAAAGACTCCTGCATTCTTTAACTGAGGAATTTATAGACCCCTTGATCCAACTCCATATATTATTGGAGTGATTGATTTTTGAGTTCCGGAGATAAAGACCCAAAATGGTTGGATACAGTGGTTGTCATCGTCAACTTCTTGATCATTGGGCATTGTTGGCGAGATGATCGAGGATTTTTGTTGACCTGGATGGCCTGTCAAGCAGCCTCAAAAGTTGGGATTGTACCATGCTGGCGATATTCCTTTACAAGAACATTAGAGACACAACATTAAAGACACTGGGTTGGTGGTGACGTTCTTCCTTTGGATGGAGATGCATCTTGAGCAGTGGTAGGGAAGTTAACAGATGTTGTCGTGGAGAAATCCATTCTTTGGATTGAAGGGAATTTTGAGGAAAACTGAGACAAAAATATCTATTAAAGAAACATTTTTTTAGATGGATACATGCGTGATTAGTTCCTTTTTTTTTCCTTCCTTTATCAATTGATTGGGGCCTAAAAGGTGGGTAACATTATTAACTTGGGTGAGGATTCACATCAGGTTCACCATTTTTGTTTCGTAGTTCCATGAAATGTGTGTTCTAGTTTTAATAATAACTATTTCTAGGCAGTTTCCAATGGATTTAATCATGGAACTAGAAACATCCAACAGTTCTTTCTCCAAAGGGGACCTACTTTCCAAAGGAAGGTGTTCATTAAGTTTGAAATTTACGATACATAAGAACCTGCATTGGTCAATAGGATGGGAGATCTGACTCATCACATCCCTTTGGGGGGAATTATTGTATACTCTAGGACTCTATTTGTCAATTTAATATATTTTCATGAATACTTATTAATTCATCATGTATATCATAAGTATCCCTTAGAATTAACAATCACTTATTAACATATATAAAATTTTAGAATCATCAGTATAAATTCAAGGTTCATCATTAATGGAAATATTCCTATGTATTTGAGGTTTTACATCAATGGTATCCTCTAATATACTACATATATTCTTACTTAATCATCATTGTGACAATACTTGTTTTTAATCCACTCTGTGGGGCACTGTGGAATTTTATTTTCATCCAAGGAGACGAGGATTTGGTTTGATTTTGGGATTGTGCCCATAAGATGGTCTACTTATGTATCCTTGTGAAAGGAATCAGAACCCTCGATGTTTGGTTCCACTAAATGGGACACATCATACCCTTTAAGGTCATGTGATAAGTATCTCTAAGTGGAAGGTGCTTAGTTGAAATATAGTGTAGGACTTATGATGAAGTAGCCCAAGGAACTTGAAAAGGATATATATTTCCAAGTAAGATCAGACCCTATATGGAATATGGACCAAGGAGAACCGGGTTTATTTGAAGTGTTGGGTTTGAACCTCAATGAGGCTTCTACATATCCCATATAAATGGGAATCAAAATCCTACATAGTTTGATAAGTCTCATAGTAGAGTATAGTCATCTAAGAGAGATAAGTTTGGGCTTACTTCTTGAAAAGGATGCCTTGATGATTTGAGGATTGAATTTTGGGATTATTTCCTACGGAGGATGCACAAATTGGGTGAATTTGGGTTGGATTCATGATGAGGATATCCAGTGTTCTCAAGCCCTGAAAAGGGATTCCTATGTTTCCTGGTTTGAGCAGGAATCGGAGTTCACATAGTTTATTTGAAAAAATGTAAGCCTTATGTTGATGTAACCCAAGGAATTTGGAAAGGATATGGATTTCCAAGTAAGATTAGACCATATTTGGAATATGGCCCAAGGATAAAAGGGTTTATTTGAAGTGTTGTGTTTGATCCTCATGGAGGCTTCCTATGTATCCCATATAAATGGGAATCAAAATCCCATGTAGTTCGATAAGTCTCATATGAGAGTATGGTCCTCTAAGAGAGATAAGTTTCGGATTACTTTCGGAAAAGGTTGCCTTGATGATTTGAGGAATGAATTTGGGGATTATTTTCTAAGGGGGATTCTGAAATTGGGGGAATTAGGGTGGGATTCCTGAGGAGGATATCTAGTGAGCTCGAGCCCTAAAAATGGGATTCCTACGTATCTTGGTTTGAATATGAATTAGAGTTCTCGTAGTTCCTTATGTTGTGAAAATGGTGTGATCATGGAAAATATCTAATGCCACCTGAGTCATGCTCGATGTGAAAAACAAGAGAATGTCAAAGATTTGAAAAAAGAATTCACACTTCTAATTTTTTCCTCCTCCGATGGTGGAAGACGACACAGTTACGATGTCCAAGGTAAAAAAGGTTGAGGTTACCGTGGAAGAGGGTGAGGCGATGAGCCTTCCCTCTGTTCTCTTAACATCGGACAAGGGTTCAATGGAAGGAGGAAGGGGTGATGGTGAGGGTATTATACTGGTATGGATGCCCTAAAATTGATCCTGGCAAGGGAGGGAGACTTCTAATATGCTTGCGTGGAAAAACAAGTGTGAAGTGTACCTTACTTACCAGAGAACTGAGGTTCTGGGTCACCTCTCTGAGAAGGGTGAGGTCAGGACCCAAACCATCATCCATACTAGGAACTTCCCAACACTCTTTCTGGGAGAAATTTTCATGCGATTGTGGATATACAAACCGATTTACATTCCATGAATCCTAACCCCACTGTGAAACAAATGTGGGAAACCTTTGACTATGGAAATAAAAACCCAAATAGGAGACATGATGATGTGCCTTTCCCAAAGGATTGATAAGTTAGGAGGTTTTAGTGGAGGTTTCAACTTAGTACCTTTCAGATAAGGGAACCATGTAAGGAGATACCCTACCATGAATGGCTCTTAAAGAGGGTATTTGAGTTGTTCGCATTGGTCCCTCGTGCAAGTATGCTGCGTAGGTACCCCGCGTTAATGTACCGCGTAGGTATACCACACAGGTATGGAACATAGGTTTGCCGTGCAGGTATCAATTATGAATGAAGAATGTGTTTTACATAGGAAAACCAAACCTATGTGAAATTTATTAAAAAAATTTCAAAACATGCTTATTCCGTTTAATTATCTCTTTTCTTGTGGTTTAGAGAGCTACCTGAAACAATTTGAGGGACCTAAGAGAAAGAGCTATGCAATGGGAGCTTGAGAGAGTCTTACAATTTTTTTTAGTTCGGAAATGGGGAGCCCAAGGGTCCTATTTATAGGCATTGAGGGGACCTGGTCGAAGGTATGTTTTTTGTGTAGGTGTTTCACACAGTTCCTCCACGTAGGTACTTCGCATATGGGCCCAGAGATTATTCCGGCATAGAGCTATGCTGCATAGCTATGTCGCGTAGCTCTACCGCATAGCTCTATCGCGTAGGCCTATGAAGTTAGTATGTCGCACATTTAAACATTGAAGCACTTTTGGAAAATTTTTACATTATTTTTAACTCTTCTAATATTATTTTTGGATTTGAAATATCTAGGGTCTTCTTCATAGTCTTTTTGTACCTTTATTAAGTGGTGTCAACACCTTTCGAGAAGACATCACTAGATCAAGCAAGTGTTCTCAGAGGACATAATGAGAGAATGTTTACATGCCCTGATACTATTAAAAGACATATCTAACATGTATTGGTTTCCCAATATGAGTTGGGTGACATGTCGTAAGGGCACTGTAATGTTTGGATGGCAATCCGAGAGGGCTTTTTAAGACTTAGGTGGAATGACCAGAAGGTTCCATGTGACTTTCTTTTATATGTTCAGCGGAATTCAAATTATCCAAATATTATAACAAGGGATCATTATGAGATTTTGGTTACATGTCTTGGTGATGTCTCATGAACTCGGTGGTCCATGTGAAGAGTATAAAGAACATCATATATATTCTTCACAGAAGCCTCCCATATTTTATTCTTTTTCCATCCTTTATTTTATATACATTAGATTTGTTTAGTGTTAGATAATATTATGTCTTGCATGATCTAATTGATAAGAAGTATTTTATCCATGTGAAACACAAGAATCCCTTCGCATGATCTATGCGTGATCACGCCAGGTGTCTATGGATGGTCCATGATCACTCTTGTTGTTCTCTAGATCTTACTTGATGGAAAACTTCCCAGTTGCAAGATTAGATGCTCTGATAAATATAATCAGATTCCTAGGTACACTAGTTCAAGGTTCCCAAGAAAGGTATTCCCATGTAAATATGAATTTTTTGATTGTGGGGTGGGGGAATTATAGGACTCACTACCTCGGTTATTCACCACTTTTTGTGGGGTGTAATCGTGCATATCTAGGAAGGAGTCGATGGAGGGATTTGATGTAAGTTTTTTTTGAAAGACATACTATATAGTTCATTCTGGGGTCATCAAATGATTTTTAGAGACCATAAAACCATCCCGTCAACACATCCTTTATTGTATTATTTCCAATTAATGGGATCTTTTTGAATCCTGAAGACATTCCAAGGGAGTTAATAATTATTACACATGGAATCACCCACTAAATGTATCAAAAACCTCAAATCATTGTGAAATACTTCAACCACACCACCACCACCCCACCATGGATTTAAAATGATCCTAAAACCATAATATTGGACCAAGAAACTTAAAAAAACTAGGTATGAATCCCTAGGTTTTTTACATTTAGAGATTCAAGAAAGAGGGAAGAAACTATAAGGAAAAGTAAGAAAACAAAGAAGTAATCACTTACCTTTAAGAACCATTAATTTTACCCACTAAAACACCCATAAAAAAGGGTTCTATGGTAGCTTGGTGGATCTTGGATGCCTCCAATGACTACTAGAGTCAAATGGGGGAATAATGGGGTAGATTAGGTTTATTTCTCGAAGGAATAAATTTGAATTACAAAATGTTTTTTAATTTTTTTGACACCCTACATGGTTTTGATGCATTATTTAGTACATCGGGGAAGCCAAATCGTGTGGCATGTTCTGTCCACCCAAAAACATGCCATTTAGCTCCAAATTCAAGGGGGGGCAATGTAAAAATCAAGGGGAACTTAGGGGGGATTCAATAGGAGTCTAGGGATAGAATATAGGCCATGGAAAATATGAAATGATTCCCAAAAGTATCAAATATGTCACTCCTAGATCCTAAGGGAAATGACTAGAACTGAAACAAAATGAAAAATAAAAACTCGGGTTTGAAAATTCTCCCCACTATAAAGCTTTACACCCTCAGAAATCCATAGTAAGTTCAAATTAAAAAATAAAACCCAAAACTACTTCCAATTTCAAGGGGGGTCCCAATGAAATAGAAATAAGGGAACTACTAACAGGAAAAGAGGGATATGAGTTAACTCGGGAGCCCAAGACTAACTCTCCTGGTAAGCCTCACCTTCCCCAAGAAGCCAAAACACCTCTTATTGATCAAAAAAGGAAAGGGAAAATCTTTCCAACCAAAATTTACACAACATTCCTGAAACAAGAAACATAATTGATCCACATCCCAAGAAAAAACAACTTAAACCCTACAAGATTAATCTCACGAAATTTACCAAAATGAAATAACAAATTCGAACTAGGTCACCAAAAACTTACTTCAAAAAAATATTGGGCATGCTCAAATCCCCACATTTACCCAAGAATGAAGTTAGTGGTTAGATAGATTCAAAAAATACTACCTATCACCAAGCCAACACCAAGAATAACTGTTTTAAAGTGTTGGAAGATCCACATGGTTAGTCTGCACAGTTTGGGAAATAATGTGATAACCGTGCAGACCATTCTATCCAAAGAGGAAAACTCACATGGTTACCTAGGGTGAGGAGCATGACCATTTAGAGGCCATTCATTAGGTTCTATATCCTACCACACATTTTCTTGGTCAGGCACATGATTACCACTAACCACATCCAAACCCAGTGTAGGGGCTTGCCCTTCCAAAAACATACATTGTCTCTAAAAAATCCAAGAAAACTTGATGTGGAAAGCTAGACAAACACCAAAGACTGAACGGGAAAACCAATATGGGGAGTTATAGAAAAACTCCCCACTATAAGAGACAAATTAATTTCCCAAGATAGAACTGGGAAAACAATAGGGGAGGCCTGAATGGACTTTCCACCGTAAGAACCAACCGTCTTAACCAACTAGCATGGATCAACATGAAAAAAATATCCCATAAGACCCAATACCCACTATAAGGGTTGTCGATCAACAAAACTTTAAACTAGTAGAGACACAAAATGGTTCACCAAACCCACAATCATCACCATCCAAGACTGAGCCCAACCAAGAACGATATCAAAAAGAGCCTATCAAATTGTTCATACATGAACAACTATACTAAGTGTTTCTCCCACAAGGATTAAAGCATTGGGGTTTGATAAAAAAACCACCCCACATCTTTATAACCAATGAGGAAATTTTTCAATAACACTGATTAAAACCCTTAAGGATAGGGTATGCACATCCCTATCCACCACCCTAGACCACTTGGAATGAAACAACCACATCGAAACCTCAAACTATCTCTATATCCCACACTAGAGACAAAAGTTAAACCAAGACCCCTTACACCCTTGGGGTTTTTTGACTATGATCCAACATCACTCCAGGACCTATGGTTGGAGCTTAGATTATTTAAGCATCTCCTACCTAGTAGTTAGGAACTAAAACACCCGATAAAAACTTCTCCTTCTGGTGCCACAAGAAACCACATCACATCTTAGACAAAACCACCAGGATATAACACACTCTAAAACCCACATTACTCTAACATGTCACCTTTACCAAGAAAAGGGACTAAAATATACATATGCACTACCCCTCCCACCCTAAACAAGAAACAAAATAATAAATAACACAAGGAATAAACCTTCATTCAAGAAAGATAATTTCATGAATTCTAGGAAGAAAACATTCTTTTACTTAAGAAAAAGTCTTTGAAAAGTTCCACAACATACATATTTTCCCTTAAAATAAAACACAACACATCATGACACCACTAAGAATTTCTCTAGAAACTAATATAGACATTTCAAGGGGTGAGACCTTGAACCATGTCCAATACAGTATGATATTACCACAAGAAACATTAATAGCCTCAAACGACTAGATTTTACACAATGGTGGCCTAACATGAACCCTTTCTTTGAAGAGACTAAAGAAAGACCCGGAGGCCCTTAATGAATGTAGCCTCACTATCAACACTAGACTTCTTTACCTTTCCTCAATGTAATTACCTTCACTGCTTTTGTAGAGAGCCTATATACACAACGGTGTCGAACTTCACCTCTGATGACTCAAGAAACATAATAGAATAAGGTCTATTTCAGCCTTCCACAACCACTATCCTACTACAATAGGATCCACTTAACCTAAAAGGAATAGGGGTAGACTCAATCCCCAAAGTTCAAGAATAAATTCCTTATGTCGATCAAATGGAGGATCTAACAACAACAAATCACCCTTGGCTAAAATTGAATAATTTGTTAACTCTTTTTGGGGGCATACCCTAGCCAACAAGAAAACCCAAGGACCTAATAAAGGGGGTCCTTTGGTCAAAATGTATCAAAAAACAGAACCGAACACATTATGGGATCTACCGTAAAGTCTGCCCAAAACATTTCCCATAAAATACCAGTAACCAACACATCAACCCAACTAAGTGACAAAAAAACCCAAAAAATCATTTAACAAGATGTGTTCTTAGACTCAAAACATCCCACAAAAAAATTCTTAAAAACACATAGGATACACCACCAAAATACTTGTTATCAAGACACACTATTTTTCTTAAAAATCACTTATTTGAAATTAAACGGGTACTGTGGTTAGCACATTTACCAATGGTATCTCATGGGCCTCTCACATTCATGTTTCCTTACCACACTAGGCTCCTTCCTCATATCCACCCTGACACTCATCCAGTTGTGCCATAAACATTCATATTTCCATGTAACCCATGCATGTGTCCACTCATGATGATGCTAAAGACCAAAACATAACCTCTCCTCTTTTAAAATCAAAACATTATACACACACTCTCTTTCTCAAAACTGCTAACAAAAAAAATAAAAACCCAAATCAATCCATACAAACCTTCTCATAAAATCACCAACCATCACATAAAAAGTCACTTTCAAGTTTTACCAATTAATTTCAAAACATTTTACCCCATTTCAAAACACCTTTTAATAGTTTAACTAATTTTATTTGAAACAAATTTTTAAACCCCAATTTATCATAATTAGTCCTGTCCAAAAGAAAATTCAAAAAATTCAAAAAACATTATTTCCACCCTTTCAAAAATAAACCTATTTCCATTCAACTAGAAAATCATGTCCTAAAAATTCAATTTTTTTTAAAATCAAGACATTTTTAATTTAAAAACACGTCTTGATAATTAAAAAATAAGGACTTTTCAAAACAATTTCCAAAACTCAAAGAGGCATAAGACACTTATCGAATGAGGGAAATTAGTTTCGATGGGGGACATAGAGATAATGTTGGAGACTATACGCTAGTTACACCACTATTATATAAAGTGTTCTCAGACCATAGCCCCAACTCCACATGGCTTTCTATGCCCTATGATCTCACTAGGTTTGTTGATGAAACTCCCATTTCATTTCCAAAACAAGGAGCAACCACAAGGACTAGAAGAATTTGATGGAACCTGAATTTATCCTAGTAACTCATGTCCCACTAGGAGGTGTGATTTCCAGGAACCTTACTTATAACTAGAAAATCGAGTTCTGAAAATCCTTGCTCTGTTCTACCTAAACTCTTTCCTAAAAGGACATAACCCAAAAAGAGAGAACCTAGATCTAATACCATTTTCCATTAACCATATCTGGTCTCCCTCAAAAATGGCATCCTACCTAGTCCATAGCAATCTATGAATGCAGTTCCCAATCCCCACGGGCTGGAACAACTTCCCGGGTATCATAAAAAGTAGGTTGGGAATGATTTTCCTCAGTTATGATACATAAAACAACCAAAAATAAAGGATAAACAAAATATGAAATTTCATGCCAAAAAAGACTTAAATAAAATTCATAACTGAATACAAGGTTTTAAGTATGAAACAAGAGGTACAAAACTATATAATTAGAAAAAAAACAGCCCAAGGACCACCACACGACAAGGGGTCATCACCCATGAGTCATATCCACAACACTGCACCATGGAATGAAGCTAACAACCCGAACCGCCATCTACAAAGGTTATTCCCTTACATATGTCAAACGTAATCAATTATACATACACCCAATGGTGTATGTTGGGTGTGATCTAAATCTCAAAAGGATACCACCCAAATATTACATGTGAAAATCATTAGAAGATAAAAAGATTTCATGTTTTTATAAACATGAAATGGTAGAAATAATTTCTAAGGTGCAACATTCAAAGAGAATTTTTTTCAATAGGGTAACCTTAAAAAATGAATACATTTAAATAAAACATATAATCTACTGAATTTTCCATCCAAACAAAACATAATTCAATATTAAATACCAATAAGTCAATAATCACTAGTCACAGAAACACCCCTATGCACTAGCTATATGTGGGCCCCATGTACCTCATATCTTGGTTTAAAAGAAACTAGAACAAATATATATATTCCCATGCATGAGACACTATTAGGGAATATACCCATAACTTAGTTGTCCCCAATAATCATCATTAAGGTTTTATTAGTGTTGTCAATATCAAACTTGCTAAGTGAAATAGGGACAAAACCACTCTGGATCACTATCATACTAGTACATGTTAGCCCACCTAGATACCCAGGTTTCCTGATTTGTGCTCAAACAAGTTCCACATGATATAAAATTCCATTTACATATAAAAACAGCAGTTCTTGTCATACACAATCAAAATAGTATCTAAACATTATTTTCATCATTTTTATAACTCAATAAACCACGTATATTTCTATAAAACAATTTCACAAAGTATAACAAAACATTGCACACAAAATCTATTTAAAGCCCCTATTTTAAAAACAAATCCATACCAATATTACACAAAACTAAATTTTTCAAAACTAAAACATTTTAATAAAACCATTCCATGAAATATAAAACAACCCCAATTGGTATAACATGGAATATACATGAAAAACAACAATTTTCATACAAAAAATGGCACTTAAAAACAAATCATTCACCAATTTCTAGCAAGAATAGTTTTCACACTAAACCTAACGAATGAGGAACATAATAAAAAAATAAATCCAGTAAGGCTAACTCATCCAATAATTCTTACACATGGAATCACCTAAAAATATGTCAAAAACCTCAAATATTTGTCTGATACTTCAACTGCACCACTGTTGCACCACAATGGAGTGAAAAGGAACCTAAAACCACAAGATTTTACCAGGAAACTCAAAAACAAACCCTACGTACGAATACCTAGCTTTTAGAAATTTGTATCTTCAAGAAAGAGGGAATAAACTCTTAGGAAAAGGAATAAAATAAAGAAGGAATCACTTACCTTAGAGAACCATGAAGTTTCCCCACTAACCCCCCTTAATGGGTTCCATGGTAGATTGAAATATTTTGGAGGCCTCCCATGGCTGATAGGGTCGAATGGGGGAAGAATGGGGAAAATTAGGTTTATTTCAAAATGAAAAAATTGCAATTACAAAACGATTTTTAAAGTGATTGACACGCTACACGGTTTGTATGCATGGTTTAGTAAATTTTGTATCCAAGCCATGCGTTTTGTTTAGTCCACAAAAAAACATGCCATTTTTCTACAAATTCAAGGGGGCCAAGGGGAAATTAGGGGGAAAATAGGAGGGATTCAAGAGGATTCTAGGGATAGAATGATAGGCCATGGAAAAGAGGAAATGATGCCCCAATGTCTCAAACATGTCACACCCATGTCCTGAGGAAAATAACAAGAACCAAAATGATATAAAAACAAAACTCTTGGGTGTAACTTGAGGTGTAAAGAGAAGAAGTGTTGAGGGGTGGTATTTATATTGGAAGAGAGGGGTGTTTTTTGATTATTTTATTCATTTGTTTATTAATTTGGGTCAATAATATCAATAGTGTGGATTCTTGTGACTAATTACATTAACTAATCCATGTGAGTTTGAACCAAATGTGATTAAATCATACATAAATTATCCAATACTCAATAATTCATGTATTTAGATTATTCAACAAATTACCGTATTTCACTATTAAAAAAATTCAACTATTTTAGAAAAAACCCAAAAATTAACCATAATAATTTTTAGATGTGTAGAATTTAAAAATGGATTCTATTTTATGAACATATTCTTGTAAATATGAAAAATTTAATTTTTAATATAAATCGTCATTTATTTGAAAAAAAATTATGATTTTAAAATTATAAATGATTTTATGATAGTTGAAAAATTAATTAAAGTATCTTAAAATTACTTTATAATCCTAATAAAAAAATAATAATTTATTAATATAATTTATGAAAATTAATTATATTTTAAATAATTATATTAATTATAAAACTTTCAAAAAATATTTACAAGTTATAAAAATACCAATACTAAATTTTTCATTTTAAAAACATTTATTTACTTACACAATGATAAAAATATATCATATTTTCATTCATAAGATAACTAAAGTTTATTTATAATTACATAGGTTAGGTTATTATTCTATGGGATAGGTTACTATTCTTCATGGTCACATTACTATTCTAGAGGTCATGATACTATACCATTTGGTTATGTTCCTTAATTAATATAAATACCTCTTATTTAATTAATTATTTATTTATAATGTTTGTATTAAGTAATATCAGTGATATTTATGTGATTTATACTATATATAATAATTATAAGAGTGGAAATTTCATTGATATAATTCTGGGTCGTTACAACATTAGTCAATATCTTACATAAATCTTCTTTATATTCATCCAGATGCTACTAAGTGAAAATACCTATAAGGTTCCACTCCTCTTTTTATTCTAGGAAAACATAAGATATAAATTTTCTATTAAGAGAATCAGAAAAAATATTCCCATTCCCTTGGGTATCGGGTATGTTGAACTCAAACACCTGGAGGTATTGCATCCATCACTACATCCTTAGGTTCAGGTCCTTTTGAGAAAATAAGAAACTTAGGAACTTATGATCATAATAGACGGTGAAACTCTCATAGATAAAATAGTGTCTCTAAAACTTTAGCTCATGCATAACATTTGTGAGCTCTAAGTCAAGAGTAGGGTAATTATTCTCATGTGAAAAAAGATACCTAGAACCAAACATCATGACATGGTCATCCTGTATAAGCTAAAAACCCCAACAAGAACTAGAAAAATCATAGTATACTACACAGACCTTACTATGTTCTGTAAGTATCTAGATATGAGCTAATTTCTGATATCATTTCAACTCATCAAAAGAGGCCTAACATATTTCATCTTAAGGGAATTTCACCCTTTTCATTGTAAGTGTAGTGAATGGTGATACCAGCTTCATGGAATACTTGATAAAGCACCCACATTATCCAACTGGATCTAGGAATATACATTTCTAAAATATGTTTCCTCGTTATTCTGATGAAAATAAAACCATCACTTTTGTATGATGAACTGAGAGGCCATGTTCCAAAATAATGTTCCCAATTAAATTTACCTCTCTGATCCAAAAATTTAACTTTGATGGATTCCTATAAATGTGATGAATCCTCAAGGTTTCCAAAACCACATTAAAA
This sequence comes from Viscum album, assembly GCA_963277665.1. Classification (NCBI taxonomy): domain Eukaryota; kingdom Viridiplantae; phylum Streptophyta; class Magnoliopsida; order Santalales; family Viscaceae; genus Viscum; species Viscum album. The sequence continues at coordinate 342,306,839 of OY728131.1, forward strand.
TGGTGCTCATGCTCATGCTCATGCTCATATCTCAAATAAACTAGGATATCATCCATGAATACCACAATAATGGTTTCAAGATAATGGTGGAATATCTGGTTCATTATACCGATAGACACTATTGGAGTATTAGTTAGCCTAAAAGGGGTCACACGATATTTGTAATGGCCATACCTAATCTTAAAAGTGGCATTTAGTATATCACTTTCTTTAACTCTAAGATGATGATAACCAAACTGAAGATTGTTTTTCAGAAACCACATTTCCCCTTTAATCAATCAATGGAGTCATTGATATGGGGAAAACGATACTTGTTATTAACTGTAACCCTATTAATCTTCTGATATTATATACATAAATGAAGAGATCCATCATCCTTACTAGTAATGAACAAGAAAGAAGAGCATGGTTCAACATAAGGATGAACAAATCCCATATATAAAAAGTCATACCACTGAAACTTAAGCCTCTTTCAGCAATTTAGGCACCATACAATAAGTGGTTATCAGGATTGGATGAGAACTTACACTATATCGATGAAAAAAAATATTCCCTTCTATAATATAATACTAGAAACTTCATCTTGGAAAACCTCAAATAAATTTTGAACAACCAATGGTAGATAAACCTTAGATGAATCATCTTTGGGCTTGACCACAAGGGTTGACGACAAAATCTTGATCTTGGTGAAAAAGGTATTGTATGTCTATATCTCATGTCCCACTCTCCTTGGAACTCCCAATAGCTCCCATATGTAGTAGATAATGAATCAAACTGATGATAAAAAAATCAATATTTGATTGGTGAGAAGCTTTACAATCCATCTTGATAATGATATAAAAAAGATCCAAATCATGAACTAGGAAGTCCCTGACTAACTATGAATCTGTTATCCAAGGAGATCATGAAAGATAATGAATCCCTTGATCTTTCCTCTTTTCAAGAGACATTTCTAGATCCATAAAAAAGGACATGAGATCTATCATAAGTTTCAACACATCTACAAAATAGAAAGATATAAAAGAGTGTAAGTTACTTATATAAAATAAAGAAGTTACTATAGAAGATACAAAAAATCTGGCACCCCTCATTGTATTCAAGCCCATATCTACTTCCTCCGGATACTCATCCACTACATGAAGTTTATTTTCTCTTGAGGGATATGGATGGGGCCCTATTGACTTTAAATATTCTACTCATATAGAGCTGGAATTTTTAGATGAATATCTATGACTCTTAATGGTCTTATAAAGAGCCTAAAATAATATCAATAGACGAACTTAGTGGCCACAAGAACTATAGTTCTTCATAGGTGAAGGTAAATATCATCGAGTGTTCCCCTCCTCGCCACACTAGTAGCAAGTCAATGGTACACTACTTATTGTTGATTATGGAGTAGAAAAGGTTCAATAATGAGAACCAACTCCACCACTGTTGAGAATATCATCCCAATTCTTGTCATCCCAATGGAACCCTTGGAACTTCCACTTGGTGGAATGGAAGATAAAAACATCATTTTTCCAAACATATCAATTTTTTTGCATCACACCCTTATCAACCATCTCAACATTGGTGGTGAGTTTCTGTATATATATATGTATGTATGTATATATATCTGTTTGTGAGTGTGTGTGATCAGATGTCCGAATGGAAGCCTTGTAGGTATTCACAAGCCTTTAACTATTCATTCATGGCCACCTATAGAGAAAAACTAACCAACATTGTAATATTGGTGGTGTACTATGTCACCAAATTCTTTCCCTACTGTAGAGAGAGGAACTATATAGACTTTTCAATCATCAAATATTCTGTAAATACTACTAAATGAAGAGGGTATTGAAGTATTTATAGTCCAAGACCATATTATTATTCACCAGAACCATATAATCCCACAACCATTTTCTAGGAACCTCATGATTAAATATATCACACTTCATCTTGACTGATTCGGGTGTCACTATGAAATAAAAAACCTGATCAATCTTATATATAGATACTTTGCCTCCTTATGGTCATTAGTACCATTAAAAGGAAATGAATTATAGAAAAGGAAATCACATTCTCAATCCTAGTCTCCTCGAGTTACTAGTTTCACCTTAATTTCATAGTTCTACACTGGTGGTACATTTTGGTCCACAACTCAAATTGTCTGCTTGATAGAATGTAAGAGATTCTAAGTTACATGAGGATTTCCTTGAGAATCATTTCCCACTATTCCCTCCCTAAAAACCCTTTAAATATATCTCAAATTCATGATTCTAGATACCAAAAATAAATGAAAATTATTAGATAATAAAATAGCCTCATTTTAAACTCAAGATAAATCATGTAGAAACTAAGATTTTGATCAAAACCAAACATATGAAACAAATAACCTAATATCATGTGGTGACTAGAGGGTCATCATAGAAATATCTAAATATAAACTCAATCTAACCTAACTATCATGTCCCAAAATATAATCCCCTATATATCAATTTCCCAAGACATAGAATTGTGATGCTTTGATACCAAACTATCATGACTCATCCTGGATAACCCATCAAACAATGATCTGAATAGGATTGCGACAAGACCCAAAGGGCATTCATGACCCCATGTTTTGGTGATAAGAACCTATGAATCCAATAATAACTAGTGTGATTGATTTTTCAAACCTAAAACAAGATAAATGGAATACAAATAGATAAAAAGAAGAAGAAAAGATTCCATTAAAAAGAGTGAAGGTAGTGATACAACAAAAAATAGTAAGAGAAAACCCAACGTATATGTCCATAAACATCCAAAAGTTACAACCAATATTGTAAAAAGTTACTCAATTTGATACATGGGAAACATTCCACCATCCCACCACCAAATACCTATACATTATTGATATAAACCTCATCACCTCACTATGAAAACTGGACCTTTCTTTCATTAGAAACAAATATCTGCACACCCTTAAGGGATTCTGCAAGGTGTGATCAAAACAGGCTTCGTAGGATGCCACCCAAGTGTTCTATAAAAATACACTCCCCAAAAATCCCAATATTCTTAATTTAAAAAAAAAATCATGTCTGGATAAAAAAATTCACATTTATATCAAATACATTGTAAATAAATCCTCGTTTATATAATTATTTCACAAATTCTAGAAAATACAGTTTCGAAGCATATCTCAAATAAACCACTCTACATTTATCAAACAATAAATCTTATATCATATTAAATCCAAATAAATAAAATTCCAATAATAATATAAATCTCTAAAATGACTCTAATTTTTCCATTTATTACTGTATAATATTATATGGATTATTTTCGAAGCCAGACATTGAGAGAGTGTGAGACTCTGAGGCCCGGTTACCCTAAAATTGATATTTTAAAAATAGTAAAAATATTAATTATCAAACACATGTAACTTGACATAAAAAGGGGAATAAAATGTAAAATGAGGAATGGATGAAAAATATGAGGTCACTATTGAGTTCAACATAAGGGAATTATATAATAATGACATAATCTTTGTCTGCGTCAGGAGTTTCGGTAAAGTGAAGTAACCAAAAATATTCATAAAATAAATTAATTCACTTATTTATTTTATTATCTCAGCACATTGAACTGTTTACTCTTGATATATATGGTTATGTTGAGACCTTTGGGTTTTCCACATGACCTTACAGATCTAAAGGACCATTATGTTGGGTTGGAATAATACAAATATACATAAAAGGAGGTGAATTTTTTTTATTTTCAGCAATCGTTGAATATTATGTATTTTCCGTCCCTTTGTGATGGATGTAGACATTAAATGTTCTATATTGTAATTAATTTAGTAGTGGATAAAAAATAATGAAAAAAATAGAAATTTTTATAGTGGTTTAGGGTACAAAGATTCCTAAGTCCACTCAACCGACACTCTCTCTAAGAGTTTGGTGATTTTCACAAGAAATGCCCTCTTATCACAAGACCTTCAAATCCAAAAATTATTGTAGGTAGTTGACACCATTATAATAAGGCAAAATGGGGACTTATGGTTCTTTAAAAGGGAACCAGTTATCAACATATTACAGTAATAATCTGACACTTAATCCATGAATTAATCTTAGTAGTCGAAACTCCAAAAAATCAAAATAATTTCATTTCTTGATTTTTCTCATTGAAATTCAAAGTTGTGATAGTAGGAACATATAGTAGATGAATCTTCTTCAATTCTAAGAATATTCAAGTAGGAATATATTTGAAGAAGTCCTGGTGCAAATGATATTCAGGAAAGAAAAGAAACAAAAGAGAAGTAGTATGAGGTTTTTAAATTATAACATAAAATTGTAGCCTCTTTTAGAAAATAATATATTCAATCATTCTTTGTAGTAGATTTGTAAAAATATTTTCATATAAAGTTTGTATTTTTTAAATATAAGATGAATCATTCCTGAAAAGTGTATATCTCTACATTTTTACACAAAATGATCCAATAATATTTAAAAAAAAGGATTTTATTTTGGTTGAGTAGATCAAAAAATGTCCCATGATAGATTAAAAATATTCAAATTTAAATCATCTAAGAGATTTGTAGCTTTCCTTAGAAGTAGGAGTGATTTATTCCATTGAATACGATTCTTTGAATCGATCCTGGTCATGATTTGAATCAATATTTATTTCTATCAAGACAGTTGCAGAAATATAAAATTGAAATGTAGATTTAAATATCCATCATTGAATAGTCAAATGTAGGGTTCATTCATAAAATGAAAAAATAAAAAATTTATGGTTGATAATTAAAGTCATGTTGATGTACCATATGTTTATTTCCTCAAACATAGGGTTCCTTACATACGATGGGTTCTTTAACCGTACTTTCACTTCATAAAAATGTATGGTTCCATCCAAACATACGGTTTTGAACCGTACTATCTGTTCTTGTAAACAAAAGGTTCCATACAAATGTAGGTTTCTTCAACCACACTTTCCTTGAAGCATATGGTTCAGGATCTATATGCACTAGTCTAAAATGTAGGGTTCATTCATTATGCCACACTTATCAATGTAGGGTATGAACAGTGTATCTAGAAAACACTAAAAGACATTCCAAACATTTTGATGAATATTAATTAGGGATTAATAACTTGAAAATAATTCTAGAATAAATATTTTAAATAATACTAATTTCTTGAAATTCATTTAAAGTAATATCATTAGTAAAACAAAAAACGATTTTTGTGATTATCAAAATCAATATTATTTATAGAGTTTTGTTGAGACAATACATTCCCAACACATTGGAGTCAAGAATTCATAGTGAATGACATCAGATCAGATCATGATTCATGATTATTATGCCATCAGAGTTCATGGATATCACCAAAGATGAAAATAGTTGACCATTATACACTAGTGATCAATCCAAACTCCAGGTAGGATGTTTGATTTGTGTGATTAGATCATGTTATTTTATCTTGTTTGAACACAAATCAATCCCAATAAAAAAATTGATTCATTCATTGATTACTGATTTATTTGTTTATTGATTATCCCCTCTGAATTCATCAAGTTATTCAAAAATGGATTTAGGGAAAACAAAAAAAGATTAAGCTTTGTTCTTCACATTTTCTATTTAATGGATTTATCCCCCATTTCTACACATGTTAATCATTTGTATTTTATTTGTCCAACGGTCCAATGACATACTGGGTAAATGATTATTCCACTGTTTTTCTTCAGTGCAACAACTCAATAAATTTGTTATAGTTCACGATCATGGTTAAGATTGAGGTTAAAAAAATAGAGGATGATCAGAGATGAATTGTAATATGATGATTTTAGTTTTTACATATTTTACAAATAATAATAATATTGGTTTACATGGTGTGCAATCTAGAATATTACACCATTTGCGACCCTCTGCATGGTGTTATGGTTTCTGTAGTGAAGTGTAAAATAAAACACCCTGTGACACCTGTGGCATGCCCTGTAACACATGTTAGTGAATTAGAATATATAATAGATGATATATGTTCATGGGAACACCAAGGTACATATAGAAGACTAGAGTACATGGGAATATCCATGTGCTTGGACATGACTAGGTGTAAACTGGTACGACTATATAAACATGGTTTTGTACATGGGCATGAGTAGAAGTACATAGACATAGATAGATGGAATGGGAAGGGTGCCAAAAGACCTCTACATAAAATTTATAATTACTTACAAGATGTGTATTTTGAGGTATACATATTGTGTGAGGCAGCATGAAACAAGACCACTAGGTTTTTGTAAGACAGGAAATGTACTCCTAGTGCATGTTGTGTGCCCACATTGAGGGTGTTTAGAGCCCTTTTTTTCATCAGTTCTAGACCAATATCAATCGAGTGTGTTCCCCTTTTCAATCCCAAGGATGGTATAGTGGGAAATTATGTCCACATCTATGGATTTTGATCCCCTCTAGAGGATGAGTCCTAGAGAGAGATTGTGGTCCCCTCTAGAGTGTGATCATCTCTAATTCATTCTCATACCCTCGGTGGGGTTCATGTAATAGGTGTGACCTTCATTAGTTGGGTGTTGATCCCCATAAAGATATCCATTTCAATAGGGTTTGTGTTATCATTATTATATGATCCCATACATAGCGGGTTCATCAATATTGGGGTTGTAGTGTCTCCCAAATATCTTAGGTGTGATATCTTATCTAAGTATCGAATTATTTAGAAACTAGTGATTTGTCTTACGTAGGGCCCAATGATCATGATATCTTAGATAAGTGTCTCTGATGATATTATGGTTCATGGAATGGGTTCTCCCAAAATGAGCATTTTCTAAAGGATTTTAGTGGAATATTATGGCTAATAGTTTGGTTGAGACATCTTGGAGGCGTGATGTCCTTCCTAAGTATATTTGTGTCTTTAATTTGATTGATATATCCTTATTATGAGATGACTATTATTTATTATATTTGTTTAGTGTTTTTGGGGTGTTATATTGGATATTGTTATACTAACCCCAAAATTGGATATGGAAACATCATTCATATCTTATGTATATGATGGACCTTTTTATCGGTGTTATGGGAGAACAAAGAGATGGTGGAGCATATATAACACCTCATGTTTTTTATGAATTATAATTTTTAAAAAAAAGTAAATTTCTTCGATGGATTTAATTACACCAAACATGATTGTGATATTGTGAAATATGCAACACCATGTTAATCTTTCACTACATGAATCATTGTCTTAGCTTGCGTTACACACAACATTGAGTTTTAACAAAATGATGATATATTATTTATATAGTTATTTAAACACGCTTGTTATAACATAACTGTTAAACATAGGGAAACAAATAGTAATAAATAAATTTTAATATTATTTATAACAAGTTTATATAAATAAAACATATTGATAATAAAATACAAAATTTTCAGTAGAGTAAATATATGTTGAAGAAACTATTAATCGCCTAGAAAATTTTTTTCTATGATTTTGTGAAGAATAATATAATTAACTTTAGAAACTTTTAGAAAATTAATTTCATAAAAAAATTATTTTTAAAGGAAGAATTCAAAATTATCTTAGGATTGATTCTTTTTATTTTGCTAGAAAGTTTAATTTGTTTATGAATAATTAAAAATACTAATGTATAAATAAAAGCTATCATTTTCCTTAAAAAAATTTCAAAGTTAAATTCTATTTTAAATTAATCACAATGTAAAATTACATCAATTATACTTCTATTGATCAAATTTATTGCATTGTAATCAATTTAATTTTGAAATTAAATATATAAATGTTTTAAACTTTTAATCCTTTTCACGTTAAATACCCACTTTCTCATCACTTCTATGAAACTAAATTTAAATTAATTTTTGCCACATAAGTTAATATAATTTGTTAAATTGGATTAAATATTTGGAATAAATATAATTTTTAATTTTTAATATGTAAAAATTATTTTTTACCATAATGATTAGTGAAAAATGTTAAAATTAATCAAGGAGATTAAGGTAAGAATTAGTTTACAAAGGGATTAATCTTTAAAATTAAGGGAAAAATGACGCAGAACGTTTCCCAACACCCATTGGTTGTCCATATTTCAAGTTTAAACCTTATAGTTTCTACTTTTTCCATTATGGTATCTTTTTAGTTTTTAGATTCATGGATATACGTAAATTTTTTTAAAAAATTACAAGTGTGACACTCACCTCACTTATAAAAGGCTACCCACTCTCATCTCTTATTTACACCTTAAAACCTATATGTATTAGACATTAACTGATCAAATATCTTCCAAAATTACCTTATCTCATCCTATAATCCTTATATTGGATATAAATCCATCATAGGAATGATTTTAGTGAAATTATAATGAGGATAGATGAAGAAGAGGCAACGTTCATCAACGAGTGCCTTTTTTTATTAATTCATCCACTTTGTAGAATTATTATTATATAATGATTAAATAAAAACCCAAGTATCTTACATATACTTATATTTTAATATTTTAATGTAATTACATACAACTATCTCCACCTCAATCAAATGGGTTAAAAAATCATTGTTCTTATGTACAGTGGACTACCGCCTCATGAACCAATGTCGTTCATTATTCCATTACCACATATCATGGATGGTCGTAATGATGGATTTATAGTTTATATGTTATATTAATTATATTTATGATGTTATTATGATTCTCTAATTATTATATCACACATACTTTCATACTCTTTTTTTGGAATATGACAATGTCATTCGTGTGTACGGTAGATTACTGCATCGCGAAGCAATGTGATTCATTAAAGATTTAAATGGAATGTATTAAGGATTTATTTAATGAAAATATGAGATATTTTGAAATAAAAATTATTCTAGAATGATAATATATCATTTAAATTTTTTCTTTAAACTCAACAAGTAAATGGAATCAATGTCCATGCATACATACGACCTACCATCTCCATGAATTGTGTATTTCATTCTCTGTCACTTAATTTTATGGATTACCCTAAATAATTATATAGAAAATATATAAGATATTTTTATCATGTTTTAAATTAAATATATTGTTAAACCATTATTTAATTATTAAATTCAAATAAATGACATGATATAATATATATATGAAAAATAAAGTGGTTGTTACACGAAACATAACTTTAACATGGAGTTGTTAATAAAAGGGAAATAAAAGGGAATAAATAAATCATGTATGTAATGATATATATTAATATGGTTCTATAATAGATTTATAATAATCTTATATTTATTCTTTATGAAGTTTTAATGATTATGAAGAAATTCATGACTTAAGGTAAGGTATTTTTGTCTCAATTTTCCTTCTTTGAGACTTATATTATGTTATTCACTTATATTATTTCATTAAGTGTATATAAAAACACTACTACATATAATTTAATGAATTTATGAATCTTTATTATATTTAAGTGTTATTTTATGTTATTCCTTCGTTTTTATTCCTATATTGTGATTAAGAGTCAATGTTACCAAAGTGGTAAATATTTTATGTTACAATCTAATCATTTATCGGGATTATTTATTAACAAGTCTCAAATGTTGAAATATCATTATATAACTCTCAATAATTAATTTGATTTTTATTATCCTATATTTATTCATTATATTTTCTTTAAATGGTACCATTTTACACTCTTTTTTACATAATATAATTAAGAAAATGTTTCTAATAAAATCTGACTTTATTTCTCTCTTCGAACAAAAATATGTTTTCTTCCACAACCATGTTTTCTAAAGAAAACCAAAAATGATATATTATTATCCAATATTTTTTACTATAAAATATTAACCATGTTTGGATTTATTACCAACAATTTTTAAAGGAATATTTATGTCATTTTCCTAAACAATACCCCTTTGGATTTTACCAAAAATCTGAAAGGAACCTTCATTTTATAATTTACAACGTGAAATAAATTTACTAAAGCCATGACACATAATTATTTAAAATATTACTTTTTAATTAATCAAGTTTATTTTAAAATAAAATGTTTTTTCCATGTTTTTCATGTTTTAAAAATAAATTTTCAAATTGAAATGATATTTTTGTCAAGATATATTTTAAATGATCAAAATAATTTTCCATCTAAGATGAAATCCCTTGATGCGAATTTGATTTTCTGAGAATATGATCAGATTATACCATTCATATTGATTATTTTAATAGTTTATGCTTTTATGAAACTGTTTTAATTAAAACCATATATCTTGAATGGGTTATACCTGGATGAAATACTTATGAAACCAGCTTCTTTTCGCATGTAATTCTATGATGAAATGATTGTAAAACCTGTCTCTTTTCCATAGGTTAGGATAAGGTTAATTTTTTATAACACCCATTTCATTTCACGGGTTATGATATGACCAATGTTTTATGATCTTGGTGAAAAAATATATATTATTTCATTATGTGATTGGTGGGACCTATATCCCCCTCCAATTCATTGGATAATGTAATATATCTCATGATATAGACCAGACATGAATGAGGAGTGAACCTATTTCCAATAAGATATGGATGAAATAAGGAGTAATTGTGGTTCAACAAGAATGGGCTTAAATTGGGAGTGAACATATTTTAGTAATGGAGCTTATCTTCTATGATTTTTTGGTAGTGATACTTGACTAATATGGAAATGTTTGTCTATGCCAATGTGTATGCTACAAAATCCATGTCTTATTCCAATGTTATTATCTAACGAATCATGTTCTTTAATTCACTTTTGATTCGTATCTTTTGAATTCACAATATTTATTCCATGATTTGATATTATGATATTTGATATATAGGGTATTTTTTCAAATGTTATTCTCATGTTCTCATACCCTTATGGCCATGTTATGATAATGTAATTCCCTTGCTTACCATTCCTAATCATTTTATCTCACCATTTCTTATGCTTTCATTCCCCATGTTATAAAGACATATATTATGTATGATATTTCTACTAAGGATGTTATTTTTGAATAATGATGTATAATATGATGTATCTCACTTATGGACCAATGTTTATATTCTTACATTTTCAAAGACACTAAGTTATTATGATCTTCAAGCATGTGTTTTTGTAATATAACTAATATTCATTAAAATGATGTAATATATATATATGAAATGTCTCGTTCTTTATATCTAGTATCATAGGAAAGTTTTAGTTAACAATGGAAAACTAGGATGAGAATGACATAGTGAAATCCCCAAGGACACGTCTAAGGACACGTCTAAGGATGAGACAAAGTATGTGAGAATATCATGGAATTTTGGTAATGGATTGAGTGAGTGGTTTCTAGGAAATAAAATCTCTATCTAGATACTAAAAGTGTATGTGGATGTGGAATATATTTACCTATGGGTAACTACCCCCCAAAACACCAAATTGATCTAGACTTTATTGGGAAATGGTGCAAAAAAATGGCCTTTTCACACCTGGTTTGACACTCTTTGAAGTTATGATTTGGAAATTCACAAACTCTCTATGAACCATCATGAAGGATTTAGACATAATATGAATATTAATAAAATAGGATAAGACTAATCTATCATATATTAAAAATATGGTGTAATAATTTAGACATCTTACAAGTGATTTTTTATGATTATGCGGTTTCTCTCTAGGATTATTGTTTCCCATGCTATCATTTTTTCTTTTTAGTCAATTGATTGAACATGAAGGAACCACATTAACACTGAGTACCATATACAATGAAATTATATTAAAATTTAAAATCCAAATTTGATGGGATATGGAATGAAAAATATCATCGTTATGCTCACACAACCTTATCAAAATATGAATCATGATGGTCTTTTAAATGAACAATGGAGGAAAAAACATTCAGTTGAGACTATAATGAGAAAATTTACACCTTATTTCAGTGTATCCCCTGATGTGACCTTTTTTGAGTAATGGTTTCATACCAATGAAAATATATTTTTCATCCTCGAGTGTTCAAAACATGAGAAATTCATTTTTGGATCCATACCATTTGGATGATAAAGTAGATCAATGGTGGAATCTTATCAAGAATACGCGGAAAAAATGAAATTGAATCCATTGGTTGGGATGAGTTCAAGAACTTTTTTTAAATAATTACTTTCTTCATATTATCCATACGAATATGGATAAGGAATTACTTAAACCAATTCAATAGTATTATGAATCCATTGATACCTATGAGGTAAATTTTACAAGACTCATAAGGTATGCTTATGGTCTTATCATATAACATGAAAGTAAGGTCAATAGATTATTTAGTGGCATAAAACCAAGTCACCAAATGTTTTTATCCATAAGTGATTTTATTATCTATGAAGATATTTTTCAATTTTCTATTATGGTAGAAATTAAGGTTAGAGTTACCTATTTATCTTATGGTTTTGAAAAGAAATGAAATATGGAGTTAAAAAAATTTAAAAACCTTGTGGAGAAGAATATGAGCTTTAAATTTTTCTCAATGTGCGAGAAGAATCATTGAGGAAAATATATTAAGGTTATTATCAATTTTTTTAATTGTTAATGGGAATGTTATATAGTAATTGAGTGCTAAAGTGATTGGAAGAAGTTAGCTAATAATGTGAATAGACATAAAGTTGCACAGAATGTTCCATCCACACATCAGTTATTCAAGTGTAAGGAGAATAGAAATTCTGCTAACTAGTTCTCAATCATGAGGTTTAATGATGATTATAAACATTATAAACCTATTAATCCATTGTAAAAGGGTAAATATTATATGATCACTATTTCTGACGGGAGGTGCAATAACCACATGGTGAAAGGAACACTTACCATCCACTATATAAATACTAATGTCTTATTTGACTCTAATTATACCCATTATTTCATATCTAAATAATTTTATAATTTTATTAATATTCCACAAAAATGATTATATGTGGAATTATAAGTGAAAACCCCTACTGTTACGACGATCTCATCTCAAGTATATGATTCCTCTCCGGTTGTTGTTGGTGGGAATGTGCTTCCTGAAAACATTTCCATTCTTACTCTAGTGTAATTTGATGTCATCCTAGGCATGAATTAGATTTCTCTACATAAATCCAACATCAATTATAGAGGAATTTAATCTAAATTTTATATTCCAAACCAACCTATGAATGTATATCAAAATGATGATAAGTAGAAACATTCGATGTATATCACATATATTGTCTGGGTCTTAATCCCCATTCATAAGGGGTGTTTACCTAAAATGTTTGTGGATAAACCTAATATTAATCATATGCCTGTTGTATAGTAATTTGATGATGTCTTTTTGGAAGTGAATAACATAATTCCACTAAAACATGATGTTGAGTTCTCAATAGAACTCATACATGGTGTCAATCAAATTTCAAGGAATCCCAATAGAATGGACCTTACTGAGTTATTGTAATTGAAGAAGAAATTATAGGGAAATATTGAAAAAGGATTCATTCAGTCATGTGTATCACCTTGGGGTGCAGTTGTTATTTTTTCTAAAAAAATATTTAATAACATGTATAATCTTCCCTGTTTTTGATGACTTGTTTGATCAAGTGCGCATTGCTCAATAATTTTCCATGATTGACCTTCATTGTAGATATAATCAATTGAGGGTCAAGAAGGAGGATATACCCAAGGAAACATTCCTTACAAGGTATGGAAACAATTAGTATATAGTGATCCTTTTGATCTTACAAATTCCCATGATATCTTCATGGATTTAATGAATAGAATATTAAGATATTACCTTGATCAGTTTGTGGTGGTATTTATAGATGATATTCTTATATTTCCAAGAATCAAGGAAATACATGAAGACCACTTGAGAATTGTAATAACAACCCTATGGGAGGAGGAACTATATAAAAAATTTATGAAGTGTTCATTTTGGATTTAAAAGGTTTCATTTTTGGGTCATATTATTTCAAGAGAGGGTATATTAATAGATCCATCGAAGAAATAAGCTATTGAATTTTATCCTAGAAAAACCAAAGTGACTGAGATCTTTAGTTTTCTCGGTTTATCTAGTTATTATTGATGTTTTTTTGGAGAATTTGTCCTGACTATCTAAAAAACGAACCAAGTTAACTCAAAAGGGAGACATGCTTCCCTATATATATGAATGCGAGGAAAATTTTAAGGAATATAAGAGAAGATTAGATAGCAAACTTGTTCTTACATTACCCTGTAGTAGAAAAGTGTTTTTAATACATAGTGATGCAACCAAGAAAGTATTGGGATGTGTTCTTATATAGAATTTCATGGTTATATATTATGCCTCATGATAATTGATGTTTTATTAGAAATATTACCCAAATCACAATTTTGAGTTAATCATGGTAATGTTTGCATTAAAGATATAAAGGCATTAAATTTATGGAGAAAAGTGTGATATATATATTTATAAAAAAACAGTAAAGTATGTATTCACATATATAGAGTTGAAAATGTTCTAGAGAAGATAGTTAAATCTAATTGAATATTATGACTACTCAATAAACTACCACACATGGAAAGGAAATAAGGTGGTAGATGCTTTGAGTCAAAAGGATCACGCTAGCTTATCCATGATGAGGATAAAAAAGATCCAATATTTCTATATTTTTAAAAGATGGATCTCTAAATCTTGAAGTATGTGGAATGATATTATCTTTAACAATTGAATGTTCAACCTTCTATATATGTAAAAATTAAGGAGGCACCAAAGGAAGATGTATATATGTAAAAGATGTTTGAAAATGTTCCTCAGTTAAACCATGATGATAATTGAATGATAAGGTTTAAGAATAGTGTATGTATTCCTTCCATTCCAGATTTGAAGAAATATTTGTTAGAGGAATCTCATTATTCTATATTATCTATTAATTCTATAAGTATGAAGATGAATAAATACTTGGAATAATACTTCTGGTGGGATGGAATGATGAGAGATATTAGAGTGTTTTTATCTCGATTTTTGGTATGCCAACAATTAATCCTAAAAAGAATTCTAAAGGGATGTTGTGTCCATTTCCAATACCAGAACGGAAATGGGAAAAAATAACCATGGATTTTTTTTGAAATCCTAAAAAATTATAAAGTTCATTATACTATATGGGATTTATTCTATCAACTTACTAAGTTATCACACTTTATCACTATTAGAGAATACATATCTCTGGAAAATATTCCAATAATATACCTTAAGTAAGTGGTGTGGTTTTATGGAGTACGACATTCTATTATGTTTCATCAGGATCATAGGTTTCAATCAATGTAAAAGAAAAGTGTTCAAAAATATCCTGATACAAAATTGAATTTTAGCACTAAGTATAATCCTCAAACAGATAGTCAGTCTAAAATAAATTAAACCCTAGGGTATATGTTGAGATCTTGTTATTTAGATTTAAAAGGTCGTTGTTATCAACACCTTCCTCTAATAATGTTTTCTCACAACAACAGTTTTAACTCAAGAATTCATATGGATCATTAGGAATACCTTTATGGAATGAATTGTAAAGATCCATTATGATGGAATAATGTTGGAGAAATAAAGCTACAAGGACCTGAGATAGAAAAATAAATTGTATAGAAGGTTAAATAAACCTAGAAACACATTAACATTTCATAGAGTTAACAAACAATTTATGATAACTAAAAATGGTCGGATATTTAATTTGAAGTTGGTGATAAGGCGTTTCTAATAATTTCTCTATATAATCAGGTTATGAGATTTTAGAAGAATGGGAAACTAATCCTTAGTTATATAAATACCTTTGAAATTAATGATCATATTGGTACGATAGACTATCAATTGGAACATCCACTTAACATATCTCAAGAACACTATGTGTTCCTTGTATCTGTCCTAAATAAGTACATATGTAGCCCTTCACATGTACTAAACTCATATTTCATACCTCTAGAGGAAGAAATTTCTTATAACAAAGGACCGATGTAAATTTTGGATCATAAAATGAATATTTTTATGAAACCAAACCACAATCCTGGTCAATATTTGTTGGTGAAACCACCAGTTTGAAGAAGCTATATCAGAACATGAGGATATGATAAGTCATAATTATCCTCATTTATTTGTATCAAAATTCTGAATATTTAGGGATAAATTCATTTTAATGGGGGTATAATGTGACACCCTGACTTTTTACGAATTATTATTTTTGAATAAATAAACTTTATTTAATGGTTTTTGTTGCGCACAACAAAATCTTAAGATAGTGATATAGGAAACACCAAGTTATTCTTGCACTACACATAACATAGGCATAAATTTAATTTCACGAATTACTATGTTTTTACAAGACCATGATATATTGTTAATATAATTACTTAAAAGAGGACATTATAACCTAGACATTAAACTTAGTGAAATGAAATTTAATAATTTTTAATGTAATGTATAGTGGATTTATATAAAGAAAACATATTGATAATAAAATACATTATTTTTGGTTGAGTCTTTATATGTTTCAAAAATATTATTTTCCCAAAAAAACATTTTTTATGTTTTTTTGTGAATAACAATAAAACAAATTTTTTGAAATTTTAGAAAATATATTTTATAAAATAAAATTAACTTTTTAAATCATAATTTCAAAATTATTTTAGGATGAATTTTTGTGATTTTTCATAAAAGTTTTATCTTTTGTTGAATAGTAAGAAATACTATTTTTTAATTAAAAACTATCTTTTTTGCCTAAATTATTTTTAATGATAAATTACATTCTAAATTGGTTTTAAATTATATTTTATATTAATTAAACATATATTAATGCAATTTTGGTCATTTTAATCAATTTAAGATTTGAATTTTAAATAAAAACATTGTAAACCTATGATTGTTATCACATTAAAACCCCTCTTTCTCATCTAGTATACAAGATTAATTTGAATTTTTTGCCACTTATATGAATTGAATTCATAATAATAGATACCATATTTTTAATCATGATAATATATAGTCTCTAATAATGGAAATTTTATTTTTTTTCATAATAAGTATTGAAAATATTTAAAATTAATGACGGTGATTAAGGTAAAAATGAGTTTATCATGGTATTAAACATTTAACATAAGGGGGTAAATGTACTAGAAACTTCTTAAACACTAATTGGATGGACATATTTCTACCTCAAACCAAATAGGATCTAGGTTTTAAATTATGGGAGCCTTTTGGTTGGTATAAACAAGGGAATACCTAACTGTTTTAAAAATTTACATGTGTTCCACTCACCTCACAAATAAAAGGCTCGCACCTCTCATAACTTCATCAAACCATAACAACGGTTTTAAATCCAATATCTACCAAATAACTTCCCAAAGTAACTATAATAATCTTAGTATCCTTATATTTTAGATAAAACCATCCTTGGATGGGTTTTAGTTCAAACCTACGGAGGATACCCAAAGATTATGTAGTGTTCATCAACGAGTATCTTTAATATATTTATTCCTCCAATTCCATAAATTATTATTATACCATGATTATATAATATTATAAATTTATTACGTATAATTAGATGTTGTTATGACAACTTAATTACCTAAAATCATCTCCTCTTCTATCAAATGGTTTACGAAATCATTATTCATGTGTACGACGGACTACCACCTCGTGAACCGATGTCATTCATTTTTTCATTACCACCTCTAAAGGATTTTCATAATTATTGATTTATAGTTCATAAATTATATTTATTATATTTATTATAGTATTACAATTCCATATTTATCATATCACACATACTTTCATACTTTCTATTTTATGGGAATACGATAACATCATTCGTGTGTACGGTGGACAACCGCCTCATAAAGCAATGTGATTTTTCCATGATTTATATATAATGTATTAAGGATTTATTTAATGAAAATATGAAATAAATTTTACATAAAAATAATATTTTAATTGTAATATATCATTTAAATATATTTCTTTCAATCCAACAGTACAATGGAAACAACATTCATGTGTACGTATGACTTACCATCTCCATAAACGGTGTATTTCATTTCCTATCAGTAAATTTTATGGATTAATATAGATACATATACAATAAATATATATTATATGTATATCATGGTTTACATTATATAGACTATTAAACCATTATCTAAATAATAACACTAAACAAATGGCATGTTAAAACTTATAAGAAAAACAAAGCAGTTACTAAATGAAATGTAACTTTAACATAGAATTGTAAATAAATTGGTAATAAAAGGGAATAAGTAAATCATGTATGGTATGATATATAAGAATATGGTTCTATAATATATTTATAATAAACTTATATTTATTATACAGTATTTTTTAATGTGTATTGTGAACGTCAATACTTAAGGTATGGTATTTTTGTCTCAATTTTCCTTTATGAGATGTATGATAAGTTATGCACCTATTTTATTTAATGAGGTGTATATACCATCCCTTTAAAATTTAATATCATGAATTCATTCATTATCATGATATTTAAATTTCTATTTTATGTTATTAATTTGTATTTCTTCTGATTCAACGTTATCAAAGTGGTAGAGATTGTGTGTCACAATCTCATCATTTATCGAGATTATTTATTATCAAGTATTAAATGTTGAAATATCATGACCTTTTTTACAATAATTCTTAGGAATTTTCCTATCCTATTGTTATTCATGATATCTTCATATAAGGGTAACATTTCCCTCTTTTTCATACTTAAGATATTTAATTAAATTCTTTCAATAAAATCTAACATTATTTGTCTCTTCGGTTAGAAATATATTTTCTTCAAAAACCATGTTTTCTAAAAAATTAAAAATATTTTATTATTGACCTATTATTTTCAAAATTCATTTTTATCCATGTTTTAATTTTTTATAAACTTTTTTACATGAATATTTATAACGTTTTTTCAAATCAATTTCTGTCTTTAATTTGCTGAAAATTTGAAAGGAACCTTCATTTTAATGTGTATGATATAAGAAGATTTTAATAACATCATAAGAAAATTATTTATTCAAAGACCAATATCTAAATTTCCATGGTAATTTTCAAATAAAAAGTTTTTTCTATATTTTTTATCTTTTAAAATGGAATTTTCAAAGTGGAAAGGATATATTCCTCAAGAAGTGTTTTAAATGATCAAAATCATTTTACATATAAGAGGATATAAATTTATGCTACTAAGACTTATCGGGGATAACATCCAAGTATAAAATTCATATTATTTCTTTTCAGGGTTTATTTTTTTATGTAATGATTTTTATGAAACCTTTTTCTCTTTAATAGACTATACCATGATAAATTCTTTTGAAACCTACTTCTTTTCATGAGTTATTTAATGATGAAATGTTTATGGGATCTCTTACTTTTCAAAAATTTATGATTTGATTTAATTTCTATGATTCCCATTTTATTTAATGGGAAATGATATGAAGAATTTTTTATAATCATGTAGCACACATATGTATGATTTCATTATGTGACATGTGGGACCTATATCTCCCTTCAATGCATTTTGTAACGATTTATATCCAATAAGATTGAAAATAATAGAAAGGGGAGTGAGATCGACCCTATAATACATGTAAGGAACGAGAAGTGAACCTGAGTCAATAAGATATGGTTAGAATGGAGAGTGAACCCAGTTTGATAATGGAAATTTTCTGCTATTATGTTCTTAGAAGGGAGCATTAACTAATATAAAAATGATTTTATATGATTATGTGTGTGCCAAAAATTCCATGTCTTATGCCAATGTTATTCACTCATGGCTCATGTTCTCTGATTACCATAGGATTCATGTCTTATGAACTACTAATATTTATGTCATGATTCATGATTATGATCTATGATATGCAGTGTAAACTTTTCAAATGTTATTATCATATTCACATACCCTTATGTATATGTTATTCTTATTTATCTCCCTTATTTATCCGTATTGTATATATGATATAAACTTTTCTTATATTTCCTTTACCTAGGTTATGAATAAATGTATTATGTGTGATATGACTAAAAATGGTTCTAGTTGTGAATAATTTAGTGGGAGATGATGTAGATCACTTATCGATAAATGTTTATGTTCCCATGTTTCCAAAGGCACTAAACCATTATGGTCCTAAAGAATGTGTTTATTTAATGTAATGAATATTCATCAAAAGTATGTAATATCTATGTATGAAATTCTTGGGTCACTATAGAGTAGCTGGGATAGGCAGACCAATTTGTTTTCATGGGGGTTAAATTGGATTGTAGTTCTTACCATTTGAGTAGGTTGGACTCTATATAGTTCATTTTTTGGACTTGTATTTAATCCCTTTATATCTTTTAGTACCTTATTGTAATAACTTGATTGTGGGATTATAGATTTATGCATTCATTGGCTTCAGTTGTATTTATTTATGTATCATATCGGCTAAAAGATGTGTTCATGTGTATAGGTACATTTGGATAATGCCTCCCATGTCTAGGATATGAATACATAGCACTGGTCGACATCCCCTGGTCTATTAGAGGCAGGTTTGCGGTTAATTGATTAATGATCCCTTGTGGGTTGGATTATGAAAGAATTGTATTTGAGGAGTTGGTTCTACCATTGGATTGGAATATATGAGATTGTTTTGGGTTTTATGGTAATAGTTTTAAGTGTTTCGAGTATGGATTTCAGGATAGAGACACTAGTATTGGTGTAGCGGTTGATGTATCGATGAACCTAGACTCTAATCACCAACCTTTTGACTTGGTACATATAGGCATTGGTATTAGAGAAAACATTGGTACATATATCATATAATAATGGGTTATGGTTTATATTTAATTCTTGATTAATATCCCAAGGTATATTCTTTGACTATTGTACATATTTTTGATTTTACGATTCCTTAATAAATATAGTTAGCCAGGATTATAATATGTGATCATAAGGAGGATCCTCAAAGTGATTAATCTTCAATACTGAGTCATGTACTAGAGATAATACCTCCAGGTGGTTTAACACCTACATCACCCCCATTTAGTATTATATTGTGCTGAAAGTTTCAGCTAAGGATACATGCAGGCTGAGTTCCCTACATGAGTTATAGAGGTAGTGACCTCCGAGGTTTTGGGGTGACCTAGGCCCCCAGGTGGTTGATGAATGGCTAGAGGTAGTTGTTCGAGTTTTCCTCCTTGTGAGTTTGAAACCATATAATATGGAATTTATCAAAGTGATTATTCTCCAGGGTTACAATGGATGATGGTATCATCTAGGGACCAAACCAATGATGAGACAAATCTATCATTATTAGACTCTTAACATCTCTTCAAGGATGGATTTTATTTAGCCACAACGTGATCGAATGGTAGTCCTCACGGTGAGGTTTAATTATCTCTCATGGTACTCCATGGATATGTTGTAATATCTATTCCTTAGATAATGAACCTTTTATTAGGTCCTATAACGAGATATTACGTCTTCAGTGATTTCTTTTTTTATTCCCAACTATGCTGGAGTGATGAAGTGGGTCTTAGTGGTGGAGAACACCCTAGAAGAGTAGAAACCAATAGTGGGTGCCAGTAGTGGGAACCCAATAGGTGGGACATCAATAATAGTTAGCTGATTGTTGTATCAGAGCATGCCAGACATGTTAGGAGATGATCCTCAGATACAGGATCAGTGGTATAGGGATCTTAGGATGGCTCAAGTCAGTCAAGGGAGATGATATGTTTCTTCTATGATGGTTAGGGAAATCTCGCATGGGATTGTCTAACCTGTCATACATATGATTGGGAGATTCTTGATGGACCACCTAGGTAAAGGAATATGTTGTAGTAGGGTGATATGAAGAGCATTGAATTGTAAAAGGGACAATTAGAGAAGGATTTGGTGGTCTATGGTTTGACCTATTGCCACCACCACCTCCAGGTGGTCCACGCTAGGCTCAAGAAGCTGGTGGTTAGGGACAATGAAGACTATATGAAATGGAAGTCTATCACCTTAGGATATAGGGATGATAATGAGGTAGGATATGTGTATTTTTTTACCCTATTCACTATACTTATAGTCATATGCATGATTCATTCCATTATTTCTACTTATCTAGTTGAAGACATAATGATTTTGGTTGAGCATTTGTCTTGACCTTTATGATTAGAGACTCCAATAGGATGTGACTCATTGATTGTACACTTTTTTCATTTATGCAATCTATCACTTGGAGGTAAGATATTTTTATGGGATATCTTTTTAGTAGCTATGATACCTTGTGATCTCATCTTATGTATGGACTAGGTATACACACTTCATGCCCATATTGACTCTTTTAGGTGGAAGATGTGGGGCTTCCACGGTGATGGGATGAGGTTTTCCTTTATGGGTGAAGAGGAAACCCTAGTGGATTAGGATGGGAACATCTGAAGAATATTTCATTCATTTACTCTCTAGTTTGATAACATGACTCTTGGAGCATTATATGCTCTGAGCTACCAATTTCCCATGGTAGTGGTAAAGTACAAGGGGGCCTTTCCAGAGGGCATGTTAGGTTTGTCTCTATTTAGACATCAGCATTGACTTACACCATGGGATGGCCACTATATATTCACCATCATATCGTATGGATCTCGTATATCTTCATGATTTGAGGGTGTAGTTGGAGGACTTACAGGAGAAGGGCTACGTAAGACCTAATATATTCTCTAGGGAATCCCTAATGTTTTTCACCAAGAAGGTGGATGGTATGTTGAGGTTATGTGTGGATTATTGGTGCTTGAACCATGCCATAACGAAGAATAAGTATCCACTACCTAGGATTTATGAACAGTTCAAGAATTTATGAAGGGTGATATGATTCATGTAGATTGACATTAGACCGGGATATCACTAGTTGTGGGTATGAGGTGAGGATATACCCCAGTTGACTTTAAGACGTGTCTATGTTCACTATGAGTACTTTGTGATTTCATTCAGTGTGATAAAAACCCCAACTGTGTTCATGGGACTCATCAATCATATCATTTTTCTTTTCCTTGATTGGTTTGTGGTTGTATTTATCGATGATATCCTAGTGTAACTAGCATCCGAGGAGAAGCACGCGAGACACTTTTGGATGGTACTGGACATTGTAAAAGAGCACATTATTTATGGGAATATCTTGAATTGTCAATTTTTTATTTTAGAGCTCCACTTTCTAAACATATTATCATTGAGGTAGGAGTGGCAGTAGACCCCACAAAGGTTTAGGTAGTTATAGATTGGGAGAAACGAAAGAGTGTTACTGACATATATAATTTCCTTTGATTAAGAAGGCACTATTAGTGGGTTTTACCTAAATTATACAGAGTTTCATCACCCTTGATAACTATGACCCGAAGAGTGAATCTTGTCATGTGGTTGGAAATGTTCCATTGGTTCTTTCAAGATTTGAGTCAGATGATGGTGAGTGCCCCCATTTTAATAGTGCTAGAGGAGGGTGTCAAGAACATAGTGTTCTATGATTCCTTAGTGATTGGACTTATTTGTGATATGATGAATATATTGGATGTGATTTCCTATGGGTCCGAGAAGTCGAGACCACATGAGAGGAACTACGTGACCCATTATCTTGAGCCACTAGTTGTAGTCTTCATCCATAAAATGTTGTGAAACTTCCTAATGGAAAAGTGGTTTATCATCTACTATTACCATAAGAGTTTCACATATATATTCTCTCATAAGATCTTAAATTGATTCATAAGAAGTGGCTAGAGTTCCTCCAGGACTATGACATTGATATTGTCTATTATCTTAAGAAGGGGAATGTGGTGGAAGGCTCCCTTAGTTGGATATCTTTTTCGCAGTTGATGATCTAGGTGTTAGAACAGTCTTCCACATTGTAGTTTTCCATAGTGGATGAAGGTGGAGAAGCTTACCTTCAGTTGATAGTTGTTACCCCTCTATTTTATAGAGAGTTAGGGATTCCTGGCATAGGGATACTGACTCTTTGATTATACATACTCAAATACCCACTAGGCATTCTTCTGATGTATTGTTTGAAGGTGAGGAACATGGTATCCTTTTTAGAGGATGAACTATTTCACTTGTGATGTAGTGATAGGAGGTGAAGAGGGAGTCTCATACATCCCCTATTTCACTAAATCTATGTGTGAAAAATATGTACCTGGACATTCAACAATAGTTTTGGTGGTCATGAATAAAGTGATGCATTGTATATTATATATATTAATTCCTCACTTGTTAGTAGGTGAAGGATAAGAACCAAGTTCTAGATGGTTTAGCTAAACCCATTGAGGTTTTATAGTGAAAGTAAAATGGGATATATATATATATATATATATATATAGACATTGTGATGGGGTTACCACATACATTCAGAGGACATGATACTATCTGGGTGATCATAGACCAAATCACAAAGTTAGAGCACTTCCTAAACATTAAAGAGTAGAGTTAAGTAGAGAAATTGGGGAACTTGTATGTATAGAAGATATTCCAACTCTATGGAGTTCCCTTGATGAGAATTTCATATGGTGATACTTGCTTCACATCGTAATTATAGATTGGATCTCCAGAGTTATTTTCATCATAGTTTCATTCAAACATGGAATTTCACCGCTAAAATAATAGCCAAAAAAAGGAAACCATCTAGGTCCTAAATGATTTTTTTGCAAGGTTTCATGTTGGATTTTGACCATAATTAGGAGATTCACCTACCCTTGGTAGAGTTTTCATTCAACAAAAACTAAATTTCCCCCAATACAGGTTGATGTGAGACCCTCAAGAACACATGGCCTCCTTCCTCTAACTCTGTAGGCCTATTTCATCAATCCACATAAAAATTATGATGGCTTTTTGTAGTCCCCAACCACTCCTAATTATCATGTGATTGCAGTTTTCCTAAAAAAAGTGAAAAAGATCCTAAGTGGAGGATTATATAAAAAATTAGGCCTCAAATGAGTATAGTACATGAGATTTACCCTAGTCATGAAATAATTTTTTTCATCATTGGGTATCTTGGTAAAGTTAAGTCATAGGAGAAATTAATATAATAATTAAATTTAACTATTTATTTTAATAGATTGATGTAAAAAACCATTACCTCTACAAATATATAGTTATGATGATGTCTTAGGGTTTTCGACATTAACCTAGAGATCTGGAGGACCATTGTAGGACATCCTAATTGGTGAAAAACATTGGATCAGATCATGATCGAGGATCATTGCATCATTGGAGTTCCTAGATCTCACCAATGATGGGAATACAAGATCATTATTTATCATCGATTGATCCAAACTACAGCTAATATTTTTGATTAATGTGTTTACCTCTTGTTATTTTATCATAATCGAAAAAATATCAATTCCACCAATAAAAATTCATTCAGGCATCAATGGTTGATTTATTTATGGTCGATTTATTTTTTCATTTATTATTGCCTATTTGTTCATCTAACGCTTTAGTAACATATCAAGGGTGAATGAACTAAGGCCATGGTTAGTTCCTTACATTTTTTGTTTTATGGATTTCTCCCCCATTTTTTTACAATCATCATTAGTATTTTATTTGTAAATCAATTTGATGAAATACAACACACATGATCATTGTGTGACGGTTATTCGGTGCAACTGATCAAAATAAAAATTGAAAATCATGATCAAGGGTGTTATTGAGGTTCTATTATGAAATAGGATTATTGGATATGGATAAAAAATGGGATGATTTCAGTTATTCAGGGTTTGATGCACGGTATTGAAGGATAAATTGATGGTGGTTTTTTAGAAGATTCAAGCCTGGATCTCGGTGATGAGTGACGCTATGGGACTACTGACCTCAAATCCACAATTCTCACCTAGAATCACGTTGGAAAAATAAAGGAAAGTAATGTTGAGGATAAAACACTTGTTTTGGAAAATAACATGTTACATGGTGTGTAATATAGAATTACATGTAAAGCCCTGACCCCAGTTACCCAGAGTCTGTGCATTATTACATAACATTGGCATGATTACAAGGAATCAAGTCCTGAAGGACCGATTAGTTTAGCAGTCTTGGAAAAATAGATTACATAAATAGATATTACATTTTCACATTAAGACGTACAAAACAACATAAATAATCTTTATGAATGACATTATTCCCTTGTCTTAACCCTGTATATCAATCACAATACACTTCTTGGAATTTTTGGAAGAATAAAACATTGAAAGGGGCGAGCTCAAATGCTCATTAAGGGTAAGAAATACAGTGGAAACTTTCAAAAATAAGCATAATCATTTAAGGAAATGTATAAACTAAAATAAAATCATTTTAAACTTGAACTTCAGTATAATATGGCAGAAATATAGTGAAATAATGTCGTTTACTTATTCACATAGATACTCTACTAGTCGAATAATCACATGCAATATCACTAACCAATTTCATAATTATGTAATGCATAATGCTGAACTTTAGTTTCTTTGTCAAGGCCTAATGCCAAGGCCTAGGGGCTAGCTGTAACTGGAACCCAACCTGAAGAGCCTCTATAACTGGAATCCATCTTGGAGAGCCTCTGTAACCGGACTCCAAACCGGAGTGGCTCTAATAACTGGACACCAACCTAGAGTGCCTCTAATAACCAGACACTAACCCAGAGGGTTTGCTATAACCGGACCCCAACCCGGAGAGCTTACTTTCACTGGTCCCCAACCCTGAACATACTAATCCAACACATTCATCTTAAGATGAGGATGAAGTATAACATAAAGATTCATATTAAAACTAACATACAAAATGCCAAAACATTACTTATAAACCATTAATGGAATAAAAATAACTTATCCATAGTCAAACATATCACAAAACCGTAAATACAATATTGATGATTTGTATCAAAATAAATCAACTTGAAACAAGTGTGAAATTTATCAAAGGATGTTGACATAGATGAAATCAAAACTATTTGAGAGAAATATCTCTTTTTTTGAAATCATTTAAAAGTCACATAATTATAGAGAAAAACATAATTTTGAAAATATCTTTATAAGATTTTGAAGGAAGCTTCAAATGTGTAATAATGGCGGAGAATAACTTCACCCACCGTACAAGTTAAAAAAAGACATTCTTACCTTAAGTTTGTTAAAAAGGTTAAGAGTAACTTGTTTCGAAAATGATGGAAAGATTCCTATCAAAAGATATAAAGTCAAATAAGGGTATAAATTAATTTAACCCTTTTTCTATTAAATAGTAAAAATGTTTTGAAAGACATTTTTAAGAAACATGGATGTGGATGATAAAGAGGCCCCAGTAGATACTTACGTAAAAACAACCTTGGATAATAAAGAGATTGTGAAATTAGCCCTTACCAATTTGTAACTTACAAAACATACACCCCTTTAAAGAGGTATCATACCATGAATATGTAAATACACATAAATTAATATGTATTACACAAAGAATGCAATTATGGTCAGTACAAACACCACCCAAAAGGTAATAGTGGCAATATGACATGAATCTCACGGGAATAAAGAGTGAGATGAAAACCCATTACCTTATGCTTTTCCTTGGTTAGGGGTAGGTTAAACACTTGTATAATGGTGAAATAATTGTTATTAAATTATATAGAAATCATATATATTAATATGATATCATATATGATCTTTTGACGTTGCTTTGTTAATAATATTTTAGAATTATCGTCGTTTCGGGTGTTAACTTACTCGTTTATTTTATATGTTTTGTTACATAAGCTGTGTTTGTTATGGATAGGTTGTATCTTATAAATATCCAGAATGATATCAAGTCCATAAACTTTATTTTTAATCATCAAATGAGAATTATACTTGAATGGATACGACGGAGAATGAATCTCATCGTGTTCGTGGAGACGGTAGTCCGTACGTACGCACGAGTGACAATATCATTCTTTGGATATTAAAATAATATATAATTGGATGGTATATAATATATAAAGAATCATTATCATGTTATATTTATTATTTTCATGAATTACACATCATTATTATACCCATCCAAATAATAATTTATTGAATATCAATTACACCACAACGTGGAGACGGTAAGCCGTACGTACGCACGTATGGTGACATACCTTTCAAAAGATGGATAGAATACTGAATATGGTTGTAGCATATTTATAATAACATCATAGTATATATAAGATACTGGAGTTTTTATTTTAGAATGGGAATAACAAAGAAAGAAGAATTTGAAGAAGAAATGAACTTGAAAAAGGGTGGTGAAAACATTACCTCTTCTTCGGGTTCTTCCTTTTGATTTGATCAAAAAGGATCATTATGTTGGATTTATGATCAAACTAATGCCTCTAGGTTGAGGTTAGGGATGTTTAGAGAGTATTTGGTCAGGGGTTTGCTGAGACAAAAGGATTTGAATGTGTGAATTAGTGAGAATGGTGAGTGCCCTTTTATAAGAGGGGTGAGGGTCACCTTTGGAAAAGATAGAAATATTATTTTATAATAAATTAATATTCGGTTTCTAATGGCTCAAAATTGTATTATTTAATGGTTAAGGTGGTGATGGGTCGAAAAACACTCAACCAATAGAATTTATACAGGTTTGGGTCATTATATTAACCTTATATTTTAGTTTTAACACTTAGAATTAGTTTGACACTTACCATGTCACTTTGTATTTTTATATTATATAGTCAATAAACATACTCTATACCTTCAAAAGACCCCCAAGTGGTCCATTAATGATACAACTATCATGATATAAGTCTCTTGGCTAAAACATATATTTTTAGTAATTGGATATCAATTAATAATATAATATTTGTTTTAAAAACTCTTTTATGTCAATTTTGACACTATTTAGAAAATTGGTTTTTGTGAAAGTCATGACAGAATTATTACTTCCAAAAAAGTTAATTAAATAAATCCTAACATGTCATATTAACATATAAAATTATTTTTATTCATAAAAAGTATAAAATTACATTTATTTGGATATTTATAATATCAATTATTTTAATATTTCATTAATTAGGTAATTGCTTCATTACCATTGTGTCATAAATATATTAACTTATTTAATGTCTAAAAATTATAAATAAAATACCATTATGTAGGAAAACTTTTTATCTTTCTAATTAATATTTAAAATATAATTTATCTTATGCATAACCCTATATTAAAAATGTTTTAGTAATTAAACTTTGATTTTAACTCTTTTAACTCTTCTTCGAATTAAATAATAATAAATGTCCTAATCTAATCCAAGTGGACCTAAATGATAATATTTTATTCCTAAGGTTGTTTTGGGTCGAGATACATTTTTCCAATAGAATTAGGACATGTGTTAGGGTAATATCAATATCATATTTAACCTTAATTACCCTATTTACTTTTAACCGTGGTAAATTAAAGTAAAAAGTTACTATTCACCAAAAATTATTTCCATCTCATTGAACCACATTTTACTCCTTGATATTAACCGTGTCTCTTGGATTTTCTAAATTCCACTCACAGAAGTGGTAAAATTAAGTTTTATGTGAAATTACAAATTCTTTTAGGAGGTGGGTAAAATATAGTGAAAAAGTTCAATAAACTTTTTATATATCTAAATTTATTATAAACTGCCTCCAAAGAATTAAATTGAATTTATATAGGTGTTATGTATCTATTTTGACCTAAAACAAATTTAAATAATATAAATAATTATTTTAAAAAAGCCGGTTTTAAACAGTAACTTAGTGTTTTTCACTATTCATCAAAAATTGAATGCTTTCAGAAAAATATCAAAAATTTAACCAAAGATAATTTTGATATTAAGAATTCAATAATGAAGTCTATTTTACCAAATTCAGAACATAGATGTTTCATTTATTAATTAAAAATTAATTCCTGTTGTTAAAACAAAAAGCGTGTTTTTAAGAAACAATAACTATCAAAAGATTGACACTTGTTTATGTCCGATTTAAATGTGAAATTATGTCCAATGACCAACATTGGATTAAATGGTAAAAATATATTCTAAATATAATTTAAAACCACTCAAATTCATAATTTATCACTATTAATTTTTTCGATTTAAAAAGTAGTATTTAATTAAAATTTAGTAATTTTCACTATTCATCAAAATATGAAAGTTATCCGAAAAGTACAAAAATTTCACCCTAAGACAATTTCGATATTCTGAATCCAAAAATGATGTCCATTTTGAGAGATAAAATTTATAAAATTTTAAAAACTGGGTATTACTATTCATAACGGCTACTTTGATTGGTCGTGCTGTGTGTTAGAACTCGAAGTTTCGTACAACACACGCTACTGTATTATTAAAAAAGAAGCGTACCATGGAAGCTCGGGGTGTTACATTCTCCCCTCCTTTAATAATTGCATCCTCGCAATTTGATATTGTTCTTCAAAAATAATGGTTGAAAATAGAAAATATCTTTGTGGGAAAACCCACATCGGAAATTTAATTAATAAAATTTAGTCTTAATAAGAGGAAAAGAGAAATGAAAGGGTCACCACCAAATTATGATCTCGATTAGGAGAACATTGGTGGAAATTAGAGACATATAATTGGAGGGAAACGTAAATTTTTATAGGTAGTGATTGAGTTCATCAATCAAAAAAAAGTTTAAAATTGAGGTCCTTAAATTCATCAATCTATGGTGATTTAAAATACTATCGGTTCAACAAAACATAAGGTATTAGGATAACACATTTTTGACATTTCAAAATATCTTAGTTAAAATTCCACATCAAAAAATGAATTAATGAGGCCTCTATTTAAATAAAGAGCGGTAAGAATGAAGATTACCTAAAATAACACATACCAGGGATCCATGTAGGAAAATATGGATATGGAAGAGAAATCTAACCATAAATTATCTGATGGATAGTGGTTGAGAACATGGTTATGAAAAGGCCAACAATCCCAAATCCATAAATTAGTGATGATCTAAGGTACCATCTAGGACAACATTTTTGTTCTAAGTTCCTTTTCCTAATGTTGAGGAATTTATTAATGAGATTGGCTAAGATCATAAGGAGATATACTAACTTCATAGTCCTAGTTTTATCGATTAATAAATTTCTACCACAAACTCATATTTCACTCCAAAACATAATACAACTCAAACATACTCTATTTATCCTAATTGTAAAGGGTTCCAAATATAATGAATTTATAATTCACATATCAGACCCTTTAAAAAAGAAACTACATTATACAATCTAGGGACTTCACGTAGTCCAGTGGTAGGCGATAAATCCCAATTGCACTATGGTTGTGGGTTCGATTCCTGCAGCTTTGTCTGACGCGACGGGTTTCCACACAGTGTGCGTGTTGTCCTTTTATAAAAATCCAAAAATAAACTTTCAAACTTAATCGATTCCAACCTTCAGACTTATCCAAAATACTAATATCCAAACTCGCAGTCCAAATTTTACAAGGAAGTTAAACATAATGAGGATCCTTTTTTCCAGGTAATAACATTTGAACGCCTTCCTCATATATTCTTTTACAACATTGCAACATCCTGAATTACCAAAATCAACCATCCCTTATTCCAAAATCACTACCTCAATATTAATACCATATTAAGGTTTATCTTTCCTTCAACCATGTAATTTACAAAAATTTTAACTCGCTGTAGAGTCACTTTTCTTAGTACCATAAAATCTCAAATACTTAATGAAATAGTACTAAAGTAAAATCCTTATTTATTTACAGAACATCATTGATACAATACTTAAATGAAATAATTCTAAAATAACAACATAAGAAAACTGGTCATTCCTCTTCATCTTTGGTAGTACCATAACTCGATTATTATCCAATAACATCATTTTTGGCATAGTCTGATGATTGGGACATTGGTTAACGTAGTGTTCAAACTTCTTGCAGATAAAGCATTGTACATTTTAAACCTTCTTCTTACACTTGCAGTCATGTACATGGTGTCCTTTTTCTCCAAACTTATAACATACTCCCATTCCCTTCAAGCATTTTCCAAGGTGATTCTTTCCACAGTTATCACATATGAAAAAACCCTTCTTTACCTTCTTCCCTTTATCTATCCTTCTCTCTCCCATCCTTTTCTTCTCTGAATTCCCTTCAAATCCATAGGACTCCGAGAATTCTTTACTTATCTTATCAACACATGATACTATTAATTCATATGATGATAATACATGGGAGACTATTTCCCTTCGAAATTCTAGCTTAGGACCATGAAAGATAAGATCCTTCTTATTCTTTGGATCATACGTATTAATGGAGTTCACATTCCTTCTACTGGGCACCATTTCTATACAATATCATAAACTAGGTCAGTTTATGAATTGAAATGAATAATCCCAAACTTGTAAAATACCTAACGCAAATTGAACAGTTTATGGATATAATCCATAATAATAAAAGTGTTTTCTTTGAGTAAGTATATACTCATGAGCCCTTCATAATGGTTTGTAAAGAAAATGAGAATTATCCTAAGCATATCCCCCGGGAGTGTCATAACCAAGAGTGTAGCAAGGCCTATTGTCATGGACCAGTTCCCATTCAAGTCTAGCTCAAAGTGGTGTTTTTGGGTTTTACCCCTAGGTACATCTGTGCTAGATCCGCCTCTACCTGTTCGTATCCAGACAGGGATGTATTGCTCGGAAAACTCACCAAATCTCTACAATACCAAAATTCTTGGAAGTTCTTATATACTAATCCTGAAAGTCTATCTTATGGCTATGTGATCTAATTAGAGATTATCTAAATCTAGTTTACAAGGTTATTGCTAAACTTCCTATGATACCAACTATAATGCCCCGACCCCTATTACCCAGAGTCGGTGCATTATTACATATTATTGGAATGATTACAAGGAATCAAGTCCCGAAAGACCGATTAGTTTAGCAGTCTTGGAAAAATAGATTACATACATGAATATTACATTTTCACTTTAAGACGTACAAAACAACATAAATAATCTTTATGAATGAAATTATTCCCTTGTCTTAACCTTGTATATCAATCACAATACACTTCTTGGAATCCTGAAAAAAAAAACATTGAAAGGGGTGATAAAAAATTCTCAGTAAGGGTAAGAAATACAGAGGATACTTTCAAAAATAAGCATAAACATTGAAGAAAATGTATAAAATTAAAATAAAATCCTTTTAAACTTGAACATCAGCATAATATGGTAGAAATAAAATGAAATAATGTCATTTACTTATTCACATAGATATTCTACTAATCGAATAATCACATGCAATATCACTAACCACTTTCATAATGATAGAATGAATAATGCTGAACTTTAATTTCTTTGTCAAGGCCTAATGCCAAGACATAGGGGCTAACTGTAACTGGAACCCAACCCGGAGAGCCTCTGCAACCGGACTCCATCCCGGAGATCCTCTGTAACCAGACTCCAACCGGGAGTGCCTCTAATAACTGGACACCAACCCAGAGTGCCTCTAATAACCGGACACTAACCCAGAGGGTCTGCTGTAACCGGACCCCAACCCAGAGGGCTTACTTTTACCGGTCCCCAACCCGGAACATACTAATCCAACACATTCATCTTAAGAAGAGGATGAAATATAACATAACCATTCGTATTAAAACTAACATAAGAAATGTCAAAACTATAATCATAAACCATTAATGGAATAAAAATAACTCATCCCTAGTCAAACATATAACAAAAACATAAATACAATATGGATGATTTGTATCAAAATAAATCAACTTGAAACAAGTGTGAAATTTATCAAAGGATGTTGACAAAGATGAAATCAAAACTATTTGAGAGTAATATCTCTATTTTTAAATCATTTAAAAGCCACATAATTATAGAGAAACCCTTTATTTTGAAAATATCTTTATAAGCTTGTGAAGGAAGCTTAAAAGGTGTAATAACAGCGGAGAATAACTGCACTCGCCGTACAAGTTAAAAAAAAGACATTCTTACCTTAATTTTTTCAAAAAGGTTAAAAGTAACTTGTTTTCGAAAACGATGGAAAGATTCATTTCAAAACATATAAAGTCAAATAAGGGTGTAAATGACATTAACCCATTTTCTATTAAATAGTAAAAATGTTTTGAAAGACATTTTTAAGAAACATGGATGTGGATGATAAAGAGGCCCCAGTAGATACTTGCGTAAAAACAACCTCGGATAATAAAGAGATTGTGAAATTAACCCTTACCAATTTGGTAACCTACGAAACATACACCCCTTGAAAGAGGTATCATACCATTAATATGTACACAAACATAAATTAATGTTTATTACATAAATAATATAATTATGGTTAGTACATAAGCCACCCAAAAGGTAATAGTGGCAATATGGCATAAATCTCACCGGAATAAAGAGTGAGATGAAAACCCCTTACCTTGTGCTTTTCCTTGGTTGGGGGTTGGTTAAAATCCTATATAATGATTGGATAATTGTTATTAAATTATACAAGAATAATATATATTAATATGATATCATATATGATATTTTAACATTGCATTGTTAATAGTATTTTAGAATTATCGTTGTTTCAGGTGTTAACTTACTCATTTCTTTTATATGTTTTGTTACATAATCCGTGTTTGTTATGGATTGGTTGTAACTTATTAATATCCAAAATTATATCAATCACTTAAACATTATTTTTAATCATCAGATGAGGATTATAATTTAATGGATACGATGGAGAATGAATCTCATCGCGTTCGTGGAGACGGTAGTCCGTACGTACGCACGAGCGACAATATCATTCTTTTGATATTAAAATATATATAATTGGATGGTATATCATATATACAGAATCATTATAATGTTATATTTTTTTATTTTCATGAATTACACATCGTTATTATACCCATCCAAATAATAATTTATTGAATAACAATTACACCACGACGTGGAGACGGTAAGCCGTACGTACGCACGTATGGTGGAATGCCTTTCAAAGGATGGATAGAATACTGAATATGGTTGTACCATATTTATAATAACATTATAGTATATATATGATACTGAAGTTATTATTTTACAATGGGAATAACAGAGAAAGAAGAAGATGAAGAAGAAATGAACTTGAAAAAGGGTGGTGAAAACAGTACCTCTTCTTCGGGTTCTTCCTTTTGATTTGATCAAAAAGGATCCTTAGGTTGGATTTATAATCAAAATAATGCCTCCAGGTTAAATTGAGGGATGATTAGAGAGTATTTGGGCAGGGGTTGGCCGAGCCAAAAGGCTTTGAATGTGAGAATTAGTGAGAAGGGCGAGTGCCCTTTTATAAGAGGGGTGAGGGGCACCTTTGGAAAAGATAGAAATATTATTTTATAATAAATTCATATTCAGTTTTTAATGGCACCAAAGTGGATTATTTAAATATTAAGGTGGTTGTGGGTAAAGAACCACTCAACCAATATAATTTAGATAGGTTTGGGTCATTATATTAACATTATATTTTAGTTTTAACACTTAGTTAATAAGTTTGACACTTACCATGTAACTTTGTATTTTGATATTATATAGTTAATAAACATACTATATACCTCCAAGAGACCACCAAGTGGTCCATTAATGATACAAATATCATGATATAAGTCTCTTTTCCAAACCTTAGATTTTTAGGAATTGAATATCAATTAATAATATAATATTTGTTTTAAAAACTCTTTTATGTCAATTTTGACACTATTTGGAAAATTTATTTTTGTGAAAGTGATAACAGAATGATTACATCAAAAAAAGTTAATTAAATAAATACTAACATGTAATACTGACATAGAAAATTAGTTTAATTCATTAAAAGTCTCAAATTAAATTTATTTGGATATTTATAATATCTATTATTTTAATATTTCATTAATTAGGTAATTACTACATCACCATTGTGTCATAAATAAATTAAATTATTTAATATCTAAAAATTATAAATAAAATACCATTATGTAGGAAATATTTTTTTCTTTCTAATGACTATTTGAATATATAATTTATCTTATGTATAACCATATATTAAAAATCGTTTAGTAATTAAACATTGATTTTAACTCTTTTAACTCTTCTTTGAATTAAATAATAATAAATGTCCTAATCTAATCCAAGTAGACCTAAATGATAATATTTTATTCCTAAGGTTTTTTTGGTCGAGATACACTTGTCCAATAGAATTAGGAAACGTGTTAGGGTGATATTAATATCATTTTTACCCTTAATTACCCTATTTACTTTTAACCGTGGTAAATAAAAGTAAAAAGTTACTATTCACCAAAAGTTATTTTCATCTCACTAAGCAACATTTTACTCCTTGATATTAACTGTGTCTCTCGGATTTTCAAAATTCCACTCATAGAAGCATTAAAATTAAGTTTTATGTGAAATTACAAATTCTCCTAGGAGGTGGGTAAAAGATAGTGAAAAAGTTCAATAAAATTTTTATATATCTAAATTTATTATAAACTGCCTACAAAGAATTACATTAAATTTATATTGGTGTTATGTATCTATTTTGACCTAAAATAAATTAAAAAAATATAAATTATTATTTAAATAAAATGCTGGTTTTAAACAGTAACTTAGTGTTTTTCACTATTCACCAAAAATTGAAAGTTTTTAGAAAAATACCAAAAATTAAACCCAAGATAATTTTGATATTCAGAATTCAATAATGAAGTCTATTTTACCAAATTCAAAACATAGAAGTTTAATTTATTAATTTAAAATTAATTCTCGTTGTTAAAACAAAAAGAGAGTTTTTAAGAAACAATAACTATCAAAAGATTGACATTTGTTTATGTCCGGTTTAAATTTGAAATTATGTCCAATGACCAACATTGGATTAAATGGTAAAAATATAGTCTAAATATAATTTAAAAAAACTAAAATTCATAATTTATCACTATTAATTATTTCGATTTAAAAAGTATTATTTAATTAAAATTTAGTAATTCTCACTATTCATCAAAATATGAAAGTTATCCGAAAAGTACCAGAATTTCACCCTAGGCCAATTTCGATATTATGAATCCAAAAATGAAGTCCATTTTGAGAGATAAAATTTATAAAATTTCAAAAATTGGGTATTACTATTCATAACGACTACTTTGATTGGTTGTGGTTTGTGTTAGAACTCGAAGTTGCGTACAACAGACAATACTGTATTATTCAAAATGAAGCATACTATGGAAGATCAGGGTGTTACATTACACATTGTGTGGGACCTTTAATGTGATTCTAGGGTTTCCAAAATGAAGGAAAAGATCTCAAACCCTGTGACACCTATCACACATCGTGTGACCCATGTTGGTAGATTGATATGTATATCAGATGATACACTAGAATGGGAAGGAAAAAGTACAAAGACACTGCCATAGTAATTTGGAAGTTCCATGTACTCGAACACATACATGTGTATATGGGTATGTCCAGATGCACATGGGTTAGTACATGGGAACAACATGAAGTACCCATGCACAGATAGGAGACACATTACGGGTTCCGATAAACCTATATGAACTTTGAATACATACAAAAACATAGTGTATTTTGATATTTACACGACAAATGAAGCTGAACCACATGAAAAAATGAGGGGTTCAATAGACACACCATATACTCTTAGTACACACCATGTAACCCCACTTTGAGGGTGTCTAGAGCCCTTAGTTTCTTATGTTCTAAACAAATATCGGTAGAGTGTGTTAAATTGGTCCATACCCTCAATGGTAAAGTGTCTAATTACATCAAAATCTATGTATTGTGATCCCCTTGAGAGGATAAGAATCAGATAGATATTTTTCTTTCTCTTTGTGATACTGGAGTGTGATCCTGTATCATTATTTCTTATACCCTAAGTGGGGTTCATGGAATTGATATGACTTCATTAAGTTGGGCATTGATCTCCCTTATAGTAGGTATTTTTATAGGGTTCTTGGTATCATTGGTATATGATTTCCTACATAATGTGTTGATCCAAATTGGTTTTATGGTGTCCCCCACCGGTCTTATGTGTGATACCTTGTTTGAGTATTGAAGTATTCAGAGACCAGTGAGTTTCTTGGGTGGGGGTAAATGATCTTGATATCATCTATGAGTTTCTCTAATGATAGCATGGTTAATGGAGTGGGTTATATCGAAGTGGATATTTCCTAAATGTATTGAGCAGGATCATATGGATGAAAGTTTGGTTGAGACCACTGGGAGGTAAAAAATTCTAATTGAGAATATATGGTTTTTTTTATTTATATATCCTTTTTATGATTTAAATATTCTTTATTCTACATTTTTTGTGTTTTTGACCCTTTATCAATTTCAATCCTTTATTATTGCACTATGATCATGTCATTATATATATATATATATGCATGAATTGAATTCAATTGTTTTACATTTCATCATGGTATGGGCATAAAGATGTGTGAATGTGTTCATGAATAAGATACTAATACCTACCAAGTGTAGGATATGCCTAATTGGTGCTGGTCACCAACCCTTGTCCTATTAGAGGCATGATTGAGGTAGTTATGACTTTGGACCTAATAGTAAGAGTCATGATAATAACTTCTAGGAAATAATTTTTAGGTCTATATAGGTCACACGTACAGCAATAAAAACCTTGATTAGTTCACAATAATGTCCCTAGATAAAAAATATATGTTCTAGGGATGGAGGAAAATCCTTGAAAGTGAAACCCTTATGGTGTCAAGATCAAGTTATTAGATCCAATGAATCTTAAATCTTAGAAGATAGGAATAACCTATAAAGTGAACCCCCTATGGTGTTAAGATTCAATTCCCAATACTAAACCCTACACATAGGTACCCAAGGCTCCCATGTGATGCATATGTCAAATAATTTCAAAAAGGATTTTTTTTTCATTTTAGAAACAATTTCCATGCAACCCTTTTTCTATCCAAATCTTACTTTGAAAACCAAATTCACAAAAATATCATAGTACTTTGAAAACCATCATTATTTTTCCAAAGTAAGGGGAAACCATCTTTTATCAAAACCCATTTAATCACATATATTTAAAAAATTAAGGATTATTCCAATAATTATTTAGAATCCAAATTAGAAAAAAAGACCATTCATGGTTCATCAATCAAAGGCTAAAGATAGAACCACCTACCTTAAACTTTGGTCATACACCAAACATAATGGTATCCACACACTATAAGAAAAGGGAACTCTATATAAAATGAGAGGAGTCCCTAAATAAATATCACCATAACATAGAATCATGTTTCTATAAAATTAATGGTCAGTATTTAAGATAGATAAATATATACCTCAAGGATCACACATGTCTCATTACAACCAACACAAGATCTGGCCTCGAGAAGATAAAATAGGACAAAACTATAAGACATGGAGAAGGAATATCCATGTGATAAATATAACCAATAAAAATAGTATAGTGATGTGAATATTCCCTATATATACATATGAGATATATATATATAAACACACACACACACACACACACATATATATATACATATAACCTATATGTAAGCTTGAATAGAATTGCATTGGGTATATTATTTGTTTGTTGGACACCTGAATTATTCTCCATTGAGGCCATGATTAAATGAAAAAATTCAAAAGATGAATCATATGGGATTTGAATGAATTTATTCATATGGTTCTTGAATTACCCAAGTCATTAATACATGTTTTATAAATATTTTATTTAATGCATACACAATCCAAGAGTGTCATTAAGTTTTATATAAAACGTACTTTCATATAATGGTGTATGTGTATGGATTGAGATCGTCATGCTTGAAAAAATCAGATACTGATAATCTTCTTATGTAGATATTACATCTTAAGATAAAAATATTTATAACATAAAAACATTATCGACGCTTAAATTTTATAGGTATAGTGCCTTCAAAAACTGGGAAACATAAACAATAGGTTTATAATTGATCTACATCATATACCACTAAGTTCTTTATAACTATCTCCCTTATTAGTAAAATCATACATAATACCGTCATTTATAAAATAGGGAAAGTAAACACAAGAAAGGGTGATCTAAAATTCTCTATAAGAGTAAAAAGGGGAGATATCAATGATCACATGATTATAACATGAGAATAAGGATATATGAATATGAGATTAACATTTGAAAATGATTCCTTATATATCATTGATCATAATCTCGATTCATTGAATGAAGCTTGAAGGTTTTTATGACATGAATTATAAAGGAATAAAATTACAGTATCCATGCTATCTTAACACCATTAAAATATATATGGAATTGTGGCATACACATAAGCATAGAAGGTCATTTCCTTAGTCGTCAAACTCAATTAAAAGATTATTTTAGTGGAATGGGTTCAATCCCTAAACCATTTACTAGTCATGTTTTAGACCTAAGACTAAAATATTAGACAATTTCCCTTACCAAACGAGATTTACTCTCTATTAAATTCATGTTTATCCCATGAAATATCATACATTACCCAATGCATTGGAGAGAGGTTTAGGTCCCATCCATCATTCATAATAACATATCAACTATACTTGGTTTTAAAATAACCAAAATTACATAATTAAAACCATACATAAGAATTAAAAAAGATTATAAAACATTCATCATATCATAATTGATGAAAATAAATGAGTTTCATACACATCTCATCATAGCTTAACCCGTGGAAAAGAAACTGATTTCATAAACATTTCATCATTTCATCTTTGTATAAATCATGGAAAAGAAATGGGTTTCATAAAAATATTCTAATCATAAACATAAAACATATAGATAAAGAACAAGGATGGTATCATTGGATTATATTCCTAGTAAATCTTAAGTAACATCAAAGGATGTTATCATAGATAGATAATGATTTTTAAAGACCACTTAGAACTTTTCTTGAGTAAAATATCATTTAAACTTTGAAATCACTTTTTGAAAATATAAAATATTTATTAAATATTAAATAAAAAATTTATTTGATAATAAACATATAAAATTATATTTTAAACGTTATATCAGTGAGTTTTCATGACAACAAAAAATTTTATTCTTTCCGTGTTTGGTAAAACATAGATTCCTTTCACATTTTCTATAAAAAAATCAAAAGTAAAATATTCATAAAATGAAAAGAAAATTAATTTTATAATATTTTTAAAGAATTATAAAAGTTAAAAATTTATTTAATTATTAATTTTATAATAGTGAAAACATTATTTATTTTTTTAGAAAACATGGACATGGAAGAAAAAGGTTTTTGAACCGAAGAGAAAAATAAAGTTTATTTTTCATAAAAATGTTGCTTTGATATCATTAGTTCTTAAAGAATATAAAATGAACAGAAAAAATTTCTGAAATAACCATACTATAAGAAAATTAATTATTTTCTTGATATTCAGATCATAATATCTCATCATCATAAACTTA
Organism: Viscum album; assembly: GCA_963277665.1. NCBI lineage: Eukaryota > Viridiplantae > Streptophyta > Magnoliopsida > Santalales > Viscaceae > Viscum > Viscum album. Next base: position 342,348,202 of record OY728131.1, read on the forward strand.
ATCAATAATAATCCCTGTAGACAATGGAATTCTAACAAAAAAACCTTACCACATTGGTATATTTTGAATCATAATCCCCAAGAAATAAATAATCTTATATGGACATATATCTCATAATTTTCATGAGAATAATCATAAAATACATTAATGGTCAGTATATATATACCACACAAAAGAAGAAAGTGGTGTAAAATGCATGTGTCCCACAGAAATAAAAGTGCGAAAAAAATCCATTACGTGCTTTGGTAAAATTTGAATCATAATCCCTATTAAAGAATACATTTGAATGAAACATTTAATATAATAATAATAAATAAAATCATGATATAACATGTTAATTTTTATGTAAATACACTTAATAAAATAAGATAGGTTCATAATATAACATATATCCCAATGAAGACAACTTGAGATAAAATTCTCCTATCACTTTTTTAAGTTTTGAATTGTAATACCCATTAAATAAAAACATAAAATGAAAATGTAATTATATTTAAAAAAATTTATTCATTATATACCATGTACAAGGTGAATTATATACACCAACCAAAATAACTGTGCGGGGAATATGGTATATATCTCCTAGAAATAAAAGAAAAACTGACAATACCTTATGCCACATTTTGAATCTATTCATACACATTAGTTAATCCTATATAATAAATATAGGATTATTATGAATCTATTAAATAATAATAATAATATATAACATACCATAAAATATTTACTTATGACTTTTTATTGTCAATTTATTAACAATTCCTTGTTAAAATAACGTTTTAGATAATAACTGATTCGTTTTCAATGTATGTATTTGTTTGGTATTTTAGGTCATTTTACATTGTTCACGGTTTAAAAATATATAGAGTTTTGACCATGAAAAGAGTTTCATATATATATTATAAATTTATTTAGATAAATCTATAAAATTTTGTTATAGAAAATGAATTATATCGTTTATGGAGACGGTATGTCGTACATACACATGAACGATTTTTCCATTTTATTGATAGATGAAATGAAATGGATTTAAATAAAATTTTACCATTATAAATTAATTATTATTTAATATATATCATATATATTAATAAAATATATCATTATTAACTTCTGCATAAAGCGTAAGTGAAAAATGAATCACACTGCTTTGCAAGACGGTAGTTCGCTGCACACATGAGCAATGTTATCATATTACCATAGAATGGAACATAAAAAAGTATATCCAATATTATAATTATTTTGTTATAATTATTTTAGTAATATCATATATATTTATATATTTTAAACCCATTATTATATCCTTTCATGAGAGGTGGTGATGTAAAATTAATTATATTGATTTGGGAGGCAGTAATCCATCAAACACACAATCAAAGGTTTGGTTTCTCATTTTATGGAAGAGGAGGTGGATTCGGGTTATTTAGTCAACATAATATCAAATAATTTTATAGAATATACTATAATTATTATAGTTTAATTATTATAACATTAATTAAAGTGGTAATAGAAGAAGTAAAAATAAAGTGCTTAGTGAATACAATTTCCTTTTGGTAGAAAACTACCTCTGGATATCTTATTAAGGACCCTTAGATTGGTATTTTAGGAAGAAAAATAGATCTATAAAGTGAGTAAGGATGTTTTTAACATATTTTTGTTGAGTTGGTCAAGAAAATTAGACTAATATGTGCGATTATGTTAGGGGAGGAAGTGACCTTTTATAATTTAGGAGTGACATTTATATAAATATCCAAAAGTATTCAATAATTGGAAGTCACTATCAAAACAAGTGCCTCCAAAATTGATATATATTATTTTTATGGGATTATATGTTAATGGAACACATAAAACAAATAAAAAGACACATTTTTTAAATACATTCTTCCTCAACCATAATGTTTACTCACATTTACCATTTTATTTTTCACCATGGTAACTAATATCTTTTTATTTACCTAGGTAATTATTCATTTAATAAAAATAAAAAAATTATTCTTATTAGATAATTTTAATATAATTATTTTAAATACTAATTCAAATTTATTAAATAAATATCATATATGTGCTGAAAATTAATTTTAACACGTGAGTATGTAAAGTGCAAAAACTTTATTTTATTTTTGGCCACGTTAATTAATTTTTTCTATTTTTTATATTAATTATGACTACAAATAAATTTGAACTTATTATATATTTTAAATTATGATTATTGAAAATATATAACCCATTATATCAAATTGCATTCACATATGTTGTAGAAATTAACTAAAAAATAAACCTATTGACACGATGAAAAAACATTTTTCCAAAAGGAAAATGTAAATAAGTATAAAATGGTTTCTTATGAAAATTAAATATTAAATTCATTATAATGAGAGAAATTGGATTAATTATAATATAATTTTACCAAATTTAATTTCATAAAATATTAAAATATAATTTAATTTTGAAAATACTATAATGAAAACAATTTATAAAAAAATTTATATTTTACAATATTCATTAAAATATTTATCATTCTATAAAATTAAAAAAATAATCTATTATATAATTTTGAAATGATAATTTATAAAATTAAATTAATTTTTTAAAATAAATTTTCAAAAAATGGCAAAAATTAATTTGAAAATAAATTCACAGAACGCGATGAAACCATTTTTATAGAAAAAATACATTTTTTACAATATTACAGGATTTATTCTCATCCCACGGTTATAAAAAATATTAGATTAATGATTAAACTTTTTATTAAATATATAATATATAAATATCATAAAAACAATTCTCCAATATTGATTAATTTAATTTATTTCTATAAAAACGATTCGTGTTCATAAATACAATTTTTTCAGAAAAATATTTATTTTACTTTCAAATGAATTTTTTTGTTTCCATTTCTAATAAATTGATAAAAATGAATTTATTTTATTAATATAAAAACATATAATTTTCATAATATATTTACTCCTATTCATACTCTCTAATTTATCAACTAGGTTATAACGGTTCTATTTAAATAATAATGTAAATAGTATATTGTGGTTTACTAAAACTCAGTGTTTCATGTAACATAAGATATCAAAGAAATTAAATTTATTTGAGAAAAATATTACATAATATATCGAGGTGTTCCATTCTACATATATATATATATATTTTATCCCTGTAATTTTAACTTGAACTTAGTAATCAAGGGTTTTAATTTGAAAAGTTTTTTATGGAAAACCCACATCATAAAAGGGTGGATAAAACATCCTCTAGAAAAGAGAGAAAGGTAAATATGAACATAATATTGAAATAACACAAAATTAGGTTTCCAAAAAGGATAAAATTATTGGTGCGTGATAATATATAGAAGAAAAAAATACTAAGGTCTAAGGATTAACAGAAAATGATAGAGAATATGGTCATGAGAAATTGAGCCACCAAAAAACATAAATCTATGATGAGTTAAAAAACCATTAATTATTTAGAAATTAAATTAATAGGACATCATTGTTTCCTTAAGATCAGTTTTCTATAGTTTGGGTGAATTTTTTTACCATCAAGACAGAGAACGTGAGAAAGTATAATCACGCGATTTCTTTCCATTTCATAAGAATAGTCTAATCCATTAGTTATGCTTCAATCAATTTTTACTTCATATATTACTATATAAAATTAAGATTAATTGTTCTTGTTTAGAGCAACAATTACTCCCAAGATCCCTAAAATAATCATAATTCATCCCATCAATCTGTATTTATCATTAAAACAAAATTGATAGTATAGTTTATTTAATATGGATAAATATTCATATGATGAAATAATACATTAATCTCTAAAACCTCATCTAAAGTTGATTATAAAACATTCCATAAATGTATTATCTCAATACCCTTTTAAAATTTAAAAAATATATATATAAGGTCACTAAGTTTCAAAAACCAACTTAACTAGTCCCCAAAATTTCAAAAAGTATCTCTTAATTGTCACATACCAAATGTGTGAATAACATGGTCATATATTTTCTTGAAACATGATAATAAATAGAATCCCCATAAAACTACAATTATAATAAAAATTATCTCTATTAATTAGATAAAACCATATATTATTGAATATATTTCATATATCCAAAAATTATACAATCTCCATCTATTATAACAAAAATTACTTTTTTATCAAATCATTAATTAGTTATAAGATCATCAATAATATCCAATTTACAATATCTTTACCAATAATATATTATCTAAACTAAAAACCATTAACTCAACATCAAGAATTTATTAAGTGTTATATTTACCTTAATCATGTGTTTTTTATAAATATTACCTTGAAATTGAATCACTTTTCTAGGTTATCAGTACCACTTATCATATTGTTGAAAACCATCGGTGAAAAATTCATACAGAAAAATCCATATTTATTTCATGATTCGTAGAATATAATTTTTGAGTTCAAAAAATTAAACACTTTAATAATCCAAACACATTATTAATACATTAATAAGGAATCATCATCATATTCCATAATACCCCCTTACTTTCATAAGTTATTTGTATTCTCTTCACGATCAACAACAAAACATTTACATGTACATATTTACTAATCTTGTTATAGATCTTTCCTCCTTGTACATTTATTTAAAAAATTCCCAAAATCATTGAATCTATAGCACAAAAGTATATGTTGTGTATTATTTTGAACTTTAACATTATTCACATTATTAACTAAACTCATCCCATCACTTTGAAAATCTATTTCTCAACGACTTTCCTTTACACCCATAAAACATTTACCAGCACCATGATTATAATTCCCCCCATGTATCCATCAATACTTCAAACATGAAGGAAATATAACCTTCTTTTCTCCCTGTTTTTTTGAGTTTCCTTTGAATTATATATTTCTTTTCTCATCAAAACCATGAGATTGAAATGAAACTACAATATCAATTTCTTCCTTAGTAGAACATCTAACAATTTCATCATAACTACTGGGTTCTCATATTAATAACGATATTCTGTGATATATTTTTAAGACACTGAATAATTGACCAACCTTACATTCTTGTTATATGATAATTCCATAAGTATACCATGCAATTAATGTAAAATTTTCCTTATAGGTCCCAACAGATTCATCATCATTCTACTTTAACTTAATTAATTTAGTCTCTAGTTTCATATAATGAATACAAGGAAAGTACCTAATGAAAAATAATTTCTTAAACTCATCACATTTCATGTAGTCAATTTCATCTTATAAAATCAAATTCTTAATAATATTCCACCATTTATCTGTTTAAACTTCCACACGATAGACAACCAAAATAACTTTTTCTTGCTCTAAACATTTAAGAACATAAAATATATTTTCAATAGTACTAATCCATTGCGTAGAAACTAGTGTATAAGTTGACCCACTAAATTAAGGTGAATGTTTACTCATGAAGGACTCAACCAGACATTATTTCACCCTTTTCTTGTTTGCAAGCTCATCATGATTCTTATCTTGAGAAATTTCTTTGCACCTAGTAATGAGATATTTCATTATATCTTCATAAAAATTTGACTTCTATGGAAGAAAGTTATTTATTTTTTCACCACATTCATCATTCAAATGACTCCTTAGGGTTCTACCCATTTACTAAAACCAAAAATCATTATGTGATAAACAATAATCATGGTGAAAAACCATATAATCATGAAAAATCATTTTTTCAATGTCTAATCATGATACTTTATTTTCTATATATGACACCTTAGGTTTAGACTTAGTCCTTAATAATCATTATTAAAATCCTTCAATATAGTTTGTGAAGATTTTGCGATTTTTAATATAATATCCCTAAAGAGTGTAAAACTATGTGAGTAGAAAAGCCTTTTGTCTTGTACCAGATAATGATTGAGTCGAGCTTAATTTTCCCTTTTCAAGAGTAATCACCCCAAGGTAAAATTATACTAGATCCACATCCACTTGTAATATTTATATTGGGAAATAATTTCCTAGAAACTACTTTCTCAATACTGCACCAAAATGACATTATAGTTTCTTATAGTGCGACATATCCTCAGACTTATCCCTAATATTATTACTGATGTTTTCTTATCCTAGTTACAAATGTTAAATACATTTTTTTTTGATACCAACTATAGAGAAACAAACTTATCATATAAAGATATTACTTATTGTTATATTAATATTCTCTATATAACGTAATAATCCATGATAGAATTGTATAAGTCTAGCACATTTGGAAACATACAGAAATAGATAAATGCTTCAAAAGTGAACTACATTATCTCCCACTAAGTTCTTAATAACTTGAACCATTATTAGAAATATCATACATAATAACTTTATTAGTTACCTGATAAAAGTAAATATAATAAATAGTGAGCTCATATTATCAATAAGGATAAATAATGGAGTTATCAACGATCACATAACCATTAAATTGGAATAAGGGTATGAGAAATCGAGTTTAACATTTGAAAACTATACCCTGAATAGAAATGATAATAATCTTGAGTCATGGAATAAATAATGGTTATTTATAAGACTTAAATTATAAATAAATAATATAATATAATCTATAACAAACTAACATCGGAATAATATATGGAATTTTGGCATACCAAAAAGTATAGAAAATCATTTCCTTAGAAGTAAAGTATCATTAGAAATACAATATTAGAAGAATGATTTCACTCCCCAAACCATCATTGTAGTCAGATTCACTCCCAAAATCATCATAGTGGATAAATTCCCTTACTAAAATTGGGTTACTCCCCATTCCAGTCCCATATATCTCATGAGATATCACATTTTAACCGATTCAATGAAGGGATATATAGGTCTCATCCGTACTTGGTTTTAACATAACCGAATTCCTTGGTTATTATGTAACCAACATAATTGGTTATAATGTATCCACTATTAAATAATAAAAACCATACATAATAGTTCCAAAAGATAAAAAAACATTCATCCCATCAGAACTCCAGAAAATAAATGATCTTTATAAAAAAATTTCATAGTATTTCACATTGAAAAGAAATGGGTTTCATAAAAAATTTATCATTTCATCCTAGTATAAATAATAGAAATGGAACAAGTTTCATAATTAATTTTCATCATATAATTAAACTAGTTATAAAAATAATAAGGATGAAATCATTGGATTATATCTCTAATAAAGATTAAGTAACATCAATGGATGTCATCTTAGATTGAAAGTGATTTTGAAAAATCACTGGGAATATTTATGGAGTAAAATATCTGTTCCACTTTGAAAACAGATACATAAAATATAATTTTTTTTAAATATTAAATAAATCATTTTATTTGAAAAAAAACTATTAAACTTGTGAAGGAATATTTATATAATTTTTTGGTCATGATGGATGAATTTTCTTCTAAAGATGTGTACGGTAAAACAAATATTCCTTCTAAATTTTCTGTAAAAAAATAAAACGTACCTTTTTTGGAAAACAATAAGAAGATTAATTTTAAACCATTTTTTAATATTCAAACATGTGTAAAATTTTATTACAAATTTATTTTATAAAATTAGAAGCAATAATTAAAACATATTTTGAAATCTTGGAATTGGAAGAAAAATGTTTTTTGGATGAAGAAAAAAATAATGTCAATTTTTTTAAAAATATTCTTTTTTTATGTTTAGTTATTTAAGAGAGTAAAATGAGTGTAAAACATATGTTTTTTATAACTAACTAAAGTATATGAAAATTAATTAGTTTCTTGAGAGATAGTTAAAAATATTTCATCATTGAAAAGTTATTTGTAAAAAATCCTAATAATCAATGAAATTATTTTTTATTTTAATAAAAAGCACTTTCAATTGTATAGTGGGAATCCTCACAATATCCAAATTCCACATTTTATTGGTCCAAATGAGCACATATTCAAAAAGAAAAGGCCAAAAACAACTTTGGTATCTTCTGAATCTTAATTCCCAATAAATAAATAACCCGATATGTATATGTATGCCTAATTTTTTTTATTACAATAATTATACAATATATTCTTGGGTAGTAAATATACACCACAAAAAAGAAACAAGTTTTTGTGTCCCATATAAAGAAAAGTGAGACGAAAATCCCTTATCTACTTTGGTAACTTTTGAATCATAAGCCCCATGAATGAATAACTTAAAATTATAATTTAAATATCATGATAATAAATAAATTCATCATATAATTGTTAAAAGGTATTTATATACATCTTATAAAATTATATAGGTGCATAACATAACATATATTACAAAGAAGACAATTTGAGATTAAATTACTTCACCACTTTGGTATCATTGGAATCCTAATCCCCATTAAAGAATAGCATAAAATGAAACATTAATTATCATGGAAATAAGGAAATTAATGAAATAAATTGTCCATGGGGATTTATATACACCACATAAAATAAATGAGTTGTGAATATGACATATTTCACCAGGAAATATAAGAGAGACAAAAAATACCCAAGCTCAAGTCTCGAATCCCTTCATACATGTTCATAAATCGTATATAATAAATATATATTTATTATAAATTTATTAAATAAAAATAAACATATATATCACTCCATAAATTATTTACGTATGACCTTTTATTACCCATTATTTAACAATTCCTTGTCAAAATCATGTTTTGGGTAATAACTTCTTCGTTTTCATGTATATTTTGGCTTGGTATTTTCAGTAATTTTAATATTATGATCATAAAATAATATATATAATTTTAACCATGATATTATTATAATATATATTTCTATATATGTATTTATATTAATACATAAATTTTGAGATAGAAAATGGATTACACAATTCATAGAGATGTTATTCCTTACGTATGTGTGAGTGCTGTTTCCATTTTATCAAAATATGAAAAAATGGTGGTTAAATAATATTTCACATCAATAGATTTATTATGATGTCGTATATTTAACATATATTCATAAAATATATTCTTATCATTTCATATGTAAATCAAAAGTGAAACAAATCACATCACTTCATGAAGAGGTAGTCTAGCGTACTCACAAGCGACGTTATCATATTCCCATATAATAGAAAGTAAGAAGTTATGTATTATACTATATTTTCGGAAGTATAATTATTTTATCAATAAAACATATATACAAATTAATACATTATTATATTATTTTGTTAGTGGCAGTGATAGAAAATGAATCACATTAGTTTACGAGGCAGTATTCCACCGTACACATGATCGATAATTTCGTTTTCAATTTTATGGAAGAAAAGATGGATATAGGTTATTCCAAAAAAAAATAACATCTATGTATATGGTATATACCAGTGTTTCTATATTGGGATTATTATGTCTTGAATAATGGATTTAAGAGAATAAGTAAAAAGAAGAATCTTAGTGAAGACAATTACCTTATTTAAGAAAAACATCCTTTAGATCTCTTGTCAAGGACTGTAGGATGGGTTTTTAGGAAGAACATAATCTCTTGAATGTGGTTTAGGATGTTAGGGAATTTTGTTTTTCATTTTGTATCCAATTAAAAGGGATTAATAGGTGCGAATAAGTGAGCATATAAGTGTCCTTTTATAATTGAAAAAGGGAATTTTTGTAAATACCCAAAACTACTCAATAATGGGATGTCACTATCACCCCAAGTGAATAAATAATTGATAAATATTAAATTAGAGGGAATATATGGTCAATAAAACCCTGTATCAAAAAAATACCTAAATTTTAAACATGTTATTCTTTAACCTCTATGTTTACTCAGTTTAACCATTTTATTTCTCACCATAGTAACTAGTAAATTTTTATTTACCTAGGTAATTTACCCTTTAAGACTAAATATAAAATGATAATTGTTTGAAAATTTGGACCCAATAATTATAAATATTAAATCTAATTTATTATATATTTATCCTATGTGCAATTAAAATTAATTTTAACACATGGGTATGTTAAGTGCAAAGCCTCATTTTTACATTCATCGTAGTAATTAATTTTCATTATCTTTACTATTAATTATAAAAAAATTATTTTTAAATTACTATATATTATAAATTATACTGATTATAAATATTTAATCCATTTTTTCAAATTCAAATCATATATATTTTTGAATTTATCTTAAAATAAAACTCATAGATGCGACGAAAAAGCGATGTTGTAATGAGAAAATCTTAATAAGTAAAAAAAGCTACAATAAAAAAAATAAAAAATCTAATTGATTCTAATAAAAATATTGGTTTAATTATTATATAATAGAATTAATTTTACTTTTAAACCATTTTAAAATGCAATTTAAAATTTTAAGTACTTTTTTTAAAAATAATGTTTTCAATAAAGATTAAAAAATTTCATTATTCATTGAAAAATTAAACTTTCAAAAAAATTATAAAGAATTAAGTGTAAGAAATTTTTTAAATGATTATTTTAGAAAGAAAAGTAATTTTCTCCAATAAATTTTCTATAAGTGGAAAATGTTATATTTAAAATAAATGTGAAGAACACGATGAAATTTGTTTTTCAAAAAATTTAAATAGAAAGATGGATCTATTGGTATCTCATGCAAAGAAAAATTATTATATTAATGATAAAAAAATTAGTTAAGTAAAATTTAAATATAAATAAAATCACTCACTAATAGTAACTAATTTATTTATTTTTAAATATATACAATTCATGTGCATAAAAATAGTTTTTCCAGAGAACTGTTCTTTTAATTTTAAATGTTTTTTAAAATTTTAAATTATAATCAAATAATAAAAAATGAATTTATTTTATTAATGAGTAAACTATATGAATTTCACTATTTAATTATTCCTATTCATATCTTCCAATTTAATAGCTAGTTTATAGAGACCTATTTTAAATAATGATTATGATAGTATTTTATGGCTCACTAAAACTCGGTGTTGTCTGTAACTCAATCTATTGATGAAATTAAATTTATTTTAAAAACATATTTCATAAAATCATTGGTTGTTAAAAAAACTTATTGAGACCAGTAGATCTCTCAATATTCCTTCTATTCATATTCGGTACTTGTATACCATGGAGAGAAAATGGATCACATCCATAGATCAGATGATTATGTTCAACCTATGGATGCAAAAATAGACGGGATATGTTTTGGATACTATTTTTTTTGTATTACTCAAGCATACCCAAAGGATATCAAGAATGATGTAGTGGATCTACTATGTACTATATGAATGGTTTACAGTTTTCTTCATTTAATAATTTTATGCAGTTTTTTGTCATTTATAATGAGATATCCTTTGATAGGGGTTTTGTAACAGACCAACATGGACCAAACCGAATAGTCGGTCGAGCAAGCGCATTATGTGGTGAGGTAAAACAGAGAAAAAAACAAGACTTGAATACCAGCAAAAAAATACATACAACCAAATTACTATACATAAAGAAACAAAATATACAAATATCTAAACTGAATAAACAAAAAAACACAACAAGACTAGACAATAAGTCCCCACGTGACCAAGTGTCAACTCCAAATATCTAAAAAAACAATGATGTAAAGATAAATCATTTATGACCAAATAAAGCACTTTCCTTTACATGTATCCGATAAAAAAGTATACAACAACCCACAGAAAGAAGTAGGGTGTGAGAAACAAGGCATAGTAAGCTCTAATGAAAAGAATGCTGAAGTTCAAGATTAAAAAATAGTTTTAAAATAATTTTTATAAATAAATTAATTTTAAATCATTTTTCAAATTATCAACATGTTTCTTCACAAATATTATGATAAATCTTCCAAATCTAGATAAAAATAGGTAAAGATATGAAAAAGTAAATATACTTGTGAGGCAATATCCATGAAATAAAATATATTTTTATAAATAACCAGAAACAAAAATGAAACTACCGACCATTCTCTAGACTATGGGACAATATATAATAGACACTCAAAAGACCAAACATGGAATACAGTTGGATTTGAACTAACATCGAGGCCTGCTATATAAAATTGACATATATAAGGTTACCTCATAGTGGGGTCACACACACACATACACAAAGGCTACCCATGTCTCTATTTCAACATACCAAGTTCCCTAATATAAATTTTTTTTCAATTTTTATTTGAAAAATCAAGATCACATTTTTAGAAAACCATTCCAGTTCCAAGACAATCTGTTCCAGGGTTTAAAATTCAATATTACATTTCAAATAAATGGAGTTCCATTTTCAAAGAAGAAACAATTTTTAAATGAAAACTCATTCCCCTTTTATTTTCAACACTTAATATTATATTTTATATCTCTATAATTCAATATGAAAAATAAGATATTCAAGAAATTAGAAGAATTGAACAGATCCACTAACTTTAAGATCTTAAAAAACCTATCCTCCTTTGATATCGGGGATTGTAAACTAGAAGATATGCCTCTAGAAAATATTCCATGAACAGAGACTGAAAATTATTGTTAGAAAACACCATACTATTACTAATACCTATAAAACATAGTGTTGTAACCATATACAAGAGATATAAACCAAGAAGATAGTTACCCAAAATGCTGAAGCACCTAACCCTTCCAACCAATCACTGAATGAATTGATCTGGGTGGAAGAAAGACACCCAAATTCACCTAGGGAAAGATTTATAGATAATTCTAGGAGGATGAAAAAAAAGTGAGCCCTCAAAAACCTACATGTTAAAATAAAAATTAGAACTTGGGGAATTAAATGGAATGTAATTTTTTATACATCGTGAATCCATTTATTTTTTAGTTACACAAACATTGTGTTTCCTTTTTAATTAAAAACTATATTTCACATTACATTATGTGTAACTCTTACATGACATATAAAAAGTCACACTATAAAATAAAATCATGGGATGAGTCTTGCCGATATTAGACATCATGAAACCCTACTACATTTCATGCAATTTCCTAGTGAATAGTAGAAAAAGCCCAGGGAAAAGTTGAAAATCCAAAAAATTTGAGACTTCAACATTTTAGGTATCTTCCCACTTCAAGGATAAAAATAATCAACCAATGAAAAAGGTAAAAAAAATAAAATGATTAGATCATACCATATAGAAAGGTAACAGGGTGTTATAATCTCCCCAGCATAAAGTATTTTTGTTCCCAGAAAGTGAAAAAGACCCTAGATTCATAAAATGAGTAGCCAATTACTACCTCATTAATGACTCATTTCCCACCTCTCATGAAAATCATGCCAACACTGTGATAATACCATGACAAGGGGAATTTTTTTACTTCATATTAACTTATCCTAGAGATCTATAATCTGAAATTGTGACTCAACCAAAGTGGCATCAGGCTCCAGAACAACATTCTACCATCTCTTCGCAAGGGAAAGATATGGTTTATACCCACTAAACTGAAAAACATAAAACCAATCATTTATGAAATTAAAGATAGATGTTAATAAAAATATAGAGGACACCCTCCATATTCTCTTAAAAATCTCAAAGGTTCCCACAAACCTCAATGCCAGCTTACCCTACTTACCCAACTAAAGATATCCCAAGTGAGTTGAAACTTCGAGAAAGACCTTATCACCAACCAAAATGTCCATATATTGGTGAATACGATCCACATAAGATTTCTGAAAACTCCATTCCATAATAAAATACATATGGATCAATTTTACCACCAATTTCATCCACTGAACAACACTTAGTCAAACTAAGTACCGCTCTCCAAACTCTCCCCAAGAAAAGGGAGATCGACATGGCCTCCCATAAAATCCTAAAAGGGAGAAATAATGATCAAATAATGATATCTATTGTTATAAGAAAACTCAAACAAAGGAAAATATATCTCCCATGATCCTCCAAAATCAGGAAAACAACCCCAGAGAATATCCCCCAAGAACCTAGATAGCCCTCTCTGTATGTCCATATGTCTATGGATGATAAACCCTTCTCAATTTCAACTAGGAACCCATTGCCTCCTACAAACTTTTGAAAACCTATATGTGGACAAAGATTACTTATTAGAAATAACTATATAGGGAACCCCATGATGCTTCAAAATCTCTCAGATGTATAAGTCCCCATGTTATTCTACTTTCATTGTCTCCATTATTGGTATGAAATGAGATGATTTAATGATTTTGTAACCAATTACCCAAATCATATCATTCTAACTAGAATTACATGTTAATCCAATAATTAATTAAATATAAATATTATCCTAATTTCACACTAGAATGAGTAAAAACTGCAAAAAACGTAAAGGAATATAATGTTCTCCCTCAGCTCTTGGGAAAGTGAGACATTATGATACAAAATCTACAACGAACAAACTCATCCATGGCCACCAATACCAACATATAAAATCATGGTACATATTTATATCCCAAGGATTAAAAAAAAAAAATACTAGTTCCCCCAATCTAGAAACTCCCACCTTAAGGAAAAAAGAAAAGAAAAACCGCTATAGAAGAACAAATATCCACTAGGAGACTGAAACAACTCACATAAATTCTCTCCACCATTGAGGGTTTATCCTAAACATCGTATTTTAGGGTTGTTGACACTCCTTTCATCACAGAGTCTAATTATTGGAAAAGGGGAATATCTTAGCTCAATGTGATTCAACCTTTGGAAAAATATCAAAAATTGACAAAGGAATGGATAAGAAGAACATTTCACAAGGGTCGCAAAAGTTCTACAATGGTCGCGCAAGTACACTTGCGCGCTAAGGTTGGTCGCGCAAGTACACTTGCACGCCGAGGTTGGTCGTGCAAGTCACTTTTTCACCCTAAATGATAACCGCCTGGGGTCTTCTCGAGCCTATAAATAGCCCCGGAAGGCCCCCCATTTTAGGGGACGAATTTTTCCAGAATTTAGATATAGAGCTCTGAATGCCCAAGTCTCTTCTTCAGGTCTTTCGAAAACTTATAAGGTAGTTGTTTACCTAGAATGGATGGTCTAAACAAGAGGATTAATGTCTAAGTGTTAGAACTCACTAACACTTGTGCGCCTAAGGTGTTTTACCCTTAAGGGAAATGAACATACTTGCACGCCGCCCGACATCTTCACCAAAATTTGTGGGCCTCTCTTCTGGAAGTACCTTAGGATAATTCTAAAGGCTTTGATCAAGGATCTCCCAAGTGTTACCCTACTGGTTGAAAATCGCGTAAGTACCCATGTGTCACGCAGGTATACCAACTCGACCAGGACTTGCACGCCCACGCAGTACCTGCGCGCCATCTAGGACTTGCACGCCCCTGCCTTTTTGGGTGCCCTTATTGCCCATTTAACCCCTCTTATACCATTCCACCTAGCTATTCAAGATTTAGTATTCAAGACATTCTTCAAATCCAGTTATGGCATGTTTTCTCGATTAAATTCCTTATTTTAATGGAATTCTATGGAATATATCTCAAAACCTAGTGATTTACACATCTTTATGTCACTAAAGATTGATATTTCCTTCATTAAACCTCATACATTAAGATGAGAGAACCCCTTAACCTGGGCCTCCTTTTCAAGAATAAGCCCCAGTCATAATTCTTAAATCTGGGCATCCTCCTTAGGAGTAATCCCCAAGTCCTCTTTTACCTAGGCTTCCTTTTCATGAGTAAGCCTCAGTCTCAAAGTTCACTAGTATGGGAATCCTCTTTAGGAGTAAGCTCCAAGTCATCATTAATCAGGGCCTCCTTTTCAGGAGTAAGTCCCAGTCATAATTCACATTAATTTTGGGAATCCTCCTTAGGAGTAAGCCCCAAGTCCCCTAATCTGGGAATCCTTTTCAAGAGTAAGCCCCAATATTAAAATTACCGAATATGGGAATCCTCCTTAGGAGTAAGCCCCAATCTTAAAATTACCAAATATGAGAATCCACTTTAGGAGTAAGCCCCAACCATAATTCTCGTAAAATGGGCTTCCATTTCAAGAGTAAGCCCCAGTCTCAAATATGGGCATCCTCTTTAAGAGTAAGCCCCAAGTCCCTTAATTTTTCAAGTCCCATAACCTGGGCCTTCTTCTCAAGAGTAAGCCCCAGCCTTAATCTCTCTTAACCAGTCTTAATTTCCTTTTGATCTGGGCTTCCTTCTTAGGAGTAAAACCCAATCATAAGTCCCCTCCTAACTTGGGTATCTTCCTTAGGAGTAAGCCCCAAGAATAGAGTATCCAAATCTCCATGAAGCACATATACCATTATGGAACCTGTTCCTGGATTTTTTCCCTAATGTAAATCTTAATCCTCATCTATTTGGGTAGTCATACACACATAATCCCCACATCATTGTATCTTTCGTGAAACAATTGTCTTGTTCACCAATACCTCTTTTTTCTCACACTGAGCATGACTCATGTGAGATTAGAGTGTAAAAGTAATCATGACATCTTTCTTTGAGCCATAAATCATGCATAAGCATCATACTCCCTTACTCGAACTACGTGGGTTCTGATTCCTTTTCCAAAACAAAGGATATGTAGGTAGCCTATCTGCGGGTATGATCCCAACTCTGAAATAATCAATGTCCTTATGAATGACAATAAACTTCAAGTGCCCCACTAAGTTTATTTAAAACCAGTATGGTCATCATAATGACCAAGAGACTTTTTATGTATTGAAGGATACAATTGGATAAGAATCTCTAAACAAATATAGATGATTCTCTATCAATGAAGAACCTCGAATACATATAAAAGATTCTCTAAATTTCCAAAATATCAATCATTGATTGTCAGATCTAAAGGAAAAATCCTTTTATACTTGGTAATGTAATAAGGATTCATGGACATAACATAAATCTATAAAGAGAGTCTTGGAGTAGACAATAATTCCCCTAAAAATGGTGTGATGAGTCCGACCTCCCATCCTCTCAACCAATGAAAATTCCTAATCCTCATCAGTCCACAGATAATGAGCACCTACCTTTGGAAAGTTGGTTCAATGGATATGGAATCATTGGATGTTTCCGGTTCTACGAACAAACCTGTTAGAAACTGCTTGGAAAGTTTGAATCTTAAATCAATGAGATCTTCCCCAATTTTAGAGGGAAACAAAAAATGGTGAACCCGACGTGAATCCGTTACAAAGTTAAAATGATATTTTGCTTATTTTTTAGGCCCCTATTTAAAAATTAATGAGAGGACCAACAAAAAAATCATTGACATATGTGCTCATCCAAAAGATATAGTGGATGGATTTATCTTGATTACGTCTGTTATATCAAACAGGAACTCTTTTCTAAGATTTTCTGTATTCTAAGAAATGGATGCTCTCAAGTTTACACCTGTGAATACCGCTGCTTTGAATGCCACTACTGTTACTCTTGCTGGATCGTCGTCCGCTCTGATGAAGAAATCACCTACTCAGCGTCCTCAATGCTGGGTATCAAATGCGCTGGTTAAGGAGTACCGTCAACACGGTACCATTCCAACTCTGGAGGCTACCCGACAAGCCCTCCAAGTGAACAACTCACACCGGTCATCCAGACAATGACGACTAGTGATCAAGAAGAAGGCAGTGCTAACCACCGTCTCCAACCGTTTCAGGTCATTATCCCTAGAATGCAATCACCATTCACTCCCATATTCTGAGGAGGTGAATGATCAGGCCCCTCAGGGCCTTAATGCAAAGAAACAGGAGTTCTTCCCAAGGGCTCCTATCAATAATCACCGCTAGACTCATGCGACAGTGTGTCCTCAACATGATGAGGGTACCGACTCCAGGCGTTCAGCTCAAGTTCCTCGACCCCGAGCAGGCAAGACTAATCGCCAGAGGTGAAATCCGGTTAACAGTGAGTAGGTTCTCAACTCTACCATCTCTGGAGAAGACCACCAACCTAACTTGGTGGAAAGCAACGAGCAGGCACACACACCTGCTCGTTTTAATTCCGATGTCCAGAAGACTCGTCTGGTCGCATCACGCCAATCCCGCCAGGCAATTCCGGTGGAGTATTATAGGCAGGAACATACACCTGTTTATACGTCATCAGCTAGTCAGCAGGATCGTCTGACTACATATGATGGATCTCGTCAACCACGTTCAGTGAAGTGCAATCAGAAGGCGCATACACCTGCTAGTACTGATCAAGCCTACCAACAGCTCGCTTGGTAGCATTCGGAGAAGTCAGTCGGAAAGCTCCGGTGACAAAGAGGTGGCAGACTCAACTCTCTGCCCCTACACTTGAGTACTGTCAGGATTCACTGATAGGAAATGGAGGAAAGGATCAGGCACATACACCTACTCTAAGCACGGAATGAACGTATATCCCCGTTCTGGAAGCTGAAGTCACCAAGCATATTCTATCAATGGTGAAAGAGCAGAAGAAAATCCCTGCTCATATTTTGGTTGATTTCCAGGATATTATAAAAGATTCAGCAACATCTTAGGGAAAGACACACAAAGCTTTCCCTAGAAGTGGAGTGACACATCAACAGTCCACTCCGGAGCAGATACACACATATGTTCCAGTCCAAGATGGTTGTGGGGCATACTCCCCCATATCATACAGACAACCAAGTCAGGCACATACACCTGATTTGAGTAGAGATCATCAGCCTAACCTGTCCATCTCTCCCAATCATGCATATACACCTGCTCAGAGTAGCTACTTTTGTCAACAAGTGGTTTCCAAGGTGAGTACGAAGGCGTCTAAGAAGAAGACCCACCCAGCACAGTCAAGAGATCAAGAGCCAATCTATAAAAAGGCCTTGCTCGATGCTGGAGTTCTTGAAGCCCTCAGACAGTTATCTGTTGGAATTCAATATTCTAATCCCTCATTTCCCAATAGTGGGAACATTAATTCTGATGGTCTTCAACAGACACTTCCTCCTGAAGGCTTGCTTCATGGAAATTCGGTCGATCTCGAAGTTTCATCTTCATATGAGAGCCACAGGGACCCTCTGTGTGGTCAGAAGACCAAGGACCAAGAGATCTCATCTTTTTCTATAACCCACTATGGTGGTCCTCCCCATGATGATGAATTTCGCTGCGAAAGTCCTCTCCATATTAGTGATGCACATTGCCCGTAAAATGCTTCAGTGGACAATGTAGTGCCGAGAAAGCCCTCTTATCTTGAGGCACATGCAAATGAGAAACCATTCATGTCTGATGCTTCATCGGTAGCAGCTGAAATACTTTCTCAATCGGAAGATCGCCCAGGGTGTATGTCATTCTCTAAACCACCCCTAAGTCATGAATCTTCTAGTTTTATCAGTGATTTCTCTACCAATCCTGTTGAATCTGATGAAGCAACAAGGAAGCACCAGCTCTGGTCAAATCCAGTAGAAGAATATTCACTGAATGATAAAGGGGAAATGATGAACATGAGAAAACAACTGGCGAAAGGTGAAGTGCCAGTCATGTTTGGGCCTCTGGCTGACTCTCAGTATGACATTCTAGAGATTTTGACAGAATATGGAATTCATGATATTCGTCTCAACATATGGAAAACTCTTTGTTAGTTAAAAAAGAAAGTATTATCTTATGATTAATATGAATATCATATTAACATAATAGAAGGGTTACAATGTCATATTGGCTTGGCATCTCTATCAGTCTCTCGATATCCAAAGTCTGAAAAGCAGCAGAGATCCCTTCATCATTCATTCCTTGGCACACTAAGAAGATTTCTCTAGTTAATTTCCAATTCCCCATCTGGTATTCATGTCATAGGATGGGGTGTATTTGGAGCACTGCATTTCACAGTGCTCTCCAGTCAGTAATGCTCACCGAAAATGGTCTCATTCAATGTTATTTCCCATGGTCAGCCACAATACCTTGGTTTGTTTTTAATCAAAATCTTTCCCAAGAACAGGCTTCAACTAGTTTTTCTCAAAATCAAGAATATAGAGAAAATGTTATTGAATTACTCCTGCATCAAGAAAATGAGAATATTGAACAAACCTGTCTTATGGAGAAAGCACATCATCAAGTGACAGAAGTGTCAGAAATCATCCAACGGTCTTTTGAGATGGGTGATAAAAGTGGATGTCGATTGATGCATCCAGCTAATTTCCAGACCATGGTCCACAAGATCAGAAGAGATTTTAAGAAAGTATCAGACATAGCAAGTCAAGATCCACCCCAACTCACCAGATTGGGGACTCTTTTAAACCAACCCTCGGAATCAACAAATAGGATTTGAGGGGTTGAGCAAAGAAAGCAGGAACAGCCCCAGTCCACCGGAGTAGGGTCTTTTTCAAATAATCAACCCCCTCCTTAGAGAAAGTCTGTCTTTTCATGATTGGGGAAGCAGCCACAAGATGAATAAAGGGCCAAATTATCAAGAGATTCTCTCCAAATTACGGTTCACCAAGAAGTTCCTGTAAGAACGAATCAACAAAAGGAAATGTCTCATTAAATACATGGAAGGAGATAATATCACAGGAATGCTGGTAAGAGGAATGCAATGCATTATGCATCAATCAATGTCATCAATGTCGCTGTTGCTGATCCACCAAATGAGGCTCATTCAAAGGGATTAGATGAATAGGTTCCTGCTCAAGAAGTTGTATGCACATACACAAATGAAGAAGGTGTGCATACACGAAATCAAAGTATTAATCAGAACCTAGGTAATCCTTCAAGTAACCCACTTCCCCCTCCCCGAAAGAGATCAAACAAGGGGAAAGGAAAGAATCAGGTTACATATCCTTTCTCTGGAGAAGGCCAATCACTCTCACTAGGGAAAATATTTGCGTAACAGGAGGAAGAGATGAAGGAATTGAGGAGGTTGAATGCAGAACTACTTCAGGGAAGTATTCTTCCTAAACATGCTGGAGTCAGTCAGCCATGGAAAATTTTTGTAGCTACTAAGATGGATCAAGAATATCCTCCTCTATTAGTACACCCTCACAGGTCTAATCCTATGGGTCCAATGCAACAACAGTTGGCGGTGCTACCATCCGTTGCAACACCAACCACCATACCTGTCCAAGCTCTAGTTATTGCACCTACCCAAGTACAAGTTCAACCATATGATTCTCAAAAGTTAATAACTACAATTGAGTCATTAAAATCTCGGTTAGAGACTATAGAAGGGAAGCATGCACAAGTTAAACCAAAAAAGAGAGCTTACCCTGAATGGGTAGATTCAGTATCTCCCCCATCAAGTTTTGGGAACCCTGTATTCCCTATTTTCAATGGATCAGACGACCCTGAACAACATTTCATACATTACGTGTCTTGTTGCGATCCTATGATGGGAACTCCAGAGCAGCAAGAAGAAGTGAAACTCATATACTTCGTGCAAACCTTTCAAGGACCATCCTTTGTCTAGTATACAAGCTTCCAATCCAGGTCAATTACCGGATAGGAGGATCTTCTCCAAAGATTCCTTCTCCAATTCATCTCAACATGGACAAAGACAACAGTTTTTTATCTTAAAAACTGTAAGAAAAAGGAGAATGAAAGAGTCTCTAATTTCATTGCTCTCTGGAAGGGATTAATATATTCCCTGAGCTTAGCACTCCCTCAAGAGAAATTGTTTCCAATCTGTGTGGAAAATCTCCGTGACGAATTACACACAACACTGATCTCTGTGAAATACACTGGAGGGTTTCGAGACCTTACTTCAATCTCTCAACAGATTGAAGATTCTCTTATATAGACTAAGGTTAAATCTCATGTAATTCCATCAACTCCAAGAAGGAGTATGGGTAAAGTAGAGACTGCTATAGTTATGCTTAAACAAGCACCTATACCTGCTTCTATCTCAAAACCTTCATCTTCTCGAAGGGTTCCACCTCCTGAGAGTCAATAACAAAGGCCGTTTTGTCAAGAAGATCAAAGAGATCAAATACAGAAACAGTTTGATGAGTTGAATAGTAAAGTTTATTCTTTCCGAAATAAAAAAGTTCCTGGTACTTCATTTTGGCCTTTGAGAATAATTTGGTTCAGCTGCCGAGGCCCAAGAGGCCAAACAAGGAAGGAGATGAAGACCGTCCCAATTATTTCCCATTTCATGATATTTTGGGACATCCTATCCAGGAGTATTTTGTTTTCGAAGACCTCCTGAAAAAAATGGTCGATTTGGGACAAGTTAAACTGAAAGATTCTTCAGCTCAGGATGCATGTGTTACTACTATAGTTCCAGAGGTGGAATGCGAGTGGAAAGAATTCAAAAGAAAAAATATGCAGAAATATGATGATTGGATGGTCATAAAGATGATCAACTGAAATAATGTTATTTTTCAAACACAATTGAAGAAACCAATTTTGCCTTCTGCCATGAATTCCGCAACAAAATCCTCTTCAGAGGAAAAATCCTCAAAAGGGAGACATAATTCCAAGAAAGAGGAAAAATCAGAAGAAGATGAGTATGTGTCAAAGCCTAAGCTTTCTTTGACTCTGGAAGATTTCATGCCATCTACATTGAAGCCACGGGAACAATCCCACTAAACGGAACAGCCTAAATTGGCTAGTCAGGCTGAGTCTTCATCAGATGAAGATATGCTCTTTGGTTCTGTTAATATGATTCACTTAACAGATCCTTATGCCAGTCGCGGTTTCGATTTTGATGATCCCGAATTCCCTATATGAAATAGAGGAATCATATGGAGTTCTCGGGGTCTAGTATATAGAGGAATACGTGGATATCCCTGAAGCTACTATTACAATTCTACCCCTGATAGAACTGTGTACGCAGCAGAAACTCGTGGCAGAGCCCTTCAGTGAGCTCATCAAGAATAAGCAAGTTCTTCCACCAATAGTAAATTCAGTCCTGGAACATTTATTCTAGAGGATCGGTTGGGGGTTCCACATTCATCCTCTCAAAAAATAAATGGATATAATCGGTCTAATCTTCCAAAACTAGGAATATTTCCAACTCCTATCCTGATACAAGATGCATCAAATTCCAAAGCATCAACTTCCAAGGCACCTGCTAAACCACATGTTCCTGTTGGGAAATGCAGACCTTTGGATCAAAAGTATGATGTATTAAAACACCAAGCCCAAGTACCGGCGAAGTTATTAATTTTGGATGCTTTTAATCTATCAAAGGATCTTCGGGAGGCACTCATCGAGGCTTTGTCAAGTCCTCAAGAGTTTGAAACTGAAATTGATGCAGATGAAGTCTATCACGTAGAGAATAATCCTACGGAATGCCATGCAGTGATATATTTCACTGATGAAGATGAAGATGATTTCATGCATGGACATATTAGACATTTTTAGTTATCTAGCAAGGTCAATGGCGTAGACTTTTGAAGAGCATTCATTGATAATGGTTCAGGAGTCAACCTCATGCCCATTTGTACACTTCGGTGAATGGGCCTCACAGAATCTGATTTATATCCTTCTACAATGATGTTACATGGATATGATAAAAATGAACAAGAACCACTGGGCAAAGTTACACTCAGAACTCAGTTTGGAGATCTTGTATCCAATTTAGATTTAATGGTTGTTGATCAAGACTCAGCCTTCAACATCTTACTTGGAAGACCCTGACTACATCAACATGCGGCTATTCCTTCATCATACCATCAATGTATCAAATATTGTTTCGATGGTCATGGTGGGACATTATATGGTGATAAGGCCCTATTCAAGACATGTGAGTCTCAATACATTGAGGCGGAATTCTATCATATGAAGGGAAAGGATAAATCCACAACCAGGGAGATTACCAAAGTTAATTCTCCATATGGTTTGGAAAAGATTCTAGTAAATACATTTGTGCATGTGAGTATAGATTATGTGTTTCCTATCAGTCAAATTTATAGGATAGACCCAAATCAAAAAACTCTTATGGAACGATCCATAATGTCAATTACGGAAATCGAGCCAGACAACATGGGAAAAATTTGTAACCCACCAAGAAGTGATGAATGCCCAATTGGTGACATCTTTATTTCATCTGATGAAATCCAAAAAGTTTATACATATTTAATCAGGCCAGAAGAAGATATAGCAACATCGGAGGTGAACAGTGATGTCGATTCTCAATCCATCATCTCCTCTTTATTTTCCACGGAAGACCCTTCATCATCAATCAGGTCAGAAATGGAAGCTTCTTCTTCAAGATGTTCAAATTTTAAAATCTCTTATGACAATGGAAATTCTACTTTATCATCTATTATTCAAGTAGAAACGGAATAAGTAACACATGTTGAAGAAGAAGAGGAAGATCTCAGAGATGCTCCTCTAGCATTTGAAGAGGGTATCTGTACCACTATGGATGAACTTAGAGAAATAAATCTGGGTACAAAAGAAGATCCAATCCACACTTTAATCAGTGAGACCATGACTCTTGAAGAGAAAGATATGTATATATATTTTCTAATGAAATATAGAGATATATTTTCTTGTAACTATACAGAAATTCCCAGTCTTGATCCTGATGTTGCTACTTATCATTTGGGTTTACCAGAAGAACATCGAGGATTTATGCAAGCTGCGAGAAGAACACACCCAACTTATGCTTCCAAAATTGAAGCTGAAGTGGATAAGATTATCAAATATAACTTCATCAGAGAAGTTTAATATCCCAAGTGGTTTTCTAATATTGTCTCTGTGAAGAAGAAGATTGGAAAAATTATAGTTTGGATTGATTTTAGAGATCTTAATCTGCATTGTCCTAAGGATGATTTTCCAGTTCTGATTATAGAACTCATGATTAATGAAACAGCTAGCTATGAATCACTTTCCTTCATGGATAGATATTCTAGATATAATCACATCTGAATGGCTCCAGAAGATGAGGAATCCACAGCCTTCAGAGCCCCTCAGGGTGTGTTTTGCTACCGGGTAATGCCCTTTGGCTTAAAGAATGCTGGTGCAACATATCAGCATGCCATGCATCGTATCTTCAAACCCTTTTTATAAAATTTTGTTGAATGTTATATGGATGCTTTGGTGGTTAAATTGAAACAATTTTCTAATCACTTAGCTGATTTGGAAGTCATATTCTGCAAGCTTCGACAATATAATTTGAAGATGAACCCCTTAAAATGTGCTTTTGGGGTAACCTCAGGAAAATTCCTCAGCTTTGTTGTTTTCCATCGTGGTATTCAAGTCAATCCTGAGAAGGCCAATTCAATTCTTGGTATGTCACCTCCCCGTAATTTGAAATAATTAAGAGGAAATCAAGGACACTTAGCCTATATTCGGCGTTTCATCGCCAATTTGGTAGGAAAAATTTTAACCTTCACCAAATTAATGAAGAAGGGAGTCACTTACTAGTAGACTGAATAATGTCAAGAATCATTCAATATTTTCAAGAAATACCTCTTGATTCACCGGTACTCATGCCACCTATTGAAGGAATACCATTTATCCTCTATGTGAAAGCTTTAGAGTGATCATTGGGTGCCTTTCTTACTCAGAAGAATGATGCAGGGAATGAAAACAACCTCTACTACCTTAGTCGGACTATGGTTGATGCAGAAACCCGGTATTCAAGTATTGAGAAGTGCTGCCTGGAATTAATCTTTTCTGTTCAAAAGTTGAGACACTACCTGCAACAGCATGAGGTCCAATTGGTATCTCGCAATAACCCACTCAAATTCATCCTTAGTCGTCCAATGCTTACAAGACGTCTGGCAAGGTGAGAAGTTATTTTGCAGAAATTTGACATTCAATATGTGTCTCAAAAGGAAATAAAGGGCCAAGCTCTGGCTGATTTCCTAGCTGAACACCCTCCAGTGGAAGACACATCTTCAGATATTGAACTCCCTGATGGGGACGTCTTCTATATTCAATAATGTCCTCAGGCATGGGAAATGTATTTTGACGGTGCTTCTAGAAGTCCAACAGGGGGGGAATGGAAAATCCTAAATTCAACAAATTTGGATTAGGAATTGTTCTAATTTCTCCAGAAAAGGAAGTGTTACCATATTCCTTCTTATTGTGGGAAGGTGGTACCAATAATGAAGTAGAATACCAAGCTCTCATCTTAGGCTTGGAATTGGTGCTTCAAGCACAAGTGAATCACATAAAGGTGAAAGGTGATTCAGACCTGGTAATCAAACAATTAAATGGGGATTATACCATCAGAAAAGAAGAACTATTCATTTTGTATGATTACATCAGAGAGTTAATGACGAAATTCCCTTTGGAACTAACATTTTCTTATGTACCAAGATCACAAAATGCTCTAGCTGATGCACTGGCTAATATAGCCACAGCTTTGGAAAATCCAAATCGGTATGAGAGAACCATTAGTATTTCCCACCGTTGTGAAATTTCACCTTATGTTCGAATCATAACAGAGGAAATTAATGAAATTAGTCCCATTCCCGAACCTTATGGTCATACTACAGGATGTATGTCACCTATCAAAGAATACCTTCAAATTGGAACACTTCCACCTGATAGAGCCGAGAAAGAAAAAATTCAGAGACGTGTGGTCAATTTTACTCTTTATGATAGCCCAGATCACTTAGAGAAAATTCTCTACAAATGTGGTTTTTATGGAGTTCTCTTCAGATGCATTGATGGTGAAGAGACGATGGCTATCATGAAAGATGTGCATGCAGGAGTCTGTGGTGCCCACCAGTCTGGACATAGACTGTCTGATCAGATTCAAAGGCTTGGATACTTTTGGCCTTCAATGATACACGATTGTGTTGATTTCACAAAGAAGTGTCATTCATGCCAAGTACATGCCAACTTCATTCATCAACCTCCATAGTTGCTTCATATAGCTAAATACTCATGGCCATTTTCCACATGGGGAATGGATGTGTTGGGACCTTACCCTTCAGCTACGACCAAGCAGTTTAAGTATATTCTTACTGCTACTGATTTCTTTTCCAAATGGGAAGAGGCAAAACCTCTTAAGGAAGTTAGTTCAAAATGCATTGTTAGCTTCATCAAGTCTAACATCATTACAAAATTTGGTGTCCCTCATACCATATTGACAGACAATGGAACAAACTTCTGTTCATCTAAGGTAATGAAGTTGTATCAAGAATACAACATCAAATCTAACCATTCATCTCAGTATCATGCAGTAGACAATGGCCAGATAGAAGCCTTCAATAAGAATTTTTCAAATATACTACAAAATATGGTGGATAAAGATAAGAAATCGTGGTCTGATAAACTCTTTCATGCTTTATGGGCTTATCGGACCACCACCTGCACCGCAACGCGGTCAAATCCATATTCATTGGTATATATAACGAATGCCGTCATTCCCATTGAAGTTCAACTACCCTCACTTAGAGTAGCCATTTTTGATTAGTCATCTACAGATGAACAATCTCAAAAGCAATTGAATGAATTCGAACAGTTAGATGAGAAACGATTGTGCACTCTACACCACTTGGAAGTCTATCAGAATCGAGTAGCACGAGCTTTCAAAAAAAAGTTTGTCTTAGTTCATTCACTCAGGGAGAATTGGTATTAGTTCTCATAACTCCACTGATACCAGGAAATAAGCCTACCAAGCTTGAGCCAAAATGGGAAGGACCTTACTCAATACATAAGGTATACTCTAATGGAGATTATTCTTTAATCTCAATGGATGGAGAACTCATCACTACTCCAACCAATGATAGATTTATGAATAAATATTTTGTATAAACACAAAATACATCCACGGTCCATGAATATGACCTTAAACTATTTTCACTTCCCTTACATCCAGCATGACGTTAAACTGCACCATCCACGGTCCATGCATATGACCTTAAACTATTCTCACTTTCATCCAACATGACGTTAAACTATGTCCCCCTTCATCATCCTTGCTATATGACATTAAACTATATAGAAGTCCCTTATGTCCAGCAAGACATTAAACTGCATAACCAACGGTCCATGCATATGACCTTAAACTATTCGTACTTACGTCCAAAATCACGCTAAACTATATCGTCCCTTTTTTGTCCAACATGATGTTAAACTATGAAAAAGTCCCTAATATGTTTAACATGATTTTAAATGGTGTACTCTTTTGTCCTCACTGTATGACATTAAATTGCACAGTCCTCTTTTTTTCCAACATGACATTAAATTGTATTGCCCCCATCGTCCTAACTACCTGACGGTAAACTATACAGAAAGTCCTTTAATATGTCCTACATGACATTAAACTGTACTTTGTCCCTACTATATGACATTAAACTATGCAGCACCAACAGTCCTAACTGTAGGACTTTAAACTGCATAGTCCCTTTATATGTCCTACGTGACATTAAATTGTTCATCGTTAGGGTTGTTGCTACCTCTTGTTTCTCACACTGAGTATGACTCACGTGAGCTTAGAGCAATCTTGAACCATAACACTCTCTTTGGGCTACTAACCATGTGTAAGTCCCAACACTATTTTTTAGATCATTGTCCCCAAGGAAAACTTGATCACTAATTCATTCTTTAATTGAACTACGTGGAATTTGATCCTTACATTCTAGGCTGGGTATGTAGGCAACCTCCCAAGATTCAAGCCCAAAACCATTCTCTTCACATCGGTTCACCTCTATCTCATACGATGTTGATTCGTGAAACCTCCCCTAGAATCAACATCTTTACATTGGTTCACTTTCATCTTTTCTACACGACATTAAACTATACAACAATTTTGTCCAGTATGACAATAAACTACAATATTCTTTAATACGCTCACCTGATAGGGAATCATTATTTACATTGATTTTCAATCATGCTTCATTTCAAAGACTAAGTGCATACATGGCAATACAAGAACCTTTTATCTTGGGTTAAACCATCATTGCACTAAGGTCCCCTTTCACCCTTCACATGTGAAAACCAAATCTGTATAGAGGGTAGTTCTAGAACTATGTGGGCTTGATTCCCATCCTTATGGGATACATAGGAATGTTTGAGTGTCCCTCGAATCCAGTCCCAAGTCTTTGGGCCTAACCCCAAATTCCACTTTCAGTCCCTTGGCTGAAAAGTCCCCATGAGAACACACACAATGTATTTCTTATAATGGTCCTAGCTCTATGACCCTAAACTAATATCTCCAATCCTTTTGTCCTACACGACGTTAAACTGTAGTTCAAGAAGTACGTATGGCTTGATTCCCATCCTTATGGGATACGTAGTGAAGTCGAACATTTCCATTTAGGACCCAGTCACAACATGATTATGGTTAGCATTGATCTGTGTATCTCTGCATACATTGGAAAATACCCATCTTTATGTGTCATAATCCTAACCTTAAATATTTTCAGATCTTCATAAACCTTTTCTTGACTTCTAGTCACAAAAATGTCCAATTTCTGAGAGTTCTTCTTCCTGACTGTGCAGTACGTGCCCTTAGGCGGCCTTGCATAAACAGTCTGCATAACAGATTTTTCAGCCAAAAGATACTATTATTTTACTATGCAGTGAATTCCCTTAGGTGGCCTTGCATAATTGAACCCCCTAATGTGTTTGTTGGATATTGTTAACTTTATTCTTTGGAAGAAAGCCTCTTTTGTCCTTATTTGTCTTAAATGACAACATGTAGGGATTCACAAAAATAGTCATCCTTAACACACATGTCCCATATCCTTTTTTTCATGATCTGAAAGTATTAAAGTCTATGGTTTATATTCTCCTTCCCTACGTTTGGGTCAGATCTTCGTAGGAGTGATATCCATCCAGTTCTTCAATAATCATGTTTGGAAATATCTTCTGCATATTCAAGTACCTCCTTCCATACAGAAAACTCTATACTTTGGAAAATCTGAATCTCCATAAACATTCACTGGATTTTTACCACTAGGAAAGTAAATTTCAGAGAGTTATTTCGCCTGACTATGCAGCACGTTCCCTGAGGTGTCTGTGCATATGTAGTCTACATAATGGACTTGTCATCCAAAAGATGCTATTTATTTGACTATGCTTCCAATGCCCTTAGATGGCCCTACATAATTCAAACCCCTAATGGGTTTGTTAAATAATGGTAACTTTATTCTTGGGAACTACTTCTTCTAATGCCTTTTAGCTCTTTTTCATATAATTCATCAGATTCAAATATTGTTAATTCATAGTTTACATACTTTCCCTCATACTTGAGTATGGTAATATGTTTTCAGATAAATTTTCAAAGAATTGAGTCAATTCATATTCATTCGGTCAAAGCTATTTTGACCTTAAACATTAGTCTCTTTATGTCCGACGTGCATGACTTTAAACTACCCAAAAAAGACAAGGGTACTCTGAATAAAAGTCATGTTCCAGCTCACTAAACATACATTTTGTAGGTAATATTGAGAAATTAAAAAGATTCAAAGTTTGTAGGGTTATTTATAATAATCCTAGTAAAAATAAAACTATGCTTACTAGACCCATTGGATTAGGTAAAATTTAAATCAGGTAGCAGGAAAATACGTGCACAAGTGATTGAATATGAAAGTGTTTTTCATTGATTCACAAGAGTTAGAAGGATATCCACAGACTGGAGTCTCTTCTATTTTTTAGGAATTACAAAAGACATTCAACATGACTATTCATTTGATTTACGGCATCCCGAGCTTCATCAGCAACCACCTGGAATTCATTCATTCAACTGGACACAATAAGAGATGTTTTAATACAAGCTCTTCTTAAAACAATTGTAAAAGAATTTTCTTGAGTGCGGTTTGAGAAACATTTCTGTTAATCAAACAATGACTCTATTTCTGTCCAATATACTTGGAAGATGGATACATGGATTTGGGAATGAAGCATTGGAAGTAAAGATCCATTTGGAGAGAGTACTCTTTCAAGATATTGTTCTAATTCCATGTTTGTCTTCTCTCCACCAACCAGCAGCTGAAAACATTTCAGCCCATGGGTTTTCCATTTTCATATCTGCAATGAAATGACATGGAATAAAAATTTGAAAGCTCACACTATTGTTGTTTCTCTTAATGCACAACATAACGGAAATAGATAAGTAGCAGTGCAGCTTCATCTAAGGAATATAGTTCATTGAATCTGTAATATTGACTCCTTGCAGATGAGCATGACTATAAAGAGGCAGGTAGATGCTCTGTGGGAAATTAAGATGATATTTGTTCAAGTACTTAGCCAAATATGGGAGAGTGCGGTCACATATATCATAGTAATCATGTCCAATGATGCTCATCATATCATCAAGTCGCTTGGTTTCCAGTTCATCAGTCATTCCGATTATCTTTGGAGCCATTTGAATTGTATAAAAGTTAAGTAATTAACTCTTAAAGTATGTCAATTTTTCATAAAATTTATGAAGGATTTGAAGAAATTGGCTAAGTCATTAAGTCGTGCAAGTCCCATAGTTGGCGTGCAAGTCTCCTTTGGTCGTTCAAGTATTGGGTGCATAGGTTTCACCACGCAAGTCTAAATACCTTAACAGCAGCGTGACACAAGAAACAGAAGCGCGACACAAGAAGCAAGAAGAGTGGACAAGCGAGAGCCCGGAGTCAACTTGCACGCCAAGAGCAAAGGACAAGTAAGATCCGAAAGCTTTGTACAAAAATGAGGCCCTCTATTTATAGATAAGGTCGTACCCCTGTGCGCCAGACCCTGCGCGCCCGAATCTCATTTGCACGCCATACCCTACTCTCCCTAATTTCCTTTTGATTCTCGATTTCCTCAGAGTCAAATCATCATTTTTTTATCCAACTCTGAGGGGGTACTTTTGTTGATGCTCCTTTCATCACAAAGTCTAATGATTGGAAAAGGGGAATATCTTAGCTTAAAGTGATTCAACCTTTGGACAAACATAAAAAATTGACAAAGGAAGGAATAATAAGAACATTGCACAAGGGTCGCGCAAGTTTACAATGGTCGCACAAGTACACTTGCACATCGAGGTTGGTCGCACAAGTCACATGCGCGCCCTAAATGATAACTGCCTGGGGTCTTCTCCAGCCTATAAATATCCCCGGTGGGCCCCCCATTTCAGGGGAGGAATTTTTCCAGAATTCAAATACAGAGCTCTAAATGCCCAAGTCACTTCTTCAGGTCTTCTAAACACTTCTAAGGTAATTCTTGACCTAGAATGTAAGGTCTAAACAAGAGGAGTAAGGTCTAAGTGTTATAATTCACTAACACTTGCGCGCCTAAGGTGTTTTACCCTTAATGGAAATGAACATACTTGCGCATCGCCCTACTTCTTCACCAAAACTTGCACGCCTCTCTTCTGGAAGTACCTCAGGATAATTCTAAAGGCTTTGATCAAGGATCTCTCAAGTGTTACTGTTGGTCGGAGTGGACAATCAAGAGGGGGGTGAATTGAGTTCCAATTAAAATTTCTATTAAAATATTTTCTAGTTAAAATCCCCCAATTTATAAAATAAGTTAAACTGTACTGAATTTATACAGATTGTAAATGTTCACTTAGCTTCTCAATGATTGATTAGGTCTCAGTTAATTTAACCACAAGGTAAAACAAATTTTTGAAGATAACCTATTGATTTACAATAAGTTTAAACACTTGCTAATTTAACTATGAAAGTAGCTTCAAAATAGTTTTGTATTTCAAAGTAATAGCAGCGGAATAAATAAGTTATATGTAGTATACTTTAAACATAAATTAAAGATTCACAACATGTATAACAAGAGGCTCAGTCTCAAGACAAGACTTAGTCCTCTCAAATTTATATAAATTTGATCCACACTCTGGATCGGGGTTAACAACAATTTACAAAACTTTATAGGCCACAGAGGGACCTCTACCAATGTTCTATGTGGGAAACAAAACAAAGACCAGGTCACACAAGGACCTCTTCCACAGTTGACGTGGGTAAACATGAGTTAAGAGAATTTGAGTGGGGATTTTGATATCCTCCAGTTCAGTGCAAGAGACAGTGTGTGTAAAAGATATACAGAGTACACCACACTACACTAAAGTTAATAAATAAATCACGTAGAGAAGATAGAAGAGAGTTTAGAAATATCTAGTGATTATCAATGTAGCTCTGGACTCGTTGAATTTAGCAGGAATGCTTCTGAGTCCTTCTCTGGTTTTTCTATTGAAAAACAGAGTGTCGTAGTTCAACATGTCTTTTTTGGGAGTGAGAAAGGTCTCTCGATTCTTTGTGTGTTCTTCAGCAGTATTGGATTTCACTCATGAGAGTTCTCTGAAAGTCTTTCAATCTATTTCTTATTCAGGATTATTCTATGATGTATGTATGTTCTTCTCGTTGTATCGTCACACTTTTATTTCTTTTCCACTTGCACTTTTCCTTCCTTTTTTTTACTGCATCTCAGTCTTTCTTATATTCCCTAAGTTCTGGCAGTATGAATGATTCACTTTTCATAGGTACGTGATACGGTTTCCTGAAATGCCAAAAAATAACATTAAACAACATTAAATGCATTAAAAAAAACAAATATGACCGTTATAATTATTTAAATAATATTGAAAAAAACTTAAGAAATGGTGTCATAGTGATTAAGTAAACAGTGTCTTCTTCACGGTGTGTGGTTCACGGTTTGTCCTTCACGGTGTGTCTTTCACGGTGTCTGGGTCAGGGTGAGTCCTTCACGGTGTCTGGTCACGGTGAGTCCTTCATGGTGTCGGGGTCACGGTGAGTCGTTCACTGTGTGTCCATACTTAGACAAATATCTGTATTTTGACTTAGACAGTAATATGCAGAACATGGATTAAGTTTAATCACGATAGAGTAAAAGAGCTTGAATCATAAATATAAAGGTGTGATAATATATGTGAGAATTGTGATCATGCATGAGACTTGTAAATAATAAAGAAGTTAATTAAAATCATAAGATTTGTTATCATTAAAACATGATGTGTAGTTATTATTGAGATTGAAGAGCATTTGCAAGATGTGCAATGAAGATTGAGATTAAGTAACAGTAATAAGATTTGTGATAATCAAAACATGATTAACACATGAGGAGTCCAATAATCTCCCCCTTTTTGATGATCATAAATCAGAAATAGGCAGAATATAAATGACATGTAATATTAAAGATACTAGCATGTCAAAAACATTATAGAACAGACACGTGTATTTTTTCTCCCCCATTTATATTATTATAAAACTGACACTTGTAGTTTTTCTCCCCCTTTTGGGATTATCAAAAAGTAGAGAGAATTAAATGAAACACTGCATTTGTAATTAAACAAAGGGTTCAGAATATAATAAAACATGAAATAAAAAAAGAAATCCCATCAAAAAGAAAAACAGTCCTCGGACTCTTCAGGGATCCACCTTGTCTTTGCCTTTATCAGTAGCAGGAGCTGGTGCTAAAGTAGAAGAAGGCATAGATGTGGTAGACAACGAGGGTAAGGGAAGACCTTCAAAAATAGATGGATACAAAGTAGGAGCAGTAGAATATCTAGGCTGTGGTTGGTCAAGAATGACTGGTCGGTTCTGAGAAAGAGCTTGGCTAACTATCATGGCAGTTGAGGCTAAGGTAGGTAAACCAGGTCTAAGGGGTGCAGTAGCTAGAGAAACTATAGCAGTACTCTGCACATGAAGATACGGCTTCAAAAGATTGATGAAATCAGTAATGATTTCACCACCATATTGAATAGCCTTTTCAAAATCATCCTTATTCTCCAAAAATCTGTCCAACAATCTGGTGAACTCTGTAAGTTTCTAAAATTGAGCTTTAAAATCTTGAGTCACCGGAGGGATTCTCAAATTTTCCACAAGATATCTAAAGTGATCTATCATATCACTTTTAGAGAAAATCTCAGAGAGATATAAACCTATTTTCTTGGTGATCTCTTTTTCAGCATCATTGGCTATCTTAGAATGAATTCTAACCAAGTACAATGCTCTATCACTATTCTTAATCACTTCTGACAAAGAAGATAGATCCAAGCCACTGAAGGCATTATAAAATTTTTCCTTTATTATGGATCTCAGCATAGAATCATCCAAAGAAGGTGTGAAGGTCTGACTAGAAGTAGGTGAAGCCTTGACAGTTTTAGTTAAAACTTTGAGATGTTTCAAAACTTTTTGCAGGCATCCAGTGTATTCATCTGTAAGCTTATTTAGATTTTCCACAAGATCTCTAATGCGTTCCAGCATTTTGGTGTGTCTTTTTCCAATCTTTTCATCAAGAGATAGTAGGTATGGATGAACTTGAGACACAATCTCCCTAGAAATGAGGGAATCAGAAGACTAATGAGAAACAACAACAGGTGCTGGGGTAGAAACAAGAGTAGGCTCTGATCTCAAAGATAACTCATTCTGCAGACTTTATACCATACTTTTCAGATTTTCAACATCAGCACTCAGCAGCTTATTCTCTACTCTGACTTCTTGAATTTCTCGGATCATCCTTGGTTGAATATGAAAGATAATATTTTCCAAGATAATTGATTCATCTTCTTGACTTAATTGAGTCCCTGGGAAAGGTAGAGTGGAGACAATTTTCTCAACTCCAGCTAACAAAGTATCTCCAAAAACATTCAGATCATCTTTGGTCACAAAAGAGTGATGCTGAGATAAGGATGCAGGTAAAGGTAGAGGTTCAAAATCTGGTAGAGGTTCAGAGTCATCTTTAGACTCAGATTCTGATTTAGATTGAGGTTGGAGCTGTGGTTCTAGTTCTAGATGAGCTAAGGATTTCAGTTGAAACAGAGAATAAATTTCCATTCCAATTGCAGTCACTTGCTATGACTCATTCACATCATAAAATATTGGGAACTCATACCGAGAGTACACAGAAAAAGTGATAGAAGGTTGAGAAGCTTCAGTAGATCCAGCTTCCACAATATCGAGGTTTTGAGGTCCCCCCCTAAACTTGTGCTTCCCTTCCAGATTATTGTGGTTTAGGAACATGGAAATGATCCATAAGATCATCCATAATCTCTTCAACAAACTCTTGCCTTTCCAGCTGAAAGGAAATTTCCAACCTTTCTTCAGAAGATGGAATACTCTTAGGAACCGATTGTTCCACTGGATGAGCTTCCCGACTTGCTTCTTTCTCAAAAGAAAGATTCTCTTCAACAAGATCTGCCTCTAAGGTTACTTTCTGTTCTGAAATAGGAAAACCCAATTTTCTTTGCAGTATTAGGATGAGATTCTTCCTCATGAAGAACAACTGAAGGATCCATAGTCCTTTCCTTTTCAAGAACAACTTCCTATCCTTGAGGTATTTCAGGTTCTTCTCTAGGTGGTACTTCTGCTGTTACATCTTCTTGTTCTTCTTCTTCTGAATACTCAGCCACTTCATCTGGTTCCAAACAAGGATCATCTAGGTTATTAGTCCTTCTTGGATAGTCAACATGATTAAACTTTTTATACAGTTTATCACTATCCTCAACCCACTGATATTTCCAGGGATTCCAGCTAATCTTCATCCTTCTGATGATAGGCATGGATAGGTAGTAATCAAGGTCCTCTAATTTTTCTTCATTCGATTCAACCATCCCTTTTGAAACTAACATAGATGAAATCATCCTTGAATAAAACATGGAGGTGGATTTGGAAGTTACATTGATCAGCTCACAGATATGGTTGATAACATACTTACACAGATTGATCTTATGGACATTATTCAACATGTGAATCAGGAACAGATCCTAATACTTCATCACAGCAAAATCCCCTTTTCTTGGACTAACCAAATTCTGAACAAACTTGAACAGAAGTCTTGTCTCCCCATCTAGTTCAGCAGCTATGACCCTTCACTTGGTGCCATTTCCAGTTAGACTTTCCAAAGCAGTCTCCAGGTCAAAGATGTCGGTTGTTGTAGTAGGGTATCTCTGATAATCTTCACAAACTCCTTCATGTGGAATTATTAGTCATGCAGCCCATAGCCTTGAAGAGAAAGAGCACTTCTGACCATCGATCTAGCTGGTCACCATAAAGATTTATCTAAACTCAAAAGAGAACTTCACATACTAATATAATTGAGATACAGGCCTTGGGTAAATCGGTCAATTCTATCTAGTGAACCATTCAAGCCATCCTTGTTCTCTTAATGCTTTCAAAACAAATGATCTTCTAGATAGAAACCATTCAGGGAAAACCACTTTTTCTGGTACAACTGTATGGCTTACCAGGTTTGGGTATAGAGGTCCTTCGGGAGCTATCCTCGGTATCCTCTTTTGTTTCCTAGAGAGACGCTTCTCAGACGAGGGTGAAGATGGATGATTCATCATTGGCATTCATTGAAGGTTCGGGCGAGAGAGAAGAGAAGGTTCAGGAGAGATTTCAGGTAAGGAATCAAATGAAACCCTTATGTTTTATCATTTGGGAATGTCAAACGTCATAAAAAAAACGCGGGAAATCAAATAGTGGTGAAAAAAAATTAACACGGTGCGGGTTAAAATAAGAATAAACATAATTCTCACGGTGAGACCGTGAGTAGGTATTACGGTGAGACCGTGAGTATGTATTATGGTGAGACAGTGAGCATTTTATATAGTCACGGTGAGATAGTGAGTTGTCAGACCGTGAGCATAAAATAGTAACATAGAAATAGTAAGTATGAAACCGTAAAGTAAAGTACAGTAAAGTATTAAACGTTAATATCAGTAGGATATTTAATTATGGTTAATCATACCAAGATCATGTATGATGTAGTCTAATCTTTCATAATTTAATGGTTTAGTGAATATATCAGCAAGTTGATATTTAGTATAAATGAATTCCAAAGTGATATCACCTTTTTGATAATGATCCCTCAAAAAGTGATGTCTTACATCAATATGTTTTGTCCTAGAATGAGAAACAGGATTTTTAGAAATATTAATAGCACCTGTGTTATCACAATTTATTGGGACATGTCTGAATTGATATCCATAGTCTAGTAATGTGTGTTTCATCCACAAAATTTGTGCACAACAACATCCAGCAGCTATGTATTCAGCTTCTGTAGTTGATAATTCAACATAATTTGTTTTCTTACTGCACCATGATACTAGTGACTTGCCTAAAAGATGACAAGTTCCAGAGGTGCTTTTTCTATCTAACTTACATCCAGTAAAATTAGCATCAGAATAACTAACTAATTCAAATGATTTTCCTTTGGGATAGAACAATCCTAAATTGGGAGTATGCTTGAGGTATTTGAAAATTCTTTTTACAGCATTTAAATGTGACTCTTTATGGTTTTCTTGAAAACGAGCACACATACACACACTAAACATAATATCAGGATGACTAGCAGTTAGGTAGAGTAGACTTCAAATCATTCCTCTATAAGTGTTTTGATCAAAAGATTTACCATTTCATCAAGATCCATCTTACAGGTGGTACTCATGGGAGTTTCACTACTTTTTGTGCTCTCCAATCCAAAACATTTTAAAATATCTCTAGTATATTTACTTTGAGTTAAAATAATTCCATCATCATTTTGAAAGATTTTAAAACCAAGAAAGAATTTAAGTTCACCCATTAAACTCATTTCAAATTCATTTTGCATCATTTTAGATAAATCTGTACATAATGTAGTTTTTGAAGATCCAAAAATAATATCATCTACATAAATTTGTACAACTAAAACATCTTTAGAAATTAATATTATAAATAGAGTAGGATCAGATATTCCTTTTGTACAACCCTTAGATATTAGAAAAGTACTTAATCAATCATACCAAGCTCTTGGAGCTTGCTTTAAACCATATAAATCTCTTGATAGATTGAAAATATTATTTGGAAAATGATGGTTTGAAAATCTAGGTGGTTGTTCAACAAAAACATCCTCACCAATATATCCATTTCAGAATGCACTATTGACATCCATTTGATATAGTTTAAAATTTAGATGTCCAGCATAAGCAAGTAAAATCCTAATAGCTTCTAATCTGGATACTGGAGAAAAAATCTCCTCATAGTCAATACCTTATTCTTGACTATTTCCCTGTGAAACTATCCTAGCTTTATTTCTAACTATGTTTCCAGATTCATCTACTTTATTTCCAAACACCCATTTAGTGCCTATTGTTAAAGTGTCCTTAGGTTATTCAACATGATTCCAAAATTTATTTCTTTCAAACTGATTGAGTTCCTCGTGGATCGAAATTACCCAAAATTCATCATTAATAGCATCATCAATGTTTTTAGGTTCAAGCTGTGACAAGAAGGCTTGATGTTCAACCTGATTTCTAAGAGAAGCTCTAGTCTGTGTCCCTCTATAAAGATTTTCTACAACAAAATCTAAAGGATGATTTTTTATAATTCTAGTTGATCTAGTAAAGGTAGGACTAGAAACATCAGGTTCATCAATAGGTTAGGAATCAACAGAAGCAAGTTCTGGAAAATTGTAATAACTGGTTGTGTTTATAGCAGGTTCATTTGATTTGTCATTAAGGTCTAGAACAGATAAATCTTCTTCAAAATTTTCAAGAGAGATTTTAGGCTCATGTGGATCAGTTTTATCAAACTGGATGTGAACAGATTATTCCACACACTTGGTTCTCTTATTGAAAACTCTATAGGCTTTACTAGAAATAGAATAACCTAGGAAAATTCCTTCATCACACTTGGAAGCAAACCTGTCCGGATTATCTTTGGTATTAAGAATAAATAATTTGCAGCCAAAGACTCTGAAATAGTTAACCTTAGGTTTCCTATGGTTCCACAACTCATAAGGGGTCTTCATAAGAATAGGTATGATCAAGAATCTATTGATAATATAATAAGATTTATTCACAGCTTCAGCCCAAAAGTAAATAGGTAGGTCATACTCATTTAGCATGGTTCTGGAAATTTCTTGTAGGGTTCTATTCTTCCTTTCTACTACACCATTTTTCTGAGATGTCCTAGGGGCAGAAAATTTATCACTATAGCCATTTTGTGAGCAATAGGATTCAAATTCATGATTCTCAAACTCACGGCCATGATCACTTCTTAGAGTTTTAATCTTAAGTCTACTAAGGTTCTCTACAGATTTGGAGTATTTAGCAAAGTAAGAAAAAGCATCACTTTTGTGAGCTAAGAAGTATACCCAAGTATATCTAGAAAATTCATCTACCAAGACATTGACATAGTGCTTCCCATTTAAGCTAGAGACTCTAGGTGGTCCAAACAAATCCATGTGAACCAACTCGAGAGGTTGAGAAGTTGAGACTTATTTCTTTGGTTTGAAAGAGATTTTGTGTTGCTTTCCCTTTTGACAGGGAGTACACACTTTGTCATTTGGAAACTCAAGTTTGGGTAGGTCTCTCACTAAGTTCTTCCTCGTAAGTTTTCTAAGTGAATTTATATTGCAGTGTCCTAATATTCGGTGCCAAAGCCAAGACTTTTTATGAAAATCATTTAAACAAGTAATATTTTTCATGGCTAAATAATTTAAATCAACAGTATAAACATTTTCATTTTGCAGGGAAGAAAATACTAAAGCATTTTTAGAATTAAAAACATTAAAAGAATAATTATCAAATTTAACATTAAAACCATCATCACATAAATGATAAATACATAACAGATTATATTTAAGTCTATCAAAAAATAAAACATTAGAAATTAATACTGAGTCAGTGTTACCAATCTGGCCTAAGCCGATGATTTTCCCTTTAGAATTAT
This sequence comes from Viscum album, assembly GCA_963277665.1. Lineage (NCBI taxonomy): Eukaryota > Viridiplantae > Streptophyta > Magnoliopsida > Santalales > Viscaceae > Viscum > Viscum album. The sequence continues at coordinate 342,388,549 of OY728131.1, forward strand.
CACCAAAGGTGACAAAGCCTCCATCAATTCTGACTAAGATTTTAAAGAATGAAAATTCTCCTGACATATGTATTGAACATTCACTATCCCAGTACCAAGTCTTCCCACAAGAGCTCTTTAAGAAGGTTCCCTACAAAATAGATTTAGATAGGAAATGATTTTGGTGCCCAGATTTTCTTGGGTCCAGACAGGTTAGCTAACAAAACTTTAGGTACCCAAATTTGTTTTATGGGTCTCATAAAATTTGTAGAATCATCAGATTTTGAAAGATAAACCTTATTAGATCCGTAACTATGAATATAACTAGTTGAAGCATATAAATGTCCAGAACTAGAACTAACAGTATTCTGTCCAGATTTAGGAATAAATCTATTCTTAGTAATCTGTCTCTGTCCAGGTTTTTATCCTATTCTAGTAGTGTATTTTGGTGCAACTTTCATTCCTAGAATTTGAGTTAGTGTATCCTTTCCATTTGTGAACTTCTCTAAATCCTTTCTATGTTTCTCATTAGACATTTTCAGTTCAGTGTTCTCCCTTAACAGTTGAGAATTTTCCTCTTTTCTAATAGTAAGTTCAGTTTTAAAAGTATTAGTGAGAGAATGCTGTTTCTTTAATGATTTGTATTTATCCTTAAGTTCATTTCATTTCTCTTCCATCATATTACAATATTCAAACAATTCCTCACTAGCCATGTTTTCAGAATCAGAATCTGATTCTGCACTATCTTCAGAATAATAAGAATTTAAAGCAGGAGTATCTAGGGTTACCTCATATGTGTTTTTCATAAAACACATGTTTGCCTTATTTTTGGATTCAGTATCAGAAGCTTCAGATTCGTTGGATCTATCCTCAAAAGCGCTCCAAATAGCCTTCATAGCCTTTTTGTACTTACTGTCATTGTAATCATATTTATTCTTGAATTTGAGCTTTGGGAAGTCTGATTTAATATATCCTTTTATTTTGCACTCATAACAGACAACTTCATCACTTTTATATAGATTTTTCCAATCCTTCATCCAATGTCCCTTATTTTCATAATTTCCTTTGTAATTTGATTTTCTGAAGAATTTCTTCTTCCTATAAAATTTCTTAAACCTTCTGGCTATCTGAGCCATTTCAGCATCACTATCAGAGTCTGAATTTTCACTGGTTGAATTATCAGTAGGTAGTTGAGCTTTATCTTTGTTGTTTCTCATTGAAGCAGTAGTCTTGAAAGACACTGATTTTCTCTTAGGTTCATCATCTTCCTCTTTATTCACCTTGAGTTCTTCCTCATACATCATAAGCTTACCAATGAGTTCTTTGAAAGATAGAGCAGCAATGTCACATAACTCTCTGATTGCGACAGAGGTGCCTCTCCATCGTTCTAGTAAAAATCTCAGAATCCTCATAATGTGTTCCTTTGCTGGAACAACTTTACCAAGTGAAGTCATTGTATTGACTATCTCATTAAACCTCAGATACATATCAGAAATGGGTTCATCAGTCTTCATTTTAAAATTATCATATTTAATAGTATAAGTATTTAATCTCATTTCTTTAACATTGGTTGTTCCTACATGAGAAACACCCAAAGTATCAGAAATTTCAAAATCAGTTTTACAAGCAGAAATTCTGTTAAACTCTTCATCTCCTAAAGCACAGTACAATGCATTCATAGCTTTATAATTATTATTGTAAGCAGTATTTGTAGGTTCATCCCAATAGGATATAATAGTAGTGGGAAGTGTATATTCAGATTCTATGGCAGTCCAAATATCAAAACCCATGCTCTCTAAATGAATTTTAATTTTCAGTTTCCATTGAGCATATTTTGTACCATTGAAGAAAGGCGTCATGTTAGTAGCAACACCCTCTAGTCTATTATCCATAACGAGATTTTAGAAAGATAATTTTAAGAGATAAAAATTTAGAACTAACAGAAATTTAAGATCTTTAAAGATGCAACTAAAATCACAGTTTAAAAACAGAGTATCTTGAAAATCCTTAAACAAAAACTAATCCTCTGATACCAAATGTTGGTCGGAGTGGACACTCAAGAGGAGGGTGAATTGAGTTCCAATTAAAATATCTCTTAAAATATTGTCTAGTTAAAATACCCCGATTTATAAAATAAGTTAAACTATAGTGAATTTATACAGATTGTAAATGTTCACATAGCTTCTCAAATATTGATTAGGTCTCAGTTAATTTAACCACAAGGTCAAACTAACTTTTGAAGCTAACATATTAATTTACAATAAGTGTAAACACTTCATAATTTAACTATCAAAGTAGCTTAAAAATAGTTTTGTATTTCAATGTAATAGTAGCAGAATAAATAAGATATATGTATTACACTTTAAACATATATTAAAGATGCAAAACATGTATAACAAGAGGTTCAGTCTCAAGCTGAGACTTAGTCCTCTCAAATTTATATAAATTTTATCCACACCCTGGATCGGGGTTAACAACAGTTTACAAAACTATCCAGGCCACACAGGGACCTCTAACACTATTCTACGTGGGAAAAAAAACAAAGACCAGGTCACACAAGGACCTCTTCCACAGTTGGCATGGGTAAACAGAAGTTACGAGAATTTGAGTGAGGATTTTCATATCCTCCAGTTTAGTGCAGGAGACAATGTGTGTAAATGATATACAGAGTACACCACACTGCTCGAAAGTTAATAAATAAATCATGTAGAGAAGATAAAAGAGAGTTTAGAAAGCTCTAGTGATTATCAATGTAGCTCTGGACTCGCTGGATTTAGCAGGAATTCTTCTGAGTCCTTCACTGGTTTTTCTATTGAAAAACAGAGTGTCGTAGTTCAGCTTGTGTTCTTCAGGAGTGAGAAAGGTCTCTGGATTCATCGTGTGTTCTTCAACAATATTGGATTGCACTCTTGAGAGTTCTCTGAATGTCTTTCAATATCCTTCTTGTTTAGGATTTTTCTTTGATGTATGTATGTTCTTCTCGTTGTATCGTCACACTTTTCTTGCTTTTCCACTTGCACGTTTCCTGCCTCTTTTTGTGTACTGCATCTCAGTCTTTCTTATATTCCACGAGTTCTAGTAGTAGGAATGATTTAGTTTTCATAGGTACGAGATACAGTTTCCTGACATGCCAACAACTAACATTAAACAACATTAAATTCATTAAAAACAAAAAATATGATCTTTAGCATTATTTAAATAATATTGAAAAAAACTTAAGAAACGGTGTCATAATGATTAAGTAAATTGTGTCTTCTTCATAGTGTGTGGTTCACGGTTTTTCCTTCACGGTGTGTCCTTCACGGTGTCTGGGTCATGGTGAGTCCTTCACGGTGTCTGGTCACGGTGAGGCCTTTACGGTGTCTGGGTCACGGTGAGTCCTTCACGGTGTCTCCATACTTAGACAAATATCTGTATTTGGACTTAGATAGTAATATGCAGAACATGGATTAAGTTTAATCACGAGAGAGTAAAAGATCTTGAATCATAAATATAAAGGTGTGATAATATATGTGAGAATTTTGATCATGGATGAGACTTGTAAATAATAAAGAGAGTAATTAACATCATAAGATTTGTTATAACTAAAACATGATTTGTAGTTATTATTGAGATTGAAGATAATTAGAAAGATGTGCAATGAATATTGAGATTAAGTAACAGTAATAAGATTTGTGATCATTAAAACATGATTAACACATGAGGAGTCCAACAGTTACCTTACTGGTTAACAATTGTGCAAGTACCCATGTGTCGCATAGGTATACCCATGCGACCAGGACTTGCGCGCCCACGCAGTACCTATGCGCCTGCTAGGACTTGTGTTCCCCTGCCTTTTTGGGTGCCCTTCTTTCCCATTTAACCCCTCTTATACCATTCCACCTCTGATATTCAAGACTCAGTCTTCAAGACATTTATCAAATCCATTTATGGCATGTTTTCTTTATTAACTTCCTTATCTAAAAGCAATTCTGTTAAATATCTCTCAAAACCTAGTGATTAACACATCTTTATGTCACTAAAGATTGATATTTCATTCATTCAACCTCATCCTTTAAGATGAGAGAACCACTTAACCTGGGCCTCCTTTTCAGGAATAATCCCCAGTCATAATTCTAAAATTTGGGCATCCTCCTTAGGAGTAAGCCCCAAGTCCTCTTTAACCTGGACTTCCTTTTCTAGAGTAAGACCCAGTCTCAAAGGTCACAAGTATGAGCATCCTCCTTAGGATTAAGCCCCAAGTACTCATTAATATGGGCCTCCTTTTCAAGAGTAAGTCCTAGTCATAATTCCCATTAATTTTGGGCATCCTCCTTAGGAGTAAGCCCCAAGCCCCCTAATCTGGGAATCCTTTTCAGGAGTAAGCCCCAATCTTAAAATTCCCAAATATGGGCATCTCCATAGGAGTAATCCCCAACCATAATTCTCTTAACCTGGGCTTCCTTTTCAGGAGTAATCCCCAGTCTCAAATATCAGTATCCTCCTTAAGAGTAAGCCCCGAGACCCTTAATTTTTCAAGTCCCTTATCCTAGGCCTTCTTCTCAGGAGTAAGCCCTAGCCTTAATCTCTGTTAACCAGTCTTATTTTTTTTTTGATATGGACTTCCTTATCAGGAGTAAAACCCAATCATAAGTCCCCTCTTATCTTGGGAATCTTCCTTAGGAGTATTCCCAAAGATTAGAGTATCCAAATCTCCATGAACCACATATACCTTTATGGACCCTGTTCATGGATTTTTTTCCCTGAATTAAATCTTAATCCTCATATATTTGGCCAGTCATACACACATAATCCCAACATCATTGCATCTTTCATGGAACAATTTTTTGGTTCACCAATACCACTTGTTTCTCACACTGAGCATGACTCACGTAATCTTAGAGTGTAAAAGTAATCATGACATCTTTCTTTGAACCATCAATCATGCATAAGAATCATACTCCCTTACATGAACTACATGGGTTCTGATTCCTTTTCCAAAACAAAGGATACGTAGGTATCCCATCTGCGGGTATGCTCCCAACTCTGAAATAATCAATGTCCTTCTGAATGACAATAAACTTCAAGTGCCCCACTGAGTGGCTTTAAAACCAGTATGGTCATCATAATGACCAAGATAATTTTTATGTATTTAAGGATACCATTAGCTAAGAATATTTAAAAAAATACAGATTATTCTATATCATTGAAGAACCTCAAATACATATAAAATATTCTCTAAATTTCCTACATATCAATCATTGATTGTCAGATCTAAAGGAAAACTCCTTTTATACATGAAAATGTAATAAGGATTCCAGAACATAACAGAAATATATAAAGAGAGTCCTGGAGTAGACAATAATTCCCCTAAAAAAGGTGTGATGAGTCTGACCTCCCATCCTCTCGACCGTTGCAAATTCCTAAGACTCATTAGTCCACAACTACTGAGTGCCTACCTTTGGAAAGTAGGTTAAAATGGATATGGAATCATTGGATGTTTTCCAGTTGAGCCGTTGACTCGACCCTTATGATTATAAACACCGAATGGCGAAGATTCCGCGATCACACAACTTTGAAGGTAGTGTGAACTGACCCTTGGAGGCGAGATCCACGAAGGAAAACTACAAAGAGGCCAATTTCCTTGTCGCCTCATCCAGTAACCGCAAACTAGATTTCCTACTGAGAGCATCTTCCACCACTTTCCCCTTCCCAGGAGTATAAACGATCTCAAATTCATAATATTGGGAAGGGGAACGTGGTGGCAGATGCTCTCAGTAGGAAATCCAGTTCGCAGTTACTGGAATTTGTGTTGGTCGAGAGGATGGGAGGTCAGACTCATCACACCTTTTTTAGGGGAATTATTGTCTACTCAGGGACTCTCTTTATAGATTTAAATTATGTTCGTGAATCCTTATTTCATTACCAAGTATAAAAGGAGTTTTCCTTTAGATATAACAACCAATGATTGATATGTAGGAACTTTAGAGAATCTTTTATATGTATTCGAGGTTCTTCATTGATAGAGAATCATCTGTATTTGTTTAGATATTCTTAGCCAATGGTATCCTTCAATACATAAAAAGTATCTTGGTCATTAGGATGACCATACTGGTTTTAAATCCACTCAGTGGGTCACTTGAAGTTTATTGTCATTCAGAGGGAAATTGATTATTTCAGATTTGGGATCGTACCTACAGATGGGGTACCGATGTATCCTTTGTTTTGGAAAAGGAATCAGAACCCATGTAGTTCAAGTAAGGGAGTATGATGCTTATGCATGATTGATGGCTCAAAGAATGATGTCATGATTACTTTTACACTCTAAGATCATGTGAGTCATGCTTGGTGTGAGAAACAAGAAGTATTGGTGAACCAGACAATTGTGACACGAAAGATGCAATGATGTGGGGCTTATGTGTGTATGACTACCCAAATAGATGAGGATTAATATTTACTTTAGGGAAAAAAATCCAGGAACAGGGTCCATCAAGGTATATGTGCTTCATGGAGATTTTGATACTCTAATCTTGGGGTTTACTCTTAAGGAAGATTACCAAGTTAGGAGGGGACTTATGATTGGGTTTTACTTTTGAGAAGGAAGCCCAGATCAAAAGGAAATTAAGACTGGTTAAGAGAGACTAAGGCTGGGGCTTACTCTTGAGAAGAAATCCCAAGTTAAAGAGTACTTGGGGCTTACTCCTAAGGAGGATGCACAAATTTGAGAATTATGACTAGGGCTTATTCCAGAAAAGGAGGCCCAGGTTAAGGGGTTCTCTCATCTTAAAGGATGTGGTTGAATGAATGAAATCTCAATCTTTAGTGACATAAAGATGTGTAAATCACTAGGTTTTGAGTGATATTCCACATAATTCTTTTCATATAAGGAATTTAATCAAGAAACCATGCCATAAATGGCTTTGAAGAATGTCCTGAAGACTGAATCTTGAATTTTAGAGGAGGAATGGTACAAGAGGGGTTAAATGGGCAAGAAGGGCACCCAAAAAGGCAGGGGCGCGCAAGTCCTAGTAGGCGCGCAGGTATTGCGTGGGCGCGCAAGTCCTCGTCACGTAGGTATACCTGCACGACATATGGGAACTTGTGCGATTATTAACCAGTAGGGTAACACTTGGTCGATCCTTGATCAAAGCCTTGAGAATTATCACAAGGTAATTTCAGAAGAGAGGCGTGCAAGTTTTGGTGAAGAAGTAGGGCGACGCGCAAGTATGTTCATTTCCCTTAAGGGTAAAACACCTTAGGCGCACAAGTGTTAGTGAATTATAACACTTCAACCTTACTCCTCTTGTTTAGACCTTCCATTCTAGGTAAATAATTACCTTATAAGTTTTTGGAAGACCTGAAGAAGAGACTTGGGCGTTCATAACTCTATATCTGAATTCTGGAAAAATTCCTCCCCTAAAATGGGGGGCCCACCAGGGCTATTTATATGCTGAAGTAGACCCCAGGAAGTTATCATTTAGGGCACGCAAGTGACTTGTGCGACCAACCTCGACGTGCAAGTGTACTTGTGTGACCATTGTAGAACTTGCACGACCCTTGTGCAATGTTTTTCTTATTCCTTCCTTTGTCAATTTTTTATATTTGTCCAAAGGTTGAATCACTTTGAGCTAAGATATTCCCCTTTTCCAATCTTTAGACTCTCTGATGAAAGGAGCGTCAAAAAGGGTCTATCATATTATTGTGTTAAACTCTCTCCTCAAATAATAATTTATCTTTTATCAAAGCCAAGAACAACTTTCCACCAACCTCCACTACTACCAAGATCATATTAGTAAACAAACTATTTAGACACCACTAATCAACTGATTCCTTCATGACTTATGTTGGTAAATTTATTCAAAATGCATCATCCACTATATTATATATTCTTAGGGTATATATGATGTCAAAATAAAATGTATAAAGGTACAAAACCCAACATATCTATTGTAAGTTTAGATATCTCTGAGTGAAAATATACTTTAGGATATTGTGATCAAAATATACCATAAAATTTCTCTAAAGAGATTGTGATGACACACTTTGAGTGCATGCATAATAGTTTCAAACTCAAGATCATGGTTAGGGTAGTTCTTCTCATGAGGGAGTTACTTACACGAGCCATATGACACAACCTATTTCCCTTACATTAAGACACATCCCAAACCTGTATGAGAAGAATCGCAGAAAACCTCATAACCAAAACATGGTTCTGGAAGAATAAAAACTAGTGATTTAATCAACCTCATCTCCAGAACCTAAAAATATATCTTAATTTTTTTTCCTTTCAAACATTACACCCTTATGATTTATATATTTCATCAAATAGGTGATCTTATAGATTTCCCAAAAAACTATTTAATGTAAGCTTTAAATCCCAAGAATATTTGAATATGAAACATATATCTAGGATTCTTTCAGGATATAACTTCCTGATCATTTTTAGGATCTACTAATACACCAATCTTAGATATCACATGTCGTAGAAAATTAACTTCTTCGATACAAAACTCACACTTAGTAATCTTACCATACATATGATGTTCCCTCAAAGTTCAAATAATGATATCTAAGTGGTATCTGTGCTCCTCCTATTTATTAGATTGTTGAGTCAATAAGGATATATTATGACTTCTCCATTTCTTATGGTTTTATGTTTTGAAAATCACAAACACCTTTTCTATGTTCTGAATATTTTTTTTAGGTTATGTATTTTTCTTAAGATCCAGAATTGTCATTATGTTATACTTACAGATATATCATTCTGATTTTTCATTTTGTTATACTTACAGATCTGTCATTATGATTTGTCATTCAATTTTTATGATTCCAAATCTGGTGTATATATGATGACGATATTCAATTTCGAATCTGGTTTATATATGTTGCTGAATTTCAATTTCAAATATGGTGTATATATGATGCCAACTTTCAATTCTGAATCTGGTGTATATGTGATGCCGATCATCGATAACGATTCCATTGTATATGTGATACCGATATTCATGATACCAAATCTGGTGTATTTGTGACTCCGATTTTATGATTCTTCTTTCTTGAGAATGTTATTTCTATGAATTTGTTTTCCTGATTTCTTAAGATTGCATTTTCCTGATAACGATAGAATTTACTAATGTATCATTCCAATGATATCAGATAAATTTATCTTTAACTTAACATCGTTTCTATTACTTGGAATGATGTCGTAAAATCTATTACAAACTAACTATTTTATGTTTTCCATGTTTCCAAGTCCCTCTAAAATTTAAGAAAAATATGACCTTTGGAATGGTGCCGACTGTTGGGAAGTTTTGTCTATAAATACTAGCTCATTTCAACGAGAAACATACAAGACAATGAACAAGATTGTAAAGAGATTTATAGAGAGGGAGATGCTTTTACAACTCTCAGTGCTTCGTGCAAATGTTGTGAATAACTTGTTCAGGCGTGAACAACTTGTTTAGAATTTCTTTGTGCAGACTCTGATCGGGCTGATTGTGGGCTTCCGGGTTTGGAAGACAGAGGTTCCGATTTCCTTCTAAATCGAGGGCTTGCGGGGATAGCAATACATATACCAATCTTTGTATTGATGGCTTACCTAGGTTTGGGTAAGACAGACTTTCTTGAATGTATAAATCAAGGAACCCTTATCCAAGGTTGTTGGATACCCTTCTCTATGGGTTAAAATAATCCTATTGTTACTTGTTTTCTTTTACTTGTTGTTTTATTCCACTACTGTATCTTAACTTTGTTAAAGTTATAAAGTATAACTTTCTTATACATTGTAATTCTGTTACATTGATTATATTACAGATTCTATACACTTTAAGGTAGAATTGTTCTTTTAAGAAAAATAGAAAAGGTTTTTTTAGTGGTCCTGTGAATGTTTGTTTAACCTTGTTAAACTTAACTTTAAAGGTTCCAAAGGAATTTTTAAAGTATACAATTCACCCCCCTTGTATATTGAGCATCTACATTCTTATTTCGATCTGAAAATTGGTTTCAGAGGATGTATTTGAAATACTTATATTCAAATATAAGTTTTCTTGCTTATGGTTTTCATTTTCTTAAGTTCTTCATATTTGATTTTAAAACTTTTACTACTAATAAGTGTTGTGGAAAGAAATATCTTTTTAGTATGGCAGCTATTCATGTTGGATCTCTAGACAATCTCAATCCTACTACACTACCAATCTTTGATGGGAATGACTATGAGTACTGGAGAGACAAAATGAAGACCATTGTGATCAACACAGGTGTAGACAACTACATTATGTTAGCTGGAGATTATAAGATTCCTGATATGGAACTTAGAACCTTTACTAATCCAGAAAAGGTGGAATATCAGCGGAACTTTAAGGTATGTAATACTTTGATATATTCCATGACTAGAAATATATATAGCCAGATTTCATCCCGTGAAGCTGCAAATAATATTTGGAAGAATCTCGAAGTAACTCACTTTGGAACTTCCATAGTTATTGAAATAAGAAGAGCCATGCTCAGGGCTGAGTATCATGGTTTCTACATCCCTTATAGAGAACCTATATGCAATGTAAAAAAATATTTATGACTATTTTCAATAGCCTATAATACACGGGTGATAAATGTTTATATGATGAAGCTCTTGTAGACAAGATTATTGACATCATGCCTAACGAATGGGAATATGAGAGGACTGTTATAGATGAGAATAGAAAAGTTACTCAGATTTCTCTTGATGAACTATTCAGAACTCTTATTCAACATGGAAGAAGAATGAAGAGAGATGTTGATAATATTAAGAAGATAAATGGAAATGGAGGTGTTTCTTTTACAACAACTTCAGATCATATGAACGTCAAGACACCTGAGAGAACAACAAGATCAAAATCTAAGAAGGCCAGTATTCAATCTGAATCCAGTGAAAGTGAAGCTTCATAAAATGAGGTGGGAAATATTTCTCAGACGATGAACAATATTGTTTGGAATAATAACTATAAATATAGTTACAAGAATAAAGATAGAAAAGATAAGAAATATAGAGAAGTGATATGCTATGAATATAAAAGAACTGGTCATATCAGACCTGATTGTCCCTTGCTCAAGATGAAAGACAAGAAAGATAGGAATTTTGAATGAAACAAGAACAAGTTTTACAAATCAAAGCATAAGAATGTTTTGAAATCCAATGACACATTGAGTGCCAGTGGGAGAAATTCTTTTGATGAATCATCATAATATGAATCTTCTTGGAAAAAGGATATTAGTTTAATATCCAGAGCTCCATTTCAAAATCATTGTTTTATGGCTAAGGTACGAACAGCTGAATCCTTAACCAATATTTCTTTAAGTGAGAATTTTCCATATAAAGGTATTTCTTAAGATGAATAATCTTCTCCATCAGATAATGATAATTATTTTCCTTCCTATGAGGAGGTTTCTATATTTTCTTTGTTTCTTGAGAAAAAAAATTGTAAAGTTTCTAAGAAACTTGATAATGAAAAATCTAGAGAATCTATTTTAATAAAAGAAATTTTAGATATTTCCAAAGATCTTGATGAGAAAAATGTTGTTTTAGAAAATCTTTCAACAAAACTTGAGGAGGTTAATTCTGATAAGAATAATCTTTTTGAGGTTCTCAAAAGTCTGATTTTAGAAAAATATGTTTTAGAGGGTAAACTTAACACTAAATATATTATTCTTTAAGATAAGAATTTAGTCATGAGAGTAAAATCTGAGATATTTTCCATGAAGAAACATATTGAAAAATTCACTTCTCGTAAGGAAAATTTAGACAAGATGTATTCTCAGATCCGACCTCATGGTAATAGTTAAGTTTTAGGTTATTCTTATGAAAAACCTATTTTTAGAAATAATTATTTTGTTCATTCGAGAGCCCCTTTTTGTACTAAATTCCAAAGTGGTAACCATTAAAATAAAAATTGTTCTTTAAATATGGTTCAATCCCTTGGGTTTCATAAAGCTTATTTTTTCAAACAATTATGGTTACCAAAGCTCTTATTATCTAATAGTTCCGGATCTAAGAAAATTTGGATTCTGAAGACCTAAGTTTTTATTTTTCAAGAAAATGAAGGAAGTACCAACAAAATTTGGTACATGGATAGTGGATGTTCCCGACACATGACTGGTAACAAAGACTGTTTCAAGAAAATTTTAAAAACAAAAGGTGGAAAGGTAAATTTTGGTGATAACTCTCAATAAGAAATTGTTGGTATTGGTAACATTATTCTTCTTGGTAAAGCTGTTATTTCAAATTTTCTTTTTGTAAAAGGCCTTAGGAACAACCTCATAAGCATAAGTCAATTATGTGATGAAGGTTACCTTGTGAAATTTAGAAATGATAAATGTTTATTTCACAATTCCAAGGATGAGTTTCTTTTCTCTACCCTTTGGCATGAGAATGTGTACACCATAAACCTAGATGACCTTAGATGTCAAGATATTCCTTGCCTTAGTTCATTTGAAGACCAATCATGGCTTTTTCATAGGAGACTAGGACACTATAATCTTAGAAATCTCAGTAATCATTCTATGAAAGAACTTGTTCAAGATCTACCAGAACTTTAGTTTGATTCTTTGAAAGTCTGTGATCTTTGTCAATATGGGAAGAAACATAAATCTAGATTTAAATATATAAGTGAATTTACAACTTATAATGAATTACAGATAGTGCACATGGATTTATTTGGTCCAACACAAACTGGAAGTATTGGAGGAAAATACTATTTTTTTCCTAGTTGATGGCTACAATAGATTTACTTGGGTCTATTTTCTCACAATGAAATCTGAAGGATTTTCTTATTTCAAAATCTTTAGATCTCACGTTAAAAGTGAGAAAAATCTACTATTGATAACTATTCATAGTGATCATGGTGGATAATTTGAAATTTTTTATTTAAAAACATTTTTTAGTAAAAAAGGTATTACTAACAACTTCTCATCTCCAAGAACTCCACAATAAAATGGTGTCGTCGAAAGAAGAAATCGAATTCTTCAAGACATTACTAGAACCACGTTGAGTGAATATTCTATAGAAAAACATTTTTGGGCTGAAGATGTAAGTACTGATTTTTATACTATAAATCAAGTTTTAATAAGACTGTTTCTTAATAAAACACCTTATGAGTTGTGGACTGGCCGAAAACCAAAAGTTTTTTACATAAAGGTTTTTGGTTGCAAAGAATTTATCTTGAATAACATGGATAACCTACATAAATTTTCACCAAAATATGATGAAGGAATTTTCTTTGGTTATTTTACTAACTCTAAGACATAATGAGTTTTTAATAAAAACACTTGCACTATAGAATAAATAGTACATGTTAATTTTGATGAAAATGATCCTTTTGTTTTTAAACAACCTACATCTTCAGATGTGTTTTCTAAAACTGATCACCAACCATTGATTGAAGATAATTCAGACAACTTTAATGTTGAAGAAAATGTTTCTCATACATTTACTCCTGAATATTTTCTACCATATGTTGATGAATAGGTATTTCAAAATCCAAGTCAGTTGTTACTTAGGAATCATACCAGTGATAATATCATTGGAAATATTAATCAACCAGAAAGAACTATAAGTTCATTATGGAATGAAGTTGAACATGTTTCATTTCATTCCCAATTTGAACCAAATCCTCCAGAAGAAGCCTTGGGTGATGAATATTGGATAAAGTCTATGCAAGATGAACTCAATTAATTTATAAGGAACCAAGTTTGGAACTTGGTTGAAAAACCTATAGAAACTTCTAATATTGGAGTAAAATGGGTTTTTATAAAAAAATGCGATGAAAATGGAGTCATTGTTAGAAATAAATAAAGGTTGGTTGAAAAAGGCTATAATCAACAAGAAGGCATAGACTATGAAGAAACTTATGCTCCTGTAGCAAGACTTGAATCTATTCATATTATTCTATCCTTTCCAGCATTCTTTAATTTTAAACATTATCAAATGGATGTGATGTGTGCTTTTATTAATGGTTATGTATAGGAGGAAGTCTATGTAGATCAACCCCATGGCTTTGAAGATACAAAATATCCTAATCATGTTTATAAACATACCAAAGACCTATATGGACTCAAATAATCCCCTAAAGCTTGGTATGATAGACTTTTAGGATTTTTGCTTCAAAATAACTACGTTAAGGGAACTGCTGATCCAACCCTTTTCATTAAGAAAAATAATAAAGATGTTTTGATTGTTCAAATATATGTTTATGACATCATCTTTGGATCAAATCAGCCATCCATAACTGATTCCTTGGAGTATATTATGAAATATGAGTTTGAGATGAGTATGATGGGTGAGTTAACATTTTTTCATGGTTTTCAAATTTTTCAAAACCCAAAGGGAACTTACAAATCTCAACATAAGTATATCAAATATCTTTTAAAGAAGTTTGGGTTTGATAACACTAAGAGTATAAGTACTCCTATTGGACCCTCTAATACTTTTGATATTGATGAAGCAGGGAAACCTGTAGATCAAACATCTTATAGAGGGATGATATGATGTTTTCTATACATAATAACTAGTTGACCAGACTTAATGTTCTCAGTATTCTTATGTGCAATATTTCAAGAAAATCCTAAATAATCCCATTTAAAATACATAAAAATAATCTTCCAGTATTTAACGGGATCTTTAGATTTGGGACAATTTTATTCCTCTGGAAAAGTTTTTGAACTTAAAAGTTTATCAGATGCTGACTTTGGTGGTTGTAAAATGGATAGAAAAAGTATATTCAGAACATGTCATTTCTTAGGAGATTCCTTAGTTTCTTGGTCTTGTAAGAAACAATACTCTGTAGCACTTTCTACTGTTGAAGTTGACTATGTAGCAGCTGAAGTTGTTGTGCTCAAGTGTTGTGGATTCAACACACACTCACAGACTATGGTATGTGTTTTACTAAGACTCAAATTATGTGTGATAACACAAGTGCCATTTCCCTAAGTAAACACCTTGCACATCACTCTTGTGCAAATCACATAGATATTAGACGTCACTTTCATAGGGATCACACACTTAAAGGAGATATCATTATTCAATTCATTGGAACACAAGATCATCTTACTGATATTTTCACTATGAACCCACCTTCCAATAGATTTGAATATATTAAATAGAAGCTAGGAATGATTTCTGTAAGGTAGTCATTCATATCTACTTATTGTTTAAATCATCTCCTAACATTAACCCACTCTTTATTTCAGGGAGAGTACATATGTTTTTTTTTAAATCCTTTTCTTTCATTTTAAAATTTCAGAATTGAAAATTTCAGATTTGAAAATTTTGGATTTGAAAAATTCGGATATCAAAATTTCAGATTTGAAAATTTCGTATTTGAAAATTACATATTTTAAAAATTCTTTTTTTAAAATTTCTTATTTGAAGATTTCGGTTCTCAAGAAAAATTATTATAATACTAATAAATCTCTCAGAGTATTCCAAAAGGTAGTATTTCTTGCACTTTGTCTTAAATTTTGGTTTTTAGAAGTTCAAAATATCTTAAATTCTGGTTTACCTTCAGAAGATCGGAATTCATATTTTCTATATCCATTTTCAACCGTCAAATTAGATCATGCTTTTATCAGTCGTTTTATTATCTTATGGAAGTCCAAAAGTCATAGCCATTTCTATATAAGGGGTGCCTCTATTTTACGTATTCCACCATCCTTACTGATCTTAGTACTGAAGTTCTATTACCATCAAAGCTTTCGTCCTGAAGTAATCTTTCTCTGAATGACTCTGGAATCCTCAGCAGATCAAATTCCGATTAGCAAGGAGATAAAGGATTGGTCAATATTCAGAGAAAGGTTGGTATTCCCTATGTTCTTTGAGAAATATGATTCCCTTATTTCTAAGGTCATAAGATATAATGGATGGGAAAGCATCCGTGTTGCTAAGGAGAAATCTCTAGATCTGGTTTATCCTGATCTCCTTATTCAGTTCTATGAATCTATTTCTTTCTTCTAAAAGGATGGTAAAATCTGTTTAAGTTCAAGTGCTATGATAATACATATACAATTCCTTACAAGAAGGCAACAAATGTTCTCAATATTCCTTATCAAGGGGAAGCTCTTCTATGCTCTCAAAAACATCCTGAGAAATATGGTTCTTTTGAGAAAGCCAATGCTTTGGATTTTCTTCATCTCAAATTTGTTAAGAATCCAAAGATCATGAATCTCTCAATGAATCACAAGATGGTAGCCCTTTGGATGCAAGGATTTCTTATTCCAAGAAAGAGAGATAAGGATTCCTTGAAGATATGTGATATCTTTCTGTTAGACTTACTTGTCAACTTATGGAAGATCAACATGGTGAAGTTTATCTTTCTCACCATCCAAGCAGTTAAAAACGGACCTATCAGATCTCAGATCCTTATGTACGCAACAACTATTTCCAAGTTATTATTTATGTGTCTCCAAGAGATGAATGTTCCATGTCGATCAGTCTCAAATCCGTTCAAGATATTGTATCTTAGTGATGATACTCTAAGGAGGATGAAGGTATAGTTTATCTTAGAATCCAAAATCATTGAAGAAATAGTTGTTCAATAAAAGGGTGATGTTCCAGAATCCTCAAGGATAGTTCCCAATAAAAGGAAACTTGAAGAACCAAGTCTGCCAGTACCAGTTCCTGATGTCCTAGTATCAGCACCTCCTCCTACTAATAAATCAAAATCTTATTTAGATGCAATAGTTTCAAAGTGGAGAGAGATGGCAACCACCAGAAAAGAAGAAGATCCTAATTTTGGTTTGAATCCTTTGGAGGCTAAGGCATTGAAAATAAAGCACGTTGAAAATCTTTAAAAAGAAAAGAAGGAGAATAAGTTAAGGAAGAAATCCTCAGAAGCTCTAGTGTGCCAATATTTATTGAAATTTGTGGAAAATAATTCTCAAAAAGTTCTGGAACCTCATAAGAAACTAGTGGCCACTCCAGAAATCCAGAAAACTAAGAATGTTCTAGCTTTAATAGAACCTGTCCAAGAAGTCGAAGATTAGATAATCCAAGAAGATGATGAAGAAATTTTAAAGGAGGTAGAAGATTATATTGGAACTCCTTCAAATTTAGTTTCTAAATCTGTTTCAGAAGAACAAGTTTAAGAAGAGGTACAAGTTGAAGAAGAGATAGAAGTTGAAGAAGATGTAGAATGAGAGGAAGAGGTTGATGTTTAAGATGAGTAAGAAGTTGAATTTCAACTAGAAGAATAAGTAGAGAAAGAACAGATTTAACAACAAGATGAAGAAGAGGAAGATTTTTAAAAGAAATAATATGAATAGGAAGATCTCAATGTTATCCAAGTATCAGATGAACAATCTCCTCTTCGAAATTCACTCAAAGGAAAGAGTGTCATGGTTTCATAATCTGATAAAGAAACGCCTCAGAAGTCCACTAAGAGAATAGAGTAACAAACTTGCTTAACTCCAAGAGGAGTTGAGAAACGAAAATATGTGTCAGAAATCGAGTCCTATTAATCTGTTGAAAATGATTTTGTTAAGCTATCTTTGAGGATGTTAGTCAGTACCATTCCGATTCTTGCAAACATAGATGCCTGGAGTCAAATGATTTAAGAAACCCTGAACCAAAAGATGGAATCGACCAATATGCTTATAGACATGGTTGTCAATCAAGAAGCTAACTTCAATAATATTTTGATTGATTACAAAACCTAGAAGGTAACATTTAAGAATGTATTTAACCGCACCAAAATCATCAATGAAGAGCTCAGGTTGTTTGATGATTTCACGGATTCAACAAATGGAGATTTTAATTCCCATGAATCCAAACTCAACAAGGTTAAGGCTTCAATATCTGAGAAGTGTAGTCAACTCAATTCTTTTTCTCGATCTGTTAGCAGTGAAAAAGATGTCAGAGATGAATTAGAGAAAAAGGTCACTGCTCTAGAAGAAAGGATCTTGACATTAGAAAAGAAGAACCAGGATTAAGAGATCTTGCTGAAGAAGTTTCAAGATGATCATAAGGAAGTCAAGAAACTCAAAGCCCTGATAAAGAAGATATTTACTGAGTAGAAGAAGAGTGGATGTTTTTTTTTAAATTATGATGTTTTGTTGTAATGTAAACCTTATTTATAATTTTTTTTTCTTGAGAAATTTCTTGCATATCTTTCTTCTGTCATTGGATGTATGCTTGCTTAACCTTTCAGGTACATCTTATACTTCTTCATTCCTTTCCCTCTTTTTGAAATTAACAATGGGGGAGAATTTATTTAAAGGAATAATTTAATCTCTGAGTGGGAGAATCTATTAGGGGGGATCTTGGCAAGAAAAGGAAAACATCCAAGTAAGAGGGAGCTTTATTTTAAGAAGATATATTTATATAAGAGGGAGTTTTTTCCTTAATAAAACCCAGACATTATAGATCATGAATATGATCCCTGGGAAACATGACCTAAGGGGGAGTTAGTCGTATTCATTTATAATCTCATTCAAAGGGGGAGATAAGTTTTTCTTACTTGTTTACCTAGGTAAATATATTATTCCTTAGAAAAGTTGTTTGTGAATTCCAAAAAGGGGGAGATTGTTGAGTCAATAAGAATATCTTATGACTTTTCCATTTCTTATGGTTTTATGTTTTAAAAATCACAAATTTTTTTTCTAAGTTATGAATATATCTTTTAAGTTCTGTATTTTTAGTACGATCTGGAATTTTCATTCTGTTATACTAACATATATATAATTCAGATTTTCATTCTGTTATACTTACAGATCTGTCATTACAATATATCATTCAGTTTTTATGATTCCGAATCTGTTGTATATATGATGCTGACTTTCAATTCTGAATATGTTGTATATATGATGCCGACATTCAATTCCGAATTCGGTGTATTTATGATGCCTAATTTCAATTCCAAATCCGACGTATATGTGATGCCGGTATTTGATACCGATTTTGGTGTATATGTGATACCGATATTCATGACACCGAATCCATTGTATTTCTGACTCCGATTTTATGATTCCGTTTTATTGAGAATGTTATTTCTATGAATCTGTTTTCCAAATTTCATAAGATTATGTTTTCTTGATAATGTTAGAATTGCCTAATATATCATTACAATGATATCAGATACATTTTACTTTAACTTAACATCATTTCTTTTACTTGAAACGATGTCATACGATCTGTTACAAACTTATCATTGTATGTTTTCCACATGTCCATGTCCCTCCAAAATTTAAGGAAAATATGACTGTTTGAAAGGAGACGACAGTTGGGATGTTTTTTCTATAAATACAAGCTCATTTGAACGAGCAAAATACTTGATAATGAACAAGCTTGTGAATTGATTTCTAGAGAGAGAGAGGCTCTTACAACTCTCAGTGCTTCATGCAGATGCTGTGAACAACATGTTCAGGAGTGAATAACTTGTTCAGACTTTCTTAGTGCAGACTCCAACTATGATAATCGTGAGCTTCAAGGTTTGGAAGACAGAGGTTCTGATTTCCTTCTAAATCGAGGGATTTCAGGGATAGCAAGACAGATACCGATCTCCATATTAAGGGATTAACTGGGTTTGGGTAGACAGACTTTCTTGAAAGTATAAATCAAGGATCCTTTATCCATGTTTGTTGGATACCCTTCTCTTTGGGTTAAAAGAATCTTATTGTTACTTGTTTTCTTTTACAAGTTGTTTTATTCTACTGCTGTATCTTAAATTTCTTAAATTTAGAAAGTATAACTTTCTTATACTTTCTAATCTTGTTACTCTGATTATATTACAGATTCAATATGCTTTAAGGTAGAATCATTATTTTAATAAAAATAGAAAAGGTTTCTTTAAGAGTTCTTGTGAATGTTTTTTTAACCTTCTTAAACTTAACTTTAAAGGTTCCAAATGAATTTTTATAGTATAAAATTAACCCCCCTCTTGTATAATGAGCATCTGCATTCTTATATCGATCCAACATAGATTACACCAAGAAATTATCCACAAGGAGACAACAACGTAGTCCAAGAATTGATGAAGTATTTGGTTCATCAAAGCCATGAACACTATAGGAGTGTTAATGAGTCTAAATGGCATAACAAGAAACTCAAAATTCCCATATCGACTATGAAATGTTTTCTTGGTCATATTATCTTCCCTACATCTCAATTGGTGGTACCTCGAACAGAAGTCAATATTTGAAAACCAATGATCCCCCCATCTGATCAAAGAGATCATTAATTCACAATAAAGGATACTTTTTTTAACGGTCAACCGATTTATCTTCTGATAGTCAATAAAATTTCCAATAATCCCATCTACCTTCTTAGTAAATAGTACATGTGAAGGCCAAAATTACATGCTAGGATGAATAAATACTTTCACCTCTAGTTGCTGAAGCTAGACTTTAAGTTCCACCAACTCTTCAGGTCCCATTAAATATGATAGAATATAAAATGGAATTGTTCCAAATAACATGTTAATATTAAACTCAACATCTCTCTGTAGCGACAAGCCTGAAAATAATTTAGAAATACCTCAGAGTATACACACACAATTAAAGGTAGTTGACCACCCAAGTATGGGTCAATCATGAAATTAAAAATTTCTAACAACTCGTATGAGATTAAACCATCATTAGAATCAACCATCCCTACCCTTCGTGATCTTGAGTCCCAAATTCCATAGAAAACATGAGTAATCCATTAGTAGATAAAAATTACACCTGATGGTGATACCAGTATATAAGGGATTTTAAGTTGATCCCAGAATACATATTGACAATCAAGTCAAATATTTCATGATCTATTAGTATGATCTCCCAAACCCCCTCAATGCTTTTGAACACCACCCATAACACTGTACATTTGAGACCTTATCCAGACTCCATTCCCAAATGTGTGGAAGGATCTAACAATAAAAACATAATATCTAACCGAAATCCCAACATGTTAACCAAATTTGATTGTAGAAAACAGTGAGTAGAATATCTATCAAATAAATATAGCACCATAGAAGGAAAAATAAATACCATAACTTTAACAGTAGATGTCCCTGCTTTAGATTCCTCTTGTGCACACTCAGCTTCATAAATTAATCCATACAAAGACACTTGGGCAACCCATTATCCTGAGAATGAGACCCACCACCCTTAGAAGCAGCATGAACCTATGACCCATTGTTTAAAGTGGATACCATCTTACTTCCTTGGGACATATTGTCATAGAAAAACATCATACAGCCAAATTCCCCACAATGATGACAAGTTCTAGGAGCCTAAGTACACTAAGGCCTAGTATAACCATGGCCCACACCCTAGTATCAAATAACCCATTGATTCTATATAAAATACACTAAAAAAATTCATATAGTGAAATTACCACTTTTTTCCTTTCCTTTATGACCAGAAGAAGCACCCTGGATAATAGTTGGACCCACCGAAGCTCCACAAAAGCATATCCTAGCTGTGTTTGCCTCAGCTACTGATTATTTTTCCCCTACATCCTAAAATGTTGGAAGGAACAAAATAACAATAATTGATTGAACATCAGCCCTTATCCCCATCTCAAACCTTCAAAACATTAGGTAATCCTTAGTGAAAATCTCTAGTTATAGATACACCAACTCAAAAAAGTTGGTGGAGTACTCCTAAATGGTATGCTCCCCCTGTTCCTACGTCAAAAAATACTGGGTATTTTCCACATATAAAGTCTTAGGATAAAAATGCTGATAAAATATTCTTGAAAGTGACCCGGTTGAGACCATTGTGAAACATAACTTGCAATATCAAGTCCTACCATCTTCTTCCTGATCCTTCGAGCATATACATGGAATACCCCACATGAGAATCCTTAGGATTATTCAAAATACTGAGGATCCCATCAATCTTTTTCTGCCACTACTATGACTCTTATATTCCTTTGTCACCACAAAAGATAAGTGGATGATTTTTGGTAAATCTTGAACAATGAACCACTAACAATCCCAGATTCACTATACCCACATAAACTTGACTCTAAATGGTTCAAATCACTACTTCAACCACAGAAGGGTCCACTATAGGATCCACCTATAGAACATACATCATAGAATCCCATGTTGTATTTGGAAGATCAATTCTAGGAGGCATTGTCTGTTAATCATAAGACCAAAACAATCATCCACGATAAAATTTAAAAAACAGAAATCCTAATAAAAGAAGACCTAAAGATGCATTAAATATAATATATTAAAGTATTTATAAAACCTATCACAAAAGGGAATCACCTTCTTAATTGAAAAGATCTATCTAAATAGAATCCCAACATAGTTTATTCAAATGACCTTACAAACCCTAATTCCTCAGATATTTTATTTCAGATAAATTATATAAGAATCCAATAAAATTTAATCAAGTGATGAAAAATACTCATCCTTTGACTTAGTAAAGATTTTATGACCACCCATGGTAACAAAAATTCAATAATGGGTGTGATCTGACTAGGCCCCTTTTATTCACTTACTTTTTTAATCCCAAAGATCCTAATAATGTCTACCCAAGACCATAAAAAATCATATAGTTATAACACACTTCAGGCTAAGTACGGATCTAATACAAAATTGCAATAGACTATCCCTGGAAAACCAGACTAGTCACCCAAGCCTGCCCATTATGAGGTGGGTTAAAAAAGAGAAAACAGAAAAAGTGTTGAATATACACAGAATATGAAATACAACCAGAGTACTATGAGGAAATAAAAAAATACAACCAAACCAAACCCGATAAACCATAAAAAAATACATGTCTATAAAATAAGCCCCCATGTTACCAAGCATCACCTCTAAACTATCTGAAAACAAACAAAAATGTTAAGAGAAAACATGTCTCACTAATGAATTCACTTTAATTTTCCTGAATCGTTCAAAACAAAGCCTACAAACACTAATAGGTAGAATTAGGGTGTGTGAAATAAGGACCAGTAAGATACAACCAAAAGATTTACACAACCACTAATGAAAATAATGCATAATTTCAAGCTTTAAAACAAATCAATTTTACAATAATTTTTTAAAAAAATCAATTTGAATTTTTTTAAATTCTTATTGATTAATTCAAAAATTTCATGTTAAATCCTCCAAATACATAATCTAAAAATTTAATGATACCAAAAAGTAAATATATAAGTGATAAAATATCCATGAAATACACTATCATGAAATAAACAACTAGAACCAACAATGAACCCACTCTCTAAGCTATAGCCTATGGGACAATTTGTACTAGAAAATACAAGCCCAAAAAGGTATACAGGTTGACAAAAACTAACATTTTGGCCTACCATATACCATAGACATATAAAAGGATACCTCATTGTGGTGTCACACACACTAAGGCCTGTGTCTCTATCTCAAAAAACCCAAGGTTACTTATGTGAAATTTTTGTTAATTAATTTTTTTAAACCATTATTACATTTTTATAAAACCATTTCAATTCCAAGACAATATTCTTCAATGTTTGAAAGTCTTGTTTCCATATGAAAACAAGGAAATTAAATTTTAAATGAAAATCCCTTTTTTAAATGAAAACATATTCCATTTTAATTTTTAATACATGAAATTAAATTTCAAATATCAATAAATAAATATGAAAAATAAGAAAGTCAATAAATTAGAACAATTTAATGGATGCACCTACCACAAGAGTGTAAAAAACCTTACCACATTTGATATTAGGGATTTGAAACCACAAAATCTACCTTTAAAAAACACGGAACAACTAATTACAATAAATGATGGATAGAAAAAACCATCCAACTACCAATACCTACAACAAATAGTGTTGTTACAACTAACAAGAGTGAGAATCCAAGAAAAATTCTTACCCAGAAAGAAGAATTGCATAATCCTGCTTATCAAATTGCAGAAAAAATAGATCTAGACAGAAGGAAGCCACCCAAAATCACATAGGGTAAGATCTTTGGAAGCGTGGAGGTGGATATAAACAAAATTGAGGCCTCAGCCACCCGCATGACACCCAAAAAAATGGAACATAGAGAATTATATGGCATGTAAGATTTTATTGATTGTTAATCCATTTAATTTTCAGTTATCCTGAGAAACTCATTGACTTTATAATTAAAAACCTAATTTCACATTACACAATATTTAACTTTTACAAAAATTGTATAAAATAACATTCTGAAATCAACTCATTGGATGAGTATAACTAAAATTAAACATCATTAAACCTTACTAGATTTCCTCTAACTACCCAAGAAATACAATAAAAATCCTTGGGAAATTTTGAAAATAAAAAATTCAATGAATTAACCATATAGGTATCCTCCCAATTTAGGGGCCAAAATACTCAACCAATGAAAAGGGGAAATTTGATATAAATATTAGAACAAACTTGACTTAAAGGAAATGTGGAGTTATTTGTTTAAATCACTCCAACATGATCTGAATATAAATTGTAAACTCTAATATAACCCTTTAATTGTATCATAGGTATCCATGCTTAAGTTTTATGAAAGTTGTGATGATCGGAAGAATAAAACTGAAAAAATAGTGTAGTGTTTTATATTCAGAAATTCAATATTCAAAATGGGTTTTCCTTACATAAGAATGCTACATAATGGTAATAAAGGTGTTAAATTTATGTGGATGGTTTGTTAAAAGGTAAACATGTTATTACCCTTATATAGATCAATTATGCAAGGGTATCAAGGCTGTTACTTATACATGAGTAGTCACTTAAGGGTAACATGTGACTTACCTTTACATGGGAAGGTTCATCTAACTGTCAATGTAGATTAGGCTTACACATAAGGGTAGAAAGGATATAACCTTAACCATATTGTTCCTTGTAAGAGTAATCCCCTATCTTGTATAAGTGTAAGCTTTATATTCCCTTCACAATGTCAAGGTAAGAACATCCTTGTGTTAAGGTAAGCTATGTGAAGGTTTTTTCATAATGGTAAGACCTGATGCACTCTTATGTGGTATATGCTATGTATGGTTCAAGAGTATCTACCATTATGTAGACAGTCATTATAATGGTAGAAGGAGGATACCCTTATGTAGAATATGGATTCTGCATAATGGTAATGAGAATTATTTTAATATTTTTTAAAAAAATTCATTACATATGCAATGATTTAGGTTGTTTATAAAATGTTTATAAATAATTATAAAATTAATTTTTGGATATTTTAATTTATAAAATTTTTATAGATTAAATAATAATAAATTTTTATAATTAAATAAAGGATTATGAAACATTTTATTCTGAAATATTAAATGTTAACATTTGAAATACCAATTTATGTAACTAAATTCCATGAATTATAATCTTGATATAAAATTATATAGTTAGAAAGAATAACAAATAATTTATAAAGGGATATAAATTATGATATATAGGAAAAACAATTAGAAAAATTAAATTTAAAATCACGAATTGTCCATAAAAAATTATTTTGAATAGTTCAAAATTAAAAGGGAACTTATTTGGATATTATTTAATCCACCTAAAAATGTTTTGATGATTGATATGATAAAGGATTAAATAATGATTAAGTATTTGATATTTAGATTATGTAAAATTTTTACATAATAGAAATTGGATTACAAATTTTTTACAATTCATAAAATTGTATGTATTTAAAATGTAAATGTCATATAATGAAAATAGAAAATATTTTATATTGGAATAAATATAAAAGGTTTATATAAAAAATAATAAAGTTTCAATAATGTTGAAGAAAATAATTATAAAATAATTATAATTTGTTTTTATTCATGATTTGTTCATATATGTGTATCTAATGTTTATATATTCGGATTATTCATTTAGTTAAGGTTTATTCCCTACTATATTCTTGTTTAGTAAATTGTTTAAGAAATGTGGTTATTGTGTACTATTTAGTTTAAAAAGATAATTTACATCAAGGATAGAGCCTAGAATTACATTCAACATATGAAAAGGAATTTAGTAACTAAATTCATGATTATATAAAAGTTAATAGAAGGAGAGAAGGGGGTGAGATTAAAATTTCCATCAAATACCAAGTGTGATATTTTTTCCCAAATATTCACTTTTCATGAACTCAATCATAATACTATGTAGTTTTTTACCAAATACATGTACCCCTATATTATATTGTGTAAGGAAATAAATTAATAAGTGACTGTAGAATTTATTATAGATAAATTTTTGTGCCAATACCAAGTGCCACTATATTTTCCGTGGTTATCTTGTTTGTATTGTTTGATTTTGGTAAAACATAGCTGTGAAGCCTTATTGGTTAGGATACCAGAGGAATAGAGTATAGATTATCCATATGATGTATTAGAAAATAGGTTATTAGCTCAGCTATCCAAGAATCAAATATGCAATGATTAAATTAATTCCCGACATAAATAACTAAGTGGTGAGAGGAACACCATATTTGACTCAGTTCATAGTGAAATATGCATCTTTCCCCGCTAATGAATATGAGGTGTTTTTCAAAAATTATTCATCATTTTAGTGGGATCCCATTTAATAAAATTATATTTCAAATGGTTAATAATACATGATACTCATCTGGTAAAATCATTTAATAAATATAATATCCTCATTATATTCAAGAAAAATGTGGTGATCAATATATGATATGGATAAAGTTAATTTAAGATAATCCTTGTATTTGTAAAATAATAAATGATCTAATGCAAGATCAGAAATTTAAGAAATGTTAGTAAGGAAAATTCAATATGTCAGAAAAGTTCCTTCCTCTGTAACCAAGTGTTTATGTTTTTCAAAAAGGGAATTTAGATGTGTATGGAAGTATAAGAAGATCCATTTAATGTTTTAAAGGGACTATATTCTAATGACCAAAGGAGTTTTAGTCCCTAAAAATGTACTCAATATGATTGGGTAAATAAATTATTTAAGGAATTTTAGTCTTATATATTCAATATGACTTAGTATAATAAGTTAACCTAAATTTGTTCTAATATGCTAAATTACAAAGTGATACTAAAGGTTACCTTAAAGATTTAATGTGCATATAAATCAATTCTATTATTCTGACTGAAATATTATATCGACTATATACATTATAAGTGTTTTGAATATAAAGATGGTTAGAAAGAGAAAATAATTGATGCTTGGTTTTTTTTAATTAATGGAAAAGATGTTTTTCTTAATTGATAACTTGGATACTTAAATAATAGATAAAATTATAATTAGATATTTATTTTATCTCATTTATCTCTTGATAATACAATGAAACCAATTTTTTTCAATAAAATTTGATAATGTTTTCTTGATACACATTGTTATGATTTGTTCAGTTCTAAAATATGGTTTAAAGGGAAACTAAAATGGATTGTTCTGGTTAGG
The DNA here is from genome assembly GCA_963277665.1 of Viscum album. Lineage (NCBI taxonomy): Eukaryota > Viridiplantae > Streptophyta > Magnoliopsida > Santalales > Viscaceae > Viscum > Viscum album. The sequence continues at coordinate 342,415,838 of OY728131.1, forward strand.
GACTTTATCAAATTTTAAACTACTAATATTCATAGACAACATGAATACGTATAAACAATTCTTACCTAATATTCTCAATGTTTTGGGAATTTATATGAACTTGGAATATGATGTTGAGGTTCTAATGTTCTATTTAGAAGGAACATGTAAGTAAATATTAAAAATAAATGTAGAAAATTTCACTTAAAAGATTAATAACGTTTCTTTAATAATCTAATTAACGTTATTTAAATCTTATGTTTTGATAAAGGAAGATTTATAATTAAATATTCTTGGATTATGCAAGATATACCTGAAAGAGTTCTTAAAACTATATGGAATTTACATGTTAGTTATTTATGATGTAGAAATTAATTCTTCAATTTTTAATGGTATGTTATACTCAATGTAAATTTTAAATAGTATTGTAAATACACATGAGTTCAAAATCAAAGGATTAATTGATTTAGCTTGTGGTTTAAATTTATGAGATAGTGTAAATAGTTACTAAATCAATGATTTTAATGAAAAGGTTATTAAGATAAAATAAATATATGTAAAATTTTGGTATCTTAATCTCATCACTCTTATATTGTTAGGGAACAAATTTAATAACAAATAGTTATTATTAACCATGTGAGATGATTAGTGTATACACATGGTTTATGATTCATGAATTTTCATAAATTGTTTTTAGAATAATATTTGGATAAATTTTTTTATCTATGATAAATGTGTCTATTCATATATTTGATAAAATATATGGGAATTAGTTCCTACCACCCATCATTGGTATATTTAAATAAATAGTTATTTTCAAATAAAAATGTACCAAACACAAAGATTACCAAATATTATATAGTTTATTTATTAAATGTTCTTACTAAATTGTAAATACATGTTACTTCATAACATAAAATGATTTTTGTATCTTATCAAGATATTATGAAGAGAATATAATGAATAAGAGGCTAGTGGGAGTATGTTTCGATTTAGAGAAGTTTTGATTTAACAAATAAAGAATTACACCACTTGAAGTTTAAAAGGAATTTCAGTTAATATCCCAATAGATTTGGGATATATTGGTAAATAACAATGTATGTAGTTATATTATTTTAATGAAACTTTTTATGGAATATGGTTCCACGTATGATAATGATACTATTAGAAAGAGTAATAATTAGAGAAATTTTTTTCGATATCGTAACATTTGATGTTTTGAGTTTATGAGGTTTGAATACATTCAAGAAGATGAATATTTTGTAATATGATCCCTAAGTGACACAATTATTCAAACAAGATTACTTTTAGATTCTTATTAAAAAATATTTCAGTAGGAGAGTATTATTATAAGGTCATATTGATATGTGAAAAATATTATATATGATGTAATGTGTTAACAAAACCTAGAATGTGTAGTAAATGTAAGGATGATCTGGCATTTTATCATTTATCATATGATAAATTGGAACTTATGTTGGTATTGATAAATATTCTTAAAGAGTTTAAAAATATTAAAATATATCATATTAAATAAATCCTCTATTTTATCAGTCTTTTACATTGCCAATATATATATATTGATAGACATTTCAAGAAGTCAAAAGAAGATTGACCTATCGATGTACAACTTTAATATATCCTTAAATAATGTTCATCATTGAGTATTGCAGGTTCTGATGAAAATTTAATGTTACCTTGGGTATGATTGTTGTATAGATATAGGTAATATTCTCAAGAGGTACATAAAATTAATTGTGTTATTTATGTGTCCTATATGACGTACTCAATATATCACAAGGAGTTCCATATAGATGTATTTGGTATACTGAGGGTGCATGGATCATATTGTAGTCCCCATTTCCCATGTTTGGTGAGATACCTATCATGATAACCTTCATACTTTGACATATTACTTGTGCAGGTTGACATATTGACTTAATATATTAGTGTTTGGGTATGTTTCTAATCACATCATAATTTATAGGTTAACCAAGATGGGATTTGTCCTCTCGTATGATGCGTATTACATTTGGCGCCTCTATTGAGATAGACTGTGGGAGTTTGCAACCACACATAGATATTATACATTAATTTAGACATGAGAAATGTGTTGTTATTATCTATAAAGATGAAAAACATGTGGTGTATTCATAAATCAGGCCATTTTACACTTTGCTAATTAATAAGAGAGGAGTTAGAAATATGGGATTGAAATATCATATTTCCCATGGTCATTTGATGTCTTGGAAAAAGATAAAATAGGTGAATGAACATTTTCATATGATACTAACTGAATAACACATGTAAATATATATATGTGTTTGATAGAGATCACATGTGATCTATAGTGACCCATTCTCAAATTACATGGATATTACAATATTTTAGATGAATATTTACCATATTACAAAACTACATGCCCATGGAATATAATAGTTTAGTACCTTAGGAAACTTAGAATGAACCCTTCTAACATGGTGAAAGATATTAAATGTTTCCCATAAATATCTTCCCATTCAGTACTCCCAATGAAAACCTTTCTTTATAACATGTGGAAATGATATATAATTAAGGGTGAGCGAAAATTATCCACAATGGTAATTCAATGAGATATATAAGAAAAATAAGAACATATGTGTATGATAACATGAGAACAATATTTGAAGATCATAACCTTCACATCCAAGATCACACACACGGGTCAAGGCAGAATGGTTAGGAGATGATAAGACATGAATCGCAAGAAAATAAAATAACATGAGTCATGAGAGCATAATATTGGAATAAAACATAGACTTGTGGTGTACATATCAACTTATAACATTGAGAACATGAGTAAAGAGATTTAGTTTCACTCCTTAGGTTAGTTACATGAAATCAGGACCTCCCATAAACTGGTAGACCTATAGAAAGTCCACATATAACATTGTAAACATGTAATCATGTTCATGCATGACATTGTGAACATGAAATCTGGTTCACTCATAACATTTTGAACATGTAATTTGGTTCACGCATAAAATTATGAACATTTAATTAGGTTCACACATAAATTGAGAACATGTAATCATGTTCATACATAAAATTATAAACAAATAATAAGGTTCAATCCCAATTTTTTATAACATGTAGTTAGGTTAATTCATAACATTTTGAATATGTAATTGGGTTCCCTCATAGGTGGCTACTCCTCCTGGGTTGGACACACCACTATCCCTAGTGGTATCCCTTTACTGATAGTAAATCTGGTTATACCTTTTTCCCATAGTGTATTAGGTTAAATCTTTTTCCCGTAGTGGACCATCCTGTTGAATTGTTTCCTATCATTAAATCATTAGATATAAATCATTACCCAATACATTGGAGGGAAATATAGGTCCCATTAATATCATAATTAAATCATACATATGTGTTCCACAAGATATAAAAACATTCATCATAACATGAACCATAAAAATAGGTGGGTTTCATAAACATATTATCATAATCCATGAAATTAAATGTGTCTCATAAAAATTTCATTATATAATAACCTATGGAAAATAGAAAAGATTCATAATAATCTATTTATAGAATAACCTGTGAAAGAAAGCTTGTTTCATAAAAAACATTTCATCTTAAAAAAAGGCATTCAAATGAAAGATAATAATAGTGGCCTTGGATGATATCCCTAGTAAATCATATTATATATCAAAGGATTTCATCATAGGTTAAGAATTATTTTGAAATATCACATAGATCATTTCGTAAGGAAAACTAGATTTCTTTTGTAATTATTATTAGATATAAATAATTTTCAAAATAATTTTCATTGAAAACCAGTTTGAAAACATATGAATTATTATTTAAAAATAATTTAAAAATTTTCATTAGTAACATATCCTTTCCACTTTTAAAACAACTTTATAAATCATAAAAAAATTTCAATCATTTTTCTTATAAAATAACATCTAAAACTTATAAAGTAATCTTTTAAAATATTTTAAAACTATTCTTTCACAAAATAAATTTTAACAAACTTTTTTCATGGAAAAAAAATTATAAATAATGAATTTCTAGATTATTTAGAAAAAAATTTATTAAGGAAAATAATCTTCTAAACACAAAAAGTTTACTTTAAAAAAACAATGATCATGATGGAGGGTAAATCCATACAAGCCAAACATTCATATTTCTCTATAGAATGCTAATAAATGTTCATCAATTGAGAATTGAAAAGAATATTACTTTTTAAAAATCATTTTGTTAAAACAAAAAAAAGTGTAAAAATATCTTTTGAAGATCAAATAATAATAATTTATTTTTTTGAAAACATTATCGGAAAATATGGTTTTTGGGGAAAATAGATTTCTAACTAATCAGAGAGATACATTTATATTTTATTAAAACAATTCTTAATCATATTATGTATCAAAGAGTGGTAAAATGGAACAAATGTATGAAGAATTCATGAATAACCATATGATAATAAAGTTTATGAGTTTTCTTAAGACAATTATTATAATATTTCATCAATGGAAGCATAATCTTAAACAATCCTGATAAATTATGAGATTGTAGTAATAAACTATTACAACCTTAGTAAATTTAAACAAAAATCTCCATAAAATAGTCATATTAAATAAATCATGAAATATCATGAAAATAATTATATTCATGATATAACATGTCAAAGTGCAGTATGAAAACCTTGTAAAAGAATATAGGTGCATAATATAACATGTTTCATAATGAAAGAAAATTGAGACAAAATTACCTTACCGATTTGGTATCTTTTGAACCCTAAACAACTTGAAAGGGAGACCATAATATTGAAATATAAATACCCATAAATATAAATATAAAGATATAATAATAAATTCCGGGTTATTATATACACCATATATAATAAATGAGTGGGGAATATGGCATGAGTCTCATAAAAATAAAAGTTATACTAGAAATCCCTTTACCTTAAGTGTTGAATTTCAAAATAGATGTTCAAACCACTTGTATAATCAATATATGTTCTTTATACATATAAAAAATAAACATATTATAATATATGATACCACATATGATTTTATTATGACTTTATAATACCTATTTATCAAAAATATCATCTTAATGTTACGTTTTGGGTAATAACTGATTTTTTTCATATTTGTTTTTGACTTGTTATTCTTGATCCTCTTACATAGATATTGATTTAATTATTTAATAAATGTATAAAATGATATAAATATCCTATATTTTAATTATATAAGTATTTATAATAATCTATAAGATATATATATATATGAAATTAAATTAACCATTCATGGAGACGGTAGGCCATACGTACGCATGAATGATGTTTCCATTTTCTTGTATTTTTTTAAAGAAAGAAAAGTAAATGATATATATATATAGATTTTTTAGTATAATTATTAATTTTTATATATCAAAATTCTTTATTAAACCCACCCTTGACATCTTCCATGTAATGTGTGAATGAATCACATTACTTTGAGGATACAGTTGTCCACACATCCATAAATGATGTTATCATATTCCCAAAAAATGGGAAGTCTGAAGGTATGTGATACATGAAAATTAAATAATAATAAATAAATTATAAATATCATATAAATCATATCAAAATAGTAAGTCCATACTTATTTCCAACCATAATACGCGGTAATTGAAGAATAAACTACATCAGTTCATGCGGTGGTATACCATTATATACATGAACTATGATTGTGTATCCCATTTTATGGTAGTGTGTGAAGGTTTAGGTTGTAAAAGTAACATAACAAATCCCAATATATTTTGTATAATGAAGTTATTATATAATATTTATATAATAATGACTAAATGGGTGGATAAGAAAATGATACAAAAGTTCCCATTGAATAATTTTACCTATTCTTAGAGAAACCCTTTTTGGTTTGCACCAAATGAATTACATTGTTTGATTTATTCCAATTCTGGGGATTATAGGATGATAGGAAGGAATTTTAGACCATTTATTGGGATGGTATTTGATGAATAGAAGGGATTTATGGGTGTGAATAAGTTATTGGGTGAGTTCCCTTTCATATTGGTGGAGGAGTCACCTTCTTATAAATACAATAAGGTAAATACTATTGAGAGGTCTCCGTTACACCATTTTCCTCATATAACGGTCACATATTGATAAAAGTGGTTAAATGGTCGAAATATATCTTGAAAATTACTTTTTTACAAGTTTTTATTTCATTTTATCCCCTATGTTTAAAGTCTAACCTCTAATAAAACTTGCCTTTTCTCTTAATCTTTATAATTAATTTTACTTACAGTCAATAATATTTTTGGTAAAAAATTAAGTTCAACATACTATAAATCATAAATTATTTTTATTAAAAAATTGGAATCAATTTTGGAAAATTCTAATCACATATGTTGTAGGAATTAATTTAAAATTAATCCCAATATGAGAAGAGACAACATATTTTTGAAGTGAAACTATTCAAAATATTGAAATGTATTTATAATCAATTTAAATATGAAATTGATTAAAATAATATAAATTGGATGAATAGATTTATAATTTATCTTAATATACTTTGAAATCAATTTAAAACCTAACTTATCAATATAAATAAATTATATGAACATTCATTTTTCAATTAAAATTTAGTATTTGTCACTATTTATCAAAAAATGAATCAAATGAGAAAAATTCTAAAAACTCACCCAACTATTAATTTTAAATTTTTATTTAAAAAATGAATTTTATTTTTAAATATATAATTTATAAAATTTTCAATGTTTAGTTTTAAAAAAGGCGCGCCATTAAAAGGCTGAAAAACTGCCTTTAAGAAAAATATATCTTTTTGTACCAAACATTTGATTTATTCTTATCTATTGTCTAGAAAACAAATAATATTAAGGTTAAATATTTTATTTAATAAATATTATATAATTTTAATTAAAAAAATTAATCAGTTTTTTTCAGTTGTTGAGATAAAATGTTTTTGTGTATAAGATGATATTTTTTCAAAATGGAATTTCCTTATTTTAAAATTGTTCACAAAATCATTTAAAATTAATAGGTTTGAAAATACTTATTTTTTTAAACATGAATAAAATGTATTTTAATACCCTCTATTCCAATGACTAAGTGATAACTATAATAATATTTTAATAATATTAATTATATATCGAAGTTTGGTAAAATGCGGTCTTGTGTGTAACATAAGATATCGAAGGAAATAAACATTGTGTGTAATGAAATCTATGCTCAGTGTTTCACGTTGTATAATATTAACATCTTGTTTCATAAAATTAAATCTGAACTTAGTGCATTATTATAACACAAGCTATATTCAGTGTTGCATGAAATGAAAAATATCGAAATGTTAAAATTAATTTTAAAAAATATTTCATAAAATATTTATAGGATACATTATAACTACATTAAAATGAATTTCTCCCCAAAAAATTAATTTGGGTAATAAAATTGTTAATATAAGAAAGTTCATTTCATAAGAACCCACATCGTAAAAATTAATACTAAAACTTCCTTTAAAAAAGAATTATAGAAACATTAGAGCTACCCAAAGTAACTATAACTATGTTTTTACATTGCATAAAATAGGCGGAAATTGAAATGTGGAAATATAATAAAAACATAAATAATTATAGAGTGTGATTTAAGTCATTGATAACAAGAAAGAGAATGATCAATGGAATGTTAAGTGCCTCAAAACTAAAAATTGGTGTTGAATTATAGGTCAATTAGTTCAAACAAATGAAGATATTAGGATAAATATTTTTTAATATTCTTTTCTTAGATTTGAGGAAATATTTTACTATCTAAGAACAAATGGAAGTATAGTTACATTATTTCATTCCTTTTTTCATATTCACAATATCACCATTTGGTTATTCACTTCTCAATTTCCACTTCATCTCTTACTCCATGAAATGTTGGTGAATCCTTAATTCCTAAATAACTAACAGATAATGAGGTATAATGACAATTAATTCCATTTTTCTTTAGATGAGATCATAATAAAATGGTTACCACATGTTTTCCAACATGAATAAATACTCATATGGAATGAAAATACTTAAATCTCTAAAATACCATCTGAAGTTTAACTTAAACCATTCAATAAATGGTTATCCTCCTAACCCTTTCAAAAGGTGAAAATCAACAACTTTAGAAACAATATTAGTAAATTTAACAAAAGAAGCCTAATTTTGATCCCCCATATATCATAAATTAGCTCTTGGTTTTCACATAACAATGATGTGAATACGTTCATCATGTATTCTCTTGAAATATGGAAATAATCTAAATTACCATAAATCCGTATTAAAAACTTCCATTATTCCTTATTAAATTGATTAATGGATAAATTCCTTAAATCTAAAAATGTATTAATCTCTATCCATGATAGCATAAACCAATTTTTCAAAAAATAGTTATAATATTTCTATGGTAACTTGTACAATCCAATTTAATTTATCCTTATCAATCATATCATTATCCATGATAAACGCAATTTCCACAACATCAGTAACACATTAAGGGTTTCCTTCCCTAGATCAAAATATCACATTTACATTAAATCCCTTTTCTAGGTCATAAACATCATTCAACATATCCTCTTAAATCCTTATGTAAAAAACCTTCATTAAAAATAATTAAATATTTCATTATTTGTATAACATAATCATTGAATTCCAAAACATAATTATTTCATTCATCCCACTTACTTCACAAATAATTAACTATGCTTTATCATCATATTCCATAATATCCCATTCCAAAAATATAAAAAATTAATCTTTTCTTAACATTCAACTCACTCAATTTAATCATGCTTGTAAAAAATACTAATAAAACAACATATATCTTTTATATTTCATTTTAGGTCTCTTCATCATCATCAACCAAACCATTAATCATATAACCTTGTTGAGTAAGTTAATAAAATTTCCCTTTAAGACATTTATTATCATAATACCCTTAATTTTTAATTTTAACGAATTTTACAATAGTTGATACCTTAGATAAGTCATAATTTTTATCCATTATATTAAACAATCTTTTCATTTTCCATTAGTAGTTACTTTCTTTTTGTCATTATTCTTCATAGTCAAAACATATTCTTGTTCCTATGATACATCCAATTATAGTATCAAACCAATTATGTATTTCACGTAAATTACTTTCTCTATCCTTTAACAAAATTCAAGGACATTTTCCTATACATTGACTCATCATTAGAATTATCCTTAAGGACATCCCTAGGCATATATTTATAAATATCCCTAGGGAACTCACTAATTTTTTCTCATCCTAGATTTCAAAGGATGACTAAAATTTTCCTTGGATACCAACTATAATGACCCAAGCTCAACATACATGGATATTATATCAATTTAGATGAACATTAATTGCATTATAGAAGTACATTCCTGAGGTTCATAATCGTTTAGTGTCTTGGGAAACATATAATAAAATCTGATGACTCGGTGAAAGATCTTCAATGTTTCCCACAAAGATCTTCTCATTTAGTAATCGTACTTAAAACCTTTCTTCATTACTTGGGGAAGAGAAACATAAAAAAGAGTGAACCCTTATTCTCTGTAAGGGTAAATAAAGGTGATACATAATCATAACATCACTATAAGGGTATGATAACATGATCGTAAAATTTGAAGATCACACCCTGAATATAAAATATCATACATATGAGTCATGGAATAAATATTCGGAGATCATAAGACCTGAATCATAAGAAATCAAAGAACATGAGTCATGTGTTCATAACATTGGAATAAGATAGTCTAGTGGAATACACATCAACATATATCATTTCGAACATATGTAAAAAGAAAAAGGTTCAATATTTATGACGAGGACATGAAATTATGAACTCGCATAAACTCATGGACATGAAACAAGGTCCAATGATAACATTTTAAACATGTAATTAGGTTTATGCAAAATATTGTAAAAATGTAAGAAGGTTCAGGTATAGAATTTTTAACATGTAATCAGGTTCACACATAACGTTGAGAACATATAATCGAGTTCACACATAACATTATGAATATGTAATCAGGTTCATGGATAACAATGTCAACATGTAATAATTATCTATCATAATTTTTTGAACATGTAATCATGTTCATGCATAAGATTTTGAACATGTAATTATGTTCACACATAGGAAGATACAACGCCTAAGTGGGACACACCACCATCCCCAATGGAATCCATTTACTTAGAGTGAATCGGGTTGCACATTCTTACCAGAGTGAATCCAGTTACACCTTCTTCCTGTATCCAATCAACACCATTGACTTATTTACCATCATTATCTTGTGAGATCTAAATCTTTACCCAATATGTTAGAGGGAGATATAGGTCCCCCTTGTCTCATCATAAAATCTTATATATGTGTTCTACAAGATAATACAATATTCATTATATGATGACCCACAAAAAGAGATTGGTTTCATAAATATCATACCATAACACATGAAATGAAATGGGTATCATATACATTTCATTATATCATAACCTATGTAAAATGGATAGTTTTTATAACCATTTCATTATATAATAACCCCTGAAATAAGCGAGTTTCATAAAAAACATGTCACATTAAAAATAAACCATTAGAAGAAAGTATAATAATGATTTCCATGGATTAATTTCAAAGGATTTCATCTTATGTGAATAATTATTTTTAAATATCACTTGGATAATTTCTTTATTAAAATAAATCTTCCTTGAAAATAATTTTTTTAGACATAAAACATTTTCAAAATCATTTTCATTGAAAACCACTTTGAAATAACATCAAGTATGCTTTAAAAAAGTTTAAAACATTTATTTAAGAAAATATCATTTTCCAATTTAAAAACACTTTTAAAATGGTATAACACTTTGAAAACCTTTTTATTTGAAAATAACCTTGAAATATTATAAAGAAAGCTTTGAAACCATTTAAAAAACTAAAAGAACAGAAAACATTTTAGAAAACATTTTTCTTTGAAAATATAAAAACAATGAATTTAGAAAAAATTAGGGAAATAATTTTTCTTAAATAAATTATTATTTTAAACTTCAAAATGAATATTTTAAGAAATTTTAGTTATAATGGTGGATAAATCTGTACATAGAGAACATTTGTTTTGCATAATTAAATATTTAGAAAAGTTTATCGATTGGAAAATGACCAGAAGATTAATTTTTAAAAGCCATTTTTTTAAAATATAAAACATCAGAAAAATGTGTTTTAATTATCATATGAGAAGATTGAAACAATTTTTAAAACATTTTTTTAAAACATTCTTTTTGAAGGAAAACAGATTTCCAACTGAAGAGAAAGATAATATAAGATGTTCTGAAAAACAATTTCTTGATAATCTTATATACCAAATAGTATAAAAATGGTATCAATAAATGAATATATCATTATTAACCAGAAGAAAATAAAAATCATTAGATTTATAGAGTGATCGAACATAATATTTCATTAATGGAAGCGTGATCATAAACAATTTTTATGAATGCTGATATTGTAGAAACAAGCTCTTACAACTTTGATAAAATTAAATCAAAATCACCATAAAATAATTTAATTAAATGAAAAATAAAATATCATAAAAATAATTATATTCATTATATAACTTTTCAAATGGATGTATATACACCTCTTAATATACTTTTGGCGCATAACGTAACATGTGTCTCAAAGAAGGAGAATTGAAACAAAATTATCTTACTGATTTGATAAATTTTAAACTATAAAACCCATGAAATAGAGATCATAATATAGATATTTAAATACCATTAAATTTAAGTATAATAATCATATAATAAATTAATCAGAAAAATATACACCATAAAAATGAAATGAGGGGTGAATACAATAGAAGTCTTACAAATATAAAAGTGATACTAGAAATTACCTTACCTTTTGAATTTCCTTTCTTCATACACATTAAAAAATCATGTATAATAAATATAAGTTTATTATGTTTGTATATTATAACCATATTATTATATATAATAAAATATATTATTTTATTATGATATTATATTAAGCATTTATTAACAATTTCTTCTTAATGTTACGTTTCATAAAATAACCACTTTGTTTTTAATATATGTTTTGACTTGTTATTATTGATCCTCTTACATAGATAAAGATTTACTTATATATATAATGTAAATAATGATATAAATATAATATATATTCAGTATTTAATTATTTATAATAATCTATGAAATATATAAATTTGAAATTGAACACACCATTTATAGAGACAGTAGGTTGTACGTACACTTGAATATTGTTTCCATTTTCTTGTCATATTTTATAAGAAAAAATGTTAATGATATATATATATATGATTTAAATTATAATTATTATATCATATATATCCCATATTTTTATCAAACCCATAATTAATATATTCTATGGGAAGTGTGAATGAATCAAATCACTTTGAGGATGTGGTAGTCCACACATCCACAAACGAAGTTATCATATTCCAAAAAATAGAAATCATGAAGGTATGGGTTATATAATAATTAAATAACAATAAAATAATCATAAATATAATATTTATCAAATAAAATATTAATTAAATCATTAATTTTTACACAGATAGGTGGTAATAGAAGAATGAATGACATCGATTCGTGAGGCGGTAGTCCACCGTACAAAGAAATGATTATTGCGTATCCCATTTGATGAAAGTGTGTGAAGGTGTAGGAAATTCCATTAACATAAAAAAGATCATTATATTAATTATAATTAGTAAATTATATGATCTTTATATTAGAATAATTGAATGGGTGGATAAAGAAATTAAACAAATGTTCTCGTTGACGAACATTACCTCCTCTTTGGGTAACTATTATTGGTTTTCACCAAAGGACTTATTTGGTTTTATTTATTCCCAAAGTGATGATTATAGTATAGTAGGAATGATGTTGAGAAATTATTTGGCATGTTTTTGGATAATACAAAGGTATTGAGAGGTGTGAATAAGTGAGGGGGTGAGTGCTGTTTTACAGTGACAGAGGAGTGGATTTCTCGTAAATACAAAAAGGCAAACACTATTGGGAGGTCTGACATACATAATGTTCCAACCATAATAGTAATTTTTTATCCAAAATGGTAAATTATATAAATATGTTTAGACATTGGATTTTTTTTAAAAGTTTCTAGGTTATTTTTTCCATAAGATTAATGTTTAAGAATAAAGTAAACTTATTTTTTTCTTAATTGCTGTAATTATTTTCATTTGATTTCACTAATAATTATGATAAAAAACTAAGATGAAATTAATATAAATTATAAATTATTATGATTCTAAATATTAAATTCATTTAAAAAAAATACAATAACACATTTGGTATAATTTAATTTCAAATTAATCTTGTCGATGGGATGAAATAACGGTGTTTTAAAGTGCTTTTTTTCTACAAAATTTTGAAATAATTTTATATTCACTTTCATTTTGAAATTGATTAAAAAGACTTAAATTGGATTAATAGATTAATTATTTATATAAATATACTTTAAAAAAAATTTAAAATATAATTTATCAAAAAAAATAAATTATACCAAAATTTAGTTTTTATTTAAAATTCAATATTTTCACCATTCATCAAAAATGAAACTTTTGAAGAAAATAATACTAATTAACCATAAGATAATTTTAAAATACTAATTTTAAAAATTAATATTATTTTGTGAATTATAATTTATAAAACTTTCAAAAAAATTTCTAAAATAAGTGTCCCATTAAAAGGCGGTAAAATTTACTTTTAAAAAATATATATCTTTTTATGGCTAAAATAGTATTTATTATTATCTAATGTCTAAAAAATATAAGATGAATCTTAAATAGTTGATTTAATATATAATTTATAATTTTAATTAAAATAATTCATCAAAATCTGTTAATTTAATTTTATAGGATAAAATGTGTTTGTGTATAGAAGAATAGTTTTTTCGAAAAGGAATTTGTTTATTTTAAAATAGTTCTTACTTTCGTTTATATTTAATTAGTTTCTAAAGAAATAATTTTTAAATGTGATAATCCATAGTTTGATATATTTTTTTCCCTTTTCATAACCTTTATTCCCAAACCTATTTTATAACTATAATAATATTTTAATAATAATAATAGTATAATTTATTTCGATGAAACAAAAAATTGAGTTTAACACAAGATATCCAAGGAACTTACCATTGTGTGTAATGAAAAATAAGATTAGTGTTGTGTGTAGCGTATGATTAACTTGGTGTACTGTGAAATGCTATCTAGACTAAGTTCTTTATTATAATAGAAACTACATTTAATGTTTCATGTAATAAAAAATATCAAAAATATTAAATTAATTGGAAAAACATATTCACATTATCTAAGGGTGTTAAATGATCCATTTATAGGTTGAGTAGCATTGAAAAATTGATAGAGTCTGCTCTTTTCATACATATATGGATCCTAGGATTCGTATTTTTTTACTCATTATAAAGACCCACTGGGTCACACTTTAATTTTGAGTAAATGAGGATTGTTTTTGACTGAGAGATATATTCTAATAGTGTTTTAGAGTTAATCTAAAAGTGTTTTGTGTGTGAATTTATAATGTATTACAAACAATTTAAGACAAGGGGAAGTTAATGATATCTTAACAAATGTGTTTTGAAATACTTCCAAAATAGTTTTTGATATGGTTTCATGAGTTATTTTAAACATTATAATATAAGTTGAAATTTTATAAAGACTTTTATCCTTTAGTGAATGTGGGGTATTGATGGGAATATTCCCTATATATTTCTATAAATGATATATATATATTAACTATATATTATATTTAATGGAAATTAACTAGGAATATTATTTGTGTGTTATTATTAAAAGAATAATTTCATAAGATGGAACAAATGGGAGTGTAATTTATTCATGTATATGATGAATGAATTAGATGAGGAAATAATACATGTATTACAAATTAAAGAATTAATGAATAAACACCTTGTAGAGTCCTCAAGTTTTATATAAAACCTATTACAATATAATGGTGTATGTGTGTGGATTAGGATCCTTACCCTTATCCAAAACTCTGAGACGTCGGTACCTATCTTTATCATCATTGTTTGTATATTGTAGTAATACAATACCATAGATAGAATATGGATCCCATTTTAATTTTGGATGACTCTATAAAACTCGTAGATAACTACATAGGTGGCGTATATTTTAGATGAAGCGTTGTGATATTTATCAATAATATTCAAATGATATTAATAATTATTAGTGTCTCTATAGTGCATGGTATGCATGTTTTATAGTTTTCTTCATTTCAATATTTTTATATTTTTATATTATATTTTATGAGACATAATTAGAAAATGGTTTAAATTGCTTCCACATTATCTAAAAATCATTAGTAAACTCTAAAAAACCCCTTCACTTAGAACCTCTTTCAATTCCAATGAGAATAGAATAATATGAAGATAA
Organism: Viscum album; assembly: GCA_963277665.1. NCBI lineage: Eukaryota > Viridiplantae > Streptophyta > Magnoliopsida > Santalales > Viscaceae > Viscum > Viscum album. The sequence continues at coordinate 342,431,336 of OY728131.1, forward strand.
TTTATAAAACCTACCAAAAGATTGAAAACCAATAAAACTGGAATATAAAACCAACCAAAAAAGATAGAAGGATTCTTAAACACTAAATTAAATCATCAACATGAAAATTGTTCCAATTTGGTTGTATAATATGATATTAATGGGTTAATTAAGAGTTTTGGGGGGTATATAATTATTATTTCACCCTTACATTTGTGGTTCATCCTGAGGCCACCAGATGGCTCCTGGCCACTATAGATGTGATGTGGCTATTGGTAGGCCTACAATATGGCTTGTGGGTATAGTAAGAATTCATGTATACTAGGTATCAATAGTGGTTGGCTAGTGGAGTTCGTATAGGGGACCCTTTCTTCCAGCATTCCATTGAAAGGCTGGTGGTTTCCACTAGCTGGTTGGTGGCCTTATTTAGCATCCAAATAAGGCCAAGGTGCCTTGAATGACCACTAAGTCTTCTCCACATCTCTCAAACTTGAAAAATAATCCCTCAATGAAAAAATAAATCTGTACCTAGAACATTATGTTACAAACTATGTAGAGATATAACAATTTATAGAATATTAATTCCCAAAAAATATCCCTTCATAGAAAAAGAATCATAAAAATTATCACAAAATAATCTTCTAAAGCGAAAACATATATAAGGAAAGAACCCTTCAATGAAATCCCAATAGGTTTCAGAATTCATTTCCATATAAAATACATTCAAATTATCTATTGAAAATAAAATCAATCATTCTAATTTTTGAAAATATCATAAAAATACATAGAATAAAAATATCCAACCATCCTCTAGTAATTGAATCCCCAAAAAACACCTTCCTAAAAACAATATTCAATAACTATTATCATTGAAAGAACGAAAAAATTACAACCATATGTAATACCAGATAAAGAATACATAAAATTTAATGTAATTAAAATAATATATATTTAAACCCAAGGAATGAATATTAATCCTACAATAAAAGTAACATAATACCAAATTTAATTAATATAAAACTATATATACCCATTTTTTCATATATTAATATAACATAATTTTTGGGGAATACTTAATACATTAAAAAAACAAATTCATAAAGACCATATTGGTCTAGTTACTTTGGAAACATTGAATCATAAACACTGGTACTTAAGTAAGCTACATCATCTCCCACTAGGTTCTTCATGAATCAAAACTTTCTAAGTCACATATTAAATAATATATATCTTCATTACCTGGGAAAAGGAAACATAAATAAGGGTGAACTCAGATGCTTAGTAATGGTAAACAATAGGATATATATGAGCATATATAGTGGAGAAAGGGTTTGATAATGTGATCATGACATTAGAATATCATAACCCATATAAAAAATATCATAAACATGACTCATATCATAAATATTGGTAGTTCATAATACATGAATCATAATGGAATAAAGATCGTAAGCCATGAAATACATAACATAGGAATAAGACAAGGAATTTTGGTAGACACATAATCATATAAAATTATTTCTATAGTAGAAAAGTCATTGCTTAAAAAACCATATTAGTATTATGGGTTCACTCCCCATACCCTCTTGGTTGTCTTAGTTCACTCCCACAAACATCTTAGTAGTAATGGTCACTCCCAAGACCGTATGAGCGGAAAAAATCTTCTTATAAACCGAGTTCACTCTCTATTCCAACCATGTCTATCTCATGATAAATAAATATTTACCCAATTAATTAGTTTTAGATATAGGCACTACCCATATCATAATGAAATCATACATACATATTCCACAAGAACATAATCTGTTATATCATAACCCATGAAATGAAATTGGTGTCATAAATAAAGAATCATATCATTACCGATGAAAAAGGGAAACGTTTCATAATTATTTCATCAAGGCATAACCCATTAAAATATTTGGGTTTCAAAATAATAAAATCCATGGAAGAGGAATGAGTTTTATAAAAATATACCCCATAATAGAGAAATGAGTTCCATAATCATAATAACATCAATACATAAAAATTTAGAGAAATAATATGAATGAAAACATTGTATCATTTCCCAATAAATTCACGAGTAACACCAATGGATGTCATCTTAGATGGAAAATAATTTTAAAGATATTATAATACATTGGTTGAGGAAAATATTCTTTTTGGTATAAACAAATTCTTTTTAAAACCTAAGACAAATTTGAAACAAAATCCCTTGAAAAAAGATTTTATAAAATATAAATGAATATTTGAAACCATAAAAAAATTTAAAATACATTTTCATTTAAAATTATCGTAAAATAAAATTTCTTAATTTTTCTGAAAACATTTTTTTGAAATAAAACTGATTTCCGACCGAAGAGAGAAATGAGGTCATATTTTCATAAAAACTTTTCTTAATTATATTAAGTACCAAGGAGACGAAAAATGGAACTAATACATTATGATATCCTGAATAAAAAAGGGAGAAGAATATTCTTTTATTTTCTTTAAATATAGATCACAATATTTGATCAATTAAATCATAATGATAAAAAACATCGATAGATGATGTGGTTGTTGCAATAAACTCTTACAACTTGGTAACTTTGAATAATCCTACCAATGTAAGAAAATAACATCAAATAAATCTTAAAATATCATTAGAGGAATAATATTCATGATATAACATGTAAAATAACATTGTATAAACCTCATATAAGAACATAGGTGCATATCATGGCATATGTCTGGAAGAAGGAAAATTGGGACAAAACTAATTTACCAATTTTGTAACTTCTGAAACTTAAACACCATGAAAGATAGATCATAAAATGGATATTCAAATAATAATAAATTTATTTATAACAATTATTTAATAGATTCAGGGGTAGTATATAAAACACACAAAAGAAACAAGCGGTGAATATGGGATAAACCTCCCAGAAATAAAAGTGAGACTAGAAATCCACTTACCACATACATTGACACATGTCGTACTCATAAAAAACTAATGTATAATAAATATAAGTTTTTTATACATATATTAATAAAATATCATTATATATAATACCATATGTTATTTAAAATAACTTTATATTACACTTTTATTAACAATTACATGTTAATGTTACGCTTTAGGTATTATCTACTTTGTTTTTCATACATGTTTTAACCTATTATTCTTGATCATCTGACTTAGATCTTCATATAATTATTTTTAGAATGTAAAAAATGATATAAATATCATATATCTTCCATATATATAAATATATATATATATATATGAAAATTTATAAAATATAGAAATATTAAATGGAATACAATATTCTTGGAGGCTGTAGACTATACGTATACATGAACGATATTTCCATTTTATTTTGGTATTGAATGAAATAAATTAAAATAAATATATTTATATATATAATATCACTCTATAATAATTATTATGTCATATATATCATATAATTTCACTAACCCCATTCTTAATACATTCCATGTAATGTCTGAATGAATCACATTGCTTTGAATATGTGATAGTCCCAACATCCACAAACGATGTTATCATATTTATTAAAAATGAAAATAAAAAAGATATGTTTTATATAATAATTACATGATAATAAATACATCATAAATAATATATATATATATATAATTATTTTCCTACATAATTACCCATTATGAGTGTTGGTAAAGGAAAAATGAACTATATCGTTTCGTGAGGTGGTAGTTCACCGTAGAAAAGAATGGTCAGTTCATTACCATTAGATAGTAGTGTGTGTAAGTGTAAATATAAAAATTATAATAATAGAACAAAAATATATTTAGGAAACTTATGTTATTATATAATCATGTAATATTTATATTTTTGTGTTGGAGTATGAAATTAAAACAAAAGATCTTGAGTATGGATGTTACCTCTTCTTTGGGTAACTGATTTTGATTTGCACCAAAGGGATTAATTGGATTACTTTATAACAAAAGAGAGGTTTATATGATAAATGTGGGTATGTTGGGAGGATTTTTTAAGAAGTTTTATGAGACAATGTGCTTGAGATGTGTGAATAAGTGGGAGGGGATAATGCCTTTTTATAGTAGAGGAGGAGTTGGATTCTTGTAATTTTTTTAAAATGGAATTCCACCAATGTTGTTCCTATTTCAAGAGGATATAATAATGGTACAAAACTGATAAAACAGATTATTTGATCTAAATATGAACATCTAATGTCTTTTGTAAAAGTTTATTGGTTATTTTGGGCTTTAAGTTGAATGTTAATTCCTTTGTGAATTTAATATTTCTCTTAATTGATGTAATTAATTTTAATCACTTTCACTAACATTATTGTTCAAAAACTAATAATATAATATTATACATTATAAATTACAATTATTAAAAATATAGAATCCATTTTTCCAAATTATTATAACATAAGTGGTAGAAAATTATTTAAATTCAATCACACATAATGGTCACAACAGCAGGTTTTTAAAGAAAAAATGTTTAAAAGTTTGTGATGTTTATATATCTAAATTAAATGTAAAATTAGTTACAATTGCATAAATTGGATTAATTTATGTAAAATTAATCTAATTTCACATCAAAACTAAATTAAACTATAATTTAACTATATAAATAAATTACTTCAAAAATCAGTTTTGAATTAAAATTCAGAAATTTTTTCACTATTCTTCCAAAAATGATGTTTTCAATGAAATCCCTAAAATTCAACTTAAGATAAATTTTAAATTATGAATTTAAGAACTATTTATATTTAAGAAAATTAAATTTCTAAAATAATCTAAAATTAATTTTATTATTTCTCATAGAAGGACATAAAAAGTTGTTCATTTATAAAATAGTATTCTCAAACATATAAAGAATTTACCAAAAACTATATATTTAATTTTAAATATTTATTTTTTATATAAATCCATTATAAATAATATTTGAAAATTATTTATTACTATACATATTTCTATGTTTAATGGCTAAACATTAACTATCCTCTATAAATAATTAATATAATAAAATGTTGTTTGATAGAAACTAAGTGTTGTGTGTAATGAAAGCCAAGTCATTATTGCATGTAGTGAAATATTAATTTTCTTATAGATTATACTGTGTTTTTGAATCAGTGTAAAAATAATACAGGACATCAATAAAAAATAATCTATCTAAAAAAAGGGTCATAAAAACTCAGGGTGTTACATTCTACTCCCTAATTTGAATTTATCCCAAAAACTTCATCATTTTGATAAAAACAAATGAAGATACTTCTGCCTCATTATATAATTGTGTTCTAAAGTAGATTCCTCTAACTAGTGATTTATCCACCAAATTTGAGTAGGTGAGTGGTATTGTTTCATAAAACATTGTATATATGATCCATAATTTGAACTCGTTGTTCCTCATAAGAAAGATACTGCTATAGAGATATAAACTATGAGTTTAGTACATTTTAAGATTTAGGTATGTACTTACTTAGAAGATATACATGGAAGACATCATGGACTTGAGAGATATTTGGATGAAGTTTCAAGTGATAGGCTACCATATAGATACGCTCAAGAATTTCCAATGGTCCGATATACCAAGGGTTCAGTTTCCCTTTCTTCCAAAACCTCAAAATCATATTACCTGGAGAAATTAATAGAAATACCTTATCCCAAAATTAAAATTCCAGATCATAGAATTGATTATCATCCTAAATTTTCTACCTACATTTAGCTTCATTGATATGCTACTGAGTAGTTATAATATTATCTACCAATTTTTCCATGAACTCAGGTCCTAATAGTTTTCTTTCTCTAAATTGATCCCATAACATTGGATATCTACATTTATTCCTATAATGTGATTCATAAGGATGAATATGAATTCCTAATTGAATGATATTTTTTTTAGAAATCTGAACAAGAGGAAGGTGTTTACTCCCACCACCTTTGAAATACAGTGAACATGATCTCAAAACATCTTCTCATGTATTAATTGTAATTTTAGACTGACCATCCATCTGAGGATAATAAGTAGTGATGAAACATAATTTTTCATTATCTTCTTTCTGATGACTTCACTAAAACTTTTATGTAAACCTCATATCCCAATCATATACAATGGATAGTGGTACTCCATGAAACCTTACAAATTTCTTATTATATATCCTTTTAAGCTGATCTAGAGATATTTATTTTCTTATAGTAATGATGTAAAAAATATAGTAAAGTGATCAATAACGAATGATATAAAAATATATCATTTATAGGTATTTTGGAGTCTAATGACAAAATCCAATGTGATGTTCTACTATTTCAATTATAGCATGGGTAATGGATGTAACATCCCCTTAGACTTTTGCCTTTCAGCCTTAACTTACTAGCATACCGAGCACTGAGATACAAGATCTACAACATCCCTCTTCATTCCATCTCACCATATGTATTCCTACAAATATCTATACATCTTCATAATTCTAGGATGAATAGAAAATGAATAAATATGATCTTTCTCTAATATCTCCTTCGTCAAATCTGGTATGGAATGAACAAATACACATTTTCGGAACATTAACATTTCATATTGATAAATGTTAATATCAGGAGCATTTATAATGTTATTTTTTCATATCTACATCATCATTTTACACCTCTTTAATCTTCACTTGGATTGAGGGTTGAGCATTCAATTGGTAAAGATACTTTTTTCTCCCTTCCATCAAGATTTCCGTATTTATCCTTTGAAAATCTAGAAATAGTGGATCTTTTGAAATCCTCATCATGTACAAGAAAACATGATGCTTTTTACTCAAAGAATCGACCACCTTGTTAACTTTCCAAGGGTGGTAATTTATTTAAAATTCATAATGATTTATCATATCTAACCATATTATCTAGCTCATGTTCATCTACTTCTTGGTGAATATATATTTTAGAATTTTATGACTGGTATATATAACACACTTTTCTCCATAAATTTAATTCATCCTTATATTTAATGAAAAAACTACCAAAGGTAACTCCAAATCATGAGTTTAGTACTTTTTCTTGTGAATCTTCAACTGTTAAGCGGAATATGCTATAACTATGTAATTATGAATAAGAACACATAAAATTATTTCCTGGATGCATCACTATGGATTAAAAACCCTTCACCACAATATGGTAATGTATGAAAAGGTTCACTGACCAACCTTCTCTTAAATTCCTTGAATTTTTCCTCACATTCATCTATCTAAAGGAACCTGAGACCCTTTTGAGTTAACTTGGCCATAGGATTAGATATTCATGAGAAATTATCTACAAACTGTCGATTGTATCCAACTAAACCAAGTGAAATACTAATCTCAGCCACCATGGGTTTTCTTTGAAAACTTTTAGTAGCCTCCATCATTGATAGATCATCTTCTATAACATCTCTTAAGATTTAATGAGCCAAAAAATAGAAAAATTATAGGAAAAATTCACACTTTTTAAATTTAACATTCATCTTCTCTTTCCTTAGGGTCTTTAGTACAATTCTCAAGTTATATTTATGCTCGTCCCTTATCATTGAATATATAAGATTTTAATATATAAATACTTCCAAAAAATAATCAAGATAATCTATAAAGAATCTATTCATCAAATCCAAGAAGGAATAATTTTCATTAGTAATACTAAAAGGCTTCACAATATATTCATAGTTTCGATAACTCTAATAGAATGTCTTCATTGATATATCATCTTTTTTGAACATCAATTGATGATATCCATAATGAAGGAAAATCTAGGTAAAAGTAATGAGATTAGTGAAGTTGATCAAGAAATTCATCAATATGGGGAATACGATACTTATTCTTGATCATCATCTTGTTTGACTCTCGATAATCAATGTAGAGTCACATTGATTCATATTTATTTTCATGAAAAGAATAGATGCACCCCAAGGTGAAATATTTTTCCAAATGAATCCCTTATAAAGGTTTTCATGGATTTATTTATTCAATTCCTTCTACTAAATTAGGTCCATTCTATAAGGAGTCCTTAAAATCAGCGTTGGACCAGGTATGATCCCTATCGAGAACTCAACCTCCCATTTTGGTGGAAGGATGGGAACTACTTCTAGAAAGACATCCAAATATTACTGAACATTAGGAATATCATCAATGCTTGTTTTCTCCCCATCCATTTGAGATAAATATCCATTATGAATGGGAATTAGGACCCATACACTAGTTGTAATCTCCATAGTAATTCATATATATGATCACATTGATAAAATATCATAGGTTGATTTGAAATATCAAACATAACTTCCATTAATCAACAATTAACATGGTATTTATGAATAAGAATACAATACATTCCTATTATGACTTCAAATTCACCCATATGAATAATGATAAGATTTGTAGGGGGCACATTCCCATAAAATTCAATTAAAGAGGAATCATAGACACAATATGAAAAAACCGCACCATTAGAGTTTTGCACTAATAATTCCACATCTAATCATTTCAGTAGAATCTCAATACACTTAGAAAATTCTTTATATATGAAAGAGTGGGTAGATCCCCAATAAATTAAGACATTAGTAGTTATATATTGTATTCTAATTGTACCTTTCACCATGTCGTTATTGCAACCCTCATCAGAAATTGTGATCAAATGTGATTTACCCTTTTTCCTTATTTTAAGAGGATACTAAAATCGATCATCATCACCAACCCTCATGTTTGGGAACTGGTAAACATAATTCTCATTCTTCTTACACTTATAGTACTGAATTAGGGGAGGGGAATTTTGTGCAATTTTCTCTCCATTCACATTGTTAGGTAAATTATTCCAATAAATTTTGAAATAAAATGCCTGATGAACTTCCTTTCTAAATATAAAACATTTATTAGACCATTTAAGATCCCTTAACCCATTCATTTTTCCACACCTATATCATAAAATAAAGATCATCTTCTTCTCTTCATAGTTTTTAGATTTTCTTTTGAACTACTTCTTCTTCTTTTTTAAAAAAAATGAGATTGATACTCAACCCAAACCTCTATTAAAGAACTATTTTCATATCATAAAATCTATTCGTAACTAATAAATTCTATTATATCCAATCTACTTTTAAGACTTGGATTTAATCTAGTGATGAATTTATCAAATTTACTTTTTTGGGTTGGATGATAAATCCAAAAGTGTACCTCACAGGCCTTGTGAAATTATCCTCTTATATACCAACAGATTCATCATCCCTTTGATTTAACTCAAGGAAATATTTTCCATAATTACAAAAAGAATTTGAGGAAATTACTTATTAAAAATATGTTCTTGAATGCATCCCAATCAATGGATTCAATTTCGTTTCTTGCCTCGTATTATTGATCAGATTCCACCATTAGTCCGCTTCGCTTTCTAGTCAATAAACATCCTGAATGATTTTATCATGTTCAGATACTAGAGAATGGATAATATCTTTTCCTTGATATTTATCTATTATTGATAAATTAGTGGATCATAATATCCATTAAATGAAGGGAGATGTTTCCTCATGAAGGTCACAATATAATGTTGTTCTATCCTTTCCTCATTTGGAAGTCCATCTTGATTCATAGCTTGAGAAAGTTGAGTGAGGATATCAATAAGATTTTTCATTCAAGATTCCATATCATTCAGATTCTCAGTATAACAATAAATTCATTTTCCAGTACACTCATCACTAATATCGTTCCTTAAGGTTGCATCCATTAAATAAAACAAAAAATTGTAGAATAAGAAACAACATTCATAGAGTAAAACTGCATAATCATGGAATACTGCCTATATTATGTATAAATAAGGACACCTTATTTAATCAATGACACCTTATGATGATACTAGGTTATCTATAGCTAAATGTTATTTAAATCTTTCAATATGGTTTGTGATGAATTTGTGAATTTACAAAGCATATACCCTGAGAGTGTCAAATCAAATGTGAAGCAAGGCTCATTGTTATGCACCAATTCCTGATTGAGTATATATTGATAAATTTTTTTAGGGTTGTTACCCCTATGTACATATAGGCTTGAGACACATCAACAAGGAGTATCCGAACTAGGATTTATTACTAGAAAACCACTCTATTATTTACCAAAATTCTAGGGCATTTTCTTATACCGTTCTATATCCTTAAACTTATCCTTAGCCATGAAATTAGGGTTATCATGATGGTATTCCCCTTCTAGTTTCCAATGTTTAACTAAAATTTTTCTCTGATACAAACTATAGAAACCTTCACTTCTTCACATATTAATATTACTTTATTTTTGTAGAATACTTAATAGATTAGACAAACAGATGCACAAAGACCATATTGGTTTAGTGCCTTTTGAAACATGGAAATCTAAACACTGTTACATAAGTGATATATATTATCTCCCATTAGGTTATTCATAACTATCACCCTTCATTTAAACATCATAAATTATAAATATCATCACAACCATGGGAAAAGAAACATAAAAATGGGTCATCTCAAATTCTCAGTAAGGGTAAAAAAAGCAGATATATAAGCATAAACATAATAATAAGGGTATGATAATGTGATCATGAAATTATAAGATCACACATTATATAAAAAAGACCATAAACATGAATCATATAACACATATTAAAAGCTAATAAGACATGAATCATAAAAGAATCAAGAGAACAAGCCATAAAATCATCACACATGAATAAGATAAGGAATTTTTGCAGAAACATAATCATATAAAATAATTTCCATATTAATCAAGGAATTTATGTGAAAGACCTCATAGTAGTATGAGTTAATTCCCTATACTATCTTGATATTCATGGTTCACTACAATTACCATCTTAGTAGTGACAGTTCACTCATAAGACCATATTAGCATATATATTCCTTTACTAAACTGAGTTTACTACTCATTCTAGACATGTATATATAAAGAGATATAAATATTTACCCATTTAAATAGATGGAGATATTGGTCCCACCCATATCATAATTAAACCATACATACATGGTCAACGAGAGCATAAATTGTCTTTCCATAACCCATGAAATGAAATGGGTGTCCGAAATATTTAATCATATCATTACCTATGGAAAAGAGATAGGTTTTATAATCATTTCATTAAATCATAACCTAGGAAAATAATTTGGTTTAAAAATCATAAAACCCATGGATGATGAAAATATTTAATAAACATGTAACTTTTGAAAGAGAAATGGGTTTCATAAACATCATTCCATCAATAAATAAACCATTCAGAGAAATAATATAAAAAGAACCATTAGATAATTTCCCCATAAAGGCATGAGTAACACCAATGGATTTTATCTTATATAGAAAATAATTTTTAAATATCTTTTATAAAAATTTATTTATTAAAATATACTATTTTTCATTGAATTGTTTTTTAAAATATAATTTATTTTTGAAAAAATGTTTCCTTGAAGATAGATTTGAAAACATATAAAGGAATCTTTGAAAACATGAAAAAAAAATTAAAATTAATTTTCCAGGAAAATGGACTTAAAAGATCATTTTTCAAAACATTTTGTAAAATATGGTTTTTTAAATAAAAAAAATTTCCCACCGAAGAGAGAAATGAGGTCATATTTTCTTAAAAAAAGTTCTTAATTTTCTTAATTACCAGAGTGTATCAAAATTCTACTAATAAATGAATATATCATGACTAACTAGAGGATAAAAAAATTCATTATTTTTCTTTAATGATATTTCATAACATTTCATCAATGAAAGCATAATCATAAACAACCCTGATAAATGATGAGGTGTTACAACAAATTCTTACCACTTGGTAACATTTAATCAATATACCTGTGTAAGAAATTTGTATTACCTGAAGCATAAAATATCATTAAATAAATTATATTCATGATATAACATCTCAAATATCAGTTTATATTCATTTTAGAAGAACATAAGCGCATATAATGGCATGTGTCTCAAAGAAAGAAAATTGATATAAAAATACTTTACCAATTTGGTGACTATTTAAACATAAAACCCATTAAAGTGAGATCACAAAATGAATATGTAAATACCCATAATTTTAGGGGTGATAATCATATAATATATTCATGGGAATTATATACACCACACAAAATAAAAGAGTGGTGAATAAGGGATAAATCTCACAGAAATAGAAGTGAGGTTAGTAATCCCCTTACGCTTTGTCTTGATTGTCACTATACTCATACAAAAATCTTATATAATAAATGTATGATTATTATAAATGTATTAAGGAAACATATTATTGTATATAATACAATATATTATTTCATTATGACCTTATAGTACTCTTTTTTTAAATATTCCATGTTAATGTTATGCTTTTGGTATTGTCTGCTTTCTTTTTCGTACTTGTTTCGACTTGTTATCCTTGATGCTCTTACATAAATAATGATTGAATTATTTAAATAATGTTAAAAATGGTATGAATATAATATATATCTATTATATATGTATTTATAATAATCTATAAAATATAAAAATATGAAATGAAATACACTGGTCATGGAGATTATAGGCCATAGGTATGAAAGAGCATTGTTTCTTCCTTATTATCCTATTGAAGGGAAAAAGTAAATGAAATATATATATAATTATAGTAGAATTATTATGTTATATATATCATATAATTTCAATAAATCCATTCTTAATACATTCAATATAAAGAGTGAATGAATCACATCGCTTTGAGGAGGCAGCAGTCCACACGTCCACAAATGAAGTTATTGTATTTACACAAAATTTATAAAATGAAGGTATATTTTATATAATAATTCAATAATTATAAATATATCATAAATATCATATATATAATATATAAAGAGTTTTTCCATTATAATTCTCAACATTTAGAGGTGGTAAATGAAAAATGAACAACATGGTTTGGTGATGTTGTAGTTCACTATACAAAAGAATAGAAAGTTGGTTACCCATTAGTTGGATGTGTGTAATTGTACACCAAGACCATAGAAAAAATAAAATTATATTTAGTTCACTTAAGTTATTATATAACCATGTAATATGAATATTTGAATGGGTGGCTAATGAAAATAAAACAAAAGACATTGAGGAAGGATGTTACCTATTCTTTGGGAAACCCCTTTAAGTTCGAACCAAAGAGATTCCTTGGATGGATTTATGGAACAATTGTCTATTATAAGATGAAAGTAGGGTTATTTTGGATGATATGTTGGAATATTTTTCTCATAAAAATGTCCTGATAGGTGTTAATATGTGGGAGGGGTGATTACCTTTTTATAGTAGATGAGGATTGGAATTCTTGTAAATTTTTGAAGAGGGAATTATACCCACAATTGTGCAATGTAAATTAGCTCAAATAATGGTCCAAATCTTATAAAATGGAATATATGGTCTAAATATGAAAATCTAATGGATTTTGGATATGTTTATAGGTTATTTTGGTCCTTGCGTTTAAGGTTTAGTCCTTTGATAAAGTAATTTTCTCTTAATCATTGTAGTTAATTTTAACCACTTTCACTAATATTAGTGGTCAAAAACTAAGTTTAACATATTATAAATTATAATTTACTCTGATTCAAATTATGGAATCCATTTTTCCAAATTATAATCAAATAATTTCAAGATTGTTTCTAAAATTTAATCTCATAAATGGGTCATGACAACGGTTTTTCAAAGAAAAAATGTTTAAAAGTTTTAGATGTTTTATATCTAATTTCATTGTGAAATTAGTTAAAATTAAATAAATTTAATTAATTCATTTAAAATTAAACTAATTAAACTTTAAAATAAAATTAAAATATTATTTAACTATATAAATAAATTATATGGAAAATCAGTTTTTAATTGACATTCAGTAATTTTTAACTATTTATCCAAAATTGAAGTTTTTCAAAAAAATCTCAAAAATCCAACCAAAGATAATTTTGACATTTTTAATTAAAATATTATAATTATTTTTTAAAATTAAATATAAAAAGTGTCTCAAATTATTATTATTTATTTCTCAAAGAAGGATAGAAAATGATGTTCATTTGGGAAAACAATATTTTCAATCAAATAAAAACATTACCAAAAATAGTATATTTTATTATCAGTATGTATTATTTATATAAAATGATTATAAAAAATATTTTAAAAATATTTATTAATACTCATATTACTTTGTTTAACATCTATTTTAGAACTATCTTTTTTAAATAATTAATATAACTAATTTTTTTTTGTATAAACTCAGTATTATATATAATGAAAGACAAGTTAGTGTTTTTTGAAGCAAAAGATTAAAATTTTATTGGTTATAAAGAATGTTTTACTTATTATACCATTAAATGAAATAAATCATATAAAATTAATTTATTTGAAAAAAACGTTCCTAAAAACTCAGGGTGTTATTAAAACTTTTGAGAAAATTTTAAATCTAGTTTTCCCTAACTATAAATGAAATTTTACAAGGCTTATAAATATCTTTTAAAAAATATAAAACTAGTTAAGGGGTACCCATAATAGTAAAATTTTTATGAAGCTTTACAAGAATTTATTTGACTGCTCATAAAGCCAAAATATATTCTCAAATCAAAAGTTATGGACATTTGATGTTGAAATCATACTTTAAATTCTTAGTAATACATATAACAAGATTAAGAAACATGTTTAAGGATTAAAATATTTTATAGGGTTAGTGGAGGATTAAATACATTTATAAAAGTTTTATAGTGCTGAATTGTCAGAAAGAGTAATTGGACCATGCACCCAACTATACAACATGCATTGGATCCAAATTTATAAATTCACAACCCTAATTAATGTTTATGCTCAATAGCATACATTTTACACTTTATCATGATGTTGGGGTCACATGGTCATCATGGTTGTGTAAAATGACCATAAAGCCATTTAAAGACCATTAATTTTTCTAAAATTCATCATTTTTAGCTAATTTTCACTTTACAGGTCCAAAACATCAAACCCAATATTCCAATATTAATATATAACTAAAAATTATGATTTTTAATTATTGAAACTAAAAAAAATACTTTAAAAATTTGTCTCTAAAAACACTTTTAAAATCCAAAACAACCAAACAAATCATATATCTATATATATAACTTACACTTTAGTACCATTAAATAAAATATCAATCATCATTTGAAGGATAAATACAAATTCATTAATCCTATGTTACCATAATTAAATCAAATAGTACCATATTTCAATCAATTTAGAAATTAACTAACACGCACTTTGTTTATATATAAACATACTCGAAAAATTGTGAAATCTATCCATTAAACTCAAAACCACATTTACATAATTCCACCAAACTCATTTATCTACAATGGTTTCAAAACAACCATAAAATTCAATAAAAAACTAAAAATACATTAAACCCAAAATTATACAATATTGAAAAATAACATTCAAACCCATCCAAAAAATGACATAAAGAAAAAATATAATACAAACTAGAATCAAATTATTTTTAAACTATAGGTGCTTCATATAAACAAATCATTACTCATATAAACCATTTCAAAGAATAAGCCACACCAAGTATAATATTAAACAAATAATTAAAATACATTCCATGAAATCAATTTTTAACACCATTATAAAAACTTTTAATCACATAATGAAATATTTTTTTTAAAAAAAAATTCATGTGAGTGAAATTTTGTTAGATCAATATTAGATTTCAAATAAAATTATAGTTTAAAATTAGATATTAAAGAAATAAACCCCTTTATATTTATAACCAAATATGTTAAATCCTTGAAGAAGAACATTAAATTTAGACAAAAAATCCATGTATTAGAACAATTAACACATATAAAACATAACATTAAAAACAAATATAACTTTGAAAAAAAAAACAATAATATTTTTAAAATAAAAGGAATAACACACATAATTAAGACCACATAGACAAAAAAAATTCAGAATTCAGGAAACTAAATTATATGAACTCATATTTATATTAAATGAATATTTTCTAATTCAAAACCATTCAGATTATTAATAAAACCACTAAAGAACCATTCAATCATTCATTGAAACATTCAAAATTTATTTTCAAAACAATACATTTAATAATAAAACACACAATCCATTCTGACCTCAATCGCATTAAATTAAATCCAAAAATTCATTTTAATGAAATCATAACCCCGAACCATTTGTTTTACATCATCCAATACCCAAAATATTAATTAAATTTTAATTTTTAAATATAAAAATTTTTGTTTTAAAAAACTTTTATATAGTTTAAACCCAAGTAAATATTCAAAAAACTTTCTCAAAACCACCATAAGTAGAAATAAATATATTTTAAATTTATAGATTATAATTTTTATAAAACTAAAGCATTTTGAATCAAACATATAACAACATGAACAGACACATATCTCAAATTTTCCATGTTTTTAAATAAAACTAAAATGTTTTAAGTCCCATAACTTACATTATAAGAACTTATCCATTCTATTTAAAATGTAAAAAAATATCCAAAAAATGTTATATTTGTTTTAAAACCCCATTTTAATCAATTTATATATACTCATTAAAAATTATAATCCTTTAAATCTACATTAATTTTTTTAATTAATATATGTTTTCTCACCTAAGATCAAATAACTATAACCAAAAATTAATTAATTAACTTTATAGAAAAATATTATCAATAATCAAATAAATTAATACTTTACGTAAAATAGTATCATTTATTCTTTAAAAAATAAAAGTTTTGAATTTTTAAAAACCTCAACAAACCAAAACGAAGAAACAAAATTCCATGGTCATCATATTACATGAATCCCAATTCTCATAAATGGGACCAAAACCCTTAGGTAAATTGTCCCACCAATGTGAAAACCAATTTAATAGAAGTTACAAAATTTATTTAATTTCTATTAATTTGGATGAAGGTTCATCCAATTTCATGGTCTCCTAATAAAAATAATAGAGATAGTATAATAACCATGATATGATTTCAAGAAAAAAAGAAGTGAAGGATTTTAACAAAACAATAATAATAATTAATTAATTAATTATAATAATTAATATTCATGTATAATTATCCCTACATTCAAAGAAGTTTCATAAAGTGTCAAAAGACCAATTATCCCAATCATGGGTCAAGACACCTCACCATGGCTAATAAATATTGAAATGATAATCCTTTTTAAAGGTCATAAAAAATCCAGTCACCCAAATATCCTAACATAAGGGTCATTAATATAGATATTTTCCAAACATCTTTGGTAATTTCATTCTTGGATCACAATAATCTTATCTCTATGTTTACCACTTACTCAAACACCCATACCTATTATGATACCATTTTCAGTGAACAATACTATATTTACCTTGAACCCAAACTAAATCCCCAAAATCCTCAAGACTGCTCACCAATATTTCCATAGGTTTATTATAAGTGGAGAGGGATTAAATTACACCATAGGGGTGCAATTTCACTTGTATAAAACTAATCCATAAATTATATTTCTCAATAAAAATAAAATAAAAAATTGGAAAAATATAAATATTTGTGATATTGTTAAATTTCATACAACCTTAATGGATAGATCTAATGTAATATATTACAATGTGATAATGAACAAAATAATACACATTGAATAAATAACTGACATCCTTCACAGACCACCATATAATTATATTTGAGATTCATGAAGTAATGATTTCCCACTAATAAGAAAGACCATGGATGATAATAATTATTTACCTAAAATAAAAAAAAGAATATTTTTATTTATATTTTACAAAATAACTATTTAGGGGTTGAGTATATAAAAAATACTAGGATTTATTCATAGGGTTCTATATAAATTCTATAAAAAGTTATATTGATCATTATAGTTTTATATAATAATAAGAAATTATCATTTTAATTTCCAAAAAATAGATAACATGGGCTAAAAAATTTATATATATTTTTTGAACAAAATAATTTATCCAAGTTTACTTAAAACAATTTGGACACATGAATGAAATAACAAGTTAAAAAAATACATTTCAAAATTCATATTATGACATCATGTAAGACTATATACGAGGTTAAGAAATAGAGCACTAATATCCTCACACAACAACCATCCATCATTTACATGATGAATGTTAGTGATAGAAGAATACTAAATGAGTGGATAAAACGATTAGCTTGAGTGGAATCATAAAATATTGGGTACACACATGATGTATCTTGTCAGAGTAGAATATGTAGCTAGTTCATGGTATGAAATGTAGAATACATATATAGAAAAGGAAAAACTGGGTAGAGAAGAATCATCACCTTTTATAATTCTTTTCACTAGACTAACCCCTTAGATACCCAAGTGTAATTCCCTAAAATTTTAATATATAATTACCATTAAATAATTCAATATGTTCAAAACTTTCACCATAAATAAACAAACATAAAAAACTATGGTATATTTAGACCATTAAAACATATTCTTTGAGTTATACAGAATGAATATGAGTAACCAATTTAGGTGATATTTATATAATTAAAATAAATATTTCTTTTAATATGAATGAAATCCAACTCGTATAGCTAAAATAAATAATATGATAATTTTATGTTAGAAATGTATTTTTCAAAATATTTCTCTTCTATGAAATGTGTTTTTTATTTAAAGAAACATATGATTAATGATAATAAAATAAATTTTATATGAATAATTGGTAAATACTAATTTAATTAGTAAATAATAGAAAATATGTATAAAATGGTTAATATTATAAAAAAATAAAAAGTTATTTTCCAATAAAAACATTTTTTAATTATATCTCACATTTTTTTAGAATTTAATTTTATAAAACATAGAATATTAATTTAAAGAAATTAATAGTATTTTTGGATTCTTTATAGTAATATTTTATTGAGACATTTTTTTTGGATTTCTCTAAAAAGAATAATTTTTAGGTGAACAATTAAAAATATAGTTTTTATAAATAACATGGATTTTCTAACATTATTACTAAATATCTATGAATTATAAATTCATGAAAAAATTCTATGAACAAATATCTATTTTATAATAAAATTTATAATTTTTAGAATGATTTTTTACATTAAAAACTCATATTTGATATTTTAGAACACAAGTGATATTTTCTAAAAAAAATATTTTCAATATATTATAAATATTTATTTTAAAAATAATTTATATCAATTTTATAAATTTAATAAAATTATATTTATTTAAAATTTATAATCATTGGGTTGAAATTATTTAATAATAACCAATTTATTTAGACGCATGCATATTTTGTTTCCTTAGATAAAAACTAGTTCCTTTAATAAAATCTAGAATGAAAAAAAGTAATAATTAATGGGGTAATGGGATTGAAACATGAAATCAACATGTCTATAAATGATTTTATGAGGTATTGATCGACCTTAAATCTTATAAACTCTATTTTATCTTAGTTTTTAATCCACTTGACTTGATTAAGATGTATTACATTTCTATTTAGTTGAAATATTTACAAAAATCCCATTCACACCACTTATAAAATGGGTATCTCGACACCCCTTCAAGGAACACATATAAATTAGGCTTAATCACTAAAAGGTTCTCTATTTAATTCCCCTAGAATAATATTTCATTATATTTAGCTATTTGGAAAAATATATTTTCTTATTCCACCCATTTTTAAGGGATCTTCCAATGAAATCTCAACGTGTTGAACGTGAGTAATCAATTTTAATTAACTTATATTTTTGATATTTTTATGTTACAATTATAATTTTAAAATTATTATGTAATTAAATTATTATTGGTTATAAAATTAATGTTATTATGTTAAGGTAATAATCATTAATCAACTTTTCTATTTCTATTATGAAAAACAAAATTATTATTAGTGTGTTGCACGAGTTACCACCTTAATGATGCAACATATTCCATTTTCCACAACCACCAAATAAGTATAATAAAAAGGGTAATTTAAAAAATAATTATTATATTTATATCATGATTATTATTTTCATATATTGAAACACATTACACCTTTCTCCTTTTCTAGGAAAATGTAATCTATGTGCAGAATTTCACCTAAATGGAATGATAAATTTCCATTTTCCTTTTCCACCCACCTTACATAGATTCTCATGGTGATGGGATTGAGGGATAAATATGATTATTTTAATATCATAAAGTTATTGGTATGATAAATTTGATAACCTATATAATATAGGATCAAAAAACAATTATAATTAATTCAATTATTTTGAATGAGAAAAATAAGAGGATAATGATCTCTTCTTTCTACGTAATGAATTTATATAAATTATATTCTCATCCTAATATTTAAAATTATTATATATCACACTAATAAACACTAAATAATATCAATATACCACTGGTATAATTATATTTTAGCCAAAAAACCTCATAATCATCTATTAATCATGCCAGTTTCATATTTGGGTCAGTTCAACAACCTACATGATCAATACTATACATTTATATCATTAAAGACCATGAGAAACTTGAAAATAATGATTATCGTTTCATTATTATAAATTTATATCAACATTTTACTCATTATTTAGGAAAACATAGTTTGTTCGTTAATAATCCATGAAACATGATCATCGATGATATCATCTTCCTGGATTTTGACCAAAAATAACATGGAATTAATTATACCTTTTATAAATATAATTTAACATAATTCATAGTATCTTGAATTATATAATTAGGATATGGTTTTTAAAAATCGTAGATACTGACATCTTTTTATGAAATTTGTTTAAAGAGACTAAGATTACTTAAACCCAGTATTGAAAATATATAAAAAATAACTATATATATATATGTATGTATTTTATGATTATAAATGTTGAGTGTATATGGTCAAAGTTATGAATATGTTTTTTTTCATATATTTAATTAACTTAATTTAATTATTCAATAATTTTTTCTGAAAGTGCAGGATGAATCCGGACTGAGATATGAGTTTTTGCCTAAAATTCCCTCTATTAAGAAAATTTTGGAATTATGTATCTAACATAATTGATGTGGTGAATATAATTTCTTCTTGAGATATCATATCACGAATTATATTTTAATAATGGTATTTTATGTTCAATTATATTCCATATCCCTCATGTTACATTGAATAAAACTTATATCAGACCCGAAGGGTTTTCTTGGTCTTAATTCTGATTCGTTGAGACATGTTACATGTTATACACCATGGTTATTTTATATAGTGTTCTATTAATTTAAATTAAAAACAATGTTATATGATTTATTTAATTCAAATATATGTGATAAACTAGAAAAAATAATGTTCATTCCTTTATATGTCATTGGGCTCAAGTGTTACGCCATTCATAATAAGTTTTAATAACTCAATTTTCATTCCATACATTTTGATCATTAACAAGAAATTTTTTCATATAATTTGTGAAAATTATTTAAATTTACTCTGCTATGTGGTATTCTCTACTAGTGTAATGTTTTATCATATTAATCCATTTTAAAATATTTAATGAGTCATGGAGTATGTCGCTGATAAGGGAAAATGATAAATAAAATATCATTCCTTTGAGATTTAATTATTTATGTTGAAATTTGATTTTTAATGCTTCGGTTATCCCAACCTAATATTATATTATGTATAATTTTATAATATTATTTATAAAATTATGTTTTAATACAAATTAATGTTTTTTTATTTTTCTTACAATGTGAGTTTTCAACAACGGTATTTTTAAAACAATACAAAGGGTATCCCCTTTAACATTCACATGTATTGTTTTCCTATACAATTTTTTTTTAAAAAACCTAATATATTCTCAAGTATCCATTATTTGACTCATTTTTTAAAATGAATGTTTTGGAAAGGATTTCATGTCACCTATTCAAAAGTTACCTTTAAAATCAGTAGGTAAATTTTTATTTTACAACAATGTTAAAAATGATTCCTAAAATATATTTTTTATTTTGATTCGATTTTTTTTATAATTTTAAAAAGTATTTATCCTAATTGGATTTATGTATCATGATTTATCCTTGAATATATATATATATATATATATATATATTATCATTTTTGGGATTAAACTCGCTATATTAAAAAATTCAATTCTTGATCTCTTCTTTTGTGATACTGTTTAAAGCATTATTTTTTAGATTGTGTTTTAGATTTATGTTAATTCCCTCTTATATATAATTTATTTCACTGGGGGTGTATTATTTTGGAAACATCCACTTTCTTTCTATTTATGTATTATGATTATTTTATTCCATCATTTGATTAACTATATACTCATTACCCTATGTGGTGTGAACATGTTTTTTATAAATTTAGATTGGAAGATGGTCACATAGAAGAACATTAATTTATTGACATATAAAAATGTATCGGAATTCCATATATTGTTACTATAATTTATTGTATGATAATCCACCTTATTTTTATAGATGTTTTATGATCATGTTATCCAATTTATTTACATGGGGAAAAGTATTTATATTCTTGATTAATATTCACTGCTAATGTAGGTTCATTATGTATTTAAATTCTGCAATATTCATTATATTGATATCCATGTTATTATTTAGTAATAGGTTCATTAAATAATGGTATGAAAAGTCTTCATGGATCTTATAGTGAATGCAATGGACATAATTAGGTGATGGGTGGGGTCCAAAATTATATATCACCTTTATGCATTGAAGTTTATCAAGAGGAAAAATAGGTTGGGTTTTGGTGTATTACTCTTCCCATAATAGTATAATATCTTGGAATAAGGCCTTGAAAACATGATTTGATTTTTGAAATTATGAATTTAATCAGACTGAGATCAGTAATTATTGTTATCAAATTTTTAATTTATAATCATGGTAATATAATTATCTCATTTTCAACAGATTATGGAATTATTTATTCATACCATATTATGTATATCATTATTATGTTGTTGAAATCTTTTGTTAAATGTTTTTATTACTGAGAATTTTAGATAACCCCTTTCTTATATTTAAATTACCTATATTATAAAGAACTGTAGTAAACATGATATGTTTAGTAGGATAGCATGTGATAAATAATTTATTGTATATGGTTAAGGCTCATTATGGATTGAGTAGGTTCATATATAATGAAAAAATGAGCATTAAATACAAAAAACATGACTTATTCTAGTTTTTATTTTATCATAATTTTCTAACTCTATAAAACTAAAAAGTTTATTATGATACAATAGATTCAATAATCATTATTGATTTTGTAATTAATGATGGTTTTATCCATAATTATAATGTTTCTATGAATGTGAGTATGTAATGTTTGTGTTTATAGATCCAGATCTAGGAGTGTGGGTTTGGGGTGTCACACTAAGGTTTTATCATTATATTTTATAAATAATGTAATAAAAAAATTTAATTCAATTAATTAAATAAAATCTCATCTTGTATATAAACACATATTGTAGAAATATTCAATTTCAAAATAATATCAATAATTCAACATTTATTATATACTAATTCCAATATATGTATATCATATGAATATGATATAACTATAACAACATGGAGTTAGATTCCATAAAAAAATCTTCCATGATCATTCTGAATAAGAATTTATCTGTAGAAAAGATCAAAAAGAATATTATCTATAATTCATAATGAATCAGTACATGAAACAAACATTTATTATTTCATAGTTCATAAAACTTATATATTTCGTTAAGATATGATTTCTGATATTCAAATTTAAAACAATATTTACACATATCTCATAATTTTCATACCACTTGAAATGGAAATCAAGAAATAATAAAAATTAGATTATCATAAAATCATTATATTTCTAATATATAGTTTAAAAATAAGTGAAGATGAAATTATAAACATGAAATACCAAATGGTTATATCAATTTATAGAATATTTATAGAATCCATTACCAAATAATACATGTATAGAAAATTGAAACATCTAACATCTATATCATCAAAATAAAACATCGACACTTGGTGAATCTTTAATATTATATATCACACTATATTTAAATAAAAATAGAGTTATGTTAATAATCGAGTATAAAAATAATTATTGTAAAAGTGGTGACACCAAAATGGAAGAAAAATTAGTCTTAATTTATCTTAGTTTCATCCTCAAGTCATTACACATAAAATCCATTATTAGTTTTAAATAAAAATAACCTAGAAGATTCTAATTTAAAATTAATTTTTAGAACATCTAAACAATGAGCAACATGAAACAATATCCACCACCAATACATTGAAAAATGTTATATAATCCTTATTTATACTTCATATATAAAATCACAACAAAATGTATGTTTTTTTTACTTGTTGTGATGTCCCAAAGTAATGAATCTAGATATAGTAGAAGTTCTACATTATAGGGAACAACAAGAGAGAATGGGGAAGAGAATGGTGAAGAAGAGAATAAAAAAGGAGTTAGCCTTTCTCCCAATAGTGGATTCCCATGAAACACGAATAGGATGGTGAATAGTCCTGGATAAGGTGGGGGAGGGTCTTATATTTATTTTTATGTCATGAAAAACCAAATTAAGGGGTTTTTTCAACTTATTTTTTAAAAAATGAAAATAATAATAATCATGAGTAATTGATGAGGGAATACAATAATAATATTAATAATTATGATAATAACAACAATAGGAATAATGATAATACACATTTATAATAAAAAATAATTATTTTAATAATAATAAAAAACTACACACCAAGAACACATATACATAGAAATAAATAAATAAATATATAATGAGTCACATTTTTTAAATAATCATACACTCTTAAAACCAACATAAAACACATTTTTAAAGAATATTAAACTCTTAATTATTAAAAATATGTAACTTGATAAGTTTTGGGAATATAAATTTAAATTATAATGTTTTAATGAATGAATGGTCTCATTGCATGGTCCACATGGACAAGAATCATGTTGTATTCTTCTTACTATATTACAACATCAATATTCATGATCACCGTGCCCGATCCCTATCACCCTAAAACAAGGTTGTGTGGAGAATTTTATTTATTAAAAATTGAAATATTTTCATGAAAATTACCAAATAAATAATTTATTTTAATCATCATTAAAAAGTGGGTCTTGTAGGTTCATCTAAAGAAACATGAAAAGGCTTGAAAGGTACACCATTGGCCTTTTCATTGACCCTAAATGTATTGTGAACCATTTCTTAATTATTTTAGAACTACGTATTTGAAAATATTTTACAATTTAAGACATTTATAGCTCTGATTAAATATTTTAATGTGTCTTTATGTTTTATATAGTCTCATGGGACCAGAGATAATAAGAGAATAATGGATTTTATTTTTTATTATATAACCAATAAATCTCATTAAACGAAGAAGATTAAATTATCAGTATGTTAAATGCATGGGAAGAATCACATGATTAAATTCCTCAGTAGAATGACGAAATGGATTATATATGGGAAATGAGGGATGAAATATAATGAATAAAGAAGTGATATAAAGAACCCAATAAATTTGATAAATGAGAGGAATGATCAATTCAATCCTTTAGCGATTGTCTAATGTTTCAACTCAAGGAACATGGAGACTTTACTATTTAATGCACAAAGATATGGGTTATTAAGGATAACCTGTGACAATAACATTGAAATCTAAGTGTAACAGATATCAAATTTACATTTAATATTTTTATTTAAAACCTAACATGTTCATTATCATTATTCACATGAAAAACCAAAGTAAAATGAACCATGGAAATCTATATAACCATTAATATACAACCATATAATTGGTGGGAAAAATATAGCTAAATTAATTATAAAATACATGTATAAATAAAAATAAATTACATTTTTAATATTAAGTCATTGATAAAAATAAAATAATGTAACTAAGTAACTAATAATACTTACTTATACATTAAAATGAAAGCCTTCAAAAATTATGTTTTGTGTGCCGTAATATAGAATACCAAAAATATTTTATATAAAATAAATTACTTATATGAATAGTATTTTTACACTAAGTTTGATTAGTTCTTAATAGGATATAAGAATAATAATAATCAATATATTAAAAAAGTTATTTTCCATGGAGAAAATTTTCATTATATGTTTATGTTTTTATTTTATAGTTAAATTCTAAAATTTTTTAAGTTGAATTTGACCCAATTGACTTCATTATTTACTTACAATAAAAAAATTATATTTTTTAACTTTTATATATTTTTTAAAATAGTTGATTTTTATGTGGATTGTTATAAAATACCGTTTCAATTAAAAATGTACATTGTGTAAACAAGATCTATAAGTGTACAAAACCTTTTTATTGGTCAAATATTTACTTTATATGTAAAACTATACATTATAAAAAAGTATGTTGAATTTTGAAAACTTGAGATTAATATTTTGAAGACTTAAGTAATATTTTATAATAAAAACTATTTTTTGACTTTTCTTTTAATATTTAATTTTTTTGGTTACTTTTTTTTTAAAATTTATTTAAAACCAAAATAAATTTTACTTTTTAACAAAACAAATTATATCGTGAAAATAAAAAAAATTATAATTTTACCCTATATATAAATTTTATGCTTAAAAATATACTTTTTTATTAAAGAAATCAGTTTTTATACATTATATGCACTAATGATAAAATTGAGTTTTCTTACACATAGAAATAATATCTTGTAAAATGTATTTAATTGTTGAAATAATTTTTTAAACAATATTTAATAAGTACTATTTTAATTTTGTTTATAAAAAATGATTTAGTTTTGTAAAAACTAATACTATAAAACCAAGAATATAAAAAGTGAAAATTCTAAGTGTAATGAATATAAAAACATGTTTAAAACATTTGTGAAAATAAATATTTGAGGGATTATAGATATCTTATCAGGCCCCAGTCTATTATTTTCAATTTTTCTATCTTATTGATATGTTAAACAAGTTATCTATTTATACTAATTTGAAATATTTATGAATATATTATTGTTACATCTAATAAAAGATGCCTCTCACCACCCTATCAAGACCACCAAAAAATTTGGGTTCTCATTAAAAATATATCCTTTTTAATTATTCTATAATCATATTAATTTTCATTATTCCTTTGGTTTGAATATCATTGTTTAATACCTCCATTTTCAAGTAGTCTTTAAAGAGAGATCTCAAGTCAGCAAAAAGAGTACCTTTTTCCTAACTGTTTTCCTTTTATTTCATACTTTACAAAATCTAATTTTATAATTAATTTATAATTAAATAATATTTTAATCTATATATTATTATTTTATAGGAATAAATATTAACCACATTTACCCTTTTCTATTAATAAAATTACAACTTCTATTTACGTGTTATGTAGATTATCGCCTACCTGAAACGATGAATTATGTTTTTTTAACAACACGTATCTTCACTGGTTGTAAGGATGAAATTAAAGAATAAATTAAAAATATATATTATAATTATTATTATGAATATAAACATTATAATACACTTTCTTTCCCTCTCATTCTTCCATAAATTAAATTTTTAGTCATGTATTGTGCGTACTACAGCCTCTACAATGCAACGTATCTCATTTTTCATCTAGTTTATTTATTTTTTATTAAATAAACTTAAAATTTTGATTTACCAAATTTTTATTATATAAATAATATAAATAATATATTTTAATAATAATATTATGTCAAAATTAACCAATTTCATAATTATAATCATCCATTAATTACGGTATGTTCATGTCTGACTTGGTCTGAGCACCTACTTGAACATTGTCATAAAATAATATCATATATGTCCATTAGATCATAATTACTAATAATATATGATATAAATAATAAAATAATTTTTCTTTCTATAATGTTACCATTTATTTTAAACTCACTAATTAAGATACAACCATCTGTTCGTGAAAAATCCCTAAAACATGCTCATCATTGATTTCATCTTTAAGAATCATAACTAAATATCCCATAGAATAAAATAATAAAATAATAAATAATTAAATGATAATAATAATAACTATTATTATCTATGAATGATTAAAATTTATTGAATAATTAATAACAAAACTGCTATTAATAAACTTGTTCAATGCGATCAAGATTACATATGGTATCCTTCCTTTCTATTAGATAACTTTTCATTACATTTTAGAAACATAGAATCTGTAAAGTTTAGTGTCCTATAAATAAGGTATATAATACATGAAAACATTCATATAATCCACTTTAAAGGGTTATTAATATTTTCATCCTATGTATAATTACCCCAACTCAAAACCTGGGGACATACATAAAAGAAAAGAGTGAGCATAAGGCCCAGTAAGGGAAAACAAGTGAAATAGTTTATAAGTGATCTTGAGAAATATTGATAAGAACATGAAGAATATCAATATAGAATGAAAAAGAGAACATGAGGAATATAATAAATAAAATAACATGTATCATAGCTTTTTAAATGTGGATAAAATATTTAATCTATACATTAATAAGCTTATCACTAAGGTCCATCCCCAAGGTGTCATAAAAATTACCAAGGTATCCACCAAGGTATCGTAAAACTTTTCATCTCTAGAGATTAATTTGTTTACCTTTTTAATTACATAACTATTAGTGCACTATATTAATTTTTATTTATTTTCATGTGATATACATATATCATAATAAAATATTTCCTAAATAACCTAAAGAGAATAAAATAAATGGGTTTCATATCAAAATCATGGTGTTTTGAAAAGTGCTAAAAAACATGATCATTATGTCATTTATAGCCCATGGAAAGGGAACTATGGATTTATATATGTATACTATAGTATAAATTAAATAATTATTATGTCATGATTAATACACATGAAAATAAAATAGGTTTAGGTATTCACATAAAATAAAATAAAATAATTTCTTTATAAAAAACGATATATTTTGAGATGATAATTCTACAGCATAACGAGTATAAAAATTGGTTATATAAAACATTAAAAATAGAGGGTAAAAGTGTAACCCATTTTTAAATGACTCATAATAGAGTATATAGATTGAAGAAAATGTAAATAATAATATGGTATGAAAATTTGATAGACAAACAACATAAAAGAGAACATAAAACGAAAAGAGAAGGTGAGAATTCCCTTATCTTGAAGAGTAAATTATAATACTCTTAGATTGAGACCTTTGGATGAATCCAAGAGTGGTAATACTATCATATATTTTATGTTTATTATTTTTTAATGAATGTAAGCGATGTAATGGGTGGGAATTTATAGCAAAATAGAAGGAGTTTTTTTATTAATTTCCTAGGATACCTCATTAGTGGTATTTTCAAAACAATGGGCTTTCCCTCGGTATTTGCCAATGGTATTGGACAATTTAGACACATAATATAATATTTTATTCTTTAATATTCAACGATCATTTTAAATCACATATTACATCATTATTATTTCATTAAGCATAATGAAAACTGAAAACTGTATTTTAAATATTCATCATAACATAAAAGAAACCATTTTTGTAAATGTCTAATAAATTCATCATAACATAATATCAAAATTCAGAAATAAAAAAATTCATTGATTTTATCATAATAAATATATAAATATGAACAATTTATCATTTAATTATAAAATCACTATTTATTAAAAATAAAATCGAACAAAAAATTTTATAGTGAATTCGTAGTAAATTTTTTAAACATGAAATAATTTTATCATTTAAAATTAAACATGATTGTTTTTATAACACTATTTCATTATAATAAGTCTTGTTAATAATATCATTGTTTATTAATATAATTTATATCTTTTCTTGATTATAAAAATTCTTATAAAAAAATCATTTTATAAAATTTCATTTTGTTAAGAAAAAATATTCTTAAAACAGAAGTGATGGAAGAAAATTTATTTACACAAATGGATTATACATTAAGTATCTAAGAAGTTGAATCATAAACTCTTATAACACCTGCGTATTACCTAATGGTAAGGTTTAAAATCATTAAAGAATCTTGGGGTGGCTAGGATAACATTATCTGAGTGGTAATTTCCACCAACTTGAACTTCTCCCATAAGCGATTTCATTCAAGATTAAATAGTTGAAGTCTGTCTTGGGAATAGTCAAGAGTGAATCATAGTGATTCTAACACCTTACCAATCTCTAATAAATGAGATTCTTGTGGAAATATTATACTAGATGAGGCCATTGACTCTTCTTTTCTGCCTTAACTATCCATTATCAATTCTATTTATAAATTATAATTATAACATTAAAAATTATAATTGTTTCCAATAGTTGTATAATGATCAAAACCAGATGGTAACATTTCATTTATAATTATATATTTTTATTTATTATTAAATATTAAAACTTACATTTTTAGGAAACAAAATATTATTCAAAAGTCTGGGTCGTTACATTCTTTCCCCCACAAGAAATTTTATCCCCAAAATTTCAACTTGTACCTTCAGAAGAGAAAAGGTGTGGGTACTTCTGTCTCATGGCCTCCTGTAGTTATCATGTAGATTCTTTAAGTTTTTGATTCCTCTACTGTAATTTAACAAGGTGGGTAGTCTTTTTTCATAGAACCTTATCTCTAGGATCCATGATCTCAACCGAATGCTCCTCGTAAGAGATATCATGTTCGAGTTATACCGCATCTGGATTTAGTACATGTGAAGGATCGTGTATGTACTTATTCTAGAGAGGTACTTGGAAAACACTGAACTTGTGCTAGATTTGGAGGATGTGAAAGCTGATAGGCCACTAATCATACTCGATCAAGGATTTCATATGGGCCAATGTACCTGGGGTTGAGCTTCCCTTTCCTTCCAAACAACATAACTCTATTGAATGGTGAAATTTGAATGAAGACTTTTTTCAAAAAAATCAAACTCAACGTCCCTTCGATGGTTGTTGGCATATCTCTATTGTCAACACTAAGTAGCCTTAATGTGTTTGTTGGATGGCATGTGAATTTTCTGTTATCTCTTTCTTAAGATTAAGCCCATGAAGCTTTCTCTCACCAGCTTCATCCCAACATGTAGGAGTTCTACACTGCTTCCAAATATAGAGCTTTATAGGGAGCCATTTGAATACTCAAATGGATACTATTTTTGTATCATAACTAAAATAATATAAGTATTTGATTCCATACACATATAAATCCCACTGACTATGTTCTCATCATGTCCTCGAGTGTTTGAATAATCTTTTTAGATTGGCCATCAGTTTGAGGGTGACAGGCCATACTGAAATTTAATTCGCTACCTAGATCATGTTGAAGACTTCCACATAATATTGATGTCAATATTGGATCATGATTAGATATGATAGAAAGTGGAACTCTATGATGTATTACCACTTATTTCATATATATCTTGTGATTTGGTCAATAAGGAAATATTTCTGAATAGAGATAAAATGGGAAGTCATGGTGAGATTGTTTACAATAACCCATATTTCATTGTTTCCATTGGATTTTTTTCAGGAGACTAGTGATAAAATCCATTATGATATTGTCCCACTTTCATGATGGTATGGGTAGTGGTTGTAATACCCCTTTTTGAAGTTTTTGTTCTGACTACACCAGTTTACACTCTAGGAACCTTGTAAAGTAGTTAGAAATATTGCCTTTATTATTATCCCATCAATAATGATCATGAATGTACCTATACATTTTCATGCTTCCAGGATGTATATGGAAAGTTGAGCTATGAGATTCATCCATTATCAACTTCTTTATTTCTGAAATAGTTGAAACACATAGGCTTTTATGAAATTTCAGTACCCGTTCTTGATCAATATTGAACTTAGGAAACTTGTTATCTTTCACAACCTCATACTTGTTTTAAAACAAATAATCTTCATTTTCAGTTTTCTTGATCTTATCCAGTAATTATGGTTTGAGAAATCTTTTGGGATAGGGTTGATGATGTCCCTTCCCTTATGATTCCCATTTCTAGTTTCACTGGGTCTTTGGTCAATGGATCTATTTGAATCCTCATCATTTCTAGAACAACATGGTCTTTCATAATTAATGCATCAGTGACTTTGTTTTCTCTTCCAAGGTGATAATGAATTGAACAATCACGGTATTTAATAAGTTCCAACATTATCCTATATCTCATGTTCAATTTCTTTGGTTTGAAAAAATAATTTAAACATTTTTGGTATGTGTATATATCACACTTTTCCTCATAAAGACAGTTCCTCCATATTTTTAGTGAAAAAACAACCGTATCTAGCTCCAAATCATGTGTAGGATAACTCTTCTCATGAGGCTTTAGTTATCGAGATGAATAAGCCATCAACTTTTCATTTTTCACGAGGATTCATCCTAGCCCTTTTAGAGATTCATCACTAAAAATAAATAATTATTCTCAGATGAAGGGAAAAGTTAACATAGGTATAGTAACAAATCTCTTATTCAGCTCTTGGAAACATTCCTCTCACCCCTTTATCTAGATGAGATTCACCTCTTTTTGAGTTAACTTGGTTAGTAGATTAGAAATTCATGGGATGTTTTTCAAAAACATCCTATAATATCCCTCTAAACCACATAAACTACACATCTCAGTCACTATTGTAGGATGAGGCCACTCCTCCACAACTTTCCTCTTTTTAGGGTCAACTGATATTCCTTCATTAATTACAATGTTCCCCAAGAAAGCAACTTGTTATAACAAAAACTCACACTTGATGAAATTTCCCAACTACCTATACTTTCTCATAGTTTTTAATATAACCCTTAGATTATCCTCATGCTCCTCACAACTTTTGGAATATATCAGAATATCATTAGTAAGAACTACCACAAAGTTATCAAGGTCGTCCTTAAAGACTCTATTCATAAAATCCAAAAATATGATAGGTGAATTTGTAAAGATGAAGGGCATAACAATAAACTCAAATTCCTATATGTTGATCAGAATCCAGTTTTCAGAATATATTCTTTCTTAAACCTTAATTAACGACAACCCGACCATAGATCAATCTTAGAGATGAATTGATCTCAATAAAGCTGGTCAAATAAGTCATCAGTTCTTAGAAGAGGGTATTTTTTTTTCACATAGATCCTTTTCAGTTCCTTATAATAAATGAATAGATGCATTGATCCATCCTTCTTATTCACAAAGTAAATAGGATCTCACTAAGAAGACACACTCGATCAGATAAACCCCTTCTCAAAATGATCTTGGAGTGGTTTCTTTAATTCATCTAGCTCTACATTTACCATTATATATGGGGTCTTTGAAATAAGCTTGTATCCAATCATAATTTCAATGGATATGTATACCTCTATTTCTGGGGGAGGTCTAGGTAACTCCTCATGAAATACATCAATATATTTCTGAATTATGGGGAGATTATCTATCCTTAAACTCTCATTTCCTTATTATTCTTCACCGATAAACTCTATAATGATGGAAATATGAGGTGGTTTTAGAAAACGAGTAGGTTGATATATCTCTCCTTTGAAGATAACTGTAGGTTTTCCACTAAATAAAATTGAGATTTCCTTACTTTTGCAGTTGATCATAGAATTATACTATGAGAGCCAGTCCATTCCTTGTATAATGTCAAATTAATACATAAGAATGAATAATATATTTGAAATAATCTTGTGCTATCTAAAATAAATACTAGTGTTTTTAAACACTGTTGATTCTTAGATAATCCCTCCAAGAGTCTTGAATAATAACTCTACTTTTAGTAGTTTAGGGATTGATTCAATATTATTTTCAAAATTGAAGAAAATAAATGAAGGAGTAGAACCATAATCAACCAAAGTACTTGATATATTTTAGAGATTAATAAGATTACCCACAACTACATAATTTGCAGCTTCAACATTTTCTATCATGGTAGAAAAATCATGACCTTTCTCCCTTGGACTATGTTGTGGCTGATGGTGACACCTCTCCACTACACTCAGATTTGGATAGTGATTTAAAATGTATCTGAGGTACCCACATGTTAGGCATTGGACCTAAGTTAGGGAATGTACCATCTTTCCTTTTTCATTAGTGTTGAGAAGTTGGGGCTTCACCTCACTGTGATAATTTTGACTAATATGGACATTTCTTCCAAACATATAACACTCCCCACTTCTGAGCAGGCTATTCCCCAAATTATTCTTCCAACATTTATTGCATGTGGAAATTTGACCTTGATTTCCTCCTCTTAATTATTCAAAGATCCTCCCCAATTATGGGTCCAAGAATCTCTTCTTTTAATTCGACTTATGAGACCACTATACCTCATCGAACTCCATTTCAACATCCATAGAACCCCATATTATTTCCCCACAGATTTCATAGTATTAGTAAGATAAATTCTTCCGTAGATGAGGTCTTAGACCACTTAAGCATATATCATCATTTCAATTAGGATCTATGAAAAAACTAGAGGTGTAACAGGAAGGTCTTGTGAAGTTCATCTCATAGATACCAATAGATTCATTCTCCTTCTACTTAATCTTGATGAATTCCTTTCCATTTTTGTTCTCATTGAATGAGAGAAATAATTACTAAAAAAGATTCCACATAACTCTTCCCATTCAAAATATTCAATCTCCCCTATTAGCCTCGTGATTTTAATCTATGTCCACCACTGATCAGCTTCTCCCTCTAAATGGTACACTACTAGAGTGACTTTCTATTATTCTGAACAATGAATTATAGAAAAGATATTTTCTACTGAGCTTATCCACTATTCTACAATCAATGGTTCAAAGATCCACTAAATGTTGGTTTTCATTGATGTATAATGGACTCAACGGAAAATTGTTCCCTTCATAGTGGAACTAG
The DNA here is from genome assembly GCA_963277665.1 of Viscum album. Lineage (NCBI taxonomy): Eukaryota > Viridiplantae > Streptophyta > Magnoliopsida > Santalales > Viscaceae > Viscum > Viscum album. The sequence continues at coordinate 342,466,140 of OY728131.1, forward strand.
TCTCTCTACTTGATTCAAGTTATTTCTCATAAATTGATATAATTGATTCATCATTCTCATGAAGGATTACATTCCAGATTCTGTTATAGTGTAATTAGTGCATTCTCCATTGCACTCACCATTTACATGGTTCCTCCTATTACCCAATATTTTCTAAAATAACAGAACCATAGTGAGAAATTTATTTCATTTAAGAATATTATTACTCTAAAGGATCTTTATGTCTTAAAACATCATTCTTAAACTAATTATTCATTATCCCAAATTATATTTTCTACAAATACTTCTTAATAGTTCATAAAAAGTTTGTGGTTAACCAAACATATCTCATAAGAGTGTCAAATCAGGAGTGAAGAAAGGTATTTTGTCATGCACCAGTTCTTATTTGAGTCTAGATAAATGTGTTGTTTCTTGGGTTTTACCCCAAGATATATCTGTGCCAGAGCGACATATACTTGTTCATATCCGTAGAAGGATTTATTTGTTCAGAAACCACTTACCTAACATTTCACCAAAATAACCAGAATATTTCCTATATTTAAACTTTTTTATAGGGTTGTTCCTAAAGATTTCAAATCCTAATTTCCTAAAATAACTAAACTTTCTTTTTATACCAACTATGGAATTCCACCTCTTACGTTTTACAAACATAGGTTCTTTAAAGCTCAGTTTCATGGAAATAAGTTACATAATGCATGAAAAAATGAAGAAATTCTTACAATACACTTGAATGGATTATTCATTTTTTCATTATAATTACAGTTAATCAAACTAAAAATCTTGGTACATACATCAATGTAAAGGGTAAGAATAAGGCCATATAAGGGAAAATAATTTAAACAATTTACAAGTGATATTGAGAAATATTGATAAGAACTTGAAGAATATAAATATGGAATGAAAAAGAGGACACGAGGAATAATATAAATAAAATAAAATGAATAATAACTTTTAAATGTGGCTAAAACATTTAATTTAGACAATAATAAGAATATCACCAGGGTTCATCCCTAAGGGGTAATAAAAATTACCAAGGATATTCACGAAGGTATCCCAAAACTTGTCATCTCTAGAGATTAATTTCTTTATTTAATTCATTGGAGATATATCAGGGAAAAACATTAATAATTATATATTTTAGTGTGAGTCATATATATGATAATCAAACATTTCATAAATAACCCATAGAGAATAAAAGAAACTGGTTTGACATCGAAATCATGGTATTTTAAACAGTTCTTTAAAACATGATCACTATGTCATTTATAACCATTGAAAGGGAATGAGGGATTTATTAATTTTATTTATAGAATAAAATAAATAATTATTATTTCATGATAAATACACCTATAAACTAAATAGTTTTGTTTAATAATATAAATAAAATAAAATAATTTCTTGAGAAAAAAGTGAGAGATTTTGAGACGCCTATTCTGCAGCATAATAGGTATGAAACATGGTTTTATAAAACATTAAAAAAATAAGGGACAAGGGTTTCCAATTCATAAAATACTCATAATAAATTATAGGTATATAATAAAATGTAAATAAGAACATGGAATGGGAATTTGAAAGACATTCTACGTAAAAGGGAACTTGAAAGAAAAAGGGTAGTTGAGAATTCTCTTACATTGAAGAGTAACATATAATACTCTATGATTGGGACCTTGGGGGACTGAGGAAACCTTGGTAGGAATCCTTGGGAGTTAATACTATCATATATTAGAAAGGGTAATTTTGGAAAAAAATGAAATAAAGAAATGGGTGGGTATTTATAGTAAAAGAGAGGGAGTTTTTTATTAATTTCCAAGGACACCTCATTAGTGGTATTTATAATACCATGGGATTTCACTTGTTATTGGCCTCTTGGGACACCTTAAATAATATTTTATTCACTAATATATGACCAGAATTTTAAATTAAATTTTACTACATTATGATTTCATTAAACATTGAAAACCCAAAACTATATTTTTACTATTCACTAAAAAACAAAACATTTTATAAAAGTATTATTTATTCACTATAACATAATTTCAATGTTATGAATTAAAAATTGAAAAGTATTTTATCATAATAAATCTATAAATATGAGATATTTATCTTTTAACTATAAAAAACTCATTTATAAAAAATAACAGCGAATAGAAAAATACATAGTGAATGCGTAGTAAAATTTCTGAAAAGAATAAAATTATTTTGTCATTTGTAATTAATCATGACTATTTTTATAATATTATTTCATTATAATATGTGTTATTCATAATTTCATATTTTATTATAAAAATTTATATCTTTTTTGAATTGTACAAATTTAGTTAGGAAATAATTAATTTATAAACATCAATTGAATTAAGAAATAATATTCATAAAAAACAAATGATAAAAAAATTGTATTTACACAAAGGGAATATATATTAAGTATCTAAGGACATGAAAAATAACATCTTATAACTCCCACATATGACCTAAGGGTATGGTGTGCGATGGGGACAGAATTTTGGGGTGGATCCGATAACATTTCCTGAGTGGTAATTTCTACAAACTTGAACTTCTCCCATTGGAAAATTCATGCAAAATTAACATGTGGAAGATCAGCTTGGGCATAGTGGAGAGAAAAGACCAGTGATGCAACATCCTTCTCAAGATCCGATAAATGGGATTCATACAAGAACTGTCTCCTGGATGAGGCCATCAACTCTTCTTTCTTCATTAATTATCCATTATCAATACTATTTATAAACAGTAATTATAAAATTTAAAATTATTATTGTTTATAACTGTCATATAATAGTCAAAACCGTATGGTCACATTTCATTTATACTTATATATTTTTATTGATTATAACATAGTAAAATGTATATTTTCATGAAACAAAATGTTATTAAAATGTTCGGGTCGTTACATTACTCACAAATGATATTGAATGTAGATAATATATAAATAATAGACATGTAGAGAACAATAATAAATAAAGCTTATAAAATATTATGGATATGAAAAATGTTTTTAAATAGGTTAATAGGATAATTATTTTTTAAAGAGGAGATTTAAGCACTTTAGTCGATGTCATTAATTAATGTAAGGGTTTATTTTGTATCATTTTCAAATCCATGAGACATGTATGATATTATGGACAATAATTTATTTTATTTGTAGCAATTTATTCCTAATAAATGTATTTTTTTCGTGGGGTTTTAAGAGCCATATCAGTTTATTTTTTTAAATTTCATTTAATTTAATAGATGCCAAGGTTGTATGAGTTTTTTATTTCAAAAACCTTAGTTAAGTTATAATGTGTCATATTGAAATTATTTCTTCAAATATTGGTCTATTACACCATAATACTTTATTTCATTGAAATATAACTTTCTCTCTAAGGAAAATTATACTTATTATTTAAATTTTCCCCTTTTATGAATGTATTATCCATTAAACGTATATCTATATTGAGAATAATTCTCACCATCTTTAACATTGACATCCCCATATTGTCCATGATTTCTATTCCTACCAATTTTATCTATTATATTAAGAATACCCATTTATTTTTTATATTGAGGGAATTTCCTATTTTCCAATACCACTTTCCAAAAGAAATATTTTCTACCACCTTTTTTTATATGAGTTTTTAACGAATGTATTTTAAAATATAAAAGTTGTATCCATCCTTTAAAAATAAAATATTTTACCTTCCTGGCCAAGTTTTTTTATAAACTTTATGAATTTTCATGGATCAATTATTGGATTTCATTTCAAAATTTAATGTTTTCAAATTATTCCCATTATATTTTTCGAACTATCTTTTGGAAGTTACCATTAACATATTCTTCTTTTTATGATAATTTTAAAAATGTTATATAAAATTTATTTTTATGTTTTTAGTCTATTATGGGAATGATATTTATTTCAATTACTTTCCTATATGGACAATATATATTTCATTAATTTTATTAAACAATGTTCAAAAAGATGTTATACATTGATTGACTGGGGGAATTACTGACTTAAATACATAACCCCTTTCCTATACTAATTTATTTTTAGGGAATAATACATAGAATTCCGTTACATTTACTGATCAAGGAGCCATTAAAAAATAGAATATTTTTTTATTTTGATATAAATTTTTATCAATAAATAGGGAATCTGATTATGTATTATTTAACAATACCCCGTATTTCTTTGGATGGGTAATTTTTATGTCATCCCTTTTATTAAAATGGGGAAATTTATTGAAATTAAATATATTTATATCAGAATATGGATGTTTAATGAGTCATATCGAATGCTTATTATGTATTGTATTGATATTAATATCATCTATATGGTGAATTCATTGAAATTAAAAAAGTGAAAGGTGGGGCTGAGTATTATATAGCCCCTCGATACATAAGTGGGTCTCCTGAGATAAATGGTTTATGTATTTGGTTTATCATACTGAATGCAAGAATTATATCTTTGTTGTGACCTTGGAGGCATGAATGATTTCATAGATTCATCTTTTATAGAAATAATGATTTCTTGGATGAGGCCTTGATGGTAAAATATGTATGGAATTATGTATTCCATCACCATGAATTTAGTTAATATTGTTAGATATTTGTTTATATTGTTAAAAAAGAATCTCTATCAAGATTATATGGTCATTTCGATGGAATTATTTAAGTATCATTTGTTTCCTTCTACATTATTCATTCTCTGTCCATTCCTTGATAGCTTCTGATATAATTTTTCCATTACTAAGAATTTTGGAGAAACTTTTTTTCTATTTCCTTTGATTATGAAAAAAATTATTACTTATGATATGAATAGAAGGGTATGATTTTCGGAGAGTTTTGTGGAAGAAGATAAACAATTATTATGGATTAATTGGTTTATTATATACTATAAAAATGACATTTTTTGTAGAAAGACAAAAGATTTGTTAGGTAAATGTTTTCCTAACTCTCTAAATATCTAAATATAAAAAGAACTTCTAGTGTATATGACTCAAAATTTGTTTGTGATATTATAATTATTGATGGTTAAAACTGGGTTACTTCCATTTATTTTAATGTTGGTATGTAAATAATGTAATTAAAAAGACCGCAACATGGAGCGTTGGTTCAGGGCATCATAGTTGGTATCAAAGGAGTTTTTGGATAACTTTAGAGGTTAGGATATTAGTTAAGGATAATTTAAGGGTTTATAATTTATGTTTGATCATAATTTCAATGTTATAAATAACACTTTATGATAGTTAGGGTAATATTTAATATTTTAGTTATTAGAATATGATAATTTAGTAAAAATATTATGGATAATTCTAAGGCATAATCCTATGTATAAGATAATATCATAACTCTTTATTAAAGTTCAAATTTTGTGGTACTCATTGCAATTATAACCCCATATTGATATGAGAAATTAGATATTGTTGTGTCACACATTCACCCAATGGTAATCTCCCTAAAAAATAGTGGTTTAATATCAACTCAATATTTACTTTTTTTTCATGATTAGTGGGACTAAGACTGCACACCTGGATAGACACTCCAGGGGGATATGATTTGGTTAATCAAATTTTGTTTAAAATATATTACAAATGACTTGTTATTTTAAGGAATTAGGTTAAGGAATATGAGACAACTTATCCTAAAGAATCATAGATTTTATCTTTAGTGATTTAGGTTTATTTTAACGATAATTTCATTATTTAAAATAAAAAGACATTATGAGGTTGAAGTTTCCATTTAATTTTCTTTAAATAATCCTTTTATAGTGTTAATTGTTCATCACCATGGATTAACTAATTTAGGTTTTAGTAATGAATGAAGCTTTAAGGAACCATGTAAATAATGGATGTCTTGGATAGTGTAAAGATCATCCTTTGAATAAAATTAATGGGATATGAGATAGCGTGATAAATCTTATGATTATTCCAATGAATTTATCAAGAATTACTATTAACAATTTAGACATAGTTGAGATTATAAATGAACCAATGATTATAATTATCAATCTTATATAAGTCCAAGTAATTATAATGATGAAAGAAATAATTTTCAATTTCAATTAGGACCAAAATGTTGTAAGAATCCCCAAGGGGATGCCTTAATAGAAATAGAAGATGGTTATAGTGTGTAAAAATATGTTATGGAATACAAAATTTCAAATGAATGATAAAACAATCGGGTAACATGATATATGGAATATATATGTCTTCTAGTCATACATAAGATATTAATGTAGGCACATCATTTAAAATTATATATTTATATATGTCTATATTTTTTCTGACCATAAATAATTATATTATTGAGTGTTAATTAAAATTGGGATGATACATTTTTTTAAGGGGAAGAATATATGACCCCATTAATTTAAGTTATATATTTTCATTTTAAACCTAATGTGTTCAATACCTTGCTTCATAAAAAAGAAGAAAAAAAACACTGTGATGTTATATAATTGTTATGTTTTAGCCATATAAATGGGGGGTAAAATTAAATATAAAAAAATTATGAATTATTTTTAGAACTAAAAATAACGACCATTATTAACACTAATGCATTGATAAAAATTTATTTAGTGTATCCAAATAACTAATACGACTAATTTATGATCTAAAATGTAAACACTCAACAATTATTCTTCATGTGATTTATTTTAGGATACTAAATATATTATGGATAAAATTATTTTTGATATTAAAAATATTATTAAGGTAATTTTTATTAGTAATTCATAAGAAATATATATAAGAATATTTAATACATTTAAAAAAATACTTCCCTATGAAAATTATTTTCGTTATATATTTTTGTTTTTAATTAAATGTTAAATTAAAATTTTGTTGAAATTTTATTTGACCAAATTTAAATCATATTTTTATTTATAATATCAAAATTATATATGTATGATTTTTTAAAATTTTTCAAAAATAGTTGTTATTAGGTGAATAGTGAAAATACCCTTTTTTACAAAAAAAACTACACATTTTATAAACAAGACCTAGATGTTTAATATATATTATTATTAAAATATTTATTTAAAATTTAAAACTATATATTTTAAAAATAATTTTTTCAAATTTTAAAACCTATGATTAACATTCGAATGAATTATGATTTTTTCTAATGAAAAATATGATTTGTATTTTCTTTTAATTAAATATTATTTTGGTCAAAAAAATTTTGGGATTGATTTTAAAACTATGTATATTTTATTTTTTATTTATAATAAACCCTTTTATATAATTAAAATCAAATTCATTGATAACTTTACACAACGAATACATTTTAAGCTTAAAAACATATTTTTTTTCTAAAAAAGTATTTATACTCATTACCTACGGTAATATTAAAATTAGGTTTTTTTACACGTTGAAATTTTATATAATAAAATGTATTTAATATTTGGAGTTAGTAGGTTCAAAATAAGTAACCAAGTCCATTTTATTCTTAGGAAAAAAGGATTTACTACGGTAAAAACTAGTTTCCCTGATAAAACTAAAAATGGTAAAATTTAAATGTTTAAGAAAAAAAGACATCAAAACATGTTTCAATCATGTATTAAAATGAATGGTTAAAAAATAAAAGAACTTATGTAATATATTACTCAATTATTATCCATTTTTAATTATTTTTGACATGTGAAAATTTTTCTCTCTTTATATTAAATTGAAAAATTTATAAAAATTACTTTCTCAACCCATATAAAAGGGGCCTATCACCAGCTATTCAAGACAAAAAAAATCATTTCCTACATTAAAATATATAATTTTTAATTCCCCTTTAATCCAATTAAATCTCATTGAGCCTCCATATACAATATATTATCTTGAGACCTCATTTTCCAATTTAAAGACCAAGTCCTCAATAAGAATTATTTTTCTAAAAATTTCCTTCCTTTTAATTATTACTTTCCAAGATATAATTTTATAATTAATATATATAATAAAATAATTTTTTTAAATTAATTTAAATTTTATATGGTAATAAATAGAAACCACTTCCCCTTTACTATTAATAAAAACAAATCCATCATTTCTATGATGTGCAGAGTTGCGCCTACATGATGAAACGACATTAGTTTTTCACCAAAGCCTCTCTTCACTGGTTATAAAGGTGAAATTAAATAGTTAATATGAAATATATAATATAATTGTGATTATTAATATATAAATTATATTCCACTTTCATTCAATCTCATTCATTGATAAATGAAAATATTAACCATGCGTTGTGAGAACTACTGCCTCCATAAAATAACATATCTCAATTTTCGTCTAATTTCGTTCATTTTTTAAAACCTCATAAAATATGATCCAAAAACATAAAATTATATAAAAAATTTCATTATTTTTCTTTAATAATGATATTAATCCAAAATAAATCTCTTTTAAAATCATAATCATCCATTAATTATGACATACTGATGTTTGGGTATGTCTAACCACCTATTTTGAACAATGTTATAAAATAATATCTCAGATGACTATAAGAAATCAATTAATGATAATATATTGAATAAATAATAAAATTAATATTTGTTTCTCTAATTTTAACATTAATTTTTATTTCACTAATTGAGATACCATCATCCATTTGTGAAAAATCGCAGAAAAATTATCGTTATTGATTTTTTCATTAAAGATCATAACCTCAATCCCAATGAATGAAATTAGAGAATAAGGAAAAATTATAAAATAACAATTTCAGTACCTTGTATGATATAATAATGATGTATTTTTAGAGAATATTGAAACACAACATTGCTCTTACGAGACTTCTTTAAACCAGTCAAGATTACCGATAATCTACATTGAAAGTAGATAAAAAATAACAAATATACATAGAGATAATAATTATATGTGAAGTTTATAAAAATTTAATAATATGAAAATAGATTTTGAAAATTTGATTATGGTATTTATTGTTTATATACATGAGATTCAGGTGCTTTAGTGGAAGTCATGAATTAGGTTATGAGTCTCTTTTTTAGTTTTCAAATCCATGAGACCTTTACGATATTGATCACCATTATTTAATTTATATGGTGTCATTACTACATAATGAATTTATTTTTATATATTGATAAACTTGAAGTAGTTTTAATATATATATCATTTTTGTTATTAAAAGGGGGATTTATTCAAAATATACCAATGTTTTAAATGTTTTTTTAACTCAACTACCTTCATTACATTATAATACATTTCATAAAAATATGTCTTATCTGATTTGTTTCCTCACAATAAGATTGAATTTCATGAAACATTCTATTTATATCTTGGTAAAATAACCCTTTTTATTAAAATATTAATTTTTTTATTAATTTCTTCCCCATAAAAATAGATCATTGTTTAGAATAATTCTCATTATCTTTAACAATGTTATCCCAATATTTTTTACTGTTACTTTAAAAAAATTCTCCCTTATATTTCGAATAAAAATATATGTGTTATCTAATGTGAACTTACTATTTTACATCACCACTTTTCAAAGGGATTTTTTAATACCTGTTTTTATGAAGTGGGTTTTTGATAAAGGCATTTAATAATATTAAAGTGTTTTCCCATCGTTTCAAAAACAATTGTTTTATATTCCACCAACATTTATTTTTCTAACCTATATTTATTTCAAAGGATATATCACTAGAGTTTCTTTTTAAAAAGTAAAATTATTCAATGTTTTCACTTCAACATTATGAAAATAACTTTTTAAAGTGATCAATAAATTTTCCCTTTTAAATTAATGCTAAAAAGGTTTTCTAATTTTTTTTAATTCTACTTTAACACATCATTCAATATCCATTATATTTTATATGAAAATTTCTCTATACACATTATGGTTTCTCAAAGAAATTATTACTCCCATAGTTTTTTAAAATCAGTGTTTTTAAAATGTCAATGACATTTCTTATTTTCAAAGGTATTTTTCTATAAATCATAAATAATGATTTTCATCGATGTCATTTACCACATAAATATATCATTATTGTCTAAGGAAATTATACTAAAGATAATATACACCTTAATTATCTTAATGGTTTATTTACTATACTTTTATAACAAATAAATGATCCATCACTAACTTTTCTTTCCAAATTATCTTCTATTATAGGCATGATTTACCTTCTAATTCATTTCTTATATGAACAATTTATATTTTCTTCCACTAATTAAAGGCTGTTCACCAAGATTAAATAAATTGAATGAATGTGGAAATTATTCAAATAACCATATATACATATCTTTATATTGTGTTAGTTTGAGTGATTCCTACATAGAAAGTTCTATATTTATTAATTGGAGAACTATTAAAAATATATATTTTTATTATGATTAATATTTTTATTGATTAAATAGGTATGTTTATTTTTTATTATTTAACCATCAACCTTATTTCTCCATATGGGTTATGATTATGTTATCCCTTTTATTAGCATAGGTAAAATTATTGATATTCTTCGTATTTGTATCTAAATAAGTGTTTTTATTAATTCCACATTCATGTTGATTATGAATTATATATATATTCTTATCATTCATAAGGTGAATGTGTTGGACTTAAAGAAGTGATAGGTTGGGCCAGACATTATATAACCCCTTGATGCATCAGTTTGTATCACAAGACAAAAGATTTGGGTGTTTTTTGTTTACTTAACCAATGAAAGAATAATGTATTGTTTATAACAATTATGGAATTAATTATGTCTTGGATACAACCACGATGGCATGCATAAATTATTGGATAAGGAATTAATGGTATTATATTTCTTACATTATGAATTCCATCATCATGAATTCAATTATTGTTTTATATGTTTTTATTAACATTGTTAACCATGTATTTGATTCAATATCATGTGATCCATTATATGAAAGTATTTGATTATAATTTTTTCCCTTCAATATAATTCATTCCAAATTTATGACCTAAGAGCTTATAATATCGATTTTCCATTATAGGTTACTTAATACAACCCTTATTAGATTTCTATTTCCTAATGTTATGAAGAAATGTATTACACATGATATGTATTTAATAGTAGAATGTATGGAATATTTTATAAGAGATGTTGATACCTTATTATTGGTTAATTATATTATTATATAGTGTAAAAAATATCCATTTTATTTGAAATAAATTTTATTTTTTAGTTAATAGTTTTTTATAAATATCTATGACTCTAAATGTAAAGGGTCCTTCAATTGAATGTGAATCAATATTTGTTAGTGACACTGTAATTATAGGTGGTTAAAATTGGGTTGCTTTAGTTCATTTCAAGTGTGGTATATAAATAAGGTATTTATGTGTAGTGGATCCATGAGTGTGGGACTTGTGAATCACAATCAGGGATAAAGAAAAATCTTATGTTATCAGTACTACTGAGGTGGATCCTAAAATAAAATTGGGGATGTGCACAATTATTATTACTTGAATATTAAATATTATACTGTATGATTCTAGTTATTCATATTATTTCATATCATGAATATTTATTTGATATATTTAAAAACCACCTCAGGATATGGATACTAAGTTGTCAATGATAATAAAAAGCTATGAAATCATTAAATATAAAGTGTATAACTCTTCCCCAATTAATAATTTTTTGGATGAATCTCATATAAAATATCACTATACACCCTATGGTAGAATTTTTTTTAATGGAAATTAATTAGTAATCATTATATAGTTATATATCAAATTTTAGGTGTGGTAAATCTCATTCTATATCAAAAACCATCCTCTAATTATATAAAAGTTCAATGATATCTAACTTTGGAAACTCTTTCAAGTATGGATATTATTCATTTTTAGTAAAAATGTCTAGATAAAATGACTAAGATAAAGGAAATTATTATCCTTAAAGAAATTCTCATAGTGAGGGAATATAATGATGTATTCCACAAAGAGATTCCAAATATTTATCTTAATCAAGAGGCTTATTTCTTAATAAATATTATAATAAGATCTCTTCTCATATCCAAGAGTCCCTATAAAATTATTGAAGAAGAAAATATAAGATAATTTAGAAAATGATTTCATTCACCCTTGTAATATAGCATGGGGTGCATATGTACTCTTTATCGATAATGATGGGTCAAGAAATCATTGTTTAATTATTATTCCTTGATCAATTGTTTTATTAGTCATAGTTTAATAAGACCAAGGTCATGAAGTAGTAAATTATACTAATGATTGATGAATTTTTTGATTAGTTATGTGGGGTTCATTAATTCTCAAAGGTGGATCTTTAATTGAAATATCATAAACTAAATGAGAATCAAATGGATATTCCAAAGACTATTTTTTTTACAATATGACACTATATGATTATATTAATTCTGTTTATACTAACTAATGATCCAAAAATATTCATAGAGTTGATTTATAGATTATTTAGAGATTACCTTCAATAATATTTAGTGGTATTTATAGATGATATTCTTATATACTCTTAAATTGATGAAGAACATGGTGAGTATTTGGGTACTATGTTAACGACCTTGAGAAAGGATAAGTTTTATGTAAAATCTAACAAATGTAAATTTTTATGGAGTAGGTTGCAATATTATATGACTCTATCATAATAAATGGGGTGTGTATTAACCCATTAATGGAAATGGAAATAAAAAATTGGAGTATACCAATATATATAGAATATATACTTAGTTTATTTGAATTATCTAGGTACTATCAACAGTTTTTAAGAACATTTTCATGATTATCGAACTCAGTAAAAAAGAAAATCATAAATGAGGAATGTTTTTCTTGATAAATTTATGTGAAGAGAACTTCAAGGAGTTAAAAAAAGGCTAGTAACTACACTTATACTGACACAACCCACAATTGGGTAAGTATTTATGATATAAATTGACATTTTAAATAATTTATAGGGTCACATTCTCATGAAAAATTATAAAGTAATAACCTACTCCCTAAGATAGTTGAAGCTACATGATAATCATTACCCAAAACATGATCTGCAATTAGTATTAGTAATTATTAAATTAAATATTTTGAACCATAATATTAATAATAATATCTTATAATATATGTTAACATATAAATAAGTGCAAATGAACCAATAAGGATGTTTATAGTCTATTAGAGACTATAAATTCTCAATTCATTACAATCTCAGAAAGGTTAACATTGTGGTGGATTCTTTATGTAGAAAATTTCATATAACCTCATCTATGAAGAGGTTGAGAATGGATATAATATTCATATACATGTAAAGGATAAACATGGAAATCATAAAGTAAGGGAAGTCATTATACCTTTATCGAATTATTTCTACACCATGTATATTGGATAAAATTAATTTCTCATAAATAGGTGATCGAAAAATATAAAAGAATGTGGAAGTAATATGGAAGGTGAAAATATTATAGTTCAATATTTATAAATATAACGTTATAATATTGGGGTGATGATTATGTATAACATTACTTTTTTAGCTAAATAAAAAATCTATTTGATGATGAACAATGATTATCTTTCTATATCCACCCAGGAAGCCCAAATATATATAGAAATTTTAGATCACTTATATCTGGATAATATAAATAATAACATTAGTGAATTTATATAATATTTTTTAGTATATTATTAAGCTAAGGTATAATGAGAGAATTATAAGAGGATGATGAAACTATTTCCCATACCAACATTGAAATAGTAGAATGTCACCCCAATGTTTTTCATGGGTCTTTAAAAGAAAACATAAGAATGAAATTATATATTGGTTATAGTGGATATTCATATAAATACTTCTCACCTCACTACCATTAAATAAGACTTATTACTCAATAAATAAAACAAATATTAGAGAAGTGATGAGCCTATATTGGACAACACTCTTAATTGTATTTAATCAAGATCCACGATTTACTTTGATGTTCTAGAGGACTATTATAATTAATTTAACATAAAGTTGAACTTTAATTTTGTATATCATTGTTAAATAAATCGTTAACTTTGAAATTACCATTCAAACTCAAGAATACATTCCTAGAGAATTATATATGGACATTAAAGGAGGATATGATCAAAATATTACTCTAATCAAGTCACCATAAAATATTAAATTCCACTCCACCATTCATATGGGTCCATACGAATACCTCTTTATGAAGAAATGAAGAACTCTAACAGGGTGGGATAATTTTGGGTAACTATTTTTGGAGACTTTATTTCTATATGGGACTAATTTTTTATTTATTTTGCGTGACATATGTTGAATCGAGATAATATTAGGTTATGTAATCTCATGAAGGGTTTAATTACATATTCCAAGACTCTCATATATATTTAATAGTATTCATGAAATCACTAAATGTAAATTTATTAATTACCCTTTTGTGAGAGTGATTGTTTGAAACCATACATTTTTTAGGACACTCTATGTTTGGGAGGTTCTCTATCAGTCCCCTTTTTTTTAATTCTAATATGTTTTAAAGCTTTATAATTGTTCATCCCATAATTTATCACCATTGAAGGATTGTGATTGTTTTTTTGAATTTGGGAATCATCCAATGAGAGTGTATTTCTATGTATGCCAACAAAGTAAATGAAAGCACACATAGTTTTGTGCCATATAATAATACACATTATTATTTATATGTTCATGTGAAAAGGACCATAGTGTTTCCTTTTAAGGATATGAAACCATGACTGAGGTTTGTTCTTTTTTAGTTAATGTTTCTAGAAAGAACATTCCAATTATCTTAAGGCCATATGATTATGACTAATTATGATTAGTTTTAATTCACAAGGAATGGACTATTTCACCATGTAGTTTATGTCCATATAACTAAGAAGTATAAACATTAGTACTTATTAATGGTTTAAGTTGACAATTACACATTAATATACCATTTTATTCTAATATAGTAGATAATATATATTAAGGTCATTATGAATAAACCTGTTTATAGATACACTCATATTAATCTCTTATCTCTTTGTAGATAAATAGTTTGAAGGAAGAACGAACACATTAGGGGTGTGAAGTAGAAGGGGTAAATTTGGGCTTATAATGAATTAGAAATTATCCCCCCCCCCTATATCATTGATTGGACCTGGTAATGCTTGTTAAAGAGGATTCTTGGGCTCTAGGTGAACATGAGGATGGATTAGAATAACAAAGCTAAGTATGATAGGTGGTATGAGACATTAAATATTCTACTAGTAATCTAAGTAAATAAATCCTTGTTATCAATGGAATACATGATTACCTATACTCTTAATATAATATTAGTTAGGGAGAAAATATAGGGTGAAATATATTATCATTGAAACACATTATTTTAAGGGAAACATGAATGTGAAAAATTACATAGTCGTGTATGTTGGGTAGCAAAGGCATAGAATAAATTAAGATAGGATTCTTGACATGTGTACCTTTTATAAAGGGTGTTGATGAGGTCCTAAAATCTAAGGGGACTAAAAGATATAGTTTTGAATTGGTAGGTTACATAATGAATTTGGGAACATAGGTGGGCACTTAATTACTAGGGATGGATCCTTTGAATGGGGATGCATTTGTTTCGTATTTTATTACCTTTACATGTTGGGAAAATATAAAAATGGAGATAATGGGAGAATATATTACCTAGTGATCCAATAAAGGCAGGGAAAAAAGCTATCTTAGGGAACTTTTTGGAGAATATGTGTCATTGTGGATATCTAAAGGGTTGCACATGGATCTACATAAGGTGATCTAAGGAACCATGTATCTTAAACCATCTTGGATAAGGGATCTTTATAAAAAAGTTCCTTTACCCTAGATTAGGTGAAGTTATAGGAGAAATATTATATAGAAAAGGTTCAAATTATAGAACCATAGGATGACTGAAATACCTATTGTGAACACACTTCTCATACATATATGAATATATAAATAGATAAACATTATTTACATAACATAATGAACCATTCTTGATATAGATAGGTATAGTTCCTTTGGAAACATTCATACATAAAAAACTACATCATTAGTGAACTACATCATCTCCCACTAATTTCTTATTAAATAGAACCCTTATTATACATATCATACATAATACCATTCTTCATGACCTCTTTAAAGTAAACATAAGAAAGGGTGAGTTCAGATGATTAGTAAGGTAAAATAATTGTGATATTAATGATCACATAAGAATAAAATGAAAAAATGGGTATGATAACATGAGGTTAACATTTGAAAACAATACCTTATATATCAAATATAATAATATTGAGTCATGTAATAAATCAGGGAATTTCATAAGACATGAATCGTAAAGGAATCAAAGAACCTAAGCTGTAAGAGAATAACATTGGAATAATACATTGATTTTTGGTATACCCATAAGCATAGAGATTAATTTCTTTAGTAGTTAAGGATTCACTTCTAGGAATATCATAGTGGATAGAGCTCACTCCCCAAACCATTATTGTAGTCAAAGTTCACTCCCATGACTATTATAGTGGATAGAGTCCCTAACTAAACTTGGTTCACTCCCCATTATAGTACTATTTATCTCACTAGATATAGATCTTCATCCAATTCATTGGAGCGAGAAATAGGTCCCCCCAGCCTTTTTTATAACGCAACCTCCTTCATTGGATATAATATAGCCATTTTCCTTGGTTATAACATAACCATAATACTCAATTGTAATATAACCACCATTTTATAGTGAAATCTATACATAAGTATTCCATAATATAATAAAACATTTATCATATTAGAAATGATTAATATTAATGGGTTTTCTAAAAATTTCATTATTACATATCCCATTGAAAATAAACCGGTTTTATAAACATTTAATAATTCAATATTAGTATAAATCCTCGAAAAGGAAAGAGTTTCATAACTATGTTTTCATAATAAACATTAACCATGTTGATAAATAATAATCAGGGTATAATTGAATAATATCTCCATAAATCTCATGTAACATCAAATGATTACATCATATATGAAAAATGATTTTTAAAGATCACTTGAATAATTTCATGAGGAAAATAACCATTCTACATTGAAAATACTTATTTAAAATCCAAATATTTCTAAAATAGTATAGAAACTTTTTCTTTGAAAATAACACTAGAAACTTTTAAAGGACACCGTGAATCATTTAATGGTCATTATGGTGGAAAATACTAGTCTTGATGTATATGTTAAAATTATGATTCTTTCATCATTTTTGGTGAAAAGTCAAAAGAACCACATTTTAGAAAAAGAAAAAAAAATATTATTTTTAAATTATTTATTAGATACTATAAAAATAATATAAATTAATTTTAAAAATCAATATATAATAATAAAAAATTTCATTAAAAATATTTTTATAAGACAATTATATTGAATAAAAAATGTTTTATACTGAAGAGAGAAATAAATTTATTTTTCCTGTAAAACATTATTTCAGACCCATGAATGAATTAATATTGGAAATTGAAAGAAAGAAATAAATTATTTTGAAATAACTATATAAGGATAAACATCATGAGTTTCTTCATAGAGAGATTACAAAAATTTCACCATTGGAAGCATAATCATAAATAATCTTGATAAGTAATGAGAAAATAACATAAAACCTATACCAATTTTGTAATGTTCTAATTGTAATCCCCATGAAATAAATAACCTTGGTTGGATGTTCAAATTGCAATAATTTTTATAATAATAATCATAAAATAAATTCATGGGAAATTTATACAACAAATGAAATAAAAAAGTGGTGTATAAGGCATGTGACCCATAAAAATAAAAGTGAGATGAAAATATCTTACCTCAATTCTCGAAATTCCGCATACATGTTCTGAACTATTTTTTAATAAAAATAAGATTATTATAAATCTATTATATCATAATATTACTATATATTATACCAAATATGATTTATTTATGACCATTTATTACCTGTTTGTTAATAATTACATGTAAGAAACACATTTTGTGTAATAACGACATCATTTTTCATATATATTTTGGTTTTGTATTTTTAGTCATATTAATTTGATTAAAGATAAAAATTATATATAATTTTAAAAATGATATAAATATCACATATATATTTATTATATATTTATTTTGAGTAATACAAAAAAGTTTGACATTAAAATTGAATTACAACACTCCATGAGATGGTAAGTCATGCGTACACATGAACGATGTTTCGATTTCATTGACGAATGAAAAAATAAAGTTAAATAATATATCACAATTTAAGAGTAATTTCTATGCCATATATATCATATATAATAATTAAATATATCATTATTCCCATCCATGTAAAAATATAATGAAAAACGTATCGCATCGCTTCGTGGAGGAGGTTACCCACACATATACATGCACGATGTCATCGTTTTCCAACAGATTTGATGGTAATAAGGTATAAGCGAAACTATAATTAAAAAAGTATAATTATTTCATAAATATAATATAAATATGTTATATAAATCATATTCTCTGGTTTTTTTGTTGTGGTGATGGAAAATTTATTACATCTGTTTATGAGGCGGTAGTCCAACTTAAACCCAATCAATAGTTATGTTTCCTATTTGATGGAGGAGAGGAAGGATATAAGTCTTTAATTCCGAATAATAAATATAATTATTTTTTTATAGTACTTTTTACATAAAATTTTTTCATGAATATTTTAAGGAGTTGTAATAAGAAATAAAATAAATATTATTGGTCAAGAACAATACCTCTTCCTCGGACAACCTCATTAGGTTAGCACTAAATTTATTCATATGAGGGTTTAATAAAAAAAAATAAGAATATATATTGTGGGTATTGAATTATATAATGCAATTAGGAATTTATTTTATTATCTAAAGTGTTTTTTATTGTGAAAAATTGATGATTGATGTGCCCTTTTATAAGTGATGGATAGGACACACTTGACATTTTTTAAAAGAAAAAGATGTACCCATGTTTGAAAAATTCAAAAAGGATCCAAAATGGATTATTATAAAAACATAGATGACATAAGGACTAAATATTTTTATAAAATAGGGATTGGAAAAGTTTTTATGTCATTTTAACCTTTATAATTTTAGTTCAACCCTGGGTAAACCCATTTTAACCTTAGTTGCGGTAATTATTATTTTTTCTATTCATTATGAATTAAAATTAAGTTGAGATTATTATATAATATTATTATTTATGATTCAAATTATTGAATCCATTTTTTCAAATTCAATTCATAGAGGTGGGAAATTATAATTTAAAATTAAAACAACAGATAAGATGAAAAAAAGTGTTACAAAGAGACAATTTTTATAACTATAAAAGTTTTAATATCAATAATCTTTCAGAATTTTATAAAAAAAATAAATTGTATTAATAATAAATTAATTTATCTAATTTAAATGTTAATTTTTTTAATCAACATGTATCTTTTAAAATGAATTAAATTAAAAATGTTGTTTCTAATAATAATCAGTATTTTCACTATTCATTATAAAATAAGCATTTTTGAAAAATACAAATAATTCACCCTAAGACAATTTTGAAATATTGATTAAAAAAATAAAGATACTTTTTTTCAAATAAATTTATAAAATTTTAAAAATATAATTATATTTTTTTTACATAAATCAATAAAAATATGTTTTTTAGAAAAATATATTTTCAAAGAATATAAATACTTTAATAAATACGAAGTATTTATTTATAGTTTTATTTTATTCATCTAAACCCATTAAAATTATTTTTTAAATTATGGTTATTCCTATTTTTATCACAAAGATTAATGTGTAGGTTATAATGGTCATGTTAAAATTATAATATTAATAATATACCATGGTTCGTTAAAACTTGATGTTGCGTGTAACACAAGTTATCGAAGAAATTGAATTAATTTGAAAAAAATTCATAAAATCTCATGGTGTTACAATAACTCTGTTTTATATTAATTTTCCTATGATTTTGATTCAAAATAACCAATGGGAGAGGCATTCTCTTTTTTACATGTGAGTGCACTCAGTCAATACATTTTTTCAGTGGGGGTTGCATGATTTCTTGAAATGGGATATAAGGGTTTAGTTTTTAGAAAAAGTCATTATTGGGTTCCCATCAGATCAAGGATACAATATACAACCATGTAAGTGTGTAACTATTTTTAATGGATAAGCATGAACGATGAATGTTGTGTGGTGTAGGTTATATGGCCGATAATGATGATGGAACACAAATCATGGTTATGGGATAGGCATGAGGAATAACATTAGAAAATGAGTGTATAACATGCATAAGGTAGGGTACCTGACCATCCCATATCCTTTAGGATTTTTAACACTTATTAAATCATCATAAGAAATTTTAGTGAAAATTTGGGTGATAACTGATGTAACCCATCAAAATTGGGTCTAATAATGATCAAGATGATCAAATTCTAAAGAATAATGTACATAATCAGGAACAATAGATCAATGGAAGGTGTGTACATTGTTGGATATGTGGGTGAATTCCAATATTGAGACAGAGGTGTACAAATGCTGGTGATGATAATCCAATAATGTGGTATCTTTCTCAATCATATTTCTATTTTATAATTATAGGGGGAACGCCTTGTGAAGTAAAATAATGAATTGGTTAAATCCTAAATGATTGAGCTCTTTCTACCTTGGTTGACCTTAGTGTGAAATAACATTAGTAAGTCTATAGACTACTATTCTTCTATAGGCTCAACACATTTAGCTTCATGTCAGGTTGAGTGTGCCTACTTGGTAGTGAAATTATGGGAACTTTAACCTTGGTGTATTAAGTTGGTCACACCATAGAGGGTTGGGTGATGTCACCTGAGAGAATATAGATTGTAAAATTTTTATAATTTTTAAAATTTTCATCCACTCATTATCATGGAATATTTTATGATTTCAACCCCCCAAACGACTTCTCCCCTTTTACATTTGGGTTTTAATAGCACAACTAACACTATTACATGTCTTTAATGTATGGATAAAAATTAGAATGAGAATTTTAATTAATCTGTCAAATAACATATTCAAGATATGATGTTTGAAATTAGGCTTGATTCACCATTCCTTATCATACTTCATCTGTAAGTGATCTCAACCTTCTCCGGACTAATCATACATGATTATCTATTATCTAATAGGCTATCTATATATTTATTCCTCCTCTTAAATGATATTCCCATTCAAAAATTAAACATCCCCCTCCCTTCTATATGGGTTTAATCATTACAAACCAATTCTTTGGTGGATGCCTCTTTTAATTGAAATATAATTTTTTAAATTGAAAATGTGGAATCATACAACTTAATAAATTTTCTAAATAAATGAATAACCAACCATAAAAACATGAACAAATAATTTGGATTATTTTACCAGCAATATGTCATCCCCACATAATCAATGTAAGGGATTGATTATCTAATGGGATATTTAACCTAGGGGAATTTTCTCTAAATAATGGTTTTGTAAATACTGGGTAAATAAAATTTATATTAAGTCTGAACCATAGTTAAGAGTTTTTATAGTGTATGATACCACTTTTACTTTTCAATTATTATCCTATAATCATCCTGATATCATTAGAGAATTAGTTAGTTAGTGGTTCCCAAGAACAAATAACTTTTATAAACTAAATTGGTAAGACACCAACCTTTGAGAAATTTATAAGAATAGGGGAATTACTATTCCTTTTTAGTTATATGGATAATTCTACCTAACCAAAATTAATACAATGATGTTAAACAATATCTTTCATTAGTTATGGAATTAATAAAACTAGTAAAAAAAATTAAATAGAAAGGTGAATCCACTTCTCAATATTCCATTCAGAAACTCCATTAAAATTTCTTTTACATAATGGGTAAAAACCAATGGTGAAAAAATAAGGACCATCCAAAATCAACACACTCATGGTAACCATAACATTGTTTTGTTCTTCTTAATCAAATTCCAATATAAATCATGGTGTTATAAAATCAGTTTTGAGTTAACCCTAGGTCTTTGCCTGGGAGGAATATTGATGATTTTTATATCTTATAGTTATTACTATCAAATTATGGTCATACTCAGGTAAGGGAAACTAAATCTAGTAAAGTTATAAACCCACACATCAAATAAAAAAACAATCCATGTTATACTAGATTTAGGAATTATTTACCAATTACATGGTCATGTTCAATGGTGTAAGACCACTTATATAATTTTTTATCCCAATTCAATTCTTACAAGATTGGATAGTGGAATATCTTATTAGTTATAAATCTAGAAACACTATATTAGTCTCCTATTTATATTTAGTCCTGTATTATTACATGTCATATGAATATGATCTATTATCATGGATGTTGAGGATCTGGAAATTTCACCCAATCATCACTCTATATTTTCTTTTACTCAATATAAATATCCTACATGAATAGTGATAAATGACACCATGGGTACTAGGGATGATAATACTTATATAATCTAAATTAAGGAGGGAGTACTTGAATCTCATGTTAACAGAGTTTTAGTTCTTGATCCATACATGAAATATTTATTTGAATATAACTTTTAATATTTGTAAAGGGTTAATTAATATCAATATTATTAAGTACATTACGAGAAAAACCAAATGATCTTGTGGTAGTTTTGGTTTATGTTTATACATGAAGACACTGTCTATCGAATCCACTTGACATAAGCTGATTTATTGATCAATTTATCCATAGAACATGTTAAGACATGGAGCTAATGATACCAATTTGTATTAATGATATATTCTATTCCCTAAACATGTGGGATATATTTTAGTTCTAATATAAAATATCATTATGTACTAATAGAAAAAATTACTAGGAAGGTTATATCATCGAGTTAGATTCTTTAACTTGTGAGGAGGATGCTCTAGTTATAGGGAATAATCATCAGTCTAAATAAACAATGACTAATATGAAATACAACTCCTTTATTTCTAAATCATAATTTATAATTATGGTTCCTCATTTAACTATGCAGACAGAATTCCTTGATGTCTATCTGATGGATTTCATATAACATCTCCTTGGAGAACTATTTTCTTAAACATCCACAATATTAATATTATCCAATATCATTTAGATAATGTGTCTCTAATATGATATATTTTGATTTTAATATAATTAACTTCCCATAAATATCCCCCAAATATATTTGTTTGAGTACTATTATTACTTCCTATATTTTAATCCCAAAATATGATGCATATTATGGAGTTGAATACATTATTTCAAATTGAGTAATAAATGAAAGTGAATGATAAAATGCACATGATTTAATTACATGTACTCCTCTAGATATAGGATATAAATTAGATCACATATAATAAATATTTATAGGTTTGGGAGAATTAATATTCTACTACCATGTATTATATTCTAGAATCCAATAAACATTAATTATTTATGAAAAACAGAAACCTATGACATATATCTTCATGTTTCCAAAACCACATACCATCATGAAAGATTACTAGACCGAATAACATAATATATGAATCTATAGGAAGAGGAAGAATCATGAACATAAGATTTCATAACTATTTTGAATTCATAAATAGAGTTTTATGAGTCTCACATAGTAACTATGAAAGTATAGTTAATGGGAAAGGAACTTAGAATTGAAATCATTAAAAAAAGGTCTAGAATTAGATATAAATATAGAGAAGCTTCATCTATTAGCCAAAGAAGAATCTATAAGCTAGTTGGATATTCAACGATCAAGTAATTATTTCAATCAAGATTTTATTGATTTAGAGCACTCTACCAACCAAATTTATCCATTGTTTTCTTATTGATTTTTATTTTCTCCATATCAATATGTTATATTAATGTTAATTTTTTTTATGTACTTATCTATTTCTACATAATTAGTGATTATGATATTTTTCCTAAAGAAATTATTTATTTGTTTATTATGACTTAAAACATCTTCTCACTCTAAAAACTCACATTTTAAAATTTTCAAAATTACAAAAGCGGTAATGTTAAAGAAGATGAATCTATATTATAATTGGTTGATGATGGTTTCTTATAAAAAATAATATGAAATAATTCAAATGATAATGAAAAAAATTAATCAACTCATTATCTTTTATGGAATGTTCTCTTAGATGGGTGTTGTATTCATGGATATATAGTATGTTTGTTTTCATCCTATGTCAAGGATTAGTTGTTAGATAAGAGATATAAGAAGGTTTATTTTCATCCTAGACATTTAATATTGGATTTTTATAAGTAGTTTTGATACACAGTGCATGTTTCATCACCATAGATCAAGGTAAATCTATTTAGAAGTTGGAGAGTAAATGACTCAGATAATCAAAAACCTGATGATTTGTTATGTGAGTGGGTTAATATTTATGAAGGGTTTGAGTGGCATGAAATTAAATAACTATTAATTTTTTAAACTATCTAAACCAATATATGTGAGGTACGTAAGAATTTTATAACATTTATTAGGATCCATAAACATAGTGAGCATATATTTACTTTTTCTATGGATGAATGTTAGTCCCTAAAATAATTTTTTATTTATATTTTTAATTTATTTTAATTTTACCTAAGACATAATAGGAATATATTAGTGAGTGTAGAAAAAAAATTTTCCTTATTCACCCTTTATGGTTCTTCAACATAAAGAGAACAATGTCCCTTTCTTTTAGTAATCCTGTCTTGTGAGTCATACCTGTATAGACTATTTATATTGCTTGAACTACATGAGTTTAATTTTTAAGGCCATACTACATGGATCAATGTATTTTTGGATTTCAAGGTCACATAGATTTTAATATTAAGGTGATTAAAGTATAGTTGATATAGAATTGAGTAAGATGTGGTGGAATATATAAAAATAAGGAAAAAATTGACTAGATATGGATCTTGAAACAAATTCTAGTATAATAACATTGAGGGGAAGAATCACATATTTGATATTGATAGTGATTATACTATAACATGACTCATAGTTTAAGGTAATGTATTTTCGGTTATAATATCCTATTGTTTACGCTCATGTGATGTGAAGAAAGATAGTGAAGGTGAAAACTGTTTAACTGTGGCACATAATTGACCTAATATAATTGATGTGATGATAATATAAAATTTAAAAAGTTATAGAATATACAATAACCTACTAAAGTTATGATAAATATAAATACGTTCATATATTTTAATAGTGGATTATAAGTAAGATAAATTTAATGTTTTGGTATATCAATTAAGAAATGATGGGATGAAATCATATATTCTTGGATGATTCTTGACCAAGTTTAAATGATAGATCCCTTATATTAAAATGAGACAGGGATACAGAGGATGACCACTATCATTATTTTAATTAAGGGTTCCACTTGTAATATACTCAAAATTTCATGGGGCTATAGGATATTCCCAGAAGAAAATATACATGAACCTAGTTGGTAATACATTGGTTGTATATTTGGTGCTTGTGATATCAGCATACCAACGATGTCCCTAGAGATTAGATATATTAATTACCAATTACCATGTCAGATTACTAGAAATTAATATACATAGGGTATATATTATGGAATATGGAAAATTGATTTTCATGGGTTGATAGAATAATCTAATTCAAAGATGGACAAATTAGAGTTCAATAATATGACAAAACAAGACGGAATTGGATCAGAATTTATGGGTGGTTCCATGATAAAAATACCATGTGTAACTATGTTACCTATGATAATATCAATAAATACACACATATTTATTTTAATGGGGAATATATCATAATAGAATAGAGTTAGGGTAAGGAAGACTATATTATTTGGTAAGAACATATTATAAGACAACAGAATAATGAAAAAGGAATTCATTGATAGATCCAAGATAAGTGATCCCTATGATGTTATATATCATAGAGAGTCTCTATATAGATATGTATCATTCATATAAAGAAAATGATATGAAATGATGAGGTTCATTAGTGATAAGGGAAAGGATAAAACTCTATGTGAATGGGAAAATGTCTTAGTAATTTGGTGGAAAAAGTAAATGGGAAAATTAAAATACATAGTTAGGCCCAACATAATAGATTTAGGTGCTGCTTCATATCCTATGGAAACAAGACTCAATCTATATATAGTTCCTATTAAATATGGTACTTTCATCCTAATGTTAATTCATCAATGGAAAACTAATGTAAAAGAGGAAATATACACTAATAAATTTATTACATGTTAATATATCATCTAAATAGATTATTCCTTAAAGAATAAACCACTCTTTGTTTTTAGGGGTTATATGAGATAGACCATAAACCTTATAGTTTTAGTTCATAAGATAAGAAACTTATGTCGTATAGTTTAAAATCTATCCATAAGGGCATGATACCATATAATTTATAGTCATGAGACAATGACTAGATATCATATCATGTATGTTCATCTAGAGAGGACCACATGTTGTGTGATTTATATTCATGCAATAAGTACTGTATTTTATCATGTATAATATCATGTAATAAACACATTTAAACCAAAAAATAAGGTATGCGGAGTATTTAATGAGAAACATTATAATGGTGGGAGTTTTGATATGACCATTATCTATTGTGATCAGAACAATTTCCCTATTAGCGTCTAATTTATATATGATTTAAGGATATTCCCATTTATATTCTATATTATAAGGACTATTATCAGGTATCATTCATATTCTAAAGGCCAAAAATAATTCTACTTAGAAAAAGAGTAGTGGAGAAATTTTTAATTGAATGATAATTATACATAGTTTTGATAGATTTAAAGGTTATCAAATTTCTATAACATTTTAAAAAAATTAATTATAGTTCATCAAGATTTATTTTATTGTTTAGTTGATCAAAAATGGGTTTTCAGAGTTATGGAAACAGATATACAATAAGTAGAACAGAATTTATTCTATGTAATAGTGAATACGGGGTCACTTATGTGGAAGTACGAGTAGTGGTGTAATAAGCCTATAAATCCTGAATTAGTTTTGTTAGAAAAAATTTGAATGGAGAAGCTTTTGGAAGTAAAAAAAGTTAGTTTTCTCTAGTGTTTTTTTGTTTTTGTAAAAAATGATAAAGTAATTCCCTTTTTTAAAAGTTATTTGAAAATAATATAATTCTTTTTGGGTTTTTATTCCCCAAATATCATATATTTTTTGGAAAACATGTGATTAATTCATTCTTATGTAAATAGGGAAAAAATATAATGAAAATCATTTTTAGGAATGATTTGAAAGAAAGATATTGTTGGAAGATAGGAAAGTTACAATACATTCGTTAGAAAATATATCGATGCTAAAGGTGATCAATATAGTACTATATATCACAATATATATGGTTCCTGATGAAAAAAAATAATTTTCAAATAATCTAGATGATAGTGAAGCAACATGTGTGTTCTTTCCAATGTAGATATTTTAGGATGTGCTGTTTTCTAGTGTTTTCCAAATTTTTGGGCCTCAAAATCAAGAATTTACTTTATAGAGGAGGATGGTGTTTTTCCATAGGAGTTTATGAAGCATAGTTCACAAACCTCAATGTAAATTTTACTAGATTCATAGGAGGTACCTGGATCGGTGATGAAAAATCAGCAAAGGATTCCCCATAGTAGTGTTATGTGGACCACGAAGCGCAGTACGCAGAACGCATATGGTAAAAATTCCATGGGAGGTTCACAATTTGTTGGAGGGTTGAGGTATGAAGAAGGAGTGTTGTTAGTAGAATGGATATGGTGATCTGATAATGGATGGAATCATCCTTCATGAAGGAAGAAATGAGGTATGTGGACCATGAAGGGAAAAATGGTTTGCTGGAGAAGTGTAGTATGTGGTGAAGGCCATACCACATAGAATCACTGGGAAAATTGGATTAAATAAATTTGTGGAGTTATTTTCTCTATAAAGGAACATAATAACTTCATTATGTGAGTGTGAATTTTATAATAATAGATCATCTTTGTGAGATGAAATATGGAGAATTCTGAAGTATTTTACAAAGGAGACTTCCGTAAAGGGATGTAGTTTGTGGAGGATAGTTTCTGTGTAGGAAGAAATAGTTTGTGGGGGATCATTTTTAAAATTGATTTGGTTAATGAGGATATTATGTAGAATAAGATTATTTGAAACTATACCCTAAAAAGTATAAGATAACTTCTAAGATATTGGGTCCACAGGGGAACAATCTATTCATGAAGCAACGATGGTCCACATATGAATTCAGCATCTCCAAAGTAGTGGTGGCACACAGAATAGGAAGGTTGTCTGCGACGTATTCACACCATGCTATGTAATTGAGTTCATAGAGGGTACAATACATTCATGGAAAAAGTATTGTGGTTTGAGAAACACTCAAGTAAGATCCTACTAACTCTTGGGTTGGAAAGAGATAATTTTTTTGAAAGATCAAATTTTGGAAAGTTTCTCAAGAAGCACCGTAACAGAAAATTGCATCATTTTGTGTTAAAAGAAGTGAATGCACTATTGCATTATTTTCAAAGTGTTACATGAGTGTAGGGGTATATCCTAATTATTTTATTGTACAAAGAAGGATTGTTTTCTAGTGTATTATGTGGTATTAGATTGTTTCCAAACCATACCAAGGACGTAGCTACCCTTGTTGAGTGTTGAACCTTTAAATTCATCTGTTTTTATGGATGTGTGTTTTGAATTGTGTTCAAAAGTGAATGAAATATTTAATAGGAGGTGAAATTTTTTCAAAATTAAGGAAACATAAATGAAAAATATATCATTGATTCACCCCTTACCCTTCTTAGTGATACTTTAATCATGTTTGGGAAATATCAATTTTATCAACCCAGGAATTTTTATCTTTGTATAGTGTTATAAAAAGTATAATATATATTTTCTTATTAAATTAATCTATATATCTATATTACTCTATATTATAATGATATAAATGATTATTCTATATGTGTTAGTACAAATTCTCATATACGTAGAATTTAGTTCCATTATTTTTAAGGTTTGGGTGAGGAACTTCAAATATTGTGATGATATTTGTCTTCAAAAAATTTATCATACCATCCGCTCTAACTCCCATTAAAGGTATATATTCATCCCATGATCTTTAACTTACTTTTAGTGGTTTCAAGGTATGGACTATGGAATTTATCAACCAAATAGAAAATTTATAGGATTATTTAGCATTGTGGGAGAACTCTGTTGGTTGATTAATGAAATTAGAATGCATTTGGTATTCGTGGAATTTATTTTTGAAGTCCAAACAATCATACGTCATTGATATGAATAAATAACCAAGTCCCATTATTTTATGAAATGGATTGGTCCATATCTAATTTGTAGTGAATGTTTTATAATTTAATTCATGTATAATGGGATCGGTTTCTTCCCCTCCAATTAATTTGATAATGACCATATCAGATCCCTACTTCTAGATGATTTTTAATATTTTGGGTTTTCTTAAGGAATGATTTATTTTTCCTATTGATCGATCTTCTCTTTTATAACTCAATAAAAAAATTCCCTCACTCAAGAGATATTATGTTATGAGAGACATCTAGTGGTTTATTTAATATTAAATATAAATGATCCCACACCTTGAATTAAACTAGTATCAACATAATTGATTTCATTCAAATATTTTTTTGAAAAACTAAAAGGTCATACCTTGTGGAAAAATATTGATGATCATCCCACCCTTATACAAATACATGATTTCTATGTATATATTTTCCAATTTATATGATCGATTGTTATGTTATAAAAAATGTGATAAAATATGATATTTGAGGTGAAATATCTATTAGTTCCTTGGTGTAGTCTTGTTGGGGTATTAACTATTCCATCCTGCATGCATAATATACATTTATTTGGTTGATCTATATCCCTCTGTCACCTTTGAAATTCAATTAAATTAATTAAATATTCAAGGAAAACTCTAAGCCTATAATAATTGATTAGTATTTCAATTCAATATTGGTAGATTATTTTGAAAAGAGGATATTGTAAAGTTAGAGTTCCAATACTGGGAAATGGGTATAATCACAACACTGGTCCATCTGAGCCACATCTATTGAATTACTTTCCATTTTGGCTTTATGAAGCACCAAAAAATTACATTTACCATGTATAAGAAAAATCATAAATATAGAAAAAAAATTCATCATAAAACTCAATGTCAAAAATGTGAATCCTTTAGGGAAGGACATGCTACTATAAAATCTTCAAATTCATTTCCTTTATGGCCTTTTATGAAAAAATGGTTCATTAATTTCTAAAGGATTAAGTGTAATCTTTCTATAAATCTTTTCAACATTTTATAACAAATAATTTATTTAAGAATATCCATACCAGAAATCAAGTGGATTTAATGAAAATATATATAGTACTATATCCCATTCACTAAAAATATTAAAGTGAAGAAGTTATTCTCAATATTGGTATATTGGATCTCAGATTATGTCATCGTATGAATAAGATTCTAGAGGATTCGTTTATTCGCATATATCATTTCTTTGGGGGAGAAGTGTTATAAGTGATATGTCCATTACTTTTAATTAGAAGATGATGTGTTTCCCTTCCATAGGTCTCCTCAAAACTATATAACACCACATATATTTAATTAGAATATCAAAATACTAATGGAAATTATCATCCCACCAATAGGTTTCTCCCTTATTCATCAATTTTGTAAATGTATAACTCTTTTCACTATGTTTTATAATCAAACACCTAATGTTGTTAAGGTTTATTTAAATTCCTCTCAACTCTTAATGATTTTAAGGAGGGGGTATTTTTAGGTAATTATTCGTAATTCTCAAGGTAAACTTCAATTCCATGATTAAAACGCATAAAAATAATAAAATTTCCTAAGGTAACCATGAAAATGAAATTTAATAGGGTTATATTCAAGTTTTCCTATCGTATTCTGGTGGGCATAGAGTCAAGTTCATAAAAGTGATCACAACGGTAAAGGATTTCACTACAAAGTTATCCACATAATAGTCCACTATCTTCCTAAGGAGGGGATCAAAAATATCATTCATGGTATGTTGTTAGGTGTCTCTAGCATTATTTTATCCAAAATAAATTACCTAAATTCAACACTTTAGGGTTCATAGAAAACTACACCCTTCTCATCTTCTATGTACATCCATACTTTATTACATATGGAGTAACCATCCATAAAAGAGAGTGATTTGAATCTTGTTATTAAATCAATAAATAATTCTATGATTGGATGATATGAGTCTACTTCTATAAATTAAGGGTTTGAATCCATTCATTCACTGAAAAATTTGATTTTCCCATTATTATAATTAGTGAGGAAAAATTTCGTTATCTTTTTGGGATATAAAACCAATCAAATAAAAATTCTCTAGATCATTTTTTCAACATTGAATTTTACCATTTCTCTATCAGTTATATGTATCATTATTATTTATTTCTGGTATTATAGTTGTTAGTGAAAGAACCTAAGTTCTGTACCACCACATATAGTTTTACTTATAATATCATTATATTTTTCTACAATAATACATCTTGAAGTATTTTTGAGAAATAAATATATTTCTATTAATCCATTGGATTCATAGATTCTATAATCAATATCAATCATTGACCATTTTTTTACTATATCTTACTTGATTTATCTCATCAATGGCGGTTCAAACACAACCCACAAAAGTTGTAGGTGCATCTTTAAGAACATACCCTATACCATCATTAGTGATATTATCATCTCTTCTAGGGTTACAATCATCAAAAGAATATAAAGACTCACCATACTAAACTAACATTATATGAATAGAGGAAAAGGTAACCAATCCATTTCCTATATTTTGATGATATATCTCCATCTAATTTAAAATCCTCTATTGTGTTTACTAGAGGTATGTCAAGCATATGTTTAGACAAAAATGTTTAATGGAAAGATTAATTCCTACGAACCATATAATAACCTTTCGTTATATTAATGTAGGTGACTCAATAGAGAAAATTTATTATCCATAATAATATAATGATGTGGCCTATGAATTCTTCCCTTTAGCTGGTATCACCCTATGATTTCCCAAATTTGGAATTTGTATTTCAATTTGATCGATAGAAAGTACAAAAATTACCACCAGTTTATTCCATGGATTAACTAGAGTAACTTTCATCCCATTGGGGGTAATAAAATATATTGGTTTATTCATAAAGGGTTGTTTCCCATCCCTTTTATTATTCAATGTGTTAATATATTTTAATTTTCATGAATCAAATAGAGAGATGTGACCATAAAGTATGTTAACTTATCTACCAATGGAATAATTTAGACATAGATAGTTAGAAGATGGTTCTTCTATATGTATGTGAATCCATATTTTTTTAGCATGGAGTTAAAGGTAGTGTATTGATAAACCACAATGAATATATAATTAGACAAAGTTTCTTCAATTTGAGCATTTATTCTGATTTTCCTTAGGGGTTTCTATTCAATTTTTTATAAACATTAATCATAAAATTAGAAGGGGCTAGGTTAGCCTCCTTATATCCTAAATGATAGGGAATTTTTGGTGAGATGAGATTGAATCCATAAACATTTCCTACCAAGGATTGAAAAATTCTAACATTGTTAATACTTCTAGATATGTACAAGGGTTTGATGTTCCTTGGAATAATAGGATACCAATACTATTATATGGAGGAAATTACTGTGTGAAATTCAATATGAAAAAATATAGTCTGGTGTGTCTAAGTGGATATCACTTTAATATTGAAATATCAAGGGTATGGAATAGCCTCAATGAGGGACTATCTGATTTCCTTAAATAGATAAAGGTCATCCAAAATAAAAATCCACGTGATGATGGTGTAGATATTCTTTAAAAAAACGTAATTTTGAAACTAATTACTATTCATCCTACCATGTTCCTATTCATGAACTTTGGTTCTAGAAGAATAATATTTTTTTTTGATGATGATTATCCCCTTCGTAGGTAAAAACATAAGGGTATTCCTATAATTTATAGGATAGTTTGAGATGGTTTCCCATATTTCATAGCTATTTAGATGATTATTTTTCTATAAATTAATTCCCCAATTTGGTAGGAGAATAATGAATCCTAGAGTATTTAGGATCTGGTTAGTGTTATTGTTGGGATAATTAAAGTGACATTATCTTGGATTCTAATATATGTATGATCTTAGAAATTATGATACCTAAACTGCAAGGTATAACTTTGTTATGTATTCCCCTACCACACTACCATGTATGATTATTTATGGGGAACCGTATTTATGGGAATCTTACTCATCAATAAATTGTGTTATTAGATGTATAATACTGAAATATCCATATTATAATTAATATTTTGATAGAAAATCTATTTATAGGGGTGGTTATCATTCTCCCAGTGATAGAGTAATTAAGTAAATAAGGGTTTAAACTATTTGTAGTACCCGTAAGGATCATTTTATTTAATTTTTTTCATTTAATATGATTGTTTTTATTTTTGAATGGTTATATATTAGAAGTTATTATCGAAATGGTCATAGAGGGATCTGAGTTTATGATTAGTTGCCTCATTAATTACTGACTAATTATAAGCTCATGTTTAACTGATTTCTAATCCAACCTACCATCAATATTTTGTGCATTACTAACTTGGATTTACTTCCACTCCATTTATTCCATTGGTGGAGTAGCTGACACATATGTCCTAGTAGATTCTAGGGTTACCCATTATTCATCAACTATCCTTTAGAGAATATAATTTATTATAAAACATTACTTAATATTATGAACCAAAATTCTTAGGTGAGAAATTATTTATGGTGATCATATAATTCCACTTCATAAGGATTTTAGATATCTCAAAATGTGGTAGAATTTAACTCTAGTCTTGAAATAAAGAATCCATGGACATGATAATTTTGTTAAGAGCATCCCTTGTTATTTATTTTTTCAATATTTTTTTGACACCTTTTCAATTTATTGTACTATATATTTATATCAGGATGTTGGAAATTTTTTTGGTTTCCTGGTGGAGTCACCACATTAAATTAAAATGGTTTATAAGATAGAGTTTCCATTGATTCTTATTTGAGATTGATGGAAGTTGTTCTAGACATCTCAGTTTACATTATCTACGATGATGAAGTTAGGATACGTATATATTAAATGATAAAAACTAGGAGGAGGTGGGGATAAATGTGTCTTGATAAATTTTTCTTCTAAAACACAATAACTCTCACTATGTTTACATTCTGATCTCTCAAAATCACCTGATGAAAATTTTAAATGTTTTTCACAACATATTTAACAAGGTCCATCCCTATGGAGTGTGAAAAATTCAATGGTTCATGGAGTTTTTCATCCCATACACAAATGTATGATCCCTTATTGTTAATAATTTCCAAGGGTAAGAGAATGTATTTGGACCCATATCATAAAACACCAAACAATTTTTCAGGCACCAAATTTTTATAATGAATGAATAAATAAAACATACTAAAGAATGATCGTCAAGGAAAGATTATGTATCCAAATGAATTCTTGGATTTTATATTATTTATTATTATAAAACAATATCTATCTATCTATCTTGTAACACCCCAATCTTTCACGGTACGCTTCTCTCTGAATAATATAGTAGCGTGTTGTACGTAACTTTAAGTTCTTACACACCAAAACCAATCAAACTAGACGTTATGAATAGTAATACATAATTTTTGAAATTGTATACATTTTATCTTTCAAAATGGACTTCATTTTTGGATTTTTAATATCAAAATTATCCTAGGGTGAAATTTTGGTACTTTTCAGATAACTTTGATATTTTGATGAATAGTGAAAATTACTAAATTTTAATTAAAAACAACTTTATAATCAAAATAATTAATAGTGATAAATTATGAATTTGAGTGGTTTTAAAGTATATTTAGAATATATTTTTACCATTTAATACAATTTTGGTCATTGGATGTAATTTCACATTTAAACCAGACATAAACAAGTATCAATCTTTTGATAGTTATTATCTCTTAAAAACACAGTATTTTTTTGACGACGAGAATTAATTTTTAAAATAATTAATGCAACTGATATGTTTTAAAATGTGTAAAATAGAAATAATTTTTGAATTCATAATATCAAATATATCTTAGGCCTAATTTTTGGTATTTTTCTAGAAACATTCATTTTTTGGTGAATAGTGAAACCACTAAGTGGTA
Organism: Viscum album; assembly: GCA_963277665.1. Taxonomy (NCBI): domain Eukaryota; kingdom Viridiplantae; phylum Streptophyta; class Magnoliopsida; order Santalales; family Viscaceae; genus Viscum; species Viscum album. The sequence goes on from OY728131.1 coordinate 342,501,335, forward strand.
GTTAAAAAACCGAATTTTTCATAAAACATAATTTTACCACTTCTGTGAGTGGAATTTCGAAAATCCAGGACACACAATTAATATCATGGAATAAAATGTGGTTCAATGAGATGAAAATAATTTTTGGTGGATAGTAACGTTTTACTTTTATTTACCACGGTTAAAAGTAAATAGGGAAATTAAGGGTAAAAATGATATTAATATTACCCTAACACATGTATTAATTCTATTAGACAATTGTATCTCGACTAAAAACAACCCTAGGAATAAAATATTATCATTTAGGTACACTTGGAATATATTAGTACATTTATTATTATTTAATTCAAAGAAGTGTTAAAAGAGTTAAAATCAATGTTTATTTAAAAAACATTTTTAATATAGGGTTATACATAATATAAATTCGATTGTAAATATTAATTAGAAATATAAAACGATTTCGTACATAATGGTATTTTATTTATAATTTTTAGACATTAAATAATTTAATTTATTTATGACACAATAGTGATGCAGTAATTACCTAATTAATGAAATATTAAAATAATTGATATTATAAATATCAAAATAAATGTAATTTGAGACTTTTTATGAATTACAATAATTTTCTAGGTTAATATGACATATTAGGATTGATCATATAAATTGTGTTTAAAGTAATAGTGTTGTTAGGAATTTATCAAAAACCAAATACCCAATAGTGTCAAAATTGACATAAAAGTGTTTTTAAAACAAATATTATATTATTAATTTATATGCAATTCCTAAAAATCTAAGGCTTGGCAGAGAGACTTATATAATGATAGGTGTATCATTAATGGACCACTTTTGGGACGTTTGGATGTATATAGTATGTTTATCAACTATATAATATAAAAATACAAAGTGACATGGCAAGTGTCAAACTAATTAAATAAGAGTTAAAACTAAAAGATAAGGTTAATATAATGACCCAAACCTATCTAAATTCTATTGTTTGAGTGGTTTTCGACCAATCCTCACCTTAACCTTTAAATAATCCACTTTGGATCCATTATAAACCGAATATGAATTTATGATAAAATAATAATTTTAGCTTATCCAAAGGTGCCCCTCACACCTCTTATAAAAGGGCACTCCCCCTTCTCACTAATTCACAAATTAAAAGCCTTTTGGCTAGGCCAAAACCTGCCCATAATATCTCTCAACTTCCCTCACTACAACCTAGAGGCCTTATTTTGATCAGAAATCCAACCAATGGAGCCCTTTTGATCAAATCAAAATGAAGAACCCGAAGAAGAGGTAATGTTTTCACCACCCTCTTTCAAATTCCTTTCTTCTTCAACTTCTTCTTTCTTTGTTATTCCCATTATAAAATAATAACTCCAGTATCTTATATATACTGTGATGTTATTATAAATATGGTACAGCCATATTCAGTATTATATCAATCCTTCGAATGACATGTCACCATACGTGCGTACGTACGACTTACCGTCTCCACATCGTGGTGTAATTGTTATTCAATATATTATTATTTGGATGGGTATAATAGTTATGCTTAATTCATGTAAATAATAAATATAACATGATAATTATTCTTTATATATGATATACCATCCAATTATATATTATTTTAATATCAAAAGAATGATATTGTCGCTCGTACGTACATACGGACTACCGTCTCCACGAATGCGATGAGATTGATTCCCCATCGTATCCATTCAAGTCTAATTATCATTTTATTATTAAAAATAATTTTTAGAGACATGATATAATTATGGATATGAATAAGATACATCCTATCCATAACAAATACGGCTCTCATAACAAATAATATAAAGGAAAACGAATCCGTTAACACTCTAAAATACAATAATACTAAGATATTATTAACAAATCAATGTTAAAAGATCATATATGATATCATATTAATGTAAATGATTTTTTATAACTCAATAACAATTATTTCACCATTATAAAGTAGGTTAACCTACCGTCAACTAATGAAAATGTTCAAAGTAAGGGGTTTCTTATGTCACTTTTAATTCCGTGAGAATTCCATTGTTCACCACTTATTTATTACATGTGGTGTGTGTACTTCACATGTTTGTATTCATTATGTAATAAAATTTAATTCATGTATATTTACATCATCATTGTATGATCCTTCTTTTATGGGTGTATGTTTTTTATGTTACCAAATCAATAAGGGAATTTGAAATTTCAATTTCCACTCATTCGGCTTTACACGTACTTCATTGATTATTTTACTCCAAGATTATGTGTATAATATATATTCATTTGATTATGTTAAATATTAAACTCCCATTTATATGGATATACTTTTGATACACATAATCACTCCATTGATAAATTATCAGGTCATCGGTATGAACTTGATAAGAGTAATTTTTACTCAATCTCGATTTGTTGAATTAAACATCCAATTCGTCGGTGTTGTTTTAAAAGAATATGTGTGAATGTCCTTTGATTGTTTTACACTAAATATACAATAATATTGAGTGTATTTATATTCGACACTCATAATTATGTCCTTGATTTTTCCTTAACCTAAGGATACAGCCTTTATGAGATGTTTCATCTCAATTTACATTCCATTGAGACTCCGTTATTGTTATACACCAAATCAGTTTTATATGGTGTATATAATGTACTTTGAAATAATATATCATGAATCCATTTATTCTCATCATATTATAATGTTTTTTATTTCCTCAATTATTTTTATTCAGGTGTCTCTCTTTTGGTTAGGAACTCGAACTAAAATGACATTTTAAATTTTTTTAAAGATTTATTATTCTAAGTCTTTCTCATTAATGTCCATGTTTTAAAAATGGTTTTAAGGATTTATTTATATGAACATTAAAGTTTTCAAATCAAAATTCCTTTTAAAAGTTTCAAAGTGGTATGGGACACTTTGATTCTAAAATCTATTTTAAATGGAATCTTGACAAATAGTGTGACTTTTAAATGATTTCAAGAAAAATGGGGATATTTCACTCTAATTGTTTTGATTATTATTTTCATCTATGTAAATATCCTTCATCATTCTATATTGAGGTTAATATGATACAATATAATCTTCCATATTGTATCGAATGAGTTATGTTTGACTGTGGGTGTGCTATTTTTATACCATTCAAGGTTTGTGGATAAAGTATTGACATTTCCTATGCTAGTTTTAATATGAATGTTTATGTTATGTTTAAAAGTTTTCATATGAGGAATGCATTGGACTTAGTAAGTGACGGGTGGAGCCCACTATAGCTCCTCGATACATCGGTAGGTCTCATGAGACAAGCTAGTGTCTTGGCACGAGGCCTTGACAAAATCTTATTTGTAGTCTTGGCACGAGGCCTTGGCTACGTGGTTATGACAGTCTGGCATTAGGCATTCCATCATTATGAAAGTTGTTATTAATATTTTCATGTGATTATTCGACTAGTAGAATATACATGTGAATAAGTGAATGTCATTATTTCATTTTATCCTTTCCATATTATGCTGAAGTTCATGTTTAAAAGGCTTTTTTTAGTTATACATTTCCTTAAATTTTTATGTTTATTTATGAGAGTTTCTGCTTTATTGTTATCCTTACTAAGCGTCTGAGCTCACCCCTTTCAATGTTTTATTTTTCCCAGGATGTGAAGATGTATTTTATGAATGACCTGCAGGGATAGTATGAGGGGATATGAAGACAATATGTTGTTGCAGTTTTTCACTTATTGATGTAATGTAAACTTTATTAATATATCTAGTGTTTCCAAGGATACAAAACTAATCTGTCTTTTGAGACTTGACCTTTCTTGTGATCATGCCAATGTTATGTAATAATGCACCGACTCTGGGTATCTAGGGTCATGGCATTACAGTTGGTATCATAGGAAGTTTAGTACAACCCTTTGGAACTAGATTTAGATAAACTCTGATTAGATCACGTAGACCTAAGATGAACTTTGAGGATTATTATAAAAGAACTTCCTAGAATTTTGGTATTATAGAAATTTTGTGAGTTTTCTGAGCAATACATCCCTGTCTGGATACGAGCAGGTAGAGGCGGATCTGGCACAGATGTACCTAGGGGTAAAACTCGAAAACACCGTTTTGAGCTATACTCGAATGGGAACTGGTGCACGATAACGGGCCTTGCTGCACTCTTCGTTACGATAATCCAGGGGGATATGCTTAGGATAATTTACATTTTCCTTACAAACAGATTTAAATTATTATATATATAAGACGAGAGTAAATGACCTTGTTTAATCCTAATGTGTTTCAAATTAAGAATATGGTGACATGATATTCTATAAATGATTTTATGACTACTATTACTCACACAGTGCTTTCTGGTTTTAGTCAATGGCTGGATTCCAAGGAAGTCATAGTGACTTTGAGAATGATGTACAAGGTGGGAATAGTGGTGGAAATGAGAAAAAAATGGAATGTTGATAGGCGTAAAAGATATCATCTTCATTCCAAATCAATTTTCCAAAAATATGATCAACAATATATATATTAACAAATTCCCGGAATCAATAAAGAAGAGAAAGGTGATGAATGATAAGAGCTCCAGCAGTGGAGACCATGGAGAAAGGAATCCTCAATTTCCATCATGCAGGAAATGTGGAAGGAGACACCCATGAAAGTGTCTCAATGGGACAAAGAAATGCTTTACGTGCGGGAAGGAAGGACATAAAGTGAATAATTGCCGAAGAAAAATGAAGAGTGCAATGGAAGAAGATAAAAATGGTCCCAAGAATCCATTTACAGTCATTCTCCATAAATGGAGGGGACCTGGCAATTACCCAAGTGAATGCCCTATTCTATAGGATATTTTCTTGGTCAAAGAAGAAGCTATGTAGGAATAAATGGTTGGAGAAATGTTTAGAAATTGATTGTGCTCCTTATTGATGGGTTTACCTTGGAATAATTTTCTCTTGTATTTTTAACCCTGCAGTTTTGCATGTGAGAATGATATTTGAGAAAGAATTATCTTTTCTCTTGTGGATATAGTTATAAATAACCATTTGGTTTTATATGATCGTTTGGTTTGAGGAAATTATAAGTTATTATAATTTTGGATGAAAATGAAAGGTATGAGATAATATTTGTGGTTAAATTATGTTATGGTTATTTTGAGGAATTTATCTCATTATGGTAATTTTATAAAATATAGTTTTTGAAAAAGAAAAACACGCAGACCGTGTGACAACCCGTTTCATCGGAAAAAGCTATGGGAATCGAACCTACAACCAAAGTGCAATTGGGATTTATTTCCAACCACTGGACTACGTGAAGTCCCTGGTTAGTGTGACAGTTATTTTTAGTTAAATGATTTTATTGATCAATAATAATTTTATTTTGGATCTTATGACTTATAAAATGAAAACCCTTAGTGTAAGAAAATGATTTGGTAATTAAGTGATAAATGTTATTTTGGAAGCTGTTCGATTTGTTATGAACACTATATGCCCAAGGAAAATATAATAGTATGGGATTTCATTTGATGAGTAATGGTGGATTTTTATCGATGTTTTTATTGTGGATTTATAGTGATTTGGGTTATTTGTGGAAATGATTAGGTTAATTACTTTGTAGTATGTGACCTTAAGAGAAATTAATGTCATTTGGAGATACAATTTAACGTGGAAGACTACATTCCTAAAAGTTTTGGGTTTCAATATTAGTTTGGATTATATTGAAGGATTTTAAGGACAATTGATTATTGAATGGTATTTATTTATCTTTGGGGTATTGATGGTTTAATTTTTGAAATTAAGATTAGTGTTTTTTTCTCTAATGGAATATCCATTTGGGAGATCATCAGATATTATGATAACCTTTTTGGTTTTGATTAATCCTTAAATACAAGGTAAATATATAGTTTATCCTACGTGGATCATGTATTTCTATAGAAGTTTATTCTAGGTCTTCCATTGTGGCTAAGTATTCTTGAATACTCATTGTTCAAAAAAATGAGTTAGTGGTAAAAATTTATTAAATAATGAAACTCTATTTAAAAAGTAAGTATATCTCTTTATGTTCTTAGTTAATATCATAAATTAATTCCTCATCCTTATGTAATGTAACTTAAAACAAAAAATGTTGTCCGTTTACTTTTCCTACTGGGAGACTAATGACCGTTTGTCCCAGAACAAGTTTGTGATTTTCTTATTGTTAACTTTCTCCTGATCATGTTTTCTATCCCTCTCCATCAGAAATTAACACTTAGTTTATCGTCCATATCCATGTTTTCCTACATGGAATCCTAGTATGGGTTATCTTGGGTGACCTTTATACCTCTCTTCCTTTCTTTTAACGTGATAGTTTTATTGACTCTTTTTCCGATGTGGGACTTTCCATTATATTCCCAAGCCCAATTTTAAAAATTGCGAGGATGCAATTTATTGAAGGATGGGAGAATTTAACACCCCAAGCTTCCACGATATGCTTCTCTCTGAATAATAGAGTAGTGTGTGTTGTACGCAACTTCAAGTTCTAACACACCACAACCAATCAAACTAACCATTATGAATATTAATACCTACTTTTTAAAATTTTGTACATTTTATAATTCAAAATGGACATCATTTTTGGATTTGGAATATCGAAATTAGCCTAGGGTAAAATTTTGGTACTTTTCGGATAACTTTTATATTTTAATGAATAGTGAAAATTACTAAATTTTAATTAAAAACAAATTTTTTAATCGAAATAATTAATAGTTATAAATTATGAATTTGAGTGGTTTTAAAGTATATATAGAATATATTTTTACCATTTAATAGAATGTTGGTCATTGGATGTAATTTCACATTTAAACCAGACATAAACAAGTGTCAATCTTTTGATTGTTATTATCTCTTAAAAACACACTATTTGTTTTGACGACGGGAATTAATTTTTAAATTAATTAATGCAACTGATATGTCTTGAATTTGGTAAAATAGACATCATTTTTTAATTCATAATATCAAATATATCTTAGGCCTAATTTTTGGTATTTTTCTGGAAACTTTCATTTTTTTGATGAATAGTGAAACCACTAAGCGGTAGTTAAAAAAGTAAATTTTTCAGAAAACATAATTTTACCACTTCTGTGAGTGGAATTTTGAAAATTCTAGAGACACGGTTTATATGAAGGAGTAAAATTTTGTTCAATGAGATGAAAATAAATTTTTGGTGAATAGTAACTTTTTACTTTTATTTACCACGGTTAAAAGTAAATAGGGTAATTAAAGGTAAAAATGATATTAATATTACTCTAACACTTGTCCTAATTCTATTGTAAAAGTTTATCTTGACCAAAAACAAACTTATGAATAAAATATTATCATTTAGGTCCACTTGGAATAGATTAGGATATTTTTTATTATTTAATTCAAAGAAGAGTTAAAAGAGTTAAAATCAAAGTTTATTTACTAAAACATTTTTAATATAGGTTTATACATAATATAAATTCGATTGTAAATATTCACTATAAAAATAAACATATTTCCTACATAATGATATTTTATTTATAAATTTTAGACATTAAATAATTAAATTTATTTATGACACAATGGTGATGCAGTAATTACCTAATTAATGAAATATTAAAATAATTGATATTATAAATATCAAAATAAATGTAGTTTGAGACTTTTTATGAATTAAAATAATTTTATAGGTTAATATGACCTATTTGGATTGATTATATAAATTTTGTTCGAATTAATAATGCTGTTATGAATTTATCAAAAACAAAATACCCAATAGTGTCAAAATTGACATAAAATAGTTTTTAAAACAAATATTATATTATTAATTTATATTAAATTCCTAAAAATATAAGGATCGTCCAAGAGACTTATATCATGATAGGTGTATCATTAATGTACCACTTGGGGGTCTCTTGTATGTATATATTATGTTTAGTAACTATATAATATAAAAATACAAAGTGACATGGTAAATGTCAAACTAATTAACTAAGAGTTACAACTAAAAGATAAGGTTAATATAATGACCCAAACCTGTATAAATTCTACTATTTGAGTGGTTTTCGACCCATCCCCACCTTAACCTTTAAATAATACAATTTTGAGCCATTATAAACCGAATATAAATTTATTGTTAAATAATATTTTTTTGATTTTCCAAAGGTGCCCCTCACCCCTCTTATAAAAGGGCACTCACCCATCTCACTAATTAACACATTTAAAGCCTTTTGGATCGGCCAAAACCTGCCCAAATACTCTCTAAACTTCCCTCACTACAACCTAGAGGCCTTATTTGGATCAGAAAGCCATCCTAAGGAGCCCTTTTGATCAAATCAAAAGGAATAACCCGAAGAAGAGGTAATATTTTCAGCACCCTCTTTCAAGTTCCTTTCTTCTTCAACTTCTTATTTCCTTATTACTACCATTATAAAATAATAACTCCAGTATCTTATATATACTGTTATGTTATTAGAAATATGGTACAACCATATTCAGTATTATATCCATCCTTTGAATGACATGTCACCATACGTGCATATGTACTGCTTACCGGCTCCACGTCGTGGTGTAATTGTTATTCAATATATTATTATTTTTATGGGTATAATAATGATGTTTAATTCATGTAAATAATAAAAATAACATGATACTGATTCATTCTATATGATATACCATCCATGTATATATTATTTTAATATCAAAAGAATGATATTGTCACTCATGCGTACGTATGGACTACCGTCTCCATGAAGGCAATGAGATTCATTCGCCATCGTATCAATTCGAGTATAATTCTCATTTGATGATTGAAAATATTTTTTAGATACATGATATGATTATGGATATGAATAAGATACATCCCATCCATAACAAATACGGATCACCTAACAAATAATATAAAGTAAAATGAATCCGTTAACACTCAAAAAGACGATAATACTAAGATATTTTTAACAACTCAATGTTAAAAGATCATATATGATATCATATTAATTTAAACGATTTTTGTATAACTCAATAACAATTATTTCACCATTATACAGGAGGTTAACCTACCGTCGACCAAGGAAAATGTACAAAGTAAGGGGTTTCTTATCTCAATTTTAATTCCGTGAGAATTCCATTGTTCTAAACTTATTTATTACATGTGATGTGTGTACTACCCATGTTTGTATTAATTGTGTGATATACTTTATTTCATGTATATTTACATCATAATTGTATGATCCTTCTTTCATGGGTGTATGTTTTGTTTGTTACCAAATCAATAAGGTAATTTGAAATTTCAATTTCCACTCATTCAACTTTACGCATACTTCATTGATTATTTTACTCCAAGATTATGTGTAGAATCTCTATTCATTTAATTATGTCATAAATTCCACTCCCCTATATGTGGATATAATTTTGATACACATAATCACTCCATTTATAAATTATCAGGTCATCGGTATGAAATTGATAAGAGTAATTTTCACTCAATCGCAATTTGTTGAATTAAACATCTAATTCATTGGTGTTGTTTTTACAAGAATATGTGTGAATGTCATTTGATTGTTTTACACTGAATATCCAATCATATTAGGTTTATTTATATTTTTCACTCATAATTATGTCGTTGATTTATCTTTAACCTAAGGATACGGCCTTTAAGAGAGATTTCATCTCAATTTACATTCCATTGAGACTCCTTTATTGTTATACACCAAATCACTTTTATATGGTGTATATAATGTACTTTGACATAATATATCATGAATACCTTTATTCTCATGATATTAAAAAGTTTTTATTTCCTCATTTATTTTTATTCATGTGTCTCTATTTTGGTTAGGAACTCTAACTAAAATGACATTTTAAAATGCTTTAAAGATGTATTATTCTAAATCTTTCTCATTAATGTCCATGTTTTAAAAATGGTTTTAAGGATTTATTTATATGGACATTAAAGTTTTAAAATCAAAATTCCTTTTAAAAGTTTCAAAGTGTTATGGGACACTTTGATTCTATAATCCATTTTAAATGGATTCTTGAGAAATAGTGTTACTTATAAATGATTTCAAGAAAAAGGGGGATATTTCACTCTAATTATTTTGATGATTATATTCATCTATGTCAATATCTTTCATCATTCTCGATTGAGGTTAATATGATATAGTACAATCTTCCATATTTTATCTAATGAGTTATGTTTGACCGTGGATGTGCTATTTTTATACCATTCATGGTTTGTGGATAAAGTATTGAAATTTCGTATGCTAGTTTTAATATGAATGTTTATGTTATGTTTAAAACTTTTCATATGAGGAATTCATTGGACTTAGTAAGTGACAGGTGGAGCCCACTATAGCTCCTCGATGCATCGGTAGGTCTCATGAGACAAACTAGTTTCTTGGCACGAGGCCTTGACAAAATCATATTTGTACCCTTGGCATGAGGCCTTGGCTACATGGGTATGATAGTCTGGCATTATGAATTCTGTCATTATGAAAGTGGTTATTAATATTTTCATGTGATTATTCGACTAGTAGAATATCCATGTGAATAATTAAATGGCATTATATCATTTTATCCTTGCCATATTATGTTGATGTTCAAGTTTAAAAGGCTTTTGTTTTATTTGTACATTGCCTTAAATTTTTATGTTTATTTATGAATGTTTCCGTTTTATTGTTATCCTTACTGAGCATATGAGCTCACCCCTTTCAATGTTTTATTTATTCCAATATGTAAAGAAGTATTTTATGAATGACCTGCAGGGATAGTATGATGGGATATGAAGAAAATATGTTGTTGTAGTTTTTCACTTATTGATGTAATGTAAACTTTATGAATATATCTATTGTTTCCAAGACTACTAAACTAATCGGTCTTTCGAGACTTTATCTTTTTTTGTGATCATGCCAATGTTATGTAATAATGCACCGACTTTGGGTATCTATGGTCAGGGTGTTACATGTCTTCTTTTCTTCTAATTCAAATTCGCATATAAACGATACTACATTAAAAGAAATGTTTTGTCTATTTTTTTAAATTTATTCTCATTAATGTTTTTAAACGATTTTAAAAAATCAGTACCCTCAAATTTTTTAGCTATTAACCACTAATTGGGAACCAAATATATCCACTAAAATCATGAAAAAACTAATAATCCATTTCAAAAAACTTTTATTTCAAAAAATTGTTAGATTAAAGAAAAGTGTTTTGAAACCATATCTTCATGGAGTGATACTAGTTGATTTGGTATGATATACTTTAGCACTATATTGTTTGAATAATATTCAAATCTATTAAAACAATATGAACTAATCTATGACATGAAATTATTTTATTTCTAAGTCACTTGAAAACACATTCAAATATTTCACTATGTGAATAATTCCTTAACAGTGAAAACCCATTCTATTGCAAGATAAATGAACAACAAAAATTTACAAGGACACCATTATGGAATGGTCATTCCTCATATTTCCATCCATTTCAACATGAACTATACATTTTTTAAGTGAATACATCTTCCCTCACAAATCAATGTAATGCTGAAATTTTGTGCCCCATGAATTGAGGCCTGAGATCTCTATTATGTCATCATAAAATCTCCAATTTCAAGATAAAGTCACACTCAATACTCTTTGGGTATGAATTATGGTAATACTAGTTCATATAATTAATATTCATAAAAAATTAATCTCTCCTTCTAATGTTAACATGTGCTTCATGATTCAGAACTTCATCCTTCACTAGATAAATCTTATATATGACCATTGTGGTGTCATCATGCATATTATAATGTAGACGAACAATAATTTTTCATAACGAATTCTTATGTAATATCTATTAGGGAACAAATATAAATGTTGTAATATAGTTTTGAATTTATTTATAAAACTACAACAGAACTTCAAATTGTATCCCGAAACCTCATTAACTCACCCTTGAAATGTCATCAACTCGTCCATCTAAATATTTTTAGTCTCATTCTATATATTATCCATGTACTAAAAATAAATAAAATATCTTCATCATCCAAAGGAATAACTATATTCACTTTTTGTTATTTCTCCAATACCATAACATATTTTATTAGAAGAAATTCTAAATTTTTTCCCAAATGAATAAAAAAATACCGATGAATTAAAGTGAAATTTTTTCACACTTAATCAAATCACTTTTCAAGGCTTCTGTTCTAAACCGTTAAATATCCAAAATGAATTTTATCCATCGGATTAATAAAAAATCCAAAGGATTTTAAAATTGTGGTTGTATCTCCCGTATCATTTTAATGAATCATGAATTAATAAACTCTAATTCCACATGAGGAAACTCAAAGTAGAAAAAAATAGATAATAATTCATTTGTTTTGGATATATATAAGAAAAATCTTTATATGACACTAATTATTAAAGAAACATTTTATAAAACTACTAGTGGATTTCCCAAAACATTTCCTAAAATAATCATAATAAATTGATAAAAAATATTCAATCACAAGGAGGGTTCTACCCCTATAGTTTATATCTCCACATCTGTATTAAATATAACATAATTAAAAATGGGAAAAAATCATGTAAACAAACCTTAATGTTTTCGAGGAATGGGTTTTACACCCATCCACTATATTAGCTTCTCATAAGTATTTGTTGGGAGACGTTTTTTAAGAATATCCACAACATTCTCTATTGAAGGAATAAATTCTGGCATTAATGTGACTTTAGAAACCTTTTCCTTCAAGAAATGGTTTTTGATGTATTTATGATTTTATATTTAATTTTATAATATTTTCTTGGAAAAATGTATCTTTCTTTTATTTTCACAAAAAATAACCAAATATATATTTTACACAAACACACATATCATCATTTTGGATTTTTATTAATATCTTTTTTAAATTTCCTTATGATAAAAAAACATAATCAACATTATTAGTACTCATATTAAGTGAGTATTTTTTCTTGTTATATAATTCAATTAATCTTCCCCCAATAAATAATTATCCTCAGACTGTGTATGAACTTTCAAATATATGACCAACCCATTTGGGTTCTATATAGACTTATAATTATAGGTTTCCATTATTCTCATAAAAATGGTCATAATTAGATGTATTGTTAACATAACTAAGAATAATATTTGTTTCTATATAGTGTGACTCCTTTTTATTATATTGATACATTTCTGAAAGTGTGATTGTAAAGAAAATGTCTATCTTTGAGGTAGGCAAGTACAAAATAAAACAAATATACTTTTTAAAAATTTTCACAATCATATATTTTTTCTTTATTATCTCAACTCAATTTTTTACCCATTGATATTTTTTCATACACAATTCTTTATTCTCCCATAAAAAATAATTTTAATAGTTAATGGTTATACTTTTCTTGAGATAATGTTTCATGAAATTACAGATTGGGTTAAAATCGAGAAGAAATTAATCTCACCACGTATGGACATCAACATTTTTTATATTTTTTTTGTAAAAATATTCATACAATGTTCATTCATAACTATAAAAGATAATAATATCATAATAATTGTTGTATTGTTAGTATTATTCATATATATGTTTTTTTGCAATATATATTTTCTAAATTTCATGCTCTTTAAATAATCATGCAGCTTGAAATACCAAGATCATGGGGCTTGTTCCGTCACATAGATGTAATTTATTTTTATTTTTATACCTTAATTTCATATTCATACAGAAAAAAACACTTAGTATTCTTAATATAACCTTACTCATTAAACTCCCTACACAAGAATGAAGACTTCAGATTAATTTAATGAATTTTTATGTTTATTTATAGTATGAAGGGGAGAAAGATATTGATGGTCTCACATCTATATAAAATAGTGAATTTATAATAAATGTTTATTAATTTAACATGATAATAGTCATTGAAAATTAATTTATAATTATTTATAATAACCTTACCTTTTTCATTAAGATTATTTCTAAAAACGCATTTTATTCCATTGATATTATTCTATTTAGGTTAGGGAACATGATCCCATGCCTCATTATTTTTAATATGATAAAGTTCATAAATCAAGTATTTATTCCATTCCATTTTATCTAAATATTATTCAATAATTTTGGGTTCAATACTTTAATGAACACTTTTATAACTAGTTAATTTTAACTTCCTTCTTGTTTATACCCACTCCTTTTGATTTTTAGTGATGTATCCATCATCAACAAGCTTTCTCATTCCAAATTTTTCTAAAATGGTCTTCAAAATATCATCGAAATCACTAGAATAAGTATAATTTCAATTATAATCATTTACTTATCTATTATACGCATTTTATAGCATATTAAATAATCATTTAATTAGTCTTGTCATTGTACCAGATTTATTTTCTCATTATATCATCATGTCATCATCCATGATTAATTTTCTCATCTCTTAATCATTCAAAATTACTATCACATCATCATAATAAATCAAATTATAAAATTCATTATTGTATCATACATGAGAATATCTATCCAATGTGTAGCTAATATATATTACACATTCAAATTTATAATCAAAATTTACCCCAAATTCACATTTCCTATTGATAAAACATGCACTCCTAAACACTCTAAAATGTTTTAGATTTGGATTATTATTTAGTAACATTTCATAATGATTAATATATGAATTAAAAAATAATAATAGCCTATTTTTAATGATTCAATTTTTTTAGAAGATTTCATATACAAATACATTGAGTTATCATAATCGGTTAGTGTGGATTCAACCATATAAACAAGAGTCATGTTATTTATATCAGCCACTAAATTTTTTAGAGTTTATGGTTTACTAAATTCATTCCAAATTACATATTGATTAAGATATTATAATAAATTTTTATTGGAATATTCACATAAATTTTTGAAACTCCAACTTTTAAGATAATAACATGTTTATTTTCTAGTGAGCCTCCTGAAACATTTGAACATTCTCAAAGATTGGTATTTGTGAGACATAAACATAGTGAAACTAATTCTAGAAAAATTATCAATTAATGTGGTGAAATACTTATTTATTCTTATTGAATTCTCACTCAGGGGACTAAAAATTAATGATTGGACCAAATCCAATGGCCTTGGATTTTGAATTATAATCCTTTTTGGATTATAATTACCAGATTATCTTTTTGACTTATCTCTAAAACTATGGTTGTGCCTCTTTTCATTATAATAATATTCCTCCAAACCAAATCTGTATCCAACAATCTCTTCCCTATTTAGGATAATATGTCAAATTATTATATGCTATAAATTGTATTCAATTAAAATTATCTTTTAAGATATATTTTTGGCTTATATAATTATATATTAAACTCTATTTATTCTAATTCAACTTAAAATTAATATTCCATATTTATAATTTTTCATCATGTAGCCATAATTTTTAAATATCACCTCATTTATACCATAAAAACGCTATAATACACTCTCAATGTTCTACTTCAACCCATAAAAAAATATCTCCACGTTGGAATTCAATTGTTTTTTGCCAATATATTGTGATATGACACCCTTAATCTTTAATTATATATAATTAACATTGTAAAATATACACCTTCACACTTTTTAACATTTTCATGTCATTTGGGATATCACTTAAGTGTGATGAGAAACCACCATCCATAATCCATTGTTTCTCATTTTTTTACTCAAAGTAGGAAACCTTAATAGTATAAGCTTCAGGTTTATATTTTTTATACTCTTGAGTATTCTATGATCTCAATTTATATTTCAATTGAGTTGGAAGAATAATAATAAAATCATATAAACAGTATATTTTTTCCCAAAAATTTTACAAACTTATTTAGCCTCTCAATCATGTTCTTTATCTATAATTTACGATCAAATTAGTAATGTTTTTGTGATTTTTTTTAATTTTGGTCTCTCCCTTAGATAATAATAACTAATTTATCTTGGTAGAGAAATGTTTTACTATTATAAATACTTTTTTTTGGAAAAACACCATAATAACCAATATTTGACATGAAATATTCTTTATTGATAATTTATTTCTCTTGTGTAGGTCATTGTTCTTCCACATTTTTAAGAATTTGATGTGATGATTTCACTAAGACCTTTTTGAAAACTCTTAATTTGAAAAATAGAGGTGGAACGAGATAATTTTTTCAAAATTTTCTCCCTTTATATATTGGTATATTTTAACATCTCTGTATATTTCTCAACTAAAACATCATTTTGTATTTTAAAATATTTGCACATAAAATTGATCTCCCTTGGAGATTTTTTATTAGTATACACTATATATATATATATATATATATATCCAGTGCCTTATGTTCCATGGGATAATGATTTTTGATATTTTATAAATAATTTAAAAATTATGTATCTTTGATTTTTTTGGAATATCTTGGAACTTATAGTAATTTAATTGACGATTTTACTATAATTGAACTTGAATTTATTAATGTGCTTCTTAGCTTCAACAATTGTCTTCTATAATTTTTTTTCTTTTAACTCTTAAGAATATTGGAAGAATTATATCTTCAATGATATTCTTATCTAAATATTTGCACGCTTCGTTTGATCAGCATTAAGGACTAGATCAGATTTCTCAACTTACCCATTTTTCTTACATTATGTTTTTACATGAAATATAAATTATCATCCATTAACCATTCAATTTTTTTCGCATATCAATATAAAATCTCATTCTGTATTTCTTATAGGATTAATATTCTCCAAAAAAAATCCATATCAATTTGAGTATCATCCTCCAAAGTCAATATTTATTAATCATATTAAACTATAAAAACTCACTAAGAAGTTTCTTTATAAAATTCTCCCTCACCAATACTCTCATAACTATAAGAATAAATATATTTAAGGGGATCTAATTTCCATATAAAAAAATTGGTGAAATATTAATCTTACATTTTAATAGGTGTTGATTTCTATTGAATCATTCTCCTTTCACGATAGATCCTTTGGGTTATTTATAGTAATCATTTAAATTCCTTATTATCAAAGGGTACATGATATAAAAGTGACAAATTTTACCATAGATAAAACATTTAAAATGAATTTTCCCTTGATAATTAAATTTTTCCATTTTGACATTTATTAGAACCAAATAGAGAATCTTATCAAATTATTTGTTAACATTCTCTTCATAAGGACAAACTTTAAATATTAAAAATTTAAAATTTGTAATGATTGAAAATAATTTTACTTATCCTTATTCACATTTATTTCTATAAAAAACATCTTCTCATATCATACACTATCAGTGTGCTTTGAAGATTGTAAATTGTAAACCCATCGAGGACTATATATTTAAGAATCGATAACTTTTAACAAAAAAATTCTATACTAATTATCATGAATTTATTCAACACTATAGAGTCTTTAAGATTTTCCTCATATCCTATGATGTTTTTTACTATAATTCCCCATCTATTAAATAAAATATAAATTGATTCATCAACTTGTAATTTTAAATTGAAAATTGACATCTGTATAATTTTATTTTTTTACATTTACTATTTTTTCTCTACATATATTTTATGATGTTTAATTAATATTTTCTTGATTCCCAAAATTTGTTTTAGATATTTCACAAAAATGGATTACATTAGTAGATTCCAGGCCTTCCCATCACCCTTACTATTTTTCTTATTATATTGAAACTAGATTTATATTGTTATAAAATTATATTAACTTAAATAAAATACTTAATAAAATCAATTCAAATAGAGAGAAGACAAGGTTCCATTATTTCCTTCCAAATTTGAATGATTTTTCCAATGAATGATGGAATGCATTTTTTTGATTGATTTGTGATGTTATATAGAAGTCCATGATGCGAGATCATCAAGTGGGAACCATGGATCTGATACCAATTGTTATCATCACTTGATAGAATGGTCAGAATTGATAGGTTGGGTGAATCATTTTTGAAATTTTTTTACTCAACACACATAAATTAACTCACTTTTGTTTTGGAAGGATATCTCAATCTCAGATGGTGAAAAATGTAAATTATGTTCACAATTGATTTAACATGGACCATCCCCAATATGGGTGATTATATCCTCAATGTATAGAAGATTTTATCCAAAATTTACAAGGATAATATCTTATTATAAAGAACAACAAAGGGATGATGAATAGACTCAAACACGTAATAATTATCATCAAATAGTTTTACAATAAATGACAAAATACATAGATTGAATGTAGAAATATTCTTGGATAATTACCTTTGATGATGGATTTAGTATCGAATAAAGTTTATGAATCTGATCTTCTTTGTCATTTCAAAACAATCTTGACATATTTCTCTTATAATACTCTTATTCTAATTCTCATAAATAGAAGTCTACATTTAATGTAACTCTCAAAAACTTTTTTATATATCAATAATCTATAATATTTCTAAATAATTTTATCAAATCATTTCGAATAAATTTCTTAGGTTTTCACCGCTGATTGGGTTCTTAAGAAACCCACTCAAATCATGAAAAAAAATTCCAATAAATTTTACAATTCACCAATTTATAAAATAAATTTTATTAATTAAATTATCTGGAAACCTACATGGAATGATACTAGGGGTTGTTGAGTGATGAAATTAAATTAACAGTTCCTTTAAAGAACAGTTACATCAATTATGGTGTGAATAAGTCAATTTTGGTGCGACATTCATCGATAACCAAGTCCCTTAAAAACACTCCCATGTATGTTGTGTCATTAATAGTTCCTTAAATGTATAGATACTTTCTATAAGATGATAGAGATGCACCAAAAATTCATGAGGATCCCATTACATCCTGGAGATTACTCACAACATCATTTATTGTGGCATGACATATACCTTTACATCTTGGATATATCTACCAACAAAAATCTATGTAGTAGAGATATTTTATGTCCTATGGATTGTGGTATAATCTCTCAAATATAAAACCCTACATTCACCTTTCTCAATAAAAATCCACACTGAAAAGTCCCGATGTATGTATTTCACTATGAATGGTCACCAAAATTTAGATTCATAGCCAACCTCTGCTCCCCTTTGGGTGTGAAGATACGGTTCATGATGTATCACTTTATCCTCTACCAAAAATTAATCTTATGTATGACATTTATAGTAAGGTCAAACATGATGTAGCACAAAAAAATATCTTTAACTCATAACATAGTCTTAAATAATATCGTTTATAATATAACCATAGTTGTTGAATCACGGTTACATATCTTATTACAGAAACAATATAGAACTAAAAACTATATCTTAAACCTAAAAATAATCTTTGACACTTTGTAACGTCCTAGTTCCGGAAGCCACCCGGAGGCACCCTGTACCTGGTTGGTCACATGAACTCAAGCGCATTACCCACAATGTCAAAGGCTGCCGACTAGTGGTGAGGGCCTTGGGTGTGATAGTGGGGAAACTATGCCCTCATTGGCAGAGTAACACAATAGAAGTAAAACAGATATACAATAG
Organism: Viscum album; assembly: GCA_963277665.1. Taxonomy (NCBI): domain Eukaryota; kingdom Viridiplantae; phylum Streptophyta; class Magnoliopsida; order Santalales; family Viscaceae; genus Viscum; species Viscum album. The sequence goes on from OY728131.1 coordinate 342,520,812, forward strand.
CGGAAGTAGTAAAAATACCATACAATAGTAAACGACAGAAGACTGAAAGTAAGAAACAACCGGACCACATATATAATGATGCATGATACACATGTCAAGTAAAGTAGCCAAACAAATGAAAATTATGGAATAAAGTACTATACCAAAGTACAAAAGAAAATAGAAAAACTCCTCAGCATCGCAAGCCTAAACTTGGTCCTAGGCTCTCCAGCTCTACAGTAGTCTGTACCTGAAGTAGAAGGGGGATTTACCTTATCCATACACGTAGCAATATAATCTTTGGGGGTCCCAAAGCATGACCCAAACATGGTGTGAGACTAAATCCCCGTGGGAAACCACCCAAATATATGTTCCTAACAGTCAGTGAATATATGGAAGGCAATAAGTAAAAAAGAGCAGTAAAAAAAGAATTACTCAATAGTAAACATTCCTATTGTTCAATTGCATTCAAATTCCGATGAAAAGTAAAAAGCTAATCAAATAAGGTAACCCTCAGGGAGTACTCAAAGCCTAACCCTCTGGTGCAACAAAACAAGAACACACAGCCATATGGGAAGTACTCACAGTCTAACCCCTCTAGTTCTGCTTAAGCATAGACTCTATGAGAAATCAATCACCGTTAATTCCTCCTATATTCTCATATCAGTAACTAAAGGTGCTCTGGGGAATAAATTGTGTCTCATTCCCCCAATGGCCTGCATCGAGGAACTACAGACACTCTGAGGAAGCACTTAGGTCAATTCCCCCAATGGTCTCACATCGTAATAGTAAAAATAGACACTCTGTAGAAGCCCTTATGTCCATTCTCCCTATGGTCTACCACACCAAGTTTTCATGGCCCTGTGTAAGTCAAACAATCATGGAAAAGCATATCAGCCAATGTAAAGATCAAGAAACAATTTTCTTATAGTCTACAACATATCAGCATGTCAGTATAAACAATCACACTCCATCCTAAAATACTAGGCATGGGAAAAAAGACAGCCTAACAGGATAAGCAGAACCAAATGGTCATAAACAAAACATGCATGAGAAAAAACTTCCACTGAATACCAATTAACCCTATTCACATTCAATTATCCTCTACTCAAGCATACAAGCATAGCAGGCAATTAACAGGGATAAAACTATAAACAAGCAATACCTCGTTAAAGGTTATTGTAAATTTTGCACATATAACTCAAATAAGTTCTACAGAAAGGTACAAACCACCCACCTCAGCATTATAGGATCACTATACATGTAACTGAATCATTGAATCACCCATGGACACCATCGATCTACAAAAACATCTATAACTTTCAAACAAGGATAAATCTTGAAAGAATAGGAATCCGGAAATGAAGCTCTAGTAGAAGGAAGAGCTTAATGAGGTGATACCAACGCAATTGACGACAGTCAATTCAGAGAACAGATGCATGATTGGGGGATCAGGGAAGAATCATGGTCGTACGAATGCTCTTGGACGAACTAGGTCAATAAGGAGGTGTTTCTGTCTATTAGATGCGACCTCAGTACGTTTAATGAAAAAAAGAAAGTACACGGCGTGCACATCTGAAGTACACGACAAGTACTTTCCTATACCAAGACTCGCTTTAGGTGGCCTCCAGGTCACTACACATAACCATGTGCACAGATGTGACACGGACAGTATACAGTTACCCGCGGTAATTGAGTACACAACGTGTACTCATAATGTACACTGCATGTACTTCAAAAATTTCCTGAACTCCTCTTTTCCTAAAAAACACCATAAAAAGGAAAAACAAACCAGAAAAGAAGATATGGGTTATTAAAAATATCCCCCCTTAATGAAATTCATCCCCGAATTTCCCTTGAAAGGATGGGTATGTGAAGAATCATTGAACAACTCTGACCACTATAATCGTACAACAGCCTCCCTCTCCCAAGTATCGTCATGTACTTGCACATGCTTCCATAGCACTCGCAGTAGAGGAACATACCGACCACAAAGTACCATCATACTTCAATCAACAATCCGGATAGGATGCTCCTCAAATGAGACATTCTCCTCTAACTCAACCTCCTTTTGTTGAAAAACATGAGACGAGTCTGAGAAGTAACATCAAAGATGAGAAACGTAGAAGACTTCACGTATAGACCAGTACCTATGAGGTAACTGCAACCAATAGGCAACCATCCCAACTCTCTCCAAAACCTCAAATGGCCCAACATACCTCAGCACAAGCTTTACTTGTCTCCTAATCCTCCTGTGTCCCATACTCGGTGTGACACATAGGAAAACCTGATCCCTGACCTCGAACTCCAAAGGTCGTCTTCGTCAATCAGCATAAGACTTCTTTTAAGACTGTACAACAGACATCCTCTTCCGAATCAACTCTATCTGTTTCGTGGTCTCCTGGACAAGATGAGGTCCCAGCATAGCTGCCTCTCCAACCTCCATCCAGCATATGGGTGATCAGCATGACCTACCGTACAGAGCCTCATAAGGTTCCATCTGTATAGTTTCTTGAAAACTCTTATTTTAGACAAACTCCAAAAGAGGTATGTGCATCTCCCAATAACCTCTAAAATCCAGGATGAATTCTCGAAGCATGTCCTGAAGCACCTGAATCATATGCTTGGATTGGCCATCTATCCGGGGGTGGTATATTGTACTCAGAAGAACCTGTGTACCCAAAGCCTTCTGAAGCCCCTTCCAGACCCAAGAAAAAACTGGCATACCTTTCTGAAACAATGGAGTGTGTAACCCCATGTAAACGTACAATCTCTCAGATGTACAGCCTTCCCAGCTCATCAAAACTTAATATCTCCTTAATCAGAAAGAAGTATGAAACCTTCGTGATCCTATCAATGAAAACTCACACTGCATCATTCCCATGAGGTGATCTTGGAAACCATGTCATGAAATCCATCATGATATTATTCCACTTCCAATCAGGAATGGGTAACTACTGCAAAATCCTTGTTGGTCACTGATTCTCCACCTTCACCTGCTGAAAGGTGAAACACCGTATGAATAAACTAGAAATACCTCTCTTCATACCAAGCCACCAATACTGGCGGTGTAGATCATGATACATCTTGGTGACACCAAGATGAACTGCCCAAACTGAGGAATGAAAGTCCCGCATCAGCTCCTATATTATGTCTGTTGGCAACAATACACACCCTTGGAAATGCAAGATCTCATCCTCACCTATGGTCCATCAAAGAATAAGGTCCTCTTCTAACATGATTTCCCATAGAACTAGGCCTTCTAAATCTAGTAGCAGCCTAATTCACACTCGATCAAGAAGAGTAGAGGTAACATCCATAAATGAATGAAACGTTTTCTCCTGTCTGTTGGGAACATCCAAATGTATTTCAGATAATAGAGCCATAAGATTCCACTCACTCCTGGCCTCCTAAACTACCTGTGTATGAGTTCTCATGCTCAGTGCATCAGCCACTAAATTTCATTTCCCAGGCATATAGGCATGCTCGATGTCAAAGGACTGAAGGTACTCAACCCACCTTCGCTATATTAAATTCATGTCACGTTGAGTGAAGATGTACTTGAGACTTTTGTGGTTGGTGAAAACCAAAAAATTCCCTCCGAGAAGATAGTGTCTCTAATAGCGTAAAGCATGAACAGCTGCAGCCAACCCGATATAATGCATCGAGTAATATTTCTCATGTGGCCTCAACTGCTGAGACCCGTACGCAATGACTCCTTCTCCCTGAATAAGCACAGCTCTCAGCCTGATACCTAATGCATCCCAGTAACTAGTGTATATCTTTCCAAACTCTAAAAATACTAGTATTGGCACTGAAGTCGACCTCCCTTTCAACTCTTGAAAGACTGAGTCACAAGAATCTGACCACAAGAACATTCCCCCCTTCTTAGTCAATCCTGTCAGTGGTTATACTAAATGTGAAAAAATTGTATAAAACATCTATAGTATCCATCCAGCCCTAATAAACTTCGCACCTCAAAGACGTTCTTCGGCTTCTCTCAGGAAACTATTTCTCTCACTTTCTCTTGGTCTAATGAATCTCCAGTCTCCGAGATACCATGACACAAGAAGTGAATCAGATCCATCCAAAAGTGGTATTTTGAGAGCTTTGCATATAACTGATTCACTCTTAGTGTACTCAAAATTATCTCTATATTTGAATCATGGTCATGTCGAGTGTGAGAGTACACCAAGATATAGTCCACAAAGTCTACCACAAAAGAATCTATGTATGGATGGAACACTCAGTTCATCAGTTCCATGAAAACTATAGTTGGGATTTTGAGACCGAATGATAGAACCACATACTCGTATAGACTATACCTTCTCTAGAAGGCCGTAAGAGGTATATTGGATGGTTTAACACACAACTAATGATAAATAGATCTCAACTCAATATTTGAGAACACTCGGGCTCCTCGAAGCTGATCAAAGAGATCATCAATTCTCATCAAGGGATATTGGTTGTTGATCATCAACTGGTTCAACATCCGATAATCCACAAAAAGTGTGAGGGTACCATTCTCCTTCTATGCAAATAATACAAGAAAACATCAAGGATAAGTACTGATTCGGATGAAACCCTTTGCCTGAAACTCCTCTAACTACTTCTTGAGATCCTATAACTATGGTGTATCCATCCTATAAGGAGGAATAGACACCGGTGCCGCTCCTGGCACAAGCTCAATAGAAAATTCCACCTCTCTCTCCAGAGGAAAACCTGAAAATTCTTATGAAAAGACGTCCCCAAAACGTTCTACCACTGGAGGAAAGTACAACTGTGAAGTCCCATGGTCATCCAAATATATACTAGAAAACTGGGATATAACTCCTCCCAATCGATGATGCTCGGGTCTCAATCTGCTCTCCTGGACATCCCATTCACCCTTTTGAAGAAATGATCCAACCTCTGGTGATGTGAAACTCACTCTACGATGATTGGAGTTGACGATATCCTGGAAGGGAACTAACCAGTCCATTCGAAGAATGACGTCACAACCCATCATCTCTAAGACATAGAGGTCCCATGAGAAGTGACACCCACCAACCTCTAGAGGGAACTCATTGTACTAAAATACACTAGCCATTCAAGTCCCCAAAGGATTGTCTAGTATCAAGATATTAGTAGAAGAAAAGATACAGAGCCCAAGGCTCTCCACCACAGCAACAGATATAATGCTATGGGAAGCCCCTATATCAAATATATTAGAAGAAAAAACTGAGGCAACTAGAATTGAACCTCAAACTGTAGAGGGACCGAGAACCTGATCCTACTAGGTCTACTCCACTAATAAATTCTAACATGAACCGTAGCATTGTGACCCTGCCTGACCACTCTGAGCTGATCCACCTTGCTGTCACTGAAAGACCGGCAACTGACTACCACGAACGTGAACTCCACCTTAGCCTGAATAGCCGAAAACACTCTAGTTCTCTAACTGATGATTTACTGGTGGTGCTACTCCTGAACTCAGAGTCATAGAAGAACCCCTGTAACTAGCTGCTGCAGGGAAGTTCTAACAGAAGCACTAAAGATGACCCATCTTGCCGCAAGTTTGACACTCTACTAGGTCTCTCACGCAATGTGGCCTCGTATTCCCTCTCTTACCACATTGGTAGCACACCACCTAGCTACCATAATAAGTTTCTATCCTCCTTGGATCATCATGCAAAGAATCCCTGCAGGGCTTCCTACTATCAGTAAGAGGGATAATAAATCCATATATCGAGCTACCCAGGCTCACAACTCTAGAATCCCTCAGATTATGTTTCGTGATCACCACCTGGTTGACTATAGAAGTGATGGAAGTCAACATGAAGATGTTCACATGAGAATAGATTTCATGCCTAAGAACATCCTCAAACTTCCTTGACAGTAATAACTCATCTCTTCCTGGAAGAGGCGTAAAGTTCTACAGCTCTATAAAGAAAGAATAATACTCCATAATAGAAAGAGTAACCTACTCCAAACTCATGGACTCTAGTGTTCGATCGGCCCTCAAAGTCTTCAGATAAATGTAGTCATAGAAGGAACGCTAGAACTCATCCCAAGACATGACCTACTGGCATCCCACCTGTGATATCACATCCCACAATCCCGTGCCTGAATCCTGAATCATATAAGTACAAATCTTTAGCCTCTTCTATAGAGGCATCTTCAGATGATCAAAGATAGGTAACATGGATTCTATCCATGACTCTATATCCTAAGGCCCTCCTTCCCCTGTGAAAGTGGGAGGATGATTCTGCTGAAAAACCCATGTCAACTCTGTCATAGAAGGGGCAAGATGCGGTAAACCATGGAAGGCTTGTATGAACCTCATAAAGACCTCTCATAACTATGTATCAGCACCTGTGTTCTGAATGATGGGTAGTGTCAAGACTGGCACAACTGGGGCATCTACTGGTAGTCCCTGATCAGCCATGTCTAATGTCTGATCACCACCATGTAACTAGCATAAAACCAGAATAATTCTTGGTGTAATGACTCTATAAGGTCAAGAGCACACCTTATATCAAGATAATCAGGGACTTAAAACTAGAATTTTAAGAATAAAATAAGATAAAGAAATAATTCAAGTTTTCAAAACATGGATACAGGGCGTGTATAATTTCTACATCGCATGTTCCCTTTAACCCTTTACATGGGAATGTACTCCTGCCAATCGAAGTTGTGTAACACCCCAAAAACACGGTGTGTTGTTCTAACACACATCGTGTACTTGAATCCTATTCCCCTGCCCAAGTCCTTCTACATGACTAAAAAACTTTGTTATCTTAAAAAAACACTACATGGCATGTTCATGCTAGACACAGTGTGTACTAGATGAACTTCACCAACCCCTATTGTTAGTTACATGACTGGTTACATTGCTCACACAACACAGCATGTTCTAGGGGGACACATTGTGTACTTGAAAAATTTCGTTGACCTTTGTTGCTCATTACACGACTGAATACAAGGTTTACACTACACAGGATGTTCAAACCTGACACAACATGTTAAAATTATTAGATAGTCATTCCTTGTATTGATCACATTTTTAGAAAAAAACAATAAAATCATCCAAGGGAAAAAAATGATGTCGGTCTAGATTTTGTTTTGGTGTGATAAATGAAATCTTCCTAGCACTATGATCTTTCAATGAACTCTCAAAGCATACCAGTGTATTTTTATGGAATAATCATTATTACTAGATCATTCTAATTTTTTAACATATATATTTCCAAAAACTATTCTTATAGGATTTATATTCCTTGTTAAGAGGTTAAATTCGTTCATCGAGTAATAAATTCGATGAATCTCTTATTTTCACTCAGTTTTCATTCAAAGAGGTTTTTAATAAATTTATTACTTAATGTTGATATGAATTGATAAAGGAAATACAATCATAGATATTCTAAATATGTGAGGGATCCAATAGTTATATTTTTAGACCTAACAAATATTGGCCCTTCCAGAGTCTATAGGAAACATCATAGCATTGTCACTTTTTATTCCTTTATAATTATAACAATTGGGACACATCATGAAATGAAGTGAATAAGGTGTTTTTATAGGTATCCCATATCACTAAATATTGAAAAGCTTGGATTTTTAAATTTGGTTAGAGAAGGATTCAAGTACATCTATTTGACATATTTTTTCCTCTCTAATTTTACTAGTTTGTAATCAGGTATTTTATCCTCCATTAAAATGGTGAGTATATCCAGTATCTCCTCCTATGGAATTAGTAAAATTATTTAGTATGTAATAATTTTCCAAGAGTTATATTTTTAGATTATATATTCATATTGTTGGTAACATTATTGATCTATAGTTAGATTAATTTCTTGAATATTTGGTTGACATTAGCCCAGTGTGGTGAATTATTGATAATCAACTAGTTCTATAATCATAAAATCATGCTAGTGTGATCTCAAGTTGACTTGATGGATCAATTATGCTCTTGTGGGTCAAGTAATATATTATTGTTGAATATTGTCAGCAATATGTGGTATAATATAGTTTATTTTTCTATTTTATTCATTATATATACTTACCTTGAGAAGATTGACATTATTTAGTTCAAGATTTTGAATCTTGTACTCGTATTAGGAAAACAGTTATATAGTAAAAAGGACCTGAACACCATTGGGTAGTGTACAGGATGTAGAAGTATCTTCATTTTCACACTTATACTTTTTACTATCCCTTTGAGTGGGTGGAAATGAAATGTTTAGAGGAAATTATAGATCATGGGTCTGCTAAAAATTCTAGTCATGTACCCCTTCATTATGTACCACCCTAAAAAAAATCATTATCTATGATTCTTAATTTCCTTGTTCATTCCCAATATAATGATTTTAGGATTCAATATAGTATTTATTGAAACTATTCAAAGATTTGAATACCATATTAAGAAAAAAGAACTCAACATTATGAAAGGAATATGGGACCTCATCAGTCTCGTAGTAATCTTTAAGGGGTAGGTCACAATCCAATTTCATTTTCACATTAGTGGAGAATATTATAGGTTTTTATTCTCTCTAAGGTTTAAATATTTACTTTTATTACACCCAAAAAATGAGGTGGAATTCCATTTATGAGAAATGAATATGAGTGAGTCTCCTCTAACATTTGTTGAATGTGTTCCAAGTGGATGGGCTGATTCACAAATCATCAACAGAGTATACCATGAAAATACCTCATATGGATCTACCCATAACCTTTAGAGAACTGATATCTTCTCATAGATTTTATAATCATTTTAGGTACCCTATTACATAGAATTTTTATACTAAGGATGTTTGTGAGGGTAAAAAGTATTCCAACACTATGGGTTGGGGTTTCCACTATGTTGTTGCGGATATTGAATCACCCCTCTTTCCCTTCTGAGCTGTCACTCTGGTGTTTTCTGGATTAAAATTTCCCATTTTTTGATTTTCCTAAGTTATTTTCATTATAGATTATGTATTCTTATTAATAATCAGATACTATCATAGATTCACTTTCTATTTTAATACTTTGGTATCTTGATGGATAAACATCACGATATCACCATTTTTTGTGTATGGTTTTTCTATGATCTACTGATAACCATATTTTATCAAAATAACCAACTAGAATACCCAAATCTTGGATATAAATAAATATTTTAGGTAATGATATTATATGATAACATATTTGAACTACTATATTGACTTGTATATAGGGTAAAATACAATGCCCAAAATTCACCTCCGACTCTAAATAATAAATGGGGAGAATCCCCAAAAATTATATATTAGAGAATTATGAGGCTATTTTGGAAGGATTTTTAGTTATTCTTACATAATTTATATTACATTGGGTTTTTGGATTCTATTTGGGAAGCTAGATCAACATGGTGTCATTACTAATCCAATACCTTGAGATAATATTCATGTCTTTTATATGGTAAGTTTTTTGGATTTAGCTGGTTTAACGTTATCCATAGAATATAGAGAAAGCGGGGTATCCATTATTATTTATGAATATTGGGTTTTACATAATGAGGGGTATATATATTCCAAATCATGATTCCTATTTTTTTAGTTAAATCATTCTACATGATGTTTAAACCTTTTTCATGTTTTTTGAACGGCTATTTAACCTTATTTGACAATAGATATTGATTTAGAACTACTTCATAGAGTGAAGTAGACTAATTTTAAATATTTTCAACCACCTATAGTAATATAATATCTGATAGTGTAACTAATGAAGAGTGTTGACTCATCTCACCCATATGTTTGGATGAGAAACTTCCATTTGGTTGGGGAGTTCTTGATGTAACAAGATTTTTTTCTTCGAGGAGAAAATGAAATGCCGAGGAAATTTATGTTTAGGATATTCATTACCCTTTGAATTGATTTCATGGTAGGTACCATACTTCATACTTCTAGAGTTTATTTATTTGTTTCTGTATAGAGGAACATCATAATGAACATCCTAAGGTGAACCTTCAAATCGTCTTTCCTTTTTTCCATTGGATAACCACCATAATAAAAATATTGTGAAGAAATATCAAGATTATTAATTTCTTGATTACTTTCATTTGGAGTAATGTCTTTTGGACTATAATGTTCATGACTTCCATGGTTGAAATTTTCTTATTTTCCATCATGAGGATACCTTCTTGACACCCAATTACCTAATAACTATGGACAAGAAATATATGGTTATTTATTTATTATTTTACATATCCAGGAAGAATAATACTCTATATGGTAAATTTATCACCACATATAGGACCACCAAGGTTGTTGATTTATTGGTTTTCATATTTGGGAGGGCCTATGTAAACTTGTGCTAGTTTCTAGATCACCCTAGAAAGGGACTCCATGGTTTCTAATTTGGTTATGGTTATTATATGGGGAAAATATAGGATTAATATTAATGTTATTGTATAGAGGACCTATTTTATTGGTTCTATATATAGGCCCACTTGATTTTTTACATATTTTATTGTATGTAGGAACATCTTGTGGTTTTTTTAATCTCATTGATGAAGTGTTAGTTGATGTAATCAAAAATTAATTCCCAAAGAAAATATATGGTTCCATGCTAATTATGACATGAATGTTCCTACATAATACTATGAGGGTATAATAATGGGTGTTAGGGTTATAATAAAAAATAGTTAAATAAATTTTCTTTTAAAATTTATTGTTATGTCACCCCTGATGGGACCCTCTTTTTTCTTCTCTAAGTGACTGAGACTGGATATTAAAGGATGAATTCATAAGATATTTGGTTCATTTGATGGTGATGATGACCATGAATGGTGGAAAATTTTATATATAGAGATGAAATTAATGTTTTTATATAAGTAATTTCCTTATAAACCAATTATAATTATTCAAGGAAACCATTTCCATGGTTTGGAAAAAAACATCACAAATATATAAAGTCTCCAACAGTCCCCTACCACCTTCTTGTGTATTGTCGTTGTGTCATCCTTTATATCTTTAAATGTTGTCATTTAGAAAAATATATATATAATAAAGGGGGAATTTAATGATGTCGGCACACACATACAATGGAGTTCACGAACAAAAAACAAAGGAACTGAGTGAGTGTTGACATTATTCTAGAGTTTGGATATGAGGTAATAGTATCAACAATAACATTTTTCCAAGATACAAATTGAATGTGTTTTATCCCAACCCAGGTGATCCTATAATTTTAACCATCTTATCTAAGGAACTTAATGAATTACAGTACATGTTTTTCATACACCATTTTTTTCATGAGGGGGAAAATAAAACAATAAACCCATCGTTGTTGTTTCATAAATTAAAAATGAAAGTTAAATAAATCTCTTTTACAAGTAATGGATTTGATATAGAGTTCATTATTATTTTTTATTTCCAACTATTCTATTCCCTCACAAAACCATTTATTTATTTCTTTTGGATGATATGTATTGTAATCTCATGTATGATAGGTTTATTCAACTCATAGAGGATATTATTTCCATGTTTGGGAATATCTTATATATTTAAGAGTATTCTACAAATAATATATGGTAATGATACTGATTATCATTGTCATGCCTCAAATTTGTTAGAGTATTGTATCTATTAGATGTTTCCCATTATTAAAATTTTGATTAATTATATTATAGTTTAAATCCATAGAGATGGAAACTCTATAGTTTTCCACTATCAAAGGAGAAAATAATCCTATAAAGGTGGGATTGGGCCCGTGAGACAGGTTTCCTATGTATCGCTACAAAGTGAATCGAAAATAAAATATTTTAGTTCTATATAATGAATCCCATTATTGAATTTTAAGGTCATGTGATAATTAATATAGGGGTTCCTTTTAAGGTCATGAAACTATAATTGTGGGTTGTTCATTTTAAGGTCATGTATAAGTGACCAAAAGTTCAAGTAGTTTATGGGAATAAAATTGGAACCAATTTTTAGTATATTAAAGTCATACAAAAGGACTATTGAATATTTTTGTATAATTTTATACTACTAAGATCTTTATTCATGATTTTAATGTAATGTTTGGTTGTGTGGATTATTCATGAGTGTCCTTTTACAATTTAAATCGGAAAAATATATTGGATAAATATTAGGGATTTCACTAGGTTGACATCCTATCATATTCATATCAATTATATTCAAAAATAAATAAAGTGGAATGATAATTGTATTCATTGGAGAACTGAATTAGTGGTGGAAAAGGTGTTCTTGAATTAGATTGACAACCATTTTTGGAATTATAATATTGATTGTACCCATAAAGGACAATTAATAAGATAGTCTGAGTGCATGGTGGATATAGGTTTACTTTATAATTTCCAAGGTAGGTTGGATGGGTGGGTTGAGCTATGATATATTTCAATAGTATTCCAAGAGGATGGTCTCTCTTTCTTAATGGAATAAATTCTTTACTATACTCTAATGATCAAATAGGTTAGAGAGGATAACTAGGGTGAAATAAATTATCAAAGGAATACAAGATTCTACAAGACACATGAATATGTTATGTATGTTAGGTGTCCAAAAAATAGTCATAATTGAGATAGGATATTTGAGGGATATACTTATAGAAAAGGTCCTAATGAGTTCTTGAAAGCAAGGATGGATGAAAAATATAGTTTATTTTAGATAGTGGATGTGAGTGACTAGGGTTACATATTAGGTTACTTATAGGATAATTTCATATCCATTGAATATGGTTGATTGGGTTCTATAGTTGATTGTATTTTTAGGATGTTCGCAACCCAAAAAGTATCACTTAGGTGAATATATGCCTCAATATTCCTCTAAAATAAAGGCACAACCACTACATAAGTAATTCATGGTGAATATGAACCATGGATTCTTTTTGAAGTCTTGGGTGTAGATTCACATAAGGTAAGATTGTTCACCATGTGTATTCACTATTATTGGTTGTAGAAACCTCTACAAAAAGGTCTATCACCCTATCCAAGGTGAATTCTTAGAAGAAGTAGTTTGTCATGAATGTTCTGAGTGTTGAATCATCACATGAACCAAATACCTTGATTTTTAATTACTTTCCCAATATTGTTTTCTTCCAAACACACCTAAAAGAGAATAATATACTTTAAAATTTTTGATAAATATTTTTATCACTTGGTGTGAATATGTGTTGGATCCTCTATTAACATGGGTGGATCGAGGGCCTTTTATATGCAAAAGGATTCTTAGGTTCCTGACCCTTAGGGTTAACCACCAAAAGCCTATCTAGTGCCCATCTATCCTTAGTTAATCTATATGGATGATGGATGGTGTGGGGGGCATAAGAACCCAATATGGGTGTTGAGTATTACTTGAGGTGGGAACATGAGGCATCATACCAGGAAAGAGACAAGACGTGGAATAGGTTACGAAACATGGGTTGAGCAAGGGGTGGGGTGCCTACCAATCCCTTATCCTAATTTTTTTAAACTCTTAATAAATTATCCTAAATAAATTTTCAATAAAACTTGAGAACCGAGAATAATGTTAGATATTTGGACTTAAACTGATCAATTAAAGGATAGATAAGGTTTAATCAATTTACTAACACACCACAACATTAGAGGGTTTACATAACTATTATGCTAATAATCATTGACGATGCCTAGTATTTATGGTCAAATAAAATATATTCCTTTAAATATTTTCATGTAAGATATTTGGGATGTTTAGGAATAATATAAATCTAACTCCTAGGTTTATTATCTCAATTTATATTCCTAATTGAAATGGAGTTGTGGCCTATTGACTAGAACAACCATCAATCCTATCTTAACTATATAATGTGTTCCACATATATCTATTAAGAAAGTACATACCAGATCTATAATATTCACTGAATCCAAAAGTGACTCAATTGTACCATAATATGTCCTACTAGGATCAACCAATTGAGAACATAGTTCATATAGATAAAATGCCTAAAAATTAGAAACATCGCCTTTTTAATGTTTGATGGAAAATTATAAGTATGAATTAGTAACATGGTAAATTGAGGTTGTTATAAAAAAATTACATCCATAAAATTTTTCCTTAGAGTACGTGTTCTAATTAAAAGGCTGAAATTTATGAACGATTGAGAATATAATATATAATATATTTATATAAAAATTTCTTCCATAAAACCAATAATGTGAAATTATTTCCACAAAGAATTAGAAAATCATATAAATCATGGAGTAAATTAAACATTTTTTTATTATATTGAATAAAATTATAAACAAAGGATGAATACAGTCATTTATATAAAACAAGTCAAATTAGATAATAAAAATAAATAATTGAAGAATTGAAAATTTATAAATCAAATGGGTTGTGGTCTCTAAAAATTACCACAATCATGGATAAAACTGTCAAAATATTGAAAAGCATTACAAAGAATAATTTATTTATAAAAACTATAAATAACCTAAATAAATAATTTAATGAATAATTAAAGTAGGAAATAAGATATATTTATAAGATCTATAAGGATTCCTGTACCATTATAATAGTATCTCGATTGTTAGAACAATAACATGATAATAGAGAATAATAAATTGCTAATAATTAATATTTAAAATGAATAAAATAAATAAATATATGTGTTATAACACCATAATGGGATTTCTACCATAAGATAACTTATTATATGTATAAGTGTAAATATAAATAAGGCATGTTTTATTTATGTAGTAAAACATTATTTTTAATATAAAAATTTAAATGTTATAATTACCAAATTCATAAATTAATATTGATAAAATAGATCTTATTTTTATAATATTCCTATTTAAATTAGATAAGGGATGTTTTTTTAGTATTTTTATAAAAAGGTAAATATATAGGTGAATACTAAAATTATAGTTTTTGCATATATAATATGTTTTAGGAAATCATTATGATGTGAAAACACATTGTAATTTCTTAAAATATTTTTCATGAAATAAAAGTTATTTTGAGATAAAAATAAAATATTTAAAAATAATAAATTGAATATTAACCTATAAATCAATTTGCAATGTTTGAAATACTAGTTAATATAATAAATATATATATTTTTTTTATTTTTTCCTTGATTAAAATATTTCAATGATACCATGAAATTTTATAAGTGAGTAAATTTTATGAAAATATATATTTACTAATATAATACTATTAAGAGTTTGAATAATCAATATTATTCACACTATTGAAGATAAATAACAAAATTATTAATATTTTACTCAAAAAAACTCATATTCTTCTAAAATAAATCCAATCATTCTCTATCCATTTTTGATGACATCCAAAATTATTCCATAAACAATATCTACCAAATAACCTCTCTAAACTCTCATATAAACTCTTAAATGTATGTTATAATCATAAGTTAACTCCAAAAATCCTTAAGTTGTATACCAAAGTAAGAATCTTGAAGAACAAGATAATCCTTTAAAACTATAATACATTACTTTTATATTTTACTTTAACCACTTATAAATATCTAAATTATTATTATAAAATGGTTTTAAAATATGAAAATTGTAATATAATTTATTTATGAAAATTATATTTTGATTAGTTTTTTACATCAATTAAAATATCTTCAAAATAATACTCACCCATTGTTAGATTATACTACCTCAATAAATAATGATATTCTCTTTTTAAATCCACCTTTCATTTATGGTTTATAGAGGTTTTTTTATAATTTAATAAAATATATATATTTATGTAATTATTAATATTTTTAATGAAAATCTAGAAATTATATTAATACTATTAATGATAAACCATCATAGTCTATATAACTATTTCAAACAATCTTACCAAGAGACCATTATTTATTTTGAATTATTTTTAAGAATATATTGAACTATTAAAATGTTTTAATTATATAATGAAATAAAAAATATGTATTTACACTTATTTAAATTATTTAACTATTGGGAAAAGATCAATGACCTTCAAAATAAAATTTTAAAATGTGGTCCGATTAACCACACAATGATCGATGTAGAGAAAATAATATAATAAATAACAATATATGATAGTAATAGGATTATAATTGATGAAATATATATTAATATATTACATAATAAATTAATTAATAAATATAATTTTATTAATCATTAGGTTATAGGAGTATCTAAAGTGAGTTGGGATATGTGGTAAGTGGACTCTCAAAATGTTTCCTTTTTTTGGGTTTTTTATCTCTATTTCATTGTAGTTCCCCTATATATATTTTATATTTTATTTACATTATTTATTAATGAATCTTATATCATTTTAAATATAATTATATTGGGTATATTCGTGCCTTTATTCCATTTTTATGAATCCTTACCCACTTAGAATTATTTCCATTAATATTTTATTTTATGAAACCACTCTTGATTATTTTTTTGATCTTCACTTCACCTTTATTCTGTAATTTAATGCCTAAAATTTATTATTGATTATTTATACTAAATCTTTTCCATCCAATATGATGAATTAAATTTTTATTTTGGAACCTATATGAATCATTATTTGATCATGCTTTGTGACAATATTATGTAAATCATTATCTTTTTATGGGTGTTTATCATGTTGAACATTTAAATATTATTTATTTTATATGAGTAACACATATGTATGACATATTATTATGTGAAGGGTAAGTGCATACCTATAAACCCCATAATTTATTGGGTAATTATTATATATAATAAGATATTATGCATTGTTCATACACAGTCAATATAGCACAAAATTCTATGTTATATTGGTAGTGAGGATCAAAATATATTCATGATAACATGTATTATTTTTTGAAACATTCTTAATATTCAATATAATTTTATTTTCCAGTGATTTTATTAATCCTATCTCTTGTTCCTATGGTATTATGTTTTATACACTACTTTTATGATCCCATGTATTTCTTATTAACACTTATAACTTATCCTAATATTTATTATCCTCTTACTGATATTTTTATGTCACCCTTTTCTTTTATTTATGTCTTCAATATATCTCATTAAATGATAAAAGTACAAATAGATCTAGGCATGTATTATAAAGTTGAAAAGAAAAGGCAATATTGTTTATAATTAAGATATTGTATTACATAGCTAATATCCTAAAGACAATGGACCTATATATTAAAAAATAAATTTATGGATAGTTATGTTAAAGGAATGTATTATTATGTGTATGATATTTGTTTCATTATACTCCTATGTATGAAAACATATTATAGAATTTTCTCAATTATTATAGTATATCGGTCTATTTTTTTAGTGGTTAGCTATTCGATGTAATTTAGTTTTTTCACTATGATATTACATGATTAATGATGTTTTTCTATTTACATTTTATCCAGCGATAATGATATCAATGGTATATAATCTCCAAAATTGATTGTAAACCTTAATTACTATACAATAATCTCTGGTGTGTGGGGATATGTTCCTAAAGTTAATGATATTTTAGATTGAATATTTTTTTTTGATTATAATGGTTTAGTGACATTACAAATATATTATTCAAAACTTTCCTAAGAATCATTCCATTTATAAATAAAAAAACATGTTTTATAAAATAAGGATGTTATTTGAAAAATCATATTTCAAGTAGATACTCTATCTCAATGTCTTATAACATTTGAATTCATTGAAGGTTATATAATTTAAACATTTCACTCATGTTGTTGTCCATAATGTATAATGTAACCTATGGAAGAAAATATTTTTACCATTAATTTACTCTTAATTATATTCCATTACTTATACTATAAAATTATTTTTATGTTTTTCAATAAAATTAGTATTAATTTTTAGAAACCCACTATGTTTATGTTTTCACTTTTCTAAAAAATATCCATTCATTTTGAACCTGTGAAACTCAAGTCAAACTCATAAATTTTTTTTCCAAAAATTAAAAATAAGTATAATAGTAAAATAGATATATAATTTGTAAGTCACTATCTCGATAATAAAATATCATTATATTATCTGAATTATAGATTTACTAAAACACCTATTTATGATATTTAACAATGATTGTGAGAGAAGTGCATCTATCATTTTATAACACAACACTATGTGGAATATGGGTAATTTACATCTTAAGTGTTTATTAAATATCCACCTTGGTTTTAAAACTTCATAATTTTTAATGAACATTTAAATTTAATCTATATCAAGGGATCTTATAGATAAAATGATTATAGGTAAATTAGTAAGAATGACATGGACATCATGTGGTGAATGAGAATCGGGTTCCATAAGAAAAACCATAAAACCTAACATAACATTGATAAATTAGTAAGATATACTAATAATGGTAATTATACATTAAATATTGAGGTAATTATATAATATGTTTTCAGGAATAATATATACACCTATACATTTTTCAAAAATAATAAAGAAAACAACAAAATAAAAGGCAGTCAAATAAATTACTTGGTGGAAGAGACTTGGTGGGAGTATCATTACCATTTTCACATCATGTGTGGTAAAGGTATGTCATGGAAAATATGTACATTGTATAACTACCTAGAAGAAGATCATAATATAAATCACACTGGATGTTAAATGAAAAATACAGATGAAGATTATAAAAGAAGATATTGAGAGAGAGAGAAAAAAAAACTTCAATGAAAAGTTGAGGGAAGATTCATGATAATTTTATGGTGAAGAGAAAAAGAATATTGAAAGTAAAAACAAATCCAAATATTATGTAATATAAATACATAACAATGAATATAATACCTTAAATAATAAATACTGAAAATAAATTAATAGAACCCAAAATAAAGACAACTAGGGGAGAAATCCTCACCCAACATACTTTTTTTTCTTAATGTGCAGTAAATTTTTTTCCCCAAATGTTTATCTATCAAGAAATTAATAAATAACTATTTTTATATTTATTTATATTATTTTTAATCATTTATATGCATTATTAATTAATTAATATCCTTTACATGAAGATAAATTTCCTGAGGAAATTATTATTCTAAGCATCTCATGGTTGTTATGATATTGTGGTATCAGTTTCCATTCATCATTCATGAGATCCAAAATTTATAGATTCTTTATAGAGATAATTCATGATGGTTACATGATAGTTACATTTGGTCTTATGTTTCGTGATCAATCCTTTGTGAGGATCAAACTTTGCTAGACAAATACCTGTTTTGTAGCTTAATGTTTTTAGTAAATTTAAGAAGTTATAGAATGATTTAGTTAAAATAAATTAGATTAATATTAATTACACTAAATAGTCTTGAATTTGTTGATAAGTAAAGAAGATAAATTATCCATGAAGTTGACAAAATTACTTATATAAATGGTATGTCAAAGAGGATCATAAGATACAACATTTAACATTTCATGTCAATATTATTTTTTTAGAAAATCGATCACATTTTTATTATGTTCATATAATTTTTAATTATATTTACAGATATTAATAATAATAATGAAATTGAAAATCAATGAGTTAGGGTGGGATTTATTACATCTTGGATAGTGATAACTTTTATTATTCTAAGCCTCTTAATCTTGGGTTCTTAGGATTCTATGTGGCCAGGGTATATCTAACATGAGGGAGATTATTTGAAGATTATATTTATATATATTTTGTGTATAAATGGATATTCTTGGATGTGGTTTGTGAATGGGGGTAAGGTGGGGGTATTTATAGGTGGTGGGGAAGGGTATTTTAGAATTAAATAGTGAATATCATGAAATTTTGTAACCAATATTTAATATAGTGGTATACCATGTTAAAAATATCATCATTAATTTCTAATTACATTTTTTTAGATAATACATCTATTTAACTTTGTTTATATGAAACCATTACACGACCAGGAGGCCCAAAATACATGACCTGAAGGCCCGTAGAAACAAAGGAATTTACACATTTAACCCAATTATACTAAAGAACCCATTCCCTAACACCTTCTTCAATGTATGATCCACGATCACCACCGAAAAATGTGGTTGGTTTTCCATACCCTATGAAGGTCTGTACGAGGCCTAAACCCAATGGTGTGTCTGTTATCTTTCTTTACTATCATTTGACTATATTTCTTTGTCGATGGTTGTTACCACTCCGATCCATCATCCGAATTCTTCTTCAATATAGTTAAACTACCCTATAATGGTGTCATAAAGGCCCAAGGGATCGGAGGCCCATTAAGATTCTTGAAAGATCAATTCTAGTGAACAGTTCCTATAAGAGTAACATAGAAATTCACTTATTCTTGGTTTTTGAAACCAAGATTCAAGTAGTATTATAAGTATTATTTACCACTTGGGAAATCCCCTAACTAAAAAAATAAATTATTTAAAAAACATTTTCCTATAATTATATTATTCTTTTATATGGGGTGACTTTTTCACATAATGATTTCATAATTATTTCATTTTAATCAAATTTTTATTATTTATTTATTTATTATGAAAAAACATAATAGAGTATCATAATTTATTTTATAAATTTTAATTAAAAATATGAAACAAAAAATTTTAATACAGCTTTCTAAATATGATAATATAATTTTATAAAAAACAAACGGTTACATTAAAGAAACTATAGTTTCATAATGAGAAATAATTTTTAACATTTAAAAATAATATATTCATCTTGGTAGATTAATTTATAGGTTTTGAAAGTTGAATTTAAAATTTTGAAATAATTATTTTTTATAAAAATCATTTTATGATTTCAAGCTATATTATTATAAATTTTACAGACCCTATTTTATTATTCATTGGAAAATTCAAATATTTAATAAAATCCTGAAAAATACCTTTTACTAATTTTGAAATGAAAATTTCAAATTTCTAGTCACTTTTTCCAAAATATGTTTTCAAATGAGGTATGTTAAATTCCTACGTTCACCATAACAATTCTACAGTTTTTAAGATTGAGGTAAAACATATAAAAATAATAATTGTAAAATTACAATTTTATTTATTTAAAAGGGTAAAAAAATTAATTTAAATATTTATTTATTAATTTTTATATTACATAAATGATATTTATTCCCTTATAATATAATTTAAATAATTACACATAATTATATTTTATTATTCCAATGACATAGTCACTATTCTAATGATCTTATTTTCAATGACACCTTCACACATTATGATGATCATATTATCTTTTTCATCCCTATATATACCACTTAATTACTACACCTTTCATTAATTTAATTTTTATATCAAGTTCATCTACATTTATTTTTTAATTTTTTTAATTTTTTTAATATTTTACTTTATTAGAACATCTATTCTAAAAAATATGGTATTTATATAAAATTACAATCCATTAAATTTGTAACATTTATTAATGTTATATAGTTATATTGTTTTATCTTATTATTCTTATTTTAATCATATTAAATATATTCTCTCCTTATTTTGAAATATTATATCATAAAGGAAATAAAATAATAATTATTTTTTACTTGATTCATTATATTTATCATAGTATATCTTATACTCTAGTTCGTTGATTTAACAAAGAAATATAATTCACTAAATTATGAAAAAAATATATAGTACGTCGAAAAATTATTATAGAAAAATTTAGTTTTACATTACATCATATATAGTTACATATTATATAACCAAATGTGAAACCATATCCAAACTCTTTGGATATATAACTATAATGTATACATTATCACATTTATGGAGAACACATTATACCGAAAAAAATTCTGAATAACATGTATTTATATGGGACAATGTATGTTTTTAGAGTGTTGAAAATTATTGTGAATTCATAATCAATAATCCTAGTTGTTTAACCCATTTATTTATTTATTATATTTATTTTCAATCATATATTTTTGTAGTTCATGAAAAATTTCAGTATATTTATTGAATTCTAGAGAATTGGAGTTCAAATGGTAACTAATTATTTTAGGTTTTCATAGTGATCATATTAAATATATCATCATATGGGATATATATGTGGAGAATAAAATTTAATAAATTTATTAATGATAATCTTATCTTAGGTTTAGGGGAGGTTGGTTGATGGACTGAGATAACTGTTGAATACCTTTAAATGAATTAAATATATACTTTAAAATGAGTTTAAAGGGATTTGGATGGTTAGTAAATGTAATGTTATATTTTTAGACGTTTTAATATACATAATCTTCATACACGAAGTTAAGCTATGGTTGTCTCAAGGTGGATAAAAGTTTATACAATAATCATACTCAAATACTTAAATATACCATAATCTATTAGTTTTTTTATAAAATTGGTGTTAGAATATTGTAATATGAAATTCATTCCATAGATAATAATAGATATTGAAGTCTATTTTTGGGAAAGGTTTTAACATATTGGAGGTCATATTATCTGGATATCATCTTACACTGTTCATTCAAAAAGGAAAATAATATACTAAAAATGTTATATAATATAGGTAAAAATAATTATTCCATACATTAAGTTATATATAAAAGCTAGTGATGAAGGTTATATCTTTAGGGAATCATACACCCCATTTCTTTAACCTTTTTTACATCCATGTTTTTAATGAATACTTTACCATTAATTTTAAATGAATATTATGGGGAAATTATTTTGGAATTATAAGAAGTGGTATTAATTTATTTAAAGGACGATTTAAGGTGAAATGGATTTTCTATAAATTTTTAAAGTAGAGAATATATATATATATATATATATATATATATATATCTGGAAACATATTAAATATGATTACATGGAATTATTGTATGAAGGAATTCATTATTAGATATTATGATATAAACTTATTATTATAGGTAAGAGGGCATCAAATAAGGAGGAAGAGATACAATAGCATAGTTTACTATCATTTACTATAATATTCAACATCATAGGTATGACAACCCAAATGTTTCAATAAGTCATTTTAAGATATTTTTAATAATATTTTATTAATTGGTCGCCTAGTCGTGAAATTTTTTATAGAACTTTAAACTCTCAAAAAAATAAATATTATATTACATTAAACTTATTAAAATGTCATTGGATAGAGTAATTAATATCTTTTAAATTTTGATGTGAATTTGAAATTTTTTTATAGTAGATATACTAAAAATGGGTGGTTTTTCCTAAGAGAGTTATAATAGTTGATCGGCTTTCTGAACCCAGACCGAGACCATTTTAGGATGTCAAAAAAAAATTGGTTACCCTTATATGGTTATTAAAATATAAATGTTAATAATTTAATTATATGATTAGGTTTATTCTTCGATGATGATGGAAACACTTAGAGTATAAGGTTTAGAGATTTTATTCTTTGTAGAGTATATAAAATATTTGTAATCATGGATGAACATTGAGACTTTAGTGATCTACCACTGAGTAAGGTCTTAATTGAGGTTTATTTATCTATTCTTTATTATTATTTGATTTCAGGTATCTCTATTATATTATTGTAGTTAGGATTTAGTTTTTATTATAACTACCATTGAATCATATTTTTCTATGTGTTCACTAAGTATTTATTACATGAGGAATCTTATACATGTCATATTTCCCATCAATCACCATCCCACTTCCCTCTTTTAAGGTCACACACTTAGAGTGGTACCACATCATCAACCAGTTATGTTTGGAAGTGCAAATGAGGAGTGTATGGGGATTTTTTAGTTACTGTGATCCCTTTCCCTCCTTCATTATCACCTTTTCCTTATTCACCTTGGGTGAATCAACTACTTCCAGTCTTTACAGGGATTAAAAGTCAAAGGAAGGAAATTTTACAACAATTTTTAGGAGATGTGGTGGAGAAATATGATTATAAATGGTGAGGTATCATCTGTAACGGACTAATGTTTTATGATTGGAATTCCATTTCTATAATTAATCCTTAATGTATTATCACATTAGGAAACAAAAAAACGATATTATGTACTATGTGATAATTAAACATAAATTTTCAACTTCTATGGTTTGAATTTCAAAAATTTGGCATACATAGTTATGATCGGTAAGATGTTTGGAGTCTGATAGGAAAAACTCATTTTTTGGTGAATAGTAACCTACCCTTATGAATAGTAACCTACTCTTATGAATATTAATATAACCCATATGAATATTAAATCTTCCAAAATAATATTAACCTTACCCATGAATTATTACATAAAATTTAGGCATCTTATAAGTGAAAATTTGACAATAGTAAATCTATTTGCATTTATGTAAGTCATAAATAACTAATTATAATTAATTGATTAATTTAAAATAAAATATATTTTCCTAAAATGTGTTTATAAATTAAAAATTCTATTTATTCTGGTTTTAATATTATTTTATATGATCTTATGTAATTTTTGAAATCATTATAAAATCAGTTTTAATTTTAGAAACTGGATTTTTTAAGTAAATTGTGATTTTAATTAAAAATTTAATTAATATTATTTTTATTTTTTTTTAAAATGTAATTCATTTTTCTATTATACACATCAAAAAATGGTTAGTATGATTTTTTGGGTTTTTTCTGAAATATATGAATTTTGATGAATAGTGAAATATGATAATTTACAAAATAAGTTAAATTCATGAATTATAGTGTCATTGGTGATGTTCTGATGATGTAAGAACATATGTTTCGGATTCACATGATACAATTACTTTAATTAGTCATATAATACTCACTATTACTTGTCTTTTAGAGAAATTATAAATTAATGAATATTATATTGAGAAAACCCCTCTCCCCTCCACTATAAATACCACCCTTCACACCCTAATTTCCCTAAACCTCTCAAGCTTCTCGTCCCATCTAAACTCTGCCCAAATATCTTCCCTAGGCCCTCCCCCGAGTCTAATATCTTTTGGTATCATCAATAGAACTATCCTAGGTTCCATAAGGATAATCTCAAGAGGAGGATTCAAGAAGTAATTCCACTCTCTCTTTTCCTTTAATTTTCATTCAATTTCATGTTCTTTTCTTAATATATCCCCACCTATCCTTATCCAAATGGTATGGTTACTCAATTATCATGAATATAATGTAATTTTATGATACAAATATGATTATATATTATACAATCTTCTTCTCCTCTTCTTTTTTATTTTAGGAAGGAAAACATCGTTCGTGAGTTGTTAATTGGTCACCTTCGAGAACGACATGTTTTCATTTTCCTTTACCGCCTTCATATCTGGTCATGAAACCATTTTAATGGTTGAACAGATTATATTATTTGATTTAAATCCTATTTAATGTTCTTGATCTTACCTATGTAAATATTACTGAATGATTAAACAAAACAAGTTTGTTGTGGACGAAAAACCACCCGAATTAACCCAAATGATCATAATTAAATTTTTATCTAATGATTCATACATTTAGAATATAATATAATTAATTATAATATAATTTAAACTCCTGTAATATCATTAATAACATGAAACATAAGTTCTGTATTGGAATCCATGTTCTACACGAACTTCCATTTATGAATACACGTGAACAGCCCAAGAAAACCATAAAAACAATCATTCCCAAACAATAAATTTAAAATATATAACTCATCAAAAAGCCCATAAATTAACATAATAAATCCTTAATGAATCTTATTAATGTATAAAAGGTTAGGTATTTGTTAATTAACGAATATAATGATATTATACCAGACATTAAATTGAAGAAAGCATTCAGATAGAAGGTAAGGAGAAATTCATGAACCTAACATTCCTTCTTCGGGTTCTCCATATTTCACTCCATTTTTGTTATGGTAACTCCTTAAAATCATTTTTTCTTCATTATAATACTTTTTCTAGGATATAAATGTTTTACAAAGGAGTTTATGTCAAAAAAAATTTTTTCCAAAAGATCTCTTCCTTCAAAAACAGACATTTTACATCTACATCAATGTTGATGGATATTGTAACAGGTATGTTATCCCACATTATTTTAGGAACCCAAATATTATTATTGTGTTATTTTGAAATGAAACCCAATCCTTTGAATTTTTATTTATGTTCATTTCTTCTATGTTCTATGTGGAATGCATTATAATGGTAATGTTATGATGTGACGGGTGTGCTCGAAATTATATAGCACTCCAATGCATTGGGTAAAGTGATGAATCTCATGAGTAAAATGGAAATTAGGTGTAAAAATGATTCTATAATTGTTCAAAAATATGTTTCGTAGATGACCACTATGACATGATGTTTCATTTTTATGCATTTTCACAATTAATGTATTTTATTAATTCTTCCCCTCATGTTCATGATCTTTTTCCTATGTTATGATTATGCTCACCCCATGATATATTGTTATTATCTATCCTCCTACTGGGATTATAGATCACCCCTTTTGATGTATATAGATAGTTTATTATGTGTACTAAGGTGTTTTAAATGGAAAATAAGAAGCTGGTGAAGAATTAATCAAATAAAAGTTTATTCTTGATTTTGTAAATGTTATGTTTGGTCCAAGTTTTCCCAAGACACTAAACCTCTAGATCATCATGGTGTAATTATATTATGTTAATTATCTTTATAATGATTTAATATTAATGTAAAAAAGGAAGGGTTTCAATAGTTGGTATCAGAGGCAAGGTTTAGTTAATTTGATAATTAGGTTTAGTGAACCTTATGGAAAACCTCTAGTATTAGAATAAGTAAAAATATACATACAAGAAGATTTGAATAGGGATCCCATAAGTTAAGATTCTATTGTGAATCATACAAATTAATAAATTATTCATTACTTTTTGATTTATGTTTTCTTAAAAAATTTCATATTTTAGAAAATGGTGGGACCAGGAGAAACCAGGCCAATAACTCGTGTGAGGGACAATTCAATGATTGCCCGAATGACATCCCCAATTCATTGGGAGGTGGAGTTAAAAACATCATGGAGATTCCTACCACACTATATCAGGTTATGAAAAATAACGTGAATAATGGGGAATGTCCACCTTCACTAAAGAGGGAGCAATTGGATATCGATTATTTTATGTGTCAAAGACCACCGACGTTTAGTTGGTCTTCTAATCCACTAGTTGAAGAACAGTGGGTCAACTCCATGGAGAAGATATTTTATGTGCTTCATTATTCTGAGATGGAGAAGGTGACATTATTCATTTATCATCTATAGGTATTGGACAATAAATAGTGGTATTTGATTAAGAACACCAATCCATTGGAGGAAATTCAAGAGATAAAAAGAGAAAAATTTAAGATCATGTTTCATAGTAAGTATTTCTCACGAACCCTTCATACAAATATCAAGAGGGAATTCATTGAGATTAAGAAAAATGAAGTGGAATCTATCACAACCCTTGATAATTATTTTACAAGGCTTTCTAAGTGTGCTTTGGGTATTGTTACCAATAATTATTGAAAAATTGGTAGATTCATTAGTGGATTAAAACCGAACCTTCGAAAGGATCATGCAATTAGATACTTTCGGAGTTATGAAGAAGTTATTCATTGTGATGTCAAAGTGGAGATGTAGTTTATAGAATGGTCCCATGGATATGTTGATAAGAAATGAAATATGGAGTTTCAATCAGGAGGATCTACTGATAATGTTGGGAAGAAAACTCAATGACCCACATGCCAAAAATGTAGGAAGTTTTATCATGGAAATGACATCAAATAGACATGGAAAGCTATATGTGTTGGAAATAAGGACAACATTATTAAGAGTTTCTAAAAGACATGAGAAGGAAGGAGAATGTTGTGGAAGAAACGAGAGAACCACCCATGGTTCAATTCTATAATTGTAGGGAGTAAGGGAACTATGCAAGCCAGTGCACTAAACCACGAGTCCTCAAGGGTAATCTGCGTCAGCAGCCACCAAAGCCGAAGGAACAAGAGAAGGCTTATTATATCACTACTATGGAAGTGGAGCAAGATAATGATGTCATACAAGGTATACTTCCTATTCAGTCAGTAATGGAAAAGGTCTTATTTGATTCTTGTTCTCCGCATTCATTTATATCTTGAAATTTTTATAGAACTATAGAATCGAAGCCCCAAAAACATGAAGTATAGATATCTATTAAAACACCAAGTGGTGAGATCATTGAATCCCAAGTGTTTTAATCTTCTCCTGTTGGCATATGTGGGAATATTATTCCAGAAAACCTCATAATACTTCCCTTGGTGGAATTCAACGTTGTAATGGGAATGGATTGGATCTCATTAAATAGAGCACATATCAACTGTCTGGAAAAGGAAATATCATTTCAAATTCCAAAACATCCCATGCTAATCTTAAAATTAAAGGAAGATCATGAATCTCCATTGAAAAAAAATTCAATAGTGTGGGAGTTGATACCCTA
The DNA here is from genome assembly GCA_963277665.1 of Viscum album. NCBI lineage: Eukaryota > Viridiplantae > Streptophyta > Magnoliopsida > Santalales > Viscaceae > Viscum > Viscum album. The sequence goes on from OY728131.1 coordinate 342,549,075, forward strand.
TTAAGAAGCATACATCGCCAAAATGGTTGAGGCAAAGGAAAGTGCCAACCTTGTAGAAATTCCCATCATGAGGGAATATAATGATGTATTTCTTGAGAAGTTACTGAGAATTCCCCCAGATCGTGAGGTAGATTTCTCCATATAACTCATAATTGGAGCTACTTCAATCTTAAAGTGTCTCTATATGATGTCTCTTATCGAACTAGAGGAGTTAAAGAAGAAACTACAAGACCATCTGGAAAAAGTGTTCATACGCCCTAGTGCATCACCTTGGGGTTCATCAGTGCTCTTTGTGAAGAAGAAGAATATAACAATGTGGTTGTGTATCTATTATAGATAACTAAACAATATCACCATAAAAAAAGTATCCTCTTCCAAGTATTGAACACTTGTTTGATCAGTTAATAGGATCTCAATAATTATAAAAGGTGGAATATTATTCTAGATATCATCAACAAAAGGCGAAGAGGGAAGACATTCAGAAGACATCCTTCCATACAAGGTATGGGCACTATGACTTTATGGTGATGCCAATCGAACTTACAAATTCCAATGAAATATTCATGTATCTGTTGAATAGAGTCTCTAGACATTACCTAGAAATGTTTTTGGTAGTGTTTATTGATAATATTCTCATATACTCCAGGATAAAGGAGAATCATGAAGATCATCTAAGACTTGTTTCAGAGACATTGAAAAGGGATAAGTTATATTACAAGTTTATCAAGAGTGACTTTTGGATGAAACAAGTCACATTCTTGGGACATGTGATCCCAAGTGAGGGGATTTATGTGGACCCTTCAAAAACAAAGGCAATTATGGAATGGCCCAGACCCTTTAGTGTCACATAAATCCATAGTATTCTTTGATTAGATGGGTACTACCGACATTTTATGTGAAATTTATCAGGATTGTCAAGACCTCTAACTAAGTTAACAAGGAAAGGGGAAAAGTATGTCAAGACGGAAGAATGTGAGGAATGCTTCAAGGAGCATAACAGAAGGCTGATCACTGCACATATACTCACACTAAAAAAAGTGGAGAATGTTTTGTGATATAAATAAATGCTTCAAAGAAAGGATTGGGTTGAGTACTAATGAAAAATGAAAATGTGATAGCTTATACCTCACAGTAGTTGAAGATCCATGAGAATAACTACCCAACTCATGATCAAGAGTTGGCAGCCGGGATTTTTGTCTCAAAAATCTGTCAGCACCACCTTTATGGTGTGATGTGTGAAATATACACTAACCACAAGAGAATAAAGTATATATTCACACAAAAGGAGCTCAAAATGTGTCAAAGGAGATAATTACATCTAATGAAGGACTACGATGTCTCTATTCACTATTATCCTGGAAAGGCGAACAAGGTAGGTGATTCTCTAAGGAGAAAAGAACCTGATACTCTATCCATGTTATGGATTGAAAATTACCCTATATTATTGGATATTCAAATGATGGATTTGGAAAAAATAAGGGTAGGGGTTAAATATCACCTTTCCTAAATGATTGTGCAACCATCTATCAAAGGGAAGATTAAGAACACACATAGGGATGATCTGGAGTTAAAAAAGAAGGTGAAGGAAGTAATGTATGGGAATCTATATGAGTTACAAATTGACAACGATGGTGTGATTTAGTTTGGAAGGTGGATTTGTGTGCATTCCTCACCCATGATAAAGAAGGAGCTATTTGAAAATACACATAGCTTAACTTTCTCTATTAATCCTGATAGCACCAAGATGTAATGAGATCTCAGAGAAAATTTCTGGTTGGACAACATTAAGAAAGAGATTTCATAATATATATCTAGGTGCTTGGTATGTCAGAATGTTAAATCAGAGGAAAAAATTCCAAAGGGATAATGAATCCATCACCTACTACCAAGTGAAAATGAAAGAATATCACTATATACTTTGTCATGGGTCACTCGAAGACGTCCAAGGGAAATAATTTGATAAGGGTTGTGGTTGAATGATTAACCAAGACTACCAATTTTGTCGCTATTCAGGAAGATCTCTCACTTGAACAACATGCAATGATATATGTGGAGGAATTGGTGAGACTGCATGGTGTTCCACTATTGATTGTCTCTGATTGTGATCCAAGATTCACATCTAATTTTTAGAAGAGTCCTCAACATGCTTTTATTATTGAATTAAATTTCAGAACGGATTATCACCCCTAAACTAATAAGAAATCTGAAAGAACTATTTAGATGCTTGAAGATATTCTAAGATCATTATCTCTAGAATTCAAAGGTGGCTGGGATCCGTATCTCCCACTGGTTGAGTTCTCATACAACAATATCTTCCACTCAAGTATTCATATGGCTCCAAATGAAGCTCATATGGAAACTGATGTAGAACTCCAATCTATTGGGATAAATTTGGAGAAAGATAGCTATGTGGACCTGATCTTGTGAAAGAGTTGATAGAGAAGTTTCATGTCTTCCAGAAACATATGAAAGTTGCTCAGAGTCAGAAAAAGAGAAATGCTGACAACCGTCAAAGTTACTTGGGGTTCGACGTTGGAGGTAAATTCTTCCTTATAAAATCACCATGGAGGTGAGTCATGTGGTTTTGAATGAAAGGAAAGCTAATACCAATGTACATTATCCCCTTTGAGATACTTGACCTCATGGGAGTCGTGGCCTATAGAATTTCACTTAAACTAAAAATGTCTCAAGTTCATGATGTATTTCACATATCACCCTTGAGAAAGTACATACCATATCCCTCACATTTACTGAACATAGAGGTGGTACAGTTGAAAGATGATCTCTCATACGAGGAGAATCCAGTAACGATTTTGGACATGGCCAATAAGGTCCTACGCAACAATACAACCCATCTTACCAAAAACTATTGGAGGAACCATAAGTTTTAAGAAGAAACATGGGAACTAGAGGAGGCAATGATGGATAGGTACCCACACCTGTTTGTGTAAAAGGAAATTTCGAGGGAAAATTTTCATAAGGTTGGTAGAATGTAATGAACCAATGTTTTATCAATGTAATTATGTTCTTATAATTAATCCCTAAAGTATAATCACATTATGAAATACAATTAAATGATACTAAATATTATTTGATCATTAAACGTAATTTTCCACTTCTATGTTTTGAATTTTAAAAATCCGACTTACATGGTTGCGATCAGTAAGATGTTTGGCATCTGATAGGACAAACTCATTTTTTTATAAATAGTAAGCTAACCTTATGAATATTAACTTACCCTTATGAATAGTAATACGACCCTTATGAATATAAAATCATCCAAAATAATTTTAACCTTACCCATGAATGATTAAATAAAATTTAGGCATCTTATAAGTGGAAATTTGACCATAGTAAAAGTATTTTCATTTTATATGTCATAAATAAATAATTATAATTAATTAATTAATTTAAAAGATGATTTATTTTCCTAAAATGTTTTCATAAATTAACAATTGTATGTATTCTGGTTTTACAATAATTTTATAAGACCTTATGTAATTTTTCAAAGCATTATAAAATAAGTTTTAATTTTAAAAACAATATTTTTCAAGTAAATTATGATTTTAATTAAAATTTAAATTAATCATAATAATAAAAATATTTTTGAACAATGTAATTCATTTTTTTGGATTATACACATCAAAAAATGGTTTCGGTGAATTTTTGGGATTTTTCTGAAATACTTGTTTTTTTATGAAAAGTGACAGACGATAATTTACAAAGTTAAATTCATGAATTATAGAGTCATGGATGATATTATGCTAATATAAGCCTATATGGTTAGGATTCACATGATAAAATTTCTTTAATTAGTAATGGAATATTTAATATTACTTTCCTTGTGGAGAAATAATAAATTAATGAATATTATTTTGAGAAAACCCCTCTCTACTTCACTATACAAACCACCCTTCACACCCTCATTTCCAAACACCTCTCAAGCTTCAATCCATTTCTAAAATCTGCTGAAAAAAATTCCCTAGCCCTTCCCCTATGTCTTAGATCTTATGGTCTCATCAAAATTCCGATCATAGGTTCCTTAAGGAGGATCTCGAGAGGAGGATTCAAGAGGTAATTCCCCTCTCTGTCTTTTACTTTAATTTCCTTTCGATTTAAAGTTCTTTTCTTAATCTCTTCCCACCTATCCTCATTAAAATTGTAGGGTAAATCCAATATCATTCATATAATGGAATTTTATGATACCAATATGATAATATATCATCCAATCCTATTATCCTCTTATTTTTTTTATTTTAGGAAGGAAAATGTTGTTCGTGAGGTGTTAATTTATCACCTTCATGATTGACATGTTTTCATTTTACATTATCGCCTCCAGATATGGTCATTAAACCATTTTCATGTTTGATAAATATTGTATTATATGTATTATATCATATCTAATGTTCAGGATATTACTTATTTACATATTACTAAATGATTAAAGAAAACATGTTTGTTGTGGTCGAAAAACCGCCCAAATTAACCCAAATAATCATTATTAAATTATTATCTAATGATTCATCCAAATTGAATATAATATAATTCATTATCATATCATTTAAACTTTTATAATATAATTAATAACATTAAATATCTATTCGGTATGTTTATCCACGTTCTACATGAACTTCTATTTATGAATACACGTGAACCTCTCAAGATAACCATAAAAATGAACATTCCTAAACAATAAATTTAAACTCCATAACTCATCCAAAATCCCGTAAATAAACATAATAAAAACTTAATGAATATGATTAATGTATAAAAGGTTCAGGATTTGTTAATTAATGAATATAATTTCATTATACATGAAATTAAAGTGAATAAAGTATTCAGATACAAGGTAAGGGTAAATTCTCGAACCCAGCTTCCCTTCTTCGGGTTCTCCCTCTTTCACTGCATTTTTGGTATGTTAACTCCTTAAAAATCATTTATTCATCATTATATCACCATTTATTGGATATACATGTATTCCATTGGATTTTATGTCAAGAAAAGTTTTTGAAAAGAACTCTTATTTCAAAAACACACATTTTACTTCTCACTCAAGGTTGATGGTTCTTGTAGCAAGTATGTTATTCCCACTTTCTTATAGGAACCCAAAGTTTATGAATGTGTTATTATGATAAGACAACAATTCCTTTCCATGGGTTATTTATGTCCAGTTTTTTTATATATGTTTTCTATGGAATGCATGATAATTATAATGTTATAATGTGACAGCTGCAACTGAAATTATATAGTGCAAAATGAATGATATTATAATGACCCATACTTTAAATACATTGTTATTACTTAAGAATTGAAGCACACTTATTACAACATATAACAAAACCAGGAAAGGACCGTATAGGTATAGTGTCTCTAGAAACTAGGAAACATAAACAACTAGTTCATAAAGAATCTACTTTTCCTCCCATTTATATCATCATATCTAGAGTCCCGTTTTGGCATATTCTACTTAATAACCTTCTTCCTGACCTGGGGAAATAAGACATACAAAAGGGTGAGCTCAAATGCTCAGTAAGGGTAAACAAAATAAATATCAATCACATCATATACATAAGCACATAACTTTTTGAAATCATAACCTACAAAAGAGATCATAATTTCATAACATGGGATAAATCATAGTAGTGAAATTTAATCCCAATAATCATAACTTAAAACATGAAACTTTGTGGCATACACACATAATCATATAGAATCATTTATTATTAGTAAAGACTCATTGCCAAGACTATCTTAGTGGACAAAGTCCATTTTTGAACCGAGTTCACTCCTCGTTTCAATCCTGTTTCACTGAACCGGTATAACCTACCGTTCCGGCCATGTCTATCTCATGAGATATAAAATCATTACCCAATGCATTGGAGGGATATATAGGTCCCACCCATCTCATAATGATACCATTATTATGTGTGCCACAAAATCTTAAATCATACATCATTGCATAACCCATGTAATAAAAATGGAATTCTTAAACATTGTGACATTATAAAACAATTCATATAAGATAAATGAATTCATAAAAATAATTCCATCACAACATAATCAAATCAATGTAATGATAGGGATATAATCAGAACCCTATATTATCTTAGATGGAAAATAATTTTGATAAAACACTTGAACTCCATTCTTGAGGAAAATATACTTTCTACTTCAAAAACATTTTCCCTTTCTGAACATATCATAAAATTTTAAACTAAATGAAGTTGATTAAAAATAAAATTGAAAACTTGTAAAGGAAGCTTCTTGGAAGTAATGTTTTAAAAATCCATTCAGGTCGTATAAGTTAAAAAAAACATTCTTCTCATACTTTTGTCAGAAAAGTCAAACAAGTACCTCGTACGAAAAACGACAAAATATTCCTTTCATATATTTTACTAAAAACTCACCGAAGGGTAAAATAGGATTTAAAAAATTGTAGGTGGATGGAAATAATATTACATATTGAGGAAACATGGATGTGGATGATAAAATACACCCCAGTAAATACCAAAGTATAAACAATCTCGGATAAAAATGAGATTGTGATATTTCCCTTACCTTAGGTCCGACATGATTTGTACGTGTCCGAACCTCCTGTATAACGATTTAAATAATGTTATTTAATTATTGCAGAATCATAATTATTGTTATGATATCATATATGGTCATATTCTTAGCTTCTTAGTAGTAATATTTCCTTTCTACTTGTTATTCGGGTGTTTATAACTTTTTGTTCTTATGCATGTTTTGTCGAATAAATTCTTATTCTTATCTTTAGGTTATAGATACATCATTTCCAGAATGGTATTAGAGTAATATATATCATATTAATTCATTAAATTCATTTATATAATCATTATGAAATGAAGATCATGTAGAACGAGTCGCATCACATCGTGGAGACGGTATTCCGTACGTATGCATGAGTGATGATATCGTTCTTATGATCGTGGAATTGTATTGGAGTGTATGTATACTATTTCAGAATTAGTATCACTTTATAATAGTCATATATAGTCATTATTTACACCATTATACCCATCCAAGTAAGGTGGTGGTGGAAAATAGATTACACCACGGTGTGGAGACGGTATTCCGTACGTACGCACGCACAATGATTTCTTTTTCCGTAGGATGGATAGATGTTGAAATATGGTAGTTTAATACTTATAATAACATATATGTATATGAGTGATACTTATGTTATTACTTCATAATGAAAAACCTAAAGAAGAAGAAGTGGAAGAAGAAATAAAGATGAAAGAATCGGTAACGGACATTACCTCTTCTTTGAAGTGCTTCTTTGAGACCTCCTTTTTGGGCACTAAAATAGGTATTTGAAGAAGAATAGAACCTCTAGGATGTCTCTAGGGAAGTGGAGAGGAGAAAGTGGAAGGGGTTGGCCGAGCTTGAAGGCTCAAAGTGGTGTGAGGAGGAGAGGGAGGAGGTGCCCTTTTATAAGGGAGGAGAGGGGCACCTTTGGAATAACTAAAAATATTATTTTATTATAAAGTCAAGTTTGGTTTTAAATATCTCCAAATTGATTTATTTAGAGGATAAGGTGGGGACGAGTCGAAATCCTCTCATCCAATATAATTTAGACAAGTTTAGGTTCCTATTTTAACCTTATCATGTAGATTTAACATTAAGTTAAATAATTTTACTTTTACTGTGTCTTCTTGTGTTCTTATACTATAAGGTTAATAAACTTTCTATAAGAAGCCAAAAGAACCCCAAGTTGTTTATTATTAATATATATAACCTTATCTAAGTCATTTGGCTGAACCTTATATTTTTAAGAAAAAAATAACAATTACTAATATAATATTTGTTTTAAAAACTATTTTATGTCAATTTTGACACTATTTAGTAATTATTTTTTGTGAAAATCATAAAAGAATTATTAGTTCGAAAAAAGTTAATTAAATCAATACTAAAAGGTCATATTAATCTAGAAAATTAGTGTAATTCATAAAAAGTGTCAAATTACATTTATTTTGGCGTTTATATCATCAATTATGTCAATATTTCATTAATAAGATAATTACTGCATCATCTTTGTGTCACAAATAAATTAAATTATTTAATGTCTAAAAATTACAAATAAAATACCATTATGTAGGAAATATTTTTATATTGCTAATAAATATTTATAGTCTAAATTATCTTATGTATAACCCCATATTAAAAATGGTTTACTTATTAAACATTGATTTTAACTATTTTAACCCTTCTTTAAATAAATTAATAATAAATGTCCTAATCTAATCCAAGTGGGCCTAAATGGTCATATTTTATTCCTAATGTTGTTTTTGGTCTAATTACACTTGTCCATTAGAATTATGACATTTTTTAGGATAATAATAATATCATTTTTACCCTTAACTACCCTATTTACTTTTAACCGTGGTAAAAAAAGAAAAAAGTTACTATTCACCAAAAAGTTATTTTCATCTCATTGAACACACATTTTACTTACTGACATCAACTGTGTCTCTCGGATTTTTGAAATTCCACTCACATAAGCGGTAAAATTACGTTTTATGAAAAATTCAGTTTTTTTTAACTACCACTTAGTGGTTTCACTATTCATCAAAAATTGATAGTTTTCAGAAAAATACCAAAATTTCACCCTAGGATAATTTCGATATTAAAAATCCAAAAATGAAGTCCATTTTGAAAAATAAAATTTATAAAATTTCAAAAAGTGCTTATTACTATTCATAATGGCTAGTTTTAATAATATTTTAATAGTATATCGTTGTTTAGTGAAACTCGGTATTGCGTACGACGCAAGCTATCGAGGAAGCTCGCGATTTCGTGTAAAGCAAGACAAGCAAGTGTTGTGTGTAGAAAAAGATTCCTATGATGATTTATATAACATAAAAGTCTCAGGTGTTACATTCTACCCCCCTTAAAATGAATTTCGCCCTCGAAATTTGTCACATTGTAACAAACAGATGAGGATACCACTCCCTCATAATATCCTCAAGCTCCCATGTAGCTTCTTCTAATTGGTGGTTCCTCCATAAAACTTTCACCAATCGAGTGGTCTTGTTTTGTAGGACTTTTTCGCTACGATCCAGAATCTCTATCGGTTGTTCTTCATAAGAAAGATCTTGCTCCAGCGGTACAACTTCTGAGCTGAGTACATGTGAAGGATCAGGTATGTACTTTCTCAGGAGAGATACATGGAACACATCGTGAACTTGAGAGAGATTCGGTGGAAGCGCCAATCGGTAAGCTACCTTCCCAACACGATCCAGTATTTCAAAAGGACCGATATATCTAGGGCTCAACTTCCCCTTCTTTCCAAATGTCATAACCCTCTTCCAGGGAGATATTCGTAAGAACACTTTATCACCCACTTCAAACTCTAAGTCTTTTCTTAGGTTGTCGGCATAACTTTTTGGTCGACTCTAAGCTACTATTATGTGTTGTTGAATAGATCTGACCTTTTCTGCCATTTCATCAACGAGATCGGGTCCTAATAGCTTTCTTTCCCCAACTTCATCCCAGCAAGTTGGAGTCCTGCATTTATTTCCATAGAGAGCTTCATAAGGAGCCATCTGAATACTGGAGTGAAAGCTATTATTATATGAAAATTCCACCAAAGGTGGGTGTTGATCCCAACCACCTTTGAAATACATAGAGCAAGCTCTCAACATATCTTCTAGAGTTTGAATTGTTCTCTCAGACTTACCATCTATATGAGGATGATAAGCAGTGCTAAAACTCAACTTTGTATCCAGAGTATGCTGAAGACTTCTCCAGAACATCGAGGAAAATCTCAGATCCCAATCAGATATAATAGAAAGTGGTACTCCATGCAATCTTACCACTTCCTTGACATATATCCTAGCAAGCTGATCCAGAGAGAAATCCTCTCTAATAGAAATGAAGTGTGCAGATTTTGTAAGACGATCAACTATGACCCAGATAGCATTATTGCCTTTGGATGTTTTAGGAAGTCCTGTGACAAAGTCCATAGTGATGATTTCCCATTTCCATTCGGGTATGGGTAATGGTTGTAACATCCCCTTATACTTCTATCTCTCAGCTTTAACTTGTTGACAAACCATGCATCGAGAGACATATTCAACAACATCCCTTTTCATGCCATCCCACCAGAAGTATTCTTTCAGGTCCCTATACATCTTCGTGCTTCCTGGATTAATAGAAAATGAAGAACTATGACCCTCATCCAGCAGCTCCTTCTTTAATTCGGGTATGGGAGGAACACAAACCCAATTCCTGAACTTTATTATCCCATCATGACCAAGGATGAATTCAGGAACATTTCTCACCTTCTTTTGTAACTCAACATCTTCTTTCTGTGCCTCTTTAATCTTCACATGTATAGATGGTTGAAAATTCATTTGAGAAAGATACGATTTTCCCCCTTTCATTATAATTCCAAGATCCATCCTTTGTAAATCCATAAATATTGGATCTTTTGTGATCCTCGTCATGGATAAACTAGCATGGTCTTTTCGACTTAATGCATCTGCCACCTTGTTTGCTTTCCCAGGGTGGTAATGGATTGAGCAGTCGTAATCCTTAATCAGCTCCAACCATCTTCTTTGGCACATATTAAGCTCCTTTTGTGTGAAAATATACTTTAAACATTTATGATTAGTATAAATGTCACACCTTTCTCCATAAAGATAATTCCTCCAAATATTTAATTCAAAGATTACCGCAGCTAACTCCAAATCATGAGTTGGGTAATTTTGCTCATGCATTTTCAACTGTCGTGAGTCATAAGCTATCACCATATCATTTTTCATAAGAACACACCCCAATCCCTTCTTGGATGCATCACTGTAGATCAAAAACCTTTATCCACTACATGGCAGTGTGAGCACAGGTGCACTGGATAACCTTCTTTTCAAGTCCTTGAAATTCTCTTCACATTCCTCCGTCCAAACAAACTTAACTCCTTTCCGAGTCAACTTCGTGAGTGGATTAGATAATCATGAAAAATCTTTCACAAAACGTCGATAATATCCAGCCAAACCAAGAAAACTTCAGATCTCGGTTACTGTTGTCGGTCTCGACCATCTTTCTATAACCTCTATTTTTGCTGGATCCACATATATCCCTTCCTTTGAGATTATGTGACCCAAAAATACAACTTTTTAAAGCCAAAATTCACACATGGTAAATTTGGCATAAAGCTTCTCCTTTCTCATGGTCTTCAATATAATTCTCAAGTGATCTTCATGTTCTTCCTTTCTCTTTGAATAGACAAGAATATCATCTATAAAGACTACCACAAACTGATCAAGATAGTCTCTAAAGACTCTATTCATTAGATCCATGAAGATAGCAGGGGCATTAGTAAGACCAAATGGCATCACTATAAATTCATAGTGTCCATACCTTGTACGGAAATCCATCTTTGGTATATCCTCCATTTTGACCCTTAATTGATGATACCCTGATCGAAGATCAATCTTGGAAAAGTATTGAGCTCCGCGTAGTTGGTCAAATAGGTCATCAATGCACGTGAGAGGATATTTGTTCTTGATAGTAATCTTGTTAAGTTCTCGATAATCAATACAGAGTCTCATTGATCCATCTTTCTTCTTAACAAACAGAACAGGTGCTCCCCAAGGTGACGCACTAGGGAATTTGAACCCCTTATCAAGATTCACTTGTAGTTGCTTCTTCAATTCCTGCAACTCAATTGGGGCCATTCTATAAGGTGTCTTTGAAATAGGCAAAGCACCCGGTACGAGTTCTATTGAAAACTCAACTTCACGATTTGGTGGAAGACCCAGTAATTCCTCCGGAAAGACATCATCAAACTCCCATACAATGGGAATATTATTAATCATGAGTTTCTCACCAACTATTTGAGAAAAATAACCTTCATTTAGTGGAATCAATACCCATAAAATGGAAGAAATTTCCACTGGAAGGTTATGTCCATCCTTGCATCGACTGATGATCATAGATTGATCTGGGATATGAAATGTGACTTCCCTTCTTTGGAAATTGATATGATCTCCATGTAGATAAAGCCAATCCATGCCAAGAATCACATCAAATTCCACTATAGGAAGGATCACAAGATTTGCAGGCAGCACTTTCCCACAAACTTCAATTGGAGAAGAATTATAATCTTTTGATGCGACTGTTGTTCCATTAGGTGTTTTCACAGCTAACTCAACATCTAATTGTTGAGGTAATATGGTGATATCCTTAGAAAATTCTTCAAAAATTAAGGATTGGGTGGATCCAGAATCAAATAAAACATTTGCTACTTTAGAGTGGATGGTAAGTGTACCTTTCACCACATCGTTATCGTACTCCACATCGCTGATAGAAATTGCATGTGACTATAACACATGAGACTTTAATGTTATATAAATCATCAAAGAAATCTTTTTCTACACACAACACTTGCTTGTCTTTCTTTACACGAAATCGCGAGCTTCCTCGATAGCTTGCGTCGTACGCAATACCGCGTTTCACTAAACAACGATATATTATTAAACTATTATTAAAACTAGCCGTTATGAATAGTAATAACCACTTTTTGAAATTTTATAAATTTTATTTTTCAAAATGGAATTCATTTTTGGATTCGTAATATCGAAATTAGCCTAGGGTGAAATTTTGGTATTTTTCTGAAAACATTCTATTTTTGATGAATAGAGAAACCACTGAGTGGTAGTTAAAAAAAACTGATTTTTTCATAAAACTTAATTTTACCGCTTCTGTGAGTGGAATTTCGAAAATCCGAGAGACACAGTTGATGTCAGTATGTAAAATGTGGTTCAATGAGATGAAAATAATTTTTTGGTGAATAGTAACTATTTACTTTTTTTTACCACGGTTAAAAGTAAATAGGGTAGTTAAGGGTAAAAATGATATTATTATTACCCTAACACATGTCCTAATTCTATTGGAAAAGTGTAATTCGACCAAAAACAACCTTAGGAATAAAATATGACCATTTAGGCCCACTTGTATTAGATTAGGACATTTATTATTAATTTATTTAAAGAAGGGTTAAAATAGTTAAAATCAAAGTTTGATAAGTAAATCATTTTTAATATGGGGTTATACATAAGATAAATTCGACTATAAATATTCATTAGAAATATAAAAATACTTCCTACATAATGGTATTTTATTTGTAATTTTTAGACATTAAATAATCTAATTTATTTATGACACAAAGATGATGCAGTAATTATCTTATTAATGAAATATTGACATAATTGATGTTATAAATGCCAAAATAAATGTAATTTGACACTTTTTATGAATTCCACTAATTTTCTAGATTAATATGACATGTTATTATTGATTTAATTAACTTTTTTCGAACTATTCATTCTGTTATGATTTTCAAAAAAATAGTTACTAAATAGTGTCAAAATTGACATAAAATAGTTTTTAAAACAAATATTATATTAGTAATTATTATTTTATTCTTAAAAATCTAAGGTTCGGAAAAATGACTTAGATAAGGTTATATATATTAATAATAAACAACTTGGGGTTCTTTTGGCTGCTTATAGTAAGTTTATTAACCTTATAGTATAAGAGCACAAGAAGACACGGTAAAAGTAAAATTATTTAACTTAATGTTTAATCTACATGATAAGGTTAAAATAGGAACCTAAAATTGTCTAAATTATATTATATGAAAGGATTTAGACCCATCCCCACCTTATCCTAGAAATAACTCAATTCGGAGCTATTTAAAACCGAACTTGACTTTATAATAAAATAATATTTTTAGTTATTCCAAAGGTGCCCCTCTCCTCCCTTATAAAAGGGCACCTCCTCCCTCTCTTCCTCACACCACTTTGAGCCTTCATGCTCGGACAACCCCTGCCACTTTCTCCTCTCCACTTCCCTAGAGACATCCTAGAGGTTCGGTTTTTATTCAAAGACCTATTTTAGTGCCCAAAAAGGAGGTCTCAAAGAAGCACTTCAAAGAAGAGGTAATGTCCGTTACCGATTCTTTCATCTTTATTTCTTCTTCCACTTATTCTTCTTAGGTTGTTTAATTATGAAGTAATAACATCAGTATCACTTATATACTGATATGTTATTATAATTATGAAAAAAACTTATTTAACCATCTATCCATCCTATGGAAATCGAAATCACCGCGCGTGCGTACGTACGGAATACCGTCTCCACGCTGTAGTGTAATCTATTTTCCACCACCACCTTACTTGGATGGGTATAATGGTGTACATAATAACCATATATGATTATTTTTAAGTGATATTGATTCTAAAATAGTATACTTACACTCCAATACAATTCCATGATCATGAGAACGATATCATCGTTCGTGCGTACGTACGGACTACCGTCTCCACAACGCGATGAGATTCATTCTCCACGTTAACCATTCATGAATGATTATAAAGTATATATAATAAGTAATAATGAAATATATGACATAATAATGATTCTGGATTTATGTGTATATATATATGTATGTCATCTACTTAATTCCATTCAACTCTATAAGGAAAAGAAAACAACGTTCATGCGTACGTACGGTCTACCGTCTCCATGAACAGTGTATTTCTTTCCATTTACTAATCTATTATATATATATATATTCTGAATATATATTGTATATAAATCATGTTTTATATTCTTTAATTTATTAATCATGATCTCACTAATCATATGAATAATTACAAGTCAAAACACAGACGACAAATGAAACGATTTTACCCAAAACGCTCTTTAACATGGAATTTAAAAAGGAACGGGTAATATAAAGCCATAAGTGAACCATATATGATATCATAACAATTAGTATGATTCTGGAATAAGTAAATGACATTATTTAAATCATTATACAGGAGGTTGGGACACATACGAAGCAAATCAGACCTAAGGTAAGGGAAATATCACAATCTCATTTTTATCCGGGATTGTTTATACTTTGGTATATACTGGGGTGTATTTTATCATCCACATCCATGTTTCCTCAATATGTAATATTATTTCCATCCACCTACAATTGTTTAAAGCTTATTTTACCCTTCGGTTAGTTTTTAGTAAAAGATATGAAAGTAATCTTTTGTCATTTTTCGTACGAGGTACTTTTTTGACTTTTCCGACAAAAGTACGAGAAGAATGTTTTTTTAACTTATACAACTTGAATGGATTTTTAAAAAATTACTACCAAAAATCTTCCTTTACAAGTTTTCATGTTTATTTTTAATCAACTTCATTTAGTTTAAAATTGTCTGACAAGTTTTGAAAGGAAAAATGTTTTTGAAGTAGAAAGGATATCTTCCTCAAGAATGGAGTTCAAGTGTTTTATCAAAATTATTTTCCATCTAAGATAATATAGGGTTCTGATTATATCCCTATCATTACATTTATTTGAATATGTTGTGATGGAATTATTTTTATGAATTCATTTATCTTATATGAATTGTTTTATGATGTCATGATGTTTAAGAATTTCATTTTTATTACATGGGTTATGCAATGATGTATGATTTAAGATTTTGTGGTACACATAAGAATGGTATCATTATGAGATGGGTGGGACCTATATATCCCTCCAATGCATTGGGTAAATATTTTATATCTCATGAGATAAACATGGATGGAACGGTAGGTTATACCGGTTCAGTGAAACAGGACTGAAACGAGGAGTGAACTCGGTTCAGAAATGGACTTTGTCCACTAAGATAGTCTTGTAAATGAGTATTGACTAATAAGAAATGATTCTATATGATTATGTGTGTATTCCACAAAGTTTCATGTTTTTCTTTATGATTATTCGGATTACATTTCACTACTATGATTTATCCCATGTTATGAAATTATGATCTCTTTTGCAAGTTATGATTTCCAAAAATTATGTGCTTATGTATATGATGTGATTCATATTTCTTTTTTTTACCCTTACTGATCATTTCAGCTCACCCTTTTGTATGTTTTATTTCCCCAGGTCAGGAAGAAGGTTATTAAGTAGAATATTCCAAAACGGGACTCTAGATATGATGAAATAAATGGGAGGCAAAGTAGATGCTTTATGAACCAGTTGTTTATGTTTCCCAGTTTCAAAAGACACTATACCTATACGGTCCTTTCTTGGTTTTGTTATATGTTTTAATAAGTGTGCTTCAATTCTAAAGTAATAATAATGTATGTAAAGTATGGGTCATTATAGTGGTATCAGAGGAAAGGTATAGTCAACCTTTGGAAACTAGGATGTGAAAGCCATAGTAAGAACCCTAAGGATAAGTCTAAGCATAGAACACAATCTTACTGTTTTAGAAATGCCCATGAATAACCTAGGATAAGACCTTAAGTGTGAAATTTTATTCTTGATTATGTGGTTTTCCTATTATAATTAGTGTTGCTCACACTATTCTTCTTGGTTTTAGTCAATGGCTGGAACCCGAGGAATCGTGTTATTGTGAAATGCGACGAGCAATGCAATGATTGTCCCCCTGAGCAACCAAACGTTATGGGAGCTGGAATGAAAAATCTTGTAGCCATGCTCACACAACATTCTAAAGCTATGAATCAAGCAGGACCTCCAAACGAGCAAATGAAGGAGCAACATTCTGTTGAATCCTTCATGAGACAGTATCCACCTTCATTCAGCAGGTCTACTGATCCATTAGTTGTTGAACAGTGGATTAATACCACTGAAAAGATATTTTCAGTTCTTCAATGTTCTAAGCATGATAAAGTCATTTAACCAGTGTATCGTTTGGAAGGTGATGATGATCAATGGTGGAATATTATTTAGAATACGAGGCAAAGGGATGAAATTGAGTCCATGGAATGGGACGAGTTCAAGAACTTATTTTTCAATAAGTACTTACCTCGTATTCTATGAACAAATATGGAGAAAGAGTTTCTTGAGCTGAAGCAAAAGGATGATGAATCTGTTGGTACCTATGAAGCAAATTTTACAAGACTTTAAAGGTATGCTTTTGGTATTATTATCCAACCTGAGAGTAAGATCGATCGATTCTTTAGTGGCTTAAAACCAAGTCTTCGAAGGGCCTTAGCCATAAGGGACTATAATAGCTATGAGGAAATTGTTCGATGTGCTCTCAAAGTTGAGATGGATATTGGAGTAACCCATCAGTCATATGGGCTTTATAAGAATATGAAAATGGAATTCAAAGGAAAATCTAAAGAGCACACTGAATAGAAGATGAGATTTCCCTTATGCTCAATGTGTGGAATGAAACATGGAGGGAGTTGTCTTAAAGGGACAAGTAAATGTTTCAAATGTAGAAAGGAAGGTCACTGGGCATTTGAATGCCGCGATGATGGGAAGAAGATGTTTAATGATTCAAACAAAGGGATACACAGAATGAACCTACTACACTTCAATGCTTCAAGTGCAAGGTGATGGGGCATTATGCTAATAAATGCCCTAATCCAAGGGTTAGTGATGATCGACATGAGAAACCACTTAAGGAAAAGGACAAAGGGAAGTCACATGCGATCACCATTGGCGACGTTGAATATGACAATGATGTGGTGGAATGATTAAGTGTTTATGTAATGGGATTCCAGAATAATGTTGTATATAGTATCGTGGAATAATGGAATATTTATGTTTTGGTCAATTGTGGTTTTCAATAATTTTATAGCATCGATAACCATGAAAAGTGATTGAAAATTTTTTGGAAATCAGATGATATGCACATAATGAAGGGATAAAGAGAATCTAAAATGTTTGATAGTATTCATGAGCTCATGATTGATATAAGGACTAAGTGATATCATGGTTTGAGGATATAGAATTTTTAGGATTTTGGTATGTGGAATGTGTTAACTTTTAACTGCATTCATGTTTTCACTAAGGTTCAATGGATATTCATTCTTCAAGAGAATACATGATTAAGGTATTCACATATTTGTAATTTGACCAACAAGATATATCTTATGATATATGGGGAATAAATGATGGCATTCATGTGATCATTTTCTTTATACTATGAGCTTGGACCGAAGTATTTTAGATAAGCTTAAAGATTGGAATGGATTATGTTGGACATAAGTTAGTATTGTTTAATGAAAGAACTTTTTTTCGGTATTATTGATCGGATGTTATAGTAATATAGCTTTAGAAAAAGGACAACCTGCAGGATGGGCGACAGCCCATCGCGTCGGACAAGGCTGTGGGAATTGAACCCACAACCGAAGTGCGACTGGCCTTTATCACCTACCACTGGCCTACTGGAAGTCCCTGTTTAGTAGAAACTAGTTTTATTATATTAAGAAGTATGATATATGAAGTATATGTCCATTTAAGGAACCATATATGATTAATCTCACTATAGATGGACTTATGTATTTTTTGATAACTTTTCTAACCTTTTGTTTGAGACAGATGGAATGACCCATCATTCTATCACATGATCTGCTAACACATAACGAATGACAAATTCAACTTCATTTCTTTAAGAGATGAAGTGGAAATTCTCCAAAGAATGACAAACTGTGAGACTATACCAAAATCACAAAAGTATTTCTTCTAATTCCAATTTCATCAACGTTAGGGGAATGATCTTAAAAACCAAAAAATGTTGTCCTAGTGCTCTTATATCTGATGAATCAGATTGTACCTTAGATCATCACAAATTTATGGCTTTGTGATTGCTGGCTTTTCTATAGCCATGTTCTCTACCACTCTCCATCAGAACATGATGGTTAGATTTCTCTTCCATATCCATATTTTCACCTATGTGGAAACCCAGTGATTAGTTTATTTGGGTAACCGTTACGTTTCATACTTTTGTTTTTAAAGATTGGTTTTGGTATTCCTTTTTACGATGTGGGTTTCTATTAAAGAAATTTTCGAATAGTAAACCATTAATAACCCCGACGAATTTCGAGGGTGTAATTCATTTTAAGGGGGGTAGAATCTAACACCCGAGACTTTTATGTTATATAAATCATCAAAGGAATATTTTTCTACACACAACACTTGCTTGTCTTGCTTTACACGAAATCGCGAGCTTCCTCGATAGCATGCGTCGTACGCAATACCGAGTTTCACTAAACAACGATATGCTATTAAAATATTATTAAAACTAGCCGTTATGAATAGTAATAACCAATTTTTGAAATTTGAAAAAATTTTTTTTTCAAAATGGACTTCATTTTTGGATTCCTAATATCGAAATTATCCTAGGGTGAAATTATGGTATTTTTCTGAAAACATTCAATTTTTGATGAATAGTGAAACCACTAAGTTGTAGTTAAAAAAACTGAATTTTTCATAAAACATAATTTTACCGCTTCTGTGAGTGGAATTTCGAAAATCAGAGAGACACGGTTGATGTTAGTAAGTAAAATGTGGTTCAATGAGATGAAAATAATTTTTTGGTGAATAGTAACTTTTTACTTTTTTTTACCACGGTTAAAAGTAAATAGGGTAGTTAAGGGTAAAAATGATATTATTATTACCCTAACACATGTCCTAATTCTATTGTACAAGTGTAATTCGACCAAAAACAACCTTAGGAATAAAATATGACCATTTAGGCCCACTTGGATTAGATTATGACATTTATTATTAATTTATTTAAAGAAGGGTTAAAATAGTTAAAATCAAAGTTTAATAAGTAAATCATTTTTAATATGGGGTTATACATAAGATAAATTAGACTATAAATATTCATTAGAAAGATAAAAATATTTCCTACATAATTATATTTTATTTTTAATTTTCAGACATTAAATAACTAAATTTATTTATGACACAAAGATGATGCAATAATTATCTTATTAATGAAATATTGACATAATTGATGTTATAAATGCCAAAATAAATGTAATTTGACACTTTTTATGAATTACACTAATTTTATAGATTAATATGACATGTTAGTATTGATTTAATTAACTTTTTTTGAACTAATCATTCTGTTATGATTTTCACAAAAAATAATTACTAAATAGTGTCAAAATTGACATAAAATAGTTTTTAAAACAAATATTATATTAGTAATTGTTATTTTATTCCTAAAAATATAAGGTTCGGCCAAATGACTTATATAAGGTTATATATATTAATAATAAACAACTTGGGGTTCTTTTGGATGCTTATAGAAAGTTTATTAACCTTATAGTATAAGAACACAACAGGACATGGTAAAAGTAAAATTATTTAACTTATTGTTAAATCTACATGATAAGGTTAAAATAGGAACCTAAACTTGGATAATTTCTTTTGGATGAGAGGATTTAGACCCATACCCACCTTATTCTCGAAATAAATCAAATGGAGCTATTTAAAACCGAACATGACTTTATAATAAAATAATATTTTTAATTATTCCAAAGGTGCCCCTCTCCTCTCTTATAAAAGGGCAGCTCCTCCCTCTCTTCCTCACACCACTTTGAGCCTTCAAGCTCGGCCAAACCCTTACACTTTCTCCTCTCCACTTCCCTAAAGACATCCTATAGGTTCTGGTCTTCTTCAAAGACCTATTTTAGTGCCCAAAAAGGAGGTCTCAAAGAAGCACTTCTAAGAAGAGGTAATGTCTGTTACCGATTCTTTCATCTTTATTTCTTATTCCACTTATTCTTCTTAGGTTGTTTCATTATGAAGTAATAACATAAGTATCACTTATATACTGATATGTTATTATAATTATGAAACAACCTTATTTCACCATCTATCCATCCTACGGAAAACGAAATCATCGCGCGTGCGTACGTACGGAATACCATCTCCACGCCGTGGTGTAATCTATTTTCCACCACCACCATATTTGGAAGGGTATAATGGTGTACATAATAACTATATATGATTATTTTAAAGATATATTGATTCTGAAATAGTATACATGCACTCCAATATAATTCCACGATCATGAGAACGATATCATCGCTCGTGCGTACGTACGGACTACTGTCTCCACGACGCGATGAGATTCATTCTCCACATTAACCATTAATGAATGATTATAAAGTATATATAATAAGTAATAATGAAATATATGACATAATAATTATTCTGGATTTATGTGTATATATATGTATGTCATCTACTTAATTCCATTCAACTCAATAAGGAAATGAAAACAGCGTTCATGCGTACGTTCGGTCTACCGTCTCCATGAACGGTGTATTTAGTTCCATTTACTAATATATTATATATATATATATATATTCAGAATATATATTGTATATAAATCATGTTTTATATTTTTTAATTTAGTAATCATGATCTAAGTAATCATATAAATAATTACAAGTCAAAACACGGACGACAAATGAAACGATTTTACCCAAAACACTCTTTAACATGGAATTTACAAAAGAACGGGTAATATAAAGCCATAAGTGAACCATATATGATATCATAACAATGAGTATGATTCTGGAATAAGTCAATGACATTATGTAAATCATTATACATGAGTTTCAGACACATACGAATCAAATCGGACCTAAGGTAAGGGAAATATCACAATCTCATTTTTATCCGAGATTGTTTATACTTTGGTATTTACTGGGGTGTATTTTATCATCCACATCCATGTTTCCTAAATATGTAATATTATTTCCATCCACCTAAAATTTTTTGAATCCTATTTTACCCTTCGGTGAGTTTTTAGTAAAAGATATGAAAGGAATCTTTTGTCATTTTTCGTACGAGGTACTTTTTTGACTTTTCTGACAAAAGTACGGGAAGAATGTTTTTTTAACTTATACGGTATGAATGGATTTTTAAAACAATACTTCCAAGAAGCTTCCTTTACATGTTTTCAAGTTTATTTTTAATCAACTTCATTTAGTTTAAATTTGTATGACATGTTAAGAAATGAAAAATGTTTTTGAAGTAGAAAGGATATTTTCCTCAAGAATGGAGTTCAAGTGTTTTATCAAAATTATTTTCCATCTAAGATAATATAGGGTTCTGATTATATCCCTATCATTACATTAATTTTATTATGTTGTGATGGATTTATTTTTATAAATTCATTTATCTTATATGAATTGTTTTATGATGTCACGATGTTTAAGAATTCCCTTTTTATTATATGGTTTATGCAGTGATGTATGATTTAAGATTTTGTGGCACACATAAGAATAGTATAATTATGAGATGGGTGGGACCTATATCTCCCTCAAATTAATTGGGTAAATATATTATATCTCATGAGATAGACATGGCTGGAACGGTAGGTTATACCGGTTCAGTGAAACAGGACTGAAACGAGGAGTGAACTCGGTTCAGAAATGGAACATGTCCACTAAGATAGTCTTGGAAATGTGTCTTGACTAATAAGAAATGATTATCTATGATTATGTGTGTATGCCACAAAGTTTCTTGATTTATGTTATGATTATTGGGATTACATTTCACTACTATGATTTATCCCATGTTATGAAATTATGATCTCTTTTGCAAGTTAAGATTTCCAAAAGTTATGTGCTTATGTATATGATGTGATTGATATTTCTTTTGTTTACCCTTACTGAGCATTTGAGCTCACCCTTTTGTATGTTTTATTTCCCCAGGTCAGGAAGAAGGTTATTAAGTAGAATATTCCAAAACGAGACTCTAGATATGATGAAATAAATGGGAGGCAAAGTAGATGCTTTATGAACCAGTTGTTTATGTTTCCCAGTTTCTAAAGACACTATACCTATACGGTCCTTTCTTGGTTTTGTTATATGTTGTAATAAGTGTGCTTAAATTCTAAAGTAATAACAATGTATGTAAAGTATGGGTCGTTATAGTGACTTTCCTTTGTCTTTAGCCTTAAGAGTTTTTTGACGTCGACCATCATCATAAACCCTTGGATTATGGTATTTATTGGATTAATGTCCCATCTCCTTGCACTTGAAGCATTGAAGTGTAGTAGGTTCATTCTGTGTATCCCTTCCTTTGTTTGCATCATTAGACATCTTCTTCCCATCATCGCAGCATTCAAATGCCCGATGACCTTCCTTTCCATATTTGAAACATTTACTTATCCCTTTAAGACAACTCAGTCCATGTTTCTTTCCACACATTGAGCATAAGGGAAAGCTCATCTTATTTTCAGTGTGCTCTTTAGATTTTCCTTTGAATTCCATTTTCCTCTTCTTATCAAGCCCATATGACTGATGGATTACTCCAATCTCCATCTCAACTTTGAGAGCACATCGAACGATTTCCTCATAGCTATTGAAGTCCCTTATGGCTAAGGCCCTTCGAAGACTTGGTTTTAAGCCACTAAAGAATCGATCAATCTTACTCTCAGGTTGGATAATAATACCAGAATCGTACCTTGCAAGTCTTGTAAAATTTTCTTCATATGTACCAACAGATTCATCATCCTTTTTCTTCAGTTCAAGAAACTCTTTCTCCATCTTTGTTCAGAGAATACGAGGGAAGTACTTATTGAAAAATAAGTTCTAGAACTCATCTCATTCCATGTACTCAATTTCATCTCTTTGCCTTGTATTCTTAATAAGATTCCACCATTGATCAGCATCACCTTCCAAACGATACACTGCTAAGATGACTTTATCATGCTCAGAACATTGATGAACTAAAAATATCTTTTCAGTAGTACTAATTCATTTTTCAGCAACTAATGGATCAATAGACCCGCTGAATAAAGGTGGACGGTGTCTCATGATGGATTCAACAGAATGTTGCTCCTTCCTTTGATCTTTTGGAGGTCCTGCATGATTCATATCTTTAGAAAGTTGTGTGATCATGGCTACAAGATTTTTCATTCCATCTCCCATAACGTTTGGTTGCTGAGGGGGACAATCATTTCATTCCCATCACATTCCGCATTAACACGATTCCTTTGGGTTACAGCCATTGACTAAAACCAAGAAGAATAGTGTGAGCAACACTAATTATAATAGGAAAACCACATAATCAAGAATATAATTTCACACTTAAGGTCTTATCCTAGGTTATTCATGGCCATTTATAAAACACTAAGATTGTGTTCTATGCTTAGATTTATCCTTAGGGTTCTTACCAAGGCTTTCACATCCTAGTTTCCAAAGGTTGACTATACCTTTCCTCTGATACCAACTATAACGACCCATAATTTACATACATTATTATTACTTCAGAATTTAATCACACTTATTAGAACATATAACAAAACCAATAAAGGACCGTATAGGTATAGTGTCTTTAGAAACTGGGAAACATAAACAACTATATCATAAAGTATCTACATTGCCTCCCATTTATTTCATCATATCTAGAGTCCCGTTTTGGCATATTCTACATAATAACCATCTTCCTTACCTGGGTAAATAAAACATACAAAAGGGTGATCTCAAATGCTTAGTAAGGGTAATCAAAAGAAATATCAATCACATCATATACATAATCACATATCTTTTGGAAATCTTAACCTGCAAAAGAGATCATAATTTCATAACATGGGATAAATCATAGTAGTGAAATGTAATCCCAATAATGATAAATTAAAACATGAAACTTTGTGGCATACACACATAATCATAGAGAATCATTTCTTATTAGTCAAGACTCATTTCCAAGACTATCTTAGTGGACAAAGTCCATTTCGGAACTGAGTTCACTCCTCGTTTCAGTCCTGTTTCACTGACCGGTATAACCTACCGTTCCAGCCATGTCTATCTCATGAGATATAAAATCTTTACCCAATGCATTTGAGGGAGATATAGGTCCCACCCATATCATAATGATACCATTCTTATGTGTTCCACAAAATTTTAAATCATACATCATTGCATAACCCATGTAATAAAAATGGAATTCTTAAACATCGTGACATCATAAAACAATTCATATAAGATAAATGAATACATAAAAATAATTCCATCACAACATAATCAAATCAATGTAGTGATAGGGATATAACCATAACCCTATATTATCTTAGATGGAAAATAATTTTGATAAAACACTTGAACTCCATTCTTGAGGAAAATATCCTTTCTACATCAAATTTTTTTTTTCCTTTCTTAACATGTCATACAATTTTAAACTAAATGAAGTTGATTAAAAATAAACTTGATAACTTGTAAAGGAATATTCTTGGAAGTAATGTTTTAAAAATCCATTCATGCCGTATAAGTTAAAAAAAACATTCTTCTCGTACTTTTGTCGGAAAAGTCAAAAAAGTACCTCGTACGAAAAACGACAAAAGATTCCTTTCATATCTTTTACTAAAAACTCACCGAAGGGTAAAATAGGATTTAAAAAATTTTAGGTGGATGGAAATAATATTACATATTGAGAAAACATGGACGTGGATGATAAAATACACCCCAGTAAATACCAAAGTATAAACAATCTCGGATAAAAATGAGATTGTGATATTTCCCTTACCTTAGGTCCGATATGCTTTGTACGTGTCTGAAACTCCTATATAATGATTTAAATAATGTTATTGAATTATTACAGAGTCATAATTATTGATATGATATCATATATGGTCATATTATTAGCTTCTTAGTAGTAATATTTCATTGCTACTTGTTATTCGGGTGTTTAAAACTTTTTGTTCTTATGCGTGTTTTGTCGAATAAATTCTTATTCTTCTCTTTAGGTTATAGATACCTCATTTCCAGAATGGTATTAGTGTAATATATATCATATTAATTCATTCAATTCATTTATATAATCATTATGAAATGAAGATCATGTAGAACAAGTCGCATCACATCGTGGAGACGGTATTCCGTACGTACGCACGAGTGATGATATTGTTCCTATGATCGTGGAATTGTATTGGAGTATATGTATACTATTTCAGAATTAGTATCACTTTATAATAGTCATATATAGTCATTATTTATACCATTATACCCATCCAAGTAAGGTGGTGGCGGAAAATAGATTACACCACGACGTGGAGACGGTATTCCGTACGTACGCACGCGCGGTGATTTCTTTTTCCGTAGGATGGATAGATGGTGAAATAGGGTTGTTTCATACTTATAATAACATATCAGTATATGAGTGATACTGATGTTATTACTTAATAATGAAACAACTAAAGAAGAAGAAGTGGAAGAAGAAATAAAGATGAATGAATCGGTAACGGACATTACCTCTTCTTTGAAGTGCTTCTTTGAGACCTCCTTTTTGGGCACTAAAATAGGTCTTTGAAGAAGACCAGAACCTCTAGGATGTCTCCAGGGAAGTGGAGAGGAGAAATTGGTAGGGGTTGGCCGAGCTTGAATGCTCAAAGTGGTGTGAGGAGGAGAGGGAGGAGGTTCCCTTTTATAAGGGAGGAGAGGGGCACCTTTGGAATAACTAAAAATATTATTTTATTATAAAGTCATGTTCGGTTTTTAATAGCTCCCAATTGATTTATTTCTAGGCTAAGGTGGGTATGGGTCGAAATCCTCTCATACAATAAAATTTAGACAAGTTTCGGTTCCTATTTTAACCTTATCATGTAGATTTAACATTAAGTTAAATAATTTTACTTTTATCGTGTCTTCTTGTGTTCTTATACTATAAGGTTAATAAACATACTATAAGCAGCCAAACGAAACCCAAGTTGTTTATTATTAATATATATAACCTTATCTAAGTCAATTGGCCGAACCGTATATTTTTAGGAATAGAATAACAATTACTAATATAATATTTGTTTTAAAAACTATTTTATGTCAATTTTGACACTATTTAGTAATTATTTTTTGTGAAAATCATAACAAAATGATTAGTTCGAAAAAAGATAATTAAATCAATACTAACATGTCATATTATTCTAGAAAATTAGTGGAAATCATAAAAAGTGTCAAATTACATTTATTTTGGCGTTTATAACATCAATTATGTCAATATTTCATTAATAAGATAATTACTGCATCATCTTTGTGTCATAAATAAATTAAATTATTTAATGTCTAAAAATTACAAATAAAATATCATTATGTAGGAAATCGTTATATCTTTCTTATTAATATTTATAGTCGAATTTATCTTATGTATAACCCCATATTAAAAATAATTTACTTATTAAACATTCATTTTTACTATTTTAACCCTTCTTTAAATAAATTAATAATAAATGTCCTAATCTAATCCAAGTGGGCCTAAATGGTCATATTTTATTCCTAAGGTTGTTTTTGGTCGAATTACACTTGTCCAATAGAATTAGGACATGGGTTAGGGTAATGATAATATCATTTTTACCCTTAACTACCCTATTTACTTTTAACCGTGGTAAAAAAAAGTAAAAAGTTACTATTCACCAAAAAATTATTTTCATCTCATTGAACCACATTTTACTTACTAACATGAACCGTGTCTCTTGGATTTTCGAAATTCTGCTCACAGAAGCGGTAAAATTATGTTTTATGAAAAATTCAGTTTTTTTTAACTACCACTTAGTGGATTCACTATTCATCAAAAATTGAAAGTTTTCAGAAAAATACCAAAATTTCACCCTAGGCTAATTTCGATATTACAAATCCAAAAATGAAGTTCATTTTGAAAAATAAAATTTAAAAAATTTCAAAAAGTGGTTATTACTATTCATAACGGCTAGTTTTAATAATATTTTAATAGTATATCGTTGTTTAGTGAAACTCGGTATTGCGTATGACACAAGCTATCGAGGATGCTCGCGATTTCGTGTAAAGCAAGACAAGAAAGTGTTGTGTGTAGAAAAATATTCCTTTGATGATTTATATAACATAAAAGTCTCGGGTGTTACAGATATGATGTGACAGGTGCACCCAGAATTATACAATGCCCCAATGAATTGGGTAAAGTGATGAATATCATGAGTAAAATGGAAATAATTTGTGAACATTATTCTAATATTGTTCACAACTATGTGTGGTTGATTACCACAATGACATGATGTTTCATTTTTATGCATTGCCACATTTCAACTCTTTTATTAATGCTTCCTCTCATGTTCATGATCCTTTTCCTATGTTATGATTATGCTAACCCCATGCTATATTGTTCATATATATCCTCTTACTAGTATTTTAGATCACACATTTTTGATGTATATCCTCGGGTGATTATGTGTACTGAAGAGTTATCATTGGACTATAAGAAGCTGGGGAAGAATAAATCAAATAAATGTTTATTCTTGGTGTTGTAAATGTTATGTTTGATCCTAGTTTTCCGAAGACACTAAACCTATGGATCCTCATTGTGTAATACTATTATTTTTTATCTTTATAATGATATAATAGTAATGTAAGAAAAGGAATGGTCTCTATATCATCGATAGTGGTTCCTGACAGAGGATTCCTGTGTATCAGGATAAGATATAGTTTTCGATAATACATGATAGAAAGTGACAATAATGAGATTATAAAAGAGTGAAGAGATGATAGTGGGGTAGTTATTCCTTGGGTATGACGTACATGGTTGATGGAATAAATGGTAATGGAAGTGGAATTTATTAGAGCCTAGGTTTCTTAGAGAAGAAAATTTGATCACATGATGTGTGTCCTTTGTCACACACCATGTCTCAAGTCTAGTTGGAGAATAGGGTTTATATTAGCGAGTTAAGTATCACAAGACATGTTCACCCACATTCCTTGTATGTAAAAATTATGTGACTAAACCATGTGTGTACTAGCATGGGTTTACATTTTACCACACACAAAATGTTATGAACATGCACAAACTATGTCTATAAGGAAACACAAAATAGGTCTTAGCTATACACACACCCAAATAACTCTCAATATTTACATTTCAAGCTATTTTAAGTAATATTCCATGTATAATGACATAACATGGATAGATAGTGGCAGTACACATCCATATTTTATTTGGGGATCACACATTGTGTCTTTAAGAGTATATATAATTCAATTTTATTATCGTTTCGATTTTATATCGTCTCATCAGGTGTCAAGATTGGTAAAACTAGTCTATTTTGAGTTTTATATATATATTATGATTTTAGGGATACATTTTCATAAGATACAATTTATATTGTTTTTGTGTATTTTATGTACCATACATTCATAGAGTCAGTTTCATATTTTGGGTGAGGCATTCAGAGTATAAATGAGGTTTACATACATATTAATATATTCCCTTGTGTTAGGGAATAATTCTATATACATAGATAGAGACTATGTACTACCCCATGTATCAGTTCTTGTTTCTCTATAAATTTTTTCTTACTAGCACTCAATAATGTATGAATAAAACTATTACTATAAAATTTAATACCTTCGGTTATAGAAGAAAGTATGTATTTTCCTTTCTTGTGTATCTATTGTCATGTGGTGTAATTAAATTCATATATTTTCCAATATTATTTCATTTTTCCTTTGTGTTTATATTCTATAAATTCTATGTCTAATTCATGCATATTATACTATAGATTTGTAGTTTATTTATATTATCATTTAATTCAGGGTTACATCATTTTTGGATGATATATATCATTTTTTTAGTAATATTTGCAATAATTACACCCATATGTGTAATAATACCTCATAGTTCTAATCACAATACCTTATCCTATTAGAGGTCATATTGGGGTGACACACTCATCCTAAATTCTAATTTAGGAGGAGCCTAACTACCAACACAAATAGGGACCCTGTGACTCAGTTTGTGTCAAAGTGGTATAGAAGAAGTTTTCTCTTAGTGATATAGTTTGTAGTTAGGAGTATTGTAAGGTTTTGTTTCTAAAATTTAATGATATAATTTCATTGTGTTGTGAGATTGGTTTTCAACTAGGGAAGCCAACATAGATGTAGTAGTTGGTGTATCTATTCACCAAGACTTTGATAATCTATTAATTCACCCAGAACTATAAAGCATCTATTATAAGTTATAAATATAATGGAAAATCAATCATATAGTATTTCATTTAGGATTCATCAATATCCATATTTATTCATATCAACTAAATATTCTTTAATAACTATGGATTTATCAAGTCTACTATAGGATTAACCCTATAGAAATCTATTATTGATTCAAGGGTATGGTCATGATACGACCATGTCAGTTTTGAGCCTTTAATCTCTTATCATTAGTATTATGAGGCATTAATTCATGGATTTAAATGAGTGTATTTCCACCTCATGAGTAGTGGGATGATTCTGTACCTATTATACTAAAAGTGTACATTCCTCCCCTAGAGAAAGTAGTTATTTACACTTCAACAGATGAAACTACCCATATGTAGAATTTTTTAATTTATTTCCAGTGTCAAAGGCCTTATAGGTTCAAAGGAGAGATTTATCTTTAGGTATAATGGGGTTTTCTTTAATTTTTTACTCATGTATTCCATATATTTTAGATACCCACCAACCGAATTGTGATTTAGTCCTCACATTCCTCTATAGTGTGGAAAACCATTAATAGTCTGTTCTCATGTGGGAATATAATGAGGATATCATATTATAGTTAATGTCTGATCTCCATTTTAAATATGAATTTTATCCTATAACACCAAGGATGGTATAACTTTGGTAAATTCTTGTATCTCCTTCACCAGAACTATTGTGTCCAAGACAAATAGACAAAAGACATCATACATGCTTCATCATACAAAAATGTATTTTTACTATCAATGAGGGTCTAAATTCCATTAATGGGAAGACTATACACTCAGTATCTTAGCCATACACCAAATATAAATAAAATTTAAAATAAACTCTATGTAACTAATATGGAATATAAATAATCATAAGATAATATCTAATGGTACACATTTCATAAAAATAAATAAATCAAGCCCCAATGTGGTATGTCAGAAAAGATAATAAATGGAAATAAGGAAAATAAAGAAACATTGTGGGATCCTCCAAAGTATGTCTTGATGTTTCTACTAACTCCATTGTCCTTGTGTGAAATATCTTACATGGGATCCTTCACTTTCTTGGATCAATATAAAAGAAGTATGAATCCACAACGAGATTGTGGTGCATGGTGTGAGTAATAATCTTGTTAGTAAAACACTAATTTTTATTCAACATATGTGCATAAGTATAATAGATATATTCCATGATAATAATAAATATGAAATTGATAATTCTAATTTTACAGAAATAGTTTTTTACTAACAATTAAACCCTTGGGTTTGAACTTAATTTCTTTTTCTCGATGCCGAAAGGATAATTAGGATGTGAGAAGGGATCAAGAAATGTCCATAAGGTTTTTGAACAAGTTACATTGAATCTATAAGGAAATGAGAGTATATGATACATGGAAACAAAAATTATTTGAATAAACATTCAACTTATAATCAAATAGGTATCAAGTGTAAATTTTACTCAACATCCACAAGGCTTCATGTAAGCATTCAATATAGAATCATCTAGGAATTAAATGTACATTATACTTAACATCCACTTGGAATTATGTAAATATTATACTAGGGATCCATAATAAATTGAGATACCCCAACCCTTTTCTTAGGTCTATCACAATTTTTCACATATATTTTGTATACTCCCCCTCTAAGGGATAACCATATCATGATTGTCCAAAAATTCTAGTAATTAGAACAATACCTCTAAGTCTTGGTAATTACACATAATTGGGTATAGAATGAAAATAAAAATAATAGTATAATATGGTGAGAATTAGTGGAATGATACAAAAACATGTAACCAACACCTGACATGGATAAAATTTACATAAGTATACTCATGCAATCAAGAATCATTAACAAGTATCATAACTACACACACATCCACATGTGATCACTATAAAGTGAGGTCATACAAGATATTCCACACAAGTATCACAATAATGAAACTATAGTACATGAGGGCTGAAAATATTAAGGTACTATCTACCAGAGGGTTTTCAATGAAGTACGCTATTATTCACCAAAGTGTTAAATACTGAACATGGTTCACAACCAAAAATAACTAGCATGGTTGTTAAGAATGTTGAAATTGGTTTTTGATTCATAAAAAAAATATTTAAGAACCCCAAAGAGACTCTTTATCAAGAAGGGTGGTTCTATAATCACATGCCACACCTAGATTTAAAAAATAACTAGTTCTGAGGTATGTCAAATGAGAGGATACAAATTTTATAGATCTATTGTCTATTAGA
Source organism: Viscum album (assembly GCA_963277665.1). Lineage (NCBI taxonomy): Eukaryota > Viridiplantae > Streptophyta > Magnoliopsida > Santalales > Viscaceae > Viscum > Viscum album. The sequence goes on from OY728131.1 coordinate 342,581,095, forward strand.
GGATGGATTATAAACTCCTCATAAATTATAGAAAAGAATATTTGGAAAAGCTAATGAAAATTGATCGATCATAAATCCATAAAAAAGAGATCCAGTATGAGATTTTAGAAGAATAGAGTCTCATGATGATCAATCTATGAAGAATTTCAATGAAACGTATACCATTCATGACATATATTGTTTTATAAAATGGGGATGTCATTTACAAGCTAAAACCACTACCATTGTTGAAATGATCCAAGAATCCATTATTAGTTTTAATGGGAATCTATTAATTTGGGAGTGGCATAACCATTTTATGAATCGCCTTAGGATAAATGAGGTAGATAAAAAAATAACCCTAAATAATGGAGGTTCATGTATCACATACCTCAAATCTATATCTTTAACTCATTTATATTTTCAAGAATATATATTTCAAGGAGAGGGAATTTTCATTGAAGGATAGTGGAGTCTTATAAATCGATATGAATTACTATATAAATAATAATGGGTCAAAACAGACCATAAATAGTTATTAAAGAGTAATTCATATCATTCATTTCATGCGCACATGGATTGGACAAATAATTTTTCAAACTATGCACCAAGCATGTACCCTTCTCTGTGATTCTGGACAAGCCACACATTTTGGACATATGGTTTGGCCATATGGTTTGAAAAACCATTTTACAACCATATGATACATTTTTATTCTATTTGGAAACCCACATGGTATAGGTGAATTGTTTTCAAAACAATGCTCCAACCATGATATTGGAATTCGATCTTGCTGCACAGTTTAACTAGAGAGACTACATAGTTTTTCAAAACCATTTGTGTTGAACATGTTCCACCCCTTGAGCCATTGTTTCATGTTTTATAGTTTCTTGTAGAATCAAAATGGATCAAACAAACCATTCTAAAAACATGAACCCGTTAAAAGGCTTATAAAATATTTAAAACTATCTAGACACACCCATAACTCAGCCCAATAAATTCATAGTTTGGAAGCATAGGTTTAAAGGATAAAATCAACTTTTAAAACCCTGTAAAAAAACTGAGTATATTTCAATATATCCCCTAAAGTCTTCTTAACCTCAAGAACAATCTCTATGAATTTTTTTAGAATAACTTGGGACACTGAGCTTGATAATATTCCACACACACCCTTGTATCCTCATTAATTTTTCTATTCCACCATAGAATCTGAAAAGGTATTACTTCTTTCCCTCATAGAAATTTCTTGCTCCGGTCTATAATCTACATCAGGTTCTCCATGCATGAGCCATCAGGGTCATGCTTCACATCCTCATAGTAGATGACATGTATGGGACCGTGCATGTTCCTCCACATATAAGACACATGAAAATCATCATTCATACCATTATAATGAGAAGGAATATCTTGAAAGTATTCCACTTCTCCAACCCACATGGTGATCTTGAAGGGTTCACCAAAATGTAGCACTATCTTCCCAGGCTTTCTCACGCATCATTTCCAAAAAATAGGAGTAACAAGAAAGCTAATCAGATAAATTAGAATTAACTCCAGAGGTATCCTCCTACAATGATCAAAATATCATTTCCTATTTTGAGTAGTGATCAATCTCTTCTAACTCAAACACACTCTCTCAGAGGTCTCTTGTATTATATTGGTCCCGACAACTATTGTCTCACCAGACTTGTGCACAAATAACAGTGAAAAATGTGGATAACCATTAATATCCTTATTAGGATCCATCTGAATCGAATCATTGAGACAATTATTGTATAAAAACTCAATCAAGGCTAGATGATCATCCAATTATCCCTTATAGTTTATGATGAAATCCAAGATAATATCCCACAATAAATGAATTATCTACTCTAACTATCCATATGTTTTGGGATGGTAGATTTACTCAATATTAGCTGAGTCTCTATGGACTTATGAAATCCCTACAAAATTTTCAATGTAAAACATGTGATTCCATCAGATACACTAGTCATGGAGAGTACATGAAAGTATACAATCTTACACACATAAATATTTTTTATCTCATCTACTGAGTGAGTCACAAGATTTGGTAAGAATTGAGAATAATTTATAAATTGATCAAAAATCACACATATTTCCTCGAAGATCCTTAAGGTACTTGGTAACCCCATAGAAACATTCATCTTGGAGTCCTAACACTTCAAATTAGAAATATGAAGGTATTGGATCAAACCACTTGGATGACGGTGCATGAACTTTATCCAATGGATGGTAGGGAATTGGAAAACCAATAATGCATTTTCCCTCTTTGTCCCTGCCCACAAGAAATACTACCTAAATTCAGGGTACATATTTTTCACTCGAGGATGAACTACCCACATAAAGTTATGGAAATATCTCGTCATCTCATCCATAATAGAAGCTAAGACTATAACTCTCCCATGTAATAGGATCAAATTATTGTCATCCAATGACCACCTAGGAATTGGGTCACCACCTACCACCTATTTCTACATCACAACATAATCTTTGTTATATTCTTGAAAAACCATCACCTGGTAAACGAAATAAGATATGACCACTAATAGATCATAGGTCATCAATCCTTGTTCCTTGAAAGCATTCATCTTCTAATCAGCCAACAATATCTTCATATGAAATTTTTCCTCCAAAATTCATTAACCATGTTCTTGAGATACCTATTTATTGGAACTATGATAATATAAATCATCAATATCTTTACTTGGTGCATTGTTCATCTCAAATTCAAACATTTGAAGGTACTCCACTCAATGCATCTGGCTCAAATTGGGGTCCTGTTGTGTGAATATATAAGAGAGGATCTTGTGGTATGTATAGATAATAAAACAATCTCCAAAGAGGTATTACCACCAAAATTTAAAATTTTATAACACGAATTCTAGATCTAAGAAATCAGTAGGATAGTTATTCTCATGGTGTTATAATTGATGCAAATCAACAGCTACTAACTGCTCCCTTTGCATTAATACTTCCCCACACTAGAACCTAATGCATTGAAATATCAAAAATATCCAAAACTAGGATCATGATTAATAATCACTAGATCTATAGTAAAAGTACTATTTAAATTAATAAAATACTCCACACAATGGTCTAACGTTTGGAACTTAACAATTTTCTTCGTTAGTTCAACAATTGTCGATGATAAATAGGAAAAGTCCGTGAAAAAATGATGATTATACCCTACTAAACCCAAAAGAACCTGATCTAAACCACATTATGAGGATGTTATAAAGATATAACCGCCTCCAATTTCACCAGTTTTACAAATATACTTGTCTTATAAACCACATAGCTTATGAATTTTAACTCCTAAATCAAAAAGTGACACTTCAATAGATTTTCATAAAATAGATGTGATTGAAGTGTACTCACAACTATCTTGATATGTCCGACTTGCTGATACAAGTTTGGTGAGTAGATGGGGATATCATCAATGAACACCATGATGATTTGGTATAGAAATGGGTGTAAATTCTTGTTCATGATATCCATTAACACTGTCAATAAATTATCCAGTCTAAAGGACATCACTAAGTACTCATATAGACCATAACTTATCTGGAATTCCATAATAGGAATTTAATACTATTTAAAACACAATTGGTGATATTCTAATCAGATATCAATCATAGAGAACCACCAGGATTACCATATATGATCAAATAAATCATCAATCGTAGGAAAAGGATACATATTTTACACTATAACCTAATTTAGATGTCGATAATATATATAGAGTTCATGAATAATGTATTCTTTCTTGGATAACTAAATAAGTGCAGCCCATGGTGAAGTATTCATACTAATAAATCCCTTATATTCCAAATTCCACAAGTTATACATTGATCTCCATCAACTCAACTGGAACCATCCCATAAGGGGTATCAAAATTTTTTGTGAACCTAGCATGATTTCTATATCAAAATAAATTCATCTATTTTGGGGAAGACATATAAAGGTATATAGGAAAATTCATTCAAAGAGATCCATAATTATAGTAAAATATGATGTTCCTACTAATGATAATATATAAAGATCCATGTCTGTAATATGTGCCATGATCATCCCAATATGGATTATAAATGGACCGACTCAACCTGATCCTAACACCCATTCATTGGTTATCATAAAATAATATTTCTTAGGTGATGTAAATGATCCCTATATTAGATAACTATCATTGTGCGCATGAAATTTAGTCAGCCAATCCGGGAAAATTATCACATTGAATCTCACTATTTCTATATTCATGAAGTCCCACTGATGTCTATTACCGATGATAACTATAAGATACTCTTGGAATCATTGAAGATAGTCCAATTTAATGAAAATTATTGTGTCAAGGTAAATCAACTAAGAAGTTAACTTTACCCAAAATTTAATTCAAGTAACAACCTATGCTTATATAAATGAATATAAAATAATTATCTCAAACAAAGAATTTGAAAACATAGAAGTGATCAAGACTATACCTTGAGTAACAGACAGTCCCTAACTGCCATCCACTTGAGTATGATCCACTACATATACCCAGTCTTCCATAGATCCGTGACCCTATCTAGGTAATATATATCTCATATGAGTCGTCATGATCTGATTTTACTTCTAACGATCATGGTCAGAACCTTAGTTCCTTAACCTCGTCAAGCTTGATCCCTTGTGGAACCTGGACATCAAAGCACTAAAGAAGAATTGCAGGAAATTCTATATCTTTTTATACTTTCAACATGTGATTTGGTGTGTTATTAAGACCCTAAATTAATGTCCAATGAAGATAGGGGTTTTAGTCATTTCACCCTAGCTAATATTTTATTTACCTAATTATGTGATTTTGTGTGCACACCCAACCTCGATCTCTTTAGGAGTCCACTCACACACACTGTCTTTATATTATCACTGTTAATAATATAATTAATATAATACTAACTTAACTAATATAAATATGGGGGTTTTGAAATTCCTGATATATATATATATATGTATATGTATGTGACAATAAAAAAACCAATGAAAAGGAGGAAAATACACAAATAAGTCAGTAGAATAAAACATTTGTACCCAGGGTTTCTTGGTAATGTTATCATTATTATTCAAATTTTAATCAATATTTTATCAAATGATGAGATAAAGACCTATCATTATACACACTCTCATTTGAATAGAATTACCCTACAATTGGATTACTTCTTATAAGATTAATATCTTCCACATCAATACCCAATCCAAACTCCACTATTTTAAGGAATTATATATCAATGAAAAAAACATTAAAAGATGTGGAAGAATACAATAGTTTGGAAAGTGGGTTGACCTATCTCCATAATATTTTTAACCACTACTAAATCCATAGAATAAAAATCATAAATAAATAAATCACAATAAACTCATATACCTCCACTTTCCCACTTCAACAACAATCATGGTTAGCTCTCCGCAATCATGGGGATTAAAGAAGCACAACGAGAGAAAAAAATGAAAACAAATTAAATTAAAATAATAATAATAAGAGATACATTAATATATACTAAAAATATAAATTACTATTATTATATAAATACACCACCTTCCCCCATTGAAATTTATAAACATTGTAAAAGGTGGGGAGACACATATTTATAGAAAAAACGTAATAAAATTTTGCTCCAAAATATTTTATCTGAAACTTTACACGTGAATTACCCACTAAATTCAACAATTTGAGATATTTTTATTATTAAAAGTTGTTCGGTTAGGTCTCCTCTTTAAAACCCCGAAATTTCAGCTTTATTGGCCTCATGTGTAGAGAGATAAAGACAATTTACTTTTAAAAGTTATTATTCCTGGATCGAATATTTGTATTCCATAACTCCGAATTCTAAGGCATTTATGACCTTGAAAATGATAAAATAATTCATGTAAAACTAAATAAAAGACATCTCTCCAGATTTATTAAGTCTTCATGTAGAATTTTATATTATTTTTTTCATCCATTTAAGAGATATTGGACAGGGAAAAAATCCCCAGATCTCTATATAGTTTTTGATATCCTGACTTTGAGCTAATTTTGGGAATCTAAAAGATGGATTTATCTCCAGGTTCAAAAGGATTAAATTATGCCCATAATTTATTAAATCATACAAAAATTAATTTATCAACTTCATTTAGGGTTAAAATATTATGGCTAAAATATAAAAATAAACTAAAATAGTAAAAATTCCTAACTAGCCCATTTTTTTTAATTATTCTCAAAATACCACTAAAACCAATTAATTTGACAATTACCTATAAAATAAAAATATTTTGGTATTATAAAAATTATATTATAGTATTAAATGTGTAAAAAGGTTTTCTGCATAACTCCCCCACACCTATCCATTGCACTCTTAAGAAATCATTATATATTCAAAAAAATCCCCACAATAATCCAAAAACTGTAAAACATCAATGATCCTATCCAAAATAGAATTGAATCATATACAATCTACATAAAAATGTTTTCCTATAATTTTAAATCCTTATAGTTGAATTTTTCAAAACTCATAAATCCATCCTTGACCCAATCATAACATACCCCAGATTGAATTTTATGTCACTCCTCACTCAAGAGAAATTGAATCTGAGGTTATGATCATACTTAGAAAATGAATATATCACCATAGGCTTGTGAACATTAACATATATCCATATTAAGAAAAATTAATATAGTTTCAATCATGTTCTCTTTTTCCAGGTTATTTTTTGGGATTAGAGTTGGTGGGAAAATGATTGGAAAGTTTAATGATAAAAATAGGAGGTTTGAATCCTAAGTACAATTTATAAATAATCATGCGAAAAAACATGATCAATCTCACTCAATTAACCTCGAAAATGTGAAACAAAACACTACCCCATTTTTTACATGTAACACGATCCAATCATTGATTATAATAATTCATATAATCTATGTTCCCCTACATTTTTTTCATTTTTTTAAATTCCCAGACAACTTTCCGGGTGATGCAAAAAGTTTTGTAAAGTAGTTCTTGCAACATGGCTCATGCTCTGCCTAATGACTATCGGTTTATACATGTATATTTCCATGATGACTTGGGGATTAGAGGCTGCTACACTATCAAGTATTGAATTTATTCTTGTTGATCTCTCACATGGCCTTTCATGGATTCCTTAGAGTTACCCCATGCCACATTTTTTCTTATTTTCACTTTTTCTATATCTGGTACAAGCTCATTTAACCTAGTGTAATTACATGACTTTTATAATTTGATTAATAAATTTTGGGGAGAATTTTTTCTACTCATGATCAAATCCTTTATGGTAAATACAATTATAAATTCAATTTCATATCAATTTTTTTATTTTCTATTTTATTTATTTATTTTTTCTATTTTTTTTGAATGAGAATAAGGTGAAATAAATAAAGCACAATGAAGTGATGAATCAAGCCCAATTATCGCATTATCAACTTACCAAAATGTTGAAACATACCTCACACCACCGAAAAATTAAATACATCCCAAATAACACACATGAAGGTCCCTCCCCCCACACTCAAACATGAAATATCCATTTAAAAATACTAAGAGTGCAGGTGGGAAAAGAAAAATTGGCTTGTAATGCAGATTAAAGCTATAATACAATTCATGGAATCTAATGGAAAATAAAGAATATATAAAAGGTAGGGTCTCATGATATAATGTGGCTAGCTAAAGAAGTTACACAATCAGAGCAGAATCATTTCATAAAATCCAATGATTTGGAAGTCAAAAATCACAGTTTTTTTTATAAAAAAATTCATGTTTCCCTCAAGAAAATGGGGATATTAAGAAGAATATTTCAAAATGGTTTGAAATACCTCTAATAAATTGATAAATATTTTTTTCATTATTTCATGGGAATGGATTTAAAAAGTCGACCAAACTCAAAAAAATGTTTGGAAATCCAATTCAAGGAAAAAGATTTCACATCAATGATCAATTCAAACCGTTTACTTCAAAAATAATTTCAATTTTCTAAAAACATTTCATGTGTGAAAAGTGATAAGAATATTCATTGAATCAATGTTTTCCTAAAAAATTATCATCAAAATGAAAATAACATAAAAAGAAAATTTTAAATTTTATACTCCTTCACACTTAGATTTCACTACACCCATTTTCAGCTCAATAAAAAATATAAGTGTAAAAAACTAATGGGATTGGAATATACAACCTGAAATATCTATTCAAGGGAATCCTTGAGTTAAACTCCTAGATACATCCACTAAAACTAGAAATAATGAAACAAATAAAATTAGAAGAAAAATAAATAAAAATAATGACAAATGGAAAAGAGGATTGAACATGGGTTCGACCCCTGAGGTTGGTGCAAGGATTTTAATTCCCCTAGTCAGGAAGTTACTGTGGTTTAACCCCAATCTAAATTTGGATGGTGTTTCTTGCTTATAAACCACCAGAACCAATTTATCTTAATGATATTCAATCTAAAGCCATTGTGGAGGGATGTCAGGACCCATCCTAGAGGGGAATGTGTCGTTACTACCCTATGCTTTCCTCTGAAAGGCTAGAGGCTGGTGACTAGTACAAGTAAGAATTTCCCACAAATTGAAGGCATTATCCTTAAGTACATACAAACACACACACACCTCCAAGACACACAATTCTGAAATGTAAAATAACTGAAAGGATACATACATGCATATAAGTCCCCACAATAGAGTACGATAGTGAAATTACTAGATAGTTAATAGGGCTAAACATAATCCAACCAAAAAGAGATTGTACAGAAGTCTAAATTATTTTTTAAAGAGTCTAACCTACTCTATGGGAGAGGAAAACATCAGTGTTATTCTCTCATTAGGCACCTCAGTCTTCCCAACTCAAGCTATGATCCACCCACTCTCAGTCCTCCTAGTCTTCCATTGAAAATTCACTTGTCTACACAAGACCCGACACATGTTGGAAAAACCTGTGCAAGGGTGACAATAATAATACTCAGTATGACACCCCAAAAACACTAAACACGAACCCCAAGTAGCCACCTCAATACAAGATGTATCAATACACATATAATATATGCCAAGAGAGAAAGATAAGACCTGTATATACTAAATTTAGACTCTACATCATCATGTGGACATAACCAACTACTGGCCACTTGACTCTGCTTGAAGCATCCATATTTCAGGAGAAATCACACATCAATCCATGATATAATCAGAGACACTAGAAGAATATGTATTGATCATTTGGTCCCCAACCCAAGATAACACATTCATAAAGGAATATTATGATACATAGAGAGGGGATCACACCCAAAACCACTGGGGGCACCATAAAACCAATCTAGATCAACCTTCTATATAGGGAATCATATGCCAATTATTTGAAAAACACTATTGATGTAGCCTACTAGATGGAGGATCAACACCCTGCTCAGGGAGGTTATTCCAATTCCAAAAAACATGACTATGGGTGATAGAAGATCACACTCTAGTCACATAGAGAGATACCATACTATATCCAAGACAAAAACTTTAGATAGGATTACTATTCTGTGATGTGGATGTAATGTCGCACTGCACCCTCAAGAAAAGGAGTAAGGGAAAGAACTAAAACTATACTATTCCAAACTAAAAACCCACAATTGGTTTAAAAAATCCAATCACAATGTTAGGGTCCCAACACAATAGAATACTCTTCGATTGGATTCTCTGTTTAGGAGTTATGGTCGTTTGGAAATTTAAAGGTCACTATGCATGTGGACCGACCACCACAGTCAATCCCCTTTCCACATCTACCAACCACTGAGGCATGGCCACACAGTTTCTGTACCCATAGAATCTCAAGTTGCGACGGATCATGGATGAGTACCATGATTTCTCATGCCACATGGTTACTGCGCTCGAGGAAGTGCATCATGCTGTGTGCCTCATGGTCGATTGCACCGCACAGTTGACCACACAGTATGGTCGACCGCACCGCACAGTCGACCACATAGCACATTCGAGCGCAACCAGGCTCCATCCAGGGTTCCCTAGATCCAATCTAGTTCGGACTAGGATCTAACCTAGGTGAACCTCTCCAAGCTCATCCTATCGGCTTAAACTATCCCACTTATCTGACCCATCCCGCTTGGCCTAGCTCGCTTGGGCCAACCCGCTCTACATCTGTCGTCGTTGCTCCATATCCTCTACCACTACCACTGTGTCTAAAATTAACTTTCCCATCCATCGATAGATCTTCCACATGCATGTTCTCCTCCCCTGTGTGCTGCCACTAGTTTCCACCACTTTTCTCCATTGGTCCTTTCTTCTGACCACCACACCTCATACGATGCCCGAAAATCGAAATGATTGTAGATCCGATATCCTTGGGTCATGATCTACACAAATCTAACATCTGTTGTCAATTTACACTGAATTGGGGGGTATGATCATGCTCATAACCACTCAGAAATATTGAGTCGGGAGCCATAGGAATCCAATGGAGAATAATGTGAAGAAAGGGGGAGACGAAATCCATAAGCTACAAAAGTGAGGAATAAACCTCATCCATTGTTCACTAGGACTCAATTTGTTATCATAGAAGGATAAATGAAGAGGTAAATTAAATGAACATAAACTATCAAATATATTGAATTTAAATCTACTGATGATGTGAAAATAAATTATTCTTCATTAAAATGACCTGCATTTGTCCTGAATTAAGAAAAGGATAAAATTTTACAAAACAAATCACCCTATCTCGAGTTTGGATCAATCATTACTGAAGAACGGTTGTGTGTCATTGTCATTTGTTGATCCTTGATATATCATTATTTATCAGGAACTATTTTCAAGATATCCCTCCAATTTCACTCCAGAGGATTCTAGGGTTATGAGATTAACCTTGTAATTATGACATGATAATATTTTTAAATATTTCCAAAAAAATAATATTTATTAAATTATTTTATTCATTTTATGTCTGTGATAGTTTTTTCACAGGTGACCGACACCAACTAATGATAAGTCATTCCTAGGATAAATACCCCATTTTGAACTCAACAGTGCCCTCATATTTTTGATTCAAGTACCGATTTAGGTGTTTATTCAGTTTTTTGGGAAAACTGCATAGGCGTACAATTAAATATTTTAATTTTTTTAAGACACTTTTTCTAGGAACACCAGGCCTCAGAATCACACACCATCTTAGCATTTGATCTTGGTAATGATCCATATAATATATAAAAATAATAAACTGAAAAAACAAGACATTAAATTTGTCCCACCTTCGGGTTTTTCATCCCTAAAATCCAAAACAAGGGATACTCAAATATAATTGGAAACTGAGCATGAATATGAGCCTCCCACTCCCTTGTGCTCTCCTGGAGATTCTCTTGACTCCATAGAACATGAACCAAATAAATTAATCTCCCACGAAGGATCCTCTCCTACTGAACCTTCATCTCCATTGGGTACTCAAAAAAAGTCACTCCATCCTCAAGGTCTAGGCCTCCCTAGTAGATGACGCGAAATTTTCACTCACGTACCTCCTCAGCTACAACACGTGGAAGATGTCACGTAACCGATCAAAGTACAGAGGTAAAACTAAAAGGTGGAAAACCTCACAAACCCTATGTAGTATCTATAAAGGGCCAAAAAATCTCAAATATAACTTTTGTCCCCATCCTAAATTATGTAATACTCATCGTGATGAAACCTGAAAGAACATGTGGTCTCCTTCCTTGAACTTCAAAGGCCTCTTTCACCAATCTGTATAAGACTTTTGATAGATCTGTGTAGTATTAATTCACTACTGGATAATCTTCACCTTCTCTGTAGTAGCTCACACCAAATTTGAGACCTTGAGTGATGAATCTCTAGGGTTAGTCTCGAAAACTAGTGACCTGCTGGGTCACCTATACAAAGGATGGAACTGTGCCATACCAATGGTGTAAAGGTGGCTAGTATTTTTTGGAAAATCCACTAGTTCTAGGTGATACTACCAATTATTACTAAAGTCTCACATGGAAGCACACAATATATCCTCCAAAACCTGAATGGTCCCCTCATTATGGCCATCAAATTGTGAGTGAAATGTTGTTCTCAAGCATAACTAGGTCCCAAATTCTTCAGGTAGTCCCTTCTACAACTGGGATTTTTGGCCAGAATAATGATCGAAAACCATAATCGATTGAAATCCATGGAATTGATCTATATAATAAATGTAGAGGTGTCTCATGATCTTTACCTAACTCTTCTCTTTGAAAGATAGGAAGTGGTCTGACCTAGAGAGTCGGTCAATGATCACCCATATGGAATCACACCCCTTGGACGTACGTGGTAAACCATTCATGAAGTCCACTAATATCACATCTCATTTATATTCTGGAATCAGAAGGGGTTGAGATAAACCTACCAGAACCTAGTGATCAGCCTTCACTTGCAGACAAGTAAGGTATCAAGTAGAAAAATATGTAACTACCTTCTTCATTCCTGGCCACCAAAACTGATGTCGGATGTCATGGTACATGTTCACCACACCTGGATGTTCTTACAAAGGGGATTTATAAAAATATCTCAGAACCTCTTCCCACAATTCCACTAGTACTACTATGGACCCTTTGAAAAAAGTGATTTTCTCCCTACCTTTTTAATATTCATCAAGAGCATGACCTATGGATTTCTGAGAACATATGGTCTCGCAATCGGTATCCCCATAAAATGATTCTTAGACATGATTTAATAGTGGAGTGTGAGAACCATTGTCTATATGTAAGCTACACCATCTCCTCCTATAAAAGATATATGCAACACGACCAACTGCTCTGATTCCTCATTCTGTAACTTTGAATTAGATCTCCTTCTAAGAGAATCTACCACCACGTTTCCCTTCCAATGAGTATAGAAAATCTCAAAGTAATATTAATGGAGTAACTCTAACCATTTCATATATCTCAAGTTAAAATACTTCTGATATAAGATAAACTTTAGACAGTTCTGATCAGAGTAGATGATAAACTGCTCTCCCATCAGGTAGTGTCACCACATCTTCATTGCAAAGACTACTGCTGCTAACTCAAGATTAGGGTTAGCGTATTTATTCACATTTGGTCTCAAATATAATGAATGATAGGTAATCACTGCTTTCCACAAACATCAAGAAATAAAAAATCTTGGTTCATGATGCATTGTAGAACACTACTTACTCGACGCCTTCCTTCAATAACATAGGGATGGGAGTGTTCATCAACATATGTCTCATATCATAAAAGTACATCTGAGACTTTTCTATCCACATGAATGGATTCCACATTGTGTCAAATATTTCAAGGGTGTTTTCACTATGTCAAATTTGGATACAAAACTCCAATAGTAACCTTCCAATCTATGGAAACTCCGCACCTCGGTAACACTCTTGGGTGGCTCGCAAGAAAGCACTGCCTCAACCATTTCTAGATACAATGCATCTCTATCCTATGAAATTAATGTTCATAGAAAATGGACCTATTGAATCCAAAACATTCACTTTGAGATATTATCATAATTTAGGTATTGTCGGAGTGTGTCTAGGACCACCTTCAAGTGTCTCGTATGCTCCTCCTCTGACGATGAATACACTATGAATTCATTGATAAAGACCACCACAAACCAGTCTATGTAAGGCTAAAAGATCTAGTTCATGAGTCCCATGAAAACTAATAGGGATTTTTTCATGCCAAATTATATCACTAAGTACTCATTATGACTGTAACGACATTTGAAGTCTATCTTTAGTATATCCTCAACTCGTACTCATAACTGGCGATAGCATGATTTGAGGTCTATCTTTGAGAACCATAACAATACTTTCAAATAATCAAAGAGTTATTTGATCCTCTATAATTGATCCTTTTTCCTCATAGTAACTTTATTAAGCGCCAATAATACACACATAACATCAATATCCCATCTTCTTTCTTGGCAAAAAAATATGGGGATGCCTTGAGAGAAACATTGGGTCTCACGATGCCTTTCCACTGCAAGTCCTCCAACAATATCCTCAACATAGAAAGGTTGCAGGAGCCATCTGATATGAAGGTGTAGATATTGGTACCATCCTAGGGTGTAGATAAAAACATAATTCCATGTCCTTTTGGGGAGGTAAAATTGAATCACCTTTTGGAAAGACATCCTCATACTCCACCACCACTATAGGAAACTAATGACTCATATCATTTACTGCATCGAGGGTGGGGCTAGCCAGCTGATGAATAATTAGATACACCCACCTATCTATGAGTCCATACATCTCTGACTGTGTTTCCTTTTCACCAAAAAAATAAAACCTAGTTCCCTCACTATAAACACACATCACTCTTCACCTAAAATAGTCAATCTGAGCATGAAATATGGATAACCAGTCTATTCCAAGAATGGCGTCGTAAGGCCATGACGCTACCACCAAGAGATCCCAGCTGAAACTCTCTACTCCAACAGTCAGGTCACACTTTCAACAAAAGTGTGTGACCATAGAGTCCCCTATATACAATTATTAAGTGTAAGGGTTGAGTGAACGGTTCATCCAGAAAATCAGTGTCCTGAACAATATTTCTGACCATAAAATATTGACTAGCACCTATGTTTATAAAAACTGTAGTTTTGGTGGAAAGGAAATCGATAATACCTTGAATCATCCCTGGAGCCTTGGGGTTATTATCCTCAATAGCCAAAATCTAGCCTCATACATGCTCACAAACTCCCAGAGCCTGGCATGGACCACCTAGGGCTGGTGTTAACATGTAGAAACATCGACAAGAACTTTGTGACCCCCCATCTACTCTACCACATCTATCCCATAGAGGACCACCACACTACTGTCTTTGTGTTTTTCTCAGTGGTCCCTCGACCGTCTCCCGATTAGCTATGCGACGGGTTGAGAAACTGCCTTCCAAATGTCCCTGACTGCAGCATGAGTAACACTATCTATCCCTTAGTTGATTCGAGTTTCCCTGTGAGCCCATCATCACTAAAATTGAGTCATGGGATCCCTTCCTAAAGCTCATAACCTACTTGGACTTCTATGACTATCATTAGAAACCTTCTATTGAGGTCTCAGCTACCAGGTTACCACTTCTAGGTCCCACAACTAGTGTCTACTCTACTACCAAACTCTCTACCAGCACATCACACTCATGTATCCCAGCATAAGTAGAAATTATAAGCGAGGCCATTGATGCACTGATTTCCAAGTGTAAGACCTAATAAAAGGTATGATACCTCAAGAACATGTCTAATACCATATCTAAGGAGTAGCCTGGAATATTATTAAACGTCTCTAAATACTCTACCATAGTCATACTGCCCTACTGAAGATGCAGAAGCTCCTGGATGCGTACCAATCACATTATGGATATATAGAACATCTCTCTAAAGAGATTCTCATTATGTGATTAAGCCACCATGCTCTATCATCTCCCTTGTGGATCCCTGAACTAGACCAGTAGCAAGGATTGCCATCTGGTCAGAAGGCATCCTTATAAAAGGGAAAAAATGGGTGACTTCTTCAAGCCAATCCTCATCCACCTGGGGTTTAGATAAACCCAAAACCTAGGATGTAACTACCTTTGAAACTCATGAAATGAACTCAGCCTACGTGTATCCTCAGATGGTAGTGCTGGTACTAGTTGTTGCTCGATGGGTGGTGGTATAGATAGTAAACAACTCAAAGATTCTATATCTGGTACTTGCCCTTGTACTAATGCATTTTATATAAGAGGATCATCCTCTTGATCACACAGTGAAATCCTAGCTGGCTGTCTACATAGAGGAATCCTGAAATAAAACAATATTTACCAATGTCAATAGAGTATATCTGGGGATCTGACTAAAGAAAGACCTTGAAAACACAACCATTCCTATATGATTCATGTACAATTATTTTCCCCCATCTACTAGTGTTTTCATGTAATGAGTCTAATATAAGGTGATTAGAGTCCTGATTTATAGATATGTTGGCTGCTGCACCAACACTGAGGTCTATATCTAGAAATCCAAACTTGAAACACTTTACAATATTTCCCCAAACTAACCTCACAGACTCTCAGTCCTAAAGTAGAACCAAATAGACTTTGATGACAATCTATATTGACCTATCCCAGAGGGGCCCATGTCGTTACTACCACAATCCCACCTCTAATAGGACAAGGGTTGGTGTCTAGAAATGAGTATGCATTTTCCACAAATGGGAGGAATCGATGTAAAGTACATGTACACATGCACACATATCCACTCCACACTAGGATGAAATGTAAGAAAAATTAAAGGATTCATTCATAAATCTAAGATCCCACAATAGAGAATGAAATTTAATGTATGGTAAAGTAAACAGGAAAAAAAACAATCCCACCCTAAAGAGTCTATACAAAAGTTGATCTAAAACTATAAAGAGTCCAACCTTCTCCAAGGGTGAGGATTATCTCAATGGTATGATCTCAGTAAAAACCTTGGTATACCCAGATCTAGTTATTCTCCACCCACTCTTGGTCCTCCTAGGACATCATCAAAAGATCACTCATCTGCACAATATATGACACGTGTGGGGAAATCCTGTGAAGGGGTGAGTATAACAGTACTCATTAAGACACACCTAAAACACTAAACATGAAGCACCAAGTAGAAAACTCAATACAAGATCTAACAATATATCAATAATAGATTCAAAGAGTGAATGAAAACACCTAGATATACTCAGGGGAGACTCCATGATATCAGGTGACCATAACCAACTGCCTGCCTTAGGAATCTTCTCGATGCATTCTTATTTTGGGCGAAATCACAATTTGAGCCATGATATCATCATAGAGACTCGATGAAGAGGTCAAGCTCATTTGATCCCCACCCAAATAGAATATATTGGTTAAGGAATACTATGATACACATATAAGTGATCATGCTAAGATTTTTTGGGGGACTTCATGAACCTAATCTGGATCAACCCACTATGTAAGGGATCATATGACAACAATTAAACAAACCCTATGAAAGTGGATCGCTAGATGGAGGATCAGAAGCCTACTCAAGGAGGTTACACTCATTCTACAAACTCTACTACTATTGGTAAAGGATTTCTCTCCAGGCCCATAGAGGGATACCATACTCTATATGAGAGTCTATCTCTATAGGGGATCACAATCTAGTGATGAGGATGTAACATAGCACCTCACCTTGGAGGAAAGACCAAGGGATTACACTCAACCTATAATGGTCCAAAAAACCCCACAATTTGTCTAAAAAAATACGGCCTCAATGTTAGGGTCTCAAATCCATAGGAAAAAAATCAGTTAGATGATCCATTAATGAGTTATGTCCATTTGAAATTGGAGAGGTCATTTTGCATGTGGATCGATCTTCACGAGTGATCCACCTACTGCACCGACCGACCACCACAGTTGACTTCCCACCATCCAGCCATGTAGTTTTCGCACCTGTAGTTGCTCAATATATCAATTTTCATGACCTATCTCCATTATTTCTTTTGTCATGTGGTTGTTGCGCCTATGCCAACTCTTGCTACCACGGGCCTCGTGGTTGACCACCTCACACGGTCAACTACACTGCAAGGCCGACCTGCATAGTTGTCTACAACTGGGATCCACCACTATTTCCTTGGATCTGACCTGGTCTAACCCCGATCTAAACCAAGTCTACCTTAGTTGGCCGAACCCAACCTGATGACCCGACCCATCCCACCTGACTCAACCGGTATGGCCCGGACCACTCCGATCTACACAGATCCACCCTTGATTGCTGATCACCCCGAATTCGTAGGTCTGATCAAGTTCAGAAACACCCGACATCATTGATCTAGGAATCAAGTGGTTCCAATGATGAAGAATGAAAATAATTGGTTGGGGGAGGAAATATATAGACCACAAAAGAGAGTAATTAACCTCATTCATTGTTCGTTTGGTCTCAATTTGTTATCATAGAAGGCTAAATAACGAGGGAAATTTCAACGAATAGAATTTATCAAATTTATCCAATTTAAATCTACCAATAATGTGTTGATTAATTATTATTCATTGAATTGACTCAAATTCATCTAGGATTTAGAAAAGGATGAAAATTCATAAAACAAAACACGCTACCTCGAGTTTCGATATATCGTTGATGAAGAATGGTTATTACATCATTATCATTCATCTATCATTGATGCATTATAATTATTCGGGAAGGATTATCCATATATCCATCTAATGGATCTAAAAATGATTACTGTGTTTTGTGGCTAACCATAGAATTCGTACATGAATATATTTTTAAATACTTTCCAAAATATAAGTTTTATTATATAATTTAATTACTTTTACGCCGGCGATAGATTTTTCACAAATTACCCTCACCAACTAATGTTAAGTTATTACTAGGGTAAATCTTCCAATCTTAACTAAAAAGTACCCTAGTATTTTTGATCTGGGCACCTGTTTAGGTGTTGTTCCACTTTTTCCAGAAAACTGCCTGAATGTGCAATTAAATATTTAAATATTTTTCAAATATTTTTTCTAGTAACACTAGCTCTAGGAACCACACACCATCTTAGGGCCTATTATAAAAAATAATCAATATATTATCTAAAAAAATACATGGAAAATTTGAAACATTACAACAAACCCATGTATAGAGTATAATAGATCTTCTACATTTTCTTTATGACAGAACATAGAATAGGGGAATGAGAAATAATGGTTCCTCCTCTTTGTTTGCTACAGCTACTTATGGTAACTCTTCAAATTCAACATAAATGGATTGATAATGGGGTGTTGTATTAGAAAATTTAGAAAAGGGGATGTCAAAAAATAATTCCACTTGAATATGATTAAATCATGAAGAATCAATAAATAAATATTCCCATTCAAGAAGGTCAACAAGAAACATAATCTTTTCTAGAAATGCCTCATGGAATAATCTATCAACAGGGTCTTATTCATCCTATTTGAAAATAATATATATGTAGAGAAGTAATAATTCTTATTTTTTAAATATGGTAGGATCAAATACCTTTTGGTCTCCAGAAAAATCAAACCAATACTCTTACAAATTATGTCATGATCCCTATATCAACTAGCATTGAATCTTCTGGAACCTCTTCAAGTAATGGACAAGAAGATATAATAGGATATTTAGGATTTATCTTCAAGTATTCATCGGGATCTTAAGTATCAAATATTGGTGGAATAGGTTATTTATTCTCATCATATTTTCTTTCTTTCCATTTAATCCACATAACTTTAACATATTTGACTTTCTTAGCCAGTGATGATACCATAATGCATGTTATTTCAATAATTATCAAATTATTTTTAATAATCAAAGATTTTTTTTCATTTATATCTTTAATGTGTCTTCCCTACCATACTCACCATCAATGTTATCAATAGGACAATAATTAAATTCATCGCCATAAAAATATATCGTGACATTTGAAATGAAAGATATTTAATGATTTTTTTTTTGTTTTATTGAATTTATAATTTTTTTAGTTTTTTATGAAAGTGCATGCACACATTGCCTCCCTAGAAAATACACCAAATCGATGATAGGTGTTTTAGACATTTCACCCCTGTTAATATCTTATTTTTCTAATTATGAAATATTGTGTGCACACAAAGGGTCGATCTCTCAAGGAGGCATCTCATACACACTTAAATTATAGAGGTTGTATTCATTTCACTCTAATAAATATTTTATTTAACTAATTATGCAATATAGTGTACACTCCCAGGGTCGATCTCTTGAGGAGGCCGCTCACAGACATTGTCTATATATTATCACTATTTATAATCTAACTAATATAATACTAAATAATGTAATATAAGGATGAGAATTTTAAAATGAATGAAATATATATATAATATAAATATGAATATAAAAAACAAAAATAAAAGGAATAAAATACACAAATAAGTTAGTTGAAGAAAACCTTTGTTCTCAAGTTTTTGTGGCGCTGTTATCATTGTTATTCAAAATAACAATCAATTTTTTATTCAATGTAGAGAAAAATACTTTTCCCTATACACCCTTTAGTTTTAATGGTATTAACATAAACTGGAACGTCTCTATGTAGGATTAATCTCTTCCTCATCAATATATAGTACAAACTATACCATTTGAATGAATTATATATTAATAAGAATAAACAATTTTAAAAGAGGGGGAAGAAGACAATAGTAGATAAAGTGGGGAGATCAATTACCAAAATTATTTTAGAAACTAATAAATCATTGTAATAGAACATTAATACATCAATAAATCACAATATACATAAATACCCCCACTTCCCCCCTAAAAATAGTGAGGGTTATCTCTCCACAATCTTGGAGATAAAATAAGCACGGTGGGTGAAACACAAAAATGGAAAAAAATGATAATGAACAAAAGAAGATTAATAGATACACTAAAATATATTGAAAATAAAAATTTATATTAAAAAATAAAATCTCAACCATTACCCATTGAAATGAATATTCTTTGTAGAAGAAGGATGAGACACAATTTAGGGGGAAAATGATAGAAAATTTGGATCCCACAAATTTCATTCGAAAGATTTCGTGTGGATGGCCCATTAAATTCTAGAATTTGGGAAATGATACTTATTTAAAGTTGTTATGTTTACTATAT
The DNA here is from genome assembly GCA_963277665.1 of Viscum album. Lineage (NCBI taxonomy): Eukaryota > Viridiplantae > Streptophyta > Magnoliopsida > Santalales > Viscaceae > Viscum > Viscum album. Next base: position 342,601,715 of record OY728131.1, read on the forward strand.
TATTTACAAAAAAATAATTTTCATTTGCCACATGTTGATATATATATATATAAATATAATTTACTCTGCAAATTTATTATTCCTAGATAGAATCTTTGAATTCCAAAACTCTGAATTGTAACAGATTTACGAAATTGAAAATGAAGGAATAACACATGGAATAATTCATAAGAGTCTTTTATATTAATTTCATCTATCTTCATGAAAAATTTCATCTCATTTGGTTTTAACATTTCAAAGATATGGTCCCAACATAAAAAATCACCATATTTGTGCACATTTTTTCGAGGCCCTGATTATGAAATGATTTTGGGCCCCCAAAATATGGATTTAGCTTTCATTAAATAAGGATTAAATGAGACCCAGTATGTATGAAATACTAAAAAAAGAACTTTACAACTTAATTTAGTGTATAAAATGTTTTCTTCTAAATATATAAATAAATTAAATAAATTAAATTTAAAATTAGGATACAATTTCAATTAAGCTCAAAATACACCTAATACATAAAAATATGACAATAACCCATTAAATAACACTATGATGGGATTATTAAAACTTAATTACCATATTAAATGTATGAAAATATCATCTTTATCATTAACCCTTTCCATAGTTGAATCACTAGTGAACTCCTCTTGAGGGGATGAAGAATCCATACTCTACTCCACTAGTATACTACTACCCTATTGCACGTCCCCTATCTTCCTCTTAATTCTACTATAATTGGAACTAATCCTTGTAATGGGATGTAAAAACACATAACAAATTAAGGGTGTAAGAATACCAATTGGTCTCTCCTCCTCTAAGCCCTTATCAATAGTTATGGACTTATACATGACCTCTAAGTATGTCACTATGATGAAACTCTGATCCTGTAATTTTATATTAGGATAAAGACTAATATAAACCATAATATCCTTATATGACTCATATTTAGCTAATTTAGGAGAAAATTTAATTAGTTTAGTGAGATGATCAAAGTACTCGAATACTATCATGTATCCCTCTTGCAGCTCCATGAACTCCTATGTTCGATCCATCTTTAGCATATCAGGAATTAATTTACCCATGAATTGGTCCTTGAAGGCCTCCCAAGTGAAACCCTAACATATTCCATTCTATCACATCATGCCCCTACTATCCCATGGTGGGTCCCTATAGCATGAACATTTCTTGATACACCGTTCTATCCTCATGTATCTCAATGTGGTCAATGACACCCCTGATAATATCCATCTAATCCTCAACATCCTATAGTCCCCTAGTTCCAGGAAAGGATGGTGGATACTAGAGTTGGAAGTATCTATCATATTTGAAAATAGACTTCGATACCCCTCTGTCTTGGGTAAAAATAAGTGGAAGTACTTGCATATAAGGTGGGATAACTGCCTACACTAGTAAAGTAGGCATTGGGGAATGTTATAATGCAATATCCTATAAAATAGGTGATGGAATAGGTGAATTCTATTAGAACCTAGTATTTTCATATATGAATTGTATATATTTTATGATTAATATTCAATGTTCTGGACAAATTAATTTTGGAGGACCATATATGTCTAGTGTATTTTTAGATTATATACACAATCTTCTTATTTCATGAAATAAATTAAATATCTCACATAAATACTTCCCTATTTGGTAATCTTCATAGATATAACCTACTTGAAAATTTTCATTACAACCTAGGTAAAGGAAACATAAGAAAATGTGTAATAAAATTCTCTCTAATGGTAAATGTGGTAGATATCATTCAATTACCATATCAATTAATAACATAAAAGTAAGTGCATGAGATCACAATAATAGATTATGAAGTTTAAAACTAATCTATCAAAGACCAAAAACATGAGTCTTGGAATAAATATTTATAATATCAACAGGAATGAATCATAATATATATAAATCATTACAAATCAATCAGACACCATAAGTTCATGTCATTAAATTGTGGCTCCATCATATGTATAACACCATTTCATATGGAAAGGTTAACTACTAAGACCATAAAATCATAATGGACCATGATTATACACATGTTTCCAATAATGGATCAATCAAATTAAATTTATTCCCATATATGATCAAAAACATCAAATTTTTCCGCATAGTGGATTAACCACGTTGACTTTTTTCTATAAGATATCAAGTACATGGACTGATTTCCCATAGATGACCTAGAACATCAGCTTATTTCCCATAATTATCTTATAAGATATAATACTTTAACAAATTAATTATAAGTATATATAATTCTACTCCTAGTCATCACAAAATGATAACCATGCGTATTTGTTCTATAGGATCAATAAACATTACTCATATAATCATATTGTAACCCATAGCAGATCAAATGTACATTATTCAGAAAATGTTAGGAAGAATATTTTTAAAACATTTTTTGAAATTAAAACATGGTTAAAAAATAATTTTATGAATCAATGTAGTTTATTATAAAAATTATTGAAAATATTTTTAAAAAATATTTACATCGAATAGAAAATATTTTTGAATGAAGAAATAATGTCAATTTTCCCAAAAAAATATTTTCTTCCCATTAGTTAATAAATAGAGGAAAATTATAGGAAATAATTTATTCAATAGAAACAAACCAATTAAAATAAAATTAATGATATTCTTGAGAGTTAGATTAATAAATTTCATCATTAGAGACATAATAAAATGGAGTCTTGATTTACAATGATACAATAACTTTAATCCCATACCAATTTTGAAACTTTTGAATCATAAGACCCATGAAATAATAAATTTAAATGAAACATTAAAATTTAATGAAAATAAGGTTATTAATTTTATTAAATTTCAAATTCAATTACTTACACCTCATAAAATAATATATGTTCATAACATAACAAGTGTCTCAAAGAAACAATGTGAGATGATTAACCCTTACCTTGTGTCTGACGTCCTTCATATGTGTTTGGACCTAATATATAATAAACATGGGCTTATTATAATAATGTTATAGATAAATAATCATATATATTATATCATATATTATTTAATTATAATTCTTTATCTCTCATATTTTAATAAGTCGAGATTAATATCACTATTTCGGGTGATGACTACTTTGTTTTTCATATATTTTTTTGTTCAACAATTTTGGTCCATGTAAATTAATCATGGTTTAACCACATATAGAATATTAATAATGATATAAATATAATTTATATTCATTATATAAATATTTATAGTCGTTTATAATAGTTATAGATAGAAAAATAAATGGCATCGTTCATGGAGATTATAGGTCGAACGTACACAGGAATGTTGTTTTCATTTTCTGACTAATTAAAGGAAAGTGTCAAAAATAATAATTCACCTTCAAAGAATAATAATTAAATCTTATTAAAAATTTATATTCAATATATCTGTCCTTATTACCATACATGATAATTATAATGGAAAAAATGAATCACATCGCATCCAGGAGGTAGTAGTCCACGCATACACCTGAGCAACGTTGTCATTTTCCAACAGATTGTATGGTATGAAGGTAGAAACGAAATTATAATTTAAAAAGTATAATTATATTGTAAATATATTATATATACATTAAATATATCAATATATTCATCCATGTGATGTTGTGATGGAAAACCAATTACATCTAGTCATAAGGCGGTAGTCCACCATACAAACGATCAATAGTTTCATTACCCATTTGATTGAAGAGGAGCTCGATCAAGGTTATTGAATTAACATAATAACATTTAATTATATTAATTATATTTTTGTTATTATTTATTGATGGTTTAAAAAAATTAGCAGGTATAATAAGAAATAACATGAAATAAATAGTCAATAATTATACCTCTTCTTCACACACCCTTTTTAGGATTATACCTAAAGCCTTCCTAGAATGGTTTTACGATAAAAAAAGACTCTAGGACATGTGGAGAGATATGAGAAAGGTATTTGGGTAGGTATAAGATGAAATAAATTGTTCTTGAAATGTATATAGGAGAGTAGATATCAATCCCTTTTATAATTGAGTTGAGTGGAATACTTGTATTTTTTCAACATTTTAAAATAATATCATGTCACTTTCTAAAAAAAAGGATCCATGATAGACCATTATAAACCCTGATATAAAATATGGTCTAAATATGTCTATAAAACATATATTAGACATGTTAATATGTTATTTTAACCCTTATCTTTTTTTATTTATCCTATAGTAATCTTGTTTGAACTTTATCTATGATAACCAATTTTTAATGTTTCTACTATTAATTATGAATAAAAATAATTTGAACTTATTAAATAATAGTAATTATTTTTATAAAAATATGTAATAATATTTATCAATTTTAATTCATATAATTGTCTGAATTTAATTTTAAATTGAACCTGTAATATCTAGAAAAAAGTGGGTTTCGAAAGAAAAGGGTTTCTAAAGTATAAAAAAAATTTATATAAAAATTAAACATAACATTGATTCTAGTGATATAAACTGGATGAATAATAATATTATTTTACTAATTTTAATTTTAAAACCATATAAAAAACAAAAAATTTAATTTCATAAAATGAAGATTCCATTTTAATAAAAATTCACATTTCAATATTCATCGATAGGGTAACATTTTCAGGAAATTATAAGAAATTAACTATAATATAATTTTTCATGTTTTTTTAAAAATAAAGATTATTTTTGAAAATAATTTTTTTATAATTTTCAAAAATAAATTGTTAAATAAGGGCACAAAACATGATGAAATCAAAATTTAAAAAATCAATTTAAGTATAAAAATGGATTACTTCTTATCATATTGCTAGAAAAAAATAATAGATGAATGATAAATAATTTTATTCAATATATAATATATATATATATATTTCAATAAAATCATTCACTAGTAGTGATTAATTTAATATATTAGAAAAAATTCACATTTTGTGTAGAAAAATAGTTTTTAAAATACATTTCTTTTAAAAAAGATGTTTTTTTATTTTAATTTATAATAAATTCATAACCAATGAATTATTTTATACATGTTTAAAACATATAATTTTCAAAATTTAGTTAGAACAATTCATACCCACCAATTTTAAGGATATTTTAGAAAAATAATGTTTAAATACTAATATTTTAATAGCATGTTATGATTCGTTAGAACTCAGTATTAAATGTAGTAGAAGATATCGAATAAGCTACATTTATTTGGAAAAAAAATATTTCATGAAACCATACAGTGTTACATTATACCACACTAAAATTAATTTCACACTCACAATTCCCTCACTTTTATAAAAAAAAATTATTTTATCTCCACCACATATCATCCTCGATTTCCTATGGTAATTATTTGAATTTATAATTCCTCTAGAGAACCTTTACATGGGTGGTAGTATTGTTCAGTAATACATCATCACTACAATAAAAAGTTTTTAATGATTGTTCTTTATAAGAAATATTATGCTCTAGTGTTATGCCATATGAGTTTAGTATAAGTGATGGTTCTAGTTTTTACTTCTTCAAAAGAGATATAGGGAACACATCATGGACTTAAGAGCGGTTTGGTTGAAGAAAAAAGTGATAAGAAACCATCCCTACTTGATCAAGAATCTCCAAAGGATAAATTTACCTAGGTATCATATTTTTTTCTTTAGAAATCTTATAACCATCTTTTATTCTTAAATTTGTATTAAAATATTCTCACCAACTTCAAATTCAAGATCACATCGATGATTTCCTGCATAAATGTTTCATCATCTCTGAGTTCCTTTATGTTTTATTGAATGGTGTAGAGCCCAAGGCCAGATTGACCACTGAGATGGGCATGGTGAATCATTGGTTTCATTTTATGAATCCATTTTCCTTCAAATTCAACCTCTACAACTTATTAAGGATCTTGATTCACTCAGTATTATATTAAAAAATCAACCTATGTATAGTAATAACTATAAAAAGAGTAGTGCACAATATTTAAAAGGATCAGAATAAAATCCTACATCTTACCATGTTACTTATCCCCCCCTAACATGAATTCTACATAATAATTTCACTATCTCCAAAATTTATTATATAGGCTCCAACTCCAACCAAGAGACTCCATTTTCTTATGGATCCAACCAAAATAATTCTTGCTCTGGCTCCAAGTGATAGAATTCTTTTGAAGCAAGATCCAACCAGAAGACTTCAATTTATCCTAGTACCAACCATAAGATTTCACCAATGAAAAAATTAATAATACACTAGAGTATTATTATCTAATAATCCTCTTTGATATTTCTAAATCAAACTTTATCATGTTTAATTCATGTACCTTATCATTGTTGATGGTCTTTCTAAATAACAGTTGATAACTTGTTCTTGATTATCTAACTGAGTTGTTACTATGATCAGAATAATTCTTCCTTTCGAATGAATTCTCATCTTAAATAATATGTGTCCAAGGTTTGAACACAAATTCTTCACCTAAAATATGAAGGATAAAAAGTTGGACAATCCTGAAGTATTCTTCTTTTATTATCAACTAAATTCAAACATAAAATATCAATGTATTTCATAGAATCCGAACATCTCATTTTTATTATCTCAAGTAGCACATATATTTAATATTGTTCATTGTATTTTATGTTAGTTCTTAAATCACTTTTTGGATAATCATAAATTGATTTCACATGCGCATGTGTTGGATAATCACATGAAAGTTCATGCATTGTTCATAACCTTATCGATTTATTTGCGCATAGTCTATCCACAAACAAATAGACACACACACACACACATACACTATCTTATATTTTAGTTTAGGTTCACTTCATGTGTTTTAGGTATTTCCTTAATGAATGGTGGTTTTGAACAGCCAATCCACTTTTAAGTCACACACTACTTTGTTTATTCAAGTCCCTTTTTAAATATACTTACTCTATGTGAAATGTGTCTCATGTAGTTATGAGATTATTCTATTTCTTATTTCATGAAGCAAAATTTAAGAGACACTACATTACATATTTTTCTAAAAGACCTTAAAAACCACAAAGTCCACACGGATCACAGACCTTCACAAAATCCTAAGAGATTCATTATATCTATTTCCCAAGGGGATTCAAACTTACATTTCCTCCTGAAGATTTTTAGGAGTGTTGTGCATAAGTTTAGAATTCATGGGATCCATCTTCTCTTTCATGAAATATTATCATGAGTAAGGATTAACCTTTTTTAACCAAATAGGCTTGCGATGATCAATTTTTTGAGATCTCTCTTGAAAAAGACAATTGGAAGAAAAATATTTCTAGGACTCGAGATCTCTATATATAAGAAGAATCTGTCATTAAAATATGAATTTAATTTTGTGTCAAATACTCATTCTTGTCTTCAATAATAATTCCATGTCTTCTTGGACCTTCAAAAAACACCTTACTCTCTCAAGGTATCACACATGTACTATGCAAAAAAAGGAATTTTCATTCAGGAAATCTTGTTTTTCTCTAGTGGTGTCATATTCATCTTCATTCCAGAATTGAATGCATCTCATTCATTGAATATAAAACTCATTACCTATATATTGGCCTCTAGTAACACTATTTTATCCTCCCCAAAAAAAATCTGCGAATAAATTGCGTGAAAAATAATAGTTACATTCATGAAAATTCGGTTCGATAGATCTAACATCGTGAAATCCACACGATCTTCATACAGTGTCCCGAGGATCCGCCATGCTGGTTCATTCATTACTCCGGTGTGCTGGAGCTCCTTATGTGGCTAGAGGTAGGGTAATACATCCTTCTTGACCAAATGAATGAGATTAGTTCATCAAACACCCAGTGTTCAATCCATCTTCTAAGAGGAGTAATAGTACCACACTCATTTAGCCTCCCACATCAAATCCGTAATGTAGCTTCAGTATAATGTATTAGATAAGGAATGACCACGAATATCTAGAAATATCCTCTCTCCTTCTTGAAAATTCTCATATAGGTTCATCTACTTCAATGGCACCCTACACGGTGGCGCTGATTATCTTCACCTTATACATGAGCGTACTCATGTTCCCACTCATGCCTCCCTCATAGTGGCTAGATATTTCTCAACTGGTCATGATTCACCCATTGGATCCCACATATTCTCTTGATTATGGGTGAATTTGGTTCTAGTGGGTAGGTACGCTTTTTGGTATGAGCCTCAAATAATGTACTTAGAAAACTATCTAAGTATAGAAATCAAGTTCTAAATAATAATACACAAGGCCAACCATCCATTATTTTATATGAAAGTAAAATTCTTTTTTTATGGCCTTCGTCATACTCAAATATTTTTCACATCATGAAATATGATATTACTATTTCATTCTCTTTAATAATATTACAAAAAATTTTGTAAACAATGTATGACCTTTGATACATATATTTGACTTGAGCTTTAGTTATCAATAATCAAATTTAATTTGATGAATTGCCCAAGCATCACATCTAATCCAATAAAATAATTCTATAACCATTCTCTGAGAATTACAACTTCATATATATATATATATCACTAAATGCATATTTTCATTTCATTAAATACAAATGCAACAGTGTACCCAGAAACCCTCCTGTGTATTTTATTATCAACCTATCTTTATCATAGTTGGTAGGAATAAATATTTGTTCTTAATCATTTATATCCCTTACTATAAATAAAATAAACATAAAAGTAGGTATATTCTAAAAAAAATCATCATTTTCAAGATTATTTCATGAATACCTCTAATAGAGGGATGATATCACATGGTTTTCTTAGAAAATAGCCTATAGTTAATCAACTCTAAGTCTACTTGGGATAACCTCGTGTAGAAAAAAAAGAGATATATGACTATATTTTTCAATTCTATCCATAACTAACCATGCATATAAAATAATTCTAATAATTTATCAAGTTTCATCAAAGGGGTGGTAAATAATAATATTTATTAGTGAAATGAAAAATCATAAACATATTTAAAAAGATAAAAAATTTCAAGTGAAAAGATAGATCTCCCCCTTTATCTAATCTTTTCATAAACCAAGAACACCCCCTTAATTTATATACATAGTACAATTATGGTCATGTGATGAAAGTGTTATTGGAATACCTTGAAATTTAATGTTTAATTTATCTCATGGTTTCTAACCATTTAGGGATGAACACTTTTTTTCCATTTCATAGATGTCATTAAAATATATGAAGTACATTCTCATCACACCATCCAAAAATTACATCCTTAAAAAACTCCCTAAATTCCATATCTTGTTTGTCAAAAACACAAAATAATTTGGGAAAAGGGAGGGATATATTTGTCTCTAAAAATTAATATTCACATCGAGAGTTTCTTATCAATCTGGGACAGTATTTTCTACCAATCTCATCATGGTATGATTTTTGGGTCTCTTTATTTTGTTTTGAGTATAATCAGTTTGACAATATTCATTCTTCTTAGGAAATTTTACTTTTTGTTGGATAACTATTTCAACCTAGATTTTATGAATATTCAAGATCCAAATTTTGGATAACTTCCTAACAACATCCACATTATGTACTTTAGTTTTAGAAAGTTTATCATCTCCATTCAATTTTTTATCCAATTTCATCTGATGTGGGAAAAAACCAGTCATTCTTTCTTGACATAATTAGTCTCCTGAAAATAATTACATAAATTTTCATTGGTTTTATTTAGGAATATAAAGCATTTCAAAACATATGGAACATCTTCTTCCAACCTTGCTGTGCACACATAAACCTTATGATATTCCAAAATTCATCTAGAAAAAACTTATTCAAAAATATAGAAGCTGTTTTGTTTAGATATTTGTGAGGAAAAGCTATTCACATGTTTTTTATGTTGAGATTTTATCCTCTGAAACTCATTGAACTCCACCTTATAGTTTCCTCATTTATGATAAAGACACATTGAATCAACAATAGAAGGCGTTGTGACTATGCTTACTGAAACAACAACAAGAGTGTTGAAACTTTATATTCGATGATTGGTTCTAGATGATTCTGGATATGTGTTTTTGTTTTCTTTTCATGGGGGGTTGTATCCATCTTGGAATTATTTTCTCTCTCCCAGATGTGCGAGGATTCCTTTTATTATCCTGATCTTTCATATTCTTATCTTTTTCTTTTCACACTAACTATTTCCTTTCTTCTCTCCGATGTGACAAATTTATTATTTGACCTAAATATATTTGTTAAAATCTTATATAAATTTATTCAATTCATGTTAAACTTTGACACATAGGGATTGCGTATCAAACAAATCTTATTACCTAGCATAAAACTTCTATTAAAAATCACCTATCTCCTTTTATTATTCGGAAATTTTAAAATTTGTGTATCTAGATCTCACTGAGAAAATATATTTCTTTATTAATAAACTCATCCTTTTGAATATTAATAGGAAATATTTCATACCTTTTATTTTCATCAGTTAATTACTTGTTTTCTTTCTCAAGACTCTTTATTTATTTCTAGAAATATTTATCATGTCCCATGAATAATGCTAACTCTTCTTTTAGATGCCACACAATTTATATTGTTTCATCTTCTTCATCACTACTACTTGAAGAAACAATTATTTTTTATACATGGGAAAATAAACCAATATAATTATATATAAAAACATGAGGATAAATCAGTTTGATTATTACTCGTGAGATTTATCTTCTCACTGCGATATTTTTTTCCTTCTTATCCAATTTCTGTTTATGGGATGTTTCATCATGTAATTTTGATTCTGATTTTGATTCTTCAACCTTCTTCTTTGTAAAATTTTTAGAAAAATGACCACTAATACCACAGTTGAATCATTTAGTTGGTTTCTTATTCTTTCCCTTACATTTTACCTTACTAAATTATTTTCACATTTGAGAAATGATGTGATTGAAGTCATAATTTTCCTAATAACTATGTGAATCTTCGTATTCTTATTTCTCTTTTTCTCTAAATTTTCCATTTCTCATGGGATTCAAGTCCATTTTAATTTTTTATTTCTTATTGAAAGATGTAATTTTACTGACCTCATAATCTATTATAAGTTTGTGGTGTTCATCAAGAAACAAGTCATATCTTTCTTCCAAGGTTAAAATGTTTGAATAAAAATGATCTAGAAAATTTCTCATCAATTTTTTGACAATGATTGATACATATATCTTGTCACAAAAACCTCAAGTGTTTCTGACCATCTCATTCACTCTGGTGAAATAGTCATCAATAATTTCTTCATTATTCATTTTAACGTCCTCATAATCACTCCTCTAAACTGTTATTCTCTCTTCCTTAATATTGAAATTTTCTTCATAGATACTTTTGAGTTTATTCGAGATCTACTTATAAATATGGAGACCCATTCCCTTTGTGTAAATTTTTTTTGTTAGAGATATCAAGACATAATTTGGAGCCTTTCTATCTACCTCTGTATTTCTCTTATTATCTTATGTCACAGAAGCATCATTAGTAACGAGTAGAAAACCCAGTATTGTATCATCTCTCACTTATAGGCTGAGTTATAGGAGATATGGTAGCATCATATTCATCTAAATAAGATAATTCATACCATAAAATGTTATACCACATCAGATGTTGAAAAAAATAATATTATACATATATCATGAATGGTTCTTTGATTTTCAGAGGGAACTTGGGCTTTGATACAACTTGTAGAGCCCCATTCTTGATTGACTAATGAGAGAGGATCAATGAAATTGTGTTTTCCATTTACTAATCCATTTTATTTAAAATTGAACCTCTATAATATGTTAAGGTTTTCAATCCACTCAATATTATCACTCAAACTCACCTTGTGTGCATTAATAACAATAGAAATAGAAACTCGCATTATTTACAAGGTTCCACATAGGGGTATATTATTTTCCATGTTTGTTATTCCCCCAACATGGATTTTACATTACAATTTAACTATCCCCATAATTTCTTGCAATAGCTCTAGATTTAACCAAGATACTCAATTTTCTTTTGGATTTAAAAAAAACTTCTTGATCCAGATCCAACTAAGAGACTCCTTCTCTTGGATCAAATCAAAAGACTTCAAACAATCACCACCCCAACTAGAATGTTTCACCTCTGATGAAAGGATTGAAACACTAAAGGATTATTCTATGGTCTTCCTCCACAATCTTTCTGAATCAAACTTTCTCATGTACAATTCGAGTACCTTTTCAATGTGGATGGTCTTGGTCAACAGTTTCTAATCACCTATTTTTGATCAGTTGAAATAGTTGTAACTATTATATGGATGATTCATACTTAATAATGAAGTCCTAGACTCAATAATATGTGTGACATATATGCACAAATATTATTCACTAGTATTATTAAAGATTTTTTTTCAAAATCATAAATGGTTCTTCATGAATTATCAACTCAATCCAAATATATTTCATGCATTGAGTACATGGTATTCAAACATATTATATTAGTTATCTCAAGTAGCACAGATATTGAATGTTGTTCTTTGTATTTTATGTTATTTCTTTAATCAATGTTTGGTTAAACTAATTTTTTTCTCATTTGTTCATGTGTTGGATAATCACAAAATAGTGAATTCTTTCCTCATAAAATTATCCCTTTATTTACACACACATATCCACACTCTCACACACACACATACACACAAACAGTCAAATAATTTAGTTTAGGTTCACTATGTGCGTTTTTTTCATGTGTTTCATGCATTTACTTCGTAAAAGGTGGGTATGAACACCCTATTTACCTTGTATTCTCACATTATAATATGTATGAAAGTCCTTCTTTAAAGAAACTTTCCCAATGTGAAATTATTATCATGTAGGTGTGGGATTATTATATATCTTTTTTTGTGAAGCACTCTATAAGATTCACTACCTTGAGGATGTCTTAAGAGGATCTTGAAAACCATAATGTCCTCGTGGATCAAAGACCTTATAGAAATAAAGGAAGTTGATTTATAGTTCTATCCTGAGTGGCTTCAAGGAAATTGTTCTTTTAAAATCATCTCAAGAATGATTTTCACAAGTTGAGTTCTCATGAGATCCATCTTCTCGTTCATTAAATACTATCACCATGATAGATTCTCCTTTGAGAACCAAAGATGTTCAAAATTATCTATTTTTCGAGATGTCTCTAAAATCATGATATACAAAAACACATTCATGTAATTTTAAGGTATCAATTTATTGGAGGAATAAATCATATTTTATCTATGTTTAAAGCCCTATAAATGACTTATACACTACCACAAAACTGGGCAAGGCATGCGCCTACCTTTATCAGCGCTAACGGAAAAGCGCTGATAAAGGGGCTGACCTTTATCAGCGCTTTTGTTAGTGCTGATAAAGTTAGTATTTATCATCGCTTTTCATTTTAGCGCTGATAAATACATCCTTTATCAGCACTTTTTACTAGGGTAGATAAAGGCTCACACGGATTTGTTAAAAACACGCGAGTCCTCTTCCTCCTCCCTGCACCCGGTCAAGCTCTCGCGGAATCCCTCGTCTGCACCGTTGCCGCCGCCTCCTCCTCCTCCGCCGCGGCTGCCGCCTCCTCCTGCTCCTCCTCCTCTGGCCGCCGCCTCCTCCTCTGGCCGCCGCCTCCTCCTTCTCCTCCTCCTCCGGCTTCCGCCTCCTCCTCCAGCCGCCGCCGCCTCCTTCTTCTCCTCCTCCGGCCGCAACCACCACCACCTCCTCCTCTACTCCTCCTCCTCCTCCTCCTCCTCCTCCAACGCAGCCTTGTCGTCCTCCTCCTCCACTGGTTCTTCCACCTCCTCCTCCTAGTCCGCTGCCTCATCCTCCTCCTCCACCGTCGCCTCCTCCTCCTCCACCTCGGCCTAGTCTGCTACCTCCTCCTCCACCGATGTTTGAGAGGTTCCTGAAGTACTCAGGTGAGTCTCACAAGCTTTATTTTAGTTTTATATGATGTTTTTTGGAGAATTTTCAAATGAAACATGGTTTTGTGTTCATATTTTTTGAGAAACAATGTAGAACCTTGAGCATGAGGAGCTTTTCAGTCCTCTTTCTAAATCACATAGTTGACTTTCATGGTTAGTGAAGGTTAACCATGGGATATCTTAGAGGAAACCATGTGAGGTGGATTTTATTTAGGGATTAACATACCATTTTTTCATGATTTCATACAAAACATGTGAAATTTTGTAGACCGAGGTAGTTCCAATTTACATAATTAATGCATAGTTTGGTAAACTATGTTGACCAAATATTTGAAGGGGTTTTCTTATACAGTGCCACCACATTATTAATATATGGTTTGGAAATTTTTTTAGAAAATTAAAATTATATTTTCATCTTTTTCCCTCTGAAATTCCAATAGTGGAAGCCCCCATTTCTCATCCTCCCTCTTATGCAATTCCCAATCGACCCACCCCCTTATTCCTCTTTGATTCCCCTTTCCATGGGGAGTTTTTAGTGGATTTATTCAACAATTCTATGTGATTTCACCATCTTTCTTAACATTTTATTCTTTATATTTAGTTTCTATTGATTTTTGATTTATCGAGATTATGTTTTATGGGTGATTCAACTGGAGCACGGTGGTATCATATTGATTTGATGGGGGTGTTTTCCTACCTCATGTATAAGAGGCATCATGATGGTATCTGCAAGTCACCAATCATTATGAAGGATTTGTGTTTCCTTTTTTAGTTTTGATGTATACTGGATCAAATTATATAATGTTGCCTATGGATTTGGTTCTGATGGTTGGGTATTTTTCTTAAGATGGCACTAAGATCCCACTTCAGATATTATATGGATTTCTGGTCTTGTTTCTAACATGAAAAGTCCACAAGATGAGTTTCTAGTGAATATAACTAGTTTAAATTGATTTGGATAATTAATTATAAATGTTATAATTTAATAATTTTGGGTTTTTGGAGAGAGGAAGGAGCTATATTGATGAGTTAATCTTGGGGTAGACATTAGACGAGGCTTAGCGAGCCTTGGAAAAGTTTTCAACTTGGAATTAAAATAGTAGAAACATATAAAATAGGTATGTGATCCTGGTAATTTCGTTATGGATTTATAAATTCTTTAATGGGTGTTATTAGAGTGAGTGTGACTTAGAGGACCTTGTTAGGGGGAACCCGGAGACCTCTTGGAATACATTCTGTGACTTTTATGTATTTGTTCCCATAGGCCACACATGGAACTAGTGATACATCAGAGCCCTTGGCCTTATTGAATTGAACCTAAAGTGTGTGAACATCCCCCTTGGGGATGTGACTACTTGGGTGGGTATAACTTTGTAAGGTTGTTGATAGGCTGGATGTGTAGACTTACCCAGAACAAACCTATATATTGAAATGGGACATGAGCCATCTCTTGAGACTATTTATAGTATGGAATATTACCATGTAAATATTATGAGGCTATACCATGTATGACACTGATAAATAATATGATTCACTCATGCGATGAGTGTTTCACTACATCATGTGCTTCTGTTGGATGGTGATGTTTCAATGATGGTCTTCATGATTAACAGCTTATTGATCCAAACCTTTAATGGTTTTTCTTTTGTAAACATTGGTTTTAATGTACTAAGGTATTTCTTAGGTTTCATTTCATCCCTTCATTTTAAAATAACGACTGTATAACAGCATGAATAACATAACTCATGTTGATAGAGAAGAAAATTTATGAAGGCATTGGATTCCCTTCGAGACAGATGGATTAGTGCTGTCCACATGGATAGTAAAACCCCTTTTGGAGATCATGGAATAGTTGATAATAAGTTGTTTGGATCATTCATTACTTCTAGATATTTTTCCAGATTTTCCCTGGTGTTTTTGGTTTATACTTCCCTCAATCCCTACTGGTGTAAGTTCTTTTAACCTTGTGTTTGTACTTATACTTTTTTTTAATCGAGTCCTTTGGGGCATGAATTAGGTGACCAATTCATGTCACCACTTTTATTAAAAAAATGACCTTGAGGTGGTATTTTATTGAAATGGAAAAAATTACATAGTAGTGAGGTGTATGATACTACTAATAGGGATGCCATTGATTTTGAGTACTGATTATATTTGTTATGAAAAGTGTATAGGTGAGAGATTTCAGTCCTTATTGTGTATTTGGCCTGTTTGGTTGAGTGTCCTGCACTACTGGGGTTAAGTTATTGGGAACAATTTTATACTAGTATGGATACTACTCAAGTTGTGATAATGGGATGGAGGTTTTCCATGTTATTATCATATTCACCAGGGTGAGTTTATATCTAGGTTAATTATCAATGTATACTAGGGTGAAAGACCTCATGATTATTGTTATGGTTGGTATAGTCATCACAATGTTCTCAAATACACTTTGGAACTAGCCAAAGTTGGTATGGATGATCGAGGATACGAACCTGAGGATCAATGATTATTTATTTATTTATTTTTCAGATATTATTTATTTATTCAGAGCATGAAACATGCACATATAACTAAAAATTAGAATTTATGAAACCACATTGGTGGTTCCCTACTAAGTACCCAAGAAATCCTCATGTATTGAAGGTCAGGTAGAATTGGGTCCCAGTGTTGCCAGATCGAGTTGGAGTAACTTTGATGGGTTTTAGAGATCTAGATGATGCGAGGCTTGGGGATTGTAGTGGTTCCCAATATATTTTTTATTTTTGTATTTATTTATTCCTTTATTTCCTTGAATTATCTTGTTTTTTATCTAAATTATACTCATATTCCTTCTCCTTTAACCTATATACTTATCCTATGGATTTTAAATAGGATGAATATAAATAAAGAATGGATGAATTCCAATCGGTTGATAAAAGAGTATAAAGAAGGTGTGAAAGAATTTATAAAGTTTGCAAAAGATCATGCATTTGACTCTTCTCAAATCCTTTGTCCGTGTTTACACTGTTGTTATTCAAAAAAAATTAGTCCGGATGAGTTGGAAGAACACTTGATCTGTCACGGAATAGATCAAAGTTATACATGTTGGAATAAACACGGGGAAACAATGAATATAGGTAGTGACTGGGGTGACACTGCGTTTTATGGATCATCTGATATGATTACAAACATGAACAATGAAGATGACTGTATGGAGTATGTGATTACAGATGTGAATGATGATGAAGATCGTATTGATAAAATGACAAGGACCTTCGAAGATGAACTTCGTGATTGCACAAAATTGTTTGAGAAGTTAAAAAGTTGTGCAAAGACGCCATTGTATGCTGGTTGCACTAAATATATAGTATTGTCAGCCGTACTAAAGATGTATAATTTGAAAGAAGATAACGAGTGGAGTGACGACAGTTTTAAGAAACTACATGCCCTCTTGAATGACATGCTCCCAGAAGACAATGATCTCCCGAGCCGAACATACGATGCCAAACGAATGTTACGCTCTATGGGTATGATCTCTGAAAGAATACACGCCTACCCAAATGACTGTATACTATTTCGCAAGGACCTCAAATCACATAAAGAATGGCCAAAGTGTGGTGCTTCTCAATACAAGAAAGATGAATCCAGTCCTACTAAAGTTGTATGGTACTTTCCAGTTATTCCAAGGTTTAGACGCCTATATAGAAGTGAGGAGACTGCAGAACAATTAACATGGAATCCAGATACAAGAATTAAAGATGGGATACTACATCACCCGGTAGACTCTCCTCAGTGGAAGAGAATCGATCATGAGTATCCTAAAATTGGAAACGAGTCGAGAAACCTTCGTCTTGCGTTATCTACAGATGGAGTGAATCCTTTTGGTTTTCAAAGCAACAGTCACAGTACATGGCCGGTTATGTTGATAAATTATAACTTACCACCGTGGTTATGCATGAAACGAAAATACATCATGTTATCTATGCTTATATCAGGACCAAAACAACCGGGTAATGATATTGATTTTTATTTATCTCCATTGATCGAAGATTTGCAATTATTGTGGGATTCAAGTGTTAAATTGTATGATGCTTACAGAAAGGAAGATTTCACTTTGAGATTCATGTTGTATGGGACGATAAATGACTTCCCAGCTTATGGAAATTTGTCAGGATGTAGCATTAAAGGAACTCAAGGATGTCCCGTTTGCGAAGAATGTACACAATCAATTAGGTTGAAACATTCATCGAAAACCGTGTTTCTAGGACATCGCAGATTTCTACCACGACGACATAAGTACCGTTCTTGGAAGACATCATTCGATGGAAGTTCAGAAGAACGTACAACACCATCTCCACTAACAGGCGATCAATTGTCTGAGAAAGTTAAAAATTTGGACACTACTTTTGGTAAACTGACTTCGAAAAACCTTAGGAAAATCGGTTGGAAAAAGAGATCAATTTTTTTTGAATTACAATACTGGAATTGTCTGTACGTAAGACATTTTATTGATGTTTTGCATGTAGAAAAAAATGTATTTGACAGTGTTATCGGCACGTTGCGAAATACATCTCGCAAAACAAAAGATAGAATTAAGGCTGGGTTGGACATGGTTGAGATGGGAATATGAGAAGAGTTGGCACCAGTAAAGGGTGAAAAACGAACATTTCTTCCTCCTGCTACTTACACTCTTTCCAGGCAGGAGAGATATCAGTTTATCAACTTCTTGAATGATGTAATGGTTCCGGAGGGATATTCGTCAAATATCAGTAACCTTGTGTCAATGAGCGACTTGAATTTAAAAGGTCTAAAATTACATGACTGTCATGTTTTGATGCAAAATCTCATTCTAATTTCCTTACGTTGCATTTTGCCCAAGAATGTCCGCCATACATTAACGAAACTGTGTTTCTTCTTCAAAGCTATATGCAGCAAAGTTATAGACCCGGCGAAATTGCCAGCTATGGGAAAAGAAATTGCCATCATATTATGTGAATTAGAAATGTTCTTCCCGCCTTCATTTTTTGATATGATGGTTCATTTGATAGTCCACTTGGTGAGAGAGATTCAACTATGTGGTCCTATACATTACAGATGGATGTACCCCATTGAACGGTATATGAAGATTTTGAAAGGGTATGTCAAAAATCGAAGTCGTCCAGAGGGTTGTATTGCAGAGCGATATATTGTTGAGGAAGCCATTGAATTCTATACCAAATACTTGTCTGGTGTGGAAAGCATTGGCTTACCGAAATCTCGTCACACTGGGCGGCTAGAGGGTGAAGGAATTTCTGGAAGAAAGGTTGTCACAATCAATATTAAAGATCGGGATTAGGCCCACCTTTATGTTTTTCATAACAGTTTGGACGTTGACCCATATGTTGAAATCCACAAAAAAAATTCATAGGCAATTGAATCCATCAAGGGCTGAAAAATGGATATCAGATACACATAATCGACAGTTTATAGGATGGTTTCGAGATCATATTATTAAGAAGTCGGATGAAAATCCAATGTCTATTTCGGAACGACTTCGATGGCTAGCTCGAGGACCAAGTGTGTATGCATTATCTTACAATGCTTATATAGTTAATGGTTATACATTTTATACTAATGAACATGATGAAGACAGTACCATGCAGAATAGTGGGGTTACACTTGTGGCTGAAGCGATGCATGTTTCCGGTGCTAAGGACAAAAATCCAATTTATTCGAATATGTCATACTTTGGAATCATCAAACAAATGTGGGAGTTGGATTATACTGAATTTCAAGTTCCGATATTTCAATGCAAGTGGGTTGATAACATGAGTGATATTAAAATAGATGATTTTGGATTTGTGAAAGTTGATTTCAGTAAGGAAGGGGAGAAAGACGAACCATTTATAATGGCATCACAGGGAGTGCAAGTATTTTATGTTCCCGATCCCGCAAACAGAAACTGGTCAATTGTTCTGTTATCGACCAAAATAGCTGAAGGGTCAGATGAAAATTCAACGGAATATGACCCTTTCATTGGGATTTCACAATTATTTCGCAGTGGTCCCAATGTAGACGACGTTTTTTATGTCAGAGGAGACCACAATGAAGGGATATGGATAGTTGATAGAGGGTTCAAATCCCTTCATCCTTTTAAAAAAAGGGAGTTCAATAATCAGGTTATTGATTTTTATTGTAATATAGATTGTGTTACATTATGTTATTATCTGTTCGTTGCTGCTTTTATGTGATCTAACTTAAATTTTAAACCAGTTCTGTAGATAATGACTTCTTTACCTGCTGATTCACCCCATCCCGAGACACAACACGTCTCTCAACCTGTTGCCGCTGGTCCCATTGCTGAGAGACAACATGCCTCTCAACCTGTTGCAGTCGGTCCCACTGCTGACGTACAACAGGTCTCTCAACTTGTTGTAGCTGGTCCCACTGCTGAGAGACAACAGGTCTCTCAACCTATTGCAGCTGGTCCCACTGCTGATGTACAATAGGTCTCTCAACCTATTGCAGCTGGTGTCAATGCCGAAGCTAGCACTTCGGAGAAACATAATGATGATGCAGAAACTGAAGAAATGGTAGGCGATGAAACCCCAGCGACACAAAAAAAAATAGGTGCGCCGTAGTTTGACAGTTTTAGCAAAAATCCTTAACGAAAAAGAAAAAGGCATCAAATATGAGGTGGGATGGAATAAGCTAGGCCAGCATGTAAACCCCAACAAAGCCATGTTTAGTAGCTACATTGGAATCGTCACTCAACAACTCGTGTCGATTGATGTAGAGTCGTGGCACCATGTTGTCAGTGGGTTGAAAACATTAATGTGGGAAGAGATTACGGTAACATTACGATATCATCTATTTAATTTATTAAAATAAAATAAAATATTGAAATATTGACTAACCCTTCATCATCTCTTACAGAGTGCATTTATTGTAGATGTTTCGCACAAAGAATATGTTTTCAGACTAGCAGGAAGGATTCATACAGGCTTTCGCACCATTTTAACGAAAAATCACTTGAAAGATGCCGAAGGGAAAATCAAGCCGCACCTGCCTCCTCTTTATGCACACTTGATATCCCAAGGAATGTGGGATGCATTTTGCAACCGTCGTGCGGAAAATAATTTTCAGGTACATTGTGTTTGGTTACACGTTGTTTAACGTTTCTTATATTCATCACATTGATTGATAGGTTTTTATTTATGAAACAACAACTGAGTGCTGAAAATAAAGAACGGGCAGCAAAACTAGCGTACCCCTACCGTAAAGCATGGTTGGGGTACGCTTCAATTGAAAAACAATTGGTATGTATTTTAAAAGTACTGTAATAATTTTATGTGACATAAAAAAACATTGTAACCATGTTTCTCTGTTTATATGCAGATTGATGAATCAAAATCTCAAGTCAATTCCATTCCACTCCATGTGCTATGGAAGGAGTCTCGTGTTAATAAAGAGGGGAAACTGATAGATGAAAACACACAAAAAGTGTGGGAAACATGTGTAAGTATGACATAATATAAACTAGTTTTGCTTTAAATCACTATTACATAACGATGCTTACTTATTTTTTCATATTTTCTATTTGACATAGTCACAGGAATCAACAACACCCGCACCGGATGCAGACATACTTTCAACGGCCTTGAAACAGCCAGAACAGTATGGCCGCGTTAGAGGTGTGGGTTTTGGGGTGTCACCCAAGTAATATTTTAAGAAAAAAAACAAGAGGATGAAAAAACTAAATAATTGAATGTAATGAGAGATAGAGTAGCTACCCTTGAAGAACTAATCCAAACTCAGGGAGATATGCTAAATATTTTGATGGAGGAGAGGTGAAGATAACAAACAACTCAAGAACAACCCCCACGAGAAGATCCACCCCTCACCAGCTTTGAGGTGAGCCATTCCCCTCAAAGACCTGACTTAGTCGAGGTAATAATTGTTATAAGATTCGTTTTTTTGAGATGTGAATCACATAGAAACTGATACATTTCATTTAATGATATTCTGCAGGGTGAAAATGACTATGATTTATATCTGTCAACTCCCACCCATCGCCTTGCAGCGAGGGCTACGGTGTTCAATATACAGAATGACATGCTACACTCCAGACCACTTCCAACCGGTCATGTCAAAGTGTCGATTAACGTAGCTCATGAGCCGAGCACCGAGCTACCCGTGCCAAATGACGATGACGACATTCATACGGTGGAAAAAGATATTGGAACATTCATTGCATGGTCGTCGAATATTGTAAAAAAACAAGTCGAGCAAGAGGTATTCATTTCCCGTTCATTTTTCAAGTAGAACCCTTAACATTAAATTAGAAAATGACTGAACCGATGAATGTTATTACAGAAGGATAAAATGGAGAAGCTAAAACGGAAGAGCGGCTCCAAGATTGGATCAACCAACCGATCAAAACGATCTACTGAGAGCACGTTCACCCAACCCATTCTATATCCACATTTAATATCATTGCAAGCTCATGTGGATATGAAAATGAAATACGGAAAGAGTCATACAATTTTTTGTGAAAAAGATATGTACGTAGAGGAAACAATATATTTCGTTAGTGCAGACGCTGTTTCTGAGATCATCACATACGACTGGCTAGGTGCCTCAGTTATAAATGTATACATGAGGTATGTTTTCATGATTTGATTTTACAGAAGCTGATATACTTTGATAATTATGGATAAATACATCTCATATTTTTCACAGGCGTATATATGAAAAACAATTGAAGGGATTTTCCCATGAATACAAATTTGGACTCGTTAGTCCGCACACCATTTCTACACAACGAACAGAAATAGATTCTAATTTTCAGGCTGAATTGATGTCAAATCTACTCAGAACGTTTCAAAGAAGAATTACGACTGACATGATCTTTTTAATACCAATGATGCAAGGGTAAAACTCTACATTTTAATCATATCAATTATATTTTCATTTATATCAGTACTTATTTCTTTTTGTGTTTTTAGGGAACATTGGATTCTCATTGCAGTCAATTTGGATACTCCAAAGATTTATTTTCTGGATTCACTGCATGGATATCCAACTAACCGACCACACATGATGGCGATTGTCAATTTGTAATACACTAGATCCAAAATTTTAGAACTAAATATCTAGTTATATAATTTATATTATCTTTTAATGAGGATTTTCTTATGATATGGCGGTGTATGAATATCGTCTAAAGGCTGGAATGAATCCAGGGCATAACGACGACAATGCCCACAAGATCTACAAATGGAGAATTATCTGGGTATATATAATTATATTTCAATATACAAATACATATCAAAACAAATTACTTATTTTTTCGATGTTTTTGCAGTGTCCGAAACAAACAAATGACAAGGACTATGGTTATTATGTTTGTAAATTTATGAAAGAGATCATATTTCATGAAAAAACTAGCATCCCTGAAGAGGTATTTTTGAAAATAATTACTACTTTATTTAAAATAATTATTAATCCTTTGTGAATTTATATTTTTTTAGTACTACTATGACTGTCGCAAAAACTCCTATTCAGAAGATGATATAAATGTCTTTAGAAACGAATGGGCAGCGTACCTGATCGAAGAAGGTAAAAAATAGGACAATGAAGGTGAATTCCTAATACTTATGTTATATTTATATGGTCATTGATATCTCCCTTTAAACTTATTGAGAATATATTATCTCCCATTCTTATATTTCATATCCTTAGATTAGTGAATTCTTACTACTTAGTTTCAAATTGAGATAACTTTTGGAAAACAACACCAATGAAATACGCCAAACCGATCAAACACGTTCGGATTGTTTTGATACTTTAGGACAACGATCCAAGAGTAATTTGTGATGTGTACGATTCGACCGTACCTCAATCCGATGCACGGTGTGACCGGTATGGATAAAAGTGTCTGATATCAGTTTCAAATTGAGATAAACATTGGAAAAAAACACCAATGACATACGGCAAACTGAGAAAACGCGTTCGGATTGTTTTGATACTATAGGACAATGATCCAAGAGTCATTTTTGACGTGTACAAATTGACCACACCTCAATCCGATGCACGGTGTGACTGGTATGGCTAAAATTGTCTGATATCAGTTTGAAAATGACATAAACTTTGGAAAACAACACCAATGACACACGACAAACCGAGAAAACGCATTCAGATTGTTTTGATACTTTAGGACAACGATCCACGAGTCATTTGTGACGTGTAAGAATCGATCGCACCTCAATCCGACGCATGGTGTGACCGGTATGGCTAAAATTGTCTGATATCAGTTTTAAAATGACATAAACTTTGGAAAACAACATCAATGACACATGGAAAACTGAGCAAACGCATTCGGATTGTTTTGATACTTTATGAAAACGATCCACAAGTCATTTGTGACGTGTAAGAATTGACTGTACCTCAATCCGATGAAAGGTGTGACCGGTATGGATAAAATTGTCTGATACCAGTTTGAAAATGACATAAACTTTGGAAAACAACACCAATGACATATTCCAAACTGAGCAAACGCCTTAGGATTGTTTTGATACTTTAGGAAAATGATCCATGAGTCATTTGTGACATGTATGAATTGACCGTACATCAATCCGATGCACGGTGTGACCAGTATGGCTAAAAGTGTCTAATATCAGTTTCTAATTGAGATAAACTTTGGAAAACAACACCAATGACATACACCAAACCGAGAAAACGCGTTCGGATTGTTTTGATACTTTAGGAAAACGATCCATGAGTAATTTTTGATGTGTACGGATCGGCCGCACCTCAATCCGACGCACGGTGTGACCTGTATGGCTAAAAGTATCTGATATCAGTTTCAAATTGAGATAAACTTTGGAAAACAACACCAATGACACACGGAAAACTGAGCAAACGCGTTCGGATTGTTTTGATACATTAGGACAACGATCCACGAGTCATTTGTGATGTGTACGAATCGACCGCACCTCAATACGACGCACGGTGTGACCGGTATGGATAAAAGTGTCTGATATCAGTTTGAAAATGACATAAACATTGGAAAACAACACTAATGACACATGGAAAACTGAGCAAACGCCTTCGGATTGTTTTGATACTTTAGGACAACGATCCACGAGTCATTTTTGACGTGTACGAATCAATTGCACCTCAATCTGACGCACGGTGTGACCGGTCTGGCTAAAAGTGTCTGATATCAGTTTCAAATTGAGATAAACTTTGGAAAAAAACACCAATGACATACGCCAAACCGAACAAATGAATTCGGATTGTTTTGATACTTTAGGACAACGATCCAAGAGTCATTTGTGACGTGTACGAATCGACCGCAACTCAATCTGACACATGGTGCGACCTTTATGGCTAAAAGTGTCTGATATCACTTTGAAAATGACATAAACATTGGAAAACAACACCAATGACATACACCAAACCGAGCAAACGCATTTGTATTGTTTTTATACTTTAGGAAAATGATCCAAGAGTCATTTGTGAAATGTAAGAATCTACCGCACCTCAATCTGACGCACGGTGTGACTAGTATGGCTAAAATTGTCTGATATCAGTTTGAAAATGACATACACTTTAGAAAACAACACCAATGACATACTCCAAACTGAGAAAACGCATTCGTATTTCTTTGATACTTTATTAAAACGATCCACGAGTCATTTGTGACTTGTACGAATCGACCGCACCTCAATCTGATGCACGGTGTGACCGGTATGGCTAAAATTGTCTGATATCAGTTTGAAAATGACATAACCTTTGGAAAACAACACCAATGACATACGCCAAACCGAGCAAACGCGCTCGGATTTTTTTGATACTTTAGGAAAACGATCCATGACTCATTTTTGACTTGTACAAATCAACTGCACCTCAATCTGATGCACTGTGTGACCATTATGGCTAAAAGTGTCTGATATCAGTTTTAAACTGAGATAAACTTTGGAAAACAACAACAATGACATACACCAAACCGAGAAAATGCATTCAGATTGTTTTGATACTTTAGGACAACGATCCACGAGTCATTTTTGACGTGTATGAATCGACCGCACCTAAATCTAACGCACGGTGTGACCGGTATGGCTAAAAGTGTCTGATATCAGTTTCAAATTGAGATAAACTTTGGAAAACAACACCAATGACATAAGCCAAACCGAGAAAACGCATTAGGATTGTTTTAATACTTTAGGAAAATGATCCACGAGTCATTTGTGACGTGTACGAATCGACGTCACCTCAATCCGATGCACGGTGTGACTGGTATGGCTAAAATTGTCTGATATCAGTTTGAAAATGACATAAACATTGGAAGACAACACCAATGACATACGCCAAACTGAGCAAACACGTTCGGATTGTTTTGATACTTTAGGGAAACGATCCATTAATCATTTGTGACATGTACGAATCAACCGCATCTCAATCCGATGCACGGTGTGATCGGTAAAGCTTTTCATTAGATAAATAATAAGTATTTATTAAATGAGATAAATCAATCAAAAACATATTGATTTTACATTATTCCCTTTCATTGTTATGAAAATGAAAACTTTTGAGTTTAAAATTAAATATTTTAGTTTCACATTTCCATATTAATGTATTCTTTCATATTACTGTTTTAATTTCATTCATTATTGCATTACTATCATAATATTTGTTTTCTTATATAGGTGAATTTTTTTCCTTGAGTTCGGATGCTTTGTTCGGCAACAAATACCGTCGAGAGCGGATCACGGATACCAAAGGATGAAACATGAATGTTTATAACTGTTGTTGAATAATTGTAAATATAACCATGTAAAACAATGTTTGAAATGTATATAGAATGTGTTTTTTTGTATTCATGATGTTAAGTAAATGTATATACCATTGTCAGTCAAAATATTTGGTGCGGGTGCTATGGTGTGCAGGTGTGCATGTGCTACTTTGTGCAGGTATTCTGGTGTGTAGGTGTGCTGGTACTATTTTTTAGGTGCAGGCGATGAGGCCTTCATCAGAGCTGATAAAGGACACCTTTAACAGCGCTAGAGGAGCGCTAATAAAGGGTCTCTTTATCAGCGCTCCGAGAAGTGCTGATATAGGTGACCTTTATCAGCGCTCCATGACGCGCTGATAAAGGACCCCTTTATCAGTGCTCCGAGAAGCACTGATATAGGGGACCCCCCCTTTATCTATGTCGGAATTAACAGCGCTGTTAATGCTGGTTTCTAGCGCTGATAAAGGGGCAGGTTGTAGTAGTGTTATTAAAGGCTCTCATAATAATTTTGAATCTATGACCTTCATTAAATACCCATATCATTCAGAATATCACAAATGTATGCTTAAAAACATTTAATTTTCTTTCCCAAATTATCATTATTCTATTATAGTTTCATATTCATATGTCTATGATAATTTCATGAAAATCATTCATAGAAGCTCAAAATCATTATGTATGATACATCCTCTTATAACACCATTTCATCCTCAGTTGAAACAAATTATTCAAATTATTTTCTTACAAAATGATAGTTTCATGAATGTCGATTCACTTTGATGGAACTAAAATTATGAAAATAGAAATATCTTCATAAGGTGTATGGAAGATTAACCATGGTGGTTCAGTTGTTGTCCATGCATGTTGGAGGTCCTCGTGTGGCTAGAGGTCGGTGATGACAACCCTGATTAATTGGTCAGGTGAGATCATTTCATCAAGTGGAGAAAATACAATCCTTATTTTGAGTAGAGTAATATTACCCCACCCATTTAGCCGCTCACATTGAATCCACCATTTTTTAGGGTGCGGTATATCAGACAAGGCGTGATAATGAGAAACCAAAAATCTCCTCTCTGCTTCCTAGTACCGCCCCGTATGGGTTTACCAAGCATCGTGCCTTCCCCACTAGGTGGTTTCTCCTATCATAACCTTATACATAGGTGTGCTCTTTCACTCACTCATGTAACCGTTTTTATGGATAGGGATTTACCCCTTGGTAATAGTTAACCCCTTATGTCACACATATTCTCCCGGATAAGGGTACCTTGGAAGACAGGGTTTAATCCCCTTTTTTGGCATGAGCCTCAGATAATGTACTTAAAAAATTATGTAGGTAAATAAATCAAGTCTCAAATAATAATTGGACAATTAAACCTTCTATTTTACTACATTAAATTATAAAATATTTTTTATGTCCTTTATCATACATAATTATTCTTCACAACATGAAATATAAGGCTCATACTTCATCCTATTCTTTAATCATACAAACACTATTGTAAATAATGTATCACCTTTGATACATGCATTTTTAATGAAGATCAGTTAACCAATATTTATATTAAAACAGATGAATTTTCCAAGCAATACATACAATGTCATAAAATGAATCCATAACAATTCTTTAAGAATCACAAATTTATCCAATTCTCACCAAACACATATTGTCATATCAATGACAACAATTGTAACAACAGAACAAAAAATGGCTCAGATTTTCTCAACCATCTACTTAGAAATATCTAATCTCAATTTCGTTATTTCTTCAACTCCACCAAATCACATTATAATTTTATTCTTCTTTATATAAAGGGCTTCATAAGGAGTGATATGAGTGCTAGATTGAAATATATTTTTGTAAGAAACCTTGATTATAATATGGTTTTGTTCAAAACCACCTTTGAAATCTATAAAATAGATCTAAGAATATCCACTATGGTTTGAATTGTTCTCTCAAAATAAACAAATTTATTAGGATGGTAAGAGGCACTAATACATAACTCTATATCTAGAGATTTCTGAATACTTCACTAGAACATCGTGGTAAACCTCAGACCCTGATCAGATATAACAGAATCTAGTAATCTATATAGCCTTACCACATCCCTAATATAAATTCTAGAAATATGATCATGATATAAGTATTCTATGATAGAAATGAGTTTTTATAACTTTTTAAGGTGATCAACTATAACCCAAATGAAATTGGGGTCCTTAAATGTTTTAGGGAGTGAGATGATAAAATACATAGTGATTTTTTCCCATTTCCATTATTATATGGGTAATTATTGAAACATCCCCTTATAATTATATCCCTCATCTGTATCTTGGTAACATACCAAGCATCTAGATAGGTAATAAAAATATCTATCTACCTGATATGCTACAAAAAATATACTTTTATACCCCCTTAAAACACTGTACTTGTAGGACGAATATAAAATGATGAAATATGGGCCTCATACCACAACTAATTATTTATATATTGTAAAGACAGAAAACATACATGGTTCCTGATCCTTATAATTCAATAATAATCAAGGTTTAACATAAAAAAATTTCTCACATGCTTATGTAGCTCTAAAGCTTCCTTCCATGCCTCTTTAATACATACATGGATTGATGGATGAATAATCATTTAAGCGAGATAAGATTTATCTCCTGAAATATTTCTAGTTTCAACCATTTCAAATAAAAACAAATATTGGATCTTATTTATCCTCATCATAGATAAGCTAGTATTTTTTTGAGACCATTTCCACCTTGTTCACTTTATCATGGTGGTAATGTATCTATAATTGTAATATTTAATCAATTTCAACCATCTTCTCTAATTCATATTCAACTCTTTAATTGTGAATATATAATTTTAATTTTTTTTATCAGTATATATATCACACATTTATTTATAAATAAAATGCATCTATATTTTAACTAAAATTACCATAGTTAACTCCAACTCATTATATGGATAATTTTTTTGGGGAAACATCAATTTTCATGATTGATAATATATAACCATATCATTATACAAGATAAAACATCTCATTACCTTATTTAATTCGTCACTATTGATTACAAGGCCTTCCCCACTATACGGTAATGTAATCATAGGTTCATTGACTTCCCACTCTCTTTAATTCCTTGAATTTTTTCACACATTCATCTATCCAAAGGAACATGGATCCCTTTCATGTTAACCTAGTTTGGGGATTAGAATATTGTGAGAAATTATCCACAAAGCATTGATAATATCCATACAAACAAAGAAAACCAAGTATATCAGTTACAATGTCTAGTTTGGGATAAATATAAAAAACTTTTGACTTTGAGGGATCCATATAAATACTCTCACAAGACATTTTATAACCCAATAATGAAAATTTCGAAAGCCAATATTCACAATCAGTAAATTATTCCTACAAATTATCCTTCCTCAGGGTCTTTATTATAATCCTAAAGTCATATTCATACTCTTACATTCTATTTGAATATATAAGAATATCATCAAAAAATAATACCACTAATTGATCTAGGTAATATCTAAATACTATATTCATTAAATCCATGATGATAGTGTGGTAATTAGTAACATCAAATGATATCAATGTACATTCATAATTTCTATAACATGTATAAGAGGTTGTGTTGGGTATGTATTCAATTTTGACACTAAACTAAAATTACCAAGA
This sequence comes from Viscum album, assembly GCA_963277665.1. Taxonomy (NCBI): domain Eukaryota; kingdom Viridiplantae; phylum Streptophyta; class Magnoliopsida; order Santalales; family Viscaceae; genus Viscum; species Viscum album. The sequence continues at coordinate 342,632,032 of OY728131.1, forward strand.
CAAAATATAAGTCACTGAAAAGTATTTATCTCTTCATAATTAATCAAATATATCATCGATATGGGGTATAGGATACTTTTTCTTGATTGTGAACTTGTTAAGCTCTCGATAATATATATATTCTCATTTGTCCATCTTTCTTCTTAATAAAATGAATTTGTGTACCCCAAGGAGACACAATTGGATGAATAAATCCCTTTTTCAGTATTCTCCTAGAGTTTCTTATTCAATTCCTATAACTCAATTGGGGTCATTCTATAAGGAGTGTCTAAAATATGTATAAGTTCTGTTGAAAACATGACTTTAAAACTCCAAAAAAAACCAAAAACTTATCTTGGAAAGATATAAAAATATCCTTTAATAGTAGGAATATATTGAATTTGTACTTCATCACCAGCAGGATAAGATAAAAACTACATTTGAATAGGAATAAAGAACCATACAATGGATTTCAATCCCATCAGAGGTTCATACTTATCATCAAAATAATAAATGATCATATGTTGTTTTGGAATTTCAAACATGACTTCCCTTCCTGAGCATTTAATATGGGATTTGTGTAGATAAATCAAATCCATGCCTATGATAAGGAGAAATTTTACCAGTGGGAGAATAATTATATTTATAGGAAGTGAATTCCTTCAAACATCAACTGGAGAAGAATCATAGAATTAATATTTTATCATCTTTCCATTTGGGGTTTTTACTACCAATTCAACATATAATCATTGAGTAAATAACTGAGATTCCATGATACTTATCATGATATATAGAAATTTATATTTATATAATCACATTGAGTGCTTAAATATTTTTCTGTGTCGATTACCACATCAAATTCATTACTGTATCTTTAATCCCATACTAAAACTAGAATGGTTTGCATGACCATTAGGAATCTTTAATCAGACTAATAAATTAAGAAACAGACACTCATAAGTGGTATAAATAATGACACATTATTTTCAATTTATTCCACTATATAATTAAACGAGTCCATTCATCATCATCATCTATTCTAATACATCATAGTGGGTAAAAAAATTGATTTATCCATGAATATCCCCTGGGTGAGTGAAAAAAAGGTATGCAACAAGGGAACACTAACCATACAATAGCATAATGGCCAACATATAATCATGAAACTAATTTTAGGATATTTTTAACCCTACATGAATCAATCTCAAAACTGTGTCCACTTGTATTATCTAGAGATGGATTTTTTTTCTAGGGAAACAACACTCGTTTCTTTACCAAATCATTGGAAAATATCTTATACATAGGATTATCCTAAGGGTTGTTACTAATGTTTTAACATCCTAGATTCAAAAGGGTAATTAAACATTAATCTGATACCAGCTATAAAAAACCTAGTCTTTTCATATATAAATATTACATATTTTTAGATGAATATTCATTAAGTTTTAAAAAATCATGCTAGGGTTCATAAAAGATTAATATCTTTGGGGAATAGACACAGAATAATTTTATTTCATGATAGATCTAGAACATCTTCAAAAAATATCTCCACAATAAAAAAATTTAATAGAAATACCCTACTTGAAACCTTTATCAATAACCATGGTAAAGGAAACAAAATAAAGGATTATCTCATATGCTAAATAAGGGTAAACATGAGATATCACAATCAACGATCATATGAAAGAATAAGATAATCATAAGGGTATCAGCGCATCATAATAACTTGTGATTTTTATTCCCATTCCATCAAAGATAAAAAAATGAGTCAATAAATAAATACTTATCATTTTAAAAGGCATGAATTATAAGAGTGATAAATCATCTAAAAGAAATCAAGAACCATAAGTTCATGTTATAAAATTTTTTCACTATCATAGGTATATAAAAATTTTAATATGTCATGGTTAATTAAATAGTCTGTAAAATCAAAATGGATCATGCATAAAAACTTGTTTACTATAGTGGATCATGTAAATCAACTTCTTTTCCCATACCGAATCAAGCACATCGACTTGTTTCCCATCACAAATCAAGCACATTGACTTATTTCTTATATTGGATCAAAACCATTGACTTGTTTTCCATAATTATGTCATGAGATATAATACTTTACCATATGAATTGATGGGATATATAATTATTGTCCCCCCCATCACATAATTAAAAACAAGCATATTTTTTCTATAAGATCATTAAACATTCATCATATCTTCATATCATAACTCATACCAAAAATGGGATTTATATACATATCATCAGTCCATCATTGCATAAACCATCGAAAATAAATGGGTTTCGTAAGCATCCCATAATAATAAAAATATAAAATCTAGATAATGTAAAATGGTGAAACCACTGGATTATATCCCCAGTATATCATAAGTAACAAGAAAGGCAGATGTCATTGATAAATAGAAATAACATAAAAACATCATTTAAAAAATTCTTGAGGGAAATAGCCTTTATATTTTAAAATAAATTCTTTAAAATAGAAAATTTCCTAAAATAATATATAAAATAGTTCCATTGAAAATAAAAATGGAAAATTATAATGTGATCTTCAAATCAATATGTAGTCAAGATATATGAAAAAAAATGCCATGCCATATATGTTAAAACATTGAATCCTTTCACATTTTCAGTAAAAATGTCAAAAGTACCTCATTTCAAAAATTATTGAAACGTTCATTTTAAACCAATTTTTAAATAGTACAACATGGGTGAAAATTAAATTAAAAATAAATATATAGTTCTAAAAACAAACATTATATCATTTTTAGAAAATATGGAAATGGAATACAACTGATTTTCAACCGAATAAAAAAAGTTTACATTCTACAAAAAAACTATTTTGGCCAATTTAGTTCCAAAAGAGAGTAAAAATAAAGGGAAAATGTATTCTAAATAAATAACCATAGGAGAATAAAATTCATGATATTATTCAGAGATATATCAGTAAAATTAATCATCATAAATATAAAGAACCTTGATAAACAATCATATTGTAATACAAATCCATTACTCCTTTGGTTACTTTTGTATCATAGGCCTTGATAAATAGTTAATTTAAATGAAACTATAAAATATAATTATAATATATATAGTAACCATATTAAATTTCATCTTATAGTACTTAATCCTCTTAAAATAATATAGGTTCATAAGATAATATATGTCTTAAAGAAAACTATTTGAGATGCTCAACCCTTACCTCATGTACGACATATTTCATATGAATTGAAACAAACTACATAATAAATATAAGATTATTAAATATATAATATATAATCATAATAATATATATCATAACATATAGTATTTATTTATAACCTTTTTCCATTTATTAACACTTCTTTATTAATTTCACTATTATAGGTGATAACTAATTTGTTTTTCTTGTTTTTATGTTCTATTTTTTTGGTCCCTGTACATTGATCATGGTTACATAATATTCATAATTTTAATAATTTTTTTAAAATAATATATATATTCATTATTTAAATATTTATATTAAACTATAATGGTTGTAGATATAAAAATTAATTAAACTATCCACGTAGATGGTAGGTCGTATGTACGCATGAACGTTGTTTTTATTTTTTTGAAGGATAAAACAAATAAAGGTAAATAAAAAATCACCATTAAAGAATAGTTATTATATCATATCTATAATATATATTCATTATATATATATCCTTATTACCATACAAGTAAATTGTTACCAAGAAAAGAATCACATAGTTTCATGGAAGCTGTAGTCCACACGTATGCAAAAGTGACCCAATAATTTCCCAATGGACTATATGGTAAGAATTAAAATTTAATATTATACTTAAATAAGAAAAATTATTTCATAATTTTCATATATATGAATTAAATACATCATTATATTCATCATTAAGTGGAGGTGATGGAAGATAAATACATCAGCTTGTAAGGTGGTAGTTTACCATACAAACGATCAATAGTTTCATTTACCATTTGATAAAAGAAAAGATTTATATAAGTTAATACATTATAAAAATAAAATATAAGTATATTTAATATAATAATGTTATTATTTTATCATTTTTGAATAATATTTTAAGTATGTATAAGATGATATAAAAAAACACATGGGTAAGACATGGGAATGTCTTGGGAGAACTAGAGGGCTCTTAATGCATGGATAATAGAAGAGATAATGTTCACTTTTATAATTGAGGTGAGTTTCAAACTTGTAATTGTTCAAAGTATTAAAATAATAACAATTCAATATCATTAGAAAATGCTCAAAATGTAATATTACCAAACATTATATGGTATAATGTAAAAATACGTCTATATAATAGAAATTATAATTCATTTGGGTCATTTTAACCCATATCCTTTTATTTTAACCCATGTTAATCATGTTATAACCTTAACAATAGTAACTGATTTTTACTATTTTTACTATTCATTATGACCAAAAATAAATTTTAAATTTTTAAATAATATTAATTATGGAAACTAAAAAAATGGAATTTATTTTATCAAATTAAATTAATATATGTTTTATAATTTAATTTAAATTTAACCCCTTAATCGTAATGAAAAAGAATATTTCCAAAGAAAATGTTTTCTTAAGTATAATATGTTTTTATATAACAAGTCAATATAATATTATTTCCAATGACCTAAATTTTATTAATAATACTATAATTTAACTAATTTATCTTTTAAAAAAAAAAAAAAAAAAATTAAATGTTGTAAATTATTTAAATGAAAAGGAAATTTTAATAAAAAAAGTATATTTCATTATTCTTCGAAAAATTAAACAGTTTAAAAAACACTAAAAAATAATTTTATGTTAATTTTTAGATGGTTATATAAAAAATGATCTTAAAATTTTCAATTATATTTTTTAAAATCGAAAGACATTTATTTTAAAATAAGTGTCAAAACATGATGAAACCATTTCTAAAAAATGTGTATTTTAAAAGTAAAATTGGATGTGTTCTTATCCCATCCCTCGAAAAAATATTAGATGAATGATAAAAAAATTTATTGAATATATAATCGATAAATTTTAATTATTTAATTCGAAAATATCGATTAAATTAAATTATCAATAAAAAATATGTCATGAGAATAAAACATTTTTTCTAGAAAAAAGTTTCTTTTACATTCAAATTATTTTTTTATTATCATTTCAAATCAATTTATAACCAATTAATTTATTTTTTACATTTTTAAATCATATAATTTTCACAATTTAGTTTTTTATTCATACTCACTAATTTAATGGCTAGGATATAATTGTCATGTTTAAAATAATATTTTAATAACATATTGTCGTTCTTTAAAACTTGGTGTTGTGTGTAATGAAATCTATAAAAGAGAATAAATTTATTTGAAATATATATATTTCATAAAATATTGAGTTGTTACTCATTATTCCTAGATGGTGTATCCTGACCCAAGTTAGTTGGTTGTCCCATCAGTCTCCTTTAGTCTAGTATTAGCTAAAATGTGAACGAAACATTTAGAATATCTAAGTCCATTATGAAAATCCTAATCAGTCATGGGGATCATGAATAGATTCTACTAGGAGCATACCAATAACTTAAAGATTGTCCCCCATAAAACTCTCCATGTTCTCTATCCCTACATGTTATTCACAGTCACACAAAGAGATATATATATATATATAATACCAATATGCTCAGGTTTGACTAATTAATCCCAACAGATATATCCCAACAACATGGAAAATAGATATATCACTCACTCAATGTATACGGGTCTATCCAAAATAGATTTAACAATTAATAAATTAAAATTAAGAAGTAATATACTGCACATAATTGGTATATATATTACATGGGATCCTACATTCCTAGTCATGATGGATGAAGACACTCAAATACAAACAGCAACAACAATATCATCAATGGTAACTTAAAGGTTCATTACACATGATAATTAAATGATTATGGAATCCACCTAACTAGAGTCCTATATAGAATATATACTTTCTACCATGTCCTAGAATATCAAAAATTAAAATAAGAAAATTGTTCTCTAATACCATATTATAATTCCCCAACCCAAAGGACCAGGTCTTATCTAGGAAGCTAGAAGACTTCATGTGTGCCTCTCCAAATGAAAGAGGCTTCTGATCAATAGAGAGGCTCTAAAATCAAGAAATGTGGAGACTATAACCTCTTCATCATAGTAAAAAAATATTAATAAAATGTAAAAAAACACCATGTTATCAAGGCTGAAGATAAAACATAATAATGTAATATCAAATGGCACACACATCATATAAATAAATAAACATGTATCCCAATATGTTACACATTGAGAAAGTATAAATTCCAAGTAGATAAATAAATCAACATTGTGGGAATCTATGGGGTACCTTCTAATGTATATACTAACTTCACGCTCCTCAGCTCAACCATCCATCATGGGCCTCTTTCCCTTATCAAAATCCCTATACATGATGTCTTCATGTGCATTGAGATTCTTGTATAGGGTGTGAGTAATAAACCCAGAATGAAACTACCAATGACACCTTAATATATTTTCAAAACTATAATATGTTTGTTCCATGATAATAACAAATGCATGAGAAATCATAACAATCATACACCGAGTGTATGCGTGTTAACCAAGACACCATAAGGCTTGACCATACCTGCTTTGGATACAAGGAAAAAGGAGAATAAAGATGATGCAAGTTACCAAGAATTATCCAAATATATGGTGAACATGTTACATGAAATTTACAATTCATTTAGTGGACATGAGACTAATAAACTACTAGGCATAAAGTGAACAAGCTACTTGTAAACTAGTAGTCGTCGAGTGTGAATTCTACTTGGAATCCACTACGTATCTAGTAAACCTACTTGTTGGTATCTTCTAGGAATTGAGTGTACATGCTAATATGTGTCCACTAGCATAAAATAAAAATTATTCATTATATATAAAAGTCATTGAGACACCCCTACACTGTACAGAGGTACATCATTGTCATCATTTCATGTCATGTGCACACTCCCACACCAAGGCATATCAATATCCCAATGGTCTACCTATTATGTTAATCATGAAAAATACCTCAAAGTGATAGTGATTACACACAATAGGCTAGATAATACTAAGGAAAACCATAGCATGGCATCACAGGAATCAGTAAAAAGATATATAAACATGTGATCAACATCTGACATGTCAACATGCTATATAAGAATACTCATGGAATCAGACCTCATAAATGGGTGTCATGGGTACACACATACACACACGAAATCACTACCAAGAAAGTTCATACAAGTTATGACACAAAAGTATAACATCAATGAAACATGTATACATGAGATCCTAAAATGGTAATTAACTTACCATCTCTAGGTTATCCATGAAGTACTCCAATATTCATAGATGTTTTAAAACATAAATCATATTTCAAAAAAAAACTAGATCGAATTCCAATGATGTTTAAATAAAATTATGGTTCATCAAGAAAGTGGTTTATAAAGGATGGTATAGGATATTCTATGTTAGGAAGTGTGGTAATAGAATCACATAACTCAATGCATCAGTCAATAGAACTAGTTTCAATGGTTGTCAATAGAAAAGAATCCAATCCAAAGGATATATTATTGATTGAATCATGGATCATGAATTCCTCATAAAATCTATAAAAAATACTTGGTTCTAGATAATAAAAATTTATCCATCATCAATCCACCAACAAAAATACCATCCAAGATTATATTAAAAAAAATAATAGAGTCTCAAGATGATAGATCCATGAAAACATTCCTAGAAATGTAACCAGTTTACGAGAGATCAAGATTTTATTAAAGGGGATGTCGTTAACATGACAATACCACCACTCTTCTAGAATCAATTTGGGAATTCATCATTAGTATTCATTGGAATCAACTAATTAGGTAGTTTCATGATAGATCTATGAATCATATTTAGAGAAAAGATATATATCAACAATAAAATTAAATAATAGAGGTTATTTCATCACATACAACAATTTTAGTAATTCAACTCACTTATATTATTTGATCATAGTTTTGGAGGATATGTAATAATTAGGGAAGGATAGAGGAGTATTTTAAATAAATAAAGATTATTATTGTAAAGGCTCGGAAGTTTCACGGAAATTTTTTTCTGAATTTTCTTTGGGATTTTACAAGAACGCAGTTTCTGACGGCACCTGATTCTGAGGCCCGGTGTGCCCGGAATCATTTTCAAAAGTTTAGCTTGGGTACGTTCAGTGAACGAACTAGCGGATTTTTATAACTTTTGAACTGGTGCTCAGAATCGAATATTGAGGGAACCGATGGAATTGCATCATAGGTAATTTCTTAGAAACAAATTTTCCAGAGTTGCGTTTGCTCGGGTGTGGTTTTTAAATTTTTGGGTTAAGTAAAGGAATAAAATAAAAATGGTGCGAGCAATTTTTATTTTACTTAAAGTTGTTTAACCTAATCTAAGTGATTGAATTGGGACCCACAATATCCTCCCCACAAGGAAGGATATTTTTGAGGTGGGTCCCACATGAGCCCCACATTTTCTTTTCTTCCTAAACCCTATCCTTTAATAAAGTAACGCACCTGTACCCCTTCTAAGTGGAAGTCAACCCTTGCGTTTTTCTATTTATGAAACGCCTCTTTTATTTTGGGCGGTTTAAATGTTACAATTAATTCATTTAATTGATTGTTTCATTTTTTATTTGCAAAACACATGGCTTGAGGAATAAAATAATGAAAAATCGTATTTTATTAGAGTTTTTGGGTTGTGAGAGGCTTGGGAGAATTTCCTCAAGTTCTTGAAGTTCTTCCTCCTCGACGAAGAACGCGATGAATGCCGACCTCCGACGACGGACGATGTTGAGAGATGACTTCCTTAGAGATCAATGACCTGACGTGCATCACTTAATTCTTTCATTACGCGTCAAAGGAAGGGAGACACTGTTCCTCTTCGATGTAACGATCCGCCTTCTTGCGCGACAATCAATTCCGCGATGTCCCTTTCCGCGACAACCTTGTTCGACGACTACGCTCGAGGTAGGGGGATTATTATTTCATTTGTTCCTAATTACTTTCATCGTTGACTTATCGTCTTATTTGGGCCGCCTGTTATCGCAATAACGGGAGGAGGTCGGGCCGCATGAACACGGCCGACCCTCCTCTCCCCTTTGGTTGTTTGATATTGTTTGCAGCACGAGCAAGGCAATGCAGTGTCGAAACACCACGCAGGAAATATTAAAGGAAGGGTGGAGAAGCGCGGCGTCGTCACGCCGTTCCATTGAAGAAGAACTAATCCTCGGCGTCATCGCGCCGTGCCAGAAAATCATGAAAACACTGCGGCTGGAGCGGGACCGCGGCGGAGAGGCGCAGCGCCGGTGCGTTGCGCCGGTCGGACCAAGGCCGCGGCTTAGGCCATGGCGGAGTAGGGACCAGCGGCCAATTTCCTGTTGCCGGCGTTGGAGCAGGGAGACCGGCCCATGACGGTCCCATGGTGTGGCAGCGGCCAGCCGGTCAGGGGGAGAACCAGGGGTTCAAAACCCCCGGTTGGAGGCAGGAGTGGCCCCCACGTGGGTACGGCCGGGTTGGTTCGATCATGAAACCAACTGGGCCCTCGCAGCGGAAACACTTATATCTCGAGCTCCGGACGTCCGATTGACATGACGTCGACTTTTTTGTTTTACTTTTGATGATACAGAACTTTTGGTATACTTTTCCTGAGTTTTGGATGCAGTTGGATAGTGGCCGGGTTGGATTGTACCCGAAATCCAACCGGCCACGTAGAACGGAAAGCTGATAACTTTCAGACCGGATGTCTGTTTGACGAACCGTCAGCAGCATTGGTGATCATGTTGAGAAACGGTCCCTATGAGAATACCCTATGAGAGTTTGGGGTATAGTCGAGATACGTCCAGGTTGGTTCGCAGACGAAACCAACTAGGCCCCTGGGATGAAAAGGCTAGTAACTCACAGACCGGACATCTGACTGACGCGTTGTATGTTGCGTTGAGACCACTATGACGAGGCTGTACTTTGAGATACTTCTTCATGGAACTTTGTGATACTTGGAGTATCGACCAGTAGCTCATGGAGCAAACCCTCCCGGTGACGATCTAGTATAGTGCAGAGACCTAGTAGCTGGCTGAGACTTGACGACTGCTGATCTATCGTCTCGGTGTGTTTCGGAAAGCCCAGTGGGGAGCGCTTTGTTGCAGCGGCAGACCCACGGCGAAGGAGTGCATGGTTGTAGCGGTAGACCCATGTTACTCAATAGAATCAGTACCTCTGGAGGCTATAAGGGGGGTCGCTTGGTTGTAGCGGTAGACCCACGACGGAGGAGCGCTTGGTTGTAGCGGCAGACCCACAATACTCAACAGATGGAGTACCTCTAGAGCCTATGAGGGGTAGCGCTTGGTTGTAGCGGCAGACCCATGGTAGGAATCACTTGGTTGTAGCAGCAGGCCCACAGTACTCGACAGGTGGAGTACTACATCAGTCCAAGGTTAGTGGGGCGCGCTTGGTTGTAGCGGCAGACCCACTGTACTCGACAGAGGAGGAGTTCTCTAGTAGTCATGGATTCGACATCATGAATAAAATCCTAGTTGAGCAGTGTCTATGACCCTTGTGTTTACCTCATGATTGAGATGGGTCACTTGATAACTTAGGTATATGTATGGGCATATACCTGGGTAGTGGTTATCCGTTGATTTCATAATCTTTGTGTTTCCTCATGATTGAGACGGGTTACTTGATAAAACGAGTATATATATAGGAATATACCTATGTAGAGGTTATCTGTTGAGATATTATTTATGGTTATCTTTGTTGGATTTAGTGAGACCTTGAGGGTCTCGGGGTCCCTACTGAGTATCGTTATACTCACCCCTGCACGGGCTACTCCCACACCTCGTTGTGTTGGTTGCAGACGACGAGCATCGCAGACAAAGGCCGAGTGTTCGAGGACTGGACGATTCCCGGAGGTGGACCTCACGACGAGACAGTATCCGGTGGTGGACTTCAAAACGAGGCGACACTCAAAGGAGGTTGACGGGAGAGAGTGTTGTGGAGGCTATCTGTACCTACACTTCAGTTAGGATCCATGGTGGACGATCCAGGAGCTACGCTATCTGTACCTACCCTTTAGGTAGGATCCTTAGTGGATGATCCAGGATCTTCTTGTCACCTTCTGGCTGTTTTACTTTTTTTCCTTGTACTTTACAGTTGGGCTTGTATTTCTGGCCCCTTTACTTTCAGCACAACTTGTTTCAGTTTTACTTAGTGTTTTACTTCCGCTTGTACTCTATGGTGTTTGTTTACTTTTATAAAGGTAATGCCTTCCCAGTAATCGGGATTTACGCCTTTGGTGCTAGTCGCCTGCCCCTGGCCTATGGAAGGCGGGCTTGGGGTAGTCACGGAACAGGCCCTGAGGACGGGTCGTGACATTTATATAAAAGATTGCATGTCAAAAAACAATAATTATTCCCTAAAAAGGATTTTAGGTCATTAATTTCATACAAATATGGTTTGGTCAAACTATTTATCTAACTATGTTCCAACCATTCACCCTTCTATGTTATTTTTTACAAGCCACAAACATTGTTCGTATAGTTTTAAAAACCATGTTCCATTTATATGAGGCATTCATCCTATTCATTCATTTATATATAGTTTAGGTTAATGGTTTGTTAATTATTGAATCTACCATGCTATAGTTATTGTATATTTATACATGGTTTAATAGGAGAGGATCAATGTTCTATCAAAACCATGTTCCTTAACTATATTCCACCCCTTGAGTCACTATTTCATGTACAGGTTTTCCAAGAGTATTAGGTTGGTTTGGACAAACTATTCCCAAACAAAGAACACATTAAGTGGCATATAGAACTATTTTACACCATAAAACACCTAAAACACATCCTAATAACTTTATTGTTCAAAAAAATATTGTTAATGGATAAAATTAACACATAACACACATAAAAAGTATGAGGTTTTTACATATCTAGAACTTTAATTGCTTAATATGACCACAAACAAATATGATTTGAGGTTCCCAAGCCTCATGAGGTACTAGATGTATGTGATTTATGATGGATACTTTAAAGATCAAATGATTGATTGCAGCATATAGAGAGGGATTTTATTTGTGGATTTCTACCACTATTTATCCCTACCTTTTCTGGTGTTTTAGAGGAAGATTTAAGGATTAATATTTTTTGGAAGAAGCATTGTCTGGAATTAGAGTCGGTCTTATTTCTCTTAGATTACATGATTTTTATAAAACATGATGAATGTTTTCATAAGTAACCCAACATTATAGGCATATTTATATGTGATCTTGGTCTAAAATAAGAGTGATTGAAGGATGAAATAGAGGATCTAACTAGTTTGGAGAAAAGACATGATAATATTATAAAGTCACAGGACACATGGATTTTATTTTTATGACCAATAGAGTAAGTAAAAGTATCTAAGGTAGTTCCTTGGATAAACCATTATATTATAAGAAATATTGATATCATGGGCCTTCCTATAGTGGAAAAGGTATCCCTATAAGAAAATGTTTTGGTAGAGGAGAAGATGGATCAATATGAAGATGTGTAGGTGGGTAATGGTTTATTCCCCATCCTCCACCACTACCTCTAGGTAGTTCACACCAGGAAGAAGGTGAAATTAGAGAGAACTATATATAGTTGCATGTAATGGTAATGTCTAATAAAGTGGTTCTAAATATAGTTTGATGTATGATATGTGTATTTTATATACTAAAACACATACTCATCGACATTGGATTAAGACATTGTTTTATTGTTGTATCATTAGTCTGATAGGGTTGTGAATACCAATGGATCCCCAAGATTGAATTCCTCTTCTAGAGACACATACTATATGTGATCATCTTATGACACACATCTCTTGCTAGTGACATTTATCTCTCAACATAAACAGGTTTTTTATCATATTTTCATGGAATCTGATACCCTATAGAATTATTCTTGGTATGAAAAAGCTATTCAAAGTATATTCTTAGCTGGATTGATGTCTTTTTATGGTGATTTTTAGTTAGACTGCTAGATATAGTTTTACCTTTTCGGGTGTGCATGAAATTCAAGAATATTGAATAGGGAAAACCCTTAGGAAATGATTGTCTATTACCCATCATATATTGGTATTATCATTCTGCAATATATAATATTTTAATGATATGTAATTCCATGACCTAAACGACTATCTCTGAGCAAGATAGACAGAAGTCCTCATTCATACCACCCTATATTCAAGAGGCTACTAACTAGTGATTAGGTTCATAATTCCACGAGTGGGGACTCTATATCTTCAGTATCATATTATTAGACCAAAAATATACATAAAAATGAGATCTCAGAATAAATAAGGTAGAAAAAAATAATATAATATGGAATACATTTCATATACTAAAGGAACGGTCTCCTAGTAAATAAAACCAAAGCAGAGTAAGACTGAAAAAGAAAATCAAATAAAACACTACATAAATGCTCCTATATATATTCGTATTCTTACACTATCTCTATGATCCATTACTCAACTATATTTTATAGACCCGTTTCCATTGCAGAAATCAATATACATGACTTATTCATGTTCATCGAGATGCATGTGCAAGGTGTGAGTAATAAAACCTAGTAGGACACCACTAATGCACGCATAGCTATTGTGAACATGTATAAAATGGGTATTACATTATAATAATAAATGAACCGGAAATTATAAAAAATCATATGTTCAGAAATTTTGTACTAATCAATTCCCCGTAAGCCCCTGCCACACCTGCATTAGATCCATGATAGAATAATGAACAAAGATGTTGGAACTGATATAGAACTAGTCACAAGGCAAGTAAAATGTTACTTAGGATCCTCAAGGAATTAATTCTCATGTCAAGACTCAAGGAAAACTTGTGAAGATTTACTCAGTCTCTATAAGGCATCAAGGTCTAGAACAATCATTAGTATCCTCAAGGAAATGTGTTTTGGATTGATCATAAGTTTTTCATCCAACTACCTTATATATGGGTCTACTATCATCATCACAACATGTCATGCATACCATTACTACAAAACTAGCGGTTAACAACACTGGTATTTATCAGCGCTAGAAAAAAGTGTCGATAAATGGAAACTTTTTCAATAATAATGATAAAGAAGATGAATTTGACCATTTATCAGTGCTTTATTTTAAAATGCTGAAAAAGGGAACACTTTATCAGCGCTATATTTTATGTGATCATAAAGGAGTCTTTTATCAGTAATTTTTAAGAAGTACTAAAGGTTCATATAAATAAAATGAAATAAATAAATATATAAATAATAAAAAGTGACTTTATTAAAAAAATAAATGTTTTATTAATTAAAAAAAATTAATAAAAATGAATTAATTGATTATATTATATATAAATTATCAAAACTAATAAATAGTGTGTATTAAATATATAGATATGTAAAACTATAATTAAACGAATCAAAACTAAACATAAGTAAATTGAGAAAAATATTAAACATTTTTTAAATTTGATGATTATTGAAAATATTAATTAATAGTATATATTAAATATATAGATATATATTAAAGTATAAAAATATGATTTATATCTTAAAAAATATTTATGTTCTTCACATTAAATATTCATATATTTAGTGAATAATTGTTTATATTAAAAATTAATATGAATCAAAAATACTAGCTAATTTTATAGAGTAATGGACTTATAATTGAATGTCGTTTGATTTTTCAATTTAACATAGATTAAATGATTGTTATATTGATTTCAAATAAAAATAATTATTGAATTTTTATATATAATTCACACACAAAAAACTTATCCAATTTTTCAATATCATTAATTTGTACATGTTTTTCATAAATTCAATTTAACTTATTTTTAACACGCATGAACTTACAATTAGATTTTCATTAATAATATTAAAAAAAATGATAAAAATATTTATAAGAAAATACGTATAAATAAATATATTTAAAAAATTTCATACTATATTTATAAAATTGAATATTTATAATTATAAATAAAGAAATATTCATTTAAAAGTGTTCATATAATTATATACATTTAAATGATTATTGAATTTATAATAAATTTACATAAATAATGAATATATTGACTATATTTATATTTATATATATTAAATATATATATATATAATTATAATTATATAAAAATATATAATGATATAAATATTGTTATTAAAAAATATATATACAGTTACAAATAAATAATTATATATTTAAATAATTATAATAAATATATTTAAATAAGTAATATTTTTACTATATTAATATTTATATATATTGGTTAAGTATATACATATATTTATAATTTTTTTATTTATAATTATAATTATAAATTCTTTATTACTGTTTAAGTAATAAGTGCTCAGAAAAGAAAACTTTATCAGTTATTTTTTAGCGTAGATAAAGACTAACCTTTATCAATGCTAAAAAGGTGCTGATAAATATGTCTTTTATCAGGGCTTAAATAATAATCATTAATAAAATAGTCTTTATCTAATTTTAAAAACTTTACCTATTGGGAAACCATCATGATATCAAATGATTTCGATGGATGCCACCCAATGTCGGTGATCCTCCTTAGGGAATAAAATCTCGAGTCACTCAAACCAACATGAATCACCCAAACCCACTACATCTCATTTCATGTAAATCATTAGACATCCTGTGTTTGGTTTCAGTTAGTGTTTTTAAATAAAACATCGAGATCTAGATCTGATGGTCTCATATTTTCTTCATCCTAGAGAGGTAGGACAATTATACCCCACCTTTTTCTATAATCTTAATTTTTGCTCTATTTTTAAATTTTAGTGAATCACCTCTAGTCCACAGATAAACCATTTAAATAAATATTTCTTGCACTGTATAAAAAGTAGAAGGTTTTGGATATAAAAACCTTAAAAACAAAAAAAAATTGATTTTTTAAACTAATTATCATTCTGATAATGGTGTAGAAAAGAAACAGAAGTTTATTTTATATAATTCTTGTAAGGGAATTTATTTATTTAATTTTTTTTTAATATTCAGGTGTAAGTGTTTTTCCTTAAAAAAATATCTTCTAAAAATTCTTTTGATTTATTTTATGAGAAATCCTAGTAAGGGTGATACAATTTTTTTATTTTCAAGGGATCTCTATTTTTAAAATTATTATGGGGTTGTTTGTATTTTACTTTGTTGTGATATTCTACTTTAAATGTTATATATATTTCTTATAATTGTGTTGTTTTAATTTTTTATGCCAACTTCTTTATGGACCTCCCTAAAATATCAAGTATGGGTCAATGCGTACTAGATGGATTCTCAAGAATCCTTATGTTGGTACAATATTTTTTCCAACAAATAGAATGAAAGTTATCAAACTCTATATATTACAAATTATTTTTAGATATTCTTCATTTTAGATCTATATATACTTTTTAGGCATATATATATATATATATATTTAATTAATAGTAATAGAATTTGTACTTAAATAACCAATAAATTATTGTAAACTCGTGTTACTTTAAAAAAAATTAAATTATGTAACTTTATAAACAATTTTTTGAAACAATTAAACTTTCCAAAATAAAAAAAAATTATATTTTATACATAGTTACACAGAATTATAATTTTTTATAATTAATATAATTTAAAAATAATTATTAATATTATTTTTTTAATTGTATTAGAAAAATAGTATTATATAAAGATATTGAAAATATATTGTATATTTAAATAAATTTAAATATAATAAATAATATATATATATATATATTATTATATTCAAATAAAGTTACTATTATAATATACACACTCACATATATATATAACACATATTTATATAATATTTATGTAGATTCACTTTATTTATCTATTTATCGAATGATGACTGACCTCCATTTTATATTTTTTGATGGTGGATGGAGTGAACCCCATTTAGGTTTATTGCATATCAAGGTAAGTTTGAATGAAGTAGACACATCCATCGACCTCTTTTTCCAATCATATAAAACCCTATCATTATTAATAAAACAAAACCATTTAAAAAACTATGTTTTATTAAGAAAAAAGAAATTACAAAAAAATCACCAACTAGTTATTTAATTAATGTTTTATTCGGATCTTTATAGTTGAATTTTAGGATAGAAACAAAATTAATTCATCACTAACTCTACCTCCACATAAAATCAAATATACTGATATCAGTAACATACACCCTTCAACAGAAATTACACTATAGAAACTTAATACCCTCAATCTTTACACCCCTATAGTTGAGTATTATGATTCTTCTGTCCCCACCCTCTCCATTTCATTCAGACCCTTTACTCTATCGTTTATATGTTTTTGTGGAGATTTTATCTTGAAATAGTTAGTGGAAATGGATATTTTAAGTGAATTACTAGTTCCAATGGTGTAATTCTCACAAATAGGAGACATTTCCCCTTTTAGAAATCAAAATGAAGTGCAATTGTAATAATCATCATCTTTATCTCATGAATAGTTATTATTATGTTTTTTTCTTGAGGTTCATCCCACATATCTTTTATATTTCATGTACTACTCTGAGAATTATTAATTTGATGGATGACTACTTATTATAGTATTTCAAGATACACCGGTTCATGTCTACAAGAGATGGAGGATGCATGTTAAGAAATAAAATGAAATGATAAATGTTTGGGAGATGAGGTGATGAGGGTGGAGGTTTTCTAAAACAATCACCATTAAATGAATTCATAGGATAACACTGACCATAGTGGAGAAATTTTACTCATCCTCCTCACTCATTGATTTATCGTTTGATAAGATCTATTTACGTTTTTATCGACATTCTAGTTTTACCATCATTGTACCCATGTCGTCAACAATGTTTACACAGTAAAATCATTATTCATATAATTAATGTATTATTTCATATTTATCTTTAATTTATTTTTTTAGTATTAATAATATAATAATTTTTTTCTTGTACATGTGGATTCTTTTTTTTTGAGATTGCAACTGATATAATTACAATACAGAAATGCCTTATGAATGCATACAACAATCAGAAAAGTGTGAATTTATACTAATTATTTAATTAATTTTGTCATCATTTTATCTACTATTTCTAAGTTAATTTATTTATCATTTTTATCTAACACTTATTTAGTTTTTTTCACAGATCTTTTGGGATGTCATATTTTACCATCAACTATTTGCAATAAGACACAAAGGAGATAAAACGATTCTTTCTTCCAATGTTTCCAAGAATACTATTTTCATTGACTTTTTCTGAACTGCCAACACTTCATATTGATTCTGTATTATTAGTCGAGAATAATTTTTTATTGTTGAAAGCCTCTTCTCCTTTAACTTTCAACAATAAGATTGGTTTTTTGGCTAACAACATCAAGTCAATATGCAGTGTAGGATGTTTGACAAAGAAAGACACTAGAAGAAAATTAACATTGGCAGTTATGATTATCTGGATACTATGGGATGTGTAGGAATCAGTCACACCTCAATCCCACACATAGTGTGACCAATATGACTCTATGTGTTACTTTTTTATTTAAAAATGACATTAATTTTAGTAAAAAGTACAACTGACATACTCTAAACCAATAAAATTTATTCTGATTATTTTTATACTTTAAATAAATTATCCACAAGTCATTTTAGATGTGTAAGAATTATTTGTACCTCAATTGAATGCATGGTTTGACCACTATTACATAATTTGTCTATTATTAGTTTAAAATCGATAGTTTAGATCAAGAAATTTCACTCTCTAAAAAAAGAAACCATACTCGTATTTTCTTTATAATTTTGGAAATTGATTATTATGTCCTTTGTGACATGTAGGAATTGGTCACACATCAAAACGATACACGATGTGATTAGAATAGGTCAAAGTGTGTGTTTCCAGTTTAAAATGACATTTTAGTAAAAAAATTCAGATAATCAAAACTGGAAAACACATTCATAATATTATAATACTTTAGGAAACCATTCCATAAGTCATTTGAGATGTATAGGAATCAATTTTACCTCAATCCGAAACACAATGTGACCGGTATGACTTTCAGTGCGTATTTTTATTTTAAAATGATATCAATTTTAATATTAAGGAAAACTGACATACTCGAAACCAAGAAAACACATTCATATTGTTTTGATACATTATAGAAATGATATATAAGTCATTGTTAATGTGTATTAATCATTCAAACCTCAATATGATCCATGGTTTTATGGATGTGACTCAATGTGTATGATATCAATTTAAAATCGACAGTTTAGTTCAAAAAAGGCCACTTACTAAAAACCAAGAAAACAAAATCTTATTTTATTTATAATTTAAGTAATTTATTCATAAGTTATTTTTGATGTATAAGAATTATCATGGTGTAAAATTTATACACGATGTGATCAGAATGTTTCAGAGTGCATGTTTCTAGTTTTAAAATGATATTTTAGTAAAAAAGACATGTGACATAGCCAAAACTGAGTAAATGAATTCAGATTGTTTTGAAACATTATGAAAATGATCCATAATACATTCGTTACAATTAAAAATTAAGCACAAAAAAATCCAACCAATGGTGTGACTGATATGACTCAAAGTGCAATTTTTTATATAATAATAACATCAGTTTTTGTGAAAAGGAAAACTTGCCTACTCAAAACTGAGAAAATGAATTTGAATTATTTTGATACTTTAGGAAAATGATCCATAATTAATTTGTGACATATAGGAGTCAACATCACCTCAATACTATACAAGATGTGTCCAGTATTACTCAGTGTGTCTGTTGTCAGTTTAAAATCAGTATTTTAATTCAAAAAGTGTCACTCACTGAAAACCATGCTAACACACTATAATTGTCTACATAATTTATGGGAATGATTGATAAGTCATTTGTGACATGTAGGAATCAGTACCATATTAAACCAACACATGATATAACCATTATGAGTAAAATTGTGTGTTTCTTTTTTAAAATTATTTTTTTGTTAAAAAGACACACGACATACTAAAAATGGAGTAAACAAATTTGGATTGTTTTTGACATTTTAGGAAAATAATCCATAATTAATTTGAGATGTGTAAGAATTAACCTCAAATAAATTCAATACATAGTGTTACTGGTATAAATCCAAGTTCATTTTTTCAATATATAAGTATCATTTTTGTCTAAAACATGTATCACATCGCCAAAACTAAACTAACGATCTTAGATTGTTTTCTCGTTATTTAAATTCTGTATTCATACATTATTTGGCTAATTTCATGTTGTTTTTGGTGTTGTGGTGTTTGGTTACAACACACTACACTATCAGGGAAGTGTGTTGTAGAATCACACTATAGTATTCCCTTTTATCAGCACTTATAGAAGCAACAAAAAATGGTCCTTTATCCACCCTTCTATAAGCGTTGATAAAAGTCTCTGGCTTTTAATCTCACCCTAGTAGTCAACCCTTACCTAGCATTGATAAAGGACATTTTTAGAGCTATTAAAGGCCTATATTGTAGTAGTATACTATTTTTGACCCCTAATATTTTATGAAATATTGTTTTTGAATAAATTTAATTTCTCTAATATCTTTCATTAAACACAACATCGAGTTTTAATGATCCATGAAGAACTATTAATATTATTTTTTAAACATAAAAATATTTATATATTCATTAAAAATGGAGTAATGAATACTAATAACAACATTTTAAATCTTAAGTGTAATGGTTTACTTTAAATAAAACGTATTTATTTAAAAATAATTATTTTTTGGTAGTGTATTTATAAGTTTTTGAAATACAATTTTCTGAAAACATAATGTTTTTTTATTTATTTTTCTGAATAATAATAAAATTAATTTTTATACATTTATAAAATAAATTTTATAAAACAAACATAATTTTTGAAATCATCATTTGAAAATTATCATATGATGAATTTTTGAGATTTTTTTTAAAATATTAATTTTTCAATGTATAGTGAAAAATACTGTTTTTTATTGAATAATTAATTTTATTTAAATAATTTTTATGGTTATTTATTAATGGCGTTTAAAAGTAATATTTTTTAAAATTATATATTTATTATTCGAATTTATTTTAAAATAATCTCTTTCATATTGAATTTTGATATAAAAACTATTTAAACTCTTGAACATTTTCTTTTTGGAAAATAACTTTATTATCACGTCCCTTGGTTTAATTTTCAATTTAAGTTTTCCAAAACTATGAGTTGAATTTGGTAAAATGGATTTATAATTTTTAAATAGAATAATTTATATTATTTAATATGTTTAAATTAATTTCTTCCCATAATGAATTGTGAAAATAGTAAAAATTAATTATTGTGGTCAAGGTGAAAACAGGTTTACTAGCATGTTAAACTAAAAAAATAAGGGTTGAAATGTAATTGAAACTTGAAAAGATCCCATTTAATGGCCATATTTACACTTTATAACAACTAATGTTCTATAATTTTCCATTTTTATCCTTGTTCAGCTGAAAAATGTTGGTAAACCTTTTTCGTTATAATCATTACATGTGTGCCACTCACCTCAATTATAAAAGATCGCCCACTATTCTCTAATCTTCACACATTAAAATAATTTTTTCTTGGAAATTAACTACCCAAATTAATTATTTAATTATATACTACTGACCTAGATACCTTTTTTTATTATAAATGCATCCTGATAAACCTTTTGGTGCTTACCTAAAGTGGTTTTCTGGAGAAGAGGTATTGTTCTTAACTGAGTGTGTTTATTTTATTTCTTAATTAACCACATTAAAATATTCTTCAATTATGAAGATATAATGAAAAAAAATTCTACCATATAATTATATGTTCTTATGTTAATTTATTAACCTACACCCATCTCCAATTCCATCAAATGTTATATAAAATAATCATTCGTGTGTACGGAGGACTACCACCTCATCAACCGATGTTATTAATTTTCCATCACCACCATTAAATAATGGATATAATGATGGATTGGTTTTTAATATATTATAAATATGATAATATTTTACTTATTTAATTATTATATAACATATACATTTCTACTTTCCATTTTGTGGGAATATGATAATGTTGATCATATTTGTGACAGGCTACCCTCTCATAAAGCGATAAGATTTGTTCACACTTTATATTGAAGGTAATAAGGGTAGTTTTAGTGAAAAAATGTGATATATATGAACTAAAAATGACTATATAATGGTAATATATTTTTTATAATTCTTTCGTTCAATACATCATGAAAATGGAAACAATGTTCAAGCATACATACAACCTACCGTCTCTGTGAATGGTGTATTTCATTTCTTATCTCTAACTTTAATGGATTACTAAAAATACTTTTATAATGAATATTTTTTAAATTTATATCATGATAAATATTATATATATGATGTAACCATGATCATAGTAAGGGTACCAATAAAATAAAAACATACACAAAAAACAAAGACGTTATTGCCCAAAACACGACTTTAACATGGAGTTGTTAAAAAATAGATAATAAACTGTCATAAGTAAATCGTATATGGAATTATATAATTAATTATGGTTATATAATATATGTATTATTAATTTATATTTATATTAATGTAGTTTTCAACATGTAAAAAGGAATTCTAGAGTTAAGGTAATCGTTTTGTGCCTCAATTTTCGTTCTTTATGACATATGTTATGTTATACAACTATATTTTTTATGTGGTGTATATACATCCACCTTTTCATGTAATTTTGTGAATTTATTTATTTTCACAATATTATATATTTAATTAAATTTTATTAATTCATGGGGATTATGATTTATTATTACCAACATGGTAAGTATTTTATGGTACAATCACATTGCTTATTGGGATTGTTTATGATTATGCTTCTGATGATGAGATATTATACTCAATCTATCTGAAAACACTTGAATTTTATTATAATTTTTTAATTTAATTAATATTAATTTTCCCTCATACTTTTCCTCTATTTATGTACTCAAGATATTAACATACTGTTTTTAATAAAACTCAACTTCATTTCAATCATCGGTCAAAACCCTTTTTCCTCCAAAACCATGATTTCTAAAAATGTTTTGAAATTTCATTAACATTATAAAAACAATTAATTAATGAAATTTTAACCAATGATTTAATTTTTACAAAATATTTTTAATGTAATATTCATGTGAATTTCCAAAAATCCTAGAATGTATTTTTAAAAAATAAAGTTAAAGATGACTTTGTTTTAAGGTATACTTGATCAATGAAATTTCCCAACATCATGAATGTTATTTAATTTGAATATTCCTTTATAATTTTTCAATTATTTTTTTAAGGAAAATTTTTTCAACAATATTTTATGAGTTGTAATTTTAAAAATTTTATTTCTTCCAAAATAATATTTTCCTCAATAAGCATTCCAAGTGATTTGTATTTCAAAATAATTTCCGATGTAAGATGACTTCCTTTGTGTAACACCATGAGTTATTATGAGACATTAATTTTTATAGAGAAAGGTAATTTTATTTGATGTGTCTAATTTTAGATTACACTAATTAAAACATTATTTATACACTATAAAAAGTTAATATTTTGCTACATGCAACACTAACATGACTTGTGTTATAGGCAACAATGAGTTTCTACGAATCAAAATGGTATTATTTTGATTAATAACATATTCCTTAAAAATATTATTACTGTAATGGCCTGGGTAGTGGCTCATTAAGGATTTTACCAAAAGAAACTAGGTTCCATCAAAAGGTTCCACCAAAACAGGTTCACCGGTCATGGATGCACACCGAAACGGTCGCATGGTTATGGTGGAACCATGACAGTGGCACCGTGATGGTGGCACTGCTGCCGGTGTTCCAACGAACCTGTGGCACAGTGTTGGGTGCACCATCAGGGTCGCACATCGAAACGGTGGCCGCTCTTACGGTGGAATCGTGATAGTGGCACTGTGAGGGTCGCACCGTCATGGTCGCACACCGAAATGGTGGCACCGTGATGGTGGCACCATGACCATTGCACTGTTATGGTGTCTCACCGAACGGTATCACACCCTTCATTATTTTTTCAGTTTCTAACATTTTCCGCTCCCTCAACATATCGTTTGACATAAAAATGATTTGATACCCCTTTAAATGCCATTTAAAGCCTATAAAAGATATATAAAATTCCCTAAGAGTCGGGTGACCCTTGACATACCAAAACGTGTGGCCTTTTCCTCGGTGTCACAAATTTTTTATGTACATTTCAGTTCCGCCCCTATTACATGTGTTTTCCACTGTTTAAAAGAAAGCCTTTAACTCACAACTATTATGGCCAGCTCTCCATTTAGAATTATTAAATGAAAATTAATTCCATCGTGTGTAACCACCTAACTGCGTGGTATAGCAATGATCCGACTTCAAATCCATTTTTGATTTTCATGTCCTGTAACTGTAGGATGTCACCTTTTCATCACACTAGAATTATTTCTTTCTTCTTCTTGGATGGTTTATTTCTTCTCCTTGGTGCGTTTCGATTCCCCCTTCCTCAGGGAAGTGGTGCACCAATACTAGAGATTTTCTTCTCTATTGGATTCCTCAGTGTTCCTCCCCTGCAAGTCGCACATCCCCAGTTCATGGCGAGTGGAGAAAAACTTTGACCGTTGATCACCCAAGTAGGTTTTTTTCTTTGTCTCTCTAAACCATGTATCATGCAGGGTGGGTATGATAATTTTTGCTTCAGGGATGGATGAAAACAAACATTAATGAAGATAAAAAATAATTTATAAAGAATTAATGGGTGTGTTTGATGATAATGATGTACTCTTTTGTATTCTTCTATATGTTGTGATTTGTATGGGATTATGTCCAATGAAAATAATGGTCATTGGTTGTCGTTCCTTTCTCACTAATGTACTCTTTCCTTCTGTGCCGATTTAATGACTGCAACATGGTAATTGGTTAATCACGTAAACTTGGTTAATTAAATGTATGTCTAGTGAACAATAATCCATTTGTAATCAACCCAGTTAACCAAACATAAATAAGGAACTTAATGAATGGTGTATATGAGTCTGTAAACCCCCTTTCTTTGTTTTGGTAATGTGTGGGGTTCCTCTACTTTATTCTTATGGGGTGACATGGATGGAGATATGATCCCCACCTGTTGTACAGTCATCGTATTGTGGATCAGTGGTCATATCTTTGGGCTTGGTTTGGTTCCAGTACATTGAGGGATCTCACAGATCCCTTTTGTTATTGTGGATTTACAAAAGAATCAGTTGTGAATGCTTAAATTGATTCTTGGATGATCCCTCTTCCTTAGATTGTGGCTATGCCTGTTTTTTTCCCAATAGTGAAGAATTATTTTTAAATTCAATCAATTGATTATGAAAACAAGAATGGGATAAATGGGGAATTGGTTTCTGGGAATGAGTTGTGACTTTATTGTGGGTGTGGTTCTTCTTATGAATGAATAATAACAAGGGTTTTTGTGGTTGGGATGGTTTTGGAACCCCTAGGATGGGATGATTTTTTTTACCAATATGTATAATTTAGTTCTTATGGTTCCTATTTGCACCCCACCCATGTTGAGTACATTGTACAGAGCACCCCAATTTCATGGGGAAGTGTGTTTTTACCAACACCCCTATGAGTGGCTGGTTATTAGATTCATTTCAGATCCCTTTCCAGAGTAGGTCAAGATTCTTTGGGTAGGTTGTGAGGGCCTAAAGTATATTATAGCCCATGATTCTTCATGCAAGGTAGTTTTGGTGGTTGGACTAGGTGTGTGTGGGTGGTTTGTTTCCCAAGTGTCTTCGGGAAGAGGCCCAAGTGTCTTCGGCCATGGTGGTAGTTACTTTGTCCTAGGTGTTTGCATTCAAGATGCGTGGTTATGATATCCCAGGTGTGTGCGGGCAAGGTATAGAAGTGGGACAACAGTGAGAATGGCGGGGGAGGTCTGACATGTAGGAAGTCTTCAATAACTAGTGGGAAAGTGGCGCGGGGTACCCAAACATCAATGTGTTATTATTATCACCTTACTTGAATTCCGTTATTTGGGGAGTGTGCTATGGTATGGTTTGGGTGGATAGTTTCATTTCTAGGTTCTCTAGTTATCTCCTTTTTTCATGGGGCATTATAATTCCTCCCCTCTTCTGCACAAGAGCTTTTGGTTTTCCCTACTAAGTATACCTATATACTCAACCAAATTATATAAACTGATTTCAGGTTTCCAGGAGGACTTCGGGGATCATGCAGGACCGTACTAGTTCGTACTTTGTGACATTTGTTGTTTCTATTTTTCTTTTCATTGGTACTTTCATTTAGGGGTTTCTTATACTTTTGTAGCATTTACTTTTCGAACTTGCATATGGGGATGGTTTGTTTTGGCTATACTTTTACCTCCACTATTGTTATTGTTTTGGATTTACTATCTTATCTCCTAATCCTACTAAATAAAAAGGAATATGCCTTCCATTTTTGTTTGATTCTATACCTTTGGTTCTAGTCTCCAATCCACGACATATTGACAAAGGGTTTTGGGGGGTCATTATCTCTCCGTCAACTTGAGGAAGGAAGGGTCTGGCAATCCTTTGTCTCTTCCCTCATCTCAGTGAAGGTGGGTCATGACGGAATGTTATCAAATGTGATGGTTCAGATATAGGATGGAGTACGGGGCTAGGCCTAGTGAGGATTACATGGGGTGGTAGGTCAATAGTGTTGGGAAATCTTGGTGCGTGAAATAGCCCAGGGAAAACAGGCTAGGACACCTGGTTTTAGGGACCTTGTGATCTGATGTAAGGACTTTGGGCCTACCGAATGGCCATGTGAGGCTACACTAATTGCAGGGTGGATACCCTAGGAAGGGTACATGAATCATAATGACATGTATTCTTATGTGTCTTGGGTACTTTGAGGACTTAGAAATAAATAATTAGTTTAAGAAATATTTAAAATAAATCTTCTCTACTACTAGGGATTAAGCATTTCTTGTTTACCTTGTAGCTTTGGAAACTGAACGACGACCATGAGTAGTGTGGGTGATCAAGGCCCAGCAGGCTGATTTGGATGATCGAAAGAGGGTTGATCGAGAGGAGGAGGATGACCAGTGGAAGAGGATTCTCCATTCCTTTCAGCGTCAGTCCCTTGGGAAGTACGAGGGAAACATCTCATACATGGAGATGGTTAGCTGGATTGAGGAGCTAGTGATAGATTTCCGATTGATCTAGGCTCTGATGGAGTACTGGATTCCTATGGTGGTAATACAAAAATGGGGTGCAGCACGTTAGTGGTGGATGCTTTAACTTGGGGAGAAGAGGGAGGATAAGGTTTTGTGGACTGACTTCAGGAGGGAGTTCTGAGTTAAATTCATCTCTTACATGATGAAGGCGAAGAAGAGGTAGGAGATACTCTCCCTTTAGAATGGGAGAATGTTAGTGAGGGACTTTGGGATAAAGTTCAAGGATTTTATTCACATTGCTCCGGACCACTTTTCAGATGAGGAAACTGAGGAGAGGCATTTAGAGGAGGAACTCCGACTTCCCCTTCAGTATGTTGTTACTCCCTTCACTCTACTGACGTACTTGGAGGTCCAGAAGAAGGATGAAGTGGTGGAAAGGATGAACAGACTGGAAGGTGTAATGGGAGTGGTGATTCTGTTGGGCTCGTCAAAGGCGAAGGCCATCAACAGCAGGCCCCCACGTCAGGGCCGTCCAAGTTTCATCTAGTGGGGAGCAGGCCCCAGCAGTTCTAGTTTCAGACTCCCGGACTTTGCCCCTTCCTTGAGGGTGAAGGTCCGAGATGCTTCATTTGTGGAAGTCTTGGGAAAAATTGGAATCAATGATCTGACCGAGTGTTGTATAGTGTGGGTGGACAAGTTCAATGCCCACCTCAGTAGTAGTAGTTTCCAGCCATACCATTTTATCTGCAGCAACAGGGATAGTGAGCCCCTTCTCCTCCATGAGCAGACATTGCAGGAGGAGGCCGACCTCCGGGAATACCTCAGGGAACTCGACCAGGGCGTGGTCGGGGAGGCAACCCATAGCCGTGGTGCATAGGAGCTGGATGTGGGCAGTTTCACGGCGTAGAGTCATCAGATCTAGTGGGTCCAGAGGTCGTTCGAGGTACACTCTGTATGTTCAGCACTCTTGTATATACATTGTTTTATTCAAGAGCTTTGAACTCCTTTATTTCACCCTGTCTATCCCAGGATTTGGGTATATACACATAGAGGATTCCCGTGCCCCTGGTTTATAGTACAACATTCAGAGGTCAGACCAGCTTGTCTTGTGTTTTCCAAGGATGTAAGCTGGTGTTGGGACCACATCAGTCCCTTGTGGACCTTCTTTTACTACATATGTACCCGTATGATGTCATTTTAGGCATCGAATGGTTTGTTATCTATGTGTTCTGCTATCAACTGCTTCCAAAGAAGGATCGTGTTTTTAGAGATGGGCGGCCAACGTGTAACTTTCGTCGGTGAGCGGGGTTTCCAGAAAGGTAGCCGGAGAGTGGAGACCCTCCTTTCCTTGTTAGATGAGTTATCATTGGATTCAGCAGATACATAGTTGGTGGAAGTCCCACAGATCGTTATTGAGTTCATGGATGTCTTCCCTGAAGAGGTGGTGACACATCCCACTCGATGTGATGTTGAGTTCGTGATAGACTTGAAACCTGGTGCCCATCCAATATCGATGGCTCCATATCAGATGGCGCCTTCTGATTTGTGAGAGTTATGGATTCAAATTGAATATTTGATGAAGAAGGGTTTTGTTCGACCAAGCACATCCCCATGGAGTACTCCGAAATTGTTCACGATGAAGGAAGATGGTGGTCTCAGACTGTGTATAGACTAATGGATACTAAGTCAGGTAACAGTGAAGAACAGTTACCCTCTCCCGAGGATCGATGAACTTTTTGATCA
This sequence comes from Viscum album, assembly GCA_963277665.1. Lineage (NCBI taxonomy): Eukaryota > Viridiplantae > Streptophyta > Magnoliopsida > Santalales > Viscaceae > Viscum > Viscum album. The sequence continues at coordinate 342,661,012 of OY728131.1, forward strand.
GTTGAAGGGGGGATGATTGTTCTCCAAGATCGACCTTCGGCCAGGATATCACTAGTTGAGTGTGAAAGTAGGTGACATCTCAAAGACTGCGTTCAGGTGTAGATATGGGAACTTTTAGTTTGTGGTCATGTCATTCGGCATTACGAATGCACCAACTGTATTCATGAGTATCATGAATTCCATCTTATGGGAATATCTTGACTGGTTCATAGTCATGTTTATTGAAGACATCTTGATCTACTCAAGATCAAAGGAGGATGACATCGAGCATCTGAGGACAGTTTTAGAGGTCCTCCGACAGAACCTGCTCTATGGGAAATTGTCCAAGTGATAGTTCTGGACACGATAAATGCACTTCTGTGGACATGTGGTGTCTGAGTAAGGGATACCATTGGACCCATTGAAGGTCATATTGGTTGTTTCATGGGAAACACCAAAGAATGTGGTTGAGGTTTGTAGTTTCTTGGGCCTAGCAAGTTACTACCGAAGATTCATACGCAACTTCTCCCAAGTTGTAGCGCCTTTGAGAACCTTGAATAAGAAATTCCAGGCTTTCATGTGGAGTGGGAAGTGAGAGGCAGCCTTTAGTTATCGGAAGGGGAAGTTGGCTATTTTTCTAGTGATGAGGTTTCCAGAAGAAGGGGTTATGTTTTTGGTGTTCTGTGATGCTTCAAGCCAAGGCTTGGGGTGTGTGCTGATGCAACGGTAGGGGTGATATCTTATGGGTCTATGTAGTTACATCCCCATGATATTAACTATGATACCCATGATTTGGATCATCCTGTGGTCATGTTATCACTCAATTTTTGGTGGAATTGCCTCATCAATGAGTGCCTTTTGGTTTTCACGGATCACAAGAGTTTGAAGTATATCTTCTCTCAGTGGGAATAAACCTGCGACATCGGAGGTGGATGGAGTTCCATTGGGACTATGACTTCAATATTTCATACACCTCAGGAAAGGGGAACATGTTGGATGATTCCCTGAGTAGGAATTCATAGAAGGATGTGGTTCAAGAATGAGCAGATTCTTGGAAGGTGAAGGAAGAGTTGGATTCCCTACACCTAGATGCAAGGGTGGAGGATGGTAGAGGCTATTAGTTTCATATGATAGTACAACCCTCTCTATTGCAGTAAGAGGAGAAGTCTCAAGGGGAGGCTTAGAGGCTGAAGTAATGTGAGATCATGTCATCCAGGGTGATGCTTTAGAATTATGGTCGGAATATGGGAAGAATTAGATGTTGTTTCGTATAATGTTGTCCATCCCAATGGAAATTCACAAGAGAGTTCTCAGTGAGTTCAAAAAATCACCCCTAGCGGTATACCCATGAGTTTCCATGATGTAATGGGGTTTGAGGGATCAGTTTTAGTGGCCTGGGGTAAAGCGGGAAGTGGACGAGTTTGTGGAAAAGTGCCTCGTGTGTCTGCAGGTGAGGGTTGAACACTGCGTCCCAGGAGGTCTTTTGCGACCTTTAGATGTCCCCGAGTGGAAGTGGAATGACATCTCAATGGATTTCTTCATGGGACTACCCAGGGTTCATGGAGGCTGTGATGCCAGCTTGGTAGTGGTGGACCGGTTTAAAAAATCAGCTCACTTCTAGGCAATCAAGGAGTCGAGTGTGGTGGATTCCCTAGCACAAAGGTACATGGATGAGGTGGTGTGTTTTCGTGGGGTTCTATGGTTTATAGTCTCAGATAGGGATACCTGGTTTACCTCATGGGTCTATAGAGGATTGAAGCGTGCTTTTCGAATCCAGTTATGCCTCATCACTACCTTTCGTCCTAAGACAGAGATGACAATCTAGATGTTGGAGTTTATGGTATGGGTATGTGTTTTGTGATTTGGGGGATCGTGGGTGAAACACTTGCCTCTAGTAGAGTTTTCCTATAACAATAGATATCACTACACCATTATCATGGATCCATTCAAAGCTTTTTACGGGAGGTCGTGTTGCTCACCTATGTGCTAGACAGAGGTCGGGGAAGTAGGTGTTCTGGGCCCGGAAGTGGTGTAGAGCATGACCGAGAAGGTTCAGCATGTACGGGAAAGGATGAAGGCAGCTCAAGACTGGAAGAATTCATATGATGATTATAGGAGGAGACCCTTGTAGTTCGATGTCGCGGACCACATGTTCTTGATGGTCTCCCCTCTGTGTGGGAAATAGAGGTCTGGCAGGTGGAGTAAGATATCTCCCAGATTTGTTGGACCCTTCATGGTGTTGCGGTGGGTCGACGAAGTGGATTATCAAATAGCACTACCATCGCCGCTACAGAGGGTGCATGATGTCTTCCATGTGTCCTAGCTTCATCAGTATCTAGACGATGATATGCACGTCCTCGACTGGGGGAAGCTAAATATCGACGACAATGTGATGTTTGTAGAGAAACCAATGTTGATCGAAGATCGTGTGTATATGGTGCTTTATAGATGAACCATTCCCTTGGTTTGTGTGTTATGGAGGCATGGTGGCCTTTAGGAGAGTACCTTGTAAAGGGAGGCACAGATGCACGCCCAGTACCCATAACTGTTTTGAGTTTTCTTTGTTTTGTTTTGTAATTGTTGTGATGAAGTGCTTGAACTTGTTAACCCTGAGATGTGCTATTTTTCTTATTCTCTTAATGTGTGTCTTGAGTCTGGTATCTGGGGAGTGGAGGACCCGATCCCTAATGAAGAAGCATTAAAGTGGATGTGGTTAAACCCATGCGGGCGAGTGAGTGTTGTCCAAAGAAGATAGTATCTTGACATGGAAGAAGGGACTCCCAAATCCATATGACTAGATAGTATGACCTTTGAATGATTGTATGGGTTACTTGGGGGTGACGAGCAGTAGTGTATCCATAGTTGTTCAAAATATATATGAGAAAGAAGTGTTCCTAAGTGTGAGGGAAGTTTACTACTGAGTGATATCTTTTAAGGTGGTTGTTCAGACCTCTCTCTTTCCTTCTAGTCAAGTTTCGATTCCTGGGAGTGATAATAGTTTGAGTGGTATTTGATGTAATGGCCAAGGCATTTTCTCATTAAAGAGTTTTCCAAAAAAAAACATGGTTCCATCGAATGGTTCCACCAAAACAGTGGAACCAGTCATCGCGACACCGGTCATGGCCGCACACTGAAACGGTGACACCGGTCAAGGTATCACACCAAAACGGTTGCACCGTTACGGTGGAATCATGACAGTGGAATCTTGATGGTGGAGCCTCTAACGGTGTTCCCCCAAACCGGTGGCACCGTGATGGGGGTACCGTGATGGCCACACTGTCACGGGCGCACACCAAAATGGTGGCACGACATACGGTGGCACCGTGATGGTGGAACCGTGAGGGCCGCACCGTCATGGTCACTAATAAAAATGGTGGAACCTCCTATGACGTCACTATAACTATGGCACTATTACGGTGTCTCACCGAACGGTGTCCCACCCTTCGTTCCATTTCAAGATTCAGACTTTTTCTACTCCCGCAACGTATCTTTTCACATAAAAATGTTTTCATACCCATTTAAAATCCTTTTCAAGCCAATAAATGATATATGAAATCCCCCAAGAACTAGGTGACCCTTGACTTACCAAAACTTGTGGCCTTTTCCAAGGTGTCAGACCTTTTTCCCATACTTTTTAGTTCCGCCCCTATTACACACGTTTTCCCCTTTTTAAAGGAAATACATTAACTCACAGCCATTATGGACACCTCTACAATGAGAATTACTAAATGGAAATTAATTCCATCATGTGTAACCATCCAACTATGTGGTGAAACCAAAATCATCCTTTAAATCCATTCATGATTTTCATATACCATAACTGTAGGATCTCAGCTTTTTAACGCATAAGAATTGTAACATCCCAAGAAAATAAAGAATATTAATTTTTCATATTTATAAATATTTTTGAATTAAATATTAATTATACTTTAAAGGGGACGCTATGTTTGACGGCATACCAGATACGCAACAACTGGTTTCTTTGAAATCTTACGTTGCACACTAAAAATATAATATTATTATTTTATATCGTAGTTAACACCTAGACATTGTATTGGCGGGAATGAATAGAACTAACTAAAATATGATGATACATGTTTGTTGAACATTTTTACATTTATCGAATAAATGTTAGAGGCTTAAAATAAGTAAATAATTCGATTTTAAGCATAAATACTCTATTATTCACTAAAAGGTCAATTTACCACCTTTTAATGGAGATCCCTTTTTAAATCTAGTTTTTGTCATAATTATATGTTCTATTTGACCAAATAAAATTATTCTTTAGAATTGGGACATCAAAATTTACTTTGGAATTTTTTTTTGTATTTTCCAGATAAAATCCTTTTTTTCATTAATTTTGAAAAATACTGTATTTTAATTAAAAACTGTCTATTGATCTAATTTATTTATATGGTTATATTATCTTTTTAATTGGTTTTAAAGTTTAATTAGAATATATTTTTACCATTTAATCTAATTCTGGTCATTGGATGTAATTTAATTTTAAAATTGGACATAAAAAAGTGTCAATCTTTTGATAGTTATTATTTCTTAAAAACACGCTATTTGTTTTAACAGTGGGAATTAATTTTAAAATAATTTTTTCCACTTTTGTGTATTGAATTTGGAAAAATAGATTCCATATTTGGAATCATTAGGTCTAAATTGTGTAAATAGGAATCTTTTATTTTTAGACATTTTAAATATTTACTTCAGTAAATATTTTATTTACCATGATTAAAAGGTAAAAATAATAAATAAGGGTAAAATATAATATTATAATAATAATAAATTACCCTAACATGTGTCCTAATCCTATGTTATGATACATATCCGACCATGGAAATCCTTGGGTCTAATTTGGGATCCCAGAGAGCCACATGGGAGTAATAATGACATTTTATATTGATTAATTTTAAGTAAAGAGAAAAATGACATAAAAAATATCTTTTAGTAAATAAATTTTTATATAGGGTTATACAAGTTATCGTTTAGACTATAATTATCCTTTGGAAATATAAAAATATTTCCTAAATCATGTTATTTCTTTTATAATTTTTGGACATCAAATAAGTTAAATTATTGATGACACAATAATGATACAATATTTACCTCATTAATAAATGATTTAAATAAACAAGATTATAAATATTAAAACAATATCCAAAACCAGTCCAATTCTTATTGGACTGTTTTATTTAAACCATTATTCATCGTAACATTGATATTGATGAATAGTAGACCTTTTGAAACTGAATATTAGGTTATAATAAAATAATTGATTCAAACTTTCCTAAAAAGCCCCTCCTCTAGCTTATAAAAAGACCTTGCTTATAACCAATTACTCACACCTCTGAAGCCTTTTGGTTCGTCTAACCTCTACTCAATTAATCTCCCACGATCCCTCTCTTCACCCTAGAATCCTTACCTTAGGCATAAAACACTTCAAAAAACCCTTTTAGTTCAAACCAAGGGGAGTAACTAGATTTAATGCTAACGCCTTCTCTTAAATTATTTTGTTTTATTTTACTTCTCCAACCACCTAAACTCTTTTTATTATTTTATTTTATAACAACACCAGTATCCTAAATATACTCTGATGTTGTTATGAGAAGGATTCTAACTAAACTTACACACACCTCCATCTAATGGGTGAAGAACATACTGTTTCTGTGGATGATAAACTAATGCCTCACGAAGCGATGATTGTTCAATTATATCCTACCGCCTCTCATGGTAGAAATTATGATGAAACTGTATTTATATATGATATAAATTATATATATTTTCTATATTATTCTGTAATTTGTTTACAAACATACCTTTATTCTTTCCAATATGTGTAAACACGATAATTTCATTTGAGGAAGTGCGGACTACCGCCCCCTCAAATTGATATGACTCATTAATGCCTTATGTGGAACGTATAAAGATGGAGTTCATAAAATTTTGAAATATATATATCATATGATATTATACTGGTATTATAATATACCTATGTATCATTATTTTTTCATTCCATTAAATATTAAATTGAAATGAAAGTAGCGTTCATGCGTATGTACGACTTACTATCTCCATGAACGGTGCATTTCGTCTCTTATCTCCAAATGTTATATACTGTTATAAATATTTATATACAGGTTATATATATGATATATATGATATCAAAATCATTAATATCATTCTTTATATAATGGAGTTTTGACCATAATGACAAATTGTAATTATAACAAGTTCATTTTTATCTCAAATTCCAAACATCGACAAAATGTCCGATATGAACTCAAATAATTAACTAACTGTTATTGAAAGGTAATAAGTTATATAAAAGTAATAATAAAAATTAAAAAAGTTTATGAATAATGTATAAATTAACTTAAGTTTATTATTCAGGAAGAACAAGGAACATACGAGTGAAGTTGGACACGATGTAAGTGATTTCTTATCTCACTTTTAATTCCGTGAGATTTCCATTTTTCACCAATTATTTATTGAGTGTTGTGTATTGTGTAATTTAATTTGATATATATATTATCATGATTCGATTTATATTCAATTTATTTTGTGATTCATTTTGTGGTTATTAACTTTTCTCATACGACTCGATTGAGTATGACGTGGTTAGGGTTTTTCATCTCACTTTTTCTTCCCGTGAGATTCATGTTATATTTGCCAATATTTCCTTTTTTTTGTGGTGGATTTACTTCCAATGATTGTATTATTTGTGTAATATATTATAGATTATGGGTACTTAGATCTTCATTGTGTGATATTTCTTTCATGGGGTGTATGTTTCTTATGTTACCAAATCGGTAAGGGTACCTTTCACCCTCTTCTTTTTAAAAGACTTCTTTTTGTAATGTCTTTTAATTTACATATTATTATGTTGGGATATGATCTTATATATACTTATTGATTTAAATTTAATTTCCAAGTGATGATATATACTTTTATCCCTCATAAAATTATTTTGTAAATTTTAATGTGATGGTGTTATGCTGTCGAATTTCTGTATGAAAACTTCTAACCCAGTTTCAATTTTTGGGTTAAAAATATACTTCTTGATTATGTCGTGCTATGGATAAGTGTGAATAACCTCTGATTGTTTTAAACTTAATATCCACTTATTTTGGGTGTATTTATATTTTTCACACATAATTATGTAATTGATTTATCCTTAATCTATGGATACCGTCTTTATAAGGGATTTCGTCTCAATTTCCATTTCCATTGAGACTTTATTGTTGATATGCACCCATTCACTCTTATATGGTGTATATATTGTCCTTTGTCATATTATATCTTGAATACCTTTATTCTCATGATATTATAACGTTTTTATTAAATTTTATTCCTCAATTATTTGTATTCTAGGATCTTTCATTTTGTAGAATACTCTTTAACTAAAATATCGCTTTAAATATTTTAAATGTTTATTATTATAAATATTTAACAATAATTTCCATGTTTTAAAAATGGGTTTAAGGATTTATTCATATGGACATGAATGTTTTGAAAATTAAATTTCTTTCAAAAGCTTCAAAGTGGTATGGGACACTTTGATTCAAAAATCACTTTATTTAATATTTTAAATGGTTTTGAAAATGGTTTGATAAAAGATTTGATTTTGTCAATATTTTGAAATGATATATTATGATTTCAATGTTATATTTACATTATGTATGTTTTATGGGTTATGAATATGTTATGGCTATTGGGCATTGTTTACGTATACTGGTGGTTCCATGATAAACCTAGGGTGGGTGTGCCCAAGATAGCTCTCTAATGCATTGGGTAACGCGATGGAGGTAAATGTTAATGTTTCTCCTAAGAGATTTAGGGAATATACTGTGATGGGTATTCCAAATGTGACTCCATCTATAGATGTGATAGCTATAATGTTAGTATGTTATTTAGGCTGTAAGTTACCATTATGATTTATGATTTCTATGTGTTTTTTATAAATCTTATGATTTCATGAGGTATGTTATGATTGAAAAGTATGGTTTCATTGTTTTATATTTATTAATGGGATAAAATATTCATTCCTTATTTTATATCCCTTACTGAGCTTTTTATCCTCATCCCAAGTTTTTGAAATGTTTTCCACAAGACTTAAATATGAATAAGGGTCAAGGATGGGATCAAGGATAAGTCATGCTATCTAAAAAAGGAACTAGACATGACTCTTTTTTCAAGAGTTTTTATTTTATGAAAAAATGGATACGGAGTAGAATTGCCAACATGTAATATTCATGTTGTTATGTAAATGTTATGACCTAATTCTCTAAAACTCTAAACCTGAAAAGATCCTCAATGTGAATTATCCATTTAATTCAATATTATGTAATATTTATGTTTGGGTCCTTATAGTAGGTATTTGAGAGAGGTTTAGACAACTTTAGGGATTAGGAATTTTCGTTAAGCACGTGGTTAGTCCCTCTGTCTATTATTTCCATCAAATCCTTGTTTTATAACTGTTTGATGATCAGGGAAAGTTATTTACAGATGGGAGGAGGAGGATCTAAAATGATATTCATATCTCTTCCGGATGACTTACTTGGAATAATTATTTCAAAGTCATGTTCAGATGATTGTGAAACTTTTTCTAACATACAACTCACTTGCAAGAAATTATTTGAGATATCAAAAACCTACACTATACAATGATATCATCATGTATCATGGGTTGTATTTAATCAAATCCTATTTTCACAATATTTTAATATTTTCAAGAAAGGTAAATATTTTCAAGGAATTTTCAAATATTTTACCTTATCACAAGATTTTGAAGCATATATTAAATTTTGAAAGAGGTGATGAAGAAGGAGATCCTTGCGAAACCTATTTATATTTGATTTTAAAATATAGTCTCTCAGCACTTATGGTATTTTAAAAGGGCCATTGATTGATAGTTTCAACTCAAATTCAGTCCGATTGTTTTATAAAAATCGAGTTTTATCAGATGTTTTGAAATTATATGTCATGCATGATTATTTTACAAAACTAATTTTCTATGAACACCCATATGACCCAAGTTGTACAAGGTGTATTTGGATGAAGGAAGCCAATGATTTTGAATGATCTCAAAATCATTGTTGTAATTCATGGACCTTCTACATACGTGATCAAGATAATGATGAAACCAAATGGACACCATGATCAAGGTATGATGTTCTTTATTCTGGGGATAGTTTCATTTTATTATATGGTGGTGAAATAAAAGGAAAAGACAATATATATAAGGCATAAAGAACTAATATTTGGAGATTATAATGATTTGGGATGAAAATGAGAGATATAAGGAAACCATTGAGGTTAAAACATGTTAGGGTTATTTTTGATTTTTATAAAAATGACAACACTTAGACCGTGTGACAACCCATTGCGTCAGACAGGGCTGTGATAATCGAACCCACAACCAATGTGCGATTGGGATTTATCACCTACCACTAGACTAGGTGAAGCCCCGGGTTAGTATGATTTATTCTTTTAAGTTAAATGGTTTTATGGATCATGAATAAGTTGATTTTGTGAAGTTATGTTTTATCAAATGGATATCCTTAGTATAGGAAAATTATCTGGTGATTTGGATTGTTTCTAGAAATTGATTAACCTACAATAGAGAATATATGATTATGTTAATTACACTTTAGTATGAGACTTTACGAGTAGTCGATGATATTTGGAGATAAATGTTAAGATTTATTGTGGAAGACTATGTGATTAAATCATTATGAGTTTTGGGTTTCACTCTTAGTATTGAGTATTTTTGAAGAATTTTAATGATGATTGTGTATTAAATGGTCTTTCTGGATCTTTGGGTACTTTTTTTTGAATTTTGGAGATTAACAGTAGTATTTATTTTTATAAAAGATTACCCTTATTGGGGATTATATGATCTCGTACTAACCATTTTGGTTTGAGTTGATGTCTAAAGACAAGGGAAATATACAGTTATTATTTTGGGGATTATTTGATTCTCTAGAATAAGATTCTTGTGCTTTGATGTGACCAAGTCTTTTTTGAATTCTCATTGTTTGGAGAAAAGATTAGTTTTTTGTAGAAACTAATTAATGGAAGAAACTCTGAATGAATGAAACTATATTTCCTTATGTTTTTATTCTATATAGTAAATGAATTCCTCAAAATTATGAAAAGAAACATAAATCAAAAATGTTGTTGGTTTAGGTTTACAACTAGGAAATCAAATACCATTTAATACATCACAAGTCTGTCATTTTCTTGTGGTTAACTTTCTCCTAATCATGTTTTCTATCACTCTCCCTCAGAACATAACCGTTTGTTTTCTCTTCCATATCCATGTTTTCATACATGGAATCCTAGTATCAATTAACATGGGTGAACTTTGTACTTCTCTTTCTTTCTTATAAAGTGGTAGTTTTACTGACTCTTTTTCTGATGTGGGACTTTCAATGAAGTTTCCAAGCCCAATTTTAAAATTGCAAGGACACAATTTCCAAAAGGGGGGAAGAATGTAACATCCCAAGAAAAAAAAGAATATTAATTTTTCATAGTTATTAATATTTTTGAATTAAATATTAATTATACTTTAAAGGGGAAACTATGTTCGACGACGTACCCGATACGCAACAATGAGTTTCTTTGAAATATTACATTGTACACTAATAATATAATAATATTATTTTAAATGGTAGTTAACGCCTAGCCGTTGTATTAGCAGAAATGAATAGAAAAAACTACAATATGATGATACATGTTTGTTGCAATTTTTTACATTTATCCAATAAAAGTTAGAGGCTTAAAATAAGTAAAGAATTCGATTTTAAGCATAAATACTCTAATATTCACTAAAAGGTCGATTTCCCACCTTTAATGGTGAACCCTCTTTAAATCTAATTTTTTCATTATTATATGTTATATTTGACTACATAAAATTCCTCTTTAAAATAGGGACATCAAAATTTACTTTGGATAAAATTTCTGTATTTTCCTGATAAAATTTATTTTTTAATGAATAGTGAAAAATTAGGTATTTTAATTCAAAAGTGCCTATTAATATAATTTATTTATATGGTTTTATTATCTTTTTAATTTTTTTTAGTTTAATTATAATATATTTATAATATTTAATCTAATTTTTTCCATTGGATGAAATTTTACTTGAAATTGGACATAAAAAAGTGTCAATCTTTTGATAGTTATTATTTATTAAAAACACGCTATTTGTTTTAACAATGAGAATTAATTTTTAATTAATTTCTTCCACTTATGTGTTTTGAATTTGGAAAAATATATTCAATATTTAGAATCATTAGGTCCAAATTTTGTAAATAGGTAACTTTTTTTAGCATTTTAAATATTTACTTCAGTAAATATTTTATTTACTATGATTAAAAGGTAAAAATAATAAATAAGGGTAAAATATAATATAATAATAATATTAAATTACCCTAAAATTTGTTCTAATCCTATTTTATGATACATATCCAACCATGGGAATATTTGGGTCGAATTTGGGACCCCATGGAGCGACATTGGATTAATAATGACATTTTATATTAATTAATTTAAAGTAAAGTCAAAAATGACATAAACAAATATCTTTTATGAAATATCCTTTTACAAATGTTTATAAAATTTATATTTTCGACTATAAATATTATTTGGAAATATAAAATTATTTCCTAAATCATGTTATTTTTTTATAATTTTTTGTACTTCGAATAAATTAAATTATTTATGACATAATAATGATACAATATTTACCTCATTAATAAATGATTTAAATAAACAAGTTTATAAATATTAAAACAATATCCAAAAAAGCCCAATTCACATTGGACTATTTTATTTCGACCATGATTCATCTTAAATTTGATATTAATGAATAGTTTAACTTTTGAAACCGACGATTAGGTTATAGATAAATAATTGTTTCAAACTTTCCTAAAAATCCTCTCCTCTCCCTTATAAAAATTCCTCACTTATAACCAATTCCTCACACCTATAAATCCTTTTGGTTAAACCAACATATGCGCAATTAATCTCCCAAGATCCCTCTCTTCTTACTAGAAGCCTTACCTTAGGCAAAAAACACTTCAAGAAACCCTTTTAGTTCAAACCAAGGGGAGTTACCCGATTTAAAGGTAACGTATTATCTTAAGTTATTTTGTTTTATTTTACTTCTCCAACCCCATAAAATCTTTTTATTATTTTATTTTATAACAAACATAGTCTCCTAAATATACTAGTATTTTGTTATGAGATGTATTCGAACTAAACTTACACACACCTCCATCTAATGGGAGAAGAACATATTGTTTCTGTGGTTGGAAAACTAACGCCTTACGAAGCGATGATTGTTCAACTATATCCTACCACCTATAATGGTCTCCATTATGATGAAGATATATTTATATATGATATATATTATGTTTTTATTTTCTATATTATTCTGTAATTTTTTTTACAAACATACCTTTATGCTTTCCAAAATGTTTAGGCACGACAATTTCATTTGAGGAAGTGCGGACTATCGCCCCCTCAAAGTGATATGACTCGTTAATGCCTTATGGGGAATTTATAAAGATGGAGTTAATGAAATTATGAAACATATATATATTATTATATTATACTGGAATTATAATATACCTATTTATTATTAAGTTTTCATTCCATTAAATATTAAAAATAAATGAAAGCAGCATTCATGCGTACGTACGACTTACCATCTCCATGAATGGTGCATTTAATTTATTATATCCAAATGTTATATAATATTATATATATATATAATAGATATATATTATATATAAGATATATAAATCATTAATATCATTCTGTATATAATGGAGTTTTGACCACAATGAAAAATTGTAATTATAACAAGGTCATTTTTCACTCAAATTCTAAACATCGACAAAATGTCGGATATGAACTCAAATAATTAACTAATTTTTATTGCAAGTTAATAAGTGATATAAAAGTAATGATAAATATTAAAAATGTTACTAATCAAGTATATATGTAACTTATGTTTATTATTCCAGAAGAACATGGAACATGCGATTCATGTTGGACACGCGGTAAGTGATTTCTTATCTTACTTTTAATTCTGTGAGATTTCCATTTTTCACCACCTATTTATTGAATGTGGTGTATTATGTACTTCCATTTGATATATATATTATCTTGATTCTATTTATATTCAAGTTATTTTGTGATTAATTTGGTGGTTATTAATGTTTCTCATATGACTCGATTGATTACAATGTGGTAAGGGTTTTTCATCTCACATTTAATTCCCTTGAGATTCAAGCTATATTAGCCACTATTTCAATTTGTGTGGTGGATGTAATTCCCATGATTATATTCTTTGTGTAATATAATTTAGATTATGGGTTTTTACATATTCATTGTGTGATCTTTCTTTCATGGTGTGTATGATTCATAAGTTACCAAATCGGTAAGGGAACCCTTCACCCTCCTATTTTTAAAAGACTTATTTTGTTATTCCTTTTAATTTACATATTATTATGTTGGGATATGTTGTTATATATCCTTATTGAAGTAAATTTCATGTCTAAGTGATTAGATATCCTTTTATCTCTCATTAACTTAATTTTTTAATTTTAATGTGATGATGTTAGGCTGTCGAATTTCTGTAAGAAAACTTCTAACCCAATTTCTATTTTTGGGTTAAACATCTAATTATTGATTATATCATGATATGAATATGTGTGAATAAAATATGATTGTTTTAAAATTAATATCCACTTATATTTTGTGTATTTTTAATTTTCACACATAATTATGTAATTTATTTATCCTTAATCTAAGGATACCATCTTTATAAGGTATTTCGTCTCAATTTACATTTCAATTTAGACTTCATTATTGATATGAACCAATTCACTATTTTATGGTGTATATACTATCCTTTGGCATATTATATCATGAATACCTCTATTCTCATGATATTATTACGTTTTGATTAAATTTTATTCCTCAATTATTTTTATTCTAGGATCTCTCATTTTGTTGAAAACCATTTGACTAAAATATCATTTTAAATGTTTTAAAGGATTATTCATCTAAATTATTCACATTAATGTCCATGTTTTAAAAATTGGTGTAAGGATTTATTCATATGGACATGAATTTTTTGAAAATAAAATTTCTTTTAAAAGCTTCAAAGTGGTATGAGAAACTTTGATTCAAAAATATCTTTATTTAATATTTTAAATTGTTTTGAAAATGGTTTGATAAAAGATTTTATTTTTTCAATATTTTGAAATGATATATTGTGATTGCAATGTTATATTTACATTATGTTTGTTTTATGGGTTATGAATATGTTAAGTCTATTTGTCATTGTTTACGTATATGGGTGGTTCTGTGATAATCCTAGGGTGGGTGAGCCTGAGATATCTCTTTAATGCATTGGGTAACGTGACAGAGCTAAATGTTAATGTTTCTCCTAAGATATTTGGGGAATATACTATGATGGATATTACAAATGTGACTCCCTCTGTAGTTGTGATAGATACAATGTAAGTATGTTATTTATTCCATAAGATACCTTTATGATTTAGTATTTCAATGTGTTGTTTATAAATATTATGATTTCATAAGGTATGTTATGATTGAAAAGCGTGGTTTCATTGTTTTGTATTTATTGATGGGATAATGTATTCATTCTTTATTTTATATCCTTTAATGAACTTTTTATGCTCATCCCAAGTTTTTGAAATGTTTTCCATAAGACTTAAATATTAATAAGGGTCAAGTATGGGATCAAGGATAAGTCAACCTATCTAAAACAAGGAACTCGACATGACTCTCTTTTTTCAAGAGTTTTTATTTAATGAAAAAATGGATATTGAGTAGAATTGGCTACATTTAATATTCATGATGTTATGTAAATTTTACGACCTAATTATCTAAAACCCTAAACCTGAAAATATCCTCAATGTGAAATATCCATTTAATTTAATATTATGTAATGTTTAAGGCCGAGTCCTTATAAGAATTATTTCTTTCTTCTTCATGGCTAGTTTCCTTCTTCTCCTTGGTGCATTTGGAGTCCGCATTCTTGAGGTAAGTGGTGCGCCTATTCTAGAGATTTTCTTCTCTCTTGGAGTCCTCAAAGTTCCTCCCCGGAAAGTCGTGTATCCCTTTTTCTTGGCACGTGGAGAAAAACTTTGATTGTTGATCATTTATGTAGGGTTTATCCTTTCTCTCTCTTAACTATGTATCATGTGGGGTGAGTATGATAATGTTTCCTTCAGGGATGGATGAAACTGAACCTTGATGAAGATAATAAATGGTTTTTAAAAAAATAAGGGTTGTGTTTGATAATGTTGTTTTACTCTTTTATCTTCCTCTATATGTTGTGATTTGTATGGGCTTACGTCCACTAAAAATCGTGGTTGTTGGTGGTTCTTCCATGCACACTAATGAACTCATTCCTTTTCTGTTGATTGAATGATTGAAACATGGAAATCGGTTAATCATGTAAAATTAGTTAATTAAATGGATTTCTAGTGAACAAAAATCCTTGTTTGATCAACCCAGTTAACCAAACAGAAGGGAAAAACTTAATGAATGATGTACTTGAGTCTGGAAACCCCTTTTCTTTGTTTTGGTAAGGTGTGGGGTTTCTCTGCTTGATGCTTGTGGGTGATGTGGATGTCTATTGGAGACCATTATATTATACAATCATTGGTTTTTGGATCTGGGGATGAATATTGGGGCTTGGTTTGGTTCCAGTACATTGTGGGATCTCACAGATCCCTTTTGTTGTTGTGGCTTTAAAAGAGAACCCAGTGTGAATGCTTAAATTTCTGTATGGCTGTTCTCTATTCCCTAGATTGTGGATATGTTATTTAGTTTCCCAGTAGTGAAGAATTTTTTTTAAATGAAATCACTTGATTAGGAAAACAATAATGGGTTTAATGGGGAATTGGTTTCCAGGGATGAGTTGTGACACGGTTGTGGGTCTGGTTTCTTATGAATTAATAGTAACGAGGGTGTTTGTGGTTGGGATAGTTTTTTAACTCCTAGGTTGGGATAAGTGATTTTTGACCAATATGTATAATTTAGTTCTTATGTTTCTTATTCTTTCCCCATCCATGTTGAGTAATTTGTACCAAACACCCCCATTTCACGGGGGAGGGTATTTTTCCCAAAACTCCTATGAGTGGATGGTTATTAGATCCTTTTCTGCTCCCTTTCCTGAGTAGCCCAAGATTTTTCGGGCAGGATGTGATGGCCTAAGGTCCATTGTAGCCCTATATTCCTCAGAAAGGGTAGTTATGGTGGTTTTCCTAGGTGTGTGTGGGCGGTTTGTTTCTCAAGTGTCTTTGAGATGGGCCCATGATGTCTTCGGGCGTGGTGGTAGTTGTTGTGGCCCATGTGTTTTGCGGGATTGATGTGTGGTTTTGATAGCCTAGGTGTGTGCAGGCGGGTATGGAATTGGGACTGAGGTGAGAATTGTGGGGGAGGTCTGACGCGTAGGAAGTCATCAATAACAAGTGGGAAAGTGGCGCAGGGCACCCAAACATCAATGTGTTATTATTATTACCTTACTTGACTTGTGTTATTTGGGGAGTGTTCCTTGGTATGGTTTGGATGAATATTTTTCTTTCTAGGTTCCCTGGTTATCCCATTCTCTCACGGGTCATTATAATGCCTTCCCACTTGTTCATGAGAACATTGGTTTTCCCTACTGAGTATACATATATACTCAACCTACGTATATAAACAACTTTCAGGTTTCTAGGAGGACTTCGAGGGATCATGTGGGACCATACTAGTTCGGACGTTGGGACATTTTCTATTGCTATTTTTCTTTTAATTGTTACTTTCATTTGGGGTTTTCTTGTACTTTTGTAGCATTTACTTTTGGAACATGCATATGGGGATGGTTTGTTTTGGCTTTACTTTTACATTCAGTATTGTTTTTATTTGTGATTTACTATTTTATCTCATGATCCTTCTAAATAAAAAGGTAAATGCCTTCCATTTTGTGTGTGATTATATACCATTGGTACTAGTCGTCACTCTGGCTCCTATTGAAGGCGGGTTTTAGGGGTCATTATCTATCCTTTAACTTGAGGAAGTAAGGGACTAACAATCCACTATTCCTTCGCTTATCTCGCTAAAGGTAGGTCATGACAGTTATAAATAGTAATAAATAATTTTTAAATATTATTTATAATGGTTTTATATTAATAAATCATATTGATTATAATATATTATTTTTTTATTAAATTTTTTATATGTTTGAGAACACTACTTTCTTAAAAGAAATGCTTTTTGTGTCCTTCTATGAACAATAATATTTTTATTTTTTGATAATTTTTGAAATTTAATTTTATAAAATAAACATTTAATTTTCAATTTATAATGTCAAAATTATATTAGGGACATTTTTAGGTATTTTTATAAAACCAATTATCTTTATATGAATAGTGAAAAATACTGAATTTTAATTCAAAAATGCTTTTTTAATTTAATTTATTTATATAGATAAATTATATTTTAATTTGGTTTTAAAGTATAACGAGATGAATTTTCAATAAATTAATCAATTTTAGGTTATTGTAACTAATTTCACAATGAAATTAGATGAAAAAACATTCCAAACTTCTAAAAAACATTCTTAAAAACCCACTGTCGCAACCCGTCTGCAGGAATAATTTTAAATTAATTTCTGTCACTTATTTTATTAGGATATATAAAAATGAATTAAATATTTTAAATAATAATAATTTATAATTTATAATAAGTTCAACTTCGTTTTTTACCAAAAACATTAGTGAATTTGATTAAAATTATTTACAACGATTAAGAGAAATATTATCTTAATAATGGACAGAACCTTAAACATAAGGCCCAAAATGAAGTAGACAATTATCCAAAATGCATTGGATGTTCATATTTGTAACCTATAATTACTTTTATTAGATAATTAAAATTATTTGAGCCACTTTAAATAGAAAAAAATGTGGGTGGAATTCACTTTAAAAAAATTTACAAGAATGCCACTCCTCCTCCACTATAAAAATGAACTAACCCCTCCCAGTTACACAAAAAACAAAATCATTTTTTATCAGAAAAAATATTCCTAAATATCCTGAAAATTTCACTAAATTTATCCTATAACCATCCCTTTTGGAATAAATCGATACAAGGAATCCCTTTGGGGAAAACCAAAAGGAGTTACCCAAAGAAGAGGTAACATACTCTATCAAGCTCTTTTTTTCATTCTCTACCCCCAAAAATCAACTTATTATATAAATATATATTGAAAATATTGTCCTAAATATATTGATATTTTTTTTATTTTAATGATATGAACTACACCTCACACACTTCCATCTAAGGGGTAAAGAACTTATCGTTATTATCTATAGAGAATTATCGCCTCACGAAACGGTGTTGTTCATTTTTCCTTTACCACCTAACGTGGTTGAAATTATGATGGAAAATATATTTTCATATTAAATATATTATTTTTATTATTTTTTTATGCTTCTTTAATTATTATATAACACATAAAAATATGATTTAAATATTATATAAATATGATAATTTCGTTTGGGGAAGTGTGGACTACTACCTCATCAATGCGATGTGATTCGATCAATCACTACATGGAATGTATTAAAGATGAGTTATTTAAAAATATATGATATATATAATGTAATAAATGTTCTTTAATTATTATATATATACACATATATTAAATTTACATACTTTCTTTCAATACTCTAATTAAACGAAAATAGCTTTCAATTGTACGTACGACCTACCGTCTATATGAACAGTGTATACCATTTCATAATTCTATATTTAATAGATTATTATAAATATATATATATACAGAACATAAATGATATTTATATCATTGTTAAAATTATTTAAATAATGATATAAGTATGGGGACACAAAATATAAAAAATTAAGACACATGTGTAAAACAAAGATAATATTACCCGAAACATAACCTTAACATGGAATTGATAAAAAGTGGGTAATATAAATACATATATGGTATTTTATATAAGAATATAATTATTTGTTATATGAATAATAAATTTATATTTATTACATAGGATTTTTCAATGAGTATGATGAGAGTGAAGACATTGGGATATGGGATTTCATGTTTACCTTTACTTCTTGGAGATTTATGCCTTATTCACCACTTGTTTATATTGTGTGGTGTATATAATACACAATAATTTATTATAAGATTATTATCCTTAAATTTATGCTTATTTACATATTCATTTTACTATCTCTCTTTCATGGGGTTTATGTTTCAGAAGTTACCAAAATGGTAAAGTAGTTTTTTTCATTGACACACATGACATGAATTTCCAAAACCATGTTTTCAAGAATGTTTTCAAAAATGTTTTAAAGGTAATATTTTAAGATAATTTTAATGGAAAAAGTATATTAATATTTTTTCGGTTTCAAAGATTCCCTTATAATTTTCCAATTCTACTTTCAAAGGAAATTGTTTTTTAGAATGTTTTATCTTTTAAAAATCACTTTTCAAAGAAGAAAGGATGTTTTCCTCAAGAAATGTTTTTAATAGATCTTATGAAATTATTTTCTATCTATAATAAAAAACATTGGTTTTACTCCAGAAATTATTGGGAAATTATCCAAAGGATATATTCATATTATTTTTAATAATGGTTTATCTTTTTATGGAATGTTTTTTATGAAACTCGTTTCTCTTTCATGGGTCATATGCGTTTGAAACCGACTTATTTTCATGGATTTTTCTGGATAAAATGATTATGAAACATGTATTATTTTATAGGTTAATATACAATTTCAGGTTTTTGAAACCCATTTCTTTTCAAGGGTTATGATATAAATTTTTATGATCTTATGGATCATGTATGTCTGATTTCATTATAAGATGGATATGACCAATATTTCACACCAATACATTGGGTAGGGATTTATATATCATGAGATAATTATAGGATAAAGTCAATGATCTTGATCCACTATGGGAAGATGTAGAAACATGATCCACTATGGAAAAACGGGGAAAACCGACCCTTTACAAGGAAATGACTACAACTGGGGATTGTGGTGTTTGCCGCCGAGTATGTGTAATCCACATGAAGTTCCTTGTTATGTTTTGGAAATGTTCCTTGAATAATAGGGAATTATATTACATGTTTATGTATCTTCCACAATTCAATGTTTTGTTACAATTTTATTCTTTCATGGATTATTCTAGTGATTCCCTTATGATTCATGTATTACTAAATAAAAATATTTATTCCATGATTCATGATTAGGTTCTTTGATATGTAGTGTATGATTTTATAATTTAATGATCATCTTATCGTTACATTATGCTCGTGTTTATACTTAGATATCTCCCCCATTTACACTTACTAAGAATTTAAGCTCACCCATTTTTTATGTTTCTATTCCCCAAGTTACAGAGATATGTATTGTCTATGATGTGTCTTTGAGGGGTTATAGTCATGAATAACATTATGGGAGATAATGTTTCTCACTTATGTACCAGTTCTTCTGTTTCCATATTTCCCAATTCAATAAACTAATTCAGTATTTGTGCGACTGTTTGTGTAATTGTTTATGTGTTCTGAAACAAATGAAGTAATTTTAATGTATGAAAATCAAGGGCCACAATAGTTTGAATCGTAAAAAGGTTTTAGTTAATATTTTTAAACAATACAGAGAAAACCTTGGTGGGAACCGTATGGACATGTCCAAGGATAAAGAAAAGTATATACTGATTTCTTATAATTTTGGTAAAAGATAGGGTGGATGGTTTCCCTGAAATACATCCATATTAGGATTCTTAAGGTAGATGTTGGTTTGGAACGGATATAAATAGGGGTAAAAAACCCCCAAAACACCTTATTGATTTAGACACAATCAATAATTGGTGCATAAAAATGTTCCTTACTATACACCTAGTTTGAAATTCATGGGGGAAATGCTTCTGGAATTCACAAAATCTTCATGAAGCATCATGAAGGGTTTAAATATGAGTTGGATATGAATAACCTAGAATAATACTAATGTGTCCTAGATTAAATATTGTTCCATTATTTAGACATCCTATATGTGATTTTTAGGATTATTTGGCTATTTGTTACACTATTCTTTTTTTGTTAATGGCTAGAACCTGAAGGAACCAAATTAATGGTGATTGCAATGTATTATGTAATGATTTTCCTTCTAAGCATTCAAATGTTATAGAAATGGACTCCTCTTTTAAGTGGGTCTTATAATCCACATGTGGATGAAAAAAAGATTTTTACCACTGATAATATATTCTTCATTTCCTAGAGTTCAATACATGAG
Organism: Viscum album; assembly: GCA_963277665.1. Taxonomy (NCBI): domain Eukaryota; kingdom Viridiplantae; phylum Streptophyta; class Magnoliopsida; order Santalales; family Viscaceae; genus Viscum; species Viscum album. The sequence continues at coordinate 342,682,357 of OY728131.1, forward strand.
AAAGTTGTTATGAATGTTTATCATTTAGATGGTGAAGTCGACTATTGGTGGAATCAAATCAAGAATATTATGAAGTAAGATGAAATTGAATCCATAGACTCAGATTAGTTCAAGAACCTATTCTTCAATAATCACTTTCCTCATGTTCTTCATATGATTATTGAAAAGGAGTTAACTTAACTGAAGTAAATGTATAATGAATCTATCGATACATAAGAGAATAATTTCACATGAATTGTGGGGAATTCTTTTAGAATTTTCATCGAACCTGAAAGTAAAAGTGATCAGTTCTTTAGCATCTTAAATACAAGTCTTAGAAGATAATTTCCCATTATATAATTTTTTAGTCATGAAGATATTTTGTGTTGTGAAATAAAAGTTTTAATGGAGGTTTGAGTTACATATCAATCTCATGGTTTTAACAATAAACGGAAGATGATGTTAAAAGTAAAATAAAAAACCGTGAAGAGAATAATATGAGACTTCTTTTATTCTCTCAGTATGGAAATAAGCATGGTGTAAATTTTCTTCTGGGGTCTAATAAATGTTTTAAGTCTAGAAGGGAAATCCATTAGTCAATTTATTTCAAAACTAATGGGAATAAGTTGTCCAATTATGTAAATAGAGGGAATAATACACAAAATGAACCTCCCACACTTTAGTGCTCCAAGTGTAAGGAGTTTGGGAATTATAAAAAACCAGTTCCCAAAACATAGGGTTAGTGATGATGATTGGCATAAACATCCTCTTAAATAAAGTGACACAGGTAAATCGCATGAAATCACTATTTCTTATGAGGGGTGCAATAATTATTCTGTGAAAGATACACTTACCAACAACTCTATATCTTCTAATGTCTTATTTGATTATAGATCTACCCACTCTTTCATATATAATGAATTCTTTAAGGGTATTAAGATTTCACCTAAATGTTTAGATTTGGAATTAGTAATAAAACACCCTAATGTTACGATGATTGAATCTCAAGTCTATGATACCTTTCTGGTTGACATTTGTGGGAATGTTCTTCCTGTAAATTTTTTCATTCTTCTATTGGTTGAATTTGATGTCATCTTATGCATGGATTTTATTTATCTAAATAAATCACACATAAATTATCTAATAAGGGAAGTTAGGTTTGATATTTTAAACCAAAATATGGTCATGTATCAATGTGAAAATATTTATGAACATCCTTTGGGGATTATATACAATGCAAGGGTCTTAATTTTGATTCATAAGGCATGTTTTTCTCAAATGGTTGGTGACAAAATAGACAATGATGATGTTAATATTGTTTGAGAATTTTTGGATGTGATCCTGGAAAAGTTTCCTAGTATTCAAACAAAACATGAAGTTGATTTCTTGATAGAACTCATACCTGGTTCCACACCAATTACAAATAATACCTATTGAATGGTCCCAATTGAGTTTCATGAATTGAAGAAGCAGCTCCAAGAAAACATTGATAAGGGATTCATTCGTCCAAGTGTTTCACCTTGGGGTGCACATATTCTATTTGAAAAAATGATAAATGGGTCAATTAAAATCTTTATTGATTATTGAGAGTTTAACATGATCATGATAATGAACAACAATCCTCTTCCCCATATTGATAACTTGTTTGATCAAGTACAAAAAACTAGATAACTTTCCATGACTGACATTCATTTTAGATATAATAAATTGTGGTTCAAGAAAGAGGATATAACAATTATGGAATTTCATACATGGTATAGACACAATGAATATATAGTGATGCCTTTTTGCTTAATAATTATCATGCTATCATTATTGATTTGATGAATGGAGTCTTTAGATATTACCTAGTTCAATTTTTCATAGTATTTATAGATGATATTCTTATCTATTAAAAGAGAAAATAAGTTCATGAAGAACACTTGATAGTGATACTAAATACCCTAAGTAGGGATTAACTTTAATAAATATTTATAAATCATAAATTTTGGATGAAAATGTTCTCATTTTTGGGACACATAATCTCAAGATATAATATAGAAGTAGATATATCAAAGATGAAGGATATTAAATGTTGACCTAGAACAACCATAATGAATAAAATCCATAGTTCTATTGAATTAAATGGATATTATCGAAGGATTTTAGATAATTTCTCAGGAATATTTAATCCACTAACAAAGTTAACTCAAAATGATTCCGAGTTCCTCTGGAAATATGAGTGTAATGAAAATTTCAAGGAACAAAAGAAAAGGCTGGTAAGTGCACCTGTTTTTACATTACCCTTTAGTAGGGAAGGGTTTTTTATTTATAATGATTCATCCAATAAGGTATTGGTATTATTTTTCTATATAATAACATGTCTATCACTTATTCCTCATGGAAATTGAAGATCCACAATAAAAATTACCCCACTCAAAATTTAGAGTTACAGTGGTATTTTTTTTTGTTAAAGATGTGGATTCATTATCTTTATATGGAAAAGTGTGACATATATACTAATCATAAAAGTCTAAAATACATATTCACACAAAAGGAGTAGAACATGAACCATATAATATTGTGGGAGTTGATAAAGTATTGTGACTACTCAATATATTACAACCCTAGGGAAGCGAACAAAGTGGTTGATTCTTTTAGTTGAAAGGATCGTCAAAGATTATCCGTGACGAGGATAAAAAATGATATAATAATTCTATATTTGAAAATAAAGGATCTAGAAATCCTGATAAAGGGGAGAAATTGTATCTTGATCAATTGAATATTCAACCCTATATCCAAGAGAAGATCAATGAGGCATAAAAGAAAGATATAGAGTTGTAGAAGAAGGATAGAAATGTTCATTATTATAACATTGATCAGGATGGAATGATAAGGTTCAAGAACTGTTTAAGTTTTCCTTCCATATTGGATTTGAATAAGGATTTGTTAGAAGAAATTCATTGTTCATCATTCTCTATTCATACTATAAGTAAGAATATGTATATAGTTTTAAAGGAATATTTCTGGCGGGATTGAATGAAGAGGGATATCACATAGTTTTTATCTTAGGGTCTGGTATGCCATCATGTTGAGGAAGAAAAAAGTCTATGTTGGTGTTTTATCAAGTACCCATACCATAATGGAAATTTTAGAACATTACTATGGATTTTTTTCATTGTAATTCCTAAAAACATTAAAGGGTTTAATGCTTCATGGGTGGTAATTGATCTCCTTAAAAATTCAGTGCACATAATTACTATCAGAGAAGACTTATCTCTGAATCATATTTCCTAGATATATATTAAAGAAGTGGTAGGGTTTCATGGATTACTACTTTACACTATATTGGATAAGTATATTAGGTTCAACTTAGAGTTTTAGTGAAATACTCTGTAAAAACTTGATAATGAATTGTGTTTCTGCACTGCTTATCATTCTTAGATGGATGATCAGTCTAAAAGTACCATTCAATCCGTAAGGGATATGTTGAGATCGTGTTCATTATTTTTCAATGTGGTTTTGGATCAACAAATTACAAATGATGAGTTTTCTGAAAACAATATTATTCACTAAATCATTATGATGGATACTTATGATTCCATCCATGGGATTAGATTTAGTGCTCCAACTTTCTAGGATATAGTTGGGTAAATAAAACTATTGGGACCCGAGACAACTGAAGAAATGGAAGGGAAGGTTAGAACAATTTAGAATCATATCAACGCATATCAAAGTCAGTATAAAAGTGTTACTAATAATAATTGGTGTGAACTAGAATTTTAAGTTAGTGAGAAGGTGTTTCTAAAAATTTCTCTATGGAATAAGGTTATGAGGTTCATGAAGAAAGGAAAACTAATCCCTAGGTATATCAGTCCCTTTGAAAGAATTGATCATATTATAATGGTATCCATCACATGGAACGTCCTTCAAATATATCTAAATTTCATTATGTGTCCCATGTATCTCTCTTGAGGAGGTATATAATCGAACTTCATAAGTAATGAACTCAGAATTCACACCGTTAAACATGATCTTTCTTATGAGGAACAACTAGTTGAAATTATTGATCTTACAGAGAAAGTTCTACAAAACAAGACCAATCACATGGTAAATGTATTATAATGAAATAACGAGTTATATTAAGAAACATGGGAACTTTAGGATATAATGAGGTAAAATTATCCTCATTTATTGGTATTAGAAAGACATATTTTGAGGGAGAATATCATTTTAAAGGGGGTGGAATGTAACACCCTAAGTTATTATGATCCTTTTTTTCTAGAATAAATTAAATTTATTTTATGTATTTAAATTAATGATACCCTAATTTAAACTTTCATTATACATTATATAATGTTCAGATCACGCTATATGCAACGCTGACTTGGCTTGCATTACACAAAACACTGATTTTCTAGGAAACAATATTTAATTATTATAATTACTTAAATGGGATAGTTGTAACACAACCATTAAACATTGTGAAATGAACAGTAAGAAATTCTATTTAAATATTATTTAATATTGGTTAATGTAAATAAAACATATATATAATAAAGCATACATTTTTTGTAAAGTTTTTATATGTTTGAGAATACAATTTTCATAAAAGAAATTTTTTATGTACTTATGTGAAAAATAATATAAATTAATTTTAGAAAATTTTAGAAATCGAATTTAATAAAATAAAAAACATTTTTTAAATATAATTCAAAAATAAGCATAGGTTGAATTTTAGGGATTTTTCTCAAAACATCATTTATGGATGAATAGTTAAAATTCTAATTTTTTATTCAAAACTTATTTTTCATATAACTTATTTTTATAGTTAAATTATATTTTAATTTGGTTTTAAAGTGTAATTAGATTAATTTTACATAAATTAATCAAATTTAGTTCATTGAACCAATTTAACATTGAAATTGGATATCAAAACATTCCAAAATTTTAAACTTTTTCCTTAAAAACCCCGTTTTCACGACCCATCTACGTGATTAATTTTAAAATAATTTCATCCACTTATGTAATAAAAATTTAGAAAAATGTATCAATTATTTGGAATCATCATTATTTATAGTTTATACTAATTTCAAATTAGTCTTTGAAAAATAAAATACTACTGAAAGTGATTAAAATTAGTGACAATGATTAAGAGAGAAATTAACTTAACTAAGGACTAAACATTAACCTTACGACCCAAAATGACCTAGAAAATTTCCAAAAAACATAGAATGTTTATAGTTATACCATATAATCCCTTTTATCATATTTTGAATATTTTTTTGTGCCACTAGAGATAGGGAAAAATGGATGGAATTCCATTGTAAATAATTTACAAGAATCTCAATACTCCTCCTTTAAAAAAAGACGCTCACCCCTCCCCTATAATCACACATCTCAATCCATTTTTCTTTTAAAAAATATTCATAAATATCTTCCCAAAATCCCTATGTTTATCCTATAATCCTCCATTTTTCAAGAAATCCATCCAAAGAATCCATTTAATGCAAACCAAAATGAGTTACCCAAAGAATAGGTCACATCATTCTTCAAGCAATTTTTTTATTTTCATTATCCACCCAATAAAATAATCTTATTACATGATTATATAATAACATATGTAAAATAAATGTATTGAGATTTTTTTATTCTAAGGGTTCTTCCAACATTTACACACACTTCCATCTAGTGGGTAAAAGAGTTATCTTTCTTGTGTACGAAGATCTACAGCCTCACGAAATAATGTTGTTTGTTTTTCCTATAACACATATCATGGTTTGGAATTATGATGTAAAATATATTTTTATATGATATATATGATATTTATGATTTAGTTATTCTTATTTAATTATTATATAACACATTCCTTCTTTATTCCCATTTTTTGTTTATGTGATAATTTCATTTGGGGAAGTGTGGACTACCACCTCCTCAATGTGATATGATTCGTTCACACTCTACATGGAATGTATTAAGGATGAGTTAAATAAAAATATTTGGTATACATGACATAATAACTATTTAGAAATTTTTATATATACATACATATATTTAACTTACTTTATTTCTTTCAATACGATAATTAAACAAAAACAATGTTCCTACATACATGTGGCCTACCGTCTCCATAAACGCTGTATTATATTTCATATTTATATATTTTATAGATTATTATAAATAAATATGTAATGAATATAAATGATATTTATATCATGTTTTACTTTCATGAAATCATGATATAAGTATGAGGGCAAAAAATATATCAAATTAAGACACATGCAAAGAAGCTAAGTGGATATTACTTGAAACATAACCGTAACATGGAAGTGTTAATAAATGTGTAATGTAAATCCATATATAGTATTAGATTTAATAATATGGTTGTTTTTTATGTGTAATAAAATATAAATTATTTTTTAATATGTAAAATTAGAGTCATTACATAAGGTAAGGGTATTTCAAGCCTCAGTTTTATTTTTGTGAGATCTATGCCAAATTCACCACTAGTTTCTTTTGTGTGGGTTATATACTGACCATGAATATATTCTATGATTATTATACTTAAATTTATGTATATTAACATATAAATTTTATGATATCTCTTTGATAGGGTTTTTGTTCCAAAATATATGAAATCAGTAAATTAGTTTTCTTCATTGAGACGCATGACATGAATTTCCAAAACCATGTTTTCAAAAATGTTTTTAAAGATGATATTTTAAGATCATTTTCAAAGAAATAGTATTTAATTTATTTTATGGTTTCCTAGATTCCTTTATTAGTTTTTTAATTTTTTTAAAATAAAATTGTTTTAAAAAATAATTTTTGTTTAAAAATAATTTTTCAAAGAAGAAATGATCTTTTCCTCAAGAAATGTCTTTAAAAGATATTAAAAAATTATTTTCCATATCAGATAATATCCATTGGTGTTAATAATTATTTTATGGGGAAATTATATAAATATTTCATTCATAATATTTCTTTTAATGGGTTATATTTGGATGGACAATTTTTTATGAAACCTATTTCTTATTTAATAGATTATATTATTATGAAACCCGCTTCTTTTAAAGGGTTATACCTTGATGAAATAATTATGGAACCAATATTTTTCCATAGGTTAATATATGATTACATGATTATGTCATCCATTTCCTTTCATGGGGCATGATATGACTTTTTATGATCTTTTTAAACATGTATATATGATTTCATTATGAGATGGGTGGGACCTACATTTATATCTCATGAGATAATGATGGGATTCAAGTTGATGGGATTGATCCACTATGGGAAGATGGGGTAAACCAATAATCTATTGGAAGATATAGAAACCCAGTCCCATACAATGAAAGGACTACGAATGGGGATGGTGGTATGTTCCACCTATTAGGTTTAGTCCTCATTAAGTGCCTTATTATATTTTGGAAATGTGCCTTGACTTATACAGAATGATATTACATGTTTATGTGTGCACCACAATTCAATATATTATTTATATGTTATTCATTCATAGATTATGCGCTTGCTTCCCATATGATTAATTTCTTATGAACATACAATCATTATGAATATATTCTTGCATATGATTTTTGATATGTAGGGTATGATCTTCTAATATCATGATCACATTCACATACCCTTGTCCTCAGGTTTATACTTATATATCTCCCTTTTTACCTTTGTTTGGCATCTGAGATCACCCATTTTTATGTTTTAATTCCCCAAGTTATAAATATATATGTTATGGATGATGTTTTTAAGAGTGGTTCTAGTATGAAGAGACTAGTGGGTGATAATGTAGCTCACTTTTTTACTAGGGTTTTTGTTTCTATATTTCCATGGGTACTAAACTAATACGGTTTTTGGGTGTCTTTTTCTGTAATGTCTTATGTATTCCACAAAAATTATTTAATGTTTATTTATGAAAATAGAGGGTCTCTATAATTTGATGTTGCTTAATCCTTATTGGGGAAATGTTCCAATGATACCGTCTTTATTCTTTATTTGAATGGTTTATATTTGTGATGAAATGATGTTTAGGAAACTTATTTCTCTTGAACAGTTTATAATATGATACAATTTTTATAAAACATATTTATTTTTTCAGAGGTTATTATATAATAAAATTGTTAAATTATTATGAAACCTAAATATTTTCCATAGGTTATGTGATGAAGAAATGTTTATGGAACCAATTTTTAAGGCTTTTGATATGATGAATGTTTTATGATCATGTGGAACACATATGTATGATTTTAATTATGTAATTGGTGGGGGCTATAGCTCCCTCTAATTAATTGGGTAAATATTGATATCTCATGAGATAAACATGACTAGAATGGGGAGTGAACCTAGTGCAGTAAGTGACTATTTCCACTATAATAGTATTGGGAGTGAACTGTGAATACTATAATGGATTGGGGATAAAACTCATTGAACAATGATAGTCATACAGATGATACTTTAACAACAATGGAAATGATTTTATATTCTTATTTCTATGAAAAATATCTATACGGTATACCAATATTATATTCTCATGGTTAATTTTCTTTGATTCTATTATGATTCATGTCTTCTGAAATACCAATATTTATTCCATGACTCATTGTTATGATCATTGATATGTAGGGTGTGGTTATCAAATGTTATGATCATATTCTCATACCCTTATGATCATATTATTCTTATGTATCTCCCTTAATAACCCTTACTGAGCATCTAATCTCACCATATCTTATGTTTTCTTTCCCTAGTTCATGATGAAAGGTATTGTGTGTGATATGTTTAAAAAGGGTGTTAATTAGGAAGAACATAGTGGGAGATGATGTAGCTCACTTATGGACTCATTGGTATTATGTCCATGTTTCCAAAGGCACCAGACCTTTACAATCCTAAGGTGTGTGTTTAGGTAATGTAATGAATGTTTATATAAAAAGATGAAATATCAAAATATGTGAAGTTTTGGTCTTTATAATTGGTATCATTGGAGAGGCTTAGATAATCTTTGGAAACTATGGTGAGGAAAATATTGTGAGATACCTAAATATATGTATATGTATAATCCTAATGATGATTCAATGTATATGAGAATATCATGGGATTTTGGTAAAGGATTGAGACAGTAGTTTCTCAGTAGTTGAACCCATGATTAGAAACTACAAGTGGATTTAGCTTTGGTACAGTGGTACCTAGGGGTAATAACTCTAAAAAATATGTATTGTGTTGAGTTGATTATCACCTAGTTCATGGAAACGGTCCTTGATGTGCACATAGTTTGAAACTCCTGGGGGATATTCTTTGGAAATTCCCAAACTATTTATGAAGCATCATGAGAGGATTAAAATATGTGATGAATTTGAATTAAATAGGATAATCCTAAGGTTTACTAGATTAAAAATAAGGTCTCTATATTTTGACATCCTATAAGATATTTTTAATTATTATTTGGTTCCCCACTAAGGTTATTATTGCTTAAACTTTTATTTTTGGTTTTAGGTAATGGATGGAACCTAGGAGAGCCATGTTAATGATGAGTGAGAAAAAGAACACATTTTGTTTCCTCCTGAGAAACCAAATGTTTTGGGATATAGAATTAAATATATTATTTCTATACTTGAACATCTTTCTCAAGATATGAATCATTCTAAATATCAAAATGAGATAAGGAGGGAATAATGTTCTTTTTATTCCTTCATGAGGAAATTTACACATTCCTTCAATGTTTCCACTAATCTTATAGTTGATAAGAAATGGATTTGTACCACTAAAAAGATATTTTCAATTATACAATATTTTAATCATTAAAAATTCATTTTACTTGTCTATCATTTGTAAAGAGGAATTTAATAAATGGTGGACTCTCATATAGAAGATCAATGGAATATGATGAAATTGAATCTATGGATTGGGATCAGTTTAGAAACATATGTTTCAGTAAGTACGTCCCACACATTCTTCATACAAAAATAGAGAATCAATTAATTAATCTATAACTGAAGGATACTGAATATTTTAGTACCTATGAGGAAAATTTTACAAGACATGAGAGGTATATTTTTGAAATTATCCTCTAACCTAAAATTAAAATTTATATATTCTTTAGTGGCTTAAAAACAATTCTTCAAAAGGTTTTATCTACAAGTGACATCATTAAATATGAATAAATAATTTGATTTTATCTCAAGGTGGAAATAAATATTAGTATTATCCATAAATCTCATGATTTTGAATTTAAAATGAAGATGCAGTTCAAAGTAAAAACTATTAACCCTATAAATATGAAGAATAGATTTCTTTCGTTCCCCATATGTATAAGGAAACATGGAGAAATTTGTATTAAGGGTACTTGTAAATGTTTTAAGTAAGGAAAGGAAGGTTATAAAGTAATCTAATGTCAATGTGATGCGATGAAGTTAGATAATGATAGAAATAAAGGGAATGGTCTATATAATTGACAATCGAGATTCTAATGTTTTGAATCCAAGGATTATATTAATTATGATAAATAGTTCCCAAATATGAAGGTGAATGATGCTGATCAGCATCACCAAATTCTAAACACAATAGAGAAATGGAATTTTATCTGATTACTATATCTTAAGAGGTGTGTAATATCAATCTGTTGAAAGGCACACATATTATTCAATCTAGAATTTTTAATGTCTTATTTGAATCTAGATATACCAATTCATTCAAATATGAATAATTTTTCTGTGTATCAAGATTCCACCCAAATTATTAGACATACAATTAGTAATTAAAACCCCTAATGGTATGATGATCACATCTCAAGTATATAATTCATGTTGAATTGATGGTTGTGAGAATTTGATTCCTGAAGATCATTTCATTATTCCTATAGTTGAATTCAATGTTGTCTTATGAATTTATTGTAATTATCTACATAAATCCCCAATTAATTTTTGAGCAAAGGAAGTCAAATTTTATATTCTAAACCAACATACGATTTTCTATTACTATGATGGTATATATGAAATTTTGATGGAAATAACATCCACTATATGAGGTTTTATTCCTATTCAAGAGGGGAATTTATCATATATTTTTGGGAATAAAATAAAATTAAAAATATTCATATTTTGAGAGATTTTTTTTAATATCTATCCATAACAGTTTCCTAACCTTTCACCAGAACGTGAAGCTGAGTTTTCAATATAACTCATACCTAGAACAATCCCCATTTCTAAAACTTCTTATATAATGAACCCAATTAGTTCATATGAATTAATGAAGAAACTCTATGGTAAACTTGATAAGGGATTCATTTGACCAATTGTGTCATGTTAGGGTGAGACTATTATTTTTTTTAAAAATAAATATAGATTGATGTTACACTATATTGATTATTGAGAGGTGAAAAAGATCAAAATCCAGAATATGTACCCTCTACCATATATTGATAACCTAATTGATCAGCTAAACATAGATCCATACCTTTCCATGATTTTCCCTTATTATGGGTAGCATCAATTGAGTCCTAATTCGGAGGATTTACACTATAAAATATATCATACAAGGTATGGACACCATGAATATATAGTGATGATATTTGGTCTTACTAATTCCCCTAATATTCTCAAGGATTCAGTGAATAGAGTTTTTATAGATTACATTGATCCATTTTTTGTAGTCTTTATATATTATATTACTATCAATTAAAATAGAAGGTAATATTAATAATATCACTTGATAATTGAACTAAATAACAAAAGGAATGATAACTACATGAAAATTTTACTAAGTGTGAATTTTGGATTCAAAAGGTTTATTTTTTGGGTTATATAATCTCAAGAGAGGGTATATCTGTATATCTATCAAAGTCATAGGCTATTTAATCATTTACCAGTACAACCATATTGATTGAGATATATAGTTTTCTTTTTTTAGAAAAATATTATCAATGGTTTTTGGATAATTTCTTATTACTATCTAATCCACTCACCATGTTTACTCTAAAGGGATAAATGTTTTTTTGGATAGATCATTGTGACGAAATTTTCAAGTAACTAAAGAGAATATTAGTTACCACACTTATTATTACATTATACTATAGTGGATATGGGTTTTAAATCTATAGTGTTCTTTCTAATAAGGGATTAGGATTCATTATTATGAAGAATGACAAGGTTATAACTTATGACTCGGGAAAATTAATGGTTTGTGATCAAAATTACCCAATTAATGATTTGGATTTAGCTGCATTAAATTTTTGATAAAAGATATAGAGGCACTATATATATGAAGAAAATTGTGATATATATATATGTGTATATATATCACAAAATTTTAACATATATATTCACACATATGTAGTTGAATATGATTTAGAGAAGATTGTTAGAGATAATTAAATATTATGACTGCTCAATACATTACCACCATAGGAAAAATAACATAGTGGATGATACATTGATTCAAAATAATCATGCCAGATTATCATTTTTGGGAATCATATAGGATTCAATATTTCTGGATGTTCAAAGGATTTATCCAGAAATCATAAAGTAAGAGCATAAATATTATATTTTTTAATAGAATGTTCAATCATATATCCATTTGAATATTAAAGTGGAGGAAAAGGAATATGTATAGATTCAAAATAATTTTAAAAATTTTCCTATGTTTAACCTTGATCATGATAGAATGACAAGGTTTAGGAACCATTGATGTGTTCCATCCATACAAAATTAGAATAATTATCTATTATAGGAAGATCATTGTTCTTCATTCCATATTCATTATAGAAGTGAAATGATTTATAGAGATTCGAAAAAGTATTTATGGTGGGATGGAGAAAAGAGATATATCACAAAGTTTGAATATTAATTCTTGTTATGTCAGCATGTTAAGGCTGAAATAAAAATCTCTAAGTGGATGTAACATCTATTACCCATACTATAATGTAAATTGGAAAACATCACCATGTATTTTGTCATCAGACTCCCAAAAAATCTAAATGGAATAATACTATATTGGTTGTAATCAATCACATATAAATTTAGCGCACTCTGTCACTATATGAGAATATTTATCTCTAGATTACAATTCTAGGATATACATCAAGGAAATATTATGTTTTCATGGATTACAACATTCCATTTCATCTAATTAGGATCTAAGGTTTGCCTCAAAGATCTAGAAAAATCATCTCCAATCTCTTGATCCAGAGTTGAGTTTCAACACTATGTATATTCCATAGACAGACCATTAGTCTAAGAGACCAATTCCACACCTATATGATTTATTGATATATATTTTTTATTTGTATTTCATAGGTGGTTGGGACCAACACCTTCCAGTAGTTGAGTTTACATATAATAGTAGATTTCACACAAATATTTAGATGGATCCTTATTGAGAATAATATGGAAAGTAGTTAATATCTCCAATGTGGGAAAATTAGGTTGGATAAAGAAAGATATTGGAACAATATATGCATGTAGAAATGACAGATAATGTTAGATCCATTAAATAACATATGGGGGAAGAAAAAATTAGATATAAAAGTTATGTAGATAATCATCAAAATGATATATAATTTGAAGTTGTATTCATAGTGATTATAATAATTTATCTGTGGAATAAGGTTATGAGATTTAAATGGAAGTTAGAACAAATAACTAGGTATTTTAGTCCATTTAAAATTCGTTATCTTATCGGGAGGATAGCCTATTAGTGGGGACTTACAATAAAATATAAAAATTCATAATGTGTTCCATGTATTTCCCATGAGTAAGTATATACCAACTCTTCCAATATAAATTACTTAGAGGTCATACCTATAGAGAAAGTTATATCTTACAAGGAACAACTAGTGGATATTTAGAATCAAATAGATGAAGTTCTATGAAACAAGACCACTCACTTGGTCAATGTTTTTGGGGAAAAGCACTAGTTTGAGTAAGCTATGTTGGAACATGAGGATACGATGAGGGAGAAGTATCATCTTATACTTGTATTAGAGTGGTGAAATTTCGAGGGTGAAATTCATTTTATAGGAGATATAATTTAACACCACAAGATTTTATTAAATATATTGTTTTGAAGAAATTTAATTCCTTTTATAGCTTACGTTACACATAACACCATGTTTTAATGAACCACAACAAAAAATTAATCTTATTTTTTAAAAGTATCAACTACTAACTAGATATAAAACATGGTGTCATTAATAGGAATAAAAAAATTAATCATTATATATAATGGTTATATATATATAAAACATGTTGATAATAATTTGATAAATTCTTGTAAAATATTTATATGTTTTGAAAATAATATTTTCTAAAAAATGTTATTTATTTTTCTGAAAAATAATAAAATTATTTTTTGAAACTTATATAAAAATAATTTATTAAAATAAAACTAATTTTTGAAATTATCATGTCAAAATTATATTAGGTTTAATTTTTTCTATGATTTTTCTAAAAAAAATATTTTTTGAATATTAATGGAAATTATTGGGTTTTTATAGAAAATTTTCTTTTTTGTTGAAAGAATGATAAGGTTAAATTTTATTTTAAACGTGTTTTGAAATTATAATTAGTTAAATTAAATATTTATTATATCAATTTATGTAAATGGAATCATTTTTATATTTAATTTTTACAAAAAAAATTAGACATTTGAACAATTTATCTTTAGAAAACTACTTTCTCATTGAGCCTAAGGTTTAATTTTAAATTAAAATTTCCTAATTTTATAAATTGAGTATGGTAAAATAGAGTCTATATTTTTTAATAATAATAATTTAAACTATCTATTAATTTAAACACATCTTTTGACAATAATGGAAAGTGAAAATAGTGAAAATTAATTACCACGGTTAAGGTGAGAGAAGGTTTAGCGGGGGTTAAGATAAAAATATAATATCTTAAATGAACAATAAAATTTTCCAAAATATCATTTTATGTCCATATTTATACCTTATAACCTATGTGTTTAAAAAATGATACATTTTTTATCCATTTGGTATGTGCGAAATGTGGGTACACCTTTTTCTATCCAAAAATTACAAGTGTAATACTCACCTCACTTATAAAATGAAACCCCAAATCCTCTTATATTGATAAATTAAAAGAAATTTTACTCATCCAAAACCAACCAAAATATCATCCTCATTTCCTTCCCTAGGACCTAGATCCCTTAATTTGATTGTTAATCCATCATAGGATTCCTTTTGCTGCTTTCCTAAGGATGTTGTCCAATGAAAAGGCGTCGTACTTAACCAATCATCATTAATTTATTTATTCTTTCATATCATTAAAATATTATTTAGTTATACTGATATAATAACACAAATATCTACCATATAGTTATATGTATTTTTTTAATGGGATAACCTATATATGTATCCTCTTCCATCAAATGGGATTCGAATTCATCATTCATGTGTACGGTGGACTACCGCCTCACTAACCAATGTTATCCATTTTCCATCATCAACTCTAACAGATTGGTATAATTAATTATTAAATTTTTATATATGATATATATGATATTATTATAATTATTTAATTATTATATCACAAATACCTTATTAGTTTTCATTTTGTGGGAATATGATTACATCGCTCATGTGTGTGGCGGAGTACCGCCAAACGAAGCAGTGTGATTTTTTCACGCTTTACATAGAATGTAATAACTATGGTTTTTATGAAAATATGTTATATATATGAAATAAAAATTATTGTAATGGTAATATATTGTCTATCTTTAATTCTTTCAATCTGTTGAGAAAATTGAGACATCCTTAATGTATACGTATGACCTACTGTCTCCATGAATAGTTTATTTCAGTTTATATCTATAAATTTTTTGGATTACTCTAAATACATACATATTTAATATATATAATATTTATAACATGTTTAAAAATAGGTATATTATTGAACCATTATCAATGTAATAGGATAAAAAAACATACGTGAAAAACAAAGCAGTTATTGCCCGAAATGCGACTTCAACAAGAAATTGTTAATAAATGGGAACTAAAAGTTCATAATTAAATAATATATTAAATTATATATATAAGTATGGTTATTTAATATATTTATAATAAACTTATATTTATTATATATGATATTTTAATGTGTACTATGTTATTCGTTATATAAGGTGTGGGTTTTTTGTCTCAATTTATATTCGTTGTGACATATGTTATGTTATGCACCTATCTTATTTTATGTGGTGTATATACAAACCATTTGATGTGTAATATCATGAATTTATTTTTTCATCATATTAAAATTTTCATGTAATTTTATTCATTCTTGGGTCTTACAATTCAAATCTAGAAAAGTGGAAAGGGATATATGATACAATCTCATCATTTATTGATATTGTTTATGTTTATGTTTCTAATGATGAAATATTATGATATATATCTCAATAAACTCAATCATTTTATTATACAATTGTCATTACACTAAAATAAATGTTTTCCGTTCATTTTCTTCTCTTTATGCACCCAATTTTTCAAAATAATGTTATTAATAAAAATCATCTTTATTTATCTCTTATGTTGAAAACCTTTTTTCTTCCAAAAAATGGTTTCTAAAAAATCAAAAATGTTTTTAACATTCATAAAATGATTTATTATAATAAATTATATCAATTTCTCATTTCTTAATTTTTTTTCAATGAAATAATTATTTGGTTTTTTAAAATGGTCCGATTTGGATTATATCAAAAACATGAATGAAATTTTTTTAATGTGTATGGAATGAATGGATTTTTCTGTCGTCATAAAAAATATATTATGTAAATATTCCATTATAATATTTAAAGGTTATTTTTGATGATTATTTCCCTAATATTTCATGATTATTTATTCTTATAAAGGTTATTTTCAAAGAAAGGATATTTTCTTTAAGAAAAGTTCCAAGTTATTTTTCATTAAAAATCATTTTCCATCAAAGATGACATTATTTTATGTTACATAATATTTACGAGGGATATGATCCAATGATGAAATATTTACTTATATATATATTTTATGTATTTTATAATTTTTTTGAAACTCATTTATCATCCATGGTTTAAACCATGATAAAATTCATTCGAAACATAGTTTTTTTATGGGTTATTCTTTGATGAAATCATTAAATGATTATGAATCCTGTCTCTTTTCTATAAGTTATGTTATGATGAAATGTTTATGAAACTCATTACATTTTATGAGTTATGATATGGTGAATGTTTTAGATCATCTGGAACACATATGTATAATTTTCATTATGTGAAGGGTGGGGCCAATATCTCTCTTTAATGCAGTGGGTAAAGATTGATATCTCATGAGATGAAGAGGGATGGAATGGGGAGTGAAACTTGTTTAATAAGGGGATCTATGCACTATAATAGTAGAATGAGTGAACTATGAGTGATATGATGGTTTGGGTAGTGAACCCATACCACTATGTTTGTCTTTTAAATGACCATTGAACTAATATGGAAATTATTTTATAGGCTTATGCGTACTCAAAAAAATCTATTCTATATGACTATATATTTTTTTATAATGGTTTATTTAATTTGAATTTTTTGTGATTCATGTATTATGAACTACCAAAATTTATACCATGACTCAAGATTATGATCTTTGATACACAAGGTGTGGTTTTCAAATGTTATTTTTGTATTATCTTACCCTTTTAATCATGTTATACTTACTAATCTCCCTTGTTTACCCTTAGTAAGAATATGATCTCACAATATATTATATTTTCTTTATCCAGGCTATGATTAAAGTTATTATGTATGATATTTTTCATAAGGATTCATTTTATGAAGAAATTAGTGTAATATGATGTAGCTCACTTATGGACTACTTGTTTATATATCCATGTTTTTAAAGTCTCTATACCTTTATGATCCTTAGGAATGTGTTTTTGTAATGTATTGAATATTTGTCAAAAAATATTTAAGATCTATGTATGAGATATTTCGGGATTTAAACTCTCCCTCTAATGGGTAATCATACCATGATGTTAAACCTATTATAATTATTCAGACAATACCACCAAGGGGTGAAAAATATAAACAACATGGTGGAGTATAAATAAGAAATAATTTCTCGTCATCATGACATACAATAAAAACATATTAAAACATGTGATGAACATCAATAATTGTAATATGATACTCATGTAATACTCATAAAAACTAGGATCATATATGAATATTATTGGCTAGAAACACATCCATACGAAAACACCATCAATCATGGACAACAAGCTATTCCAACACATCTTGAATCATGTAAAAGAGTATAAAAGAGTCCCAAATTGTAAATAACTTCTTAAATCATGATTTTGAATGTCAAATTTATGGTTTTTCCTGGGTATCACATATCAAACAACATTCATACACCAACCGGAACAATCTTGCATTCCAATAACTCTAATAATTAATTCCACATAAAATGACATAGTTTTTAAAGGAAGGCACAAGAATGAAAAATACAAGGGGTTAAAAACACTTACCTAAAGGAAAGTACTACTGATATTATAGTTAGAGTGTGGTTAAAGGAAGTATAAAAATTTCACTTTTATACAATGAATATAGTTCACAAGTGGGGCACCAAAGAGTTTTAAATAATGATAAAATAACTATTTTCAATCTTTTATATTCTGGTATGGTCGATTAGAGAGATTCAAGGAGAATCGAACCATCCACGACCATAGATTCTCCCAAGTTGTTTATCTAGATTATTTTCTAAAATCTACTAAAAAGTTTCTATTAAATATCTAGATTGATAGATTAATTAAGGACAGTGGTCCAATTTAATTAATATAGGTTAGAAATGATTTATAATTTCATTTATGACCTCAATGGAAACCACATTCATTTCCATTTTGATAAATTATGATCCGAGAGGAGGGTCTATGGTTTAGTCCATTTCCAAAAATCACATGACCATCACCCAAACCTATGCTATAGACTGTCCTTGGCCATTGTGATCCTAATTGATCAACCCAACATTTCCATCTCTATGGTGTGTCACCTAAAAATAATCCATTTTCATCTCACCTTGTCCGCCAAAAATGGGTGTGGTGATGTCGCTTAATCCATCTTCAATAGATCCTTCTATAATTCTCTTCACACTTATTACAATGTTTCCCTTGCATATTTTTCAACAAATCACAGACTAGGACCATCGTAGCTTGCACTAGGTAATAGTGTTTCCTGTTTGGAAGTAAAAAACCAAAACTCATTTTAATCCCTTGAAATATATAACGAGCTCACAAGGTTCCACCCAAACATGGACCAACTCAACAAAATGAAGGAGAATAATGGGGGAATGGCTTAAAATAATAGAAAAAATAATAATTCTAAGCCCATCACAATCTCCCCCTCTAAAGAGTTCTTATCCTAGAAATGTATCTCTAAGAATTATTCTCAAACACTTTAGGACACTATGCTCAAACATCATCCTCTCACTCCCAATTATCATCTCAGATTTGAACATGACACTACATGAGCTAGATGAGTGGAACCACCATTCTTCATAGGACTCTCTCTCTCTTGTCTATAATTTTCATTGGGTGACCAATGTAGAATATACCGAGATCCATTTAACAATCCTTATAGTCAATGAAATGTGTCAAATTAGAGATGTTCCTACCAAGTTGAGAGAAATGAAACACATCGTGGATACCATGATTTATAGAGGAATGATCATGTGGTATGTCACAAAACTAACCTACTCAGTGACCTCAGGTGGTCCAATATAGATTGATTGTAGATTATCATGATTTATCAAGAATTTATGGACTAACTGATGAGTCACTCTTTGAAAATATCGGTAGCTTATAAAAAATTCCAAAGTTTTCCTCCTCTAGTTAGAATATAACTTATTCCCACTCTAAACTATGATCAACCTATTCTGAATCATCTCTATACTCTAGACAGTCTACTATACCACATTAGGTACCATAACAACTACCTAACCAGCCTTATGCTAACTAAGCTGTGGATAACATGGTCTATCATAGAGAACATCGTCTGTTTCCAGATGAATTGAAGCCTAGTACATATTGTTGTTTTAATACTAAGCAAAGGATAGGTTATCTATATTGACATGAACCTTTATAAATAAAATTTCCTTTATGATTGAATTAAATTCCCTACTATAGAAAACACATTCACTTATGAATATGTGGTGTTTATTATGACATCACATTGACCCAAATTGATGTAATAACTGATAAAAAGGGTATACAAACGTAAATATATCTTTATATTTTAAAATAATTTTATTTTTAGGTAATTTGAGTCATCTAATAATGCCTTTATGAATCCTAAAAAACCAATATTATATATTAATTTTTTGAAATTATTTATTTAAGAACATGACACACTTTCACATCTACAAGGGTAATTTTTTTAATAATTTCATCCCTTTTACTTATAAAATAATTAAAATCCCCCCCCCCTTGGATGAAACCATGGGAAAAATCATGGGAAGGAACATTGTTTTTATCAATTTATATATATATTCCAAAACATATGTTTGGGAAATAATAAAGAACCTCACCAAAATTTATTATATAATCCCATGAAATCTCCCATTCCTCTCTAGTAAAAAACATGGATCAATTAATTACTATATACTCCTCTCTTTAGAGTCCTCCCATGGTACCTGTAAGCTCTCAAAAATTTTCTATCAAGATTTTTGAATAACCCTCTCAAGGTAATAGATCCTCTCATTCTCCCCATTATTCGAGAAACAACATTATCTTATGCCTTTTATCACTAATTAACAATGTTGTGATATGTTATTCAATATCATTATAACTTACCTTATGATATATAAATGACGATAGACCCATTTTAATATCATTAATCTATCCCATGAACATTTATGTTCCTCTATTATGCTGTCAAATTTTCACTATGATTTTCCTCGAAAAACAATTATGCATTGAATACCCTTGCCCATTTCTTATCAAGGGTGTTAAGCTTTATGAACATATACTTAATTTATTGTGGACTTATATGTATATAATACAATATCCATTATCTTGGGATTAAATTTGATAAAATATGTTCTTATGTATATAATATTTGTGGAATAGTTATGCATGTAAATGATATTATTATGATGGGGACACCTATATACCAATAAATGCATTGGGTAATGTTTTAGTCTCATGAGATTCCAGGCATGGAATATGTGAGATTATCCTAAGAACATTATTTTATGTTTTATTTTTTGTTAAACTTTACTTTTGATTATGATGTCATGTTTAATGTTGTTTTCACATTCCCATTTTTTCTTTATGTTATCAAGCTATATCATGCCTCATTATTCATGTTTATGATTATCACACCTTTTATATCTTATTGATATTCCAATTGTCTGACATGTAATACCTTCTTCAAGTTATCATTATACTATTCACTTTTGGGGAATGATAACTCACCCCTTTATTATGAATGTCCCCAAGTTATGCCATACAATTTTAAGAATGATTGAATAATATGATAATATTATGGAAGTTTCCAATAATTATGATGTATCCCATGTTTTAAGTTGTTATACAATGTTTCTAATTCCCAAATACAATAGAATTACTGATCTTATGGGATGTACTATGTGTATTCTTATGTAATAAATCCACCATTGTTGTATAATAAAAAGAAGGGTTCTAATAATTAAAATTAGAGGAATGTTTAGTTATTTTTGGAATTAGGATTATAAAATTCTAGAGAAATCCATATGTACAAGACTAAACATAATAAAACAGAACTCAATTTTTGTATATAGTAAGTGGTTAGAAGAAAATGCATCCCCTTTATAGACACCATAAGTGGATGTGGATCTTGAAAAGATTTATATAGGGGAAACACCTAAAAACGTTGTATTGAGCAAGACTTGTTCAGAAATTAGTGTATGAAAATAGTCCTGGATACATTTTTGGTCTGAAACTCCAAAGGGATGCGCATTGGTAAATTTACAATCAAATTAAAAACCATTATTATGAGAGAGAAAAATTACCATACGAGTCTGTATTAGGCTAAAAACCGAGGATAACTTAGATACAATCCTATAAATTCATTAGTAAATTAAATACATGTCAATTATAAATTACCCATTTAATATTTGGATTCTAATTTATATGTCTAATTGTTTAAAATCAATCAACCATAATTTTCCCTTTATTCTGTTCAATGGTATGAAATTGGAGGGACAGAGTAAATATCCACTCTGAAGGGAAATTTGAAGACTTACCAAATGATATTCCCAACCTGATGGGAGAAAGAATAATAAAAATTGTGATGATACTCTATTAGTTGACTCATGTTATTAATAAAAACCTCAATTAATAGGAACTCCCAAACCCTCCTAAGAGAGAATAAAATATTATTGATACCTTTATCATACAAAGGCCTCTGAATTTAAATGGTTCATTCAGTCTCTTAATCATTGAGAAATGGACCAAATCCAATTAAAATGTATTCTACATATTTCAATGTTCTACGAATAATAAGTTCATACTAGTTTCTTTTCATATGGTGGGAGAAACTAATCAGTGTTGGGAATTTATTGATAATACAAAGCCAGAGGAATATATCAAAGCAATGGGGTGGCTGGATATCTAGAAAATATTGTTTGGAAAAACATTTCCCCACACTCTCCCAAATAAGAGGGAAATGGATTTTCATAAACTAAAGATAAAATATGATTAATCCATTAAGGTGTGTAAGGAAAACTATAAAAGACCAACATGAAATGCCTCTAACATTTTCATTACCCCTAAATGAAAATTATTCCACTTATTTGGTGGGATAAAATTGAGTCTATGAAAATACCTAGAAATTTTGGACTTTCTTAGCTTTGAAGAAATTTTATGATGATCCCTAAAAGTATAAATGGATATCAGTGAATATAAAGTGTATCATGGGGATAAAAATTTTCTATTAGATTTTAATTCTGGTATTGTGATAGAGAAATCTAGTGATAGTAAGAAATTTAAAAATCTCACATTTCAACGTAGTATAATGAAGAACCCCAGATATTTCTTAAGGAGAATGAGTAATTTATTTTGGTGTAGAAAGTAAGGTAACATAGCTTTTGATTATTAGTGGGAGAAACCCACCAAAGCAATGAAATAAATAAATCCCCCATCATAAACTAATCCTATATTCCAATGTTTCAACTTCATGGAATAGGGACACTATGTGAACCACTTCCCTAAGCCAAGGGTTGTCAAATATAATCAATGAACACAACCTCCAAGACATCAAAGGTGAGAATATACCATCACAAATACTATGGTGGGTCCTGATGATGATGTAGTGACTAGTGAACTAGTTATTTATTCAATAATTGAGAATATACTTTTTGATTAATTTTATAAGTATTCATTTTAATCATGAATGTTTATTAAAACTATTCCAACACCACCACAATGAATTAATGTAGATCCATCTATAAAAAAATGGGAAAATTATTGATTCCTAATTATATAACTCATCCCCTGAAAAAAAAAATATGGGATTAAATTCCCAGAAAGGCTTTTGATACTCCCTTGTGTGTAATTTGACAAAATTATAGGTATAGATTGGATTTCATTATATATAGCTAACCTAAATTACCATGAAAAGGATATAACTCTCTGCATCACAAATTTTACACAAATTTTGTACAAATTAAAGGAGGTGGAAGAAAATTATTTAGCACCAACATCATAGGAATGTATATTATTGCACTATAAGAAAGCATATCTATATTAAATAATTGGTTATATGTAAAAGACCATATTTTAATACCTGAATATTGTGAGGGAATACAGTAATGTGTTTCTTGAATAATTGAATGTTCTTCTTCCTAGTTGAGATCTTTAATTTTTAATCGAGCTTATATATGGGTATTATCCATTATACAAGAATTCATATAGAATGGATGTTGTTGATCATGAGGTGATGAAGAAAGAACAACAGGATAATATGGATAAATGATTTATACTCTCATGTGAATGAACATGGGGTACACCAATCATCTTTTTCAAGAATAAGTATGGGTAAATGTTCCATTTCATTTATTATTATGATCTACTCAAGATCATGATAATGAAAAGGTATCCACTTTTATAGATTTTTACTTGTTCGATCTGCTACATGGAGCCTAATAATTCTCCTGGGTGGATCATTAATCATGGTATTATCAAGTAGGGGTGAAGAAGTAGGTTATAACCAATAATGATTTATGTGTAAGGAGCGGAAACTGTGAGTTCACAATAATTTCATTCAGACTCACTAATTCTCAAGAAGTCTTCATGGACTTGATATATTGAGTCTTTAGATATTACCTTGTCAAATTTTTCATAGACATTTAAGATGATATTATAACATACTCAAAAATAAATCCGAAGCATGATGATCATTTAATCACTATGCTTAAGACCTTATGAAAGGATAAACTTTATAAAAAGTATGGAAAATGTGAGTTTGGGTTGAAGGATGTCTCATTTTTAAGGAAATTTATCACTTATATTGGGATATTTGTGGACTCTTTAAAGGTATAAGAAATTAAAGGATTGGTGAGACTAACATCCAGGATAGATATTTGTTGTTTACTTGGACTAGACGGGTATTATAGATTATTTGTATGAAATTTATCATAATTATAAAACCATCTAACCATGATACCTCGGAAAGGATTAATATTTGTTTCGAATAATTAATGTCAATAGTGGTTCATGGAGTTGAAAAGTGGCTTATCATCACACTTATACTTATTCCACAATATGTGGGGAACATTTGTTGGCATATAATGATGCTCTATAAAATTACTTGGGTTTGGTAATAATACAGAATTAAAAGGTGACATCCTAATCCTCAAGAAAATTGAGGGTTCATGAAAAGAACTACCCAATGCATGATTTTGAGTATACTTATACAATTTTTTCACTGAAAATATATTTGAATTATGCCTTTAGGAGAAGTTTTAAATATATATTCATCATAAGATCCTCAAGTATATATTCACATAGAAAGATGTGAATATATTCCAATGAAGATGGTTAGAGATGATTACAGACTGTGAATTCTCAATACACTACCATCTTGGTATTGAAAATATTATGGCAGATTCCCTATATAGAAAGTGTCTAACAATATTATCATTGATGAAAATTTAGAATGATCTGGTATTCCTAGACTTGAAAAGCATAGACATGGGAGTTATAAAGGAAGGAACATCATCAATACATTAAAAATGATTTCTCAACCATCACTTCTGGATAAGACAAAGTATTATCAAAGATATGATGTAGAAATTAAAAAGAAGGTATAATCTATTAGAAGAGGAAAATTATAATAGCCTATAACCAAAATTCCCAGATTTATTGCTAAAACTATAAACTATACATTTATGGATTTTAATCTGATAATAGTGACCGGATTTTTTTCAACTAAAGCTTTCAAAATTAAATGAAAAAAATAGTATCACTTACATCCCTGAGGAAAATTTAGGTTTATAAGTTTAAAGACTTAGGCAAAACTCTTACATAACCAATTATCATGAATTTAAATAATAATTCCCCCCACATAACCTAGATTATTAGTTTTTACATTAATACATCATAATAATCCATATAAAATCCCTTCCAAACATAACTCATTCAAAGTCCTTCTTTAAAACCTATGGTAATGAAAACATTATAAGGATGAGCTCAAATTCTAAATAAGCGTAAATATAAGCATTCGAAATTTAATGTCAATAATGAGAATAATAAGTTCATAAGGGTATGACAACATAATCATAGTGAATGGATGAATAATTAAGGAACTCATACCCATCAATTCCTGAATTATCAAATATTAAATCATATAAAAGGAAATAGTCATTAGAATCAATAATCATGAGCCATATGATTTCAATGTTGATCATGAGAAACATTATAATCCCATAACAAGAAATTAATGCCCTTTTTATTTACTTTAAGTATCACATTCATAAATCCCTTTTAAAATCCTTTTAACTTGAATAACCATACAACTAACTTCTAATATAATCATTACCCAATTCATTGGAGTGCTATATAGGAACACCCATCTTTTAATCTGTAATGAGATCATCTATCTCTATCTCAGACACACCATTTTCTAAGATGTAATATGATCACCCAATGATATATAGTCCACCCCTTCATCTAAGATGTAATGGGGTCACATAGTGTTATATAGTCCACCCCATCACCTAAGTTGTAACTGGCTTACCTGACGCTATCTAGGCCACCCCATTGGGTAAGTAAACTTTAAGAACCACAAAATGAACAATGTAAAAAAATATTTTCTCAAAAAACACATAAAAATAATTATTAAATTTACATCATGATTAACAAATTGAAAAGAAATGTGTTTCATTTAAATATGTTTAAATCGTGATTAACCAATATAAATGAAACAATTTCCTTAACAATCTATTGTAAATATGATTAACCGATGGAAAATAAATGGTTTCTATAACAATATATTTGAATAAATCATCATTCATATAGATAAATAACAATTATTTTTTCAATAAAACATATACTGATCAGAATAATAAAAAAGTTTTTTATATTTTGATGAATCAAAATACAAAAAAAAATATTATTAAAAATATTAATAAGGATTATTTTCTTTTCTTTTCGAAGATCACTTCAAATATTAAATATTTTGAAAATATTTTTCGTTGAAAAAAACCATAGAAACATATAAATTATATTGAAAAATCATTTAAATCATTTGATGAATTTAATTTACATACATATTTGAAAATTACATTTCAATTTTTGTTGAAAAACATATTTAGAAAATATGGTTTTGTTAGAAAAAGAATTTTTAAACAAAATGATTATTTAAAAAACAATTTTTTAAAATATTTTGCACATTAAAAGAGAAAAATAAAAGGAAAAAAATATATTCACATGAAATAAAAATAAGTGAATAAAAGTCATTAAAATTATTTATAGGTAGATCACATGATTTCAATGTTGGAGACTTAATCACAAAAAAATCCTGATAAACGATGCGATTGTGACCTGAAACTCCTACCACTTTGGTAACATTGAATTGTGAGACCCAAGAAAGAGTAAGATTAAATTAATATTATAATATCATGAAAATAACGATCTTCATGATATAATATGAAAACATGGTTAGTATATATACACCATATTAAATAATATAGGTGTATAATATATCAAACTTCTCAATGAAGGAAAATCAAGACAATGATTCCTTACTGCTTTGGTAACATTGAAACTATAAACCCCGTGATATATATATCATAAAATGGAAATGTAAATACAAATAAATTTAATTGAAATAAAAATACAATACATTCATTGTTATTTAATATTCCCCATAGTAAAAATAAGTGGTGAATATTACATGTATCTCATAAAAATAAAAGTGTGATGAGAAAAAAACCATACCTTAAGTCAGATTCATCAAAATTGTTCTTTATATTCTAGAATAATAAATTTATTTTAATTATTAAATTTATTGAGAATCAAATACTTGTTTATTATTAACTTTATATAACATATAAACTAATTATATTTAATTACATAATCAATTAAATTTAAGTTGGATATTTTGACCATATTTGATTTATTTGTCAAAAATGACATTGGTAGGTTGACATTGATCAAATAGGTTGTTATTAAAAAATAACCAAAATAATAATCATGTAAGAATTATTATATTTATACATAAATTAAACTTTTAAAACCAATCATTAAATATGGTTATGAAAAATAAATTAATGTTATGATCATGGAGAAGAACGACCGTACATACGCATAAGTAAAATTTTAATTTTTCAATGATCATAATGGAAGAAGATAAGTAATAATTTAACTTCACTAAATGATAATTATATCATGAATACAATTATATTTAATTATATATATTTTTATATATCATTATTTTTATTTCAAAGGATTAATATCGCTTCGAGGAGGCGGTAGTCCACACGTCCATGAACAACGTTATCACTTATTCAGTGTGTGAAATGGTAAAAATAAAATGATATATTATATTTCCAAAAATATAAATATGTCGGGAATATAATAATATTTCATTTATATAACATTAATTAATTATTTTTACCCTTATTACATTCTATTAGATCCTTTTGTGAAAATGACTCACATTACTTCGTGAGGCGATAGCCCGTCGTACACATGAACGATGTTATTGTATCCCTTATGTATTGGAATATCTAAATGGTATACATGATATTATAACAGAAAAGGTATAATTATGTTATTAATATAATTTATAAATGGTATTTACATCATTATTACAAACCATGAGAGGTATTTATGGAAAAAAGGAACGACATCATTTCGTTAGGCTGTAGTTCTCTATACACATGAATGGTGATTTCAGAACTCATTTTATGAAAGTGTGTGTGTTTTTACCATACCCATAACATAAAAAACATCTTGGTATATTATGGAAACTATTTTTATTATATAATAGTTTCATAATAATAAATTTATATGGTGTAGATTGAAATAAAACAAAAATAGATGTTGATGAACGTTACCTCTTCTTCAGGTAACTCCTTTTGTTTTGAACCAAATTCCTTCCTTGGATTCTTTTTTACCCAAAGAGAGTCTTATATGATTAAAGGAGGTACGTTTTTATGTGATTTGGGAAGATTTCTAATGATACAAATGGCTTGATATGTGTGAATAACTGAGGGGAGTGAGATCCCTTCTATAATTGAGGAGGAGGGGCATTCATGTAAATACTCAAAAGAATATACTATTTGGTGGTGTACCGTAACTCATGTACACAAAAAAATGAATAATAAAGCAGGGTAGGTATAATTTGGTTTATAAAGACCTCCACCACCCAAAATAAATACATTTTTAAATCATTTTGATTTTAATATCCTTTGTTTCCTTTTTTCATTTCGGTTTTTCATTATGGTAAACAGTTTTCTATCCTAAGTAACTAATCAATTAATACTAAATTAGAGTCATAATTATTATAAAATTTACTCCTAA
Source organism: Viscum album (assembly GCA_963277665.1). Lineage (NCBI taxonomy): Eukaryota > Viridiplantae > Streptophyta > Magnoliopsida > Santalales > Viscaceae > Viscum > Viscum album. The sequence goes on from OY728131.1 coordinate 342,711,360, forward strand.
TTAATAAAAATATAATATAAAAATTATTAAACAAAATTCACAGTTGTGTTGGAAATTACTTTTAACAAAAGCGCATGTAACATGCAAAACACAAATTTAATCATAACTATGGTATGATATTTTTTAATATTTAGGGGTAAATATCTTCATTCTAAAAGCTAAAATGGTCCATTAATAGACTATATTTTATATTTATTAAAATTTAAAAATAAATTGGTATAATATAGGGTTTTTGGTAATTTTAAATTATTTAATAAAATATCTTTTATTATAGAATAACATTAAAGTCAATTTTGACATTATTTATTTAATTTAATTTTAAAAACATCAAAAAAATAATAGAATTTGAATATATTAATTAAAAACAAATATAAAAGGATATATTAATCAAAAATAATAATTTAAGACAAAAAATCATCCAATTTACTTCACTTTTAATATTTTTAGATTCATTTATTTTAGTTAATTAGAAATTAACTAACTACTTTGTCGATGTTTCTTAAGAATATTTTGTAACTAATTCATCTATAAAAATTAGAGATGAATTTTTAGGACGATAAAAAATATATATACTTAAAAATAATAATAATAACCTAACATTTTTTATTTTACCCTATCCTAAACCGTTATTGAAATTAAATGTAAGAAAAAAATATATTCTTGTATTTTTCTATACATAACATATTATTTGAGTCACTTTCAATTAAAAGTTCCCCAATAACTCATAAATTTTCTACTAAAGTCATAATATTTTATATATTTCCATAAAATGGGTGTTAGACAAGTTTCTATGTCATTTGGCCCCTAATGTTTATGGCTTAGTCCTTTAGTAAACACTTTTTTCTCATAATCGCTGTAATCATTTTTAACAATTTTCACTAATCACTTTTATCGAATATTAAGTTGAACATATTTGAATTTATAATTTATTTTTAATCCAAATATGAAAATATTTTTTCTAAAATTCAATTCACAAAAGAAGAAAAAATTAATTTATTATTAAACCTGTATATGTGATGAGAAAGCAGGTTTTTTAAAATGAAAATTTTCAAAAGTTTACCATATTTTTGTATCTAAATTCAATATAAAAAATATTCCAATTTCATAAATTGGTTTAATAAATTTTAAATATATCTAATTTTTATTTAAAAACAATATAAAATATAATTTAACATTATAAATTATTTTGATAAAAAGATAGTTTTCTATTAAAATTCATTATTTTTTCATATTCATCAAAAAAGAAACATCTTAGAAAAATACCAAAATATCACTATAGGCTAATTTAGACAATAATATTTAAAATATAAAGTTTATTTTTTAAAATAAAATCTATAACAGTTTCAAAATATTGTTTTAAAACATGTTCACCATTTAAAATTAAAAAAACTACCTTTAGAAAAAAAATCAGAAAACATTTTTCCCTTTAAATGATACTTATTCTATTACGAATAAATATATAATTAATAAAAATGTGTAAAAGATATATTTTAATAATTTTTTTAATCTCATTTGTAACTTCAATCTTAATGAATATGTAATAATAGTAATATATATCATGGGTTGTTGAAGTTTGGTGTTGTGTGTTGAATATACCATTGAATATAAAAATCTCATCGTTTCAAATAATATATGATAAAATGTGTGTTGAATGTAACACAATATAAACACATTATTATGTTTTCTTTTATGCTATCAAATATAATTTTATTATTTTAAAATTCTATGGGTGTTACATCCTCCCCCTTAATAAATTACATCTTCATAATTTCAACTTTATCTCAGAAATCAAGGGTTGGAAATTTTAGAATAGTTTTTTTGTGAACACACATATAAAAATTGTTAATATAATATCCTATTAATAATAGTGAAATGTAAGTATAATTTTCAAAAGGAATAACATGTCTCTTGGTTTCTAAATAGGTTAACATATGTGGGAATGGATGGAAATTGTAAATAACTATAGAGGGTGATTGAGGTCATTAAACAAAAACAATTAAATAATCAATGGTAAGTTAAGGGCCTCAAATTCATAAATAAGTGATTATTGAAAAGAAAATCGGTTCATAGAGTTAGGGAATTCTCTAACCGTCTAGACTAGACTGTAACGCCCCAACCCCTGAAGTCTGGAGCCGGTGCATTATTTTAATACAATGGAATGATTACAAAGAATCAAGTCCCGAAAGACCGATTAGTTTAGCAATAATGTAAAATAGATTACACACATGAACGTTACATTACACATTAGGAAATAAAACAAAACATAAATTATCCTTTAAGAACTCCATTAATCCCCAAGCTTAATGCTGCATATCAATCATAATACACTTCTTAGAATCCTTGGAAAATAAAACATAAGAAAGGTGTGATCTAAGATGTTGAGTAAGAGTAAGCAATACAACAGAAGATAACATAAAAATTAGGCATGTTGAATAACTAAAAACACATGCCTTTATAAATAATAAACATCAACACTATATGGAAAGAATGTGATCTATGTCAATAATTTCATAATAATACATAGTCATGGGAATTCTAATAGTCGAATAACCACATGAAATATTAGTATCTAATCTCATAATGATGGAATACATAATGTCATACATCATAACCACATAGTCAAGGCCTCGTGTCAAGAATAAAAATAAGATTTTGTCGAGGTTTTGCACCAAGAGAGTATTTTGTATCATTAGACCTACCGATGCATCGATGAGCTATAGCGGGATCCACCCTTCACTTACTAAGTCCAATGATTCTTCATATGAAAATTTTGAAACATAACATAAACATTTATATTAAAATTAGCATAAAAAATGTCAATACTTTATCCATAAACCATGAATGGTATAAAAATAGCACATCCACAGTCAAACATAACTCATTAAATACAATATGGAAGACTGTATTATAATAAATTAACCTCAACCAATAATAATGAAGGATATTGACATATAGGAAAATAATCATCAAAACTATTTGAAAGAAATATCCCCCTTTTTCTTGAAAACATTTAAAAGTCTCAATATTTATCAAGAAGGCGTTTAAAATAGATTTTTGAATCAAAGTGTCTCATACAACTATTAAACATTAAAAAAGAAGTTCAACTTTAAAACCTTAATTTCTATATAAATAAATCCTTAAAACCATTTTTAAAATATGGACATTAATGAGAAAGATTTATAAGAATAAATCTTTAAAACATTTAAAAGGGTATTTTTGTTATAGTTCCTAACCAAATGAGAGACACTTGAATAAAAATAATTTATGTAATAAAAACTTTATAATATCATGAGAATAATGGGATTCATGATATACTATGTAATAGTATAGTATATACACCATATAAAAGTGCATTGGAGCATGATCAACAAATAAGTCTCAAAGGAATGTAAATTGAGATGAAATCCCATATAAAGACCGTATACTTAGGTAATGGATAAATCAATGACATAATTATGTGTGAAAAATATAAATAATCTCAAAATTATTGGATATTCAGTGTAAAACAATCATATGATATTCACACATATTCTTGTAGAAACAACACCAATGACTTGGATGTTTAACTCAATAAATGGAAATTGAGTTAATATTACTCTTATCAAGTTCCTATCAATGACATGAGAAATTATCAGTGGATTGATAATTTTTATAAAAAGTCTATCCAAAAAAAGGTGAGTGGAAATTCCTACATAAATAATAAATAATGATTCCATACATAATCTTGGAGTAAAACAATCAATGAAGTAAGCGTAAAGCCCAATGAGTGGAAATCGAAATTTGAAATTCCCTTACTGATTTGGAAAATTACAAAACATACACCCCATGAAAGAAGGATCATAAAATAAAGATTTAAATACCCATAAATTAATGTATATTACACCAATAATACAATCATGGGCAGTACATACACCACACAAAAGGAAATAGTGGCTAATATAGCATGAATTTCACGGGAATAAAAGTGAAATGAAACACCCTTACCGCGTTGTAATCAATCAAGCCGTATGAAAAAATTTTCATAACCACCAAATGAATCAAAGAATACCATGAATATAAATATATTCCTTATAATATATGTAATATTTTATTACAAAATACATCACATGCAATAAATAAGTGGCGAACAATGGAAATCACACGAAATTAAGAGTGAGAAAAGAAACCCCTTTCCTCATGTCCGACTTGACTCGTTCGTTCTTTAATCTCTTGAAAAATAAAATAAAGTTAACTTATACATGATTAAGATCATTTTTCAAGTTTATTATTCATTTTATATCACTTATTACAATGTTATAAACATTATGTAATCATTTAAGTTAATAATGGTTGTTTTGTCGATATTTGGTACTTGAGTCAAAAATAAACATGTTATAATTACAAATTTTTCATGTGGTCAAAAGTCTATTATATCCAGTATCATATTAATGATTTAAATATCATATATATCATATATATCCCATATATATATAATTAGTTCATGATATTTGGATATATGAAATGAAATTCACCGTTTATGGAGACAGTAAGTCATAAGTACGCAATAACACTACTTTCATTTCTATTTAATTTATAATGAAATGAAAACATAATGATACATAATTATATTATAATTATAGTATAATATCATATGATATATGTGTCATGTAATTTAATTATCTCCATCCTTTATACATTCCATGCATGTCATGAACAAATCATATCACCTTGAGGGGGTGGTAGTCCGCGCTTCCTCAAATGAAATTATCTTGTTCAAACATATTTGAAAACATAATGGTGTGTTTCTGAAAGAAAATTACAGAAGAATATATAAAACATAAACATAATATATATATCACCTATAAATATAGTTTCCTTATAATTTCCACCATAAGAGGAGGTAGGAGATTATTGAACAATCATCGTTTCGTTAGGTATTAGTTCACTGTCCACAAAAACATAATGTTCTTTTCCCATTAAATGGAGGTGTGTGTAAGTGTAGAACTAATACATATCATACCAACAACATATTATATTTAGTATACTGGTGTTTTTATAAAATAATTTAATAATAAGATTTTTGTGGGTTGGACAAGTAAAATAAGAGAAGATAACTTTAGTGAAGACGTTACCTTAAAATCAGGTAACTCCATTTGGTTTGAAACAAAAGGATTTCTTGATGTTACTTCTGCCTAAAGTAAGGCTTCTTAGTAGAAGAGGTGGATCTTGAGAGATTATTTAAGAATATGTTAGAAGATCCAAGGGGCTTGAGAGGTGTGTGTAATGGGTTAGAGGTGAGGTATTTTTATAAGGGGGGAGGGGCTCTTTAAGAAAGTGTGAAAAGATTGTTTTATTATATAATTATTTTTGGTTTATAAAGGTCCAAAACTAATTATAGTCGAATATAAGGTGACTCATTGTCTAAATAAAATCATCCAATAATAATTTTATAGGTTTTGGATATTTTTTTAATCCTTATAATCTTATTTAAATAAATCATTCATTAATGAGTCAAACACTACATCATTATTGTGTCATAAATTATTGTGTTTATTTGATGTCTAAATTTTAAAAAAATACCATGATGGAGTAAATAGTTTTATATTTATAATTAATATTTATAGTCAAAGAGATAAATTATATATCCCCATGTAAAAATTTATTTACTAAAAGATATATGTTTAAGTCATTTTTGTCTTTACATAAAATTATTTCAGATAAAGCGACATTATCACTCTTAAATGGTTCCATGGGGTCCCAAAATTGACTCAAAGATTCCCATTTTCATCCATGAATCATCCAATATGGTTAGGAAAAGTGTTAAGGTAATGTTTTATTATTATAATATTCATTTTACCTTGAATTACCCAATTTACCTTTAACTGCGGTCAATAAAAGTTAAAAGTTACTATTCACTGAAAATTATTTTCATCTTATTGAACCACATTTTACATAATAATAATAACCATGTTTGTTGGATTTTTTAAATTCAATTCATAGAATCGGTAAAATTTCATTTAAGTGAAAAAGTCAGATTTTTCACTACAACTTAGTGGTTTCACTATTCATCAAAAATTGATGTTTTTCAGAAAAATACCGAAAATTCAGATTAAGATATATTTGATATTCCGAATTAAAAAATGATTTCTATTTTACCGAATTAAAAACATAGAAGTTTGATTAATTAATTTAAAATTAATTCTTGTTGTCAAAACAAAAAGCATATTTTTAAGAAATATTTACTATCAAAATATTGAAATTTATTTTTGTTCATTTTCAAAGTGAAATTACTTCCAACGACCAACATTGGATTAAATGATAAAAATATAATCTAATTACACATTAAAGAAAATTAAAAAGATAATCTTACCATATAAATAAATTAGATTAAAAGTTAGTTTTGAATTAAAATACAGTATTTCTCACTATTCATAAAAATGAATATCATTAGAAAAAACAAAAATTTCATCCAAAGTAAATTTTGATGTCCCGATTCAAAAGAGGAATTTTATTTTTTAAAATTGAATATGTAAAAGTTTCAAATATTGGATTTAAAAAGGGTTCTCCATTAAGAGGTGGTAAAATTTCATTTTTTGAAAAATACAATTTTTATTTGAGAAATTGATTTTGTTCTTATAATATTTCTAATAAACATGTAATAAAAAATTTAAAATTATATGGAGTTTATAAAATTCAGAATCCAGTTAATATTATTGATAACAATTTTTTTGAATGGCTAGTTTTGTAAGTAGTGGTTCACTCAAACTCAATGTTGCGTATAGTACAAGTTATTAAATTACTTTGAAGAGATAACTTACCATGAAATCTTGGGGTGTTACAGAGTGTTACAGTCTCTCCTCATTCAATAATTTGCATCCTCACAATATTAAATTGTTCTATAAATATAAATGTTTAAAAATATAAAAATACCTTTGTGGAAAACCCACATCAGAAATTGGGTTCATATAATTTTGTCTTAATTAGAGGGAAAGTGAAATGAAAAATTCACCGCCAAATTATGATCTATATTAAGAGAACATTGGTGGAAATTAAGGACACATAATTGAAGAAAAAACGTAAAGATTTATAGGGAGTTATTGAGGTTATCAATCATAAGAAAGTGTAAAATTGAGGGCCTCAAAGCCGTCAATCTATGATGATTTAAAATATCATCGGATCAACAAAACATAATGATTTAGGATAAGACATTATTGGTTTTAAGATCCCTTCTCTAAAGTTTAATAATTAATTTAATCATAGAATAAGAGAAAAAAATATGATTGACAAGAAGAGTTTCACCTTTCATCTAATTCTTACCACAAACTCATCGTTCACTCCAAACGATGAGTATTCAAGATGACTTGGTCACAACTGAAGTGCTAGAATCAAGTTGTAGAGAATCACATAATCCTTAAAGGATGAACTATACATTTCCCTTTTCTTTAGATATTATCAAAAACCAAAATTGTTAGTAAAATATTAGATGATCCCCGAAAAGGATAATCCATTAGAGAAATAAATACAAATTGTAATTTCTAAAATTAATCCAAAAATACCCAAAGTTCTATAAATACCATTCTATAAAAAATTGTCCATAAAATCTTTCAATATAATCAAAACTAATATTGAAAACCAAAACATAGAAAAAATTTCTTTTGTAGTCTTCCACGTTAAATTATATCACCAAATAACATCGACTGCTCGTAAATTCATATACTTAAAAGTAATTAACCTAATCATATATTCTCTATGATTATTTAATCATTTCCATAAATAACCCAAATCACTGTCAATCCAAAATAAAAACATAGTTAAAAACCGACCATTACTCTTCAAATGAAATCTCATAGAATTCTATTTTTCTTAGGCATATAGTGTTACCAAAAGAGAGAACATCTTCCAAAATAGCATTTATCACTTAATTACCAAATCATTTTTCTATAGTAAGGATAAATCATAATTTCCCTAAATCAACATATTCTTGATCCATTAAATCATTTAACTAAAAATAATTAGCCATACTAACCATGGAATTCGCGTAGTCCACTGGTAGGTGATAAATTCATGCGCACATTGGATGTGGGTTCGATTCCCACAGCTTTGTCCAACGTGATAGGTTGTGAAATAGTATGTGTTTTGTCCTTTTTCATAAACTATATAATTTTATAATATTCAAAAAATGAGATAAATTACTCAAAAATAACCCTAAAATATTTTATCCAAAAATGTTATCTCATACATCACTTTTTCATCCTAAAATTTAATAACCCATAATTGCCTCAAATTCATGGATCATATAAACCGAAGTGATTATTTAGAACTATATCCACAAAAGAAAAGAAAATTCTTCCTCGGATAGTATTTTCACATAACAAACTGTAGGGTTACAAATACATGAGAAAAGTCTTCCAAAGTAATCCATTCAATAAATAGCACTAATACTTTTAAACATTTCTCCATCCATTTATTTTAACAATGTTTCTTCCATGATAAAGAGGTTATCCTATAGAATATGGCATCAACTTGGGTAAGTCCCAGGTCCCCTACATTTAAAGAAAATGGCTGTAAATGGAATCTTGGGATCATTTTTATTTTCTTTAATAGTAATCTCCATTTTTACTCGAAAATTCTTTACTTTATGTCCTTCTTTCCCAAACATAGAGCATTATTTGTTCCATTGAGACACTTTCTTGGTTGTTTTCTTCCACATTTCCTGCATGATGGAAAAAGAGCATTCTTTTCTCTATGGTCTTAACTATTGGAGCTCTTATCATTCACCACTTTTCTCTTCATTTTAGAGTCCGGGAGTTGGTTAATATATATGTTCTTGATCATATTTTTGGAAAACTGATTCGAGATGAACACGATATCTTTTACACCTATCAAAAATCCATTTCGTTTCTCATTTTCACCACCATTCCCACCTTGTACATCATGTTAAATGTTACTATTACTTCTTTGGAATCCATCCATTCACTAACACAAGAAAGCATAGTGTGAGTTATAAAAACATGTAGAGAATATCATGACAACTTTTTTTCAATCTAAAACACATTAGGATCAACCAAGGTTATTTATTCTCATCTTATATGAAAATCCTTCAAATCTGTTTGTAAAGAAAAAGTGAATTATCCTAATAATATCCCTTTGGGAGTGTCGTAACCAAGAGTGCATCAAGGCCCGTTGTCCGGTACCAGGATACCATGGGTCAAGCACGAAACTCCTTGTCAGAGTTTTCACTCCTAGGTACATCTGTGCTAGAGATGCCTCTACCTAATCATATCCATACATGGATGTATTTTTTGGAAAACCCACATAATGTTTACATTACCCAAATTTTTGTTTGTTCTTATATACTAATCCTAAAAGTCTATCATAGGGTAATTCTCTATAATTAGAGTTTTTCTAAATCTAGTTTCCATGATTTGTACTAAACTTCCTCTAATACAAACTTTAACACCCAGACCCCAGAAGCCCGAATCTGGTTCATTATTTTAATACATTTGTGTGATTAAAAGGAATCAATTCCCGAAAGATAGATTAGTTTAGTAGTCTTAGAAAATAGATTACATACATTAACATTACATTACACATTAGAAAATAAAACATAAAATAAATTATCCTTTGATAACTCCATTAATCCCATATATTAACCATACATATCAATCATAATACACTTTTTGGAATCCTAGGTGAATAAAACATAAGAAATGGGTGATCTCAAATTCACAGTAAGAGTAATCAAAACAACAGAAGATAATATAAACATTATGCACGATGAATAACTAAAAACACATGCCTTTAAAAATAATAAACATGGTCACTTTATGGAAGGAATATGGCTTGAGTAAATAATTACATAATAAAACATAGTCATGGGTATTCAGATAGTTGAATAACCACATGAAATATAAATAGCTAATCTCATATTGATTGAATGCATAATGCCATACATCATAACCACATAGTCAAGGCCTCGTTCCAAGACTATAAATATGATTTTGTCAAGGCCTTGGGCCAAGACACTAGTTTTTATCATGAGACCTACCGACGCATCGAGGAGCTATAGTAGGCTCCACCCATCACATACTAAGTCCAATGCATTCCTCATGTGAAAATGTTGAAACATAACATAAACATTCATATTAAAACTAGCATACGAAATGTCAATACTTTATCCATAAACCTGGAATGGTATAAAAATAGCACATCAAAAGTAAAACATAACTCATTATATACAATATGGAAGATTTTATTATAATATATTAACCTCAATCGAGAATAATTAGGGATATTGACATAGATTAAGTTAATCATCAAAACTATTTGAGATAAATATCCCCCTTTTTATTAAAAATATTTAAAAGTCTCACTATTTATCAAGAAGCCATTTAAAATAGATTTTTGAATAAAATTTTCCCATACCACTTTGAAAAATTTAACAAGAATTTTAATTTTAAAAATTTAATGTCCTTATAAATAAATCCTTAAAACCATTTTTTTAAATCATGGAAATTAATGAGAAATATTTAGAAGAATAAATCTTTAAAACATTTAGAAGGATATTTTAGTTACAGTTTCTAGACAAATGAGTGTCAATTGAATACAAATAATTTAAGTAATAAAAACATTATAATATCATGAGAATAAAGTGATTCATGAAATAATATGTAAATGTACAGTATGTACACCATATAAAAGTGAATTTGATAATGATCCACAAAGAAGTCTCAAAGGAATGTAAATTGAGATAAAATCCCTTATAAAGATCGTATCCTTACGTAATGGATAAATAAATGACATAATTATGTGTGATAAATATAAATAATCTCAATATGATTGGATATTCAGGGTAAATCAATTAGATGAAATTCAGAGATATTCTTGTAAAAAAACACTAATGACTTGAATGTTTAACTCAATGAATGGAAATTGAGTTAAGATTACTCTTATCAAGTTCATATCAATGACATGAGAAATTATCAATAGAGTGATTATGTGTATCAAAATTATATTCACACAATGGTGCATGTAAATTACTACATAAATAATAAATAGTGATTCCACACATAATCTTGGATTGAAATAATCAATGAAGTATGTGTAATGCCCAATGAGTGGAAATTAAAATTTTAAATTCCCATACAGATTTGGTAACTTACGAAACATACCCCCCATGAAAGATAGATCATATAATTAAGATGTAAATACCCATAAATTAATATATATTACACCAATAATACAATCATGGGATGTATATACACCACAGAAAAGTAAATAGTGGCTAATATAGCATGAATCTCATGGGAATAAAAATGAGATGAAAAACCCTTACCACGTGTAATCAATGAGTTGTATGAAAAAAAGTTAATAATCACCGAATAAATCAAATAATACTATAAATATAAATATATTCATGATAATATATATCAAATTTCAGTAAAAAACACACCACATTCCATAAATAAGTGGAGAATAATGGAAATCTCATGAAATTAAGAGTGAGATAAGAAACCATTTACCTCATGTTCAACTTGACTCGTTCGTTCTTTAATCTGATGAATAATATACTAATGTTAATTTATACTTGATTAAGAAACTTTTTAAATTTTATTAATCCTTTTATATCACTTATTTCCATGTTATAGACATTATGTAATCATTTATGTTAATAATGGTCATTTTGTCGATATTTGGTACTTGAGTGAAAAATGAAGTGGTTATAATTACAAATTGTCTATGTGGTCAAAATTCCATTATATCCAGTATCATATTCATGATTTAAATATCACCTATGTCTTATATATCTAGTATATATATATATATATATATTTATAATTAGTTCATGATATCTTGAGAAAATAAATTAAATGCACCTTTCATGGAGACGGTAAGTCATACGTACGCAAGAATGGAACATTCATTTCTATTTCATATTTAATGAAATGAAAACTTAATGATACATGGTTATATTATAATTTATGTATAATATCATATGAAATATGTGTTACATAATTTAATTAACTCCATCATTTATACATTCCATGTATGTTAAGAATGAATCATATCACCTTGAGGGGGCGGTAGTCCGTACTTCCTCAAATGAAATTATCGTGTTCACACATATTAGAAAACATAAAGGACTGTTTGTAGAAGAAAATTATAAAAGCATAAAGAAAACATAGACATAATATATATCATATATAAATATTGTTCCATCATAATGGCCACCATAAGAGGTGGTAGGAGATAATTGAACAATCATCGTTTCGTGAGGCAGTTGTTCACCATCCATAGAAACAATATGTTCTTTTCCCATTAGACGAAGGTGTGTGTAAGTGTAGATCTAATACTTATCATAACAACAACCTAGTATATTGAGGATATTGGTTTTGTTAAGAAGGAAATTAATAAAAAGAGTTTATGGGGTGGAGAAGTAAAATAAAAGAAGAGAACTTTAGGAAAGATGTTACCTTAAAATTGGGTAACTCCCTTTGGTTTAAACAAAAAGATTTTATTGAAGTCCTTTCTGCCCAATGTAAGGCATCAAAGTGCAAGGGAGGGATATTGAAATATTATTTGGGAAGAGGTCGGATAGGCCAAGAGGCTTGAAAGGTGTGAGTAGTGGGTTATAGGTGAGGGCTTTTATAAGGTGGAGGAGGGGCTCTTTAGGAAAGTGTGAAAAGATTATTTTATTATATAATGATTTTTTATTTCTAAAGGACCAAAACTAATTATAGTCAATGATAAGTTGACTCATGGTTGAAATAAAATCATACAATAATAATTGGAATGGTTTTGGATATTTTTTTAATCTTTATAATTTATTTACTTAAAACATTCATTAATGAGGTAAACACCACATCATTATTGTGTCATAAATAATTTTATTTATTTGATTTCTAAAAATTAAAAAATATACCATTATGTATTAAATCTTTTTATCTTTTAAATTAATATTTATAGTTGAATAGATAACTTATACAACTTCATGTGAAAAATTAATTACTAAATGATATATGTTTAAGTAATTTTTGTCTTTACTTAAAATTAATTAATATAAAGTGTCATTATCACTATTAAGTGTCTCCATGGGGTCCCAAAATCGATCCAAAGATACCCATGGTCAGCCATTACTCATAAAATTAGGTTATGACAAGTGTTAAGGTAATTTTATATTATTATAATATTCTTTTTACCTTGAATTACCCTATTTACCTTTAATAGCAGTAAATAAAAATCAAAAGTTACTATTCACCAAAAATTATTTTCATCTTATTGAACCAAATTTTACTTACTAATAACAACCATGTATGTATGATTTTCTATGTTCAATTCACAGAAGTGGTAAAATTTCATTTAAATGAAAATTTCATATTTATTACTACTACAAAGTGGTATCACTATTCATCAAAAATTGATGTTTTTCAGAAAAATACCAAAAATTCAGCCTAAGATATATTTGATATTCCAAATTAAAAAATGTTGTCTGTTTTACCAAATTAAAAACATAGAAGTTGGATTAATTAATTTAAAATAATTTCTTGTTGTCAAAACAAAAAAGCGTATTTTTAAGAAATATTAACTATCAAACGATTGACACTTGTTTATGTTTGATTTCAAAGAGAAATTACTTTCAATGATCAACATTGGATTAAATGGTAGAAATATAATCTAATTACACTTTAAACCCAATTTAAATGTTAATCTAACCATATCAATAAGTTATATTAAAAGGTAGATTTGAATAACAATACAGTATTTCTCACAATTCATAAAAAAATGAATATTATAAGAAAAATACCAAAATTTCACCCAAAGTAAATTTTGATGTCTTAATTCTATAGAATAATTTTATTTTGTCAAATTGAATATGTAAAAGTGTTAAAAATTGGATTTAAAAGGGGTTCTCCAATAAATAGTGGTAAAATTGAATTTTTAGAAAAATACATTTTTCATCTAAAAAACTGAATTTGTTCTTATAATATTTCTTAGAAACACATAATACTTACGTTAAAATTATATAGAGTTTATAAAAATAAAAATCCAGTAAATACTATTCATAACCGTTTTTTGATTGGCTAGTTTGATAAGTTATGGTACGCTAGAACTCAGTGTTGCGTATAGTACAAGTTATTTAATTACTTTAAAGAGATAACGTACCAAGAAATATTGGATTTTTACAAAGAGAATATGGATATATTCTTAATTAATGAGTATAATTTCATCCATTAGTTAATTAAAACCACAATATCACCTTTTCTATAATGAATAACATCCAAAAATAAATTTTTCATACCTGATGCACTAAAATAAACTGTTAAAGACTACATAACTATGAAAGGGATAGTTAAGCTATTCCACTTGTCTTTAGAAATTAATCAAAACCATAATTGTTAGCACATGGTAAGATAATCCCTAAATGAATAAACCATTATATGAAAAATTAATCTTCAAAATTCAATATTAATGACTAATGTTAAAACCAAATCATTAAATAAATAATTATACTTAAAAATTCTTCTTCCTAACTAAGTTCGAACCTGAAATATTTAAAGGATTTGATCATATTTTTTTCTTGGTTATATCAACTGTTTTTCCTCAAATAAAATCCTATATGTTTACAAAATAAACTTAATCTTAACATGTAAAAATGTCAAAAAAAACCAGGACATCGTGTATGCTAGTGGCAGACATGTAATCCTTATCATCCCTCGATCATGGGTTCAAGACCTACAGCCTTTTTAGATGCAATAGGTTGTCACCAAGTATATAATTTATCACATTTCTGAAAAATGAGAAGTAATTCCTCCCTAATTAGCTATTCATGTTGATTGTAGGGGTTATAAATACCTCAAACTAAAAACCATCTCAAGAAATTTCATTAATAACCTAATAAATTTTACTACTTAAACCCCTAAAAGAGTTTTATATAAATATGAACTTATTATCATCTATTTGTTAATAGAACTAGAATGGTATACATAACACGTCAAATAAACTCACATGAAAACATCATAATCTCTAAATACATCTAAACCTCCCTTTGATACCAACTATAATAGCCCAGAACCTGCACTCCCAGATACAATGAGGAATTTATAAATTTACATTTACAAATTTGATACTGAAAATTGTGACCCATTTTTTCATCTAAATCTTATAATATTAAATAGAAAAACTAGATCACATAAAATCTTGGGGTCCATTATGTTTTATAGTTTTAGAGACTTATGATTATCTCTTACATAAAAACACCTGAATTTAAATGATCATTTCTCTAACATAACCTGGATTTCTTTTTCACATTAAGAGATAATCCTCAACTATGTGAAATCAATTCTAGACATAAACCATTCAACATCATTCATTTAAACCTATGGAAAAGGAAACATTATAATGGTGAGATAATATTATCATTAAGGGTAAAAATAATCATTAAAAAGCAACTATCATCGACGGTCATAAGAAGTGCATAAGGGCATGATAACATAATCAAATAGCATGAGATAATCATGAAACAACTCATACCCATCAATACATAGATCATAAAATATGAAAACATATAAAAGAAAATAGTCATATAAATCAATAATCACGAGCCATGTGATATCAATATCGATCATGAGAAACATTATAAACCCATAATATTCAATTAAAACCCATTTCATTAAATTAGAACATCACATTAATAAAAAAAAATTAAAACCCTTTTAATTTGAATAACCATATGGCCAACATCCAATTTAATCATTACCAAATGCATTAGATCACTATTTGGATACACCTATCATTTATGTTATAAAGGCCTCACCAAGTGCTCTCTAGGACACAATATCATCTAAGCTATAATGGGGTCACCGATCTCTATTTAGGAAATCTTAACAACAAAGCTATAATAGTCTCACTCAATGCTATCTGGGCTACCCCATCATGTTTGTAATGTCCAAGAACTAAAAAATGAATAATGTAAAAAGATACTTCCTCATAATACTCATAAAAAAATTAACTTATAAGAATTATTTAACCTATTAAAAAAATAGTTTTTCTTAAATATATTTAAATCATGATTAACCCAGGGAAGGAAAATATATTCCATGACAATCTCTTTGAAACACGATTAAGTTGTGAAAAAGAAACGGGTTCTAAAAATATATTTTTGAAGAAAACAGAATCCTTATAGTGAAATAAGAAGTATGGTATCAAAAAAAATAATCCTATTGAAGTTAACATTAAATTTTGTATTCATTTATGAATATAAATAATATAAAAAAAATTATTAAAACACTTCTTGGGTAAATTTTTATTTACCTTTTAAAAATAACTTTTAAAACATAATAATTTCTGAATATACTTTATTTTGAAAAAAAGATTGGAAAAATAAAAATTATATTATAAGAATAAATTGAAAATTTTCATGAGAATTTTTTTTGGGATTTGGAAAATAGTTTTTAAAACATTTTTTAATTTTCTAGAAAACATGGTTTTGGAAGAAAAATAGTTTTCAACCCAAATGATGATTTAAAAAAATATTTTGAAATCTTGATTAGAAGAGAGAATAATTAAGGTAAAAAATGTATTATCATGACATAAATATAGGAGGATAAGTTTAATTTGAGTTAATTAGAGGTATATTATATTTTCTTCAACATCATATACTTAATCACAAAAATTCTTGATAAATAATGAGACTTTAACATGAAACTATTACCACTTTGGTAACATTGAATCCCAATACACATAAAAAAGTAAAATTAAATTAAAATTATAATATCATGTAAATATGGAATATCATAATAAAAAAATATTAATTTCCAATATATATACACCTCAGAGAATAATATAGGTGTATAACATAATAAATGCCTCAAAGGCGGCAAATTGAGACAGAAATACCTTACCGATTTAGTAACTTTGAAACCCTAATTACCATAAAATAAAAATACTCAAAGGGATATTTAAATCCCTATAATATTAAGAATAATAATCATAAAATAATTCAAGGTATTTATATACACCCAAAAACAAAGATAAGTGTTTAATATGGCTTGTATCTCACAAAAATATAACTAAGATAAGGAATAAAAGTAACCTTAGTATAATTCATCACGCTTCTTATTTATCTACCTGATTGACAAATTTGTGTTAATTATTTTATTTCTTGATAAACTTTTCCATATTTATTATTAATATTTCTTTACTTATAAACAATTTATATTAAATTATATAATCAATTAGGTATAAGTCAAATGATTTG
This sequence comes from Viscum album, assembly GCA_963277665.1. Classification (NCBI taxonomy): domain Eukaryota; kingdom Viridiplantae; phylum Streptophyta; class Magnoliopsida; order Santalales; family Viscaceae; genus Viscum; species Viscum album. The sequence continues at coordinate 342,728,596 of OY728131.1, forward strand.
ACTGTATTCGACAAATTTTTCAAAAATGACATTGGATTGTTGACTAAGTTCAAAAATGTCATTATTTAAAAATATCAAGAATAATAATTATGAAATAAATATAATATTTATACATCAATTATACTTTTAAAACCTATCATGAATTATTTTTATGGACAATGAACAAATGTTATGATCATGGAGACGGTAGGTTATATGTACGCATGAGTAACACTTTCATTTTTCAATGATCATTATAGAAATAATGTAAGTAATATTTTATATTTAATTATTTTATAATTATATAATAAATGAACTGATATTTAATTATAACTACATATATATATATATATATATATATAGTTTTGTGATGTAAACGAAATCATGTCGCTTCGAGGAGGAGGTAGTTCACACATCCAAGAACAACGTTATCACTTTTTCAGTGTGTGAAATGGTAAGAAGAAAATGATATATTTTATTTTTAGGAAGATAAATATTTCATGAATAATATAATATTTCATTTATATCACATATATTAATTATTTTTACTCTTATTACCTTCCATGTAATGTGTTAGGGAAATGAATCACAACACTTCGTAAGGTCGCAGTCCACTGTACAAACGAACGACATTATCATATCCCTTACCTATGGGAATATATAATGGGAATATATAATATTATGAATAAATAGTTATAATTATTTTATTAATATATTAAACATCCTTTAAAACAATTATGTATGTCATTATTCCATACCATGAGAGTTGGTCATGGAAATCCCAATGTCATCATTTCGCGATGTGGTTGTCCGCTATAAACAAGAATAATGATTTCATAACCTATTTGATGGATGTTTCTAGGGGTGAAGGTATTAAATATTAAATAAAAATATCTATGTATATTTATAATACTAGTTTTATTATATTATAATCGTATAATAATAATTCAAGTGGGTGGTAAATAAATAAAACAAAAGTGCATGTTGATGAACGTTACCTTTTCTTCCGTTATCTTCATTTCGTTTGAACCAAATCCCATTCTTGGTTTGTTTTATAGAAAAAATATGACTTATAGGATGAGGTTAGGTAATCATATAAGTATTTTGGGAATAGTTTTGATGAGAGAAATGTCTTGATAGATGTGAATAATTGAGGGGAGTGAGTGCCCTTTTATAGTTGGGGAGGAGTGACATTTTTTAAATACTAAAAAGAATTTACTATTGTCAAGTCTAACTCACCTCGTGTGCATCCAAAAGATAATAATAAATTTTTTTTGTATTATCAGGTCAATAAAAACCTCCAACACACAAAATAAATTCATTTTTAAACAATTTTTTCCTTAACTTTTATGTTTCCATATTTTTTCATTTTGCTTTTTCATTGATGTAACTAGTTTTTTTAACTTATGTAATTTATCCCTTAAGACTAAATTAAAGTGATAATTATTATAAATTTTAAACCCATTTCTTATAAATATTAAATAAAAATTTAAAAATAAAAATCACTTGTGTGTTGGAAATTAGTTTTTGGTAGAAACTCATATAACACGCAAAAAAAACATCTTTAATCCTAACTGTGTCAATAATTTTTACAATATTTATAGGTCTATATGTTAATTATAAAAGTTAAAATTTTTAAATTAATATTAAATATTTTAAATTTATAAGAATTTATAAATCACATTTCAAAACATAGTTTTTTAGTAATTTTAAATTATTTAATAAAATATCATTTATTATAGAATAACATTAAATCCAATTTTCACATTGTTTATTTAATTTAAATTAAAAACAATGAAGATAGTATTATGATTTTAATATATTAATTTAACACCTATTTAACATGAAATAATAATCTAAAAAATTAATTTAAGACAATAATTCATTCTATTTACTTAAATTTTAATATTTTAGAATCATTTATTTTAGTTAATTATCAAATAAATAATTGTTATATTGTAATTTATTTAGTATTTTAAGAATTTAATTCATATATAACAATTAAATATAATTTATTATTATGATGTTATCTTATTTATACATAAACATAATATAAAAACTGAACATATGTTATTTTTTCAAACAGTTATATAAATTAAAAGTAATAAAATATTTTTTTTCTTTACATAACTTATTATATGAGTCAATTTCATGTAAAAGTTCCCAAAAAACTCATAAAATTATATCATTAAGTAAAAATAATATAAAATGGGTTTTGGATAAATTTCTATGTTATATTTCCCATAAATATTAATTCTTATTCCCATGGTAAACACATTTTCTCTTTATCATTATAATTCATTTTAGCTATTATCACTAATCACTTTTGTGAAAAATTAATTTGACATATCAATAAGTTTAAAATTATTTTTATTCCAAATATTGAATCCATTTTTCCAAATTAATTTCATAAATGTGTAAATAATTAATTTAAAATAAATCTCGTAGACCTGATGAGAAAGCGTGTTTTTTTTAATCTAAAAATGTTCAAAAGATTACTATATTTTTTATAATTAAAATATATGTCAAAAATATTTCAATGAACTAAATTGAATTAATATATTTTTAATTGATATAATTTTTAATTAAAACTATCTTAAAATATAATTTATAATTATAAATTATTTAATGAAAAGTCATTTTCAATAAAAATTCATCATTATTCACTATTCATAAAAAGTGAAACTTCATATAAAAATACCAAAAATTAACCCTAGGATAATTTTGAAATTTATATTTAAAAGATAAATATTAATTTGTCATATAAAATTTATAAAATTTTCAAAATTAGTTGTAAATTATGTTCTCCATTAAAAGGCCAGAAAACTACATTTATAAAAATAAATCTTTTTAGAAAACATTTATTTTTATTTTAAATGATCATTTTTTATTGAGAATGAATAGATAATTAATTAACATGCGTAAAATATGTATTTTCCTTGGGTATTTAATCAAATTCATACCCTCCATTCCAATAGTTAGGTAATAACAATAATATATTTCATGGGTCATTTAAGCCCAATGTTGCATATAGAACATGCCATTAAACATAAAAATATCAGGGCTACATGTAATGAAATATAAATTGAGAATTGTGTCTAAGGAAATATAAAACTATTGTTTCATTTCATTTACACTATCAAATATAATTTTCTTTTTTTAAAATCATAGGGTGTTATAGAAATCCATAGTGTTCAAAAATAATAAAGAAGGGTTTGTAATATTTGGGACATTACTATGTGTACCATAAAATCTGTTGTTTAAGAAAGAGTTTTGGATGATTTCTATAACTCGACGATCTCCATCCCTCTAGGGAGAACTAATATATATGTAGATATCATAGATCACTATTTGTGGGACAATATGAAGAAGGAAATCGGGGGATATAAAACATGGTGTCTTATATGTTATCATGTGATGGATGAAAGGAAAAAAATCCAAGGGTATGATGCAACCATTACACATATTTATATGGAAATGGGAAAACATAAAATTGCACTTTGTAACTGGGATTTTGAAGTCATTAGGTGGAAATAAAGCTAAAAAGTTTGTGGTGGATCACCTTATAATGTCTGATGACTTTATTGCAATCTAAGAGGACTTCTCACTTGATCAACATGGATTGATATACATTAGAGAAGTAGTGAGGCTTCATGGAACACCACTATTGATTTTATCTGATTGAGACTCATTATTTACCTTAATGTTTTGGTATATTCACCGAAATTCTCTTAATAATGAGTTGAACTAAATCATGTATTATCACCCATAAAATGATGACAAATCTGAGTAGACCATCTAGACAGTCAAGCACATATTGAGAGCATACTCAACAGACATCACAAAAGGATATGATTAAGATATTTCTCTAGTCAAGTTGTTATATAACAATAGTTTCCAATCAAGAATCCAAATGGATTCCTATGATACATTTATGGAAAGATTTGAAGAATACCTACTTCTTGGGATGATGTTGGTGAACACAAATTAATAAGTCCTGAAATGTTCAAGGAAGTGATGAAAAAGGTCAATTCCATTAAACAAAACATAAAAGTTCCAAAGAGTCAATTAAAGATATATGATGATTTTTCTTATGATACCTAGAGATTGAGGTTAGATACAAGGATATACTAATTATATATCTAGGGAATAAAGTTACGAAATTTTAGAAGAAGGGAAATCTAAGTTAAGATATATCAGTCCCTGTGAGATCAATTGATTGTATTAGAATGGTGGACTATCAACGAGAACTACCACTATCCTATCTTAGGAACATGATTTGTTACATGTATACCTATCGAGGAATTATATACCAGAAAAATCACATGTGAATAATCTGAAGGTGGTAAAATTGGAGAATGATCTTTAATATGAGGAGTACTCATGGAATATTTGAAATCTTAGATACAAAGATATACAAAATAAGACAATTCACCTAGTTAATGTTATTTAGAGAAATAATTATTTAAAGAAGTGAAATGTGAAAAAGATTATTTGACGAAACATAATTACCCTCATAAATTTTACTATGTGAACTGAGTATTTCGAGGTTAAATTTTTTGAATGGGGGATGATTGTAATGTCTTGAGCTTCTATGTATAAAATTCCATTTATAACTGAATTGAATTTCCTATTATACAAAATCAAATAACTTATTTGGTTTAATTTTATACAATCATATTTTGAATACCATTAATCATTATAAACATTAATAATATATCCATTAAACCATGATCATGTGATCAGTATAAATATAGGGTTTTGATAAATTCAATTTACACAGACAATGGATGGGATGACCTTGACTTGTAGGATCGTACGATATGAATCCCATTTATTAGATAATTTGAGGAAGATAACATCACTGAGCTTTGTCCTTCATCAATCACAATCGATGATCCAACAACTAAAGCATGAGTGATACTATTTATGGTTGAATTTCATGATTATCAAGATCACGATCCAAACCATGTACATCGAACCACCTCATGAAAATCTCACTATCATGTAGTACACCCATCAAGAGTTATTTTGGTTTAATAATGGTATATGTATAAATACCTAAATAATATGAATTTTTATATTTCATTTCAATAGAAAATTTTTATATTTACTTCTTATTAGAGTTAATTTATAAATAGTTTTGATTTTGATACAACAAAACAAAAATTATATTTTTTAGTAATATTAAATTTCAACTTAGGCATTCCTTTTGATGGATTAAATATTTTTTGAAAAAAATAATATCTTAATAAAATGTTATTATTAGATAAATGTTTGTATTATATTCAATAATATAAATTTATGAAGTGAAAATTAGTTTTTATAGTGATTTAAAATCTTTTATAGTAAAAAATCCCAGAATTTATCAATAAGTGTCGATTCTTGTTTTGAAAGTGAAAATTCAATTATTTGGAAATTTATTTGGAGTAAATATATATTATTTTTGGAATAAAAACATAAAAATTATCCATTTATTATTTATTTATAATTTTCTGAGATAGTTTAATTTTTGAGTAAAAATTAAATATGGTATAAATATACGACATGTGTTATACATCATAAGGACCTAAAAGTGATGTAATAAATGATATAAAGGTTATCAATGACAAGATATATGTTTAACCTTAAAAATAATTTTATTTTTCCATTATTTTAGTAAATTTATAAATCCATTATGAATCCTCCAAAACCTATATTATATGATATGTTTTTAAAATCATTTCCTTAAGTACATGACTCGCATCCACATCACCAAGGAAAATATTTTAATTATTTAATTTTATAGACATATAAAATAATGAAAAACACTCCAATAGGGTAGAAAAAATAGGAAAACATGGGAAGGTTTTTGGTTTTCATTACATTGTTATATAGAGTCCAAAAACTATGTTTTAGAAATAATAAAGAACTCCACTATCTTTTCCTACATAAAACCACAAAATATCAAATTTATTGCCACTAAAAAACCTTGGATCACATCATTTCTCTACCATACTCTATCTAGAGTCATACTAAGGTTACCCTAAGATTCTAAGATGTTTTCCACAAGCTTTTGGAATAACCCTATCAATGAAAGGGATCCACTCATTCCCCTGTTTATTCAAGAATCATCATTATATTCTGAATTTTATCTCGAATTACTAATATTTGGATATGTTCTGACATATCCACATTACTCCCCTTAGGATTTATAAATTATTATAGATCTCTTTTACTCTCATTAATCCCTCCCATGAACATTTATATTCCCCCTTTTTGCTGCTAAACTTTCAATCTACTTTTTTATGCCAAAACATTGTTTAGTGAATACCCATACCCATTTCCTATCAAGTGTATTCGAAATTATGTACCTATAATTATTTATTGGGTACTTACATGTAAATAATCCTCACTTCATTTTCTTGGGATTAAATTTTATGAATCATTTTATTATGTATATGATCTTTCTAGAAGACTTCTATATATACATGATATGATTATAATGGGTGCAACTAGATAGAACTCCAATTCATTGGGTAATGTTTTAGCTCATTATATGCCTTCAATGGTGAACAAGAGGTTATCCTAATCAAATTACGTTATTTTTTATTTGTGTTAAAACATGAATAATGCTTATTATTTCATGTTTAATGTTGTTTCCACATTCCAATCATTCTTTTATGTTATCATGATATTTCATGCCTCATTGATCATTTTTATGATTCTCACCCATTTTATGTGCCATTTCTATTCAAATTATCTAACATGTAATTCATTATTTATGTTATTGTTTTCTTATTCCCTTACTGGTCTTTATAGATCATTGTTTTCTTGTATATGTCCCTAGGTCATCACATACAGTTTTATGAATGAAGGAATAATATGAGAATGTTAAGGAAGTATCCAATAATGGTGATGTATCCCCAATTTTAAGTTGTTATATAATGTAACACCCCAAAAAGATAATGGGTTAAATGGCTAAATGATATGGCTCATGTCAACATGGTTCATCTTACATTTCAGGAGCCTACCTGATTAGAACTCCATAGTTAATCATGCTTAGAATATAGTAGTGATCCGGATGGGTGACCTTCTGGAATGTTTCCCATGGTGTTTTTGAGTGAGGAAAAAGTGCATGTGAAAGGATATGTGTTGGCCTATGGGGATTGTTATTAGTTAGATGACCCATTCGGGCATGTGGGTGGACCCCAGGGTCGGGACCACATGCCTTCAAGGAAACTTGTGGTGCATGGAGGGCTAGGACCTAACAACCATGTTATAGAAGAGTGTATATGTTTTCACCGAGACCCAGTTGTCAAATTTGATATCAGAGGTGGATCCCAGCCTTAAGTGTGGTGAACTGCATGGGCTAAGATTTATGTCCCCCAATTAAGATGATGTGCTCTAAAGCAGGGGGTGAATAGAAAACCTCGAAATGATAAAGGGTTAAATGACTAAATAATATGACTCATGTCAACAAGTTGCACCTTCCTTTTCTAGAGCCTACCCGATTATAACTCCACATTTAAGCATGCTTATCCTGAAGTAGTGATTAATATTGGTGAAATTTTGGGAATTTTATCAGGGTTTGTGTGAGGGAGGAAAAAGAACACTGGAAAATAAATGTTTTGGCCTTTGGGGTCTTTTATTAGTCATATGACCCATTCAAGAATGTGGGTGGGCCCTAGGGTGTGGACCAAATGACTGTTGTGCAATTGGTGGTACCTGGTGGGCCAGGACCCGACAACCATGTTAAGGTGGGGTGTTTGTACTCTCACCAGGACCCAATTGTCCAATATAATGTACATAATTCCCAAATATAGTGACTTATAAATATCCTAGGTTTTATTATTTGTATTCTTATTTAATAGATCATGAATTAATGTGTAATAAAAATAGGGTTTGTTATACTATCTTCCCAACCTCCACCGAAGTTTAGGGAGTGAGCTTATAGAATAATAACTAACATGAAAATCATCCACTCTGAATGTCCATCTATTTGGGGATGGTATGATACAATAAATATCAACAATTTCACTAAGGATTTCAACAATCCCTTCCAAAACCGTGACGTAAAACATGTATCTCTTTCTAATATTATTCTCATGGGAAAACGATGAAAATGTAATATCTCGTGGACATATAACTTTCTAATATAATCCATTAGTTGAGTCTCATAGATAATTAAAAAATTATTCAAATAAATTAGATGGTTGAAAATCACACAAACAGTGTCATGACACCTCAGGGTTATGGGTAACCCCAACACAAATTCCATCATGAGTTGATATCACTTCCACATGGGAATAGAATGTGTCTGGAGTACACCATTGTGATTCTTGTGCTCAAACTTTATCTTATACTTGTCAAGGCATTGAGAAATGAATCCATCATCATCCTTCTCCATATCTAGAAGTCAAAAATTACACCTAAAGTCATGGTACATATATTTCACTCCATGATTCACCACCCACATACAGTTATGAAATTATCTCACCATCTCTTACCGAATGGATGTATGGAGTAAAACTCTCCCATGTTTCAGGATCACATCATTGTCATCCAATAAACACCTGATTATCACGACACCACATTCCATTTGTTCATGTATCATAGTACACACTTGGTCAGTGTCTCATCAATCAATTACATAGTACAAATAATAATATGAGACCGGTAATGGTGAAAATTTCATTTACCCCTATTCAATATAATTATTCATCAACCAATTAGTAAAAATGATTATTAGGTGTGACTTTTCCCCTGATGTCTCTTCACCATGATCTATAGGAACTTGTTCCTTATAGTTAAGAACATTTGAAAGGACATTACCCTTACTTTGTAAATAGTCTATCTTAAATTCAAACATCTGTATATACATTACCCAATACCTATACCTTAGATTGAGCTCCCACTGTGGGAATATACAGTGAATAATTTTAATGTCTATATAGAAAAAAAACCTTTTCCAATGAGATAATATCAACAAAACATCAAATCAGTAACCAAGGATTCCATATCCAAGTCATCGGTAGCATAGTTAAACACATGGGATCACAACTAAATTAACCCATAACCATCTTTGTGATCCCTCTACCTCAATGATTCTCCCAAAAAAATGTATATTCATCGCAATATATGAAATAACCAATCCATATCATTGGAAGCCTCAACTCTAAATATGTATTATACCTACTATTCATATCAAGTAATGAATCATCACACTGGTCTACCAAATGAAACATCACTCTTTTCTTCACCTTTGTAGCCATGGGTGCTGATAAATAAAAGGATTTTAGGATAAAACACAGATAATATCCTACAAAACCATGAAATTTATTGTTCACAAACACATTCCAAGAACATTCCCTAGATTTCAATACCTTAAATTTCTCTTAGTCCACAGATATACCAATATAAAACAATAAATTCCCCATGAATTGTACATCATGAATCGAAAAGTTACACTTCAATATATTAGTATAAAGTTGATGTGATTGTTGTTTTCTACGAACTATATTGATATGTATAGCATTCTTTTTTGGGTTCGGTGAGTATATGAGGGTTTTTTTATACACACCTCAAAGAACTAGTTAATATATGGGTGTAAGATCTTTTAATGAGATACATGAACATTTTTGGTTCATTAATCAGTCCTAACGACATCAAGAAGTACTCTTATTGAACATACCTTCTCTCAAACACTATATTCAGGATATCATCATCTCGAACACATAATTGGTGATATCCTGAATTGAGATAGATCTTGGAGAACCACCTAACTCCCTATAACAAATAAAAATAATAATAATTCCTAGGAAATATAAATATATTATCTAATATCCCCAAATGATAGGTTAGGTAATATAAAATGTGTCAACGACTACTGTATTCCTTCTTAGGGAACAAAACAGTGAACCCCATGATGACGTACTGAGCCTAATAAAGACCTACGGTTCCAAGTCCATTATTAGTACTTTAAGCTCATTCATCTCGGCCACTTATATAGGATTAAGGGGTAACAAAATGGGTTTTCAACCTAGCATGATTTCTATCTCTTACATGACTTTTTATTTGGGGAAATTCCCATGAAGTCATCTATAAGGTGTCCTAATAGAGATCCACCACACGAGGAAAAGAAAAGGGGATTCTGTTTAACCTACTGAAAGATCCAAACCTACAATTGTTTCCCTAATTTTCTAAAGTTGAATCATTTCTGGAGCCACTCTACATGCTCCCAGTTTCTATTCTCTAATCATCACAAACATTACACCGTTATGCTAAGTAAATGATACTCGTTTCTAATATGAATCAATGTGGGCTCAAAAATTGGTCAAATAATTATTATCAATAATAATATCAAATATCTTCTTCTCTATAATCATACATTTCAATAAATTTCCATAACATGAAATGCCTATAGAAAACTCTAGGTATTAACAAAGGCTGCCCACTTTCATTCCCAGTGGTGTATCAAGGGAAACTAACTCAAAAAAAATTCACGAAATGTCATGTAAAAAAATATCTTGTATTGATATAAATCAATAGGAATAAATGATAGAAAAAATAAGTATAAAATGCATAAGTGATCAATACTATATCTCGAATAGTATATGGAGCCCCACCAACATCTTCTGGATCCTATTCCATTGCATAAACTCATTTTTCCTCATCTCCATGACCATGACCCTAAGATGTATGACTTTGTTATGTAGTAATTATCTAATTATGATGATAAGAAACATTTATGGTTCAATAGGTCATACATCACTCCTATACTACACCCCAGTGGAACCTAGTCCCCAATTATTTAGGGAAGAACTGTGTAATACTCCCTACCATTCTACACTACTGAGATTTCTCATGGGTGAAAAACTAATCTTGGGATAATGTGTTACCCTTAAAATATTGATGCATTATAGATGACCTCATATGGGGCCTGAATAATCTATACTATTCTCCATATAAAAACTACATCAATGTTTCACATCACCGGTCTTCATATTCTTAAAACTAGTGGAGGCACTCATGATAGTTGTAGGAAGTCCACCCACAATAGCAATATTGGGTGAATGAAAAACAACTACTTGATCTTATTACAGGGACTTCTAAATAGTGACATCCTTGAGTAGAACCTCATAGTTTATGTTTATGTATAAGGTCCTAACCTAACATCTAATGCTAGGATGAACATCAATCAAAAAATTACAGCCCTTCTTTTCTATGTTTCCATCCAAGAGAGTGAAAAATACAATTCTCTCAATGAAATGAGTTGAATGAAATGAGTTGAGTATGAAGATACCAACATGGACCCATGCTATAGACCCATGACCTCTTATACTTGATCCAACATCAGTGTATCATGAAATAATTACCTAAATTTCCTACCCTTGAAATCTTTCCAGGTGAGATCTTCATGTCTACTAGCTAATCCCATCACACCCCTCCACCATATGGTATATCCCAGTATCATGAAAATATCTGGGTAAACCTTCCTTTCCTCAGGCATCCCAATGGGTTCTATAGTGACCCTAGCCTTTTATACATACCATTACATGATTTTAAGCAGAAAAATGAAACTTTGGACATAAAAGGATAAAATTATGGAGGAGAAGTATATCCTAACTTGTGATTCCCTAGGTTTAAATCTAGGTTATCCTTTAACTATTTCTTAACATATATTCTTATGGTATTTCTATTCAATTAATAATGGTTTATACTAAGATCATGAATTTAACAAATAATATATCCTAAGAGTGTCAACCCAAGAGTACAACAAGGCCTATTTTCATGCACCAGTTCTCATTTGAGTCTAGATTAATGAGGTGTTTTTGGGTTTTACCCCTAGATACATATATGCCAGAGCCACATATACCTACTTGTTTTCATACAAGGATGCATTTCCTTAATAAACCACTTACTCTATACTTACCAAAAAACTAATTTAGTCTTATTAGACTCCAAATATCTTACTGATCGCAACCTTGTATGTGAGATTTTTGAAATTCAAAACACATAAGTGTCAAAATTGTGTTTAAAAGTCACATAGTTCATAATAGTTCATTGTATTGTGATTTCATGTGATTATATGACATAATTATAAGAATGGAATTTATATGGTAAAATATTTGGTTGTTATAGGTTCAATGACTCCCTTGATGATTTCTATGTATCCCTATGAATCCTTCGACCGCCTATTATATGAAATTTTGGGGGATACTATAGATATATTTATATGGAATATTTAACCATGTAACTCAATGCCCATCATCCCTGGGTATTAATAAGTGGAAGGAATCTGGGATGAGGTGGTCCCATGTCCTACACCACTAGTGTAGGTTTAAGAGAATTCTATGCTACACCCTCCTATATATAATGTAGGGGAATAAGGGTATTCTCCCTTGTGGGAGTATATCAACCTACATAATCATGTCTTCCTATTAATCTCGTTCATTGATTTATCTTATGAAACATGTGGGAAACATTTATAAAAAACACAATTCATTAGGATAGATCCTTATTAGTCATTAATGTCAAACAAGATTCTTCAAGGATTTAACCCATAACCCAATGAATATCCCTTATAGAACTAGCCACGACCTTCATGATTCATGAGCACACTCAGATCCCATAAAACTGTTATAAAAATACCATCAGTGGAAACTCAGAGGCTCATTACAGATGAGATGGTTTGGAATATTGTAACTCCCCTACTGGAGTACCACAAAACTAGTCTATAATCTACCACGTCCCAAGTTATTCAAATGAAAATAATAAAATTATTTACTGACACCATTTTGTAATTCCCCAACCCAAACCATCAGTGTCGATCTAGAGATCCACAAGGCCTCATGAATTCCACTTCATATGAAAGTAGTTATCGACAAGAACCAATGGTTAGAACACCATCAACAGGGAGACTATAACCTTAGTATAATATCCTAGCATAAATAATACAAATTAAAATAATATATCATTGTAAATAAGGAAGAATAATATAATATCATATGACACATAGGTCATATATTAAATATATGTGATCCTTGTGTGAAAATCAAAAGTATGGTAATATTGCAAGAAGATAAATAAATATATAACTTTGGAAACCCTCTAGGGTCTATTCCTTTTACCACACTAGATCTATGTTCCATGACTCAATTGTCTTACAAATTTCCCTTTCCCTTGTATAGATCACTATACATCAGGTCTCCATGCACATCAAGATTACCATGTAGGGTATGAGTAATAAAACATAGTAGGACACCACAAATGTGTCCTTAATAAGTTTTTTTATGTATAATAGGTGTATTAAATGATAATAATAAAATCAAAAGAAATAATAAAAATCATATGTTGAGAAAATGTGTATAAATAAAGCCACCATATGCCTGAACCTCACCCTATTCAATTATATAAATAATGACCAAAGATTTAAATATTGATCAATAACTATCTACAAGAATGGTAACATGTTAACCAAGATCCTCAAGTCATCGAGTCTCTGGTCATGCCACAAGGCTGACTAGTGAACATGTACTCGGTATCTATAAGGCTTTGAGTTATAGAATATTATTTTTTATCCTCAACGCATTGAGTTTTGGCCCAGTCCATAAGGTTTTCATGCACCTACTCTATATATGGGTCCATCCTCATCATCCTCATATGTCATTTGGACTCCCGCATCTAAGGGGTAATCATACCATGATGGTCCACAATTTATGATTACTAATACAATATCTCCAAGGCATTAACAATAAAAAAATGGAGCATAACAGAAATAAAAAATCATAAAATGTAATTGTTACATATATTAGAAAAATATAATGACATGTGATCAACATAATGAATAGTATCAAGATACTCTTGAAGTACTCATAGAAACAAGGATCATATTTGGCTATCATGGGATACATGAAAACCCAATAGAAAAGACCATCAGTCATGGACAACATGTTATTCCAACACATTATGAATAAATTCAAAAAGAGTGTACAAGTGCCTAAAATGGTAAGAATCTTCTGACCTCATGGTTATATATGTAAACATCAAGGTTTGTCAATGGTGTCCTCTCTTAAACCACGTTCACACACAAAACAGAACAATATTGCTTTCAAAGAACACCTAGAAATGGTTCCACATTAATTAACATGGTGTATAGAGTAATAGTCAAGGAATAAAAATCAAGGGGGTAAAAATGCATAAAAAACAATTATTGGTATAGTCCGAGTTCGACAAAATGATAGAGAAAAATTATTCTCATGGATAATGAATATTGGTAAGTCATGAGTCTCATATGAGTTTGAATCAACATGAATAACCTCTATATTCAAGGATTTATCTTCCAACAATGTCAAATAGGATATACAAGGTGAATAAAACCATTCATGTCTATAGATTCACCAAAGAAGTTTGTCCGAATCCATTCCCTCAAGGGCACATAAAACCTTTGGAAGGGTCTTTATTGGAGGAATCATCAAGGAGAAGGTGTTGAAATGAATAATAGAGGATGGACATGATTAATTATCATATTGGAGAATACACAACTAAAAGTTCCAGTGTTTCCACTTTTAGAATGTCAAGATCCGAGAAGAGGGTTATTGGTTTCAACTATTTAAAAATGATTGAAGTTCATCTCCACACCCTTCACCATGGCCTGGATGTTTCCATAGTGTTCTAGAACTCCCTTACCTAAAGGGATATCTCTATGGGAGTTCCCATAAAACTAATCTATTTTACCTTCGATATTCACCCCAAAAATAGGTGTTGTGAGATCTCCCAAGATGTGGTTGATAGGGCCAGAACCAGTGCTCCAGGACTATGACCTCACCCTTAATAAGATGTTGCCCTCTCTCGTATTGCACTTAGGCACACACTAGGGACACTATGGATTCCACTAAGCTATGGTGTTTTCCATTTTGTATAGAAATACACATAAACCAACTTTCTTCCTCTAAAATATACTCCATGATCGTATGGTTCCACCTAAACATGGACTAACTCTAAAATCTTTGTAATATTTGGTTCTCTATACCCAACTATACAATGTAATTAGATTACCATTTCTTGTATACAATCAGTTATATATGATGTTTACTTACCATTATAGTGTAGATAATTTGGCATCCACTATTTAATGGTAATTTTCATGGATTAATTGTCATATAAAAAGGTTGTAGTAGATCACATACTATAATGAGAACTTCGAGATGATATGAAATAAATATTAAATAATGGTCATATGGTCTAGAAACCTATTACTCACTAGACATAGTAGATTTCTGAATTTCATGTGATGGGGGCTCCTATGCACTCAGAATTCTTCTCATGAATTTCACACTTGGTGATATCTAGTTGTGAGATCGTGAGGACCTACCCACCAAAATGAACAACATATATTTTAAGTGTCATTGGTTGTTCCTATCTACAAACTAGTTAATTGGTCTCATGCCTTGAGATCATTATCAATGTGTACCATTTTATTATGTACACTGATACAAGGAAACAATTGTGATAATAAAATCATGGTGAGGTTTCTTGTGTTGGGTGTGTCATTGGTGGTATGACATTGGTTTAATTGTTATGAAATGACTTGTCACTTTCGATTTAAGGAAGTTTTATATCTCAAGCCTTATTGATCAAGATGGTAGTACCTTATTAAATCTTTGGTCATGTAGTCAAAAGGTAAATATATCCACATAGATCAACCAATAATAAATAAAGAAAAGGGATACGACACAAGTGTGTATCCTACTTTATGTGATATCCAAAGACAAAGAGATTAAAATATAAAATGTGTGTTTATAGGTTGGTTGTCATTGTTATGAAAATCATTATCACTTCAGGGGCCTTGATGCGTTGAAATACTATACTATTGGTTTTTGTATTTTATTCACTACAATAGAGATAAGGTCTTAAAGGGTCACACACAATAGCGTATTCCAGAATCTACCTTATTCTGTTGAGTAGGTATATTAGACAAGGTGGACCCTCCACAGGGTCCGAGTGTTGGCCAAGTTATCAATAACCAAAGAATAAATAAATTTTTATTTTTAAAGTAATGAATCATTTTTATTGAATATATTTATTAAATGTATTTACAAGTTAAATTAATATGAGAAATAATATTAATCGAATGAATATTATTTTAATATTCCAGCTACATTTAAAATTTATTGGTAATTAATAGTCGAGTTTAATGATTTGGTTTTATTATGTAATATATTGAAAATAGATTAAATAAATGTGATAAAATAATAAATAATATTGATACAGATTAGTTCATCATAATTATTTATATATTGGATGCTAAATAAACAAGGGTCGGGGATCCCTACCAGTTAGTTAGAACATCCACTATAAATAGCGAAGAGTGTCTTTGGATCATGTACTATTCGTAGAGAATTTTAAAAATCTTCTATCTCCCCACACTTCCTAGAGATATGTGCTATGGATCCAAGAATTTAGATTGAGTTCTCCCTCACACATTGATGGCACATCAATGCGGAGATCGTTGGGGCATCGAAGGTGACGTCAGAAGTCCATGCTAAAAAAAGTAATTCAATAATTAAGGATCCAATGGATATTTTGAGAACATGTGGATAATATATAGGGATTAAAATTTGGATATTTCATTCAATGATCACCAGTGACAAGAAAATTTCAATTGCATCATCATATCTGAAAATGTATGGTTTCGGTTTACATTTTTGTGTTATGATTAATTTATGGGAGACCCTCAGACTATACTGGGGATCAAATCATTGGAGTCAATAAGTATCATCATCCCAATGATGATAAATTTTAAAATCCATTTGGAATTAGCTTCCTCTATGATCCCAGTACCTTCAATTGGAATTAGAGGAATCGCGTAAATTTTCTAGGCCAAGAAAATTAAAGTTTCTTTAAATTTAAGTATAGGGTGTAATTTTGGTATTAAAATATCCAACCAAATTATGATTAGAGGTCAGATGGTTATGTAATGGACATTAAAAAAATATGAATCGAAATATGTCATTTTATGGGTATTAAAATTATAAACATTTCAAAATTGTTCATGTTTTGTTTTGGTAAAACCCAAAGATCCGGCCTATTTCTATTTACTGAAATTTGTATTAGTTTTGTGAAAAATATATTATTTTCGCCAATGTTGTCTATAGCCCGCACCGCCACCTGCCGCCTCACCACCGTGACTAGTCATGCCACCACCCTTACCAAATCCCATACGAGATACTCCCTTGGATGTGCATAATTTCACACTACCCCATGCCACCTGTAGACAGTAACCACTATTCATCGACCTCATGCATCTAGATCCGCCTCCTCTAGTGACCAGCAGCCTATGCTGAAGCATCCTTCTTCTTCTCCATCACGAGCCACCCCGTAGAGGATTCCTCCTACACCGACCATCATAACCTCAACAAGATCTTCTCCATCTTCATCCTAATTTTTAATAATGTAGTGATGGACTACTGGTAAGTCGATCCAATTACATGTGAGGTTCCCAATTAAGGTTTTTTAGGCCCGATCCATCCCATATTTTGGATGAATGAGTCTAGGCGGGTCTTCCTAACCTGGAATTGGTTTGGGTGGACCTACCTAACCCTGAATAGCCCATTACAGGCTTTTCCTTCCCTGTTGCGGGTCTACGTGGGTTCAGCGCAACCTACAATGGGCTAGAGCGGTTTTTTGGGGCCATTACTAATCAAATTAATATAATTAAATTAATTAATTTTAAAAATAATTTAAATTGATTAATAAAATATTTTTTAAAAATAATAATAAATTAAATACCTAGGATAAAATTAATTTAATTTTGTTTTTAAATTAAATTAACTAATTAATTTAAATTTTGGTATTAAAATTAAATTAATTAGTGGAACTAAAATAATTAATTTATTTTAATTTATTTAATTATTTTAATTTATTTAATTTATTTAAAAATACCTCATACTTTAATTTAAAAAAAATTTAACTTTATCACGCATTTAATTTTACTCACTTATTGGTCTTCAACACCGATCTCTACATGTCTATAATTATTTAATTATTTATTTATTACATGTGTGCAATGATTGAAATAAGTTGTTAATAAATTAATGGTATATGAATTTTTATTTATTTTTAGTCAATTTGTATAAGGGCCTCTATTTCCAAACACATCTTATGTATATTACACCCATAGTCCCACTCACATGTGTGTGAGTATTCTTGTACCTTTGATGAAGAATATGTACGGTGTGCATCCTACCAAGAAGAGGCAGTTCCCTTGGATGAAGATGATGCATGACACGAACCCTTCCAAGACGTGGTAGTACAACAAACAGGATTTTGACCCTTCCAAGATGATGTGGTACTCCAAAAGAGTAGTGGAAACACTAGAAATAGGTCAAGATACATCATGGGTCAAGTGATGTCTCATGTATCATTCCCTTAATTCGTTTTAGATTATCAAGCCCAGTCAGATAGTTTACTACCATTATGAATTTATTTATTAGTTTATGCATTTTATAACAGCATGAAAATACATAAAATAATAATTAGTAAAATTTATAAAGAAGCGATAAATACTTTTCTATTAATGTTCAATTTTGAGTGTGACAAAATAATATGAGTAAAATTAATATAATTCGATTAAATTCGTCACGATAAAAACAATAAAACCCTAAATGAAATTTTAAGTCATTTACCACCTTCCATCATTAAAATTTGAACAAAAATGGGTGTTTGTGGTGCTCTTAATACAAAAGCTAAGGGTGCCTCTTACCATTGGGGATTTATTTTGAGAGTAGTGGGAAGACATAACTAAAGTTCTAGTAAAGATTATCTATATATGACTTGATATAATTTTAGATGAAATCATTGAGTAAATCATGTTGTTATTTTAGAAGCTAGGGAATCACTCAACATATCAAGAAAGTATGGGTTAATATGGTTGGCCAATCAAAATCCTACCACTCCGAGTAGTGGCATTGCCAATGCCTGTAGAATATGAGGGGGGAGGGGGGGTTCAAGGATCCTTTCCACTAGAATAATGAAGCAACATATTATTCTAATTTGAGTACAATGTGTTCCTAGAATTCGATAAAATAATAGACATTTAATGATTTAGTTAAATAATAAATAATGACTAATTTGGTAATAAAGATGAAAGTACTAATTTTTTAATGTTTGTTTTAATTGTAATTGGAATGTAATATCAATGAAAAAATATGATAATCGCTGGACAAAGAACATGTCCAAACAACCATTAATTTCAAAGTGTAGTACAGGTGCTTGTGCACACTACGATGATATAAGAAATTCAAGGTGTTGATTTCCCTATAACTGTTAAACCATCTCAGGAAGCGAGGGAGTTTAAAAATTCTTATAGGAGACATATTTTTGACGCATATGATGGTTATGTCATAATGATATCACCAAATTATGATGCTTTATTAGTTATAAAATCATGATATCGATAATTATGCATGTCGTCTCACCTATGAGAATTTTAAGAGGCTAAAGTGAAGTGAAATATGAATCAGTGATAATTACACTAGATCTGTGTAATTTTTAAATACGGATCATGACATTTCATGGAATACCACTCTTAAATATTTTTCACCCATATAATTTAGTTTTTTTATGGTTATAAAATGAAGAGGATTGAGTAATCACATCATTACCTTTTAGATATGTTTCTCAAAGCTATAAGAATATTATAGAAATTTTAACCATTAGTTCTTATTGAAAATAAATAAGAGTAAAAAAAGAAAAGGCAAGGGAAAGTATATCCTCAAAGACATATTCATGACATCATTTAATTTAATTAGGTTGGTTATTAACAACAGGTTAGTTGAACCACATAACATGAAATAAATATGGATGTTTAAAAGTAATAACTTGAGTAATATAGGCAAGTACCCACTTTTTCTTCAGTATTATTGATCAATTAATGTTTATATCGTAATTCATGGGTATAAAAATACAATATTCCAATCAAATATGTGAATTTTATTATAGAAATCAATTAATTATTTAAGCATTAAAATAAGTAAGGTTTATTCTATAAGAAGTTGAGAAAGGTTGATTCCAAAATCAGTGGTGAGAAACAAATAATTTCTAATTTCCAAGTTTATTATTTAAGGCAAACTATTATTGATTATAACCCAAAAAGTTATCTCAAGTGTCCATTGGACACTAAAATTTTTTTTATGGACTATGAATTAATTTTTTTATGGGGTATTATAGTAAACCAATAGTATCAAGATACTTAAATCATTGTAAATACATGATGAATATAAAATGTAAGACTTATAAACACAGTTGTAGAAATATAATTCTTTTTCAAGTAAAACTAATGTGGATGTTAATGATATACCCAGTTTGGTATTTAGGATCCCTAAAACTAAACACATTAGTTATTATCGACGTATTTGGTTTGGAAAAATAATCCTTTAGAAATAAAGGTATGTTAAAAATATTTGGGAATTAGTTCAACAACAGAGTATGAGCTATTCCAAGGGAAATGTATTGGTAAATATACTTCATGATATTCCATCATGTAATTAAGGAATGTGATAGTATATTATATGCATGGTCAAAATATATGAGTTACTTTGGGCCAACATGATGAATAATATATTGACTAAGCATTAATCGGTCAGTATAATGTAGTTTGGAGTAATTCCTAAATTTAAATTAACTTATTTGCATCACAAAATTGATGTTTATAAGTTGTATTGAAAATATGTCTTACATATCAAAATTGATCAATAAAATGTTCCATGGAGAAATTACTAACCGTACATTTTATACATCATATTTATGATGTAAGTAGTATCAATGTTGAAACATGAAGAAACTTCAATTATATTACAATATGTTCTTTAAAAATAATGTTGTTATCCATTAACCATATGCCAACTATAATGAAAAATGGATATCATATGATTCATAGTATGATGGAAATCTATTAGGTCATTGGACATGTGTTTAGATGCAAAAGTTTTGTTACGATATAAACAAACATACATCAAGATAAAAAATTATGCATCTACGTAATTATGAAAATGGTTGCTTAGGATTTTACATAAATACCTAAGATAGAAAAGTGTTAGTCAAGTGATATCCTACATTTCAATAAAAGGGTGCACTTATCTATTAGAGTTAGTGGGAGTGAGATTGACTTGGGTTTAGTAAATGCCATAGATGCACATGTAGTTGTCTTATGAACAAGTTTCATAAAGAGGTGTGGAATATGAAGGTTCTAGAGATATTTAATATATAATAAGGTTAAACCCATAGTGATCATTTTAAATTCACTATAGTCGTTGATACATTATTCATTAAGAATAATAATTCCTACAAGTTGGAAATATATGAAACAATCTAAAATTGAAAAGGTAATATTAAATTTAGCAATGTATTCCTGGTATCAAATTGAAATGGGGTTATTATATTGAATATTGTGGTGGGTATTCATTATAGATTATACATGCATGGTACAAGCACAGTACCATTAAGGATCGATTTGTTAAACCATGTCTTTATGCCTAAATCCATTAGAATTTTACTTTTCATAGCTATTTTCTATGATAATTTTATTGAGGACTGGATATTCTGACCAAAAATCAATGAAGCTATCTATATGACACAACTATAAAGGGATGGTCATGTCATAAAATGAAAATAAAGGTTTCATGTTACTGAAATAAAGGTTAGGATTGAAGTAAGATATATGATATAACAATAATAATTTGGAATGAATTTTTTCCTTGTTTCTACTAGAGATTTGTGGGGGTTCATATTTTTCTAAGAAAAATATGTTTGGAAACATATGGAAAATAGATATTGGTCTTGCAGTTAGTTAAGACCATGATAAAAGTCATTCTACAGTTATTGACATAATGTATCAACCTTTGTTCTAGGGAACAAGATATATTGTGGTAGATCTAATGGTTTATTGGACATAGTCAATCATACATATATTGACATAGTTTTAAAAAATACTTGTTTGAACAATTAAAGGGAATAATTGTTTCCAGTGTCACATTACATTAATCTCTCCAAGTAGACATGCAAAGGAACAGGAGGAGTGTGAGTGGTGAGTTGACTTCCATTGATGGATCAATCACATATGCCATGATATGTACATAATTGTTTTTTTTTTGAAAATCATATATCATTAATGAAAAAGATCAGCAGAAGTACATGCACGAATCCATGAAGGGAAATTGTCCAGCCAGAGCTGGTTAGTGCCGAATGGGCCTGAGGACGCTAGCTGGTGGGCAGCGTTTTTCCCTTCCCTTTTGGTAAAAGAGAAGGTGCACAATGATAAACGTTGGATGAGTGAGAGAAATCTCTTGATAATGGCACCAAATGACTGGAGTCTTCCATCGTTGTGATTGATAGCGTCAATAACGGAAAGACAGTCAGACTCAATAATGATGTCACCCTATCCACATTCAATAGTGAGAATCATACCAGCAAGGATGGCCTTGGATTCAGCGACCACCGGTTCCCATAATGTCTAATGTGGTTCATACTTAGCAGCAAGGATTTTCCCTAGATGATTCTAGGCAAGGAGGCCGAGGGAAACAAGCCCAGCTTTTGGAAGTGACGTGTCCACATTCATCTTGAGAATCCATTCCATTGGGGGATTCCAAGGAACATGAGGAGAGGGGGGAACCTGGTAAAGAACACCCGTTGTGGCCTTCCCAACCTTCAATCCAAGAGAAAGCATGATCAATCCAGAATATGGGGGTATGTAGGAATGATGAAAAATAGTGTCATTACGCAAGACCCAAATAATCTAGGCCAGAGTGCAGAGTGAACCAACATCAGCCGGGGAGAGAGAGAGGAGTACCAACGCGTCAGAAGATCGGGAAGGTCAGAAGCCAAAGCCAGCGGAGCAGAAGAAGCTGAGCCCCATAGATTCCAGATTTCCTTAGCTCCTGGGCAGATAATGATAGTGTGCAGAGGGGTTTCAGGAGTGTTCGGGCAGAAAGGGCAAGAGGCGGTGCTAGCCATATTTCGAAAAACGATAAGGCTCGTTGTTGGGAGAGTACCCGTACAAACCTGCCACCAGCAATGACGAATTTTTTGTGGGACATTGAGCGACTAGATCTATTTCCAATGACCCTCGTCCCTGCCAACTAGGTGGGTTCCATGAGTAAGTCTGTAGCCGGATCTCACCGTGTAAACGCCCAAAATGTCATTGATCCAGAACCGACGGTCAGGGCCTACGTCAGGTACCCAGGGGATGCTAAGGACAATTCTTTGATCTCTTTCGTTAAACCATTCAAGGATCTTATCCAAACACGACCCTTGTCCCCGGTAAAAATGGAGGCAACTGACAGTGGCATCTTCCAGACCTGGTTGGGTAGGGGATGTATCTAGTAAACCATCCTTATCAACTAGCCAGGGATCAGACCATATTTTGACAGATGATCCAATCCCAATTCTCCAACCCAATCCTTTATCAAGGACCTTTTTCCCCCAGATACTTCTCCAAAGGAAGCTGGGGCAAGGATATGTATAATTAATTCAGTCACAACTATCTGGTTATACTTTGGCACATACAAAAAGATGTGTACCTAGTATGTGGAGAGGATGGGATTTTAGTTTTATTGGGACACAAACTAGTCTTATTTAAATAAATGCAATCCAGTATCATTGTTATGCTAAGGTGATAAGAAATACATTCTCATAAAAGCTAGTGGTATCCATACCTACAAATACCAAGTATGATGGATCTTCTAAGGCAGTTAGTAAGTAGTTAAACACAATGATTTGATATAGTTCTTGTAATTACACCTAGTACGTAAATTATTATCATAATGTAAGTTATAATATTATTACTAGACAATATTTAAAGTTATGATAGTGAAAAAAAAAGATATATTTGGGGATAAAATCTCTGGATTAGTTTTACTCAAGGTGGTAAGGCCATTATAGCTAAAAATACACATGGAAGAAACGTAGTAGATCCAAAATCTAAACCTGTTACTCTGCAGAAACATGATCTTCATCATGTGAGAGATAACATGTATGGTTATCATGTTGGCTCTAGTGCAAGTGGGATTTCGAAAATAGTGGATTCCCTAGACCCAACTATATAGGACTTTTATATTACCATTTCATGTATAAATTTCGTAATACATGAATATTTCTTACCATTATAGTGTATAAAATTTTGTGTCCACTATTTAATGGTAATTTCCATGGATTAACTGTCCTATCAAAATGCTATAGCATATCCAAGTTTATAATGAGAACCTTGAGATGCTATAACATTAATCTTAAACAAAGGTCATATGATCTAGATATATCTTACTAAATTGTAATATATTATTTCTAACTATCAGGTGTTGGCAGATCATAACCACTGAGATGTATTCTCATAAATTTTTCACTAGGTGATCTCTAGTTGTGATATCATGAGGAAAATCTCTCTAATAAGAACCCCATATGTTTTTGGTGTCATTTTTTTGTTCCTATCAATGGACAAGTGTATTGGTCTCATGAAATGATATTAATATCAACGTGTATCATTTGATCACATACTTTGGTAATAGGAAAAACCCATGATAATGAAATCATGGAAAGGTAGATTGTGTTGGCTGTGTCCTTGGTGTTATTATATTGGTTGAATGGTCAAGAAATGATTAATCACTTATGGGTTAAGGAAGTTATATATTGCGTGCCTTATTCATAAGGATGATAGTACCTTCATAAATCTGTGACCATGGTAGTCTGAAGGTAAATCCATCTGGTTAGATCAACAAATAATAATGTCAGAAAAGTGTGATGACACAAGTGTGCATCCTACTTCTTGAGATATCCAAATTCAAAGTGATTATATTACAGAGTGTGTGTTCATAGGTTGGTTGGCATTGTTATGATAATATATATTTATTTGGGGGACTTTATGGGTTTATATTATTCTCTATTAGTATGTGGATTTTAATCACTTCTATCGAGATAAGGTCATAGAGGGTAACACACAATTGAGTATTCAATAATATTCTTTATTCTGGTGAATAGGTTTATTGGGTGTGGTGGGCCCCACCAAGGGACCTAAGTGTATTCCAAGTTATTTATCAACAAATAATAAATAAATTCATATTATTAAATTAATGAATAATTGGTATTGAATTTATTTATTAAATATAATTATAAGTTATGTAAATATGAGAAATAATATTAATCAAACAATATTATTTTAATATTCCAGTTTGGTTTATATTAGTGGGAATTATGAGTTTTGTTTAATGAATTGGTTTTACTAGTATTATATTTAAAATATATTATAGTTATGTGATATAATAACAAATATTATTGATGCATATTACTTCATCATAATTATTATTTATTGGATGTTAAATAAATGGGGGTTGGGGAGCCCTAGTGGGTATTTATAACATCCATTATAAATAGAAAATAGTGGATTTGGATCATTGAGCATTCAGGGATAATTTTCCAGATCCCCTATCTCATTTGGCATCATAGAGAGAGAATCTCTCTATATAGGAATTCATATTGAGTTCTCCCTCATGCATCAAAGCCACGTCGATTTGGGGATCGTCGAGGCATCGAAGGAATTGTCGAATCTCCATGTTAGCACCCAAAATTTGATGATCAACACTCTGGTGTATTTTTAAAGTGTTTTTGGATGATCTATAGGGATTTGTATTCATATATTTTATGAAATGATTTTCAATGAAAAGTAGATGTCGACCGCATCTTCATATATGAAATGTTATGTTTTTAGTTTATTTTTTTATTCTCTATTTAAATTATTTGATTTTCGTAGACCATATCTAGGGATGGATCATCTGAGACAATAAGTATCTTCATATAGATCTTGAAAAATTTTAAATTACCTTACCCACAAGCTCCAACTATGACCCTGGTACCTTTAAAACATGATTGTGATAAAGGAAAATAAGTCTTAAACTATTAGAAATAGAAAAACTGAGGTCATTACAATAGTTACACCATAAAGATGTAGATAAATACATGGAAATAGTTTTAAAGGATTTTCTATGGCTACAACCACATTTATAGTTTAATTTTTTCATTGAACTTCTTATTGGGACCACATATATATTATCTATATCTTAATAGATGACTCTATTTAAACTTATGGAGATGAAGGTGTGGTTAGAGGAATTTTAGAAGAGTGGTTTCATTATGACCAATTCGTCCCTATGGGTATATCCTATTTTTCATAATTTTCTACTTTAATAAGGTGAAACTTAAGAATAAATACCCTATTCTAAGGATCATTTAATTATTCAGATTGTTTAAGGGAGGAAATTGGTTTTCGATTATTAATGTTCATCCTAGATATCCTAATATTTGGGTTTAAATGGAGGACATCTAAAAGATATATTTCAAATATCTGTACAGAGATTAGGAATTTAGAGAAATATTTTTTTTTTGTGATGAAAAACCCATCTATGTTCATGGGATTCATGAACTGTATCTTAAATTTAGTCATATATTAGTTCATGGTCATATCCAAAGTTGATATCCTCAGATAATCTATATCGAGGGAAGATAATTCTGGGCATTTTATTGTCCTAAAATAAATCAGGGAGAATTTTTTTTCATATTAATATTAATGTATACATGTTTTGGATTCAATGAGTTTAATTCTTATGTAATTTCATATTTGAGGGTGGAGTAGCGGTATCCACTATAGAGATTGTGGTTGTGATGGATTGGGATCTATATAAGAATATTTCTAATTTTCATATTAGAAATTGTATAGTTCACTTCATTTTTTAGAAATATCATTCTCAATTTTTAAATGATGCACTAGAGGAGTGGTTAATAAAAAATAAGTTATCCTTTGTTCCATTATTCTTTATTGTGGAATGAGAAATAAAAGGTCTTCATTTAATACTAGTATCTCCCATAGTTCCACACTAAGTGATGGTGGCCTACCATGAGGAAATTTACTATGAGGTATTTCATGAATATTTTATATATTTAATACATCTAAGGGTTATATAAATTTGTGGATCATGCCACACTAATATAGGGGTGAAGTGGTTCCAGCTGAGCGACCACTAGTATAATAATATGATTTCACATAAGGTTTTAAATGATTATTATTTAACAACTAATGTCAAAAACATTTTAATGTTGATTATTTATATAATCAGTTGAAAATGAATTTTCCTTATGGGTTTTAGCATCATTATCTACTAATTAGAATTTAAAAAAATTCAATGCCATTATCAACCACTGACAATCAATGTTCTAGTGGATTAAAAAATGAATGTGGAAGTTATGAAGGTTTGGAGTGAATGGTGACATGAAACCTAAAATGTGAAATTTAGGCAGTGGAACACACCATAATATTATAGGAATGTAATATTAGGCATGTGTTTCAATTTTTGGAAAAGGTGAGTGACAATAGTGAGCTTCAGATAGTGCAGTTGGATGACAGAAGTTAGGTTATTCTAGGGGCCTAATAGGTATGGCTAGAATTGCAAATCATAGTGGTGAAAGTGGTGGAAACTCCAAGGTATCAGGGTTAAATAGTGTGGGAACATTTCCATGAACCTTGTGTTATATTTTGTTAGTGTCTAAGGTTTCCATTAATGTGTTATGTGTCTCAACATATCAATCTCATGATACAAACTGTGTCTATTAAAATTATATGACCACATCATATGTGTACATACATGGGATTAAATTTGACCCCACATATTGTGTGACCAGATATCGTGGCCTCCTAAATAGATGACACAGGTTTTAGTAATGTAATCTCTAATATACAAGGATAAAATTATATGCCATTTCAAGAAACATTTCATGTATAACAAAAAAATATTTTACAATAATAGTATGTGTCCAGCTACTATAGGTGGCTCACACACCTTTTCAATGAGTGTACATGTTGTGTAAATTTATCATAATGGAAATTTTTATATCATATCACTAGGTGTTATAACCATAGTAAAAAAAGTTCATTATAATAATTATTTCATATATAACATGATATTAGGGTTTGCTTCATTTATATGTCATATTTATAATATTTTTTAGGAAGTTTAATTTTGTTAGCATTATAGATGTTGATTTGGGATTCATACAATGTGCTCAAAGTAGACATGAGATTATGGTACAACAGTAGGGACAAAAATATTTTAGTGTGTGGTCACCTACATAAAAAATTGTGTTTTTCTACTCTATAATGTTTTAGATCATATTCTTTAATCCATAATGTTTTGAAAACCCCTTGTGTGTCAATGTAAGATCCTTCACTATAAATGTAGGGTTCAGGTACTCACCTAGTGAAATCATTATTTCAGGGCATGGTATCCTATATGATAATACCATTTACACACTCCCTCGTATATTTTGGAAAAATATTTTACTATTGATATTGATTTTAGTTACTCACTTGATGACAACCTTAAGTTGGGGTACTGTTCTCTCCCATGTGTTTGGCCATAATCCTCCATATGTGGGTTTTGGTTGTCCCTTGATCCATATACATTTCCCAGGGTGAGGTGAAATCACCACTATGGTTATAGTTTAGGAATTGAAGTTATAAATATCTATATATTTTTAATTTTCGATTATTTATCTATTTTTAGGTTATGAATTATATTATTTCCTATAAGAAATGAAATATAAGTAGAGGTATTGATGTGATACCATATCATAGAATTGGTAATATTATCTTTAAAAGATATTTTGGATCCTTGGTTTCTCTATCTAGATTTTACCTATGTCTTAGTTGTTGAGTTGAATTGATTTTTGTGTCCTCCATGTTTCTTTTTGTAGAATCATGTTGTGTATTTTTTATATTCACCCTTATAAAGGCATTTTATCCCATATGTGTTATATTAATGTAGATAACCTATAGTTTAGAGGTGAATCTATGGATGTGGAGTTGGAGAAGATATTTCTGTATAGTGATAACTATTTTTTCACTGTGATGGTTTTGATAAAATTTATTATATAGATTCATACTGGTAAGGAGTTTCTATCCTTTTACATGATTATAGAGACGAACCTTAGGGACTAGTGATGACTCTTGAGGGTGCGGGTTGTCATGAATCTGGTGTTATCAATTTTTTACAAAATTCAAATTTATTTTATAAGTATATCCCCATTGTAAGTTGAACCTATGTTATCTATTAGGATAATAGTTGATCTAAATAGTATTTACTAATCTAATATTCGACATGAAATTCAATAATGAAAGTAATGTTTGACACATAATATTTTTAAAGGGATCGTCCCTAATATTGGAATCAAAAATTTTGTCCTGATTGGTTATTCACTATTATCATGTATTTTACAATCCATAAAAACCCCAATTGAATACAACGAGTATTTAAATTCTCAGAGTGCTTCACAACCTAATGATACTTCTAACATTAAATACAATTTATCAACTTCCCTTTAGTGTGTTAAAGACACATTGTGATATCTGTTCATTCCTAGGAAAACATATTTCTATAAATTCTTATCATTTATATAAAAAAATTTAAATTCAAAACTTGGAATTACATTTCAAATAATAATATAATGATACTTTCAACTGATATTATCTCATTATTCTCAATATTGTTTTAATAACTAGATGATGATTTAATAAACTCCCAGTAAATCAGTCTCTATGACATCCCCAAATCATATATATGACAAAAAATCTAATCACCTAGATTTCTAAACACAATACCAAGATTTTATTATCTTTATGATTCTAATAAAACATGAATCTCTATTAGTATTGACACAAAAATTATACACAACATGAAAATATTAGTATCTTTTTATACTCTTATTTATTATTATTCCCAAGATTCAACAACAATGAATGTCACCTGGTACTCTTGTTCCTTTTTCATTGATACCTAGATGACGAATCTACTTCAACATAGGATCATAATTTCATTCTTCTTCTCCTTCAAGGGATTAATTGTTATCTTGGTTCATAGATCTCAACTCAAAATATTAGTTCCTCACTATTATCTCTCTTTTTTTATATTATAAATTGGTCATGAAAAAAAAATATTTTCTATATTTTAAATATAGAAAACATAATTCAAATATATATATAGTGATACTTTGAATTTATTTAATGATTTCTACGTAGGTTTGGTCCTACTATCTCAATATTCTTTTTACCCACCAATTTTCTTTTGTAAAATGACTGGAGTATGCTTCTTTTATTCATTATTTCACATGGAAAAGAAAATATTCCATATCATTCTATAGGTTTTATTAATTTATTATAAAAAATATGCCACAAAATTATAAAGAAAATAATTCTAAATTTTTTTGTAAAAATCATATAATTTTAGTTTCTGAGGCATGGATTTTTATTTATAGTGACATATTATTTTAAATAAAAATAATAATTCTACTTGAATCTTTAAAATCTCATAATATATATTTTCTCATTCATCTTCATCCCCAACATTAATAAAAATCTATTTTTGATATTTAAACTAGTGACGTTCATCATATACAGTATCACATTTTATTTTATTCTTCCAGATATAAATTCTAGAAAACTAATTCTTTTCAAACATATTTTAATTTACTATAACTCATCATTATTTCAAATTTTTATCACAATTAAAAGATTAAATTCATTAAATTATTTTTCATGAATCACACACCCATTTAGCTGTTTGTGATGTTTAGAAAAATTATGAATACTTCTTGTATATTCTAAAATAATATCATGTGAATATAAAATATTTTAGAATTATTCATCTTTAATATTTTTCAAAAAAAAATATAGAAAACAATTGTATCATACAGAGATCTATACAACTTATTCAAATTTATATTTAGAATATAAAAAGGTTCAAGACTTTTATTGAATTTTGAAGTTCAAATTATCATATACCTCATGAAGTGTCATCATACATGGGGGATATCTTATGATTTTTAGATATCAAAAAAAGATTAAAATTTATGAAATTTATCTTATGAAAAACTATAAAATGAAATTTCATATCTTATATGATGCATGGTATCGTATGTAGGCATGTATCTTATGATATTATCATATAACCTGCTCACATGTAATATGAAATAATATCTTATGAGAATGAAAGTATTTTAAATGGATTTTATCTTTCTTATGAAGAGTTTTATAATGATTATGAAAATACCATCATCCTCACAGAGTATTATCACATCCATAAAGTACCTTAGATATCATCCTTATAGCCTCAGTCCATTGTCAAATTTCAAAAAGTTTCACTAAATGATTATTACATACAACGTAAATAATGTTTAGACACTTTTCCTTTTCCATATTTTCATATCTTATTAAAAT
Source organism: Viscum album (assembly GCA_963277665.1). Taxonomy (NCBI): domain Eukaryota; kingdom Viridiplantae; phylum Streptophyta; class Magnoliopsida; order Santalales; family Viscaceae; genus Viscum; species Viscum album. The sequence continues at coordinate 342,759,863 of OY728131.1, forward strand.
CACATGTAGAAAAATGTTTGGAATGAGCCGTATAAAGATATAGGATCTAAGATGACACATAGTAAGAATACCAAATAACTCCTGTAGTATGCGATTTTGTCAATTTCTAGCTCATATACATAATTTTCGTATTTCTCCAAATAATACATGTCACTAAAATTCATGTCTATTATTCTCCATAATTTTAATATAACTCAAGGATGTTTAAATAATATCAGGAATTATTAAAATCATTCAAAAAGTCATTTCATCTTATCTCAAAATCTTACAACATATAAGTACTCAAGATTGAGTATTTATAATCTCTTCACTACCTGAATATTTTACAACTTATCATCACCTACATAAAACCATTATCGAAGTGAGTTCTTCACTAAATTCATCATTCGACTTAGTTGAAAATACTATGATGGATTCTCTATAACTTAAGCTCTTAAATGTATCCAATTAAGATAGATTTTAACTCTATTTATATAATCTTCCTTAATCTATTCACAGATCCAATTCCTACACTATTTGTGACTAAATTTGAAAATACATTTTTCATACATTAGTACTTTAATTTCCCATTAGGATCATCTCTTCAATTATATAACGTATAGGCTACTCTCTATGTATCCTTGCTTTAATATCCTAATTTTTTATGATAAATGCAATTTTTGTTTTTATATTATAACCATTTTTGTAAAAAATTAATATTTTTAAATTAAATATTTACCCTTATATATGACTTATACTTTATGTAAGGGTAGCTCAAGATTTTCCAAGGATGAAAAAAGGTAATAAGATATTTACCTTAGTTGTTTATGGGTATGTACTATATTTCACATGTTACAATATGGTGACTCCAAATTCCTAAAGGATTCATAACGAAAATACACTATTTTTAAAGGATGTATTAGAGTAGAGATCTATTTATATGGTTTTTATAAAGGTATCCTTATGTTTTTAAAGGGTGGATAAAGGTAAGTTATGTACTACATAATGGAAACTCATATTTTATAAGGGGTGCAGAAGGGTGGGGAAGAGTTTCATAAGTCTAACTCTATATTTCCTAGGGTTATGTAAGGGTAACCATGTATAATCCAATATAACATATGAGTTATGTAAGGGTAAAACCATTTTAACCTTTAGTAATTCTATATTTGTGAAAAAATGTAATAAAAATATTTTTTCTCTTATTATTCCTTATAGTGGACTATATCATGTTTTTAATGATTTTAAAAGACTAAAATCATCAAAATGATCTATTAAAATTCTTTAAATTTCATGAATCAAATTATGGAAGAAATAAAAAACATTACAATTAAGAAATTATTAAAGGAAAAATTAAATGATGATTTTTTTGATGTTTTTAATAATATGAATCATAATACTGAATGAATTCTCCAAAAATAACTATAACTTTTTCTACCTTATTTTATTGATATCCTCTTATGTCTAGGTCATCAAGAAACATTTCCAAAAATATCTGGAAAAGAAATATTATAGTATAAATTTCTTCTTTTGGTTCCCAGGACTGGCATAGCCCTCTCTCTCTTATATTCTTGGGTGTTGTGTTTTGAAGGGGTATATCAAGGTGGAATTATCTATTTCCATTTTATTTGTGGAATTATTTTTGTTAAATTTTCTAAAAGATTTGTAATGAATCCTTAAATATGATATTAAAAAATTATCATCATGAATAATAAGGATTTATCATGATTATCTAGAACTATCCTAGGGAAATAAATTATTATCACTTGAAGTCTATTCAATTATTTAGGAAATAAAATATTTGGAATCAGTTCTATGAATCTTTGGAAAGTGTTTTGGATTAAATAATATAAGGATTTGATTTAGAAGATTATTACTTGATAAACCTTACAGTTATTTTTCAAAAACATCAAGGTAGGACGTTCCTTTCCTTACAGGGACTTGTATATGGAATAGTGATGATATTTTGTTTTGGATTGATAACACATTAGTGTTATGTGTTCGTATATGAATGTTGTTCTATAACCTTAAGTCCTTAAATATTTGTGGCCATATGTTTGTATATATCCTCATGAGAATTTTTTGTGATATGGTTTATTTTTCCTTGTAATGAAATGTATTACTTTGGGTATTGTCTAGTTTTGTAACAACTATATAGGTATCCAAATGATCAGGTGGTTAAGTATCAGTTTGATGCCCTTTGGAGGGGATTATGGAAACATGATTATGTCTATGAAAAATGGTTGATAGTATGTGTCATAGCACATACATAGTTAATGATGAAAGAGCAGACCATGAATGGGATGAGAATTTGTAGGCTATTGGTCGAAGTAGGAAATATGAATGGGTGATGTGTTATAAAATTTCTTCAAAAAATTTGTGTTAGACTTTCCATCATATGAGGATAATAACCCTAAATATAGTGGGGCGTGATGAGTCCTGAATAACGACCACCTTTTGGGTGGGGAGTGAAATGTTTCTGACAGAGACCACTTCCAGGGTGGGGAATGTAGTGTTTCCTTAATGGTGATACTTTTTTTCATACATTTACATCCTTACCATCAACATGTGGAATCTGGTGGGGCTAAGGCACAATTAATCATAGTTATAACATGATAACATTTCACTTGTGTGATTTTATGTTTAATTGTTAATTTATTAATTCCATGAAATACACTATTATATATTATGTGCACATATATTAAAGATGCATTAGTGTTGTCATACTTGGTCTATTATTCACATACTTCATGGAAATCTAAGTTCACATATATATATTTCTTTATTGGTAATAATGTGAAGGGAAGGGTCCCTATGATGGTTAGTTAAGGATTACAAAGGCTTGGATTATTATGTGATGACTAGACACACTCTAGGATGATATTGAAACTTTTATTTTTCATTATCGACTTTATTAATCTAGTTTGACTAGCCACACTAGGAGCCTATTTTTTAATAAATGACATGAATGACATCCAAATTTGTATTCTTATACGTGGTTACACTGAGTTGTTTTATAGAAATTTTTGTTATTGTGGAAAGTATGTGATACTTAGGGTATTGTCTCTCTTGTGAAGGAATTCAGAACCTCATAGCTAATTGGTAGCATCTTGCATATGGGGAGGCACACATAACGTATTGTGGATCTCTACCTCATATGGGTTGATCTATTTTAGGAGTCAAATTTTACTTCTTCTTTCATTACAAAAATTAAAGAGAATATAATTAATATTTTGTGGGTGGATTCTCACTCCATCAGTCATCTCACCGACCTTACCCAATTCATTCAAATTCATCTCATGTCTTCTAAATTACCTAAAAATACCATAAAATAGCTTAAAACAATTTTACAAATTATTAAAATACTTTGAAACTCAATTTCAATGATTCCATAAGCAATTAGTATATTAATACTCAACATTGACTATTTTTATTGTCTTTATTGCCTAAATAGTTTTGAGATTTTATTCGGCCATATAAACATTTCATCCAAGTGAGTTCTTCACTAAATTAAGTACATAAATTTTTATAACACTAAGATAGATTCTATATTACATTAAAACGTAAAACATTACATTTAATCTAACACCACAAGATTTTAGAATATATTACCTATTTAAATAAGTTAAAATGATTTATATACTTCTTTAATTACGACCATGAGCTTAAATGAACCATGATATACTTTTGAAATATTATTATTAAATGTAACTATGATCCCTTTTCCATTTTATTGGAAATTTTAAATAGGATTTACAAAATTATGAAAAAAAATTATAAATATTTTATTTAATGAAAAATTATTGATTAATATATTGGAAATAAATAATCAGTTTTAAAAGATAAAAATACAATCTTTTTATGCTAAAATATCTTTTTTCTATGTATTGTATTTTTCTATATATTATGTACTTTGATTACTAATTAACTATGGTATTGATGAAATATATTTATATTTAAGGTATAAAAATTAATAACCACTAATACATTGACTATAAATTTTCTACAAGTGAATATAAAATCATTTGAAGGTAAAGACAATTATATTTAGAAAAATTATTATTTATACATAATGTATTTTTATCATAGTAAAGTAAATTAATAATTATTTATGAATGATTTTAATTTAGTTTTTTATAATATTTATTCAAATAAATAGGCTCACATTCAACTAATGGTTTTTACTAGGAATTGAATGATAACAAAATTATTTTTATACATAAAATGAACTTTCTATAAATATGGTTTTTATATATTTTGGGTATGGATATTAGAATTAATTTTGGCCACTTATAAGAAATTTATATTTTAAAATTTATTACATATTAGATAATAATTTTATCTTATTTGTTTTTCGTCATCAATAGTAATTGTGGTTAAAATTGTGTTATTATGGTAAGGGTTAAGAGTTAAAAGAGGTATTAACCTAAGAGATAAGATTTAAAATATCCAAATACACTTGAATTAATTGTATTTGATGATTCTATTTAGGTTATACCCTTATTATATTTTATTATTTTTTAATTTAGAGTCACATTCCCGTGAATGTGATATTATTATATTTTTATGTTCTTAATATTTATAAGTTTGCACCCACTTCACTTATAAGGGGGAAACTCATATTCTCAATTATCCACACCACTTGACAGATTTATCTCAACCATGTTATACAAAAATACTATTCCAATAGTCATTTTCATGACTGGGAGGTTCTGATATTTCCAAATTCCCATCCATGTATCCTTATAATTGTTTTCAAAGGAAGATATCTGGTGAATAAGTATATGTTTTTACCAACCATTTTTATGTTTCCTTCTTCTTAAACATCCTAAAAATTTCTTATAAATAAATTAAAATTATTGAGTCAATACATTTACTATAATTACACGTTTCTATATTAATTTTACACCCATTTTCTATCTTCTTACTATCCATTTAAAAAAGTTAACATTTCATGTGCATACGTGTTGACTACCAACTCCGCAAAGTGATATGATTATTTTTTCATTTCATTTTGATAAGGTGGTTCATAAATAAATTTTTAATGAAAATATATGATATTATTATGATTCTAGTTATTTGAATTATTACCTAACTTTCTTTCATTCCATTTCTTGAAAAGTGGTAACATCACTCATGCGTACATGTAGGCAATTATCTACACAAATTGATGTAATTCATTTTTCATCATCACCTTATATAGACTGTTATAAAAGTTTATATATTTAATAAATATGATAATTATTAAATTATTAATATTCTATATATGATTAAAATAATACCAATATTCATGGACTAGAATCATCAAGCCAAAACATTAATGAAAAGTATAATAGTTTTCACCCAAATAATTAATTTAATGTAGAATTATTAATAAATTGAAAATTGTAAATTATAAAAAATGATATATAGTTCAATATATATTAATATGGTTATATAATAAATTTATAACAAATCTATATTTATTATACATGAGTTTTGAACCCATATAATGAAACACAAGACCATGAGTTAGGGGTTATTTTTCTCAGTATTGTTTTGTTGAGGTATGTTTCATATTATACACCAATTTGTGTTTATATGTTTTATATACATCCACCTTGTTATGTTATATCATCAATCTCTTTATATTTATGTTATTTTATGTTTTATTTAATTTTATTTCATTCCAAGTGTTTATGATTAAAAATTACCAAAGTGGTAAGGGTTTATGTTACAATATCATTCCATTTAAGGATTATGTATATTAAATATCTATTGAGGGAAATTATATTATTTTTATCCACTCATCCCCATATATTTTATTTTAGTTTAGTAATTTAAATCATTTTTATGTTTTTACCAATTTCCTTTCTTTGTAACTTAAAATTATAGCGAATTTTTTAATAAAATCCTACCTTATTTCTTCTTTTAGGGCTATGAATCTTTCTCCTCCATGTATGTGTTCTTCAAAAAACATTTATCAAGGTTTTTATCTATATTTAAATGCATTAGAAATATTATTTTTTACTACATATTAATTTATTTAAAATTAATCAAAATGAATACTTTCAATTTTTTTACATATGACTCACTTTGTACTTTTTAAAATAGTGTGAAAAGAATGTTATCTTTTAACATATATAACATGAACTGATTCTTTAACCATCATCTTAATTATTTGTTATAAATATTCCATTACATGTTAATATTATTATTTTTACAAAAAATTATATTTATCAAAATTCTGATATTTTTAGTTTTTAATGATACCAAATTAAAAAGATATTTTCCCTATTATCAAATAAATTTTTAAATAATATTTTAAATGCATATTTAATTTATTTCAACATCCATTAAGTATTTATATGCTTAACTTTGGATATGATCTTATGATATCATCCAATTTCTTTCTCTATATTTCTTATTATGATGTCATTTGAAGGTTGATTCTATGAAACCTATTACTTTGCCAATGGTTAATTTCACTATGATGAAATAAAGAATATATTTATGATACCATCCACTTCCATTATATAGATATCTTACAATTATATGATAATGAAATTTTAGTGATTTTTTTAATTTTTTATGGTTTATGCTATGATGAAATGATGAATGTTTTTAGGATATTATGGAATAGTTATGTTTGATTTTCAATGTTTGATGTGTGGGACTAAAATTTTATATCCCTACAATGTATTGGGTAAAGATTAATATCTCATTAGATAATATAAATTGAAATAAAGAATGAACGTAGTTTAGGATGGGACTACTTTCCCTATAAAATCCTTGGTTGTGGGGATTGAATAAAGAACTTATTGGATAATGAGTGATCCCAATCCAATATGGGACAATATCCACTGTGATATTCTTGGAAGTGATTATTTAATAAAGGAATGATTTCTATGCATATGTGTATTCAAAAAACTCATGTGTTATGCTTATGATATGTTCTCAGGGAACATGATTTATTATTGATGATTCCATATACTTGGGCCTTATGTATTTTTTTATAAAAAATCCTTATTACATTACTCATTATTAATGGTTTTTGACTAATTGGGTATGACTTTCATAAGTTATGACCATGTTCTCATATCATTATTCTTATCTTGTGATCACTTATTATCATTGATTGATATATCATATGATTACCCTTATTCAGAATCTATGATCACCCTTTTTTGTTGTTCTTTTTCCAATTTTTATGAATAAATATTTGAAATAGGGTATGTTTAATAATGGAACTATGTGATAATAACTTTGTGGGAGATAATAAATATCATTCCAGAAATGATTTGATTATTTTTTTAGCCTCTAAAAAATAAATTGTAAACTATTCTAGGAAGTTTATAATTATGATATGTAATTAATATTAATATAAAATTATGTAATATTTTTTTATGTTATGTTTTATTCATGTTAGTTGGTATTATATCATAGTTTAGTTACTCCAAATCTATTTTTCATTTTCTGAATAAACCAATTTTTGGTCGATTGGGAACCTCACAATCACAAAGCCTAAACCAACAGGACCCAACCCAATAGATAACATCATTGGGGTAATATAGATTGTGTAATTTTCAAGAAATGAAATCCCCATCTAGATACAATTACATAGATACAATATTTGGCACAAATACACCTGGGGGTAATAACCTCGATCAAGTTTTATGGGTATTAACTTGACCTTCCCCTGGTGTATGATAATAAGGACTAAATTCACTTCTAGTTTTATAGTCTCAAAGGATATTATTTTTTTAAATTCATATTGTCTTTATGAACCATTATGAAGAATGAGATTATGTAATCTAAGAAAACTTATAATTAACTTAATGTGTTATATTATGAACCTAAAGTGTAATATGTTAATAAGAAGGTGTCATAATTTCTGAGATATTTGGAATGATTTTTTTTATTTCCCAGTATGATTAACGATACTTTATGCTTACACTATGAATTTTGGTTTTAGTTAGTAGAAAGAGAGAGGATGAATCACATGAATATTTAATTTGTTTGACAATTAAATGAATATCCTTATTAGAAAACAAATTATATTAGAGTTGGGATTTAAAAAATCATAGTAATTGCTAATCTTCTATGTTGAATTACTGTTAACAACTTCAAACTTGTTACAATTTCAAATAATGGAAAAACAGAGTTTTGTGATAGTTCAAGTGGTAAAGACCATAGAGGAATAGAGATATAATTTCCATCATGCCAAGAATATGGGAATGATAACCTAATGAAATGCCTCAAAGGACTTATTATATGTCTTATGTGTGGAAAACAAGGATATAGAGTAACTAGATATTGAGAAAAAATGATTTTGATATAGAGAGAGATATATAATATTCATCCCAGGGAATCACTAATTGTTTAATTCCTTATAATTAGGGAAATATATAATTATATAATTCAATAACCTACTCCATGGGATAACTCTGAAAAAAAGGTAATAAAGAAGGGAATATGTTACATCAACCACTAAAGTGGAGGCACACTTATCCTCCACTTCAGATTTGTGGATGTCATGTTGACATTTTTTAAAACGTGTTCCATGAAAATATTAATATTCTTAACTTACTAGAATTTTATGTGATTTTGAGTATTGATTTTCTCTCTTTATATATAGCTCATATTAATTTTAGAGGAATGAACGTCGCATTTGGTATTTAAAATCAATCTATGATCATATTTTTGGCAGATGATTAATATAAACTTCTAAGGGAAATTTCATCCAATGTATGGGTATTACGACCTATTAATGAGGGGTATTTATCTTAAATGGTATAGAGAGAAACTCAAGATTGAATATATTACAATTTTTTCTGAATATTTTTATGTATTTCTCAAATACGTTCCATTCTTCCCTCGAATTCTGATGTTTAGTTTTAAATAATAGTCATACCTAGTGATAAAAGTATTTCAATATCCTTATATATAATATACCTAATTGAGATGTAGGAACTGGAAAAGAAACAACATGAGAAAATAGATAAGGGATTTTTAATCCCTAGTATATCACCATGGTGTTCACCTAATATATAATTTTATTAAATGAAAGATATATCATTGCATCTTTGTATTGATTATTTTGAACATTCCTAGATCACTTTTAAGAACAATTATCATATCAACTGTATTGATGACATGTTTAATCAATTACTAGGATTTCAATATTTTTCTAAGACTGATCATTTATTTACAAATCATTAATAGAGGGTTAAAAATGATGATATACCCAATACAAACTTCCATATGAGGTATGGAAATTATGAATTTATAGTGATTATATTTGAACTAACTAATTCCCCTGTTATCTTCATAGATTTAATGATTAGAGTCTTTAGATATTACCCTACTCGATTTGTGGTAGTTTTTATAGATGATATTCTTATATATTTTAAGAGAAAGTATGATCATGAAAATCATTTAAGTATTTTATTCAATACCTTGGGAAAGGGTAAGTTGTATGATATATTTAGAAAGTGTGAATTTTGGGTAAATAAAGGTTAATTATTAGGTAATTTTATCTCAAGAGAGAGAATATTTTTGTGGATCCTCCAAAGATAGAAGTTATTGAGAAATATCCCCAACTTACCATAGTGAACAAAATCATATGTTTTATTAGGTTTCATGGATACTTCTAATGGTTTGTGAGAAATTTATCATGACTATATATTATAATAACCATGTTAACACGAAATGGAGAAAGCTTCCTTTGGTTATACGAATCTGAGAAAATATTCTTGGAGGTAAATAAAAGTTTAGTCAATACACTCATGATAACACTACCCTGTAGTGGCAAAGGTTTTTCGATATATAGTGTTTCATTGAAAATGGTAACTATATGAGTCTTTATGCATAATGATATAGTGATATCTTATGCACCACAAAATTTGAAGACTCATAAGAAACATCACCTGAATCGAGATTTAGTGTTTGAATGGGTAGTTGTTTCATTAATGATTTAAATAAATTATCTATTTAGTGAAACATGTGATATATATACTGATCCTGAAATATTTTAGTATATATTCACACAAAAATAGTTGAATATTTTCCAAAATAGATGGTAGTATTTGATTAATGATTGTAACAAATCCATAAATTTCCACTTTGAGAAGGTGAATAAGGCGGTAGGTTCTCTAATTCAGAAGAACAATGCTAGTTTATCCATAATGAGGATGGAGAGAGATCCAATACTATTGGATATTGAAATCATGTTGAAATGGTATAAATGATAAGTTTCTCATATGAATATTTAATAATTCAGATATATGAGGATTAAAGAGGTGTAAAAGGAAGATGTGTAATAACATAAAAGGTGAGGAATATTCCTAAGTTAAACAATCATTGTAATGAAATGATAAGGATTGGGAACCAAGTATGTGTCTCATCAATACCCGATTTAAAGAAGTATCTATTAAATGAAACCCATAGTTCATAATTCGCTACTAATCCTTAAAGTACAAAGATTCATAAAGACTATAAAGAGTAATTACAGTGGGTCAATATAAAAAGTGATATTGTAGAGTATTTATCTCATTATTTAGTATGAAAAAAATTATTTCTAGGAGAAACAATTATAAGGGGATGTTAAAATAATTACCCATACCATAATAAATATGGCAAAACATCTCCATGGATTTCATCATCGAGCTTCCCAAAACATCTAATGTCCAAAAATGATTTTTTATAGTCTATCTTCTTATGAAGAAAGAACATTTGATTACTATCTTTGAAAATTTATCTCTTAGTCAGCTTTCCAAGATATATATTATGGAAGTAGTAAGGTTTCATGGGGTACCATGTTATATTGTATCTTATTGGGATACGAGGTTTACCTCGATGTTCTAGAGAAGTATTTAAAAACATTTGAATACAGATTTGGAATTTAGCATTGTATATCATCACAAGATAGATGGTCACTATAATAATACCATTTAAACAATATAAACTATTCTGAGAGATTTTTTAATGTATTTAAAAGGTGTTTGGGGTCAACAACTTCCACTAGTTAAATTTTATTACTATAATATTCTTCACTGAAGCATTCATACGGATCCTCACAGGGTCTCATGTTTTAGAAATTGTAGAACTTCATTGTGCTAATATGATGTTATATAAATATAGTAATCAATTCATGGTATAATTGATGAAATTATAAAGAAGGTTATAACCATTCATCATCACATCAAAACAATTCACAGTTGATAGAATAGTTATGCTAACAATTATCAAAGAGATATAGAACTCAAAGTTGCTGATAAGTTATTCCTTTGACTATCTCCATGGAATAAGTTTATGAGATTTGTATGTAAAGGAAATAAGATCCATGTATAAAAAACCCCTTCAGAATTATTGATCATATTGGGATGGTTGCTTAATTCTTGGTGTTTCAACCAATACTATCGGAAGATTATGATGTGTTCTATATAAAACTTTTTAATAAGTACATTCCTAATATATTATATATATTAAACTTAGAGGTTGTAACAGTAGAGAATGATATTTCTTGTATGAAAAAACCAGTTCAAATTATAAGTTTAAGAGGGATAATTTTGTGGAATAAGACCACTCACTTGTTCAAAATTCAATAGTGAAACTATAAATTGGAGGAAGCTATGTGAGAACCTAAGGATTTAATGTGGGTGAAATATCATTATTTATTTCCATTTAATTAATGGATGTTGGAAGGTAAAATTATTATATGTGGGTAGATTTCCACAACTCTAGATTTTAGAATATATTTCCAATTTAAGAAAATTCAATATGTTTCATAGATTTCTTTATTGAAAAAAAGATCTTAAATGAACCATGACAAACTTTTGAAATATTATTAGTAAATATGAATATTTTCACATATTCATTGTATTTAAGGGTAGGAATAATAAAAAATAAATTCGGAAAAAACATGTATAAAATTTTTCGATATTGAAAAAATATTGATTAATACATATTAAATAAGTTATCAATTTAGAATAACAAAAATAATATCGTTTTTTAAAGAACAATTTTTATATGTATTATATTTTGTTATATATTATGTAGTTTTATAACTAATAAACTATTATTTTGATAAAAAAATAATTTTATTAAATTTAAAAAATGAAAAATAAATCATAAATTAATTATCAATTTGTCATAATTTAAGATAAAATCACATGAAGGTAAAAATAGTTATTTTTCAAAAAACAATTTTTATGTGAAAAATATATATATTTTTTTGTAAATTAAATGAATCACCATTGATGAATTATTTTAATTAATGTTATATATCATGTATTCAAAAAAATATTCACATTTATATAATGGATGTTAGTAGAGATAAAATGAGAATAAAATCTTTTTTATGCTCAAAATGGATGTTCTCTAAAAAACATTTTTTTGATGTATTTCATGAACGAATAATTGAATTAATTTCTACCACTTATTAGTTTTTAATAATATAAAATATATTCAATATATTTAATAGAAATAACTAATATTTGGTAATAAGTTTAATTTAATTTTTATCCCTAATGAATAGTTACCACGGTAAAAATCTTATTACAACAATAAGGGTTGAAGTGGATAAAAGAGGGACTAACTTAAGAGATAAGGTTTAAAATATCCGAAAACAATTATTATAATTTTATTGGTAGATTGGATTTAAAAATAATACTTCTTATTTTATATTAGTTGGAAAATTGTATCCACATTCCAATGAGATTGTCATTATTATATTTTAATTTTCATAATATTTGCAAGTTTTCCCCCCACGTCACTTATAAAAGGGAACTTCCTCTTCCCAATTTTCCACACCACTTGAGTAATTTATATAAGACAATATATTCCAAATAATCTCACAAAATTATTATCGATTACCTTGATGTTATTATCTTTTCAAAAATATACATTCAAGAAACATTAAGGTTCTTTTTAGTAAATGATACCCAAAGAATATGTATATGTCCTTACCAACCCATCTCACGTTTTATTCTTATTAAACATCGTCCAAATGTTCTATAGAAACATTAACCTGATGGAAAATATATCATTATTATACATATATGTTTTTATATTAATGATATATTCACAATATATCTCCTTCCCATTCATTGGAAAATGATAACGTTGCGTGTGTGTACATGTGGACTACCTCCTCCACAAAGCGATGTAATTTATTTTTATTTAGTTTTTACGTGGATGATCATAAAGATATATTTAATTAATATATATTATATATATTATTTAATCATTATTATGAAAAATTGAATTATTATTTACTTTTATTTTGTTTCATCTATGGAAAAGTAGAAACATCTATCTTTCATATTTATCAAATACCAAATTCATGATGTTATGTAAGTAATTTTTAATCACCACATTATATTAAAGGTTATAAAAGTTTATATAATTATAAAATTTGATAATTAAGACATGATTAAAACTCTAAACATGGTAAAACTATGAATAATGTGCAAAAACCAGAATAATCGAACCAATATGTCCATGTAAGAGAGATGATTTTTCACCAAAATAATTATTTTAATAAAGAATTATTAATAAAAGGGTATTTGGAAATAATAAATGAATTATATATATATATATAAATATATATCTAAATATGGTTTTTAATAGATTTATTATAAATATACATTTTTTATATAGAAGGTTTGAATGCATATAGAGAAAAACGTAACGAGAGGTAAGGGTTCTTCCTCTCGATACTGCTTCATTGTGACATGAATCATGTTACACACCTATTTGTGTTTATAATATGACACCCGAAAAATTTATTTTAAAAGAATAATAAGATCAATATCTTTCTTAACACACAATGACGAGGTTTAATTTTGTGTGTGAGAATTTTAATAAATTAATGCTACTTTTAAAAAAATTATTTTAGAAACTGGATATAATTTATCAAATCATCGTTCCAAAATTAACATAGTGTTAATTTTTTTAACTTTACTAAAATGATGTATTTTTAATTAATTTTGAAAAATATAGTTTCATTCTAATAAGATTGTTTCGTCTCATTAAATCAAGTAATTTAAAAGTACCATTCTATTACGAATTTGGTATTAAATTTAAATAGTATCCTTTATATTTATAATAATATAATTAATTCTATTTTATTTATTAATATTTAATATTTTGTTATTAGATAATTTTTATGCTTCAAACAAATTTTTAATAAAAAATTATTTTCCGTTTAATTTTATTCCTTTATAATAAAATTGATTAGTATCAATTTTATAAAATTTAGTTTAGAAATTTGGATTAAATTTTTAAATCTTCATTGAAAATTTTTCTTAGAGTTAATTTTGGGGAATTTTCTAAAAAGACCGGTTCTTCGATGAATAATGAAAATACTGATTTTTATTGAACACCACATTTTCGATTAAAGAATTTTAAATATTAAATTTTAACATAAAAATGTTCTAAATGTATAATAAGTTTAATTATATTATTAGTATTAAAATTATATTCATTGGAATCCATTTTATATTGATTTTTTATATAAAAACCTTCAAAACATGATATTTATTTGGATTATCGATTTTTATCATATTTTGTGGGTTTAATTTTAAATTAATGTTTTAAAATTATATCAATTTAATTGGAAACAATTGATTCCATATTTTTCATTATAATAATTTATATTATTAAATAAATTAAAAAAAATTCATAATTAATAGTAATAATTTTAAAAATATGTTACTATTGTTAAGGTAAAAACAGGTTTAACAAGGGTTAAACCCAGAGATAAGGGTATGTTTGTCAATTAAAATGGTCTGAATCCTATTTTATGGACATATTTAAAACTTATATTATCACAAAATTTAATTTATGTCCATTTTGTAGAATTTTATTTGATTATTTATCTATTCTATTTTATTCATTTATGAAATTCAAATTGTGCCCACTCCCCCACTTATAAAAGGACAACCCTCCTTTATCTTTTTAACATGACACTAAACAACATACGTTGAAGAAAACCTAACCAAATACATTTTAAAATTCCCAAATCATTAATTGGATTTTTTTTCTTCTTAAAAGACCTTTCCTAGGGTCCATAAGATATTATCTATAAGTGGCCTACCAAATAAGTGGTAATCGTATTACCTGGTCTCTTTGAATTTATTTATTCTTCCATATCATATAAATATATGTTATTTATAATAATATAATAAATTATTTATTTTAAATATAATAAATTTTTATTATCATTATGGATCCACCAATATCCGTCCATTATTCCATCAAATGGGAATTGAAAGTATCGCTTGTGCACTTGTATGTACTACCACCTCAATATAAAGATAAAATTTATTTTCCATAACCATATATCATGGATTTTAATTATAACAGTTTTAAAGTTTATAAATAATATTTATTATATAATTATACTAATGGAATTATAATATCATATATATTCTCTTACCTTTCAATCCATTAGAAAAATGACATCGTCGCTCGTCCGTACATGTGGATGGCCAGATATATGAAGCGATGTGTTTCAATTTCCTTTTTTATCATTACATTGATGTTAATACGGGTAGATTTAAAGATTTTATATGATATATATACAATAATTATTATTTTAAATCAATGACTTATTTTTTACCATTCCATCATTCAACTTGTCAATAAGTGAAAACATCGTTCATGCATTTATATGACCAATAATATACATGAAATATGTAATTCATTTTTCTCTTTATACCCTTTATATATGAAACCATATATATAATGAATAAATCAAATATTTATATAATTTTTAATATTATGTATATTATTTAACCATGATTAAAGTACAAGGAAAGTTACTACAAAACCAAAATTATAATGAAAAATGAAACTGTTTACACCAGAAATTAATAACTTCAATAGGTAATTATCCATAAACATATGATGCAATTTTATAAGTGGAAAATATTTGATATTATAATTATTAAATGTGATATTTCATATAATTATAATAAATTTGATTTTTTTATATAGTAGAATATAGAACTTTTGAAAAACAATTAACTTGAGGTAATGGTTTCTCATCTCAAATTTTCTTCTTTAGGAAACATTTTATATTATAAACCTATATTATTTTATGAAGTTTATATAAATCATATATTAAATGTTATATTATTAATCTCCTTTTGATCATGATATTTAATTTTTTATTTAAAGTAATTACTACATGGGTATTACGATTGAAAGGTTACTAATGTGGTGAGGGATTTTCATATCACTTTTAATTCTTTAATAAAAATTCCATATTCACCACTTGTTTGTTTCAAGTGGTGTATATAATTTCAATGAATGTATTTATGAATAATTTTATAAAAATTATGGGGATTTAAAAATCCATATAAGGATCTCTCTTTCATGAGGTTTTGATTTGAAAGTTACCAAATTGTTAAGAGATTTGTATTACAATATCATTATTTATCAAAATAGTTTATGGTTTATTTTTTAAAGATGAAATTGTATGAACTATAAATTTTTAATCCCATTAATTTTTTTCTCATGTGGTTATTATTTGATATTTCATGTATTCATTTTATTTTTCACTCATTATGAACATTATAGACCAAAATAAGGTTTTTAAGGAAATCCCACTGTACTTCTCTCTTTGTTTGAAAATCAATGTTATTATATGTCAATGATTTATAAAAAAAATTAAAGGTTGTTTTTATATTATCCTATGATTGTTTAAATTCATTTTTCACATTTTTAACTTTTTTAAAAAATGGTTGATATAAAATCATATTATCATTTTTCTAATGAGGTACTTTTCCCTTTTTTTAAATGTGAAAGGAATATTTGTTTTTATTTACATGACAGTATTTGAATTTCCAACTAGAAATCTTGGTGAATTTTATCAATATTCATTTACAATTTTATGAATATAATTTTACATAAAATGTTTTCCTATATATTTTTTAAATTTTTAGATTTTCAATAATTGATTATGAAGTGAAAGGTTATTTTTCTCAAGATACATTCTTTTGATCTTTAAAAGGAATTTTTCATCAATAATAAAATATTTTAATCTTAATTATGATTTATTAGGTATTTTACATAATGATACCTTACACTTTAATTATTTTTATAGATTATGATTATGGTGATTTATTTATGTTTCAATGAAACCATTTTATCTCGCATCGGTTAATTAATTTATGATGAAGACTTTATGAAACTCATTCTACAAGTTATTATATGATATAATGATGAAATATTTATTAAAAATGTGTCCTTTTCATATTTTATTTTATTATGAATTTTTTATAATCTTATGAAAGACATATATTTTATTTTCATAATCTGATGGGTGGGAACTAGATTATATAACCCTCTAATTAATTAGGTAATTATTGATATCTCACGAGATAATATATATTATAGGGGAGAGTGAGAACATTTTAATAAAGGTAATTTTTCCACAATGATGGTCTTGGGATTGATCCTTGACTAAGCATACTATGAAATGAAAAGGGAATCTAATATACTATAGTAGTATAAAAAATGAATCTCGATTAAGGAAATGATATTCTATGATTATTTGAATTATAAAAACTTATGTCTTATAACAATGTTATGCTCTCATGGATCAAGTAATTTGATTCCAATATGATTCTTATTTTATAAACTACCAATATTTATACCAAGACTCCAGATTATGATCTATGATATGCATAGTATGGTTTTAAAATGTTAATCTCATGTTATCATATCCTTATTCTTATGTTTTGATTTATTAATCCTCAATATTTCCCTTATTTACCAATATAGATAATTTAAGTTCACCCTAACTTCTATTTCCTTTCCCCAGGTTATGTGGAATGGTTTTATATATGATATGTTTAACAAGGTTGTTAGTTATGAATAACTTTGTTTGAGATGAAATTGATCCCTTAGAAACAAGGTATTTTTTATATATGTTTCCAAAGAGACTGGACTTATACGATTATAGAATGGATCATAAGGTTATGTATTTAATATTAGTCTCATAAGTTGTGATATTTATATACGAAATGAATGTGTCACTATAGTTAGATCAGGGCAAGGTTTTGTTACCTTTGTAAATTATAATGATAAGATTTAGTGAGAACCTTTAGGCTAATCTGATGAATAACAGAAAATACTAAGTTATGTTATAAAAATGAATGTGGTTTTTCTATAAAACATCCTTATTTAGATAGTAAAAATTTACACAGTTTTAGAATTTATAAATCTATGGTTAATAACCCTAAAATAATTTTTCTGAGTATATCGTGACCATAATTATAGTGTAAGGTTAGTGTACCCTTATGCAACATCCGGATTGAAACACAAGGGTGATATGATTAGTTTAATTTATATTTACATTTATAAAACATTATGAAGTATTTGAATAGATGATGATCATTACTGAACTAAGTTAAACCTAAAGTTTCAATGATTTAAAATAAGGTTTTATGATTTATACAAAATATAAATGATTTTTCATGATTATTTGGTTCCACACTATGATTATTATTGCATAAAATATTCTTTTTTATTTTAGTCAATGCAAAAAAAACACAATTAATTATGTTAATGATGATTGTGATGAACAATTTAATGATTTTCCTCATAGGAAACCAAGTGAAACAAGAGATATAAAAAAACCTTTTGATTATACATATCCATCAATATTGTTATAGGTTTAATAATATCAACCTAGGTGAGTTTCAATATACACCTAATAAGATAAAAATGGAGATTCATGAATTTCATGATGGGAGAAAGATCGAGCATTCAAAATGTTGACTATATAGGAAAAATAACATAGGGAAGTTTCATAGACGAATGAGAAGATGTTGTATATTTAGAAAATAAATGTATTGATAATTTAATTATCAATGATAAATTAATAGTTAGATGGAGAAATATAATGTTCATCCTAAGGTAACATTTATAATTCAATGTATTTTTTGGGGAATTTGGTCATTAGTGAAGTCAATTACGTAATCCAAGGGTTAACTCATAGAACAAAGAAAAATCTTTTCCATGTTATACATTAAAGTGGAAGGAATGAAGAATTTATGTATTGGGATTTCATAGTTATTCTATTTAAATGTTTTATCAATGATTGTATGGTCATAAGTATCATGAAACATGTAAGGATTAATCTGTAGAGGTTTTTAATATGGGATTTGTAGGCATACATTCGATGAGACTAAAAATATAGCAAATTGAATTAATGTTAAGGTGATATTTCATGGAAACCACATAACTAATCACAAGAAAAACCTTATTGTGTGCATAATAATGAGATAAAAATGTTTAGTTGAAATAAATAGATGATTGGTATTGATAAAATAAATAGTATAGTATTGGTGTCCTTGAAACAGATAAGTGATTTGAGGAAAAAGTGGTTTATGTTATCCTCGATGAAGTTTGTTATAATTTTGGATTTATATATCATTTTAATTTCTATAATTTTATTTATGAAATAAAGAGGGAGTTAATTTTTCATATCATGGGTGTTTTGATTTATATTTTTAAGATAATTAGGTTATTACCATGTTTTAGTAAAACATAGGATCAAGGTATTTCCATGATTTTTATAGGTCATTATGAGATACTTTATGTTTTTTGGGGATACTTTTTATAATTGATAGTAAAAATATGTGATCAAATAATTTAGTTTTCTGGTTCATAAATTTGGTTATATATATATATATTGGACGATTATTAATGTTAAATATTAATGTAATGGTTTATATTGAAATCTGGGTTTTAATTTTAAGGATTTAGAGATTAATGTATCATATTTATCAACATTGGATAACTTGTGATAACCATTTTGGTTTTTTGTAAATATTTAGATACATCTGAAACAAATTTTTATTCTTTTATGGATCATAGAATTCATTTAATGTTAATTTTTTCACTTTAGGCCTGAAAAATTCATCTTGAATATTCATTTCATGGAGTAAGAGACAAAGAATAAATTCATTAAAGTAAATAAAATGGTTGAAAATGTTCTTATAAAATTTAAATAAATGTAGTAGGTATATATTTTTATTTTCTCTATCTTGATATTAAAATAATCCCTCAATATTAAGAAAAGGATCTTGAAGTAAAAAATTTATTGTTTTCCTTCATTTCTGAGGAATTGATTGTCTTTTAATCCCTCACTGGTCTATGTTTTGTAGTCATTTACTTTGTCATGAAAATTTTTAAAATCACTCTCCATCAATACATGTAGTTTATTTTTATCCTAAATGTCTATATTTTAATTTCCCACCATTGTTATCCTTATTTTGGAACCTGATTATGTGTTATTTTTGGTAACTATTTTGTTTCTCTCCTCTACTTTGCAAAGGAAGTTTTATTATTAAACACATATTTTTTCAAATATTAATCCTTTTATGACTAAGAAAAAATTATTATCATGAAAATTATTTCAGGGTTTGGGGAAATTTAACACCCCAACAAATTTAGTTTAAAAGAATAATAAGCTTGATTTCTTGATTAACATGCACCACTAAGCCTCAGGAAAACTCTGATATATTATTATAATAATATTTAAACCTATTCATTAAATTTTTATGTATGAATTTGAGTAGCCATATTATGTAATTTATATATATAATTTCCCTATGGAATAATGAATTATTAATTAAATCTTAATAAAAAATCCCACAATTTTTACTGAAGTCATTTTATGCTTCGAAAATACATTTTATTCAAAAATGATTTTTATTTCATTTTATATGTAGAATTTATTATTAATTTATGAAACTTTTATAAAATTTATTTTATGAAATTAAAATAATTTTTGTTATCATAATTTCAAAATTAAATTATGAGGAAATATTTTGATTTAAAAAAAATGACTGATTTTTCAGTGAATAGTGAGAAATACATTTTTTCTCAAATAATATAAATTATTTTCATTAAATAAAGTAATTTAAAATTGAAATTATATTTTTAATTATTTCATAAAGTTATATATTATCCATTTTATTTAAAATAGTAAAATTAATTAAATTTTTATTAGGAATATTAATGACATTGATATTAATTAATTTTTTTAAAAAAATATTCCTAAAAAATTGTTTTCCTTGTGTTCTACATATTTATATGAAAATTAGTTTCTTACAATTTTAGAAAACTAATTTGATAAAATGATATTTATTTTTTAAATAATAATTTCTAAATTAACATAGAGTTAATTTTTTATAATTTTCTGAAATGATTATTTTTATGAATAGATAAAAGTAATGATTTTTATTGGAAACAAAATTTTCATTTTAAGAATTTAAAAATTAAAGTTTATTTTAATTTTGTTTTAATGTTTAATTAGTCAAATAATGTTATTAATAATCCGATATAGGTAATTTTAATTAATTTTATATTTATTTTTTTTATAAAAAATTTCATATATAAGAATTATTTTTAACCCACTTTTCATCAAATTTTATGCATTAAATTTTAAATTTAATTCTATCCCTTATATGATTTTTATTTGAAAAAAATTATTAAATATTTTTAATAATAAAGATTAATATTATTAAATAATTCCAACTAAGTTATTGGTCATAGTGAGTAGTAAAAATTTGTTACTATAGTTATGGTTAAATTAGGATTACCGAGGGAAAACCAAGATATAAGGGTCAATTAACCAATTGAACCTATAAAAATACTATTTTATATAAATATTTTGATGTTATGATATCCCAAAACTGAATCTATAACCATTTGGAAGAATTTATATTCAATATAACTTCATTATATATTATTATTTTATGAAATTCCATGTCTATCATCTCCCCCACTTATAAAAGGACACTCATCCTTTTTCATATCAACACCACCTTGATCTATATATCTCAACCAAAACCTACACAATTATTTTATAATATTATCTATCTGTTATTTGGAGGTTTTTTTCTTATAATACCATTTTAGTGTATTTAGGAAAGGATCTAAAGGATGACTACCGAATAAGATGTATTTATCTTACTTGGACTCTTTCAATTTATTTCTTCTTATAGATCCCATATGTCACTCTCAACCATTTTATATAATTTTATCCTTTTAGTTTTATTGGAATTGGTTATCCTAAGTTTCGGGTTGAAGACATGTTTAAATTTTTGAGTTTCTATTGAAAAAATGCATGTTTTGGGCATGGCATCATCAAGTACAAAGGTAGAGCATCGTTTGGAAACTGCATGCCTCTGCCTAGGTCAAAATGTGGGCTGCTTGATGTTCAAAATAAATAAATAAAATTAAATTAACATTAAATAAATAATATTAAATTATTGAGATAATAAAAAAAATAAAATGAAAATGTGTAATAGAATTTAAAGAATTATTTTAATACTAATAATATTAATATTATTTTCAAATATTATTGTTATTATTATTAGTGATAATTGTATTAATATTAATATTAATATTAAATTTATTTATATTATTATTATTATTAAGAATAAAATTATTCAAAATATTTTTCTTATTATTAATATTATTTTCTTTAAATATTATTATTATTAATATTATTTTTTTATGTTTTTGGTTCCCCATCCTCTCACCCCCGATCCAATCGCACGTTACACCCTTTCTCTATATAGAGCGCTACCCTACCTCCCTTCCTCAATGCACACGCCACCCCTGACCGGTCTCTCTTTCAGCGAACCTAGTAATGGGTGCCTCCCCAGCTAGTTGTTGCCTTGTCTGGAACACCTCCCACAATGTCCGGCCCTATCCGGCATCCCCCCCCCCTCACTTGTTGGCCCTCCTCTTACAACCGCTATTCCGGAAGTCATCATCTGGTGCATGCGAGGTCGTTGTCCCCTCTTCTAGTAGTCGCACCTCTATCCTTCGGTGCCCCACTCTGGGTAAATCCCTCACTTTTTCTTTGGGTTTTCATTCACATTTATGGTTTTAGATTAGGGTTAGGGTTTAATATTGTTCTTTTCGGGTAAATGATTCATCAATAGGGTTTCCTGTGTTTTGATTGAGTTGTGATTACGATTTCATATTGTTTTCCGAAAGATTATAGTTTTTAGGTGGTTTTTTCCATGATCTATCATTTTTATATGTATTTGATATCCTTGTTTGTTTCCATAAATTTTTTCCATGAATTTCTTGTGTGGTGAGAAATACATTTTAAAAAATAGTTTGACATGCATATGTGGTGAAAATGGGGGTTTCAAATAAAAGTGGTTATCATTTGTATATGATTCATTGAGTTTCCTTTTTAATAAGTTTTTATGGTTATGTGAAGGGTGCGAATTGTGTTTTCAAAGGCACTTGAGGTGAGAATGTATTAATGAATTAGTTTTTAATGGGAAATGAATTGTTTTGGTATGTTGGATTTTATTGTGAACTTTTAATTATAATGTGTGAATTATGTAAATGATGAGAAACATGTTATAAAAAGTGAACATGGCTTGTGTGTTGATTTGGAAGGGGTTATCCCAGGAAAAATTGTTTAACATATTAAGTTATTTTATTATAATGTTTCCAATTGTGTTTTTATGAGTTCCATAAGTGGTGGGAAAAGTGTTTTCAAGTGCTTTTGGTGTGTGTTAAATGGAAAATGGGTTAGTATCAGTGTATAGGCCATGTGTCCAATTTGAAATATGAGTTGCAAATGGCTTTTCTTTATTTAGTCTTTGTTTGTGCTTTATGTGTGATATTCGAGGAGCGTTGAATCTATGGCTATGTTCATTTAATTTTAGGATATGTTTTACTGAGTTTTGATCAATGTTTGAAGGTGTGAATGCATATACTTAAGCTATGTATATATATAATATATATGTCCACCATGTAAGGATTTATTCTTGGTGTGGGGAATATTTGAAAATGGATTATGAATATATATATATATATATATATATTGGTATGTGCTTGCGAGTGGAGACCATTTACGAGTGGTTTCAACCTTATTTGTCAAGCGAGGAAGTGTCTTAGATTTGTCTGATCCTTTGTTGAGGCAGTTTTCCCTATTCATTATCCTTTAAATTAAATAATTATTGATTTATTGTTTTTTTTAATTTCATTTAAAGCTAGTTTGTAATTTATGGTTTTTAAAATAATGGATTATTGCGAAATAAAGTAAAGAACCTCTTTGTATTTGAATTGGATGTAATTTTTTGTTAAATGTGCTTACTAAGTGTCTGATTAAATGAAAATTTGGACCTTGTAACTATTGTTTACATTTAAAGTGGTTAATTGGGATTCTGAAATGGGTTTCCGAATGCTTTTCTGGTATTCAATGTGGTGTGTGTGTGTGATTCTTTAAGAAGTGGTTTTGTCATGATAAAATTATACGAGGCCTAGTTGACATTTTTGTAAAACTATTTAACTTAAAAACTCTCCTTGGAATGGGTCGTCACCTTTTTTTTTGATGAAATATGGGATTTTCCTCATTTTGGGACTTACCTTATCAATTGATGGTTTCATGGAAAGGGTATTGTTCTTTGTGTTGACTTGGGGGTGACTTTGTGGTCTGTGTTGACTGTGTGTGATGAATGTACTTGTGATCAGATACTTGTTTGATATTGTTGGTGCACCCACTTTTTAGTCTGAACATGGGATCCAAGTATTGAGGGAGAATTCTCCGCGAACAATTGTTTCACTAGTCTATGTTTTTGAACTAGATCGTAGCCCATATCATAGGGGTTCTTTTTTTATAATTGTTATGGGATTGGGTCCCTTGGTCAGGCCTGGTAGGGTGCTGATCAAGCGTTTGGGTGTTATGATTTCATCTGGTATGAAATGACTTTGGGATGAGTCCCATGTATAGTACGTTCAAGATTATTCACAAGTTCCAAGGTTCTCCCATGTACATCAGCACTTAGTTATCTATGCCGGATTATTGAGGTTCATTATTGGTTGGTCACTCTTTCTTGCTATTTTCCATTTGCCTTGTGTGGTTATTACTTTCACCTCATTGTATGGTGCATCTCTTTTCTAAATGTGAAAAAATTATTTTCAATTGTTTATGGAAAATAGTTTTGAAATTGTTATACACTTCCTTCTTCTCAATACCTTTTTCATTAAAAGATTAAATCTTTATTCATGAAAATGAAACTTGTTAATGTAAAAAGGGAAATGGATTATGATTTTCTTTAAAGGGAAAATTTCTAAAAAACATAGTCTTACATATTGTAGTTCAAACCTAAAATTGATGTTTCTTTACATAAAGGAAATGCATTTGGGAATATATTTCTATACATAAAGGAAACATTGTAGGCGTGAGTATTAAAACTCAAAAAACATAATCAAAAAACTATCCCCAAAGCACTACCTTTTAATAAAGAATTTATCAATTTCAAGATTAAAAAAAGTTATATAAAATATGGGTTTCCACACACACACATTCACTTCAAAAACAAGTAACAGTCCATTGGCCAATTAAATTTAAAAACAAGTTTAATGCCTGAAAGGAGAAGGTGAATTCCATTTTAAAATACACTTTTGGGAACAATTTAAAAACCTAATATTTACTTATTATAAAAATAAAAACCACACAAAACACATTAATCGCACTAAGGGAAGTGGAAAACGTGGCATATATGGGCCAGAAATCGAACTAAACCTCTCAATCATCCACCACATAGAAATAAGCAATAAAGGAAACATGGTTCGAACCTAAGACCTCGTGAACAATTCAGAACGTACTATACATGTGGCTCATCTTGAAGGCATTCCCTACTCAAGGACATCACAATGCCCTAATTCCCAATCATCACCCTACCAAACCTGATCGAGGGGCCCAATCCCATAGAAAAAATAAAAAAACACCTCTCTATTATGGGCCAATTGAAAGTGCATAATTTAAACTAGTTTAGTAATCATTCTCAGAAGATTCACTAACACGGCCAGGTTCCCATGTCAACACGTGTAATAAAAAAGGGAGTGATTTAACAGATTCAATCAAGTAACCAGTCACGATGCACAAAAATCATGCACAACTCACAAAAAATCGACGAGCATAACAAGGTCACCCCCGAGTCACTCCTAAGAGGGTTTTCAAAATAATTCATTTTATTAATGTCCCAAATGGGCCTTAACTAACTTTAAAGAAAATCCTCATTTCTCAAGAGAACCAAAAAACATGCTTACACATCAGAATAAATCATTTATCTTAAAACCATAACTATACATGAAATTCCATGAATTATGTTCAAATTTAAAATGATTATTCATTCACACTTGTGCGTAAATTCGCCAAGAAAATATTTCAAGTGTCGTTTATAAAATAAAAAACTATTTTTATAGTGAGTAATTATTCTAAAAATAATTATATAATACTAATTCTCATTTACTAAAAATTAATGAAATATCATGTAATTAATAAATGCTAAATTTAAAGGCGAGGGTAGTGGGGGACGTAGCTCGGCTCATTGTCAAAACACAATGGTGTGTCACGCCTCGCACAGACACAGAAACACGTGCAAGCCGATGAACAGAGTATCATGGGTTTTTCTCGCCGACATGCCGCAACAACCACACAACTAAAATGCCTAAACATGGATATAAAGAATTCAAAAGAACAACAACAAAAACACCACCTCAACATGTTTCCAAAAAACAATTTGCACCATCTTCACTATTTAATAAATCACTTTAAAATTTATAAAACAATTTTCAAAAGTATCTCACAGTTTTTTCCACCCAAAAACCCATTCAAAAACAACTTTTATAAACAAACAAACATCATCAACATAACAGAATAGAAAATGTACTACAAGCATTATCGGGAAAACAAAATACACAATTTCATAAACAGATACTAAACATCACAAAATTGGTTTCCAATAAAACACACTTTATTTCACATAAACATGACAATATGTATAAAAAAACTCAATTATTTTAAAAAAACTCATGTTGCAGTAGTCTAATTAAAATAACTCAATTTTTTAGAAAAAGATAATTTTGCACCAATTTAATTAAACACAACATACATTAAACAAAATATCTAATATTCAAGCAAGAAAAAACACAAGACTCGCCTGGATGTGGAGATGTGCTCGGCCAGTGTTGTCGTGTGATAGCGAAAACGACTAGTGTGGTACTGTAGTGTATGGGAAATGTCACCAATGTCGTAAACTATGGCGCGAAGAGTAGCGTGGGTAGAGGCGGACCTGGTTGAAGTAGTAGGGGAGTTTCAATGCATCGCACGATGATCGAGGGATGACAAAGGCATCGTGAAATAGTTGGAAAGTAGTGACGCACTCCGACAGGGAGGGTCACTAGATGGGAAAACGTGCATGTCACACCAACAGGGGATAGTGGGACAACGAGTGCGAAGTATGGGCGCAGCAGTGGGTGAAGATGCAAGGGGGAGTCGGTCACACAAAGGGTGTAAGGTAGGGGAAAGGAGGGAGGAGACCTGCTCGGATACTGGCCAGACGAAACAGGGAATAGAGAGGGAGCCATGATGGGTGTAGGAGAGGTGGCCCGAGGGTGTTGCCATAGCAAGGAAGGAGGAGGAGGCACACCAGAAGTGTCTACATAGCTAGATAGGTGTTGGGTAGGTTGTTTCACCGATGATGGGAAGAGGGTCATAGATTTGGTTGTTCGGAGGGTGTCGTCGGGGTTGTGTCACACTAACGAGAGGAACACCAGCAGGAGGGTGGCGCACTGACCGGTGTGAGCAGGAGCACTAGGAGGCTGGCAGCTGGGTGCTGGAGACAGAATGAGAAGGGGGAGTTGTGGGGTCACGGGCGGCTGGAAGTTGGTGCAGCGCTGGAGTGGCGCAGGACCCGTGCAAGGTGGTCGGAGGGTGTCAAATAGCTGGTTCGCAGTAACTGAAGGATAGTAGGGAAGACCAGGGTGCGTCCCGGGGGGGGGGGGGGGTTCACTGTAACACCCCAAAGATTTTATGAAAAATATTCTTTTAATTTCATTAATGTCTTGTGTTGAATGCTACACCAATATTACCTTATGCTATACGCAACACCGTATTAGCTTGCAGTATACGCAACACTATTCTTTGATCATGTTACACACAATTTTGATAATAGTTATTCTTCGCAACATTGAGTATATATATATACATTCAATGTATAAATAAAATATTATTGGGTTATGATATGCGAAACAACGAAGGATTCTTGCACAGCACGCAAACCTGACTTGGCTTGCATTACACGCAATCGCGACCTTCCTCAATAGTGTGTGTTGTACGCAATACCGGGTTTTACTAAACAATGATATATTATTATAATATTATTATGAACTAGCCATTATGAATAGTATTAACTAAATTTTGAATCTTATATCATTATTATTCTTCTTACACATTTTCTAAAACATGGTATAAGAACAAAATAAATTTTTCGGGAAAAATAAGTATTTTTAAAAAAATGCATTTTTGCCGCCTTTTGATGGCGCACCTACTTTAAATCTAGTTTTTGACATGTTTATATTTTCAATTTGACAAAATAAAATTCTTCTTTTGAATCATGATATAAAAATTTACATTAGATAAAGTTTTTATATTTTTCCGATAACTTTCATATTTTAATGAATAGTAAAATCACGCTATGTTTTAATTAAAAACAACTTTTTTCATCATAATATCTTATGTGGTTAAATTATAATATTGAATGGTTTTAAAGTATAAATAGAATATATTTTTACCATTTAATATAATGTATTCCATTAGCATTGATTTTTACTTGAACTCATAGGTTAAATCAATTCAATCTTTTGCAATGTTTTAAAGAAAAACCCGTTTTTTTCGACAACGGGATTAATTTTAATTTAATTTCTGCATCTTTTGTGTATTGAATTTGGAAAAATGGATTCCATATTTGGAATCAGTGGGTCCAAATTATGTTAATAAGCGACTTTTTATTTTTGGGCATTGTGAATAGTAACTACAGTAAATTTTATTTACTATAGTTAAAGGTAAATCGGGTAATTAAGGGTAAATATAAGATTATAAAATTACCCAAACACTTGGAAAAATCCTATTGGATGGCTAAAAGTAGAATAATATAATCTAAGGGTCGGATTAGATTATTTTATGGACTTTTTTCCATGAAAATGATTTAATTATTATTAAAACCAAAGAATGTGACAACATGTCACTTTCTTAAATCTTATAAGTATAATAATTTTAATTTAGTGATAATCTTCATGAAACATCGAACATGAATAGTCTCCAGAAAGATAATACAATTATCTACATAATAGGAATTTATTTAGAATTTTTAGGTATTAAATAATTATCATTTATTATGACACAAAGATGATGCACTAATTGTCTTATTAATGAAATATTGACATAATTGATGTTATAAATGCCCAAATAAATGTAATTTGAGACTTTTTATGACTTACACTAATTTTATAGGTTAATATGACATGTTATTGTTGATTTAAGTAACTTGGTTCGAACTTATCATTCTGTTATGAATTTCATAAAAATCATGTACCAAATAGTGTCAAAATTGACATAAATTAGTTTTTAAAACAAATATTATATTATTAATTGTTATTTTATTCTTAAAAATATAAGGTTCGGAAAAATGACTTAGATAAGGTTATATATATTAATAATAAACAACTTGGGGTTCTTTTGGCTTGATATAGTAAGTTTATTAACCATATAGTGTATGAAAACAAAAAGACACGGTAAAAGTTAAATTATTTAACTTAGAGTTAAATCTAATTGACAAGGTTAAAATAATAACCTAAACTTGTATAAATCCTATTGAATGAGGTTATTTCGACTCATCCCCACTTTAGTTTCGAAATAAGAACCTTTGGAACCATTATAAACCGAATTTGACCTTAATATAAAATAATATTTTGAGATTTTCTTAAGGTGCCCCTCTCCTCCCTTATAAAAGGGCACCTCCTCCCTCTCCTCCTCACACCAATTTGAGGATTCAAGCTCGGCCAACCCCTGCCAAAATCTTTTCTCCACTTCCCTAGTATCATCCTAGAGGTACTGGTCTTCTTCAAAGACCATCCTTAGTTCTTTAAGTGGAGGTTAAGTGAAGGCGCGTCAAAAAGAGGTAATGTCCATTATCGATCTTTTTCAATTTATTTCTTCTTCAACTTATTCTTATTTAGTTGTTTAATGATAAAGTAATAACATCAGTATTTCTTATATACTGATATGTTATTATAAATATGATACAACTCTAATTAACCTTCTATCCATCCTACGAAAAAATGAAATCATTGTGCGTGCGTGTGTACGGAATACCGTCTCCACGCCGTGGTGTAATCTATTTTCCGCCACCACTTTAATTGGATGGGTATAATTGTGTAATGAATAACTATATATGATTATTATAAAGTGATATTGATACTCAAATAGTATACATACACTTAAACACAATTCCACAACCATGGGAATGATATCATTTCTCGTACATACGTACGGACTACCGTCTCCACGACGCGATGAGATTCATTCTCCACATTAACCATTCATGAATGATTATAAAGTATATATAATGAATAATAATGAAATATATGACATTATAAATCTAATGGATTTATGTATATATATATATGTATGTCATCTACTTACTTCCATTCAAGACAATAAGGAAAGGAAAACAGCATTCATGCGTACGTACGGACTACCATCTCCATGAACGGCGTGTTTCATTTCATTTATCTATCTATTATATATATATATATACTGAATATATATGATATATAAATCATGTTTTATATTCTGGAAGTAAGTTAATCATGATATAAGTAATAATAATGTCAAGAACAACAAGTCCAAACACCTATGATAAATGAAACGATTTTACCCAAAACGCTTCTTAAACATGGAATTTACAAAAAAACGGGTAATATAAAATAATAAGTGAACCATATATGATATCATAACAATGAATATGATTCTGTAATAAGTTAATGACATTATTTAAATCATTGTACACGAGGTTAGGATACGTACAATGCATATCGTACATAAGGTATGGGAAATATCATAATCTCATTTTTATCCGAGATTGTTTATACTTTGGTATTTACTGGGGTGTATTTTATCTTCCACATCTATGTTTCCTCAATATGTAATATTATTTCCATCGACCTACAATTGTTTAAATCCAATTTTACCCTTCAGTGAGTTTTTAGTAATAGATATGAAAGGAATCTTTTGTCGTTTTTCATATGAGGTACTTTTTGACTTTTCCGACAAAAGTACGAGAAGAATGTTTTTTTTAACTTATACGACATGAATGGATTTTTAAAACATTATTTCCAAGAATCATCCTTTACAAGTTTTCATGTTTATTTTTAATCAAATTATTTTAGTTTAAAATTGTATGACATGTTAAGAAAGGAAACATGTTTTTGAAGTAGAAAGGATATTTTCCTCAAGAATGGAGTTCAAGTGTTTTATCAAAATTATTTTCCATCTAAGATAATATATGGTTCTGTTTCTATCCCTATTATTACATTTATTTGATTATGTTGTGATGGAATTATTTTTATTAATTCCTTTATCTTATATTAATTGTTTTATGATGTCATGTTGTTTAAGAATCCCATTTTTATTACATGGGTTATGTAATGATCTATGATTTATGATTTTGTGGCACACATAAGAATGGTATCATTATGAGATGGGTGGGACCTATATATCCTTCCAATGCATTGGGTATAGATTTTATATCTCATGAGATTGACATGGCTGGAACGGTAGGTTTTACCGGTTCAGTGAAACAGGACTGAAACGAGGGTGACTCGGTTCAGAAATGGACTTTTTCCACTAAGATAGTCTGGGAAATGAGTCTTGACTAATAAGATATGATTCTCTATGATTATGTGTGTATGACACAAAGTTTCATGTTTTAAGTTATGATTATTGGGATTTCATTTCACTAATATGATTTATCCCATGTTATGAAATTATGCTCTCTTTTACAGGTTAAGATTTCCAAAATGTTATGTTCTTATGAAAATGATGTGATTGATATTTCTTTTGTTTAACTTACTGAGAATTTGAGCTCACCCTTTTATGTTTTATTTTCCCCAGGATATAAAGAAAGGTTTTATGTAAAAAAAGGAAGATCTTTATGGGAGATGTTGAAGATCTTTCACCATGATTAGAAGATTATATTCCGAGTTTCCAAAGACACAAAACTATTATGATCCTTGTGTGTGTGTTTTTGTTATGTACTAAGTATTCTGCAAAAGTAATGTAATGTCCATGTACGTCAAGCTTCAGGTCTCTATAGTTGGTATCAGATGAAAGGTTTAGTCAACCTTTGGAAACTAGGATGCGAAAACGTTGCTGAGATCCCTAGAGATATTACTAAGGTATGTCTAGGGAAGTCCCTAAGGATAAGTATACGTATAGGATATAGTCCTAGAACTACGGTAACGATCTTAGAATTTAACCTAAGATGTTATATATTAAGGGTACTCCCCCTTTACTATGTTGTTTCCCCTAGCATTATTTTTGCCTCTCACACTATTCTTTTTGGGTTTTAGATGATGGCTGGAACCCGAAGGAACCGTGTTGATCACTGTAATGGACAATGCAATGATTTTATTCCTGAACAAACAAGTGTTATGGGAGATAGAGTGCAAAATCTTATTTCTATACTTACACAAGATATGAATCATTCTGTACTTCTAAATGAGCAGATAAAGGAACAATATTCTATTGAGTCCTTCATGAGGCAACGTCCACCTTCTTTCAGTGGGTTTTCCGATCCACTTGTTGCTGAACAATGGATCAGTACCACTAAAAAGATATTTTCAGTTCTTCAATGATCTGAACATGATAAAGTCATCTTAGCAGTATATCATTTGGATGGTGAAGCTAATCAATGGTGGAATCTTATCAAGAATACGAGGCCAAGAGATGAAATTGAGTCCATGGAATGGGATGAGTTCAAGAACTTGTTTTTCAGTAAGTACTTCCCTCATATTCTTCGAAAAAAGATGGAAAAGGAGTTTCTTGAGCTGAAGCAGAAGGACGATGAATCTGTTGGTATATACGAAGTGAATTTTAGAAGACTTGCAAGGTATGAATCTGGCATTATCATCCAACCTGAAAGTAAAGTTGATCGATTTTCAGTGCCTTAAAACCAAGTCTTCCAAGGGTATTAGCTATAAGAGACTTCAGTAGCTATGAAGAAATTGTGTGTTGTGCTATCAAGGTAGAAATGGAAGTTGGTGTTACATATCCATCTCATGGTTTTGAAAAGAAACGAAAGATGGAGTTCAAGGAGAAATCTCAGAATAATGGTGAAAAGAAGATGAATGTTTCCTTATGAACAAAGTGTGGAAAGAAGCATGGTGGAGATTGTCTTAAAGGGACTAGAAAATGTTTTAAGTGTAGAAAAGAAGGTCATCGAGCAGCTGAGTGTTGAAGTAATGGAAAAAGGGTTTATAATGATGTGAATAAAGAAAACATTGCAGAGAACGCACCACCAACACTTCAATGCTTCAAGTGCAAGGAAATGGGGCATTATGCTAATAAATGCCCTAATCCAAGGGTTAGTGATGATCGACATGAGCAACCGCTTAAGGCAATGGACAAATAGAAGTCACATGCGATCACTATTGGCGATGTTGAATATGACAAAGAT
This sequence comes from Viscum album, assembly GCA_963277665.1. Taxonomy (NCBI): domain Eukaryota; kingdom Viridiplantae; phylum Streptophyta; class Magnoliopsida; order Santalales; family Viscaceae; genus Viscum; species Viscum album. Next base: position 342,793,396 of record OY728131.1, read on the forward strand.
GTGGTGGAATGATTAAGTGTTTATGTAATGGGATTCCAAAATAATGTTGTATCATGGAGTATTGAAATATTTATGTATTGGTCTAATGTGGTATTCAAAGTGATTGAGATATTTTTGGAAATAAGATGATATGCGCATAATGAAGGTAAAATGAGAAAATGAAATGTTTAACAGTATTCATGATCACATGATTGATATAAGGACTAAGTGATATCATGGTTTGAGTGTATTGAATTTTGAGGATTTTGGTATGTGGAAAGTGTTAACTTTTAACTGCATTCAAGTTTTCACTATGGTTCAATGGGTATTCATTTTTTCAAGAGAATACATGATTAATGTATTCACATGATTGGAATGTGACCAACAATATATATATATGGGGGAGAAATGATGGTATTCACATGCTGGGTTGATGACATTTCAAGTAATCGTTTTCTTTATACTATGAGCTTGGACCGAAGTATTTTAGATAGGCCTAAATATTGGAATGGATTATGTTGGACATATGCTAAGTATTGTTTAAGGATAGAACTTTTTTCGATATTACTGATGGGATTTTATAGTAATATAGTTTTAGAAAAAGGACAACCTGCAGGACGGGCGACAGCCCATCCCGACGGACAAGGTCATAGGAATCGAACCCACAACGGAAGTGCGACTGGCCTTTATCGCCTACCACTAGCCTACAGGAAGTCCCTGGTTAGTAGAAACTAGTTTTATTTTATAAAGCGATATGATATATGAAGTATAAGTTCATTTTTAGGAACCATATATGATTAATATCACTATAGATGGACTTATGTATTTTTTGATAACTTTTCTAACCTTTTGTTTGAGACAGATGGAATGACCCATCATTCTATCACATGATCTGCTAACACATCACGAATGACAAATTCAACTTCATTTATTTAAGAGATGAAGTGGAAATTGTCCAAAGAACGACAAACGGTGAGACTATACCAAAATCACGAAAAGTATTTCTTCTAATTCCAATTTCATCAACTTTAGGGAAATGATCTTGATAAAAAAACCAAAAATGTTGTCCTACTGCCCTTATATCCGATGAATCAGATGGTACTTTAGATCACCACAAATCAATAGCTTTGTGATTGCTGGATTTTCCATAGCCATGTTCTCTACCACTCTCCATCAGAACCTGATGGTTAGATTTCTCTTCCATATCCATATTTTCTCCTATGTGGAAACCCAGTGATTAGTTTATTTGGGTAACCGTTACGTTTCATACTTTTGTTTTTAAAGATTGGTTTTGGTATTCCTTTTTACGATGTGGGTTTCTATTAAAGAAACATTCAAATAGTAAACCATTTATAACCCCGACGAATTTCGAGGGCGAAATTCATTTTAAGGGGGGTAGAATGTAACACCCTGAGATTTTATGAAACATATTCTTTTAATTTCATTAATGTCTTGTTTTTTATGCTACACCAAGATTACCTTGCGCTATACACAACACCGTATTAGTTTGCAGTATACGCAACATTATTCTTGGATCGTGTTACACACAATTTTGATAATAGTTATTCTTCGCAACATTGAGTATATATATATATATATATATTCAATGTATAAATGAAATATTATTGTATTATGATATACGAAACAACAAAGGATTCTTGCACAGCACGCAACCCTGACTTGGCTTGCATTACACGCAATTGCGACCTTCCTCGATAGTGTGTGTTGTACGCAATACCGGGTTTTACTAAACAACGATATATTTTTATAATATTATTATGAACTAGCCGTTATGAATAGTATTAACTAAATTTCGAATATTATAAAATTATTATTCATCTTACACATTTTCTAAAACATGGTATAAGAACAAAATAAATTTTTCGGGAAAAATAAGTATTTTTCAAAAAATGCAGTTTTGCCGCCTTTTGATGGCGCACCCACTTTAAATCTAGTTTTTGACATGTTTATATGTTCAATTTGACAAAATAAAATTCTCCTTTTGAATCAGGATATAAAAAATTACATTAGATAAAGTTTTGATATTTTTCTGATAACTCTCATATTTTAATGAATAGTAAAAACACGCTATATTTTAATTAAAAACAACTTTTTTCATCGTAATATCTTATGTGGTTAAATTATAATATTGAATGGTTATAAAGTATAAATATAATATATTTTTACCATTTAATATAATGTATGTCATTAGCATTGATTTTACCTTGAATTTGTAGGTTAAATCAATTCAATCTTTTGCAATGTTTTAAAGAAAAACCCATTTTCTTTCGACAACAGGATTAATTTTAATTTAATTTCTGCATCTTTTGTGTATTTAATTTGGAAAAATGGATTCCATATTTGGAATAAGTGGGTCCAAATTATGTTAATAAGCTACTTTTTATTTTTGGGCATTGTGAATAGTAACTACGGTAAATTTTATTTACTATAGTTAAAGATAAATCGGGTAATTAAGGGTAAATATAAGATTATAAAATTACCCTAACACTTATAAAAAATCCTATTTATTGGATAAAAGTAGACCCATATAACCTAAGAGTCGGATTAGATTCATTTTATGGCCTTTTGTTCATGAAAATAATTTAATTATTATTAAAACCAAAGAATGTGACAACATGTCACTTTCTTAAATCTTATAAGTATAATAATTTTAATTTAGTGATAAACTTCATGAAACTTCTAGCATGAATAGTATCCAGAAATCTAATACAATTATATACATCATAGAAATTTATTTAGAATTTTTAGGCATTAAATAATTATCATTTATTATGACATAAAGATGATGCACTGAATGTCTTATTAATGAAATATTGACATAAGTGATGTTATAAATACCCAAATAAATGTAATTTGAGACTTTTTATGACTTAAAATAATTTTCTAGGTTACTATGACATGTTATTGTTGATTTACGTAACTTGGTTCGAACTTATCATTCTGTTATGAATTTCATAAAAATCATGTACCAAATAGTGTCAAAATTGACCTAAATTAGTTTTTAAAACAAATATTATATTATTAATTGTTATTTTATTCCTAAAAATCTAAGGTTCGGCCAAATGACTTAGCTAAGGTTATATATATTAATAATAAACAACTTGGGGTTCGTTTGTCTTGATATAGAAAGTTTATTAACCATATAGTATAAGAAAACAAAAAGACATGGTAAAGGTTAAATTATTTAACTTAGAGTTAAATCTAATTGATAAGGTTAAAATAATAACCTAAACTTGTCTAAATCCTATTGGATGAGATTGTTTCGACCCATCCCCACTTTATTATCGAAATAAGACCCTTTGGAACCATTATAAACCGAATTTGACCTTAATATAAAATAATATTTTGAGATTTTCCTAAGGTGCCCCTCTCCTCCCTTATAAAAGGGGACCTCCTCCCTCTCCTCCTCACACCAATTTGAGCATTCAAGCTCGTCCAACCCCTTCCAAAATCTCTTCTCCACTTCCCTAGTATCATCATAGAGGTCCTGATCTTCTTTAAAGTCCATCCTTAGTTCTTTAAGTGGAGGTTAAGTGAACGCGCGTCAAAAAGAGGTAATATCCATTACCGATCTTTTTCAATTTCTTTCTTCTTCAACTTCTTCATCTTTAGTTTTTTCATGATAAAGTAATAACATCAGTATTTATTATATACTGATATGTTATTATAAATATGAAACAACTCTAATTAACCTTATATCCATCCTACGGAAAAAGGAAATCACCGCGCGTGCGTACGTACGGAATACCGTCTCCACGCCGTGGTGTAATCTATTTTCCACCACCACCCTAATTGGATGGTTATAATGGAGTAATGAGTAACTATATATGATTATTATAAATTTATATTGATACTGAAATATTATACATACACTTAAACACAATTCCACGACCATGGGAACGATATCATCGCTCGTGCGTACGTACGGACTACCATCTCCACAACGCGATGATATTCATTCCCCACATTAACCATTAATGAATGATTATAAAGTATATATAATGAATAATAATGAAATATATTACATTTTAAATCTACTGGATTTATGTATATATATATATTTATGTCATCTACTTACTTCCATTCAAGACAATAAGGAAAGGAAAACAACATTCATGCGTACGTACGGACTACCGTCTCCATGAACGATGTGTTTCATTTCATTTATCTATCTATTATATATATATATATATACTGTATATATATGATATATAAATCATGTTTTATATTCTAGAAGTATGTAAATCATGATATAAGTAATAATAATGTCAAGAACAACAAGTCCAAACACCTACGATAAATGAAATGATTTTACCCAAAACGCTTCTTTAACATGGAATTTACAAAAGAACGGGTAATATAAAGTCATAAGTGGACCATATATGATATCATTACAATGAATATGATTCTTTAATAAGTTAATTACATTATTTAAATCATTATACAGGAGGTTAGGATACGTACAAAGCATATCGGACATAAGGTAAGGGAAATATTACAATCTCATTTTTATCCGAGATTGTTTATACTTTGGTATTTACTAGGGTGTATTTTATCATCCACATCCATGTTTCCTCAATATTTAATATTATTTCCATCCACATACAATTTTTTAAATCCAATTTTACCCTTCGGTGAGTTTTTAGTAAAAGATATGAAAGGAATCTTTTGTCGTTTTTCATACGAGGTACTTTTTGACTTTTCCGACAAAAGTACGAGAAGAATGTTTTTTTAACTTATACGGCATGAATGGATTTTTAAAACATTATTTCCAAGAAGCTTCCTTTACATGTTTTCAAGTTTATTTTTAATCAACTTCATTTAGTTTAAAATTGTATGACATGTTAAGAAAGGAAAAATGTTTTTGAAGTAGAAAGGATATTTTCCTCAAGAATGGAGTTCAAGTGTTTTATCAAAATTATTTTCCATCTAAGATAATATATGGTTGTGTTTCTATCCATATTATTATATTTATTTGATTATGTTGTGATGGAATTATTTTTATGAATTCCTTTATCTTATATGAATTGTTTTATGATGTCATGTAGTTTAAGAATCCCATTTTTATTACATGGGTTATGTAATGATGTATGATTTATGATTTTGTTGAACACATAAGAATGGTATCATTATGAGATAGGTGGGACGTATATCTCCCTCCAATGCATTGGGTAAAGATTGTATATCTCATTAGATAGACATGGCTGGAACGGTAGGTTATACCGGTTCAGTGAAACATGACTAAAACGAGGGTGACTCAGTTCAGAAATGGACTTTGTCCACTAAGATAGTCTGGGAAATGAGTTTTGACTAATAAGATATGATTCTCTATGATTATGTGTGTATTACACAAAGTTTGATGTTTTATGTTATGATTATTGGGATTTCATTTCACTAATATGATTTATCCTATGTTATGAAATTATGCTCTCTTTTGCAGGTTAAGATTTCCAAAATGTTATGTTCTTATGAAAATGATGTGATTGATATTTCTTTTGTTTACCTTACTGAGCATTTGAGCTCACCCTTTTATGTTTTCTTTTCCCCAGGATATAAAGAAAGGTTTTAGGCAAAAAAAAAGTAAGATCTTTATGGGAGATGTTGAAGATCATTCACCACAATTAGAAGATTATATTCCGAGTTTCCAAAGACACTAAACTATTACGATCCTTGTGTGTTTGTTTTTGTTATGTACTATGTATTACGAAAAAGTAATGTAATGTCCATGTACATCAAGCTTCTGGTCTCTACATTCACTACAGGAAGAGGGGACAATGGGTCTAGGGCGGTGCTGCCTAGGAAGGCATGACACCGGCTGAGGGAGTCGCGTGACTAGGGGGTGGTATAATGCAAGAGAGGAACAGGGCAGGAAGTGTGGGTGGCCGGCGGTGCTATGGCTGAAGCAGGGAGGGGGAGAGGAGCTAGGGGTGGTGGAGTATTGAGGAAAGTGAGATAAGTCTCGTGGAACAAGAGGGAAAAAAGTAAAACCCAAGGAAAAGGGAAAAAAGTATTAAAGGAAATAAAATTAAAAAAAACTACTATTATTAATAATAATAGTAATAGTAGTAGTAATAATAATACTAATAAAAATAAAAATAATAATAATAAATTTAATCTATAATAATAATAACACTAATAACAATAATATTAATAATACACTTTATAATAATAAATAAAACTTTTATAAATATAATAATAATAATAATAATAAATCCTTATTAATAATAACACTAATAGGAATAATAATAATAATACTGGTATGAATATAAATAGAATAAATACTCATTTCCTTTTAATAATAGTAATTAAAATTATTAGTAACCATGAAAATTTTAACTAACGAAATAAATTAAAAAATGAATTCATTTTAATTTTTTTCTAAAGACATGAGGATTTTGGTGTTGCATGGGCGAAGTCGCGCGGAGTATCCAAAACACGCTCTTCCCGGGTCTCGTGTTTTTTTGTGACAAAACTCAAAAATATTGTTCAAGTTTCAACCCGAACCTCGACAATAAAATTTAAAACCAATGAAAATAATAAAATAAAAATAATATATAGGTCGAGGTGTGAGAATTCTCCACACCATAATGCTTTCTGCCCCTAGAAATCCAATACAAGATCAAGACCCAATGATGAATCACTTTAAGTGTCACTCAACCCCCATAATTTTACGAGCCTCCAACTGATCGATCCAAACGATCACCGAACTCCCATGACTTGCAACTTATCCTCAAAACAGGAACATGTTAAACACCACCAAAATGAAACCCGAAACGAAACTCAGATACTGACACGGGGAGGCCGGGATGAACTCCCCACTATAAGAATCAAGAAAAACTGAATTCAATGAGAACCGTGATTGGTCTCTGCACCATAAGGACTGACGAGATTAACTGAACTTGAAAGATTTCCACACGGACCAAAAACCCCACCACAAGGGTAGGGGATGGAAGGGTCTAACCAATAGAGCATCAAAACTACCGGCACTGATACCTTAACGATGTCACAACCAAAAAAGAATATAATCCATGCCACAGTAGACCGAGATTAAACCATGGACCTTCTTCACTGTTGGGGTTCTCCTAGCTACACGCCATCTTCACTCTGGGACCTATGTTTGGGGCTCTAATGATTGAATCATTTCCTGCCTTGTAGTCAGGCCTAAAAAATTCCCAAACATAACACACAAACCAAAATTTTATGAAGAAAACTTCCAATAATATAGAAGGCTCAATGTTGTTCAACAATAACAATTGTTACAACTAAAGGAAAAGAAACCCCACAAAACGCTACAAGAGACAACCAGTACATCCAAGGAACACTAAAAAGAAAAAAACTCAAAATTGGTCTACAAAAATCTCCCTATTCCTACTAACAGGATCATGTGACCTTCGAAGAGGTAGGTATGGCTTCAGTTAGCTTAATAGAAAGACCTCTGCAGAATCTTTGTTAGTGACCCAAACGTCCACAGGTGTGGAGGGGTCTTGGAGAACTCGGACATGTCAGCCTCTTTTGACCCTACCTACCACACTGGTGATAGATCATGGCCTTTCACTGTAATGAATATGACTGGAGGTCTGAATGGCTCTTTATTCCTCTATTATAGCCACCAACATCAGGTAGGTTCCTATTCTTCATATCGTCATCATCTGCACAGATTCCCAAGGCCGGTGGAATATTATTCACCTCATGTCATCCTTCTAACTTAGCTTCAACCAAGATGGCTTTCCCCACAACATCAGAGAATGTGGTTAAGTTTATCTTTTCCACTTTTGACCACAGTTTGGGTCGGTTTCCATACTCAAATTGTCGGGCCTTCCTGGGATCATTTGCAACAAACCATTTTTCGTACGGAACTAGGTGTATGAAATGTCAATAGAAATCTAGTATTGGTTCAACTCCCTTCTGAAGGAAACAAATCAACATCCACTCCCTCATATTCTTCAACTTAGAGAAATATTATTGGATAAAGAAAGACTTGATGAATTCCTAGTTGAGGACTTCTCGAGGCATGCTTTGATACATAGACTTCCACTATTTCTAGGGGGACCGTCAAGAATAAAGATATCCAACATCACCTTTAATGACTTAGGCCACCCAATGAAACTGAAGTTCCTCTCAATTTTCTACAACCAATCCTATACCATAGGAGGAACTTCTTATCCTTAAAATAGAGGAGGGTTCAATTTCTGAAACTGTAGGACATAATCTATGGGCTGATCAACTAGAGGATTAGCTAAGGATGCACCACCCAAAGTTGCACCTTGGACATCCATCAAACCTTCATGGGGGATAACACTAAGGAACAAGAAAACACGGATCAAGATCAAAACATGGTCATTACCATTTTAAATTCAACTTTTCACAATTTCCAAAATAAAACTTTACAAAATAGTTTTTTTGAAGTAAAGAAGACTCAAAAAAACCACAAGGAGAAACTAGTGTTGATTGGTGACTCGGACATATGGTTGGAGAAAATATTCCAGTCACACCACCATCACAAAGAGAACACTAGGGTAATGTCCTTAGCTCTACATGGCTTTCCAAATCATGGGAGCTCATAGAGGTCACTTTCCCAACTCCCATTTCATTTCCCAACATAAAATAATTCACAACAATAAAAGGTCACCAACATGCCCAGACATCCCATGGTAACTCTAGGTTCGGAACGACCAAAGGATCATGACATCCTTCTCAAATGTATGCCCCGGGTCCGAACAATTATACTCCTTCTACAACGAAAACCCGAAATAATAATGGTCACTCTAAAAAAATGTCTGTTCAACAGCCGAAATCCTCTAATACCATATTGTCACAAACCAACCCAGGTCGACCATGAACCGATCGTTCGAGTTGGTCCGCGACATGGCCCGAGAGGTGTTCTAGATCCTCCTGGGCTGGCGACAAGCACAAAGTCATCAACAGAGTGCAGATGGGAACAATTTATCCCAATGAAAATAAATACTGTAGAGGAAAGAAAATAGAACAACATGAAGTAAATGAACGAGACGGTAAAGAATGAACAATCAACAAAAAAACACTAACCTGACCACAACCAAAAACCCCTCGTGACCTCAAGTGTCACTCTCCAAACCACAACCAAGTCTCTCACACAGAGAACAATCTTGAGTCAAACATACAACAAAATTAAAAATAGGAAAACACTATAGGCGTGTTTAATAAAACTCAGTAGGTGTGCCCAACAAACTATCACAAAGCACTGCCTTTAAATAAAGAATTTTTCAATTTCATGTTTGAACTAAATTATATAAAATATGGGTTTCCACACACATTATTTTATTTCTAAAACAAGTAACATACCTTTTCCCGATTTATTTTAAAAACAATTTTAATGCAAGAAAGGAGAAGGTGTATTTTATTTTTAAATACATTTTCACGAAAAATTTAAAAACCCATGTTTTAGTTATTAGCAAAAGGAAAACAACACATAACACATAACTCTCACATAGAGAAATGGAAAAGGTGGAACACAGGGGCTAACAACCAAACTAAACCCATTAATCATCTTTCACATACAAATAAACACTAAAAGAAACATGGGTCGAACCTAGTAGTTCGTGAACAATCCAGAACATACTATAAATGTGACTCATCCTGAAGGCATCCCCTACTCAATGACATCATAACGCCCTAATGCCTTATCGTCGCCCTACCCGGCCTGATCAAGGGGCCCAATCCCATACCAATAATAACCAAACACCTCTCGGATATAGGCCACAAGCCATTACATAATATAATCTAGTGCAGCAATCGTTCTTAGAATATTCACTTACTATGCCAAGTTCCCATGTCAACACGTGTAATAAAAAGGGGTGTGATTCAACAAAGTCAATCATGTAACCAGTCATGACGCACAAACATCATGAAAAACTCACACAAAATCTACATGGACAACAAGGTCACCCCCCCCCCCCCCCCCGAGTCACTCCAAAGTGGGTTTTCAAACTAGTTTATTTTATTAAAGTGTCAAACAAGCCTTAACCAACTTTAAAGAAAAACCTCATTTCTCAAGAGAACCAAAACACTTGTTCACACATCAGAAGAAATCATTTATCATCAAACCAGAACTACACTTTAAGTTCCTTGAATTATGTTCAAAGTCCAAACATTAGTTCCTTCACTATTGCGCATTAATTCACCAATAAAATATTTCAAGTGTCATGTATAAAATAAATTACTCTTTTTACATCGAGTAATTATTCCAAATATAATTATCTAATACTATTTCTCATTTACTGAAAATTAATGAAATATCCAGTAATAAATAAATTTGAAATTTAAAGGCGAGTGTAGTGGGGGACCTACCTCAAATCATTATCGAAACACAATGGTGCATCACACCTCGCATAGATACACAAACATGTGCAAGCCGATGACCGCAATATCTTGGGTTTTCCTCGCTGACACACTACAACAACCATACAATTAAAACGCATAAACATGGACTTAAAACAATTCAAACAAAAAAAAACAAAAACACCACCTCGACATGTTTTCAACACAAAATTCACACCATCTATGTTATTTAATATACCACATTAAAATTTATAAAAAAATCAAATTGTATATCATAGTTTTTCACACCCCAAAACCCATTCAAAAACATCTTTTACGGTCAGCTGTACATCTTCAATATACTATAATAGAAAACGCATGAAATTCATATACGAAAAAACTAAATACAGTATTTCATAAAAATATACTAAACATAACAAAAATTATTTCCAAAAAACACACTTTATTTCACATAAACATGACCCAATGTATCAAACACAATGCAACTATTTTAAAAAAACTCATGTATCACCAGTCTAATTAAACCAACTCAATTGTTTAAAAAAATACTCTAATTTAATTAAACACAACACAAATTAAACCAATTACCTAATATTCAAGTAAGAAACAACTCAAAACTCACCTTGATGTGGAGACGCGCATGGACAGTGTAGTCACGTAACAGAGAAAATGACCAGCGTGGTACTATGGTGTGTGGGAAAGGTCACCAACGTCATCAATGGTGGCGTGAAGACTGGTGTGGCTGACTGTAGACGTAGTGGAAAAAGCAAGAGAGTTTTCACGCATAGAGAAATGTTTGAGGGATGACAAATGGGTCCTCTGACAGTCATAAATCATTGACGCGCATCTTTCAGGGAAGGCCACTGGTAGGGAAAATGTGCATGTCACGCCGGTGGGGATTGGCAGGATAGCGGGTGCGAATCAGGGGTGCACTACAGGGTGCATTTTCTAGAGGGATTCAGTCAGATAGCGTGTGTAAGGCATGGTAAAGGATGGTAGCGGCCTGCTTGGATGTTGTACATACAAAATAGTGAAGGTCTCTAGAGGCGCAAAAGGTGCAGGAGAGGCGGCCCGAGGGTGTCTTCGGTGCAAGGTAGGAGGAGGAGGTGAACTGGAGAGGTCTGCACGGCTACACATGGGTGGGGGAGGTTGTTTGCTAGCAATGGGAAGAGGGTCGTAGATCTGGTCGCCTGAAGGGAGTCACCAGGGTTATGTCGCATTGAGGAGAGCAGCATCGACAAGAGGGAGGTGCACTGACCGGTGTAGGTAGGAGCATCAGGAGGATGACGGCTGGGTGCTGTAGACCGGACGAGGAAGGGGAGCTTAGGGGTCGTGGCTGGTTGAAGGCTAGTGCAGCACGTGAGTGGCACGAGACCTGTGCAATGTGTCTTGAGGGTTTTGGGTAGCTGGTGCGCTGTTGAATAAGAGGATCGGGGAAGACCGAGGTGCATTTGGGGGGGGGGGCACTGCATGCAGAGGGTAGGTTGTGTCACGCCCAGAATCGAGTTACCCAGAGTCGGTGCATTATTTTAATACATTTCCTTGATTACAAAGAATCAAATCCCAAAAGACAGATTAGTTTAGCAGTCTTGGGAAATAGATTACATACATGAACGTTAAATTACATATTATAAAATAAAACACAACATAAATGACCCTTTGATAAGGCTATTAGTCCCCTAGCTTAACCCCGCTTATCAATCATAATACACTTCTTGTAATCCTGATAAAATTAAAACATAGAAAGGGGTGATCTCAAATGATCAGTAAGTACAACAATATATCAGAAACTTTCATAAATAAGCATAATCATTTAAAGAAATGTATAAGACTAAAAATAATAATTTTAAACATAAACTTCAGCATAATATAGAAAAGATACAATAAATTAATGCCATTTACTTATTCAGAGGGATATTCTACTAGTTGAATACTCACATTCTATATCAATATCCACTTTCATAATGAAGGAATGCATAATGCAAGACTTCATAACCACATATTCAAGGCCTTGTTCCAAGAATACAAATAATATTTTCTCAAGGCCTTGTGCCAAGATACTAGTTTGTCTCATCAGACCCACTGATGCATCGATGAGCTTTAGCGGGCTCCACCCGTCACTTATTAAGTCCAATTCATTCCTCATATAAAAAGGATTAAACATAACATAAAAATTTGTACTAAAACTAGCATATGAAATGTTAATACTTTATCCATAAACCATGAATGGTATAAAAATAACGCATCCACAATCAAACATATCACAATACCTTCAATACAATATGGATGTTTTGTATCATAATAAATCAACTTCAAATAAGTTTATAATCCATCAAAGGATATTGCTATAGATGAAAATGATTTGTAAAAATCATTGAGAGAAATATCCCGTTTTCATAAAAACATTTAAAAGTCATAAAATTTATAAAGGAAGACATTTAAATTCATTTTTGAATCAAAGTGTCCCATTCCACTTTGAACCTTTTGAAAAGAATTAACATTTGAAAAACATTCATGTCCATATAAATAAATCCTAAAAAACCATTTTTAAAACATGGACATTAATGTGAATGATTTAGAATAGTAAATATTTAAAACATTTAAAATGATATTTTAGTAAAAATTACCTTAAAAATAATCCCTTTTAGAACTCTTTTATGAAACATGGACATGCATAATAAATATGTCACAGTAGATACATATGTAAAAACAACCTCGGATAATAAAGAGATTGTGAAATTAACCCTTAAATTGTACTTTCCCTTGGTCGAGGGTAGGTTAAACTCTTTTATAATGGTGAAACAATTGTTATTAAATTATACAAGAATCATATAAATCAATATGATATCATATATGATCTTTTAACATTACTTTGTTAATAATATCTTAGTATTATCGTCATTTCAAGTGTTAACTGATTCATTTTCATTTATATACTTTGTTACATAAGTAAATTTTGTTATGGATAAGATGTATCTTATTCATATTCATATGTATATTAAGTCTTTAAATATTCCTTTTAATCATCTAATAAAAATTAGTCTTCAATGGATATGATGGGGAATGAATCTCATTGCATTCGTGGAGACGGTAATCCGTACGTATGCACGAGCGACAATATCATTCTTTTGAAATTAAAATAAAATATAATTGGATGGTATATCATATATAGAGAACCATTATCATGTTAAAATTATTATTTAAATCAATTACACATCATTATTATACCCATCCAAATAATAATGTATTTAATAACAGTTACACCACGACGTGGAGACGGTAAGTCGTACGTACGCACGTATAGTGACATGTCATTAGAAGGATGAATAAATTGATAAATATGGTTGTAAAATATTTATATTAAAATCATATTATATAGAAGATACTGGAGTTATTATTTTATAATGGAAACAACAAAGAAAGAGGAAGTGGAAAAATAAAGTAACATGCAACAGGTGATGATATATTTACCTCTTCTTAAGCTTCTTCCTTTTGATTTAATCAAAAGGGATCCTTAGGTTTTCTTTATGACTACAAGATGTCCTCTAGGATGAAGGGAGGACAGTTGAGAGTGTATTTGGGTAGGTTTTTGCTGAACCAAATTCCTTTTAAGGTGTTAATTAGAAAGAAGGGGGAGTGCCCTTTTATAAGAGGGGTAAGAGGCACCTTAGGAAAAGCAAGAAATGTTATTTTATAATAAAATCATTTCTGGTTTCTAATGGATCCAAGATTAATTATTTAAAGGATAAGTTGGGGATGGGTCAAAAACCACTCATAGAATTTGTTTAAAACGGGTTTGGGTCACTATATAATGTTTATCTTTTAGATTTAACTCTTAGTTAAATAGTTTGACATTACCATGTTGCTTTGTATTTTTATATTATATGGTTAATAAACATTATATATACATCCAAGAGAACCCCAAGTGTTTCATTAATGATAAAAATATTCTTATATATGCCTTTTGGCCAAACATTAGGTTTTTAGGAATATAATTTCAATTAATAAAATAATATTTTTTTTAAAAACTCTTTTATGTCAATTTTGACACTATTTGGAATTTTGTTTTTTCTAAATTTATAATAGAATTATTACTTCTAAAAATATACATCTAACCAAGCCTATCATTTCATATTAACCTTAAAATTTTGTGTAACTTATAAAAAGTCTGAATTTACATTTATTTGGATATTTATAATATCAATTATTTTAATATCTCACTAATTAGGTAATTACAGCATCATCATTGTGTCAAAAATAAATTAAATTATTTAATGTCTATAAAATATAAATAAAATACCATTATGTAGGAAATATTTTTATATTTATAATGAATATTAATAGTCTAATTTCTCTTATGTGTAACCTATATTAAAAATGGTTTTATTATTAAACATTGATTTTAACTCTTCAAACACTTATTTAAATAAAATAATAATAAATGTCCTAATCTAATATAAGTGGACCAAAGAGGTTCATATTTTATTCCCAAGGTTTTTTTGGTATAATTATACATATCCAATATAATTAAGACATGTGTTAGGGTTATAATAATATCAGTTTTACCCTTAATTACCATATTTACTTTTAACCGTGGAAAATAATGGTAAAAAGTTACTATTCACCAAAAATTATTTCCATCTTATTGAACCACATTTTACATACTGATATCAACCATGTCTCTCAGATTTTTTAAATTCAACTCACAGAAATGGTAAAATTAAGTTTTATGTAAAGTTGGAAATACTCCTAGGAGGTGGGTAAAAGACGGTAAAAAGTTCAATAAAAATTATATATATATAAAATTATTATATACTGACTCCAATGATTTATATTGAACTTATATAGGTATTATGTATCTATTTTGACCTAAAATAAATTTATATAAAATAAATTATTATTTAAATAAAAATTTGGTTTTAACCAATAACTCAGTGTCTTTCAGTATTCATCGAAAATTGAAATTTTTCCGAAAAATACAAAAAATTCACCCAAAGGTAATTTTGATATTTTGAATTAAAAAATTAATTCTATTTTACCAAATTCAAAACATATAAGTTTCATTTATTAATATAAAATTAATTCCTGTCGTCAAAACCCAAAAGCATGTTTTTAAGAAATAATAACTAACAAAATATTGATACTTTTTTATGTTCAATTTCAAAGTGAAATAAATTCCAATGAATAACATTGGATTAAATGGTAAAAATATAATCTATATATACTTCCAAAACATTAACATTTATAATTTAACACTACAAATTAATTTGATTAAAAAAGTTGTTTTCAATTAAAATATAGTATTTTTCACTATTCACCCAAATATGAAAGTTTCCAGAAAAACACCAAAAATTTATTGAAAATAAATTTTTATGTCCTAATTCTTAATAAGAAGTTTATTTTGTAAAATTGAATATATAAAAGTTTCAAATAATGTATTTAAAAAGGGTTCTCTATTAAAAGGCGGTAAAATTGCATTTTAAAAAAAATAATTCTTTTATCTAAAAAAATTAATTTGTTTTTTCATTATGTCTAAGAAACTCGTAATATGGATTTTAAAATTATAAGTATTATATGATGTTCATAATTTATTTAATACTATTCATTACATCTTTTGAACAGCAAGTTTGGTTAGTAGTGGTGTGCATAAACTTGGTGTTGCGTGTAGTGCAACTTATTAAATTACTTTGAGGAAATAACATATTATGAATTATTGGGGTATTACATTCTTCAATCCTTTAATAAATAGCGTCCTCGTAATTTGAAATTGTTCTTCGAAAATAAAAGGTTGAAAATTGAAAATACCTTTCTGGGAAAACGAATATCGGGAATTGTATTGATAAAATTTTGTCTTAATAAGAGGAAAAGGGGAATGAAAAATTCACCACCAAATTATGATCATGATTATGAGAACATTGGTTGAAATTAGAGACAAATAATTGGAGGGAAAATGTAAATATTTATAGGGAGTGATTGAGTTCATCAGTCACAAACAATTGTTGAATTAGGGGCCTCAAAGCCATCAATCTATGATGATTTCAAATATCATCGGTTCCAAAAAAACATAAGGTATTAGGATAACACATTTTTATTTTTAAGATCCCTTACCTAGAGTTTTGGAATTAATTTATTCATATAATAAGATAAGAAAAAATATATACTTGACAAGTAGAGTTCCATCATTTAACTAATTTCTACAACAAACTCATCTTTCACTCTAAATGTTAATAGAAGTTAAAAAAATATTGTATTTATCCTATTCATATAGGGCTCCAAAAAATGAATTTATAATTCATCTACCAGACCTTTAAAAAAACTACATTATTCAATACAAGACATCACGTGGGCCAGTGGTAGGTGATACACCCTTGTCGCCCTTCAGTTGCGGGATCATGCCTTGCGGCCTTGCCGGACGTGACAGGTTTCTTCCCGACCTTTGGGATGTCCTTTTTATGGCAATCCAAAAATAATCTCGAACTAGACTTATCCAAAATACTTCTGTCAAAACTCACAGTCTAGAATTTATATAGAAGGTAAACACAATGAAGATCTTTTTTCCACGTAATAACATGTGAACACCTTCATCATGTATTCTTTTAAAACATGGCTACATCCTGAATTACCATTAAACCTTATTGATTACATTCATGCTCCCTTATTCCTTATAGAATTCTTGATATACTCCTTCTATCAAAAAATCTTGTAAACTCCAACCATGATGGAATATAAAAATCATTAATTAGTTTCAAGGTAGTCAAGAATATCCAATATAATTTATCCAAATCAATCATGATTTATTCCAAAATCACTACCTCAGTATCGGAACCATATTATTGTTAAACTTTCTCTCAACCATATATTTTCCAAAATTTTAAACTGTTATTGAGTCACTTTTCTTGGTTCCACACAATATCAAGTTGTTAATGAAATAGTATTGTAGTATAATCCTTATATACTCTATAATTCTTATAACATGTACATCATTAATACAATACTCAAATGACCCAATACTTTAATAACACCATAAGAAATCTAATCATTCCTCATCGTCTTCAATAGTATCATAACTTTTTTATTATCCAAAAGTAGCATTTAGGGTATACTCTAATGATTTGGACATTGATTCGTGTAGTGTCCCAACTCCTTTCAGATGAATCATTGTACATTGGAAAAAAATTTCTTACCCTTTCAATCACGTACTTGGTGTCCTTTTTCCCCACACTTATAAGAAACTAACATTCCCTTAACGAATTTACCAAGGGGATTCTTTCCATAGTTATCACATATATAAAAATCCTTCTTTTCCCTCTTCCCTTTATCCATCTTTATCTCTTCCATCCTTTTCTTCTGTTGCTTCCCTTCAAAGACATAAGACATTAAGAATTCATTACATAACTTATTAATACATAATATTATTTCTTCATATGTTGAGAATACATGGGAGACTATTTCCCTTCTAAAAGTTGGCTTAATACCATGAAATATATGATCTTTCATACTCTTTGTATCATACGTATTTCTAGAGTTCACATTCCTTCTATAGGGTGCCATTTCTATACAATGGAATACACTAGGTCAGTTTATGATTTTCAATGAATAATTCCAAACTTGTAAAATACCTAATGAAAATTGAACAATTTATGAATATAATCCATAATCATAAAAATATATTCTTTGAGGAAGTATATACTCATAAACCCTTTATAATGGTTTGTAATGAAAATGATAATTGTCCTAAGAATATCCCCCGAGAGTGTCGTATCCAAGAAGGCAGCACGGCCCGTTTTTGTACATTAGTTCTTGTTCGAGTCTAGCTCAAAGCAATGTTTTCGGTTTTTACCCCTAGGTACATCTGTGCTAGATTCACCTCTACCTGCTTGTATTTAGATAGGGATTTTATGCTTGGAAAACTCACAAAATCTCTACAATTCCAAAATTCTAGGAAGTTCTTCGATACTAATCCTCAAATTCTATCTTAGGGCTATGTGCTCTAATAAGAGTTTATCTAAATCTAGTTTCCAATTTTTGTAATAATCTCCCTCTGATACAAACTATAACACCCCGACCCCAGTTACCCAAAGTCAGTGCATTATTTTAATACATTAGAATGATTACAAGGAATCAAGTCCCGAAAGACTGATTAGTTTAGCTGTCTTGGAAAATAGATTATATACATGAACGTTACATTACACATTAGAAAATAAAACACAACATAAATGATTCTTTGAGAATCCCATTAGTACCCTAGATTAACCCTGTTTCTCAATCATAATATTCTTCTTGTAATCCTGATAAAATTAAAACATAGAATGGGATGAGGTCAGATGCTCAGTAATGATAACAATATAGCAGAAACTTTCATAAATAAGAATAAACATTTAAGGCAATGTATAAGACTAAAACAAAAGCCTTTTAAACTCAAACTTTATCATTATATAGCAAAGATACAATAAAATAATGCCATTTACTTATTCCCATGGATATTTTACTAGTAGAATAATCACATGAAATATCAATAGCCACATTCATAATGATGGAATGCATAATTCCAGACTTCATAACCACACAGACAAGGCATTGTTCCAAGACTACAAATATGATATTGTCAAGGCCTTGTTACAAGACACTAGTTTGTCTCAAGAGACCTACCGATTCATTGAGGAGATATATCGGGCTCCACTCGTCACTTACTATGTCCAATGCATTTCTCATATAAAAAGGTTTAAACATAAGAAAAAAATTTGTATTAAAAATAGCATACAAAATGTCAATACTTTATCCAAAAACCATGAATCGTATAAAAATAACACATCCACAGTAAAACATATCACAAAACCTTCAATACAATATAAATTTTTTGTATCATAAAAAATTAACTTCAAATACTTTTAAAATCCATCAAAGTATGTTGATATATATGAAAATAATTTGTCAAACTCTTTGAGAGAAATATCCCATTTTCATAAAAACATTTAAAATTTACACAATTTATAAAGGAAGAAATTTAAAGACATTTTTGAATCAAAGTGTCCCATACAACTTTGAAACTTTTGAAAGGAATTAACATTTTAAAAACATTCAAGTCCATATAAATAAATCCTTAAAACCCATTTTAAAAACATTGACATTGATGAGAATTATTTAGAAGAACGCACATTAAAAACATTTAAAAATATTTTTTAGTTAAAAATACCTTAAAACTAATCTCTTTGAAAACTCCTTTATGAAACATGGACATGGATAATAAATATTTCCCAGTAGATACTTACGTAAAAACAACCTTGGATAAAAAAGAGATTGTGAAATTAACCCTTACCTTGTACTTTTCCTTTTTCGAGGGTATGTTAAACTCTTGTATAATTGTAAAATAATTTTTCCTAAATTATACAGGAATCATATACATTAATATGATATAATATATGATCTTTTAACATTTCTTTGTTAATAATATCTTAGTATTATCGTCATTTCGGGTGTTAACTTCTTCATTTTCCTTTATATGCTTTGATACATAAGTAATTTTTTCTAAGGATATGAAGTATATTATTCATATTTAGAATTATATTAAGTATTTAAATATTATTTTTAATAATCTAATGAAAATTAGTATTTAGTGGATATGAGGGGGAATGAATCTCATCGCATTTGTCGAGACGGTAATCCGTACGAATGCAGGAGCGAGAATATAATTCTTTTGATATTAAAATAATATATAATTGGATGGTATATCATATATAAAGAATTATTTTTATGTTATATTTATTATTTACATCAATTACACATCATTATTATACCCATCCAAATAATAATGTATTGAATAAAAATTACACCACGACGTGGAGAAGGTATGCAGTATGTACGCACGTATGGTGACATGTCATTAAATGGATGGATAGAATAATGAATATGGTTGTAAAATATTTATAATAACATCACAATATATTAAAGATACTTGGGTTATTATTTTAGAATTTAAACAACAACGAAAGAGGAAGTTCAAGAAGAAAGGAACTTGAAAGAGGTGATGAAATATTTACCTATTTTTGAGGTTCTTTCTTTTGATTTTATCAAAAAGGATCTTTAGGTTGTCTTTATGACTAAAGTAATTCCTCTACGATGAAGGTATGAGAGTCGATAGGGTATTTGGTCAGGGGTTGTCTGAAAAAAATCGCTTTGAAGGTGTGAATTAGAGAGAAGGGGGAGTGCCCTTTTATAAGTGGGGTGAGGGGCACCTTAGGAAAAGCTAGAAATATTATTTTATATTAAACAATTTTTGGTTTCTAATGGATTCAAAATGAATTATTTAAAGGATAATGAGGGTATGGGTCGAAAACCACTCAACCAATTGGTTTTAGACAGGTTTGGGTCACTATATTAACTTTGTCTTTTAGATTTAACTCTTAGTTAAATAGTTTGACATTTACCATGTCTCGTTTTATTTTTATATTATAAGGTTACTAAACTTACTATATACTTCCAATAGAACCCCAAGTGGTTCATTAATAAAACAAATATTATTATATAAGTCCTTTAGCCGAACCTTAGATTTTTAGGAATATAATATCAATTAATTATATAATATTTTATAAAAAACTCTTTTATGTAAATTTTGACACTATTTGGTATTTTGTTTTTGCTAAATTCATAAAAGAATTATTACTTCAAAAAGAATACATCTAAAAAACCTGAACATGTAATATTATCCTATAAAATTAGTGAAATTCCTAAAAAGTCTCAAATTACATTTATTTGGATATTTATAATATCAATTATTTTAATATTCCACTAATTAGGTAATTACTGCATCATCATTATGTCATAAATAAATTAACATATTTAATGTCTAAAAAATATAAATAAAATACCATTATTTATTAAATATTTTTTTCTTTTTAATGAATATTTATAGTCTAATGTATCTTATGTGTAACCCTATATTAAAAATGGTTTAGTTATTAAAATTTGATTTTAACTCTTTTAATTCTTCTTTAAATAAAATAATAAAAAATGTCCTAATCTAATCCAAGTAGAACAAAGAGGTTCATATTTTATTCCAAAGGTTTTTTTGTCTAATTTTACTTATCTAATAGAATTAGGACATGTGTTATGGTAATAATAATATCATTTTTACCCTTAATTACCCTATTTACTTTTAACAGTGGTAAATAAAGGTAAAAAGTTACTATTCAACAAAAATTATTTTCATCTTATTGAACAAAATTTTACATACTGATATCAACTATGTCTCTTGATTTTGGAAATTCAACTCACAGAAACGGTAAAATTATGTTTTATGTAAATTTCCAAATACACCTAGAAGGTGTGTAAAAGACGATAAAAAGTTCAATAAAGTTTTTATATATCTAAATTTATTATAAACTAACTCCAATGAATTATATTGAACTTATATAGTTATTATATATCTATTTTGGCATAAAATAAACTTAAATAAAATAAATAATTATTTAAATAAAAATTCGGTTTTAACCAATAACTTTGTTTTTTTCACAATTCATCAGAAATTAAATGTTTTCAGAAAAATACCAAAATTTCACCCTAAGCTAATTTTGATATTCTAAATTCAAAAATAATACTATTTTACCAAATTCAAAACATAGATTTTTCATTTATTAATATGAAACTAATTCCTATTGTCAAAACCCAAAAGCGAGTTTTTAAGAAATAATAACTAATAAAAGATTGATACTTGTTTATGTTCAATTTCAAAGTGAAATTATTTCCAATGACTAAAATTGTATTAAATGGTAAAAATATAATCTATTTATACTTCCAAACCATTAAAATTTATAATTTTCTGCTACAAATTATTTTGATTAAAAAAGTTGTTTTCAGTTAAAATATTGTATTTTTCACTATTCACCCAAATATGAATGTTATCGAAAAAACACAAAATATTTATTGAAACTAAACATTTATGTCCTGATTCTAAAGAAGAAGTATATTTTGTAAAATTGAATATATAAAAGTTTCAAATATTGGATTTAAAAAGGATTTTCAATTAAAAGGCGGTAAAATTGCATTTAAAAAAAATACTTCTTTTATCTAAAAAAATGAATTTGTTTTTTCATTATGTATAAGAAACTCATAATATGGATTCCTAAATTATAAGGATTATATAAAGTTTAAAATTTAGTTAATACTATTCATAACCTCTTTTGAATAGCTAGTTTGGTAAGTAGTGGTGCGCTTGAACTCGGTGTTGTGTGTAGTGCAAGTTATTGAATTACATTGAAGAAATTACATACTATGAAATCTTGGGGTGTTACAGGTTGGATCCAGGGTGGTTCCAGCTTGGATGGCAGGACACCGACTAAGGGAGTCGCGCGACTAGGGGTGTCATAGTGCCAGAGAGGTTCAGGGCAGGAGGACTAGGCGGTCGGCGGTGCTGCGCCCGAAGTAGGGAGAGGGAGAGGATCTAAGGGGTGGCAGCGTTCGGGGGGAAAGTGAGAGAAGTTATGTGGAACAAGAGTGAAAAAAGGAAACCCTAGAAAAAGGGAGAAAATATTGGAAGAAAATAAAATTCAAAAAAAACTAATAATATTAATAATAGTAGTAGTAGTAATAATAATAATTATAATAATAATAATAATAAATTTTATCTATTTTAATAACAACACTAATAACAGTAATATTAATAATACACTTTATAATAATAAAAAAAATTAATAATAATAATAATTTCTTATTAATAATAGCAACGATAAGAATAATAATAATTAAACTGATAAGAATATAAATAATATAAATACTCATTTTGTTTTAATAATAATAATTAAAATTATTAGTAACCATGGAAATCATAAATAATGCAATAAATTACAAAATTTATTCATTTTAATTTTTTTTTGAAGACTGGCGGATCGTGTCGTTCCAAGGGTGAAGCCACGCGGGGTATCCAAAATGTGCTCCACCTGGGTGCTCAGCGACATCAACTCAAAAACGCGCATTTTTAACAAAACTCAAAAATCTTATTCGGGTTTCAACTCGAACCTCAACAAAAAAATTTAAAACCAAAGATAATAATAAAACACAAATAATAGATATGTCGAGAAGTGACATCTTGCTCTCCTTATTATTGAATTGAATCTCAAATCAAGGCACCAATCAAGGCTCGAATAATTTCAAGGCTCATATCCAAGGCCCGTATGATTCAAGGGTTGAATGAATCCAAGGATCAAGAATTTTCTAGGTTTTCTATATCTCTAATTTATCTCTCAGATGATTCAAATATTCAATCCAAGACAACTTATTTTTCCCCCCACATCCTCACCCGTTGATTGATTGTTTGGAGATATCTATTTGAATTTTTTTCATTGTAATTATTTCATAACCATATTCATATACAAATAATTTATTGAAAGTACTGGAAAACAGGGCTCTACCCAAAGTCTTGGAAAAACCATTGGGAATAGGTCACCCTTAGTCCCACTCATTTCCAAAAACCATGGGTATATGGTTTAATTCAAAACTATTTACACTGTTTTTCTAAAACCATTGGTATATGTTTTGGTTCAATACTAATAACCACAATTTTCCAAAACTATGGGTATAAATTTCATATGCAAGCACAGGGAAAAATATTTCCTTGGGGAACAAAAAAATTTCCATAGGAAAACATACTACCATTGTTTTCCACCTATAGACATGGTTTAGAAAAGTTTATATAATTAAATATTTGTTTATATTATGATAAACCTATGTGATGCATTGGTTATGTGCATCAATTGTATAGAGGTGGTCCAGGGTTTGAATATAGATTCTGATATTCTCTTAAATCTTATTCCCATAGTTTTAGAACCATGGGTATAGGATTATTGACATGGTGGACTATTTCCCATACACATATTCCGACAGTTCATAACTGTGGGTATAACATTTTCTAACCATGGCTATAGAGCAAAGCTATACCGACGACTTAAGCTCCCATAGTTCTCTGAACCGTGGGTATAACCTATACATATGGGTTTATATGGTTTACCCACAGTTCCAAACTATGGGTATTTGGTAATGTTCTAGTAGTGTTAGGATGTTTGGTTGAAAAGAGATATAGTTATTATTCCATGAAATCCCCCACCCTCACCTTCTACCGATTCTATGCTACCCACCCACTCCAATGCCAATGAAAACTAATTCATGAGATCGCTTACCCATTGAAAATTTTCACAATTTTAAAATAGAAGAAATCTTATCTACATTATTTCCTCGGTCTGTACAGGAAACCACTGCCACCATTCTACCTGTAGAAAACACCAAACAAGAAATTCTCTTCCTATTAGACATGATCATAGGGTCTATGGAATTGAATCCAAATGCATTCCCACATCACCTTGAACATATCAATATAATGATATACATATATAATGGTGAACTTATAATATAATTACATTTACATACACACACATACCCACACACATGATTAAAAATACATTTATGTTTATGTTTGTCAATATATATGTGTGTGTGTATGTGTATATAATATATAAATGTTTATATATGTATATATATAATTCATTGTTAATTGAATTTAACACATTACATATATAAATATTTTCAATAGTTATATATTTATATGTATAAATTAAAAAGACTAAAAATATGGAAAAATAAAGATATATATTTTTGTTATATATAATATATTGATATATATTATATATATATAGGATCACAAATTTTTTTCATACAAATATATATATATATATATATTATAGATATGTATTATAAAAAATTTATGAAAATGTAGGTATTACACAAATTAAAATATATATTATTCTGTAAAAATATATGTTATACAAGTATTTTAAACAAATATTTTATTCAAATATATATATATTACAAACAAAAATATATAAAATAAAAAATATATATTATAAAAAAATATATACATTACATAATATATATATATATATATATTATAGAGGATTCATATATAATAACATGTACCCACTAAAACCCCTTGAACTACATATAAGAATGTTTATGCCCCCAAAATCTCACCTTAAAAAGGACACATATTAATAACTAATGTCAACGGTATAATTCCCATTAATGGGAGGTATTAACCATTTTAAAGAAAAAAATTTATTACAACTTTCATCCTCATCAACTTCATATCACAAAAAATTATTATTTCATTTTTTTCATCAGATTCATCCACCATCTCTATTATTTTTCATGTACTATCCTAAGCATTAGTCATCCCATGGATGAATACTGGCTAGATTATTTAAAGAAACATTGGTTCATGTCAAAAAGAGATGTATGATGTGTGTAAAACAACCAAATGAAATGATAAATGTTCAGTGTATGAGTGTATGAAGATGAATGTTATATATAACCTAGACCGTTCAATGAATTCATAGAATGAAACCTACTATAGTGGAGAAATTATTTTCTTAAATTCCATTACCCAGATTCTTCAAAGAATACTGATATTCTTTAAAATAATAAAATGATGGGTTTCCCTTATTATAATGTTCTATAACTTCAAATATTGATAATAAATATCTTTTGTGTATATGTTTATTTATTTCATAAAATTAATATTTTCTGAACCCCATAGGAAGAATATGAATCAAATATGGATGCACGGTAATTGTTCCACCAAAGACTATGAAGATGTAGTTAATATGTTCATAATTTTTTAAATAGGGCATACATACTAACCATCTCAAATCCTTTGTCTATGTTTATGATGTTGTTATTAATAAGTAATTTTTGACATATAGGATTTGACCTCACATCAAACTGATACATGATGTGATCGATATGAATCAATGTGCATGTTTCCAGTTTCAAATGAGATTTTAGTAAAAAAATGACAAGTGACATAATAAAAACTAATCAAACGCATTTATATTATATTGATACTTTAGGATAACAATATATAAGTTATTTGAGACTTCTAGGAATAAGGTAAACCACAATATAATTCACAGTGTGATTGGTATGACTCCAAGTGAATCTTTTTATTTAAAATCGATTACAATTTTAGTAAACATGATGTATGACCTAATAAAAACTAGGAAAACACATTCAAACTTTTTGATACTTTAAAAAAACTATCTATAGTTAATTTTTGACAAGTAGAATTCATCCATACCTCGATATGATGCATGATGTTCCTAGTATGAATCAATATGTATGTTCTGTAACACCCCGAGATTTTATGAAAAATATTCTTTTTAATTTCATTAATTTCTTGTGTTGTACGATACACCAAAAGGATCTTGCACAACACGCATCCTTGACTTGCCTTAAATTACACGCAATCACGACCTTCTTCGATAGCATGTGTAGTAGGCAAAAATGAGTTTCACTAAACAACGATATGCTATTAAAATATTATTAAAACTAGCCGTTATGAATAGTAATAACCACCTTTTAAAATTTTTGAAAATTTATCTCTCAAAATGGACTTCATTTTTGGATTCGGAGTATCGAATTTATCCTAAGGTGAAATTTTGATACTTTTCGGATAAATTTCATATTCTGATGAATAATGAAAATTACTAAATTTTAATTAAAAACAACTTTTTTAATTGAAATAATTAATAGTGATAAATTATTAATTTGAGTGGTTTTAAAGTATATTTAAAATATATTTTCACAATTTAATACAATGTTGGTCATTGGATATAATTTCACATTTAAACCAGTTATAAACAAGTGTCAATCTTTTGATAGTTATTATCTCTTAAAAACACGCCATTTGTTTTGATGACGGGAATTAATTTTTAAATTAGTTAATTTAACTGATATGTTTTGAATTTGGTAAAATAGACATCATTTTTGAGTTCATAATATCAAATATAGCTTAGGCCTAATTTTTGGTATTTTTCTAGAAACATTCATTTTTTGATGAATAGTGAAACCACTAAGTGGTAGTAAAAAAAATGAAATTTTCATAAAACTTAATTTTACCGCTTCTATGAGTGGAATTTCGAAAATCCGAGAGACACGGTTGATGTCAGTAAGTAAAATGTGGTTCAATGAGATGAAAATAATTTTTTGGTGAATAGTAACTTTTTACTTTTTTAACCACGGTTAAAAGTAAATAGGGTAATTAAGGGTAAAAATGATATTATTATTACGCTAACACATGTCCTAATTCTATTGTATAAGTGTAATTCGGCCAAAACAACCTTAGAAATAAAATATGACCATTTAGGCCCACTTGGATTAGATTAGGACATTTATTATTATTTAATTTCAAAGAAGAGTTAAAAGAGTTAAAATTAATGTTTATTTACTAAAAGATTTTTAATATAGGGTTAAACATAAGATAAATTCGATTGTAAATATTCATTATAAATCTAATAAGATTTACTACATAATGATATTTTATTTATAATTTTTAGACATTAAATAAATTTATTTATTTATGACACAATGATGATGTAGTAATTACCATAATAGTGAAAAATTATAATAATTGATATTATAAATATCCAAATAAATACAATTTGAGACTTTTTATGAATTCCACTAATTCTCTAGGTTAATATGACATGTTAATATTGATTTAATTAACTTTTTTCGAACTAATCATTCTGTTATGAGTTTCACAAAAATCAATTACTAAATAGTTTCAAAATTGACATAAAATAGTTTTTAAAACAAATATTATATTATTAATTGTTATTTTATTCCTAAAAATATAAGTTTAGGCCAAATGACTTAGATAAGGTTATATATATTAATAATAAACAACTTGGGGTTCGTTTGGCTTCTTATAGTAAGTTTATCAACCTTATAGTGTAAGAACACAAGAAGACACGGTAAAAGTAAAATTATTTAACTTAATGTTAAATCTAAATGATAAGGTTAAAATAAGAACCTAAACTTGTCTAAATTCTATTGTATGAGAGGATTTCGACCCATCCCCACCTTAGATTTGAAATAAATCGATTTGGGGCTATTTAATTCCGAATTTGACTTTATAATAAAATAATAGTTTTAGTTATTCCAAAGGTACCCCTCTCCTCCCTTATAAAAGGGCACCTCCTCCCACTCTTCCTCACACCACATTGAGCCTTCAAGCTCGGCCAACCCCTGCCGAATTCTCTCCTCCACTTCCCTAGAAACACCCTAGAGGTTCTGGTCTTCTTTAAATACCAATTTTAGTGCCCTATGAAGAGGACTCAAAGAGCCGCTTCAAAGAAGAGGTAATGTCCGTTACCGATTCTTTCAACTTTATTTCTTCCTCCACTTCTTCTTCTTAGGTTGTTTCATTATGAAATAATAACATCAGTATCACTCATATACTGATATGTTATTATAAGTATGAAACAACCCTATTTCACCATCTATCCATCCTCTGGAAAACGAAATCACCGCGCGTGCGTACGTACGGAATACCGTCTCCATGCCGTGGTGTAATCTATTTTCCACCACCACCGTACTTGGATGGGTAAAATGGTGTACATAATAACTACATATGATTATTGTAAAGTGATATTGATTCTGAAATAGTATACATACACTCCAATACAATTCCACGATCATGAGAACGATATCATCGCTCGTGCGTACGTACGGACTACCGTCTCCACGACTCGATGAGATTCATTCTCCAAGTTAACCATTCATGAATGATTATAAAGTATATATAATAATTAATAATGAAATATATGACATAATAATGATTCTGGATTTATGTCTATATATATGTATGTCATTCCATTCAACTCAATAAAGTAAAGAAAACAGCGTTCATGCGTACGTACGGTCTACCGTCTCCATGAACAGTGTATTTCTTTCCATTTACTGATCTATTATATATGTATATTATGAATATATATTATATATAAATCATGTTTTATATTCTGAAATTAAGTAATCATGATCTAAGTAATCATATGAATAATTACAAGTCAAAACACGGACGACAAATGAAACGATTTTACCCAAAACACTGTTTAACATGGAATTTAAAAAATAACGGGTAATATAAAGAAATAAGTGAACCATATATGATATCATAACAATTAATATGATTCTGTAATAAGTCAATGACATTATTTAAATCATTATACAGGAGGTTCGGACACTTACGAAGCAAATCGGACCTAAGGTAAGGGAAATATCACAATCTCTGTTTTATCTGATATTGATTATACTTTGGTATTTACTGGGGTGTATTCTATCATCCACATCCATGTTTCCTCAATATGTAATATTTATATCCTTCTACAGTATTTTATATCCAATTTTACCCTTCGTTGAGTTTTTAGTAAAAGATATGAAGGGAATCTTTTGTCGTTTTTCATATGAGGTACTTTTTGACATTTCCGACAAAAGTACGAGAAGAATGTTTTTTTAACTTATACGGAATGAATGGATTTTTAAAAAATTATTTCCAAGAAGAATCATTTACAAGTTTTCATGTTTATTTTTAATCAACTTCTTGTAGTTTAAAATTGTATGACATGTTAAGAAAGGAAAAATGTTATTGAAGAAGAAAGGATATTTTCCTCAAGAATGGAGTTCAAGTGTTTTATCAAAATTATTTTTCATCTAAGATAATAAAGGGTTATGTTTTTATCCCTATTATTACATTGATTTGATTATTTTTTGATGGAATTATTTTTATGAATTCCTTTATCTTATATGAATTGTTTTATGATGTCATGATGTTTAAGATTCTCATTTGTATTACATGGGTTATGCGATGATGTATGATTTATGATTTTGTGGCACACATAAGAATGGTATCATTATGAGATGGGTGGGACCTATATCTCCCTCCAATGCATTGGGTAAATATTTTATATCTCATGAGATAGACATGGATGGAACGGTAGGTTATACCGGTTCAGTGAAACAGGACTGAAACGAGGAGTGAACTCGGTTCAGAAAGGGACTTTGTCCACTATGATAGTCTTGGAAATGAGTCTTGACTAATAAGAAATGATTATCTATGATTATGTGTGTATGCCACAAAGTTTCATGTTTTAAGTTATGATTATTGGGATTACATTTCACTACTATGATTTATCCCATGTTATGAAATTATGATCTGTTTTGCAGGTTAAGATTTCCAAAAGATATGTTCTTATGAATATGATGTGATTGATATTTCTTTTGTTTACCCTTACTGAGCATTTGAGCTCACCCTTTTATGTTTTCTTTTCCCCAGGATATAAAGAAAGGATTTAGGGTTTAAAAAAAGAAGATCTTTATGGGAGTTGTTGAAGATCTTTCACCATGATTAAAAGATTATGTTCTGAGTTTCCAAAGACACTAAACTATTACGGTCCTTGTGTGTGTGTTTTTATTATGTACTAAGTATTCCGAAAAAGTAATGTAATGTCTATGTATGTCAACCTTCGGGTCTTTACAGTTGGTATCAGAGGAAAGGTTTAGTCAACCTTTTGAAATTAGGATGCGAGAACGTTAGTGAGATCCCTAGAGATATTTCTAAGGTATGTCTAGGGATGTCTCTAAGGATAAGTATATGTATAGGATATAGACCTAGAACTATGGCAACGTTATTAGATTAAACCAAAGATGTTAGATATTGAAGTTACTCCCCCTTTATTATGATTTTTTCCTCTAACACTATTCTTTTTGGGTTTTAGAAAATGGCTGGAAACATGCCGATTCACAATAATGGAGGATATTATGGACAATGGAATGATATTATTCATGAGAAACCAAATGAAATGGGATTTGGAAGTCCAACCATCATTATTATGCCGAATCAGCCATCTCATAATATGATCAATAAACTCAAATTTGGTAAGTTTCCTGACTCGGCTAATAAGAGAAAGATGGAGTTTCATGATGATCATAGAGGAAAGAAAGTTCAATTTCCCCTATGTAAATAATGTGGGAAGAGGCATCAAGGAGAATGTTTCAAAGGAACTGGAAGATGCTTTAGGTGTGGAAAAGAAGGACATAAATCCAGTAAGTGCAAAGGAAAGGGTTCATTTAACACCATGGATGAGGATAATGGTATTCCTACGACATCAACAATGGTTAAATGTTTTAAATGTGCAATGTAAAGGCATTATTCAAACCAATTCCATAAGGTAAAGTCTCATGAGGAGAAATAGTATGGTCATATGGGTAATATTTATGTTGATGATGTTGAAGAGACTACAACTGATATGTGAGATGAAATAATTGCTGAAGCTCGGTCAATGGATTAAGAAGGTAGTGGAATGATTACATGTTTATCAAGTGTAGTGTTATATAAGTAATCTCATGGTACTATGGAATAAAGAGACATCTAAGGATTGTTACACTGTTGTCTTTCCTTGAGTTTTGAAAGTGTATGATTAATGGTACCAGTATCCATGAAAGGTTATTCAAATATTTTTGGAATGTTTATGATATGCGCATAATGAAGGGATAAGGAGAAAATTAAATGTTCGATAGTATTCATGAGGTCATGACTGATATATGGAGAAGGTTATATCATGGTTTGAGTATATAGAATTTTTGGATTTTGGTATGTGGAAAGAGTTAACTTTTTACAGCATTCATGTTTTCGCTAAGGTTTAATGGGTATTCATTTTTCAAGAGAATACATGATTAAGGTATTCACGTGTTTGGAATGTGACCAACAAGATATATGGGGGATAAATGATGGTATTCACATGCTTGGTTAACGATATTTCAAGTAATCATTTTCTCTATACTATGAGCTTGGACCGAAGTATTTTAGATAAACCTAAATATTGGAATGGATTATGTTAACCATAAGTTAGTATATAACTTTTTTTGATATTATTTATGTAATGTAGTTTTAGAAAAAGGACAACCTGCAGGACGAGAGACAGCCCATCGCATCAGAAAAGGCCATGGGATTCGAACCCACAAACGAAGTGCGACTGGCCTTTATCGCCTACCACTGGCCTACAGGAATTCCCTGTTTAGTAGAAACTAGTTTTATTATATTAAGCAGTATGATACATGAAGTATAAGTCCATTTTAGGAATCATATATCATTAATCTCACTATAGATGGACTTATGTATTTTTTGATAACTTTTCTAAACTTTTGTTTGAGACAGATGGAATGACCCATAATTCTATCACATGATCTGCTAACACATCACGAATGATAAATTCAACTTAATTTCTTTAAGAGATGAAGTGAAAATTGTCCAAAGAATGACAAACGGTGAGACTATACCAAAATCACGAAAGTATTTCTTCTAATTCCAATTTCATCAACTTTTGGGAAATGATCTTGAAAACAAAAAATGTTGTCCTAGTGCTCTTATATCTGATGAATCAGATGGTACCTTAGATTGTCACAAATTTATGGCTTTGTGATTGTTGGCTTTTCCATAGCCATGTTCTTTACCACTCTCCATCAGAACATGATGGTTAGATTTCTCTTCCATGTCCATATTTTCACCTATGTGGAAACCCAGTGATTAGTTTATTTGGGTAACCTTTACATTTCATACTTTTGTTTTTCAAGATTGGTTTTGGTATTCCTTTTTACGATGTGGGTTTCTATTAAATAAACTTTTGAGTATTAAGCCATTTATAACCCCGATGAATTTCGAGGGCGAAATTCATTTTAAGGGGGGTAGAATGTAACACACCGAGATTTTGTGAAAAATGTTCTTTTTAATTTCATTAATGTCTTGTGTTGTATGCTACACCAAAAGGATCTTTCACAACACGCATCCTTGACTTGCCTTGCATTACACGCAATCGTGACCTTCCTCGATAGCGTGTGTAGTACGCAAAAACGAGTTTCACTAAACAACGATATGCTATTAAAATATTATTAAAACTAGCCGTTATGAATAGTAATAACCACCTTTTAAAATTTTATAAATTTTATCTCTCAAAATGGAATTCATTTTTGGATTCGGAGTATCGAATTTATCCTAAGGTGAAATTTTAGTACTTTTTGGATAACTTTCATATTCTGATGAATAGTGAAAATTACTAAATTTTAATTAAAAACAACTTTTTTAATCGAAATAATTAATAGTGATAAATTATTAATTTTAGTGGTTTTAAAGTATATTTAGAATATATTTTTAAAATTTAATACAATGTTGGTCATTGGATATAATTTCACATTTAAACCAGTTATAAACAAGTGTCAATCTTTTGATAGTTATTATCTCTTAAAAACACGCCACTTGTTTTGACGACGAGAATTAATTTTTAAATAAGTTAATTTAACTGATATGTTTTGAATTTGGTAAAATAGGCATCATTTTTGAGTTCATAATATAAAATATAGCTTAGGCCTAATTTTTGGTATTTTTCTGGAAACTTTCATTTTTTGATGAATAGTGAAACCACTAAGTGGTAGTAAAAAAAATAAATTTTTCATAAAACTTAATTTTACCACTTCTGTGAGTGGAATTTTGAAAATACGAGAGACACGGTTGATGTTAGTAAGTAAAATGTGGTTCAATGAGATGAAAATAATTTTTTGGTGAACAGTAACTTTTTACTTTTTTTACCACGGTTAAAAGTAAATACGGTAATTAAGGGTAAATATGATATTATTATTACCCTAACACATGTCCTAATTCTATTATATCAGAGTAATTCGACCAAAAACAACCTTAGGAATATAATATGACCATTTAGGACCACTTGGATTAGATTAGGACATTTATTATTATTTAATTCAAAGAAGAGTTAAAAGAGTTAAAATTAATGTTTATTTACTAAAACATTTTTTATATTGGGTTATACATAAGATAAATTCGATTGTAAAGATTCATTATAAAGATAATAAGATTTCCTACATAATTATATTTTATCATAATTTTTAGACATTAAATAAATTAATTTATTTATGACACAATGATGATGCAGTAATTACCATAATAGTGAAAAATTATAATAATTGATATTATAAATACCCAAATAAATATAATTTGAGACTTTTTATGAATTACACTAATTATACAGGTTAATATGACATGTTATTATTGATTTAATTAACTCTTTTCTACCTAATCATTCGTTTATGAGCTTCCCAAAAATCAATTACTAAATAGTTTCAAAATTGACATAAAATAGTTTTTAAAACAAATATTATATTATTAATTTTTATTTTATTCCTAAAAATCTAAGGTTCGGCCAAATGACTTATAAAAGGTTATATATATTACTAATAAACAACTTGGGGTTCGTTTGGCTTTTTATAGTAAGTTTATTAATCTTATAGTGTAAGAACACAAGAAGACACGGTAAAAGTAAAATTATTTAACTTAATGTTAAATCTAAACGATAAGGTTAAAATAAGAACCTAAACTTGTCTAAATTCTATTGTATGAGATTATTTCGACCCATCCCCACCTTATCTTCAAAATAAATCAATTTGGAGCTATTTAAAACTGAATTTTACTTTATAATAAAATAATAGTTTTAGTTATTCCAAAGGTACCCCTCTCCTCCCTTATAAAAGGGCACCTCCTCCCTCTCTTCCTCACACCACCTTGAGCCTTCAAGCTCGGCCCACCCCTGCCAAATTCTCTCCTCCACTTCCCAAGAAACATCCTAGAGGTTCTGGTCTTCTTCAAAGACCAATTTTAGTTCCCTAAGAAGAGGACTCAAAGAGCCGCTTCAAAGAAGAGGTAATGTCGGTTACCGATTCTTTCAACTTTATTTCTTCCTCCACATCTTCTTCTTAGGTTGTTTCATTATGAAGTAATAAAATAAGTATCACTCATATACTGATATGTTATTATAAGTATGAAACAACCCTATTTCACCATCTATCCATCCTACGGAAAACGAAATCACCGCGCGTGCGTACGTACAGAATACCGTCACCACGCCGTGGTGTAATCTATTTTCCACCACCACCTTACTCGGATGGGTATAATGGTGTACATAATAACTACATATGATTATTGTAAAGTGATATTGATTCTGAAATAGTATACATACACTCCAATAAAATTCCACGATCATGAGAACAACATCATCACTCGTGCGTACGTACGGACTACCATCTCCATGACGCGATGAGATTCATTCTCCACGTTAACCATTCATGAATGATTATAAAGTATATATAATAATTAATAATGAATTATATGACATAATAATGATTATGTATTTATGTTTATATATATGTATGTCATTCCATTCAACTCAATAAAGAGAAGAAAACAGCGTTCATGCGTACGTACGGTCTACCGTCTCCATGAACAGTGTATTTCTTTCCATTTACAGATCTATTATATATGTATATTATGAATATATATTATATATAAATCATGTTTTATATTCTGAAATTAATTAATCATGATCTAAGTAATCATATGAATAATTACAAGTCAAAACACAGACGACAAATGAAACGATTTTACCCAAAACACTGTTTAACATGGAATTTACAAAAGAACGGGTAATATAAAGACATAAGTGAACCGCATATGATATCATAACAATGAATATGATTCTGTAATAAGTCAATGACATTATTTAAATCATTATACAGTAGGTTCAGACACTTACGAAGCAAATCGGACCTAAGGTAAGGGAAATATCACAATCTCATTTTTATCCGAGATTGTTTATACTTTGGTATTTACTGGGGTGTATTCTATCATCCACATCCATTTTTCCTCAATATGTAATATCTATATCCTTCTACAGTAGTTTATATCCAATTTTACCCTTCGTTGAGTTTTTAGTAAAAGATATGAAGGGAATCTTCTTTCGTTTTTCATACGAGGTACTTTTTGACTTTTCCGAAAAAAGTACGAGAAGAATGTTTTTTTAACTTATACGGCATGAATGGATTTTTAAAACATTATTTCCAAGAAGCTTCCTTTACAAGTTTTCATGTTTATTTTTAATCAACTTCTTGTAGTTTAAAATTGTATGACATGTTACGAAAGGAAAAATGTTATTGAAGAAGAAAGGATATTTTCCTCAAGAATGGATGTTTCGGTGCGGATGTGCGTCGGGTTACGCTGTTCCGCCAGGACGCGTTCGCGCGTGCACCCGTCAACCCGAGGGGATGGGTGCGCGGCTTGTGGTCCCGCAGTCCCGCTTTCCAAGGGCGGGCGGCATTCGTCCCTTATTCAGGGGTGTCTGCTCCTTGATCGAAACCGGGATGATGGGATGTCGGCTCCTCCTTCCTTGGACGTCTCCTCGGAACTCGTCGCCTAATCCGGGTCTCCCTCATAGACTTAAGAATGTTCGTGAATCTCGTTCCCGGCGCCATATCTTCATGGACACCGGTAAATTACGCTGCTTCCGCCTGGACGCTCCAAGGAGTCTGGGCGGGGCAGCAACCTGCAGTGAGAAGGCCGGGTGGCTCTGGGTGCTGGGGGCGTGTCGTAACACTGCGGCTCTGCACGTCTGTCTTCCGTCCCTAATAGGGCTTCTCGAAGGCATGATGGCCTGAGGCATCCCGTACTGGGTGCGGGGAACTGTGTCACCTGAGGTTTTCCTCAGCTTCCCATGTTTAACATGGGGTATGCCGCGAGTTTAACGTCCAGCGGGGACGGCATCGGACCGATCAACACGAAAAGTGGATCAGATGACAGAACCCCTTGCGGGAAACCTCCGACGCTGGGGCCAGCACATGGGCGGCTTCCCAAGTAACGTGGAGTGGAGTGAAGTGGCATGACCCCACCGGGATGTGGCGGCCCGGGTAAGGATCAGGATGGATGATGGAGTGAAGAGCTTGGACCCCGTAGGGGCTTCCTACGTACCGCGCGTTAGCACGGATCAAAGTCAACGTAGTTCGGGTATACAGTTTAACGTCATGCTGGACGTCGGCAAGCCGACTCACGAAGAGGTCGAGGCCGCCGGGCGGAGGATTGAACCGAACCACCTCGCACAGAGGGGGATGGAACGGCCGGGTGGATCACAGTTTCACGTCATGCTAGACGATAAAAGGAGAAATGGAAAAGGGGGGCTATGGGGAGGCACCGTGGAGATACACATGGGCAGTCTCCCACAGGGGCGGATTCATAGGTGAATCGACGCAAGCGTGAACCCTGGAGGGGTCCACTGATGGACGAACCGACGTAAATACGACCGGGACGACCAGGTGGCGGGCTTGGACCTCAAGAAGGCTTCCTACGTACCCTATTTAGAAGACAGGGATCAAAGTCCACGTAGTTCATTCTGTCAGGACTTACGCACTTGAGGCAGCCCGGATGCGGCAAAACTCAGTTGGAAGGGACTTGGACCGAAAGAAAAAGACACCTCGATCCCAGTCACACCCTCTACTGGCTTCGGCAGTGGGGAGGCTCAATGGAGATACACATGTGCAGCCTCCCACGAGAAACTAGGGGTTTGTAATACCCTGCCCCCGTAGGGAAAAGCCACTCCCATTAAATCGTCCCAAAAGCGGGACAATCCCGACATCCCTGCAGAGACGAGCGGGTGGGGGCCACATCCAAACCGGGGGAGACCCTGCGTGCAGAGCACGGGATCGGATGATGCGGACGGTTTAGCGTCTTGCCAGACGAAGTACAGTTTAACGTCGTGTGTTGAGGACGAAGCGGACGGTTTAACGTCTTGCCGGACGAAGCACAGTTTAACGTCGTGTGTTGAGGACGAAACACTTGGCAGTTTAACGTCTTGCAGCGCAGACGATGGGGGCTAGGCAGTTTAGCGTCGTGCAGCTTGGACGGATGTGCAGTTTAACGTCATGCTGGACGTATGGGCAGTTTAACGTCATGCGGGACGAATGCGCAGTTTAAGGTCATGCTGGACATATATGCAGTTTAACGTCATGCTGGACATTGTGCAGTTTAACGTCATGCAGGACGAATATGCAGTTTAACGTCATGCTGGACGAATATGCAGTTTAACGTCATGCTGGACGAATATGCAGTTTAACGTCATGCTGGACGAATATGCAGTTTAACGTCATGCTGGACGAATATGCAGTTTAACGTCATTCTGGACGAATATGCAGTTTAACGTCATGCTGGACGAATATGCATTTTTACGTCATGCTGGACGAATATGCAGTTTAACGTCATGCTGGACGAATATGCAGTTTAACGTCATGTTGGACGAATATGCCGCTGATGGGTCCGTGTCACTTCGCACGAGCCTGGAAGGCTGCACGGGAAGACAGCGCACGGTTCGGGCACCCAGGATGAGGATCATCGGGCGCCACGCAGGCGGGTACCCTCAGGGGGTCAAGGGAGGTGACCCTGGCGGATTGCGCGCAAAAGAGGAGCTTTGCGCGCAAAACCGCGGGTCGGCGCGCAAAATGGCGGGCTGGCGCGCAATTGGGCCAGCGCTTCGCGCGCGGATGATTGGGATTGCGCGCACCGGGCTTCGGGTAGCGCGCGGGGGCAACGGCTCATTCTCTAACGAATGGCCACTTTGAAAATGGGGGGTGCGCGCAATCGGGCTGGATTGCGCGCACCCGGGGGGCAATTTCGCGCAAGAGGCTTCTTTTGCGCGCAAAGGCCTTCGGGTTGAAATTTATTCAAAGGAAATGAGCCAAGGGGATTGCGCGCGAAGGCGGACCCCAAGGCTCTATTGCGCGAAAGAAAGGAGGTTACCTGAAGTTCGGCATTGCGCGCGGAAGGGGTTGGATTGCGCGAACGAGCGACGCTTCGGATTCCGGCAACCTTCAAAACGTCGGGGGTCGCCTTATATTTATAGGCAACCCCGGGCGCGGAATCCGGTCTCGGGCGCGCAATTCGCTTCGCGGGCGCGGAATCAGGACCCAGCGCGCAAAGGCGCCGCGCAGGCCGCGGGCGCGCAAAATAGCGCACCGGCCCAGCGCATTGCGCGCATCCCGGGAGGATTGCGCGCCGCGACTCAACTTTGCGCGCGAGCCTCTGAAATTTCGCGCAAGTCCTCCGGGCCCTCCGGAACGTGCCTCTGACTCCAAATATCACTTCGCTTTCCGCATCCGGAGCTTCGTTTGGGAACAACGGACTTTTCCGGCGTCTACAAAAGCCCCCCCTCGGAATCTGGTCGGCGAGAGGTCGCAACGATCGGGTTCCGAGGGAGACGCCGGAATGCCGAAGTCCTGGGCGGCGCGGGACTTAGGCGCGCAAAAAGGGGCGCCGGGCGCGAAATTCGCCGCTGCGGTTGCGCAAAGCGCTTTCCGCGCAGCGCGGACCCCGGCCTCGCCTATAAATTGGGGCCCTGGGTCCCGCGTTCCGTACTCAGGCCTTCCGCGCGATAGGCTCCAACGCTCTCGTGCGCGAAATTGCCTTTTCCGGCGCGAAATTCGCCCGATCGGCGTGCAAAACCGTTGGGGATTCGCCTGTCCTTGCGCGAAAACCCAGAACTTTGCGCGACATTCTTCCCAATTGCGCGCCGTCCACTTGGATTGCGCGCCACCCTTCAAACTTCTCTACCAGCCTCGTCCGATCCCGCACGCTTCATCCCTTAACCCGCACGACTCCCGAAACTTCTGAGATGGCCGCGCACAGAGGAAATGAGGGGGATGCCTCCACTCGCAGGGCTGAGATGGCGACGAACGAGGAGGTTTACGGAGCCAAGGAGATTGTTTCCAACAATCAATCCTTGTTCGACTTACTAACGCCGGCCCAGAAGACATATCCACTGTCGGACAACCTGCCGCTCTGGAACTTCGGCATCCTCGATGAGGTTCCGGTGCCAGGGTTCGAGGTTGATGCGCCACGGACCTGGGTGACTCGGGAGGACGAGCTTCACCGCTATAACATCACCAACAATGGGCATCCTGCCAGGGAAACCACGCACTTGGATGTCTACGTCCTGAACCCGAGGACGCGGACCATTGACGGGGGTGAGCCTACTGCGGAGAATTCTCCAGCCCTCTACTCGAGCACATATCGCCAGAGTGTCACTGACGACACCAAGGGCTGGCTGAAGGACTGGGACTTGCGGTCTGGGGGCAATTTCACCAGTGAGTGGGCCTGGGCGTTCTGGGTACGCCACACTTGCGATCACTTCGCAGAGGAGCTGCGGTACATCGGCCTGTTCGAGGCGGTGTGGACGTCGCAGTTCCACTTCTACCAGCAGTCCGAGCTTGGGCCGGAGCTGTTTACCCGATGGTCTCCGGATACCAACACCTTCCATATTCACCATGGGGAGGTCGGCATCGGTCTCTGGGACATCCACTGCACCGGAGGTATCCCGCTGGAGGGCTACCAATACGATGAGTTCCTGCCCCCGAAGAACATCTGGGAAGACAGGTCACGGACTCCCATCCTGACATGGCATCTCCTTGACCTGGCTACGCAGCGGCTTGGGATCAAGGACTTCCAGAAGGACATAGCCTACAAGGAGTGGTTCGGCCAGTTCTTGGAGCATGACCCAGCGGTCAAGATGCCAGGTAGGGGGAAGCGGTGCCCGACCGCAGCTCAGAGGAGCCGGAACGGGTCGTACTGGCGGGTCCTGGAGACGGGCGACTACCGCTCATGGGGGTACCGCGTCATCGAGGCCCGGGACCCAAATGTCCGGTACGCGGCGTTCCTGGCCGCCTTTCTGAGTGGGTGGCTCCTGCCAGTGCGGGACGCGAGAATGGGCGTTCGCCCGGCGACACTGGCGATGGCGGGCGCTATGGCCGCCAACAAGAGATACAACCTCGGGGTCCCAGTGTTGGCGAGGCTGTATGCCATCCTGGGACGCATCTCACGAGGGGGGTCGCCACGAAGGATCTGTGGGCCCTTTCAGTTCTTCCACGGCTGGGTGGCTGCTCACCTCGGTGGGTACACGTTTCCGAACGCCATCATTCCTCCGGGCAACGGCCTGCGACCCTCCCTGCTGAACATCGCGGGGGTCGCTCCGATGACCCTAAGTGAGGAGGGCGTGCGGATCCGGATTGGCAATCATGCCAACTTCAACTTCAGTCTGTTCCCCACTCCCGTCGGCCAGATGATCGACAATGGGCAGGGTCCGCTGGAGCAGCATGAATACTTCCTGAACATGCGGGGCGGGGTGCTCGTGGCTCGGATCGACGGGAAGGTGATCTGTGAGCCTTACGTGCCGACCCGGTTCGCCAGGCAGTTCGGGTGCCTTCAACGGATGCCGAAGAGGGTATTCACTGTTGTCTGGGAGGAGACGAACCCTGGCATCCTTCGCCAGATGTGGCTGATGTTTGCCGCTTTCGGCTCTGGCGACGTCATCACTCTCCCTCCTACCGGAGTTGACGCAGGCTTGGCAACCGAGTACGCCGAACACTGGGCCATCGCGTACCCCGAGGGGCTTTTGCGGAAGCTAGTTCGGCGGCTCGAGGTTACCCGTGCGGAGACCGGGCGTCAAGGAAGGAGGCGAGGCGCCGCCACACGGGGGAGAACGGAGGCGCGCCAAACAGCGGAGCCGGCGCGGGCAGGGACTTCGGCGGCGGGTACATCGCGAGCTGCCGCCACGACCTCAGCGCCCAGAGAGGGGGCACGTGCGGTGGTCGACGAGCGGCCCGGGAAGCAGGTGAGACGTCTGCTCGAACCTTCCCATGATGCGGTCTTCCCGGCGCTGTGGTCGGCCTGGATGACTCTGCGGCAGTCACTGGGGACCGACGCCATCTGGCGAAAGATACTCAGAGAAGGAATCTATCTGCCAGAGGTCGGGCGCCTCCAGATTGCCGACAGAGTGGACTTCAACCGGCAGTATGCGTATCTGACGGCCATGGACGAGTACGCGCGCCAACGTGGTCAGCGCGCGGAGCCATCCCTTCTGGTGAAGGTGATGCTCGGTCTCGAGCCCGCTCCAGAACAGATGCCGCCGGAAGAAGATGACAGTAGCAGCGACTCCGAAGAAGAGGAGGAAATGGGGGAGGATGAAGGCTCCGAGGGAAGATCCCATCAGGGGAGCCCACGGGAGAGCGGCGAGGTGGCCGGCTCTGACAACGTTGATGCCACTGAGCTCCTCGAGGTCCGCTTCTATCCCTACTCAATCTGCTTCATCCACTCTCTTATGCAGCTTCTAACCCATTTCTCCATCTTTCTCAGGAGCACATGGATGTCGGTCAGGCGTCCTCAGCGGGAGTAGGAGAGGCGCCAGCAGGACAAGGCGGGGGCCAGGCACCCATTATCGAACTGACAAGCGCTAAGGGGTCCCCTGCTGCAACTGTTCCTGCGGCGACCGGGATAGCGGAAGATGACGCTCCGAACTCCCGTAAGTCTCCCTACTTTACTGCTGGTGCTTGCCGTTGACGATCCGTGACTAACCATGGCATGCCCTGCGCAGTGATCTCAACACTGGAGGCTCATCGGGTTGCCGAACCCGGGCCATCCACGAGTGGACCGGTGGCAGACATGCCGCCTGCTCCGGAACAGTCTTCCCAAACCGAGCCGGCCCCACCAACTGCTGATCAAGGGGCTGCAGACGTCGGCGGTGCTGCCATCGGAGAGAGGTTGGGGGCTGACGAGGGTGTCAGCGCCGCTGGGGAGAGAGAAGAAGGTCGCCCGGATGTTGGGGAACCTATCCCTCGTGAGGACCTCCCAGGGGCGGACCCTGCAGCAGACCTGCTGGCTGCCTTCCCTGCCTACCGGCCTGCCGATCCCGAGGAGATGGACGACTCAGACACGGAGGCGGTCGAGGAGAGCCGGATAACGCGCCGTAGGGGGTGGAAGTGCATCCAGCGCTTCCTCAAGCGAGACCCATC
This sequence comes from Viscum album, assembly GCA_963277665.1. Lineage (NCBI taxonomy): Eukaryota > Viridiplantae > Streptophyta > Magnoliopsida > Santalales > Viscaceae > Viscum > Viscum album. The sequence continues at coordinate 342,836,260 of OY728131.1, forward strand.
GGAGTGGCTGGGGCGCATGGGATCACTTCAAACCTGGCTGCGCTTTCTGTGTGCCGGGGGAGCTGATGCTCAACGCCTCCATCTAACGGTCCGTGATTTCATGGCCGAAAAGATGCGCGAGAGCTGCCGGCGTGCCGACGTCACACAAAGTCGGGACATGTCGAAGAGCACGCGGGCGCTCCTCGCGGCGGAGCAGGAAGTCCGGCGCCTCGAAGGGCAGGCGGCAGAGAAGGAGGCCTTCGTCGCAACGTGTACCGAGCTTGTGGAGCAACTAGCAGCCCAGCTGGTTGACGCCCAGGTACAGCTGACGGAGGTGGGCCAACAGATGGTCACAATTCAGGTTGAGCGGGAGCGTGCACAGGCCAGAATCGACGAACTGCGCGCTGCGACCGCCGACGAAGAGAGGGCACGCAGAGAGCGAGAAGCAGCTCTGGAGGCCACCAGCCAAAGGGTAGCGGCATTAGAAAGACTCATTCAGCACGCTAATCCCTAAGGGATTTGTTTTGCCATTCCCAAAACATTTGCTTCCGCTACTTTGATCCATCTGTATGAATCAATATATTTATCTGCATCTTTTGGTTTAACATGCTCAACCACAATTCGTTGTCTTGCGGGAGTGTTAACCAAGCATCAGGCATCCATAATTGGGCCTGGATTTATGGAGAAAAGAGGGAGGTCATTCCTAGGAAAGGAGACCTCAGACCTAATCAATGTACCATCCCCCCAACCTGTTCCAACACACGAGCGGGACAATGCTAGGGGCGTTGAGATTTTATCCGAACATAGGGAAATGAGAAAAGGTGAATCGCGCGTCCCGAATCCAGACATCCACAACGGTCGGCCTTCCAGGAAATGCCCAAGACGGTAGGCGGACAGTGGATCGACCATAACAACTGCAATAGACGGACCGAAAAAGGCCATCATTCATATTACAGGAGGCGGACCACATGTCATCATGAATACCGCTTTGGGGTTCCTTCAGACACAAGGGTGGAAATCCAGATCAACAGGGCATGCGAATCGTGGGGCGAAGTGACGATTTGTTCGGACAGAATCCAACGCTCCCAAAATTGCGCCACCGTGGGGAGAGCGTATTAGGCGGATGCACTAATCTGGCCGTGAGTCACCTCAATTCTCAGACAGCACCTCTCTGACGAGGAAACCGTCGCTTCCCATCCTTGCGATGGGGCATCCCGAGCTGAATCGGGGAAAATATCACAACTGCACCACTCTACCCGAAGTCAGGCCAGACGGCCGGCGACGAGGAGGGGCGGTACTTAACGATCCCTGAGGCTGGACCCGAGTCGGAATGCTCGGGCGTTCCTACGTACTCCATCAGGCTGGAGATCAAGCCACACGTAGTTCTGAGAGTGCAGTTTAACGTCATGCAGGACGTAGGACCCCATTTGGGGAGATCTTAGTTTAGGGTCGTAGAGCTCGGACCATAGGGGTATATCTTAGTTTAAGGTCTTAGAGCTCGGACCATAAGGGCTAGATCTTAGTTTAAGGTCTTAGAGCTCGGACCATAAGGGCTAGATCTTAGTTTAAGGTCTTAGAGCTCGGACCATAAGGGCTAGGTCTTAGTTTAAGGTCTTAGAGCTCAGACCATAAGGGCTAGATCTTAGTTTAAGGTCTTAGAGCTCGGACCATAAGGGGAGATCTTAGTTTAAGGTCTTAGAGCTCGGACCATAAGGAGAGATCTTAGTTTAAGGTCTTAGAGCTCGGACCATAAGGAGAGATCTTAGTTTAAGGTCTTAGAGCTCGGACCATAAGGAGAGATCTTAGTTTAAGGTCTTAGAGCTCGGACCATAAGGAGAGATCTTAGTTTAAGGTCTTAGAGCTCGGACCATAAGGAGAGATCTTAGTTTAAGGTCTTAGAGCTCGGACCATAAGGAGAGATCTTAGTTTAAGGTCTTAGAGCTCGGACCATAAGGAGAGATCTTAGTTTAAGGTCTTAGAGCTCGGACCATAAGGACCTCAAAGCACGCCACATCATGGTCATATCCCCTGGATATGCGAAGATGAACTGAGGGATAGTGTCAAGAGTGTTGAGGTTTCGCCTGGCCGGAATGGGAGGTGGAAAATGTGAATCATGCGGCCATTCATTCAAGGACTGGGGGCACCGGCGTAACGATATGGGAGTACTGCCGACCGTGGCGGAAAAGCAGCATCAATATCGCACTAACCGTTGGTGGAATGAGGCAGCAAACGAGCATCGACCGCTCAATCGCAGGATTCATATCGATTTTCTTCCCGAGGCCATTGGGGGTACCGGCCCGAGTCGGTGGGAGAGCACTGAGGCATTGTGTCCGAACCGTTCACGGGGGCTCCACCCAGGGCGTAGACAATGGGTCCGAATGAAAGGGAGCACGAAGCCTGAAAAGCGGAGGAAACCTGACCAAGCGGATCCTGGCCCTCCTGGCAATAAACCAGAGTACTCTTGACACCGGTGGACCACTGCAAGGGGTCGGGGAACACGCCTTGAGGGTGACCTGAAGGCGGCGGATTCCCCAGAGAAGGGGGAATCTCTAAGAGGTGGGGGGCTGGACCCGAAGTTTCAAACATCCGGGCGTTCCTACGTATCCCATAAGGATGGGAATCAAGCCGCACGTAGTTCTTGAAGCGCGGCGCAACACAATCGGGCACCAGCGCGGGGAAGAGTGCGGGTCTGACCCTCGCACACAGAAGGAGCGGCATTTGATATTTCTTGTTTGTCCTTAAAGATGAATGGGTTTTCTTTGTGCGGCGACACGCCTGTGATTGAGAAATCTCTGGCGTCGCCACAATAATCAAGCCATGGAAGGCATTGATGAATGGTGTGGTTATTAACCAGCGCCCAACATGAGTGTCCCCCGAGGAGAACATCACGATGCAGTGCCGTTTCTCGTCGGGCGGCCAAGACGATCACATTTTACGGTCGTGTGGTAGGACCAGACAACACAGTTTAAGGTCGTGTGGTTCGGACCATGGAGGAATCCGCTTATTGCGGTACGGCGGACACGGCGGAGGTGGGAACATACCCAGCCCTGCAGTCACGCACGATTCCCGGAGAAGAGTCTTGGGATAGGGGTCTGCATATGTCCATCACCCGAGGGGCAGAGATGCTAGCCTCCAGATATACTGGGCCCAGAACGCGATTGTTCGGGCGACTCCCTCCTCCCTATGGGGACGAGGGTCCAGCTACGCATGGCCCTTAGGGAGGATATCCGCATATATCCCTGGTGCTCAGATCATGGGAGCCTCGAACGACATCATTACCCTGGTTGGTCTGCCTAACGTGTAGAGGTGTACTGGAGGTCAGTATGAAGAGAGTGTCGAGATTCCACTACAACGCATAAAGGCGGAGTGTGATGAGGACTGCGCAATCCAATGTTCAGAGCCTGAAAGAGCTGACATGGAGATCAAGGAAGTTGCTGACCATATTCGCAACACAACATCCGATCGCGTCAGCCTAAGACGGGGCAAGCAAACGAGCATCAACCGCTCAATCGCAGGATTCATATCGATTTGCGGCCCAGGACTCGCCGGTAAATCGACCCGGAGCGGTAGGAGAGCACTGAGGCATCGTACCCAAACCGCCAACGAGGATCCCTTTGAGTGAAGGCTCGAACAAGAGGAAGCGCGAGGCCTGACAAGCAACACAGGACTTGTCGGGATTGAATCTGACACTACGAGTCCTAGACCGAAGTACCCAAAACATGTTAACAGATCTCCGGAAAGGGTCGGAGGACTCACCCTGAGAGCAACCAAAAGAGGGCAGATCCCCGTGATCAACCAGGAGACGGGGCTGGACCTGAAACATCAGCGTCCAGGCGGTCCTACGTATCCCATAAGGATGGGAATCAAGCCATACGTAGTTCTGGAGAGGCAGTTTAACGTCATGCAGGACGATGAGGGGTGTGAGGTAGTCCCACACACGGGGGAGGCGTACGGCGTGGCCAGTAGACCGACGTGAATGAGGACATAATCCCCCACTCACGCGATACGCCTCGCACAAAAAAGGAGGGGAACTGGGGTCAGAGGCCCAACGCGGGATAGAGATTCCCGGGAAATGGGGCTGGGCCTGAAACATGAATGTCCAGGCGGTCCTACGTATCCCATAAGAATGGGAATCAAGCCATACGTAGTTCTTTGAGAGGCAGTTTAACGTCATGCAGGACGATGAGGGAAAAAGAAGGGGGGAGCAGAAGGCATCCCCAAACGTGGGGGGCGTACAGCGTGGCGAGAAGACCGACGTAAATGAGGACATAATCCCCCGCGCACGCGATACGCCACATACCCAGAGGCAACTGGACCAAGGGCCCGGGATGGGATGGAAATTCCCGAAGGATGGGGCTGGGCCTGAAACATGAATGTTCAGGCGGTCCTACGTATCCCATAAGGATGGGAATCAAGCCGCACGTAGTTCGTGAGGGGCAGTTTTACGTCATGCAGGACGAATGCTGAACAGTTTAACGTCTTGTAGCTCGGACGTAGTGCAGTTTAGCGTCATGCAGGACGAAGCACTTGGCAGTTTAACGTCTTGCAGCGCGGACGAATGCTGAACAGTTTAATGTCTTGTAGCCTGGACGAATGCAGTTTAACGTCGTGCAGGACGTGGGCACACTCAGACAAAGTACTGCTTGAGGAACCTAGCGTTGGTGGGAGGAGTGACACGCTCACCATCCATAGTCGCTAGGGAGTACGCGCCATTGGGATAGACCTTATGGACAACAAAAGGTCCCTCCCACTTGGGCTCCAACTTGGGCGGCTTCCTGCCGGGGATCATCGGCGCTCTTAGGGCTAGCACTAGATCACCCTGCAGGAAGGAGCGGAGGCGAACCTTCTTATTGAAAACTCGAGCCATTCTGCTTTGATGCCTCTCTAAGTTGTGCAAAGCGCGAAGTCTATTCTCATCCAGTGCTTCCAACTCGACTAGACGGGCTTCAGCAACTCTGTCCGGCGCTTGCTGGTCGTAGACCGCAGTGCGCAAGGACGGCAACTGGATCTCGATGGGCAGGACGGCCTCAGCTCCATACACCAGGGAATAAGGGGTCATCTGGGTGGAATTGCGAGTCGTCGTCCGATAAGCCCAGAGGGCGTTGGGGAGCTTGTCCGGCCAACTCTTCTTGTTCTGACCAACCATCTTTTGCAGAATGTTAGAGAGGGTTTTGTTGAACGCCTCGATCTGTCCATTCGCCTGCACATGATAGCGAGATGTATGGTTCGAGCGAATGTTATACTTGGCGTACAACTTCTTCAACTCGGCTGCTCGGAAATTGGTTCGGTTATCCATGAGGATAGCGTGAGGCACTCCAAATCGATAGATGATGTTGGAGGTCACGAAGTCATCGATCGAACAGGATTTGACCTCTCTGAGCGGAATCGCTTCTGCCCATTTGGAGAAGAAGTCCGTGGCGGTCAGAATGAACCGGCACTGGCGAGCTGTCGCCGGCGGGTAAGGTCCCACAACGTCCAGTCCCCAGACTGCAAAGGGCCAGGAATACCTTGTGGTATGGAGAGGCTCCGGCGGCCGATGCACAAAGTTCGCATGAACCTGGCACGCATGGCATCTCCTGGCATACTCGATGCAGTCATGGATCATAGAGGGCCAGAAGTATCCCAACCTCTGAATCTGGTGGGACAGCTTCGGCCCAGTCTGGTGGGCGCCACATGAACCAGCATGAACCTCTTGCATGACTCGTGGGATCTCAACTCCCTGAAGGCAACGGAGGAGAACACCATCAAATCCGCGTTTGTAGAGGATCTGCTCCAGGCCGGGACTGCTCTGGAGGACGAACTGCGATGCGCGGCGTCGAACTCGCTCGCGCTCGGCCCGATCCGATGGAAGAATGCCATGTTGGAGGTACTCAACCAAAGGCGTCCTCCAATCAGGGGCTGATCCGACTGTCATATCTGGGGTACTCGGGGCTCCGGGCATAGGGGCAACCGTGGTGAGGTTACTTACCAACGGGCCGCGATCTTCTTCCGGGATAACGGGAGCGATGAGCCTGCGGCGGGTCACGCGGACGATCAGGTTGTCCTGTTCAGGCTCCGCAAGTGACGCAGCGAGGCTGGCCAAAGCATCTGCTCGACCGTTCTGCGACCGGGGAACATGGACAATTTCCGGCCGAGAAGGGAACCGGGCCATCAGAAGGAGGGTGCACTCCAACAATGGCACAAGTTCCGGCTTCCTGACAACGTAGTCGCCATTTATCTGCTTAACGACCAGCTCGGAGTCCCCTTTCACGCACAGACGGGGCACGTCGATCTCGAGAGCCAACTCGAGGCCGGTGATGAGGGCATGGTATTCCGCCTCATTGTTGGTACAGCCCTCTGACAACAGGAAAGAGTATGGCAGCACGGCTCGCTCCGGGGTAATGAAGACGATGCCCAAGCCCACTCTGTTGAGCTTAGGATTATCGAGTCTTCTACCGGTGGGGCTCCGGGATGCACCTTCAAAGTGCATCTGCCAGCATGGATCGGCTCGATCAACCGAGAGAATGGCCTCATCAGGAAAGCCTATATCCAGCGGCTGATCCGCGGAGGTCGGGTGAGCTGCCAGAAAGTCTGCCAATGCTTTCCCTTTGATGGCCTTTTGAGACACATACCTGATGTCGAACTGCTGGAGAATCACAGCCCACCGCGCTAGGCGGCCAGTCAACATAGGCCGGCTCAGGATATATTTCAACGGGTCTACCCGAGAAACCAACTGTACCTCATGGTGCTGCAAGTAGTGCCGTAATTTCTGTACGGCAAATACGAGCGCCAGGCAGCTCTTCTCGATGGGGGAATACCTAACTTCCGCGTCGAGGATCATGCGACTGAGTTAATAGAGGCTATTCTCTGTTCCCTCGTTGTTCTTCTGGGCGAGAAGGGCACCCAGGGACCGTTCCAGGGCGGTCACATAAAGGACCAGCGGCTTTCCAGATACGGGCGGCATCAGGACCGGAGGTTGAAGCAGGTACTGCTTGATTTCCTCGAAAGCGGTCTGACACTCTTTATCCCATACATAGGTGGCACCTTTCTTCATGAGCCGAGAAAAGGTCTTACACTTGCCGGCCAGATTCGCGATGAATCGGCGTATATAGGCTAAGTGGCCTTGGAACCCTTGCAGTTCCCGGACGGTACCTGGGGGAGGCATCTGGCTAATCGCCCTGATTTTCTCTGGGTCGATCTCAATACCCCGGTATCTTACCACAAATCCAAGGAACTTTCCGGAGGTGACCCCAAAGGCACACTTCAACGGGTTCATCTTCAGGCAGCGAGACCGGAGGAAGCTGAACACTTTCTCAAGATCTTTGAGATGGTCCTGAAGCTGGCGCGATTTGACAACCAAGTCGTCGACGTAGCATTCCACCAGTGTGCCGAGGATTGGCTTGAATATGCGGTGCATCGCCCGTTGATAGGTGGCACCTGCATTCTTCAGGCCGAAGGGCATGACCCGGTAGCAAAAGGTACCTTGGGGGGCCCTGAAGGCAGTGGACTCCTCATCCTCAGGGGCCATCCGAATTTGGTTGTATCCGGAGTATCCATCCATGAAGGAGAGGGCTTGGAACCCTGCTGTGGCATCAATCAACAGCTCTGTCACTGGAAGGGGAAAATCATCCTTCGGACAGTGGCGGTTGAGATCGCGGAAGTCGATACAGACTCTAATCTGCCCGTTCTTCTTCCTGACCGGCACAATGTTGGCCAGCCATTTGGGGTACTGAACTTCCCTCACGAAGTTGGCTTTGATAAGCTTGTCAACTTCGGCCTCAACCATGGCACCGTGGGATGGGTGCATCTTCCTGGGAGGCTGCTTGAACCCGCGATGGTTCGCCGGGAGACCAAGGCGGTGGATGGCTACCTGAGGATCTAGCCCCGGCATCTCGTCATAGCCCCAAGCGAACACATCACGGTGCTGCCTGAGAAAGTCCACGTACTGCTGCCGCTCCTCAGAGGGCATGGCGGCACTAACCAATGTGGGTCTTGGATCGGCCTCGGTTCCAAGGTTCACCTGTATTAACTCATCGACCGTGGCGGGGACGCCCTCCTCAAAGGGTGGGGGTGCGTCTTCCATATCCTCTCCGCTCGGGGAGGGATCGTCCACGGGAGAGACTGCGTTGGAAACTGCATTGGGGCTACCAGATCCTGCTGGGCCACTGGTGCTGGCGCGGGCGGTCGCGGCCATCTCATCAGGAGACTCGCGGACCGTCAAGACCATGGCGACGTCCAACCGGTGAATCGGGAGGACGTAAGCGTCATCCAGACTTGCCCAGGGATCGCTTGCAACAACGACAGGCTCAACCTCACCTGCCAGGATCTGCTTATCCTTGCTCTTGTAATAGTCCGCGTCCAGATAGCGGGCTTCACATGAGGCAAAAGGAGAGGCATCTCCTTGAAGCACGCCTACTCGACCATTAAGGGAGTATTTGAGGCATTGGTGGTATGACGAGGGAACCGCCGCGTGAAGGTGAAGCCATGGCCTGCCCATCAATGCGTTATACGCAGTGTCCTGAGAGACTACCATGAATTCGGTGTTGGCAACCAAGTCACCGAACTGGGTCTTCAAACGTATCTTGCCGACCGGGGTTTGCTCGGTGCGGTCGTACCCCTAGATCCTGAGGTCGGAGGGAATCAAGTCATCCTCAGACAACCCCAATCTCCGGAGCGTCCGAGTCGGAATCAGGTTAATCCCGGACCCCGTGTCGACAAGACAGCGCCGGACTTCAAGGCCATTGAACTGGCCAGTGACATACAGCGGACGGATATGTCCCTGTATAGGAGGGTCTTCATCCTTACCAGAGAACGAGATAACTGCCTGACATTCGGCGTCCTCGATCGTTTCGGCGTGAAAGGCCTCTGCAGCCGCAACCTCTGTCTCAAACTGGAGGGGGCTTTTCAGGGCTTCAACGAGTGCCTCGCGCATCTCAGATGACATGCGCAGAGCCTCAAGGATGGAGAGCCTTTCTGGGATGTCGGCCAAGTGCTTCAGGACATCATACTTTTTGGCCAAGCGCGAGCCCCTGGTTGTAGGAGGTTGCTCTGCGGTTGGTGGCATGACGGGCCTTGCCGGTTGGATCGGCGGCTGACTGGTACTTGGCGCATCTCGCTGTTCACTGGTCGCAGTCCGGGAAATGGTCACCGTACTGGAGTCAGGAGGCCGGGATGGACTCGTGGCAGGGCGGAGCTGGTCGCGACGCGGCTGAGGCGGTTCTGCCTGGTCCCACACCACAAACAGTGGCGGAGGCGAATCCGTCATCCCCGGATGGGGGGGCTGCGCGCGCTGAGCTCGGTTTTGAGCCTGCTGCCTAGTCTCAGTGGCGTGCACGGCCTGGCTGGAGGTACCAACGGCTGTGCCCCGGCGACTCCTGTTGCTGCGGTTCTTCCGACGGTAGCGACGACCGGGGACACTAGGGAGGTCCACCTGGTGTTCTTCAACGTCGGGAACCGAAAAGGGATTTACCAACTCGACGGTATTAACCGAAGCGTACCCAATACCGTCATCGGACGAATCATCCATCACCGAGCGGATCCGAGGAGGGACCCCCATCTCCGGGGGCATGAAATCGCTGAGAGTGCGGGATAGTGGCGGAACCGGCGGGGCGCGCTCTTCCTTCTTGCGCTGCCGCTGTTTTCTCCTCTTGGAAGAGGCAGGCTGGGACGACGATGCCGAAGCAGCACCCGCAGGTTCTGGGGGCTCAGGCTGATTCAAGCGCGCACGGATGATTCCATGGGCGCGAATGGTCGTCTTGCGGGCCATCCAGTTATTGTACTTTTGGGATCCGCGGTCGGAGACCAGCTGCCATTCGTCCTCGTTGCCACTATCGTCATCTGATCCCACGAACACGCCCGCCACTTGTGCTGGAGCTGGGCCCAACCTGATTACATTGTTGTTAATCTGGTCTTGGAGCCAATCCTTAAACACATAGCACCGCTGGATGGTGTTCCCCAGGGCCCGATGGTAGGGGCAGTAGCGGGGGTTATTCTTAAGATGTGCCTCCTCTGGCCTCCAACACTCAGGCAATCGCACAATCCTCTGCTCCAGGGCGCTCCGGAAGTAACCGGGGACCTGATCCTCATGAAATGAGTAAGTCAGGTGTCGCGGGCCCCTAGGAGCGTGGTCTTGACGAGGGGCTGGAGGGGCCGGCCGAGGAGGTGGACCCTGATTATCTCGCCTGGGTTGTGGCAGTACATTACGCGGAGGGGCCGGCCGGTTCTGGGGCTGCCGCTGCTGGGCCGGGAACTGAGCCCGTGGAGGCGGATTCCTGTGAGGCTGTGGAGCTGGCCTCACCGGCAGCAGCTCCAACGGCCTGGGGGCCTCTATCTAGGCAACAGCAGCGGGCTCAGCCCTACTGACTCTCCTTGCAGGAATCATAGGAGGCAGCGGGTGTGCCTGGCTGGCCTATTGCAGGGCTTCCTCAAGACGTTGAGCTTTGTCTGAGAAGTCCCTGAACCCTCCGGGGTAATTCTGAGTGATCAGGGAAGGGACCAGCTCGGTCTTGACGTTCCCGACGCACATTGTCAGCAACTGCTCCTGAGTCAATGGCATGTCAAGGGAATACGTGAGACCCTTCCATCGGGCGACGAAGTCCGCGACTCGCTCATCAGGCCTCTGCTTGCACTTGAAGAGGTCTGCGATACTTGTCTTCCGGGTCGTGGAACTGAACTGGTAGAGGAACTGTCTACGGAGGTCCTCCCAGCTGGTTACCGACCCGACGGGGAGCTGGCTGTACCAGACAAATGCTGGCCCTTCCAGTGTCTGAACAAAGCAGCGAAGCTTAGCGGCCTCCTGCTGCGCCGGAGTCCCCAACATAGGCCCGCACCTCGAGTTGAAGTGGGATAAATGCTGTGGCGGATCTCCAGTTCCGTTGAAGGGGGAGAAAGTGGGATTCCCGAATCCCGGAGGCGCCGTCATGTCATCCACCCATGCTGGGTAGGGCTTGCCGTCCGGTGGGATCGCCACCTGCCGAGTCTCCAAGGCTTCCAAGCGGGCAATGAGTGCCGCCATCGGATCGTCCGGACATGGGTTCCAGTCCTGGCGAGGATCTCTAACCACGAGCGCATTGCATGGCCCTTCAATCGGGTCGTCGACCGGGTCGTCGAACTCGGCAGCTCGTGGGATGGCGGGCGGAGCAGCCCTTGGGGCAGCGGGAGGAATCCGAGCGGGATCTCTCAGGTGGTCACGCCGCTCGGGAGGGTGTGGCGAAACATACCGCGCCCTCTTGCCATAGGCAATGGCCTCTCTCCTGTCGGCGAACACGGCGTAATCACGGTTGCCCGGGAGAGTCTCATCGAGGAGCGGTTGTTCCGGTCCCTGCTGTCCTGGCCTGGGATCACCGTAGTCAGGCCGCCGTTCTGCAGTGCGCTCGGCGAGGAGCTGGTCAACCAGCTTCTTCTGTTCGGCGAGCTGCTGACGTAGCGTAGCCTTCTCGGGATCCTCCTCTGCCCTCTGCATGGAGGCAGATGGGTCGGCGGGCCTTATAGCCTCGCTGTGCTCTTTTCCTTTGCTGACGTTTCGGCTCAACGTCAGTGCTTCAGTGGGTGCGGGGAGCCCCAGGAGGTTCCTCTGATGATGAGTAACTCTCACCGATGGATCTGACGACGGCTTGTCTTCGGGGGGGAAGCCCCCGCCGAGAAGTTCCAAGTCGCTCCCCTCTCCCGACAGGTCAGCCATATTGACTGTTTCTGTCCCTGGGGATATACCCTCAGGGCCACCCAGCGAATCGGGCTGTCGGCGAATCACACTGAAGCGTAGGGCAGCGTACTGCCCCCATCCACGGATATACATGTGGGGAGTGGCTTCCTCGATAACTTTGTGGAGTACTTGAAAACACTCAACGCATCATTGTTGGAGGGCCTCGTGGTGCTCAAATGACCCGGGGTGCCGAACCGCGGGGAGCATGGCCAGGTCAATTTGACGGCACTGCTCACCAATATCCTCCAGGTGCGATTGACTCCCGGGGTATGGCATTTGTAGGCGGCGAAGACAGGAGCGAGTCTCCCGGAGAGTTCGGCGGAAGCATTCGAACTCATCCGGGGTGAGCGATTCGGGTGCATCAAAGCCCGGTCCTGCGACTGGCCAAAACTTCTCAGGGAAGTGGCCCTCTGCAAGGACGGTCCAGAAGCTCCACGACTCAAACTCGGGACCCAGATCTCCTTGGTCCTCTCCCATGGCTGGGAACGGACGGGGAACTGGTAGTGGTGCCGAGGCGGGCCGCCGGGCTGACGGGCTGGCCGGCGGTGAATACGGAGAGCAGGCCGATTGGCCTCCATATCCCGGGCCGCCCTTTGAGGGTGGCGGTGCCCTGGCTACCACATCACGATAGGACGGGCCGGCGAGCGAACATCCTGCCGTAGCATCGGTGCTCGCCGAGGGCGCACCAAATCGTGGTTCGACCGTCGGTCCCCAGAAAAAGTCTTCGGCTTCTCCGATCGAGACGGAAGGCACTTCCGGAGGGGCCGGTACCAACCGCAAGCTTGATACTTGGGGGTCTACCAGGCCCTCGTTACTCCGGATATACCTTCGGAGAGAAGCGGGGATCACATCGATCTCGCTCTCGGGGAGCACGAGGCTGACGTGCCGCATTCCTACCCCTGCCCTTGACTGGCGGGATTGGGGAAGGGGCTCTGTCGCCGAATCGTACTCCGCCTCTGAGTCAGAGAAGCAAACCGGTCGGATCTCTGTCCGGAATTCCGTAACATTCTTCCCTCGGCGTCGACGCCTTGCCTTCCTGCCCCTGGGTGGTTCTTCGGGGCAGGGCTGATCTCTGTCCTGGCGTCCTCCGGCCGCACTGGTGCTGGGGCCAAGAGGACTGGGAACCAAGGTGCGAGGGGCACCGGGACAGATATCAAAGGGGACGCGGGGAGAGATGATTCCGGGCAGGCCTCCGGGCCGGGATCAGAAGGTGGGATGACCCATGCCTCCTGGATCGGCCACACAGAGTAGATCCTGCCGGTGAATAGCGCTACCACGAGGTGGTCCGCGGTGGCTACTGCCAGTGCCAGCAACCGGGAGAGTCGACCCAACCTGCCTTTGGGGCGGTCGGGGCCTCGATCCAGGTCGGGCATAGGAGTTCCCCTGCTCAGGATGCGCAGAGTCCTGGCGACTGGAGCCAGCAGTGGCTTGGGCCAATGCGGCCGCTGTTGCTAGAGCCCCAAGGTGGGCACCCTCTTCCGCTCGTGCCCGACGTTGGCGTCGAGACAGACGAGTCGGGATGAGTGGCGCGGGCAGGTGGAGAGCCCGCTCTTCGACTGGAGAGGCCTGACGGCGGTGTCGCCGTGGCCTGGCGGGAGTCCTTACCGTAGATCCCTGGAGCGAATCCCGGATAGGGTGATCCCGTGCATCTTCCACCTCATCCGCATAGGGAAGGGAACTGTCAGAGTGCTCCGGGGATAAACTCCCGAAGCGATTGGACGTTGAGGTAGGCAGCGGTGCCTCCCTGCGCGGCCCTCGGGGGCGGCGGTGGTGGCGAGGTGCAGCCTCCTCAAGGTCTAGGCGAGCCATTTCCCTAGTGGGGATGACTCCCTCTTCATCGTATCTCCGCACCAGGGCGTTGATCACCCTTCTCTGGATGACCTCCGAGGGGGAGAGAGGGCGTGGTCGTCCCGCAATTGCGGCTGCTGGGACGACTGTGGAACGGGCAGGACCGCGCGGAGTAGCCGCGTCGGTGTTTCCCCTATACCTGCGCCAGTGGGCGGGTGGCGATCGGGCACTGGATCGGGCGACCTGATTTCTGAAAGCAGGGAGAAGAACCCATTAACACTGACAGGAAAAAGGAATCGACAACCAACCATTAGCGCCACGACGCCTTCCGTGGGGGGAACCCAGGCCCTCGACGTTGCGAGACGGAGTGCCCGATTTCACTTCCCCAGCCCCTGGCGGGTAAGACTGAATGCTTGGCCGGGCAACATGCCGGTCTTCCAACACCTCTGAAAGCCATCGGTCTTCGTATCGAGGAGAAGAGATTCACGTCGGGTTCACCATTTTTCTGTTTCGGTGCGGATGTGCGTCGGGTTACGCTGTTCCGCCAGGACGCGTTCGCGCGTGCACCCGTCAACCCGAGGGGATGGGTGCGCGGCTTGTGGTCCCGCAGTCCCGCTTTCCAAGGGCGGGCGGCATTCGTCCCTTATTCAGGGGCGTCTGCTCCTTGATCGAAACCGGGATGATGGGATGTCGGCTCCTCCTTCCTTGGACGTCTCCTCGGAACTCGTCGCCTAATCCGGGTCTCCCTCATAGACTTAAGAATGTTCGTGAATCTCGTTCCCGGCGCCATATCTTCATGGACACCGGTTAATTACGCTGCTTCCGCCCGGACGCTCCAAGGAGTCTGGGCGGGGCAGCAACCTGCAGTGAGAAGGCCGGGTGGCTCTGGGTGCTGGGGGCGTGTCGTAACACTGCGGCTCTGCACGTCTGTCTTCCGTCCCTAATAGGGCTTCTCGAAGGCATGATGGCCTGAGGCATCCCGTACTGGGTGCGGGGAACTGTGTCACCTGAGGTTTTCCTCAGCTTCCCATGTTTAACACGGGGTATGCCGCGAGTTTAACGTCCAGCGGGGACGGCATCGGACCGATCAACACGAGAAGTGGATCAGATGACAGAACCCCTTGCGGGGAACCTCCGACGCTGGGGCCAGCACATGGGCGGCTTCCCAAGTAACGTGGAGTGGAGTGAAGTGGCATGACCCCACCGGGATGTGGCGGCCCGGGTAAGGATCAGGATGGATGATGGAGTGAAGAGCTTGGACCCCGTAGGGGCTTCCTACGTACCGCGCGTTAGCACGGATCAAAGTCAACGTAGTTCGGGTATACAGTTTAACGTCATGCTGGACGTCGGCAAGCCGACTCACGAAGAGGTCGAGGCCGCCGGGCGGAGGATTGAACCGAACCACCTCGCACAGAGGGGGATGGAACGGCCGGGTGGATCACAGTTTCACGTCATGCTGGACGATAAAAGGAGAAATGGAAAAGGGGGGTTGTGGGGAGGCACCGTGGAGATACACACGGGCAGTCTCCCACAGGGGCGGATTCATAGGTGAATCGACGCAAGCGTGAACCCTGGAGGGGTCCACTGATGGACGAACCGACGTAAATACGACCGGGACGACCAGGTGGCGGGCTTGGACCTCAAGAAGGCTTCCTACGTACCCTGTTTAGAAGACAGGGATCAAAGTCCACGTAGTTCATTCTGTCAGGACTTACGCACTTGAGGAAGCCCGGATGCGGCAAAACTCAGTTGGAAGGGACTTGGACCGAAAGCAAAAGACACCTCGATCCCAGTCACACCCTCTACTGGCTTCGGCAGTGGGGAGGCGCAATGGAGATACACATGTGCAGCCTCCCACGAGAAACTAGGGGTTTGTAATACCCTGACCCCGTAGGGAAAAGCCACTCCCATTAAATCGTCCCAAAAGAGGGACAATCCCGACATCCCTGCAGAGACGAGCGGGTGGGGGCCACATCCAAACCGGGGGAGACCCTGCGTGCAGAGCATGGGATCGGATGATGCGGACGGTTTAGCGTCTTGCCAGACGAAGTACAGTTTAACGTCGTGTGTTGAGGATGAAGCGGATGGTTTAACGTCTTGCCGGACGAAGCACAGTTTAACGTCGTGTGTTGAGGACGAAACACTTGGCAGTTTAACGTCTTGCAGCGCGGACGATGGGGGCTAGGCAGTTTAGCGTCGTGCAGCTTGGACGGATGTGCAGTTTAACGTCACGCTGGACGTATGGGCAGTTTAACGTCATGCGGGACGAATGCGCAGTTTAAGGTCATGCTCGACATATATGCAGTTTAACGTCATGCTGGACATTGTGCAGTTTAACGTCATGCAGGACGAATATGCAGTTTAACGTCATGCTGGACGAATATACAGTTTAACGTCATGCTGGACGAATATGCAGTTTAACGTCCTGCTGGACGAATATGCAGTTTAACGTCATGCTGGACGAATATGCAGTTTAACGTCATGCTGGACGAATATGCAGTTTAACGTCATGCTGGACGAATATGCAGTTTAACGTCATGCTGGACGAATATGCAGTTTAACGTCATGCTGGACGAATATGTAGTTTAACGTCATGCTGGACGAATATGTCGTCGATGGGTCCGTGTCACTTCGCACGAGCCTGGAAGGCTGCACGGGAAGACAGCGCACGGTTCGGGCACCCAGGATGAGGATCATCGGGCGCCACGCAGGCGGGTACCCTCAGGGGGTCAAGGGAGGCGACCCTGGCGGATTGCGCGCAAAAGAGGAGCTTTGCGCGCAAAACCGCGGGTCGGCGCGCAAAATGGCGGGCTGACGCGCAATTGGGCCAGCGCTTCGCGCGCGGATGATTGGGATTGCGCGCACCGGGCTTCGGGTAGCGCGCGGGGGCAACGGCTCATTCTCTAACGAATGGCCACTTTGAAAATGGGGGGTGCGCGCAATCGGGCTGGATTGCGCGCACCCGGGGGGCAATTGCGCGCAAGAGGCTTCTTTTGCGCGCAAAGGCCTTCGGGTTGAAATTTATTCAAAGGAAATGAGCCAAGGGGATTGCGCGCGAAGGCGGACCCCAAGGCTCTATTGCGCGAAAGAAAGGAGGTTACCTGAAGATCGGCATTGCGCGCGGAAGGGGTTGGATTGCGCGAACGAGCGACGCTTCGGATTCCGGCAACCTTCAAAACGTCGGGGGTCGCCTTATATTTATAGGCAACCCCGGGCGCGGAATCCGGTCTCGGGCGCGCAATTCGCTTCGCGGGCGCGGAATCAGGACCCAGCGCGCAAAGGCGCCGCGCAGGCCGCGGGCGCGCAAAATAGCGCGCCGGC
This sequence comes from Viscum album, assembly GCA_963277665.1. Classification (NCBI taxonomy): domain Eukaryota; kingdom Viridiplantae; phylum Streptophyta; class Magnoliopsida; order Santalales; family Viscaceae; genus Viscum; species Viscum album. The sequence continues at coordinate 342,853,028 of OY728131.1, forward strand.
CCAGCGCATTGCGCGCATCCTGGGAGGATTGCGCGCCGCGACTCAACTTTGCGCGCGAGCCTCTGAAATTTCGCGCAAGTCCTCCGGGCCCTCCGGAACGTGCCTCTGACTCCAAATATCACTTCTCTTTCCGCATCCGGAGCTTCGTTTGGGAACAACGGACTTTTCCGGCGTCTACAATGGAGTTCAAGTGTTTTATCAAAATTATTTTCCATCTAAGATAATAAAGGGTTATGTTTTTATCCCTATTATTACATTTATTTGATTATATTGTGATGGAATTATTTTTATGAATTCCTTTATCTTATATGAATTGTTTTATAATGTCATGATGTTTAAGATTCCCATTTGTATTACATGGGTTATGCAATGATTTATGATTTATGATTTTGTGGCACACATAAGAATGGTATCATTATGAGATGGGTGTGACCTATATCTCCCTACAATGCATTGGGTAAAGATTATATATATCATGAGATAGACATGGATGGAACGGTAGGTTATTCCGGTTCAGTGAAACAGGACTGAAACGAGGAGTGAACTCGGTTCAGAAAGGGACTTTGTCCACTATGATAGTCTTGGAAATGAGTCTTGACTAAAAAGAATTGATTCTCTATGATTATGTGTGTATGCCACAAAGTTTCATGTTTTAAGTTATGATTATTGGGATTACATTTCACTACTATCATTTATCCCATGTTATGAAATTATGATCTCTTTTGCAGGTTGAGATTTCCAAAAGATATGTTCTTATGAATATGATGTGATTAATATTTCTTTTGTTTACCCTTACAGAGCATTTGAGCTCACACTTTTATGTTTTCTTTTCCCCAGGATATAAAGAAAGGATTTAGGTTTTTTTTTAAAAGAAGATCTTTATGGGAGATGTTTAAGATCTTTCACCACGATTAGAAGATTATATTTCGAGTTTCCAAAGACACTAAACTATTACGGTCCTTGTGTGTGTGTTTTTGTTATGTAATAAGTATTCCGCAAAAGTAATGTAATGTATATGTACGTCAAGCTTCGGGTCTTTACATGTTGTGAGTTTAAAATTTATATTTTAGTTCAAAAAGTTTCACTCAATGAAATTAAGAAAACATGTTTGGATTTTGTTCATAATTTTGGAAAATGATTGTCATACACCGACCATGGACGCGAATGTTTTTATTCTTTTCTCGGTCCTGCGACTCTGGATAGAGTCGGGTTTTGGTCCGGGCTTGAATTTTTCAAATCATTGATGCTTTCGGTGGGTCTCAGACCAGTGCACAGTCACTGCACTTCTAGCGGTCACCTCACATTCGGTATGGGTGGGTGCGCGATCACTGCATCACTAGTAGTGATCGTGCATTCGTACCTGGTTAGTGCGCGGTTGCTCAACCATTTAAATGAGTAATAAAATTAGAAGAATAAATAAAATAGAAAAGAATTTTATTAAATGTTAATTTATATTATTGTTATTATTATTATTATTATTTATATTATTATTATTATTATTATTCATATTATTATTATTTATTAACTTTTTTTTATTTTATCTTCTTCTTCATTATATATTATTATTTTTTTCTTCCCCCTTTTTTTTCTATTCATATTTGTTGTTCTTCCAAGCGGTTGTCCCCCCGCACAGCACAACACCTCGGGCTCCCCGACACCTCTTCTCCCTCAGTTGTTCCCTCTTCCTTGTTGTGCTCAGCCAGTCCAGTTTTCCCTGCTACAACGCCACTCTTTCCCTTGCACAGCTACGCTGCACGACCCGCGCACCTGCCCTGTTTGGCTCTCCTGCACGACCCGCCTGCACACTGCCTCTACCCTTCTTCCCAGTGCCTCCCTTGCAACGCCACCCCCTTCCCTATTTTTCCACCCTCCATGATTCGACACACTCCCTCCTGCATGCTTCTTCGTAGGAACGCCTTCCCAATGCCCATACCCCGATCCTTCACGGCGTCCCTGCTGACTCACCGCACCCACAGCAGATCCAGCCGCACAACACCCCTCGTATCCACCATCATGCAGTAGCGCCCTATTTAGCTCCCACCTTTGTCGTGTGCCCTGCATAGCGCCCTCCCTGCTCGGCCTCCTGCAGTGCCAGCCTTGCCACAACCCTAATGCAGCACCACCCTCCTGGATTCTCCCCTCCTTTCCCCGGCCAATCACCCCTGTGCTCCTCTCAGCCTGCACGGCGCTCATCCGCCCACTACCGGTCCGCATCGACAGTCGCCAGCCCTCTTGGAGTGATTTGGTGCCCTAGTGCCGCCTCCTGCCATCTCCGTTGCACCCTCTGCATCCCCCTATTGTGATCCAGCCGCCATCCCTACTCTCCTGTGACCCCTCACCACCCCTTCTTCTACGTCCTACTCACCCGTTACCCATCCCCTTGCTGCGTTTGAGCAGCCGTCTGACGACCTCCCCTCCTCAGACCTCCCTACTCTAGCCGATTGGCAACCAGCAACCCCCCCATTGGTACCTGTTTATTTTATGCTCCATTTTATATTTTTATTCAATATATATATATATATATATACATACATGGGTATTATTAGAATCATTATTAATTAAATTTTATTTGGGTCGGTTTGACTTTCTAGGACCCGCGCGCGGCGTTTTCGAGGGAGCGACATCACCGCGCTTTGTTTCTAAGCTTGCGTAGTCATCGCGCTTCAGTTTTGAGGCGATATTTTCATCCCATCTTTTGGTTTCATATACTTTAATTGGTCTTTTTGGTTGTGTTTTGAGTTCATAGTATTTTGTTTACACTACATTGGACCTTACTATGTGGTGTCGTACGTGCGTCTTCCTTTCCATCTCGGTCTCGAGGTAGGATTCCCCACTGCACTTACCGTTAAAATCAGAAATTATTAATATCTTGTTATTTTATTAATTTTTGGTAAATTATAAAAAATATTTTTTTAGAATAATTGTTTTCTGTAAATGAAGCTATTTATTTTTATGCAATTAACTAAAATAGTTTTTCTTGATGAACTATCACATCATGGTGAAAATTCCATTTGGATTTTCAAAAATTAGTTTAGGAATTTTCAAGTGTGGGTTCAGTTTGATGAGAAATGTCTCTTTTTGATGAAAAATGATGTTTTATTAAATAGTGTTTTGACATGTGAATAAATGTGTTGGTTTCATTTTGAGAAATACTTAAATGTTTGGTAGGTACTTTTAAAATGGTTTTGAAATGATTTTGATGAATGTACCTCAGGATGGGTAGAGCTAAAGGCCCAGTTGGCATTTTGTGATAATTATTGTGAAAGGGTGATGTGTGGAATCTATCCAAGGCCCATTTGGCATTTTGAACTGATTTTGGTGAAAGCCTTCTTGGGTTGGGTTCCTTGCCTAGTTCTGATCCATGTGGTTGGGAGGGTCCTCGGTATGGGACCTCCCATTGTGCAATGTATGTCGATGGCAAGGGACTACCCTTGAGGTGGATGGGGTGGTTCCGGATTGTGTGATGTGTCTGGATTATATATATATGCATGAATTGTGTTTTAATTTTATGTCACACCCTCCTTAGAACTATACATGGGAACCTGGCATTGTAAGTGAATCTTCTAAGAATGATTGCTGCACTAGTTGAGATTACGCACTGGCTAGTGGCCCCATAGTAGGGGAATACTGAGTTATTACTACTATGGGGATTGAGCCCCTTGGTTAGTCCATGTAGGGATATGCCGAGCTTTTAGTCATTATAAAATCATCGAGATAGGGAATTTCTTCAGGATGAGTAACATGTATAGTATGTTTTTGATTGTTCATGATATCCTAGGTTTGACCCATGTTTCTTTTAGTGTTTATTTGTATGTGGCAGACGATTAAGAGGTCTAGTTCGGTAGTTGGCCTCTATGTGCCATTTTTTTCCATTTCCCTTAGTGTGTGTTTCTCATTGGATAATAACTAAATTTTGGATTCCTAAATTGTTCGGAGAAAATGTTTTAAAATGAAATGTACATATTCTTTTCAAATATTAAACATTTTTTCAAAATTAACAAGGGAAATGGACAAATACTTGTTTTAGAAATGAAAGTGTGTGTGGAAACAGATATTTTATATAATTTAGTTCAAACAAGGAATTAGTAAGTTTCATTATTTAAAGGTAGTGCATTGGGAATATATATCAGGCTATCCTACTGAGTTTTAATACCCACGCCTATAGTTCTTTCATGTTTTTTGTGTTTGTGCAGTCTATAGCTTGGGTGTGTTCGCCTTGAGAGACGTTTGGTCAGGAGTTGGAGAGTGACCCGCGAGGTCACATGGAGATAGTGGTTGTCTATTTTGGTTAGTTATATTTTCTTTTGTTCTTGTTTAGTTACTTTACACTGTTTATTTATTTTGCGCTGCTCCATTTTATATCAGCTGCTTTATTTATTTATTTTTACTAGGTGAAATCGTTCCCACGGTCTCTTTTGATGCCTTGGCACTTGTCACCAGCACAGGAGGATCAGTAAATTCTATCGGGCCATGTTGCGGACCGGCTCAGATAACCAGTTCAGGGTTGTCCCGGGTTGGTTCGTGACAAAATGGTATCCGAGCAGGTCATCTCTTAGCGAACCTTTCTTTTTAGAGAACCCTTTTGTTATTTGGGATGTCCAGTGGATGGAGATTAGGACTGTCGGGGATTAGGAGGTAGGCTATGGGTCATTTCCTGATCACCAACACTCCTGACGAGCCCTGAGTTACCAAAGTTAGTCCAGGATTTGAGTCACTTGTCCATGATTGATTCAGATTGAGGGATGAAAATAGAGGCGAATCGGTTCACTTTGTGGACTCACATAGGGTGGTGACCCATGTAGAGTCCAAGTGTCATGTTTAAGGTCCTCTTACTATTATTATTTACTTGGGGCATGGCTCACCACCATGTCGTTGGTTCATGCATATGCACTAGTTCCTCATTCCAGTGGGTTATTACTGCTTGTGATTTGTTTTAGTCTTAGTTGATTTGAGAGTGTTAAAAGTGAAATTGGTTCTGAAAAGGAAAAGTGTTTCTTCCAAATTGTTTTCGAAATTAATAAAGTGGGTTTCTAAAGATAATGTGTATCGGTTTGAAAAAACATGGTATGTTTTTGGATTTGGTAAATAAAAAGAAGTGTTTGAACCTTGGCACTCCTTATGGAGGGTCACACGTGCGTGGGTATGTATGGAAGTGTGGGGGGGGGACCTTTTTCACAGATGATGTGAGTGGGATTGAATAAATGCACATGTGACAGTTCATAAAGTGCCAAAGGTGAGTTTTTAAAATTTTAAAGAAATAAAATTTTTGGAAAAGTGATTTCTCATTATGTTGTATATGTTTGGCTTATGGGCCTATTGTCATTTTCTTGTGATGTTGCCAGATTGAGTTATGGCATGACGACAGTTTTGATGGCGTTTTTCATGTTGTTATGAGTATGCCACCCAGAAAGCCTCCAAAAGTTGTTAATGAGTTATGCTCAGTTCTCAGTTCTTTTTGTCTGTTTCTTGATTTTCGTGGTAATCGAAGTCTGTTAGAGGTATTTGTATTTTTCTGAAAGATAGTGTGTCTTTGGGTTGTTGGGAACCCCTAGGACAGTTAAGGTTCATACCACCATAGAGTTATTTGAAGGTTAAATTTTTGACTAGTAAAGATGAAATGTCTCATCCCATTAGAGTTCTGGGTGTGATTAATGGTGTTCGACTTTCCGGAAGGTTCCCCATATTGCATGGAGTGCGGGCCAGTGGAACCTATCTCTAAGAAACCATCCTCGTCGGTACCAGCTCATAGTTTGTCGGACTGCTCTCTTGTGCGCCTCCAGTATGGCCAGTCTAGAAATTCTATGTCGTCATGTTGCATCCCATTGAAAATGTACGATCATCGTGGTTGTTGGAATCATCTAACGGAAGGAGTTAGAGACCAGAAGATGAGAATGCCAGAATGTGAGGCAGGAGATGCTTCAGCCATCATGCCCCCAGCTACACGTCTCGGGGTCAAGCTCGCACACAGTCAGGAGTTGCCGAGGGTGTGTGGAACCTTTGTCCAGAAAATGTCTTCGAATTTAGAATGGAAATATCCAAAATTTCCCTTGTTCCATTCTCATCATTTTCGTAATCTCATCCTTGTAGTGGTGGCTTAATGATCTCATTACCCCACAATTTAAGTAGTCCTTTCTGCTCTTAGTGTGGTTCTTAAGTTGTTTGGTCTCTATGAATGGTGTGGGCCCGTGAATAAATGCACCTGTTGTGATTTTGAGTTGGTCATGTCTGTGTTTGATAGGGTAATGTTTGTTTCATGATGTTTATGGGAGGTGTTGAGTTAATTTTTCATCCTTAAGTTTCTGTATTGTTCGGTATCAAGCTTTCCATCAAAGTCTCAGGTGTTCTATTCAGTCTATGTGGAGAAAATGAATGAGTTTGGTTTGGGAGTTCCTGTGTTTCCCCCCCCCCCCGGGGGGGGGGGGGTTTGTTCAGGTTTCAAGGGTTTTTGTATTAGTGAATTCTTGTGGTAGAGAGAACCCTCTCTTGTTCTCCCCTCAATCATGGGCAGTGGTTTTCCTTAAATGGTTCGGGTGTGACGTTTGTTGGGAATGGTCACCCTGAAGCACTCAGTTCTCTTTGTTTTGTCGGGGCACGAACTCAAGTTGTGTCGATTGTTGGCATAGTGACTTTATGGGGGGAAAAAGTGTCTGTTGTGGGGGAGAATTGTCACACCCCGACCATGGACACCCATGTTTTTATTCTTTTCTCAGTCCCGCAGCTCTGGATAGAGTTGGTATTGGGTCTGGGTTTGAATTTTTCAAAGCATTGATGTTTTCGGTGGGTCTCAGACCAGTGTGCATTCACCGCAATGCTAGCGGTCACCTCACATCCCGTCTGGATGGGTGCGCGGTCACCTCACCGCTAGTAGCGATCGTACATTCGGACCTGGTGAGTGCGCGGTTGCTCAACCATTTAGAAGAATAATAAAATTAGAAGAATAAATTAAATTAAAAATAATTTTAAAAAATGTTAATTTATAATCATAATAATAATAATAATAATAATATTATTATTATTAGTTAGATTTTTATTATTTTTGTTTTTTTTATTTATTTACTTTTTTTTATTTTATCTTCCTCTTAATTATGTTTTTTTCTTTTCCTTTTAATTTTTTTCTCTTCTTCTTTGTTGTTCATCCATGCTGCTGTCCCCCACACAACACAGTGCCTCAGGCTCCACCACACCTCTTCTCCCTCTATTGTTCCCACTTCCTTGCAGCGCTCAGCCAGTCCGGCTTTCCCTGCTGCAGCACCACTCTTTCCCTTGCATAGCAGCGCCGCAAGACCCGCGCCCCTGCCCTGTCCAGATCTCCTGCACAACCCACCTACACACTGCCTCTACCCTTCTTCCTAGTACCTCCCTTGCAGCGCCACCCCCTTCCCTATTTTTCCACCATCCACGATTCAACACACTCCCTTCTGTATACTTCTCTGCATGCATGCCTTCTTGAATCTCTTACCCTCCTCCTGCACAGCGTCCCTGCCAAATCACCGCACACCCAGCCGATCCATCCGGACAACACCCCCTCTTCTGCACCCTCCTGTAGCAGTGCCCTATCGAGATCCCGCCTCTGTCGCGTGTCTCGCATAGCGCCCTCCCTGCTAGGCCTCCTTCTGCAGTGCCTGGCTTGACACTACCCTCATACAGCACCATCATCCTGGCTTCTCCCCTCCTTACCATGGTCGAGCACACCAGCGCTCCCATCGGCATGCACGGCTCCCATCCGCCCTCTTCCACCCACTGCCCGTTCACATCTCCAGTCGCCTGCCCTCCTTGAGCGATCTGGTGCCCCAGTGCCGCCACCTTCCCTCTCTACCGCACCCTTCGCAGCCCCCTGTTGTGATACAGCCACCATCCCTACTCAATCAGGACCCCACACCACCCCTACTTCTGCGTCTTGCTCCCCCGCTACCCGTCCCCTTGTTGTGTTCGATCAGCCGGCCGATGACCTGCCCTCATCGGACCTCCCTAATCCAGCCGATCGGCAGCCAGCAGCCCCCCATTGGTACCAGTTTATTTTCTGCTCCATTTGATATTTTTATTTTATATATATTTATATCATGGTTTGATTAGAATTTTTATTAATTAAATTTTATTTGGGTCAGTTTGACATTCTAGGACCCGCGCGTGGCATTTCTGAGTGAGCTCCATCGTCGGGCTTTGTTTCTGAGTTTTCATTGTCGTCACTTTTCTATTTCGAGGTAGGTGTTTCTTCCCACCACTGGGTTTCATATAATTTAATTGGGGTTTGTGTTTGCGTTTTGAGTTCATAGTGTTTTGTTTGATGTATGTGGGACCTTACTGTGTGGTGTCGGACCTGTGTCTTCCTTTTCATCTCGGTATCGAGGTAGGTTTCCCCACTTCACATACCGTTAAATTTATAGATTATTAATTTCTTGTTATTTTATTATTTTTTGTTAAATTAGAAATAATATTTTTTTAGAATAAATGTTTTTTTGTTAATGAAGCTGTTTATTTTTATGCAATGAACTGAAATTGTTTTTCTTGATGAACTGTTGCATCATGGTGAAAATGTCGTTTGGATTTTTAAAAATTAATTTATGAATTTTCAAGTGTAGTTTCGATTTGATGAGAATTGTCTCTTTTTGATAAAAATGATGTTTTATTAAATAATGGTTTTACATGTGAATAAATGTGTTGGTTTCATTTTGAGAAACACTTAGAGGCTCGTTTGGCACTTTTAAAATGGGTTTGAAATGATTTTGATGAATGTACCTCGGGATGGGTACAACTAATGGCCCGGTTGGCATTTTGTGATAATTATTGTGAAAGGGTGATGTGTGAAATCTATCCAAGTACAATTTGTCATTTTGAATAGTTTTTTGGTAAAAACCATCTTGGGTTCGGTTCCTTGCCTAGTTCAGATCCATGTGATTGGGAGGGTCCTCGGTATGGGACCTCCATTGTGAAATGTATCTCGATGGCAAGGGACTACCCTTGAGGTGGATGGGGTGGTTCCAGATTGTGTGATGTGTTTGGATTATATATATATGACTGACTTGTGTTTGAATTGTATGGAACACGCTCCTCAGAACTATACATGGGAACCTGGCGTAGTTCGTGAATCTTTTGAGAATGATTGTTGCACTAGTTGAGATTATGCAATGGCTAGTGGCCCCATAGCAGGGGAATACTGAGTTATTAATAATATGGGGATTTGGACCCATGGTTAGGCCATGTAGGGTTACACTAAGTGTTAGGGCCTTATGATGTCATAGAGTTAGGGCATGCCTTCACGATGAGTCACATATATAGTACGTTCTGAATTTTTCATGATCTCTGAGGTTTGACCCATGTTTCTTTTATTGTTTATTTATAAGTGGTAGATGATCGAGAGGTCTAGTTCAGTAGCTAGACCCTATGTGCCATTTTTTTCCATTTCCCTTAGTTAGTGTTGCTCTTTTTTGGCTAATAACTGAAGTTTCAATTCCTAAATTGTTCGCATAAAATGTTTTAAAATGAAATTTTCCTAGTCCTCTCAAATATTAAACGTGTTTTTTTAAATTAACAAGGGAAATTGACTGATACTTGTATTAGAAATGAATGTTTATGTGGAAACTAGTATTTTATATAATTTAGTTCAAACCTGGAATTCGTAAATTTCATTTTTCTATAGTTAGTGCATTGGGAATAGATATCGGGCTAGCCTATAGTGTTTTAATACTCACACATATAGTTCTTTTCTATTTTTAGTGTTTTTGAAGGCTACAGCTTGGGTGAATTTACCTTGGGTGATGTTTGGTCATGAGTTGGAGAGTGACCCGCGAGGTCGCACAGAGATAGTGGTTGTCTCGTTCAGTTTGGTTTATTTTATTTTGTTCTTGTTTAGTTACTTTACTATGTTTATTTATTTTGTGCTGATCTATTTTATTTCTAATAATTTATTTATTTATTTTTACTAGGAGAAATCATTCCCACAACCTCTGTTTCTTCCTTGGCACTTGTCTCCAGCTCGGGAGGATCGAGAATGCCTCTCGGGCCATGTTGCGGACTGGCTCAAGTGACCGGTTTAGGGTCAACTCGTCTTTGTTCGTGACAATGATTCATAATTAATTTCCACATGGTGGAATTAATATCACATCAAACTAGTACAGAATGTGATCGGTAGGAGTTGAAGTATGTGTTTCCTATTTTAAATGACATTTTAGTAAAAAAAGGATAACAGACATACTCAAAACTAATAAAATGTATTCATTTTATTTTGATACTTTAATAAAATAATATATAAGTCATTTGTGACCTGTAAGAATCATATGAACTTTATTCTGATGAACGGTGTGACCCGTACGACTCCTAGTCAATCTTTTTATATAAAATTGACATCAATTTTAGTAAAATGGACCAATGACCTTCTCAAAACCATGGAAAGAATTTATTATTATTTTAATACATTCTGAAAATGATCTATATGTTATTTGTGATGTGTAATAATCATCCTCATGTCAATCTGATACATGATTTTCCCAGTTTGACTCAATGTGTCAGTTATTAGTTTAAAATCTACATTTCAGTTTAAAAAGTGTTACATCCTAAAAAATAATAAAACACACTCAAATATACATTTTAATTTATGAAAATTATTCATAATCCATTTTTAACATGTTGGAATCATTATCACATCAAACTGATAAATGATGTGATCAGTATGAGTCAGAGTGCATGTTCTTGGTTTTAAAAAGCATTTTTGTAAAAAAGATGAGTGACTTACTCAAAACCAATAAAACAAATTTTTATTGATTTTATAATTTATTAAATCTATAAATAAGTTATTTTATACATGTAGGAATCAAATACCAATCAATCTGATGCATGGTGTGACTGATATGACTATAAGTGAAACTTTATATTTAAAATTGACATCAATTTTCATAAATGGGAAAATGACATACACAAAACTGATCAAACACATTCATGTTGTTTTTATAAATTTTTAAAAAATATAATTATTTCATTTTGGATTTTTAAGAATCATCCACTCCTCAATTAAATACATGATGTTCTTGTTATGACTCAACGTGTCTGTTATAAAATTGAAATTGGTATTTTGGTACAAAAAAATGTCACTCACTAAAAAAAGAGAAAACATGCTCATTTTTTTGATAATTTAAGAAATACATTCCAAATTCATTTTTTATGTGTAGGAATCATAATCGTGTAATATTTACAAAGGATGTGACCGGTGTGAGTCAAAGTTTATGTTTCCAGTTTAAAATTAAATTTTAGTAAAAAGACAAATGACATTCTCAAAACTGATCAAAAAAATTCACAATGATTTGATACATATGGAAAACTATCCATACATAATTTTATACATTTAGGAATCATCTACATCCCAATACGACACACAGTGTGGCAGGTATGACTCTAAGTGCATCTTTTCAATATATAAGTTTCATTTTAGTTTAAAACACACATTACATCGCCAAAACATAGAAACTGAGACTAGGTTGTTTTCTCATCGTTCTATCTTATATTACATAATTGATTACCTTATTATTTTTATCTTATACTTAGTTATATTACATTAGTCTAGAGAGGGGAATAAAAAAACGAAAAACTAACTAAATGTGCATGGAGAGGCTCAAAACCAAGACCTCTGAATCACTACCACATGACGCAAACCCTAGGCTGTGACCATGGGGATTTATCTTATACTTTTCTAATTATTTTTCATCTAGATAATTATTGAATAAAAAAATAATTGTTATGACATATATGAATCATCCACAACTCAATCTGATACAGTTTTTTCAAGGTATGAATCAAATTTTAGTTTAAAATTAAAACATTATGTTAATTTATTTCTTTATATTATTACGGAGATAAGAAATATTTTCTCATACTGGTGTGTTATTTTTCTTGAGAAGATGTGTTTTGTTCTAAAATATCATGAGTTCAGTTTACAATCTAGAGACAAAGGAATATTGATGTTTTCATAAAGTATATAATAATTTGAACTTATATGTAATTGTATACACCAATGTTCAAAAATTATATACTATAGTGTTTTTTTATTGTATTTGTGTTATAAATTTAATTCCATTTAAATTATGTATTTGTACATGATTTTGTTAATATCCGGTGGTGTTTATGGTGCTGTTATGTGCTGTTAAAACACATTTCACTGGTACTATAGTGTCCTATCATAGCATACTACAACATACCCAATTATCAATGATTTTAAATGATATGATAAATGGATACTTTACTAGCGCTTTAAAAAGAGATGAAAATGGATCCTTTATCAGAACTTTTTAATGATCTAATAAATGGTTCATTTATCAACACTTTTACAAATGCTGATAAAGGTACCCTTTATCATCTCTCTTATAAGCATCGATAACGGCCCCCTTTATCAGTGCTAAATAAAATACACCATAAATGTTGTCATTTATAATCACAATAAGAAGTTCTTATAAAGGACCCATTTATTTTCACATTTTGTAGCCCTTATAATGGACCCATTTATCATCTCTTTTTAGCAATGATAAAAGACTAGGGATTTTAATCTTTCTCTGGTATTCAATGATTCTCTAGCACTGTTAAAAGACATTTTTAGCACTATTAATGAAATATTTTTTAGTAGCGTATGAAATTACTATATCATAAATCAATTTTATTTGAAGTGTCATATTTTCAAATACATATTAAATATTATGATTAAATGTGGAAATATAATGTCACGTGCTAAAGTACATATATTTTCAACATACAGATATCATTAATAGATGAAATAGTTGAGAATAGAGGTTCATTTGTGTAAAAAAATGCCTGAACATATAAAAATTTAATCATTTAATATATAAAATTTGATTAAATAATTTTAAAGGCTTAATAATGTCCCATGTTATATATAAATTATACCAATCTATTCATCTTGGGTTTTCATGAGTGAGTGTTTTATTCTATCAATTCTCTCTGAATCTCTCTTACACCTTCATTCCTTTTCCTTGAGATATACTATTGTATAATAGTTTCAATTAGGGTCCTACCCAATTTTTGGGTGATTCATTTAGGCCCATGTATATACCTGAATTCAAATATTCCATCATTTATTACATAGTTAGCTCCATCAAACCAGTATAATTGAAGCCATGAGCGATATCCATTTTTGGTGAAAGGTATAGGTTCTTATTTTATTTATTAATGGTTGTTGTTTTCCACTTGATAGTGATCACATGTTTGATTATTATAATAACATTATATGTGTTTGATATTTATTATTCAATCCTTATAAACCCATTAGTTATATGAGATCCATGATATGCTTGTTGGTTTATGAAATCATGTTGAAAATGCTGAAATATATATATATATATAATATTATTTTTATATCATACATCATAAAATATAATTTATATTTGATTTTATGGATTTAATTATGATATATAATATCATATGAAATTAAATTCAGCTTTAACTATGTCTGGTTTTATATTATGTGATATCATAAGATATTATATGGTCATCTTGTACAAAAAAATATATCATAACAACTGGAACTGGGTAATTAATTGATTTTATATATATGATAATGTACGATATATCCATTCATATTGTGTGATATTAATGGGTTCTAATGTTAAAAAAACATTAAAATAGAGAAACATATTGCTTTTACAATATCAATGCATATCATAATATATGACTAACAGATAGTCAAAGGTGATATCAATACTTATGATTGATAACATCTAATATATAGTGAAATTGATAACACTAATATTATCTTTGATTCACTGAATATTAGTGATACAATATAAGTTTTGGTTAATCATGTTTTTTTACATACATATTATCATTAAATAAGATATACATGGAATTTTTTATTTTTAAAATTTTTCATTTATGAATTAAATTATATAATTCATAAAATATTTATAAATAATTAAAAAGGAATTTTTTGAATATCTATTTAATTTATAAAGGTATTTCTAAAATAATTAATTATAATGTGTTTATAATTAATTTTATTTTGTTTAAATATTTATTAAAAATATCTACAGTATTAAATACTTTTGAAATTATATTTCATTTATTAGTACTCGTATATAAATAGATTATATAAAAGTTTTATTTGTAATTTATAATATTATTATATATTATAAAATAAAAATATATATAAATTGTCTTCTACTTAAAATTATGAACAGTTCATAATTAATTAATTTGATTTTTGAAAATTAAAATGCCTTATTAGATAGATTATTTATACCATTTAAAACAAAATTGATAATTGAGATGATCATGGTTTAAATGTTAAATATTTAATATTCTAAATTGTTAACATAATATATTAATAGATCATATATATAAGGTTTTTATTTCTGAAATGACATTTTTAAGTAAAATTCCATATATATATATATATATCAATTTCATGGAGTTCATATTTGAAATAAATATAAAGTGTTTTTGTTTATTTAATCATGAAATTTTCATAATGCAAGGGAAAATTATAAAATGTTTACAATTAATGTATGACTTATTCATAAATGTATATATCATGTCTAACTTCATGAATTTTTCAATTATTAATTTTATCACATGTTATATTCATGAACATAAATGTTATATCATGAAGTATGTTTTATTCTTTGTATTAAAGAGATAAATTTCTTGTTTAGATTTTCATACATTCATTTAAAGGGTTTCATTCAATGTATGGTAGTCGGTTTATTTTAACTCTACCTTGACTTTAGTTTGGTCATGAGTTGGGTAAAGGGTTATACATAAATATGGTTTAATTTTATTAATATTGTGGAAGGTGTTGAACTCACTTTGTGTTGTGTTATGTTTATTATCCTTATGTTTGAAGGAAACATGTAATATTAAACATGTTATGAATAATAATATCTTCTATATATATTAGAGTACCCTAGCATGTTTAGAATAATCATTGAGTTCCAAATATAGGTTGTCTAAATATATTGGATTGAGCATATTGAAGAATACCTTGTTGAGTATTATTGGAAGAGGTGACTAAGATGTTTTCATTATTCTTATGGGAAAATGATTTATTAAAAGATGATTCCATATGAGATGTGGTTGGAGATCCATTCACCCAAGTAAAATATTGGAAAAGAAGATGAATATTTAGCAGATGTTGTGGGTTAACACATAAAGTCATTACATATAGTTGTATAATAAAATTTTTATATTATATCATTTCATTCACTCGTTTAAGAAGATGAAAAGCTGAAGAGTTTCATATATTATTCCTAATGCTGAGCATTATGTCTCTTTTAATAAGTTCGCTAAAATAATATTTGAACAATGCATGGCTAGTATTTTGATGAAGTTTCATCATTGTGTTTATCATGCTTTAGGAGTGATATATATGGAATAATTCTTGGATGATGTTTTAATAAAAATTGAAGTAGAGGTATATGATGATACATTGAAATATTAGAAGGATTTTTGATATGTTTTATTAAACATTGGAGTTATTTTTATGATGATTGAAACTAGTTTAAAGTTATTTCCAATGTAATTTTAAGTGGTTAAGTTGAGTTGAGGAATATGGAGTTGAATATTAAAATATTATACCACGGGTTGTAATAAATCTTACAGAGTACATGATACAAGATATATTTCATACATGTAATTTTTTGGCTATGTTCAGCTGTGATTACATATATATATCAAAAAAATTATACGATATGTAATATTTCCAAGAAGAATATGAAAATGGAAAAGGTAGTATTCTTCATGAGATCCATAATATATTTAATATTTTATATAAGATATTTTTCTCCAGGATAAGTATAAATCAGAAAAGTCTTGGGTACATAGTAATATATAATATATTTGAGTGTGTGTAAGTTTTGTATTGGAATTTCATATAGAAATATGGAAAAGTGAAGTATCTTATGAAAAATTAATGATTTTCATATCATGTATAATATATTTCTAGATCATATATAAGAAATTTTTTCACTCAAACTAATATATATTAATAGTAATAACCTTATCCAATATGTAAGTCTAATAAAATTACATATGAGTTATCATATTGGTAAAATGAATCAAAGGGAATAATTACCCAATGAAACATAAGAAATATGATTTTTATGTAAGATACTAAACATAGATAAATGTAGAGACCATGAAGATTTTTGAAAAGATAAAATAGGACCTTAAAAAGATAAAATTTTAGAAATAATAAATAAAATTTGGAGATTCTATGATGACCATATAAGGTTAAACATCACATTACATTTTTTTAAGTCATGATTTATTCTATAAAATTTAGTGAAGAATATGTTGAATTATTCTTTCATACCGTGAATATATTTCCATGTCGTAATGCATGATGAGAATAATATTATTAGAGAATATTTGTTCCACAATAGGTGATTCAATAAATATTCCTAATATATTATATCAACATACACACCTATAATTTGAATTATGTAGATTTAAAATAAGATTAAATAAGGATAAGATTCCATCAATATTGGGGGAGGACATGATGTCGTAAAGGTTGATATTTTTATTTTCAAATATGGAATCTATTAAATATTATTTTAACTTTTTTATATGAAGTATTAAATATTAAGTATCTATGAGGTCTCATAGATACATTTTTTTAACTATTATTTCTTTTACTATTTTGAATCACGTTTGACTAAATAAAATATGAATCTTACAAAGATCTATATTACCATGAATTAAAATGGTTCTCATAATAATATATGGAATCTAATATCTAGGTTGATACTAAATATAATATAATTGTTTTTATTAATTTTATTAAAAAGATCTTTGAATATATATTTTCACAAGGAAAAGAAGAAATGAGTTAAAGATGTCTCTATTATTATATAATATGTATTGTGAGTCGAAGAAAAGATGTTTTGAGGTGATATTATAATATTTTGTATACCTAGAGAATTAAAGAGAGAGAGATATATAGGTGACCTTGTAATCATGTTTCAAAATTTCTTTGGTGAAGAATTTAAGAAAAATAATATTATTATGATTGATTGATCATACACATTGAATAAAAATATGGATAATAAGAACAATAATAAGAACAATAGAATAAATATATTTGTATATCATTTTTTGATCAACATTCATGTCAGAAAATAATTATAAGGATCCAAACTAGTAATATCTTTATGTTGAAAAGTATGAAAAAGACAAGTGGGAACCCTTGATTTCATCATTTATAAGACAAACCATTAGTTATTATTTTCAAGGAATCCATGGATATTCCTCCATGTTTAAGAAATATATTAGATCCATTATATCTAGTAGATATACAAATACTTTTTTTGGTCCACTTTAAGGTGATGTAGTACATACATTACATTTTAAGTGCAATAAGTGAGTTAAATAATTGTACTCAGTTGGTGCCTAAAATAATGATCGAAAGATACACCCCTTCATAAAAATTATATTGATAATATATGAGTAGTTTTATGTGCATGGGATAAATAACATCATACACCAAAGACATAGTCATCCATCTTATACGTAAACCGCGTTAACAAATCGTTCATGCATTTTTGTTTTTATATCCTTATTATGTTACATGCATGCCAACCGAAGGTGAGAAAATAGAGAGAGATACATTCCCTAAAGAAGTGTAGATCGAAATGAGGGTAAATTTTTTTTTTTTATATTTTACCAAAACTGATTCATATCCTATTCATGTTTTACATAACGTAAATGATCCCAAAAAAGTTATATCAAAGCACATACTTACACCTCTGATTGGATTCTTAATATTCACAAAATTTTAAGATCATAATTTTGTAAGTTTCTATTTTTTAATTCATGATGGAGTAAACACTTGGAGAAGAAGTATTTATTTCAAATGAAAACTATATCTATTCCATGACACTAATGAATAATAAGATTAAAGAAATGAAAAATTATTGAAAGATGACATCTATCTAATATAAGAGGAAGAATTTTTTGTTTTCCCCTATTTAAATTTTTATGAATACAAATATAACAAGGAATAATTATAACTTGTTATTGAGTCAACTACTAATTATTTTGAGAATAATTATACCTTAGGTTGTTCAAAATTCCTATGTGAAGATGATTTAATTAAAATATCTTGACAGAACAGTCTCAAAGAAGAAAAAAGTATAAGTGGGGACAAGTATACCCAAAAATAATCGAATGATGATGTATATTGATTTTTTAGCAAAAATATGTAGGTTATTCTTGAAGAAATATCCTTCACTATTAATTTATACTTCAATAAATTTTATGATAAGATCACATAAATTTAATATGAATCTTAAAAGAGGGAGAATGATCAAGAATAAAAGGTAGGTATGGACATAGATCACATTATAAAATTTAATATCAAGAGTGTTTTCATTTTTTATTTAGAAGTATAGTTCTCCAAAATGATAAAGGTTTCATTAGAATAAATCCTAGAGAAATATAAAACATTATAATATATTGAATAAAAGTACTATTCATTATAATTAAATTAGAATAATTTCATTGATAACAAGTATGATTAGTTGAAAATAAATTTAGATAAGATATATGATCTTGATTATGTATTTCATGAAGTAAATAATATTCATGATGATAATATTGGTAAGTTCATAAAGGAGGCACATGAGCCTTATCCCGATTGGTAAGGACTCCGTAAGTGCATTCGGGAGACCCGGGATCAAATCCAGGTGGAGACATCATTTTCGGGGGCACTGTAGCATTACTATAGTAGGTAATATAGTGGGTAATATTGCAAGTACTTTTTTGGAACTGTTGCAGCTGGGAATATGCCCCTGTTTGGGCCTTCGGGCCACCGATTTGGTCCCCGAGTCCTTTAAGGCCTTCGGGCCACCCAGGCATTCGGGTCAGTAAGGCCTTCAGGCCACCTCATGCCTTAGGGAAACCTTAAGTGCAGATGAAAACATGACAACCTACAAGGAACAATCTTTACAAGGAGGATGAGAAAGGAGATTTCACCACAGCAGAAGCCAAATGGATTGCAAAAATGAGAGGGTGTGGCACCTGCCATCAGGACAAGCCTTTGTATGCACGGGAATGCCTAGCTGATCAACCATTTGTAGGTGGAGAGATGATTTCACGATAAAGATGCTGGGGAGGGGAAGTTCCAAGTAGTTAGTCTATGTTGTATGTAATGTGTGAAGCCTACGGGAAAATGAATTCCTCTAAGGCCTAAGGGCCATGTAATACTTACGCCTACGGGCCATGTAAGGGTTCCACCTCATCCCTTGAAAGGTGGATTATCAAAAATAAATAAAAAAATGAAGGCCTTCGGGCCATTGGATGGATAAGTTCATAAAGGAGTTTTAAGAAAATGTGTGATTAGTTTTGGATGAGAAGAATATCCACAATATTAGGTATATATTATTCTATATTAATCTTTAAAATATTAAAGTGACACAAGCTATGTATTATTGACAAGAATAGGAAGGATATACTTATATACAAATTTATATGGAGGATTTTTATGTGAAAATAACCTATATTATATAAAAAATAATATGAGTTCATCTAATGATAAATATCTAGAAATATCAATGCCAAATGTACTATATAATCTATAAAAATTAGATTATTCTAAAAATAGTTTCATGAAAAATACAGGTTTCAAAAGAAAACATGTAAAAAAGTGGATGGAGAAGAATAATAGAGAACCCAACAATAAATCTATTTTGGTTGTGATAAAATGTGATATAATTTCTTTCCCAATTAATTACAAACAAAATCATAAAAAAGATAAGAAATTTTAACAATTAAATTCTATCTAGATTACATATCAATAGAATATATCAAGACTTTTTGGAAACAACTATTGATGTAGAAGGTATGAGCACTGGGAACCTGATTATGTACGTAATATATAAACCCATGGAATTCAGACAAATCCAATATCTAGGGGGAGAAAAAATGAGCTAAATCAAAGTCCTTAGAATAAATAAAGGTATTTTTTACCTCAAACAAATTTCAAATTTTTGGAAAATTGTGTGTATGTTGAAATAAAAGTTGTCCCATTTAATTTTAACTCTTGTAAAAATCAACCAATAATATACCTAACGAATTTAATTGGAAAATACCACAGAAAAATAATTTTAAGACATGTGAAATTTATTTTTTCTTGGGATATAATAAGAATTATAATTATATTGAATGAAATCCTATTAATTCAATAAAGATTTCCACATGAAAAATAATGAATTGCTTCTATTATAGAATAACTGGATAAATAGTAAGATTTTATAAGAAATAAATAATTGGTAGTATCATTGGAAGGAAGGTAATAAAAAATAAGGAATCCATATATGAAATAAATAGGTGGATTGGTTTGGTGGAGGATATTTTAAATATTCCATATGAAATTTCCAAGAAAAATCAGTATGATCCTAAATAATTATGATCATTTATTCAACACAATTTGAAATAATAATATAAATAGATAAACCATAAGAAAATTGAAGTAATATACATGTAAATAATTCCACATGAATAAGTCAATTTTCATGATAGGTTGTCATAATATAACAACTCAAGATCTCTAGAGGATCCTTGTGGAAGGTGAAATCAAGGAAGACATATTTATATGAATAGTTTGAGCATGTTTCCAACTTAATAATAAATATTAATAAATACTAAAAAATAAACTATATATTTATGTTCCTTGATTTAAAATTAAAGTAAGATTATTTCACACAAATAAGATATCAATAAAAATAAGATGTATATGCTACCCAAAACCACTAAATTGAAAATTAAAAGAGAAATAATGTATAGTTATCCCATGAATGGAGATGAAATGAGAAAAGAATCATGGGTGAGAATTAACTCTCAACCTTTTTTTCTCTCAATATGGAATATATTAATTGTAACATATTCCTATACACATTATGTTCATGCTTTATATGAAGAGAATTAAGGCAATGCATATATTCAAATAAATATTTTCAATGTTTTTTTAATATATTATATGCTCCCCCATGAATTATTCTCCAACTAGGGCTATGATATTTCGACCACCATCCCCCTCATTTATTTTCATTCATAGATATGTTTACTTGACCACATTTTATTCATCATTAAAAACATGAAGGTCTATAAAATTTTCAAGGGTTCTCCCACACTTCTTATTTCTTTTTATATGTTCTTGGATTTATCATACCATATTTATTTAACATTATTATCTAGATTTCACTACCACCATACCTTTATCAATGTTATTGACATGTTAATCAATGGATCTTGGAGGATTCAGAATCCTTCTTTGGTGGGATTACAGGACCATTAGAACATTCACATCCATTTCATCAAAGTTGATGACATGATTACTACATGGTGTTATACCCCTATGTTTTTCAATTGAGAGTGATTCTAAAATCACAAATAGTCTTTTGACTTACATTTGAAGTTTGATTATCCCTCTTAATTTATTTGATTATGTGTTATTATCTTACCCCTCCCTTTTCCAACCACTACCATCCTTAGGGTGATTAGAAAAATGATTAGTCATTATTTGTGTTTAGACTAGATGACTCAGTATTTAAGTAATCCTATCACCCAAAATCAATTTGTAGTGGTTGAAATTTTAAAACCCCATGTGGATTCTAAATTTTTTTAAATTTAACTTCAGCATAGATATAAACATGTCGTTCACTTTGACTCATGGTTTGATTTCTTCCAACGCTATTACTAAAAACAGAATTTGGCCAAGGGGTACTATAATAGAAAGTAACTCCATGTGGATAGAATCAATAAAGAACTATATAATGAGTACAAAAAATTATATATCAATTTATTAAATAGTAATTTGGTGTATATTGGTCCATCCATTTTTGTGTAATATGGAATTAGGATTGGTTCCTCTTCTATAATTGTATCCTAAAATATTTCTTCTGGAGTTTTTTTGGAAATAAAAAATCATTGTGTTGGTGTTCCAACCTATTAATAATAACTTTTTAGCCTCAATAATATTTATAAATAAGAAATATCAGTACATTAAGAGTTTAAATCGGTCTTTCTCAAGTAGTTCACTGGCCGAAGGACCTGTATGCCATGGTTGATATGTAGTAGTGTAATGATTCAGTTCATCTGCAGAATTATCTAATATAGCTGGAAGCATTATCAATGGGAAATAGTGATTTTTTTGGAAGGGAAGTATTTTTAAAATTGAAAAGGATGATAGGTTGAGATTTCATTCTATGGTCAGTTGTTCAAAGGTAATTTCGGAAGGACTATAAAGTCTCATGGAGGAAACTCCAATTGAAGAAATAAAAGTGATCGATGCTTGTTCCCCAGATTCCAATTATTGTGAGCGTGATAGGTAATATATATTTATTATATCCATTTAGATAAAAATAATTGAATTAATGGATCTTTTTACTTGGGGGATACGAAATCAATAATGTAAAGAGGTATAGGAAATGAAAAAACAATTATAATTTACAAATGATAATTTCTACTAGATCAACAGTTAAGTATATTAGAACCATTAGCCTTTCCAAGTCACTAAGAAAAATGAAATATTGAAAAAATAACCTTTTTATCATAATATATGAGTGGGGGAGAGAGGTATAAGGGATTTTATGTAGTTCTGATAGTTATGCAACCTAAAAATATCATCCCGAATAAGCGACCCAAGGATTCTTGGGTTGATGTTGTTCATCACTCCAATTTTTTTTGAGAAATTAGAAAGAATATAGATATTATCCCCCAATGAAAAAGGAGTAATAAAATCCTATTGGTATATTGGAAATTCAATTGAATGTGGATTTTTTCCCACTCTTTTCTCTGAGAAAATGAAACATATGTATAAGTGATTTGGAAATTACTTAGAGAGAGAACTTGAAGAGGTTTTGAAAAAGAATTTATGAATTTTATATGGTATACATTAAAAATTTGAAGGGGTTTTAGATACCTATAATATTGGAATATTACTTCCCCAATTGGGTATCCCCACACTTGGATTTTCCCATTCTTAAAGTGGATGGTTCTTTTATGTCCTTTTTTGACAAGGTTGAGCTCATGAACATTATTTTTAGATCCTTGGAAGTATTGTTTTGAATGTATATAAACCTATATAAAAAATATCTCCCTTGTAAAAAATAATTAATTTTGGGTCTAGTCTTTAGTGATGGTTAATTAAATAGTTTTTCCTGGTTCATTACTCTTCTTCATCTCTTAGCAAGCAGTTTCTTCTTTCAAATTATTCTAGTTTGATTGTTTCTTTGTTATTTGTCTAGTGTATTTTTGACAGTTCTCACTTAACAACTAAAATTGATTTATCTCAATAAATAAATATTTAATTTGGCAGAAAAATGTATTCAAATGGGGAACTAAAAAATGGCAATATTATCAAATATGGGAAATAGGGTAGGGAATTTACCATAATGGTATGGTCCAAATTTTTTTTATCACGAAGTTCATTTGGAATATTGATAAATCCTAATAAATTAAATTTGGCATGTCTTTTTGAGGTTGAGTCAAATGAATTATATTCCGTAGATTTTTTTGATGAAAATTAGGAAAATTTTGATAATTAGAAGATGCTTGAAAATTGTCATTGAAAAAGAATATTTTAATATTCTATAATCCTAGTTTGGGAAGAATGATTTTTGATTTTTAGGGGGAGATATTGAAACTATAAATGAAATGAAATAGAAATTTTGGGTTGATTTGAGAATTAAAAAACCTTCCAATTGTATTTTGAATGTTTTTATCCTCTTTGTTATGATTAGTGCACCACTTTCATGTGGTAAAAATCACATGAGAATTTATTTATCAATTAGTATCAAGTGGATTCATTCAATAATTTCATATCATCATAAAAAAAATTAAAAAACTCTAGAAAATTAATCTTGAGTTAGTATCATATTTTATTGGATTAGGGAAAATATTGAGGCTTTGATTCGAAACTATTATTTTATACACCTGGCATGGATCATGTCAACTGAGAGTGAAGTAATTGATGGAATATTTATTTAAATAAAATGATACCATCCTCTCTCAATAATTTTGTACTTATTATCAATAAAGGGGACATTGAATAAAGTATAGAAGATATATCAATTTACATTTACAATATTTGGTATTGATAGAACATATAAAGGGGAAGATTGTTTAACCCATTTTATGTTGTGTTTTATTTTAAATCCATAAGTACGAAGTAAATATATATGATTTTAATATGTGATGAAGAAGAATAATATGTAAGAGGAGTACCCAAGATTGTTGAGAAGAAGAATGAAGATCCTAATCTTAGTTGTTTACATATATTTCGATTGAGCATATTGGTAAAATTCATGTTTCATGGTATTTTAAGAGGTAACTAAGATGATTATATTTTTCATATCGAAGTGGTAATTTATATATGGTTGTTTCCATTTAACATATAGTTTTAATTCTTTTCAACCATGAGAAATAATGTAAAAGAAAATGAATTTGGAGTGTATTCTACTAGTTAGAGCATAATTACATTATGTGTAATTGTAGAATAAAATTTTTATGCCAGATTACTACATTCACTATATTCAGAAGATCACAATCTACGTATTTCAGTGGAGTACTGATAATTTTGAATATTATGTCTATTTGAAGAAGTTGACTGAAACTGGTGTTGATAAAATCCAGTTATTTTTCTTGACAAGTTGTATTAATGTTTTAATCCTGTTTAAGGAGTTATATATAATATGGAATCATGCATGTCTGATATCAAAATAATATACTAATGTTGTGTAAGTAGAATATTCATTGAAATTTTTTATATATTATTCATATGTTTCATTATGTTTTGGAGTTACTCTTGTATTGATTGATGCTGATTTATTGTTATTCCAAAAAAATATGAATTGGTTATGTTGAGTCATGTGATATGGATATGAATATTGAAATGTTTAGTTGATGGTTGTGGGATATATGAAAATGTATACGATGCATAATATATTTTACAGATTCAAAATTTTAGCTATATCTCTAGGTGGTTACACATATATGTAAGATATTTTATATGATATGTTATATCTTCCAAAATATGTTATACATGGAAAAGGGATACGTCATCATGATAAATGAAAGATATTTTAAATATTATGTATGTTTTTTTTTCTCTAAGTGAATTATAAATTGGAAAAGGCATGCGTACAAGGTGATATATAATATATTTAATGGTTTGTATGTTTTTTAATTGAGTACTAGAAAAAACTTTTGAAAAAGGATGTATCTTACATAATATATATGACATTCATATCATGTGATATATATTTTGAGTGCATATACAAGATATTTTTATGATCCGATAGAAATATGATAAATGTAAAAACCTTTTATAATATATAATCTTTAAAAATCCTACGTATGAATTTTAATATAGTTAAAATTTAGTAGAAGGAAGAACCGTATTGTGATATATATATATATATATATGAAATATTATTACTTATATAAGATAATTCATTTAGAAATATAATATGATAAGAATGGGTTTTTGAAAGATGAATTGGGAGCTTATAAAGGTAAAATTATGGAATAAGAAACAAAATGGGGAGGTACTATACTAATCTTGGAAGGTTAAACACCATATTTCTTCTATTTTAGATTTAATTTAACCTATTAGTTATATTTATGAAGAAGTTGAACAAGAAATTACATTATGAGAAGATTTACACATCATAGTGTATTATGAGGATAATTTTATGGGAAATATTTTTTTCTAAAAAGAGTGATGCCACAGCCACTACAGACACATATGCATATTACTTTACCATCATGGAATTTCAGTCACACTTAATTTCTAGAAGATTATAGATGGATAAAATTCCATGAATATCAAGGGAAATTATGAGGTAGTAAAACCCTACAATACATATTCCCTTTAAAATCACATAAAAAGTCTTTTAACAATGCTAAAAAGGCACTATTAATCACAGTACTGACAATGGGGGCCCTTTATCCATGTTATAAAAAATTCTAATAAAGGAACCCATTTATCAGCTCTATTTTTAGTGCTGATAAATGCCAAATTAGCTACAATGTGCGGTTAGTAAAACAACACAACCAGAAAAAACCTATAATTTCAAACAATGAAATATAAATTTAATTGACATCATGAATAAAAAAACTTCCTCCCATGCTATACACAAGAAAAATAATACAATATACATTTCAAACAATATTTTAAATAATTAAATTTATAATTATCTAACAAATATTTAAAAACATTAATATTTCATATTTTGATGCATGTGATCCCCTCTCTAAAATTTCTTCTCATGGAATCAGTTTCCGAATGAATCATCTCAACCTTAGAAAAAGATTACGCCTATTTAATAAAATAAATATTTTATTATTAATACTATAATGAAATCAATTAAACATTAATATGAAAGAAAAAATTAATAAAATGTCTATATTTAATAAAAAATACAAATTTAGAGTTATACGAGTCACAGAATGAATCCTATTGAGGTGGGGTGGATTATTACACGTTTAAATTGAGTTATGGATAATTTTCCATAAATATAAAAACAATCAGAATGTGTTAGCTTGGTTTTGAGTATTTTACTTATTCTTTAACTATAATTAATGTAAATTTTAAATATTGAAAAATTTGGAGTTATACATTTCGTATTGTGGATCATATTGAGGTGTAAAGAATTATTACCTACCATAAATTACTAATGGATCATTGTCCAAAAGTATTAATAATATTTGAATGTGTTTGCTCTATTTTTAGTATGGTAGTTGTATATTTTTACTAAAATGTCATTTCTAACTAGAAACATGAATTTTAGTCATACTGGTCATATCCTGTGGCAATTTAATGTTATAGTGCTTCATACATGTCACAAATGACTTATGAATTGTTTTCCTAAATTATCAAGACAACCAGACCATGTTTTCTTGGTTTTCAGTGAGTGAAAAATTTTAAACTAAAATGTCAAAATTAAACTAATAACAGACACAATTAGTCATACCAGTCAGACAATATATTAGATTGATGTGTGTTTGATTCTTAAACATCATGAATTACACATGGATCATTTTTCTAAGGTATCAAAACAATATGAATGCATTTCCTTGGTTTTTAGTATTCCACTTGTTCTTTTTAACCAAAACTAATTTCAATTTTAAATAAAATGTCATACTTGGAGTCATACTAGTCAAACAATGAGTCTTATTCTAGTGAGTTTAACTCCTATATGTAAAAATTACTCGTGAATATTTTTCCTAAAATATCAAAAATTTGGAATGTGTTTTCCTAATTTTCAGTAAGTCACTTATTCCTTTTTCTAAAATTAATGACAATTTTAAATAAAAATGGATACATTGAGTTATACCATCAACACTATTAATCATATATTTAGGTTTTGTTGATTACGTCATATCAAAAATTAAATTTATATCATTTTCCTAAAGTAATAAAACAATCCAAATGCAATCTTTTGGGTTATAGTAGGCCAGCTGTTGTTTTTTATTAAAATGTCATTTCAAACTGGAAATATGAATTTTGAGCCATATCGATTGCATCGTGCACCGGTTTGATGTGAGACTACTTCATTCACATAAAAAATGAGGTATTAATCTATATCGTAATTTATCAAGACAATCAGAATGTTTTTTCTTTAATTTCGGTGAGGGATGCGTTTTGAACTAAAATATCAATTTTAAAAGAATAAAGGACAATTTGAGTAATAACTATCTCACAATGAATTGGATTGAGGTGTAGTTTATTCCTACACATGAAAAATGACTCATTTATCATTTTTCTAAAGTATAAAAATATTTACAATGTGTATTCTCATTTTTAAGTATGTCACTTGTTCTTTTTTACTTAAATTAATGTTAATTTTAAGTACGTAGAAACACTTGGAGTCATACCGGTCACACCGTACAACATATTGAGTTTTGGTTTACTCCTACACATAAAAAATGACCCATGTATTGTTTTCCTAGAATAAATAAAAAATCAAAATGAGTTTACTTAGTTTCTAGTATGAAACTTCTTCTTTTTACTAAAATTAATGTCAATTTTAAATTAAAAGAGACACAATTAGTTATTCTAGCCACACCATGCAAATTATTGAGGTGTGGTTTATTCCTACATAACAAATATTATATATATACCATTTCTTTAAAGTATCAAAACAATATTAATGCATTTTCACACTTTTCAGTACGCCAGTTGTGTATTTTTTTAAAATGTAACTTCAAAATGGAAACTTGCATTTTGAAAGATACTGGTTGAATCGTGTGCCAATTTGATGTGATACAACTTCATAAATTTCAAAATAACTTATGAATAACCTTCCAAAATTGTTAATAAAATAACAGTATGTTTTCTGGGTTTCAGTGGGGGACACTTTTTGAACTAAAATGTCAATTTTAAATTGAGAATGGACACTTTGAGTTATACCGGTCACACTGTGCATCAGATTGAGGTCTAGTTGATTTATACAAATAAAAAATGACTTATGTATCATTTTCCTTATTTATGAAAACAATATGAATGTGTCTGCTCAGTTTTCACTATGGAACTTGTTCTTTTTACTTAATTTAATTCCAATTTTAAATAAATATAAATAGTTGGAGTAATACTGGTCACATAGTGCATCATATTAATGTTTGGTTGACTCATACACATCAAAATTACTCATTTATTGTTTTCCTATAGTATAAAAGCAATCTGAATGAATTTTATTGGTTTTAAATATGTCAGTTATTCTTTTTTACTTTAATTAATGTAAATTTTAAATAATAAAGATACACTTGGAGTCATACCAATCACAATGTGCATCTTATTTAGGTTATTTTGACTCCTACACATCACAAATGACTCATGGATCATTGTCCTAAAATATCAAAACAATCTGAATGTTTTTGATTATCTTTCAATATATCACTTATTCTTTTTTACTATAATTAATGTCAATTTTAAATAAAAAGAGATACTTTTAGTTATACCATTCAAACCATGCATCATATTAAGGTGTGATTGATTCATACATATCAAAAATTACATATAGATCATTTTACTAATGTATCAAAATAATCTGAATGTGTATTCTTAGTTTTCAGTATGCTAGTTTTTTTACTAAAATATCATTTCAAACTAGAAACATGCTTTTTGAGTTCTACCATTCAAATTGTGTACTAGTTTGAATTGATACTCTTTCCTACATGTCTAAAATAAATTTTCAAACAATTTCCAAAATTACTATGAAAATCCATGTGTGTTTTCTTCATTTTCATGGAGTGTAAATTTTAAAATATGTAGTCAAAATTCTAATTTATATTATGTTAATGTTGTAGAGAGAAATAAATATTATGAGAAAAAACATAGTATATTAAAAAAACATTACATTCTAATTGAATTCTAAGTTGTATCTGCAAAGACTTATCTCTCAAAAACATGAGAATCTTTGAACAAACCACCCTAACTCAAACAGAGGAATCAACCTCTATAAGACACAATTCTTATGTGGTTAATACTAAAAATAAATATGTTATACATAAATATGAAACAATCCAATACTTCTATAGAAGTCAAATCTTTATGCTATTTATATAAATTCTTCTATTAGGTATGTTAACCATTCATTTCTATGAAAATATATATCGTATTGTGAATATGAGTCTTTTTGGCTGTCATAGTATTAATGGAAAAATATATATAAACAAAGGATTAATAAATTTTTGAAATGAAATAGTAATTATATACAAAAATACAACTTTTGGGGTGCTAGTTTTTTAATATAATATGATCTATCTCATAAATTGACAAACATAATTAGCACAATATTTTCTATTTGATTATTATAGACACTATAGAAACATCGAATAGAATAAGTAATTTGTTTTTAATATGTGTTTTGATAGTAAAATCTTATTATATATACCCTCACTCTTGTCATGTCATTTAACTTTTCAGGGTCTTTATGCTTACCCCCAGGCCACATTCCTTATTTTTCATGATATTGGTGCATTTCCCAATCATAATAGAATTCTCATTAAAACATATTATAAATTATATAACTTGATTTTTAGTTCTAAGAAATTGGATATACTTTATTAAAATTTTAAAACCTCTATCATGTGTGGTCAATTTGTTGGATATCCATGCATTAAATCCCAAAAATTAATCTTTGGAGTATCCAAATTGGCCGTAATGAACATAAAATGTTTATTAAAATCTAAAAAAAGAATAATTAATGAAATAAATGAAAATACATTTGATATGCTTAAATTATAGATCTTTTCCCCAATATCGTTAGTATTAATAATATTTTATCTTCTAAAAGATTACAATCAAATGATTTTACCAGGTCTGCCACTATTTTATTCTTTTTTTGGTTTTTATTTTTGGTTTTTCTGAAGAGGAGATGCGATGACTAATGGGTCCAAATTTTATTTAATGGGGAAATCTTTCAATTTTTTTTCATATATATGCCTTATAAAAGTATTAAATGTATTTAGAAATAATTAACATAGTATATTATCTTTTTAAAAATCAAATCATGAAAGCATACCACATGTATACATTTATAACTAAAACGCCTAGCCAATCATAGTCAGGAATTTCACTAAAATTTTCACCACCAATAAAGTCGTGAACTTCTTATACGTCTATATTTTCTTCAAAATAAACTATGTGACTACAACTATTTGTTAAATTGTTATCCACATGATCCTTCAATGATAGTAAATGTAGATTTAGAATAGACAGGGTAAAAGTGATTTTGGTATATCTTTTCAATCATTTGGTCGATCCATTATATTTTTTTGATTTGGTCTTTCATTTCAGCCTATTTCCTTTTTCCATATATAATAACATTCATCCGTTTATACCTTTTTCATTAATTGTTAATGGTTTATATTGAAAAATAAATTGAATATGAATAACACCTTATCGATATGTTTTTTTCCAAGATATGACTACCATGTGATGATTGTTCTAACATCTTATTTGACATTATGAATATATTCCTCATAAATTGGAACAAGTATCTCGATGCTCAACTCATGGCTTATGCTTATCGGCATTCTCATATGACTTTTTGGAAGTGTTCTATTGTTTATCATGTAATTTTAGATATTGAACATCATATACCTCGCTAAAAGGTGATGGGTGGGTGTTGATAGATATAAATCACAATCAGTATAACCCTATAAAATATTAGTACAATAAATGAATCAGTTTATTTCTTATTCAAAATTTACAGAAACAATTATTAGCACATTGATTTCCTTGGCCAAGACAACTCTTTGAGGGGAATGGATCTCATCAAAGTTGGTAGGGGTGGGGGTAATCAGGTAATGGTTGTTCTTGAGTGGTGTATTCTCTTTGATTCCCCTCATTAATTTTTCTAGCATATCTCTATGCCATTGGGATTTTTATTCAATGGTAGATATTCTTTATCTCATCTATTTCATTTCTTCACCTTGATCCTCCTATTGTTTTCCCCAAAATATGTTTGTGGTGTCTACTCCAAACCCACACCAATGATACAGCCATATTAGTCTGAACTTATCATGGCCATAGATAGTAAATTTTCATCCATTATAGGTGTTGTTCATTCCTATGACTATGTTGGATATAAAATATATAAAAATAAGTAATCATTATTATGCAATAGTGATTTAAAGAATGCAAATTTTTATTATGTCATACATACACAAGTTTCCCACACTTTTTGGGTGTTTTCATCTATTAGTGTACTATGATTATTTACATGTTCCCCCTTCAATATAACGTGGAATGAGATGGATGTAGCTTTGGATTTAGAGTCATCAATCTATATATAAACATAAGAACACAATTATATTGTTGTTTCATGTCACATAAAATTATTATAGTAGATTTAAAATGCATAATTTTTTTTTTCATGTGAAGCATACTACATTCTTGCTTTATGATAGGGTTACATTGGTTTTTTTCCCTTCCATTTTTTTCAGTACTAAATTTATATTTTACAAAAAAAAACATTCTATCAAAGTGATGAATAGATGTATTTTCAAACAACATATTACTAACTGCAATGAACTTGAAAAGCACATTCGTACCATAGCCAGTAAACACATGCCATGATTCTTTGGTTATCAGGTGTGCATAGATAAGTGGTGGGTGCGAGTTTATTTTTTCATCAGCATCAATAAGATGATGTCTCATTGGAATTGTGTGAAAGCCTCTATGAATCCTTCCAAAAAGCATTAATACATATTTCTTATAGGATTAATCTACTAGAAATGGACTCTATAAGGGATGAAGAAGATTAATTCTATGTTTCATTATTTTATTTTTAGGTAAAATAAATAAATTAAAAAATAATTTTACAATAATCTCTTCCAACATTATTTTCGTAAGCCCAGACAAAACATGGTTCCACAAATCTACATCAATTGACACATGTTTCAGAGTGATGATTCCAATGTAACTAATAAACATGGCCCTATTCGGGTTATCATGTTGGCCCTAAACATTCCATAAGAACCCATATTTTATTCCACTGCTTTTCACCATAATTGTTTTTTATCACATCGTCAAACTATGATGCTCCTATTTCTTCTTCATCGTTGGTCCTTTGTCACCTACCATTTCCTTAGATTTGACATGGTTAATATATTGTTCTTTTGGAGTGGTAGCATCAACATGTGTAGATGGTAGTTGTAAATCTACACTGGGAGCAACAAAAGGGTGAGATACCTGTTGTTCCTCAGGATTGGGACCACCAACTCATGTGATGATCATTGTTCCTATACACTATGAGCAACATAAAGTTGAGAGACATGTTGTTACTCTGGAATGGGATCACCAGTATGTATAGAATTCATTATCCACAGAATTGGTTTTAAATTTTATTTTGAGAACATGAATTTAGCAGCAAATGGATAACAACGTGAGGTAACATAATTTATATTAAAAAAATATAACTTTATTATTGAACTCCCCCTTTTTTAAGGCTGAAGGGAGTTGACCCCTCTATTGACTATCCAAATCCCTTCATTATGTACTCCTCTAACAAGAAAAATACAGTATACATTAGAATTACTATGAAATTATTAAGTCATCCAAAGGAAATTGTCATCGTTAGTTAAATTATAAATTGACCCTTCAGTAGTTTGGGTCGATAACAGAACATTTGACCACATCCAGTTTACAGGATCTTGAACATAAAATACTTGTACTTCCTGTGATTCCATTATAAATGATTCATGTTTACCCTTACTTACATAAATCAACTTTCATGAATATCAATTAATTTATTTTAACAACACTCTTTTTATCAACCCACAGACATTAAAAATTCAACACTTGGAATGTTGTATAATCCAAGTCCAATATTTTTTTATGATTCCAAATTATAACATAATCACATAAATTGGATTTCCATCCCCAGTACCAATAACATGCATTGATTATTCCATAATTGTAACTCCACTATTTTTTATGGTACTATCTTCATCATGTTAATTTTTATTGGACATATAACCATTAATTACATAACCAATTTAAGATAATACATACACACTTGGTCCCCTAGCTAGTCATCGAATTCATTCTAAAATTGAATCCATATTTTCATCTGAATAATTAAAAATATGGTCCTAATACCATTATATAAAGTATGAATTATGTGTATTTGATATCTATATTTCAGATCATGATTGATTTTAATTCCTAAGAATTTATTTCTGGGTTTCAACATATGGGGCCACCACTAAAAAGTTATGAAAAATGTAAAAGTGGGTCTACTCCCAATCTGTACTATTTATTGTGACAACATATATTCCAAAAACTCATTCACTCTAAATCCACCTAGTGTGATGAGATTTTGGTAGACCAATGCTTTTGACACTAGATTTGTATTTGGTACAAAATTTAATGGATTCCTCAAAAATATATCACTCTACAATACAACCAATTGAACGACATTGATTTTTGATATACCCATTAAAAATTTTCCTATATCATTCAATGGGGTACAACCATCTATAGTGTATAGGACCACATAGTCTAATCTCTCTCAAAAACTGAACCATAAAATAAACCATCATATCTGAAAATGTTTGTGGAAAGATCATTTCCAATTCACATAATATGATGGAAAATCCACTTTCCATAGTCGGAAATTTCACTGGTTTTATAACTTTTCTGCATATAGCTCTGAATAAAAAATAGATTTTGGTAAATATTCGATTGAAATTCTAGGGTAAAATGAAACTTAAATATATAGGAATTAGATATTACATAAAAATAGAGAACTAATGTGATTTGATACAGTTTAACTTTAAAAATTCCATTGACATGATGTTCTAGATATTCGATGAATAGCCCTATGAAACCTTTACATCATTGAAGAAGTTGAAAAGCTGATATATATTCTATCTAGAAATATTGTAATCAGAAGGAGGAATAAAATTTCATTTTTCACCCTTCCTTGATTCTAACTCTTCTCATTCTCTCATGTCCACCATGTCCAACCTAGCATTAATTCCATCCTTTGTTTCACCTCGTGCATTTATAATCATTCCAACGATACTTTGACAAACATTTTTTTCAACATGCAGAGCATCAAGAAAATATCTAACATATAGAAAATTATAGTATAGTAATTAAAAAAACTTATCTTTATTTCCAATCAATTTTTGTTAGGTTTTTAAAAAGAGTATTACCAAAAGCAGTGTACATATATTTTACTTTCTCAAATAGTTGATCACTTATTAGTGAAGGCAGTGTTGTACATTCTTCAAAACATCCATAGAATTATGTCTCCCAAGATCAGTACAAATTCCATTAAGGTAGAAATTTGTGATATCCTAGAAACATGATTTTCAATGAATGTTTCACCCTAGTGGATGATATACCTTGTTTAAAAATGGGACATCATTGAGTTCCTTTAGTTCTATATCATAAAAAATATCTATAAGCTGAAAAGTCATTTATCATCCCGTAAAACATGGATCTCAATGTGAAATCTTCATTTCTATAGGCATCATACAATGTAACACCTGAATCCCACAATAATTTCAAATCCTCAATCTATGGAGCCAAATAAAAATCAATATCATTACCCAGTTGTTTTGGTCTTGATATAAGCATAGATAACTTGATGTATTTTTATTTCATGTATAACCATGGAAGTATGTTATATTTTATCAACAATACATGGCCATGTATTGTGATTTATACTTCAAAAACCAAAAGGATTCACTCCATCTAAATATAATTCAATATGAAGGTTTCTTATATTGTTTCCAAATTAAGTATGCTCATGATGAATTCTCTTCTACTGAGGAGAGTCATCTGAGTGATGTAGTTTCCCATATTTTATTCTTTTATCTCTATTACACATCAACTTTACTACAATCTTTGCACTTATATAAAGGCGCTTAAACCATAGAATTATTTGAAACTTCCATACAACATTCATAGGACCATATTCAATTTTGGTTAATTGAGAAGAACCACACTTTGGGAATTATGTACATGATTTTTGTTCCTTTAAAAATAGTATAAAGTCATTATACTATGTTTTTATTCTTTCATAGATCATACCCATCGGGCATAGAATTTGTTTTGTGTTGTATGTTCATCTCAGGAGCTCAATATCCTCTTTGATAATTTCATTAAAGAGAGAAATTTGTTCTGAAAAACTGGTGTCACTCCATCCATTTCCATATTTCAAATTCTAGAGCTTTAGTACGGCTGAAAATGATTTATATTTAGTGAAACCAGCATAAAATGGCATCTTGTCACAACTATTTTAACTTCTCAAATTATTTTTCATAATCATGAAGTTCATCTTTAGCTGTCCTTTTCATTTCCACAATATGATATTCATCATAATCCACATATATAATCACATCCTTGATATGGTCTTATTTATTGTAAACACATGTAATCATATCATTTGATCCATAAAACATAGCATTATCTTAGCTACTAGTTACCTTCACTTTTTCCATGTGTTTATTCCAAAATTTATAACTTTGATCCATTCTGTGATAGATCAAGTGTTCTCCAAATCCTTTGGAATAATTATTCTTTATTAACAATAGTGTAAGAATGGAAAAGGGGTATGATAAGGTTCATATACATGATATTTTGGAAACATTATTAACTCTTTCACTCCATATTCATAATCTTTTGTTAAAAAATTTGAATCTATTCATTATTTATACATATCCATCCTATTTGAATCGATAATATTAATATTTAATAAAATAAATAAAAAAGGGCCTTTCAAATAAGGGAAACTCAATATTTGAAAGATATATATTATTTAATTTTGTTTCTTGAGACTCATCCTCGTAGAAGCTAACACTAAACCAGAAAGAAGATGTAATTGTATAGGACTACCCTAATTTAAACCATTCATATAATGTTGGATGCAATGTAGGCCCATGATTGTCAATGGAGTTAAACATTAATTCACCTTATATGGGTGTGAGGTATTGATGAATATATTTTGGGGTGGATAGAGTTAGTTACATGCCCTTTACATGGTGTTATTATAAATCTACTTGTCTCCCTTATATAATGTAATGATTTTACTAATTCTATAAAAATATAAACATAAGATATTATTGAAACACGACATTTTAGATGTCCTTTAAAAAATATTTAAAAAATCACACATGAAATCCCAATAAAAACCAATCCATTTACACAAATTTATCTTTAAAATAGCACACCCCTTTTAAAACAAACCAAGAAGTTTCAAAAAAAATCTTTCCCAAATACATGGAAACTTTCAAAACAATCAAAATTATTAAAAATTAAATCCATTAATTTCATGTTAAATTGTTCCCTCAAATTATAAAAATGTTCCCTAATTTTTCATAATTAAATAAACCACATCTCAAAAATTTAAAATTAAATAAATTACATTTTACAAGGAAATCATCACACATGGTTTAAAAAATTATTGCATTTCTTAAAATACCATTTTATTTTTAATACCAAAAAATCCATGTAAAAATGAAAAGTGAATAGAAACCATATTTATAACATTTCACAACCATTAAAATACACTTCATTCCCTCAAAAATTTGTTTTTAAAATCAACTCACTCATTAAAACTCATTTTCCATTCAAAATTATTCTTTTCCAAACACAAAACAATATATTTAATTAATCAAATAAGATATTATAGAAATACATATATGAATTGGTATATAATGAACTATTAAAGCATTGAAAATTGGGGAATATAGTAGAAAATTGAAATTTAAGGTCGTACCAAAGATTGGAAATCATGTAATAAATATATATCCCATAGGAACATTAATGTAGCCATATATAGTTCTATGAAATGGGACACATAAATAGATTTTGATTATAAACATGGGGAATATAGTATTTAACATTCTTAGGATGGAAAATTATTTCAAAGATCTTATCAACGATGATCTGAATATATAGGTAATCTCACTTCATTGGGAGTTTTATAGGTTTTTTAAATCCATCATGATATAGAGATGACTATTGTGCTTCTTAGAAATCTCAAAATCATTCTAAAATGGCTCTAACTCTTTCAAAAAACAAATTAAGAAAAAACTATTGAAACCGCTAGGAAACATTTTCATTTACATGAATCCTCTTTTGATGAACATATATCTTTTCATAAATAATTTGATTTATAATAAAATGATACATTATTAATTTTTTTCAAAAAAAATCAATAATATCAAAAATAATCAATGACTTTCAACAAATACTATAAACAACCCAATAAAAAAAATAAATTTCACCAATTAGATTTTTCATGATGCTTATATCCATAAAAATCAACTATAAGAGATAGATATAATTTATCCCCCTTTCATTCATAATCTCTAATCCTTAAAATCTATAGATTTTTTTTATCTTGCTGTACATTTGGATGTAAAATTTTAAAGGGTCCAATCATATGACAACAAAGAATATTCATCTATTTAAAAATTCA
Source organism: Viscum album (assembly GCA_963277665.1). Lineage (NCBI taxonomy): Eukaryota > Viridiplantae > Streptophyta > Magnoliopsida > Santalales > Viscaceae > Viscum > Viscum album. Next base: position 342,890,968 of record OY728131.1, read on the forward strand.
ACACTACCATAAATCATAGTCAGGAGAATTTTATTAACCACTAATAATATATGTGACCATTATATTTCTATAAAAAAGGTACATAATAAATATTGCAATATCAACCTAAAATATAGATAAAACCCTCTATTTTACTAAAAACCACGGATTATATCTCTCTAAAACTCAGTACTTTCCAGAATAATATAAATCCATATCAACAAATAATATCTATATGCACAAATAATTTAGACCATTTGGAACTTACAGTCCGGTGGTAGGGATGACAGGGGCAGTGGAGGAAGGGGCTGCAGAGGCAGGGGTAGTGGATAAGGGGGCATCAGAGGCAGAGGTGGGGGCAGTAGAGAAGGGGTTAGAAGAGGTGGAGGTGGGGGTAGTGGAGGCAGAGGTGGGGGTGAAGGTGACAGAGGCAGAGGTTAAGGCAGGGGAATCGAAGGAGAGGGTTTCATAGGAGGGGGCAGTAGATATGGGGGCACTATAGATGGGGGCAGTGGAGGAGGGGGTAGGGGAAATGGAGATGGAGGTGGGGGCAGAGTTGGAGGAGGAAGAGCTAGAGGTAGAGTTTGCAGAGGCGGAGGCTGAGGCAAAGGCATAGCTCAACTTTTGTAAAATCTTGAGGCTTGAGCTGCAAGTGGATCTGTTAAGGTTCTATTTATAATAACATGAAAAAAAATTATCAAACCTTCTCAGAAAGGACTAATAAAGGATGTTTTTATCAGCGCTAAAATATAAATCACTGATAAAACAGAATTTTATCAGTGCGAAAAATATAGCACTGATAAAGCATGTCATTATCAATATTTTTCTGACATTGATAAAAGGGTATCTTTATAAGCACAAAAAAACGTTGACCAAGACCTAATATTAATAAATTATTTATAATTATAAAATTATAATAAATATAGTAATTATCTTTATAATTATAATTATAAAAATATATATTTATTAATTTTAATCATATATATATATATATATATTCTTGAGAAATTAAAATAAATGTACTAATTATATATAATTTTTTTATTACTTCACAATTATTTAAATATATATATATATATAGATAATTATTAAATTACAAAAAAAATATAAAAAATATATATTTATGTTAATTTCATATGTATTTAAATAAATATATATATCTATATGACAGTAAATAAATAAATAAATATTTATAATTATAACTATAAATATAATTAATATACATATTATAATTTTATAATTATTTACATATATAGTATTTAAAATTATAATATGTATAAATGTATAAATATTTGTATATATTTATAAATATATTTCTATAATTATATATATTAATAAACTTATAATTATTATAATATATTTATTTTAATTTTATAATTATTTAAATATATATATATATATTAATAATTATAATTATAAATAAATATATTTATAAATACTTATATATAACTATAAATAAATATAAATATATATGTATGTATGTATTTTAATATATAAATATAGATATTTATAAAATTATAATAAATGTATTATTGTAATTTTATAATTATTTAAATACACAAACACACATATATATATATGTAGTTATAATAATAATTAAAAACAAATAATTTTAAAAAGTATTTCAATTAAATTTAAAAATTATAATTATAAATTAAATAGATAAATTTATTATTTAAATATAATAATTTTATTTGTATAAGTATTTATGAGAACATTATAAGTTCTTCGGTATAACATGAATGAATCATATAGGTGTCAATATAGAGATTAAAATTCATACTGCTGAATACAAAACATATCCATGTTCGCATAATCATAATATATGCAATTTTAACATTTAGAACATAAGTGACAATCACGTCTACAATTAAAATTTATGATCATATAGTATCAATTATAGTCACACATCAATATATAAATGTAAATAATGACAATTAATATCATCATTATCTAATGATATATATTTGGATATGATCAGCACCTGCCAGAAAATAAGGCCCCTTTACTGATAAAAACCAAGCAGTCAAACCAATCAAAAAGGAGGAATTTTTCATTTATCATATTGAAATATGGGGATTACATATAATAGAATAACCTCAGATTAGTCTACACATTCCCCATAAACACCTTTGTTGGAAATACTATCAGCCAAAGCATTTCTATAACGCCCCATCCTTAAACATTACTTAATCTTGAGTTAGTACAAGATTACACATTGAGGATCTTTTCGGGTTTAGAGTTTTAGAGAATTAGATCATAAAACTTGCATTACATTCCAAATTTAAACAGAGTGGTTACATAAAAGATAGTATTAATTTTTTCCCATCAATGGAAACATATTTGAAATAAAACATGGATTCTTTCTTGACACTTCCTTGACACTGTCATCATATCATGTACCCTTCCCTTGATCTGTGAAAAACATTTCAAAAACATGGGATGAGCATAAAAAGCTCAGTAAGAGATATAAAAATATGGAAATGAAACATGAGTACATGTATACATAAGAATCAATGAAAACATACTCTAATCATAAAACATAAGCACTTTAACATACCTCATCAAATCATGAATAAATCATAGAAATCATAAGACATAAAGGTAACTTGAGGCATTCATAACATTCTTATGTAGGAAGTAATAATTTTGGTTTCGTTTGGAATACCCATCACAGTATATTCCCTAAATATCTTCGGATAAACCTTAAAATTTAACTCCTTCGCGTTGCCCAATGCATTGGAGAGCTATATCGGGCTCACCCACCCTTAGTTTATCACGGAACCACCCATCTTCATAACAATGCCCAAGAACCATAACATAATCGTACCACATAATACAAGCATAAATGAAACATAATATTTCCACACTTCAATCACAAGATATCAATACAACACATTTATATAAAAAACATTATGAATACCATTTTCAATACCAAAATAAAATAAAATTAAAACATGGTATTTATTTTCCTTTAAAAAAAACGGTATGGCTTGTAGAGGAATATGAAACTCAAATAATGGTCACGGTGGCGGAGAAGTCATTGTCGCCACATACATTCAACAAAAACATTCCCTTTTGTAGTTTATTAAATGCTTCGTATAAAAATATTTCTTCTGAATAAACGTAAAAGTCAAAAGGGTTTATACACCATATAAAAGAAATTTGTGTATAAAACAAAATATGCCTCAATGAATGGAGATTGAGACGAAGTCTCATACCTCGGGTCCGACTTGAATCGATCGTTCTTTAATCTCCTGAATAATAAAATTGAGTTAATTTCTACTTGTTTAAGAACCTTTTTCAAGTTCATTATTCCTTTTATATCACATATTTCCATGTCATGAACACTATGTAATTATTTAAGTTAATAACGGTCATTTTAAAGATCATTGGTACTTGAGTCAAAAATAAACTCTTTATAATTACAAGTTGTTCATGTATCCATTATATACAGAGTTATACTCATGATTTAGATATCATTTATATCATATATATCTTGTATGTACATGCATTTATAATATTACATAATGTTTAGAGGTAAGAAATGAAATGCACCGTTCATGGAGACGGTAAGCCGTACGTACGCATGAATGCTACTTTCATTTCAATTTCATATTTTATGGAATGGAATCATAATGATATAAAGGTATATTATAATTCCATTATAATATCATATATAATATCATTAATTACATCTTTTATATGTCCCACATATGACATTAATTAATCATATCACTTTGAGGGGGCGGTAGTCCGCACTTCCTAAAATGAATATATCACATTTACCCATAATGGAAACCATAAATGTATGCCATAAATGAAAAATACAGAAGCTTAAGTAAAACATAAACATATTATATATTATATATAAATATAGTTTCATCTTAATGGCCACCTTTTAATGTGTTAAAAGAATATTGTACAATCAACGTTTCGTGAGGCAGAAATTCGCCATCCACAGAAACAGTATGTTCTTTAAACATTAGATATAGGTGTGTGTAAGTGTATCTATAATACTTATTATAAAAACATCCTAGTATATGGAAGATACTTGTGTTGTTACAAAAGAAATGAATAAAAAGAGTTTATGCGGTTGGAGAAGCAAAATAAAACCTAAGAACACAATAGAAGACACTACCTTTAAATCAGGTATCTCTTTTTTATTTGAGCTCAAAGGCTTCCTTGGAAAGACTTCTGCCAAATTTGAGGCTTCTAGGAGTTATAGAGGGATGTGGAGAGACAAAATGGGCAGATCTTGGCCAAATAAAAGGCTTTGGATGTGTGGGTAAGGTGGTTGAGGTGGGGGCCTTTTATAAGAGGAGAGGTGGGGCACTCTTGGAAAGGTATAAAAGGATACTTTATTATAAAATGATTTTAGGATTTAAAAGGTCCCAAAATTATATATTTCTAGGATAAGGTGATAATAGTTCGAAATCCACCGATCCAATAGGTTTTTGACATGTGTAGGTATTATATTTTACATTATCTTTTCATTTTATTTAAATAGTTAAATAATGAGGTAATCGCTGCATCATCATGGTGTCATAAATAATTTAATTTATTTAATGTCTAAAAATTATAAAAAAATACTATGATATAGGAAATATTTTTTATCTTTCTAATGAATATTTATAGTAAAACATATGACTTTTATAACCCCATTTAAAAATTGTTTTAGTAAAACAACTCATGTTTGTGACATTTTTACTTTAACATTAAATAAAAGCCATTAATGTCATTATCTTACCCATGTGGCTCTATGGGGTCCCCAAAATCGACCCATGGGTTTTCTTGTTCGGACATGACACATCCAATAAGGGTAGGACATGTTTATAGGTCATTTCATATTATTAAAACATTATTTTTACCTTAAATTACACTAATTACCTCTAATCGCGATTAAAAACTTAAAAGTTAGTATTGACCAAAAAATTATGTTAATCCCATTGAACCAAATTTTACTTATTAATGAAAACCATGTATGTCTGATTTTTGAAATTCAAAACACATAGGAGGTAAAATTTCATTTAAACGGAAAATCAGTTTTTATAAGTACCACTCAGTGGTTTCACTATTCATCAAAAATTGAAGTTTTTCAGAAAAATACCAAAACTTCACCCTAACCTATATTTGATATTCTGAATTCAAAAATGATGTCTATTTTAAAAAATTCAAAACATATAAGTTACATTAATTAATTTAATAATTAATTTCCACTGTCAGAGCAAATAGCGTGTTTTTATGAAATAATAAGTATCAAAAGATTGACACTACCGATTTCAAAGTGAAATTAATTCTGACGACCACTGTTGGATTAAATGGTAAAAATATATTCTAATTGAACTTTAAAACCAATTCAAAAGATAATATAACGATATAAATAAATTATATGAAAAATCCATTTTGATGTAAAATGCAGTATTTTTCACTATTCATTAAAAAATGAACATTGTCCGAAAAATACCAAAAAATAATCCAATGTAAATTTCAATGTCCCAATAATAAATAATAAGTTTATTTTGACAAATATAGCTTATAAAATTTTCAAAAGTTTGATTTAAAAATGGTTTTCCATCAAAAAACAGTAAAACAATCTTTTAAAAATATTAGTGTATTCCATTCTTAAGATTCGATTTATTCTCATTTTAAGCCTATAAAACACTATCTAATTCATTAATAGACATAGATAAAAATATCTATTATTCATTACTTACATGGGATGTTACATCCTTCCCCCCTTTAGAAAATTACGTCCCCACAATTTATTAACATATCGAATAAGTGGGGGTATTTAGTCCTCATTGCATTTTCAGATTCCAATGTTGCCTCTTCAACCATGTGGTTTTTCCACAAAACCTTTACCTGATTAATCAAATTATTATGTAACACTTTCTCTCTGTGGTCAAGTATGTGGACCATTTTTTCCTCATAAGATAAGTTCTCTTCCAGCTGAACTACCTCTGGACTCAAAACATGAGATCGATTTGGCATATACTTTCTCAACATCGAAACATGAAAAACATTGTGTACCTGAGATAAACTCGGAGGTAAAGCCACTCGGTAACCAACTGATCCAACTCTCTCCAGAATTTCATATGGTCCAATGAACCTTGGACATAGCTTTCCTTTCTTACCAAATCGAATCACACTTTTCCATGGTGATACTTTCAGAAAAACATGATCACCTACCTCAAAAGAGAGATCCTTCCTCCTATTGACCGCATAACTCTTCTGCCTGCTCTGAGCTGTTCTCATGTGTTTCTGTATCAGCTGAACATTTTCTGCCAACTCTTCTACCAATTTTGGTCCCATCAACTTCCTTTCACCCACTTCATCCCAGAAAGATGGAGTTCGACACTGCTTCCCGTATAATGTCTCAAATTGTGCCATCTGTATACTAGAATGAAAACTGTTATTATATGAAAATTCAACCAAGGAAAGATGTTGTTCCCAACTTCCCTGATAATCCATCAAACAAGCACGTAGAATATCCTTCAATGTCTAAATTGTTCGTTCTGACTTCCCATCTGACTAAGGATGAAAAGCTGTACTAAAATTTAATTCAGTACTCAACGACTTCTGAAGGCCTTTCCAAAAGTTAAAAGTGAACCGGGGATAACGGTCAGATACAATGGAGAGAGGAACTTCATGTTACCTGAATATCTCTTTATGATACAAATGGGAAAGTTGATCTAGGGAAAAAGTATCTTGTATAGCAAGGAAATGAGCAGATTTATTCAAGCGATCAACAATAACACAGATTGCATTATTACCTCGATGTTTCCTCGGTAATCCCACAACAAAGTCCATGGATATATTTTCCCATATCCACTATGGCAATGGTAATGGCTGCAGCATCCCTTTAGGTAACTTCCACTCTACTTTAACCTACTGACAAGTCAAACACTTCACCGTAAAATCAGCAATATTCGTTTTCATTCTGTCCCACTAGTAATACTCTCGAAGATCTCTATACATCTTAGTACTGCCTAGATGAACTAAAAATGGGGAACTATGAGCCTCACATAACAACTCATTCTTCAACTGTGAATCACTAGGCACACATAATCTCTTCCCAAACCTCAAAACACAATCATTATCAATGTTAAATTCAGACAACTTACCCTTTTGAACTAGATCTACCTTTTTCTGCAACTCATTTTCTTGCTTCTGTGCTTGCTTGATCTTGTCTAATAGAGAAGATTTCACTGATACCTGAAACAAAACATAAGAACATCCTGCACCAAAAACTTCTATACCAAATTTCATCAAATCCTTAACCAAAGGATCACATTCCAAACACAACATTGTTAATGAAGCATTACGTTTTCGACTCAATGCATCATCCACTTTATTTTCTTTTCCTGAATGGTAATGAATTGTGCAATCATAATCCTTGATTAATTCTAGCCATCTCCTCTGTCTCGTGTTCAATTATTTTTGAGTGAATATATACTTTAACTTTTTTGATCGGTATATATTTCACACTTTACTCCATACAAATGATGCCTCCAAATTTATAAAGCGAAAACAACAGCATCTAATTCCAAATCATGTGTAGGGTAATTTATCTCATGAGTTTTCAACTGTCGTGAAGAATAATCAATTACTTGATCATTCTACATTAGGATGCAACCAAGTCCTTTCAATGAATCATCACTATAGATAAAAAACTCACCATTCATGGAAGGAAGTGACAAAACTGGAGCATTCACCAATCTTCTTTTCAATTCCTGAAAATAATCATCACATTCTTTTGTTCAGATAAACTTAACACCCTTCCGAGTTAACTTAGTCATTGGACTAGATAACTGTGAAAAATTTGTAACAAACCTTTGATAATAGCCTTCCAAACCAAGGAATCTACGAATCTCATTTACATTTTTGGGTCTTGGCCATTCTTCAATGGATTTTGTTTTTGTAGGATCAACATTTATCCCATCTTTAGAAACAATATGACCAAGGAAAGAAATTTGTTGCAACCAAAACTCACACTTGCTGAATTTCCCATAAAATTTCTTTTCTTTAAAGGTTTTAAAAATAACCCTTAAATGTCTTTCATGCTCCTCTTTAATTTTAGAAAACACCAAAATATCATCAATGAAAACAACTAAAATCTTATCCAAGAACTCATGAAAAATTATATTCATTAAGTCCATGAATACAGAAGGTGCATTGGTTAGCCCAAAAGGAATTACTAAAAATTCATAATGGCCATATCTTGTACAAAACACAGTCTTCAGAATATCTTCTTCCTTTATCTTCAACTGATGGCACCCCGATCTCAGGTCAATCTTTGAAAAATACTGAGCTCCCTGGAGCTGATCAAACAAAGCATCGATATGAGGCAAAGGATATTTGTTCTTAATAGTGATGTTATTCAAGGCTCTATAATCAATGAAAAGTCTTCTAGAACCATCTTTCTTTTTAACAAATAAAATAGGGGCACCCCATGGTGATGTGGTAGGTCTAATGAAACATTTCTCTAATAAATCTTGCAATTGCTCCATCAACTCTAAAAGTTCAGTTTGAGCCATTCGATATGGGGGTTTTGAAATTGGCATAGCATCAGGAACTAAGTCAACAGTAAATTCAACTTCCCGATCTGGTATTATTCCAGGAAACTCATCAGGAAAAACATCAGGATACTCATTTACCACCGGCACATTATTAATCTGAACAGTTCCTTTGTTTTAAACAATGTGTTCAAGGTAACATTCATTTCCATCTTTTACAAATTTCTTGGCCTCTTGATAAGTTATCAACACTAAGGGTTCATTCTTGTGCACAAACTGAAAGTCTTTCTGAAAAGAAACTTCTTTAGCTCTACATTCAATCTTAGCATTGTAAATAGAGAGACAATCTATACCCAGGATAACATCAAACTCTACAAGAGGTAAAACAATAAGGTTTTCAAGTAGTTTCTTTCCACGGATAAGGATAAGAAGATTCTTATAAATTATTTTTTCCTCAACATTTCCCCATGTGTTTTTACCAAAAGTTCAATAGTCATTTCTTGATATGGTATTCACATTTTACTAGAAAAGGTTTCAGAGATGAACGAATGTGTAGACCCCGAATCAAACAACACACTGGAATAATCTGAAAAAACAAACAATGTACCTTATACAACTTCATTTGATGGCCTGAAATCTGCTGAAGTAGTTTCAAAGGATTTCACCACCCCTTTCTTCTTGTATTCTAACTTCTTCCCATCACTCAAGCTCTTTGTCGGACACTCGTTTGCATAGTGACCCATCTCATTGCACTTAAAACATTTCACTAACTGTAAATAAAATTTGGACTTACCATCACCTTGATATTTTTCAGTGCAATCACGAGCCTTATGTCCCATCTTACGACATCAGTAGCACTTTCCAGAATTCAGAAGACGTTCCCCAACATGCCTTTTCCCGCACTTATCACAAACTGGAAACTTTGTTTTCTTACCATCAGACCTTTTTGAAGAATTATTTCCTTTCTCCTGCCACCTCAGTCTCTTCTTTTGTTTGTTGTTATAGAACACTTGATCATCGACAAACTCCATTTCCACCTTCTCAGCACATCGAACAAGATTTTTCATAACTTTTGAACTCACGAGAAGTTAATGACCTTTGATATTTTGGCTTTAATCCTTAGTAAAAAACGATTGATTTTACTATCAAGGTCTCGGATAAAATTTGGAGTATACCTTGCCGATCGGGTGAACCTTTCTTCATAGGCAGCCACTGAGTCTTCCCCTTGACTCAATTCTAGGAATTGTTTTTCCATCCTAAGTCGAATAGCCTTAGGAAAATACTTCTCAAGAAACATACCTTTGAATTCATCCCAGTCGAAAGCATCAATCTCATCAGCATCCCTGATATTTTTAACCATCGACCACCACTGATCTGTTTCACTCTCCAAACAGTAAATTACAAGACTAACCATTTGATTATCTGAACACTCCATGACATCAAAAATCTTCTCCAGTGCTTTAATCCACCCTTCAGCTAGCATAGGGTCAGATGATACTTTAATGATGGGGGATGTTTCCTCATGAAATGTTCCACCACTGACATGATCCTCTGCGATTGATATGGCTGATCTCGTGAATGGATACCACCACCATTTATCGCTTGAGTCAACTGCACCATTACTGGAACAAACTGTTCAGTTCCAATTCTGACCATCTCAAGTTGCTAATTTTCAAGGTTATTTCCTTCTATATGACTTCCTAGAACTGCTTCCATGTTTCCTCTGTGAAAAACCATTCTGAAAAAACATGTCTTAGATGAGGAAACATGGTAATCTTCAAATGCTATATCATTTCAATTTAACCATAAAAAATTATTTTTGGATAATCATTTAATAAAATTCTAACTCCTAAAGTTATCTAAACTGACCTCTTATACCAACTATAAGTCCCTAGCCTCAAACATTACTTAATCTTGAGTTATTACAAGATTACACATTGAGGATCTTTTCAGGTTTAGTGTTTTAGAGAATTACATCATAAAACTTGCATTATATTCCACATTTAAACAAAGTGGTCACATAAAAGATAGTATTCATATTTCCCATCAACGGAAACATATTTAAAATAAAACATGGATTCTTTCTTGACACTTCCTTGAAACTATCATCATATCATGTACCCTTCCCTTGACCTGTGAAAAACATTTCAAAAACTTGGGATGAGCATAAAAAGCTCAATAAGGGATATAAAAATATGGAAAGGAATCATGAGTACATGTATACATAAGAATCAATGAAATCATACTCTACTCATAAAACATAAGCAATTTATCATATCACATCAAATCATTAATAAATCATAGAAATCATAAGACATAAAGGTAACTTGAGGCATTCATTACATTCTTACGTAGGGAGTAACCCTCTTGGTTACGTTTGGAATACCCATGACAGTATATTCCTTAAATCTCTTTGGAGAAACATTAACATTTAACTCCTTTGTGTTACCCAATGCATTGGAGAGCTATATCGGGCTCACCAGCCCATATTTTATCACGGAACCACCCGTCTTCATAACAATTCCCAAGAACTATAACATAATCGTACCACATAATACATGCATAAAGGAAACATAACATTTCCACATTTAATCACAAGATATTAATACAACACATTGATATAAAAAACATTAGGAAAACCATTTTCAATACCAAAATAATAGAAAAGTAAAACATGGTATTTAGTTTTCCTTTTAAAAATGGTATGGATTGTAGAGGAAGCCGAAACTCAAATGATGATCATGGCGGCGGAGAAGTCGTTGTCGCCACATACATACGATAAAAACATTCCCTTTTTTCATTTAGTAAACGCTTCATATAAAAAAGATTCGTTTTAAATAAACATAAAATTCAAAGGGGTTTATACATCGTATAAAAGAAAGTTGTGTATAAAACAAAATATTCCTCAATGAATGGAGATTGAGACGAAGTCCCATACCTCGGGTCCGACTTGACTCGATCATTCTTTAACATCCTGAATAATAAACTTGAGTTAATTTGTACTTGTTTGAGAACCTTTTTCAATTTCATTATTCCTTTTATATCACTTATTTCCACGTCATGAACACTATGTAATTGTTTAAGTTAATAACGGTCGTTTTAACGATCATTAGTACTTGAGTCAAAAATAAACACTTTATAATTACAAGTTGTTCATGTATCCATTATATCCAGAGTTATACTCATGATGTAGATATCATATATATCATATATATCCAGTATATACATGCATTTATAATATTACATAACATTTAGAGGTAAGAAATGAAATTCACCATTCATGGAGATGGTAAGCCGTACGTATGCATGAACGCTACTTTCATTTCTATTTCGTATTTTATGGAATGGAATCATAATTATATAAAGGTATATTATAATTCCATTATAATATCATATATAATATCATTAATTACATCCTTTATACATCCCACATATATCATTAACGAATCATATCACTTTGAGGGTCGGTAGTCCGCACTTCCTAAAATGAAGGTATCGCGTTTACCCATAATGAAAACCATAAAGGTTTGCCACAAATGAAAAATATAGAAGCTTAAGTAAAACATAAACATATTATATATTATATATAAATATAGTGTCGTCTTAATGGACACCTTTGAATGTGTTAAAATAATATTGAACAATCATCGTTTCATGAGGCAGAAATTCGCCATCCACAGAAACAGTATGTTCTGTAACCATTAGATGTAGGTGTGTGTAAGTGTAGCTCAAATACTTCTTATAAAAACATACTAGTAAATGTTAGATGCTCTTTTTGTTACAAAAGAAATGAATAAAAGAGTTTATGGGGTTGGAGAAGCAAAATAAAACATAAGAACACAATAGAAGACACTACCTTTAAATCGGGTTACTCTTTTTGATTTGAGCTCAAAGGATTCCTTGGGAAGAATTATGCCCAAAGTGAGGCTTCTAAGAGTTATATATGGATGTGTAGAGACAAAATGGGCCTAGATTGGCCGAATAAAAGGCTTTGGAAGTGTGGGTAAGGTGGTAGAGGTGGGGGGCCTTTTATAAGAGGAGAGGAGGGGCACTCTTGGAAAGGTATAAAAGCTTACATTGTTATAAAATGCTTTTCGGATTTAAAAGATCCCAAAATTATATATTTATAGGATAAGGTGATAATAGTTCGAAATCCACACATCCAATATTTTTTTTACATGTGTAGGTCTTACATTTTACATTATCTTTTCATTTTATTTAAATCATTAAATAATGAGGTAATCGCTGCATCATCATGGTGTCATAAATAATTTAATTTTTTTACTGTCTAAAAATTATAAAAAATACTATGATGTAGGAAATATTTTTATCTTTCCAATGAATATTTATAGTCAAAAATATTACTTGTATAAACCCATTTAAAAATTGTTTTAGTAAAACAACTCATGTTTGTGACATTTTTACTTTAACATTAAATAAAATTCATTAATGTCATTATCTTACCCATGTGGCTCCATGAGGTCCCCAAAATCGACCCATGGGTTTTATTGATCTACCATGACACATACAATAAGGTTAGGACATGTTTCTAGGTCATTTCATATTATTAAAACATTCTTTTTACCTTAAATTACACTAATTACCTCTAATCGCGATTAAAAACTCAAAAGTTACTATTCACCAACTAATTATTTTAATCCCATTGAACCAAATTTTACTTCATAATGACAACTATGTATGTTGGATTTTTTTAATTCAAAACACAGAGGTGGTAAAATTTCATTTAAACGGAAAATCAGTTTTTATAAGTACCACTATTCATCAAAAATTGATGTTTTTCAGAAAAATACCAAAACTTCACCCTAAGCTATATTTGATATTCTGAATTCAAAAATGATTTCTATTTTAAAAAATTAAAATCATATAAGTTGCATTAATTAATTTAATAATTAATTTACGCTTTCAAAGAAAATAGCGTGTTTTTATGAAACAATAAGTATCAAAAGATTGACACTAGTTTTAGTCCAATTTCAAAGTGAAATTAATTCCAATGACCACTATTGGATTAAATGGTAAAAATATATTCTAATTGAACTTTAAAACCCATTAAAAATATAATCTAACCATATAATAAAATTAGATGAAAAATCCATTTTGATGTAAAATGCAGTATTTTTCACTATTCATTAAAAAATGAACATTGTCAGAAAAATACCAAAAAATTATCCAATGTAAATTTCAATGTCCCAATCATAAATAATAAGTTTATTCTGACAAATAGAGCTTATAAAATTGTCAAAAGTTTGATTTAAAAATGGTTTTCCATCAAAAGGCAGTAAAACAATCTTTTAAAAATATTAGTGTATTCCAGGCTTAAGATTGGATTTATTCTCATTTTAAGCCTCTAAAACACTATCTAATTCATTAATAGACATAGATAAAAATATCTATTATTCATTACTTACTTGGGATGTTACAATTTCCCTCCTGAAAAATATGAGTAATGATGATGTCAATGTATGAGAGAAACACCAAACAATTTCTCCATCGATTAATAAGCCTCCATTGGTATGAATAGATGTAGTTATGATAGCATGAACAACAATGAAAGAATAACATTCCAACCATAAATTGTTCATACCCTCATATTTAGCATAATCCAAAGCAGCGATAACCCCAATCATCTCATATTCTAAAGAAGATAAAATGCAACATGAACTATAAGAACATACCAGAACATCCACAAGACTATTTCGGAAGATAGCCCCATAGCCTGAGGTTCTCATGTTCGCTGTTTAAGCACCGTCAGTATTGATATTAATCCATCCAATAAATGGGGGTTTCAAGAAGACCTCTTGAGTACCCATTGGAGGATGAAAATGGCCTTTAACATTTATTCTCTTTATAACTGATTGATCATGGCTGGAGTTCAGACAATAAGTCTTTCTAGGAACTACAACTATTCTAAAAACAGTAAGAACACCTCCAATGGAATCTTGAGAGTTGAAGACTAATCTATCATGTAAGCACGTATTCCTCACCATATAGAGTATACAATCTAATTCAGTTGGAGTGACCTAGAAAAGCAACAACAGAATAGGGGAAAGTGGGAGACAAATCCAAGTAGGAACAAAATCATGGATATAAGCTACATGGAAAATTCAGATTTCAAAAATATCAAAGAGATATTTTCACATTGAAGTGGGTATAACACAACTCAATAAATATTATCATGGTATTCCCAATGTTGATGGAAAAGAAATAAAACAAAACAAAGATAGATACCACAAGCTGGCAGGTTGTTATTTTTAGGTAGTTTACCATGAGTCAGCCTCCATATCAAGATAAACTAAGAAGGTGATATGCAGTTCCTATAAAAATAAAAAAATCCATTAAAATACTGAATTAGGAATAGATACATGGGAATAAAATGTGTTTTTAATGTGATAATTCTAGAAGTAGAGGGTTCCCAAGTCCATATATTACCCATAGAATAAAAATCAATCATCATAGAAAATCTATTTAATACAATCTGGAACAACATCAAAAATAGTGATTTGATCCTTTATTGAGATATCAATATCAAAATTGTAGTCATCGTGATTAATGTAATCCATAAGTAGAGAACCAGTCGTGTTTTATTCCATGAATTTATATACGAGTCACTAAAAACAAACCATCTTGTATTTAAATCAATAAGAGATAAAGAGGATTTAAGGGGGTGCCAAACCGAAGAGTCCAGATGATTAATGATACTAAATGTGAGCCTTCCCAATAACCTCAAACTCAAGAAATAAATATCCTCATACTTTCCATTTACATGTTTCCAGGAAAAAGAAGCCTGTAGGGACTGATTAAATAATTTGAGATTTTTTATTCCAAGACCCCCTTCTCAAAATCGTTGTAACAAGTGCTCAAGGAAACAATGACCAATGTTTTTTCCTGAGTGATTCTAGTTCATATGGAGTTATTAAAGTCCATAGTAATCATTATTATGAGGTAAAAAGTACATTTATAAACCATAAAATAATAGAAAATGTTTGAAGTTATGATATCTTTAATGAAGAAAACCCAACCATCCATCGAAATGGATTTACCTTTCTAAGATGACAAGTGTTTTCTAATCTAAACAAGACTTTTATAAATGTGAAAATACATTGGATAACACCATAACATAGGCACACAGATGTAAGTGAAAGGGAAGGTTCCCTCTCTGATTTACAAATCACTAATGATATCCATCTTCCTGGAAGGAGAAATGTTTGTTCCAAAATAAACAAAATATTTAATCCAACTAACCTACTAACCTAAGACTACCTCATAATTAAATAGGTCTTTCTTGATATTTTTTATGTTTCTCTTTTCTCATTGGGAAAAGAAATAACTTAATTATCATAGACAAGATGATTTGTAGCAGAAATACCTTGACCATCACCAATGGCCCTCAACATTCCATTATCAACCATAATGGAGATACATCTGCTAAGATAATCTTTATATAGAGAAGATAATAGCATAAAGGGAATAAATTTTTCTGATGCCTCTATAGCAAGTGAAGTACCCCTCCAACGATCCTTTAACATGTATAAAGATTTGAGAAGATTCAAAGATAATCATGATCCATCAAATAAAGGTTTCCTCAAAGCCAAACATAGAAATAATTTTGAAGATACAGTCCCAATCCATAGTGTCAAAAGCCTTTTTTATATCATGAATAAGAGAAATGTTCCTCCAATGAACATGATTTTTGAGGATATTAACACACTCAGATGCAGGGGTGATGTAATCCTGAATGGACCTTCCTTTGATGAATCCAAATTTATTGAGAGAGACAATTTTACGAGAAATGGGGGATAATATATTATAAAGAATTTTAGTGATGATTTTTTATAAAGTGTTGATCAATGAAATAGTCCTGAATAAATTAACCTCGTTAACATTATCTACCTTAGGAATCAGGGAAATGAAATTTTCATTTAGGAATTGCGTATGTTTTCTACCTTCTAGGAAATGAAGTAAAATATAGAAAAAATCATCATAAATGATCACCCAATAGGTCTGAAAAAAATAATTACTAAATCCATTAGGGCTAGGGGAACTATTTGACTTCTGACTAAAAATATCTGCTTTAATATCTGGTTCCAAAATAATGGATATGAGCCTTGAGTTATCCCCATGGGTGACAAGCTTTGGAATAATTCCTTCAATAGGAATAGAAATAGTGGTTGAATAATTAAAAAGATATTTATAATAAGAATTAAGGTTCTTAGAAAGATCCTTCCTATTATCCAAAACTTGATCACTACCCTTAATAATAGCAATAAGATATGAATCATTCCTAATTATTTGGATAGATTTTAAGAACATAGAATTATTATCCCCATCCTTGATCTAATTAGCCTTGAAAGTAGCTTTTTTGCATGACATATTTAATATTGAGGTGGTTTTTGAGATTAAAATTCAACTCATATTCCAATAATATACCACTATAGATATCACCATGGGTACACTTCCCTGGAGTAGACCAAAGGGAGGCTTCAAAATTGGAAATGTTTTTGTCAATGGGGATTAATATTTGTTTACTCTAATATTTGATGTTACCCTTTAGGATCTTTAATTTGAGGATGCAAGAATAAACATTAATATTACAACCCACCAAGCCCTAGAAATATCAAATATTATTTTCACGTTCAGAGTGTAAAACCAAGGCTTTAGTGAATGTGAAGGGAAATGCAGACTTATAACCTTTGCCTATGGGATAAAACATGACAGGGTGATGATCAGAGTTGAGAGGAGATAAGTTCAAACAAGAAATGGTTTCCCAATATCATAAATAATATCTATTTACAAATTCTTTATAATGTTTACTAAAAACCATACCATAGTGATGTCTTCTATACCATGTAAACTTTTCACCCACAAGATTAACTTCAATCAGCTCATTTTTTTCAATACATCATTTGAAATACCTTAATGAAATTGAATTGTCCATGAATATCATTTCTCATTAAGACTACATTTTTAATTGATGTCACCAAGGATTATCCATGGTCTATCAATGATATTTTTTGGACAATTGATATCACAATACTAATATCTGTTATTAACATAAATGATGGAGAAAAAAATCATGATTACCAAATCATAAAAGGAGAAAGTAACATGTTGTGTACCTATTCCAACTGGAAGAGGATCCAAATGACAGGAGTGAGCTCAGACCCAAAAAATTTTCACCTTAGATAAATAGCTGTTTAGACCAAGTAATTTAAAACCCATATTTTCAAGACTAGAAAATTTATTTGAGAAAACTGTTTTAGTTTAATCTAACCCAGTCAAAAAAAGACTGTGAAGCTGAATGTGGTGCTTGAGATACCTGACTATGGCTTCATTAGTTGGGACCTGACAGTTCCAAAATAAGATCCTCATTTAGAGATTGATTTAGGGATGAACCCCTCTTATTCTCATCTCCATAATTATTTTTGATGATTTTAGGGGGTCTCCCTACTTTCTTCTTGGGGATCACTAGATTTTGGATTATGCTAGTGATATCCACCCTTTCCTGCTACTTTATTTTCTTCTCTTGAACTATAGTAGCATTCTCTTCAAACCCAACTTCATTAGAACCTGTTTTTGTTTCGTGTGTTTTTTGCTGTGGTTCTAAACTCAAGGGAGGAGAATCTATGTAACTGGAGGATTCAATAAAATAATTATTTTTTATAGATACCTGAAGATAGACATATAGACTAACCAATTTGAGAGGAAGAGAGGGGGAATTCTGGACAAGGTAAATACCTTCATTGGCTTCCTGATTCATTATGAAATGGGTGGTCATAGGGTCAGAATTCTTTGGAAAAAAAGTGTGTGTATGCATAATAGTCGAACATGCCATTGTACTGATGTCCTATGATAAGGATGAAAGAGAAGATTCTTGTTACACCCTAATAACAAGTTTAGTTACATATTTATAAACTGAGTTGTAGATTGAGTGATCCTCCAAAGACAAATGAAAACTATAAACTAAGGCATTGATGTCCTGATAGATTTCAAGGGTAATTATGTTATCAACCAAATCAACCATATCAGCGAAATGTGGAAACCAGATATAGAAGGAAGAGTTTCTTCCTCTTCTGAAATTCCATCCTAAGGTTTATCAACCCCAGACCTTGGTAAATGATGAAGATATTTTAATGTATCCACCTCCTTAGAGAAAATACAAATATTGGGTTTCCCAACATTAGTTTCATGACTTTTTTAAATTCCTTTCAATCACTATTTTTAAGAGGCGCCCTATGCATTTATTGCATCACTATATAGACCTCAATCGAATTCCCCACTATCTTAAAAATTTCACATAAAGTAGGAACCCTTTACTATGCAATCCTAACCTCAATATTATTCTTATTGATAAGAAGATTGATAAAATTAGGATACCCAACAGATATCTTGATATCAACCATGATCCTAGAGAAAAATCTAGTTCCCCATCAATAGTATGCTGGTTCATTTTAATCTAAGTTCCAATATAGGATTAAAGGTCATTAAAGACATTGGGATACCAATATATCCAACTTTAGCCATGTAACCTTACCGATATCAATTCATTTCATTGATTCTGGGTAAGAGGATTAAAGTTACAGTCCCAATCAAATAAACAAAAGATCCCTAGTTTAAGGTGTATATTATTAGTATTACGAATAATACATAGATCATCATTACTTTGGAAAACCTATTGAAAAAACCTCATCCTATTGGGATGCGTTTCCAATAATAAATCCCCAACAAACAAAAATATGTTTCTTAAGGTCAAGATATGATTAGGGTTTATCTCCCTTTAAGTGAATTATAGGGGCAAGAAGTGAGAATTTTCTTACATTGAGTTGTTGTTGGATAGCCCCTGGATCTTCTATCACTAAGTAAATACTATCATATAGATTGTTAATTTTTAAAATCATGGAAGAATCTGCCTTTGACATCTCATAAGAGCAATCTAGGGCTTGCGCAAAAGAAACCCCCACCTTTCTCGCACCATCAAGAATTCCAGAGGAAGAAGAACGTGAGTGCCCTTTAAAGGATAACTACCATTCTAGTTGAATAACGACCATTATCAAATTTAGATCATGATTTGAATATCATCTCCACTTCCCAATCCAGAATCACCAAGAACCACTCTCGCTCTCGCACTAGTCATCCATCCAAAACCATAATGATATATATATATATATACATATATATATATATATTCATTAAAGACATATATTTATTTATAATTATAATTATAAATAAATATGTTTAAAAAGTATTTTCATATATTTACAAATATAGAAAATATATTTATCATTTAAAAAAATAGTTATAATTTTATAATTTTTATAATATAAATATATTTATTTATAACCTTATAAATAAAAATTTTAAAAAAATTATATATATTTTAATTATAAAAATATATATTATAATATATCATATATATATATTAATTATAAAATTGTGTTTTTAATTAGTGTATATAAATAAACATTATTTTTTAATATAAATATAATAATTTTATATAAATTAATAATATTATTTCTTAACAAATTCTATCAGCGCTAAAATTAGTGCTGATAAATCTATCCTTCCTCGGTGCTAAAAATTCTGATAAATGGAATACCTTTATCAGTGTTTGTTTTAGTGCTGATAAAAGTATCCTGTATTAGCACTTTTAGCTAGTAATGTTAAATTTTTGGATTTTTTCTGTGCTTTCTTCTTATCGCTACTAAAATTTAATACATCCCTTTCTCGGATCTATGGTAGTGAAAGATGATTTTTTAGAGTAAAAGGTGGAAATATTGAATATTATTTTATATCTAATATTTGAAGTGGTAATGGTCAATGAAAAAAATAGTGCATGAATCTTGGTTAGTTATTCATTCTTTTAATATTGTGAATAATATTAGATTTACTGAACTAATAATCCTGGTGAGATTTAAAATACAAAAAAATTAAATGGGTTTTCATATTCAAATGTGGAATCTAATATGCATTTATGTACATAATTCAATAAAAGATAATTAAGTAAATAATATTCATGTGGTCTTTGAAGATATATTCTACAAAAAAATGAGAAATGTATTCAAGCTAACTCTATTATCATCTTATATATTTTGTGAGTTGAAAAAAAGATGGCAGTATCTAATGTTATAATATGTTGATGAGCTTGAGAATCAAATATATAGGGACTCAACCATATAACCAAGTTTTATATTCTATATGACAATTATTGAAGAGAATTATTGTTCATTTGAATTATTTATCTTACACATTTAAGTAGATGAAAAAGATAATTAAGATACCAATATATCATCAATGAATCAATATTTTGGTCAAAAAATGATGTTTGGGGATCCTAGCCTATAATATATCCATATTTAATGGTATAATGAAGAGAAAATGAATCCATTTATTACTAAATTTTTTATACATCACACGGATATTGTGTTCAATGCATCCCAGGATATTAATATACATTGATGAAGGTTATCAGATCCATTCTATCTAGGAGCGACAAATATCATTCACTATTGATCAACTTTGATGTGATATAAGAAATAAATTATATTTTAAGAGCTATAAGATGGATATTACTATATATCAGGATAGTGACCTAAATATGTTTCCAAGGATATACCTTTTGAAGTATTTATCTTGATAATAAATTGGGAGTTGTGTGTGTGGGAAAATAACAACCATACATCAAGGACGTATTCATTTATCTTAGAGGGAATCCTCATTAAAAAATAATGTGCACCTTATTATTTTGGATTCCTTATTATACTATTTTCATGTTAACAAAATATGAGAGAAGTGAGAGAGATCCATTCACTGAAAAAATTTATAGGTAAATAATGGTGAAGGTTTTAATTGGTTAAAAAGTTACAAACACTTATTGGAACTCCCCCATGTCAGTGTTGTCCATACATTAACTAATCATAAAAAAGGTAAAAAATTTATATAGATTCTAAAATAAATCCTAAAAGTATTCATACTTGTTATGTGAATAACTTGAGATAATATAGTGAGATAAGATACCCTTTAAAATACTAATTGTCTAATTCCTTCTAAAGGAAAAATTTTCATAACCTCAATTATCCAACCAAGTATGTTCATCCAATGAATGGAGCACCTTGATTATCTTATATATATTAAAAATGTTATGAGGTTACCATAAGAGTTATATTTATCATTTTTTTGTGTTTTATTTGACCTAAAATTAGATAAGAAAATAATCATATAGATATTAGACAAATAATGTTGTGTTTATCCATGTAATGGATTGGGAAAATAGTTTTATTCTCAATATTCCATGATTCATATTTTATATGATTGATATTATTTTCTACCAGATATATTCATGAATTATTTACATTATTACCCTATGTAAGTCATGATAAAATATGGATCTTGTATAATTAATCTATATGATTAATAAAAAAATATTTCATCATTTCAATTGTAGAATAGTAAATAATTTTTTTATTAAATTATATTTAAATATGACACTCATCTGATAAAATATTATTCAATATATATAACATATTTTTCATCATAAAATATAAATTTGAGATCAATATTAAAAAATAAATGATTAATTTAACAAACTTCTTATACTAGTTCAATAACATAAGGGTCCTTCTGGAGGAAGAAAAAATATTATATGTGTTAGAGTAACACCTTCTTGATCAACAAATTGTGTAAATTTCTAAATAAGTGGATCTATATGATCATGAGAATAATATATGAATAAAAATAGTGTATCAAAGGAATTATATTTTTGAGGACCAATTATACATTTTTCATTAATTATTTACTCAACATGGTTGAGTAAGTATATGAGTTACAGATACATGGAAATTTCTAGAAGATTTTTTATCTTTATGAAATTTATTTTGTAATCATAATTCGAAATAACCTATAAATTTGAATGTGTTCAATGAAAATATTACCCTATATTCACAAACAATTGAGAATAGATGAACTGGGCATGAGATGTATATGTTCTGGTATTGTGTAGATAGTATATATGGGTAAGGTTTTAATCTAGAAGATGAAGATTAAATGATCTAATTATTATTATTTGTCATAAAAATGTAGCAGAGGTTTTAGGAAAGATGTGTAATATTTACATATAATGGAATTATATGAAGTTCCTGAAGGGTTTGTAAACCTCAATAGAAATTATATTTTAGGTATTGGTTTTATAGAAATAAATTCTTGTTTTTTAAAGGTATATGATATTAAATGAATACTTTATAAATGTTGTAAAAATACAGTAGTTCAAAATAAATGAAGTTGTTGATGGATATTATAGTTTAAATTAAATAATTGATTAAAAAACTATTTAATGATGGGTTTTAATGTAAATTAATACTTCTAAGATGCATTTGAATAATGGATATATGTAATTATTTCATTTTTATTATCTAATATGAGAAGATGATTACTAAATAAGCGTTTTTATTAATAAATATGATGATAAAAATGGATTATTATTCCACAAAATATATAAGAATGTTGTAAAAATATAAGGATATGTTTTTTACCCATCATAAAATAGTTTATCTAGATTTTTTTTAAAAACACATGGGATTTGTTCCCACTATAAATCATTGGAACATATAAAATAATAAAACATTCTTTTTAGGATAATTATATAAACAAATATAATTCCACATATAATATGAATAAATATTTTATTTGTTAAATATTTAAACTAAGAGGGAATATGTATTATTTTTAGAACAAAAATACCCTTGTGTACCATAACATGATATTCTAAAAAGAATGTATTCTCTAAGAGGATAGATGGAGTTATTAGGGATCATAGAAGTATAGAGTTAACAAATAAAGGTTTATAAGAGCCAAAAGTCAAAGTTAATGTCACTTTATAGATATTAGGATGTGTTGATAAATATTATGTAATGAAAATACTTACATTATTTACCAAAAATGATCTTAAGGAAAAAATTTGTTGTAAAATTTTAAAGAATGATCTTGATGATTTACATCGAAATTTTTTAAGTAGACAAAAGATGTTATTAACATCATAAAATTATATATTTTGTTGTAAATGATCTTATATACTATGTTTAATGAATTGAACATTTGGAATATGATTCATAAGCATCTACATTATTAAAACTAGGTTTATTTATAGATTTCACTCACTAAATATTGTATAGTGGGAAGAGTTTACCAAATGGTCACATAGATATGTATTATTAATTTCATAGAAATGTAATTAGTTTAAGAAAACCATAAAAGCAGACAAAACATAAGACACCTCTTCTCTCCTCAAGGGTTTTATTCCCCCCACTCGGTTTCATGTCTATTGTACTAAAAAATTATTCGTCCTATATCTTATCTCTTATCCATAAAAAATCACCAAGAACTTACAATTATATATTCCATTATTTTTAAATGAGTTAATAGATCTACATGTTCATGCTTAACAGTTCTTTTCGAGCATGGTTTGGGGTGCCCGGTTCTTCTATGGAATGTTTCCAATGACGTTGTTGGAATGGTAAGATATATATCATCTCAGTAGATATATGTTGTCTGGTTTAGAATACATTTCAATGAGACTTCACAATTTATCACTCTCCTCATATGGTACCTTTCTACGTCCCTAGTTTCACATTTTACCCCTATTGTGTCTAGGCTTTAGTTCATTTATATTTCCTTGGCCAGGTCATATTTTACTTAGTATCCTCTAAAATTTATTCTCAATGCATCATTCATAACCCCATTTTGGTTATATTTTACATCCTCTAATTTATTCTGTTTATTGGATGTGTTTCATTCATTAATTAATCTTATTGGGGATCTCACATTGTTTTTAGTACCAATCATATAGGCATTCAGTGGAAGGGTCAAGCTACCCTAATAATCTTTGATGGGATGATGGTTTTTTGTTTGGTTGTTGTTTCTTGTGGGCATGACATCATTGAATTGAGTGTTAGTGGTATAAATGGTATTTTTTAATGTTTTAAATGGGTTTTTTATCATTTTAAGGGTCCACAGATTAGTATTATGTGATTTGAGGGATCATATTAGTGGTGACATGATATTGTTGGCACACTACTAAAGTTGTAAAATTCGTTTAGTAAATTAAATTGGAGGTCATTGTTAGATGGTGGTATGAGAGGAAATTTGGCATTGGTGTTCACTCAATACTATTTTATAGGTTTAGTGACATGTGTGGTAGCAGCAATATGTGGACTTTTAAAGGAATCTATGATGGTATAAGCAGAAACATTAGGCATGGCATTGGGCTCTCCATTACAAATTACAAATGATCATGATCTATAGAAGTGTGTGTGTGTGTGTGTGTGCTTGAAATAGGTATGTGTGTAGGGTATTCTCACAACCTATATTAAATAGTGATATCCTTTAGAGTATCACTCAATATTTTGTGATTGTTTTTAAAAAAATTATTTTCTATAAAAAAAATTAACCTCTCAAAGTTCAATATTGTGTTATCACTAAATAATTTCCACAAAAAAGTATTATTGGTTGTGATAAAATTTTAATGTTATCATGGGTAAATATTGTATGGAGATATGAGATATGCTCATGAGGTGTGGAAGTCATTTTGTGCGTTGAATGGCCCACCAGATATACCACATGGAATGTTTTATAGAATGTATTTGGTATTCTAGGAGAGTATGTTTCATATTGAGTCCCCATACATGAGGTTTGAAATATAAGTATCATGAGAACATTAATTCTTTGATACATGTATTATAAAATCAATGAGTATAAAATAATTGGGGGTGGTTTGTTATGTCATTCATCAAATTTTCGGCTAAGGCTTAACCAGGATGGAATTTATCCTCACATATGAAGAGTATATAATCTGAGTCCTTGATTTACATAGATTAAATAGGATTATTACTATACCTATATAAGGTTCATGGGATGTTCTTATCTATTTGGATAAAAGGCATGTGATTTGATTATTCACTTAGATGAATGATATGTGGTGTATTTACAATCAAGATTATTATATACTCATATAATTAACAACATATGAGTTTTCTATCTAGGTTTGATATAATCTACATTTCAAAATCATCTGATCTATTGAATAATCGGATTATATTATTATACATACTTGTATATGATAAAACTAGTGGACACAGGTTAAGATATACATGTGTTTTATGAAGATAATATCTGGTTCCATTATAACTTGAATATCACTAATTCCTTTCTAGAATGTGAACTTTTCTTATCTTTATGAATTTGGGAATTAATATTGGTTTTTGTTACCAAAAATCCCTATGGGGTCATAATTTTTAAAAAAAAAATTGGATTGGGTTTTACGAAACTTGAAGAGCTTCTCTAAATGTTTTTTAGAATTTAGTCAAAAATAGTTTGGGATGGGTATTCATAAGGTATTGAATATGGTGTCTTATAAAGTGAAATTATTGATAGCTTTCCAAAAGGTTTTGAAAATATGTAAAAATAATTTTGGAAGTGGGTTCAAATGTTATTATGTATGATACAATATAAGGTGGAATGACATAAAGTTTATGAGGCTTTGGTGTAAGTGGAGATTAATGAAGGTATTTCCTAAGGCCAATATAAATTTTATTTATTTTGGGACATATCATAGGTATGATGTGTCGTAGGTTATGACATACATGTTTCAAATGTATTTTTTTCCTTTGGGGTATATTATTTGTTATGATATTTAGATATCATAACGCAGCTACCCAAGCCATTCGTATTGTATGACATGGACATATCAAAAGTTAGGGTTATTTGAAAAATTCCATTTTTATGATTCACATTACACCCAATGATTAAATATGGAATTCAAACTTTATGTGTTAACATGATAAAAAATATCTCATATAAGGCTAACAATAATGGATGAAACACCAAGAATAATTAAAAATTTATTAGTATTATAAATTCATGAATATATAAAGAAATAGTTATATGTTATTAAATATATGAATAAATTATTTTAGTGGATAGTAAATATAATGAGGCATATATAAATAAGTCCAATCCACTAATATAGTGTTTTCACAATTGATTTATATTTTAATTAATTCTCCATGAATCTAACATCATCCTTATTCATTTTCTTTGAGAGATACAACCATATCATGACTACAAGGAGGGTCCTACTAAAATTATTGTTCATGTTTTTATCATGTAGATACACCTCATAGGGAGGAGTGCTTTATATTTACCTTAGTATTCATTATCAAACCACAGTGATTGAATATATGAGTAGTATCTGTCATTAGATATGGTATATATTCTTCATGTTTTATATGTGATTTATGTTTTTCATATGAATTTGATCCAAGATTTGATAATTCTAATGTCTTCTGCTATTTTGAAGAAGTGTGATTAAATATTTAGAACCCCGTCATAATAAAGTATATATGAATTATTTTATTTAATGAAAATAATTTATAATTATGGAAAACGTGATCTTATATAATTTTATTACAAATAGTCTATAAATTGTAAATATAATTTCAATATATGGGACTAAATATAATCCCTCTCAATGAGAGACATAAAAAAATTTAAGTAGGTGTAATGGAAATAAACTTCTTAATGGGATTATTCCCTGATATTCTAAACGTAACACCCCAAGTATTTATAGAATAATATATTTTCATATATATTTTTATTTTGGAATTTAATATTAATTTTAGTTTAATGGGGACACTATTTATGATAGCGTAACCGACATACCACAATGGGTTTCTCTGAAATCGTATGTTGCACACAACATTGAGTTACATAGGAAAATAATACAACAACAATATTATTATTTTAAATGGTAGTTAACGAATAGCCATTGTATTGGAGGTAATGAAAAAAATTAACTATATTAGGATTTTACATATTTGTTAATTTTTTTACATTTATCCATTGTATTTTAGAGGCTCAAAATGAGAATGAATCCAATTATAAGCATAAAATACTCTAATATTTTTAAAAGGTCATTTTCCACCCTTTGATGGTGAATGATTTTTAAAAATATTTTTTAAAACTTCTAAAAGTCCTATGTGACATAATATACTTATTAATTTGAATTGGGACAAAAAATTTTACTTCAGTTGAATTTATGGTATTTTTCTGATAAAATCCAAATTTTAATGAATAGTGAAAAATAATACATTTTAATTCAAAACTATCATTTTATCTAATTTATTTACATATTAATTTTACCTTATAAGTTGGGTTTAAAGTGTAATTGTATTATGTTTTTATTATTTAATCCAATTTTAGTCATTGGATATAATTTCACATTTAAATTGGACATAAACACATGTCAAAATTTTGATAGTTTTTACTTCTTAAAAACCTATTTTTTGGTTTTGACAACATGTATTAATTTTAAATTAATTTCTTCTAATTCAATGTTTTTAATTTGTAAAATTTTATTCCATATTTGTATTCATAATTTAAAAATAATGTAAAATGGTGTCTTTTATTTTTGGACATTTTGAATAGTAACTTCAGTAATTATTTTTATTTACCATGGTTAAATCCTAAATCTGGTAAATAAGGGTAAAAAATAATATTATAATATTATAAAAAAACCTAACATGTGTTATAATAATATTTTATGTGATATTTCCCACCATTATATTCCTTGGGTCGAGTTTAGGACCCCATGGATCCACTTGGGTGTGATAATGACCTTTTATAATATTTAATTTAAATGAAAGGGAAATATAACATAAACATGTATCTCCTAACTAAAAAAATTTTAATTTGTTTTAAATAAATTATACATTCTACTATAAATATTCATTTTTAAAAATATTTCATACATCATGGTATTTTATTTATAATTTTTAGACATTAAATAAATAAATATATTTATGATATGATGATAATGAAGTGATTACCTTATTAATGAAATATTCAAATAAATAATGTTATAAATATTAAAATAAATGTAAATTGAACATTTGTATGCCTCCATGAATATCTTTGATGACATTGACATTTTAGGGATGATTTAATGACTTTTTTTGAAGGAATAATGTTTTTATTACTTAGAAAATCAATTTCAAACTAGTGTCAAAATTGTCATAAATGAGTTTTTAAAACAAATACTATTTTATTAAATGATATAACTACCCTAAAATTATAATATTCTTCCAAATGATTTATATAATGTTAAAAACGTGATTAATTATCCACATTTGGTTCTCTTAGAATTTTATAGTGCCTATAGTAACCATATATTATGAAACATCAAGAAGACATGGTAAGAGTTAATGTTTTAACTAAGGGTTAAAGAGAAACTATAAGGTTAATTTTTTGAACTATACATGTCTAAAACCTTTTGGTGGAGATTATTTTTACTCTTACTCTTCTTATACCAGAAATCTATAACATCGTAACTATTATAATTCAAAAATCAATTATAATAAAATAATATTTTACAACTTTTCTAATGTACCTTTCCTCCCTCTTATAAAAGGCCACCAAATATATCCACTTACTCACACCTCTGAATCCCATTTGATCATCCAAATTCTACTCAAATAAGCTCCCAACATCCCTCCCTTCCTCCTAGGATATTTACCTTTGGTATAATTCAATTCATGAAATCCTTTTGTCTCAAATCAAATGAAGTTATCTGATTTATAGGTAGCATCTTATCTCAAGCTCATTTCCTTTATTTTCCTTCTCCACTCCCTATTATCTTTTTATTTTATGATTACATAAAATCACCAGTATCCTAAAATATACATGATTTTTTGAGAAGTATCTGAACTACCCTTACACACACTGCCATCTAATGGTTATGAATATATTGTTTTTGTGTACGGGGAACTACTGCCTCATAAAAGGATGATTGTTCAATTTCCTCCAACCACATATCATGGTGACCATTATGAAGGAACTGTATTTATATATGATATATTCTATATTTATATTGTCTATATTATTATGTAATTTTTACTTACAACAAACTATTATGCTTTCCATAATGTGTAAATACCATAATTTCATTTGATAAAGTGTGGACTACCGCCCCATTAAAATGATATGAATCGTTCATGCCAAACATGGAATATATAAAGGTTGAAGTTAATGAACTTATTTAAAATATATAACATATATATTTTATTTTAATTATGATATACCTATGTATCTTTTATTTTTCATTCTTTTTATATGATAAATAAATGAAAGTAGTGTTCATGTGTACGTACGGCCTACCATCTTCATGAACAGTGCATGTAATTTCTTATCTCCAAATGTTAGGGAATATTCTAAAATACATATATACTAGATATATATTATATTTAAATTATGAATAATATTCTATAGATAATGTAATTATGACCACATGTATAATTTTCATCAAAACAGGTTAATTTTTTACTCAAATACCAAACATTGAAAAAACGTCGAATATGAACTAAAATAATTAACTATTTGATATAACATTTTAATAAGTGATATAAAATGATTAATAAACTTTAAAATGTTCTAATGAAATTATAAAATAACCTAAGTCTATTATTCAGGAAATTAAATAATGAATGAGGTAATTCAGAATCAAGTTAATAGATTTTATCTCAATCTCCTTTCATTGAGGAATTTCGTGATAATATGTAGCTTTATTCTTTTATAAGGTGTATATACAGCCACTATGAAATTTCATATCCTTATATTATCTATAAAAATGTTATTAATTAAATCATAGAGATTAATATTTAAATGTTCAATGTGGTATGGGACACCT
The DNA here is from genome assembly GCA_963277665.1 of Viscum album. Classification (NCBI taxonomy): domain Eukaryota; kingdom Viridiplantae; phylum Streptophyta; class Magnoliopsida; order Santalales; family Viscaceae; genus Viscum; species Viscum album. Next base: position 342,921,211 of record OY728131.1, read on the forward strand.
TGAACAATTAAGGATTTAATTATCAAATCATTCTCTTCATGATATTAAATTATATATTTATTTGTATGGGTATAAAATGAATACATGAAATTTTATGTCAATAATCAATTTTAATCAATGTTTTCAAAAGGAATGTTTTTATATTTATTGATTAATTTTCTTTACAAAATGACAAAGTGGACATTTTTTAATGTTTAGGGAAACAACGCCTTCTCCACTACCATAATGGTTATTTGATATTTAGATTCCTCTATAATCCTTAATGTAATTTAAAATGAAAATATATCCATTATTCATTTTTTGGGTATCTTGGAATTGAAAATTGGTTCTTAAATGAAAATATTATTTTTATACAGAAATGTTTTTTCATATGGGATTATAAAAATCTTTCAAAAGTGGGTTTTGTGATGAACGTGTTCTATTCATGAAATGTTACATGAGAATTATATGAAATAGGTGAGCCCGATATAGCTTATACAAAGGGTTTATCCCCATTATAAATCATTGTTGAGCCCAATATATCTTGTATGAAGGGTTTATCCCCATTATAGATCACAAGTGACCCCAACATAGCCTATATGAAGGTTTGATAACCATTGTAGCTCATGAGTGAGCCCGATATAGCTTATACGAAAATTGATACCCATTATATATCTCCAATTTGGAAGTCACCTATATGGTTATTCCAATTGGAAGATATTGGAAATTGTTTTATGTATATGATTCTCAAAGTCTCCAAAATGAATTTTAATTTCTTGACATTGGTTTTAGTGTTTTTTATCAAGTAAAAGTTATGTGTGTTATTCATGTGAAAATGTTTTTCTTAATCCACTCAAAGAACATTGAATGGGATATCAGTTTTAAACTAGACTAATGGTTTTTATTTATCTTTATGTCACCTACATATTTTTTGGGATCATCCCATGTTTTTCAATTTGTTTGTGGAATTTAAGTGAAAATAGAGTTAAGGATGGAATCATGCAAAAGTTATAATGATTAAACACGAAAATAAACCTTGTTCCTTTATAAATGTTCTTATGTTATTGAAGAAATGGATATTGTTGGATGTTTTGAATTTTTATTTCAATGTTTTTGTTATGTAACAGTTATGGACTAATTCTATAAATCTTTAAACCTAAAAACATCCTCAATGTGAGTTCTTGACTTATCTTAATATTATGTAGCATTTATGGATGGGTCATTAGAGTTGGTATTAGAGAGCAGTTTAGATAACTTTAGGGGCTAGGATTGTGTTAATTTATTTATTTTAGAGGATTATACTTTATAGTTATGATTAAATGATGTATCATATTTAGATTAACTTGTTTCATCATTTAAACTATGTCTACTCAGAATGGTTTTCTGTAAAGGAAATAGGGAAGCTATAATGAGAAGGCATCGAGAGAAAAACAACCATTCAAATCAATAACATGAGGTAGTGAGAATTGGAACTGAACATTTTGTTGCAGTGATGGAGTAGTTGAATCAAGCTATAAATGGTAGTGTTATCCATGAATGATATCATCTCGATCAGCCACAGAAGAATATGATATTAGTGGAAAATTTTATAAGGAAACATCCCCCATAATTCAATGAATCATCAGACCCAGTGGTAGCTAAAGGATGGATCAATACCCTGGAAAAAGATATTTGAAGTCACTAGATGTTCGAAAAATCAAAAGGAAACTCTTTATATATATCCTTATAAAGGTGAAGTTGATCCATTGTGGTCATTAGTTAAGAATACTATAGAGAAAAATGATCTTGATGCCATGGAATGGGAATAATTTAATGATATTTTCCTTGAGAAATATTTCCCAAAGGTTTTTCGTCTTAGGATGGAGAAACAATTATTGGAATTATAAAAATGATAATGATTTAGTCACCTCATATGAAGAGAACTTCATAAGATTGGCCCGGTATGTTCCAGATATTATTCAAGACATTGAAAGTAAAATTAATAGATTTTAATCCGGATTGAAACTGGGGCTATGAAGATCATTGGCCTCCCAATAATTTAATTTTTTTGAAAAATTGGTTTGTTGTGCTAAGAAAGATGAAACGGTGTTTTATTATACTTCTTTTCCAAGAGAAGATAAGAGGAAGAAACAATTAATGTTCCAGGAAATATAGAAGCAACCAACTAATAAATTTTTAGGTAATCCCAGAACATGTTCCATGTATGGTAAAATAAATTCGAGTGAATGTATAATAGGATCTGGAAAGTGTTAATGGTGTTTTAAGTTTGGTCACAAGGTTTGTGAATACAAGGAAAAGGGTCCTAAATAGTCTAATAATTAGATAATAGATATCCAAACTAGAGTATGATGATTTATCTTCAATGTGTTGGGACATTATGAAAATAACGTTCTCAACTTATTTACACAAGGAGGAAATCAGTTTCATCAGAAATGAAAAGGTTTGGGTAAATATTTTATCGTTACTATAGTTGACGTTAAGACATCTGGTGATGTGATGGAAGATCCCAAGAGTCCAATATTTTTATAATGATAACCATATGTTCAAGGTTTTAGACACACCTTATGAGGTTTTATGGGATGTGATAATAAGTTATCAAATACCTTTCTGGGAGAAGTGTTGTGGGGTTATGTTTATGTATGGTTCATAATGTGGAAGTATTCCTTTACCTTTGGACCTCAGTTGAAAGATATTAATATTATTTATGTTCTGTGTGATCTTTTATATATAAGTTTATTCTTATATATGTACATCATATTTTGGGAATATTATGGGAATGAAATTGTGCTTATAAAAGGGAAATACATCAAGTGATTATGTTACATTATGTTCTTATTCTGGGGAGTAAATTAATTCCTCAACACTACCAAAATGATCTTAAAAAAAGTGTTTTCTATTTACTTTTACTACTTTGAATTCAAATACTGTTTAACCCATCTTAAGTTTGTGGTTTTCTAATTGTTAAATTTTTCTTGATCATTTTTCTATCACTCTTCATTAGAACAAGATTGTTAGTTTTCCTTCCACAACCATGTTTTCTTACATGGAATCCTAGTATGCGTTATCTCAAGTGACCTTTGTACTTCTCTTTCTTTCTTTTAGAGTGATAGATTTATTTAGTCATTTTTGATGTAGTATTTTCAATGATGTTTTCGAGCCCAATTTTAAAATTGTGTTGATGAAATTTACAAAAGGGGGGAATGATGTAACAGTCGATGTATTTATAGAATAATACTTTTTCATATATTTTAATATTTTTGAATTTAATATTAATTTATTTTAATGTGAATGCTATGTATGATAGCGTACCTAAAACACAACAATGGGTTTCTCCAAAATCTTTTGTTTCACACAATACTGAGTTATACTAAAAAATAATACATCAATAATATTATAATTTTAAATGGTAGTTAACACCTAGCCATTGTATTGGTGGGGTTTAACATTATTAAATATATTATTATTTTACATATTTTTAATTTCTTTTACATTTATCCAATGAGTTTTAGAGTCTTAAAATGATAATCAATCCAATTTTAAGCATAAAATACTCTAATATTTTTAGAAGGTCATTTTAACACCTTATGATGGATAACCCTTAAAAAATACTTTTTGACATTTTTATAAGTTCTATGTGACATAATAAAATTCTTATTTAGAATAGGGACATCAAAATTTACGTTTTTTTAATTTTTTGTATTTATCCGATAGAATTCTTATTTTGATGAATAGTTTAAAATACTGAATTTTAATTCAAAACAAGCTTTCTGTCGAATTTTTATATATATTTAAGTTATCATTTTAATTAGTTTTAAATTGTAATTGGATTATTTTTTATTATTTAATCCAATTTTGGCCATTGGATGTAATTTTGTTATTTAAATTGGACATAAACACATGTCAAACTTTTGAAAGTTTTTACATCTTAAAAACCCAATTTCTAGTTTTGAAAACAGGAATTAATTTTAAATTAATTTTTAAGAATTATGTGTTTTGAATTTGTAAAATTTTATTTCATATTTATAATCATAATGTAAAAATTATAAAAATAGGTACTTTTTAGTTTTTGACATTATGAATACTGACTTCAGTAATTATTTTTATTTACCATGGATAAAGGGTAAGATGAGTAAATAAGGGTAAAAATAATATTATAATAATATAAAACTACCCTAACATGTGTTATAATCCTATTTTATGAGGTTTTTTCTAACCATGATCATACTTAGGTTGCATTTAGGACCCCATGGCGCCACTTGGGTGTGATAATGACATTTTATAATATATATTTTAAAGAAAAGGGAAATATAACAAAAACATGTATCTCCTTAATAATACCATTTTAGTTTGGTTTATATAAATGATCTATTAGACTATAAATATTTATTATAATGATAAAAATAATTCCTACATCATGGTATTTTATATATAATTTTTATGCAATAAATAAATAAATATATTTTTGACATAATGATGATGCAGTGATTACCTTATTAATGAAATAGTCAAATAAATGATGTTATAATTATTAAAAAAATATGTAAATTGAACTTTATGATGCCATATATGAATGTTTTGGATGACATTGATATGTGAGGCATGAGTTAATGTCTTTATTTAGAAGTAATAAAGTTTCTATGACTTTAACAAAAATCAAATTTCAAACTAGTGTCAAAATTGACAAAAATGAGGTTTTAAAACAAATAGTATTTTATTAAATGATATAAGATTCCTAAAAATATAATGGTCGACAAAATGAATTATATAATGTCAAAAAATTTATTAATTATCCACTTTTTGTTTCGTTGGCATTATATATTAACTATAGTAACCATATATTATGAAACTACAGGAAGACATGGTAAGAGTTAATGTTTTTAACTAAGGGATAAAGCTAAAAGATAAGATTAATATTGTGACCTAAACTTATCTAAAACCTATTGGTTGAAAGAATTTAGACCCAACCTCAAATTATAGTCGAACATTATCACCTTGGAACTATTTTATGAAGATCCCATTTAGTATCCAAGTATCACTAATAGGGGAAGGGGGTGAATCAGTGATATATTTTTCTTTTTATGTTTCCTTTTTTTGAAACAACATTCGCCTCCTGTTAAAGAGTTTCTTCCCTTCTGAACACACAAAACCACAAGAACACAATATTTATAAGGATCACAACTCAAAAAGTGTATCTACGTCTTTGGTATAGTATGGAAAAAATCAAGTACCACAAAATCCACTAGAAAACAATACTTTGATGTGGAATACAACGAGTAGGATATACCCTTACACTCTTGTAGCACATTGAAAACAATCTAATAGTTCATGTGCACCATATTAGCACAAATAGGGTAATGTAATAATTCTGTGCTTCTTAATGAACTTTCAAAAATAAAATCCTTCAAAAAAATCATTACTTTCCTACAAAGAAGCTGGTAAGAACCTCCTGGTGTAGATAGCTTGCATGCCACTCTCTCCTTGTGCGCCACTGGCAACTTACACGACAAAACTTCTGCAGAAAAACTTCCGTGGAAAAACATGCGTGGAACCCTACTTGTGCGCCTTACAAATAACCCTAATCTTGCGTGCCACTTCATCTTGCACGCCGCCCTCTGATACTTGCACGATCTGGTCACCCTCCACTACTTATGTGATAAGAGCTTTAATTTTCTCTTAAGTGCTGAGCATTTAAAAATGAGGAGGTTAGTCATCTATTTATAGGAATTTTGGTGACTTGCACGCCACATACACTTGCGCTCCACATAAACGTGTGCACAAATCCATCACTTGCACGCCTCTCCATAACATGCGCGCCACTCCAGCGCTTCCACGACACATTCTTTTCTTTGTCATATTTTGATATGATGATGTTGAAATATGACTTTCCCACAACATACACTTGCGCGCCACATATACTTGCGCACCACATATACTTGCGCACCACACTTGCACGCCGCATATACTTGCGCGCCATATTTTGATTTATGATCCAATATTTAACTTGTGCCCCCCTTTATGTCCTTTGTCATATTTTGATGTGATGATCATGAAATATTACATGCGCGCCACTTACACTTGTGCGCCAATACTTGTGCACCAAGACTTGCATGCCAATACTTACGTGCCACTTTATTTCATTTTCCAAAATCTCTTCTTTACTCTCTGCACTCTTCATAAGGCTCGCATCACAAGTTCTCCAAACTTATGATATTTGTAAAATACGAATCATTACTGCATCATCATAGTTTACAAGTCCTTTACAAAGTGAATTTATTTATATTCGTTGACAACAAAAGAAAACACTCTGTTATAGTAAACTTTTCTTACTTCCTTATCCATACAACTTGGTCCCAACAATCTCCCCCTTTGGATTTTATTTTCAACCAAGATTCATAAATCACTGAAATTTGTATCCTTAAGTAATGGATTACTTATCAACAATTCTGAGCCTACGTGAGCTAACTCATTATATGATATAATAATTATTAACAACCAAAACCATGTTGTCCAAAAGCAGTGACTATGAAATCTCATGAGCGTACCTCTTCAGCCTTGTTTAGATCATCTTTCAAGCTTCTACCTCAGTATTCTTCATTTCATCAACTTTCTTGGAAAACAACATTGTTTCCTTCAACCACTCCAACAAATAGTTAGAATAGTTCACACACACACATGCGGGATTCACACCATACCCACAAATCCCCCTTTATGCATGCTTCCATAAGGATATATTTATGAAAAAATTCTCCCATTGACAACACTATACAAAGGTAAGATGAGAGAGAGGATAGAAACATGTACCTTAACCTTGATCAGAAGGAGATTGGACACCCATGTTCAACCACAATTTTGAAATTTGTTCCTTTAGTAAAGGTTTTGTGAATATATCATCAACTTGTTCAAATGTAGGAACATACTCCAGCCTTAATTCATTATTCTCCACTTGATCTTTGATGAAGTGGTACTTTATATCAATGTGTTTTCAACAATAATTTTTTAACGGATTTCTTATAAGATTTATTGCACTATGATTATCACAACCCATGAGCAATGGTAGATTTACTTCAAAAAGTAGATCTTCCAGCTGAGTCTTCATCCACATTAGTTGAGTTGCAGCTTGAGTAGCAGCAACATACTCATCTTCAGCTATTCTAAGAGTTACTGAATTCTGTTTCATGGTATGCTAACTAACAAAACATTTCCCTAGAAAGAAAACTCCACCAGATGTGGATCTTCGATCATCAACATTTCTTGCCCAATCAGCATCAGAATACTCGAAAAGATCAATATTTCCTGAGCCATCATACATGATTCGAAAATTTGTTGTTCCTTTGATATATCTATGAATTCTTTTTCCATCAATCATATTTTATTCTTTATGAGAACTCTAAAATCTTGCATATAAAGTGACAACATAGACAATGTCTGTTGTTGAGGTAGTCAGATACAACAGAATTACAATCATCTTTCGAAACACTTTATGATCAACTTCCTTGCCTTCTCCATCTTTAGAAAAATTGGTTCCCACTAAAATTGATATGGAAACTGGTTTCGTATTTTCCATGCCAAACTTCTTCAGAAGTTCCTTTGCATACATTTCTTGAGCGAGAAAAACATGATTCTTCTTCTGTGAAATTTGTATCCCTAGAAAGTACTTCATTTCTCCCATCATGGACATCTCAAATAACTTCTTCATCTCCTCATAAAATTTTTCACATGATCTTTCGTCATTTTTAGAAAATATAATATCATTGACAAAAATAATAATGATCTGTGAAAACTCCTGACATTCCTTGATGTAGAGATTGTTGCCAACTCTCCCTTTCGTAAAGTTCGTCTTCCTTAAGCAAGTATCTAATTTTGAATACCAAGCTCTCGGAGCCTATTTTAGCCCATAGAAATCCTCCTTCAACCTACACACATAACTTTCATCCTTTCCAATAAAAAATCCACATGTTTGGTCAATGTAGACTTCCTCATCAAGGTCACCATTTGAAAATGCGGATTTTACATCCATTTGAATGATTTTGTAACCTCGTTGTGCAGAAATCATAAGAAAGATTCTGATTGTTTCTAATCTTGCACCAGAGCAAAGGTTTCATCAAAATTAATGACTTCAATTTGTGAATACCCTTTACAAACCAATATTTCTTTATTTCTTATTACTTTACCTTCATCATTTAGATTGTTCCAGAAAACCCACTTTGTACCAATGATGTTCTTGTTTTCCGTCTTGGGTAAAAGTTCCCAAGTATCATTCTTCTATATCTGGAGAAGCTCTTCATTCATTGCATGAATCCATTCTGGATGCTCAAATGCTTCATTTACATTACCTTGTTCAACTTTCGAATAAATAGATGTATGTGATATAACATTCATTGTTATTCTTTTTTGAACCCTATGATTTTTATCTCCAATAATGATCTGAGCCTCCACTTTCTTCCACAACATAGGATGCATTGTATGAAATCCTTCTTCATCACTTGAGATTTCTGAGTCAGATTCGTCTTCTTGAGTAGGATTAACACAGTTTGCAGCATTATCAGAATTGTTGAAAAAATCTACTCTATCCTGCTCAACTTCCACAACAATATATGATTACTTTTATTTCTCTACATTTTAAAAAACTATTACATCTGAAGAATCAATAATTCTTCATATTTCATTGTTTAGAAATCTATATCCTCTTACTTCTAGATCATAGCCATGAAAAATTCTATCATCTCCTCTTTGCTCAAATTTTACAAGGTTTCCACCTTTATTCTTTATAATTCATGGGCTCCCAATAACTTAAGTGTTTCAAACTTGTAGTTTTTCCATAGAACATTTCATAATGATTCATATCTGAGTTTGGTCTAAAGAAACATTGGTTATGAATACACATATTAGTGCTCATGGATTTCCTCCAATAATAATGAGATATACTATACTCAAGCAGCATAGTTCTCCCCATTTCCACCAAACTTCGATTATTGTTTTCAGAAACTCCATTTTGTTGAGGTGTGTTTGGTAAATTGAACTCTTGCTAAATTCCATGATTTGCAAGATAACAGTAAAACTCTTCATTATTATATTCACCACAATTATAAGTTCTCAACTTCTTTACTAAATAGTCACATTCCTTTTCTGCTTTCCTCCTAAAACTCTTAAACATTTTCATAGCATCTGACTTATGTCTCACGTACATAACACAAGTAATGAAAGTAAAGTCATCGACTAAAGTAATGAAGTACTTATCACCATTTGTTGATTTATTTCTCATTGGTCCACATATATCACAATGTTTAAGTTCCAAGGGTTGTTTTTAATGAATTCCAACTCTCGTATGAAAAGAGTTTTTAATCTTCCCTTTTCACAAATAGTGCAACACCAATCTCTTCTTCTTGATAAATCAGGAATATCTCGAACATTGTCTCGTGTTGATAACTTGCACATATTTCTCTAACACATATGTCCCACACTTTTATGCCATAACTTATTTTCATCCACTACACCCATGTAACAAGAGTTCCGCACTTCACCAACTTGGAACAGATTCCCTCTTATACGTTGACCCCTTGTAACTATATTTCCATCGTTTTCACTTTTCACAAAAAGTCCATATTTTCTAAAGATAAAGTTTTTCCCCTCATCACAGAGTTATGACACACTAAGCTGGTTATGTTTCATCCCATTAACATATAGTGTTTTCTTTGATTTAATCTTTTCTTTTCCAATGAAGGTTGAGCCAACACCTTTAATCCTTAGAAATTCATCATTTCCAAATTTCATTGTTCCTTCTTTGAAGTCTATCACATTATTCATAAGCTTTAAGTCTCATGTCATATGAGAGGAACACCCACTTTCAAGAATCCATAGACATTTTCCTTTTGTAACTTTCAGAGCTGTTTTGACGACGAGAGCTTTTTTTCTCCCTTTTCTTCTATTTTCTGTTGTGTTTCCACTAATTTTCTAGCCAAGTCAATGTGTTATGGCCAGACAACCATGCATTCTTTCTGTTCGGACGTATCAGACATTTCACTTTTATCTTTTAAAAACTTTGTCTTCTGAAGATTATTAACAATCTTTTGTTGCTCTGGTAACACACTAAGGTAGCCCTTAGAAAGATGTCCTGGCCAATCACATCTTTCACAAATAGTTTCTAGTGGTTGGAACCTATTCTCAACTTTCACACCCACCTTCTCATATATCTTCTGAAATTTCTTTAGAGATATTTTCTTTTGAAAGGATTGGCTCCCCCTAAATCCTTGTATTTTAAAACTTGTGGAATAGTGGTAATGTTTTTGGTTGAACCAACACATATTTTACATGTGTCTGAATCCACCACAATACCAGCAGTAACCATAGAATGTATACTTTCCTCTAAAAATACTATACTGACCAGATTTGTGAACATGCTTCTCAACAACCTTCTTAATAGAACTATGTTGACCATCAAACTTCATGTTTTCATTTGTAACACCCTTTCCCATTTCAAATTTAACAGCATCATAAGAATTAGAGGTATTTCTAGAATCATGATTTTTATGAACTCTTGATTTTTCATCATTGCTGACTTTGACCACATACATGGTCTTTCCAGCCTTTTTCTTATCAGGACCAGTTCTGTATTTCATTTCACCCTTTGAAGGAAACTTTTGTGGTTCTTTGATTGGTTCATTCTTACTATAACATTCTCCATCACTTGAGATAGAAATTTCGAAACTGATATTCATTTGTTTAGCTTTATAAAATTTTGGTTGGAAAAGTTCTAATTCTTCTTCTTTTGCCTTCATATTTACTTCAAGATGATCATTACAATTCTTTGTATTCTCAGGAGAATTTTTCAGATACTCAATCTCCTTTTCAATATTGATTTTCTCATTAGTAAAACCTTCTTGATTTCTTAATGTGTAATTTTCATTTATCAGTGTGTTTTTTTCCTTCTCAAGTATTCTGGTATTCATCAGACATTCTTTCAACTGTTCCTTCACATGATATTCAAGTTGAGTTTCTTCTTCTTCTGAACTATTGGTCTTGTACTCTTCATTATTCACTGCAGAAATAATGGTATTCTCTCTATATTTTTCATCAAATAATTTCTCGGATTCGTCTTCGCTGTCTACTTCGTCTTCATCTTTAGATAAAGATATTCTTATTTTTGATTTAAAGAACGTTTTATCCTTACCCTTTGAAAAATATTTATCTTTGTCAACTTGTTTCTTTCACAACCTTCTTGGCCTTCTATTTTTCATCATCATTGTCTTATTTTTTATTCTTTTGAGGACAGTTAGCCGCAAAGTGACCAACAACTCCAAAAACAATACATTTCAAGGGAAGTTTACCCTTATATTTCCTTGTTCCTCTTTTCAAATTCCTAGAAAACAAGGATAAAATTTCATCAAAATTTTTACATACTACATCTTTTGAATCATATTCAACAACATCATCTTCAATAAGTGTCTTCTTTGACTTATCTCTCTTTGTATCCTTGAATGACATTTCTCTATCAACTTTTTTTCCCTTCAAAGTCTTATCCCTTCTAATCTCATATGTTATGGGAGTGTTATGAAAATCATCCAAAGATAATGTTTCAGGGTCTCTATATTCTAATGAAGACACATTAGCATCAACATTGTCTGGTAGAATTCTCAAGATCTTTTCAACAAATGTAGAATCCTACAAATTTTCACCAAGACATCTGATTGTACTGCCAATATCATTTATCCTGGTAATGAAATCCCCAACATATTCAGATTCTCCCATTTTCAAGTCTCCATACTTTAGTATCAAGATTTATAGTTTAGCCTTCTTAACTTTTTTTATTTACTTCATATATGTTCTTCAATTTGTCCCATGTTCCATTTTCTATAGCAATACCTTTCACTCTTAAAAATTCACTCTCAGAAAGAGATGAGAGTAACACATTTTTAGATCTTACATCATTCTCTAGATTCTTTTTATTGACAGGGGTAAGTGGAACCTTGTCATCAATAGCAGAAAATCCATCTGTTGTAGTTTCAAGAACTTCATATCCAAGAGACATAAGATAAGGCATCATTATGTCCTTTCAGATGTGATAGTTCTTTCCATCAAAAATAGGAATCCCCCTACTATTCACGAAATTCAGATTCTCCATCACAACTTCTCTTCAACCACTTTATCAAAGAATAAATGAAGGGAACCTACCTCTGATACCAATTGAAGTCCCTAGTTAGGACCCAAGTATCACTAAGAGGGGGAGGGGTGAATCAATGATATATTTTTCTTTTTATGTATCATGTTTTTTAAACAACCTTTGCCTCCTGTTAAAGATTTTCTTCCATAGGAAACACACACAACCACAGGAACACAAGATTTACTAGGTTCACTACTCAACAAGAGTAGTTGTGCCCTTGGTCTGGTATGGAAACAATCCAGTACCACACAATCCATTATAGGACAATCCTTTGATCTGGAATACAACGAGTAGGATATACCCTTACACTCGTGTAGCACTTTGAAAACAATCCAATAGTGAGTGTGCACCCTCTTAGCACAAATAGTGTAATTTAATGATTCTGTGCTTCTTAATGAACTTTCACAAATCAAATCTTTCAAAACAAATATTCTCTTTCCTACCCAGAAGCTGGTAAGAACCTATGGGTGTAGAAATCTTTCACTCCACTCCCTACTTGCGCACCTCTGGAAACTTGCACGGAAAAACTTGCATGGAAAAACTTGCGCGACAAAAATTGCATGGAAAAAATTGCACGGTACCCTCCTTGCACTCCTTACAAATAACCCTCAGCTTGCGCACCACATCATCTTGTGTGCTGCCCTATGATACTTGTGCGATCAGAGCACCCTCCACTACTTATGCGATTAGAGCTATAATTTTCTATTAAGTGTTGAGAATAAAAAAATGAGGAGGCTATTCATCTATTTATAGGAATTTTGGTGACTTGTGCGCCACATACACTTGCGCGCCACATACACTTACACGCCACTCTAGCACTTGTGCACCGCTCTAGCGCTTGCACGCTGCTCCAGTGCTTGCGTGGAACTTTCTTTCCTTTGTCATATTTTGATATGATGATGTTGAAATATGACTTCCACACAACGTAGACTTGCGCGACACATATACCTGTGCGCCACGCTTACGTGATGCTTATACTTTCATGCCACGTTTTGACTTGCATGCCAATATTTAACTTGCGCACCCCTTTACATCCTTTGTCATATTTTGATGTGATGATCTTGAAATATGACTTGTGCACCACTTACACATTCACTCCAATACTTGCCCGACAATACTTGGGTGCCAATACTTTCACGCCAGTACTTGCATGCCAATACTTGTGTGCCAATAATTGTGCGCCACTTTTTTTCCTTTCCCAAAATCTCTTCTTTACTCTCTCTACTCTACACAGGGCTTGCATCACAAGTTCTCCAAACTTATGATATTTTTAAAATACAAATTTTCAAAGCATCATCATAGTTTAAAAGTCCTTCACAAAGTGAATTTATTTAGATTCTTTGACAACAAAAGACAACAATCTATAACAGAAAACTTTTCTTACATCCTTATCCATCCAACATGGTCCCAACATTTTAATTCTAAAATCAATTTATAATAAAATAATATTTCAAGACTATCCTAAAGTTCACCTCCTCCCTCTTATAAAAGGACATCATCTCTACCCAATTACTCACACATATCAAGCATTTTGTCCTATCCATCTTATTCTAAAATAATCTCCCAACACACCTAACATCATCATATAATCCATAACTCAATAATAATTAACTTCAAGAAATTCTTTTCGCTCAATTGAAAAGGAGTTTCCCAATTTAGAGTTATTGTCTTCTCTTAAGATCCTTTCATTTATTTTCCTTCTCCACTCCCTGGGATCTTCTTATTCAATGATTACATATAAAAAATTATCCTAAATATACTAGGATTTTGTTATGATAAGGATTCTAACTAAACTTAAACACACCTCTATCTAATGGATACGAACATATTGTTTATGTGTACAGTGAACTACTGCCTCATGAAACAACTATTATTCAATTTTCTCTTACCACCTATCGTGGTTGACATTATGTTGGAACTGTATTTATATATTACATGTATTATATTTATATTGTATCTATTCTTATAAAAATTTTATTTACAACATACCATAATTATTTCCATAATGTGTAATTATGATAATTTCATTCGAGGTAGTGCGGACTACCACCCCCTCAAAGTGATATGACTCATTTATACAAAATGTGGAACATATAGAGGATATATTTAATTAACTTATGTGAAATATTTAATATATATATATTATACATTAATTATAATATACCTATGTATCATTTAATTTTTATTCCTGTAACATGAAGAAGAAATTAAAGTAGGGTTCAGGTGTGTGTACAGCATACCATCTCCATGAATGGTGAATTTCATTTCTTACCTCCTAATGTTATGGAATATTCTAGAATACATATATACTGGATATATATGATATTTAAATCAATAATAATTTTTTTTAGATAATGGACTTATGACCACATGGAATGTTTGCATCAAAACAAGTTCATTTTTGACATAAATACCAAACAGTGACAAAACATCGAATATAAACTCAAATAATTAACTAATTGATATAACCTGGTAATAGGTGATATAAAATAGATAATAAAAATTTAATAGGTTATGAAGAAATTATAAATTGACATTAATTTATTATTAATTAAATGAATGAATGAAAGAGAGGAGTGAGTCTCAAAGTAAGGGACTTCGTCTCAATCTTCTTTCATTAAGGCATTTCATGATAATATACACCTTTATTATTTTATAAGGTGTGAATATAGCCACTATGACATTTCATATAAATATTCTATCTTTACTAATGTTATTTATTAAATCATGGAGATTAATATTTAAATGTTCAAAGTGGTATGGTACACCTTGAACATTTAACGATTTAATTATCAAATATTTTTTTTTGTGATATTAAATTACATATTTATTTACATGGGATATAAAAGGAATACTGGAAATTTTATGTCAATATTGAATTTAAATAAAATATTTAAAAATGAATGATTTTATTCAAAGTGGTTTACTGTTTTTAAAAAATGACAAAAAAATGTTTTTAACCTATACGGTGACAACAACTTCTCCAATGCCGTAACTGTTATTTGTTATTTTTCTTCATATATAAGCCTTAATGTCTTTTAAAATAAAAATAAATACATTATTAATTTATTTGGGTATCTTGGCATTGAAAATGGGTTCTTAAATGAAAATGGTATTTTTATACATACATAATTTTCATATGGGTTTAGAAGAAGATTTCAAAAATAGGGTTTTGTGATGAAACTTTTTTCTTCATGAAATTGTATATGAGAATTATATGAAATGGGTGAGACTGATATAGCTTATATTAAGGGTTGATCCCTATTACAGCTCATGAGTGAGCCTGATATAGCTTATATTAAGGGTTTATACCCATTATATATCATGGGTGATCATGACATAGATTATACGAAGGGTTGAGCACCATTATAGCTTGTAGGAGAGCCCGATATATAATATACGAAGGGTGATCCCCACTATAGATATCGAATTTTGAATTCAATGGTATGGATATTAAAATTGGAATATTTTTGAAATGGTTTTATTTATATGATTCTCTAAGTCACCTAAAAGAGTTTTAATTACATACTATTGGTTTTAGTGTTTTTTATTGAGTAAAAATTGTGAGTGTTATTCATTTGAAAATGTTATGTTTCATCAACTTAAAGAAAATTTAATGGGTCATTAGGTTTAAACTAGACTAAAGGATTTTATTTATTTTTATTTCCCCTAATACGATTTTTGTGCTCAAACCATGTTTTTAAATGTTTTAACAAGATTTAAGGGAGAATATAGTCAAGGATGTAATCAATGAAAATTTATGATGATTAAACATGAAAAAAACCGTGTTTCTTTATTAAAGTTTTTATGTTATGAAAGAGACAAATATAGTTGGAAGTGTCCAATTTTTATTTCTATATTTTTGTTATGTAATAGCTATGTCCTAATTCTCAAAAACATTAAACCTGAAAAGATCCTTAAGGTGAATTCTTGACTTAACTCAAGATTACGTAATGTTCAAGGTTGGGGACTTGTAATAAATATGGAGATAATTTCAAGTAATATTTCTAAACCAATATAAGATTTTATTTAAATATTTTTGAATGAAATTATAAATTAAAACATGTAATATTTTAGTTTTTAAGGAGTTAAATTGATGACTTTAAAACATCATATATCAATTATTTAGATTCAATTTTTTAAAAAGTTACATACATAGTGGGATATCTGATAGGTGAACATTAGACCATTATAATTATGAATTTACTAAAGGTAATACTTATAGTAATATTATCAAATTACAACCCAAACTTTTTTATAATGGATGAATGAAAACATTGTAGAATAAATTTAGAAACATCTGAGTGGATTATGAGAAAACAACAAAATATAACCTTACTATCTCAAAGATGAAACCAAAGGATATGATAGTCATATCCATAGATAAAATTTTCATCATTTGAAAAAATATATATGATAGATAATAGTTAATATTATATATAGAGACTCATATTTATCTTCTCCAATAAATTATAGTCTTGATGTGTTAGAGGTGTTTTGAGGAAGTTATGGGGATAAAGGTGATGTTTTTTATATAAATTTATAAATTAAAATTAATAATTTTGTAACCAATAGTGTTAATCCCTAATTTTTTTATTGAAGGAGAGTATTTTTCATTGTATGGGTTGTTTCGCCTTGTTTCTTGAGGTTTTTATATGAGTTGATTTATTGTGGTGTAGAGCTTGAGAAATTAAACTTTGCTGCGCCTCCAAATGGATGAGGATTAGAAATTATACCAAAGTGTTCTAAATTTTTGTTTGATGATTGGTTTTATTCAATGAAATCACTAAACATGATTTTTTGGATTATATCTATTTTTCTTGGTTGTATAAAGATTCTTTTAATTTCATTGTAATTTTTTTCTAATATATTTGGGGTTTATGGACAAGGTAGGAATTTTTCACTTTGATTCCCCTATCGCCAAGAAATTTGGAATGGAAATACCTAATGCACCATTATATTATTTGATAAAATCAATTTTTAAATAATTTTAACCCCCATTACTTCCTTCAAAATAAAATGTTTTATTAAAGAAAATCTATTTTAAGGTAAAATGGTAAAACATTGTTCTAAAAAAGTAATGAACTAGGTACTGAAGGAACTAAAAAAATGATTAAAAACAAGGCTAAGATTACATGACTCAGATACTCGATAAAGCTCCCAGTGCAGCATGCTATCTTGGGTTTCTGGATCCTCTCTAATTAGCTCTTCAAAGTGAGTGATCATCCTTTCCATTGTCTGAATAAAATCTTTTATATTGATTTTACTCTGATTGAAACCCATGGCCAGTATGCGGTCTTGTTTTTCAATCCACTCTTCTTTCTCCTCATTAGCCTCAACTAGAAACCGACATTCATAAATTCTTTTAATCTCTTCATCGGAGACATTAGGATGATGAATTGTTTCTATCATTTCTTCCTTGGAGTGCAGGATATGTTTTAAGCACTCCCCAACTTCATCTTCCTTTTCCCTGAGTTCCATGTTTAATTCTATTTAATCCCACTAATCTTCATTAAAACCGATGTGATTTTTTTGGTTTATCATTGTTGACATTGGGTAACCATTTAATGGATCTTAGTCCAGGGTTCCATGAGAATGAATTCAAAAAATGTTAAGGATTTTACATTCCCCTTTTTATTGTATGCTTCATTTCTTTGCTTTTAAAAAATGTTATTATTTCGAAAAGAAATTGAGAGGAAATAAAGATCATTTTCCTTCTAAATCCACTATAAATACTCAAAAATAACTAAATACACTAGATGAACATTAATTTGATCTCCCCCACTTCTGTAGTTGTAAGCTCCTAACACCACCAGATAATTTGTATTGATAACATCCTCTTATATATGTATTTTATTTAACTGGATTGAGATCTCATCTAATCAACACATAAGACTCCATGAAAAAAATTCACACAAGTAGCAACATAAAAAAATAAAAAATAAGATTTAAATGGTTTTGATAAAGATTTTACATCCATGGGAGAACCCAGCAAAAAATTTCATTACAGGAGATGCAAGTGAATATAGTACTCAGTGCTCACTTACTCACTATTTAAAAACTCTCAAACAATTATGTCAAAAACACCATTATGTTTTAATAGAAATCACACAAGATTCACTTTTATTATATTTATTCCACCACCTCTAATTATAGACACATTCATCTAATATATAGGTTGCATCAACATACATGATTCATAGTCAACCTTATGATGAACATGGAATCCAATAACACACTATTATACAATCTGATGAAACCTCCTACAAAAGGCCACCAAGAACACAAACCATGGATTGAGTCACCACCCTCGGTGAACACTAACATTGAGAACTCTATCTGTTAAATTTTTATGATCATCTCTTTTCGATGACCACTATCTGATGTATGTTTATCCAATAAAACCTTTCTACCCTGACCACTCTAAAATTGTATAGTAGGAAACCATTTGTTTAACGATCTCTGTTAGATGATCTCCATCCAATCATATCTTTCTGATAATATATGTCCAAAAAACACAATCAGATGAAACTAAAATTTTTTTAAAATAACCCAGTAATCTCACACTTATAAATTAATTTATTATAACATCATTCTTCAATCATTCACCTAATCTCATCCACTTCCCAATGAATATATTTTTTTTACTTTGACTGATATATGAATTCTAACTGAGGCACAATTTTTCCTAATAGATTCTTGAAATATAACCATTGTAAAAATATTAATATGATTCTTCATTACGGTAATCTTATACAGAACTAACAGTTTATCTTCCAAAAGACTTCATATAATGGGATGTTTTATATCAATCTGTTTTTCTCTGTGATAAAACACTAGATTTTGAGAAATTTTAATGACACACAAAAATCATAGAATAATATTCCCTTTTACAATCTATTTTTTTTATGTTCCATTATATATTGAATCAACCATATAAAATATTTTTATGCTTCACTTGTAGAATCATATTCTGCTTCTATTTTAGATAATCTAAAATCTAGATGAAACTAATACATCCAAGTAACTTGTATTCCAATAAATGTAAATACAAAACATGTGCTCTATTTTATTATGTCTGTGTCTCTAAAAAAATAAACATTTGAAGAAAAAATCAACAAATCATAATAAAAAAAACATAAAGTTTTATCTAATTACCCCTAGATGTATTGAATAAACAATTTCATAGCTTCTTAATGTTTCCTTTTAGGATTTTACATAAAATGACTAAAAATCCAACTGGAAAAGTAATGCCCAGCCAAGTACAAACAATATTTTTCATAAAAATTCCACTAGTTCAGAACAAATATACCATTCACATTTATAGAACATATTTAAACACTGATGGTTCATATTAATTATAAGTTTTATGGTGTCTGAAAAGGGGGTTGAGATAAGTTTACAACCCATCATTTATGATTTATCTATAACCATGCTGGTGTATTCTTTTTAGAAAAAATCAAGGGATGACATTATTATCCCTCGTGATTCTCACCACCAATATATTTGTATATTTTCAATAGTTTTTCATATAAAACATACTTGAAAAAATCCAGTTTATTTCCTTTATCTGATATAAATCCATACTAGTAGTTAACATATCATCAAAATACAACATCAATATTACATATGTTCTGTAATCTCATTGCTTCATGAAATAACAATGACGAGAATCACATCGACTAAGCTTTCTGCAAGATTTAATGTTTCAAACATCTTATTCCACTTTCTTGGATATTCTAACAATATATTAAGACTTTGTTTCAATTTAAAAACCAAATTCTTCTTTTGATGAGCTTCATATCCATTATTATAAACCATGCAAATTTATTCCAGTAGATATCCATAAATAAAATATATCTTGACATCCATTATACCAAGTGAAGATCATCTGTTGAAAATAATGAAGAGAACTATCAGAATGTTCTTGAACATTAACATCGGTGATAAAATATTAAAAAAAATCAACCACTTTTTTTTATCTAAAATCCAATCATTACCAACCTAAATTTGTATCTATTAATTCTATTTGCTTCCTTCTAAAAATGAAAATACTATTTATTTTCTAGAGCTAATCTCCCCTCTAGTAGTTCATCCAACTACCATTTACTATATAAATATATTGAAATCATTTCCTATTCCATGGATGAATCACACTATTTTGATTCTTTGAGAGAATATTATTCTTCTAGTTATTTTGGTTACATTATGTCTATTAGAAAAAATAAATTCATATAAAATCTAAACCTATGAGCTTGTTTTCTGATACATGTGGATCCCCTCAACACAACATCAAGTTTATCTGATAGTCATCCATCCAAAATTTCACTATTTTTTATAGGTATCTTTGATCATTCTATATTTGGTAGTGGTCTATCTGATTGTTCTCAATTTGGTATACTGAATATCCAAGTGACAACTTTTAATGCTTCCCCATATGTTTTAGGACTAATATATGTTTTAGTATCCTCTATCTGGTCACCTTGAACTTTGATATTTGATCTATATTCAACTTCCTTTTTATACTAGATTTTATCTTTCCACAGAATTCATTCATTTAAAACAATATATATACTCTGGATGACTTGTTTTTTTCATTATCCCACATATGAAATCTAAAGTACCAATCACCATATCTAATGAGAAAACACACCTTTGATTGGGACTCTAACTTATATCTATCATAAACTTCAATATGAACATACATCATATTTTTAAATTCATTTAGATAGTTCACCTCTAGTATCTTACAATAATAGAGATCGTCTAGTGGATCTTATCAAACAACTAAAACTGAACATCTATTCACCAAATACACTACTGTATTTATATCCCCTATCTAAATCACTTCATCCAATCTATAGTGGATCCTTATACTATAATGTTTCTATTTTAGATTTGGATATATCCTTTTATAATATCCATTTTTTGGAATTTCGTAGAAATATCCCCTCATTCATGATTCCCTTCATATGATAATAGTTTTCAAATTGTTTCCTAGTGTAATCCCTACTATTTTCTGTCCATATAAATTTTAAACATTATTTATAGTAAATTATAGACAAAAAATCCTAGTGGATAATTTCCTCAAACAAATTATATTAATTATTTATGAAGTAAACAAAATCCATTATAGTGGAATCATCAATGAAGGTAAAAAGTGTTTTGATCCTTCATTTGTGTTCATAGGACATAGTCCCCAAAAATATAAATAACCAATTTATAGATTTTTATTCCTTGTATCTCCACAATCCCTATTGAAATAAACTCTTATAAATTTTCCTTGTATATAACCCCCACACCATACAAGGTTTGTGTGATTGAGTTTAATTATTTTCTTCACTACTATAACATTCACATTCTTTTCAATAAGGTGACTAAACCTATAGGGCCCCATTTCTGGACCATCTCATGAAGTGATTTTGATCACTAAAACATCATACTTGAGTCATATCATTTACAAGATTACATAATTAATTTTGAGATCAATAAACATGGACCCTATATTTTTCTTATAGACTCCATTCAAAAACTTCATTCTAGAACTAGCACCAACAAGTTTTACCACTGATAAAAGGTTCTTCTGTTGACCTATAATATATCTAATATCATTCAGTGTTATGGAACTTCTATTATTCCTTCAAATGTTAAAATCACATTTCAAAACTATATATAGAGCTTCCTCATCAAAACAAATGTATTCTAACCATGATTCCTAGAACATAATCAACCATGCACCCACATGAACAATTTGATTGAAAATATTCTCCTAAGTTAATCACTAATGACTCTAATAGAATAATCATGTCTGATATATAGTTGGAACATACACTTGTTATACCTATTGAGTTAATCTATCAAGAAGTTGAAACCTCTATCATATTCCTTCAATATATATTAATATGTAACTTAATACCAAAAATTCAACATATAGTACCTGAACCATCATATTCCCCCCAACATATACATTTATAATTATCATATGAATATTTTTTCTTCTGATGGACCTTCTTTTGAGTCGATCATCCCGGTCCTGTAGCATTGAGATCACATTAGGAAGAGTTTTAACTTACTTAGACCTCCACTTTCATTCAAGATCATGTTTCAGATATCATAAAACAGAAGATCTATCATCCCACTACTATTACTCACTATTATCACTATGGAATCCTAGATTCTAGAGAGTGTGGAAATAAGAATAAAATCCCAAACATCATCCTTGGATGCTACAATTATTGATTCAATCTACCATCAGCTCATTTTCAAATAATTTATATGATCTAGTACAGGTCTCCGATAAAATAACCTCAAATTGAACAATAATCACATTATGGAATCTTTTTTAGGATCAATTTTATTCTCATGCATTTTAGTCATCTCTTTCATAACCTATGAAGTTTTTTTATTCTTAGTATTGTTGAACATGACATTTCAAGAAACATAAATATCGATCATGCCTAAATCCTTCATATGTAATTACTCTCATTATGTCGTATCATTTGTTTCGAGACATTTAAAAGAAACAAGAATATTTAGATTTCTTTATCATAAGATCCTTCCATTTCATGTTATAAAAGGGAATTTTTATTCAATCGAACTTATCTATAAAAACCATTACTTCCAATAAATTCATTCTTTTTTATAATAATAAAAAAACAAGTATTATAAAACAACTTACAGTACAATGAGATGAGAAACCAAAATTTTGTGATTTAAGTATACCATTCTTTGATACTACTTGTTGGTAAGGATATAGAGAGTCATTTAAGAGAATAAGTATATTTGATTCCACAGACATACTCAATAATCACATCGCACATTGGATGGAAATTGTTTTGATCACCCCAAACTATGCAGTAGAAATATCTAAACACCACTAGAAAAAGGTTTGTTAGATAATCTTAACCATTGATTTTTTACATAAAAAATATGATGATATCTCACCAAATAAAAACACAGGACTCCCTGAAATGTAGTTCCACAACCCTAGTTAATGAGAGTCGGTGCATTATTATATAACATTGGCATGATCACAAAAGATCATGTCTTGAAAGACTGATTAGTTTAGTAGCTTTGGAAGTACTAGATAAATTCGTAAGTTTTACATAACATTATAAAATGAAAAACTACAAAAACATTGTGTCCTTAGACCACACTCATATCCCTTAGATGATCCCTGCTGGTCAGTCATAATATAATTCTTCGCATCCTTGGAAAAATAAAACATAGAAAGGGGTGAGCTCAGATGCCTAGTAAGGATAAAAATATTGCGGAAACTTTCATAAATAAACACAAATATTTAAGGAAATGTATAATACTAAAACAAATGCCTTTTAAACAGAAACTTCATAATAATATTGAAAATATAAATCAATATAATTCCAATTAATTACTCACATGGATATTCTACTTGTCAAATAATCACATGCAATATCAATAGCCAATTTCATAATAATGGAATGCATAATTCCAGCCTTCCTAACCACATAGTCAAGGCCTTGTTCCAA
Source organism: Viscum album (assembly GCA_963277665.1). NCBI lineage: Eukaryota > Viridiplantae > Streptophyta > Magnoliopsida > Santalales > Viscaceae > Viscum > Viscum album. The sequence continues at coordinate 342,944,854 of OY728131.1, forward strand.
GACTACAAATAATATTTTGTCACAGCCTTGTTCTAAGTCATTAGTTTGTCTCATGAGACCTACCGATGCTTCAAGGAGATATAGTGGGCTCCAACCATTTCATACTATGTCCAATGCATTCCTCATATAAAAAATTTTAAACATAACATAAACATTTGTATTAAAACTACCATATGAAATGTCAATACTTAATCCATAAACCATGAATGGTATAAAATAACACATCCACTATCAAACATATCACAACACCATTAATACAATATGGAATATTTGTATCATAATAAAACAACTTCAAACAATTTTAAAATCCATCAAAGGATGTTGACATAGATGAAATGAAAACTATTAGAAATAAATACCTTTTTATATTTTGAAACCATTAAAAGAAAATATTTATTTTAGAAATTTTCTTATAAGTTTTTAAGGGAAGCTTAGATGGTGTTATAACAGCGAAAAATAGCCTCACCCACCGTATAAGTTAAAAACACATTCTTTCCTTAATTTTGTCGAAAAGGTCCTAAAGTACCTTGTTTATAAAATGATAGAAATATTATTTTATAAACATCTAATATAAATTCAAAAAAGGGTATAAATAACTTTAACACATAGTATAGGAAATAGAAAAAATGTTTTGAATTACATTTTAAGAAACATAGATGTGGATGATAAAGAGGTCCCAATAGATAATTACGTATAAACAACCTTGGATAATGAAGCGGTTCAAGAATTATCCCTTAGCTTGTACATTTCCTTTTTCGAGGGTATATTAACCTCTTATATAGTAGTTAAATCATTTCTATTAAATTATAAAAAGAAACATATACATAAATGTGATATCATATATGATCATCTAATATTTCTTTGTTAATAATATTTTAGTATTATCATAGTTTCAGGTGTTAACTGATTTGTTATCCTTTATGTTTTTTGTTACATAAGCTGGGTTTGTTATGTATAGGAAGTATTTGACTCGTATACAAAATTATATTAAGTTATTAAAATTATTTTTAATCATTAAATGAAAATTTGTCTTTAATGGTTACGATGGGGAAATGAATCTGATCGCGTTTGTGGAGACGTTAATCTGTACGTATGCACGAGCGACAATATCATTATTTTTATATTAAAATAGTATGTAAATAGATGTTATATAATATATAAAAGATCATTAAAATGTTATATTTATTATTTACATCAATTATACATCATTATTATATCCATCCAAATAATAATGTATTGAATAATAACTACACCACGACGTGGAGACGGTAAGCCATACGTAGCACTTAAGGTGACTTTTTCATTCATATGATGGATAGAATAATGAATATGGTTGTAAAACATTTATAATAACAACATAGTATATTTATGAAATTTTAATTATTAATTTAGGATGGAAAAAACAAATAAAGAGGAAGTGGAAGAAGAAAATAACTTGAAATATTATCGTGAAATTATTAACTCTTCTTCGACTGTTTTCTTTTGAGTTGATCAAAAGGGACCCTTAGGTTGGATTTTTAATAAAAGTAAGGACTCTAGGTTGAAGTGAGGAAAATTGGGAGAATATTTGGGTAGGTTTTGGCCGAGCCAAAAGTCTTTGGAGGTGTGAAATTAAGATAAGGGGAAGTGCCCTTTTATAAGAGGGGTGAGGGTCACTTCAGGAAATGCTTAAAATAATATTTTATAATAAAATAATTTTCGGTTTTCTAATGGATCCAAAATTATTTATTTCGACGATAATGTGGGTATGTGTTTCAAAACACTCAAGAAATGGGTTTTATACGGGTTTTGGTCACCATATTAACCTAATCGTTTTGATTTAACTCATAGATAAATAGTTTGACATTTACCATGTCCAATTGTATTTTTATATTATATGGTTAATAAACTTACTATAAACTTTCAAGAGAACCCCAAGTGGTATATTATTGACATATATATTATTATATAAGTCATTTTTACAAACCTTATATTTTTAGGACTATTATATCATTTAATAATATAGTATTGTTTTAAAAACTCATTTATGTCAATTTCGACACTATTTGGTATTTTGTTTTTGTGAAAGTCATAACAAAATTATTACTTAAAACTAAAGTCATTGAATCAGCCATAAAATATCATGTTCATATATAAAATTCGTAAATGGCCTAAAAATTTTCAAATTATATTTATTTTAATATTTATAATATCATTTATTTGATTCGTTCGTTAATAAGGAAAATACTGCATCATTATTGTGTCATATATAAATTTAATCATTTAATGTCTAAAAATTATAAATAAAATAAAATTATGTAAGAAATATTTTTATATTTATAATTAATATTCTTAGTAAAAGAGATAACTTATATAACCCCTGGTAAATTTTTTTTACAAAAAGATATGTGTTTTTGTCATTTTTGTCTTTACTTTAAATTATTTATTATAAAGTTTCATTATCACTCTCAAGTGGCTCCATGAGGTCCCTCAATAGACCCAAATATGACCATGGTAGTAAATTTATCAACCATCAAAAATTTTACACATGTTAGTTTAATTTAATATTATTATAATATTTTGTTTTTACCCTTATTTATAGGATTTACCCCTTTAACCACGGTAAATAAAATATTTACTAATGTAAATATTCAAAACGTCTAAAAATAAAATTTACCTATATAAAAAATTTAGACCTTCTGATTCCAAAAATGGAATCAATTTTTCCAAATTCAAAACACATAAGTGAGATAAATTAATTTAAAATTAATTCTCATTGTCAAAACAAAAAGCATGTTTTTAAGAAATAATAACTATTAAAAGATTCACACTTGTTTATGTCTAGTTTAAATGTGAAATTACATCTAATGACCTAATTTATATTAAATGATAAAAATATAATCTAATGATATGAAAAATACCATTCAAATGTATAATCTAACACTATAAATTTTTCCAATTAAAAAAGTTGTTTTTAATGAAAATTTACTATTCATCAAAAATTAAAATTTTTCAAAAATGTACCAAATATTCACCCTATGCTAATTTCGATATTCCAAATCCAAAAATGAAGTCCATTTTGAAATATAAAATGTATAAATTTTTAAAAAGTGGGTATTACTATTCATAACGTCAAGATTGATTGGTCGCGGTGTGTTATAATTTCGAAGTTGCGTACAAGGAAAGCTATTGCATTATTCAAAGGGAAATGTATAGTGGAAGCTTGGGGTGTTACATTATTACATCCTTAAAATAACTTCATCCTAGAAATTTCTATAATACTACCGAAAAAAAAGATTTAGGTGGTTCTTCATTATAATTTACTCAGGTTCCCACGTTGCCTCTTCCATCTTATGGTTTCTCCATAGAAAGTTTACCAGACGAGTCGTCTGGTATCTCAACACTTGTTCTCTGGTATCAAGAATCATGACAAGATCTTTACAGTAAGACATATCAGGTTCAAAATAAAAACATATACAATTTAAATAAAGAAAACTAATTTTTAATAACTGGGGAATTCTTGTAGGCTAGTGGTAGGTAATAAAGCCTTGTCACACTTTGGTTGTGGGTTCGATTCCTACGGCTTTGTCCGATGCGACGGGTTATTTCCTGACCTATAGGTTTTCCTTTTCCTAAATCTATTTTATTATAATTTTCCAAAAATAATATTAATTTTTTTAACATTAAACAATATTATCCAAAGTTTTACTTAATCCATTTCATCCTTTATACTTATCCATAATACCTATGTCAATACTCTCTCTAAAACGTCTCTAAATTATAAATCAATTGAAACATAAGATTACCCAAATAAAGAAAAGTTTATCTTATTGTGAGATACTGAAAATATTATTACCTTCATCATATTAAATCCTTAATGAAAACAACAACTATTTCAATAAAATCCTCATATATATCACAATATTCTTATAACCAGAATATAATTCTTGAGTCCAAAAACACAAATACATTAATTATTCCACTTTAACTATAGTACAGACATAAGCTTAGCCTTTCTAACTTGGCCTTTTCTGAGTTAAGTTTCCTTGGCGCTTAGGAAATTCATTTTCATAATGCCCCATTTTTCTATAATTGTAGCATTCAACATCGAGAGAAACTTTCTTTCCCTTGCAATCATGATCTTGGTGGCCTTTTTCACCATACTTGTAATAGACTCCCATTCCTTTTAGGAATGTACTGGGGTGTTTCTTCCAATAATTTCCAAATAATGGAAAATCCTTCTTTCCCTTTTCCCCTCTATCTATCTCTTGCTCCACTGTTCTCTTCTTCTCTTGATTTACATTATTTTCATAAGATTTAGAGAATTCCTTTTCTATCTTGATAGCACATGAGACAAAATATTAATAAGACGAGAAGGATTGGGAGACTAATGCTCGACATGGAAATGGTTTTAACCCATAAAATAATCGATCAATATTACTCCTTGGTTTAAGTATATAATCTGCTGCATACCTTGATAACCTTGTAATTTTAGCCTCATACATTGCGATATTCTCATCCTCCTTCTAGCTCAGATTCAGAAATTGTCTTTCCATATCCACTCGATGGTCATGAGGAAAGTATTTTTCTAATAAGTGATCTTTAAACTCCCTCCATTCCATATTTTATACTTCTTTATCCTACTTTATGTTTTAAATTAATGACCACCGTTTATCTGCATCTCTGGTGAGGCGATAAACTTCCATGACAACTTTTTGCCTTTCGCTACTTTACAAAGCATGAAATATTTTCTCTAAGGAACTTATCCATTTTTCATATACAAATGGATTTGTATACCCATTGAATGTTGGTTTTTGTTGCCTCATGAAGTGGTCTAACATTGAACCTTCACATTATGAATCAGGGTTCTCTATACATGTAAGGTTATTATTCATAACCTATGTGAGTTGTCCCAGTATGGTGATAAGATGATCGGCACTAGTTGAATCACCAGCACTGCTATAATTATTTTGAGTATGAGGGAAACACCTACATGGATTATGTATGTTGATACAGTTTCCATTCCTTACACTAGGCACCATTTCTAAACAATTTCAAATAATAGATTAGATTATGAATTGAAAATACATAATTCCATACTTGTAAAACACTTAACAGGAATTAAACAGTTTATGGATATAATCCATATTCATAAAAACCTTTTCTTTGAGGAGTTATATAATCATAAATCCTTCATAACGGTTTTGTAAGGAAAATGTGAATAATCCTAAGCATATCCCTTAGGAGTGTCGTAACCAAGAGTGCAGCAAGGCACATTGTCATGCACCAGTTCCCGTTTGAGTCAAGCTCAAAGTAGTGTTTTCAGGTTTTACCCCTAGGTACATATGTGCTAGGTCCACCTATACCTTCTCGTATCCAGACTTGAATGTATTTCTCATAAAACTCACATGATCTCTACAGTACCAAAATTCTTGTAAGTTCTTCTCTACTAATCCTCAAAGTCTCTCTTAGGGTAATGTTCTCTAATCAGAGTTTTTCAAAATATATTTTCCAAGGTTTGTAGAACACTTCTACTGATACCAACTATAACTCCCCAAACCTAGTTAACCTGAGTCAGTGAATTATTACATAACATTGTCATGATCAAAAAAGATCATGTCTCGAAAGAAAAATTAATTTTGTAACCTTAGAGGTACTAGATACATTCATAAGTTTTATATTACATTTTATAATGAAAAACTACAACAACATTGTCTCCATAGACCAAACTCATATCCCTTATACTATCCCTGTAGGTCAATCATAATATACTTCTTCACATCTTGGGAAAAATAAAACATGGAAGGGGTGAGATCAGATTCTTAGTAAGGATAAAAATGTAGCGGAAACATTCATAATTAAACATAAGCATTTAAGGAAATGTATAAGGCTAAAACAAAGGCCTTTTAAAATTAAAATTCATCATAATATGGAATACATAAATCAAAATACGGCCATTTACTTACTCACATGGATATTCTACTAGTCAAGTAATCACATGAAATAGAAATAACCAATTTCATAATGAAGGAATGAATAATGCCAGACTTCATAACCCCATAGTCAAGTCCTTGTTCCAAGAATAAAAATAATATTTTTTCAAGGCCTTGTGCTAAGACACTAGTTTGTCTCATTAGACCCACTGATTCATCGAGGAGCTATAGCAGGCTCCACCCGTCACTTACTAAGTCCAATGCATTCCTCATATAAAAATGTTTAAACATAACATATACATTCGTAATAAAACTAGCATAAGAAATTTCAAAAATTAATCTACAGAACTTGAATGGTATAAAATAAAACACCCACACAGAAAACATATCACAAAACCTTTAATACAATATGGATGATTTGTATCATAAAAAATAAACTTCAAACAAGTTTAAAATCCATCAAAGGATGTTGACATATATGAAATTAAAACTATTTCAAATAAATACCTCTTTCTATTTTAAAACAATTTAAAATAAAAAATTTATTTTGGAAATATTCTTATAATCATCTAAGGGAAGATTCTATGGCGTTATAACTATGAAAAATAGTTGCACCCACCATATAAGTTAAAAAAACATTCCTTCATTAATTTTGTCGAAAAGGTCGTAAAGTACTTTGTTTGGAAAACGATAGAAATATTCAATTATAAACATATTATAAAAATTCAAACAATGGTATAAATGAAATTAACCCATTGTCTAGGAAATAATATTTTTTTTGAAATAAATTTTAAGAAACATGGATGTGGATGATAAAGATGTCCCAGTATATAATTACATATAAACAACCTCGGATAATGAAGATGTTGTAGAATTTACCCTTACCTTGTACATTTCCATCGTCGAGGTCACATTACAATCCTGTATAATAGTTAAATAATTTTTATTAAATTATAAAAGAAACATATACATAAATATGATATCATATATTATCTTATAATATTGATTTTTTAATAATATTTTAGTATTATCTTGGTTTCGGGTGTTAACTGATTTGTTATCCTTTATGAGTTTTGTTACATAATCTTTGTTTTTTATGGATAGGATGTATTTTATTCATATAAATAATGATATTAAGTTCTTAAGCATTATTTTTAATCATCAAATTAAAAAAAGTCTTGAATGGTTACGATGTTAAATGAATTTCATTGTGTTCCTGGAGAGGGTAATCTGTACGTATGTGCGAGCGAAAATATCATTCTTTTGATATTAAAATCATATGTAAATAGATGTTATATCATATATAAAAAATAATTATCATGTTATATTTGTTATTTATATCAATTATACACCATTATTATACCCATACAAATAATAATTTATTGAATAATAACAACACCACGATGTGGAGACGGTAAACCGTACGTATGCAGTTATGGTGACTTTGTCATTCATATGATGGATAGAATAAAGAATATGGTTGTAAAATTTTCATAATAACATCATATTATATGGAAGAAAATGTAATTATTATTTTATAATGGAAACAACAGAGAAAGAGGAAGTTGAAGAAGAAAAGAACTTGAAACATGAGGGTCAAATTATTACCTCTTCTTCGGGTGTTTCCTTTTGAGTTGATAAAAAGAGATCCATAGGTTGGCTTCATGATCAAATTAAGGACTCTAGGATAGAGTGAGGGAATTTTGGAGGATATTTGGGCTGTATTTGGCTGAGCCAAAAGTCACTTGTGGTGTGAAATTAAGAGAAGGGGATGTTCCCATTTATAAGAGAGGTGAGGGTCACTTTAGGAAAAGATTTAAATATTATTTTATAATAAAATCATTTTCGGTTTATAATGGCTCAAAAATGATTCATTTAGAGGATAAGGTGTGTATGGGTCGCAAAACACTCAAACAATAGGTTGTATACTAGTTTGGGTCACCATATTAACCTAATCATTTAGATTTAACTCTTAGTTAAATAGTTTGACATTAACCACGTCTCTTTGTATTTTTATATTATATGGTTAATAATCTTACTATAAACTGCCATGTGAACATCAAGTGGTTCATTGTTGACATATATATTTTTATATATGTTATTTGTAAAAACAACATATTTTTAAGACTATTATATCATTTAATAATATAGTATTTGTTTTAAAAACTCATTTATGTCAATTTTGACACTATTTGGTATTTTGTTTTTGTGAAATTCATAAAAGTATGTTTACTTAAAAATAAATTAATTAAATCAACCCAAACATGTAATATTAACCTATACAATTATTGTATGTAATCAAAACATTAAAATTATACTTATTTTAATATTTATAATATAATTTATTTAATTCATTAATTAATAAAGAAAATACTGCATCATTATTGTGTAATTTATAAATTTAATTATTTAATGCCAAATAATTATAAATAAAATAAAATTATGTAGAAAATATTTTTATCTTTATAATAAATATTTTTAGTTTAAGATATAACTTTTATAACCCCTGGTAAAAATTGTTTTACTAAAACATATATGTTTTTGTCATTTTTGTCTTTACATTAAATTAATTAATATAAAGTGTCATTATCACTCTCAGGTGGCTCCATGGGGTCCCCAAATCCATCCAAGGATGCCCATGGTTGGAAATATATCAACCAACTGAAATAGTACACATGTTAGTTTAATTTAATATTATTATAATATTTTGTTTTTACCCTTATTTATCGGATTTACCCCTTTAACCACGGTAAATAAATTATTTATTGAAATAAATATTCATAACGTCTAAAAATAAAAGTTATATATTTACACAATTTTTACCTTTTGATTACAAATATGTAATCCATTTTTCCATTTTAAAAACACATGAGTGGCATATATTAATTGAAAATTAATTCTCGTTGTCAAAACAAAAATCGTGTTTTTAAGAAATAATAACTATCAAAAGATTAACATTTATTTATGTCCATTTTAAAAGTAAAATCACATCCAATGACATAAATTATATTAAATGATAAAAATATAGTCTAATTATTCTTAAAAACAATTCAAATGTATAATTTAACACTATAAATTATTTCGATTAAAAAATGTGTTATTTATTAAAATTTACAACTCATCAAAAATTGAAAGTTTTCAAAAAAGTACCAAAAAATTAACCCTAAGATAATTTCAATTTACGAATCCAAAAATGAAGTCCATTTTGAAATATAAAATTTATAAAATTTCAAAAAGTTGATATTAATAGTCATAAAGGCTGGTTTGATTGGTTGCAGTGAGTTAGAATCACGAAGTTGCGTACAATGCAAGCTATTGCATTATTCAAAGGGAAACGTATCGTGGAAAATTGGGGTGTTACATTCTTCCCTCCTTCAAATAATTTTGTCCTAAAAATTTATAGAATACTACCACACAAAAATATTCAGGTGGTTCTTCATTATAAGTTCCTTGGGTTCTCACATTTCCTCTTCCATCTTATGGTTTCTCCATAGAACTTTTATCGGACGAGTCATCCGATTTCTCAACACTTGTTCTCTGGAATCAAAAATCATGAAAAGATATCTACAATAAGAAAAATTAGGTTCCAAATATTAACATATACCATTTAAATGAAGAATAATATTTTTTAATAACTAGGGAAATCATGTTGGCTAGTGGTAGGTAATAAATCCTTATCGTACTTCGGTTGTGGGTTCGATTCCTACGACTTTTTCCAACGCGATGGCTTATTTCCCTACCTACATATTGTCCTTCTTATAAAAACTATAATATTGTAATATTCCAAAAATAATATTAAGAAATGTTTTAACCTTAGAAAATATTGTCCAACGTTCAACTTAATCCATTACAACCATTATAGTTATCCAAAATAACTTTGTCCAAAATCTCTCTAAAAGTTATCTAAATTCTAAAATCAATTGTAACATAAGATTTCCCAAACAAAGTAAAGTTTATATTATTGTCACATATTAAAAATATCATTACCTTTATCATATTAAAACTTTAATGAAAACAAAATGTAATTCGGTACATTCCTTATATATATCACATTATTCTTATAAATAGAATATAATTCTTGAGTCCAAAAACACAAATACAATCATTATTCCACTTCAACTGTAGTGACAACATTATCCTGAACTTTCTCCCTTGTCCTTTTTTGAGGTAAGTTTCCTCAGTACTTAGTACATTTATTTGCATAATCCCCATTTCTCTACAATTGTTTCATTCAACATTGACAGCAATATTCTTTCCCTTGCAATCACGAGCTTGGTGGCCTTTTTCACCACACTTGTAAAAGACTCCCATTCCTTTTAGGAAAGTACCAGGGTGTTTATTCCAAAACTTTTCACATAATGGGAAATCCTTCTTTCCCTTTTCCCCTTTATCTATCTCTTGACCCACTGTTCTCTTCTTCTCTTTCTTTATTTTCATAATATTTAGATAATTCCTTTTCTATCTTGATAGCACATGAGACAATATCTTCGTACAACGAGAAGGATTTTGAGACTAATGCTCGACAGAGAAATGGTTTTAAAACATAAAATAATTGATCAATATTACTCCTTGGGTTACGTATATAATCTGGTACATTCCTTTCTAACCATGTATTGTTGGCCTCATACTTTGTGACATTATCATCCTCTTTCTTCCTTAGATTCAAAAATTGTCTTTCTATATCTGCTCGATGGTCACGAGGAAAGTATTTTTCTAAGAATTTCCCTTTAAACTCCCTCCATTATATATTTGATACTTCTTCATCCTCCTTTGTGTTATGAATTAAGTACCACCATTTATCTACATCTTTGGTGAGGTTATAAACTACCATGATAGCTTTTTCCCTTTCGCTACTCCCCAAAGCTTGAAATATTTTATATGATGAACTTATCCATTGTTTATATACAAAAGGATTTGTATACCCATTGAATATTGGTGATTTTTTCCACATCAAGCGGTCTAACATTGGTCCTCCATGTTGTGGATCAGGGTTCTCTATATGGGTATGGTTATTATAAATAACATATGTGAGTAGTCCCAGTATGGTGATAAGCTGATCAACACTAGATGCACCACCCATGCCTCTATAATTATATTGAGTTAGAGGAAATACCTAAATGGATTACATGTGTTGATATAGTTTCCATTACTTCCACTAGGCACTATTTCTAAACAATTTCATAAACTAGATTAGTTTATGAATAAAAAATACATAAATCCAATCTTGTAAAACACTTAACATAAATTGAACAGTTTATGGATATAATCAATAATCATAAAAATGTTTTCTTTTAGGAGGTATATAATTATAAATCATTCATAATGGTTTTTAAGGAAAATGTGAATTATCCTAATCATATCCCCTAAGAGTGTTGTAACCAAGAGTTCAGTAAGGCCCGTTGTTATGCACCAGTTCCCGTTCAAGTCTATATCAAAGTGGTGTTTTCAAGTTTTACCCCTGGGCACATCTATGCATGAGCCGCCTCTACCTTCTCGTATCTAGACAGGGATGTATTTCTTGGAAAACTTACAAAATATCTATACTACCAAAATTGTAGAAAGTTCTTATAGACTAATCCTCAAATTCTATCTTAGGGTAACATTCTCTAATCAACGTTTTTCAAAATCTAGTTTCCAAGGATTGTACTAAACATTCTCTGATACCAACTGTAAAACCATTACCCTAGTTACCTAGATTCAGTTCATTATTAAATAATATTTTCATGATCAGAAAAGATAAAGTCTCAAATGACCAATTATTTTATTATCCTTGGAATTACTAGATACATTCATAAGTTTTATGTTACATTATAAAATGAAAAACAAAATCAACATTGTCTCCATAGAACACACTTATATTCCATATATTATCCCTAAAGGTCATTCATAATATACATTTTCACATCCTGGGAAAAATAAAACGTATAAAGGGGTGAGCTCAGATGCTCAGTATGGATAACAATATAGTGGAAACATTTATAAATAAACATAAACATTTAAGGGAATGTATAAGACTAAAAAAATATTTTTAAACTTAAACTTAATCATAATATGAAAAATATAAATCCAAATAATTCCATTTACTTACTCACATGGATATTATACTAGTTTAATAATCACATGCAATATTAATATCCAATTTCATAATGATGGAATGCATAATGCTAGACTTCCTAACAACATATTCAAGGACTTGTGCCAATACTACTAATAAGATTTTGTCATGGCCTTGTTCCAAGACACTATTTTGTCTCATGAGATCTACCAATGCATCAAGGAGTTATAGCGGTCTCCACCATTCACTTACTAAGTCCAATTCATTCCTCATATGAAAAGGTTTAAGCATAACATAAACATTTGTATTAAAACTAGCATATGAAATGTCAATACTTAATCCATAAACTATGAATGGTATAAAATAACACATCCACAGTAAAAAATTTCACAAAACGTTTAATACAATATGGAAGATTTGTATCATAATAAATCAACTTGAACTGATTTTAAAATCCATCAGAGGATGTTGACATAGATGAAATGAATACTATTTGAAAGAAAAACCACTTTCTATTTTGAAACCATTTAAAAGAAATAAATTATTTTGGAAATATTATTATAAACTATTATGGGAAGCTTCTAGGCTGTTATAATGGCGGAAAAAAGCCGCACCCGCCGTATAAGTTAAAAACATTGTTTCCTTAATTTTTTCGAAAAGGTCATAATGTACCTTGTTTGGAAAATGATGGAAAGATCCCTTTATAAAAATCTTATAGAAAGTAAAATAAGGGTATAAATGACATTAAACCATATTCTAGGTAATAAAAATTATGTTTTGAAATACATTTTAAGAAACATGGATGGGGAATAAAAAGATTCCCCAGTAGATAATTACGTATAAACAACCTCGGATAATGAAGAGGTTGTAGAATTAACCCTTACCTTGTAGTTTTCCTTCATCGAGGGAATGTTAAACTCTAGTATTATAGTTAAATAATTTTTATTAAATTATACAAGAACCATATAAATAAATATGATATCATATATGATCTTCTAATATTTCTTTTCTAATAATATTTTAGTATTATCGTCGTTTCGGGTGTTAATTGAGTCATGTTTCCTTATGCTTTTCGTTACATAAGACATTTTTGTTACGGATAGTATGTATTTGATTCCTATTAAGAATAATATTAAGTTCTTAAACATTATTTTTAATCATCAAATGAAAAATTTTATGGAATGGTTACAATGGGGAAATGAATCTCATCACATTCGTGGAGACGGTAATCTGTACGTACGCACGAGAAAAAATATCATTTTTTATTTTAAAATAGTATTTAAATAGATGTTATATCGTATATAAATAATCATTAAAATTTTATATTTATTATTTATATCAATTATACATCATTATTATACCCATCCAAATAATAATGTATTGAATAACAACTACACCACGGCGTGGAGACTGTAAGTAGTACATACGCACTTATGGTGACTTTTCCATTCATATGATGGCTAGAATAATGAATATGGTTGTAGAATTTTTATAATAACATCACAGTATATAGAATAAACTAGATTTATTATTTTATAATGGAAACAACAAGGAAAGATTATGTGGAAGAAGAAAAGATCTTGAAAGAGGTTGGTGAAATTATTACCTTTCTTCATGTGTTTCCTTTTGAGTTTGTCAAAAAGGCTCCATAGGTTGATGTGAGGGAAATTGAGAGGATATTTGGGAAGGGTATGGTGGTTCCAAAAGTATTTAGAGGTGTGAAATTAAGTTAAGGGGAAGTGCCCTTTTATAAGAGAGGTGAGGGTCACTTTAGGAAAATCTTGAAATATTATTTTATAATAAAATAATTTTTAGTTTATAATGGAAATAAATGATTTATTTAGATTATAAGGTGGGTATGGCTCAAAAATAACTCAACCAATAGTTTTTAGATAGGTTTGGTTCACCATATTAAACCTATCATTTTTATTAAACTCTTAGTTAAATAGTTTGACATTTACCATGTCTTTTTGTATTTTTATATTATATGCTTAATAAACATACTATAAACATCCAAGTGAACCCCAAGTGGTTAATTACTGACATATATATTATTATATAATTCCTTTTTCTAAACCCTATATTTTTAGTACTTTTATATCATTTAATAATATAGTATTTGTTTTAAAAACTCATTTATGTCAATTTTGACACTATTTGGTATTTTGTTTTTGTGAAAGTCATAAAATCATTATTAATTCGAAATAAATCCATTGAATCGACCCTAACATGTCATATTCACCTATAAAATTAGATAATTGCATCAAAATGTTCAAATTATATTTATTTTAATATTTATAAAATCATTTATTTGATAATTTCATTAATAAAACAATTTTGCATCATTATTGTGTCATATATAAATTTTATTATTTAAGGTATAAATATTATAAATAAACAAAAATTATGTAGGAAATCATTTTATATTTTTAATAAATATTTTTAGTTGGAGATGAAACTTATATAAACTGTCGAAAAAATTGTTTTACTAAAAGATATATGTTTTTGTCATTTTTGTCTTTACTTTTAATTAATTAATATAAAGTGTCATTATCACTCTCAAGTGGATCAATGGGGTCCCAAAATCTTCGAAAGTATGACCATGGTCATACATGTGTCAAACAATTGAAACAAGACACATGTTAGGGTAATTTAATATTATTATAATATATTTTTTAACCTTATTTACCATATTTACCCAATTAACCAAGGTAAATAAAAATTTACTAAAGTAAATATTCATAACGTCTAAAAGTAAAAGGTACATATTTACAAAATATAGACCTCTTGATTCCATATATGGAATCCATTTTTTCATATTAAAAACATAGAAGTGGTAGAAATTAATTTAAAATTAATTCCTGTCGTCAAAACAAAAAGCGTGTTTTTAAGAAATAATAATTATCAAAATATTGACACTTCTTTATGACTAGTTTAAATGTGAAATTACATCCAACGACCTAAATTATATTAAATGATAAAAATATAATCTAATGATACTTAAAAACCATTCAAATGTATAATTTAACACTATAAATTATTTTGATTAAAAAAGTTGATTTTAATTAAAATATATTATTCATCAAAAATTTAAAGTTTTCAGATTAGTACCAAAAATTTACCCAAAGCTAATTTTTATATTATGAATCCAAAAATAATATCCATTTTTAAAGATAAAATTTATAAAATTTTAATAAGCGGGTATCACTATTTATAACGTCTAGTTTGATTGGTCGTAGTGTGTTAGAATCTCGAAGTTGCGTACAATGAATGTTATTGCATTATTCAAAGGGAAAAATACCGTGTAATCTTGGGGTATTACATGAACACACTTTACAAAAAACATGAACACAAAAATGGACAAAATAAGTTTACATGGTTTAGAAAAATATGCTACATCGATGTGAGAAAATTTCAAAAATTCTCATTATAAGAGATGTATGAAAATAAAAATTCATCTGTTACTTAATGCCTATTTTTAAAGTCTCTAAAATTTGGTTCGAAACATTATTTATTCATCATAGAAATTTCACAAGAATCACACTTCTCAGAGATATTCCCCCAACATTATTTATATAGGTCTTTATACGATTAATAGGTTTCACCGACCTCTAAGGTACTCATTCAACCTCTCATTGACCTAGGAAACATATAATATATTCTTGAACAATCTAGTTAAACAAAAACAATAATCACCATGCACAAAACCCATGAATATATTCATCACCACAGTGAACATCATATGCGAGAACTCCATTTGATGAATATTTCTAATCATCTCTGTATGTTTAGCACTGCGTAATGGAAGTCTTTCTGGTGAATCCATTTTTCCCTAACTATTCTAAAATTGCATATAATTGTTTTTGATCTAGTTATATTTGTTGGTGATCTTCATCCAATCATAACTATCCAATGATCTCCATTTATAAAACTCTATTTGGTGAAACTAAAGGTTCTCCACAAAACCCAATAGTTATAGTGGTCGATGTTGTTCTATTTTTGTGATGAATGGTCATGAAATTTATGTGGGTTATTTTGAAGTGATATTGTGTATATTTATTGATATTTTAATTCCAATTTATTATAATGTCTTTATTATTCTTATTTCACTATTATATAGACACCATTTGTGGTAGCTGATTAATTGTATAAACTACTTATTTACTATTCAGTTGATGGTTTTTTTGGATCATCTAATAAAAATGATCAAATTATAATCTATAATAATTTTATATCTATCATCAACATAATCGACATATGAAGAATGAATATAATAAAACAAGAATATATTCAATGTAGGGAGAACCATCTCTAATAAACATAATGGAGTATTCTGGATTTGGATAACTGGATGATAACCAAATGATTATCACCTCCAAAAGTGGTAAACCGACCACTAGGATCCTTTTACATAACAACTATACACTAAACACTGAAAGAGTGTTAGAGGTTGATTTTCAAATACAAATGATGAATAGAGAGGAAGAGATCCCAGATTGTGGATTGTAAGTATCACATATCAACCAACAAGGGGAACTAATATCTTGTGTAGGCTCTATTCATTAAATTATGAGAGATGAACATCAGATTCCAATTCTAGATATACACTTAATTCATTACAATATAATATACTCATTGAGTTATGATCATTTTGAACACTTAAAAAAAATTGGTATATTTTGTTATCCATAAATAAATTATCTTATTAATTCTTAAATGACGGAAATTGAATGGGAATATGTTTTAAAAAGTATGCAAGTGATATCACATATTCCTTATCAGTTATAGAATATGTTATAAACCAATAATATACCTTGATAAAAGCAACAAAATGCCTATATCGCTAGTTATAACTTAGGGAGGTTATAAAATATGATCTCCATATTTTAGTTGATTTAAAAAAATATTCCACAAGCACTAAAATTCCATATGAACTTTATGAAAAACATTAAACCCTTTGTGAATATTTTTATACATATTTGAATATGGTTTACTAAACTCTATTCATTTTGGATTGAATACATTGCCCAAAATTTTATCCTTATACTCATACTTAACTATGTGAGCCTATAGACTTTTATATCAATGATGATAAATATAAAATCCCAATTTAATAGGTGTAAGAAAATACTGGCCTCTATCAAAACGTCTTTACAACTCAGTATATAAATTGTTTTGGTTCAATATCAATCAAATATACTCATATCTTCATATGAAAAATTACGCCCCAATATGTATCATATAAATTGTATATATAGATATATATTATATTCTACCATGAAATTGAGTGACCACTAGACATGGAACATGTCAATATAAAATATGTCATCTCCTACATTCATGATTTTATAAAAATTCTAGATATGTCAATTAATAGATCACATTCCATTCATCTAGTAGATGATCACATCACATGTCATCATATCACATGTCACCAAACTAGGCATGTCTATGCATTTCCTCAATCTAATTCAATCAAGGTCCAAATGTATTTTCATGTTATATGAGTTGAAAAATTCCATATTAGTTGAGATCCAAATAAATAAATTACTATTAACATACCCAACCACCCCTAATTTTCTATTCCTTCAGGTTTACAAAAGGATGTTATCAATGTATGAAGGTTATATTTCTAGGTATCTCACCAATCATAGGTAAAAGGGTTTATAATAATCATACATCTCTATGTTTATCAATGACTATATGACATTCCATGTGATATGATTTGGTGGGTTAGTCCAGATAATAAGTCTCCAATTATTATATCATGAGTCCTCAACTCATGAAAATCATAACATATCATCACAATTCATAATAATCTATGATGATCAATGATTAAGGACAACTCAAAATCATACTTTTGGGGGATGTTATCATCTCACTATTCATATAATATAAATATAAATAGACATGAATGAATGATTAATTGAGGTTACCTTTATTTTAAAATTATAATGAATTTGATAACCATTAGGTCCAATTTATCATCTATATTATACTAATATTTTCAACATAACTTTCATGATTTTACTTTGGAAATGGTTTTTCGTTGATCCACTACTTTCTCCCATGTATCTCCCAAAAATTACTTACATTGGCCCTCTATATGATCTATCGTATGATATGGAATGTACAAAAGATATGTTTGGTTCTTCGATGAGACAATGGTTTCTTTGAATTAGAAATACGTATATTAATGTCATTCTAATTCTTAATTATTATTCAGTTCTAGAAGACACATCATGTTCTGAAACGAACTCCTGGATCCAAAATTTTTACTTCATAGTATCAGAGATAGTGATATATTCTACCTCTTCTATAGAGTCCACTGTGATGTCTTGGTTAGAACTCTTCTAGTTGATATCTCTAATATTTAGGTAAAAGAAGAAACTATATTGAGTTATGATGTATTATTTATTTGTTTGGAATCTTTCATCAGTGAAACCCCTTAAACTAAGCTCATACCCTCCTATAATGACCAAGAACATATCTTTTGTTATTCTCAAGTACCTGATAATGTTATTAATAATAATATAGTGACTCTCACCAATATTGGATTTCTATCTACTTATAATTAATAATAATAATAAATATCAGGTTGATCACACACTATGGAAGATATGATGGATAATATATAATATACATACAGTATTTTATCTATCATTTATAAATATTTAGAATGATATTGAATCGTTTAATGATTTATGCCATGTAACATTGGAAAAGTTACCTTTCTATTGTTCTCTATGATAAACCACGTTAGAACTATAATAATAAATGTGTTGTGACTTAGTCTAAGATACCACTTAGATCTATCTATACATATTTTCATACCCTGTATGTAGGATAATTCAACAATGTATTTTATCAATAATCATTTTCCCAACCATATCTTTATAGAGTATAAAATTAGCAAAAAAAATTGATATGTAGTATTCAATAAACATAAAATATCAAAAATATCACCACAAACCAACTAATATTCTATTATGCTCAAGTTTAATATGTAATTTTTATAAAACCCAGATATTCCCACATTGATAAAATTGCTTCAATCCATAATCATACTATTACAAATTGAAAATATTTATAGGAACATTTGATGTATTAGAACCATTGGTTTGTTTCATATATATTTCTTATATTAGATTATTGTTGAGGAAAGTGATTTTTGTATCCATTTTATATATATGATAATCATAATGAGCTATTATTCCAAGAAATATCTACATGGATTTTTTCATTACAAATGGTGAAAAGGTCTCTTCATAGTCAACCAAATGAATATGTTTTTAACCCTTTACCACCAGGAGTGATTTATTGGGAGATACCCTATAATTTATGTTAGTTTTATATGCTAAAATACACTTATATTTTATCATGTTCACCTTTTCAGTAAAATAGACTAATTTTCAGAAACAATTCCTATATATGGAGTCAATTATCGATTTCATGTATTTTAACTATATCTTATAATCAAATAATTTAATGAACACTTAATAGGTAGTAGGTTCATCACATATAAAATTTAATTCATCATTTTCCATTAAAAAATCATATCTCTCAGACTCTGGAAGAATCCTACAAGACCTTTACGGATTTTATGTAGACTAAGTCAGTTATTCTTCAATAAATATTTGTTGAACAATATTTTTTAACATCTTAAGAACAAAAAACCTATTTATTGGTCTTGAAAATACTCATGTTTAGATTTCTTCACATTAAATCATGAAATTATGTGACCATTTCTTAGAAAAACACAATTTCATACCATAAAAAATCCCTAGGGTTATAAAACTAATAACAAAATATTTCTTTAGGATAAACAATAAATATGTATTTATATGACTTATGGATGTGTTTATTATAAGAATAATTCCATATATATAAACTTTATATCCAAAAATAAATATAAAATAAATCATGGGATATTTCCCATTCAATATCTTATATTGTTTCTTTATGAATTCATTATATAGAATATGGTTAAGTAGTAATAATTTTTTTAAATAATATCCTCATAATAAAGTATTAATTTTTCATTGACTTTTCAATGATTGAACCATCTCCAAGAAGGTATGATTCTTCCTAGATGACATTCCATTAAATAGTGGTGTTCTTGGAGCAGTGTTTTTTTTTTGAATAACTTCACAGTCTATTATATTATCATGTAATTCCTAGTTCATGTATTCACCCCCCCAATCTGATCAATGAATATAAATAATTTCTCTCAGTTGATTCTCTACATGATTTTGATACTCTTTGGACCTTTCAAAATATTCATACATGTCTCATAAAAAATAGACAACCATACTTTCTAAATTCATCAACTAACATAATGATGTACCTAAAGCTACCACCTTATTGAGTACTCATTGGTATACATACATAACTATGTATAAGATACAACAATCCACCATCTCTTTAAACATTTTCACTAAAAGAACTTTTACTAAATTTCAAAAACAAATAATATTCACAATTATCAAATGATTCGTAATCAAATGGTTCTAATAATCCATGTCTATGGAGTCTTTAGATGTGTCTCTAATTTATATGTCTATAGAGGCAAGGCCAAATGTGGGTGGGGTTAGAATCAACCTAGAACTTATAAATCAAAATTTTATAGATATGATTAATCATATGTAAAATTTATATGAAATTAACCACATTATAGATTATATAAAATATTTAATTCATATATATAAAAAACATTGTTCTTAATAGTTAATGAAAATTTCATCTTTTTTGAACAAGATAAATAATAATTTTTTTGTGACTAAAATATTAAGAGTTATCCAATTCATTAAACAATCCACCGGATAGACTGAGATCATATGTACCAACTTCAAATGTAGAAACTCTTTATCCATTATTGAAACATATATCTATTTTAAATTTATTCAATTACCTAATATTTTAGTGTATTTTCATCATTGCACAAGTGTGATGAAGACACGATATCTAATACCCATGAGTCATATTTAGAGTAATTGATCTCTATAACATTCACATTATTATGCTCAAAATTCCCCTCTTTTATAATAATTCTCAATATTAAATTCCAATCTAAAACTATTTTATTGGTCATATCAATAATATATCACAAAATTATATACAATATGGATGAAATAATCAATAAAAATATATATCTATGGGTTAGTGTAATGCTTCATATCCTTCAATCAATGAATTCCAATTAATGTACTCCCACTAAAGATGATGATCCCATAAAACATATCCATTTAGTAAGACTAGACCCATATTTCATTATGACCTACATAGGGTATCATGTAAATGATTCATCGATATATTTGTAAGGTAACTATAATAAATAAAATAATAATTGATTCTTGGATAGTTGAGTAGATAAATCTTCACCCAATTTTATCATATGGATTAACTCAACACTATACAAATGGTATCCTAATGGTTAGTGTTTCCTCTAAATGTTTAACCTAACAAAAACTCCATGAATACATAACATAATGGTAAGTTTCACCTTATTACATGCGATCTTTATAGAAGATAATACTTGTGTTCCTAATGATTATGGTCACCCATACTAGATGATCGAAAATTTATACTTGGCAAGTGATTTCACACTTAGTATTTTAGGGGATCCCTTTAAAATTATCAATGACATAATGTAAAAATGTGAATTTTAAATTCATAACTATTGTGTTACATGAAATATTTAATATCTAATATTTTATTCCATTATGTTGGAATTTATTTAGTGATTTAGTTTCAAAATCCCTATTCCAACCACTAAATAAATATGTTCTCACCTTATTAATGTGAAAATATTTACGTAACACATTGTTTATGTCACTCACCCAAAAATATAATCCAAACATATTCCCATATATCTAAATGCATCATATGTATAAGGTAGTTGAACTTATCATATAAATGTTTACAGTTACATGATATTGATTATATTTATATGATTAATTTAGGAGATAAAGATAAACAACCCCCAACATTTTAGAATAATTAGTAATCCTATAAGAAAATGGGGAGACTAGCCTAAAGTCCCTCTACTCATGGATACATTAATCAATAGACAATGAAATTCATCATAACTCTAACTCCAAATTTGTATAATCTATACTCAACAACTAAATTTAAGCTATGAAATTTAATTATAAAATAAGGTCAATGTTGTTGAGAACAAAATCCAATATTGTCGTACCTATCGTTTAATGCATGGGATTATAAATTATTAGAACCATTTTTCACATAAATTAAAGTATGAATAATATCGAATTTTTAATAAAGTTATTAAAATGAATTTTCAGAAGTAGAAAACATATAAATTGACATTTTATTTATTTTACAAACATTGGATATAAATATGATCAATTCATGTTTTATATAAGCATTAAAATTTCCTTTTTACAATGTTCAAAAAATATATTTTATAAAAAATATTATAAAATATAAACAACTCCATCAAAATATGACATTTTTATAGTTTTGGATATATCATATTTTATGGTTGATAATGGAGAATTATCAATCATAATCTATAATTGATACAGAAATATAACCATGTATATGTCCTTCCATTATAATAGAAAAGGTAATGAACCTTACATATGGGAATGACCCTTACATATGTAGTGATAACCATTACATATCAAAATTTAGAATAGAGAATATCCCATACATATGGGGTAATGACCCTTAAATATTATGTTATATTTTATTACATACTATATATAGTTTTTATTACACACTAATGTATTTTTTTTCACATCCCTGGTTTCATTCAACACCTATGATATCACCTATATCATCATGTACAACACAAAACAAAACAAATAGTTTCATTGTATCATACCTTAATACATACAATAGTCATAACCTATGAAAATAAAAAAAATTATCACATCCTATATTCAAAATCCATGTGATACATGGGCTGAAATTTAGCAACACCATATAATATACTATGATATGACTCAATCATATCATGATACAAAATTGATTCATAACATTAAATAAATATCATATTTTTGTGATTAAAATTGGATCCAATACTATTTATGGGGTTTTTGGTTCATTTAGTAATCAGTGAATCTAAAGAGAAATAATAACAATTCTTAATATATCATCAATTGAATAAAAATATAAACCATAAACATAAATAAACATGTGTACCTTGATCGTACTAAGATACATATCTTCAAACATGGAAGAGTCTTCTAGAATGGGATCGCCAAGTGACAACCAAATGATTCTCACCACCTTAAGTGGTACACCATCCACTATTATCCTTATTCGTAATAAGAGGACCCCCTAACACAATAGGAGTGTTAGTAAGTTATCCACAATAATAAATTCTGATCAAATTTGGGAAGTAATTAAACTATGGATTAAAAGTATATCATATCAACCTACAGTGGAATCACATCCCTTCTATATGATATTTTCATTAAATCAAGAGATTCAAACATTGGATACCAATTCTTGGAAGTCAATGTACATTATAATATCATATCCCCATTGTGTTATGATCATTTGAACACTTTATATTATTATGATCTATTTGTGTATCCGCAAATGAACCGTTTTAATGATTCTTAACTGAACAAAACCAATGGATAATACATAGTATTATTTTCCAACATGATATCACATATTTCATGTCTATTATACTCTATGATAGATACCAATCATATACTATGATAGATCATACACATAACTATTTCACTAACTATGAATTTTGGATATTATAATATATGATATCCATATTTTAGTTTATTTTTAATAGAAATTATGGAATTAGAATACTTTAGTTTTTTTGGGTAAAGAGAATAAAAACATGAAATAAGGTAATAATAAGTTGGGCCTTATATAAATTTTTGGGATAGTTTTATCGAGCATAATTTCCATGAATCCCATTTTTATTTACAATTGTTGATTGTTATTTTTAGATAAGTTGTAATTTACATTATACAGTTTGAGTCCTTGCCTGGAAACGTGTACTATATGCTAGAGATCCTCTCGTGGGCCCCTCTACCCCATTGGAAACTGGCCTAAACCTAACAGTTGGCCACCATTGGCCTCACTGGGGACGTGTGGCACACAGGTGGGGAGGTCTCCCCAATACCTCATTACCCAACAACATGTTTTTAGGTGGGGTTTAGATTAGCGGTAATCACCTTCATAATCCTACTAGAAAAATGGGGGTTCAAACCCCATTGGGCACAAGTACTGTAGCAGTACTGTAGTGGTACTTCAGTAGCGGAGGCACTATAGCGGCGGCAGGCGCTATGCGGTACTATAGTAGTACTATTCACAGAATGGGTCTTGGGCCAGAAATTTAGGCCTACGGGCTACGTAATGGGTCTCCCTCTACCCAGTTAAAAGAGGTCTTTTCTATTAATTAATAATAAAATGAAGCTTTAGCCCCAACCATTTAATTTACATTATATAATGAATTATGTAAATATTAATGTAATAAATCCTATTTTAAATTAGATAAATAATTTATTTATAGTAATTTGAGGAATTAATTAGCGTCTAGAAATTGTTTTTTTTTTGTTTTTTTTCTGGAGGTAGTGTTGTAATTTTATATTCATTTTTGATATCTTGTGATTGTTATGGTTTTGATTTATTGATATAATTAAAATAGTGGTATTTTTTTGGCCTTCTATGGTTGGTTTGATGTGATGTAGTTGGATGAGTTTTTTATGTTTCCATGCTGTGTGGTAACATAGAGAGGTTGATGTGGTCATGGTTTGGTTTCCAAAAATTTGAAATATTTCTTCATAAATGAAAATAAAATTTAGAATTGTATTTTATTATCTTATTTAAAGAGATAATTAATAAATTAATTTATTGGAAATTAGTAATTGGGAAATAATTGATTCAAGAAATATTTAATTAAAAGATGTTGTAATAATAGAGAAGCAAATACGATTAAATGTAGTATAATTAATATAATATATACATTAATTTATTAATCTAATAATTAGGAATGAGTTGATAAAATAAAATCTCCATTGTTCCTGATTCATGGTACATGTAGTCATTATTGATGTTCATATGAAACATTGGGGTAGGGTGGAAATAAAAAAGTGACTATTATAAGCTATAGTTTTGAACCATAGGATTTGATTTTATAATTATATATATTCATTGTATTTTCTTTTATTTTTTATACACTACCACTTGAGTTAGGTTATGTGATCAATTCCTATATGAGGCTTTATGTTTTGATTGTACCGCCAACATCGACGATAGAGATGATATAGATAGTTGACTATATTTCCATAGTAATTTTTTATAAATATAATATTGATTATGATGGATTGAAGATATAAAATGCTAATATGTATACATTATGTGATGGTGATGACATAGTTATGTGGATGAGCATCTATAGTTTATATGGGTAGGATGGTACAACACTGATGTACATCATGTTTACAGTCTTTGTTTCAATGGGATAGAGAATATGATGCTTCGTTCATGATGATGATGTGTTATGTAGTGATGGTTTTGTGGTTTACATTGTGATATGGTTATGAGGTATACAATAATATATATTTGGAATGGATGGTAATTCCATTACATAATCCATTGTAGAATAAGGGAGACTATTTTACTGGGGAAGTAAATATGGGGTAGATTTCCAAAAAATATTTTCATGTTCACTATATTACTAGGTAGTACATTGATATGGTGAGTGAGCCATGGCCAGGTTATATGGTAGAATACTTGGTAAATGTAATTAGTTGATTTACAATTTATTAATAAATGATTATATATTTATTCCACATTTTAATGAGAGATATTAAAGAAGATACTACTGATTATTCATGTATTATCATATTATATATAAAACATATTTTATATATTTTGATGTTATAGTGGGGGATCATGATTGACATTACTATTTTTTTATGTGGTGGTGTTCATGGAGTCATTGTTTTAGGAGTTTCCTACTAGTATTTTATTCAAGATACTTTCATTTCTGTCTATCTTTAAATCAATGTTTAGTGTGGATTATTTTATATTATAAAGAGAATATTAGAGGTTTTCTTTTTTCCTTCAATGATTAATAGGGGTAGTTTACCCTAAATGTGTGTTTCTATACACACAGTTCTCATCAACAACCCATAACCTATTGTCAATAGGTTTTAGAAGCACACATGGATTTTCTACCAGCCAGAAATGGGATCTATCAGGGATGGGTCAATACATTTTGGTATCAGAATTATGGATGAGAGTTATAATATAGTTATGAGTTAGTAACATGTAAGGAATATTTGGTTTTAGAGTTAGTAACATGTAAGGAATTTATTTGATCTTATATCTAACATGGGAAACGGAAACCAATAATGAAACATAAATTTAGGAGCCCTATGATCAAAAAATAGGATCTAATACCTTTTGAGAAAACTTAGTGAGATGATGTTGATTGTGGGGTAGATATCCAGGTTTGGATTATTTATAATTCTTTATTGTGCTTATGTTTTAATTGGAGGAATATTTGGGTAATTAACATGAATATAATCAAATGATATCAAATAAATTCTGTATTTTGGGATTAAGAACAGATGTATTTGTTTTAGAGATAATTGGTCGAAGGTGTCATCATATGATTCAGGTGGGATAGGTATAATAAGACACTCAGTAGGATATCATAGGGTTGACCTTGAAAAGAAGGATTCTTAGAGGAGTAAACTGCATGATTTTCTATCTGAGATATTTTTAAAATATATGGTAACTATCTATAATTAACAGATATATTTTTGGTTATAGTATCTAAGGATTTGTTTTGTCTTGATCTATGCAAGGAATAGTTATTAGATTCTATGCAGGGCTGGTCCTACGGGTCATGTATTGGGCATGGTATACCTCTGGGCCTTTGGGTCATGTATTGTGGGTTTTTCGGGCCTTGTGCCTTAGGCCTATGGGTTATGTACAAGTTCTCGTTCAACCCTTAAAATGGGGATTATCCATAATAAAAAGAAAAAAAGAAGGCCTTCGGGCCTTCAGGCTATTAGTATTTACTCTACAAAGGGGTGTGTCTTGTTGGTGGTGGGTTTTTTCTATGGTGACTGTTATGAGTTTGAGGTTTCATGATAAGAATTATGTTAGAGTTTGATGAAAACATTCTTTATTTGAATATAATAGTGTCTAGATATAAAGAGTTTAATTTTATATAAGAAGGGATATTGAATGTCTAAGAGCATGAAATTTGGTTTATGGAAATCGATCTCTATGATCCAGATCTTCTTCCTAAATAAGAGGATAGGGAATGACATTTTGAAGAGGCGATACATTTAACCATCTAGAATAAGGCACCCCATTTATGTTTTTAAGGTATCATGAGGTGTTAGGAAATGAAAAAGTGAAAGAGAGTATAATTTCATGGAGTAGTCTATCTTTATAGAGAAGTTGTAAAAAATTAAGATTAAATGTTATTTGATCAATAAAACAATATTCATGTGATTAATATTGCTTAAGGATATATTGTTTACTTCTTATCAAAAAGTATGAGTGAAAAACTGTATCAGTTCTAGAATATTTTAGTGTGTATGCAATGCAACTTAACATTATGAGTCACCCAACATAGTGTGAGATTTTATATATTGGTTAATGATTTCATATGCATCCATCCCACATGGTTTCATCAATTTTGAACTATATAGTTAATAAAATTAATTCATGAAGACCTGTATGAAGTTTTTAAATGGTAATTTCAACCAAATATCCATAAACTAACATTATATTCATTATTTTCTTCATATAATTAAGTTAATTAGGAATGGTCGATAAAATATAAATATTTCCCTCATTAGTGAGATAACTAGTCATGTACATGCTTTCCAAAGCTCTCTTCCATCTAATAAAATAATCCATCATGAAGAATAAATGCTCTAGAACCCATATTTAGGTACATGAAACATGATGATATGAACCAGGATCCATTGACCAGTGTAATCCCTTGAAGGAAAAAAGAATAGGTTTTATTCTATTTTGATCATCTTTAATAATTCTATATATAGATTAAAATATTTATTACTCTATGATAGATGTATGTTTTTCTTTATTAAACATTTCATTTTTGATTCCTTAATAATATATTTGGTCATATATGTGTTTTTATGATAATTAATATCATAATATGATCCCCTAAGACCCATCATTTCCATCATATACTTTTTCTTCAAGGATTACATATGTGTTTCTACTAGTTTATAAATAATGTTTTTCTATCACCACACCATGAGGTAACTAGTGGACCTTTTAAAATGATCATTTCATTAGGGCCATGGTGTTTTGATGTTGGGGGATTCTCTCCACCCCACAACATACACTATGATGGGGGACCCCTATGGTCTTATCAAAATAATCACTACATTTGGACCATGGTAGGGAGGAAGTCATTTTGATTTAAAAAATGATAGAATATAATCATTGATAAAATCATGTATTGTGTAATAAATGGTTATAAATTATAAGTGTTATGTATTATAATATGGGTATTTTGATGCCTAAATAAAACATGAAAACGTTATAATGATTTCTCATTTTTAACCAGTTGAATAATGTGTATTTCTTTCATTCCTTTAAGAAGAAAACAGGGTGTTGTTCAAGAGGTGAACAATACCTATATGCGACATCACTTATTTGGTGGTCCTATGCTTGAATCATGATGGCCCCTTATAGGGATTAAATGTTGTATGGACCATATGGTTCATTTCTAGTTAGTGATGATCTATAAGGGATATGAGGTTCTCTTATTGCAGGATCTAATGACATGATGGTTTCTCCCTAGGGTGGGTTGGCCGATTGATGGCCATTTGGGCTATCATCCTGATTACATATAGTGTGTATTAAAAATATGGAATATGTGGATATGATATCATTGGTGTATTCTCCTAATGATGGTAGGGTCATGAATGATAGTGAGATTATCCATGGGGTTCCCTTTCAAGAAACAATGGTGTGTTTTTATGACTTCGGTGGTCCACGGAACACATGAATTGGTAGTAGGGTGCTCCTTGTTGTGGGTGAATGATTTTTGGGGGGAGTAGAAAAATAAAAAGATACAATGAAGGCGGGGATATGGGTTTGGGACTATGATTCATGGTGTATTATGATTAATACTCTTTATTCCTATGGGTCATGTTATATTGGGATTTAATGTCCTCTGGGCTAATGGGATATGCAATAGATTCCTCTTTGCCCATAATAAATGAGGTTTCTTTGGTTTAACAAAGGGAATTTTCATATATATTTTTACAACATACGTTAGAATATTTATTATTATATTTTGTAGGTATTTCTTATATTTTTTATAAACAATTTGTATAATAATTTTTTTGTAGAAGTTAGATTCCTATATTTCATGATAGGTTTGATATAATAATATTTAGATGTCATCTAACATTAAATCACTTTTAATTTGAGTTATGAGCCTAATAAAAGTTTTTAAATATATTTTATGTATATTAGGAAATATAGATATCATGAATTTGATTATCTCTTGAGTATGGTCACCCTAGGGACAGGGACTTGGGGTCAGACTACTCACAATCATGGAGGCTTATGCCTTGGTCTAGAAAGGTGAGGGGGTGGCTATCTATCATTCATAGAATACTCATATATAGAATTTAAATATCATATTACTATGTTAATTTATATAAAAAAATTATATACCTTATTCATGAGACACATTTAGATATGTATGAATATGTTTGGGTTCTGTTTTGTTTAAGGAACAGAAACATGTGAGTGGTGTAAAGTGTTACATATTAATTAGTTCTGGACACATTAATATTGTTGCTGGAATCGGATTGAAAAACTAAATTGTTATAATCATTCATACACAAAAGAATAATACATTTTATAATAAAAAAAATTGATATAAAATGTTATTAAAATGCATGTTATATATATTTATATATATTAAATTGGTAATTGTTATCAAATAAAACCATTAAATAATAAGTGTGAGATTACTTCCATTGTGAAACTTATCAAGGCCTCAATCATTCCGTAGGGGTGACCCTAATGGTTTGGTTTCAATGAATTTTATTTCATAATGAAAACAAGTAATATGGTGGATTAATGGTTTAGTTGGAATTTACATTGGGTTTCACTAGCTGAGAAACCTTAATGGTTAGGATAGTAAAGGTATAGAGTTGAGTCAATCCATATAATTGATTTGGATAATGATTTTTTCCACTCATATATGAAAGAATAAAATAAGGTATTATTGAATATTTGTTTTCTAATAGATATATTCATGGATTATTTACATTCTTAAATTAGTACAATTCATGATGATAGAAGGATCTTTACACACTAAAAAGATATAATATATGGGGTCATCATATTTTTTGGGAGTAATTTCATTAACATTCCTTGATGAAAATATATAAAACATGATAATCACCAATAGATATGTATCTCTTATAGGTTATGGATTATTTCATGATAGTTATATTAAGATCCCCCATAGGTATGACCTATAAATAAATTCATTATTGGGATGTAAAGTTGACACATTTTCTCAAAGTGAATCATTTCTAGCATCTGAATGTGAATTATAAAGAGGTAAATGTAACTAACTCTCACTCATTGGTATTAGATATTGTGTGGGTGTCACACATTTGTGCTTCCAAAAATAGTCTTAGAGATAGAATGCAATCAAAAAATGGAAAATTATATCTCCATATTATTACTACAAAAATATTTTTTGCATTAGAATATTATACGTAAAATTTATTACTATCAATTGGATTAGTCCTATAATTAGATATTTATTATTATTTTTCCTCTATAAACATTAATTTTTTTCTAGTATATTTTAATTTTTTTGATATATTCATTTAATATTACGAACAAGAGTTGTTCTATATATTAGAATGAAATGTTTAATGAAATTAAAAATTTTGTAAATGATTTATATGTATTCAAGATATGGATAATCCTATTTATAAAATTTAGAATAAGGAGGTACATGTTTATTTTAATCCCATCCACCATTGAAATTATCAACATAGACATATAAATGAGAAATGTATCAAAATATTATATATAGATGAATTGTTAGAACCATTTGATTATCAATTGTTTCAAAAATATGAATTTTTTTGTTATGGGAGGTGACCAAAGAACCTTTTTTTCATTGTTCCAATTAGAGGTATTATATTTTTTGTCAATAAGGAATACTGATTGATATTGAGAAAATGCCGAGATGTGTTAGTTGAGTGAGTGGATTACACTTTACCTGGCCTGGTGAAGGTGGGACATGTCACTGCCTTAGAGAACATGGATGGGGATATTCAAAGAATCCCTTTAAATATTTCGATTATTATGTAGATCATAATGAAAACTACAATACTGTTTTGGAGGATAAACTGGAACAATAAATAATATTTTTAAAGTGATTTGAGTTGATTGATAAGGGATGAATATGGTTGGTGAAGGCCCTGGTATGAGTTGAATCATGTATGGAAATGTCTAGATGGAGACATTAAATATAAAAATCCCTTATTGTATAAGTGTTTTTGAGGATTTTTATAATTGTTATTGGACACAAAAATTTGGCAACGAATGGATATAATTGCTTTTATTTTACTAATTATACGTGTGAAATCAATTTTCATTAGTTTCATCTAGGTCATCCTAAGTGTTATCTGGCCTCAATGTAATTGTCATGAAAGACTAAAATCATTCTAAGCAAGTGTGAACTATGCCACTAGAATACATGTGTTTTTATTTTTTAATAAGTCATCATATCCTAACATAATTTTCATTTGACACTTTATAAAAAATATATAATTCTAAAGTCTGAAATATAGTGATAATTTTAGATTTTATATCTAAAACAAGAGATAAATTAAGATGATTTTAAATCTATTAAATGATGATAAAAACATCACAAACACTTCATTTGGATTGTTTTATATGTATTAAATGAAAGTGGATGTTTTCTTCATTAATATAAAGGTAATATCAAATAATGATGAGATATGAAGATGATTAATGACATAAAGTTCATCTATGAAATATAGTTGCTATGTATGGCTCATGAAATGCAGATATTTCAAAATACGAAATAGTCCAAAAAATGGATAATTAAATAAAATGATGATTATTTCTATATTCGAGGATTTGAATATTTTGATCAAGTATATTAGTAAGTATCCAATAAGTTATTTTAGTAAGACCAGTTATTGATGTTGCTGAAGTCTGAGAAGATTTCTTTATCTCAAGGATGGGATGATACATTATAGGATTTGTGAAATGAATATGACTATGTCATATTTTCTTTTCTATGATTATTTTTGTAACACCCCAAGCTTCCATGGTATGCTTATCTTTTAATAATACAGTAGCGTGTGTTATACGCAACTTCGAGTTCTATCACACCACAACCAATCAAACTAGCCGTTATGAATAGTAATATCCACTTTTTGAAATTTTATAATTTTTATCTTTCAAAATGGACTTCATTTTTGGATCCGCAATATCAAAATTAGCTTAGGGTGAATTTTTGGTATTTTTTTGAAAACATTCAATTTTTTATGAATAGTGAAAAAACACTGAGTTATAGTTTAAAACAAAATTTTTATTTAAATAATTATTTATTTTATTTAAATTTAATTAAGATCAAAATAGATACATAATACCTATATATATTCAATGTAATTCATTGGAGTTATTTTAGAATAATTTTAAGTATATTAAAATTTTATTGAGCTTTTTACCATCTTTTACCCACCTCCTAGGAGAATTTGCAAATTCACATAAAACTAAATTTTACCACTTCTGTGAGTGGAATTTCCAAAATCTGAGAGACATGGTTAATATCAAGGAGTAAAATGTGGTTCAATAAGATAAAAATAATTTTTGGTGAATAATAACATTTTACTTTTATTTACCATGGTTAAAAGTAAATAGGGTAATCTAAGGAACAAATGATATTATTATTACCCTAACACATGTCCTAATTCTATTGGAAGAGTATAATTCGACCAAAAAAAACCTTAGTAATACAATATGAATATCTTTGGTCCACTTAGATTATATTAGGACATTTATTATTATTTAATTCAAAGAAGAGATAAAAGAATTAAAAAAATGTTTAATAACTAAAACATTTTCCATATAGGGTTATACATAAGATAAATTCGATTATAAATTCGGGCCACCAGTTTGGTCCCCGGGTCCTGCAAGGCTTTTGAACCACCCAAGGCCTTCGGGCCCATTGATTCTCAAGGCCTTCGGGCCAATTTAAGGCCTACGGCCTCCCCAAGGTCTTCAGGCCCCATGAATATAGGCCTCAGACACACTACAAAAAAGGAGCAGCCCCAGAAGAGGATTCAGAGTAGGTTCACTCACCAGAGAAGAGCCAAATGGATTGTCAGAATGAGATGGTATAGAAATGCCATCAGTACCTGCATGTGCTTGCACGGGAAGCCTAGCCAGACGGACATGCAAAGGGGGAGAGCTACTATCAGGATGTAGATGCTGGGGAGGGGCAGTTCCTTATAGATAGTTTGGTTGAATACCCTAAGACCTTCGGGTCATGTAATCTCTTAAGCCTACATTCCATGTAATCTCTGAGCCTACAGGCCTTGTAAGGGTTCCCCCTCATACCTTGAAAGGGGGGTTATCAAAAATCAATAAAAATGATGGCCTTTGGGCCATTCAGACTTATATAAGCTTATATATATTAATAATGAACCACTTGGGGTTCACTTGGCTTGTTATAGTATGTTTATTAACCATACCATATAAAAATACAAAGCGACATTGTAAATGTCAAAATATTCAACTAAGAGTTAAATATAAATGATAAGGTTAATATAGTGACCCAAACCTATCTAAAATCTATTTTTTGAAAGGATTTCGACCCATCCCCACCTTATCCTCTAAATAAGTCACTTTGGAGCCATTATAAACCGAATATGAATTTATTATAAAATAATATTTTATGTTTTTCCTAAGGTGCCCCTCACCCATCTTATAAAAGGTCACTCTCTCTTATCTCTAATTCACACCTTCAAAGCCATTTGGCTCGGCAAAACCCTACCCAAATATCATCTCAACTTCCCTCACTTCATCCTAGAGTCCCTCCATTGGTTATAAGTCAAACATAAGGATCCCTTTTGATCAAATCAATATGAGGAACCCGAAGAAGAGGTAATGATTTCACCACCCTCTTTCAAGTTCCTTTCTTCTTCCACTTCTTCTTTATTTTTTATTTCCATTCTAAAATAATAACTCCAATATCTTCTATATACTATGATGTTAATATAAATATGGTATAACCATATTCAATATTCTATCCACCCTTTGAAGGACATGTCACCATACGTGCATACGTACGACCTACCGTCTCAACGTCGTGGTGTAATTGTTATTCAATATATTATTATTTTGATGGGTATAATAATGATGTGTAATTCATGTAAATAATAAATATAACATGATAATGATTCTGTATATATGATATACCATCCAATTATATATTACATTACTATCAAAAGAATGATATTGTCGCTCGTGCGTACGTACGGATTACCGTCTCCACGAATGCGATGAGATTCATTCCCCATAATATCAATTCAATAATAAATTTAATTTGATGATTAAAAATAATGTTTAGAGACATTATATAATTCTGTATATGAATAAGATACATCCCACCCATAAAAAATATGGCTCACATAACAAAGAATATAAAGGAAAATGAATCTGTTAACACCTGAAATGACGATAATACTAAGATATTATCAACAAATAAATGTTAAAAGATAATATATGATATCATTTTGATGTATATGATTCTTTTATAAATCAATAACAATTATTTAACTATTATACAATAGGTTAACCTACCCTCGACCAAGAAAAAATTACAAAGGGGTTTCTTATCTCACTTTTAATTCTATGAGATTTCCATTGTTCATCACTTTTTTATTGCATGTTGTGTGTGTACTGACCATGATTGTATTCATTTTTTAATATAATTTAACTTAGGGATATATACATCATCATTGTATGATCCTTGTTCCATGTTTGTATGTTTCGTAAGTTACCAAATCGATAAGGGTATTTGAAATTTCAATTTCCACTCCTTCGGCTTTTCGCATACTTCAGTGATTATTTTACTCCAAGATTATGTGTGGAATCACTATTAATTTTCTTATGTCAAAATTTCCAATCCCCTTTATGTGGATATACTTTTGATACACATAATCACTCAATTTATAGATTCTCAAGTCATTGATGTGAACTTGATAAGAGTAATTTTAAATCAATCTCCATTTATTGAGTTAAACATCCAATTCATTGATGTTGTTTTAACAAGAATATGTGTGAATGTCCTCTAACTAAATTACACTAAATATCCAATCATATTGAGTGTATTTATATTTTTCACACATAATTATGTCATTGATTTATCCTTAACCTAAGGATACGTTGTTTATAATAGATTTCATCTCAATTTACATTCCATTGAGACTTTTTTGTTGTTATACACCAATTCACTTTTATATGGTGTATATAATGTACCTCGACATAGTATATCATGAGTCCCTTTATTTTCATGATATTATAATGTTTTCATTAGCTGAATTATTTTTATTCAAGTGTCTCTCTTTTGGTTACGAACTCTAACGAAAATATCATTTTAAATGTTTTAAAGATTTGTTATTCTAAATATTTCTCATTAATACCCATGTTTTAAAAATGTTTTTAAGGATTTATTTATATAGACATTAATTTTTTAAAATTAAAATTAGTTTTAAAAGTTTCAAAGTGATATGGGACACTTTTATTCAATAATCTATTTTTAAAATGGTTTCTTGAAAAATAGTTTGACTTTTAAATGATTTCCTGAAAAAGGGGAATATTTCTCTCTAATAGTTTTGATGATTATTTCCTTCTATGTTAATATACTTCATTATTCTTGATTCAGGTTAATATGATACAATACAATCTTCCATATTGTATCAAATGAGTTACTTTTGAATGTGGATGTACTATTTTTATACCATTCATGGTTTGTGGATAAGGTATTGATATTTCGTATGCTAGTTTTGATACAAATATTTATATAATGTTTCAAAACATTCATATGAGGAATGTATTGGACTTTTTAAGTGACTGGTGGAGCCACTATAGCTCCTCAATGCATCGGTAGGTCTCATGAGACAAACTAGTGTCTTGGAAAAAGCTTTGACAAAATCATATTTGTAGTCTTGGCACAAGGCCTTGACTATGTGGTTATGATAGTCTGTTATTATGCATTCCATTATTATGAAACTAGATATTGATATTTCATGTGATTATTCGAGTTGTAGAATATCCACATGAATAATTAAATGAAATTATTTCATTTTATCTTTTACATATTATGATGAAGTTCAAGTTTAAAAGGATTTTGTTTTAGTTATACATTGCCTAAAATGTTTATACTTATTTATGGAAGTTTCTACTATAATATAAACCTTACTGACCATCTGAGCTCACCCTTTTCTATGTTTTATTTTTCCCATGATGCAAAGAAGTATATTATTACTGACCTCCAGGGATAGTCTATGGGATATCAATGTTGTCTATGGAGACAATGTTGTTGTAGTTTTCCATTTTATGATATAATGTAAGCCTTAGCAATGTATATATTACTTCAAAGGATACTAAAATAATTTGTCTTTAGATACTTGATCTTTTATGATCATGCCAATGATACTTAATAATGCACCGACTCTGGGTGACTGGGGCCGGGGCGTTACAATTATGAGATGATTAAATTAAAGCATAGTGAGTG
The DNA here is from genome assembly GCA_963277665.1 of Viscum album. Classification (NCBI taxonomy): domain Eukaryota; kingdom Viridiplantae; phylum Streptophyta; class Magnoliopsida; order Santalales; family Viscaceae; genus Viscum; species Viscum album. The sequence continues at coordinate 342,981,641 of OY728131.1, forward strand.
ATACATCCTAGGATACTTTGAGGGGCTTCATTATTACATGAATGTGGATATTTAAAAATTAAATTAAATTAATTAGTACCATGGCGATTTAATTGAGATTTAAATTAGTGAAAATCATAGATTTTTTTGAGTTATATTGACCTAATATCTGTGATGAGTGGGTTTGACATGATTTTTGTTCTATTTTAAATGTAGTAATAGAATCAAGGAGATGTATTTTCCATGAATATACGATTAAATTGGATTTTTTGGGAGACTAAATATCATAATAATCATGAACCTATCAAGGATATTGATATAGAGTTTCCATGAAAAGAAAATTAAGAATAATATCTATATGATATTATAAAAATATGAAAACTATAAGTGTGAGGAATAATGGGTGTTTATTTGAATACTTTTGAGAGGGAAATACACTAGAGTATTAAGGAGAAGATAATAGTCTATATTCTATACTTCAAGATCACGATAAGTACTCCTAAATCATTCTATTTATAAAAATATTAGAAAAATATAATCATAAAAAATTGGTATAGTTTCATGAATTAAAATTCTATTCAAGCTTTTATCGAAGTTATTAATGTTTTAAAAGATTCATCTTGATCATTTAAGATCATGCATGAAGATCATCTTAAGGAGGTACATAAGCATCCTTGGAGAATAATTAGCCCTTTAAATTACTATATCAAAACCAAATGTGATTTTAATGAGTGTTTCTAACGAGTTATTAAAATTAGCATCTGATTTGGGTGTATATAAAATCTATGTGGAATTGATTTTTGACTGGGGTGTATAAAAAGATCTTGGATTTTTATATTTTGGGTATATAACAAAAAATTGTTTAATTAATTTGATTCTATATTGATTAATCTATGTTATGTTATCTAACTGACATGGTAAAGAGTGGAAATTTTAGTCCAAACCTTATATATTTTTATGTCTATTTTATTTTATATCATCTGCTTCATGTGATTAAGGGTGATATATATATTTGAGTCTATATAGAGACCAAATCAGTAAATGCTTTTGGGATAAAATGGTGAAACTAATTAAAATTAAAATATATATCTAATTTATCTACTACCCCTATTAGTGATTCAACCGAATCTGAGATCTTTAATTATTATCGTATTTGAGATCCCCACTGAGTGATCCAGAAATTTATTAAGGATGTAGAATATAATTTTTACGAATAGTATGTTTATTCCTACTTTTTATGGAATTAACTATCAAAATTGGTTACAAAGGATGCTACCCTATTTAATGTCACTTGGTCAAGATGTTTGAGATGCTAAAATAGTAGTATTTCCTCCAATCACCGAGGAAGATATAATGACACTCAATGATAAAAGAAATATGGATAATTCTATTAAGTCTCAAAATTAAATTCTACGTAATATTTCATAAAATTTAAATAGAAAAATTCATGGGACTTAAACCCCCCAAAAAAATCATGGATGAGTTGATAAGAAGTTATGAAGGTAATATTAACGTAAGAGAATAAAATTATCATGTTTGGAGAGAAACCTATCATAATAAAGAATATTATGAGAAATTTTTTAGACTATTTCGATCCTAAATTTTAATACTTGTAGAATAGGGTATATTTTCCCTAAGATGAACATCATATTATTCTCATAGAATAAAAATAAAAAATAAAAAATATTTCCTGAAGAAGGAAAAATATGGGATAGATTTTGAATCCAAAAGAAATGAAAAATTAAAAAATGTGATAGTTATATAATCAATAAATTATGATGAGGAATATAAAGAAAAATTTAAAAAAATTATTTCACTTCTTTATTATATATTCAAAAAATGAAAGTGGAAAAGAAATTAAAAGAATTATAAATATTTTGGAATTCATATGATTGTGGAATCTTTAACTATTATTGTCCAAAGAAGAAGGAAAGTGATTCATAGACCATTAAGAAAGATAATTTGTATAAAAATGAAAATAAGAAAGTTGAACAAGGGGCATTCTAATATCTAGAATAGTAACTTAATGAGTATGTATGAGTAAGATATCTCATAATTCAGTATCTCTTTAGAAAATGATGTAAATTTCGTTACCCATTATGGAAAAGGATTTGATTCGTATAGAACTGATGATGATGGAGAAAAAAGGAATAACATAAATAGATACTAAAAGTAAATTTGGAAGCTAATTTTTAGGAGATTACAACACTCAAGAAATAAAAGATAAAGATATAAAAATAATATAAAACATTATTTATTGATAATGTGTAGTTTTACTAAAAATAAATAAATATTTTTAATGAGAGTACGGTGAACTGATTATAAGTAGAAGAGCATGAGAAAATGGTATGTGATACTTAATATATACAACCTTAGAAGAATAGTGATATATCAGAGGAAAAAATATATGTATTTTAGACCAAAATGAGATAAATAATAATAGAGAGGACTATACCAAGTAAACCAAGGTTAATGATGAGTATTTTCAAGATGTTGATAAGCAATTTTCATGATAATAAGGTAAATATGAACCCAATACATTTGAAAATAGATCTATAATATATAATAATGAAAATGTTAAAATAAATTATACATAATTTTTCGGAAATAAAATTTAGATAAATTCTTCCAAATATAAGAAATGGAAGAAAATTGTGGGAAAATAATTGATCTAATAAAAAAATAAAATTGATAGAATACATACCCAGTTGAATTCTAGACATATTCAATATGAAATTGAAATATTCTAATGCAGAGCTTATTGTTGTTGTTGGGGAATGTTTAGACACAAATATTATTTATGCTCGTATAATATGTATTTATAAGGAAGAATACATGAACCCATTGGAAATCATAGTAATCAATCAAGATAATATTTTCAAAGGAAAAAATATATAACCAAAACATCACCATATTTTTCACCCATTATATATTTGAGTTTCTGGAAGAATTATGTGGTGGGTGTGAATAAAAAGCTGAAAAATATTAGTTTTGTATAACTTGGTTAAAAGGATAAATTACCTATGGTGTTAAATGGATGATAATTCAGAGGGAAATAAAAGATAATCAAAGTAATATTTATGATTATAATAATTTGTGTGATAAGCTATAAAAACTAATCATTTCAAAAAATAATTATCATAGATTTCGATAGAAAATTTTAAGATGTCTATGAGAAAATAAAAATAAGATATATATGATAAATAAAAATTAAAAAAAGTGATTAAAAATGAATAATTTGGAATTAATGAGGAACTATTTACATATACTGATTTTTAAGTTCATGCTAGTATGTGTGGGATGAACCAACTTGAAAACCCTAGTATAACGGTATCCAATCTATCACCAATATGGCCCAAAGAGAATTCTTGATCCTCATAGTTTGGAGGTAGTGTTAGGGAATCATTAGATGGTTTGAAGGAATGATTTCTCCCAAATAAAAGATTATTATTATATTGATCTGTAGAATATAAATTGATGAATATTCAGTACTCAAAACACCCCTCGAAGGGAATTGTAAAACATATAGAAAGATAAATAAAAAACAATAAATCATCTAATAAATGATATAAAAAGACCCATCAATATGAAAACTCATAATTTCCATGTAATAATTGGATCATGGCTCTACTTTCATCCTCCATCAATAGAGATCCTACTAGTCAAGCACACCAACTATCTTCAAGTGGTTATTTCCCTTCACCTATAATTGGAATAACATATTTGTCAAATGACTAATGGTAAAGGTATTGTTTGTGAAAAAAATACAACCATTGTATTTCACCAAATATTAAAAAATAAGTTCCATAATAATATAACCATTTATAATTTAATTAAAATAAAAATAATTAATGGGAAAATGTTTCTATATTTTCAATCTAATGAGATTTAATGTCAAATAGATTGAAAGTATTTTAAATTAAATGAAATTTTTCACAAAACAGAAGGGAATGAGTAAAACAGTACAATATACATTTCCATGTAACAATGAAATAAAAAACAAAGAACCATGGTCATATAACCCAAGGTCCATTAGTTCATAGTTTTAGTCTCTTGATACTACTCATTCAATCCATCTTGAATCAAGATGTCCACATTTCCCTATGACTCGGGATGTTGGGATGGAATTAATCAATACACCTGTCACACCTGGACTTCGCACCGAGGTATGTTTATTTATTACTTATTATTTTTTTATTACGTGAGTTTGGTTGCCTTTTTATAATTTTCTTTTCATTGGAAAGAGGGGTGGGCACGAAACTAGTGTGTGCATCTACGTTGATAAAGGAACGCTACCTTGACAATGACCGATGAGCGGGCAGGACACGGGTAAAGCCGTGCGGCCTGCCTGGTGTGCGGGTGGTCCTTTTTATCATTAACCTTTTTTTATTATTTTGTTAAACGCGTATTTTTATTCATTAACACCATTATTATTGTTATTATAATGATCATTATTAGTTTAAGTTATATTTTCTTTTTAGGTTTTAATTAATTTATTTATTTTTTTCCCATCCCATTATTCTTATTTTATTTTATCCCTCCTCTACTTCTCTTCTTATTCCCTTATCTTCTTTTATTTTTATTTTTATTTTATCCTTTCTTTTCTATTTTCTTTTATTTTTTTCCCTCCCACTTTTGCCCTCTTTATCTTCCGCAGGTTACTGTTCATCTGGCCCTCACCTGGTCAATTCGAACCCTAGCAGCCGCCTGGTTTTCTTCCTCCCTTCGGACCAGCTCCCGCATCCTCGGCTCGACCTTCCCTACCGCGCCCCGACCTTCCTCACGCCCTCACCCTCTCCGCCTGCTGCTACTCCCGCTCAGCCGACCACCCTACTACCCCCTGCCGCCTTCCCCATTCTCCTTCCCCGTTAGACCTTTTCCTCCTCCCATCTCCACCGTGCCTGCTGCTACCTGCTTACCCCCGCCACATATCCTCTCATCCTTTCCCGGATCGACCAGCAGCATCGCCCTCCTGTTCGGCCGCACCCTCCACCAGAAGACCGGCGCACCCCCTCCTCCTCTGTTCCGCTGGACATAGCCACTACACCCTCCTCCTGCCCGCGCCTCCTCCGCCCTAGCCGGCGTGCTCCCTCCCTCTCAACCCCATCATCCCGCTCAGCCGCACCTCCTGCTTGTCCACTCTCCGCCGCACCTCCACACTCGGTCGCCCTCCCTTTCTCCTCTGCTCTCTTTGTGTTCTTTTTTTCTAATTTTATTTTATTATTTTGTTTTATCTAATAACATATTAACGTTTCATTCTGTTATTATTATTATTATTATGTTAGTAATATTATTATTATATTATTATTATGGTTATCATTAGGTTATTATTACGATTATTATTATGTTAATGTTATTATATTATTGCTATATTATTATGGTTATTATTATTGTGTTATGCCATTATTATTATTTTGATATTATTATTATTTTTATGTTATTATTATTATTATTATTATGTTATTATTGTGATTATATTATTATTATTATTATTATTATTATGTTATTGATATTACTATTATTATTTTTACGTTATTATTATTATTTTTATTATTATTATTATTATTATTATGTTATTATTATTATTGAGCCTGTTTAAAGGTCTGTTGTTTTAGGATCTGTTTGACGGCTCAATACGGTGCGACCGTGGCACAATGGGAGTTTTGTGCCGTGTCTTTTTCCGTTCCTATTTGAGGTAGGTGGTTCCACACACAAGTGTTAGTTTACAATCATTTTCTTGATTATTTAATTAATTTAATGTTTTATCCATTTGTTTACATGCTGTGATATTTTTCCTCGGACTTAGAGTTATTGTGTGTTTGTTTAGTTAGAGCGTTGTTCTGGTGACTCTAGTTAATTTTATTGTGAAAACTCCTTTTGGACTGTTTATTATTGTTTGAAAACTGTGCAGTGTGTGAGTTATGAAGTGAAGATTATGCGGTTTATATTTTGGCATGCGTCAAAATATGTTTCATTTTAAAAATGGGTTTTGAGTGACTTTTTTCCTCCAAAAAATTTTTTGAAATGTTTGAAACTATTTAATAAATCTTAAAAGTGATTTCGTTGAGATATGTACCTAGTTTAATTCAATACATAAGCCGTGCAGTTTGAGTTTCAAAAAGTTTTTGTGTGTGTGTGGTTTTCAAAAAAGATATTAGTGTGAAGGTGACATGTTATGTGAACTTTGAATTTAGGTGAGCACAAGGATAGAAGCCGTGGTATTAGGTGGGGAGACTAGGACTAGTGAGCTAGGGTTCCGGAGATGAGCCAACCCGGTTTCACTTACAGGTTTAACGATTGCAACACTAACTAAACATGTGACATTTGAGGGTTGTGGCCTTCTAAGCCACGTGTTCTGAGGGTCGTGGCCTTCTAAGCCATGTTATCTAAGGGTCGTGGCCACCTAATCCACGTTTCACCGAGACATGACTTTCTAGGGTCCCACATGTTCTAGTACCCTTTTAGGGCCTCTCCCATCCTTTGGTGATACCGGTTACTTTGCGTGCACAAAGATACGTGATATGTCACTTATGTCACTACCCTAATGTGTTTATCTTGAACTGTCTTTCTGTGAAGTCATTTTATGAAAAACCATTTCTTTTTTAACCTTTTTCTTTCTTTATTCAGCATTGAAAATGGTTTGTATTTTGATATTTGTGCGTGGAATATTTTCTTGGTGATATCCTGCGGGGCGATTGCTCACACCCTACATACACCCTTGGGTGTAAGTAGATTTTTTTACTTCTGATACAGGTAAGGGTCTAGCTTTTGGGAGAAGTGGTTCAGGTTGTTAGCAGGCCTATCTACGTGGCGTTTTGGTGGTGGATTAGGGGCAGTGTCATCACACTGGGTGACAGTTCTTAGGTTGGTTTTTGGTTCCCTTGTTTTTAGTGTTATTTGGATTTTGAATACTTGTGACTCAAAAACCTATTTTGGTTGAATTCACATATGGCTGCCACTTTTACTTTTGTTTGGTTTATTTTGGCTGGCTGCTTTATTTTGTTACTCGGGTAAATCGTTCCCAAAGTTGAAATGGATACCCGGGCACTTGTGCCAGCCCGTGGGGATCGGGGACACCCTTCGGGCCTTGCTGTGGGTCGGGTCAGGCGTCGAGTTGATGGTGACCCGATTTGGTTCGTGACAAAATGGTATCAAAGGAGGTTATTTCGTGGTTTATGTTATTTGGGATGAGTTAGATTATACAGGAGTTGGGTCTGTCGGGGCTCAGAATTCATGTTGCGAGTAGGGTGCCTGGCCAGCACGCCTCGTGACAGATACTGAGTCACCATGGGATGTCATGGTGATTGTTTCACTTATATTATAGGTGGGGCGTGCAGGCTGCAGACTGTACGTGGACACCAGTCAAGAACGTAGAGTTTTTTCACGATGTCGTTTTTTCATGTTTGGTTTACTGATGATTGTTTATCTTATTGAAAAATTTAGTTCCTTTTGAGATATGTGATATTGATGGTATTCCTTCTTGACTGTTGGCCTTTGCAGTAAGATGCCTCCCCAGAGAGCTCCCATGCACCCACGGGAGGAAGCCGGAGAGAGTTCTCCCATGCCGCTTGATATGAGATTGGTAGAGGCTATGGTCCAAGCCGTTCAGGCTTTGGGACAAGGGTAGACTCCTGCCCTCGCTCCTATTCCAGCTAGAGGGGAAGAATCTGGCTCCAGGAAGGATAGAGCTCAGGAGTTTCTGAGGAGCAAACCTCCTTCTTTCCGAGGTGTTTCAGAACCACAGGAGGCAGAGGAGTGGCTTGAAAAGATAGGACACATGTTAGATTTCCTTGACACGCCCGAGGAAGTCAGGGTGAAGTGTGCGTCATTCCAGCTGGAGGGTTCGAGTAGAAAATGGTGGGAATCAGTGGTCCAGGCTAGAAAACATGAGCACATGATCTGGAAAGATTTCATGGGTATCTTCAACGAGCAGTATTGTCCAGAGTTCGTAGCCTATGCTAGATCCCGGGTGTTCATGTAGCTTTCACAGGGGGATCAGATAGTGATGGAGTATGTGAACGGCTTTGCTAAACTGCTACGGTATGCACCTGAGATAGTTTCGAGAGAATTGTTGAAATCTCGAAAGTTTGAGAAGGGCATTTGACTAGAAATCTACTCCCAGGTTTTCTTATTCAAGCTGAAGACTTATGATGAGGTGGTCGATCGTGCTTGTATGGCCGAGATTGACCAGAAGGGAAATTTGGGGTTTTCTGGATCAGTGTCAGGGCTTGGCAGTGGCAGTTCATCTGAGAAGAAGAGGAAGTGTGATGAGCAATGGAAGAAGAGTGATGGCAGCTCAGGTCATCCTCCCAGGCAGTTTTTATCTGGGGCTTCGGGTGCAGGGTCCATAGTGTTCCATCATTGTGGAAGAGTAGGGCACATCCGACCTGTTTGTCCATACCCTCCCAGACCATGCCATGGATGTGGAGTTGTGGGACATCTACAGTGCTTCTACAGGACTGCACGTCCTTACCAGAGTGGGGCTGGATCAGTGGAAACCAGAGGGGTATCAGTTCAGTCAGAGCCAACTAGAACGACATGATCTCGGTTCGGTGGTCATGGTGGTAGGACCGGATCGTCTTCAGGGAAGAGCCAGATCAGGGCAGAGCCTCAGGAGAGCGGTCCTTCTTAGGCAGGGACAAGACAACTGCATGTTGTGGATCAGGCACCAGCGGGATCCGATGCAGGGCCTTCGACGGTTCCAGGTACTATTCTGGTTGCATCTTCTATAGCTGCAGTTTTAATTGATACTGGTGCTTCAGTTTCTTTTATATTTTCTCGTTTTGTGAATCTGTTGAACCAACCAACCGAGCTGTTATCGTTTTCTATGGAGTTAGTAACACCGCTGGGGAAAAAGAGGGAGCAAGGCCTTAAGTGTCGATCGTGCGCACTCTCTGTGTCGGGAGTCGAGATGGAATGAGATTTCTTGGTCCTTGAAATGGACCTATTTGATGTGATCCTCGGTATGGACTGGCTGGTGCGCTTCTTGGAGCACATTGGTTGCTATCGGCGCTGAGTTAGTTTTACGGCACCAGATGGGACTCCCCAGTTATTTCACGGAGAATTGGATCCTCGGTCAGGACGTGCAGGACCTCCACTCCGTGAGCTGGGAAATCTTTCTCATTAGTTTTTTTTGCTCGGGATTGAGGACGATGGTGGTATTATACAGGGAGGGTTACCTCGTGTAGTGGATGAGTTTCCAGAGGTCTTCCCAGATGATTTTTCTGGCTTACCCCCAGAGCGGGACGTGGAGTTCTCGATTGAGTTGGCACCAGGAACACAGCCTATATCTCTTCCCTCATATCACATTCCCCCCACCGAAATGAGGGAATTAAAGATATAGCTGGACGATTTGGAATCCAAAGGATTCATTCGCCCGGGCGTCTCTCCTTGGGCCACACCGGTTTTATTCGTGAAGAAGGCCGATGGAACCCTTCGGTTGTGCATTGATTACCAGAAATTGAACAAGGTAACCATCAAGAATAAATACCCTTTTCGCCGTATTGACGATTTGTTTGACCAGATGAAGGGGGAAAAGTGGTTCTCCAAGATTGATTTGCGTTCGGGATACCACCAGCTCAGGGTGAGAGAAGCAGATATTCCGAAGACGGCTTTCCGAAGAAGGTACGGTCACTTCGAGTACTTGGTCATGCCTTTCGGACTGATGAATGCTCCTGTAGTTTTTATGGAACTCATGAATAGGGTGTTCCACCAATATCTCAACACATTTGTCGTGGTATTAGTGGATGACATCTTGGTTTATTCTGGATCTGAGGAGGAGCATGAGCATCACCTGCGCGTTGTTTTGGGAACTTTTCAAGATCACCGTCTATATGCCAAACTCTCGAAGTGCACTTTCTGAATCAGGGAAGTGAAGTTTCTAGGGCATGTCATCTCAGAACAAGGGGTTTCAGTGAATCCTGAAAAGATCAGGGCAGTTATGTCATGGGACCAGCCGAGAAATGTGTTTGAGATTAGATGTTTTCTGGGCTTGGATGGTTATCACAGGAGCTTTGTCCGGGACTTCTCGCGGCTTGCCTCCCCCTTGACTGCACTCACCTGGAAAGGGGTGAAGTTTGAGTGGATCCCATAGTGCCAAACATATTTTGAGGATTTGAAGCGGCGGTTAACCACCGAACCTGTGTTGACCTTACCAGAGTTAGGAAAGGGCTATGTGGTGTACTGTGATGCTTTAGGTACGGGCCTTGGATGTGTGCTCATGCAAGATGACCATGTTGTGGATTATGGTTCTCACCAACTCTGGTCGCATGAGAAGAACTATCTGAATCACAACTTGGAGTTCCCAGTAGTGATGCATGCCTTAAAGACGTGGCGTCACTATCTTTTTGGGGAGAAGTTTGTGGTATATTTTGACCATAATAGCCTGGCCTATATTTTTCTCTTAGAAGGATATCAATTTGAGGTAGTGCCGCTGGATCGAGTACCTGCATGGTTTTGATTATGATATTGTCTATACCCCTGGCAAGGGTAATGTGGTAGCTGATGCTTTGAGTAGACAAGTACCAGTGCAGGCATTGAGGAAGTCCAGCGATGAGTGGACTTTGATGGGTCTCTTCACCCAGATGCACTTGGAGAGCATGGAGCACAGTGGAGGTACTTTCATGGCTAGCATCCGATTGAATCCTACTCTTCTGGAGTTGATTCAGTGGGATCAGCCTAGGGATGAGCTGTGTTAGCGATCTATGCAGTTTCTTCATGGTGGGGAGACTCCTTCTGATTGGTCTTTGTCTTCCTAGAGGGTCTTATGCTTCAAGGGTCGTGCTGTAGTGCCGTTGTCTCTACAGAAGGTGGTGATGTAGGATAGCCACCAATCTCAGTGGGAAGTCCATCCTGGTACCACCATGATGTACTACGATGTTCGTCATCAGTTCTGGTGGCCAGGTATGAGACGGGACATGGACAACTTTGTATCAATATGCTATATTTTCCTGTAGGTAAAAGCAGAGCATCAGAGACCATCTGGCCTACTCCAGCCATTACCCATTCCTACCTGGAAGTGGGACGAGGTCACCATGGACTTCATTATGGGGTTTCCTTGTACAACTCGGGGGAGGAATGCTATCTGGGTAGTGATTTAATTATTAACCAAGTCATCTCACTTTATTCCGATCAGAGATACAACGGAGGTAGAGGATCTGGGCCGCTTGTATGTTCAGGAGGTAGTCAGACTTCTAGGTGTGTCATCGGAAGTTGTTTCTGATAGGGACCCCCACTTTAGATCTCGATTTTGGGGAGGCCTCCAGAAGGCTTTGGGGTCGTAGATTAATATGACCACGACATACCATCCTCAGACCAATGGCCAGACGGAGCGGGCGAATCAGATCCTGGAAGACATGCTCCGAGCCTGTGTGTTAGATTTTGGAGGCTCATGGGATAGCCATTTGGAACTGGTCGAGTTTGCTTATAATAACAGTTACCAGTCTTCTATCAGAATGGCAACATTTGAGGCACTCTATGGCCAGCCTTTTCGGTCTCCTCTGTTTTGGGCTGAGGTAGGAGAGGCCTCGCTCTTGGGACCGAGCCTTGTTCAGGAGACATCTGAGAAGATCAAGCTTGTTAGGCAGCGATTGTTGACATATTAGAGTCGCCACAAGTCTTATGCAGATCAGAGGTGGCGGGATCTCGTGTTTTCAGTGGGGGACAAGGTGTTCCTGAAAGTGGCCCCTCGCTTGGGTCACCGTCGTTTGGGGAAGCAGGGGAAAATGACACCGAGATATGTCGAACCCTTCGAGATTCTTGAACGGATTGGCAAGGTGGCATACAATTTAGCTTTTCCCTCGCAGTTGACGTCGATTCACGACGTATTTCATGTCTCCCAACTAAAGAAGTACAACCCTGATCTGTCGCATGTGCTGAATTGGGAGGAGTTGGAAATAGAGTCTGACTTGATTGTGGTTGAGCGACCAGTGCATATAGTGGATTCTCAGAAAAAGGTGTTGTGTGGAAATTCCATTCCTCTAGTTTGTATTCTCTGGTAGCACGGGAATGATGAGCATGAGACTAGGGAGCGGAAGTCATGGGTTGAGCAGGAGTACCCATTCCTATTCTCTGATCAGGCTTCGAATTGACTTTCTAAGGGCGGTAAGTTTTCATAGTGGGGAGGATTGTCACACCTAGACATCGCACCGAGGTATGTTTATTTATTATTTATTATTTTTATTTTTATTACGTGAGTTTAGTTGCCTTTTTATAATTTTCTTTTCATTGGAAAGCATGGTGAGAATGAAACTAGTGTGCGCATCTACGTTGATAAAGGAAGGCTGCCTTGACAATGCCTGATGAGCGGGCAGGGCACGGGTAAAGCCGTGCGGCCTGCCTGGTGTGTGGGTGGAACTTTTTATCATTAACTTTTTTTATTATTTTGTTAAACACATAATTTTATTCATTAACACCATTATTATTGTTATTATAATTATCATTATTAGTTTAGGTTAGATTTTCTTTTAAGGTTTTAATTAATTAATTTATTTTTTCCCCCATCCCATTATTCTTAATTTATTTTATCCCTCCTCTACTTCTCTTCTTATTCCCTTATATTCTTTTATTTTTATTTATCTTTTGTTTTATTTTATTTTATCCTTTATTTTATATTTTCTTTTATTTTTTTCTCCCACTTTTGCTCTCTTTATCTCCCGCAGGTTACTGTTCATCCACCCCTCACTAGGTCCGTGCAAACCCTAGTAGCTGCCTAGTTTTCTTCCTCCCTTCGGAACAGCTCCCGCATCCTCGGCCCGGCCTTCCCTGCCGTGCCCCAACCTACCTCGAGCCCTCACCCTCTCCTCCTGCTGCTACTCCCACTCGGCCGACCACCCTGCTACCCCATGCCGCCTTCCCCATTCTCCTTCCCCGTCGGACCTTTTCCTCCTCCCATCTCCACCGCGCCTGCTGCTACCTGCTTACCCCGACCACATCTACTCTCCTCCTTTACCAGATTGACCAGCAGAAGCACCCTCCGGTTCGGCCGCACCCTCCACCAGTAGACCGGCACACCCCCTCCTCCTCTGTTCCGCTGGACAGCGCCGCTGCACCCTCCTGCAACCTGAGCCTCATCCACCCCAGCTGGCGCACTCCCTCCCGCTCGGCCCTGTCTTCCCGCTCATCCGCACCTCCTGCTCAGCCGCTCTCTACCGCACGTCCCCACTGAGTCGGCCTCCCTTTCTGCTCTTCTCACTTTGTGTTTTTCTTATTTTATTATTTTGTTTTATCTAATAACATATTAACATTTCATTCTGTTATTATTATTATTATTATGTTAGTTATATTATTATTATATTATTATTATGGTTATCATTAGGTTATTATTATGATTATTATTATGTTAATGTTATTATATTATTTCTATATTATTATGGTTATTATTATTGTGTTATGCTATTATTATTATTTTGATATTATTATTATTTTTATGTTATTATTACTATTATTATTATTATGTTATTGATATTACTATTATTATTTTTACATTATTATTATTATTATTATTATTACTATTATGTTATTATTATTATCGAACCTGTTTAATGGTATGCTGTTTTAGGACCTGTTTGACGGCTCAATACGGTGCGACCGTGGCGCAATAGAAGTTTTGTGCCATGTCTTTTTTTGTTCCTATTTGAGGTAGGTGGTTCTGCACACAATTATTAGTTTAAAATCATTTGATTTATTATTTAATTAATTTAATGTTTTATCCATTTTTTTACATGCTATGGAATTTTTCCTCTGGCTTAGAGTTATTGTGTGATTGTTTAGTTAGAGCATTGTTATGGTGACTCTAGTTAATTTTATTGTGAAAACTCCTTTTGGACTGTTTATTATTATTTTTAAACTGTGCAGTGTGTGAGTTAGGAAGTGCAGATGACGTGGTTTATATTTTAGCATGCGTCAAAATATGTTTCATTTTAAAAATGGGTTTTGAGTGACTTTTTCCCTTCAAAAACTTTTGCGACATGTTTGAAACTGTTTAATAAATCTTCAAAGTGATTTCGTTGAGTTATGTACCTAGTTTAATTCAATACATAAGGCGTGTAGTTTGAGTTTTAAAAGGTTTTGGTGTGCATGTGGTTTTCAAAAAGGATATCAGTGTGTAGGTGACATGTTATGTGAGCATTAAATTTAGGTGAGCACAAGGAGGGAAGCCACGGTATTAGGTGGGGAGACTAGGACTAGTGAGCTAGTGTTCCGGAGATGACCCGACCCGGTTTCACTGGCAGGTTTGACGATTGCTACACTAACTAGACATGTGACATATGAGGGTCGTGGCCTTCTATGCCATGGTTTCTAAGGGTCTTGGCCTTCTAAGCCACGTTATCTGAGGGTCGTGGCCACCTAATCCACGTTTCACCGAGACACGACTTTCTAGGGTACCACATGCTCTAGTACCCTTTTAGGGCCTCTCCCATCCTTTGGTAATACCGGTTACTTTGCGCGCACAAAGATACGTGAAATGTCACTTGAATCACTACCCTAATGTGTTTATCTTGAACTATCTTTCTTTGAATTCATTTTATGAAAAACCATTTCTTTTTGCACCTTTTTCTTTCTTTATTCAGCATTGAAAATGTTTTATATTTTGATATTTGTGCGTGGAATCTTTTCTTGGTGATATCCTACTGGGCGATTCCTCACACCCTACTTAAACCCTTGGGTGTAAGTAGATTTGTTTACTTCTGATACAGGTAAGGTTCCAGCTTTTGGGACCAGTGGTTCAGGTTGTTAGAAGGCCTATCTATGTGGTGTTTTGGTGGTGGATTAGGGGCAGTGTCCTCACACTGGGTGACAGTTCTTAGGTTGGTTTTTGGTTCCCTTGTTTTTAGTGTTATTTGTGACTAAAAAAACTATTTTGGTTGAATAAACATCTAGCTGCCACTTTTACATTTGTTTGGTTTATTTTGGCTGGCTGCTTTATTTTGTTACTCAGGTAAATCGTTGCCCAAGTTAAAATGGATACCCGGGAACTTGTGCCAGCCCGTGGGGATCAGGGACGCCCTTCGGGCCATGCCGCGGGTCAGGTCGGGCGTCGAGTTGATGGCGACCCGATTCGGTTCGTGACAACACCATTGGGGAAAGTCATATTGAACTTGGTCTTGTTATATTTTTCATAATCAATCAATTTGAATGGAGTCAATGTCCTAGATTTCTTGTCCTAATAAACCGAAAACTACTCAGGATACCATGTTATTTAAAACAATCAAACAACCAATAATTGTAAAATCACTCATTTTAATTGAAATAATTATTCACAATTCAAATTTAAAATATCATGTTTCAATATTCCATTTTTATTTCAAAAACAAATCATAATTTTTTATCATGTTCAAGCCTTTGAAAATCATATTTTGTTTAAATCATTTTTTTCTCAATAATTTCTATAAAATCATTTTTCATTTCAATCCATTTTACTCAAAACCCACCATATACATTCAATGATTTTGAAAAACAGTTTTGTTTCATTATTCCATTATTATCTTGAAATCATACATAAAATATACTCAGTTAAAATAAATCAATAGAAAATAAATTTCAAATAAATCATTAAATTAGGGTTTCAAGTGTAGGGAAAACCCTTACAAAACCACATTATTTTTATCACATGAATGATAATCACCCAAAACTAGAACTGCCAATGGAGAGTCGAAGTTGAGAAAGATCAAAGAGAAATCCTACAAATTATCATCCATAAAATTATGTTTTAAATTCCGAAACAACATAATGATCCATCACTCTCAAATAAGGATCAAATGGAAGAAATGAGAAACCCAAATTAGGAAATGGTACTTTCCAAAAAGGGATGAATCACATGCATTAATACTTTGATCCAAGAATAAATGGGTTATAAGACAAAAATCCTCTCTATATTGCCTTAAAAATCTAAAGGGTTGAATTATTTTTGATTAAAATGGGTTTAGTATTTATAAATATGTTGCATTCAATCCTTAATAAATTTTTGTGGAGCATTTAATACCTATTCTCATGGTTTATTATGTTAGGATTCACTATTAGATCTAACTATATTTCTAAACATGTTCCCTAACATGAATTATAGAGAGAGATACATGGTTTTTTCTCCATCGTTGGAAAAATCATGCACTATCCATGTGCTCCTTCATGGGATACTAGAGAAAAAGAGCAGGGTTTAACTATATGGTTAGACAACTGTGTGGCAATTATTCCCTCTCAATAGTCCCATGATGCATGCTTTGTGGGGGGGGGGGGGCTATACAGTTTTCTCTAAAAATATAACCCCTCTAGAACATAATGACATGTAACATAGTTTCCTAGGCCAACCCACATAGGTTTCTATAATTATGTTCCAACTATGCATATCCCGAAAATGTTCTAAATTTTTGAAAAAATCCACAAAACTACCTAAAGTAATATCCAAATAAAGGATGATAAAAATCAAGGGTTATAAGTACCTAAAATCTGGTAATGGGGTGTTATAATCTCCCGACCATAACTGCTTTATGACCCAATGATAGTTTTCTTGAAGTCTCCATATCAAAGATATGGTTCCATGACTCTCTAATAGGTTCCCCACACTCCCAAGTATCATTTTAATTAGAACCTTTCTTCCAATTTACTCAAAATAGATGTATAAACTTTTCATGAAGAACATTAATCTATAAATGAAAAAACAATATTAGATGCTCTGTCATGAATAAATCAGGTTCTATATCTAGGTCCTCCTAGATAAAGAAATGATATACGTTAGAGATATACTTTTTTATCTATGCCACATAGAACATATTATTAATAAATATAAACTGAGGTGGCTAATACCAATGGTAAGCCACATTGCAAGCATTTCCAACAAACTAAAATGGTCTCACGTATCTTGGTACCAAATGGTATGCTGCCTTCATCATAGGCCAACAAATGCCACTTAAAATTCATTGATAGATTTTATTTTATCTTTTCAAATGTTAGTCAAAACTATCGATTTATCTTTTATATTCATTGATTTTAATCTTTTACTCAATAGTATTTTTGAGCTCTTTGGAATTGAAGACATCATTTTTTTCAATTTCTTCATTCATATAAGAATTCCCTTATACTTTCTTCTATATATGAAGTTTGTAATAACGAACCACATTGTTGGATTTCTTTGTTCTAGATATCCAAACATCTATTTAATCAAGATTGACTTCTAATTTTACATGAAGATCATTCCTTCATTAAATTTATTATTTTTCATTACTTCTTTATTCCCTTTTTTGGGAACTTCTATCAACTTCTACCATAGAATATACTTCATGATCCTTATAGTCCCCTAGATCTTCTACATTAGATTCTTCTAAACTATTATATTCTTTTGAAAGGAGATTTCTCTTTTTGAATAAATTTATCTTTAACGTTTTCTTAACTTTAACATTGTTTGAAGAATTATACGTGGAAATTTATACTTCATCCTCAACATATTATTGAAACATATTTGGGCACCTTGCTAGTGGATTTTGAACCTTTCCACATCACAATCATGAAAGAAGATGTTTTCCTTTGAACTTTCCTTTTCTTCTTTGATGATTTGAGTAAAGGAATGATATCACCTCATCTATTTCTTCTTCTTCCAAACCATCTTCAGTGGTGAGCTTCTCTATATCCTTAAATTCCTCTTATTTGGACATCCATTTTTTCATATACTCATTATCTTCATTTATCATCTTGTATGAAAAAAGTGTATTATTCAATTTATCCAATGTCATCTCTTTAAGATATTTATCTTCCAATAGAGACACATTTTGATTGAACTAAGGTGGTAGTTTTCTAAAGATAGTCTTAGAAATAATTATACCCTTTATAATTTCTCTAAGACCATGTATTTATTCTAAAAAAACATTTTTCTGACTAAATAATATATCAACAGATTCATTAGGGTGAATTATGAGATCCTCATACATGTTCTATAGAACTTGTATCTTTTCTTCTATATCTTTTGAGTCACACTCATAAATATTCATAATTTTTCCCACATATCCTGTTATGACTTATATGATATCTCGTTCATATATATTAAATTGTATAGGGATCCCCATAAAGAATTGATTTATTTATCATATGTATCCAATTCCCATTATATATCTTTTGATAAAGAACCACTATCGATATTAGATTATATTCCATGAATTGATGTAGTAAAGACATCCATTTCTAATGATCGGAAGTAATAATGCATCTGATTCTTCTATAAGTGAAATTTATTTCCATAAAATATTAGTATAACTTTATGATTGACAGCCTCCATTTCTTCTACTGATAGAGAGCCACCAACATTCAACATTTCTATCTAATACCAATTATTTGGCCAATTAGGATAAAGACCATGACAGGTGGTTGAATTAGGGTATGATACATTAATAAAATTTCCCCTTCAGATCTTATTTCATAATTAAAAAACACTCTTATCTCCCTTTTTTATTAAAATGAATAAATAGAATCGAAATAATGCACAAGACACATCAATTTTACTTGTTTCATCCTCATTGGGCTACGTCTAAGGGGCGTACAATAGCAATATAATGATGAACCAAATCAAATAAGGATAACTTCAAAAGTACAATGTTTGGTTCAGATAATTTCTATTCTCTAGATCACTACCTTTATAAGGTTATGGGCCAGTTCACTGATTTTCCAAGATTTACTCCTTCAGTATCTTTCTCTAGATCACTTTTGGTGGAAAGGATCACCTTCTTCCTCTTCCTTTTCTCACTACTATTACAAGGGATTCACCCATGGTTTACGGACATATAGGTCCCTTCATTATCACTAATGAATAAATCCCCAATTTTAGATAGATTATATTTTGAAGTCCCAATTACATACAATTGATGAATACCACTTTACCACCGATTAATGGGAAATATCTTTTCAAAACGTTCACGATGCTCACTACTTTTTATGAAACTCACAGCTTTCAAGAAGCTCAACTAACATTTGGAAGGAAACTTTCTTTAGAAAATCTCACTTATCCTTCATTAAGAATTTAAATTTCAGTCAAATTTTTACAGATTTTATTATATTTATTACTTTAACCATTATCAAAATTTTTAGTTGGATTTTATGTCCTTCACAAACTCCCTTTCTTTGTGAACTTCTTCAAAACAATGACCTTTACGAACCACCTTTACAAATCTTGAGCCTTAAGATCGTTGTTATGTCTCACTACTTTTATAAAGGGGGTATATGACTATTTATAGGCATTCATACCAATTATAAAAGCTTCCAACCATGTCATCCCCATTTCACGATGCTCCCTCATTTTGATCGAAATTCTCACTATGTATCAAAGCATCATGGGAATTTCCCGTTCATGGTTATTGTCATAATCCTAGAGATCACATTGTATATAAAATTTTATATACCACTTCTAGAAAATACATTCCTTTATCTTAGATCATTTTCAATATACCTTTTCAACAATATCTCAAGACCTACACAACTATACATGGTTACCGCTTTGTCAAAAAACACAATCAACCAAAAAAACCCACAATGATGCCCTGAGATATTTTTTCCCAACACATGTATAGGGAAAAATTATTACATAACCACTAACCCTTATTCACATGATTGACCATTCACCCAACATGATAACCATCAATGGATATTTTAAGGTGG
The DNA here is from genome assembly GCA_963277665.1 of Viscum album. Classification (NCBI taxonomy): domain Eukaryota; kingdom Viridiplantae; phylum Streptophyta; class Magnoliopsida; order Santalales; family Viscaceae; genus Viscum; species Viscum album. Next base: position 343,001,255 of record OY728131.1, read on the forward strand.
GGAAGATCAAATATGATTCCTTAGAATAAAAATCCATAGAATCAAGGTTTAGATCCATCGACAACATGAGGTTCCAACACTCTCATGGAGTGAGAGAATGCAAGAAAGAATAATTCCATATCATAGAGACCACACATACTAGAGAGGGATAAATCACATCCACCAGTACTTTAATATTAGATGAAAAGGGAAAAAGGATCCAAACTCCTCTCTAGAGAGCCTCTAAAATACAAAGGGTTGAATTAGGTTTAGTTAGAAGGGTTTTGATTTTTTATAAAGGGGGGTTGTGTTCCCTTTGTTAAAACTTTCATAGGGTTAAAAACGGCTTCACATAATTTCATGGTTTATGCCAAACAATTAGATCTAAAAACGCTCCTATACATGCTCCCTCACTTTTATTATAGAGAGATATAAATGGTTTGTCCACACAGTTATAAAAAATGATTTTGAACCATGCACTAGCTTCTAGTCCATTTGAGAAAGGTTAATGGTTTGGCTACACATTTATTAAACTAGGTACCAAACATGAACTCCCCATTATCCCAAGATATATGGTGTGAGGGGGAGAGTACAAGGTTCTTTCTAATTACACATCCCCTTATGAAACCACAAGAAACTGTATACAATATTATGGGAAAAACCATGTGAATTTCCCTAACTATGTTTTAAGTACACATACCCTCAAAAACTTCAAATTTTTTTTGATATCCCCAATAAACCCGAAAACATGATGCAAACAAAGGATGGTCAAAATAAAGGGGTGAATGTATTTAAAAGATGATAAGGACGTGTTATATTATGTGATATATCTATAAAAAATGAGAGTAACATAAAGAATTGTTTGACTATTCTTCATATCTAAGAATAATTGATGAAATTATCAATGTATGCATGATGATATAGAGTTTCCTAAACATTTGAGGCCAAGAAACGTTTTTATAAAATAAATTAATTCAGGAGGATAAAATTAGTAATAAACTTTATAAATATATTGATAAGAAAAAAAATATTTACTTTTTAATGAAAGTGTGGCATATGTTTAGAGGAAACACTAAATATCTGGTTTCTTCTAAGGAACAAATAGGTCCTTCATTTTTACCTTAAATTATTGATTACATATTCAAAATCAGATGGATTTGAAGAATTAAATTGGTTTTTTTACATATTTGAGAACAAATATATGTTCTTTATATTTTTTTGATAACTACCATGTGGAGGAGGAAATGAGTTCATCATTTTACAAGAAGAAAACTTGATATGGGGTTTTCAAAAAATCGCAACCTATAAATATTGGAATATTAGACAGACCCACATAATATAGTGAATGAGATAATCAACTACACAAAAATCCTTTATTTTTTATTTTATAAAATTTATTTATAATTGGGGGTCGTTCCTTGAAGAAAATCAGAGAAAAGGGGGGAGCCATATGTTATATGGTAGAAATTTTTTATATGTTTACTAAGATGAGTAGGATTAAATGTTTCTAGATAAATTTATTATTATACATCCCGTAATTTGATAAATAATTATATATGATCATAGTATCACATGATGAGATTTTTATGGACATCATCGATTTCATGGTTAAATTCCTATTGTTTTTACATACTATTTTCCACAAAAACATAATGTGTATTAATAAGGATCTTTTATTAGAAAACCATACAGTTCCTTCTATCTAGAGAAGTCAGATGATAAAAACCCTATATTTACATTTAATTTATTTTTTGAATAATGTGGTGAAAGAAAAGAATAAAAAGAATCAAACTCATTGACATAGAATTTTATAGGTGGCATTTAAAACATATTATAGAGCTGGAGATTATTGGGAATATTATATATATTTTATATTATATTAATAAGAAATACTACCTTGATAATGATAAGGTTGAAATATGTGTTTGTTGAGTGAGTTTTTTCCATTTTTCATGTCCAAGAGAAGATGTGATGTGATACTAACTTAGAGAACATGGATGGACATGTTTCATGAAACCCATTAAATGTGTTCATTATTTTATTTATCTTCAAAAAAACTATAAGAAACTATTGGTTAATATAGACACACTATCTATAAAATTTTTGAAATGATTTTGAGTTTCTTGAGAAGGGATGAAGATGATTTGTGAAGGCCATGATACAAGTTAAATCATGTTTAAGAGTTTCCAAATTGATACATGAAATTTCGAAAAATTATTAGTGATGATTCATATTTGTGGATCTATCTATGTGTCAATGGATAATAAAATTTGGAAAATAATGGTCAGTGCATATTTGATTTTGCTGAGAGTATTTCTGAAATAAGTCATCATAGGTGTCATCCATATCAGTGTAAGTATCATGTGACACTTTCAATATTTTCATTATATTTGAATTGAGCTCGTATATTTGTTTCTACTGAAAGTTGTAAATCAAATCATAGCATACATGTCATTCGACACTTAGAGAAAAATTATGAGTGATGAAGTATAAAACAATAGTTGGAATTCTAGATATTATATATGAAATAGTATATACCTTTGGATTTTCAATGAACTATTTGATAATTATATAAACATGAAAAACACTTAAATTGGTGTGTGGTCAATGAAGTAATAGTAATAGGGATGGATATTCATCCATGGAATGGGAAGACAAAAAGATGATAAATGGAGATGATCATATGCATAGGGGTTATCTGTTAAATATGGTTGCTATGTAACAACAAAGAAATATTGAGATTTAAAAGTATGAAATATTATAAATAAATATATAATTAAATTTTTCTTATTTTGAGATTAAATAAATCAAATATCATGGTAATTTACATAGATCATTATCAAAGACAAAATTAATGGAAGACTAGCTACAAAAGTTGTTGAAGTTTGAGAAGACTTCCTTGCTGCTAGGATGAGGTTCTACATCATATGATTTTTGAAATTAATATTTCTATGTTTAATTGGATTTTATATGGTTATTTTTAGTTTTTGAAGTTCTATCATGGTGAGTGTGATATCATAGGATATGTCTTGGATCTATAAATTGACATTCATGTAGATATTACAAAGGGAAATTAAACTGTAATTTTTTTATATATTTCAAAAAAAAATTAAATTATAGAAAATAATAGATATCTCTATGTTTAATTAATCTATATTTGAGATGACAGAATTAGAAATTTTTTTTATCTATTTTTAAAGCAGTAATATAATCAAGGATATTACTTTTCCTTGAATAGAAAATTACATTGGATATACTGGAAGACTAAATATCTTAATAATCATGCACCTTTTAAGATTAGTTTTATGGAGATTACCTAAAAATATATATTGAAAAGAATATTTATTAAATATTCTATAAATATATTATTTATATGTGTAAGGAATAATGGGTCAAGGTTTTTTTTATATTCTAAAAGAGAAATAGACATCAGTATCAAGATCAAGAGAATGGTGTAAAGCTGATAGTTTAAGAATATGAGAAGAAGTCTTGTATCCTTGATTTTTCAAAAAGATAAGGAAGATCCATACATCTACAGATCAAAAGAGACTATTAATTTTGGTAGTTCTGTTCAATATGCTATCGATGTTCTTGAAGGTGTACATGAGCTAGAATGATCATGTATGCTTATGGAGTAAGATCATCTCATGGAACTACTAAAGAAACCCTAAAGAAGAAGAAGGTATTTCTATCATTGGATAAAAAATAATGGATCTAATGAATGAGGTTTCTAATGGGTTACTATAATATGTTTCTTATTATGGTGTATAACTAATCACAGTATAGGAGATTTTTGAATGCGGTGTATAACTAGTTACTGGAAGTTTGTAGTTGGGGTGTCTAAAAATAGTTGTTGTTATAGTGGCCCATAATTTTTATACATAAATATCACATCTTAATGATGAATATTAAATACATAACATTACAATCCATGCAAGAATCGTAATGGTTTAGTTTCTTTTGAAATGAAAAACACAATATTCTTATGACATGAAATATATTCAAAATCTCTAAAAAAGGTTATTCCCACACATATTTAATCTTATACATACCCAAAATAAAACCATTCTTCATAACCTAGGTAAAGGAAAAATAATAATGTGAAATCTCAGATTCCCCATAAGGGTAAATAAGGGGTATATCAATGGTCACTTACTTATAACATGAAAAAAGGTCATGAAAACATGATCTTAAAATTATAAAATCCATACCCACCATATGGTATAATATAATATTGAATTGTGGAATTAATATTTGATTTTAATTAAAAAATAAATCATAAATAAATCATAGAACATGATCCATGAGGGAATAACATTGGCATAATACGTATGTTTTTTTAATGTACATAATAATAGAAAATAATTTTCTTAGTTAAGTCACTCTATAAAGACTATCATAATTGATTGAGTTCCCTTCCCATTATATCAAATTCTTAGTCTAGGTTCACTACCGAGACCATCATAGTGGAAAGTTTTCATTTCTAGTTTCCATTACAGTCCTCATTATCTCATGACATATGCATATTTACCTAATACATTGGATGTCTATATAATTATTGACCCATCCATCACATAATCATAACCCATTCATATGTGTGGAACTAAATTAAAAAAATTTGTTATATATCATAACCTGTGGAAAATAAATAGATTTCATAAACATTAAAATATTTCAACATAATATTACTAGTGGAAAATAAAAAGTTTTCATAAAATTATCATTATCATAATCATAAATAGTCCATCGAAATCATAGGGATGCTATAATTGGAACATATCCAATGTAAATATTATGTAGCATAAATTTTTTTATCTAAGATATAAAAATTCCTTAAAAATAACAAATTGAACATTTCTTGAGTAAATATATATTTCATTTTGAAATTAATTATTTAAAATATAAATATTTACAAAATATTTTGGAAATCATTTTATTTGAAAAAAACCATCAAAAAGTTTAATATAATATTTATATATCTGAGCAGTCATGGAGAAGGGATATTCCATTCCTGTCATGTATATTAAAATAAAGATTCCTTTATCATTTTTTATAAAAAAATAAAAAATATTGCATTTAGACGATGAAAATAATAAAATTTTGAGAACCTTTTTAAAACATTAAAATATGGGTAAATTATATGATAATATTAAATAAATATTAAAACTATTTCAAATAATACATGCACATGAAGGAAATGAATTTTCAACCAAAGATAAAAATATTGTTGAATTTACGTTAAAATATTATTTTAGTATGTTGAATATTTACAAGAGTGGAAGATGAAGGAAAACCTGTAATATCCTGAAAGGACTAGAGTATAAGAAAATTAATGAGATTACATAGAGGTATATCATGAAATTTCATCATTGAAAAAAATAAAGCATAAACAATCTTAGTAAATCTAGATATTATAACATAAACCACCTATATCAAGTTAAACTTACATAAAATTTCTCTAACCTCTTGTATAATAAATTTTATTCTATTATAAATCTATGAATGAATCATGAACATACTTAAAATATCATATATGACCCACTAATAACATTTCAACACCCATTTATTAAAAATTCATTATTAAAATCGTTGTGTCTAGGTGTTAACTATTTTATTTTTCTCATATAAGGCTAGGATTTGTAGTTATGATCTATGTATTTTGATCATGGTTCCATAATATCCAAAATTTTAACCATGATATAAATATAATATATATTCATTATATATATATATTTAGATTCATTTATGAAAGATATAAAAATGAATTATACCACTCATGGAGATGGTAGAATATACGTATGCATGAATGTCGATTCAATTATTCAATGGATCGAATGAGAGAAATATAAATAATATTTGAACTTTAAAAAATAATATTAATATAAAAAATAAAATAAATATTTATTAAATCAAAAATTATAACCAAAAAATTAATGTGGTAACGAAAAACTAATTGCAATGCTACATGGAGATTGTAAGATATACATACGCATGATCAATGTTTCTGCTTTCCGTGGGATAAAAATAAAATGTATAATGGTTGTTCCATCATCATTATAAAAATTAAGTTTATTTAAGATATATAATTAATTAATTTAGAATGTATACCATGGATTTATAGTAGGTATAAGAATAAATAAAATTGAAATCACTTAGTTAAGAGTTATACCTCTTTGTTAAGAACTCTATTTTGGATTTCTTCTTAAGCCAAGAAAAAATGACATTTTGATAAGAAAAAAAATCAATAATGTTTTCAATAAATATATGATGATATTAGGTTAGGTAATTTCATATACAGATTGATGACATCCTATTAATAATGAAGGATAGGAGGATCCTTTTTATAAGTGAGGAGAGGGGAACTCTTGAAATTACTTAAAGTATTAAATTAATATAAATTAATTTCATGGAAAATGGATCCAAAGTGATGTAATTATAATATAATATAATGATGAGTCTAAATAATATAATCAAATAATTTTTTTAAAAAAATTGGTTAGGTTTTGACGCTTATATCTTAGTTTTAACCCCTAGTTAATCCTTTTGACAATTATCGTGTTATCATTGTTCTTTAATCATTAAAGGTCATGAAATCAACTATGAAGATAAAATGACCCATAAATTGACCATTTTAGATATTTTTAACCATATACCATTTACATGGACGAATATAATAATATTATTAATTTGAAATAATTTAATAAAATATTTCTTATTATAAAATATCATTAATTTCACTTTTAAAAATATATGAAATATTTTAATAAAATATATTTCAAACTCATGTCAAAGGGTTCCAAATGACATTAATTTTAATATAACTAATAATTTATATTAATAAATTCAATTAATTAAATCATTATATTTTTATATAACATTTTAAACATTATCATTTATTTTAACCCCTTGGTAATCCAATTTTAACCTTACTCATGGTAATGACTTTTTCAATATTAAAGAAATATAATTTTAGTTATAACGTAAAAATATAATCATAAATGAAAAATGGATTTCATTTTAGACCATTTATAATGCTACTTGTTTTCTTGAAATATTATTATGATTCTTAAATAATTAAATCGAATATATTTAACGTAAAATACTATTAATGTCATTTTGAGAACTATCCAGATAATTTGATTAGGAAAACAATATGAAAGTATTGAGATTACAATATAAAACTATAAAATATCTATAGTATGTTATATTAAGCTTAAAAATTAAATAATAAATTTAAATCACCAAAAAATATTAATTTATAGTTCTTAAAATCATTTATTTTATTTGATACTGCTTGCACAAGCATTTTGGTCGTGTTTCATTAGCATTTAAGGGAATTATTTCATAATTGAAAATTAAATATTATTGGAAAATAGAAAATAATCGTTAATATTTAACATAAGAATTTATAACCTAAATGTTTTTTAATCTTTCTAACAAAAATATTATATAAATTAAAATAAAGAAACTAATTTTTTTAGTATGTATTTTACATTAATGTTTTAAGGGGAAAAACATCATTAAATGGAAAAAATTTATATTTCATAAGTTTACATGTATATGTATTACATAAAATATTCCATTTAAAAAAACTTTTTGAATTAATTTTAAATCTTATCACATTAGTTTTAACCCTAATTGACCAATTTTACCTTTATTGTGGTAATAAATATTTACTATACATACTATTCATAATGACCAAAATAAAATGTACCTATTTACAAAATTTGGAACTCATTATTCGAAATATGGAATAAATATTTAAATATTAAATTTATAGATTTGGGATATATTGATTTTAGATAAAAACTCAAAAGGCAATGAAAAACTGTTTTTCAGAAAAATTCCATTTATATTTAAAAATATTTTTATACCGAATTCAACAATAAAATTGATTCAAATGATCTTAATTGGATTAGTAGAAATATAATAGAACTCATTTTACCTTGAAACCATTTTAAAAATAGATGGTACTTCATAAATTCTTGAATCAAAAATACTGTTTTTAATAAAAATCAATATGCTTCACAATTCATTAGAAAATTAGTCTTTTTAGAAAAAGCAAAAAAATAACCCAACCATAATTTTGATATGGGGATTTCAAAAAAAATTATTGTTCATATCATATAAATTTTATAAATGTTCTCAAAATTAATTATAATATTCACTAACAAAAATAAATATAAACATATTTTAAAGAATGAAATTAATTTACTAAAAATTGAGTGTTTATTTTCTAAAAATTTATCAAAACATTTTTATTTATTTTGAAATTTATATATATTTCATAATTCAGTTACATTTATTCATACCTTCTAATTCAATATCTATGGTATAATGGTCATAAAATAAAAATACTTTATTGTTCGGTAAACCTTGTTGTTGCGTTTTGTATACACTATTGAAGATATTATTCGTTTTAAGTATTAGGGTGTTATAGTTGTATTAACTATTTTCTATACTAATTAATGTATGATAGTCTATTTAACTAACATGGTAAGTAGTGGAACTTTAAGGCTAAACCTATTAAATTTTTATCTACCTTTTCTATTATATAATCTATATAATGTCCTGAATTTTCTCAGAGTTATGGACCATTATTTTTTGGTTTAAATTATTCAGTTCATCCAAATAATATTTTCTATGGGAGTCAAGGAGGTCTTGAGGGTGTCTGGGGCTTCTTCAGATACTAGAGCCCCAATATTTGAAATGGAAAATCAGGTCACATTGTAAGTACAAACTGTGCCACCCAACCCACATGGTTTCCCTAACCATGCATCCTGAGGAAGTGTGGTACTGGGGCCACATGGTTAGTTTGAAATTGTGTAACCCTAGGTGGATGGTCATGCATGATTTCAGAACCCCAATACATAGTCATTCTCATGTCTAGTGAATATCTATCCAAATCATGATCCTAGCCCATGTAGGGTTCCCTTTTAGGACAACCTGAAACACAGTTTGCACATGGTTTGGCCAACTATGTGACCAAATCTTTAGCCGCTACCTTTGTGGGTCATTTTCCTGTTTTCCCCTTAAAGAAATTTTTTTCACCCCCTATTTCCTTTATTTTATATTGTGGGTTTTTTGTCCTCCATCATGCACAAACTCTCTTCTCCTACTCTCCATAGGGTTTTTGATAACTCTCTTCTTCAAACTCCAAATATTAGGTCCTAAAGACTATTAGAAATCTATAGGTATTCTCAAAACTCCTCTTACTTTTATTTCTACTTGCTTCTATCCCCCATTGTGATATTTAGGTGCAACCACTTTTTCACTATTTTCATGGACTTGGATGATTTCTTAAATTTATCCCATTATAGATCTATTGAAGTTCCATAAATGGACAATTGGAGTGATACTACATCAAGATAGATGGTCTAGGTATTTCCTTCTTGTTTAGTCACATTGTAGTTGGTGCATCATTGTGATGTGTATGGGAACCCTCCGAAGACGCCGCTAATTTGCTAAATAAATTAAATAAAAGGTGTTTCCCTATCAGGGTATGATCCTAGTGAGCAAAAAATCCCCACTATGGATGATCTCTTTAACATATGCTACCCAAATGATTTTTTCCTCTTAACATCCCATTTCACTTACCATAAATGCCCAAACATATGTTTAGTTGTAACATAACTTTAATTAATGAATTATAAAGATGAATTGTAATTGAGAGAAATTGTAGGCCATGAGTTACCCTTTGAGTTCGATTCTTTAAGACTTAAATTTTAATAACAGTTTCTTATATTATCATTCTTAATGTTATACAACATCCACATGATTCCAATTGTGATTTTTGTCAATTAAATATTATGTATTATTCATGGTTCAATGTGCCTTTAATAAATTTAATTCATTATTCTCTTTTCCACACATCTTATTCCATAGTTAATTGTCTTGAATAAAATCGTTTGGATAGCTTACTTAATTGGTGGTACATTCCATGCAATATTTGGTGCCTTATGTTTGTGAATGATACCCAAATATGCATATGGGCCAAGAGAGAACATGGTTCATGACTTAATCACATCATGGATGGACTCGTCATACTTTTCTTGGTTCTACTTGATGTGCTGAAAGTGATCATTTGGGTTGTCTTTGATAGGATATCATAGTGTATTACATATACACAAGGGTAACACTAGTTCACTATGGGAGTAATCATGGATGTACTCATTGGGAAGATGGTTATTCCATACCTCGAGTTATACTCAGTCCCCTATGTGAAATACCTAGTATGGACTCAGAGTTAACAATTCCCTCAGTGATACAAGGGACATCGTAATGGGTTTCCTTGGATGAAATCTATGGGATTAGTTATATTGGAGGCTCCTATAGTGACCCTTTGGATTCTATTATGGATCTCCATGGATGGGATCAGGATGAAAATATTGTATTTGACATATTTTTTTCTTTTCTTATGTTTGATTCCATATTATTAAATTTTAATAATGCTTTATTCATATTTTATGGACATAGATACCAAGAAAAATCACAATCTTGGGGACGGTCCACACATGTTATGTGATTCATGATGCCCCATGTATGTACATTAACTAATATATAGGTACATTTTTTCAAACATCTAAATTAGGTTGAAGTATGTGGTATTGTTAGGGTGTCCAGTTAGGATCTCATACCAATGTATTTATTTATTTCTTTATTTCCCTTTATTTATCATTTACGCCACAATGGTCATTTATTTAATGCATGAAAAGTATTGATCTAGATTCCATTGGTGGTGGCCTACTAAGATTGTATCTAAAACCCTTATTGGGCTACCTTGGGTACCAAATAAGACTTATTCATTGATTTTATGGACCAAGAAGAGTGAATAGCTTCCGATTTTTGATTAATATCATTAGGATGGAGTATGAGGGAAGAGCATTGTGCCTCTTCTCAAGATGCTTATAGTAGTAGTTTTTGGTATTTTTGGTATCTTTGTATATCATGTAGTATATTCATGTATCCCTTGTTCCCCATTAACTCTTATTTTTTATAGTATCCTAGTCATCCTCATAACATATATCTATTTAGTTCATCTTTTTCCAGTTATTTATTTCTCGGGCATGATCTATTTTCATTGTTTTATTGTCTCTTATTTATACTTCCTCTATTTGTTGTCCATTGTTTGTTGTTATTCTTAATATGATCTATGGGGGCATTGTATTCCAACATTCACACACTAGGCCATCATTGCTAGTCAACAACCTCTATCATTTAGGGAGGTGTAGTTGATTTTTAATGGTCCACCATCTCTGGGGCACTACTGACTGACATCTAGGGAGGGATGCACCAAAGTTGTATGCGAGATATTTTTTATTTATGTGTTATTTATTGGGTTGGATAGGATGTTAGGAATATTTTAATTTGGTAGTGATCATGTGATTGGGTGTAGGAAACCCATGTATAGGGGAATCCCAAATTTCTTGGGTTAGGTAAATACTGTTTTTTCTAACACTGTTTTGGTTTCATGGATTTCACCAATGGATGACACCCTTGTTTTGTTTTTTTATTTGAATTGAAGATATTAATATTTGATGTTTCACCCATGCCTGGGGATATTAGGGTGTATCAAAGCATTCATCATATTAGTCACCATATGATTAAAATTCTATGTATTATTCCATACTATACCTACTTTCAACATGAATTTAATGTGATTCATGTTATTGTGTAGTTCATTGAATATATATTATATATATATATATATGTATGTATGTATTTATGTATGTAATATTATTGTAAATCCTTTCAGATCTAATTACAAAATAACTAGAACATGATGTGTATTCCTTAAGCTAATATTCCATTCCTTCGTAGGTTAAAGAATACCCCTTAAGTAGTCGGTTATGGCACATTGATCCATGGGCCTTTGGTCGCATGGTCTTTAATATATTATGATTATAAATAAGTGGATTCCGCATTTGATTTTATATACTCTATGGTCCCTTATTAATTTGAAATAGAGATCTATCCAATTCGACCATTTGAAAAGATTTAAATGTATAAATGAATTCCAATTAATATAACCTTAAAAATGTAATGGCAACCCTTTATGAGAAATATGAGACCTTGAACCTGACCCAATCATAGTAATGGGATGTAAGTCTTTTCTCTTGAGATCCTTCTATGAACTTTTTAATCTTTAAGACCTTTATCTAGGAGAAAGATGATGATTATGTCATGGTATAGGGAGGCCTATTACCTTACCTTTATTTATCATTTTTCTTTTATTCATTCCCTATCTTCTATAAATCATTTATGAGGAGTGAGATTGCCAATTGTATGGATATACATCTATGATGTTCTCATGATATATGCCAAGAGAGTGGAGATGAGAAAGCTCCAGTGGTGGTGGGTCCTGATCCACCTGTGATACTTCCTATAGTGACACCAAAGGTAACTCCTACGGATCATCCACAGGGTAGTGATGCTCTGTTTTGTAATAATTTTCATTTGTTCATGTAGTCTATTCAGGGTGCTCAGTGATTTATCCCTAAAATAGAAGAGCTGAATTGGGACATTCAACAGCATCATCCTCCCACCATCTTAGGGGATGCCAGACATTAGTGTGTTAATTCACGGTTAGAATCTGTGGTATTGGTCTTCAACCATCTTGATATGCCTCCAGAGCAGAGGTTCAAGCTCACTTCCAACATGTTACGTGATTTCTCTTGGTGTTGGTGGGACACCACATCTCAGGCCTGGTGTCATCAGAATATGGTCTGTGAAGACTTCTAGGTAGTATTATATGACCATTTCATCTTGTAGTATCTATGATCAGACCATTCCAGGGAGTTCATGCATCATCTGTAGGGCACTATGATTATGCTATAGTATTCTACTCATTTCACTGAGCTCTAAAATTTTTCTCCATATTTGACCGATGATGATTTGACGACTATGAGGAGTTTTTAGGACATTCTTGTGTGTGTTTTACTCTTGTATCTGAACATATTCTAGTTTAGTACTATTATATAAATAGTGAACTATGCCCTTATTATAGAATATAATCTTAGAGAAGCTAGAAATGTGAGCCATGGCAGTTTTGTTCTGATTCAAGGCGACAATTAATTAGGCAGTAGGAAGCACCATTTTAAGGGAGCATGTAGGGAGAAGTATCATCTATGTTACACACACCAACTATAATGTGGTGTGTCACCATTGTAGTAAGATTTTCCATAAGAATCCTCATTGCACAAGGAACCCAATCAAATGCCAAGATTTTTAGTAGGATGGGTCACCTATAGTTCATCAACCGACATTTTCCTCTAGCATCTAATGTGAGGGGATTAATAAAAATGTCACCATTAGGTACATGATCTATAGATACATATTAGGTTGGGAGTTTTCCATCTACTGGATGATCAGACTGAGGTGGTAGTGGTTAGGGTCGAGGTAGTCAGTCCCCAGATCTTCAACATCAACATAGTGGATCTAGTTTGGATAGTCAGGCAACATCTGAGGGCCACAGTTTAGGCCAAATCAATACAGTGCAGTCTACACCCGAGGAACGTAGTCTAGGGCCTTATACTACATGGGTTAATATTCTATTAGCATCTATTTTAATGTCCACCATGTTTGATAAAGGTTTGTCACACTCTTTTACATCTGTTGTAGTTGTGGAATTTATGGGCCCTATAATTGATTACCTATATGGTCTTACATCTTTGGACACACCTTTAGGGGTCAAATTAGTGGGTATACACCCATTCACGAAGTTTCTCCTTGAGATAGGTGGGTGTTGTTTCTTATAGACTTTCTTTATCCTTGATATGACCGACATTGATGTCATTATCGATATAGAATAGCTTATTCCTTATCATTCCAATGTTAATTGCTATCGTCGGAGAGATTCCTTCACATAACCTAAGGGTATCACATATATTGATATGGGTGAATTGGATATCTTGGAAATTCAAGTTTGACCAAAGAGAACTGGGTTAGATGGAGTGTCATCTCAGATGGAGATTCTTCCTATGAGCAATTAAGGAATGCAGTTCATGCAATTTTCCTCCTATGGTGGGTTGTTTTAGGAACATATTCACCTAAAATTTCTCTATATTTCATCCTAAGAGAGAGATGTTGAGTTCATCATCTCTCTTATGCCAAGTGTAGCACCAATTTCCATTCCTCCCTATAGGATGGTACCAAAAGACCTCCATGAACTACTTAAGTAGCTTGAAGATATAGAGGAAAAAGGTTTTATCCAATCCATCACATCCCCTTGGGGTTAACCTATCCTTTTCATCAAAAAATTGTATGGTACCCTTATATTGTGAATGGATTATTGTAGATCGAACTAGCATTTGGTAATGAATCATTATCCACTACATAGTATAGATGAATACTTCATACCCCTTTGAGGGGAAATAGTTTTCTCTAAGATTGATTTGGGGTCGGTATACCATCAGGTGCATGTGAGGATATCAAAAAAACCATGTATAGTGTTCAGAGTAGGTATGGAATGTACGAGTATTTGGTCTCGTCGTTCGGCCTTATGAATGCACTAGAAGTGATTATGGAACTAATCAATAGATTTTTGCATCATTATCTTGGAACATTCATGGTAGTCTTCATATAAGATGTATTAATGTATTCACACACTAGACATGATCATTCCAACCATCTTGATATGGTGTGGAGTATACTAAGAGAGAAACTACTATATACAAAGCACAAAAAATGACACTTTTGGATCAACAAGGATCTCTTAATGGGTCATATTATTTCAAAGAACGGAAAATATTTTTACCTAAAAAAGGTGAGAGTCATAGTTTTCTGGGAACATACCATGAATGTTTTTGACATATTTGGATTCTGGGAAATATCATTCTATTACAGAAGATTCATTCTGGACTTTCCCCACTATGCAGCACCTCTTATGGGATTGACCAATAAGGGTGTGAAATTTGACAGGATTGAATCTTGTGAGACATATTTTCAAGAGTTAAATAGAAGACTTACTTCAATGCTGATCATGATTCTAACTAAGATATAAAGAGAATATACTATCTATTGTAATGCTTCAAGGATTAGACTGGGGACAGTTATGGTAGAGGGTACGTAATGTCTTGAGCTGAGTACCACTAAACTGGAGCTTTGAGCCTATGGGTTACAGGGCCTAAAGTGCACCTCCCCATATTCTTGAGGCTCTTGACTAGTAGTTATAGACTAGGTTTTGATAGAGGGGAGACTATTACCTCATATAATAGTAAGAAAAGAGTGTAAATAGCAACTTATCATACATAATTGAATATAAATCGAGTGAAAAATAAATAAATAACCAAAATATAACATTCTATAATAACAAATTTAAATGATATAAAATACTAAATATAATTGGCATAAAACCAAAAACTAGTCAACCACTAGTCTGACCATACAGATTCATGAAAAAAAAATAATCTTAATGTAAAAGTGAAGGGATCTACAACGAACTATGAGACAAACCACATACCCTGTCTCCCAACACTATCAAACTTCAACAACCTGATCAGAAGAACTCATGTGACCAGCTCTACATGAACAATACACTCTTTTCCTCAGCCCTATCAACCATGTAACTCATGATCAACCTGAAAACTATCCATAAGGTCTATACATATGCCAAGGTGAATGTGTAGGGGTGAGAAATAATTCTAGTAATCCACTCAGACAAGAAACATATAAAATGTGCTTAAATAAGTGTATGAAAAAGTAAACTAGTTTTCCTAGAGAAAACACAATTAAAAGGAATGTAAAACCAAATGTGAAACCACAGTTGAATCACTGGTCTATAATCCTGACCAATTAAGAAATTTCCACCATGGATGTTAATATCTATATGTGTATACAAATATAGTCCCATACCTATAAATATATTCATAAGTATGAATATTCATTGGTATTTGAATCAAATAACAGGAAACCACATTAACAATTGATCCTTGGGTCTGTAATCCCATTATCCTATACATCCTGTGCAAGGACATTGAGCTGGATGTCATACCTCTCAATCCATGTCTCATTAAGTAATTATATGGGTTTTAATCTCAATAAACATGTGCCTTCTTCGTCCAATGCCGTAAATTTACCTAATAAAGCTAAATCACCAGAGGGTGATACTCGTCCTACACCTAGTTTCACCCGTACTCACCTCCAATCACAAAAAAGGATACCATATACTGATGATCAATCCTATAAATAAGGATTCCAGGGAGCACATCCGGACATCTTGTAAAATGGTCACTGGTTCATTCACCATGCTACCCAGTACTGTAAATCTAGCCCAATGTGTCATCACTAGGTCTCTTTCCATAGGTTTTCATGACATTCGAAACTTGAATAATCCCTAAGGTTTGGAATCTTAGGAGGTTTGTATAGTGAACTCACCTGCGAGATGCCATGAAACACCCCTCAAGTCTCGTAATTGATCCGAGAGAGCATATTCATCTTGATCATAGGTCAAGAAGATCATATTCATCCCCACCAATCGGGAGACCATAATATACCATGAGTCTTGGGTTCCATACACATATAAAGATAACTCACTCGTGAGATTCCATGCAACTCCCCTCAAGTATCATAACTGCTATAGGAGAGCATAATCATCCTGATCTTAGGCTACAGATATCATAATCATCCCCACCACTGAATAGATAATTATCTACCATGGTACTTGGGTGTAATACCCCTAAAAAATAGAACTCACATGTGTGAAACCATGCAACAACACTCGAGTCAGTAATAGATCCAGGGGGAAGATAATCCTCCCAATCATAGGATGAGGATATCACAATCATACCCACCACTCCGGAGAGTGTGACCTACCATAAGTCTTGGGTTCTCTACTTGTATATCATAGGCCGAGGAGGGATTAATCACACCTTCCACTTATCATTGGTCTTTGAGTCTGACCGAGGAATTACAATAATAGGTAATCCAAATATCACTCAAAGCATACAATTCAACACATAAGGATCATCAATTGGATGTCAGGAAACACATCTGTACATCCCAACAAAATATATATCACAAAAAATATATATATATATCCAATCCAGAAAGAAAAGTCATGTGTAGTACCTCTAGGTATACCAGTATATATTTTAAATAGCATGGATCAGAAGCCAAATCCTAGGTAAGCACGTATGGTAATTTAAAAAGGCATAAGAGATCCTTAGAAGGACATCTAGGCATCCCAAAAAAAATATTGATGCCTCACGGACACCTCAATATCCCCTAACCAGGAAGCACCTCTGGTAAACATCTCTACATCAGCAATATACAAGTGAAACATTACCAAAGAGTGAGGGTGGTCCAAACACCAATCCCAACACTACAGACAGAACCCCATGGGATTACTAGTTCTGCATGGGTTCTACGGTGACACCCACAACCATATCTACCCAAGCTCGAAGAACTACTCTATGTTGGTCAAACAATGGGAACTTACTGGGTACCTCACTCCAAACAATGAAGATGAATCCTACTTGGGATCCTAATAGTATAAACACAAGTGAACACATATTATAGAGGATCCTTAGATATAAGGTAATGAATAATCCTTCTCATCATCCTCTAACGGCAAGTGAACAAAGGTATCCGATAAGGGATTCTTATAAATGGTATACAAGTAAAGGAATCCTATAGGGGACTCCCTATATCAGGATGAATCAATGACTTTTCTTAGGGTTTCCTTGGTAACCAGTAATAAGAAATATGTATCCTACATGAGATCCTCTAGTTCAATATATAAGAAGAGGAATCCTATAGTGTATTATCAAAAGAAACTAGTCTCTCAACCACTTAGGCTAGAAGGGTACATCTTGAAACGGAGATGTTTTCAAAGGATAAGAATCTAAGGAATTTTTCAAGAGAGATGGATCATATCCCATATCATATCATG
Source organism: Viscum album (assembly GCA_963277665.1). Classification (NCBI taxonomy): domain Eukaryota; kingdom Viridiplantae; phylum Streptophyta; class Magnoliopsida; order Santalales; family Viscaceae; genus Viscum; species Viscum album. The sequence continues at coordinate 343,019,124 of OY728131.1, forward strand.
ATCTCAATTAGGTTTTTATGGCCACCCAACCTATCATTTATTTTCAATTATATCCCTCAAGAGATGACTAAATTCTATTTCAAGAGTAAGAACCTCTGTATTTGGGTAAAATCAACAAAACCCCCATTATGAGTCCTCATATCACCCAACATGATTCACCATCATGATCTATGTGGAAAATACTCATAATAGACTTATCTCATGTCTAATTCCAACACCAGGGAACAAAATAGGAAAGTATCGTCAAAGGGTACCAAGGGAGGATTACATGGAGTTTACAGACCATACACAATGTGTACCCTGAGACTGCCACATGGGCGTGTAATCCTTCCATCATGGTTGTGTAAACACACTAGGTAAATGACATGTAAGTAATGTACACTTCATGTACCCTAAATGGGGTATATGAACATGTCCATTATCTGGCCTGGCTGGATTCTTGGATAGGTTGTGCGCTTCTACATGGCATGCCACCCACATGGGGTCTTACTTTGAAATCTATATGAACATGTACCCCTATATGGGTTCACCTATTTGGGTACTCGAATACAAATCCAAGTATTAGTACATGGAGTTTATGACCCCATACATAGATTATACTCCCAAAACATCATCTTCTCCAAATGGGAAGAACACACAACATTTCACCCTACACTACATGTCTTGTTTCCAAGTTTTCTCAAACCGGAAACCCAGGAATCTCTTAAACCCCCTATTTTTTCCACCAAAACAAAAAATCAGGAATATAGGGCCCAAAAAAAAGTTTAATAGTGGTTAAAAACTTGAAAACAATGAATCTAAAGAGGTTTTATGGTAATTATTTAAAACAACCTACCTTTGGGAGGAAACTTCCAAAACATTGTGTGATTTTAGTGCTATATTTTTGTTGTATGTCGAGAGTTCTGTGACGGTACCCCTATTCTGTCCCACCCTCTCTCTCTCCCCCTCCATTTTTCCATATCCCTCTTTCTATCATAGGTCACATGAATGAGGATCTGTGGGAGGCGTTCGTCATAAGGAAGAAGCAAAAAAGAGAAAATAAAAAGGAAAGAAAGAAAAAAAAAAGAAGAAGAAAAGAAAAATGGGATCAGGCCGGACCTTGTGCCCAGATCGATTTTATGCCTCTCCAAGGATAAAATCCCCATTCCAAACTAAATAGAGGAGGAAAAATATAATTCTAAAACTTCATTAAAAATTTATGACCTAATGAACCTTCATGAATAATTACATATTTAATTAATAAATATTAAATATAAATAATTTCTCTAAAATTTGAATGGCTATTAATTCCAAAAAACCCTAGTCCCAAGGTAAACCCCTTCTTATTGGACCAATGGCATGGTCAAAAAATTTTCCAATGTCATCTTTTAGGGGAAAATAAAACATTACTGGTTCAAGCATCTGAAAGGAAAAATTCAATTTTATGCTCAAAATTGATGTCCAAAAAACATGGGTACTTACAAACTCCCCATAATAAAATATCTAGTTCCCAAGAAGCGTGGTAAAATGACTAGAAACCATGATCTAAAACCTATAATATACACAATCCATCTATCTGAACACTCTAGTGATCAACCTCATACAATTAACAATTGCCTTCTAAATAGAAGGCATTTAAATATGCCTGATATGGTACTCCCACAATAGGAATACCCTTATCTTCATCTCATAAGAAATATCAAAGAACAAAAACACATGGAAAAAAGGTGAGTTGATATGAAAATGAGGGTCACCACCATCAAAAGACCAATGATGCACTCCCAACCATATGGATTACCTTAAACTTCTCCCCAAGCATAGCCTCAATAGGATACTCTTACAAACTAGGAAATACCTTTATAATGAAAAGGAGCCCGATTTAGGGTCAATGTTCTCTCATCATACTTGAGATAAATCATGATAAATCACAATCGTCTCTAAAAGGATTACACTAAGATTCGACAAAAGGGTGTGTACAACTCCTCCTGAGCCACACTCACATACTGTCAAAACCTAATCATTATTCCGCCATGGGTTAACCATTTTACAATACCCTATTTACTCCAGATGTCACCTCTACCATGGAGGGACATACACCACATTAACAACAACTTCTATGAAACCCATCCACATAAAGTCGTGGAAAACTTCGGTCCTTGGCTCACACAATGACACTTACCGATTTATATTTAAACAACACCATGCACAACAACTGAGCATCTTTACCACTTGAATTGTAATCCAATGAGTTATTCAACACAACTCTAAGTTGGTCATGGTAATTGGAATGTTAGTCTCATTAATCCTAAATTTCCCTTGGAACTCCTCCTCAAAATATGGAACCTCACCTATGACACTATTTATTCCACAACCACCAATCACATAATTTCATTCCTATTACAAGAATAAATTTGTTGTCTAACTAAATTAGCAACAGCAGAAACTCTGATCGACCAGGACAAATACCCGAACAGTCCTACCCATAAAAGCTTGTATCAATACAAAAACACCCAAGGTGAATTATCAAAATCTGAAGGAATCAACATGCCAATAACATAGAACTCAAGAACTAACCATAACTATATCACAAAATAATCATAAAACCAAGATCATTCCTAAAATTACATCGGAAAAGATGAAGAACCTATCTCACATAGGTTTCCTTTGAAAAAAAACATATGTCAACCGAGAAGTGTCTGAGTCAGACTATGGGTCTCTAGGATTCCCACATAGACCTAAAAAATTAATCAAAACTAGTTCACAAGGTCTAACCACATACCCAAAAATATGAAAGTGATCTACAAGGGTTAAAACTGAAAACAAGGCCAACAAGGGCCTGATCCTCTCTGAGAATCCATAGAAGGAACTGCTTCCTCTAGATCAGGATACAAACAAAGAAGATAGACTAAACTAACACTCACTGAGCTTCAGTATGCTATAATACCCCATAGATGTCCAGTTCATAGGAACTATTTGGGTACCTATCTGCATCGAACTTATCAATCCAACAAGATAACTATGAAATAAAAAACACCCTAAAAGGGGATCAATAGAAATGTATCACCTTCCACATCGACCTACTAGGTTACTACACCTATCATGAATACAGAATAATTCATAATCCTCACACTAAATTCCTCAACATAGATCCACATAACCTTCCATCATAATGAAATATATATAAGTAAGTAGTCCCAACTAAATAGTCCTCAATTTTCAGTAAAAATCACACAGTAGTCGACATATATGATGTGAATCCTACATTCAAAAAATGATGGATGAGACAACTCATTCTTTTACAGACAGAGTCAAATTCTATCTATTTCTTCTTCCCAAGGGACAATCTCTATTTATCCACAATAAATCATAACATCAACAAAATATTTGAGTTTCTGAAGGTGAAAATCATCTATAACTATAACAACACTGATCAGAACAATACTACCATACCTTGGAAACCAAGACTTCATACAAGAACAAGTGTTCTTGATGCACCATTATGATATACATCATAGGTTACAACAAATTTCTAATACTCATATCTTCTATATCCCAAATAGTAAAGTTAATTAAAAGGACAACTCTGATACTACTTTGTGACATCCCGACCCAGGTGGCATGAAACCGGTGCTCCGAGCCGGTGGATTACAATATCTCAAGAATGCCTTCTCATATTTGAGAGGATGTCCACTAGTAGTGAAGGACTAGGGTGTGATAGTTGGGAGACTATATCCTGTTATCACAGTTAGTAAATAGTTTAAATTGGTATGTTTCATACACATCAGAAAGAAAATAGACTTTAGAATAAATAACTCAAATGGAACATACTATAATAATAAAGGAAATAATATAAAATCTCAAACAACAATTTCAGAAAATACAACACAAGTCACCCACTGGTCCGACCATACAGATATTGGATCACAATAGAAACTGGTAGTAAAATTATATGTCTCCATTACTAACACTGTTCCTGACCACATACCTAGTCTTTAAACACTATTGAATTTCACCATCTCAATCCGAAGAACCCACACAAGTACCTTTGATCAAGCATGAAACTCTAGCTATCATCCTTATCCACCATGCAACTCATTCTCAACCTAAATAGTAGACATATTGTATACATGTACCTCGAGGTGAACTTGTAAGGGTTATAAATAAACTCAATAGGCCACCATGACAAACAACCTATAAAAATGTGATTCTATAAGTGTTTAAAAAAGTAAACTACCATGCCTAGATGAAACACAACAAAAAAGAATATAAAATCAAATATGAAACCACAATCAAACACTGGGTCCATAATCCTAAAAAACTGGGCAAGTGTCACCATGGAAGTCCATATCTATATACATATACATGTATGATCCCATACCAATACATATAAACATAAATATGACTATTAATTGGTATGTGAATAAAATAACATGAAACCACATTAGAATCCGATCCTTGGGTCCTTAATACTGATCACCTGGACATCCTGTGAAAGGACATTAAGATGGACATCGTGCAGCCCAAGCAATGTATCATTACGTCGACATTTTGGTCCATAATCTCAATCTAGAAGTACCTACTTCTTAAAACATCATAAAAGTGTCTAAGAAAGTTACGTCACTATAGGGTGATACTCATCCTACACTTGGGTTCACTCATATACACATCCAATAACAAACAAGGATACTGTATATCGACGATCAATCCTATAAAGAAGGATTAAAAGGATTACATCCAGTCATCCTGTAAAAAGGTCACTATGTTTTTCTACATTCATCCCAGGCCTATAAATCTAGTCTAATTATTGAGCCATATGTCTTGATCTAAAGGCGGTCATGTCATTTGAAACTCAGATATTCCCTAGGGGGTCTTAACATTAGGCAATCTATAAATATAAATCACTCATTAGATGACATGAAACACACCTTGAGTATTGTAACTAGTCTGGGAGAGCGTAATCATCTTGATCATAGGTTGAGGAGATCACAATAATCCCCACCAATCAAGAGAGTGTAATCTACCATGATTTTTGGGTTCCACACCCATATAAATATAACTCACCAATGGGACCCCATGAAACACCACTCGAGTATCGTAACTGATATGGAAGTGTGTAATCAATCTGATCATAAGATGAGGATATCATAATCATCCCCAACACTTGGGAGAGAATAATATAGCTCAATTATTCGGTTCCATACCCATATAAAGAGAACACACTAGTGAGATTACATGAAATACCCATCGAGCCTCATAAATGATCTAGGAGAGTGTCATAATCCCGATTATAAGCCGAAGAGATCGTAATCATCCCCAACACTCGGGATGGAATAATATACCAAGAGACTTTGGTTCCATACACATATATCATAGGTAGAGTAGAGTGAAATAAACCCTAACAAAAATCACTAGACTATGAGTCTGTCCAAGGAATTCCTACAATAGGGAATCCATGTATCACTCAAGAAATTCATGTTAACATGTGAGGCTCAATATCCAGATACAATGAAATTCATATGGACATCAAAAAAATATCACAATATATATATATATATATATATACATCCTGGATCAAAAACCAAGTCCTAGGTTGTTACTCTATGTATACTAATAAATATCATAAATAACAAGGCTCACAAGAAAAATCATAGGTTTTCACATTTAGGAATCCCAAAAAACATAATAGATCCTAGGAAGAACATCTGGGCATCCCAAAAGAAAGAAAGATGCCTCATATCAGGCTCAAAAACCACCAACTAATAAAAACCTATAGTAAACATTTCTACATCAATAATAAACATGTGAAACCTAACCAAAGAGTCAGGGTATCCTAAACGCCCGACCCAACACTATAGCCACAACCCCATGGGATTACCAGTTCATCATAGGTTCTAAGGTGGCACCCACTACCATATCTACCCAAACCCAATGTACAACTCAGGGTTGGTAAAACAATGGCCACCCACTGGGTCCCTCAATCCAAAACGCTAAAGAGTAATCATACATGGTAACTTCAAGGTCTAAACACAAGTGAAGTTATCCTACAAGGGATAATTTGGTGGACGTCAAGAAGGAATCCTACCCAGGATCCTCTAATGATAAGAAAATAGAGGTATCCTCATAGGGATCCTCAAGAATGGTATACAGGTAAATGGATCATGTAGGGGAATCCCTAGATTAGTATGAATAAAATGAATCTCTAATGGGATCCTTGGTAACTAGTAATAAGAAATAGTTATCCTACATGGGATCCTCTTGGTCGACTTGTAAGTAGAGGTATCCTATATGGGGTCCTATAAAGAAACTAGACTCTCATCCTCTTAGGCCAGAAGGTAACATCTCACAAGGTAGAAGTATTAAATGGATAATCCACTATGGAATCAATCGTGAAAAACAGATTATAGCCCATTTTATATTAGCATCTCAACTAGGATGGGCCAAAAAAACCATCCTATCATTCATGTAAAAGTCTCTCCTTTAAGAGACAATTGGATCCAATTATTGGAGGAAGAAACTATCTTTTTAGGTAAAAGCCCCAAAACACCCATTAGGACCCCTTAAATATCTATACGGGTTTCACTATCACAATCTGTGTGGAGAACTACTCAGAATGGACAACTCATGAGTCCAATTCCATCATTGGGGAAAAAAAAAGAAAATGTCCTCAAATGGGACCAAGGGAGGAGTACACTGTGTTTATAGACCATACACAGTGTGTACCCTCATATCACCACAAGGGTGTGTACTCCTGTCGGCCTGGGTATATAACCCCCCCCCCCAAGAACATGGTGTGTAATGAGGGTACATGGAATGTAACCTACATATGGTATAAGCTCATGTCCCTCATCCATCCTAGTCAGATACATGGCTAGGACATGTACTTTTTCAGGACGTGACACCCACATGGGGTCAGGTCGTGTACTCTGTACGACCATGTACCCCTACAAATGTTTTCATGTCCAGGAACTCAGCTACAGGACTAATTACTATTACATGTTGTGTATGAACCCATAAATCACATCTAATCCCAAAACATTATATTCCCAAAATAGGAAGAACACATGGTGTGTCACCCTGCACTACATGTCGTGCTACTAGTGTTTCCCAAATAGAAAACCCCCATATCACCCAAAACCCCAATTTCATCCCCCAAAATAATATATCAGGCCTCTATCGGCTATCATAAAAAATAATAGGGGTTAAATACATGAAAATGATGAATCTAAAGGGGTTTTTTGTTTCTGTAAATCATAAAAAGAACAACCTTTGGGAGGAAATTACTGAAGCGTCGCTTTATTTTCACAGTCTGTAGTTGTCACACATTGATCCAGCGTATCGATAGCTCTAAAATGGTACCCCTATTCCCTTATATATCACTCTATTTCTTCCTATACCTCTTTATCTCCTAGGTAATGTGAAGGAGGATTGGAAGTATTCATATGTGAGAAGGAAGAAGGAAAAAGAGAAAATAAAAAGGAATGAAAGAAAAATAAGAAAAAGAAATGAAATGAAAAAAAAGGATTGGTCTTGCCCTGGAACCCATCTAATGTTTATTCCTCACATAAGCTAAAATATTCATTCAAGACTCAATGGATGAGACAAAATCTCAATCTGAAACTCTGTTCAAAATTTATGACCAAAAAAACCTACATGAATAATTAAATATTTTATTTAATAAATATTAATTATTAATTATTTTTCTAAAATTTCATTGGCTGAGAATTCCAATAATCTCCATTCCTAGAGTAAAAGCCCAATTCCAAGATAAAAATGGTGGTCAAAAAAATTATCTGAGATCATATGCTATGGGGAAAAGACCATTTTATCCTATATAAGCATCTGAAATAAAAAAAATTAAAATTTCTACCCAATATTGATATTTGGAAAAACACAGGTCCTTACAGGGTGATTGAGTTTTGGGATATGGGTCTTTCTAGTTGATGTCTCATGAGTGTAATTACCCTATTATTGGCCTCATGATAGCTGTAATGGTGTAGGTTTTATGATGTTGGATACATTTTATATTAGGTGAGTGGTTCATTGTTTACACTGATCATAAAATTATCAAATACATATCTATAAAGAGAGACTTGAATATGAGGTAGCATTGGTGGGTTTAGTACCTAAAATCATTTGACTTTGTGATTTATTACAAACTTTCGAAGGTTAATGTTGTATTTTATGTCTTGAGACATAATACTCAAAAGTCAGCTATCAAGGAGGTTAGTAGTGAGTGGAAGTTGATGGCTTTCTTTTCTATCCATCCAAATTTAAATTTTTATTAAGCCATTTTGCGGAAAAATGGGAAACCAAATTTCACATACAAGAGGTTCAAGAGAAGCACAAAAAACCAATTTTATAAGCTCTGACAGTTGCATACTCTCTTTTGGAATGGGTCTTAGATGAGACCACTATCATATTCTAATGGCTTTATCCTAAGGGAATCTGTCTCTTGTGAGAACCCACCTCATGGTTAGGTCCTGGATGAGTGTGAGAACCTACTCATCCTTGGGAATGTATGGGTGCCTTATGATATATGGTATGATTTGATGAAAGAATTTCATTACTTTGTTTAATAAGTTAATATTGGGCTTAATAATATATACATAGATATGTATCTTCAGTATTTGTGTCCAAGTATGATGAAGAATATTGAGAGATTTAGAACATGGTGAGCCACTTGTCATTAGTTAAAGGAAGATCACTAGTAGCCTACTAGAATTCTATATCCTCTCTCATTTTCTGATTGAAAATGGAACATCATAATAATTTATTTTGTGATAGGATTTCCACGATCCCTTCAAGGAAGTGGCTTGGTATGGGTGATCTTTGATAGGTTGACCATTTTTTCACATTTCCTACCTATCAGATAACCCTTCTATATTGATGAGATATGAAGTATTTATATATGCGATAAAGTACACCTTTATGGTGTTCTATGTTCCATCGTTTCAGATCAAGATGGACAATTTACATCATGGTTCTAAAAAGGATTGAAAACCCAACTGGGTTTACTGGTTCTCTTGATTCCATCATATCAACCTCAGACCAATGGATATTCTAAGCAGACAATAACGATGTTGTAGGATATACTTTGATCCTGCATCCTTGACTTTGGAGGTTCCTGGGAACATAAAATTCATTTTATTGAGTTTTCCTACATAATCATATTTCAGGAAAAAAATTAGATGGATCCATATGAGACCCTTTATGGTAGGTCATGTTGTTCACCTTTTTGATGGTTAGAGGTAGAAAAGTCAGCTCTACTAGGTCCTTATCATATTCATGATAATTTGGAGAAAGTCAAGATGATTGAGATGTGTATGGCTACATCTCATTATAGTTATAAGTTGTATACTAATCATCATTATAGACCTATGAAGATCATGGTTGGACATTGTGTCTTTCTATATGTATCACCAAGATTGAGTCATAGAAAAATCTGAAGACAGGGAAAATTTTCTCCTCATTATGTGAGGAATTTTAAGATAGTGGAGAGAGTGGAGTTGTTGTCCTATCAATTGTAATTACTAAAATGGTACCTTTCCATGAACAATGTCCTCTATTTGTCATATATTTGAAAGTATCAGGGTGACATGTGTCATTAATTTGACCTTGGGGATATTGAGTTGGAGGATGATTCATCCTTCGAGGAGCATCCAATATGTATCATTGATCAGAGCACAAAGGCCCTCCAAGATAGGTCACTTCCTTTGTTCTAGGTGATATAGTATCATTGAGTCATATAAGATGAGACCAGATAGCGGGGGACCGATGTACAAGTGTAGTGGCCAGAATATTCTCAGTTGATGTATTTATGACCTTGGAAGGGAATATCTAGTATGATTTTTCTAAATGTGGTGATATTTTAACTTCCAAGATTTTATAAAAAGTACATACCATTAGTTTTTTGTTTAAATTATTTATTTCTTCCCTAATATTTTTTATTATGGGAGTCAAGGAGGTATCAAGGGTTTTTGGGTATTTCTCTGATCCTCGAGCCCTAAAATTTTTAATGGAAGACTGGGTTGCAAGGTTGGTAAAAACCATGATACCCCAGTTGCATGGTTTCCCTAAAAATTATACTTGAGGTGGTGGGGTGTTTGGTTGTACACAATTTGATATAAACCTAAAACTTCAATAATCTGGTTGTGCATGATTACAGAGCCCTACGAAAGAGATATTCCACATGTCTAGTTCACAGTTATCCAAATGTTGTTCTTATCCCCTGCGGGTTCCCATTTGAGAAGAAATTAGTGTATGGTTCCCAAACGGATTGTCCAACCGTGCATCTAAATCGTGTACCCCTACATGTGTGGGTTATTTTATATTTTTCCCTTAATAAAATGTTATTATATCCCCCTTATTTTCTCCCACTTTCATTAATGGGTTTTTCCTCCTCCCTCACTCATGACCTATCTTCTCCTCTTCTCTATAGGGTATTTCTTTATTCTCTCATTTTGACTCCAAATCTCTTTCCATTGGATGAAATGGAAAGATCATGTTATGATCTACTCTCATATTTCATCTATTTATTCTTTCATAGATCCTCTTTTTCTCAATTTAGGTGCGACCTCTCTTCACCTATTTTATGGGTGTCTGACTATTGCTTTGATTACTCCCATTCTAGATCTATTTACTCTTCGACAACATATTAATGGAGTCTTACCATATCAAAGTAAGTGGTATAACTAATTAAATCCTGTTTCATTGATTTATAATGGGTAAGTTTTTGTTCCATTTGTCAGAACATTATTTAACTCATCTAATTTTCTAAATAAATTAAATAATAGATGTTTCCATGACTGATATGACCCTGGTGAGAGGTGAGTCCCCATTATGGGTGATCATCTTGACATAAGCTACCCAAAAGAGAATATTTTTTCTCTCAATGGACTATTTCCCGTACCACAAATGGGAAAATAGATATTAAGTGTAACCTACCTTTAATTTAGGATTTAATGTGATGGATTTAATTAAAATGAATTATAGACAATGATTTTATCTTTGATTTATAAGCCTTATGACTTACATTTTCATTGTTCTTGTTTATATACCCATTCTTAATTCTATGTTCCTTCCAACTGATGCAATTTTTAATGATTGATTTGTAATGGTTATGTATTATTCTTGGGGTTGGGTTCCATATTCCTTTCTTAGATTATATTCCTTGTGCTCTTTTGCATATGTCTTATGAAATAGTTTATTGTCTTGGATAAAATGTTTTGTCTAGATTTCTTAATCAATGGTTCATTCCATTCCTTATTTGGTGACATGTGATTGTGAATGATATTCCTCATAAACATGTTGTTCAGGAGATAACATAGGTCCCAACATAAAGACAATATGGATGGAATCTTTGTGCTTGGATTGGTTCTACTTGACATTTTGGGACTGATCCATTGGATATATGTGGACAGAATCTTCGGGAGGATTACGTATACTCATGGGTGACAACAGTTCCCTAGAGGAAAAACTATGGATGGACTCATCAAAAATATGGAAATTCATTGCATTTAGTGATACTTTGTCCCCTATGTGGGATACGTAGTATAGACTCAGAGTTCACCATTCCATGAGTTGTATAACGGACACCGCAATGGGTTGAATTGGATGGACTCAGTTATATTGGTTATGTTGGGGGATATTGTAGAAACCCTAGGGATTCCATTAAGGATAATCTCAGATAGGCTCGAGATTCCACTACTATATTTGATGGATTTTAATTTCTTTGAATGTGTGTGATGTGTTCTTATTTAATGGTATGCATGCTTGATTAGTATTCAAGGGTCATGACCGCCTACCCAAATCACAAGTTTTTGGTCGGTCCACATTGGTTATGTGATTCTTAATGCCACATGTATAAACATTATTACTTCTGTAGGTACCTTGGTTCAGACATCCGTATTAGGCCGAATAAGGTGGTATCGATCAAGAGTTTATTTAGGATCCCAGACAAAAGAATTTATTTATTTTTATTTCCCAACACCTATCATTTATGGAACATTTTTCTTTTATATATTACACAAAATGGATTGATCTAAACATAGTTGGTGGTGTCCTACTAACATTGTATCTCACACCCTAATTGGGACGCCATAGCTACCCAACCAGACTTCTTGATTTCTTGAATGCTCAAATGGAAGCAGTTGTCTTTGATGTTTTATTTAAAAAATTATGATGTAGCATGGGTGTGGAGGACAAACTTATGCTCGATATTCTTTTAGTATAAGTTTTTTTTGTCATTTTGGTATTTTTGTACCGTATGTAGTATATGCATGAATCCAACATTTTTTATGTACTCTTATTTTGTATAACATCATGATTATCATCATAATTTATATCTATTAAGTTTATCTTCCACTAGTTATTTATTTATCTTGCTTCTTTTTTTTATTATTCCAATGCTTCTTATTTTTTCTACCAATATTTACTATATATTGTTTTTTTCACTATGATATATGAGATCATAGTCTCCCCATGAACACACCCTAGGTCCTTGTTGCTAGTTGGTAGAATCTGGTGTTTGGGGAGGTATGTTTGAGTTCTTGTGGCCCACCTTATCAGGGAACTACTGAGTGGTATCTAGGATGGGGTGATAAAATCTATATTCATACGAGTAAGGGTGAGATACTTTCAAGATTCTACATCGATCCAATAACTAGACATAAAGGTTAAGTTAAAATGGAGTTACTTTTAAATTGGAAAACAGATCACTGATTCATGCGTCTCACTCTAAGTGATTCAACTAATTCTTGGCGCATCATTACTAATATGGTGAAAGGGATTGTGAACTATTAGATATCATAAAAATTGATGCATTTAGAATAATAAGTACTAATAAAATGGGTTCATTATGTACTTCGTTACCTTTACCAATTAATTTAGTTGGTATGGATTTTCATTTACAATGAGATTTTTTTTGGAATTTTTTATAATTTCATTGAATTTCAGAATTAAGTACAAATGAAACCGTGAAAATGTAAAAATTTATTTTATTCAATTGAGGTAGTAAATATTTAAGTTGGAAATTCATTAGTCATCAAAGGGATTATTGAGTTGTTTCAAAAATAACTTATCCTAGAACACCATAATGTAATGGTGTGTCTAAGAAGATTAATTATACCATTTTTTATGTGGTTCTATCAATGATAATTCTATTTTAGCTTCTTATCATGTTTTGGTGTTATACTTTTTGAAGTCATGAATTTTTACTCAATAATATTCCATATTAACCAACAATAAATACATCATATTAGATATGGTCTTGAAAATTTTACATTATTTATTTGATAAATGTTTGATGATGTGAAACATTCATACTAAATTATGATTCTCCTAATTTAACTATAAATCTAAAAATTTATTATTTTTCAGTTGTCATAAAAAACTATGGTAATTTTTTATATAGTCTTACTAAGATACATTTTTCGTATTAATGTGGTGTTTCTTTGAAAGACCACATAATTCGAGTATCTAGTCAGAAGAGAGTTTTCCATGGAGAATTTGAAGAACAAAAAACGTAATGTGTTTGTAATATGGAGGTGGAGCTTGATCCAAAAAAAATTAGAAGTAAAATCGACTCATAACATATAAGAACCTCAATTATATTATATGATTCAACAAGATATCATGGGTTATGGATTTGACATAGATATTTTTGGGGATATAAAATACATTGGAGAATAAAATACTACATTCCAGTAGGCCATATAGATTTCCAATTTTAAGAAATGGATAAAATTCGTGGCATTTGAGATAGACTCCTTGTACAATAACCATGTATTTATCGTGGTATATTAACTTGAAGGGGTGGGACTGATAGGTAGAAAGTGGATCTTTCATAATTAAACTAACATGGATGGTAGACTTTACGCTTATAAATCATTCTCAGTTGCAAAAGGTTATAACAAATTCATGGTATTGACTATGGATAAACCTTTTCACTTGTTACAATAATAAAGTACATTTGGATATCTCACTAGAAAAACATAATTTTATTATGAGATATATAAAATGGATTTCAAAACTACTTTCCTTAATGAGTATCCATCAGATGATATCTATATGATATAGTTAAAAGGTTTTTAATTTCCCAATGATATATTTAATTTATTCAAGCTATAATAATCTATTTATTGATTGAAGTATTCTTCATAGAGTTGGAATATATGTTATTATGATTTAATAAAAGGGTTTTGTTTCATAAAAAATGTCATATATATCTTGGGAATATAGCAGGATTAGTGGGAGTATTTTTGGGTTTTTGATAATGTATGTAGATGAGATTCTTCTTATTAGAAATGATATCCCAACTCTCAACTCCATGAAGATAAGGTTGGGAAATTGCTTCTTAAAGGATGAAATGGTTAAATCAGCCTATATACTAGGTATAATGATCAATAAAGATATATATATGAGGATAATTGGACTTAGTAAGAAATCATTTATTATTTTTCACAACCCAACCCTCTAATTGTATCAATCTTGATCCAAAAGTGAAGAGAATGAGATAATAACCACCAAAGCTCACCTATAGTAGGAAACAAGTGTAACACCCCAATATTTGAATATTTAATTCTAAATTAAATGCATAAGATGTTCAATAAAAAGTACCATATGCAACATTAATCTTTAATAATGCACAACATACTATAGAAATATTATGATTTAAATATGACAATTATAAACTAGTCATTGGATTACATGGTATAAATAAGAGTAACCTCAATATAAAATATATAAAAAAGTTTTAATTATAATTTTTTTAATTAATTAATATATAATACATAATAAATTTTTAATGGTAATAATGAAATCATATAAGGTTGTCCACAACTATAAAGTGTCCACCTTTCTTATAAAAGATTGTTTACAATATATTTTGTTTTTTCATTTAAATGGTAAATTTAGAAATTTTAGAAACTCAACAGAAAAAAATGGTTTTCATTTTATTTCTCCTCATATCAAAATTAGTATCGATATATTTTTTGTGATTCTTTAGAAATAGTTTATTTTTGAGTAAATAGTTAGAAATACCAATTTTACTAATAATGACACTTTTGTGATAGTATCGTGATATAAAAACCAATTGAAATTTTATAAAACCATTTATATAGATAATATATATATATAAAAATATAATTAATTTAAAAATTTAATGATTATCTTGTAAATCTATTTTTGACATTATGGAAATCTATGTAAATTTTTTAATCAATTAAAAAGTATTTTTTGTTTTTCTCTTTTAATAAAGTTTTTATAATGTTAATTTTTATTTTTATTTTTTTAATGTTAAATAAGTATCATTTTATTTAAAATAATTCAACTATTTCTATATTAATAAAAGTTATACATGAATTTTGTGTAAAATCATTTCATTCATAAAACATAAATCTTTCAAAAAAATGATTTTTATTTATATTTTAAAATTTTATATAACAAATATTTTTTTCCAATTCAAGGAATTGAATCATATAAAATGGATTAAATATTTATAATAATAAAATTAATATTAGCTAATTTTTTTAGATTAGTTATTGTTCGTAATGAATTGTAACATTTTTATAAATCCATCACCATCATAGGGTAAAAAAAGGGATAACGAGGGGGTTAAACTAAGAGATAAGGGTTAAATTATGATAAAAACATGACACATATTTTTTTGGATTATATTTATATATTATCCATTTTATATTTGAATCTATTATATTTTTTAGTCACAATACATGATAAATAAATATATTATATATTAATAATTTAATTATTTATATGCTTTCCACCAACCTCACTAATAGAAATTCACCGCCACTCATCTCTTAATAACACCATTTTCATGAGTTTATCTTGACACATACCAACCCAAATTGTTTTACAGTATCCCTACGCACATACTATAGGTCCCAGTCTCTACAAAATACCATCCTAGAAGGATTAAGGTGTAATCCAAATGAGTGTTTCCAAATAAGTTTCATAGGTCTAAACAAAGATTCATCATGTTTATTGATTCATGTTTATTCTTAAAACATATCGTACCTATTTTTGATATAATAGAATACGTATCTATATCATGCTTAAGTGTAATGATGATAATTTTACAACCCTTTTTCATCTCTTTTTCCATCTAATTGATTATAAAAACATCACTTGTGTGTACATTTGTACTAGAGTCTCCACATAGAAATGTAATTCATTTTTCATCACCGCCTCATATGGTTGGTTAAAATGATAGATAATGTTAATATATATCACTTTTATAATATAATTATGATTCTTTGAGTAAAATATATCACATACTTTCATACCCTTCCATCCACTATAAATTGATAATGTCGCTCGTGCATTTGAGTGGACCACCACCTCTATGAAGTGATGTGTTTCATTTTTCATTTTCTATTTATATGGATAGTCATAAAAATTGATATAATGAATAAATATTATATTAATAATATAATTATTAATCAATAAAAATAAACATTTATCTATTTTTTCCATTTCATCCATTAGAAAAATGGAAACTTTCTTTAAGTGTATGTATGGACTAATGTCTCTATGAAATGATATACTTAATTTTTCAGGAATACCTTATATGAATGGTTCTATAAATGAAATTAATGTTTAAAAATGATAATGATAAAATTTATAACATTTTTCAGATTATTTATCCATGAAATATTTGATGTACTTCAACACAGAAGATTTATTTTTGAGGTTATTTGTTGAGCGACCTCAAAACATCTAATGTAAACTTAACCGATATAGTGACTAAATTAAAAATAGTAATATATAAAATAAAATGAATAATAATAAGGGAATTAAAATTAACAACTTCCTAAAATAGTTAGTAAATAGTATAATTTTATTATTCAGTATTTATATAGATGAATGAAATGATTTGGGACATGAGGTAAGGGATTTCTCATCACAATTTCTCTTTCATTGGAACTTATTCCATTTTCACCACCTGTTTTCTTTTGCGTGGTATATGAATTTTATTATATATTATATTTAATAATAATTTTAAAAAATTCAATTGATTTACAATCCCATTTAATTTTCTCTTCTTCAGAGTTCTTTAAATCAAAATTTTATAAAAAAGATAATGGATTTTCCTTTAAAACCTTTTTTATGTTTTCCTTTAAAAATATTTCTCCTCCATATCCATGTTCATAAACTATTTCTTGAATGTTATTATTTATGCCTCATGGGTCATTAAAATTCATTTTCAAATATTTTTTAATTTATTTACTCATTTTTTAAAATGAATCCTTTTGATATTTCCAAAATGGATTTTTTTTACTTTTTAAAAAAGTAAAAAAGAACATTTTTTACTATTTACCACATGAAAGACATTTCTCATTGTCATATCTATTAATAATTATCATGTTTACTCTAAAAAATTATAAAATTTTACAATGAAAATGGTATTCCTATTATTCTAGGTATTCTTAGTTGTCTTTAAATTTTACTAAATTAAAAGGGGATTTTTTCTTGAATTTCAAAGTGTATTTTAAATTACTTTATAAAAGATATTTTTCATTTATATTAAAATCATAAATTTTTTGTAATGATTAATGTTTTTCTAAAAAATATTTCCATTTCAGGATAAGAATATTTTCATTCTTTTTATGTAATAGACGTACCTTAGTGTAAAAACTCCAAAAAAGGTTGGTTGTGCATTAACTCAATATTCCCTCAGTGCAAAACAATTGGGCATAATTGTTCACCAATTTTCAAACTTCTTGGGGATATGGATTGGATATTTCAAATTCATATTTAGGATTTATAATGAACTGTTCCAATATATGTCCTCAATCATCCTTTATCACAATCTCAACTAAACAATGTACTATTTATTAAATATGGTCTTAACTGAAGGAAATATACTAATAAATGAATTTCATTTACTGGGGAAAATATTTAAATTTATTATTATTAATTTTAAATATGAATATTTATTTTGATTATGAATTTTACTTTTATTTCTTTGTTCCATATGATTAAAACATTGGACTAATTAAGGGAAAGGGTGGGGCCCGATATTAGTTATCCCATCGATGCATTGATATGTATCATGAAAAAAACATTCCAAGTTATTTTGTGTATGATTACCCAATTATTTGTGAATAAATTGTAATATTCCTTAAATATATTTCTATGATATATTATAATAAGGCCCTGATGGTAATATTATGATCTTCAACATTATGTATTCCATCATTATGAAGTAAGTCATTATTTTTCTTTATAATAATTTACATTTCCCATGTATATATTCGTTATTAAAGTTATTGATGGGTTTTTAAGAAGTATTTTTATTTAATAAGATAATAATATGATCCTATGATTTAAAATAAATCTTATGATATGTCAAAAGTGAAAGGTTTTCTTTCGTGGAATATTTTTCATATTTATTAAAGAACCCCTCAAGATTTATGATTTCTCATTTATTGTTTCTCATGTTTTTTTGAAAAACATTGATAAAAAATTTGATTTCAAGACTAAATAAATTATTATTTTAGACTGAAAGTTTATTATGCGAAAAATAAAAACCTTTTTATGTGTTTTCATGAATTTAAATTTTATTAATTAGTTTACTCTCTTTTTATATCCCTGATATTTTTTTCTCATCAAATATTTTCAAAAAAAAATCACAAGGCATACAGATGTGTAGGTATTTTAATAATGTTGTTGGTGAAATATCTTGATTAAAAAAAATTCATGAGTTAAACAAGAGTGTAAACATAAGAAAAACAATTTATGGAAAATTGAACATTTTTTGGAAATTTCTCTTTGTTATGTAATGATTTTTCTAAAACTGTAAAACTATAAACCACAAAGATCCTCAAAATATACGAAAGTGAAACCCTTTTCATAAACCGTGTCATTATAGGGTTTTTTTGTTATGTGGAATTATAATTAGTATGTAATGATAGTTATAGATAAATTTAACGGTTAATATATTATTTTATAAGAAAACATCAGAGTTTAATATGTTATTTTGGGATAGTAAGTTAAAATTAATTATAATTATGAAGGTTATTAGGTTATGGAGAATCATGGTTAATTTTTTGATTGAATTATAAGAGTGAGTACGAGATAAAATTTTTATAGATATCATTTTTTTTCTTTTAATAAAATGGGTTTTTAATTAATTATGATATTCTTATACTATCAATTTTCTATTTTTTGTAGATGGATGAAACTAGTAGGTACGAAGTAAATAATTTATGTGAATGAAAATGTGTTTGTTCTCTATAGGATAAAAAATGGGACAAAAAGAGAGATAAAACTCTAATAGTTATGTATAATTACATATCTTGTGTCACTATTAAAAACCCATACCTAGGTGAGTTTTTTAAAGTGATAAATAATAGTATAATTGTGTTTTAAGGAAGTTTGAGTGAAAATATTCATGAAGTTAAAGGAAAATAAATTTCCTACTAGTTCAGAATATGGAAAGAATCACTCGGGAGAAATTTCTTAATGAAGCATGAAGTTAATTCATATGTGGTAAATGGATGTTATAGAGTAATAAAATTTCAAATAAAAATGAGGAAATATCTATAAGGGAATCAACAAGATTGTAAAATTAAAGGTTTACCAAGAAAATATTCAACATGGTGAAGAAAATGAAAATATGTATAATATATAAAATGAATGAATTACATTAGTTATTCATATTATGTTCAAAGTAGGAAACATGAATAGGTTAAGATTTATATATCTTAGGACATGATTCATATTTTTTATAGGATGTAATGAGGAATAATAAGGAAAAATATGGTTAAAGCTTATTAAGGAAGTTGAATTATTCAATTCTATATCTATAGGGTCTCAACAGTTATGATGTCGTGGTATTTTATTTAAGGTTTGACAAATTTAGGGTGATCATATGTTAAATACTATAAATAGATTTTTTAAATCCTTACTTAAATGTATTCCAAGGTGATTAATGATATTTTAGTCATATTTGTTTTGGGTTTTAGTAATAAAACTTGATTAAAACCAATAAGGTTCATATATGATTTGATATTAAGGTAATTTAGTAAATGATTTGATTAATTTTCTAAATATAATGTAAGATAACTATGGATATTGAAAAGAAAATTTGTGACTATGTGATTAAATTTATTTTTGAAGAGGTTTTCTATGTTTCATTTTAATACATTATTGAGATATATATAACCAGAAGGTTTGACATTCGTTTTTTTATAATGTTATTTAGGAAATAATTTCATCCTATTTTTGGAATATATGTTTTATAATATATATAACCATGGGATTAAAAAGTTATTTGGTGATTAGATACATAAAATTATTTTGGAAGAAGTTTTTTATATTTTTGGGAATACTTTATCATGAAGATGTATAAAATGTTTTTTTTATAGTAAGGAATTTTATTTGAAATTGATTGAAATTATTTTAGAAATAATTATAAAACTAACATTTGGATAAATATTTTTTTTTTGTTTTATCGTGATTTGGGTTACTTTTGGAACTGAATAATATATTTTGTAGAATATATGACTAGGGAACATATATTTTTATTTTGTTAATTTTTTAGTTATTAATTTTTTTGGATATAAATATTATGTTTATCATGGAAAAATATGAGATAAAATAATTCTAATATTTATGTTTCAATTTGGCCAATAATATATTTAATATTTTTAAATTAAGTTATTTATGGAATGATTAAAGTTGCACTGTTGTTGTCATTATTGAGGATTCAAAGATTAATATATTCTCTATTCATAAGAATTATTATTCATATTAAATATTATCTACAGTTATTATTACCATTTAAGTTTTTTTAATTGATAGAAACAAGAGGAAATATTTTTCATCCGTTTATAATATTATAACCCAATAAAGGATTTATTTTAGTGCCTCAGGCATGAAAAAATCATTATGGACATTTATCATATATAATATTAGATGAAGGAGAGGTAGAAAACTACTAGAAAACCAACATGAAGGATGAAATTTTGCTTATGGAATATAAAAAATCAAGTAAGATAAAATAATTCCTTAACACAAATAAGAGGAAGGAAAATCTATCGATCCTTATGTGGAAAATAACACTTAGATAACGAGGTATGATTTTAGAAGCCTATTCAAAAATTTGTTTCTTATATTGTTAAATACAGGTTTTTAGAAATATTTTAGAGACGCTAAGTCACATATTAATAACTTTTAAATTCCTTATCTTTAGAAAATATACATTAAATATTATACATATGTTAGGATGCATACATTTTAGTAATAAAAATTAAAATTATGATGTAAAATTTTATTTTTTAGAAGGGAGAGAATATTAAACCAGAATATATCAATATTTAATTATCCTTTAAATGAATACTAAAATTGATAACATGTACTACACATAACACTAAACTTAAACAAACTGTGATATACTATATATATATATATATATATATATTATTTTAATAATATTGTTATAACCTCATTGTTGGATTAGCGGGTCAGAATAGAGTGACCATATCAAGAAACATAGTTAGAAATTTTTTAGTAATAAAAATTTATTTATTAATTATTAATAAATAAGTACACAATTTTGAATGATAAGGATGAAATCATATAAGGTTAAAATAACTATAAAAATGCTATTGTTTATATAAAATTGTTTTTTTATATATTTTTTATTTCTTTTTAAAACATAATTTTACAAATTTATTAAATATAATTTGAAAAAATTTATTTCTTTTTTGGTTCTATCATATAAAAATTATCTTATAGGGAATTTTGGTGATTTTTCAGAGATGGTTTCTGTTTTAGTGAATAGTGAAAATATCAATTTTAAAAGTAATGCACTTTTATGACATTATAATGATATAAGAATGAACAAAATTTTTATAAAACCTATTTAATAAAAAAATTATTTATCTTAGGAGTAATATAATTAATTTAAAATTTTTATTTTGAACTTATAAATGTAGGTTTGACATTTTTGAAATCTCAATAATGTTTTTATTCTAATAAAAAATTATTTTTGGTTCTTCCCTTTTTATATAGATTTTTAAGGTTAAATTTGGTTTTTTGGATTTAAAGTTATAAAATTCTAATTTAATTTATCAAAATATAATTAATTCTATGGGAATCATTATTATATATTTTTTATTGTATAAAATCATTTAATGCTTTAGACAAGATTTTTTTTCAGAAAATGATTTTTACATTATGTTTTACAAACCTATATTAAAGTCAATTTATTCAAATTATAGGAATTAAATCCTAAATTATTGGTTCTATAATTTTAATTAGAATAATTAATATTATCTAATATGGTAAACTTTATTTTTGGTGATAGTGAAGAATAATCGTGGTGTAAAATTATCCCTACCGTAACGGAAAAAATGGTAGAAGAAGGTGTTAAGCTACATTGTTGAATTAGTATAAGAATATTTATGAAAATTTTATTTTTGATTTATTTTGAATTTAACTATATTATATTTTAAAATATAAATATTTTGAGAAACTTTAATTGAGAAATATATATATTATATATAAATATTTTAATTAGGTGCAATTGTTCACCCACCTCAATTATAAAATAGAACATAATATCATCAATTATTTACACCAATTTGATCCATTTATATTTACTAATTCCTTACCACATCCTATGGTTCTTGGAAAAAAAAATCCAACATAGAAAGCTTATGGTGGAATCCAAATGAGGTTTTCCAAAGAAGAGGTATAACTATTAACCGAGTTACATCACATTTATTTATTCTTATACCTCCTTAAAAATGATCATATCCATGATGATATAATAATATAACTATTTCCAATATACAAAAATGTTATTATGATTATTTTTTAACCATTTTTCATCTTTTTTTTGTTCAATGTAAAATAAAAACGTCGCTCTTGTGTGGGTATGGACTACTATATTCACACAGTGATGTAATTAATTTTTTTTCACCACCTCAAGTAGATGGTTAAAATTACAAATAAAATCAGTAAATATTATATTTATTAAATAGTTAGTATTATATAAAGATTAATAATTTATTGAATTTTTAGAATTCCATCCATTATAAAATGATAGTTTCACTCATGCATACGTGTGGACTACCACATCTATGAACCAATGTGCTTCATTCTTCAGTTTATCATTACATGTATTGTTAGAATAATGGATATATTTAATGAATATGATATTTATAGTAATATTATAATTAAATAAAAACAAACTTTTATCTATTTCATATCATTTTCATCCATTCGAAAAATAGAAACATTTCTCATGTGTACCTATGGACAACCATCTCTATGAAATTGTGTAATTAATTTTTTATAACCACCCTCAATTCAAGATTATAAAAGTATATTAAATGTATAAAAATAAAAAATATGACATTTTTAAGATTTTTTATAGGATAAAACCTAGAAATATTTTACTATAGTTAATGCACTTAGGTTATTTTGGATATTATGAACAGAAAACCTCAAAACATATGATGTAAATTTAACTAATTTAGTAACTAACTAAAAAAAATTTATAAAATAAATAACAATAAGAAAATGAACATGGAAAATGTTATAAATAAATTATAAAACTAATATTGTTTTATTAGTTATTAGTTAGAGTAATGAACAAAATGAGTTGGGATGTGAGGTAAATGATTTTTCATCTCAATTTAGCTTTGTTGGGTCTTATTACACTCACCACATGTTTTATTATGTGTACTGTATTTAATTACATATATATATATATATTAATTTAATAAAATTAAATTTGTTTAAAAATAAATTTATATTTCTATTCTTTAATATTCTTTTTATTTAAAATGTACCAATTCGATAAGGGATTTACCTTTAAAATATTGTGTTAATAATTTAATTTTAAAACCAATCTCATATATGACATGTTATTAAATTGTATCAATAATTTTTAAGGTTAAAATACTATTAAATTTGATTTGAAAAAAAAACTTTCTTTAAAAAAATTCATAAAGAAATATTTTGATAATTTCTAATAACATTTATTTTTATTTTTTACAAAAAAAATAAAAGTAATATTTTAAAACTTTACTTCATTTCTAGCTTTTCCAGTCATCATAGACATTATTTTATATCAATATTACTCTAAAATTTTATACAATAATTTAAAATAAAATCCATTCACATTTATCCATGATTTTATTGTTAATGTTAACAAATGAAAATTTATGTTTTATCTTACTTTTTAATGCGTATTTTAAATGATTTTATAAAATATACATTTCATCTATGTGAACATTCTGATATTTCATAAAATAGTGTTGGTTTCCTTAAAATTAAATACCTACCAACATATAAACATGTTATTCAGGCTCTGGAACAGTTTCACTAGGCATAATAACTCTTAAAAATGTTGGTACCCAATCGTCACTCGATACACAACTAGTGGACATAACTACTCACCTGGTTGAAACACTCAAGGGATATTCTTTCGATATTATACATGATTATTTATGAACCATAAGGAATTATTATAAAAAATGTTCTTTGTCATCCTTTGTAGAAATATAGACTAAATAGTATGATCATTATTATATTCAATGTGAAATAAAGTAAACATAATAATAAAGTTATTTCATTTTGTGAGGTTAATATTGACATTGTTTATGCTATTTACTCAATATGAATGTTTACGGTGATTATATATTGTATTTCTATTAATTTCACTTATATTATAAAAGAATTTTACTCAATAATTGAATAGTTGGGGCCTGATTTTAGATAGACCCTCGATCCATCGGTAGGTCTCATGAGGCAATATAGCCTGGTTATTCAGTGTATACAACCCCAGTTATTTATGATGTCTTAGAATGAGTCCTTGATCATGTGAATATTATGTCTTTAAAAAAATCCATTATAGTGAAATTATGTTGTCTTATATTATTCATTTCATCAATATAAAATTGGTTATTTTTTCCATGTGATTATTTAAATTTCCCTTGGATATATTATATGTTCAAGTGATTGATGTATTTTTATGAAATAAATTGATTTCATATGATAATAAAATGATAATGATTAAAAATAATGTTTTTGATCTTTTAAAACTGTAAGGTATTTTTTCAATGAAAATTTTCATATTTTGTAATGAAACCCCATAGAATTATTATTTTTTCCTTATATTCTTTATTAAGAAATTATGTATGAAATTTTTTTATAAAAAATTCGATTTCAATGGTAAATAAATGATTATTTTGAACATCAGTTTTATTGCATTAAAATGAAAACATTATTATGATTTTTCATGAATTTCAAATAGATTAATGGGTTTCCTTTATTTATATATCTCTTAATGAGCTTTGTTTTCCTCATCCAATGTGTTTAGAATTTTTTCATATGGAATAAGGATGTGTAGGGATTGAGGAAAGTTCAATGGTGAAACACATTTAATAAAGAAAAATAATCATGAATTAAATATGAGTGTGAATATTAGAACCTTTTGTTGTGGAAAAAAATGTATACTATGTAGAAATTTTAACTTTTCTATTTAATGGTTTTCCCAAATCTCAAAGACTCTAAACAAAAAAGATCCTCAAAATCTAAAAACGTGATGCCTTATTATAAACTATGTAATTATGGGTTATTTATATTATAAGGAATTATAAATAGTTTAGTGACTAGAAATTATGTTATATAACCCATACAATGAGTGTAACACCCCATTATTTCATAGTACATTATTTCTTAAAAGTAATTCAATAACTTTCACTACATGTATCACCGGGTTCTAGCGCACCATGACTTTCCAAAAAAGCTGTTCAAAAGCGGTTATGAATAGTATTAACTGAATTTTTATCTTTATATAATCTTTATAATTTTATAATCCTTATTATGAGTTAATTAGACATAATGTAAGAACAAATACATTTTTTTCAGATAAAAGAAGTATTTTCCAAAAGAATGCAATTTTAAAGCCTTTTAATGGAGAAGCCTTTTTAAATACAATATTTGAAACTTTTATATATTAAATTTGAAAAAATAAACTTTTTCTTTAGAATTGGGACATAATAATTTAGTTTCGATAAAGCTTTGGTGTTTTTCTGATAACTTTCATATTTGGGTGAATAGTGAAAAATACTATATTTTAACTGAAAACAACTTTTTAAATCAAAATAATTTATATTGTTAAATTATAGATTTTAATGGTTTGGAAGTATAAATAGATTAAATTTTTACCATTTAATCCAATTATGGTCATTTTAAGTAATTTCACTTTGAAATTGGACATAAACAAGTGTCAAATTTTAAATAGTTATTATTTCTTAAAAATACGCCTTTTGGTTTTGACAGCGGGAATTAATTTTAAATTAATAAATGCAACTTATATGCCTTGAATTTGGTAAATATAATTCATTTTTGTATTCTTAATATCAAAATTATCTTAGGGTGAAATTTTGGTACTTTTCTGATAACTTTCATATTTTGATGAATAGTGAAAAATACTAAATTTTAATAAAAAACAACTTTTTTAACTAAAATAATTGGTAGTGATAAATTATGCATTTGAGTGATTTTAAAGTATAATTAGATTATACTTTTACCATTTTATCCAATTTTTTTCATTGGATATAATTTCACATTTAAATTGGACATAAGAAAGTGTCAATCTTTTGATAGTTTTTATTTGTTAAAAACATGCTTTTTTGTTTCGACAACGAGAAATAATTTTAAATTAATTTCTGCCACTTCTGTGTTTTGAATTTCGAAAAATGGGTTCCATATTTAGAATCCTGAGGTCAAAATTTTGTATATAAGTAACTTTTATTTTTAGACATTTTGAATAATTATTTCGGTAAATATTTTATTTACCATGGTTAAAGTGTAAATCCGATAAATAAGGGTAAATAATTAATATTATAATACTAATAAATTACCCTAAAACGTGTCCTAACCCAATTGATTGATATATGTCCGACCATGGGCATCTTTGGGTCAATTTTGGGACCCCATGGATCCACTTGTAAGTGATAATGACACTTTATATTAATTAAGTTAAAGTAAATACAAAAATGACATAAACATATATATTTTAGAAAAAAAAATTTTACATACGGTTATATATGATATATTTGAGTCTATAAATATTAATTATAAAGATTAAAATATTTCATACATTATTGTATTTTATTTATAATTTTTAGACGTTGAATAATTAATGTTATTTATGACACAATAATGATGCAGTATTTTCCTTATTAATGAAAGAATCGAATAATTGTTATTATAATTGTTAAAATAAATATAATTTGAATGTTTTTATGACATACACGAATTTTACTGGTTAATATGACATTTTATTATTTCTTAAATGAATTTTCTAATAATTAATAAAGTTGATAAGACTTTAACAAAAAAATCAATTATTAAATAGTGTCAAAATTCACATAAAAGTGTTTTTAAAAAAACAAATTATATTATTAATTCATATTCTACTCATAAAAATCTAAGGTTAGGCCAAAATATTTATTTAATAATAGTTTTATCATTAATGGACCACTTGGGGGTCGCTTGGAAGTATATAGTAAGTTTATTTACAATATAACATAAAAATACCAAGTGATGTGGTATGTGTCAAACTAATTAACTAAGAGTAAAAACAAAAGGATAAGGTTAATAATGTGACCCAGACCTGTATTAAACCTATTGGTAGAGTTTTTTTCGACCTACACCCACCTTATAATTTGAATAATCCACTTTGGAGCCATTAGAAACCGAATATGTTTTTATTATAAAATAATAATTTATGTTTTTCCTAAAGAGCCCCTCCTCCCCCTTATAAAAGGACACCACTTATGACCAATTACTCACACCTCTAAAGCCTTTTGGCTCGTCCAAACTATGCCTAATTAAGCTCCCTACATCCCTCTCCTACTCCTAGAAGCCTTACCTTAGGCAGAAGTCACTTCAAGAGTCCTTTTCGGTTCAAACCAAAGGGTGTTACCCAAATTAAAGGTAATGATTTCTTTTAGCTTCTTTTCTTTTATTTTACTTCTCCAACCCCTAAACTATTATTATTCTTTTCTTTTGTAACAAAACCATAATCCTAAATATAATAGGATATTTTTATATAAGTATTCTATCTACACTTACACACACCTCCATCTAATGGGTGAAGAACAAAATGAATCTGTGGATG
Organism: Viscum album; assembly: GCA_963277665.1. NCBI lineage: Eukaryota > Viridiplantae > Streptophyta > Magnoliopsida > Santalales > Viscaceae > Viscum > Viscum album. The sequence continues at coordinate 343,047,271 of OY728131.1, forward strand.
GAAACCAAACGCCTCATGAAACGATGATTGTTCAATTATCTCCTACCACCTCCCATGGGGGCCATTCTGATGGTACTATAATTAAATATGATATTAATGATATTAATTTTATATATAATCTTCTTTAATTCCATTTTATATCATACCATTTTTCATTTAATGATGTATATATATACGATAATTTTATTTAAGGAAGTACGAACTACCGCCCCCTCAAAGTGATATGACTCGTTCATACCATACATGGAAGATATAAAGGAAGGTGATAATGAAATTAAGTAACACATATAAGATACTATATTATACTTGAATAATAATATACATATGTATCATTTGGTTTTGATTCCTTTTAAATGAAAAATGAAATGGAAGTAGAGTTCGTGCGTACGTACGGACTACCGTCTCCACGAACGCGATGAGATTCATTCCTCATCGTATCCATTCAAGTCTAATTATCATTTGATTATTGAAAATAATGTTTATGGACTTGATATAATTCTGGATATGAATAAGATACAACCTATCCTTAATGAACACATCTTATGTAACAAATCATATAAAAGAAAATGATTAAGTTAACACTCAAAACGATGATAATACTAAATTATTATTAAAAAGGCAATATTAAAATATCATATATGATATCATATTTATGTATATGATTCTTGTATAATTTAATAACAATGATTAAACTATTATGCAGGAGGTTAACCTACCCTCAACCAAGAAAAGGTACAAGGTAAGGGGTTTTCATCTCACCCCTTATTCCCATGAGATTCATGCTATATTACCACTATTACCTTTTTGTGTGCTGTATATACTACCCATAATTGTATTATTTGTGTAATACACTTTAATTTATGTCTATTTACATATTCATTTTATGATACTTCTTTTATGGGGTGTATGTTTTTTAAGTTACCAAATTGGTAATGTTTAATTTCTCAATCTCATTATTATCCGAGATTGTTATGTGTAAGTATTTCTGGGACATTTTTATCATCCATGTCCATTTTTCATAAAAATGATTTAAAAATGAATATTTTAAGGATTTATGAAAGTTACTCTTTACCAAGATCATAATTTTAAATTTTTTAATGATTTTTCTTTCTAAATATTTTTAATTAATGTTCATGTTTTCAAAATGATTTTAAAGATTTATTTATATGGACATGAATGTTTTGAAATGATAATTCTTTCCAAAAGTTTCAAAGTGGTATGTGACACTTTGATTCAAAATATCTTTTAAATTTCTTCTTTTAATAATGAGTGACTTTTAAATGATTTTACAAAAAGGATATTTCTCTCCAAATGTTTTACTCATCATTTTAAACCATGTCAGCATCCTTTAGTTGATATTATTTTTGATTGAGGTTGATTTATTATAATACAATCTTCCATATTTTATTGAATGAGTTATGATATGTTTGACTATGGGTGTTCTATTTTTATACCATCCATGGTTTATGGTTAATGTATTGACATTTCATATGCTATTTTTAATACGAATTTTTATGTTATATTTCAACCTTTTCATATAAGGAATGTATTGGACATAGTAAGTGATGGGTGGAGCCCGTATAGCTACTCGATGCATCGGTAGGTATCATGAGACAACTAGACATATAATTGGTTTAGTCCTTTTCCCAATTTGATTTGTGGTGTTGGTCGAGGCCTTTATCATTTTTAGATGTCTTGGTCATGGCCTTGACAAAATGTTTTAGAATGTCTGGCATTATACATTCCCTCATTATGGAAATAATATTGATGGTTCATGTGGTCATTCAACTTGTAGAATACCCATGATTATGTTTTATTATGGCTTTATTTAATCAAATCATATTCTTACCATAAAAGTATGATTTTTTATTATTGGTAAAGTCATGTGGTTTCAATTATTCACCATACTTAATATGTATGTTATCTTCTGATGTATTGCTTACCCTTACTGAGCTTTTGAGCTCACCCCTTTCTATGTTTTATTTTTTTCCCAGGATTCCAACAGGTATATTATGATTGATATGTAGGGTTAAGCTAAAGGGAATAATGGAATTCCTGAAGAACTATTTACGTTGTGTTTTATGTTTGAAATTGTAATGTAATGTTAATGTATGTAATATATTTTCGAAGACCACAAAACTGATCGGTCCTTCAGGACTTGATTCCTTGTAATCATGCCAATGTATTAAAATAATGCACCGAATTTGGGTAACTAGGTTCGAGGCATTACAGTTGGTATCAAAGAAAGTTTAGCAATAACCTTGGAAGCCATATTTAGATAAACTCTGGTTAGAGTACATAGACCTATGATAGACTTTGAGGATTAGTATAGAAGAAATTCCTATAATTTTGGTAATGTAGAGAATTTTTGAGTTTTCCAAGCAAATACATCCCCGTCTGGATACGGACAGGTAGAGGCGGCTCTGGCACAGATGTACCTAGGGGTAAAACTTGAAAACACCGCTTTGAGCTAGACTCGAACAAGAACTGGTGCACGACAACAGGCCTTGCTACACTCTTTGTTACGACACTCCCGAGGGATATCCTTATGATAATTCTCATTTTCTATACAAATCATTATGAAGGGTTTATGAGTATATACTTCCTTAATGAAAACATCATTATGATTATGGATTATATCCATAAACTGTTCAATTTAACTTAGGTATTTTACAAGTTTGGGATTATTGTAATTCATAAAATGACCTAGTTTATGCTATTGTATAGAAATGGCACAGAGTGGAAGGAATGTGAACTTCAGCAATACGTACAATCCAAAGAGTAAGAAGGATCGTATCTTTCACAGTATTAAGCCAACATTTAGAAGGGAAATAGTCTTCCATGTATTCTCGACATATGAGGAAATAATATTATGTTTTAATAAGATAAGTAAATAATTCACCGTGTCCTATAGCATTGAAGGGAAGCAAGATAAGAAAATAATGGAAGAGAGAAACATGGATAAAGGTAAGAGTGAAAAGAATAATTTTCCCAAATGTGATAAATGTGGGAAGAAAGACCCTGGAACTTTCTTGAATGGAATAGGAGTTTGTTATAGGTGTGGAGAAAAAGGACACCATGTACGTAACTACAAGTGTAAGAAAAAGGTTTTAAATGTAAATGCTTCACTTGCAAGGATTTGGGAAACTATGCAAACCAATGTCCAAATCATCAGAGTATGCCCCAAGTGATGCTATTGTATAACAATCTAGTTATGATACTTCCATAGATGAGGAGGAATGATTAGAGTTATTATGTTGTTATTAGAGAATTAGTTCATTTTAGTGTTGTATCAAAAATGTATTGGTTATAATAATTATGGAGTATATAAGGATTGTACTGTAGTACTATTTAATTAAGGAATTGAGATTGTGTTGAACAAAGAAAAGTGACTCAATAGCAGGTTAAATTTTTGGAAAATATATTGTTAAGGGAAAGATAAACCATAATATGGTTTTGATACTGAGGAAGTGATTTTGGAATAATACATGATTGATTTGGATAAATTATATTGGATATTCTTGACTACCTTGAAACTGATTAATGATTTGTTTATTCCATAATTGTTGGAGTTTACAACATTTTTGGATATAAGGAGTACATCTTGTAGTCTATAAGTAATAAGGGATCATGAATGTAATCAATAAGGTTTTATAGTAATTCATGATGTTGTAGTGTTTAAAAAGAATACATAATGAATGTATTCCAATGTTATTACGTGGAAAAATGGATCTTCATTGTGTTTAACTTCCTTATTAATTTTTTACTGTGAGTTTGGACAGAAGTATTTTGGATAATTATAGTTTGATATTATTTTTGGATTTCCATAAAATGTCAACCCAGAGGTCAGGCAGAAACCCGTCGTGTTCGGCAAGGCCGTGAGACTTGAACCCGCAACCGAAGGGTGACAAGGGTTTATCAACTACCACTGACCCAGGTGATGTCCTAGATTGAATAATGTAGTTTTTTTAAAAGGTTCTGGTAGTTGAATTATAAATTCATTTTTTTGGAACCCTAATAGGATAAATATAATATTTTTTTAATTCTTATTATCTTTTATAGTGAAAGATGAGTTTGTGGTAGAAATTAATTAATGGATGGAACTCTACTTGACAAGTATACTTTTCTATTATCTTATTCTATGAAGAAATAAATTCTTAAACATTAGGTCAGGCATCTTAAAACTAAAAATGTGTTATCCTAATACCTTACGTTTTGTTGAACCGATTGTATTTTAAATCTTCATAGATTTGTGGCTTTGAAGCCCACAATTCTATAATTGTTTGTAATTGATGACCTCAATCACTCCCTATAAATATTTACATTTTTCATCCAATTATATGTCTCTAATTTCAACCAATGTTCTCCTAATTGAGATCATAATTTGGTGGAGACTTTTTAATTCCCCTTTTCCTTTATTAAAAATAAGTTTTATTAACCCAATTTCCGATGTGAGTTTTCCCACAATGGTATTTTATATTTTCAACCTTTTATTTTCAGAGAACAATTTAAAATTGCAAGGACTAAATTTATTTAAGGAGGGAAGAATGTAACACCCCAATATTTCATAGTACGTTTTTTCTTCAAAGTAATTCAACAACCTCCACTACACGCAACACCAAGTTCTAGCACACCATGACTTAATAAACAAGACGTTCAAAAGCAGTTATGAATAACATTAAATTAATTTTGAACTTTATATAATCCTTATTATTTTAGAATCCATATTTTGAGTTTCTTAGACATAATGTAAGAACAAATACAGTTTTTTCAGATAAAAGAAGTCTTTTTTAAAAAATGAAATTTTACCGCCTTTTAATGGTGAGGACTTTTTAAATCCAATATTTGAAACATTTATATATTCAATTTGAAAAAATAAACTTCTTTTCTTTAATTTTTACATAATAATTTAGTTTGGATAAAGATTTCGTTTTTTTGATAACTTTCATATTTGGGTGAATAGTGAGAAATACTATATTTTAGGTGAAAAAAACTTTTTAAATAAAAATAATTTATATTTTTAAATTATAAATTTTAATGGATTGAAAGTATAAATAGATTATATTTATTCCATTTAATCCAATTATGGTCATTTTAAGTAATTTCACCTTGAAATTTGACATTAACAAGTGTCAAACTTTTGATAGTTATTATTTCTTAAAAATACGCCTTTTGGTTTTGACAGTGGGAATTATTTTTAAATTAATAAATGCGACTTATATGATTTTAATTCGATAAAATAGACTTATTTTTTGGTTTAGGAATATCTAAATTATCTTAGGGTGAAATTTTGGTACTATTCTGATAACTTTCATATTTTGATGAATAGTGAAAATTGCTAAATTTTAATTAAAAACATCTTTTTTAATCAAAATAATTAATAGTGATCAATTAAGAGTTTGATTGATTTTAAAGTATAATTATATTATAATTTTACCATTTAATCCAATTTTGGTCATTTTAAATTATTTCATATTTAAACTGGATATAAGAAAGTGTCAATCTTTTGATAGTTATTATTTGTTAAAAACACGCTTTTTGTTCGACAACAGGAAATAATTTTAAATTAATTTCTTCCACTACTATGTTTTGAATTTCATAAAAATGGATTCCATATTTAGAATCAGTAGGTCCAAATTTTGTATACAGGTAACTTTTGTTTTTAGATATTTTGAATAATTATTTCGGTAAATATTTTATTTACCATGGTTAAAGGGTAAACCCAGTAAATAAGGGTAAAAAACTAATTTAATAATAAAACTAAATTACCCTATAACATATTCTAAACCTATTGATTGATACATGTCAGACCATGGGAATCTTTGGGTCGATTTTGGGACCCCATGGACCCACTTGTAAGTGATAATGACACTTTATATTAATTAAGTTATAGTAAATACAAAAATGACATAAGCATATATCTTTAACAAAAAACAACTTTTACATAAGGTTATATCTGTTATATTTTGGAATATAAATATTCATTATAAAGATAAAAATATTTCCTACATAATTGTATTATATTTATAATTTTTAGACATTTAATACTTAAATTTATTTATCACACAATAATGATACAGTATTTTCTTTATTAATGAATGAATCAAATAATTAGTATAATAAATGCTAAAATAAGTATAATATGAATGTTTTGATACCGTCCACGAATTTTATTGGTTAATATGACATGTTAGGATTTTTTAAATGAATTTGGTTCAAATTAATAAAGGTTTAATGACTTTAACAAAAAATAAATTATTTAATAGTTTCAAAATTGACATAAAAGGGTTTTTAAAACAAATATTATATTATTAATTCATATTCTATTCCTAAAAATATAAGGTTAGGAAAAGTACTTATATAATAATAGTTTTATCATTAATGTACCACTTGGGGGTCGCTGGGAAGTATATAGTATGTTTATTTACTATATAATATAGAAATACAAAGTGACATGGTAAGTGTCAAACTAATTAATTAAGAGTTAAAACAAAAAGATAAGGTTAATAAAGTGAGACAAACATGTCTAAAACCTATTATTTGAGTTTTTTCGACCTATACTCACCTTATACTTTTAATAATCCACTTTTTAGCCATTAGAAGCCGAATATTCATTTATTATAAAATAATACTTTATGTTTTTTTTCTAAAGAGCCCCTTCTCCCCCATATAAAAGGACACCACTTCTAACCAATTCCTCACACCTATAAAGCCTTTTGTCTCATCCAAAATCTTCAAAATTAAGCTAAATAAATCCCTATCCTCATCCTAGAAGCCTTACCTTAGGAAAAAGGCACATCAAGAGTCCTTTTTGGTTCAAACCAAAGGGAGTTACCCAAATTAAAGTTAACAATTTATCTTAGCTTCTTTTCTTTTATTTTACTTCTCCAACCACTAAAATCTTCTTATTCTTTTATTTTGTGACAAATAATGTATCCAAAATATACTAGGGTATTTTTATGAGAATTATTAGAACTACACTTACACACACCTCCATCTAATTGGTGAAGAACATAATGTTTCTCTGGATGATAACCAAACGCCTCATGAAACGATGATTATTAAATTATCTCCTACCGCCTCTCATGGTGGCCATTATGATGGAAATATAATTAAATATGATATTAATTATATTTATTTTATATATAATCTTCTGTAATTCCATTTTATATCATACCATTTTTCATTTCATGTTGTATATATATACGATAATTTCATTTGAGAAAGTGCGGACTACCGCCTCCTCAAAGTGATATGACTTGTTCATAACATACATGGAATGTATAAAGGAATGTGATAATGAACATAAGTAACACATATAATATATTATATTATACTAGAATAATAATATACCTATGTATCATTTGGTTTTGATTCCTTTTAAATGAAAAATGAAATGGAAGTAGCGTTCGTGCGTACGTACGGACTACCGTCTCCACGAACGCGATGAGATTCATTCCCCATCATATCCATTCAAGTATAATTCTCATTTTATGATTAAAAATAATTTTTAAGGACTTGATATCATTCTGGATAAGAATAATATACAACCTATTTTTAACAAACACATCTTATGTAATAAAACATATAAAATAAAATGAGTAAGTTAACACTGGAAACAACGATAATACTAAAATATTATTAAAAATGAAATATTAAAAGATCATATATGATATCATATTTATGCATATTATTCTTTAATAATTTAATAACAATGATTTAACTATTATATAGGAGGTCAACCTACCCCCGTCCAAGGAAAAGTACAAGGTAAGTGGTTTTCATCTCACTCCTTATTCACGTGAGATTCATGCCATATTGTCACTATTAACTTTTGTGTGGTGTATGTACTTCCCATAATTGTATTCATTGTGTAATACAATTTAATTTATGTGTATTTACATATTAATTTTATTATACTTCTTTGATGGGGTGTACGTTTTGTAAGTTACAAAATTGGTAAGGGTTAATTCCTCAATCTCATTATTATCCGAGATTATTTATGTGTAAGTATTTACTGGGACATTTTTATCATCCATGTCCATTTTTCATAAAAATGATTTCAAAATGAATATTTTAAGGTTTCTGGAAGGGTACTCTTTATCAAGATCAAAATTTTAAATTTTTTATATATTTATCTTTCTAAATCGTTTTAATTAATTTCCATGCTTTCAAAATGATTTTAATGATTTATTTATATGGACATGAACATTTTGAAATGATAATTCTTTTCAAGTTTCAAAGTTGTATGAGACACTTTAATTCAAAAAATATCTTTTAAATTACTTACTTTATAAATGTGTGACTTTTAAATTATTTTACAAAAAGGATATTTCTCTCAAAAAGTTTTACTCATCATTCTCAACTATTTCAGAATCCTTTAGTGGATATTATTTTTGATTGAGGTTGATTTATTATAATACAATCTTCCATATTGTATTGAATGAGTTATTATATGTTTTACTATGGATTTTATATTTTTATACCATTGATGGTTTATGGTTAATGTATTTACATTTCATATGCTTTTTTTAAAATGAATGTTTTTGTTATATTTCAACCTTTTCATATGAGGAATGTATTGGACATAGTAAGTGATGGGTGGAGCCCACTATAAATCCTCAATGCATTGGTAGGTCTCATTAGACAACTAGACGTGAAATTGGCCGAGGCCATTTCCCAATTTGATTTATGGTTTGGGCCGAGGCCTTAATCATTTTTAGACGTCTTGGCCGAGGTCTTAAAAAAATGTTTTAGAATGTCTGACATTATACATTCCCTCATTATAGAAATAATATTGATGGTTCATGTGGTCATTCCACTAGTATAATACCCATGATTATTTTTTATTATGGATTTATTTAATCAGCTCATATTATTTCCATAAAATTATTCGTGTTTATTATTGGTAAAGGAATGTGGTTTCAATTATTCACCATGCTTAATATTTATGTTATCTTCCAATGTATTGCTTAACCTTACTGAGTGTTTAAGCTCACCCCTTTCTATGTTTTATTTTTTCCCAGGATTACAAGAAGTATATGATGATTAATATGAAGGGTTAAGCTAAAGGGAATAATGGCGTTCTCAACAGACTATTTACGTTGTGTTTTATGTTTGAAATTGTAATGTAATGTTAATGTATGTAATCTATTATCAAAGACTACTAAACCGATCAGTCTTTTGGTACGTGATTCCTTGTAATCATGCCAGTGTATTAAAATAATGAACCGACTCTAGGTAACTGGGGTCGGGGCGTTACAATGAGATGTATTTCCCTCGTATATAAATTTAAGGAATAAGTGATAAGATGAGAAGCCACTGACCAAATCTAATATATAAATAACTAAGTAATCCTAATAAATTAATGTACTTCCATAGATAAACTATGACATTTTAATGAAAATGATACAACCATTACCTATGTAATTTACACAAACACTATTAACATCCAAACTACTCATCAAAACTTGTAACACCAAGATTCATCGCCAAAAAGATCCTAAAGAACCGAATATATGTATAGATATATATACACATATATACGCAAGGTGATAATAGAAAATATAAATATTATTATCCTCCTTGAAACCTGTCGTAAAAAATGTAAAATAAGAATACTAAAACCCAATGAATAAGAAAATGAAACCAAGTCAACACTTAAATTGGTAAAACTATTACCCATCCTCACTATGAATCACTCACCAATTAACACATGAAAGTAAATCATTATATATAAAAATAAAACTTTAAAATGAAGGGGCCTTACTTCCATATCACCAATATTTTATCACCCTTACTCCCTAATGTATCACATCATGTTCTAATCCCTTACAATGTTCATATCATACTCCATGAAATCATATCACAACAATTTTGTATCCTATGTAACTAGACATAACCCCATCACCATCAAATAATTCGTAAGAAAGTAGTAATATAAAAGACTCTATAACCCATTTATCATTAATTATACCTTAATCCTTCTCAATCAGTGCATGTTCACCTATGTAAATACATATCAATCGTGATCATATAAATGTATGTACTGTACCTCTAACTATTATTTCCCCCAAATAAATGTATAGTAAAACCATGATCCATTATAGACGATGTGCACCCGTACTATATAACTTAAGCCATCATATATTGGATAATCCCACACATAATACTGCAACTGAAGGGAGAGTGGGAGAGAGGGACAAGTCATCCATATATTCCACCCCAATCCTAGATATTAGCAAAAACACCCCCTGTCATTTTGGTGTCAGTTTACCTATAGACTCAGGTGGCGAACCATATGAAATTAGAAAATATACGAGTACATTACACACAACCACGCTAAGGAAAACTAACTAGACTTAGACTCATCTATATTTATCATTACACAAATTCTCACCTACCATTTCTAACGTTTAAATATCAAACATAAAAAAATAATAAATGTTTAATATTAATTATTTATGATCTATGAATTTATTTATATTATAATATATTCATTTCCCAAATTACCACATTGATATCTCAATATATGTGTCTCGATCACTATAATTTCTTACATATTCTCAAGTATGTCATCATCTTCTATAACCATCAAGAACCATCCCTGTTACATTCTTAGTTTATTTATAATTTCAATGTATTTGGGTATACTAGGAATCATTCTAGGATAATGCAACAATGATGCACTTTTCATATATAAACCATCTACAGTAATTAGTTTAGAAACCATAAAAAACCATTCTAAAAATAAAAACACCAAAATAAATCATTTAGTATAAAATTAGCAACAAATACCATATCTTAACTCATTCAAATTATCTCAATGTTATCCTTGACACCATTGCACGTTATACTTTCCATCCTTCCATTATTGATATCAACCGTCATTATAGGATAGGGAAATTCTCATCCAATTCTCTATAAGTCTTACCAACCGTATGAGGTTATCAGAAGATCACAGAATAGCTCTAATTTCTTCTAGAAAACATACATGATTATAAAACATGTTCTAACACACAATTTCAGTCAAGACTAAGGTCAAAACATCATTGTATTTAAGCCTCACACAATCAAGAATCAACTCACTCAACCTTAATGAACTAGCGTTTGTAAAAAACCACTTTTATCAATATCTAGAAATAAATTAATTATTATTAATAGGTTTTTAACATCAAAAACCTATATAAAATATCATATAATACCTATAAATAAATCATAAACATTATTCAATAATTATTTTCATATTTCCAAATTATTAATGGAAGAATGTTAATAAATTTTTTATGGTCATTTAGTTAAACCATATCACCAATATAGATTTAATTTTTTTAATATATTTAATTCATATCAACTATGTTACATAAAAACAAAACTCATATAAATAAATAAACATAATCTAGAAAATCAAAAGGAAGAACTAAAAAATCATAAAACACATGTGATCATAATATCTCATTTGATTATCATTAAAAAATAATCATGCATTAATATGCACATAACATTTTATGTAATTATATATATAAGAATATTATAATATATCATTATTCTTCTTTATTGTGTAATTTTTATGTTTTTCACCCAATTTCAACCAAATATTATAATAAAATTGTAAAATAAATCAGACACCCATATATCTTTTATAACACACTATCTATAAAAAAACAAATGAAATATCATCACCAACAACATCTGATATGTTAAATTAACTATAAACTTCTTATTTTAATGATCACAAACCATGTTTCTTATGTTTTTAATGAAATATTTGATTTTTTCTAGTAAAATGGTATTCTAAAAAAAATGCAAAATAGTTATGTCTTGATGTAAATGCATCAACCAACAGCAAGAAGAAATTAAATGGGTTATGAAAGGAAAATTTAAAATATTGAAGTAACTATAAACACAAATCCATGTTACCACATGAAAAAGAAAGTAGCTATGTTTCAGATATTTAAAATTTCTATAAGTACTCAACTGACAACATGAGTACTTAACTAACTACATGGACTATTCAAGTGACCACAAGAAGCATTCAATCAATTTCCTGAAGACTGAAACCAACTGTAAAGATAGGAAATGGAAATTGGATAAGTTTTTAAACTAACACATAATTAATCATCATAATTCATGATTTACTTAACTAACTGCATGGAGAACATAAGTGATCAATTAAATAACTTAAGAGAATTCACAGGAAACCAGTTGACCACATTTAGTGACTATGGAATCAAGTGAATGTATAACTAATTTTCCAACTGACTATGAGGTGAAGTGATGATACGTAAATGAAGATAAAGTTTCCATTTATAATTTAAATTTTATTTAATTCTTAAAATTCTGACGATTATATTTTGGAAAACTAAATGAGAATCACAGAGTTTAATAATTCCATATCAGTGTATATATATGAGGATTACATTATGAATATTTTACAATTTCTAATTAGAGAAGGATTTCCTTTTAAGAATAAGATATAATCATGGATAAAATGTTGTGGTATATACTTAAATAATGATAATCATATAGACTAAAATTCTCTAGGTTTCCACAACACCCCATTCTTTTATTTCTCATTGTAATATTTATTTAAATATGTTTAAAGGACATATTTAAATAAAATTGGCCAATTTAAGATAATCAAAGATTGAGCTACATAAAAATTTAATTTTAGTCCTTATATTCACTCTTCATTTCTTTTCCATTGATTTTTGTTTATATTATTTTTTATTTCTATTAATACTTGCTTTTACATTATATTGGAGATTACAAAATATACTTTATTTATTTTTTTACACCTGTTATCTCATAAATATATATTGAAGAGGATTGTTACTGTAACACCTCATGTTCTTATGAATAAATTAAATTACATTGAAATCTTTCATTAAATCAATCACCAATTTATGCTTGAACTACAGACAACACTGGCTTATCTTGTGTTTCACACAACACTGAGTTTTAGCAAAACCACAATATAATATTTATTTTTTTATTTAAATGGTATAGTTATAACATACCTATTAAACATTGTGATATGAATAATAGTAAAAAAATTAAATATTATTTATAATGTTTTTATAAAAATAAATCAAATTGATAATAAAATACATAATTTTGGTAAAGGATTTATATGTTTTAAAAATACTATTTCTTAAGAAAAAGGTTTTTTATGTCTCCTAGTTGACAACAATAAAATTAATTTTTGAATATTTAATAAAATTAATTTGATAAAATAATCATTATTTTTTAATACTTAGTGTCAAAATGGTCTTAGGGTAAATATTTGGTATATTTATGAAAAGTGTCATTTTTGGATGAATACTGACAAATACTGAATTTTATTTTAAAACATTGAAATAATTTAATTTATTAAAAATATTAAACTATATTTTAATGTTTTTAAGTATAATAAGTTCAATTTTATATCTATTAATTCAATTTTGTGCATTATAATTCATTTAATATTGACATTTTATATCAAAACCTTGTAATTTTTTCATCATTTTCACTTTAAAAACCCATTTTCTCGTCACATCTGTGAGATTAAATTTTAAATTATTTTTCTAAACATATGTTAATGGAATATATAAAAATGGATTCCATTTTTGGAATCATAATAATTTTCTTTATAATAATTTCAATATAATTTTTTACCAAAAGGATTAGTTAAAACAGTAAAATTTATTTACCACACTTATGGTGAAAATTGGTTTTCTGGGGTTAAACTTAGAATATAAGATTTAAATTTACCTATACACTTATCTAACAATACTTTCCTGGACATAAATTGATCATTCCACCTATATGGTTTGATGATAGTCCATTTTGGATCCTTTTCACATACTAAAAACAACAAATCACTCAATTATTTTCCAAAAAAAATACCAAGTATGTTATCTCCCCTGTTTATAAAAGGCCACCCCACTCCTCTATTATTCACTCATTGAAACATATTTATTATGTAAATTCCCTACCCAAATAAATTCTTAAATTCCCTACCCTCATCCTATAATCCTTATTTCGGTCATAAATACACCCTACGAAAGTTTATACTGAAAATCTATGGTGGGTACCCGAAGAAGAGGAAACACTCATCAATAAGAATTTTTATTTTATTTATTAATCCACACAAAAATTATTATTATTTAATTATTATGTTATAAAATCAGTATATACATTATAATGAGATGCATTATGTAAAGTTAATTACCTAGAACCATCTCCACTTCCATCAAATGGGTTACGAAATCGCAGTTAATGTGTTAGGCGGACTACCGCCTCACAAACTGATGCTGTTTTTTTCCATTAACATCTATAAAGGTTGGTCATAGTGATGGATTTATTGTTTATATATGATATTTAATACATTTAAGATGTTATTATGACTCTTTAATTTTTTTATCACACATACCTTCATACTTCCCATTTTTTGGGAATACGATAACGTCATTCATACGAACGGCAGACTACCGCCTCATGAAGCAAAATGATTCATCAATGTTTTACATGGAATGTATTAAGGATGAGTTTTATAAATACTATTGATATATATGATATAAAAATTATTCTAGGATTATTATATATATATATATATCATTTATTTTTCTTTCTTTTAGTCAACTAATAAAATAGAAACATCATTCATGCGTATGTACGACCTACTATCTCCATGGATAAGGTGTTTCATTTCTTATCACTAAATTCTAAATATTACTATGAATACATATATACTGAATATATATGATATTTATATCATGGTTTACATTCTTTATATTATTAATCAATTATTGGAGTTAAAGGACTAAAATAATGACAAGTTAAAACATACATGAAAAAAGCAGTTATTGCATGAGACATTAAGTTAGCATGAAATTATTAATAAATAGGTAATAAAAGGAAATAGGTAAATCATATATGATATTTTATATATGAATATGGTTATTAAATAGATTTATAATAATCTTGTATATATTATATAGGATTTTTTGAATGAGTAGAACAAAAGAAAAGAGTTAATGTAAGGGATTTTTATCTCAATTTTTATTCTTTGTGATATACATTATATTATGAAAATATATTATTTAATTAGGTGAATATATAGACCCTTTAACATGTAATATAATTAATTTATTCATCCCCATTATATTTTAGGTTTTATTTGAAGTTATCCATTCATGTGGTTTATGATTCAATGTTACCAAAGTGGTAAATATTTTACGTTAGAATATCATCTTTATCATGATTATTTATAATTAAGTATCCAATGTTAGAATATCATGATATAACTCTAAATAATTCTCATGAATTGTCTTACCCTATATTTATTCAATATATCTTCAATCAATGGAACCATTTTCCACTTTTTGGTACTTAAAATTATTGAGAAAATGTTTTCATGAAAATCTGACATTATTTCATTCTTCAGTCAGAAATTGGTTTTCTCCCTTAACCATGTTTTTTTTAAAAAGAATTTTTTTTACTATATTATGGTTTTTAAATTAAATTATTATCAATGTTTTACTTTTTAGAAAATATTTTTAAAGGCATCTTCACGTCATTTTCCAAAAAAAAAATTCATTTAGCTTTTTCTCAAATTCCTAAAGGATTCTTCATTTTATCATGTACAACATGAATGTAAATTTATAACATCATCATTACTTCTATGCTTCCATTATATGTTTTCAAGGGTATTTTCAAAGAATAAAATTTTCAAAAAAGTTTATGTTTTAAAATTCATTCTTAAAATTGGAAAAAATATTTTCCTCGAAAAGTGCTTTAAATGATATTTAAAAATTATTTTAAAACTAAAATGACATTTCTTGGTGTTGTCTATTCCTTACAAAGTATATGATCTGATAATAACATTATTATTATTATTTAAAATGGTTTATGTTTATAATTAAATTATTCTTATGAAACTTATTTCTCTTACATGGTGTATACCAGGCTATGATTCTTATGAAACCCACTTCTTTTCATGGGATATTCTATAATTAAATGATTAAATGAATATGAAGCATTTAAATTTTCCATAGGTTATGATATGATCTCTATGATACCCATTTCATTTCATATATTATGATATGATTAATGATTTAAGATCATTTTTCAAAATTAAATATTGTTTTCATTCTGAGATTTGTGGGACCTATATCTCCTTCTAATTTATTGGGTGAATATTTATATATAATGTGATTGACATAAACGAAATGGGGAGTAAACCTGATTCAGTAAGACAAGGCCAGAACAATGATTGAACCTGTTTTAATAATATATTGTTTTAATGTGGAGTGAACTATATTTAGTAATGTAATTTTTATGCTATGATGGTCTTGGAAGTGATACTTAAATAATATGGAAATGATTTTATATTCTTATGTGTATTCCTAAAATTCCATGACTTATACCAGTTTTATAGTCTTATGAGTCATTTTCTTTCATTTCCATGTAATTCATGTATTTTAGACTACCCATATTTATTCCGCGATTCATGATTATGATATTTGATATGTGGGGTCTTATTTTTAAATGTTATGATCATGTTCTCGTACCCTTATGTTCTTGTTATTCTTGTGTATCTCCCTTGTCTACCCTTACTAAGCATATGATCTCACCCATTATAATTTATCTATTACCTAGTTTATGAAGATATGTATTATGTATGATATGTCTAAGATGGGTGATTGTTTTAAATGACATAGAAGGAGGTTATGTTTCTCAATTATGGACTGGTGTCTATGTTTAAAAGGTTTCCAAAGTCACTACACTATTACAGTCCTCATGTCGGTCTTTATGTAATGTTATAGAACATTTATAAAAAATGTTGTAAAATCTAAGTATGAAAATCCTCAGTCCATATATTTGGTATTATAGGATATCTTAAGTCAACCATTTGAAATATGGATTACAAAACCTTAGTGAAATCCCAAAGATTATGTCTATGTTCAAGTCTATGGATGTGTCAATTTATAGGAAAATATCATGGAATTTTGGTAAAGTATGGAGTGATTTGTTTCCAAAAAATACATCCATGTATGTATGTCACTTGAAAATGTGGTTCTTGAACAAATGTTCCTAGGGGTAATGACTTATAAAACATAATATTAAGCTAAACTCAATCATGAACTGGTGCATAAAAATGGGCCTTGGTTTACGCATGGTCTGACACTCTTTAAGGATATGCTTTAGAAATTCATAAACTCTTTATAAACCATCATGAAGGATTTAAATATTACACGAATATGAATTACCTTAGACAAACCTAATGTGTCATAAATTATAAATAAGGTTTCATAATTTAGACATCCTATAATTGGTTTCCATTTTTATTTGTTTCCCCACTATGATTATCATTTATTATACTATACTTTTTGATTTCAGTCTTCTTTAATGATGATTGTGATGTACGATGAAATGATTGTTTTCCTAATCATACAAATGTTATTAGAGATTAAATTAAAATTATAGTTTCTATTCTCACACAAATTTCTCAAGATGTGAATCGTGTTGGACTTCAAAATGAATAATGGAGGTAACAACATTCTATTGACTCTTTTATGAGTTAGTGTACACTATCATTCAATGGGTCTTCTAATCAGTCTCTAAACAATGGATCTATACTAATGAAAAGATATTTTATTGTTCTAAAGTGTTTTGAACATGAAAAATCCTTTTCGTTTTTCTACCATTTGAAAGGTGAGGTATATGAATAATGTACAATTATCAAGAATATGAGGAAACATGATGAAATTGACTCAATTGATTCAGATGATCTCAAGAACATTTTTTTCAATTAGTACATACCTCATATTCTTCATGAGAAGATGGAGTGTGAGTTCGTTGACATGAACAAAAAGTATGATCAATATGTTAGTACCTCTGAGGAAAATTTTATAAAAATTGTGGGGTATTATTTGATTATTATTATCCAACATAAAAGTAAGATTGATCAATTCTTTAGTGGCCTAAAACCAAGTCTCTAAATAGTGTTCACCATAAGAGACATCAGTAGCTATGAAGAGATTTTTTTATGTTCTATAAGGTTGAAATAGATGTTGTAGTTATGTATTAACATCATGGTTTGAATAAGAAATTGAATATAATGTTCAAAGGAAAATATAATAACTATGGAGAGAATAAGATAAGATTTTCTTTATGATTAATTTTTTTGAATAATCCAAGAAGAAAGTTTCTTAACAGGACTAGTAAATGTTTTATGTGTAGAATCTAATGTTCTGGTAAATTGGTTTTAGATGGTTTGTGATAATGTTATCTAGAAATAAAAATATATAAAAAGATAAACATAACAAAAGACTCACACTTTAGTGCTTCAAGTGTAAATAGAATGGTCATTATGCTAATTAGTGCCTTAACATGAGTGTTAATGATGATGATCGATGTCAAAAACCTATTAATCTAAGGGAGACAATGAAATCTCATGTGATAACTTTTTTGATGAGGGTGTGATAATAATTTGGAGAAATTTACACCTACTATCCACCTTATAACCATTAAAGTCTTATTTTACTCTATATCTACCCATTCTTTCAAATCTAAAGAGCTTCTTTAGGGTATCAAGCTTTCACCCAAATTATTAGATGTGAAATTATCAATGAAAATATCTAATGGTATGATGATTACATATCATCTGTATTATTCTTATCTGATTGATGTTTGTGGGAATGTTCTTTATGTAAATTTTTTCATTCTTCCAATGGCGGAATTTTATGTCATCTTATGCATGGATAAGATTTCTCTAAAAAACCCCATAAAAATTATTGTCTAAGAGAAGTAACATTTGATATTTAAAACTAATCTATGAGTTTATATTAGAATGTATTTTTGTAAAAACTTCTTATGAAGATTTCACCTACTGTATATGCCTTAATTCCAATTTATAAAGGGTTTATATCTGAAATGGTTGGGGACGAACATGGCATCCATGATATGTCTATTGTGAAAGAATTTTTTAATGTATTTACATAAGAGTTTCATATACTTACACTAAAACTAAAATTTTATTTATCAATAAAACTCATACCATGTTCCATATATAGCACCCACAACCTGATTAGACACCCAAATAGTGCTTTTGGGCCTGGTACCATTGGCCTCAGACATACCTCACCAAATTCAAAAGGATGATGACTATAAAGGAGGGTGTAAAGAGGGAAAATTGGGGAGTATATACCATTAGGGTAAGATATAATAATTTACATGGTATATATATATTACTCTGTTAAAATAAAGACTCAGTAGACATGAACTAAACACACCAAATATGTAAACATAAACAATAATAAGAAATAGCGGAAGCATAAGTAAATAACTAAATATAAATAAATAAATAGACAAACATACTATTTGTAGAGACTAGGAAAAATAATTAATACATATCAATAAATAGAAATGGGGTGTCCCATGGCTGACCATTAGTATATACATATACATAAGAATGATGATAAAAAAAGTGAACCAGAATTAAAAAAACTCCAACTGATGTAATAACCTCATGTTCTCTTTCCATAATCCCAATACAACTCAAATAGAATCCATCTCATTATCCTGAATCCTTACCTAAACTTAAATTCATAAATTCTACATGCATCTCAATGGGCCCGAGTAGGGTGTGATAACGAGTCTCAGTAAAATACCACCCATGTGTGTATAGCCAACATAAGTGTTTAGGTATGTGTGTATAAAATTCAATAAAGACAAAAAATATTGAAATTTAAACAAAAAAAGATTATCCAGTGCTCCAAAGCTACCCAGAAGCTTTCACCTATTTCGGACAACACTAAAATCATAGTAGAAGAGAGGATTCTTGGCACATGGCCCAAGGTATCCCCTAATGTCAAATAGTCACAGGTGAACACTTAGGTTCCACATCCAATAA
This sequence comes from Viscum album, assembly GCA_963277665.1. Classification (NCBI taxonomy): domain Eukaryota; kingdom Viridiplantae; phylum Streptophyta; class Magnoliopsida; order Santalales; family Viscaceae; genus Viscum; species Viscum album. The sequence goes on from OY728131.1 coordinate 343,067,168, forward strand.
ATTCACACCAAAATACATCCCAAAATATACCTTATTTCCCAAATCAAGACACTGATATCGGGATAAAACACCCAATAAAATAGAACCTCGGTCCCTTGGAATCATACTCGAAAGCACCTATTAGCTCTAAGAAAAATGTCTGGAGGCACAATGATGTATTCCCTAAAATAAAATCATCATTGTCTTAAAGAAAAATATCCCAAGGAGTAGTGATATCCTTCCTCCATAATGATCTTGTCCCAATATCCTCAAGCCTGGCAGGCCTCATCCCCCAATTGACTGCCTCAACACATTCATCTGAAGGCTCCTCACTTTCCCTGTGTCTTTCTATGGAATTTATCCCCCAAAAAATTACCAAATACACACTCTCGGGGTCCTATACCTACATTATTGGTCAAAAACACCTCATCACTAAGTCCTCCTATGTGAACACAACTCCAATCATCGCTTTGGTGATAACGGGTGAGGGGCATCACCAAAATATTACCTAAGAGACACCAACATTATCACCTCAAGTCTCTATGACCATTTCACTCAAATATGATGGTCATGGAATCTAATATCATGGGACACACCCTCAACATAATTTTCTTTTCTACCTCAAAATTAAATCCTTGATTCCCAATTGTTGAGCACATCACTCATATAACCTGCTACAATCATATCCTAAAGTCCAATGTCGCCTTAATTTCAAATTTCCATTACCATTTAAAATATCATGATGATTACATCACAATCCCATGAATCTCATCTCATTTAATTAAATAATTTCACATTTAAAAATAATTCAATTCACATTAAATAAACTAAAAAATTAAAATTAATTTAAAATACTCCTGTGATCCAACTAAAATAGTGGTCTACACCCTCTAACCTGGACACACACCTCTATAAATGGTTTTATAATTCCCAATGACTTTCCATAAGGTCCAATTAATTAAATAAAAACAACCAATTAAATTTCTGGGCCTTTGTAGTTCAACACAATAGTGCACTAAAATCACTATCCACCCACCCAATTCCCTGTATTTGAGTCTTAGATGTAGGCACATATATTATTAGACTCTAACTCTGACCGGTTGGGAAGAAATCAATGTTTCCATCTAACTCCCTAAAAACTTTGGAAAAAACATACATTGATTTAATTGGCTATGAGGTGAGAGAAAAGAATAAAAGAGGCATGGTTGAGTAGATAATTATTTATATGGATCCAACACAACTGATGATGGATGAAATAGAGCTCAGATGAAGGATATTGGTAATGACCTAGGAGGAGATGATGTGCAGTGTTCCTCCATGCTACTGTGCGACTCATTATGGAAGAAAGAAGGAAAATAATAAGAATAAGGGTAATGGAGAGAGGTAAAACCCATAAATTCCCCTTATTTAAATATCCAAAATTTTAACTCACTTGTTTTACAAACCATGGAAAAAACATGTGTGCTACAATGCGTGGGTACTTCCTTAGTGGCACTAACTGTGCAATTTGTGCATGGTTTTCCCTAATCATGAACATAACATTCAAACTCCCTCTAAAAAATTACAATTATCCTCTAATTATTGTGTAATGCACCCCACATGGTATTCCAAACCATGTGGAAATACAAAATGAGGATGCATGGTTAGCTAGAAGGGTTTTCAGGGTTTTTCCCAAACCGTGTGCCTCAGCCTGCAACTCCAAAACTAGGCCTTCGAGCCTCTAATGAACCCAAAACCCATATGAACTTTTGATGCATTGGATAAATCATGAAACCCATACAAAATAAGGATATTGGATTGAGGAAACTCTCATAATTAAGTTATAATGATAGAAAAAAAATTTATGACCACTAATTCTCAAAAATTCAAAACGCGAGAGGATTTCAGCCTGCTCCGAATAACTCGAGACATTACACCGAACAAATTTAAAATACTCCCCATATAATGACACTGGTTTAGTTATAGTAATTAAATAATAAAATCTATAAAAACAATGACAAGGGATTCACATGTCCAAGTGTGTCACCATGGGGTGCACTAGTACTTTTTATTAAATTCAAAGATGGATCAATGCGACTCAACAATTATTATTGAGAGCTAAACAATATCAAAATTAAGAAAAAGTATTATCTTTCACATACTGATGAATTTTTTTATGAACTACATGGATCTCAATAATATTCCCAAGTTTACCATCTTTCTGGAAGCCATCAATTAAGGTTCAAAAAGGAGGATATATGCAAGAAACAATTCCGTACAAGTTATGTAATGATATGAACTATTATAAATAAAATTACCCTTTTGATTTATTTAAATGTATCATCATGAAATATGGTTATAGAATAAACAAGATCTTAGTTTTTTTATTATATCCTATTGGATTTAAAATACTACTAAGTATCTTTACCATTAATAATATATCTATTCGATATTGATAACATGATTAGTATAAATATAGAATTTTAATAAATCCAGTTAAAACACACAAAGGATGTGATGGTCTCAACAAGTAGGATCATACATTATGATTCCCATTTATCAAAGATTCTGAGGGAAATAACATTTACAATAGTTTCCCTAGACCAGGCCCAATCTAAGATCAAACAACTTAAGAATGATTGAATCCTTTTACGAGAGAAGTTCAAGCTCATTGATATCATGGCCCAAACCATATTCATCAAACCACCCCGTAAAATACCAACCATCACATATATTACTATTACAGATTTTTCTACTATATTATAGGGATATGTATCAATAACCCAAAAATATTAATATGTAAATTTTTTGATATAATAATTATTATATTTTAATCATATTTGTTTTTGACTTTGTAAATTATATTTTTTGATACAATAAAGAACAAATTAAACTTTTGTTTAATATTCATATTCCACTAATCATTTTATGAATTAATATATTTTTGATATAAATAATATTTTAATAAAAAATTATTATCAAATAATTATTATCAAATATAAATGATCATATAATTTTATTGAAGTCAAACATAATTTTTTATAGGGGTTCGAAAACTGCTACTGTTAAAAAATGCAACATTACATAATGAATGTAGATTATATTTTAAAAGTGAAAATTCACATATTAATAAAAGTATTTATATAAAATTATTATTATTGTTCTCATAAATACATAAAAATTATCCAATGGTGATTGTTTCTTTATTTTTTGAGGTAGTTTAATTTTAAGGAAAAAATTAAATATCGTATAAATATACTTTGTATAATATGACATCATAATGACCCAAAATGATGTATTAAATACTAAAAATAGAACCCAATACCCAATATATATTTTTTCATTTTAAATAAATTTCATTTATAATTATTTGATTTATTTTTTAAATCCATTAGGAAACCTATGAAACTTATAATATATTTTAAGGTTTTAAAATTCTTTCTTTAAGAGCGTGACTCACCTTCACAAAAGCAAGGGTATTATTTTAATAAGTCCAGACCATGAAATTATTAAAAAAAACACTCCCATTTGGTATAAACCATGGTAAAAACCATGGTTTGATTTTTGGTTTTGGATATTTTATCTAACACCCCGAGCTTCTATGATACGCTTCTCATTCAATAATGCAATAGCTTGCATTTTACACAACTTAGAGTTCGAACACACCGCAACTAATCAAAGTAGCCGTTATGAATAGTAATACCCACTTTTTGAAATTATATAAATTTTATATTTCATAATGGACTTCATTTTTTGTATTCGGAATATCGAAATTATCCTAAGTTTAGTTTTTTGTAATTTTCTGAGAACTTTCAATTTTTTATGAATAGTGAAAAATACATAAAACAACTTTTTTAATCAAAATAATTTATAGTGATAAATTATACTATTTAGTGGTTTTAAAGTATAATTATAACATATTTTTACCATTTTATCCAATGGTGGTCATTAGAATTAATTTAACACTGAAATTGGACATAAACAATTGTTAATCTTTTGATATAAATTGTTTCTTAAAAACACACTATTTGTTGTGACAACGGGAATTAATTATGAAATTAATTAATTCAAATTATATGTTTGGAATTTTTTAAAATAGACATCATTTTTGAAATTGGAATATCAATTATAGCTTAGGGTGAAATTTTGGCATTGTTCTGAAAAACTTAAATTTTTGATGAATAGTGACACCACTAAGTGATAGTTAAATAACTGATTTTTCGTTTAAATGAAATATTACAACTTCTGTGATTTGATTTTCAAAAATCCAACATACATGGTTGTCATTAAGAAGTAAAATGTGGTTCAATGAGATTAAAATAATTTTTGGTGAATAGTAACTTTTAAGTTCTTAATCGCGATTAGAGGTAATTAGTGTAGTTTAAGGTAAAAATAATGTTTTAATAATATGAGATGAGCTTGACACATGTCCTACCCTCATTGGATGTGCCATGTCCGACCAAGACAATCCATGGGTCAACTTGGGGACCCCATGGAGCCACTTTAGTTGGAAAATGGCATAAATACCTTTTATTTAATGTTAATGTAAAAAATGACACAAACATGAAATGTTTTACTAAAACAATTTTTTCATGGGGTTATACAAGTCATATTTTTGACTATAAATAGTAATTGGAAATCTAAAAAGATTTCCTACATCACAGTATTTTTTTATAATTTTTAGACATTAAATAAAGTAAATTATTTATGACATCATTATGATGCAGCGATGACCTCATTATTTAACGATTTTAATAAAATGAAAAGATAATGTAAACTCCAAGGATTAAACTTGTCCAAAGACTACTGGATGGGTAGATTTCAAACCCTTATCACCTTAGCCTCGAATTATATAAGTTTGGGACCTTTATAATCCGAAAATCATTGTATAATAATGTAAACATTCCTTACTTTCCAAGAGTGCCCCTCCTCTCCTCTTATAAAAGGCCCCCACCTCTACCACATCATTCACACTTTCAAGCCATTTGTCTCGGCCAACCTCTGCCCAAATACTCTCCCAGATTCCCTCCCTTACTCCTATAATCCTCACTTTGGGCAGAATTCTTCCCAAGGAATCCTTTGGCTCAAATCAAAAGAGTTACCCAATTTTAAGGTAATGTCTTCTCTAATGTTGTTTTGTGTTATTTTTCTTCTCCAACCCCCTAAAAACTTTTTATTCATTTCTTTTGTAACAACAACAGTATCCTCAATATACTAGGATGTTTTTATTAGAAGGATTCTAGCTACACTTACACACACCTACATCTAATGGTTAAAGAACATAATGTTTCTGTGGATGGCGGATTTCTACCTCACGAGATGATGATTGTTCAACACTCATATAACACCTTTAAAGGTGGCCATTAAGATGTCACTATATTTATATATGATATATAATATGTTTATGTTTTCCTTATACTTCTGTATTTCTCATTTATGGCATACTTTATTATTTCCATTATGGGTAAACGCGATAATTTCATTTTAGGAAGTGCGGACTACCGCCCCCTCAAAGTGATGTGAATCGTTAATGCCATATGTGGGATGTATAAAGGATGGATTAAATGATATTATATATAATATTATACTGGAAATGTATTATACCTTTATATAATTATTATTTCTTACCATTAAATATGAAATAGAAATGAAAGTAGCGTTCATGCGTACGTACGGCTTACCGTCTCCATGAACGGTGCATTTCATTTCTTACCTCTAAATGTTGTGTAATATTATGAATGAATGTATATACTGGATATATATGATATATATGATATCTACATCATGAATATAATTCTTGATATAATGGATATTTCACCACATGAACAACTTGTAATTATAATAAGTTTATTGTTGACTCAAGTACCAAAGATCGACAAAACGACCGTTATTAACTTAAATAATTACATAATGTTCATAACATTGTAATAAGTGATATAAAAGGAAAATGAAATTGAAAATGGTTCTTAATAAGGTAGATATTAACTCTAGTTTATTATTCATGAGGTTAATGAACGGTTGAGTCAAGTCGGACACGAGGTAAGGGAACTTCTTAACCCAATTTCTATTCTTTGGGTTAATCTCCTACTTTCAAATTATGTCATGACATTATTATGTACTATCTTGTATTTGTACTTTATTTATGTTTACTTATAGTGAATACACATTATAGATGTACTTCATTTAAAAAAATGATCTTTTTAAGGACTTCGTCTCAATCCCCTTTCATTGAGGCATATTTGGTTTTATACACAACTTTCTTTTATACGGTGTATAAACCCCTTTGACTTTTACGTTTATTCAAAAGGAATATTTTTTATACGAAGCGTTTTACTAAACGACAAAAAGGGAATGTTTTTCTTTCCGTACTTATGCAGAGACAATGACTTCTCCGCCACCGTGACCATTATTTGAGTTTCGGCTTCCTCTACAAGTCATCATTTCTTTTAATGAAAAATAAATACAAAGTTTTAACTTTCTTTTATTTTGGTATTGAAAATGGTTTTGAAAGCATTTTTTTGTATTGATATCTTGTGATTGAAATGTGGAAATGTTATGTTTCCTTTATGCATGTTTTATGTGATACGATTATGTTATCGTTTATGATATGTTTATACCTATTCATATTAGGAATGCATTGGACTTAATAAGTGACGGGTGGAGCCCGCTATAGCTCCTCGATTCATCGGAAGGTCTCATGAGACAAACTAGTGTCTTGGCACGAGGCCTTGACAAAATCTTATTTTTGGTCTTGGCACGAGGCCTTGGCAACGTGGTTATGATAGTCTGGCATTATGCATTCCATCATTATGAAAGTGGTTATTGATATTGCATGTGATTATTCGAACAGTAGAATATCCATGTGAAGAAGTGAATGGCATTATCTCATTTTACTTTTTCCATATTATGTTGAAGTTCGTGTTTAAAAGGCTTTTGTTTTAGTTATACATTGCCTTAAATGTTTATATTTATTGATGAAAGCTTCCACTATGTTGTTATCCTTACTGAGCATCTGAGCTCACCCCTTTCAATGTTTTAATATATTCCAGGATGTGAAGAAGTATATTATGAATGAACTGCAGGGATAGTCAGAAGAGGATATGAGTGTGGACTATAAAGACGTTGTTATTAGTTTTTCACTTTATTATGTAATGTAAGACTTATGAATGTATCTAGTGTTTCCAAAGCTAAAAAACTAATTGGTCTTTCAAGACTTGATCTTTTTTGATCATGCCAATGTTACGAAGTAATGCACTAACACTGGGTAGCTGGGGTCGGGGCGTTATAGTTGGTATCAGAGGCAGTTTAGTACTAACCTTGGAAGCTAGATTTAGAAAAACTCTGATTAGAGCACATAGCCCGAATATAGACTTTAAGGATTAGTATAGAAGAACTTCCTAGAATTTTGGTATTATAGAGATTTTGTGAGTTTTCCGAACAATACATCCCTGTCTGGATACGAGCAGGTAGAGGCGGCTCTGGAACAGATGTAACTAGGGGTAAAACCCGAAAACACCGCTTTGAGCTAGACTCGAACGGGAACTGGTGCACGACAACGGGCCTTGCTGCACTCTTGGTTACGACACTCCCAGGGGATATGCTTAGGATAATTCACATTTTCTTTACAAACCACTATGAAGGGTTATGAGTATATACTTCCTAAAAGAAAACATTTTTTATGATTATGGATTATATCCATAAATAGTTCAATTTATTATAAGTGTTTTCAAGTTTGTTATTATGTATTTCGATTCATAAACTAACCTAGTTTATGGCATTGTATAGAAATGGCGCCCAGTAGAAGGGATGTGAACTCCATCAATACATATGATCCAAAGAGTAAGAAGGATCATATCATTCATGGTATTAAGCCAACATTTAGAAGAGAAATATTCTCCCATGTGTTATCAACATATGAAGAAATAGTATCATGTGTTAATAAGATAAGTAGAGAATTCTCTGAGTCTTATGGATTTGAAGGGATGAAAGAGAAGAAAAGGATGGAAGAGAGAATGATGGATAAAGGGATGAGGGAAAAAAAGAATTTTCCAATATGTGATAATTGTTGTAAGAAACACCTTGGAATTTTCATGAAGGGAATGGTAGTTTGTTATAAGTGTGGAGAAAAAGGACACCAAGTGCGTGACTGCAAGGGTAAGAAAAAAGATTCAAATGTACAATGCTTCATCTACAAGGAGTGGGGACACTACGCAAACCAATGTTCAAATCATCAGAGTATGCCCCAAATGATGTTATTGGATAATAATCAAGTTATTATACTACCACAAATGAGGAGGAATGATTAGACTTCTTATGTTTCTATTAAAGAATTTTGTAATTTGAGTGTTGTATCAATGATGTACTGGTTATAATAATTATGGAGTATATAAGGATTGTACTGCAGTACTATTTCATCTAGGACTTGAGATTGTGTGGAACCAAGAAAAGTGACTCCACAGTAGGTTAAATTTTTGGAAAATATATGGTTGAGAGAAAGATAAACCATAATATTGTTCTGATACCGAGATAGTGATTTTGGAATAAGACATGATTGATTCGGATAAATTGTGTTGGATATTCTTAACATCCTTGAAAATGATTAATGATTTGTATACATTTTTGGATAGAAGGATTTTATCTAGTTTTCTATAAGGAATAAGGGATCATGAATGTAATCAATAAGGATTTATGGTAATACAGTATGTTGCAGTGTTTTAAAAGAATACATGATGAAGGGGTTCACATGTTGTTACGCAGAAAAAGGAGCTTCATTATGTTTACCTTCCTCATAAAATCTGGACTGTGAGTTGGACAGAAGTATTTTGGATAACTATAATGGTTGGAATGGATTATATTTTACATTGGATACTATTGTTAAGGTTATTTTTGGATATTTATAAAAAGGACAACACGCAGACCGAGTGACAACCCATTGCGTCGGAAAAAGTTGTGGGAATCGAACCCACAACCATAGTGTGATTGGGATTAATTGCCTACCACTGGACTACGTGAATTCCCTGGTTATTACAAAATAGTTTTTCTAATCTAAATGGTATGTGTTAAAATTTGGAACCTTATACAATTAGGATAAATAGAATATTTTTGAGTTCCATTACCTTTTAGAGTGAAAGATGGATTTTTGGTAAAAATTTATTAAAGAATGAAAGTCTACATGACAAGTATGTATATTCCCTTACGTTCTTAGTAAATCTCCAAAATAAATTCTTTAACTTGATGAAAGGTATCTTAAAACAAAAACGTTGCTGGTTAACTTTTCCAACTAGGGATTCAATGACCGTTTAACCAATCACAAGTTTGTGATTTTCTTATTGTTAACTTTCTACTAATCCAGTTTTCTACAACTCTCCATCAGACCTTAATGGTTTTTTTTTCTTCCATATCCATATTTTCATAGAATCCAAGTATGGGCTATCTCGGGTGACCTTTGTACTTATCTTTTTTTCTTTTAAAGTTATATTTTTATTAACCTTATTTCCGATGTTCGTTTTCTACAAAGGTATTTTCTATTTTCAACCATTTATTTTCCAAGAAAAATTTCAAATTGCGAGGACGCAATTTATTGAAGGAGGGGAGAATGTAACACCCCGAGATTCTATGATACGCTTCTCATTCAATAATGCAATAGCTTGCTTTGTACGCAACTTCGAGTTCTAACACACCGCAATTAATCAAAGTAGCCGTTATGAATAGTAATACCCACTTTTTGAAATTATATAAATTTTATATTTCAAAATGGACTTCATTTTTTTATTCAGAATATCAAAATTATCCTAAGATTAGTTTTTTGTAATTTTCTGAGAACTTTCAATTTTTTATGAATAGTGAAAAATACTTAAAACAACTTTTTTAATAAAAATAATTTGTAGTGATAAATTTTACTATTTAGTGGTTTTAAAGTATAATTATAACATATTTTTACCATTTTATCCAATGGTGGTCATTGCAATTAATTTAACACTGAAATTGGACATAAACAATTGCCAATCTTTTGATATAAATTGTTTCTTAAAAACATGCTATTTGTTGTGACAGCAGGAATTAATTATAAAATTAATTAATTCAAATTATATGTTTGGAATTTTTTAAAATAGACATCATTTTTGAATTCGTAATATCAATTATAGCTTAGGGTGAAATTTTGGGATTGTTCTGAAAAACTTCAATTTTTGATGAATAGTGAAACCACTAAGTGGTAGTTAAATAACTGATTTTTCGTTTAAATGAAATATTACCACTTCTGTGATTTGATTTTCAAAAATCCAACATACATGGTTGTAATTAAGAAGTAAAATGTGGTTCAATGAGATTAAAATAATTTTTGTCGAATAGTAACTTTTAAGTTCTTAATCGCGATTAGAGGTAATTAGTGTAGTTTAACGTAAAAATAATGTTTTAATAATATGAGATGAGCTTGACACATGTCCTACCCTCATTGGATGTTCCATGTCCAACCGAGACAATCCATGGGTCAACTTGGGGACCCCATGGAGCCCCTTTAGTTGGAAAATTACATAAATACCTTTTATTTAATGTTAAAGTAAAAAATGACACAAACATGAAATGTTTTACTAAAAAAACATTTCATGGGGTTATACAAGTCATATTTTTGCCTATAAATAGTCATTGGAAATCTAAAAATATTTCCTACATCATATTATTTTTTTATAATTTTTAGACATTAAATAAATTAAATTATTTATGACATCATTATGATGCAGCGATGACCTCATTATTTAATGATTTTAATAAAATGAAAAGATAATGTAAAATCCAAGGCTTACACTTGTCCAAAGACTATTTTATGGGTATATTTAGAACCCTTATCACCTTAGCCTTGAATTATATAAGTGGGGGACCTTTATAATCCGAAAAGCATTGTATAATAATGTAAACATTCCTTACTTTCCAAGAGTGCCCCTCCTCTCCTCTTATAAAAGGCCCCCAACTCTACCACCTCATTCACACTTTCAAGCCATTTGGCTCGGCCAACCTCGGCCCAAATACTCTCCCAACATCCCTTATTCCTAGAATCCTCACTTTGGGCACAATTCTTCCCAAGGAAGCCTTTGGCTCAAATCAAAAGAGTTACCCAATTTTAAGGTAATGTTTTCTCTAATGTTGTTTTGTTTTATTTTTCTTCTCCAACCCCCTAAAAACTTTTTATTCATTTCTTTTGTAACAACACAATTATCATCAATATACTAGGATGTTTTTATAATAAGTATTAGAGATAAACTTACACACACCTACATCTAATGGTTAAACAACATACTGTTTCTGTGGATGGCGGATTTCTGCCTCACGAGACGATGATTGTTCAACACTCATATAACACCTTCAAATGTGGCCATTAAGATGTCACAATATTTATATATGATATATAATATGTTTATGTTTTCCTTATGCTTCTTTATTTCGCATTTATGTCATACTTTATGATTTTCATTATGGGTAAACGCGATATTTTCATTTTAGGAAGTGCGGACTACCGCCCCCTCAAAGTGATGTGAATCGTTAATGCCATATGTGGGATGTATAAAGGATGGAGTAAATGATATTATATATAATATTATACTGGAAATAAATTATACCTTTATATAATTATGATTTCTTACCATTAAATACGAAATAGAATTGAAAGTAGCGTTCATGCGTACGTACGGCTTACCGTCTCCATGAACGGTACATTTCATTTCTTACCTCTAAATGTTGTGTAATATTATGAATGAATGTATATACTGGATATATATGATATATATTATATCTACATCATGAATATAATTCTGGATATAATGGATATTTCACCACATGAACAACTTGTAATTAGAAGAAGTTTATTGTTGACTCAAGTACCAAAGATCGACAAAACGACCGTTATTAACTTAAATAATTACATAATGTTCATAACATTGTAATAAGTGATATAGAAAGGAAAATGAAATTAAAAATGGTTCTTAATAAGGTAGATATTAACTCTAGTTTATTATTCAGGAGGTTAAAGAACGGTTGAGTCAAGTCTGACACGAGGTAAGGGAACTTCTTAACCCAATTTCTATTCTTTGGGTTAATCTCCTACTTTCAAATTATGTCATGATATTATTATGTCCTATCTTGTGTTTGTACTTTATTTATGTGTAATTATAGTGATTACACATTATATATGTACTTTATTTTAAAAAAATGATCTTTTTAAGTACTTCATCTCAATCCCCTTTCATTGAGGCATATTTGGTTTTATACACAACTTTCTTTTATACGGTGTATAAACCCCTTTGACTTTTACATTTATTCAAAAGGAATCTTTTTTATACGAAGCATTTTACTAAACGAAAAAAAGGGAATGTTTTTCTTTCCGTACTTATGCGGAGACAAGGACTTCTCCGCCGCCGTGACCATTATTTGAGTTTCGGCTTCCTCTACAAGCCATCATTTCTTTCAATGAAAAATAAATACAAAGTTTTAAATTTCTTTTATTTTGGTATTGAAAATGGTTTTGAAAGTGTTTTTTTATTGATATATTGTGATTGAAATGTGGAAATGTTATGTTTCCTTTATGCATGTTTTATGTGATACGATTATGTTATCGTTTATGATATGTTTAAACCTATTCATATGAGGAATGCATTGGACTTAATAAGTGACAGGTGGAGCCCGCTATAGCTCCTCGATGTATCGGCAGGTCTCATGAGACAAACTGGTGTCTTGGCACGAGGCCTTGACAAAATCTTATTTGTGGTCTTGGCACGAGGCCTTGGCTACGTGGTTATGATAGTCTGGCATTATGCATTCCATCATTATGAAAGTGGTTATTGATATTGCATGTGATTATTCGACCAGTAGAATATCCATGTGAAGAAGTGAATGGAATTATCTCATTTTACTTTTGCCATATTATGTTGAAGTTCATGTTTAAAAGGCTTTTGTTTTAGTTATACATTGCCTTAAGTGTTTATGTTTATTGATGAAAGCTTCCACTATGTTTTTATCCTTACTGGGCATCTGAGCTCACCCCTTTCAATGTTTTAATATTTTCCAGGATGTGAAGAAGTATTTTATGAATGACCTGTAGGGATAGTCATAAGAGGATATGAGTGTGGACTATGAAGACGTTGTTATTAGTTTTTTACTTTATGATGTAATGTAAGAATTATGAATGTATCTAGTGTTTCTAAGGCTACTAAACTAATCGGTGGTTCGAGACTTGATCTTTTGTGATCATGACAATGTTACGAAGTAATGCAGCGACACTGGGTAGCTGGGGTCGGGGCGTTACATTTTATTATGTAGATTCCAAAACCTATATAATACAGAATTCCTCCTCTTTTCCTATATAAACTCACTCAAGCTCCAAGTTCTCTTAAGTGAAAATCCTTTTATGATATCCATACTCTTCCCTCCATTCTATAGAGTTCTCAAAAGGATCCTAAATAATCTTAAGATTCAACTCTAAAGATTTTGCAGTCGCACACTCAAGTAAGGGACCTTCCTATCATCCTTTCAAATTTAAGAACCTTATTTGGAATTAGTTTTTTAATTTAATTTTTTTATTTTTACATTCATTTAAAATAATTAACATACTATCATATTGATGTTATATGAATGTGGGATCATTTATCTACCCTCATTTGGACCCTTACCAAAGTAGTGACTATATCGAAATTCTGTAATGGATCCTTACCTTCTCTTCATTATTCAAGTTTCTTTATGAACTTATGCATTATATTTCCATTTAATAAAGTTGATTCATGTATTTAAATGTACCCATTACTTATAATCATATTTAAAAATTATTATATACCAATTTATCTCTCATGAAACATTTTTATACATTTTTATGTAATGCCTTTGTGTTGTCGAAATTTTACAGTGATTTTCTAAGCCAAAACAATTGAGTAGTGAATTCCATAACCATTTTCTATCTATACTACTCACCTATATGGACATATACATACTTATTATGGAATTAAATTTATTTATTACAACTCACTTTATTGTGGAATAAATTATGATGAACAACTAACCCATGTTGTATGATCTATGTGACACACTTAATCATGATAATTAAATGAATGTGACAGGGGATCCCAAAATTATATAGCTCTCTAATGAATTGGGTAATGATTAAGTATTAGGATGCGTCATATTGGGATAAGGGGTTAACCTGATTCCATTGTGGTACTTTTTCTTTAATTAATTCTTATGTGGTTTATCCTTGATATATTTTTATGATACAATGTTTTAAGTTGTTTCCACATTTCCCATGTTATGATTATTATGTTATATCATGCCTTATTATTCATGTTCCTTTTATTCCACATTTAAATGTCTATTTTATAACATGTTCAACTTATTCAATGGTTATTACCTTACTAATATTTAAATCTCACCCCATTTTTATGTATGTCCCTTGGTTATCCCAGGTAGTTTTGTGTTCGAAATAGTATTTTCTGAATGTTAAATAAATCTTCAATAAAGATGTTGTATTACCTATTTTATGTTGTTATGTAAAGTAACTAATTACAAAAGAAATTATAATCCTCAATAAACTAGGTTTTATTAAGTGTAGTATTACATAATAAATCAAGTATTAATATGAAATAAAGAGGATGGTTATTAGAGTTGGTATGTGAGGAAAATTTTAGTTATTTTTTGGATTATGATTATAAAAGTCTAGAGAAATACTTAGGGATAAGAATATTTATAAGGAAAAATACCAAAACTTTGGTTATTATCAAGTAGGTATTTTTTCAATAAAATACATCCTTGTCAGGATATTATAAGTGGACGTGGTTTTGGTAGAGATGTACCTTAGAGTAGTAACTCCGACAAGGTGTTTTTGGCCTGACATAGGGTAACCTGGTACACAACCACAAGACTTATTGTGACCCATGTTTGAACCCACCTGAAGATATGATTTGGTAAATTCATAAGATAGTTACAAACCATTATTAATGGAATAAAAAATACCATAATAATATATGTTAGGAAATAGATTTTAGATAATATAGATGGAAGCTAAGATATTCATAGGTTAAAAAATAAATGAAAATTTTAAGTTAACTCTTTAATTTCATTGGATTACCCTTTATTTGTTTAATATTCTAAAAATAATCATCCATAATATTCTCTTTATTCAAGATAATGGAAATAAATAGGAGGAATCATGTAAAAAATCGATGTGACATGGAATATGATTAATGAACCAACGATATGCCCAACTAAGTGAGAGAATGAATCAAAAACATTATGATGATACTCTCTCAGCTAACTCAGGTTCCAAATAGAAACCAGGATCAATATGAGTGACCAAACTCCCTAAAATAGAAAATGTTTCGGTCAAGTCTTCTTGCGACAAATATATTCTACTTTCAATGGATCATCTGATCCCTTAAACATGGAACAATGGATTATATCCATTGATAAGATCATCTAAATCTATAAATATTCCAAGTAAGAGAAGGTTATATTGGTTGTTTATAATTAAGAGGGAGAATCTAATCATTGTTTTTCCATGATCAAGAATATGAAGTCTAATTATGAGATCAAAGAAATGGAGTGGAAGGAATTCATAAAAAAAATCAATAAATATTTTCCTCTCCCACTTCAAAATAAAATGGATGTGTATTTACTTACCCTCAAGAGGAAATATGATTTATATATTATGGTGTATGAGGAAAACTTCACAAGTCTTTCATGATACACCTATAACTTTTTCCTTTCCCCGAATGGAAGGTTGGATGCTTCTTTTGTGGGATTAAACCTAGTCTATGAAAATCCCTAGTGATTTGTGACTTTGATAGCTATGAGTAAATTGACTGATGTGCCCTCAAATTCAAAATGGACATTGGAGAATCTAAATGGTATCACAAGGATAAGAAGCATAAAGTGGAATTTAATACTTCCTATTTGATGTAGAAATTGAATTGTTCCAATAAATTTAATCATCCCACTTGTCAAAGGTATGTGAAGAAGCACCCAAAAAATTGCCTAAGGGGAAAGAAGTAATGATTTAGCTGTGGGAAGGAAAGACACATAGTTAGAAATTGATGATTGGAGAAACACTCTAATACTATCAAGGAACTGAATTCTCTAGTCGACCCTCAGTGCATTGTACATTCCATCGACATTAAGGAAATATGGCACATTACAAACCAATTCCATATGCCAGGGTTTTTGGTGAAACCCTATAAACTCCAAGGAAGAAAGGGGGATATTTTTCCATCACAAACACTAAGGTGGATCCCAATAATGATGTGGTGAGAGGTACACTAGTTATGAAATCATGGATATAAAATTTAATTTTGGATTTTGGCTCTATGCATTCCTTAATATCACGAAATAGTATAACTATTAAATCACCACCACAACGAATGGATGTAGATATATTGGTGAAAAAATAAAATGTGGAAATAATTTTATCTGAAATATATAAATCCTCCCCTTTAAAATTTTTTGGGATGAACTTCCTAAAGATCCTTTTAATACTTCTTTTGGTGGAATTTGATGTAATTTTGGGCATGTGATTTTGGGACGAGAGATAGAAATCACTCCCCATATTGAGAATCGACCCCTGATTCTATACATGTTTATGAAGGGGGAAGAATATTCTCTAACACCGTCATACTAAGAATGGATATTGTTTCCCTATGAGAAACCACACCTAGCTTAAATGATTGATTATAAGGATGGAACCATCAATAGAGACATGCTTCTGTGAGGGAATACACATATGTGATTCCTGAGGAATTTCATTGACTTCCTCCTAGATGAGAGGATTAGTTTTCAACCCAGCTTATACCTAGGACATTTCCATTATCCAAGGATCTATATAGAATGGATATTGTGAATCTCGGGGAGCTGAATAAACAACTATAGGAGAAACTAGAAAAGAGTTCGTATACCTAGGGCTCTATATAGAATATCAATTAAGGAACTTAGGGAGTTTAATAAAAACTATATGAGAAACTCAATAAAGGTTTCATATGCCCATGTGATTGACCATGGGGTGAATCAGTCCTCTTCATCAATAAGAAGAATGGGTCATTTCACCTTTACATTGATTATCGTGAGCTCAAAATGATCATGATAAAGAACAAGTATCATATGCCTTGGATTGATGACTTATTTTATTATCTACATGGAGCATAATAATTTTCCAAGGTGGATATCCATTCGAAACAATATCAAGTAAGGGTGAAGAAGGAAGATATCCTCGAAACAATTTTTCTTACAAGTTAAAGGAAATTAGAGTTTATAGTGATGGAATTAAAACTCACTAATGCTCTAGTAATATTTATATACTGGATGAATAGAGTCTTTAAATTTTACCTCAAAAAATTTGTGTTAGTATTTTTAGATGATATTATAATATAATTAAAAATAAAGGATGATCATGAGGAGAATATGACCACAGTGCTAAAGACCTTACAAAATGATAAAATTTATGCCAAGTACAAAAAATGTGTGTTCTAGTTGAAGTAAGTATCCTTCTTATAGTATATCATCACAAGAAATGATATATCAATGGACCCTTCAAATACATAAGTAATTTAAGGATGGACAATTCCATCATCTATGATAGATATCCATAGTTTGTTTGGGTTAGCTAGCTATTATTTCCAATTTGTGAGAAATTTATCATGATTTTCAAGCCCTCTTACGAAGAGAACTCAGAAGGGTTTCAATTTTTCAAGGAAAGATAATTGGGAAAAGATATTCATAGAGTAAAAAAGAAGGCTTGTTAACATGAATATTCTCACACTACCAATAAGTAAAGAACTCTTCAAAGTATTCAGAGATTCTTTAATGAAGTGAATGGGATGTGTGTTAATGTAGAATGATAATGCTATAACTTATACTTCAAGGCAGTTGAATGTTCAAGAGAAAAACTATACCATGAATTATCTAAAGTTAAAGGCGAAGATATTTGTGTTTAAAATCATGTGCAATTTTCTCTATGGGGGGAAGTGTGAGATATATATGTATTAACAAATCCTAGAGTATATATTAATAGATAAGGAGATGAATATACACCAATAAATAATGTTAGAGATGATAAGGGACTACAACTGCTCAATCCACTACCATCTTGGTAAAATAGAATAATGTGGCGAGGAATCTAAGTAGAATTGATCCTGCATGTTTATCAATGATGAGAATTGAGAAGAATCCAATCTTTATACACCTATAAATGATGGACATGGGAATCATAAAGGATAAACATCATCAATCCTTTCACAAATGAATATTCAACCATCTCTTTTGGAAAGGATAATGGACGGTCAATGATGTGATATAGAAATTAAAAATAAGGTGGAATCCATGAGAAAGGGTAACACCTCAGAGTTTAAAATTGTTGAAGAATGAATTGTGATATTTGTGTCAAGACTATGTGTTCCATCAATTTCTGAGTTAAAGAAAGAACTGTTAGATGATACACATAATTCACATTTCTCCATTCACCCAAGAATCACACAGATGTCTCAAGATCTCCCTGAGAATTATTGGTGAGACAATATGATAAGGGGGATCTCTGAATATACATCAAATTGATTTCTATGATAGCATGTGAAGTATATAGGGAATTAGTATAAGGGGATGATACAACCATTAACCATACCAACATGGAAATTGGAGAACATCACCATAGACTTTTTCACTAGGCATCTGATGAAATCCAGGAAAAATAATATAATATGGGTTTTTGGGGATCACCTAACAAAAATATCCTACATTATCAAAAAATTTATAGTACTTCTCATTAGATCAACATGAACAGATATACATCCGAAATTTGGTAATGTTGTATGTTTCACCACTATAGATTGTATCCGATCAAGATCAGAGATTAACCTCCATGTTCTGGAAAAGTCTTCAACATGCTCTAAATACTGAGTTGAACATCAGTATGGACTATCATCCTTAAAATGATGGCCAATATGATAGGACTATTCATACATTAGAATAAATTTTGTGATCTTGTTCTATGAACTTGAAAGGATGATGGGACCAACATCTTCTTCTGTTCAAGTTCTCATACAAAAATAGTTTCCACTTAAGCATCCAAATGGATACCTATGAAGAAATTTATGGGAAGAGATGTAGAACACCTTCATGTTGGGATGAAGTTGGGGAATTAAAACTGATAAGTCCTCAAATGGTCAAGGAAAGGGTATAAAGGATACAAAAATTCAGAAACACGTCATGGATGCTCCTTGAAGATGGAAGATATAAGGCCCCGACCTTAAACCTTACTTAATATTGAATTAAATGAATAATTAACATTGAGGATCTTTTCGGGTTTAGAGTTTTATATAATTAGGACATAACTATTACATCTCAAAAGATTACAAAGTAGACAATTCTACTAAGTTTCCATAAAATAAAAACTCTTAAAAATAAACATGTCTAGTTCCATGTTTTGGATAGCATTACTATTCCTTGAACCCATCCTTGACCCTATTCCACATTAAGTCCTATGAACAACATTTCAAAAACATGGGGTGAGCATAAAAATCTCAGTAAGGGATACACAAAGAAGGAAAACTGTTAGTTTTTCAAAACAACCAGTAATCCAAGAATACTTTATCAAAGTAATACATTTCACCTTTATGAAGAAGAAAATACTCTTCATTGAATAAAAGATCATTACTTACCCTTTTGTAACCAAAATATTACCATAAAACATATATAAAGAACACATAACATATAAAGGTATCTTGGGACATAAACATACTTAAGTGGAATAACCATCCAGTCAACTTCCACACATATCACTTAATGAAATAGCCATAAGGACGACTTCCATACCCAATGCATTGGAGGTTATACCATAACCACCTGTCCTGGTATTCACGGCACCACCCGTTATATGGTTTATCACGTAACCACCCGTCAAATGTCCAAGTACCATTATAAAATCATAATACATAAAACAAATATAATGGAATGAAAAAATTTCCACACTTTGATCACAATATATCACTTAAATATATTGACATAAAAAATACATTATCAAAACCATTTTAAATACCAAAATACATAAAATATTATATGGTATTTATTTCATTTTAAAAACATTACGGCTTGTTGAGGAAGCTAAAGACCAAATAATACTCGCGGCGGCGGAGATGGTCGTTGTCACCGTGTATGTTAAAAAAACATTCCTTTTTGTCGTTTAGTAAAACTCTTCGTAGAAAAAGATTCCTTTTGTATAAAATTAAAAGTAAAAGGGGTTAATACACCATATAAAATAAATCCTTGTATTAGAACAAAATATGCCTCAATGAAAGGAGATTGAGATGAAGTCCCTTACCTCGTGTCCGACGTGACTCGATTTCTCTTTAATCTCCTAAATAATAAACTAAAGTAAATTTCTACTTTCTTAAGAACCTTTTTCAAGTTTATTATTCCTTTTATATCACTTATTGTCATGTTATAAATATTATGTAACCATTTACATTAATAATGTTTGTTTCGTCGATATTTGGTTCTTAAGTCAAAAGTGGACTCCTTACAATTACATGTTTTCCTTGTGGTCAAAGGTTCATTATATCCTGAATGATATTAATGATTTGGATATAATATATATCATATAGATCCAGCATATAAATTTATTTATAATAGTACATAACATTTAGAGGTAAGAAAAGAAATTCACTTTTCATGGAGACGGTAAGTCGTACGTACGCATGAATGCTACTTTCATTTTTATTTCATCTTTAATGGAGTGAAATCATAATGATATAAGGTTATATTATAATTCCAGTATAACATCATATATAATAACATTAACTCCATCCTTTATACATCCACACATGGCATTAACGAATCAAATCACTATGAGGGTGTTGTAGTCCGCACTTCTTAAAATCAAATTATCGTGTTTACCCACAATGGAAACCATAAAGGTATGCCAAAAATGAAAAATAAAAAAGCATAAGGAAAAAATAAACATAATATATATCATATATAAATAGAGTGACATATCAATGTCCACCATGAAAGGTGTTAAATGAAGATTGAACAATCATCGTTTCGTGAGGCAGAAATTGGCCAACCACAGAAATAGTATGTTCTTTAACCATTAGACGGAGGTGTGTGTATGTGTAGCTCGAATCCTTCTCATAAAAAATCCTAGTATATTGAAGATACTGTTTTTGTTACAAAATAAAGGAATAAAAAGAGTTTATAGTGTTGGAGATGCAAAATAAACAAAATAACACAAGTGAAGACATTACCATAAAATTAGGTAACGCTTCTTTGTTTGAACCAAAATGGTTTCTTGAAGAGCTTCTTGCCTAAGGAAAGGATTCTAGGATGAGGAGAGGGATGTGGAGAGATAAAATTAGTAGTTATTGGCCGAGACAAAGGCTTGAGAGGTGTGGGTAAGGAGGTAGAGGTGGGGGCCTTTTATAAGAGGATAAGAGGGGCACTCTTGGAAAGGTATAAAATATTACTTTATTTTCAAATGAGTTTCAGATTTTATAGGTCCCACATTGATTTATTTCGAGGATAAGGTGATAAGGGTAGGAAATCCACCCATAAAATAGGTTTTTGACAAGTGTAGGTCTTATATTTTACATTATCTTTTCATTTTATTTAAATCGTTAAATAATGAGGTAATCGTTGCATCATCATGGGCTCATATATAATTTAATTTTTTGTAATGTCTTAAAATTATAAAAAAATACTATGATGTAGGAAATATTTTTAGATTTCCAATTAATATTTATAGTCCAAGAGATAATTTATTTAGACAAAATTATAATTTTTTACTCAGGTGATACATTCTTTGTTATATTTACATTCTTTAAAAAAATGAAAAGATAACAAGTCATTATCATACAAAAGTGATTCCATGGTATCCCCATGTTTGGCACAAAGAATCCCATGGTCATCCATGACACAAAAAATAGAATTAGGACACATGTTGGTGTCATTTTTTTATTATTATGATATTATTTTATTATCCTTAACTACCCGATTACTAATTAATCAAGGTAATTAACGATAATTACCATCGTTACTATTCACAAAGTCCAAAAACAAGAGTCTTAATTATATAATTTGGAACTTATGATTTCAAATATGGAATCCATTTTACCAAATTACAATCACATAAATTGAAATAATTAATTTAAAAATAATTCCCGCTGTCAAAACAAATTGCGGGTTTTTTGAAACAATATCTATGAAAAGTTTGGCATTAGTTTATGCCCAATTCCAAAGTGAAATTAATTCTAATGACCACTATTGGATTAAATGGTAAAAATATATTCTAATTTCACATTAAAACCAATTCAAAAGATAATCTAATAATTTAAATACATTAGATTAAAAAGAGGTTTTGAATTAAAATACATCATTTTTCACTATTCATTAAAAAATGAACTTTGCCGGAAAAATACCAAAAATTTACATAAAGTAAATTTTGATGTCCCAATTCTAAAAAATAATTTTATTTGGTCCAATAGAATGTATAAGAGTGACCAAAACTATTTTTAATGATGGTTCTCCATCAAAAGGCGATAAGTGGACCTTTAGTGAAAATTAGATTATATATGCCTAAAATTGAATTCTTTTCTTATTTTAAGCCTTTATTTTTTATTGGATAAATGTAAAAACATTTAAAAAATATATATAACCATATTTTAGTTATTTCTATTCATTCCAGCCAATAAAACGGCTACGTGTTATCTACCATTTAAAATAATATTATTATATTACTAGTGTGCAACATAAGATTTCAAAGAAACGCATTGCGGTGTATTGGGTACACTATCGAACATAGAAACCCCTTTAAAGTAAAATTAATATTTAATTTTTAAATATTAATAAATATGAAAATGTTTTATTCTTTATTTACCTGGGATGTTACATCCTTCCCCCCTTTTGGGAATTGCGCCCTCACAGTTTCTTTCACTTATCAAAATAAGTGGGGGTATTTATCCCTCATAGCATTTTCAGATTCCCACGTTGCCTCTTCAAACATATGGTTTTTCCACATACCTTTACCTAGTGAATTACCTTATTCCGCAACACTTGCTCTCTACGGTCACGAATCCGGACTGGTTTTTCTTCATAAGAGAGATTCTCTTCAAACTGAAATACCTCTGGGATCAAAACATGAGATGGATCTGGCATATACATTCTCAACATCGAAACATGAAAAACATTGTGTACCTGAGATAAACTTGAAGGTAATGCCAATATGTATGAAACTGATCCAACTTTTTCTAGAATTTCATATGGTCCAATGAACCTTGGACTCAACTTTCCTTTCTTACCGAATTGCATCAAACTTTTCCATGGTGAAACTTTGAGAAAAACATGATCACCTACCTCGAAAGATAGATCCTTCCTCTGGTTATCCGCGTAACTTGTCTGTCTGCTCTGAGCTATTCTCATGTGTTTATGAATCAACTGAACTTTTTCTGCCATCTCTTCTACCTATTCTGGTCCCATTAGCTTCCTTTCACCTGCTTCATCCCAAAAAGTTGTAGTTCGATACCGTTTACCATATAATGCTTCAAATGGAGCCATCTGTATACTGGAATGAAAACTGTTATTATATGAAAATTCAACCAAAGAAAGATGTTGGTCCCAACATAGCTTCCTTGTTTCCACTGCGGAAAACCATTCTGAACACAGAAATATCTTAGGCGAAGCAACATGGTAATCTTTAAATTCTATATCATTTCAATCATTCCATAAATTAACTTATAATTTAACAATTTTCTAACTCCTAAAGTTCTCTAAACCGACCTCTGATACCAACTATAAGGCCCCAACCTTAAACCTTACTTAATATTGAATTAAATGAATAATTCACATTGAGGATCTTTTCAGGTTTAGAGTTTTAGAGAATTAGGACATAACTATTACATCTTACAGGATTACAAAGTAGACACTCCTACTGAGTTTCCATAAAATAAAAAATCTTAAAAAGAAACATGTCTATTTCCTTGTTATAGATATCATGATTATTCCTTGATCCCATCCTTGACCTTATTCCACATTAATTCACGTGAACAACATTTCAAAAACTTGGGGTGAGCATAAAAAGCTCATTAAGGGATACATAAAGAAGGAAAAATGTTAGTTTTTCAAAACAACCAGTAAACCAAGAATACTTTATCAAAGTAATACTTTTCACCTTTATGAAGAAGAAAATACTCTTCATTGAATAAAAGATCATTACTTACCCTTTTTTAACCAAAACATTACCATAAAACCCATATAAAGAACACATAACATATAAAGATAACTTGGGACATTAACATACTTAAGTGGAATAACCATCCGATTGACTTCCACACATATCACTTAATGAAATAGCCATATGGACGAATTCCATACCCAATGCGTTGGAGGTTATAACGTAACCACTCATCCTAGTATTCATGGAACCACCCTTCATATGGTTTATCACGTAACCACCCATCAAATTTCTAAGTACCATTATAAAATCATAAGACATAAAACAAATATAATGGAAAGAAAAAATTTCCACACTTTGATCACAATATATCACTTAAATATATTGACATAACGATTCCATTATCAAAACCATTTTCAATACCAAAATACATAAAAGATTATATGGTATTTATTTCATTTTACAAATATTACGGCTTGTTGAGGAAGCCAAAGACCAAATAATACTCGTGGTCGTGGAAAAGGTCGTTGTTACCGCGTATGTTAAAAGAAACATTGCTTTTTTCGTTTAGGAAAACGCTTCTTAGAAAAATATTCATTTTGTATAAAATTAAAATTCAAAGGGGTTTATAAACCGTATAAAAGAATTCCTTGTATTAGAACAAAATATGCCTCAATGAAAGGAGATTGAGATGAAGTCTCATACCTTGTGTCCAACGTGACTCGATTGCTCTTTAATCTCCTGAATAATAAACTAAAGATAATTTATACTTGCTTAAAAACCTTTTTCAAATTTATTATTCGTTTTATATCACTTATTTCCATGTTATAAACATTATGTAATCATCTAAGTTAATAATGTTTGTTTTGTCGATATTTGGTTCTGAAGTCATAAGTGGACTTCTTACAATTACATGTTGTCCATGTGGTCAAAGGTTCATTATATCCAAAATGATAATCTTGATTTGGATATCATATATATCATATATATCCAGCATATACATGTATTTATAATAGTACATAACATTTAGAGGTAAGAAATGAAATGCACTGTTCACGGAGACGGTAAGCCGTACGTACGCATGAACGCTACTTTCATTTCTATTTCGTGTTTAATGGAGTGAAATAATAATGATATAAGGGTATATTATAATTCCAGTATAACATCATATATAATAACATTAACTCCATCCTTTATACATCCCACATATGGCATTAACGAATCAAATCACTTTGAGGGGGCGGTAGTCCGCACTTCCTAAAATGAAATTATCGTGTTTACCCACAATGGAAACCATAAAGGTATGCCAAAAATGAAAAATACAGAAGCATAAAGAAAACATAAACATAATATATAACATATATAAATATATTGACATCTTAATGTCCACCATGAATGGTTTTAAAAGAAGATTGAACAATCATCGTTTAGTGAGACAGAAATTCGCCTACCACAGAAACAGTATGTTCTTTAACCATTAGATGGAGGCGTGTGTAGGTTCAGCTCTAATACTTATCATAAAAACATCCTAGAATATTTAAGATACTGGTTTTGTTACAAAATAACGGAATAAAAATAGTTTAGAGGGTTGGAGAAGCAAAATAAAACAAAAAAACACAAGTGAATACATTACATTAAAATCGGGTAACTCTTCTTGGTTTGAACCAAAAGGATTTCTTGAAGAGCTTCCTGTATAAGGTAAGGATTCTAGGATGAGGAGAGGGATGTGGAGAGATAAAATGAGCAGATCTTGGCCGAGCCAAAGGCTTGAGAGGTTTGGGTAAGGAGGTAGAGGTGGGGGCCTTTATAAGAGGAGAGGAGGGGCACTCTTGCAATGGTATAAAATGTTACTTTATTTTCAAATGAGTTTCGGATTTTAAAGGTCCTACATTAATGTATTTCGAGGATAAGGTGATAAGGGTTCGAAATCCACCCATCCAATAGGTTTTTGACATGTTTAGGTCTTAGAGTTTTCATTATCTTTTCATTTTATTTAAATCGTTAAATAATGAGGTAATCGTTGCATCATCATGGTCTCATATATAATTTAATATTTTTAATGTCTAAAAATTATAAAGAAAATACTATGATTTGGGAAATATTTTTATCTTTCCAATGAATATTTATATTCCAAGAGATATTTAATGACCCGTAAAATTTAAGGGAAATGGTTTTTCTTAATTTTCTTTGGGATTTTACAAGAACGCAGTTTATGACGGCACCTAATTCTGAGGCCCAGTATGCCCAGAATTAATTTCTGAAGTTAGGCTCGGGTACGTTCAGTGAACGAATGAGCGTGTTTTTCTAACTTTTACACCGGTGATCGGAATTGAAATCTGAGGGCACCGATGAACTCGCAGCGCTGGTAATTGCTTAAGAAGACCTTTTCTGAAGGTGCGTTTGCTAGGGAGGAGTTGTTTAGATTTTGAGGTGTAAGTGAAGAATAAATAAAATTTGTATTCCAATTTTATTTTTCTTCTAATTAGTTTTATCCATTGTGTGGAAGTTGAGTTGGTAACTATCCTTGGGAGAATAAATGATAGGTGGGGCCCATACGAGCCCCCGCCTTTTCACATTCCCCATAACCCCTTGAAACTCCCCTATTAAACTTGTTTACTTCCTTAAATTAAGTAACCCTTCCAATTACTTATTTAATTTTCCAACCTACCATTTAATTAATTAAAGGGAGTTAACAGGTTTAAAAGGATAGTACCTCTGGAGCCTATGAGGGGGAGCGCTTGGTTGTAGCGGCAGACCCATGGTGGGAAGCGCTTGGTTGTAGCAGCAGGCCCACAGTACTCGACTGGTGGAGTACTACAGCAGTCCAAGGTTATTGGGGCATGCTTGGTTGTAGCGGAAGGCCCACTGTACTCGTCAGAGGATATGTTCTCCAGCAGTCGTGGTTTCAACTTCATGATTATATCCTGGTTTGAGCTGAGTCTATGATCTTTGTGTTTCCTCATGATTGAGATGGGTCACCTGATAACTTAGGTATATGTATAGGCATATACCTGGATAGTGGTTATCCACTGATTTCATAATCTTTGTGTTTCCCCTTGATTGAGATGGGTTACTTGATAACTTAGGTATATGTATGGGCATATACCTAAGTAGAGGATATCAATTGAGATATTCCTTGTGGTTATCCTTGTTGGATTTAGTGAGACCTTTAGGGTCTTGGGGTCCCTACTGAGTATCGTTATACTCACCCCTGCACGGGCTATGCCCACACCTCGTTGTGCTGGTTGCAGACGACGGGAAGCGTTGACAGAGGCCGAGTGTTCGAGGGTTGGATGGTACCCGGAGGTGGACCTCATGATGAGTCAGTATCCTAAGGTGGACTTCACGGTGAGGTGATACTCAGAGGAGGTCGACGGGAGAGAGCGTTTTGGAGGCTATCTGTACCTACCCTTCAGGTAGGATATGTGGTGGACGATCCAGGAGCTGCACTATCTGTACCTACCCTTCTAGTAGGAACCCTGGTGGATGACCCAAGAGTGGCTTGACACCTTCTGGCTGTTTTGTCTTTTACTTTGTACTTTACAGTTGGGCTTGTATTTCCGGCCCCCTTTACTTTCAGCACTGCTTGTATTCAGTTTTACTTAGTGATTACTTCCTCTTGTTCTCTATGGTGTTTTCTTTACTTTTATAAAGGCAATGTCTTCCCAGTTATCGGGATTTACGCCTTTGGTGCTAGTCGCCAGCCCCTCTCCTATGGAAGGCGGGCTTGGGGTTGTCACGGCACGGGCCCCGAGGACGGGTCGTGACAAATTGGTATCAGAGGAGTCGATTCTACCGCAGAACTTATAACTCTGATATTTTATTTCTGTGAAGCAATAGTGTTAAGGGTACTGAGTGTGGTTTTCAGTTCAGGGAGTCCGGTGTTGGTGCGGCGGCCGACGTATCCATACACCAGGACCCTGACTTCTGATTTCCGACTTTGTGCATGAAAACACTGATTGTGTGGGTGTTTCCAAAAGTTTTAAAGTCAGCTTAAACCAGGTCAGCTCACCAGGTATAAATCGTTTGACTGTGTCCTATCTATTTAGGATGTCTCCAAGCAGACAGTCAGTTGGAGTTCTGAGATAGTACACGATGACGGACCACTGAGCGACGAGGCTCCGGTGCGTGGCCCTTTTTACTATGTTGGCACCCTCGGGTGTTGTACCAGCAGCACAACCACCTGTTGGGAAGCAGATGCCACCAGCCATACTAGCGAACTGTACACGCTGTCAGAGCACGTTACATGAGTTCCAGCAGTAGAGGCCTCCAAGGTTACGAGGTGAGGCGGATTCTCAGACAACAGAGGACTGGCTGGAGGCAATTGCTAGAGTTTTCTGCCTATCTGAGACATCAGTGGAGTGGATGGTGGACTTGGCTACTAGTTTTTTCCAGTGAATGACCATAAGGATGGTCCGCATAGTGATGAGGCTTCGGTACGTGGACCGATGTCTAAGATAGTGCCTTCAGGTAGTGTGTCAACTATACATCACTGCCTGTTGGTCAGCAGTTACAACCGGCGGTACCGGTAGGTGACATGTGTAGGCTTACTGCCTTATACATTTTCCAACATCATATACCTTCAAGTTTTGAGGCGAACCTGACTCACAGATGGAAGAGGACTGGCTTGAGGAGGTAGCAGAGAGTTTTCTAGAGCTTATACAGCTTCGGCAGGACGACGTGTCGGTAGCTGAGAATTCATCGAGGTGAACCGAACATTCCGGGTACTCAATGAATATGATTTGATCAGTGATATAGAGCTCAGACCTCTATGCGTGGTGTGTTTATGGGTATTCGAGCTAGCACTTTTCCTCTATACATTCCTACTCACGTTAGGGTGCCAGAGAGAACTTTGAGGTTGAATTTTCTTTGGATGAAAGAATACAGCTAGAGAATGTTAGAAGTTGGAACATAGCGAGTTGGCGCCAGTCTCAGAGACTTGGGCGTGCGAATGTTTCAAGAAGAGGAAATGTTAAGGACAGATAAATCTGAAGAGCAGTAGACGTGGAGGCAGAGCTAGGAGAGCAGCATGAGGTGGTGTACATTTCAACATGTTACAACCACCCGCCTTTTTTGTCCCCTCCAGGATCAGGGAGCTGGAGGGAAGGGGAAAAGAGTAGCTGCATGCGGTCAAGGATTGTGATCGAAAGGGCTCTAAGGATGATTCAAAGTGAGGAATTTTTCTTCTACTAGCTATCGTAGCCACAGACATTGATACGAATCATCCCTTCCTTCCATGAATCTTGTCCCAGACCTAGAGTTTCTGGTTAACCTGTTGACTTGACCCTCACGTCTAGAGATACCTTTGGGGGGAGACTTGATAGTCACACTTACGCCGACGGTGTGATCTGACCATTGATGCAAGAGTCTCGGTTGGGACCTCTTGGTTGCAGCGTCGAGGCCTTATGATGTTAGTTTGAGTATGGATTGGGCAATCACTGTTCATACTCAAATTGATGGTATTAGGCAAATGTCGAGATGGGTTTTCCTTGGTCGGAAAAAAGGAAACCCCAGGCAGCACAGGATAAACTCGTGCATAGGAAGGTGTAGCCGATCACTCTTGAGTCGGCCAACTTCAGACATGTGGCAGCATGAGTTTTGAGTTTCATTTCTAATCAAGAAAGGGAGACCTCTAGAGTTTGAGGATGGAAACCACGTTCTTATACGGGTCTCACCTCGACGAGGTTTACGGAGATGTAGCCGAGGCGGTGAGAAATATCCAAGGTTCAACAGACCTTTCTAGGTCCTCATATGGGTAAGCGAGGTGGTTTACCGCTTGACCATTCCACCTCAGTTGCACCGGGTGCACGATGTCTTCCATGAATCTCAACTGGGGAGATACGTGCTTGAACCGGCGCATATCATCGACCATGGGGAGATGGACGTTGGTGATGGAGTGACTTTTGCAGGGTTCCAGTAGAGGTTGAGGATCGACAGGAGCGGATCCTATGAGGACGGTTGATTCCTTGGGTGCGCTTTCACTAGAAGTACGGGAACCTCCATGTGAGAACATGGGAGCGAAATTCTCAAGTGCGTGCTCATTACCACTTTTTTATCCCTAGTTTGTGTCAAATATTTATGAGGACGTAAAGCCCTGAGGTGGGAGAAATGTAAATACCTGTAAAATTGAAGGAAAATTATTTTTCTTAATTTTCTTTGGGATTTTACGAGAATGCAGTTTCTGACGGCGCCTAATTCTGAGGCCCGGTGTGCCCATAATTAATTTCTGAAGTTAGGCATGGGTACGTTCAGTGAACGAACGAGCAGGTTTTTCTAACTTTTAAACTGGTGCTCAGAATTGAAACTTGAGGGCACCGATGAACTCGTAGCACTGATAATTGCTTAAGAAGACCTTTTCCGAAGGTGTGTTTGCTCGAAAGGAGTTGTTTAAATTTTGAGGTGTAAGTGAAGAATAAATAAAATTTGTAATCCAATTTTATTTTTCTTCTAAGTAGTTTTATCCATTGTGTGGAAGTTGAGTTGGTAACTACCCTTGGGAGAATAAATGAGAGGTGGGGCCCACACGAGCCCCCACCTTTTCACATTCCCCATAACCCCTTGAAACACCCATTTTAAACATGTTAACTCCCTTAAATTAAGTAACCCTTCCACTTCCTTATTTAATTTTCCAACCTACCTCTTAATTAATTAAAAAAATCATGGTTTAATTAATTAAGTGAAATGGATTTTAATTTTGTAAATTGGAATGCATGGCATGGGTAAATAAAATAAGGTGGACCCTTATTTTATTTTGGGTTGGAATTGTTGTGTTAAAAGAAAGGTAAGAGAGCTCTTGAGTTTTGAAGAACTTCTTACTCCGAAGAAGAACGCTTCATCACCTTTGTTGAAGAACGCGAAGAACGTCGTCTCATCTTGCATCTTCTCTCCACGTCGAAGGAAGCGAGACACCGCATTCTTCATCGGGAGAACACCGACGACGTGCTTTCTCTTATTCTTCCTCTGCATCAAGGGAGGAGATACCACAGCGGGGAACATCACCATCGACGACGGATCTTCCTCCGATGACAAAGGAATTAGCACCGATCACTACGACGCTTGCCTCTTTCCGCGACACGACGAAAGGTGACATCTTTTCGAGGTAGGGATTTAATTTGTGAATGTTAATGAACCCATTTTTATTCCTTACTAAAACAAAGAACGCGGATCAACTATATATTAAGTTGAACCGTGAAAGGATATGTTTGGGGGTTGGGAATTCTTGATTTCGGGAAAAACCGTTGGGGTATTTTTTTTTTGTTCGTGAATTCTTTGTCGTTCATCGACTTCTTTTTGGCCGCCTGTTATCGTAATAACGGGAGAAGGTCGGACCGCATGAACACGGCTGGCCCACCTCCCCCCTTCGATGTTGTTTTTGTTGCGGCACGAATGAAGGCGGCGCGGTGCAACGACATCATGAGGAATCAGGAAGAAACATAGCGAAGAAACGTGGTGTCGTCGCGCCGCGCCATGGAGGCCGAACAAAGACGCGGTGCCATCGTGCTGCGCTAGAAAACCACGAAGAGGCTGTGTTTTGTTATTTGACGTACAGATCATCGGGCGATGATGAATCAGGCCCCAGAGGCGATTTAAAGCCATCGTAGTAAAGGTCGGGTCCCAGGAGGACCATTGGAGAAGACGAGAGGCGAAACAGACCACCAGAGCGTATCCGGTGGTCCGCGGAAGGTGGCGGCGGCACGCAGCAAAAACAGGACAGCCGCGGCTGAGTCGCAGCGGCAGCCAAATGGGAATGGCTTAGCCGTTCCAGAGGCGGAGCGGCCTGGGATTAAGTCGCACCGGTTTTTCTTCAACTGGGGGGGGGGGGGGTCGTAACACCCGCACCTGCTGGCCATGCGGGCGCCGTTCCAGTGCCAGGCCAGCCGGCTGCCCAGGCTGGGCTATGCCACCTAGGTCGTGCCTTGTTTTTCTGGACCCGGACCCGGGTCAGGTCGACCTGGTTCGGGCCATCCCCAGGGGTCTCGGGCTGGGTCGGACCTGGCCCGAAGGCCCTATTTTCGGACTATTTTCAGTCATTTTCCAATAACTTGGGCTATGGACTTCCGATCGACAAACCGTCAGTTGCAATACGAACCTTGGATTGAGACGGTCTTTTAGGTATATTACAATTCGGGTTTCTGAGAACTTTGGATATGGCCGGGTTGGTTCGATCACGAGACCAACCAGGCCCTCGGAGTGGAAACGCTTATATCTGGAGCTCCGGAAGTCCGATTGACGTGTCGTCGACTTTGTTGGATTCCCCTTGATGAGATGGAAATTTTTTCATACTTCTCCTGAGTTTTGGTTGCCGTTGGATAGTGGTCGGGTTGTATTGTACCCAAAATTTAACCGGGCCACTGAAACGGAAAAGCTAATAACTTTCAGACCAGACGTCTGTTTGACGAACCGTCAGTGGCGTTGGTGACCACGTTGAGAAACGGTCCCTATGAGCATACCCTATGAGAGTTAGGGGTACAACTGAGTTACGTCCTAGTTGGTTCGCACACGAAACCAACAGTGCCCCTGGGACGAAAAGGCTAGTAATTCACAGACCGGGCATCCGACTGGCGCGACGTCTATTGCGTTGAGACCCCTATGAAGAGGCGGAACATTGAGATACTTTTTCGTGGGACTTTGTGATACATGGAGTATCGACCAGTAGCTCTTAGAGCAGACCCTCCTGGTGACGAGCTAGCAGAGTGCAGAGACCTAGTAGCTGGCTGAGACTTGACGACTGCTAATCTATCGTCTCGGTGTGTTTCGGATAGCCCAGTGGGGAGCGCTTTGTTGTAGCGGTAGACCCGCGGTGGAGGAGTGCTTGGTTGTAGCAGCAGACCCACGGTACTCAACAGAAGGAGTACCTCTGGAGGCTATGAGGGGTAGTGCTTGGTTGTAGCGACAGACCCTCGGCGGAGGAGCGCTTGGTTGTAGCTGCAAACCTGCGGTACTCAACCAAAGGAGTACCTCTGGAGCCTATGAGGGGGAGTGCTTGGTTGTAGTGGCAGACCCACGGAGGAGGAGCACTTGGTTGTAGCGGTAGACCCTCGGTACTCAACAGAAGGAGTACCTCTGGAGCCTATTAGGGGGAGCGCTTGGTTGTAGCGGCTGAACCATGGTGGGAAGCAATTGGTTGTAGCAGCAGGCCCAGAGTACTCGACAGGTGGAGTACTACAGCCGTCCATGGTTAGTGGGGCGTGCTTGGTTGTAGCGGCAGGCCCATTGTACTCGTCAGAGGAGAAGTTATCCAGCAGCCGTGGTTTCAACTTCATGATTAAATTCTGGTTTGAGCTGAGTCAATGATCTTTGTGTTTCCTCATGATTGAGATGGGTCACCTGATAACATAGGTATATGTATGAGAATATACCTGGGTAGTGGTTATCCGTTGATTTCATAATCTTTGTGTTTCCTCATGATTGAGATGGGTTACATGATAACTTAGGTATATGTATGGGCATATACCTAAGTAGAGGATATCTGTTGAGATCTTTCTTGTGGTTATCCTTGTTGGATTTAGTGAGACCTTGAGAGTCTCAGGGTCCCTACTGAGTATCGTTATACTCACCCCTGCATGGGCTATTCTCACACCTCGTTGTGTTGGTTGCAGACGATAGGCAGCGTTGACAGAGGCCGAGTGTTTGAGGGCTGGACGGTACCAGGAGGTGGACCTCATGACGAGTCAGTATCCAGAGGTGGACTTCACGGCGAGGCGATACTCGGAGGAGGTCGACAGGCGAGAGAGTTTTGGAGGATATTAGTACCTACCCTTCAGGTAGGATCTGTGGTGGACAATCCAGGAGCTACGCTATCTGTACCTACCCTTCAGGTAGGAACCTTGGTAGACGACCCAGGAGCGGCTTGACACCTTCCAGCTGTTTTGTATTTTACTTTGTACTTTATAGTTGGGCTTCTATTTTCGGCCCCCTTTACTTTCAGCACTTCTTTTGTTCAGTTTTACATAGTGATTACTTCCGCTTGTACTCTGTGGTGTTTTGTTTACTTTTATAAAGGCAATGCCTTCCCATTTATCGGAATTTACGCCATTGGTTCTAGTCGCCAACCCTTGGCCTATGCAAGGTGGGCTTGAGGTAGTCACGACATGGGCCCCGAGGATGGGTCGTGACAAGATAATTTATGTAGACAGAATTAAAAACGTTTTACAAAGGTGATACATTCTTTGTTATATTTACTTTCTTTAAAAAAATAAAAAGATAAAAAGTCATTATCACACAAAAGTGATTCCATGGGGTCTCCAAATTTTGCACAAGGCATCCCATGGTCGTCCATGACACAACCAGTAGTATTAGGACACAAGTTGGTGTCATTTTATTATTATTATGATTTTATTTTATTATCCTTAACTACCCGATTACTAATTAATCAAGATAATTAACGATAATTACCATCATTACTATTCACAAAGTCCAAAAACAATAGTCTTAATTACATAATTTGGACCTTCTGATTCCAAATATGGAATCCATTTTACCAAATTCCAAAAACATAAATTTCAATAATTAATTTAAAATAATTCTCATTGTCAAAACAAATAGCGGTTTTTATTGAAACAATATCTATGAAAAGTTTGGCATTAGTTTATTCCCAATTCTAGATTGAAATTAATTCTAATGACCACTATTGGATTAAATGGTAAATATATATTCTAATTTCACTTTAAAACCAATTCAAAAGGTAATCTAATCATATAAATAAATTAGATTAAAAAGAGTTTTTGAATTAAAATACAACATTTTTCACTATTCATTAAAAAATGAACTTTATCGGAAAAATACCCAAAATTTACACAAATTAAATTTTCATGTCCCAATTCTAATGAAGAATTTTATTTAATCCAGTATAATTTATAAGAGTGACCAAAAATATATTTAGTGATGTTTCTCCATCAAAAGGCGATAAGTGGACCTTTAGTGAAAATTAGAGTATATTTGTCTAAAATTGAATTTTTTTTCTTATTTTATGCCTTTATCTTTTATTGGATAAATGTAAAAACATTTAAAAAACATATATAATCATATTTTAGTTATTTATATTCATTCCCGACAATACAACTGCTACGTGTTAACTACCATTTAAAATAATATTATTATGTTACTAGTGTGCAATGTAAGATTTCAAAGAAACTCATTGTTGCGTATTGGGTACGCTATTGAACATAGCAACCCCTTTAAAATTAAAATTAATATTTAATTCGTAAATATTAATAAATATGAAAATGTTTTACTCTTTATTTACTTGGGATGTTACAGAAGATCTATGATGAAAATCATCAATGAGACTAAGAGTTTGATGTTGGAGACATGGTATTCCTCCACATATCCCCATGGAAGAATGTGATGAGATTTTAGAATAATGGAAATTTTAGTTCAAGATAAATCATCCCTTTTGTGATCAATGATCACATTAGAGAAGAGGCCTATCGACTAGCACTCCCACGATACCTATCTCATGTACATGATTTATTCCCTCAATACCTCTTAAGTAAGTATATAACATACCCCTAAAATATACTCAATCTGAAGGTGGTTCCATTGGATAATGACCTTTATTATGAGGAGCAGCCAGTGAAGATAGTAGATTGTATAAAAATATTTCTACAAAATAAGACAATTCCCTGTGTCAAAGTGTTGTGGAGAAACCAAAATTTTATAGAAAAATGTGTGAACCGATAGAGGTGATGAAGAAGAGTTACCTTCATCTATTTTAGTGTCGGAAATTGAAACTTTTAGGGAGAAATGTCTTAAGCTGGGAAGATTTTAATGACCCGAACTTTTATAAAAAACATTCCCTTTTTGATTTTTATAAATGTTTCATCATAAAATATAGTTATTGAATAAACATGCACTTATTTTGTTTAATTATATCCCATTAGATTTAAAATACTATTAACTATATTTATCATTGACAATATAGTAATTGAATAGTGATCATGTGATTAGTATAAATAGAGGGTTTAAACAAATCCAATTGACATAGACAAATAAAGTAATGGCCGCAACCAGTATGATTATACCCTATGAAGCACATTTATCAGAGCTTATGAGGGCGATATCATTATTGGAATTTCCTCTTGACCAAGACCAAGTTGTGATCCAACAACTTAAGCATGATTGAAACTATTTGTGGGATAATTTCATTCTCATCGAGATCACATCCCAAACATTGTCTGTTGAACCGATCCATGAAAGTCTCACCATCACACACCTTACCCTTAGGGAATTTTGTGGTGTATTAAAGGGATATGTTTTAGGACCCTAGAAATAAAAATATGTAAAAAAGTGTATATAATGATGAACATATTTTCATCCAATTAATATTACTCTCTAAATGATTTTAATTTTTGATGCAATAAAAACAAATTCTATTTTTTTAATATTAAAATTAAATTAATAAATTTATGAATAAATTTATTTTTCAAATAAATAATATTCTAATAAAATTTTAATTTAATTTAATGTTTATCAAATATAAATGATCATATTATTTTTATAAAGATAAATGTAATTTTTTATAAGGGATTGAAAATGGTTATTGTCAAAAAAACCAGCATTCCGTAATAAATGTAAATTTTTTATAAAAGTTAAAATTCACATATTTAAAAAAATATTTATGTAAAATGAATATTATTTTTGGAATCAGAACATTGAAATTATCCAGTGGTGAATTTTCATAAATTTTCTTAAACACTCACATTTTTGGGTAAAATTTAAATATCGTGTGGATATACTTTGTGTATTATGATATCATAATGACCCAAAAGCGATGTAATAAATACTAAAAATGGTATCCAAGAACAAATATATGTTTTCCATTTAAAATAATTTGTTTTTTGAGTTTATTTTATATATTTTTTAAGCAATTTTTAATCCTCCAAAACTTATAATATATTTTAATATTTTAAACTCTTTTCTTTAAGAGTGTGAATCACCTCTACATAAGAAAGTGAATTATTTTAATAATTTCGTCCCATTTACTTATAAAATATTATAAAAACACTATCATTTGGAAGAAACCATGAGGAAAACATTCTATGGTTTGTGGTCTTGGATATTTTATTATGTCGTGTCCAAAACCTAAATAATAAAGAAGTCACCCTCTATTCCTATATAAAACCACCCAAGATATGATTTATCTTCACCAAAACTCCTTATAGAGTGACTATACTCTTCCGTCTAGTATCTATAGTCCTCTCAAGGTTCCCTAAGCTCTCAAGAATCCCATTCTAATATTTTGGAGTCATACAATCAAGTAAGCGACTTTCCTCTCCTTTCAAATTCACTCTCATTATTTGAAATGTTTTATTTTAATTTCAATCGGTTATATTATCATTCATTTGTAATAATTACCTCACTATGAAATTGATTTTATTTGAATGAGTGATCAATTATCCTCCCTAATTTTTTCCCTTACCAAGGATTTTACTATGCTGATATTCTGTAATTGATCCTCACATTCTCTTCTTTAACGAAGTCTCTTTTTGAAATTATGCATTATATTTCCATTTCCTAAATTTGGGACATTTATTTCCAATTCCCTATTAATTCCCACTCTCATAAAATATTTTTAGGAATTTTTATGTAATTTAATTATACTGCTGAAATTTCACCATGATTTTCATTTCCAAAACAATTGGGAGTGAATACCATACCCATTTGTTATCAATGGTATTCACCTTTATGCATATATAATTATTTATCTAGGACTTAAATGTATCTATTCTTCATTATTTAATCATGGAATAAAATATTATAATGAATGAATCCATGTTGTATGATCTATATGGAACACTTAAGCATGATAATGAAATGAATGTGATGGGTTCACCTAGAATTATATTTCAGTCCAATGAATTACCTAATTCTTAAGTATCATGCTATGTTATGTTGGGATAGGTATTAAAATTGATTACTTTATGGGAATTTTTCAACCATTAAGTCTTGGAGGGTTTATCCATGACCAATGTTTATGACGTAATGTTTTATGTTGTTGCCACATTTCCCATGTTGTTATTATCGTGGTATATCCGGACTTATTATAAATGTTCTATTTATTCCCCAATGATATACCTATTGTGTAACATGTATCACTAATTCTATTTTTATTACATTACTAGGTTTTATATCTCACCTCATTCTTATGTACGTCCCTAGTCTATCCCATGTAGTTTAATGTTTGAAGGAGTATTTTTAGAATGTTAAATAATTTTTAAATAAAGATTTTGTATTCCTTATTGTATGTTATTATTTAATGTACCTAATTCTCAAATACGCTAGAAATATCGATCAACTGGGTTGTATTATGTTTAGTCTTATGTAATAATTCAAGTACTAATGTGAAATAAGGAGTAGGGTTGTTATAAGTTATGAACAATATGAATATATAGTGATGACTTTTGGTATTACTAATTCCCCTTCTATTATCATGGATAAAATGAATAAATTATTCAGAGAATAAGATGATTAGTTTGTCGTAGTCCTTATAAGTGATATTATTATCTATTAAAAGAACAAGGAAGAGAATAAATACCACTTTATAATTGTATTAATGACCATAAGGAAATAGAAACTATATAAATTTTTTACAAATGGTAAATTTTGGCTATAAAAGGGATCATTTTTTGGTTATATAATCTCAAGAGAGGGTATATCATTAGATCCATCAAAGATGAAGGATATTGACTGTTGGACCAAAGAAAAAATAGTGACTATGATTAGTATTTATATTGATTCAGCTGGATAATGTCAATGTATTTTGTACAATTTATCTTGACTCTTTAATCCTTTGACCAAGTGTACATGGAAGGGATCCAAGTTACTTGGAAATATAAATGTGATGAAAATTTCAAGGAACTAAATAGAATATTAGTCAACATACCTATGTTGACATTACCCTTTAGTGTAGATGTTGTAAACTATAGTGTTGCATCCAATAAACGATTGGGATGTGTTCTTATTCATAATGACATGATAATATATTATGCCTCACAACAACTGAAAGTTCATTAATAAAATTACCCAACTCATGATTTGGAGTTAGCTGTGGTAATATTCTAATTAATGATATAGAGGAATTATATTTATAGAGAAAGTGTGATATTTATACTAATAAAAAAATTTAAATTTTATATTAAAAAATAAGGAGTTGAATATGTTCTAATGAATATGTTTAGAGCAGACTCATTGCATTACCACCCAAGGAAATAAATCAATGTGGTTGTTGTTTTGAGTCAAAATGATCATGACATCTTATACATGATGAGGATCACAAGAGAAACAATATTTATATAATTTCAATAGATGGATATGGAAATCCCAAATGAATGGGAAAATATTATCTCTTTGAATTGAATGTTCAACCATATATCTTAGTGAATATTAAAGCGGCGCAGAAAAAATACATAGAGATGGAAAAAAGGCTAGAAATATTTCTGATTTTAACCTAGATCATGATAAAATGATAAGGTTTGGGGATATGTATTTATTTAATCCATATCATACTTGAAGAATAATTTTTTATATGAATATCATAGTTCATAACTGTCTATTAATCCTGGAAGTTCAAATATTTATTAATATTTGAATGAATGCTTTTGGTTGGATGGCATGAAGATAGATATCACAAAGTTTGTATCTCGATGATCAGTATATAAAAAAAATTAGGATGAAATAAATAAATTATAAAGGGTTGTTGCATCCATTTGCCATAATATAATGGATATGAGAAAACATCACCATGGTTTTCTTCATTAGACTCCCCAAAATGCCTAAAAGGAATAATTTTATTTTTATTGTGGTCAATCACCTTACTATGTTAGTACATTTAATAACTATTAGAGAATACTTATCTATGGATTATATAGCCATAAATTATGGAATTATTAAGGATACATGGATTACCATATTCCACTATTTATAATCTAGATATGAGGTTTACTTCAATGTTTTAGAGAATTATTTAGAAAGATCTTGATGTGGAATTGAATTTCATCACTATATATCATCCCCGGATAGATGTTCATAATGAAATAAAAATTCAAACCCTATAGGATAAGTTGATATATCTTTATTTTGATTTCAAAGGTGGTTAGGATCCACACCTTCCTCAGTTTGATTTTTCTTACAGTAATTTCTTTCACTCAATCATTCAGATGGGTCCATATGAATCCCTAAATGAAATAAAATATAGATATATAATATGGTGTAATGAAGTTGGAGAATGAAATATTTTGGGATATAAGACATTTAATCAAATTAAAGAGAAGGTTATATCAATTCAGAAAGACATCAAGGAAACTCTAAGTTGAAATAAAATTTATATTGATAACTGCCTATGCGATTTAGAATTTGAGGTTGCTGATAAGGTGATTCTAAGAATTTATCCGTGGAAGAAGTTTGTGGGATTCAGGAAGAATGGAAAAATAATCTATAGGTATATTGTTCTCTTTTAAATCATTGATCATATTTAGATAGTATACTTTCAGTTGGAACTTTTGTCATGTAAATCTCAATTCCATGGTGTGTTCCATTTATCTCTCTTGAAGAATTAGATAACTAAACCTTCACATATACTAAACTCAGAGGTCATGCCACTGAAGAATTATTTTTATAATTAGGAATAATATATAGAGATTAAGGGTCATATATTGAAATTTCTATTAAACAATTCCACTCACATTGTAAAAATTTTATTGAAAACCCACCAGTTTAAGGAAGATATGTGGAACTTGAGGATCTGATGAGGCAGATGTATCCTCATTTTTTTCTATCGAAGTGATGATTTTGAGGGTGAAAATCATTTTAAGGGGGATAGAATGTAACACCATGAGTTTTTATTAATATATTAATTTTTTATGGTTTTCATTATATGGAACACCAAGTTAATAATGTGGTATAAGCATCACTAGCTTAGCTTGTGTTTTATGTAACACTGAGTTTTAACAAAACCATGATATAATATTAATATAGTTGTTGTAATGCAACCATTATAACCAAGCCATTGAAATTAGTGATATTAATATTAATAAATAATATTGAAATTTTATGTGTATAATATATATATATATATAACATATTGAAAATAAAATACATAATTTTTGGTAGTCTTTATATGTTTCAAAAATACTATTTTCATTAAAGAAATTCTATGTAATATTTGTGAACAATAATAAAATTACCTTTTTACACTATGAAAATTAATTTGATAAAATAAACCTCATTTTTAAATTCATTATTCCATAATTATCTTAGAGTGATGTTTTGGTATTTTTTTGAAAATTTTTATTTTTTGATGAATATTGGGAAATACTGAATTTTAATTGTAACTTCCATTTAGTTTGATTTATGTAAATATTTAAGTTATGTTTTAAATTTATTTTAAAATATAATTAGTAAAATTATACATATATTAGTTTAATTAATTTCATTTTAACAAATTTAAAATTTAAATTGGATATAAAAACTTTGTAAGCATTTGATCATTCTCTCTTTAAACCCCACTTTCTCGTCACATATGTGGGATTAATTTTTAATTAATTTTTTCCACTAATTTGTCTTAAATTTTCAGAAATGTATTTAAAAATTTGAATCATCATAATTTATAATTTATAATAATTCCAACTTAATTTTTTAGCAAAATTAATAATAAAATTTATTTACCATAGTGTAGGTAAAAATGGGTTATCTTAGGGTTAAACTAAAATTATAAGGATATAATTTAGCTATATACTTATATAAAAGCTTTTTATGGAGATATTTACACCCTTAAATCTATATGGTTTGATAATAGTCCATTTTGGATCTGTTTTTAAAGTGTAAAATGTGGGAGCACTCAATTATTTTCAAAAATACCAAGTTGGTCATCTCCCCTGCTTATAAAAGATCACCCTTATCCTATTTTATTTACACCATATCAACTATTTGGTTCAACCAATACATGAAAAAAATCCATTTTATGATACCCTATTCTCATCTTAGAAGACTTATTTTGGGTATAATGCTATCCTAGGTGGTCTTTTAGTGAAGACCTAAAGAGGAAGCCTAAATAATAGGTAATGTTCATCAATGAGATTTTTTGTTTAATTTCTACCTCCGACTCCTTAAATTATTATTATATAACATAATAAGTATCTTAAATATAATTACAGGTTCATATTTTATGTTAATTACCTAAAACCATCTTAACATCCATCTAATGGGTTACAAAATCATCATTTGTGTGTAAGGCATACTACTGCCTCATGAACCGATGTCATTAATTTTTTCAATAAAATCTATAAAGGATGGTAATATTGATGTATTTTTTGTTTATATATGATATTTGTTATATTATTATTGTTTTTTAATTATTATATAACACATTCATACTTTCCATTTTTTGTAATAAAGTAAAGTTGCTCGTGTGTACGACAGACTACCACCTCACTAAGTAGTGTGATTCATTCACGATTTACATGGAATGTATTAAGGATTGGTTTAATAAAAATATGTGATATATATGATATTAATTTTCTTTGATTTATAATATATATATACATATATATATATATCATTTAAATTTATTTCATTCAATATAATAAGAAAATGGAAACATCGTTCAGGCGAACATACGACATGTTGAATCCACGAAGAGTGTATTTCATTTCCTAATACAAAAAATCATGGATTACTATAAATATATATATACTGAATATATATTATTTTTATATCATGTTTTACATTTTAGAGATTATGAAACCATGATTCAATTAAGGGGACCAAAAAAATGACACGTTAAAACAAACATAAAAAATAAAGAAGTAATTGCCTGAAACATAAAATTAACAAGGAATTATTAATAAAAGAGTAATAAAAGTGAATAAGTAAATAATAAATGGAATGATATATATGGATATGGTTTTTTAATAGTGGAATAATAAAAATATATTTATTTTACATGAGGATTTAATGAGTATGATGGAATTCAATACTTAAGATAAGGATTTTTTTTTCTCAATTTTCATTCTTTGAGACATATGTTATATTATACACAACTATTTTTTAATGAGGTGAATATAAAACCACTTTTACATGAAATATAATAATTTTTTTCTTCCTAATGATATCTAATGTTTCATTTAATCTTATTCCTTCATGGGTAATATGATTCAATGTTACCAAAGTGGTAAATATTTTATGTTATAATATCATCATTTATATAGATTATTTATGATTAAGTATAAAATATTAAAATCTCATGAAATACAACACAATAATTCACATTAATTTTCTTATGCTCTGTTTATTCATGATAACTTAATGTAATTGTACAATTTTCCAACTATTTGGAACTTAAAATAATTAGGAAATCATTTATAAGAAAATATGACATTATTTCTTTCTATGGTCAGAAATCTATATTCTTACACAAACATGTTTTCTATAAAAAATAAATTATGTTATATTATATACTTGTGATTTTTAGAAGAAATTTTTATTAGTTTTTGTCTTTTTTCAAATAGAAATGAAATTAAGCTTCAGGTCGTTTTCCAAACGGTTCTTGTTTGGATTTTACCAAAAATTTAAAATGAATATTCATTTTAATTTTTAAGAAATGAACTGAAATTTCCAATGTTATAATTAATTAAAAGCTTCCTTTATAAATTTTCATTGTTATTTTCAAATAAAATATTTTTCCAAATGTTATATGTTTTAAAAATACTTTTTGAAAGAGAAAAAGATATTTTCCTCAAAAATGAACTAAAATATCTTTCAAAATTATTTTCCATCTAAGATGACATTCATTGGTGTTACCCATGCCTTACAGGGGATATGGTATAATAATTTCATTTATATTATTTCTTTTAATGGTTTATATTAAATATGGAATGATGTTTATGAAACTTGTTTCTCTTCCATGGGTTGTACCATAATATGATTCTAACAAAACCTAGTACTTTTCATGGGTTATGATATGGTGATGAAACTTATCACTTTTTCCACATTTTATAATATGATGTTTATCATTCATAATTCATTTCATGGGTTATAATATGATGAATGTTTTATGATCTTTTATAACACATAGACATGGTTTTTATTTTGAGATGGGTGAAACCTATATCACCCCAAATGTATTGGGTAATCATTTATATCTCATTAGACTGATATGATTGAAATAGGAAGTGGAACAATTTTAGTAGGAAAAAAATATAATAAGGAGTGAACCCAGCTTAGTAAAGGACTATTTTTTCAATGATTGTCTTGTATATTATCCTTTACAAATGTGGAAATTATTTTCTAGGTTTTTGTGTATTCTAAAAAAATGTATGCCTTATTAAACTATTATGATCTCATGGATCTTGTTCTTTGATT
Organism: Viscum album; assembly: GCA_963277665.1. NCBI lineage: Eukaryota > Viridiplantae > Streptophyta > Magnoliopsida > Santalales > Viscaceae > Viscum > Viscum album. Next base: position 343,111,665 of record OY728131.1, read on the forward strand.
TCCTTATAATTAATGTTATATAAACATCCCATATATATTTCATGACTCAAGATTATGATCTTTGATATGTAGGGTATTCTTTTGAAATGTTATCATAATGTTCTCATAGACTTATGTTAATTTCATTCTTATTTATATCCCTTATTTACCCTTACTGGACATTTGAGCACACCCTTTATTATATTTCATTTCTCTAGGGTTTTAAGACATGTATTATGATTGATATATCTAAGAAGGGTGATATTTGTGATGAACTTAGTGGGAGATGATGTTTCTCACTTCTGGACCCATGTTTATGTTTCCATGTTTCTAAATGCACTAAACTGTTATGGTCATCGGGCATGTGTTTATGAAATGGAATGAACATTTATAAAAAATGATGTCATATCTATGAATGAAAAATATGAGTTTTTAAAGTTATATCCTGTATGAACATGTGATTATTTGTGTCTATATTATATGAACAAGTAAGTGGACCAATTTTATTAGGATTTAATATACATATTTTATAGTGGGAGAATTTAGAGTGAAGAGGAAAAAGCCTTTGCCTAGAATTGAACTTATTATTTTAATTTTCATTGTGTGTTTTTATTTATTTTCTATCATTTTTTTAACCAGTTTTCATTGAAAATATATTTTCATTCATTATTCACTAATTATATTCTAAAATATTAATTTTAAAAAAATATTTGATAGATGAAATTTACATGTTATATATTCTATTTGTTGAGAGAAAAATATCTCCCAAAGTTGAATCTGTTTGAAAGTAGTTTTAACTATGTTTTGATCAGATTGTTGAGAAACAATATCAAAGACCAAATTTATTTATAACTATATTATTTTTTAACTAGTAAATTTTAATTTAGAGGGTTTTTTTAAAAAAAATTAACATAAATTTTAAATTGGAATCTTGATTTACCCCCTCTTGAGCTATATACTGGGATGAACATTCGATATCAGAGCATTATTTTTCTTTTGTTTTTTTTATCTTTGACCATGATCAAGTTATTAACTATAAATTTTTATTTTATTTCATCTATTGTATTAATATTGATGCTATTTTTTTGTTATTATATAAATATTCCTCCTTAATTTTGGGTTTATAACTATGCTCAATGGAAAATATAAATGTAAATTGATATCAAGAGCGTGCATTTATTCATCTAGGGATCTATTAAGGTTCAATATGAAATACCTAAAACTGTTATAAAATAATGTGATGTACCAAATAATTCTAATTATTAATCTAATTTAATTTACATGAATACATTATTGTGTTCTTTAGGAGAGGATGAGTTGAATATAATATCTTCTTTTGATGCTAATTACAAAATTTGGGATAATATTTCTCTATCTCATGAAGGAAAATATAATGGTAAGAAAATGAGATTAAGTATATATATTATTAATTATAATACATTCAAAAATAATAATTATTAATAAATTTATAGAATTTATATCTGGTTCAATTACATAATAAATAATATGACTTCACTTGGATAAAAAGTGTATGATAAAGATCAAGTACTAAGGATCTTGATATTCCTACCAGATTGTTAGAGAGGAACTAGAGTCCCTATTTGAGATAAATGTGACATTAAAAATAACATTCAAAGAGGTAATTATAACTCTTATGATATATAAATAAGAGATAAAAAAAGAAAAATTGAAGATGATGAACCAAAAAGTAAATTTGTTGCTTTTAAAGTAACGTAATAAAATGCCAAGGAAATTTTTGAAATTTGAAGCCTGAGTAGAAGGGAAACTAACATGTATGGTACTGATTCAATTGATATGTTATCCAAAAGTTTCAATAATATTAATAAAAGTAAGACTTTTTTTCATAAATAAAATTACAAAGGAAATTATAATAAAAGTAAAAAACTAGAGGAATGTCTATAAAAGCAATGACTCCTCTAGTGACATTACATGTCGTGGGATTAATAGGAATGGAAATATAAAATTTGATACTATAAAGATTAATTATAATAAGAATTATAATATAATGATAAAATAAAAAAGAAATCAATGATGTATAATGAGAGTGTATCTAGGGATAGTTTCAGTGGATCTAACTCTATTTGAGAAGATGTAAATGTTACACCCTAAGTTTTTATGGACCATTTTTTTGAATCAATTAAAATTTAAATTATTTATTAAAATGAACTAATTAAAACATTCCTTTTACACTACACCATCTCGTCATACAATACATGAAACATTGACTTGGTGTATGTTACACACAACACCAACGTTGCATACATTACACAAAGCACCGATGTTTCTACGAAATAATATTTTATTGTAATAATTATTTAAATGATATAATTATAAACAAGCCATTAAAAATAGTGATATTAATATTAATAAATAATATTTTTAATAATATATCATCTTTTTATTCAAAAACAATATATTTATAATGAAAGATATATTTTTTGGTAAAGTCCTTATATGTTAAAAAATACCATTTTCTCCAAAAAAACTACTTTTAAAGTCCTTCTATGAAAAATTATAAAATTATTTTTAGACATAATTTGAAATTTAAATAGATAAAATAAACTTCATTTTTGAATTTATAATTTTGAAATTATCTTAGGAGGATTTATCAATATTTTTCTAAGAAACATAATTTTTGGATTAATAGTGAAAAAATAACTTATTTTATTTCAAAACTGCTTTTCCATCTAATTTATTTATAAGGATAAATAATATTTTAATTTTTTTTAAATTTAATTAGATAATATTATTATCAATTAATCTAAATTGGGTAAATTTAACAAATTTCACATTGAAATTTGATATAAAAACTCAGCAAACTTTTGATCATTTTAACTTTAAAACCCCACATTATCGACCCGATTGTGGGACTAATTTTAAATTAATATTTTGAAATTATTTATTTGGAATTTGTAAAAATGGATTAAAAATTTGGAATATTAATAATTTATAATGTCTAATATCTTCAACTTATTTTTTTTAACAAAATGATGAGTGAAAATGATTAAAAATAATTACATCGATTGAGGTTATATTAAGCTTAATAAGGGACTAAACCATATCCTTAAGACCCAAAACGGACTAAAAAGTTTCCAAAACCCATTTTATAGATATATATTGACTATATAGTCACTTTTATATACTATAATACATTATTTGATCCACTTACAACATGAAAAATTTCGGTGAAATTCTCTCTTAAATAATTTACAACAGTGCCACTCCTCCTCCACTCTAAAAAGGGATCTTTTCTTGCCAATTAATCACACGTCTCAAGCCCCTTGGCTCACCCAAAATCCTATAAAATAAGCTTAAAACTTACTTAACATAATCCTTGAATCATTCATTTGAGCATAAATTCTTCCAAGGAAGCTGTTTGGCATAAACGAAAAGGAGTTACCTGATTAAGAGGTATTGTCTTCTCTCAAGTCCTTTCTTTTATTTTCGTTCTCCACCCCCTCCACTATATTTATTAAATTAATGTTTCAAAAACCCAGTATCCAAAATATTCTAGTATTTTTATTTTGATATGGGTTCAACTACAATTACACACATGTCTATCTAATGGATAACAAATGTATTGTTTACATGTACAGTGAACTGTCACCTCACTAAACGATGATTGTTCAATTTTCCTTAGCGCCTCTCACGGTCAACATTATGATGGACACAATATTTATATATGTTATATATTATATTTATTACTAATTTATGTTTTTTTATTAATTTTATGACACAAATATTTTTTACTTTCATTTTTGATGCAAATACGATAATTTCGTTTGTGGAAGTGTGGACTACCACCCCCTCAAAGTGATGTAAATCATTCAGACACTACATGGAATTTATTAAGGATGGTTTAGTGAAATTATGTAATATATATGATATAATAATGATAATAAAATAATTATATTGAAAAATATATAACAATATTTTATTTTCCATCTTTCTTTTAACACGCCAATAAAAACAGAAACAACGTTAATGCGTACATACCGCTTATCATCACAACGAATAGTTTATTCCATTTTCATACTTCTATATTATATATATTATTTTAATAAAAATATATTGAATATAAAATAATATATAACATGTTTTAAATTATGGAATCCTGATATATGTATAAGGACTGATGATATGATAAATTATGACGCATGTGAAGATCAAAGCGAATATTCCTCAAAGTGAAACATTAAAATTGGATTTTTAACAAGAGGGTAATATAAGGTTGTAATAAAACCATAAATGGTATTATATATAAGAATAAGATTATTAAAATATGTATAATAAATTTATATTTATTATACATGTGGTTTGATTTAGTTTGACGAGAGTCAAGACAGAACGTAAGGTGATTTCATCTCACTTTTTATTTTTGTGAGATACATGCTTTATTCACCACCTATTAATTTTGTGTGGTGTATGTATTTGCCATGAATTTATTCTATGTATCTTATAAATAAAATTATGGGTATTATCACATGCATTTTATTTCTTTCTTTCATGGGGTTTATATTTCAAAAGATACCAAATTTGTGAAATATTTTTTCCGTAATTTTCTTTCTTTGAGACTCATGTTTTGTACCAAAATTATTTTTTAAGGTGTATATAATTCCATTTTACATGTTAAATCATCAATATAATTATTTTAATTATATTTAAATCCTTATTTAAATTTATTTTCTTACATGGATAGTATGATCCCAAGTTACCATGTTATAAGAGATTATTGATACAATCTCATCATTTTTCGATATTATTTATGTTTGTGATTAATTTGATGAATTATTATGATCTATATCTCAATAACACTCATGAGTGTCCTTATAATTTTTTTATTCAATATATAATTATGTATTGGTACAATTTTTACACTCTACGAAATTTATTGTACTCAAAAACCATGTTTTCAAAAATATTTTCCAAAATGTTTTCAAAATATCATTGAAGCCCATTTTCAAGGAAAAAGTATTTTAAAAACGTTTTATGGTTTTCAATTCTTCCTTTATAAATTTTAAATTTTTTTTTCAAAGAAATTTTTTCCAAAAAGGTTTTATGTTTTGAAACAAATTTTTAATGTATAAAATACATTTTCCTGAAGAAATTATTCCAAAATATATTTCAAAATTATTTCCCATATAATATAGCTTCCATTTTTGTTACTCTTTCCTTTATTAAATTTTTTTCAATGTTTCAATTAATATAATTTATCTTAATGGATTATGTTTTGATGGCATGATATTTTTAAAACCCTTTTCTCATTCACTGGTTATATGATTTTGAAACCAGTTTCTCTTTCATGAGTTAGATAATTTTGAAACATAGTTATCTTCATGGTTCTTGTTTATGATGAAATCATTATGAAACCTTTCTCTTTCCACATGTTATGATATGATTACATTTTATAATACACATTTAATTTCATGGGTTATGATATAATTATTTTTTATCTTGTGGTGCATGTATGTATGATTTCTTTTTGATAAGGGTGTGACCTATATCTCCCTAAAATGAATTGGTTAAGGATTTATATCTCACCAGATAGACTAATAAAGTATTTATAATGAAACATTACTACTAAGATGGGTATGGGAGTGAACCAGGAATACCAAGATGGTATGAGTAGTAAAATCATACTACTAATATGGCCATGGGATTGAACCATGACTACCAAGATGGTATGGGGAGTGAACCCATACTACCAAGATATTCTTAGAGTTGATTCATTTTTAACTCTGGAAATAATATTATATGATTATGTGTTTTCCACAATTCCATGTTTTAATCCAATGTTATGCTTTCATGGATTATGTTCTTTAATTCCTTATAAATCATGATTTATGAATAAAAAATATTTATGCCATGATTCATGTTTATGATCATTGATATGTAGGGTATGAACTTGTTTTTTCCATATCATGTTCTTATACTATTATACCCCTGATTATGCTTACTTGTCTCCCTTGTTTACCCTTACTTAGCTTCTAATCTCACCCCTTTTTATGTTTCCTCTCCCTATGATTATGGAGATAAGTTTTATGTTTAATTTTTCTAATAAGGGTTGTAGTCCAGAAGAACCTACTATGAGATAATGTGGCTCACTTAGGTATCAGTGTTTATGTTTCTATGTTTCCAAAATAAATAGACTAGTATTGTCTTCAGGAATCTATATGTATAATTATTTAAGTATTTATAAATTCTTATGTAATATTAATATTTTTCAATAATGGGTCACTATATTTTGTATTAAAGGAATTTTTTAGTTAACATTTGGAAAATATAAATAGAAAACCATAGTGAGAACCCTAAGGAAATAATTGTGAATAATTCTACATATAAGGAAATGTATAGGAAAATGTATAGGAATTTTGGAAAAGGATATAGTGAGTGGTTTCCTAGAAATAAATACCTATCAAGATAATATAAATAGATGTGTCTCTGGAACATATGTATTTAGGGATAACAACTTTGACAGGATATTTCGAGCCTGACTAGTTGTAATCTGGAACAAGAAAATGGGTCTTGCTGCACACCTTGGTTAACACTTCTGGGGGATATGCATAGGAATTTTACAAAATCCTCATGAACCATCATGAAGGATTTAAAAATAATTTGGATATAAATAAACTTGGATAAAAATAAGGTTTCATAGCTTATGTAAGGATTTATAACTTATACATCCTATAGGTGAGATTTCATGATTATGTGGTTCCTTACTATGATAACTATTTCTAATATATGATTTTGGTTTTAGTAAAGGGAAAGAACCTAAAAGAACCACGTTAATGGTGATTATTATAGAAAATGAAACAATTATACTTCTGAGAAAATTAATTCTATGGGAGCTATATTGAAAAACATCATTTCTATGCTCACACAGATTTCTCAAGTTATGAATCATAGTGGAAGTCCAAATGAAAAATGGAGGGAACAAAATTGTATTGAGTGTTTCATGAGGTAATTTCCACATGCATTTAGAGGGCCTTATGATCCAATTATTTTAATAATAATGGATTAGTACTACTAAAAATATATTATTATCCCTCCAGTGTTCAGAGCATAAAAAATTCATTCTGGATGTCTATTGGTTAGAAGGAGAAATTGAATAGTGGTGGACTCTAGTCAAGAATATGAGGCAGTTAGATGATATTGAATCCATGTAATGGGTCATGTTCAAGAACATATTCTTCAATAATTACATTCCTCGGATTATTCAAACTAATATGGAGAAAGATTTCCTTCAGTTCAAGCAGAGGGGGATAAATGGTTTGGTACCTATGAGGATAATTTCATGAGACCAATGAAGTGCGCATCCAGAGTTATCATCCAACCAGAAAGTAAAGTTTATAGGTTCTTCAGTGTCTTAAATCCAAGTCTCATAAGTTCATTTTATATAAGAGACTTTAGTATCTATAAATATATTGTGTGTTGGGAAATCAAGGTTTAATTGGAGTTTTAAGTCATGTATCAATCTCATTATTTTTTAAATAATATGAAGATAGAGTTTAAAGGAAAATATAAAAACAATAAATAGAAGAAGAAGATCTTTCCATTATTCTCTATGTGTGCGAAGAAGCATGGAGGAAATTTCCTTAAGGGTTCTAATAAATGTTTTAAGTGTATAAGGTAATTCCTTCGATAATTTGATTAGTAATGTGATGGGGAGAAGTTTTTTAACATTGTGAATGGAGAAAAAGATACACAGAATACACCCCACTCGATTCAGTGCTACAAGTGTAATGAGAATGGGCATTATTTTATCCACTTCTAAAACCAAAAAACTCGTGATGAAAATTGACGTCAATGACATATTAAGTCGAGGTTAAAGGGGGAAATCTCATTCACTCTATATTTGTGTTAAGGGGTGTGATAACAATGTGATAAAAGGTACACTTACCATCCACACCAGAACTGCTAATGTCATAGTTTGTTCTTGATATACCCACTCTCCCATATCTAAAGAATTTTCTAAGGGTGTCAAAATTCCACCAAAATAATTAGATGTGGAATTATTAGTGCAAACCCCTAATGGTATGATTATTTCATATCAAATATATTATTCCTCTATAGTTAAATTTTGTGGGAATTTGCCTCCTGAAAATCATTTCATTCTTACATTGGTTGAATTTGATGTCATCTTAGGAATGTATTGGGTTTCTTTTCATAAAACCCACATCAAATATCAATGAATAGAAGTTACTTTGGATATTTGAAACCCCATTATAGTCATATATACATGTGATGTTAATTATGAAATTAATTTAAATATTACATCCTGTGTATGGGTCTTAATTCCCATTCAAAAGGCCTGTTTATCTCAAATGTTTAGGGAGAGAATCGACATAGATGATATTCCTATTGTCCAGGAATTTTTGGATGTCTCTCCAAATGATTTTCCTATTCCGCCATCAGAATGTGAAGTTATGTTCTCAATAGAATACATACCTAGTTTACCCAGATTTTATATACTCCTTACAGAATGGCACTAATTGAGTTAAGGAATTGAAGAAGAAACTACACAAAAACCCTGATATGGGATTCATTTAGTCATGTGTGTCACCTTGGGATGCACTTATTCCTTTTGTGAAAAATAAATATCAATTAATGAAACTCTGTATTGATTATCAAGAGTTGAACAAGAACACAATCATGAATAAGTATCCTCTCACCCGTATTGATCACTTATTTGATAAATTGTGTAGTGCTCAACACTTCTCCAAGATTGACCTTCATTATTGATGTCATAAATTGAGGGTCAAGAAGAAAGATATACCTAAGACAACATTTTGTACAAGGTATGGACACTATGTATATATAGTGATTCCTTTTGTCCTACTAATGTCCCAACTATCTTCAAGGATTTAATGAATATTTTCTTTAGATATTACCTTGATTAGTTTTTGGTAGTCTTTATAGATGATATTTTTATCTATTCAAAGAGCATGGAAGAACATGAATATCACATGAAAATTGTATTGAATACACTAAGGAAGGAGAATCAATATGAAAAATTTAAAAAGTATGAATTTTGGATGAAAAAGGTTTAATTGTTCAGTCACATAATCTCAAGAGATTGTGTATACGTAGATCCATCAGTGATGGAGGCTATTGAATGCTGACTTAGACTAACCACGGTGGTTGATATATGTAGATTTCACGGTATAGTTGGATATTATTGATAGTTTGGGGAGAATTTGTCATCAATATCTAATACTCTGACCAAGCTATATTGGAAGGGTGTGAAGTTCCTCTGGACATATTAATTTGATGAAAATTTCAAAGAAATTAAGAGAATATTAGTCAATGGACCTATTCTTACATTACACTGTAGTGGAGAAGGTTTGTAATCAATATCAATTCATCTAATAATGTATTTGGATTTTTTAATGTAGAATAACATGGTTATCTCTTATGTATCATGGCAGTTGATGATTATTTAGAAAAATTACCCAACTCATGATTTTTAGTTATCAGTGGTAATTTTTACATTAAAGATATAGAGGAATTATCTTTATGGTGAAATTGTGATATATTTATTGATCAAAAAAGTTTGAAATATATATTCACATAGAAGGAGTTGAATATGAATCAGAAAAGATGGTTGGAACTGATATAGGATTATGACTTCTCAATACATCACCACCCTGGGAAAGTGAAAAAGTTGGTTTATGCTTTGTGTCAAAAGTATCATGATATCTAATCCACGATGAGGATAAAAAATATCCATTATTTCCGTATTTTCAAAGGATGTAGCTAGAAATCCTAAAGGAAGTGAAAAAATTGTATCTTTGTCAAATGAATGTTCAACCCTATATACATATGGATATTAAAGAGGTTTATAATGAATATTAATAGGTTAAAAAGAAATTATGGAACGTTCCAGATTTTAACATTGATAATGATGGAATGATAAGGTTCAGAAGCCATGTATGTGTTCCTTCCTAACCAGATTTGATGAAGGATCGGTTAGAGGAAGCTAATAGTTCTTCATTCTCTATTCATCCTGGAAGTATGAAGATGTATAAGGATATAAATTAATACTTATATTGGGTTTTCATGGTGATATATATCACACATTGTATATATCAGTTCTTGGTATGCCAACATGTTAAGGTTGAATGAAAAAAGTCAAAGGGGATGTTGTATCCATTACCGATAACAAAATGGAAATGGTAGAACATCACTATAGATTTTGTCATTTTAATACTCAAAACCTATAAAGGGTTTAATGTTATATGGGTAGTAGTTGAACACCTTACTATGTTAGCACACTTCTTCGTTATAAGAGAATATTTTCTTAGGGTCATCTTTCAATGATATACAATAAGAAAGTGGAATGGTTGCAAGGAGTACCACATTTCGTTGTATCAGATCAAGATCTAAGGATTACCTCAATGTTTTCAAAAAGTCTTCAAGAAGAACATGATATAGAATTGAGTTTCAGACCGACTTATCATCCTCAAATGGATAGTCAGTCTAAAAGAACAATTCAAACCCTAGAGGATATATTGACATCTTGTTCTCTATATTTCAAAGGTGGTTGGGATCAACACCTTCATCTAGTTGTGTTTTTATACAACAATATATTTAACTCAATCATTCAGATTGAACCTTATAAATCCCTTTATGGGAATAAATATTTACCTCCAATGTGTTGGGATGATGTTGGAGAAAGAAAGATATTGGGGGATGAGATTGCTGCAGAAATGGTCAAGAAGGTTAGAACCATTCAACAACATTTCAAAGTAGATCAGAGTTAGCAGAACATTTGTGCAGATAACAGTCAGTGTGATCTGGAATTTGAATTTTGTGAAATGTTTTTTCTACAAATCTCACCCAATAAGAATTTTATGAGATTTGGGAAGAATGGGAAACTAAGACCTATATATATTGGTCCCTTTGAGAATCTTGATAGTTTCAGGATAATGTCCTATTACTTGGAACTCACCCCAAATATCTCTCTATTCCACGATGTGTCCCATTTATCTCTTTTGAGGGCGTACATACTTGGCCATTCGCATGTACTGAACTCAGAGGTCATACCACTAGAGCAAGATCTTTCTTAAGGAGAAAATCTAGATGAAATTCTAGACCGATCAATGAAAATTATATAAAACAAGACCACTCACCTAGTCAATGTTTTGTGGATAAATAACATGTTCGAGTAAGATATATGAGAATATGACAATATTATGAATTATAATTTTCCACATTTGTTTACCTGAGTTACAAATTTCATGGGGGAAATTCATTTTAAGGGGGTAGAATTTAACACCCCAAGTATTTTTAGGCCTTTTTTAATAAATTAAATTTTCATTTATTTCGTGTAATGCACTGATTCAAACATTCCTTTTATGTGGAACTAACTTGGAATACTGTACATGCTTCATCAACTCTTCATATGTCACATGGAACACCAACATGGCTTACGTTACAAACAATACCAATGTTTCTATGAAGTGTTATATTATTGTAAAAATTAATTAAATGATATAATTACAACCCATATATTAAACATAGTAATATGATGAGTAATAACTACTTTTAAAATATTTTTTTCATTTTTTATATAAATAAAATATATTGATAATGAAAGATATTATTTTTGTTAAATTCCTTATATGTATAAAAATATTTTTTTCTTGAATAAACTACTTTTAATATCATTATGTGAAAAAAATAAAATTCATTTTAGAAACAATTATAAATTAAATTTCATAAAATAAAATTCATTTTGAATTTATAATTTCAAAATTATCTTCTGGCCAATTTTTTTATTGTTCTGAGAGACTTCATTTTTTGATGAATAATGAAAATACCGGATTTTAATTCAAAACTGATATTTCATATAATTTATTTATAAGGTTAAATTATATTTTAAATTAGTTTTATAGTTTAATTAGATAATATGTTTATCAATTAATCCAATTTTGGTTATTGGAAAAAGTTTAACATTGAAATTCGATATAAAACCTTAGCAGTCTTTTGAGTATTTTTACTTTAAAACATGCATTGACAACCTGACTGTGAGATTAATGTTAAATTAATTTCTACCCATTCATTTTTTGGAATTTGGAAAAATTGATTCCATATTTTTAATACGAATAAATTATAATTTCAAATAAGGTTAATTTATTTTTTTACAAAAAAATATTAGTGAAAGTGATTGAAATTAATTACATAGATTAAGGTTAAATTAGGCTTAATAAGGGACTAAACCATAACCATAAGACCCAAGAGGACCTATAAACTTGTAAAAAAACCATTGGATGGAAATATTTAGACCCTATAATCACTTTTATCCACTATGGACCATTATTGGATCCAACTTCAATATAAAAAACGTGGTTGGAATTCTCTCTTAAAAAATTTACAAAAGTGTCAGTCCTCCTCCATTATAACTGAGATCCATTCCTCCCAATTACTCACCCCTATGAAGCCAATTGTCTCACCCAAACTCTTATCAAATAATATATAAGATTTCGTACCTTCCACCTTTAATCCTACCTTTGAGAATAAAATCGTCCAAGGAAGCCTTTAGGCACAAACCAAAAAAAGTTACCTGATTAAGATGTATCGTCTTCTCTCAAGTCCTTTAATTTATTTTCCTTCCCCACAACTACAACATATTTATTAAATTATTGTATAAAAACACCATTAAAAGTAATATAATAGGATTTTTATCCTATTATTTCAACCTAAACTTAGACACACCTCCATCTAATTGTTAACAAGCAAACTGTTTACATGTACGGAGAACTACTACCTCACTAAATTATGATTCGTCCATATTCTTTACCGACTCTCATGGTGGTCATTATAATTGAAAATATATTTATATATTTTATATATTATATTTATTGCTTTTTTATGATTATTTATTACTTTTTACACTTATATTTTTTACTTTTTATTTTGTGTAAATATGATAATTTCATTTGAAGAAGTGTGGACTACCACCCCCTCAAAGCGATGTGACTCGTTCACCCACTACATGGAATGAATTAAAGATGGGTTTAGTGAAAATATATGATATATATGAAATAATCAATATACTGGAATAAATTTATATATATATATATATTTCATTTAACCTCCCTCTTTCAATACGGCAATAAAAACGAAAACAGTGTTCATGCTTACGTACAACATTCTGTCTCCATGAAAAGTGTATTCAATTTTCATAATGAAATATTATATATATTAATATAATAAAAATATACTGAATATATATTATATTTATATCATGATTTATAATATATAATTTTGATATAATTATTATGACCAAAGTTGTAATAAATTAAGACACATGCGAAGAACAAAAAGAATTTTACCTGAAGTGAAACCTTAGCAAATGATTTTTAACAAGAGCGTAATATATGGTTGTAATAAGACCATATGTAGTATTAGATATAATAATTTGGTTCATTAAAATATGTATAATAAATTTATATTTATTATATATGTGGTATGAATGAGTATGATGATATTCAAGACACAAGGTATGGGGATTTCATCTCACTTTTTATTTCATTGAGATACATGCTTTATTAACCAATCACTAAATTTATGTGGTGTATGTACTTACTATGAAAATATTTTATGTATATTATACTTAAATTTATGGGTATTATCATATAAATTTTATGACATTTCTTTCATGGGGTTTAAGTTTCAAAATTTACCAAATCATTGTAATAGTTTTGGCTCAATTTTACTTCTTTGAGCCACATGTTTTGCACCTAAATTCTTTTCGAGGTGTATATACATCAATTTTACATGTTATTTCATGAATATACTTATTTTAACAATATCTTATTCTTCATATTATTTAATTTTTTTACATGTATAGTATAATCTCTAGTTACCATGTTATACGAGTTTATTGAGATAATCTCATTGTTTTTTAGGATTGTTTATGTTTACGCTTCCTTTGATGAAATCAGATGATGCGTCTCTAAAGAACACTCATGAGTTTCTTTATCCTCTATTTATTCAACATATATTCCCGTATTATTACAATTTTTTCACTCTTTGGTACTGGAGATAATTTTTTAAGTAAAATATAATCATCTCTCTCTCCGGTCAGAAATCTATTATATTCAAAAACCATTTTTTCCTAAAAAAACAAAAAATGTTTTCCAAAATGTTTTCAGAAAATATTTGAAGAAAATTTTCAAGGAAAATAAATTTTGAAAACGTTTTATGGTTATCAATTATTCCTTTATATGATTTCAAATATATTTTCAATGATTTTTTTTAAAAAAAAATAATGTTTCAAAAATAATTTAAATGAATAAAATATGTTTTCTTTCCCATCTAAGATAACATACAGAGGTGTAACTCATGCCTTTATAAGGAAATTATCTAATTTTTCTAGTCATATTATTTCTCTAAATGGATTATTTTTTGATGTAATGATGTTTATGAAACATGCTTCTGATTCTAGGGTTATATAATTTTGTAACCGGTTTCTCTTTCATGGGTTATATGATTTTTAATGCTGCTTATTTTCAGGAGTTATGTTTATAATGAAATTATTATTAAAGCTATCTATTTCCATAGTTTAAGATTTGATTACTTTTTAATAATACCAATTTCATTTAATGGGTTATGATTTTAATATTTACGATCTTGTGGAACATGTATGTATGATTTAATTATGAGATGGGTGGTACCTATATCTCCTTCCAATGAATAGGATAAATATTTATATCTCATGAGATATACTACGATGGTTTTCGGAATGAACCTTGCCTACTAAGATGGCCATGGGAGTAAAATATGACAACAAATATAGTATGAAGAGTGAAATCATGCTACTAAGATGGCTTTGGGAGTGAACTATGACTACCAAGAAGGTATGGGGAGAGAACCCATACTACCAAGATAGTCTTTGTAGCGATGCCTTGACTAATATGAAAATCATATTATATGATTATGTGTCTACCATAATTCCATGTTTTATTCCTATTTAATTATTACATATATTATGTTCTTTATTTACTTATAATTCATGTCTTATGAATTACCAGTATTTATTTAATGATTCTTGTTTATGGTCTCTAATATACAGGTTTTGATCTTCTATTATCTTGATCTTGTTCTCATACTCTTATGCCCATTATTATTATTTAATGTCTCCCTTTTTTACCCTTACTGATAATTTTAACTCACCCCTTTTTATATTTTCATTCCACTAGGTTATGAATATAGGTATTATGATTAATATTTCAATGAAGGGTGCTAGTAAAGAAGAACCTAGTGGGAGATAATGTAGCTCACTTTTTTTCAGTGTTTATGTTTCCATGTTTGCAAAGTAACTATACTGGTACATTCTTTGAGTGTCTTTTTATATAATGTTTTTAGTATTCCAAAAAATATATGTAATGTTAATGTGTTAAAGAATAGGTTTCTATAGTAAATGAAAAATCAAATCTATAATTTAAGAATATTATTTTAGAGGTACAATCTGTTATTTCTTCACCTATATCTGCTGAATCTAAAACATCAAATATAAAATTATAATAATTATTTTCTATAATTTAAGATAACATGAATTAATTTAAATATAAATAAAAAAATATTAGAAAGAATAATGATTTATTTGTTTTTGATAAATCTAATCTTTGTATTGGAAAATAAAATAATGTTAGTTATTTAAAAGGAAACAATGATATGAAAATGGTAAATGATAAAGTTAGAAAGTATTTAGAAAAGCTTATTGATTGTAAAAAACTATTAATATTATACTAGGTAGAAAAAAAAATCCTAAATCAAAATATTGAATTAGATATGGATATAGAATGTAAGGGAATCTATACAAAAATTATTATTTTTAGTTCAAAGAATAATACCATAATCTATATGTCTATAAAAGATTCAAGTTTTGTAAATAATACAAAATAATTTGGACCTAAAAATGAATTTTTATCAAACTATATTAATTGTATTGTAAGAAATTATGTGAAACAAATATAGATTCCTAATTATTTATTTGAAAAATTTTATAGACCAAAGAAAATTTGGGTACCCCAGTCATTTATTGCTTGATTACTTTTAGATAAAATTGAAAATCATCAGTTGAAATCTATGGTATCTAGATATTGGATATACCAAACATAAGATTTAAAATTGTTAAATATTTAATTACCTTCTAAATGCTGATGCTGGATATGTAACATTCAGTGAAAATTAAAACTAGAATATTTTTAGACTTTTATAAATTAGTAACCAAGAATATTTTCTTATTTATATATTTTTATTCAATAATTGAATAAAATATAATAATCATAGTATTTATAAATTATGTGATGATGATTTTAATGTATAGTTTGTAAATAATTCTTGTAAATTTTTTATTCCGAGCATTATTTAATATTTATTGCTTCAATAAGTAAAAATGTTTATACTGTTGATTTAGATTCATTATTTTTTCAAAATGATTTTTATTTAAATGTCATTTGTAGAGAATCATTGTTGTGGTATAGGAGAATAGTCCACTAAAATATATACTCACATGGAAGTCTAAATAAGAAAGGTTTAGTCATGGACTTACCCAAACAATAAATCCCCCAAGATAAAGTGTATAACCCAAGTTATAATTAAAAAATCCCAAAATACCATTCAAACCAATGAAAGAGGTTTCTACCTCCCAGTCATTAGAATTTGATCACATAGATTTATTTGGACCATATAATGTTTCTAAATTAGCATAAATTCTTTTACATGTAATTATTGAGGATTATTAGTGACAAACATGGAATTTTTTTACAATCTCACAAAAGTGAAGCTCTTTATTATTTTTCTAAATTTAAAAAATTAGAAGAGGACCATAGTGGAATCCCAATAAAAACATTTAGGATATTTAATTACCATGAATTTCAAAATCAAGAATTTTAATCTCTCTACTTAGAACATGGATATACACATAGTTTATCTACACCAGAAACACCTCAAAAAAATGGATTTTTTGAATGAAAATATGAATCTTCAAGAAGTTTTCTAGAATATGATGAGTGAATATGACTCACCTATCTATTATTTTTATAAATATGTTATCATATATTATTAGGTAATCAATATAATAATGATTATACCTATCCTAAAAGACTTTATAGAATTTATATGATGGGTGAAAACCCATAGTAAATTACATTAGTGTTTTTGGATGTAAATTCTTCAATCTAAACACAAAAGATAATCTTGAAAATTTTGTACCAAAAATCTATAAAGGAATTTTTATTATTTATTCAACCACTAGTAAATAATTTATAGTCTTTTATAAAAAAATTATATCATTGTGAATGAATCTGTATATTTGACTTTTAATGAGATAGATCCACATGATCCCAAAAAGTTCTCTAGAAAACCTTAAGGATGATATATCTTTTTTTGAATATAAATAATACCTATCAAAAATATGATCTTTCTTGTAATTTATCTAATATATACCCATGTAGAGACCATAAATACCTCATTGACTGGTAAAAAAAATTGTATGAACCATGTACTACAGTACCTATCTATTTGAACCCTCAAAAACCATCCACAAGATGTTGTTGTAGGATACTTGGATAAATGAACTCAACCCCAATCCTCGTTATGAAAAAAAGTTTAACATCAAATATTGTTTTTCTCATCTTCAACCTAATAAAATCAATGAAGAATAAATTATGATAATTAGGTTCTAGCTATGTATAAATAATTGACTTAGATTGAATGAGAAAACAAGTTTGGGTATTATTTGATAGACGTAAGTATCACATAGATATTTCCACCAAGATTGTATATAGAAAAAGGGAAGATGAGTATGCAATAATAGTTAGAAAAAAGGTAGATTGGTTACAAAAAGTTATATTCAAAAAGAATTTATTCATTTTGAAGAAATATTTTCAGAAATATATTGAATTTATTCCTTATAATACTACTTTCATATACAACACATATTAATTTTATTCTATATCAAATAGGTTTCAAGAGTTTATCTCATAGTGGTTATTTTATTCAGGATGAATTAGTCTAAAAACCCCCATAGATTTTAAAAGCCTCATTCTAAAACTCATGTTATTCAAAGTTATGAAGCTCATTATGTTTTAAAAAAGGTATCAAAGATATTGGATTGACAGGCTCAAGTCCTTATTGATTTTAAATGTATTTTCCAAAGGCATAGTTTATCCTAATATATTTATAAATATAATTTCAAAGGATGTTTTAGTAGTTCAAATCTATGTTGATGATATTATTTTTGGTTCCTACAAAAACACCTTGTGTATTACATTTTCTAAAATGATGAAAAATTAATTTTAAATTGGTGTAATTGGAGATTTAAAATTATTTTTCATTTTTCAAACTTTTCAAAATGAACATGGAATTGTTTTAAATGAAAAAATATATACAAATTATATTTTAAAATGAGTTTGTATGGAAAACATAAATGGTAGTGATACTAATATGATTAAAGTTATAATAAATATCTATATTATTCTAGGAAATAAATTGTCAAAGCCACTTATAGGGTTATAGTTGGGAGTTTTTTATACTAAAGTACAAGATGAATAGTTTTTATTTTTATTTTATATGTCTGTTTTCATCTTCAAGATAGTATGAATGAAGCTCATTTAAAATTTATTAGAAGGATATTTAAATACCTCAATAATACAACTATTTTTTTATTGGTCTACTCTAGACTCCATGAATTTTAATAAGTTAGTTATGTTGATGTAGATTTTGATTGTTGTAATTTATATAGGAAAGGCACCTCTAGAACTCTGATTTTAAACGAACTGTGTCAAACATTTGATTTATTATTATTTAAGGTGGAAATAATAACTAACCCACTGTAATTTATGGTTTTAATAGGACGAAATAGATTATAAAAACTTACACATTTATATAATAAATTTATAGTTTATAAATTTATAAAACTATTAGAAAATAAAAATAAATTGATTTTTTCCTTAAAAAAATTTGTGCGCATTGATTTTTTTCATTTTAAACTAAATTAATCACTATAGATGAATAAATTTTACTAATATTGATATATTAAATATTAAATAAACAAATTAATATTAATATGATGGTTTTTACTAGTCATGGTATAAGAATAAATCAATTTTTATATTTAAAACACACTTTTCAAAAGTTTATTTTTGTTTCATTTTCAAAACATAATTTAAAATGGATTTCTACCACATAAATAAATTTAATATTGAAAAATGGATTCCATATCTGAAATTAGAATGAAAAAAATTAGTAAATTGTTAAAATTTATTTTCTGGATTATGAATATTAACAGTGGTAAATATTTATCCCCTTGATAAGGGTAAATTGGGTAATTAAGGATAAAAATAATGTGATAAGGATTTAAAAATATAAGTAACACCAACATTATTTCTATTGTATGTGTTTTATATTATCATCCTCATCAAATATTCAATTATATGTAAACATGGTACAAATTATCTTTGAAATTTACCTTAATTTTATTTTTATGTAAAGAACAAATCCAAAATGTCACTCCCTTTGTTTTAATAACTCAAATACTATTTTCATAGAGATAAAACTATTTTATGTTTGTTTATAATTTTTTATTTTAAATATGAATTAATTTTTTTATCATGTTAATTTTTTTTATTTTTTAAAGATGTAATAATTACCTTAAATTACTACACAACACTAACATAGTAATTGTTAATGTACAGGAAAACTTAAATAAATAATTTTTTAAATATTAAAAGTAATAAAATTCGAATGAATCATTATGTTAAAAGAGTTTTATAGATAAATATTAAATAATATTGGTGTTTTAAAATCTTAAATTCTGATTCTATTTTTATCTTATTGTATTTAAAGTCGAACTCTATAAATAGTCCTGATAAACTATTTAATGGTATTTATGTTTAATAATATTTTATTAAATGATATAAATTTCATAAAAAATTATTATATTTGTCAAAATAAATGGAATATAGTCTTAAATATCAACAATTTTTCACTTATGGATAACTTTTCCTTTTATCTTCACTTTCATGACCACTAAAGTGTAATTAACTTTGATATCGTAATAATCATCAAAATGGATAATGGTGGTTAAATCCAACAGATAAGGGTTTAAGAATATAAACTTGTATAAATTTTATTTGATGAGATAATTTAGGTATATACTAATCATATATTTCAAATATTTTATTTTCAGTTCACATTAACATTATAACTAATTAATATTAATTTAACACTTTAGGTAATTCCGATGGTTCCCCTCCCCAAAAATATAAAAGAAAATCTCGTATTTTCCTTTACCCAAAATGATTGATCCTTCTATATCATTAAATAACTAACATAATATCATCATAACATACATTACCACATTATATAGTTACTTGTTTGATCATAATACCATCCTTTGAAGGCTTAAGGTGTAAGAAAAATGAGGTTTCTCAAGGAATAGGTATAACTCTAAACTGACTTCAATAAATTTCATTTCTTATTCCACCAAATATAATCCTATTATAGTAATAAAAAATGATTAATATAGTATCATAAATATAATTATATGTTATTATGATGAGTTTTATCCATTTTTTAACCCCTTTCCATCAAATTGTTTTTGAAAGTATCGCTCGTGCGTACATGTGGATTGTCGCCTCCACGTAGCGATATGATTTATTTTCTATCACTATATTTAACGGATATTTATAATAATTTATTTAATAAATATATATTCTATTTATAATTTAATAATTATTCTATTGGGATAAAATATTATTTATCCTCCATTATTTATTTTCATTTGAAAATGAAATCAATAGTCATGTGTACATACATACTACCATCTCTATGAACATTATAATTTATTTTTCTATCACTACCATTAATGGATGAACCAAAATATGTATATAATGAATATATATTATTTTTATTTATTTTATTATAATTACATAAATGATTGAATTATGATTAATTTACCTGAACTGTAACTTCATAATCAAAAATTTTATGAAAAAAAACATTTAACACCAAGAAAAGTGTTTTTAATAAATAATTTTAAATAATTCGGCATTGATATTTTATAATTGAACCATGTATGGTTTTATAGGTATTAATATATTTATTTTATACAATTATCTTAAATTTACTTTCATTATATATGATCTTATATTAACTATAAATTAATCTAAACATAATCTAAGGATTTTACAGTACAATCTCATTTTTACCAGGACTATTTATGTTTAAATTTATGATGATAAAATTACATGATATTTCTCTCAAAAGTATTATGAAATTTATTATCTAGTATGTTTTTCTGGTTTATGGCATGTTTTAAATTAAATTTACCCTATTTAACTACTCATATGTTTGTAATAATGTTTTTATGGAAAATTGACTTTTTTTTACTATTCTGTTAGGGAATATTTTTCTTCCACGTAAATATTTTTTTCAAAATGTTTTAAAGAATTTCACTACTATTATCCTATTATTTTTTAATGTAATTTTACCATGTATTAATTTATATAGATATTTTTAAAATTAATCATCTTAATGTTTTCTAAATGAGTTACATTAGACTATATGCTTAAAATTTAAATGTAATCTTTGTTTTTAGGTATTTGACATGAATGATGATTACTTTAATCATAACCATTGAATTTATTGAATATTAATTTTAAATTTTCTATTGTTATTTTAAAATAAAATTTTTTTCCCTTGATATTTTGGAATTTTTATATGAAAATGGTATTTTCCTCAAGAAATATTTTGTTTATCATTAAAAATAATTTTCCATCTATTACAAGTTCCTTTAATGTTACTTATTCTTCACTAGGTATATGATTATATGATACAGACCTTATTATTTCTTTGGATGTTTTATTTTTATGATGATGAATAATTGAATAAACTAATTTTCATTACCATGGGTTATGTTATGATGCAATGATAAATTTTTTCATTGTCTTATGGAATACACATGAATGGATTATGATTATGTGATAGTTGGGTCTGTTATATCCCCCTAATTAATTAGGTAAATATTAATGTTCTATAATCTCATAGGGTACACAGGAAGTTGTCCCAACCCTCGGAGGGGGTACACGAGGGGTTATTCCATGCCAAAATAGGGTATATATGAGGTTATCCGAATACCAAAAGAGGGTACAAAAGAGGTTATACCAAACCCAAAATAGGGTATATGAGAGGTTATCCCAAACCCAAAATAACATAAACATGAAGATATCCTAAGTCCTAAGTAGGTACATGATGGATATCCAAGAAAAATGTGAAAAATGTCTTGGTGGGTACCATTGGCATATGATTTTTATGATTATGATTATATCACACTTTATTCCTCTTTTATTACATTATATTAAGCTACTATTTTTATCTCATGACTTATGTTGTTTGATTTATTTATGATTCATGACTTATAAACATCCCATCTTTATTCCATGAATCATGATTAAGATATATGAATTTTTGGGTATGGTTTTCAAATGTTATGACAATATTATCATACCTTTAGTATCATGTTATACTCGAATGATAATTGATGTCTCCCATGGTTACCCTTACTGAGCATCTAATATCACCTATTTTTATGTTTCCTTTTCTTCTGGATATCACGATAGGTATTATTTATGATAAATTTAAGAAGTTTCACATTTATTTATGCAATAGTTTTTTATGTATCAATGTTTAAACCTTTATGTTCTGTTATGGATTATAAGGATATATAATAAATATTAACCGAATAAGATGTAATGGTTATATATAAAATGTTTGGGATGCCTCAAATCACACATTACTAGATTATTCATATCAATTCTTACATATCCCTATAAATTATAATAACACAAGTTCTATTAATATTTCAAAAAATCTTATATCACATTTAATTACTAAAAATAATGATATATAACATCACTTTTTGAAAAAAAAATTCAAAAGGGTTATATTACTCTTGAGATTACAAGCACTGAACACCAGCTTTCTGATATTTTGACAAAGTCATTTAATATAGAGAGATTAAATTATAACATACTTGAATAAAAATGATTAATTATTATTAAACAAATTATTTATATATCTTCTCTTTCTGATTTAATTTATCCATTTTTATAATCATTATTGATAATCTAATTATTTTATATATTTCTTAAGAATACTATCTCTGTTTATTAACATTTATTTTGTTTTATGTTTAATCAAAAAAAAATATCTACTACAGTAACAAAAAACTATAAATGAATTTCATATTGTTTGTTAATGGACCATGATAATTTGCACGTATGGTTTATTTAGTAACCATGGATTTTTATTCATAAAATTGGCTATGTTCCTATGATAATTTGGTCATGCAATTAGTTAACCTACAATAAACCCTCTATAGTTCCTCAAGTCAAGTCATATGGAAAGCATAGTAGTTATAACTTACATAAGTTACTATAATCATGATATTATTGACATTTAACCAACCATGTATATTCATGTTTTAAAATAATATTAATAGATTTAGCATGATTTCGTTTCTTTTTTATTTGATCCATTTTAAATTGTGCCCTAAAATTTTGAGTAAACTCAAATTAGAAATTTAATTGGCATAATCCTCTCTATCTCTCTCTTAAAGTTCTACATCCTCTCTCACTCAAACTTTTTTTCTCAAACCAATCCTTATATCAAAATAGAATTCATGCCTCAATATTTATAAATCCCAATGGAAAATGGTTATAAAGAAATGAGATCTCAAATTCTTATGTCATACTATTTCACATCCCAAAAAGAAATCAAATAAAAGAAAAGTTATCTCGGGTTCTTTAGTCAATACACATAACACTCTTCTATCATATCGACCAATGTATGTAGAAAGAAAAATTGAATTTATAGTGTCTACTATCAAGAAGATCATTAGTTTTTAAATATTTTCAAAAACAATGATGGGATTATTTTCTCAAATAAAATTGTAAACATAATTATCCTTGAATATTTTGATATATTTATGGAATATGGTGCTTGATACTGTTGATTCAAGGGACTATATTTGAACGATAGAAAAAAAGAGAAAATAAGGAATTTTTTTTGAAGTTATGGGATAAGATCAGGAATATACCTCATATTAGAGAATATTAAGATTATAAATGATCATATCCTATTGATCATAATTAATTTGAGATTTAGAATTATCATTATAATCTAACATGAAACAATGCTTCCAAAATACCTACTAATGTATAAATATATTGAGAATGAAACCATTTCTCTAATTTATTCAAGATTTGATTTTTTGTAATAATGGTGACTTCTGTGTTTTGAGAAATCAAGAACTTATTTTTCTATATCCAATGAAAAATATAGTTCACATAATCCTATCATGGTATATTTTGAGACATGTGGGATTATTGTATAAACCCTCTTCATGATTCATTTTATTTCCATATCCAATGTTAATTTTGTCCCCAATGAAGTACAAAGGACTAGTCATTCATGGGGATGAAATATTGGTTTCACCGAGTGGTTTTTTATTTAATCAAAATATTTTTAGTCATATGATGTAGAAACCCATCACCAAAATCTCTAACCTTCTGTCTTCAAACATTGAATTAAAATGCTTAAAATTAATCAAATCTAAAAGGACAAAATAGTTTAGTAATGTTGGTAAACTAAATACATACAAGAGTATTGTATTAAAAATTAATACACTAATTATAACATAATTTATTTTTAATTCTAGGAAAAAATTATTCCATCTAATATATGCTTGAATATATTTCTTAGTACACTTATTGGTTTTCTGGGTAATGAAAAAAAATAAGGGTGAGCTCAAATTCTTAGTAAGGGTAACGTATAACAGAAGCAATAAAGAATAAATTAGAATAATGAATATGGCATGGTAACAACTAAATACACATTCTATGTAATCAAAAAAATATAAGTAAGTGAAATTAAATAAATGAAAAAACATTCATCTAAATAACTAGATAAGGAATAATCGATATAGAAAAGTAAGAAACTGAAAAAACGTGC
Organism: Viscum album; assembly: GCA_963277665.1. Lineage (NCBI taxonomy): Eukaryota > Viridiplantae > Streptophyta > Magnoliopsida > Santalales > Viscaceae > Viscum > Viscum album. Next base: position 343,136,688 of record OY728131.1, read on the forward strand.
AATTTAATCAATAAACTAATAATTAACTGCATCTATAAACATTTTCATAATGAAAATCTCATGTATAATAAATACTAGATCAAAATGAACACAATAATTAATTATTTCACATTATGTATGAGGCACATGAAAACCTATACCATCAAGACCATTCACAATATGGTTAAAAACTACACTTAGAAACTATTTTAATTTTTGAAACTAATTTTCCACTTGAGAACCTATCTATACTTCGAGGTTCAATATAAAGTTTGACCTCACTTGTCACTACCTATCCAATGTAGAACTCACATTGAATAATAAATTTAACTAATAAAAAACCCACCTTTTAAAATATCTAGATTTAATAGATAATATAGATTTATCAATATTTCCCCATATAATCAAGTAAGTTTCTAAGTAAACATCGTATGTAAAAATGATATATGTATTAGGAAATAGACATATCCATGATAAATGACATGGTAAATGTCTAATGATCATAGGAAATCAAATATTTTAAGGTGACTAACAATGGAATCAAGGAAGTGGATTTCAAAAAAATCCTTCAACAAATCAATCATAAACCATCTAGTAGAGTAATAAGGATGGTATTAATACAACATATCCTAAGTAGAGTAAAAATAATGGGTTGTAGTCAATGATGAATATAAATATTATTAAATGATCTTTTAAAAATATTCTTGAGGAAAATATCCTTTTAATTTTGAAAAACATCTTGAAAATCCATTTCATTGAAAATCACATTGAAAAATAATTCTCTAAATTTTTACATTTCAAACTTGGAATCTATGATTTGATGAAATTATGGTGTGTAAATCTATAAAAGTTAAAAATAAAGTTCCTTTTTCTCGGTAAAAATGTTAAAATATTGATTTTCTAGAAAGTGACTAGAAGATTCATTTGAAAACATTTTTAAAAGAAAAAGGGCTAAAATGTATTTAATAAATCATTTTTAAAAGTTTAAAGACATTTTTTATTTTTTTTAATACAAATGTTTTTATAAGAAAATAGGCTCTCCGAATAAATAGAAAAATGAAGTCGTGTTTTCTTACAAATATTTTCTAAAATATTTTTTGTACCAAAGAGTGGGAAAATGTAACTATTACTTAAATAAGTTCATGAAAAACTAGCGGAGAATAAAATAAATGGATTTATTAAAAAATGATCAATTAATTTTCTTTAATGTAAACTCGAGTGCAATCTATCCCAAAAAATTATATTATGAAGTAAACCCTTGAAAAGACCATAATATTGAGGTGAGAATCAATAAATTAATATATTATGTGTGTTAGATATAAATAAAAATAAAAATAGTTTAAATAAAAAAAATATTTAGTAAAAAGTGATTGCAAAAACAATGTTATAATATTAATGACAACAAGTAAGTAATATAACCCAATGAAAAGGAATCACATTATGAAACTCTTTACCAGTTAGTAACTTTTAATTCAAATACCATTAAGAAAAAAATTAAAATTTAGAATCCAAAAAAATGAATCAAAAACAATTCCTAATATAATATATCAAATTGGGAATTATATATGCCATAAAAAAGAAGATAGTGGTGAATAAAACATTTATCTCATAGATGTAAAAAGGGAGATGAAAATCCCTTACTTTGAATTTATTCTTCAGTGAACATCCCTTAAAATACAAGATAATGTTCTTAAAAATGTCACTAACTTATAATATAACCATATTCATATTTATAATATCACATACGATCTTATTATTCTATCTTATTACCCAGTTGTTAACAACCGTTCATTATTTTCCCAATTTCTGGTGTTAATTGACAAGTTGGTCGAGTATGTTTTAACATGTTAAATTTGTTCCACTTACATATAACAAGATTAAATCATATCAACAAAGTAAACCATGATTTATATGTCATATTTATTCAATATATATGTATTCATAGTAAAATAAAATATTTTTATATTGGAAATGAAATGTGTCTTTAATGGAAACAGTAGGCCATACGTACGCATAAACACTACTTTTATTTCATTATCGTATTTAAAAGAATTTAAAGTAATTTAAATATATGTATTTTACAATTAATATATCACATTTCTTTCATATATGGAACATAATTGTTTTAAAACCATCCTTAATGCTTTCCATGTATAGCAGGAATGAGTTACATGACTTTGAGGAGGCGATAATCCACACTTCCACAAATGATGTTTTCATATTTATACAAAATGAAAAGCCTAAAGATATAGGATATTTTAAAAAAATAAGTATTAATAAAACATATATATATATATATATATTATCATATAAAAATATTTTGTGCATTATAATTCCCAACCATGTGAGGTGGTTAAGGAAAAATGAACGTAATTGTTTCGTGAGGCGGTAGTTCACCGTACACAAATAGTATGTTTGTTAGCCATTTTATGGAAGTGTGCATAGGTGAATGTCATAAACATAAAATAAAAACAAATCAGTAAATATATGATACTAATTTAGATATGTAATAATGATATAAAAATACTTTAAATGGTAGAGAATCAAATTAAAGAAAAGTTGTTGTTGAATAATGTTACCTCTTATTCAGGAAAGAACTTTTGGTTAAAAAAAGACTTACTCGGATTGCATTATTCCCATTTTTAGGATTATATTATCAATTTATGTAAGTTGGGAGATTATTTGGGTAGTTTTTAATGAGAAAATGTGCTTGAGAGGTGTCAATAAGTTGGAGGGGTTAGTGCCTTTTATAGTGGAGAAGGAGTTGCATTTTTAAAAAAATTTAAAATGGGTATTCCACCCACATTTCTTACATTTCCAATGACTCCAATAATATTAAAAATTATATAAATGTAATCATAGTTTAGAAATATTCACATAAAATGGATGTTGGACAAGGTTTTAGGTCATTTTGGGTCTTATGTTTAAGGTTTACTCCTTTGTTAATCTAATTTTTCTCTTAATCACTGTAATTAATTTTAATCACATTCGTTTATCATTCAAGTAAAAAAGAAATTTTACCTAATTAGAAACTGTAAATTATTTTTATTATAAATATTTAATCCATTTTTAAAAATTCTATTAACATAATTGGAATAAATTAATTTATATTTAATCATGTATACAAGGCAATAAATAGGGGTTTTAAAGTAAAATGTCCAAAAAAAATCGATGTCATTATATTAAATTTTAAAGTGAAATTGGTTAAAATGAGATAAATTTAATTAATTGATATATAATATTACTAACTAAAAATTAAAACAAATATAAAATATAATTTAACCTTAAAAATAAATTATACAGAAATGTGGTTTTGAATTAAAATTCAGTATTTTTCATTATTCATTAAAAAATGAAAACTCACAAAAACAATTCCAAAAAATCAACCTAACTTTTTTTTGTTATGGTTTAAAAAATAAAGTTATTTTTAACATATAAAATAAATAATAGTTTCAAAATTTGGTTTTAAATTATGTGTGACATTAAAAATTCAAAAATTAACATTTTTAGAAAAATGCAATAATTAAGCATACACCTGGATCTATTCTTACCATATTCTTATCAAACCTATTAGATGAATATAAAAAATATTTTATTGAATATATATATATATATTTCATTAATATAATTTACTAATAGTAATTAGTTTAATTTATTATGATAAAATACCATTGTGAGAATAAAAATTCTTTTATATTCAATTAGTTCTTATAATGTTTAAAATAAATTGATTACCAATGAATTATTTTAAATTTATCTAAACCATATATTTTCATAATTTATTTAATCCTATTCATAACCACTAATTTAACCACTAGGTTATATCTTATTATATTAAATAATATGAGTAGTATTCGGAAAAACTATGTCTTATATGCAACAAAAGCTATCGAAAAAATCATTATTGCGTGTGATGCGATCTAACTCAGTATTGCATGGATTGTAAGTTTTTGTATATATTAAATTTATATAAAATATTAAATATACAAAAATTAATTGATAAGTGACATTCTTTCCTATATTTAGATTTTTTTCATACACGTTATCGAAAAAATGTGACTATTTTAGTATTTTTAGGGTGTTACATTCTCCCCAACTTAAATAAATGGCATCCTTAAAATTTAGACATGATATCAGATATCTAGGGTTTTATATTTGAAAATTATTCTTTTCAAATATCACTTCATGAGAATATTTAATAAAATATTCTCTTGACAAAATATAATGAGAAGTACAAAGTTCATATGGAATAACATATAGCTAGGTTTCTATATAAGATAACACTAGTTAAAAGTGAAGATATAGACGTAGAGGAAAAGAAAAAATATTTATAAGGAGTTATTGAGGTCATCGATCATGACAAATTTAATGATAAATGGAATGTTGATTTCCTAAAATCCATAAATCGTTGATGATTTAAAATAAAATCAGCTCAACAAAAATGAATCTATTAGTATAACATATTTCTTTTAAGATACATTTCCTAATGATGAGAAATTATTTTATTAATTAAGAATATATGGAAATAAATTATTTGTTACATTTCAATTTCACAGAAAATATTTTATCTTTTTGTTGTTCTTCAATCAAAATCTAATTAATCCCTTACTCCATGAAATGGATATCCTAGAATTAACCCTTTTTGAAGCTCTAAAATATTATTTTAATAGATCATAATACCCATGAATAAGTCATTATAATTGTCTCAATAGTTTTTCCAAAACTAATATGGATAATAAATTAATCTATAAAATTAACAAGTGATACTACTTGTTCATCATTAATATTTATTTTTCAAATTTTTTAAGTAAAAACAATGACTTTATAACTAGTACAATATGTAGGTTAGTGTTTGGAATGAAACCCATATCATCCTTCAGTCATGGGTTAAATCGCCACTTCCTTGATGAATTTGATGGTTGATCACCCCACATACAAGTTGTCATTTTTCTCAACCTATATTAATATAATTTTAAAAATATGATGTACATCCTTTATATTAGGATAATTATGAAAAATCATTTTAACAAAGGTTTTCAATAAAACCTTTAGACATAAATACTTTATCTATTTTATTTCAATAGAGGTCCTTCCTTGGTATAAGGTTTAACCTAGGTTGTTCATTATAATTTTCTATTCAAATAATTCATAATGGTTTGCAATGAAAATGTGATTTGTCCTAAGAATATCACCTGAGAGTGTCAAACTTGGTGAACAGTATGGACCATTTTCATGCACAAGGTTATGCTCGTGATAGGACCAATACACCTTTTTGTAGTTTTTATCCCTAGGTATATCTTTTCTAGAACAACATCCAATTTTAATATCTAGTTGGGGATGTATTTCATAGAAGGCCCACATAATCTCCACCTTAACAAAATTCTAGGATGTTCTTATTTACTTATCCTCAAATTCTACCATGTGATTATGTTATCCAATTTATGTTTCCCAAAATCTACTTCTGATGGTTGATATTAAACTTCATAGGATACCAATTATTGCTACCCATCCACAAAAGCATGGATCTGGTGCCCACAACCATTACATTGGAATGATTATAAGGAATTTAATCTTGGAGGTCTGAAGAGTTTAGAATTAATGTTAAACTAGATATATACATGAGACTTTTATTACAAATGATTACACTAATTACAATTTAAGTTTTCTTATTTTGAAGAAAAAATTATTGAATATATAATATCCTTTTATATCATTATTAGTACACTTCTTGGATTACTAGGTAATGAAACCAAATATGGGTGACCTCAAATGCTAATTAAGGTTTATGTATAGTGAAAGCAATAAATAATCTATGCGAATTGTAAATATGGAACGGTAATAACTAAAGACACATGCCATGTAATCAGTAAACTATTAATAAAGTGTGTAAAAAATATGGAAATGTGAATAAATAAAAACTCATTATATTTAAATGAATAGATATGTCAAAATCAATATGTAAATGTAAAAAATTGAAAACAAATTCTATGTAATAAATAAAATCAAAATAGAATGCATCCATACAAATTTTCATAATTAAAATATCATGGATAATCAATATTGAATCAAAATGAAGGAAATTATTAATTATCAGACATCATGCCTCAGGAACATGAAAACCTACTTCATCAAGAGATTTCACTTTAAAAATACAAATAGAAATCCATTTAATTTATGCAACTAATTTGTCTTATATGAACCTGTTGATTCATCGAGGGGCTATATAAATTCGGGGACCAACCTGTCACTGTCTGTCCAAAGTATTACTCATATTAAATTATTGATTTTTTTAATAAACAATATATCACACCAGATATATGTATTGAATAGATAATACGTATTTATTAATATTTCCCTAGATAATAAAATAACTATAAATGTAAACCCCGTATGTACAAATGATATATGGTTTTGGTGAAAAACATCTCATTGATAAATGATATATATAATTAAGGGAAATTCAATGTCTAACAATCATAGAAAATTGACTATTTCAAGGGGACTAACAAAAGAATTAGGGAAGAAATTTTAAATATTATCCTCAGAAAAATCAATCATAAACCATCCAGAGAATGAATAACGATGGTGTCAATACAACATATCCAAAGTGGATTAAAAATAATGGGTTCCTGTTATTGATGAATACAAATTCTATAAAAGTATATTTTAAAAAAATTATGGGGGAAGATATCCATTATATTTCAGAAAACATTTTGGAAATAATATCCCATGAAAATCACTACTAAAAACATTTTCCTTATAAAATAACCTTTCAAACTTACAAAGTAATCTTTGAAGAAATGATGGTAGGTAAATCCATACATGTTTTACAAGTTAAAAAGAACATTCCTTTTACATAGTAAAAAGATTAGAAAAATGCCTTGTTTAGAAATAGACAAGAAGATTATTTTGAAAGCATTTGTAAAATAAAAACCGAGTGAAATGTGTTTAATAAATCATTTTTAAATGTTCAAAAACGTTTTTCAAAATATTTTAATAAAACATGGTTTTTTGAGGAAAACAGGTTCCCTGACTAAAGTGTGAAATCAAGTCGGGTTTTCTTAATATCATTTTCTAAAACAATTTTAGTAAAAAAGGGAAATGGTACTATTACTTTTAATTGGTTATTAATAAAAACAATATAATAAAATTAAATTATTTATTAAACAATGATCCCAAAATTTATTTTAATTGAAATTCATGTTTAAACAGTCCTGAAAAAAATGAAATTGTAAAGTAAACCCTTGAAAAGACCATAACGTTGAAGTGAGAATCATTCAATTAATAAATTATGTGTTTAGAATTAAAATCCAAATATTTTTTTCAAATAATAATATATATAGTAAAAAAAATATTAGACACATAATTTTATAATATTAACAACAATGAGGAAGTAATATAACCCAATGAAAAGGAATCGGGTTATCAAACTCTTTACCACTTGGTAACTTTTAATTCAAAGACCCTTATAAGAAATAAATAAAATTTTAACTCAAAATACCATGAATAAAAAAATTCTTCATATAATATATAAAAATGTGCATTAGATACACCATAGATAATAATAAAGTGGTGAATACAACATTTATCTCATAAATGTAAAAAGTAAAATGAAAATATATTACTTTGTGTTAGATTTAAAGTCTAAAATCATTAAATTCATGTATAATGGTTTTAAAAATATAAATAACTTATAATATAACCATAATAATATATATAATATCATATATGATCTTATTATAATATTTTATTACACATTTGTTAATAACCGCTCATTATTTTCACAATTTCAACTTTTAATTTCATAGTTTGTTGAGAATATTTTTAATTCTTATCTTTGTTCCTATTACATAAATCATGATTTTATAATCTCTATAATGAAAAACATGATTTATGTTATATATATATATATATTAATTATATATTTATTTATAGTATTCCATAATATTTTCATATAGGAAATTAAATTCACCATTCATAGAGATGGTAGGTTGTATGTATGCATGAGTGCTACTTATATTTCTTTATCATATTTAAAAAATGAAAATTAAATAATATATATATATATTATAATTAAAATATAATATTTTAGTTATATATTTCACATATTTTTATTAAAACCATCCTCAATACATTCCATGTATAGCGTGAACTAGTCACATCGCTTTGAGGAGGTAGTAGTCCACAATTCTAGAAATGATGTTATCATATTTACAAAAAATGGAAATCATGAAGTTATGTGTTTGGTAATAATTAAATAATAATTAATACAACATAAATATCATATATATATATATATAACATAAAAATAGTGTTTCGATCATAATTATCAACCATGAGAGGAGGTAAAGGAAAAACAAATGTCATCATTTTGCAAGGCGGTAGTTCACCAAACATGAATGGTAAGTTCATTACCCATTTGATGGAAGTGTGTGTTGGTGTTGGTCAATAAAATAACAAATAAAAAAATTTATATTTTGGATACTTATGTTATTATATAATAATTATATAAAAATAATTGAAGGGGTGAATAATTAGAGGAATGAAAAGTGATCATTGAAGATTGTTACATCATATTCAAGTAACTTCTTTTAGTTTAAACTAAGATAAAACCTTGGACTACCTTCTTCCCAAAGTGAGGCTTATAGGATGAGGTTAGAGAAGTATATAAATTACTATTCCTAGTTTTTTATGTGAAAAATGTTTTGGGAATTTTTAATAAGTGGGAGGGGTGAGTGCCATTTTATAGTGGAAGCGGAATGACATTCTTGTAAATTTCTGAAAAGTGAATTCCCCCTGATTTTACCATGTCAATTAGATCCAATAACTTTGAAAAGTATATAAAAAGTATTATATGGTAGAAATATTGACATTAAATTAATTTTGGACATGTTTTTAGGTCATTTTGGGCCTTATATTTAAGGTTTAGTCCTTTGTTAAGGTAATTTTTCTCTTAATCATTGTAATTAATTTTAATCAATTTCACAAATATTTTTGGGAAAAAAATAAGATGACTAGATTATTAATTACAAATTATTATTATCCAAAATATGGAATCCATTTTTTTTAATTCAAATCACAAAAGTGGTTGAAAATAATTTAAATTTAATCTCTCTAACGGGAAAACAAAGTTGGGTTTTAAAGTAAATGTTCAAAAGTTTTCTATGCTTTATAATTAAATTTCATAGTGAAATTAATTACAATGAACTAAATTAGATTAATTTATGTATAATTTATATAGGAAAACATTATAACTAATATAAAACAAAATTTACTCTTAAAAATAAATTTTACAAAAAAACATGGAATTAAAATTCAGCCTTCATCATTATTCTCCAAAAAACAAAACCTCACAGAAAAATAAAAAAAAAAATTGAGCCTAAAATAATATTTAAATAAAAAATAAAAAAATGAATATAATTTTTAAAATTAAAATGTTAAAATGTTTCAAAATTAAATTTTAAAATAGGTGTTTCATTAAAAAGAATAAAATTTCATTTTTAGAAAAATACAATTTTTATGCATAAAACTGGATCTGTTATTATCTTATTCTTATCAAACCTGCTGGATAAATATAAAAAACAATATTTAATATATGATGTTCATATGTCATTAATATAATTCAATAATAGTAATTTATTTAATTTATTTTTATAAAACACCTAAATCAGCATAAAAAATCCCTTAATAGTCACATGGTTTTTATATTCATTTTTGAAAAATTGACTACCAATGATTTAATTTTATATCGGTGTAAAAAAATATTTTCATAAAATATTAAATATTATTAAAAAACTATAATTAAATGTCTTGTTTATATATTATTAATATGAATAATATTAGTAGTATTCAGAAAAACTCTATCTTTTGTGTAGCACAGGCTATCGAAGGAAGAATTGGTTGAATGTGATGTAAGATAACTTAGTATTGCATGAATCTCAATATATGGAATATATTATATTTACTTAAAATATTAAATATACCATAAATTATCAACAGTTTATATACATTACTACATTTTTTGTTCTATTTCATAATCACTATCGAATAAAAGTTACTCTTTTATAATTTCTGTCGTGTTACATATAAAGGTAAATTGGAGCCCGTGGAAGCAATTATGGGTAGCCGATAATGGGAATGTCTATGGAAATTTTTATCATGATAATAATTCATTAATAATAATCCAAAATTTAGATCTAGTTTAATAACCTCATGGGATTATTGAGTATTCATTAGAGGAGAAGAAAGATGAACTCGATGTTAAAGAAGAGGAGGTTGAAGTTATTGATCTTGATGAGGAAACAAGATCCACACATAAGGATTTTCAAATTATTTACCCTACTGTATCTTTTGGATCTCAAAATTCACCTCTACCTTTACCCTATCAAGAATAATAGTTTATAAATGAAGATCTTGATGATATTGAATTATCTATGAATGAATTTATTGAAAATATTGTTTAAGATGAATATTGTTTAGATGAAAAAAATGGTTAATAGTAATGAAGAATATGACTTCAGTCATGTGATTTGAAATAATATTGGTCCTTGTGAAAAAAGTATAAACTATTCATGGGGAGTAATATGGTGACATTTGTGGCCATTGAGGTTGTACACCTAGATATATTGGACCATTCATCTATTCTATTTAAATAATTACTAAAAGGGAACTTGATTACTCAAATGCATATTCAAGAACGGGTTGATGTATCTTCTTCCAGGCCATCATATCCCACTTATAATTTAAACTTCACAATAGACCAAGTAATTAATGAATTTTTTGTCATTAATCTAAAAATATATATTATAGAACCAGTTAATGGTGGTGAAAAACTCCTGTATTTATTTAAGGTGAGTTGGATTGTTGGAAATCAACTGTTGGGAAATCCATAACAATACCTCCTCCTCTTTATTCTACAACTTTTTTCCAATGAAATATGAATATATTGAAATATGATTTCATAACTATATTCAAGTAACTATTCATTATTTTTTTGAAAATAATTTGAACACATTCATGAAGAGGAAATCCCTTGGATAGTGTCTCTAATCATTTATCATTTTTAACTGAAGATTTTCCTCAAGATAGATCTGATGAAAAAATAAATTGAGTATCTAAGAATTCATCTTGGGGTGTTTTAGTTATATCTCTAATACATTAGGACTATGTTCGACAAAAGGTTTTCTAATGTTGTTTCTCATCTATCTACCTGAAAAGCACATTCTCTGGCACATCATCTTGTTGCACCTCCAACTTCGTTGTGTGGTACTATCAATGAATATATAATTTGGAAGATTATGAGCGATTAAGTAAAAGTTTTTTATATGATTTTGATAAAACTAGATAAATGGTTTTTATTGGATTTCAAATATATGTCTTAAATACTTTTGATTTTGTAATAACATAGGTAAAATAGGCAGGTAGAGACAGAGAAACATTTAGAAGGGTCATTTAATTTTATTTCAGTAAGATATTCACCAATTCATATTTCAAAACCATGTTCATGTCCTTATCATGTGATCTCTAAATTTCCCTTCTGACTTAGGATTTCAAGACTCATGTGGATATATTTAAGACTATAAATCCTACTCTAGAATCATTTTGGATAAAATGTAAAACTATTCTCATGTTATGGAGTGTGGATCCCAAGCTTTGAAGGATTTCACCATGATTTTAGTACATTATCTTTATTATACTAATACTACCAGTTGAAAACCTCCAGATCTACCTATATATTTATCACCTCTATATACACCTTTTTCAATCACTTCAGTCTAACTCCTATTAGGATATTCAATATATTTGGGTTTTATATATCTATGTGGTTACTTAGTAAGATTCTCCCATATTTTCACCACAGCCTACAACTCCTGCCACAACCACCACTGACAAAGTAAAATATCCAGCTCATCCTTCTAACAAATAGGTCCTATTGATTCAGATTCCAATTTTATTTATTCAAACTAATAGTTATTCTTTATTACTTTTAATATTTTAATTTATTTTTTTTAAACTTTTAGAAATTTGTTTTTTTATTCCTATTTACATCAGCTATGTTCTTTTTGATCTATGCATTATCCATTTTCCATACCTGTGGAACACTTTTTCATAATCCCAAAAGGGGAGTATAATTTGGTTGTTCATATTATTATCCCATTAATGATTTTAGTTTTTACTTTTCCTATTTTTCCTCTAGAATTAATCATCCATAATTTGTGATCATAAAAAGGGATAGATTATTGGATTAGACTAGAAAATACTGGTTTTAAGGATAAAAATAATATTTAATATATTATTAATGAATTAAATTTTGTATCATAGTTAAATATTTTTATATATATAATATGAAAATGGATATGTCTTAAAGTGACCATATCAACCTACCACATGATGGAATTCAACTAATCATGAAAATAAAAGTGATCATATTGAAGTAATTACAAGAGAATCTCCAAGTGATCGTATGAAGAAAATGATAATTGCGTGTTAGATAAGGAAAATATCACTAAGTACTCAAATGAAGGAAAAATTAATAAATTGACTGCATGAAGTGTTAAAATGATCGCACAAAGGATTCAACTGAATACTTGAAGACTTAAACCAAACATGCATACTGATAGTGATAATTGGATGTGTTTTGAGCCTAGAGTAAGAGTAATCAACCTACCACTTGAAAAATATATGAAACCGCATAAAGAACTTAAAGGAACACATTATTTAATAATGTTGTCACATAAAATTACTATATAATTAAGTGATTATATGACAACATATCCAACCGACCATGAGGTGAAGTGATCATACCTAATTGAAGATGAAGTGATCATATATAATTAAAATATTAACGATTTATTAAAATTCAATTTCGAATATTTTAGAGTATTAAATTAGAATCATATAATTTAATAATAATAGGTTAGAGTAATAATTATAAAGATTATTTTATGAATATTCTAAAATGGATAATTTTATCCTTAGGAAGAAGAGTCTCTTGTGGAGAGACTATGGTTTCATATACTCAAATACAAAGCATCAAACAAAACACTTAGATTTTTTGCTTCCCTGGCACTTTATTATTTATTTTCTTAGTATAATATCCATTTGCAGCTTCATAAAGGATATATTTAAAGACAACAGATCATCTGAAGTTGTTTAGAGATTGATCTTCTTAAAAAAATCACTCAGTGAACTCTATCTATTTTACATTACCTTTGTGATGTGTTTATTTTATTATTTATTTCTATTATTAAAAAATCATAGTTTTTATTGGATAGTACATGATGTTATTTCATTATTCTTTGTACACTAGTGATAAAATGAGTAACTATGGAAGAGGTTGGTTGTAGTATGTAATTCCCTATGTATTGTTCTATCTATAAAACCTAGTTTAAGTTATAGATAATTTTATAAGGATTTAATAAATCTTCATGGAAATAAGTGATAGTCAAGTGAAGAAGATTATGTTCCATCTTGGAACTGGACCTATTATTTTAATTTCTATTGTCTATTCTTATTTCATTACTTAATTTTTTTAAACCATGGATAGTTAATAATTATATGTGATATATTTTCTTTTTTGTGAGGATAATATTTTCAAATACTAAATCCACTTCCAAGTAGTTTTATCTGGGATTTGATCAGAGCACTGAGAATCTATTTTAAAGCATAAAATAATTTATACCAACATTATATATTGACTAATCTATTTTAATCAAGGGGTTTTTAAAAAAGGTTGAAACATAAATTTTAAATTAGAAACTCAATTCAGTCCCTTATTGAGCTATCCATTAGGACCAACATGATTGATACCCCATTTATATTACATTTATTTCAATTTATTAAAAATATAATATTTATAAGCATGTAATTTTATTGCATTAAAATAATAATATTCAATGTGTGAGATAAAAATTTCCCTCTATAGAATTTAATCTCCAAATTATTGAATAATATTATACTATTTGAGATACTTATCCTAGTAATGAAAATGTAATTCTTCATGTGATTATAGATTATTAGAATAAATATAATATTAATTATCTACATTTAATTTTTATCTCATTCTTCCTACTTTACTAATTTTTATATTCTTTAAATATATTATCGTTATATAGTATGAAATATACCCTCTTTATTATTTCATTAAACATTCATATTTTTTCTTCATTACAGTTGATTACATCTATCTATCTTGTGAGAAATCAAGCATGATTAAAATATACCTTGCACAAGAAATAATAGAGAATAATTAAATCTCCAAGATTAAAAATTAGCTTCACATAACCTACTAAATAATAATATGGGAGGGAGAGAGATATAGGATAATCACATAGTCCTGGAATGAAAAAAGGATTGAGTTAATTTTTAGAAGTCTTAAAGATATTCAATAGAAATTCAAGATCACTCTATATCAAAGTAAAATCAAGAAAATCAAACATGGAAGAAATATATTTTCTTTTAGAAACATCAAATATCATATTACCTAGATATCACCCAAAAACATGACCAAGATATTCCAATTAAATTCAGATTAAATTATTTTTGATTAAATTTCTTCACATTACCTATTTAAAACTATTATAGTTTAAGAAGATTAGATATTTTTTCCATGTTTATTATAACATATTTAAAATCCATGATTTTTATTTAATATATAATTTTTTCCATAAAAAATGTCTTAAATCATTTTGGGAGGAAAAAGGAATTATTAGTAAAAACTTTTTACCCTTATGCAGCTTTAAAAAAAACCTTACCTTGATCATAAAAAAAATACTTACCTATATACTTCTCATAAAAAAGACTTAACTTTACGTAACATGAAATCCCAACCCTTAAATGAGTTAAACCTTATTTGTGGAAGGTGTAAATTTTATGTGAGCTTTAGGAATATCATGGTACCATTACATGAGGAATGAAACTTACCATTACACATTATAGAACAAAACTAGGATGACCCATACCTAGAAAGCATTATCCCGATGTGATATACCCTTACACGAGTACCTTTATCAAGTGACGGAGATATATTTCTTTCCTTTATGTGAATATTTAATAAACCTTTACACAGTAAATAGAGGTACCTTTACACAAGAGGTAACATACCTTTACACAAATATATCTTCTTGTAGATAGCTAGAATACCATTACATAAAACAATATACAAACACATAAAAGGGTACTTCTATATTATCCCCATGAAATCCTTAAAAATAATAGAGATTAATATATTTCCAAAAACATAAAAATTTATATTAAAGAATATAGTTATTTTAAAAAATTGAAATTGAATTTAATATAATTATTATTATCTAAGAAATGAATTTATTTTTATTTTCAAAATTCCAAATTATTTTTAAAATAAATTGAATCAATTCAAAATTTCTATTATAAATCATACAAAAATTTTAAAATAACTTTTTAAAATATAAAAAACTACCACAAGACACCAAATCGTATATAATAAAAAAGGAAATACTCAAGTAAGATATATATTGTTATATAAGATACCTCTTAATAAATTCTCATCCCCAGGAATTAAAAAATGAACAAAAAGGAAATGAATGTAAAAAAGAACAACCACCCCATGATATACTTCTAAGGGATCTTTCTACATTAGGAACATAACCAACTCATTGGAAGAATAGGATGCCTAACTACACTATGTAATCAATAAAACTCAAAACATTCTTGAGGGATATAACTCTCAAACAGTATAAAAAATATATAAAACATAACATCAAGTGTAACACCATAGGATTTAATGAAATCTTTATTTCAAATTAATTTTATCTTATTAATATTTTTACATTCATTTAAAAATGAATATAGCCAATAATATGTGAAAGAACCAATGTATTCTTGATTTTTACATGTTAGGTTGTGATACACGTAATGGTATTTTTGGCTTGTGTTACAAAAAATGCCATATTCCTTTGATAACTTGTGTTACACGCAAGACTAGGTTTTATAGAACTACTATATACTATTAGTATTATGAATTAAATATTATTATATTTATCACCTAGTTTTAGTTATGAATAATATTAACTAAATTTTAAAAATAGGTTTTAAACATATATTCAAAATTAATATTTTTGTTACCATTTATCTATAAACAAAATTAATAACTATTTGAAAATAATGAAATTATTTTTCTAAGAA
Source organism: Viscum album (assembly GCA_963277665.1). Lineage (NCBI taxonomy): Eukaryota > Viridiplantae > Streptophyta > Magnoliopsida > Santalales > Viscaceae > Viscum > Viscum album. Next base: position 343,152,828 of record OY728131.1, read on the forward strand.
AATAATTTTTCTATATACGAACACGTTTTATATAAAAAAATAAACAAACCACTTTTTATGATGATTTTTAATTAAACCTATATAATATAAATTGAAAAAAAAATTAATTTCATCCAATAAGTTTTATTGGCCTAAAATATAAACAAATCGCATTTTAGCTATAAAAATTTGTATTATTCTATCAGGTAGTTTTACCAACTTTAGGTAGAAGAATTTTTTAAAAACCAAATTTTGAAACATTTATAATTTTAATTTGAAAATATAATATTAATTTCTGAAAGTAGAATATAAAAAATAAATTTTGGTGAATTTTATGTATTATTCTGAGAGGATTCATTTGTTGATGAATAGTAAAAAACATAGAAATTTAATTGAAAACTACATTTTTTCTAATTTATTTATATAGTTAAATTATATATTAAATTATTTTTAAAGTATAATTAGTTATATTTATATAAATAAATATAATTAAACTAACTTTAATCAAATGATATTTAAATTGGATATAAAACATTTAAAAATTTGAACATTTTACTTTAAAAACCCATTGTTGCTTCTCATCTACATGGTTGATTTTAAATTAATTTCATCCTCTTATGTGATTATAATATGAAAAACTTGGTTCCATATTTGGAATCAGAATAGTTTATAATCATAAATATGGTTAACTTTTTTTTACAAAAAATATTTGTGAAAATAAATAAATTTAATTACTGTCATTAAGGTAAAAATGAGTTTACTTCGTGATTAAAATTTAAAATTTTAGGGAAAATGGAATACACACTAGTCAAAACCCCATTTTATGGCCGTATTTCAACCATTTAACACATTTTATTGAAAATATATAATTATTTGAGGCACATTATGTAAGTGAACCATCTCAATAATGTTTACATTTTTGGTTTTTATAAGAATGCAAGTCCTTATCCTCTATAAAATGTCACAAAACCCCTCACTTATTCACACTTCTCAAGACCTTTGTTTCACTAAAAACCTTAAAAAAATAAACTCCACAAATATCTATATAAATCCAATAATCCTCACTTTGGTAATAAATCCAACCAATGAAGCCCATTGGTGAAAACCAAAAGGAGTTGCCTAAAGAATAGGTAACATCCTTAAACAAAAACATTTATTTTATTTCATTCTCCACCCACTAAATTATTCTTATTTATTTATTATATAATAAATAAATAATTCTAAATATAATTATAATTTATTATGTTAATGTTATGACATACACACACATGAACAAAAATCAAACGGTATAAGCCATCATCAATCGTAAGTAAGGCAGACTATCTCTTTGCGAACTGATGACATTCATTCTTTCTTTACCAACTCTTAATGTTTGTAATAATGATTAAATTACTATTTTTAATAATATATATTATTTATATTATATATTTATTCTTCAATTATTATTATATAACATTTACATCGATTCTTTATATTTTGTGAAAATATGTTAATATTGTTTGTGGGCGTGTGGACTGTCGTCTCCTCAAAATGGTTTGGTTCATTCACACATTACATGGAATGTATTAATGAGGAATTTAATAAATATCTGTGATATATATGAAATAATAATTCTAATATAATGATAATATATATATATATATATTTCATTCAATTTCTTTCTTTTAATACAACACGAAAACAAAAATAGTGTTTATGCGTACGTACGACCTACTGTCTCTATGAACGATTTATCCCATTTTCTATTTTTATCAATTATAGATTATTATAAATACATTTATATGGAATATATATAATATTTATATCATTATTTATATTTTGGAGATAATGAAATCACGATCAAATAAAAAAAATTCCAAAAAAAAAATTCAAAACATATATAAAAAAACAAAGCGGATATTACCTCAAATGCAACATTAACATTGAATTGTTAACAAATGGGTAATATAATGTCATAAAAATAATATAGGTTATTATAAATACAAATATATTTTTTGTTTTATATAATTAATAAACTTATATTAATTATATAGGAGATTTTAATGCGCACAAAGAAAGGCAAGACTTAAGGTAAGAGTTTTCTTATCTCACTTTTATTTCTATGATATATATGCTCAATTAATCACTTATTATTGTTCTATGGTGAATATAATTCCATATGAAATATTATAAAATAAATTTACATTATTTCATGATATAAAATGTTTTAATTGATTTTATTCTTCCAAAGATATCCTGATTCAAAATTTACTTAAGTAGTCAGGGGATTTCTAGTCTCATTTTTATTTTTCTTAGACTTATATTGTATTCACCAATTATTTTTTTGTGTTTTATATACTACCCATTAATTTATTATATTAATTTTATAATTACATTGATTTTTATTTAAATATCTATTTTATTATTTAAATTTCATGGGGTTTTTTGGTTCATAATTTACAAAATCCCCAAGGTAATTTTGTCTCAATTTTCATTATTTATGAAACATATTATGTTATGCACCTACATTCATTTATGAGGTGTTCATAATTCCCATTGAGATTATATATCATGAATATCTATCTATTAATGATATTTTATAATTCATTAAATGATATAATTTCATGGTTATTAGGATTCAAAGTTACCAAAGTGGTAAGAGTTTATTTCTATAATCTCATCATTTTTCAAGATTATTTATCATTATGCTTCCATTAATGAAATATTATGATTAATATCTCAATAATACCCATGAGTTTTATTTCTAGTTATTCATGATATATAAAACTAAGGGTCCAATTTTTTCACTCTATATTACTTAATATAAATAAGAATTTTTTTAAGAAAATACATCATTATTTCTCTTTTCGAACAGAAATCTATGTTCTTTGAAAATCCTGTTTTCTAAATTTCTTTAAAAATGTAATACTATTATCATATGATCATAAAAATAATTTTTTACCCATTTTTACCATTTTTAAAACATTTTTTTTAAAATAAATCTTCTTGTTATTTTCTGATCGATTCACTTTTCTAAAATTTTAACGTCACAAAAGCAAATTTCAATATGTATGGATTTATCTACAATCATGGCTATCATTTATTTGAATATTCCTTTTAATGTTTAAATGATTATTTTGTTATGATTTTTTTGGACATTCGTTTTTTTAAATTGATTCTTAACGAATAATGTTTTAAAAAAATTGTGTTTAATATGTTTATTATATGATTTTCAAATATTACATTATAATTTTTAAAATATATTTTCAATGAAATAGGTTTTTTTTAAAAAAAATTGGTTCATGAAGTGTTTTACAGGATTTTAAAATCCTATTTTATAATTTTTCAAATATATATTCAAATCGAAATGTTTTTAGACACATTTATGTTTAAAAAGTGTTTTACTTGATTTTAAAAGCTCCCTTAATTAGTTTTCAAAGCTATTTTCAAAGGAAAGGGTTTTAAATTTTTTTTATTATTTAAATATATATTTTCAAATAAAAATAGATATTTTCATCAAGAAATATTTGAAATGGTTTTAAAAGGTGAACTTCTAAGTTTTCAAAGATTTTTTCAAAGAAAATGATTTTAAAAATGTTTATGTCTAAAAAATGATTTTTAAATAAAGGTTATTTTCATTATGAAACAATCCAAGTGATCCTTGAAAATAATTATCTATATAAGATAGAATACATTGATATAGTTTATGATTTATTAAGGATATGATCCCAGTACACCATATTTATTCTTTTTCAGAATGTTTCTGGTTTTTATTACATGTTATTTATAAAACCATTTTCTCAAATATGGGTTATACCATGATAAAATTCTTTTGAGATCTGCTTCCTTTCTTGGGTTATTATATGATGAAATGATTATGAATAATATTTATTTTACAAAGGATGTGATATGATGAAATTTTTTATGATAACCATTTAATTGCATTGGTTATGTTTTGATGTTTCGAAAATCCATCTCTTTTTATGGTTTATGATATGATGAATATTTTATTATATTATGGAACACCTATGTATTATTTTGTTATGAGATGGGGGTTCTATATCTTCTTCCCATGAATTTGGTGAATATTTTTATCCCATGAGATAGACATGGCTGGAATGTGGAGTTAACTCTATTCAGTAATGGACCTTGTCTGCTAATATAGTCTTAAGAGTGAACCTTGACTACAAAGATAGTTTTAGGAGTGAACATATTCAACTATAAGTAAAGTCATGTGACTGGGGATATTGGTGTGTCTTTCTAAGAAGTTTTATCCCCCATGAAGTTCGCTGATATGTTTTGGAAATTATCCTTGACTTTTAGGGAATGATTTTATAGGCTTATGTGTATACCTTAATTCAATGACTTATTCCTATATTATTCTATCATGACACGTTGTCTTAATTTTTTTATTATTAATGTATTAATAAATGTTAATATTAATTCCATGATTAATTTTATGTTATTTGGTATGCAGGGTATGATTTTATAATGTTTGGATCATGTTATCAAACTCTTATTCTTATGTTATGCTTATGTATGTCCTTTATTTAACCTTACTGGTCATCTGAGCTCAACCTTTCTTATGTATCCTCTCCTCAAGTTAAAAATAAATTTTTTTATTAGTGTTCATAATTGGGAATCTATTATTGGGAAAATTTGAAGATCATTAACCATGTTAGTATATATTTTTCTATATTTCAAAAGACACTAAACTATTATGGTCCTCCATCATGTACTTTTTTATTGATTCATTTTATGTTATTTTATATACATGGATTGATTTTATAATGTCATGATCATGTTATCATACTCTTATGCTTATGTTATGATTTTTTACCCCTTTATTTACCCTTACTGGTCATCTGAGCTCACCCTTTCTTATGTTTCCTTTCCTCAAGTTATAAATAAAGGTTTTTTAGTATTATTACTAAATGGAAATATATTTTTAAAAAAAATTGAAGATCATTCTCCATGTTAGTATTTTTTTCAAGTTTTTAAAGACACTAAAATATTATATCCCCCTAGCATGTACTTTTGTAATGTGCAAAATATTCATAAAAATTATGTAATATCCATTGATGTTAAGACTTGGTCACTATAGTTGGTATCAAATGAATTATTTAGTAATGAATTACACACTAGGACGAGAAAATATTAGTGAGGTCCCTAGGGATGTTTATAAGGATATTTATAGGGATATATCTAATGATAAGTCTAACTATGAGTCAAATCATGGGAAAATTTCTTGTAATTTTGGAAAAGGATTAAGAGAGTGGTATCTTATAAATACATCCATATTTGTACACTAAAAGTTTATAAGGCTCTAGAAAAAATGTAAATTATGATAATAAACCTAGAAACAACGTATTAAGAGACTTGATTGGGAAATAGTGCCTAAAAACAGGCCTTACTACAACACTGGTTTAAAACTCCTAGGGGATGTGCTTTGGAAATTCCCAAACTCTTTACAAACCATCATGAAGGATTTAAATAGAATATTACTACGAATAACCTAGGATAAAACAAATTTTTCATAGATTAAATGAGTTGATGTCATTATTATGACATCCTAAAAGTGATTTTGTAGGATTACGAGGTTTTATGCTATGATAAGTGCAGCTCATGTTATGCTCTCAGGTTTTAGTCAACAGAAAGAATCAAAATAAATTGTTTTAACTACGAATATGATTGAAACTTTTATAATGATAAGTAAAATGGGATGATCATTAGGTTGAAGGATGTTGTGTTGATTCCTAATTAGTTTTTAGGGAACATTATTAACAATTTTTACCGTAATCAACTCTTAGGGTCACCAATGAAGATAAGGAAAGAGTTCGATAAGAATTTAGTAATAGAAACTAGGAAGGAAATAATATTATGTTTCCATTTTCTTGAAAATATTTAAATAAACTCTCAAGTCAATGTCTCAAAGAAACACGAAGATTTTTTTACTATATAAAATAATTACATAAATAAACTGCAAAGGGAAAATGAAAAGTTCAGTTAATGAAATAAATGAAAATATTGGACTCTCAAAGGTATCATCAAAAGTTCAATGTTTTGTGAGTGGAAATTATAGGAATTATGAAAATAATTTTCTTATGTGTAAATATCATAAATTAAATCAACAAGTATTTATGAGGAATGCCTTTTTTCTTATGATGATGAGACCAAAAACGATATATGGAAGTTACGTAATATTCTAATAGTATTATTTATAAGCACGATTAAATTTATGTTTATAAATGTTAATACATTATTATTATTTAATATTTTAGGAAATGTGTATTAAGGAATAATATGATTAATATTTGATAGTTTTTTGAGAATTAAGAGGGATTAATGAATCATTTATGTTTTGGAATTTGAAGATTATGTTATACAAATAATAAGAAATATAATTATTTTTTGTATAAGTATTTCATAAGGATTTAAAAGGATATATTGAATCATGATGATAAAATTGAATAAGAATTTAATTGGAAGGTGATATTTTGATTAAGGTGTGGTAGCCCTTAATTTTCTCATGATGTTGAGAAAATTGTGTTTAGCTTGGATAAAGAAATGATTGATTTCGATATAGAAAATTGGATAGTATAGATAAACTCAAAGCTAATAAAGGTTTTATTGAAAATGGGGTTATCCTATCATGGATGGAGTTTATGACATTTATTAGATTTAATGAATATAAAAAATAATATTTGGAATAAGTCAAAATGCATGATTTCAATGATTATTTATTGTAATTTAGGTCATTTCCATTTTTCAAGAGAACGCATGATGAAGGTATTCGCATGTTTGGTATGTGACAACTAATAGTTTCTTCATGATATATGGGGGATCAATGTTAAGATGATTTTTAGAAATTTAGTGACATTCTTTCTTTATTTTTATATTTTCATCTTTTTAAAGGGTTACAAGGTTAATCTTTTATAGAATGGTTTAATTAAAACCACCTATGAGGTTTTAGGGATTAAAGTATTATCACTCCATATGAGCATTTATGCGTATTTGATAACATGAGCTGACCATTTTGTAGTGATGTTAACTAAAGACATATGCAATTACCTAGAACTCTAGTTTTTGGATCTCATGGTCTAATAATACTTCAGGAATTGAAAAATCACCTTCATTTCTCGAAATAATAGATGAAGTGGAAATTGATCAGGTTACATCCAAAGGGTGATATTGTACTAAAATAAAGTAAGTATATGTTATTTTGAAAATTATTACCCTTAGGGAAAGGTTATTGAATCAAAAAGGTTTTCCCATTACCTTCATTTACATTGAATCAATTGGTCCCTTAGATCATTTTAGGTTTATGGTTGTGTGATCATTAAATTTATATGGATCACCCAATACTACTGATCAATGTTCTCTATAACTCCCCATTAAAACTTGATAGTTATATTTCTCTTCCATGTCCATCTTTTCACTTTCCATCTATGTTATCCTATTTAATAACCTAGTTATAAATTACTTTGGGTAAACCTGATGTTTCGAACATTCTATTTTAAATGAAGTTTTTTATTAATTTTTAATAAAAATTTAAGTATTAATCATTTGATGACCTAGAAAAATTTTGATGGTGAAATTAAATTTATGGGGGGTATAATGTAACACCATGAGATTTAGTGAATTATTTTTAGAATTAATTTAATCATTTCAATATTTTTCTTTTCACGCAACACTTAATGTATCATGTGTTATATGAATGACCAAATTTATTTTTTCTTTATACACAACACCATGTATATCTTGAACTACATGAAATATATAAAATATATTTCAGTATATACAATGCTATGTTTGTCTTATGTTACCTATAATGTCGACTTCTTTCAAAAACATATGTTACACACAACACCAAGTTTCACTAAACTACAATATACTATTAGTGTTATTATTATAATATTATTATCATTATCACCTAGTATTAGTTATTAATAAGATTAAATAAATTGTGAAAATATGGTTTACACATGTTTGTAATATTAATCCTTTGGTTATCAATAATCTATAAATGAAAGTGAGAACAATTTGAAAATAAAGAAATTATTTTTCTAAGAAAACTATTTTTCTATGTACAAACATTGTATATTTAAACAAATTTAAAAAATAATTTTTTAGGATTTTTTAATAATATTTATATATTAAAAATTTAACCAAATGTTTTTACTTTCATCCAATAAGTTTATTGGAACAAAATAATAATAAAACCAATGGTAGGCATAAAAATATGTATTATTCTAAAAGGCGGTTTTATCAAATTTTAATGGATGGTGTGTCATAAAACAAATTTTTTACATGTTAATAATTTTTATTTGATATATTGATTTTCATTTTTTAAATAATAATATCAAAATTTTCTTTCAGTGAATTTTTGATATTTTTCAAATAGTCTTCGTTTTTTAATGTGTAGTGAAAAACAATGAATTTTAATTAAGAAGTTCGTTTTATTATAAATTATTTATATAGTTAAATTATATTTTAAATTGGTTTTATAATATAATTAATTCAACTATACATAAAAAATACAATCTATTTCAATATAATCAATTTCAAATTGAAATTAGAAAAAAAAACTGTTAAGCATTTGAATGTTTTACATTAAAAACTCGATGTTACATCCCATCTACAGGATTAATTATAAATTAATTTCTGAGATATATTTACTTAATATTTTTAAAAATTAATTAAATATTTTGGATCATAATATTTTATATTATATAATAAGTTTAAATTATAACTTTATCAAAAATATTTTTGAAATTAATTTAAAAAAATTACAATGATTAAGGTAAAAAAAGTTTACAAAGTGGTTAAAAATTAAACTTAAGGGTGAAAATGAGCTAGAAAAATTTATAAAAAACCATTGGAGAAAATTATCTATATCATGTAGTAATTTTTTATAAAAGATAAAATTATTTGATACACATGATGTAAGAGTGACCTATTAATAGTGTTTACCTTTTATACTGACAAGAATGGCATTCCTCTTCCGCTATAAAAGGGATCACACCCCCTCACTTATTCACACCTATAATTACATTTAATCCATCTTTAAAATACCCAAATAACCTCCAAAATTACCTAAATTAATAATATAGGTCTCCTTTTGTTCATAAATACAACCGAGGAATCCCTTTTGTACTGAAAAAAAGTAGTTTCCCAAAGAAGATGTAACATTATTCCAAAAGAACATATGTTATATTTCTTTCCCTAACCCCTAAATATTTTATTAAAAGATTATATAATAAACTTATTATAATAAATATACTGATATGTTTTATATTAAGGTTATGACATATACTCAAAAACATTTCCATCAAATGGGATATTTAATCATCATTCGTGTGTACGGCGGACCACCGCCTCATGAACCGATGTCGTTCATTCTTTCATTACCACCTCTAAATTTTGGTAATAATGATGTAAATTCTCTTTTTATATGATATATATGATTTATTTACTCTTTTTTATTTATTATATAACACATACCTTCATGTTTTTAATTGTTTGAGAATTCGATAACATCGTTTGTGGATGTGTGGACTATATCCTCCTTAAAGTGATTCAATTAATTCACACATCACATAAAATGTATTAATGATGTTTTAAATAAAAATATTTGATATATATGACATAATAATTCAATTTTACTGAAAATATATATAAATATGTAATTTTATTTCTTTATTTCAATGCGATAAGAAAGTAGAAACATCATTCATGTGTACGTATGGCATACCATCTCCGTGGTCTATGTATCTCATTTTCAATTTTGATAAATTATTATAAAAACATTTATATTTAATATATATGATATTTATATAAACATTTAAATTCTGGAGATAAGTTAATAATTATCTAAGATAAAGGAAAAAAATAAAAATTTAAAATATATATGATAAAAGTGAATATTACCTGAAACGTAACTTTATCATGGAATTTATAATAAATGGGTAATATAAAGTTATAAACAAATAATATATGGTATTAAATATAATAATATGTTTCTATGGTAGACTTATAATAAACTTATATTTTTTAAACCGGAGGTTATAACTTGTACGAAAAAATTCATGCCTTAATAGAAGGGTTTTCTTGGCTCACTTTTATTTCTTTGAGATATGTGTTATATTCACCACTTATTCTCGTTGTGTGGTGTATATACTTATATATGAAATTTTATATCATTAATTTAATTTATTTAATTATATTCATGTTTTTAATTGATCTTATTCATTCACGTATCTCATGATTCAAAATTCACTCATGTATGTGGGGATTTCCAGTCTCACTTTTATTTCTAAGAGACTTATGCCTTATTCACCACTTTTTTTTGTGTTGTTTATATTATACACATGAATGTAATCTATAATTATTATGTATATGTTTATTTTTATTTAGATAACCATTTTATGACCTCTATTCCATGGGGTTTTATGGTTCAAAAGTTACCAAATCTATATGGTAATTTTGTCTCAATTTTTATTATTTGAGATAATAGTTATGTTAAAACCCTGTATTCTTTTACAAGGTGTATATAAATCCCTTTGACATTATATAAAATTAATATACTTATTTTCATGACATTTTAATATTCTGTAAAATTTATTCTTTCATGGGGACAAGGATTCAATGTTTTCAAAGTCGTGGGAGTTTATTGCCACAATATCTTCATTTATCAAGATTGTTTATCATTATGTTTCCTTTGATGAAATATTATGATACATATCTCAAGAATAAAATTGAATTTTATTCTCCACTATATATGCATGATATCTTAAATTAATGGTACCCTTTTTTCCACACTTTGGTACTAAATAAAATTCATAAAACATTTTTAAGAGAATATGACTTTATTTCTCTTTTCAAGCATAGATTTGTGTTCCTCCAAAGCCATGTTTTATAAAAATGTTTTAAAAATGTTCTATTATTATCCTTTCATATTTGAAAAACATTTAAACACATGTCTTACATTTTTTATAAAATGGTTCTTAAAAAGTAATATCTTTTCCAATTTCTGATTGAGGAACTTTTCTATAATTTTTACTATGCAAAAGGAATTTTCGGCATGTATGGATTTATATACCATCAGGACTTCTATTTAATTGATATATCCTTTTTATTTTTTTTGGATTATTTTTTTAGGAAATTTTTTTTGACATTAAGTTTTTTAAATTTATTTTCGAAGAAAAATGTTTTTAGAAAAAATTATGTTCAAGAAATGTTTTAAATGATTTTCCAATCTTCCTTTATAAGATTTCAAAGATATTTTCAAATAATTTTTTTTAAAAAAAATTATGTTCGAGAAATGTTTTAAATGATTTTAAAATATCCCTTTTTTAATTTTCCAAATCTATTTCATTTAAAATGGTTTTCAAAAATGTTTATGTTTAAAAAGTGTTTTAAATGATTTTTTAATCTTCATTTATTTGTTTTGGAAGATATTTTAAAATAAAAAGTTTTTCAAAAAGGTTTATGATATAAAAAGGGGTTTTCATAGAGGTAATGATATTTTCCTCCTAAAATGTGTTAAATAATTTTTAAATCATACTTTATAAGTTCTCAAAGTGATTTTCAAAGAAATGTTGTTTGAAAAAATATATGAAAAAATTATTTTCATTGAATAGTTATTTTACTTAATAAATTCTCCAAGTGATCTTTTAAAATCCTTCTCCATATAAGATAGTATCATTTGTTATAGTTTATTATTTACAAGGGATATGGTCCTTGGAAACTGTTATTATTATTTATCTAAATGGTTATGCTTTTGATGACATGTTTTTTTTTATGAAACCCATTTATTTTCCATGGGTTATACCATGATAAAATGATTATCAAACCCGCTTCCTTTATCAGTATATTCTTTGATGAAGTTATTAGGAAACATGTGTCTTTTTCACATGTTATGATATGATAATTTTTTTTAAATATCCGTTCCATTTCATGGGTTATGTTGTTATGTTTATGAAAATCATCTTTGTCTATGGGTAATGATATGACGAATGTTTAATTATCTTTTGGAAAAAATATGTATGATTTCATTATTATATAGTTGGTACCTATGTCACCCTCAAATGAAATGGGTAATGATTTATATCTCATGATATAGACATGGATATTATAGAGGGTGAATTAGATTTTGTAATGGAAACTTTAAGCTAATATGGTCTTGGTAGTGATCCTTCACTAATAATTATCTTATGATTCATGTGTTTTGAAATGAAAATATTTATTCCTTGATTCATGTTTATGCTCTTTGATATACAGGGTTTGATTTCACAATGTTATTCTCATGTTCTAATACCCTTATGTGTGTGTTATAGTTATGTATCTCGTTTATTTACCCTTACTGAGAATTTGATCCCACCCTTTCATATGTTTCATTTCCCTAGGTTATGAATAAACATTTTACATTGCAGTAATAAATGGGATGATATTTTTGGGAAACATTGAAGATATTTCACCAAGTTAGAAGATTTTCTTCCAGATTTACAATGTCTCTAAACTATTACACTCCCTAGGAATGTACTTTTTTAATGTGATATATATTAATAAAAAATGGTGTAATATCAATGTATGTTATGCCTAGGTATCTATATTAAAGTCAAAAAACAATCTCATAAATCAATATAAGGGAAAGTACATCATCTTTAAAAACCCCATAATTGAACAAATCAGGATAGATAGAATATATATACGACTACCAATCCCATGTACCCTCTCTCAATCCACTATGGCACCACATGCCACTAACCAAATGAATAACACTCCCTCATAACACCTTCTCCTGAGAGTCCAAAATTTCAATAATATTATCCTCAAGGATCACATCATCTTCAACATCTAGATTTCCCCAATACATAATTTGGTAATCATCATGAAGATATTGATGAAGTATTTCCATATGAAAAATTACATCAACTTGAATCATATATGGTAAAAATTGTTTGTCGATGCACCACAACTCTTACACATTGCACCATAATGAAGGGTCCAATAGATCAGGGAGAAATATTACTCCCATGATCAAACCTTCACTACCCATGATGATGACATACATTCTATAACAAATTATCATTATAATTAAATTTTTTGGGCCTCTTCCTATAATCAACTTAAGACTAATGATATCCTTGTTACACCTTCATTCACTCATGGATCACTTATAATTTATATATCATATTTTTTACACCTTCTCATCAGATAACTTATAACTCTCTAACCATGGTCTAATACAATAGATAATAAAATGGTTGGTTATACCATTATTTTAATGGATACATAAAAGAGTATAGTGATAACTGTTGTTATAAGAAAACTCTCACAAGGGTGGACACCTCATCTATAAATTTCCATGTTCCAATACACAGGTATATAAAATTTCATTAAGTTTTAGAATATTATCCTCTATGTGACCATCTATATGCATATGAGAAGATGTGTTAAGGAATAACTGATATAAATTATCATGTTGGATACCTATCAAACACCAAGAGCTAAAATGGGGATCATAATTGGAGATGATCATCTTCATAACCCCACAAATCCTCACCACCTCCACTAGATATAGTCTTGAGTAAACCTCTAGTGATCTAGACTTCTAAATCACTAAGAAGTGAGTCTTTATCATCAAGAGGCCAATAATCAAAAATATAGAAACAAATACATAGTGTTATTGAGCTAAAACATAGAAAATATCCATCATGATGTCCCCTCACTTCCACTTGGTAACATCATGTGGATGATGAAAATCACCAGAAATGTGATGTTCAACCTTCACCTTGTAGATAAATAAACATCGAAAGACAATCTATATAACAAATTTTTTCATACAAAACCACAAAAAATTTCATCTCAAAGAATAATAAATCTATTTCATGTCAGGATATACTATCAAGAAAGAAATATGGAACTAAAAATAACTACATGACACATATTTAAAGGAATAAATCACTACCCCTACAAGATCACCTAATGTTTACCGTCCTCAAACCATCCCTTAGGTGAATCACAAAATGACACTTGATCATGAAAAACACTATATAATTCATGGGGTTTACCCAAGAAACAACCATCTTAACCATAAAAGGATACAAAAATACCCCATTTTGATACCCAACATGTCCCAATAAATAGACCTCACAGGACCAAAAATCACACTTTGATGGATTCTAGAATAGTAGATGACAACAAAAAACTACTAAAAAAGATTGTATATGATTATCATGCTACTATACTGACAATAAAAACCTAAGTATGTTTTTCAAAAAACAACACCATGAATAGATTCAAAAAATCAAAGAACACCAAATTCATCTATCCCATGATCATTGTTGGAGAATTAATCTCACTTAAAGGCACCATCAAGCACTCAAATACCCATAACGAAATTAGAAAAAAAAATTAAGATATACTCATCCACCACTAGTATATATTGATATCCTAAATGAAAATCAATATTTTTGTGAAAAATTTCTCCCTTCAAATAATAAAATAAACATTAAATCCATGGGAGAGAATAAAGGTTCTTAAAAATAACCTAATTTATGTTATGATAATTGACACATAGCTGTAAAATTAGATCATCCTTGTTTGAAAAAATGGATGTCCCCATGGTCCTACTAGGATAAATAAAAACTCATCATAGAAGACCTATGATCTAAATCCAAATATCCTGAAACTTAGAATACATCTTATTATATGAAGACATTGATATAAAGGAAACACCTAGTTGTAACATTATCCCAATATTGATCACTGATAAAAGGGGTAGTGTCATAGACTATTCAGGATATACATCAGGATAATAATTAAAAATAGTTTAAAAAACCACCATTTGATCCACCACTAAAATGAATATCAACTCATCCATCATTGAATACTATGATTCAACATGCCTCTGACCCAAGTCAGGGTCTCACTCACTAACAAACACCACCCAGTCTCTATTAGAATTATCTGATATGGCATGTTTCCTAAAGAAATATATAATATCATATAAATAATATAACCAATATATGTTGATGATTATATCATATAGCTATATCTATAAAATTATAAAATCTCTCACATAGTTATGTTTCTATAGCATCAACTCATAGACTCTATAAACATCATTAAAACTATATCTAAATCCAATAAGAATAGCCTATTCCAAGGGAACTAGAGGTATCTCTACCTCAAGTCCTAAATAATATACTATAGTGGTAAATATGAAGGACTATATTTATCTTGAATCAAATAAGGCATACAACCTAGAAGAATATAAATAGATAATAACTTGCACGAAATATATCCCACATAGAGTTGGTAACTTCATGGTATGTATTTGACCAGATATTTATCCAAGGTCTCTCTAGACATAATGTAAACCAACTCAAAATATAAAATAAAATACCAAATCGGATAATATGGGAACAAGGCCTATCACACCTAGTTAAATTGGATAAAGGATGAAACATGCTCCCCAAAGGCTGAAATTTATTCTTATGACCAGGAAATTGAAACATCCCATCAGAATTCTATAATGAAAAAAAATCATAGAGACCCGTATACCATGGTGATCTAGTCTAAGCCAATGTCTTTTCAATGAAACTCTACCACATAAACACCTTCAGATATAAATTGAACATAAACTGGGTGACATAAAACTGGATCCTTGAATGAAAATACAGCTCAAAATTATTCTCCCTATCCTCCTCATCTAAAAGTCGGTCTAAATTATAATGAATGACTTTTTTATATTGGATATTTAAATCTTACACACTGTAACTCCCCAAATAAATGGTCAGAATAAACTACTGGCAATTCATCTTATGAGTCAATGAGATAAAGTAGACATGAAACTGATATAAAAATCTTCCTAAAAAATAGACAACTCCTATAAATTCTAAGAAAACAAGAACCACATCTACTAATACACCCCAATCAGTATCGTCACAATTAATGAAAAATAGTACTCCCTTCAAGAATGAATTGAAAATAATATAATCTCCTCAACCTCCAACCATGCCTCTGTCTCCTAATCTAAAATGGATCCCTTATAACATTGTAGACTCTTCTACTGGAACTTTTAGATTTTCCTCCTCTATGTATTATTGTTATCAAAACATCACTCTATGAATATCCTCTATAATATATTGCTGAGAATCTTAGAAACAAAATGTATTAGGATGTCAACCTTAATTTGTATATTTTAAAAAAAATTGGGGGTTCTAAGCCTAGATTAAGTATTATTTATGATTAATTATTTAATTCTATTTAAAATAATTCCCATTATTTACCTAATTAATGTATAGGAACAAATAATCATCATGCATGATCCTTGCCTATGTCTCTACCCTACAAGTATTGTTGCTTCAATTAGTACATCCAGTAAATTTAAAGGTCCTTGTGTTAGATCATAAGGGCCCAAAATCCTATTTCTTTTCTAGAATTCCTTGTTTAAACAACATTATAAGCTTATTTAACTCTCTCTCATAATTGATCCAATCATCCTCACTTGTGATTATATCTAACTATATAAATTTATCAACCATAATCTTTGATTCTACTCTTTTATGACCACTTCCATCCCACGATACTTATCTTGGGCTGATAGTGAATAGAAATTGATAATTACCTCCTAATACCACCTCCAATAGGTCACAAGTTAGGTACTAAAAATGAGGGTATATAATCCATATAATGAGATCCATTACCCATATATATAAATTTAAGCAATAAGTGATAATATAAGAACCCATCAAAAAACACTTATACATAAATAAAGATGTAATCCTAAAACATGAATGAAATTTCATACATAAACTATTAAATCTAAAATGAAAATACAAAAACGAACACCTAGGGTGTTCCCAAAAACTGTAGAAACTTTTAAAACAACTCAAAAAATATGTTACACCCAGCTTTATCATCAATTTTCTCATTCATACATGAATATATATATATATTGGAATATGGTATACATACCATATATATTCAGTCGGATCCTCCCTGAAACCACTCATAAAAATTGTAAAAAAAGAATAATAAATCCTAGTTAATGAAAAAATGAAACCAACTCATCACTAAAATTGTTGAAACAATTTCCCTTTTTTACTATGGTTCACTCCCCAATTAACACATGGAAGTAAATCATTCTATGTCAAAATAATATTATAAATAAAGTACCTCACATCTCCTTCCCCAACAGTTCGTTACTTTCACACCCCAATAGAAAATGTCATGTGTTTGTCCCTTCCAAAAATAATATTACACTTCATGTTATCATATCACATCCATTCTATTTTCTATAAATCCCAACATAGCCTCATCATTTTAATCTCAATCAAAACAAAGTATTATAATAAAAGACACTAAAACCCATGTATCATGAATTATACCTCAATTCATCATAGTCCATGAATGTACTACCATGAAAATACATAGCCATTGTGACCATATATAAGTATGTTATATAACTCAAGTTTTTATAGCCCTCAAATAAATGTATAGTAAAACTATGATTATTCAATAACCATGTGTGTCAATACCGTATACCTTAATCCATCAGAAATCAAATATTCCAACACATAATACTACAACAAAAGGGAGAAAAGGGGAAAATTCTTCCATCCATTCCATCACTATCTAAGATGTAGGAGAAAACACCCCAAAAAACACTTGGCTATCAGTTTCCTGGCCAACTTAGTTGGTGGAGAATATTAAATTAGAAAATATAATAGTATAACTCTTACACAATGGAATAGAGGGAAAATAACTAGACTTGGCATCACATATAATTATAATTTCACAAGATTCATGTATATCACTACTAAGGCCAATATCTAAAATATTTACATAGGAATTGATGTTCAATATAAATTATTTATAAAAAATAAATTTAATAATATTATTCTATATTCATTCCCAAGATTAACACTTTAATATCCCAAAATAAGTGCCTTTGGAACCATATTTTCCTACTTATTATCATGTATGTCACCATCATTAATGAACATAAAGAACCATCCCCATTATTTTATTTATTCATTTATCATTTCATTATATTTGGGTACTCTAGGACTCATATTAAACTACCACAACAAGGATAGACATTCCATGTATAAACCAACATACAAAAAATAGTTGAGAATCACCACAAACATACATCAATAAATCCATACATCAAAATAAAATATCAATCATATAATTAATGAGAAACCCTAGATCATGACTCATTCCTACTATCATGGGGCCGTACCTAACATAATTGAACATTATTCATTCAATCTCATCATCACTGACATCAACCATCATTTTATCCCTGAGAAATTCCATACTATTAATTTTAAAACATTACAAACCATATCAGGTTATCAGTAAATCACATTAAGTCTCTAATTTCAAGTATTAAACATACCAAATATTAAAAAAATGTTTCATAATAGAATTTAAAGGGTATCTATGTCCATAACATCGATGCTTTAAAACAACCCACATTCAATAATTGGATTGGCCTAGCCTAATCAATTGTACTTATCATACAATAACTTTTATAACCATATTTAATTAATTGGTTTATTATATATAGGATTTCAGCATCATGAAAATTATAGATAATATCTACCAATATTTGATAATCAATATTAATCTTTCTTCAAACATTATTTCCATATTTATTAAATATTGAAGGAATAATGGTAATTAATTTACTCACACCTCTTTCATTAAATAAATTCATCATTTCAGTTTTATGTTAATTATAAAAATTCATGCATATAATCCATGATACAAAACAATAAAAACCACTATAAATAGATACAAACTATTTGGTAAATAAAGAGGAAACATTAACATATCATAAGACACATACAATCACAAAATCTAATTTGATTATCATTCAATAATAATCATTCACAAATATGCTCTTTTAATTTTATGTAATTCAATGAGTAAAAAATACCATATATATCACCATTAATCATTATATTTTCATTTGTAAATTAATTACCTAGTTTCAATTTCATATAAAAATAACAGGAAGTAAGAATATACAAACAAATACATATATGATAACACATTCTTTAGAAAAATACATGAAATTTTATCAACAGTAGTTTGTGATAGATCTACCCTTTTTTCCATGGCATGAAATAATAATAATAATAATAATAACCAATATGTGATTTTGATATTTTCAAATAATAATATTTATAACATGTGATGGTTATTTAATTTTATATAAATTAATTTCCAAATTATGGAATAATATTAAAAATAAAGTGTTAATCACATGAGTAATAAAATGGTGATACAACATGGGAATCCCAAACCTTAGAATAAATATAATATAAATCATATGCATGTGTTTTTTATTTTCTTTATACATTAATATTTTCACTTTCTTGAAGTAGATAATCATTTTTCATCAGGTGGTATACCCACTTTCTTATTTAATTATACTTTTATATTTTATTTCCATTAAATATGATTATATCTATTTTCCCACAGAAACTAAATCTTGATTAAATCACACATTTCACATATAATAAAGTTTAATAATTAGATACCCTACCCTAGTGAGAAGCTTCACATAACCTGATTCATGTGAAGGATATATATATATATATATATATATATATATATAAAGAGGGAGGGAAGATAATCACATGGTCATAGAATGTAGGAATGCTTGAAGAAATTTTTAGAAGTCTTGTTGATCTTGAAGGGAAGGTTTGGATCACTTACAATTAAAGGAAAACCAAGAAAATCATATGGGGAAGAAAGATAATGGTTTCTAAAAATTGTAGATATTGTTTTACCCAGATATCACATAAATATTTGGCTAAACTCTCTTAAGTTAATTTCCATTAAAATAGTTTCCATTTCATTTTCTCACATGACCCATTAAAAACTCCTATAATTTAGAGTGATTAAATTTTTTCCATCATCACTATGATATAATTGAAATTAGATATTTTCATTTAAAATTTAATTATGTATTTCATAAGACCTCACCTTAGAGCCATTTTGGTATAAGAAAATTCTATTAAAAGGCTAAACTTATGTATCTCTTGAAAACATTTCTCAACTTTATAATGCTCTCAACAACCAATGAGTATCTTTATGTATAAATAAATCTCTACCCCTATGTGAGATAACCAATACATGAAAAAATATTACTTTTATGTGAGATTTTGTAATATCAAAATACATATACTCAATGAATGAAACATACTTTTATGCAGGATAGAAACAAACTAGGATGATCCTTACTTGAAGAGAACTACCATGATTCAAGGTACCCAGACATGAGTACCTTTGTGTCCTAATTTATATATCATGATTACCTTTACATGAAGTCATTTGATACCTAAAGATAGTGAATGGAGGTACCATGATGTAATAATAAAATTAACTTTACAAAAATCTACCTTCAACGAGTTTGTAATTCCCCCACACCAGTTACCTAGAGTTTTTGTGTTATTTATTAAATTTTAATCACAATACAAGAGATTAGATTCCCAAGATCAAGGTTTAATAATCCTAAAGATACTAGGAACATAAAAAAAATTACATTATGAAAAATTAAAGCATTTGAGTACAAATATATCATGCAGTGACACTGAGAAGAGGGGTGAATCACATGTAATTTGTATCACTAATATATTTTAATATACTT
The DNA here is from genome assembly GCA_963277665.1 of Viscum album. NCBI lineage: Eukaryota > Viridiplantae > Streptophyta > Magnoliopsida > Santalales > Viscaceae > Viscum > Viscum album. Next base: position 343,173,466 of record OY728131.1, read on the forward strand.
TTAACATTTTTAATTCAAACATATTTCAACTGTTATGAGGAGTGGATCCTATAAATTCACAATCAAATATATACCACATGTAGTGAAAAAATTAAATAAATCAAAGTGCGCTATATTTTTATATGATTTGGTCAAAAGACTAACTCCATACTATAATTGATTATTCCATATGGTAATAGATTATTCACTATATGCAAGTGGTTATATATTGGAGAGTATCATTAACATTAATAATGAGTTCCATACTGTTCTCACTCTAGAGTCCCAATATGTATCACAAGTTCCCAACTACACAAGGGATAAAAATAGTGTCCCATGTGTCCTTATTCCAGAGTCCCAATGCATTCTAATAATTTTATTAAAATACGATACACATATAAGAAATATCTTGATCAGATTATGAAATATTTAACAATCCTTAAGAAAAAAATTTCCTTCACAAAAAAGGATCACTTGATCAATAAATATATAACTTCAAGAACATTATAAACATATGGTTAACCGCCTTGTCTTTCTCACTCCCCACTTTTAATTAAATGAGTTGAACCATATCTAAACACACTTATTACTAAGGTAATATTGCCTTCTAAAACACTTCCCATATTCATTTACAAACTCAAATATGTAATAATAATATACCACAACTCAATATAGATTCACATAAACTTCATGCATGTAATAAATATGGCATGGTCTTCTCAAAATATCATTAATAAATAAAAAGTATTTCATGGATAACACTACTTTATAGTTCTTAATGCAACTCATGTATACAAAACTATCTTGTACATTATTATATTTCTCATTAGATAAACTATGCCTTTCAGGCACACATCCATTGTACTCTTATTATCTAGATAGTCTCTCAAAAACCTCATGGATTCAGATATATATAATATAACTATTCTTATTTACAAAAAAAGGAATTCATTTTACCTTATCAATATCATTTTATGATAATGGAACTCAAATTATTCCTCATCACCCAAAACCTCAAGCTCAAAAACCAATTTCACCTAACTTTCTTCATGTATGAATATTATAACATGCATGTATCTCAAACTACTTCACATAAAATATTACATCATATCCTATTTCATTATTTCTTCATTGAATATCAGTATATGAAAGGTTTTTACTTCATGAATCTTTGTAACTTCATGAAACAAGTTCCCTATAATCTCGTAAAGCTTAGTGAATATTTTTTATATAAGCACATAAGATATATTGAACCAAGAATAATGTGGTTCTTAAGGATAAAAAAACTAGAAAACACAAATAATTCTCAAATGAATATAAATATCACTCAGTACTATGTTTCAGATATTATATTTCTCTCTCTATTCTACTGAACAGGCACACTATAAACCAGTTCATCCTCCGATTAGGGAGGCTCAGTGTTATTTATAGACATACAACCTCGATTTCCTCCATGACCTTAACTCTTATACACACACCAACTCTTTTAGATATGTGACTTCAAAAAATTCCCATGTATCACCACTAGATTTTATTATATATTTCCCTTTAAATAAATTTAATTTCTTTGGTATATTGTGTTATAGATAACAAAAATATTAAACGAACTGTAATATACTATATTATGATTTAAATATGACAATTATAACATATCCGTTAAAAATGAAGGTATGAAAATGAATAATAGAATTATAAAAAATATGTGTAATAGTTTTAGTAAAATAAAATTATTGATAATAATGTACTCAATTTTTATCAAAGTTTTTATATACATCAAATATATTTTCTTTCCTAAATTTTATTTTTTAAATGGTTTTTGTGAAAAAATAAAATAATTAATTTTCTTCAAATTTTAGAAAATAAATTTGAATAAATTAATATTTTTTTGAAATCATCATGGAAAAATTATCTTATATTTCATTTTTGATATTTTTTAAAAAGAATAAGTTTTTTATGAATAGTGAAAAATACTGATCTTTACTGAAAAATTTATTTTCATTTGAAGAATTTTAAAATTTTATATTTTGTTTTAAAATGAATTAAAAATAAAAGTAAACCATTTATATTATAAATAATCCAATTAATGTCATTGGAATAAATTTTATGTTTTATTTTGGTATAAATAAATTTATACTTAAGAAAACATTTTTTTCTGGAAACTAATTTTCATTTTATTTTCCTATTTTAATATTTAATTAAAATTTTCCCCTTATATAGATTGAAGTTGATAAAATAGATTCCATATTTTCAATTATAGTACTTGATATAATTTAATAATGGTAATTTAATTTTTATTCATTATGAATAGTAACCACAGTAAAGAGTTGGAACCTCGATAAAAGAAGTAAATTTGGGTTAAAACCATGAGGTAAACCATCAAAATCCACTTAACAGTTTTCTTTATCATATTCTATGAGTGGTTTTTAGAAAAACTTATTATTAATAAATTAAATATTTTATTATAAAAAAATATTTTCAAATTGGGAACTCAAGCTTGAATTTTGTGAAGATAAGTTATATTTTATTAAAATTTAAAACTATTTTGGGCCCTTGAATTTAATATAATTTTTGGAAGATTTCATTTTATTTGTATTGAACTAGAAGTATAAAACCCTTTATTTTTTTATTTTGGCAAAAAAATGAACCCAGTTTATTACTTTATTTTAATGTTAAATATTTTTTTACTATTATATAGGGTATTTTCCTAAAACAAGTTTTTCAACTGTATTATATTCTTCTACCGAAAGTAATTTCTACCACCAATTGAAAAATAATATGATAAAATTGATTAAAATTTTGGAATAATCATGGCCAAAATTGTTTTGGAGGACAATTTTTGTCATCTAATTATGTTTACATGGTAAGAATTTAAGTTATCACGTTTAAGGTTAAAATGCATTTAAATTGGTTTAACTAGGATATAATAACTACAATGTATCAAAAACAAACTCAAACATAATTTGATAAGTTTATTCTAAAAATATAATATATTATATTTTAATATGGGGTTTATTGGTTCCACGTTACATTATTATGATATATAAATTATTTATTCATTTAAATCATTCCAATTGTGTCATTTCCCTCCCTTATAAAAGGATACCATCTATCATATCTTCTCCACACTTCAAGATCCTTATACCTCATACTTGGCCTACCAAAATACAATTTATTATTACTTCACCACATCATATATATTTTTTCATTCTAAAAGACCATCCTTTCAATGATCCAAGTGTATGAAAGAGTAGGTTTCTCAACAAATAGGAGGTTCAAACATGCACAAATCAAGATGAGACATGAATCTAATATCACCCTTCTTTATGTCAATGAGGTAATGTGATTCCTAAAATTCTATTTATTATTAATCTAGTTCAATTTCATGTCATATTAAACATGTGTTGTATTTTTTAAGAAAAATCCCACTTCAATTTCAAAAGAAGGATATCCATGTTTGATATTTCAAACAACCTAACGATCATCTATCAGCATGATGATAAATATTAAATTCAAATGGAAATTTAATCAATTTAATATATCTTGATTCCTCTTCATAAATGTTATTTATTTTATATGTATAGTGAGAAACTAAATATAGAATATGTGTCTATTATATAAGGGTTTTTTTTATGTATTTCTAAAATAATTTTAAATTCCACCTTCAAATCATTATGTTGTGTTTTCAATGAAACTCTTACATATCACTATACCTATTTCAAATAATCTATATAAAATGAAATCAATTGAGTAATATGAATTAATGAAGAAACTCCAGTATAATATTTACTAGGGATTCGTTTGTCTAAGTGGATCAACATGGGGTGTAAATGTTCTTTTCATTAAAAAAAATATGGATCAATACGACTCTACATTGATTATCGAGAACATAACAAGATCATTATAAAGAAACAATATTCTCTAACTCGTATTGATGTGTTTTTGTTAAATTATTAAGATATCAATACATTTAAAATATTGAAATTTTATCAATATATCAGAAATTGGGAGCCAGGGAGGAGGTATATTAAAGATAACCTTTCCTCTAAGTCATGGACACTATAAATTTATAGTGATTCTGTTCGATCTTATTAATTCCTATGTTATATTAATATATTTAATTAATATATTATTTATATATTACCTTGATTAATTATTTTTAGAATTTATAGATGATATTCTTATATATTATATAAGTAAAGAAGAGTATGTAGACAACTTGAGGATTACACTGAAGACTTTAGGAAGGAGTAGTCGTTTTAAAAATTTACTAAGTGTTAATTTTTGTTAAATAATTTTTCATTATTGGGTCATATAATCTCAATTATTGTTATATAAGTTGATCCATCAAAAAAATTAGTGATCAAACGTTGTAATATATCAACCATGGTGAAAAAATATCTATATTGTTATTGGTTTTTCTATATATTATTGTTTCCTTGTGGATAATTTCTCATATCTATCTAATCCTCCCACATAGATACCTTAGAAGGGACCCAAATTTATATGGACTAATAAATATAAAGAAAATTTCATGTAACTGAAGAGAAGTTTAATCATCGCACAAGTTCTAGCACTACCCTACAGTGAAGTAATATTTTTGATCTACATTGATGCATCTAATAAGGGAGTGGGATGCGTCCTCATGAAAAATGATATTGATATATCTTATGCCTCATTACAATTGAAGCTTCATGAGAAAAATTATTCAACTCAAGATTTGGAGTTAGTTGTTTTAATCTTTTCATTAAATATATGGATATATTATCTTTATATATAAAGGTGTGATATATATACTGATCATAAAAATCTAAAGTAATCATTCACTTAGAAGGATCTAAATATATTCTAGATTATTTGGTTAGATTCGATTAAAAATTATGACTTCTCAGTACATTATAACCATTTGAAAGAGAACAATGTGGATGATTCTTCGAGTAGAAAGTACCATGCTAGTTTTTCCATGTTGAGGATTGAAAATGATTCAATATTTATTGATTTTCAATGGATGGGTCTAAAAATATTAAATGAAGGGCATAATTAATATAATGCTAAAATGAGTTTTCAACTATCTATCCAATTGAGGATTATAAAGGCCTAGAAAAAATATAGGGAACTTCAAAAAATGAAATAATTTTTCATACATTTGACCTTTATTTTGATGGAATGATAAGGTTCAAAAACCATGTATGTGTCTTTTCAATACCATCCTCGAAGAATGAGTTATTTTATGAAGCTCATAGTAAACCATTATATATTTATCTTGGATGTATGAAGATGTATATAGATTATAAAGAGTATTTATGGTGGTATAACATGAATAAATATATTAAAGAGTATATACCTAGGTTCTTGGTATGTTAGTAAGTTAAGGATGAGAGGCATTATTATTTGGAAATGTTACCAGAATTTTCCATACCATAATAGAAATGGGATAACATCAATATGGATTTTGTCATTGGACTCCCTAAAACATCTAAATAGAATAATCCTATTTGGTTTGTAGTCGGCCACCTTATGATATCAACACACTTCACTATTATAAAAGAAGATTTATCTCTTATTCATCTTGACAGAATATATATTAATGATGTTATGAGGTTGGATTGAGTACCACATTATATTATATCTTATTGGGATCTAAGGATTACCTCATGGTTTTATCAATATCTTCAGAGGGATCGGGATATAGAGTTGAGTTTCATTAATACTTATCATCATCAAACATATGGTCAGTATAAGAGAACCATTTAAATCCTAGAGGATATGTTGAGATATTATTTAATTTATTTCAAAGGTTGTTGGGATCAACACCTTCCTCTAGTTGAGTTTTCCTAAAATAAGATATTTTACTCAAGTATTCAGATGGATATTTATGAATACCTCTATGTAAATAAGTATAGAACTCCAACATGTTGGGAGGAAGTTGGAGAAAAAAAGATATTGTGTCATGATATTTATGAGGAAATAACATTGATATTCCAAGTCATTTAGCAGCATAACAATGTAGTTGAACATTGATAGAAAATTAATACTAAAAATTGTTAGCAAAATATGGAATTCAAAGATAGTGAAATGTAATTTCTATGAATTTCTATATAAAATAATGTTATGATATTTTGAAATAATGGAATGATAATCCTTGAGTAGATTGGACCCTTTAAGATTTATGACCATGTATGGATGGGGGCTTATCACCTGGCGCTTCCACCAAATGTCACTTAAGACCACAATGTATTCTATATTTCCCTCCTAAGGAAGTACATACACGGTCCTTCACAAGTATTGAACTAAGGGGTAGTACCACTGGAGTATGATCTTTCCTATTAAGAACAACATTATAAATCTTAGATCATAGAGATAATGTTCTATGAAACAAGACCACTCACCTAGTTAAAGTTCACTATAGGAATCAAAATTTAATGAAAAAACTTCAGAACCTGAGGATGTGAAGAAATAGATATATACACATTTATTTGTATCATAGTGACCGAAATTTCAGGTTGATATTCATTTTAAGGGTTTATAATATAACACCCCATATTTTATGATATAAATATCTTGAAAAAAGTTTAATATCATTGATATCTTTCATTACATGAATCACGGAGTTCAAACGAACTGCAATATACTATATTATTATTTATGTGTGACCATCATAACCAAGTAATTAAGATTTCTGGTATAAATAATAATAACCACATTATAATAAATATGTGTAAATTTTAAAGATAATTCAAAAATATTTATAGTTAAGTACTAAATATTTAGTAAAGTGTCTATATGCTTCAAAAACACATTTTTTCCTAAAAATTATTTTTGTTGACTTTTAAGAATAAATTAAATAATTAATATCCTATAATTTTAAAAAAAAAATTATTAAAACAATTGAATCTTATTTTTTTAAAATTATCATTTCAAAATTATATTAGAGTGAATTTTTCATATTTTTTTGAAAGAATTGATTTTTCTGTTAATAGTAAAAATACTATTTTTTATTGAAAACTACATTTTCATTTCAGGAATTTTAAATTTTTTTTATATTTCACAAATATATCTTTAGCAAATTTATATTATTAATAATGCACTAAACATCATTTGGATAAATCATATATTTTATTTTCTTATATAAACTTTTATACTTGAGAAAAAAAAATATGGAAAATGGTTTTTCATCAATCTTTTTTTGTTTATCTTTAAATTAAATTATTCCCCTTTTGTGCATTGAGATTTATAAAATGGATTAAATATTTAGAATCACCAAAATATATATTATTTAATATGGGAAATTTAATTTTTGGTCATTATTAATATTAACCAATTTAAACGTTTGTCACCTCAGTAAAAGAGGTAAAATTGGGTTTAAACATGTGGTAAGACATCAAAATCATTTTAACACTTGTATTTATGATATTTTCTTGGTGTTGTTTAACCAAATTTGTTCTTAAAGAGTCAAATAATGTATTTAAAAATTTATTTTGAAATAGGGAGCCCAATATTTACTTTTTTGAGATTATGTTATTTTTTATTCAAATTAAAAAACATTTTTTTCTTTATATTAAATGACAAGGTTGGACAATTCCCTTTTGATTTTACTTTCCACAAAATAATAAAATGATTTATTTTATTAATTTTATTTAAAAAAAATCATGTAAAATAAATTATTAATTTACTTTAATGCTAAATTATTGTTACTCATAAATCATTAATTTTAATAAAAAATCAATCATTTTGCATTCTTATATTAAAATTAATTAATAAATATAATAGAAATTAAATATAACAAAATGAATTAAAATTTTGGAATCAATATTTTAAAATTTATTTATAATTTCTATTTTATTTTTTTCATAAAATTAATTTTTCATGGTGAAAAGGTTATGTTATCATGGTTAAGGTTAAAATGGGTTTAATTTAGTTTAACTAAAAGATAAGCCCAAAAATATATCCAAAATTGTCCTATATTTTATGGGTTGAACTTATTTTTACCCTAAAAAATATTATATTCCAATTTAGGTTTCCTTGGTTTACCATTACCAGATTATGATATATATATTATTTAATATTTTAAGAAATTCTATGTGTGTCATTTTCCTACATTATAAAAGGATATAACCACTTTTCACTTATCCAAACTTCATTAGCCTTTTAGATCAACAATTCTCTACAATAGCTCCTTCCTAGATTCTTTCACCACATCCAATATATTTATTTATTACCAAAATAAAATCCTTTCAAAGATTTATTTTGAGAGAAAAATATGTTTCTCAAAAATGAGGTTATTTTAACACGAATGAAGAAAGATAATACATAAAGTAAGGGGTTTTTGTCTCACTTTTATTTCTTTGAGATACCTCACATATTCACCCCTTATTTCTTTTTTGTGATGTATATTTGGAATTGGACTACCTTTTATAATGTTATCATTAAAATTATATAGATTTATATATCACTTTAAGGTTCTCTCATTAATGATGTTTGGCTTCAAAATTTACCAAAGTGGTAGTGGTTTTTTGTTACAACCACATTGTTTACTCGAATTTTTTAGGATTAAGCTTAAAATGAAGAAATTTCATGATCAAACTCTCAATATTATCTTGAATATTATTCTCCTCATTTTGTTCATGGAATTTTCAAGTATTAATTATATTTTCTTCTATTTTTTACATAAAATTTTTGAGAATATGTTTTTAGGAAAAAACTACTTTATTTCCTCATTGGTAGAGACAATTTTCCTACCATTTCCATGTTTTATTTTAATAACATTTACTAATGTTTTTAATCTAATACTATTTTTTTGTTAAAATTCATTTTTAACCATGTATTAGATTTTTACATAAGGTTTTTAATTGAATATTATTGTCTTTTTCGGAATGATGAACATTTGATATTATACAAAAAATATAAAAGAAGTTTTTATTTTAATAAACATGGCATGAATGGAGTTTCCCACCATTATGACTAATCAATGATTCGAAGTTTCCTTCAAAAAATTTGTGGTTTTTTGAAATAACATATTCTCCATAATATTTTGATATTTTTTATATTTTTAATAAGTAATTAAAAAATAAAAAGGTTATTTTCCTCAATAAATATTGTTAGTTATCTTTTAAATCAATTTTATTTTATGATAACATAATTTTATGTTAATTATTCTTTACTAAGGATATGATAAAAGGACACCATCCTAATTCATTTTATAGATGGTTTATGATTATGGTTATGATATGTTTAGGAAACCCTTTTATTTTCCACAAGTTATGCTATGATGAAATGTTGAAAAGATTATGAAACTTGTTTTCTTTCCACTAGTCATAATATATTATGAATGATTTATGATATTATGGAACACATAATAATGTAATATTATTATGTGATGGGTGATATAAATTATATATCCCTCCAATTAATTGGGTAAAAATAGATATCTTATGAGAAAATAAGAACTGGAATTGGCACTTAATATGTTTAGTAAGGGACTCTATCCACTATGATAGTCTAGGGAGTGAACAGTTACTATTGATATAATGGAACAGGGAGTGAACCCAATCTACTATGATAGTATTAGTAGTTATCCTTTACTAGGGAAATGATTTTATATGATCATTTGTATGTCAAACACTTATTACTTATGCTAATATTATGATATCATGGATCATGTTCTTTGATTCCCTTATGGTTCATGTCTTATGAATTTCCAATATTTATTTCATGACTCAATATTATGATATATGATATGTATTTTATAGATTTAAAATATTAATATCATATTATAATAAATTTTTTCTCATGTTATGTTTAATTAACCATTGGTATCTACCTATTTTACCTTTACAGAGAAACTTTACTCACCCTTTCATATGTTTCCTTTCCCTAGGTTATAGAGAATGGAATAAAGTATTAAACTTATAATTAGGGTCATTCTAATGAATAACTTAGTGGGACGTGATGTAGATTTCTTATGGACAAGTTTTTCATTTATCCTTGTTTACAAAGACACCAAAACTATAATATTATGTAAATGATATTTATTTTATATATTTATTATTTATCTAATAAGTTGTAATATTTATTTATTAAATGTATGGATTGATATACACCATCTTCACAAAATATATTTTCATTATAATCTATATTAATAATTCATAAACTCTGTTCTATGTCATTCATCTTAACTTGGATTGAGCATTGTTCATTCATCATTTGCATGAAATGAAAATGATCAGTATATAGGGACTCTCATTATAGTTTTAGGCTTCAAGACCTTTGTTGTTTTTTATAATAGAAAACATCCCTAAATTCTATATAAATATATTTAGAGCATCTCATGATCTTTTTCAACCATCTTAAATTTAACAACAAAAAATATATTAATATAATTTTGGTGTATACTTTTTTACATTGGAATAAGATACAAGGGATATAATCCCAATTATCTTAACAGTTTTGTAGTCTTGAAGAACAATATACAAACATGATTCCTATTTTAAATTAGTAATAAAATATAAAATATAACAAAATAAAATATTTGACAACAATAAAACTCAATAAAATATTTATACATCATATCCTTGGGAAATGATAGAAAATAAGTATGTGTAAAAATACTCAGTAAAGGATAATTACAGTATAAAATATTACACATAATTAAGGCATAATCAATATGATAAGGAAAATAACTAAAAAAATTCCATTTAATCAACCACTTGATCATAAAATATATACATGGATAATATCAAATGAAATAATCTCATGGATAATTATAACTGAGTTATTAATGAACGGAATTCATATGGATCAATATAATTATATAAAACATCATGATACCTTTACCACTAAGGCCTTGTGCCAACACAGTTTAAGTTATGGGTAGGCATTCACCAAAAACCAATTTAACAAGGTTATCCAACTAGTTTTTCTTAGTAGAAGTGTCGATTAATAAAGGAGCTATATAATTCCATGCCCCACCTATCACTCCATTTCCAACACATTCCTCATATATTTAATGATCAATTTAATTCATTAATAATATAAGTTATCAATAAACATCTGTATGGAATAGAAAAAATAGAATATCAATATTTCCCCAGATAATAATATAACATTAAAAGCAAAACACTATATATATAAATCTTTTATATTTTAGTTAGTAATCGTATCCAAGATAAAAATAATATGGATATTAAACAGAAATGTAACATTATATGATCACGAGATTGTTAATGTTTCAAGACAAAGTTAACAACCAAAAATTTAATTTGAGATAAAATATGAGCATCAATTAATTAGAAATATAGGTTTTTTAATAAATCATTATCATTTGGAAAAAATAAAATGGAAGTGAAATATCAAAATAATATTTCATTGAATATTTTCATTGTAAAATCATTTAAAACTTGTAAAAGAAGAAAGGGATAAAAATGGTTTTGGCGGTAGGAAAATCCATTAACACCATATATTTTAAAAACATTACTTCTGAATTATTATATCTTAAAAAACAACCCTTTCGAAAATAATTAGAATGAATCTTTTAAGATCTATTAAAAGTTCAATGATTACAAAAAATTTAATTTGATTAAATAAAAATGATTTTTATAAAACAATTTAGAAAAATACGGATATAGAAGAGAAATTTACTTGATCAAAAAGATATGTAAGATCAATTTTTTAAAAAATATTTCTCTACCATATTAGAATTATAAAGAGGTCAAAGGTTATAATAAAACATTTAAAGAAATTAAATGTATATAGGATAACAAAATATGTGGGGTTTGTTATTGATATATTATAATATTCCTTCAATGAAAATAATGCTAATCCAAAAAATGAGATAGTGACATAAATTCCTACCACTTTGGTAACTTTTAACTTGCAATACCTTGAAATAGTAAACATTAATTGAGACATTAATCATCATAAATAATATATATTCATGTTAAATTACTCAAAGGGGTTTTATATTCATCATATAAAAATAAATAGGTTCATAATAACATATATGTCGCAGTAGAGTAGAAATTAACACAAACTCCCTTAGAAATATCATATAAACGAAGTAAGAATTAATCGATGGGATTACCATGTGTAAAAAATAAAAATACGAAAGAAAAACAAGTTGATATAAAACATGAAATAATCTTATTTCATTACACACATAATGATATCATATTAAAGACAATTAATACTTAATATAACCTAATGAAAATAAGTTTAGGTATGAAATCCATTAAAATATCTTATCATTGAATTGAGAGTTAATAAATGGAAATATTATGTGTAACCAATAAAAATACACACAAATACAACTATAAATGAAACATAAATCAAACACAAGTCATTTCATATGTTATATTGGCATAATATAATCAATAAAGAAGTGATTTAACCCAATAAAAGAATATTGAGTGAAGAGACATCATACAAATATCATATAGTTTACTTGAGAAGTGATCAATGAAGTGATCGTGTTACAAAAGAATAAATTCGAACAAGGACAAGTGAAAGAACAACATAAATCATACACTGGTCGAATGGCACCAAAATTCCATATATTCAACTTCAGGATGGCTATATCAAAATTCTTCCCAGCCACTAAAATAAAGGAAGGTTTCTGGTTGACTTTTGATGTCATATCACATTATTTTTTACATTAATTATATGATTTAACCTTTACTGATGTGAAAAATTTTACCATAATTACAATTCATAATTATTGAAAATAAAAGGGACCTTTCTAACGAATTTTATCCTCCTAATTTCAAATATGGTATCCATTTTTTATGATTTCATTCCTCGATAGAATTTTGAATGATTTGTGTTTATTCTTGTGTGCTGATCAGTGAAATCTTTACATAGAAGATATAGAAACAACCCTTATTAGTGTGGAATGGGACTTATTATGGCCTCTTCCATCAAATTTTTTCTCAAACATGAAGGAATGTTGGAGTGGTCTCAACCGTTGGTCCACCATTCTTCATCGTGCTTCTTCTCTAATTTTCATCTTCAAGCCCATTTGGCCTCTAAATGTAATAATTCCTATCAATTGAGATATGAAGATCATTCTAAGAGCCAAAGTTCCCATGGACCCTCTAGAAATTAAGCTTCTTTACCTTTTCAAGATAAGACAGATCCAAAATCTCGAGGGAAGGCTGTGTTAATTCCCCCCCAATCTAATATGGGAAGCCTTATCTTACACTTATGTTCCTCCTATGAGGGATTTAGATTCTATCTTTCATGATCTAGTCCTTTTTTATCTCATTGTAAATTTCATGTCTCCTACACCCATCTTGTCCCAGTGGTTGAAACCGCTTTCTTCCTTCTCTGAGAAGTTTTTAGTGCCTTAGTCTTCTCCTCCCATCTCACAGATTACCATCAAGGGCTTAGAACCATGGGTATCTTATGTTAATCTCTATAAAACCCAGGATTCAATTTCTTTTCCTTCTTCTCCCACTAGAGATTTAGTCTACTTAGTCCCATCTATTATAAAGAAAAATCCTTCCACTCAGAAGGTTATGTTATCCAAAAGGATTGCTTCTGCTCCTCAGCATCTTTATTACTAATTGGTGTTTGGACTAGATCAAAATATCAGTCTCAGTATATATCCAAATCTAGGATTGAAATGAAATTTTAGAACCATGGTTCTAGGTTAAGTGACAAAAAACTATTCCATTGATGATTAACATCCTCCTCTAGAATGTACGTGATTTGGAATCTTAGGTTAAATCAAATTTTTTCTCCAATGATTTCCGCCTTCACTGTGTTTCTTTGGTTGTAGTTATGGAACCTAAATAGTACCCTTCAATGATGAAAAAACTTTCTTTCTATTTAATATAACATGAATTTCTTAATATATTTCCATCCAACTATTATATTTGGATTTTCTAGAGATATGGTGTCTCTATTGACTTCAGATATTCATTTGACCAAACAATCAACATAATGTTGTAATTGGGAGATAAATAGTTTTTTATTTTAGTAGATTATTCTAAATGAATGGCTCATACCGTGAGACCCTTTCGAATGTCTTTATATCCTTCAACCCAAGTGATTTACTGAGGTTAGTTAGAGGTGATATCAACATGTTATCCAATCATGAGGATAAAAAGGGTTGTAGACCTTTTCCTAGAAGATAAAGTTAGACTTTCATCTCATTCATGGAAAAATGGTCTCTTGGATGTGGGTTTCTTAGGTGATCCTCTCACATGGAGAAATAATTAGGATGGTAACATAATATCTTGGATCCAACTAGATTGGTGCCTTATTAATGGATTAATGATATCTTCCTTCCCTAGCATCATAATTCTTCATTTGGTTTGTGGTTTATATGATCACACTCCTATCCAAATTACATTGTCAGCTAGAATGAATGATTAGGAGTTATTCCGCTTTTCCTCTTATTGTACTGATAATACAGTTGTTTTTGACTTGGTAAGTAGGGACTAAAATAATCTTTTTAAAGGTAATCTATGGATTTCCTTCCATAAAAATATGAGACATCTCAAATTCCTTTTCCATTATTGGGTAAATCATCATCTTTCAAGGGATCTTGATTTTGAAAATATTAGCATAGTTATCTAGTAGCTCGACTTGAGTTGGGATACCATATGGGATGATCACATGTTTTTTGATTTAAGATGAAAGAAATATAGGATGACTGATATGCTGCTTAAATTGGAGCGTGTTTCCTGTGAGAAGTCTCGAGTTAAATGGATTCATGAATGTGATGAAAACATAGGGTATTTTCATGCATGTATTAAAGAAAAACACGTTTTTTTAAACCCAAACTTTCTTTTAGAGGATGGATCTTATTATAATGAGTGATATTTGGTTGTTATTAAAAATATATATTATTTCAATTCTCTTCTAACTTTCAAAACCTCCATCAAGGAATATGGCTACCCGAGTAGACCCATCGATATATTTTACTACATCACTAGCTCGATGTCTGAAGAAGTTAACAATTTTTTTTCAGGTTATCCCTAATGAGGAGGAAGTTTGAAAGGATCTATGATCTATTAATCCTTACAGTTATCCCAGGACAGATTCTTTTCCTACCTCTTTTTACAAACCTTCTTTGAACATTATTATGTAGAGGTTGATAAGAGTGGTTCAAGAACTTTTTTCAAGGTGGTCATCTCCCCCGTGTGGTTTGTGCTACTAAACTGGTTATGGTACCCAAGGTCAAATATCCTAACTTTTTGAACCATTACATGACTATTAGTCTATCTGATGATCCTTCTAAAGTATTAGTTGGCATTCTTAATGCAAGGCTTACTCTTTTCCTTCAAAATTGGGTGGCTGAGGACAAACATGGTCTTGTAAAAGAATGATCTATCAAAGAAGCTATTTCCTCAGCCCATAATGTTATTAGTGATATTATGTTGAAGGCATGTGGAAGAAATGTGTCCATAAAATTAGATATGATTAAATCCTTTGATATATTTTAATTGAACATTATTATCAAGGTAATTGTAATCATGGGTTTCCTAGTTTGGCTTATAGAACTATTGTTTAATTATTTTAGTTCCCCATGGATGGTTGTCTCTTTTATAAGAAAGTAATTTGGCTTCTTCAAAATAGTTATAGGGTTGATATAGGGGGATCCTCTCTCCCCATATCTCTTTATCATGGATCAAGATCTTCTTATTCATTATGTTACTCATGTAATTACTATGGGTAATAATCTACCTTATCATACTAAGCAGGTTAATGGAACCATCTCTCATCTTATTTTTTTTAACGACACCATCATTTTTGAATATTGTTGTATAAGGTCCATTCAGGGGATTAATGAGGTTTTAGAGGTATACTACACTTAGAGATAACATGTTTTCAATTGGGAAAAAATTAACTTATTTATGTCTAAAAAATGTTCTATGAGAATAATTCATTCTTTCGAAGCCAATCTAGGCATGAAAAAACAATCATTTATAATGATTTACTTGGGTTCTCCTATTTCTTCTTATACACACCTCATCAGAAACTTAAATATTATTGTTGATAGAATTTTATGGCACATATTTAACTAGAAAGAAACAGGTTCATATCATTTGGTGTAAGAATCACTTTGATCAAATCGGTCTTATCCTCAATCCCCTTGAATATATTGTCCAAACTGAAGCTTCCAAAAAGGGTTATTTCCAACATTGAGAGAACTTTGGTTACCTTTTTCTGGGATAATAACTTTCAAGGTAAGTGTCATTGGAATTCATGGAATAGGATATCAAATATTGTTATAATTGGGGTCCTCAAATTAAGGAGTATTTTAGGTACCATGAATAGTCTTCATGTCAATCCTTCATGAAAAATAATTATGGGTTCTTCTTTGTGGAAAAAATATATGGTCTACACCTATGGATTGGAAGGGAAATTTTCAAGATTTATAACATCTAAAATTCATAGATAGGCCCAGTATCATGTTCCAGTTCTTCACTATCACACTCACTAAATAATTATCTTGGGTGACATTAGTTATTGGTTTTACATCTAGTGCAGGAAAATTATTTAGTTTTTGGGTTGTCTTATCCCTAGTATCAGCTTCAGGGAGGATAGTTCCCACCCCAATTTCATTCAGGATACCCTAGATAATGAGAATAATGTCATTTTAGAAAATATTGTAATGAACTATGACCCAGATAAATGTGTTTTCTTATGATCTCAAGATAGTACTTTTTCCATTAAATCATATCTTAATCTTTTATCCTCAGATCCTTCATAACATATTTCGGGTGAATATAGATGGTGAAAGAACCATCATTTCAAGTTCATTTTCTTGGTTTGGTGTGTCTATAATATTGCATTACCTTCAAATATTAATATCCATCGTAGGTGTATAATATTTTCTTCAATATATATCATTGACATGGGTCCAACTATTAAATCTAAAGAGAATCTATTTTTCAACACTGAGTGGGATATGTTGTTGTAGAGATTATTTATGAAATTTATATGCTGGTATAATTGGTCCTCTACCACTAATACATTCCTTCAATTATGGTTCCACAGTGCTGACAGATCCAACATAGTGAAAAGGGAACGATCTTTGATTCTCACTACAAGCTGCTGAATTATGTGGCCTTACAGAAATGGAATTCGACACTAGTAGGCGACATGTTCAGTTATGGGTATCCTTTCCAAAAACCAAAACATCATTCTTGATTTATACAGGTTATGTAAAGACTTTGGATATTCACCCTAAATCTTTCACCTCTTTCCATCTCATTCCCCCATCAACAACACTCATGCTTCCCAAGGTTAATTGATTAGATAGAGGCCTCCCACTATGGGGTACAAACATTACACTGATGGATCTTTTGGTAAGGGTCTCATGTGTGGTGGGACAGTTGTGAGAGATTCCAGAGGCTCTGTTTTGGCTACTTTTTTAGCTTTATTTGGGTGTGGTGATGACCTTCTAGAAGAGGCTCATGCTATGTTAAGAGGTCTACTCATATTTTTTCAAAGGCACCTTCCTTTCATGGATATTGAGACAGCTTCATCAAAAATTTACACTACTTTGTTAGGTAAAGACCCTACTCCCTGGTCCATAGAATATTTATTCTAGAGATTTAAGGGCCTTATGAACAATCAAATGTCCATCCAATATACTCTACACGAGGGTAATAGGGTGGTGAACTATCTTTATTATAGGGCATCTCATCATTAACGTCTCCTTACTTTTTATAGCATGGGGTGATTTCCAACTAAGGGTAATAGCTTTGTTTGGGTTGATGCCCTTGGGTTGCATTACTTTAGGCCACCTTACTTTCTTTTTGTCTTTGTAGGATTTTCATCAATTTCCATTTTAATAAATAAAAATCCTTTGGTTGAGTGGTATTTTAACTGTTCACTGAAAAATAAATATTTTCAAAAAATCACTATAAATTAATTTTGATATAATAATTTAATAAATTAAATAAATTTAAAAGAATCCAATTTATAGAATATGATAATTTCGGTTTTAATAACATTATTGAGTAAAAAATTATGTAGTATGATATTTTTTTAAAAGAAAATCCTACTATAATTGATAATTGGGTGTTACATACATGAAGGTCATGATCTTGGTTTGATGGAAATAGATTTGTCCATGAACTCTGTATCTTGAAAACCCCTTGGTCAATGATCAAGTTTGAAGATGAAATTGGACATAAACAAATGGATTAGATAAAAAATAACACATTATGATGGTTCTTTGCAAATATTTTTAAAAATTTATATAGTTTCATGAAGCTCACATCCCACATTGGTTCTTCACTCATATTCACACTACTTAATAATACATCCCACTTTATCCACCACTCAATTCGACATTGAGATCGACACCTGGATACACATCACTCACCCACATGGGGTGAGCGCACATACTTTCCTCTTGTTTTCCACCTATGAGAATCTTCTGGGCACTATGAAACCAGCGTGCTTGTTCCATTGTCTTAGCCATCACTATTCTCATCAACCACCATGGATCACAAGGTATATCCTATTTATCATCTTAGTATTTATAGTACAGGGTCCCTTTGTATATATATAGGTGGTTAGCCTATTATTTACTAAACACATCAAAATATACCATATGAGAATTCTAAAATATCCATTAATATAATATATGATATATTTTTAAACTTATAATCAATTTCACTATGTATAGTTTCTCTTCCTTTTTATATTCATCGTGAAAAACTAAATTCTCTATTTTTCATCAATTCATCATGAAAAATAGATTTTTTTCATGCCTTTAATCAATTCGTTATAATTCATAAAGCATATTTTAAAAAAAAATTGTTTTACATACCTATCAAAAAAATGTATTTGAACATTAAAAATAGTTCAACATTCATCATAATTAAAATACATTGACTTTTTATCTTAAAAACTTATTTTTAATAAATAAAACCTTATCATAACCTCAATATACCACTTGGGTTCTTTAATATCCTACTTAGGATTTGTTTTAAATACCTTTTTCATTTCTAAATTCAATGATATATTATCCCCCTTATTAAAAATAAATACAAAATCACATGTATTGAAGGAAATTATCATTTCCAACATGAAAATTTTGAGAATAAAATCTTATACTCTTTAAAAAATTATTTCCTGCTTCTATTTATAGAAGGATGGAGTCACTGAAATATTATAAATGAGAAAAAAATTAACAAATATAAGTCTATGTGTGCCATGATCGGTGTTTTTTAAAAATAGTGATCAATTCTAACATAAATGGTTTCAATAAATTTTCATCATGTGAAACCAACACTGACACCTTATTTCATGGTTTGTTCAAATGAATTTCAAATAATATCCTCCATACATCTCAGAAAATATCTTAAAATAATTCAACTGAAAAAATATACTTCCAACTTTTCAAATTATTTTTCTTATTGTCATCTACTTATCATTCTTTTATTTTTAGTTTTGTCTCTTCATCATAATGAAAAGAAAATTTGATCAACATACCTCAATGATGATAATACTTTATTTTAGTTCTTTCAACATCTAGAATTATCATATGAATCCCTCATCATTACGTCAGATATTCATAAGATATAATCTGCAATATGGATATATGTTGGTTATTATTAAGTACTCCCCTTAAAGAGATACACTATATACATCTTCAGCATAACTAGATTTCTTAAATAATAACTTCCAAGAATCATCTGAAATTAATTGAACTGTTTCAAAGAGGAAACACTATTCCAATAGTATTTCATGATGGATAAATTTCAAGCTATAGGATGTTCATGACTTTGATAAAATATAGGTTTCCCCTAATAAAATTCTCCACCTTTAATTACCTACATAAAAATAAACACAATATATACATGGTAATAAGATTGTTCCTTGATGTTAATTTGTTATAGACATAGGTTTCAGATTTTCTACTCAACCCATTTATCTAATTTTATGGAGTATGTTTCATCACACATTATAACAAGGCACTCTCATTTTTTTGATGTCCCCATATTCATAAATTCTTCCAAATGTTCAAGATATATGATCACGAATTGTTTAGTAACATTCTCAATAATCAATTTTTGTATTGAAACCATTTTAATAATAATATTTTTAGCACAAGAAGTCACAGGTGCTTTCCCTTTATCCTTCAAGAATTTATCTTTTACATGAATCCATAAAAATTATTTTTTATTTTAATTCCCAGATATAGTACACATTTCACAAATATCTTTATAATTTATCAAGTTATCCTATTTAGGATTATTTAAATATTATTCATCATATAAGAATTTCACTAAATAAATATTATTGTTTTTTTATTCTTATTGTGATTTCATCTTACTTCCTTTTATACTATTGTTCATAGACAATTAGAAATAATTTATGATGTTACATTTCCCACTAAAATGGAATAACCCCTTCTATAGTCTAAAACCATTAACAAAATTCTTCACTAACTTCTTAGGAGTTGTTTGTTTAACAATATTATTCTTTTGTTCGCATCCCAAGGATGGACTATTATCTTCTTTTATTACCTACTTTCCTTTTTTATGGTATTCTCTTCACATAAAAATAAGAATTTGTGCATAATTACTATATAACATCACTCATTATAATAGCGACCAATTATGTTTCAGTACTCACAGACATCTTCAAATCATTTAAATCTAATCTTTATATAAAAATTGTTTTATATTAATTTTTCATATTTGGTAAATTTCTTATCTTTTATTTATCTTTTATCCCTTAAATATATTAATTCAATAATTATCATACATTGTAAAATTGAACTAATAATATATACCTTGATTCCCAAACATTTGACAGTACTAAAAATAGCATAAAAATACTGATTTCTTCTTTTGTGATACATTTTTAGTGTTTTTATACCGTGATATATATATAAAACAAGGTTTTATTTTATTTATTTATTTGGGGAACAATAATTCATACACTTCTTCACATCAATTTTTGAATAACTTTCAAATTCTTAATAATTTTTTTTCGTCTATTTTTGTCTAGATTTTAAGTTTGAATATTCCCTTGTCATAAAAAGAGTATTGGTATATATATATATATATATAAGGATAAAGGGTTACCCTTTTCAATTAGTTTTTAGTATATTTTTTTCTTATATAATATCAATCCCTTCTTGACACTACATTGATTCTTTTCAGAAATAAGACTCTCATCAAAATTATTCTTGGAAACACTTCTTTTCTCAATATCTTGGGAAGTCTCAGGTTGTGTTACTTCTAGATTTATCTATTTTAATTTAGTTCAACTAATTTTAATTTGAAATCAATATTATAATATACATATAATTTCTTGTTTTCTTCCCACCAAATCATCATCTTCTAAATCATATCTTCATGAACATAATTGGTATTTAGTAACATATTGTCAAGAATCTTAATTATTTTTTATTTAACCTCTAGTTGTGTAAATTTAAAACTCATAGAATAATTATATAGATTTTCCAGTGCAATTATAACTTCAATAAAAACCATTTCTATCATATCCTTCTCGCAAAAAATCCTTTATAATTATTCTTTAATCAAATAAGTAATTTCATTGTAAAGTGAAATATATTTTTCTTTTTATTCTTCAACCATTGTGACTCTTTCTTTATTTGACATAATAGTCTCATAATTTAATCTATCATACTAAAAAAGAGAATTGTAACTTTGAACCTTATTTTCTAATTATTCTTTTATTACTTTATATTAAACTTTTAATAGTGATTTTTCATTAATAATTTCCATTAAACCATAACTATTAAATTAACCACTTATTTGGTAAATTTTATTAAATGGTATCTAATTTAAGAATGGAAATCATATTTTTGATAGATTAAACTATATTCATTATAATTATATTCAACTGATCTCAATAAACAACTACCACTTAATTTTCATTCAACTAGTAGTTTATCATGTATCATTTTTTAGTTCCTTTTCAATTTTTTTCCATACTTTTTCTTTTTTTTAGTCTTTGCTAAAACATGATTTTTTATTTAAGTAGGTACAGGTGTAGGATATTCCATTTCAATCTCCTTTGAATCATCTGAAATTTTTTTAAAATACACTTCATATATTTATAATATAAAAAACTATCCATGTAAGGTATATCTAACTGGATGTGGAACCCTTTATTTGATTCCAATTGAAGTTTTGATAGATCATATAGTCACATAGAGAGTGTTGGTAATTAGGTTTGAATTGGTTTATAGAATTATGTTCTTCTAATTTTACCCATTTTTATTCAAAATGATATCACCTATTTAGATGAGTGGATTTCTTACATTCACAATCAGATTATTACCATATGAAATTTTGAATGTAAATGAAACACAACAAATATTATTTTTATATGGTTCGGTCAAATGACCTACACCTTGCTACAACTGGTTATTACCCTAGGTTATAGATTCTTCACTATATATATATGGTTATGTCCATGGAATTTCCATTCTTATGAACACTAAGTCACACAGTATTCCCATGATAGATTCCAACTAGATATCATAAGTTCCCACCTACACAAGTGATGAATACAGAGTACTATTGTTCCCTAGTTCCCGAGTCCTATTAGATTCTTAAATTTTTTTTAAAATATGATCCATATATAGGAATTATCTCGATCATATTTTGATATCTTTTGCACTACCTTGAGATAAAATATTACCCCATAAGTAAACTATATCACATAATCTATTGGGGTACTCCTTCAATAAATATGGCAACTGATGGTCGACGCCCCGATCTTGCTCATTATCCAATAATCATTAAATAATAATGAATTTATCTCAACAAACTAATTAGTCCCGTATGAATGTATTCTAAATCACTAACTTAGTTTATTATCAGATTTAGATATAAATGAATGATCTTTTATAACTGAATAATTATTTACATAAACTACCTTCAGTCAGAAACATTGTGTCGTATTCACAAAAGATCTTCAAAAAATCATAAGTAAAGTGTCAGTAACACTGCTTCATAATTATTTGTTAATCTCAATCATAAAAATACTATCCTTTATTATATTTCTCATTATCTTTACCCTTCCATTAAAACATGCATTAAATGTACTCTTCTCATACACATTGTTTTGAAAAAACCCTAACAAATTCACATGTATATAAAGTAACTCTTATTTATTATGAAAAAAACTATTATTGGTATGCACTACTTCTTCCCAAGACTTCCACATAAGAGAGGTATTGTAATTTTTCCTTATCATATGAAACCTCAAAAGTTTGGAATAGTTTCACTAATATTTCATTATTCATGTATATAGTCTCATGAATTTATCTCAAAACCCATCATGTAGAAGAGTATAAGATATCATTTTCCTTCATTATACATCATATATCAGTATACATGGGATATGTACTTAAAGAATATTTGAATCTTAATGAAACAAGTTCATTGTAATCTCATAATGATTGTTGAAAGTATTTCATATAAGTAAAATCTAATGGATTAGAACCAGAATCATATAACCATGAAAGATAAGTCATGGTACACTGAAACACTAAATTTTCTTGAATATAGAGCTCATTTAAGACTCCATTTTAGCACTTAGATTATTCTATCTATTTTTATCCTTTCTCACACTAAAAATTATTTTACCCTAAAAATAAACAGGTTTGGGAGTATTTATAGACACACACTACTAACTTACTCTGCATCCTAAACACTTCTAAATGCACCAAATATTATATATACATGATTTTAGAAAATTACCATCTTTGTGAAAAAAATTCCTTCAACAATATCTCTTTAATTCAAGAAATCTATTATACTTAATTCATATTTTATTGTCTCAAAATTATTTCAACCATTATTTTCATGTGATGAAAATTCTACATGGACAACGACCATCATGAAGAGAATAATCTTTAATATATTAGGTATTTTTAATGACTGAACACATCAATGAATTCATTTTATGAATATTGATCATCCCAAAATATCATTCAATCATCTTCATGACTATTATGACTTAAATTGAATCACTGTAGAAATTAATATAAACATCATTACATGTAAAACCCTCAAGAGGGTCTCATGGTTGAATATGACATTATCCTTCATCAAATAATCCAAATACGATGGATCGGTCGAGGATGGTTTTTTATGTATCTTTCTATAATGACCTAAAATTTCATGAATCATGCATCACACATTAGTTATTCAATCAATTTAATGCTACTTAATAATGTATCATACTTCATTCATCACATGATCTAGCACTACTCTCAGCAACCAGATATTATTCAAAGGTCTACATGGAGAAAAAACACCTTTTCCTTTTACATGACACCCATACACATCCTAAGGGAATTATATGTACCCAATTCTTGAATCTTAGGGTTTTCAATCACTTTTATTAGCCACTGACAATGGTGGCTTGGTAGACCTGGTTTCCCAACTTAGTAGAGGTTACACAGGGCTCTTTTGGATGGCTATATGTGGTTGGCATATTTTTTACTAAACACTTAGAAATATAACATATGAGAATTCAGAAAAATCCCACAATATAATTTTTACTATATTTCTTAACATATACTCAATTTCTCAATATAAATTCCCTATTAAATTTTATATTCCTACTAAAAACTAAATTTCTATAATTTTTCATCAATTCATCGTGAATAATATATTTTTAATGGACATAAATAAATATTTTCTAATTCCTCAAGCATGTTGAAAATAATTTTTTAGTTCTTTAACATAATCAACACATGTATTATATCATTAAAAATAGATCAATAGTCATCACAATTAAAAAAAATTAACTTTTCCTCTTCAAAACATGTTGAAAAATAAATAAAATTCAGTTCAACCTCAATAAAACACTTAGGATCTTCATTTTTTTAAAATTTTAATCATAATATAAGAGATTTAATTCCAATGAATAAGTATTATTAGTATTTAAAAAAATAAGAACATAAAAGTTACCTTATATCATGGGAAATTACAAAATTTTTGTAAAAAATACTTATTTCTTTATATTATACATAGGGAATAAAAAAATTGTTACAATTCATTACTCAGAGAAGTGGAAAATCAATGTAGAGGGTGAGTTCAAATGCTCAGTAAGGGATAGTATATAGTGTAAGATAACATGGAATAAGAAAAATAATAGGAACACCATCTGTTATAGTGATAAATACATATGAATAAAATAATACATGGATGAGATAGAAACTAAATGAGAAAATAGTCAAATAATTATATATTTGTTGGGAATCATAATGATGGACATTATAAAGTTGTCGTTGATTCCATGTAGCACATTATCATTACTCTATATTAGTAATCTCATGAGACCTACTAGTGAAATAAGGGACTATGCAATTTTGAATTCCACCCATTACCTAAAATTCTAATGCATTACATACCGTAATGAATTTCTATGGAATATAGTTCATGAATGAACAACATGAGATTACTTATAATAATTTATCAATGAGTCTTATCTTATGATATTTTAATTTATAGACTAAAGAATTATATAGACATGAAAATAGATTTCCCCAGTCAATTAATTAATAAGGATTACTACATGAATATCCTTAAGTCATATGTAGAATAATTAGGGATTCATAATTTTCAAATAAGTACCCATATCAAGTGAAGAATATGGATTTGTATTTATCATACACATTATAAAAAATAGGATTACCAATGAGTTTGGGATGTTGAAATAATGTATTTGAATTGGTGTGGGATAAATTAAATTATGGATAAATCCCCCTATAAATACAATCAAATACATCATTATGGTTGGTAAATATATTGTAAATCATCGATAACCTATCCCTCGAGAAGGTCAAACAATGTTTGTTACAGGGCCCACTTCTTGTACACTATGTGAAAATAAAGTAAATACCAAACCATTATTTTTCTTTTTAATTAGCCCAAGGTGAAGCTGTATCAAATCTGTATCCACTTGATTGAATCCACACACTAATTTCACTACTAATAAAACAACATAAACATTAATTTACCAATATTTTTTTATAGTTTTACCACTATGGGAAAGTTTAAAACTTATAATTACTTATGTATGTAGTAAAATGATTGGAAACACAGATATTTAATTGATAATATAATAAAAAATTTATAGAAATTAGGAATAAAATCATTCCACATTTAAATAAAAATGAATTAGAAATAATAACACAATTAAATAAATAGATTAGGTTTGGAACCCTTACCTTGAAATAAAATTTCTTAAACCTTAATATGAGATCCTTATAACCTTATACACTTCTTACATGGACTATTGAGATATAATATTACAGGATATTCATGATTAATGGATTTGGAGTGAAGATTAGTGGGAGAGTGGGTGGGTATTTATAGAAAATGTGTGAGGATTGTTTGTTAATAAATAAATATATGCTTTAGAAATATTGGTTATGTAAACTGAAAAAAATTTCATGACCATGTTTTTGGCTCATGGATTTTTATATTTAAGCCATGGTTTTGATATTTTTCCCCTACATTCAATTGTATTAATAATTATGTCATTTCAACAGCATAATTATGTCATAATAAACGTCTTATATGCTTATCAAATTATTAATCTCTCAGAAAAATATGAAAAATTTTACCATAGGATAATGATGTTGTTTTAATTTCAAATATAATTTTTATCTTAGGAAAAAAATTATTTAGTATAAGATATAATTATTTTAAATAAAAAATAGATATTTTTTTCAAAAATTCCGTTTTTAAATAGACACAATATTTATTCATTTTATTAAATTCTAAATGTTATAATATCCCACGTATTGTTTTATAGATTATATAGTCATATAATAAAAATATTAAAATACTATTATTATATATAATACTTTTTAATATTCTTTTAACAAATTATTTTTGTATTCTATGGGGTATTATTATCATACAAAAAACAATATAATGGTTATTTTATAATTGTTATCTCCAAGTGGTCACCAAACTCTTCCAATTGTCAAATTACTTCATTTAAATACCTCATAATTCTTTAATTAGTCATATATTTAAATTTAAATCAAGTTTTTATATTCATTATTTTCAAAAATATCGATTGGTTTGAAAAAACAATTGTATCATTTATATAGTTTTGTTCACTGGTGTGATAATTATTGGAGATCCTGATGATCTACATTCTCAATTTCTAGTATATTTTAAATTTTTCTTTTAATTTACCCATGTTAATATTTTCAAATTTATTGAGAATATTTATTCTCTAAATGTAATTTTTTAAATCAATAATACCATGTTCTTGAATTCATCATGCATTGAATGTTTTTTATATCATACAAAATTACTAAATATGACATGTGTATATATCAATATTGAATTTCCATTTATAAAATTAATTTTCAATACACTCTCCCCCTTGAAAAAATGTCTTCCTAAAAATTAAAAATCAATCCATAATGAAAATGGATATTCCCTTATCATTTCATCATTTAGCACCCATTTTTTTCTTTCAAAATGTTATTCCTCCAAAGAACCTTTACAAGTTGAGTCATTTGATCCCAAAACACTTACTCTATCATATAAATTATCTCAATCAACACTTAATTATATAAAAATACAAGTGATAACAAAAAGTGTTCCACTATCCAAACATGGTAAGGGTCATTTATATAATTCTTTAGAAGTGATATATTTAAGATTTCATGATTTTCAGATAGGTTTAGAGGATTTTCCAAAAACTATTTCACAATACCTACATGATCTAATATTTAAAATGGGAAAAGATACATTTTTATTACCTTCCCATTCATTCCAAATCTCATCAAAAAGCTTGATGGAGATATCCTAGATAATACATGGTATACAAATTTGAAATCAATATCCTTCCTTCGGTTATTAGCATAAATTATTTTTCAAATTTGGGATAATTTTATGTTCTCCTGGATGTATTTTACCTTCTCTCATGTCTATTATAAGTGTTTTGGACCAAATAACTTCCTTTTTCAACTCCATCCCTACATATTGGATTCTGAAATCTCTTTCAATATAACAATTTCTATTTTTCCATTATAATGCTAGAGTGTAAATTGTTGTTGTAGTAAAAATAAACTGCAGGTAAATACTAATACCAGCAACCTTATTAGTCAAGAGAGTATGTCCATAGAATATCCTAAAATGTTTGTATAGTCCCTCTAAACTACCCATACATTTAAGGGTGTTCGTCTGTGCTAATATTAAGCTCTGTATTTAAATACTTTTGAAGACTCCACCAATACATTAATGTAAACCATTGATTATGATCAAAGGCTATAGATAATTTTGATCCATGATGTCTCACAAATTCAATTATATATAAACTAATAAGATGGAAAATAGGTAAATCTTATCGAATTATAAGATATTGAGTAGAATTTATAAGATGATCCACAATGACCAACATCATAAAATTCCCAGTTAATGAAAAACTCTATAGTAATGTTATCCCACATCCACTTTGGTATAGGTAATGTTTTCACACAACCCTTATGAATTTGTCTTCCAACCATTACCTATTTTCATAATTTGAATCTTGAAATATAATCTACAGTATATCACTGTATGTACTCCCACCAAAAATACTCTTAGATATCCCTAAATATAATCTTACTTCAAAAATGTATAGATAAATTTGGTTTGTGAGCTTAATCCAATGAATCATTATTAATATTTAGTATTTACGAAACACATAACCTCTTACCAAACAATAAAACTCCATCATTCCCAATATTAAAGTATAGTTATTTTACATAATTCACATATTCCATCATCTTTTTTAAGGACTTATCATCATGATAGGATTTCTTATTCCTCTTTAATAAGTAAGGTTAGGTAATTACATGGAAAAAGAAATATGTTACCCCGTACATTATAATACTCATTTACATCCTTACTAAATCCTTCAGAATTGAATCATTATTCACCCTCACCATGGATAAGATACTTTTATCTTTTATTCTCAATTTAGAAACTACATTTTTTTATTTCCCATAATGATAATGTATCTCACAATCATAATAATTTAGTATCTCCAACCTCCTAATTTTCCTCATATTAAAATCCTCATGGGTATAGATTTATCTGAAACTCTTATGATTGGTGTATATATCACAACTCTCTACATATAAGTAATGTATCTATATATTTAGAGAAAATATCACCTCCATAAACTCAAAATCATGTATAGGATAATTCACCTCACAATGGTTCAACATTTGAGAGACATAATCCACCACTATATCATTTTTCATTAGAACAAATCCACAACCTTTATTTGATGCATCATTGTAAATTAAAACCCTTTTATACCAAATGGAATATTAAATACATGTTAATTTATCAATATACCCTACAATTCATCAAATTTATCTTCACAAACTTTTTTCCATTTGAGTTTGTCCCCCTTACGTGTTAAATTGGTTAATGAGTTAGCTAATCTATTAAGGTCTTCACCAAGACTCCAATAATAACATCCTAATACAAGGAACTATGTACATTAGTTATGGAGGTAGGTATTATTAATTACATAAAAACAATAGTTTCTAATGGTTAAATATATATACCACCAATTGATACAATATATCCAAAAAGAGATTTTTTTAAATCCATAATTCACATCTACTAAATTTACCATGTAAATGTTTTCATTAAAACCTCAATCACAAATCAAAAATGAGTTTCATGATCCTCATAAATCTTAGAGTATATAATAATATCATAAATAAATAACACAATACACATATACATATAGTTCTTAAATTATATTTTGGTCAAGTCTATAAAAATAGAGGGTATATTTTTTCAACCAAAAGTCATTAATATGAACTAAAAATGACCATAAACCGCACAAAAATTGGTCTTTTCAATCCCACCATTTTAACCACAGAATAATGATAACTATAATGAGGATAAATCTTTACGAAGTATTTATCCCACTTAAACTAATCAAATAGGTCATCAATACAAATAAATGGTCACTTTTTTTATAGTAGTTCCATTAATTTCCCTATAATAAATGTATGACCTCATTGATTTATCCTTCTTCTTCATTGTTAAAATATGTTCTCCCAATAGATAAATACATGGAAAAAGGAAATTCTTGTCAAATAAGTCTTGTAATTTCATGTCCAATATAACTAACTCCTAAATATAAACTCTATATGTAGGATTAGATATGGGTTTTACATCATCCATAAGATTAATAAAGAAGTCATCATCTCGATCAGGTGGAATCAAGGTAATTCATTTGTAAATACATCAATATATTCCTAAAAAATTTCTACATCATATATTCTCAAAAAAAATCAATCATCATAGATTTAATTACATATATATATTACCCATGGATTTCATTGTGTTGGGCTATTGGAGGTATTTAATAAAAAAATTACATAATGAAATCTCCCCTAAAAAATAAGTAATTCCATATTTTCATCACAAAAAGTAACTTCCTCTACTTAAAAATATTCTTTATTTAAAATTAAATAGTTAATTCATCTACAAGATTACATAAAAATCCACCATTGGTAGGATGATTAGATTCTACCCAAGTCAACACCCATGAATTCTAATTTAAATTTCCTAATATATATTAAAGGCAATTGAGGTACCACACTATGTTATGACTAACAAATCATTCCTTAATGCATTAATGGGTGACTGAATATTCTTAGAACACATGAATGATATAAATGATTGTGTAGATATACAATATAGTTATGTATTGTATCACATTGAGTATATAATAAACATATCAGTTATCACATCACATGGAGCTTAAACATTAGTTGTTGCTATTGCAAAATCTCATTGATAGCCTATAGTTCACTTCTAGGGGAAGATTCCATTGGCACATTGGGTATTGATTATAGTATTATTCTATTTATCTATAGTGGAATCATTTCACAATGACCATTTTACTCATTCCTTTCCAATCATGATATTGAAACACATTTAATGCATACACCCAACCCTTTATACAGGTCCATGGGTGTTTCTTGTCACATTTATTAAATATTGTGAACTCAACTTTTTTCTTCTTCACAATTCCAGTTATTGTTCAAACTTAGTGGTCAACCATCATATTCATATCATTTTTTCCACTACAAAAATAAAGAATTTGAAAAATCATTCTCAGTCTCATAGAACTATTATATTCTCCTCATATGTTGAAAATCATTGAGAGACCAATGATCTTAAAAGACTAATATTCAAATCATCACAGAAAAAATCAATCTTATATATGGGTTAGATGGATTTTCAAAAAAATACCTCACTAATATTGTGAAATAATCCCCCTACTCAGATATGATTTATATTTTCCTTTTTTAAATTTCATAATTTCTATTATATCTCCACATGTTGCAATTGATGGAAATATGTTTAAAAAATGGTTTATATATCTTACAATCCATGTATTCTATGTCCCATACTTATTATTTTAAATTATGGACCACCATAATTCAGTTTATCCCATTAAATGATACACATTCATGATATCTTCTTCCTTATCTAAACTCCAAGTGAAATAAATATCATCTCTAGGTCCTTAATCTATTGATCTACCACTATGGGATTAATGGACCCACTGAATGGTGGAGGTTGTTTCCTAATAAAATGATCTAAACCTACTAATATCCGTTGAGGGGGAATGGGTTAATTCATGAAGACTGCATTAATTTTTATAACTTGAGTGAATTGCCCTTGGATTTTAATAATGTGTTAATCACCAATATTAATTCAATTATATTGATTATCTAGACAACCCTCACATTGTCCTGTATTGTTGTCTTGATTTTCATATATTCAAATATGTGTCATTGTCTATTAAATTTCATGTCATAGTTAGTAATGTTATAAACTAATAATATATATGATAAGACCTATGTATCAATATTCTATAAAATATTGACATATGCATAGAATACCAATAAAATTCTATTTTACAATAATCTCTTTAATTTTAAAAAGGTCAAATCTATGTTCTATTAAAGAATTATTTTAACTGTAATTCCTAAGGTTTCTACCAATCGTTGATCTCATATCGACCTTAACAAACCCAAGCCTAGTCACCTAGATTTTGTAGGTTATTTATTACATGGAATTGAGAATACAAGAGATTACATTCCCAATTTTAAGGTTCATTTGTCCACAATAAACCAGATATATAAAAATTAAAATATATCATGAGAAATTAATAAAATGAGTAAAAACAACTTTTTATTAGTGTTATCCATAGTTCCAACCATACATAGTATTGATCTTCATTACCTAGTGAAATGGTAAAATAATTAAAGTGTTAGATCAAATGATCAGTAAGGGATAACATGTGAAAAAAGCTAACATAGAATAAAAAATAAAATGGGACCAATAGATTCCATATTAATTAACACCTATGAATAAAATAGTCTATAGATGAAAGAGGAATCAAATGTGCAAATAATCACATGGTGATGTAAATTATGGGAATGAATAATTCAAAACATTGTAAACATATCATTGAACCCTTATTCCAAGACATCATATATAAAAGGAAAGGATTCTCCCATTTCCCCATATTTCATTCCACATGAGAGTTACAGTTTACTAAGGGGCTATATAATTCTAGGCCACAACTTTCATATAAAAATTCAATGAACTCAATTTCCTAAATAATGACTATAGAGAAATTATCAATAATAAATAATATAATAATACTGAGAATAAATTTCTCAAGGAGGCTTATCGTATAAGTTTTTTCCACATAGAATAAATCGTTAGGTGAAAATTACAATAGTTTTCCCCTCTTAATTAACTAATAGGGATAAATAGGTAAATAACCATAAATCATATGAGTAAAAATTAGGTATTCAAAATTTTCAGATAAGTATCCATATCAAGTGAATAATATGGATTTATAGTTATCGGTTAATTTTTAAAAATTAGGATTATCCATGGGTTTGGGAAGAAAAAATAATTTATGTAAACTGGTGGGAGACCAAAGAAATTATGGATAAATAACTATATTAATTTAAATAAATCCCTCATTATGGCTGTTATGTATCATGGGAATCATCAATAATATATCTTTCATGAGTGTCAAACTAGTTCTGCATCAAGGCTATTTTTTGTGATCCATGGGAAGATAATGTTAATACCCAACCATCATTTTTCCGGGTTATTACCCTTGGTTGAATCTGTTCTAAATACACATCAACTTATTTTTATCTTGACATGGATTTAATTGATATGAGGACAACACACTTTATGAAAATTTATGATGGTTAATGGTTATGGGAAAGTTTTAACATTATAACAACATATGAATATATTTTAATTAAAGGTAATGATGGTATATCCTTGATAATATAATAATTAGTTTATATAATTGATTTATAATAACATTTTACATTGAAATTAAATGGAATTGGAAATAATAACCCTTTCAATGAATGAAAGGAGGTTTTGAACCCTTATATTGAAAGGTAAATTCTTAAAACCTGATAGAAGATTATAAAAGACTTGTAAACTCCATTGAGAGACTTATGAGAGAAAAATTAGGATATATTCACACTTATTTGTTTTTTATTGAATAGTAAAGGGAGAATGGGAGGGTATCTATATTAATTAGGGATGTTTGTTTATTAATTTCTAATCTTAGGCATTAGAAATATAGGTTGTGGAAAATGAAAAACAAATTGCTTACAGATCATTTTAAAACATGGTTTTTTATATTTAAGTCATGGTTTCTATAATATTTGAGTTTTGTAATTGAAATATATTATTTGTTATTAATTTTACCATGGGAATATAATTTTTCCAAAAAAATATTATTTTTAATACCTTTGTTTCAATTTTAGACTTGGGAATGATATTTATAGGTTTGTAAAATCATTAAAACGCATTAAAATACAATATATTAATTCAATAAGTTAGTTTTTATCATTTAATCATTTATATTAATTGTTAAAACATTTATAAAACATATTAATTTAATAATACATTTCATATATGCTTACTTTTGTTTACTATTTAGAGAAAAATATGATTGTCTCAAAAAAATAATGAAAAAATCACTATAGGATAATTTCAACATTGTAATTTCAAAAATAATGTTTATTTTATGAAAATAAATTCATAAGTATGATAGATAATTATTTTAAATAAAAAATGAATAGTTTCTATAAGATAATATTTTTCAAGGGAAACACATTATTTATTCATATTAAGAATTTTTTAATATGTTAACATGACATATATAGATTCATAAAAAGAATATGATCGTATAATAAAAAATTAAAAGTATAATTATTATATGAAATACATTTAAATTTTCATTAAAACTTGTATTTTTATATTCTAAAGGGTATAGTTACTATACCTATGACTATATAATTGGAATTCAGTACCAATCAATTAATGCTAAGAGCCTAATAGTCTCTTTACTATTCCAATGGTCATATTGATTTATATAAATAACTCATAATTCCATCATTAATCATTTACTTAAATTCCTATTAATGTTTTGTATTCATTATTTCAAAAAAATGATTAGATTACTAATTTTTTGTATTATTTCTATAATTTTTTTCATTGGTGTGATAATTCTGGGGACCAGGATGATCTGTATTTTCTTATTCTAGTTAATTTATTTTATTTTTCTGTTTATTACCCCATTGTAAAATTTTCAGTTTTATTACACACATTTGTTCCATAATTGTAATCTTCTAAATGAATAATAATGTGTTCTAGGTTTTCAATTTGTGGTTCTTGCATTTTATAACATACTACATTAATAAATAGGTCCCAAATATATATTCAGAAGGAAATTACATTTATCAAATTTTGGGTTATTACATAGTTGGACCGACTACCCTTATGCGACTTAAGATACAAAATCTACAAAAGGTTACTTCCATATTACCCTTACACAATTACAAAAATTATATAAAATAATAGATATCCAAAATAAAAACATAAAAATAACAATAAATAATATATTTATTTTAAAAATTTCTAAATTTCAAATAAATATACTATTGCGACCCAAACCCAGATATCCCAGAGTCAGTGTCTGCTACTATTACATTAGCATGATTACAAGGAATCAAATCCCGAAAGACTGAGATTTGATTATTCTTGGTAAACTAGATATATAAATGAGTATTTTATTACAAAATAATACAATAATTGAAAAATAAATTTATTCTTCTTTTTAAATTAATAACTTCAAGGATAACTCTAATCCAACTAGTAAATCTCTACAAGTCATTGATAGTATGATTATTGGTTTCCTAGGGAATGAAATATAATAAGGGTGATATAAAATTCTCAGTAAGGGCAAACTATAGAAGAATAACTAATTAATTAATTTGAATAATAATTATTACATGGTTGATAACTAAACTCACATTTCATATAAAAAATAAAGTGAGAAGGAAGTGCATAAACAATATGGAAAGGTAATAACTAGAAACACTTTCCAGCCAAATACCCAGATAATGAAAAATAAATATGGAAATGTAAGAAACTAAAACACATGCCATCTAAATAACTGAAAATTAAATTTATCCATAGATATTTTGATAAAAAATTTCATGTATATAAAATAAGTGAAACAAATATGAGGTCAATGCTTGATTATTGGACTCCATGTTTCCTAGGTACATGGAACCTTTACTGTCAAGACCTTTCACAATACAATTTACAAAATATCATGTAAAAACACCTCTAAGGTAGATATCCAAATGACTCCTACCATGAGACTACCAATGCATCGAGGGGCTTTCTATAACCGGGCACCACTAGTTTCATACCATTCTAAAACATTGCTTGTAAATCGAATAATTGATTTAACAATGTGCCTTATCAAATAATAGTAATTAATAAAGAATACAGAATTATCAATATTTCCCCAAATAATAAAATAACTATAAAAGTAGACATCGTATGTAAAATGGTATATAGTTTAGGAAATAGTAATATCCCTGATAAATTATATGGATAATTTGGGCAAATTCAATGATCATATGAGATTGAATATTTCAAGGACAGAAATGAAATCAAATAAGTGAATGTGAATACTATCCTTGGAAAATTTTGGGGTAAAACATCCAAATAAATATTAAGGATGGTATAAATACAAAATATCCCAAGTGGAGTGAAATAAAGGATCGTTGTCTTTAATTAATGGAAAAATTATAAAAAGATCATTAAAAACATTGTTGAGGAAAATACCATTTTGTTTTGAATTCCCATTTTAAAATAATTTTTTTTATAAACTACATTCTTAAAATTAATTTCATTAAAAATAAACATTGTAAAATTTCTAGGTAATCTTCAGAAAAAGGATAGTAGATAAATCTGTACAGGTTGTGAGAGGTAAAAAGAAAAATTCCTTTTGCAAGGTAAAAAGGATTAGAAAAATTCCATGTTTGGAAAAGACAAGAGGATTCCATTGAAAACATTAGTAAATTTAAAAAAGGGTAAAAAATTATTTACCATATAATTTTTAAAACATTTTAATTAAACATGGTTTTTATAAGAAAATATGTTCTCTAAATAAAGAGAGCAATGAAGTCAGGTTTTCTTAAAAACATTTTTAAAACACTTTGAGTACCAAAGAGTGGAAAATGGTACTAATACTTAAAAATGACATTAATTACTAGATTATAGAAAGATTAAAGGGTTTATTGAACAATGTTACTATAATTTCATTGAATGGAAATACCATTAGAATATCAGTAAATTTAATAGTGACGAAAATGATCATTAAACATTCCAAAGTGTCTCATACCACTTTGAATCATTTTCAATCATAAACCTCATGAAGTAATAATATTAAATTAAAGCCTTAAATAATATAAATATAAATTAATTAATAATATAATATATATATAAATTTGTGGTATATAAACCACACAAAATATTTAATTTATGAATATGAAATTATTCTCAAATATGTAAAAAGTGAGATGAGAATCCCATAACTTTAGTTTTCTTTCATGTGAATGTCCTTTAAAAATCAGTATAACTAATTTATATTAATTTTACAATTTCATGAGAACCTTCTATAATTTTTATCATTAGTTTTATTTCACTTATTACTATGTTTCATATAACTAATTGAACAATTATGTTTACATCAGTTTTTTTGAACAAATTCAGTTTATGTGTCGAAAACAACATTGTTAAGTCAACTATGGTCAATGAGGTCATTATATAACATCTCCAGAATAATAATCATGACATAATTATAATATTTATACATAAATTATACTTTTAAAATCATTCATTAAATATGGTTATGAAAAATGAATCAATGTTATGATCATAGAGATAGTAGGTCTTACATAGGCAGCAGTAACGTTCTTATTTTTCAATGATTGTTATGGAAAGAAGGTAAGTAACACGATATCTTTCCAAAATGATAAATATATCATATATAACATATTATTTGGTCATATATACATCTATATAAAATTCTCAGGATTAAAAAGAATCATGTCATGTCGAGGAGGTGGTAGTCCACATGTCCATGAATAACGTTCACTTTTTAAGTGTGTGAAAGGGTGTTAATCAAGGTGATATATAATTATGTATATTATAATTAAAAAACATTAATTATGATAGAAAAATAATATAGTATCTTTTATGTATTATGTGTTTAATTTAAACCACTATTTAATCGTTCCATGTATCCTGTGAATGAACGACATCGCTTTGATGGGTGGTAGTCCACACATCCTCAAACGTTATTATCATATTAATAAAATATTGAAAATATTAAAGTTATGTTATATAAAAGTGTTAAATAATTATAAAGACATAATAAATACCATATATATCATATATAAGTATAGTTTCCATAATAATTTCCACCATGAGGTGTGGTAAGGGAAAAATGATCTATCATTGTTTCATGAGGTGGTAGTTCACTGTACACAGAAACAGTATGTATGTTACCCATTAGATGGAAGTTTGTGTAAGTGAAGGTAGAACCATTATCATAAAAACAACCTAGTATAATTATTATATTGGTTTTTTTATAAAATATTATAATAATAATAGTTGAGGGGTTTGTTAATGGAAATAAAACTAAAAAACTTGAGAATATTTGTTACCCCTTTATCGGGTAACACCATTTGGTTTGCACCAAATGCTTCCTTGGATTTATTTATACCCTAGGGGATTCATCTTGTATGAGGGTATTTATGTTTATGAAATATTTGGGATGATATTAGTATATAAAAATTTTCTTCAGAGGTGTGAGGAAGAGGGAGGATGGGAGGTCCTTTTATAGTGTAGGAGGAGTGGTACTCTTATAATATTTCAACCGGGGAATTCCATGCACATTTTTCATGTTGATATTTAATAAAATAATGGATAAAATAAGAAAAAATGGAGAATATTGTTGAGATATTTCCAACCAATATCTCTTGGGATATTGTATAGGTTGTTTTTGGCCTTAAGGTTTTCACTTAATCCTTAGTTATGCTTAATTTCACCTTAATCGATGTAATTAATTTTAATCACATTCACTAATATTTTTGGTAAAAAAATAATGTCTTTATTATAAATTATAAATTATTCTTATTAAAAATTTGGAATCCATTTTTATAAATTCTATATACAGAAGTCTTGGAAATTAATTTAAAATTCATCCCACAGTCCGAACGCCAATGCGAGTTTTCAAAGTACAAGCAACTGAAAGATTGCTATGTTTTTATAATTAATTTCATAGTGAAATAAGTTAAAATGAAATAAATTAGAGTAATTGATAAAAAAAGTATCTAATTAAACTTTATAACTAATTAAAACTATAATTTAACTTTATAAACAAATTAAATGATAAAGTAGTTTTGAACTAAAATTCCGTATTTTTTACTATTCATTAAAAAAGTTATATGTTTCCAAAACAAATATCAAAAAATTACCCTAAAATAATTTATATTTATTTATTTAATATTTGGAGTTTATTTGAACATATTAAATCAATTAATGTGTCCAGCTTCATATATAAAATTGGTTCTCCATTAAAAGACAATAAAATTACCTTTATAAAAATATAAGTTTTTTTGTGTAAAATAGGGGTTGTTATTGTATTATTACTACAAAACCTAATGGATGAGTATAAAAATATTTGATTGAATAATATATATATATATATATATATATTAAATTAATATCACCCACTAATTTTACTTCATTTAATCTATTAGCATAAAAAATTAGAAAAAATATAGTTTTCTTTAAAAATATTCACTTTATATTCAATTGTTATTATATTCATTTATCATAAATTTTTAACTAATTAATTCATTAAATATATGTATAAACCATACTTTTCATAATTTATGTAATATTATTCATAATAGATTGTTTATATATTATTATATTAAATAATAATAATTTAATAATATATCATTTTTAGTGAAACTCAGTCTTATGTATAACGCAAGCTATCATGAAAGGATGCTCTAGCATATAAGACAAGATATAGAGGAACGTATCTATTGTGTGTAACAAAAGATACCGAGGAAGGCCTCTATTTTGTGTAACACAAGATAACTCGGTGTTGCGTTCATTACAAGTTATATCATGTATTGAATTTATTTAAAGTAGTAAATATGTAGTAGAGTCCCTGGATATTATATTCCCTTATGTACTTCTCGATGTGTGTCATATAGGCTATCTAATAAAAATTTGTACATTATAATTTCAAGGTGTTATATGAACATATAAATAAGAAAAAATGTAATTTATTAATATTTCCAAAATTCATAATTAATCATAAAATAAATGGAATCACTCTAAGATTATTCTTACAAATCATAAAACCATGTTAAAATAACTTTTTGAAGAGGAAAACTCTCATGAACCACTGAACACCACATATTGATAAAGGAAAGGCTTAAGGGAAATTTGGACTTTTAAATCACATACCTCGTAAACAATTCACATCCTCAAGAATTTAAAAGGTCCTAAAAGGGAAAGGGTAACATCCTAGACCAAGATTCCACTCAATAGTGCCCGAATCACAGTAGGTCGCATGGACTCAAGTGCATCTCCCTAAATGCAGAAGGATGTTGATTAGAAATGAGGGACTAGGTGTGTTATTGGAGATATTGTGCCCTCATCACCAAAGTATACCTAGCGGAATATCAACATCAACAAGTAGAAGAATCAGTAAACAATCATAGTTTCAACATAATAAAGACGAGAATATATAACAAAAAAACAAGTGTCTCATATATAATAATGATTATGATAAATGAATCTAGAAAGATGTAAAAATAGGTAAATAGAAATACAATGTAGTATAAGTATCCAAAAGACCAAAACGATGAAAAAAACCAAAAAGGTATCCCATTGGCATCACAAGACTTAGCATAGTCCTATATTCCAATTATACTAAGAAGAAAATAAACAAACTGTGTTAGAATGCATTCCCTTATCAATACATGCAACCATATAATCTGTTTGGGTCCTAGAGGTGCCCCAAATAGGGTGTGAGATAAAAATCCTGGTAGGAAAACAAACATAGATAACTAGAGTTCTAATGAGCACAAATAAATATACTAAAAAATTGTAAGTAAGTAGAAATGTAATTTTAAATGACCAAGGCATATAAACAATTCAAACAGGTAATATAAAAATGGATTTCAAGGATCCATGCAACAAGTTTCAAATCCTAACAAGGAAGCTAAAATCTATATAAAAAATATACACAGCCTCTCCATACATCCATCCATATCCTTCCCACACAGCCTTTTTGTATAATGAAGCATTAAAAAAATCCCCCATACTTTCTGTATAATGAAGTGTGTCATGTTTCCAAATCCATGCCATAATAACCATATTTTCATATATTCCACAGTTGTGTCATATAATGAATTGTATAAATGAAGGACTAAATTCAAGGTATATAATATCAATCTATCTTCATCGATTCCTAGAAGAATCTCAAGGGAAACTCAGCATATGAATTAGTTGGAGTCATATGAGCATGTATACCAACACGTCCTATATGAGTCCAAGAAAGCTAGATCCAAGGGGTAGCATGGCCAGAGGCATCCCACAGAATCAATACCCAAGAAGCATCATTACTCAAGGATTATACTACCATGTTTTAGATCCATGGAGAGCCGTCCATGGAATCTATAAAATCATTCATCCATTTCATTCCATTTAAGAGTCCAATTTCATATGATTTGACCCACTCTAATAAATAAATTACATTCAATTCCTTTCAATGAGTATAGCCACTCATTTAATCAAGTCGCATTGGTATACCCACCCATTTATCATCATTTTCCATTAAAAACATCACATGGGTATACCTGCCCATCAATCACAATTCATTATTAAACAATCTGCATGGGTACACCCACCCATTTAACACAACTTCTAAAAAATCCATTAAAGAAATTTCAAAAAAACAATGAGTATACCCACTTATTTAACCAATTCCATTTAATCAATTTAATCACGTTAGGCATGGATTATTATGATAACATAATTCAAGGAGGTAGAACATCTCTTAAACATGTAATTCAGTCACATTTAACTATAATTGAGCTTTCTTGGAATAGAAAACTCAAGAATACACCCCTTGGGTGTTTCATCAAAGGTAAAAACCAAATAAAGGCATGTATCACCCCATGGTTTTCCTTGGGTTGGGAAGACAACCACCAATGAATCATAATGAACCTATAGGAATCCCTAATAGGTCATGTTTTATCTATTTCAATTTAACATTCCAATTTCGAGGTAGCATTAAAAAGTTCATCGGACGACATAATGGGTAATAGCTTCTACGAAGCACCAAAAGTGGAAAGAAAAGTATATACTACTTACCTTATCTCAGTAGTAGAGTACTCATCCAGTATCAAGTCTTTATTTGAGTCAGATTATGGGAAATAGGAAGAGCAGGTGAATAATTCTGAATTAGGGAATTTGCGCCTATATCTAAATAGTATAGCTAATATCTAGTAGAATGAGGAATGACTAAAAAGGAATAAATATCTTACCAGTTCGGATCTGATGAGACTGACGACGAAATAAATAGAGTCTGGATCTGAAATTGGGATCAATGCCTAACTTAGGACCCTTGGTGTTGCTCTTGTTCATGATATTGGGGTGTGGTGAGGGATCATTCAGAAATTAGAGTCCCATAACACTATTTTTAAAAACTAGACTCGAGCAGTTACACGATGTGTAAGTTACTTACACATCATGTAACTCATGGGTTCCCTCCTTGTTAAATCACCTTAAAATGCATGAAAGGTCATTTTCAAACCATTACGCAACATGTAATTGAAATAAAAATCCTATAATTGGCTTTTATCCAAAATAAAGTCCTTCATCCTCTTCCTTCCCAATAATTACCCAATCATCACACAGCTCTTCTTAGGGTTTAAGCCAAAAAATAATTTTACAACTAGAAAAAAAGGTTATGAACCTCAATAAAAACGTGGGATCATACAATATTCCCCCCTTAAATCAATTTTTCTCGGAATTTACCTCTAAATAGAAGTCATGATTCATTTGAGAACAACCTCAGCTTTCGAGAAATAATGTAGGCCTCCCGCTCCAAACTCCAGTCATGTAAATGGTCATGATCCCCTCGCACCCATACTAGAGGAACTAAATAGAGTCCGAGAACCTTCAGGCTCCTAACAATGAAATGAATTATATGGTCCTCAAAGGATGGATCAGACTGTAGCTCATCGACCTCATGATGAAAATCATGAGACATATCCAAATGATAACAGTGTAGCTAAGATACATGGAAGACATTGTTCATGGATTGGTACCTCTAAGGTAACTTCAATCGAAAGGCTACCGACCCGAATCTCCTTAGAATCTTTAACGGCTCAACATATCACCGTGAAATCTTACCATGTATTCTTATCTATATGTATCCCAACCTTGGTGAAACATGTAAATAGACCTGACACCTGACCTTAAAATCTATAGGCCTTCCACAACAATCAGAATAAGAATTCTATTGAGACTGTACTGTAGACATCTTCTTTAGAATCAACTAGAACTTCTCAGAAATCTCCTTCTTGAGATGAGATTATAGAAATGCTACCTCTCCTACCTCTAGACAGAATAGAGTTGAATGAAATGGCCTATCATATAAATCCTTGTTAGATTCCATATTTATTATTTCTTAATAACTTTTATTGTAAGTGAACTCAACCAGGGGAATGTGTCTCTCCCAAGAGCCCCCAAAATCTAGGATACAAGCTCGTAAGCTGTCCTCTAGAACCTATATCGTACACTCTAACTTGACATCAGTCTAATGGTGGTTTATTGGGCTCAGAAGCACCTATGGACCCGACACCATTTGCAATCTCTTCCAAAAACGAGATGTAAAATGGGTGTCCATATCCAAAACCATAGTATGAAGGACACCAAGAAGCCATGCTATCTCATAGATATACAACCTTCCAATATCATCAACAATGAAGAACTCCTTGATAGAGAATGAATGCGAAACATTCATGAACCTTTCTACAAAAACCCACACAACATCATTACCTCAAGGTAACCTTGGTAAATTGGTCATGAAATCAATCGTGACATCACTATTTCCACTTGGGAATAAGTAATGGATGTAAAATTTTAGCTTTTCACTGATTCTCCACCTTCACCTACTAATAGGTGGAACAACTCATAACAAAACCAGCTACCTCATGCTTTATACTTGACCACAAATACTGATGGCACAAGTAACAGTACATCTTTGTTACTGTAGGATTCACTACCAAAACTAAAGCATGAAACTCATACATCATATCCATGAATATGACCAATGGAACCCAAACATGACCATGGATACACAGAATCTCATCCTCAGCTACCATCTATCCAGGAGGTGATTCCACACCTGCCACACTCTCCTATAGGACTAGGCCTTATGAATTTGATAGGTGACTCATCCTCACTCAATCCATTTGGGTATACATAAAAGCTAAGGATGATAGATATGTCTAACCCTAACTATCGTAAACCTCTAAGTTCATCTCAGAGATAAAATCCATAAGCTACCACTCACTATTATCCTATTTCACAGCCTTTATCTGAGTCATCCTGCTCAGTGCATCAGCCACTACATTGACTTTATAAATTGTATAGGAAAGATAAAAGTTGAAATACTATAGGTACTCCACCGTACTCTAGTGCGTCATATTCATATCGTGCTATGTGAATATGTACTTGAGGTTTTTATGGTCTATGTATACCCAAAACGTTCTCCCAGAAAGTAATGTCTCCAACAGCGCAATGCGTGAAGAACTGGAGCTAACTTGAGATTGTGCATCAGGTAGTTCCTCTCATGAGGACTCAGCTACTGGGACCTATACACCATAGTTCTACCCCCCCTACATATACACTACTTCTATTTTGATACATGATACATCATAATACACGTTGTATCTTCTTCCCTTCTATGGAGTTATCCAAACTGGTTCTAATGTCAACCTCCATTTCATCTCCTGAAAGGCTATCTCATAAGAATCTGATCACACAAACTTCACTCCATTCTTAGTCATGCCCTTTCGGGTGATGATAAGTGTGATAATTCCAATATGAAATATCTGTAATATCCATAAATCCCCAAGAAACTTTGTATTTCAAAAATGTTCTTGGGGTTTTCCTAGGAAACTACAACTCTCACCATCTCTAAGTCGACTGATATTCTTGTCTCTGAGATTATGTGACTCAGTATGTGAATATGATCCATACAAAAGTGGAAT
Organism: Viscum album; assembly: GCA_963277665.1. Taxonomy (NCBI): domain Eukaryota; kingdom Viridiplantae; phylum Streptophyta; class Magnoliopsida; order Santalales; family Viscaceae; genus Viscum; species Viscum album. The sequence goes on from OY728131.1 coordinate 343,218,170, forward strand.
ACTGTGAGATTAGAATATAACTAATTTTCTATCTGTGTATTCAAAATGATCACAAGATTTTTTTGATGTTCATGTCGACTGTGAGAATACACTAAGAAAGCATCCATGAAAACAACCACAATATAGTCTAGTTAAGGATGGAACACTAAGTTCATCAGTTCCATCAAAACTTTTGGCATGTTTTCTAGACCGACCGACATAACTAGATACTCATATAGACAAAACGTTCTACGAAAATCTATATGAGGTATGTAGACAGGTCAAACATCCACTGGTAATATTTGTGTTACACCCGAGACGTTTATAAGAAAATTTTGTTTTTATGTTATATAAATCATCAAAGTAATCTTTCTCTATAAACAACACTAGCTTGGCTTGCTTTAAACGCAAACGCGGCCTTCCTCGATAACTTGCATTTTACACAATACCGAGTTTCACTAAACAACGATATGCTATTAAAATATTATTAAAACTAGCCATTATGAATAGTAATAACCACTTTTTGAAAATTTATAAATTTCATTTTTCAAAATGTACTTCATTTTTGGATTTGGAATATCGAAATTAGCCTAGGGTGAAATTTTGGTATTTTTCTGAAAACATTCAATTTTTTATGAATAGTGAAACACTGGGTTACTATTTAAAACCCGACTATTTTTTAAATAATTATTTATTTTATTTAAATTTATTTTAGGTCAAAATTGATACATAATATATATATAAGTTCAATTTAATTCATTGAAATAATTTTATATTAATTTTAGATATATAAAAATTTTATTGAACTTTTCACCGTCTTTTACCCACCTCCTAGGAGAATTTGCAAATTTAAAAAAAACATAATTTTACCGCTTCTATGAGTGGAATTTCAAAAATCTGAGAGAAACGGTTGATGTCAGTAAGTAAAATGTGGTTCAATGAGATGAAAATAATTTTTGGTGAATAGTAACTTTTTACTTTTATTTACCACGGCTAAAAGTAAATAGGGTAATTAAGAGTAAAAATGATATTATTATTAACCTAAAACATGTCCTAATTCTATTGGATAAGTGTAATTCGACCAAAAACAACCTTTGGAATAAAATATGACCATTTAGGCCCACTTGGATTAGATTAGGACATTTATTATTAATTTATTTAAAGAAGGGTTAAAATAGTTCAAATCAATGTTTAATAAGTAAATAATTTTTAATATATAGTTATAAATGAGATAAATTCGACTATAAATATTAATTTGAATTCTAGAAAGATTTCCTACATAATGGTATTTTATTTGTAATTTTTATACATTAAATAATTTAATGTATTTATGACACAAAGATGATGCAGTAATTATCTTATTAATGAAATATTGACATAATTAATGTTATAAATATCCAAATGAATTTTAATTTGAGACTTTTTATGAATTACACTAATTTTATAGGTGAATATGACATGTTAGTATTGATTTAATTAACTTTGTTCGAATTAATCATTCTGTTATGATTTTCACAAAAAACAATTACTAAATACTGTCAAAATTAACATAAAATAATTTTTAAAACAAATATTATATTATTAATTGAAATTTATTCCTAAAAATATATGGTTCGGCAAAATGACTTAGATAAGGTTATATATATTAATAATAAACAACTTGGGGTTTGTTTGTCTTTTATAGTAAGTTTATTAACCTTATAGTGTAAGAACGCAAAAAGACACGGTGAAAGTAAAATTATCAAACTTAAAGTTAAATCTAAATGATAAGGTTAAAATAGTAAATGAAACTTGTACAAGTTCTATTAGATGGGAGTATTTCGACCCATACCCACATTACATTCAAAATAAATCAATTTGGAGCTATTTAAAACCGAATATGGCTTTATGATAAAATAATATTTTTAGTTTTTCCTAAGGAGACCATCTCCTCCCTTATAAAAGGGCACCTCCTCCCTCTCTTCCTCCCACCACATTGAGCCTTAACTCTCGGCCAACCCCTTCCAATTTCTCCTCTACACTTCCCTAGAAACATCCTAGAGGTCCTGGTCTTCTTTAAAGACCAATTTTAGTGCCCTAAAAGGAGGTCTCAAAGAAGCGCTTCAAAGAAGAGGTAATGTCTGTTACCGATTCTTTCAACATTATTTCTTCTTCCACTTCTTCTTGTTTAGCTGTTTCATTATGAATTAATAACATCAGTATCACTCATATACTGATATGTTATTATAAGTATGAAAAAACCCTATTTCACCATCTATCCATCCTACAGAAAACAAAATCACCGCGTGTGCGTACGTATAGAAAATCGTCTCCACGTCGTAGTATAATCTATTTTCCACCACCACCTTACTTCGATGGGTATAATGGTGTAAATAATGAATATATATGATTATTGTAAATTGATATTGATTCTGAAATAGTATACATACACTCCAATACAATTCCATGATCATGGGAACGATATCATCGCTCGTGCGTACGTACGGAATACCGTCTCCACGATGTGATGTGACTCGTTCTACATGATTTTCATTTCATAATGATTACATAAATGAATTAAGTGAATAAATATGATATATATTACACTAATACCATTATGGAAATGAGGAATCTATAACCTAAAAAGAATAATAAGAAATTATTCGACAAAACACGCATAAGAACAAAAGGTAATAAACACCCGAATAACAAGTAGAAATGAAATATTACTAATAATAAGCTAAGAATATTACCATATATGATATCATAACAATGAGTATTATTCTGTAATAAGTCAATGACATTATATAAATCCTTATACAGGAGTTTCGGACACTTACGAAACAAATCGGACCTAAGGTAAGGGAAATATCACAATCTCACTTTTATCTGAGATTGTTTATACTTTGGAATTTACTGGGGTGTATTTTAACATCCACATCCATGTTTCCTCAATATGTAATATTATTTCCATCCACCTAAAATTTTTTAAATCCAATTTTACCCTTCGATGAGTTTTTAGTAAAAGATATGAAAGGAATCTTTTGTTGTTTTTTGTATGAGGTACTTTTGGACTTTTCCAAAAAAAAGGATGAGAAGACAGTTTTTTTAACTTATACGGAATGAATGGATTTTTAAAACATTATTTCCAAGAAGATTCCTTTACAAGTTTTCAAGTTTATTTTTAATCAACTTCTTTTAGTTTAGAATTGTATGACAAGTTAAGAAAGAAAAGTTGTTTTTGAATTAGAAAGGATATTTTCCTCAAGAATGGAGTTCAAGTGTTTTATCAAAATTATTTTCCATCTAAGATAATAAAGGGTTCTTTTATATACCTATTATTACATTGATTTTATTATGTTGTGATGGAATTATTTTTATGAATTCCTTTATCTTATATGAATTGTTTTATGATGTCACGATGTTTAAGAATCCCATTTTTATTACATGGGTTATGCTATGATGTATGGTTTATGATTTTGTGGCACACATAAGAATGGTATCATTATGAGATGGGTGGGACCTATATCTCCCTCCAATGCATTGAGTAAATATTTTATATCTCATGAGACAGACATGGCTAGAACGGCAGGTTAAACTGGTTCAGTGAAACAGAACTAAAATGAGGAGTGAACTCGGTTTAGAAATGGACTTTGTCCACTAAGATAGTCTTGTAAATGAGTCTTGACTAAAAAGAAATGATTCTCTATGATTATGTGTGTATGCAACAAAGTTTCATGTTTTATGTTATGATTATTGGGATTACATTTCACTACTATGATTTATCCCATGTTATGAAATGATGATCTCTTTTTAAGGTTAAGATTTCCAAAATGTTATGTTCTTATGAATATTATGTGATTGATATTTCTTTTGTTTACCATGACTGAGAATTTGATCTCACCCATTTTTGTATGTTTTCTTTCCCCGGGTCAGGATGAAGGTTATTAAGTATGATATTCCAAAACGGACTCTAGATATGATGAAATAAATGGAAGGCAATGTAGATGCTTTATGAACCAGTTGTTTATGTTTCCCAATTTCTAAAGACACTATACCTATACGGTCCTTTCATGGTTTTTTTATATGTTGTAATAAGTATGCTTCAATTTTGAAGTAATAACCATGTATGTAAAGTATGGGCCGTTATAGTTGGTATTAGAGGAAAGGTATAGTAAACCTTTGGAAACTAGGAAGTGAAATCCTTATTTAGAATCCTAAGGATAAGTCTAAACATAGAACACGATCTTAGTATTTTAAAAATGGCCATGAACAACCTATGATAAGACCTTAAGTGTGAAATTTTATTCCTAATTTTGTGGTTTTCCTTTTATAATTAGTGTTTCTCACACTATTCTTCTTGGTTTTAGTCAATGGCTGGAACCCGAAGGAACCGTGTCAATACAGAATGCGACGGGAAATGAAATGATTGTCCTCCTGAGCAACCAAATGTTATGGGAGCTGGAATGCAAAATCTTGTATCCATGGTCACACAACATTCTCAAGCTATGAATCATGCATTACTTCCAAATGAGAAAAGGAAGGAGAAACATTTTGTTGAATCTTTCATGAGGCAGCGTCCAACTTCATTTAGCGGGTTTACTCATCCATTAGTTGCTGAACAATGGATTAGTACTACTGAAAAGATATTTTCAGTTCTTCAATGTTCTGAACATGATAAATTCATCTTAACAGTTTATCGTTTGGAAGGTGATGCTAATCAATGGTGGAATCTTATCAAGAATACGAGGCCAAGAGATGAAATTGAGTCCATGGAATGAGACGAGTTCAAGAACTTATTTTTCAATAATTACTTGCCTCGTATTCTCCGAAAAAATATGGAGAAGGAGTTTCTTGAACTAAAGCAAAAGGATGATGAATCTATTGGTACCTATGACAAAAAATTTACAAGACTTGCAAGGTACGCTTCTGGTATTATTATCCAACCTGAGAGTAAGATCGATCAATTCTTTAGTGGCTTAAAACCAAGTCTTCGAAGGGTGTTAGCCATAAGGGACTTCAATATCTACGAGGAAATCGTTCAATGTGCTCTCAAAGATGAGATGGAGATTGGAGTAACCCATCAGTCATATGGGTTTGATAAGAAGAGGAAAATGGAATTCAAAGGAAAATCTAAAGAGCACACTGAAAAGACGATGATTTTTTCCTTATGCTCAAAGTGTGGAAAGAAACATGGACGGAGTTGTCTTAGAGGGATAAATAAATGTTTGAAATGTGGAAAGGATGGTCATCAGGCATTTGAATGCCGCAATGATGGGAAGAATATGTCTAGTGATGCGAACAAAGAAAAGGCTACACAGAGTGGTCCTCCTACACTTCAATGTTACAAGTGCAAGGAAAAGGGGAAATATGCCAATCAATGCCCTAATCCAAGGGTTTTTTATGATGATTGATGTCAACAGACTCTTAAGGCTAAAGACAAAGGAAATTCACATGCAATTTCTATCAGCAATGGGGAGTACGATAACGAAGTGGTGAAAGGTACACTTACTATCCACTCTAAAGTAGCAAATGTTTTATTTGATTCTGGATCCACCAACTCTATTATTTCTGAAGAATTTTCTAAGGGTATCACCGTATTACCTCAGAAATTAGATGTTGAGTTAGCTGTGACATCCCCTAATGGCACAACAGTCGCATCAAAAGTTTATAATTATTCTCCGATTGAAGTTTTTGGGAAAGTGCTTCCTGCAAATCTTGTGATCCTGCCTATAGTGGAATTTCATGTGATTCTTGGCATGGATTGGATTTCTTTATATGGATCTCATATAAATTTCCAAATAAGGGATGTCACATTTCATATTCCAGATCAATCTATGATCGTCTATCGATGCAAGGATGAACATAACCTTCCAGAGAAAATTTCTTCCATCTTATGGGTCTTGATTCCACAAAATGAAGGTTATTTATCTCAAATGGTTGGTGAGAAACTCATGATTAAGAATATTAACATTGTACGAGAGTTTGAGGATGTCTTTCCGGAGGAATTATCGGGTCTTCCACCAAATCATGATGTTGAGTTTTCCATAGAACTTATACCGGGTGATTTTCCTATTTCAAAGACACCTTATATAATGGCCCCAATTGAGTTATAGGAATTAAAGAAACAACTCCAAGAGAATCTTGATAAGGGATTCATATTCCCTAGTGCATCACCTTCGGGAGCACCTGTTATGTTTGTTAATAAGAAAGATGGATCAATGAGACTCTACATTGATTATCGAGAACTTAACAAGATCACTATCAAGAACAAATATCCTCTCCCGCGCATTGATGAATTATTTGACCAACTACGCGGAGCTCAATACTTTTCCAAGATTGATCTTCATTCAAGGTATCATCAATTAAGGGTCAAAAGGGAGGATATACCAAAGACGTCTTTCTGTACAAGGTATGGACACTATGAATTTATAGTGATGCCATTTGGTCTTACTAATTCCCATGCTATCTTCATGGATCTAATGAATAGAGTCTTTAGAGAATATCTGGTCAGTTTTTGGTAGTCTTTATTGAAGATATTCTTGTCCATTCAATGAGAAAGGAAGAACATAAAGATCACTTGAGAATTATATTGAAGGCACTGAGAAAGGATAAGATTTATGCCAAATTTACCAAGTGTGAATTTTGGCTTCAAAAATTTCCATTTTTGGGTCACATAATCTCAAAAGAGGGGATATCTATGGATCCAGCAAAAACAGAGCTTATTGAAAGATGGTCGAGGCCAACAACATTAATTGAGATCCGACGTTTTCTTGGTTTGGATGGATATTATCGATGTTTTGTGAAATATTTCTCACGATTACCTAATCCAATCACCAAGTTGACTCGGTAAGGAGTTAAGTTTGTTTGGAAGGAGGAATGTGAAGAGAATTTCAAGGAGTTGAAAAGAAGGTTATCCAGTGCACCTGTGCTCACACTGCCTTATAGTGGAGAATGGTTTGTGATCTACAATGATGCATTGAAGAAGGGATTGGGGTGTGTTCTTATGCAAAATTATATGGTGATAGATTATGCCTCACGACAGTTGAAAATACATGAGCAAAATTACCCAACTCATGATTTGGAGTTAGCTGTGGTAATATTTTCATTAAAGATTTGGAGGCATTATCTTTATGGAGAAAAGTGTGATATTTATACTGATCATAAAAGTTTAATGTATATTTTCACACAAAAGTAGCTGAATATGCACCAAAGAAGATGGTTGGAGCAGATTAAGGATTACGACTGCTCAATTCATTACCACCCGGGGAAAGAAAACAAGGTGGCAGATGCATTAAGTCGACAAGACCATGCCAGTTTATCCATGATGAGGATCACAAAAGATCCAATATTTATGTATTTACAAAGGATGAATCTTGGAATTATAATGGAAGGGGAAAATCTTATCTTTCTCAAATAAATGTTCAACCATTAATACATGTGAAGATTAAAGAGGCACAGAAAGAAGATGTAGAGTTACAAAAGAAGGTGAGAAATGTTCCTGAATTCAACCTTGATTGTGATGGGATAATAATGTTTTGGAATTGGGTTTGTGTTCCTCCCATCCCCGAATTAAAGAAGGAGATGCTCGATGAGGCTCATAGTTCTTCATTCTCTATTCATCCTGGAAGCACGAAGATGTATAGGGACCTGAAAGAGTACTTCTGGTGGGATGGAATGAAAAGAAATGTTGCTGAATATGTCTCTCGATGCTTGGTTTGTCAGCAAGTTAAAGCTAAGAGACAGAAGTCTAAGGGGATGTTACAACCATTACCCATACCCGAATGGAAATGGGAAAACATCACTATGGACTTTGTCACAGGACTTCCTAAAACATCCAAAGGCAATAAGGCTATTTGGGTCATATTTGATCATCTTACAAAGTCTGCACACATCATTGCTATTAGAGAGGATTTCTCTCTAGCTTAGCTTTCCAGGATATATGTAAAGGAAGTGGTAAGATTGCATGGAGTACCACTTTCTATTATATCTGATCGGGATCCGAGGTTTACCTTAATGTTCTGGCGAAGTCTTCAGCATACTCTGGATACAGAGTTGTGTTTCAGCACTGCTTATCATCCTCAGAAAGACGGTCAGTCTGAGAGGATGATTCAAACTCTAGAAGATATGTTGAGAGCTTGCTCTATGGATTCCAAAGATGGTTGGGATCAACACCTACCTTTGGTGGAATTTTCTTATAATAGTATCTTTCACTCCAGTATTCAGATGGCTCCTTATGAAACTCTCTGTGGAAAGAAATGCAGGACTCCAACTTGCTGGGATGATGTTGGGGAAAGAAAGATATTAGGACCTGATCTTGTTGATGAGATGGCAGAAAAGGTAAGATCTATTCAACAACACATAAAAGCAGCTCAGAGTCGACAAAAAAGTTATGCCGATAACCAAAGAAAAGGCTTAGAGTTTGAAGTGGGTGATAAAGTGTTCTTATGAATATCTCCTTGGAAGAGAGTAATGAGATTTGGGAAGAAGGGAAATCTGAGCCCCATGTATATCATTCCTTTCGAAATACTGGATCGTGTTGGGAAGGTAGATTACTGATTGTCTCTTCCACTGAATCTCTCTCAAGTTCATGATGTATTCCTTGTATCTCTCTTGAGAAAGTACATACCTGATCCTTTACATGTACTCAGCTCAAAAGTTGTACCGCTGAAGAAAGACCTTTCTTATGAAGAACAGCCGATAGAGATTCTTCATCGTAGTGAAAAATTCCTACAGACCAATACCACACAATTGGTGAAAGTTTTATGGAGAAATCACCAATTAGAAGAAGCTACATGGGAGCTTGAGGATATGATGAGGGAGAGGTATCATCATCTCTTTGTTACAAGTGATGAATTTCAAGGGCGAAATTCGTTTTAAGGGGGGTAGAATGTAACACCCGATACTTTTATAAGAAATATTTTGTTTTTATGTTATATAAATCCTCAAAGGAATATTTCACTACACACAACACTAGCTTGGCTTGCTTTACACTCAAACGAAGCCTTCCTCGATAGCTTACCCCGTACGCAATAACGAGTTTCACTAAACAACGATATGCAATTAAAATATTATTAAAACTATCTGTTATTAATAGTAATAACCACTTTTTGAAAATTTATAAATTTTATTTTCCAAAATGGACATCATTTTTGGATTCAGAATATTGAAATTAGCCTAGGGTGAAATTTTGGTATTTTTCTGAAAACTTTCAATTTTTGATGAATAGTGAAAACACAAGGTTACTATTTGAAACCGATGCTTTATTTAAATTTATTTTAGGTAAAAATGGATACATAATACCTATATAAGTTCAATTTAATTCATTGGAGTAATTTTCTAACAATTTTTGATATATAAAAATTTTATTGAACATTTCACCGTCTCTTACCCACCTCTTAGGAGAATTTACAAATTTATATAAAACTTAATTTTAACTTTTCTGTGAGTGGAATTTCATAAATCTGAGAGACATGGTTGATGTCAGTAAGTAAAATTTGTTTCAATGAGATGAAAATATTTTTTGTTGAATAGTAACTTTTTACTTTTATTTACCACGGTTAAAAGTAAATATGGTAATTAAGAGTAAAATTGATATTATTATTACCCTAACACATGTCCTAATTCTATTGGATAAGTGTAATTCGACCCAAAAAAACCTTAGGAATAAAATATGACCATTTAGGCCCACTTGGATTAGATTAGGACATTTATTATTAATTTATTTAAAGAAGGGTTGAAATAGTTAAAATCAAAGTTTAATATGTAAATAATTTTATATATAGGTTTATACATGAGATAAATTCGACTATAAATATTCATTAAAAATATAAAATTATTTCCTATATAATGGTATTTTATTTGTAATTTTTATACATTATATAATTTAATTTATTTATGACACAAAGATGATGGAGTAATTATCTTATTAATGAAATATTGACATAATTAATGTTATAAATATCCAAATAAATGTAATTTGAGACTTTTTATGAATTCCACTAATTTTATAGGTTAATATGACATGTTATTATTTATTTAATTAACTTCTTTCGAATTAATAATTCTGTTATGATTTTCAATAAAATTAATTACTAAATAGTGTCAAAATTGACATAAAATAGTTTTTAAAACAAATATTATATTATTAATTGTTATTTTATTCTTAAAAATCTAATGTTCGGCCTAATGACTTATATAAGGATATATATATTAATAATAAACAACTTGGGGTTCGTTTGGCTTGTTATAGTATGTTTATTAACCTTATAGTGTAAGAACACAAAAACACACGGTGAAAGTAAAATTATCTAACTTAAAGTTAAATCTAAATGATAAGGTTAAAATTGTAAACTAAACTTGTCCAAATTCTATTGGATGAGATTATTTCGACCCATACCCACCTTAGCTTCGAAATAAATAAATTTGGAGCTATTTAAAACCGAATATGGATTTATAATAAAATAATATTTTTAGTTTTTCCAAAGAGCCTCTCTCCTCCCTTATAAAAGGGAACCTCCTCCCTCTCTTCCTCACACCACTTTGAGCCTTCAAGATAGGCCAACCCCTGCCAATTTCACCTCTCCACTTCACTAGTAACATCCTAGAGGTCCTGGTCTTCTTCAAAGACCTATTTTAGTGCCTTAAAAGGAGGTCTCAAAGAAGCGCTTCAAAGAAGAGGTAATGTCCGTTACCGATTATTTCAACTTTATTTATTCTTAAACTTCTTCTTATTTATTTGTTTCATTATGAATTAATAACATTAGTATCACTAATATACTGATATGTTATTATAAGTATGAAACAACCCTATTTCACCATCTATCCATCCTACGGAAAACGAAATCACCACGCGTGCGTACGTATGGAATATCATCTCCACGCCGTGGTGTAATCTATTTTCCACCACCACCTTACTTGGATGGTTATAATGTTGTAAAGAATGAATATATATGATTATATAAAATTGATATTGATTCTAAAATAGTATACATACACTCCAATACAATTCCACGATCATGGGAACGATATCATCGCTCGTGCGTACGTACGGAATACCGTCTCCACGATGTGATGCGACTCGTTCTACATGATTTTCCTTTCATAATGATTACATAAATGAATTTAGTTAATAAATATGATTTATATTACACAAATAAAATTATGGAAATGAGGTATCTATAACCTAAAAAGAAGAATAAGAATTTATTCGACAAAACACACATAAGAACAAAAAGTAATAAACACCCGAATAACAAGTAGCAATGAAATATTACCAATAATAAGAAAATAATATGACCATATATTATATCATAACAATGAGTATGATTCTGGAATAAGTCAATTACATTATTTAAATCATTATACAGGAGGTTCGGACACTTACGTAGAAAATCGGACCTAAGGTAAGGGAAATATCACAATCTCATTTTTATCCGAGATTGTTTATACTTTGGAATTTACTAGGGTGTATTTTATCATCCACATCCATGTTTCATAAATATTTAATATTATTTCCATCCACATACAATTGTTTAAATCCAATTTTACCCTTCGGTGAGTTTTTAGTAAAATATATTAAATGAATCTTTTGTTGTTTTTCGTATGAGGTACTTTTTGACTTTTCTAAAAAAAGTACGAGAAGAATGTTTTTTAACTTATACGACATGAATGGATTTTTAAAACATTATTTCCAGGAATATTCCTTTACAAGATTTGAAGTTTATTTTTAATCAACTTCTTTTAGTTTATAATTTTATGATATGTTAAGAAAGTAAAAGTGTTTTTGAAGTAGAAAGGATATTTTCCTCCAGAATGGAGTTCAAGTGTTTTATCAAAATTATTTTCCATCTAAGATAATAAAAGGTTCTGTTTCTATAACTATAATTATATTGATTTGATTATGTTGTGATGGAATTATTTTTATGAATTACTTTATCTTATATGAATTGTTTTATGATGTCACGATGTTTAAGAATCCCATTTTTATTACATGGGTTATGCTATGATGTATTGTTTATGATTTTGTGGAACACATAAGAATGGTATCATTATGAGATGGTTGGGAACTATATCTCCCTCCAATGCATTGTGTAATGATTTTATATCTCATGAGATATACATGGCTGGAACGGCAGGTTAAATCGGTTCAGTGAAACAGGACTGAAACGAGGAGTGAACTCGGGTCAGAAATGGACTTTGTCCACCAAGATAGTCTTGGAAATGAGTCTTGACTAATAAGAAATGATTCTCTATTATTATGTGTGTATGACAAAAAGTTTCATGTGTTAAGTTATGATTATTGGGATTACATTTTACTACTATGATTTATCCCATGTTATGAAATTATGATCTCTTTTGCATGTTAAGATTTCCAAAATGTTATGTTCTTATGAATATGATGTGATTGATATTTCTTTTGTTTACCCTTACTGAGCATTTGAGCTCACCCTTTTGTATGTTTTCTTTCCCCAGGTCAGGAAGAAGGTTATTAAGTAGGATATGCAAAAAGGGACTCTAGATATGATGAAATAAATGGAAGGCAACGTAGATGCTTTATGAACCAGTTTTTTATGTTTCTCAGTTTCTAAAGACACTATACCTATACGGTCCTTTCATGGTTTTGTTATGTGTTGTAATAAGTATGCTTCAATTTTGAAGTAATAAACATGTATGTAAAGTATGGTTCGTTATAATTTGGATCTTGAATCACTTTTTTATAACACCTGAGCTCCAAAATGTTGATCAAAGGGATCATCAATCATTGGCATGGGATACCAGTTCTTAACCATTAATTGATTCAAATTTTGATAATCCACATATATCCTAAGGGTACCATCATCCATTATTTTCAAAAAGTAATGGTAACCCCATGGATATGTACTGGGTCGAATAAATGCTTTTGCCTCCAAATCCTCTAGAATCCTCTTGAGAACTTCAAACTTTATCATATCCATCTTGTAATGAGGAATGGATACTAGTGAGACTTACGAAACGATATAAATAATAAAATACAGTTATCTATTAGGAGGTGAACCAGAAAATTAATCCAGGAACACATCCCTAAATTTATTAACCACAGGAGGAATGTTTTCCTAACTCACTCCCTCATCCAAATAAAAACTTCTAATATGGGATGTCATCCTGTCCAGCCCATGACGCTGTGGTCCATCTCGGCTTATCTGGACATCCCATTAACCATTTTGAGTATACACTACACCCTCTAGTGATGTGAAAGTCACCCTATGATGATAACAGTTAATGTAAGCTTGATAATTTATGATCCATTCAATCTCGAGTATTAAATCAAACCCTATCATCTTAAGGACTTAAAGATCCCAGATGAAGTGAAACACTCCAACCTCGAGGCTAACTCCCATATCTAGTGTACACCCTCTGTTCTAATCCCCAAAACAATTTCTACTGTCATGACAGTCTCAGAAGAAATAACAATGAGACCAAGGATTTTCACCACAGGTGCAGATATGAAACAATACAATGCACCTGTATCAAAAATAGAAGATGATATATTAGAGGTTACTAAGATCCTACCTCCTACTATAGATGGTCTACGTCCCTACTCCTTATTTTTAGTCCTTATAGAATAGATTTAGCATATACCACATCCCTGGGACACAACCTCACTACCCAAAGTAGGTCCACTCTGATATCTAGGTGTAATTGGTGGTTGGCTTCCTTAGCCATGACCACCACTAGCTCATCCTGAACAACCAACACTACTACAGCCTTTTTCCTAAGGCGAAGCTAAGGAACCTACTCTTGTACCTGGTGTCGGATCTAACCCCTACCACTAACAGTTGGATGGAAAGTCATAAAAATTGATTCATGTACCCCATCCTATCTTAATCTTTGTTCTCTATGGGATTGTGGTCGCATTGATTCTTTAATATAGCCTCATATTCCACACTGATGACAAAAACACTGACCTACCAATAATCACAACATAATTGGAACTCATCTCATGGGAAAACTCAAAATAGCGCCTCCTACATGATGACATTGAAACACTAGGTCGAGAGACATCACTTCCCTGCTCTACACCCCCATCTTCCATCAGTTTACACTCTTTAATAATTACATGATTCACAATATCAGTGATAGAAGTCGATCTGAACATGTTCAAATGATATTTTATTTAATGTTTGAGACCTTTTCCAAGTAATTGTTCTCTAAAAAACTCATCAATAAGGTACGTCAGTGAAAAATTCTATAGCTCTCTAAAATGTTTTAAGTACTCAATAATCGTCATGGTGCCCTACACTAGATAGTGGAACTCACTAGATCCATGTACATGCAATGTCTCAGGGTAAAATTAGTTATAGAAGTAGGTCTAAAAATCAGTCCAACCCTTATATCGTAGCCTGTCATCCTAGTTCAATACATCCCAACCACACTTTTTTTCTCCATGAAACATATATTTTGTTAGATTTACCCATCTCTCAAGAGGCGTCTCAGGATGATCAAATATTGAAAACGCCACATCATGCCACAAATTAGAAGCCTATAGGCCACCATCCTATGAAAACATGGGAGGATATTTCTGTTGTAACACATTCGTCAGCTCATCCATAGACATGTAGAACTGGGGTGTTCCCTAAAAAGTATGCATAAATCGATAGAAACACTCATGGAATTGTGCCTCATCACTTGGGTCCGGGATAAAATTTGGTACCTCACCTAGAACTAAAAGAGTATAAACTGATATACCATGGCCCACCACCTCTAGATAATGATCATCACCTCTCTCCTAGAATACCACAGAATTTGGTTGTAATGGCATGTCTCTATAATTCTAGACACACGCTGCAGAAAAGAGCGATATCAAAGTCAAAACTCAAAAGTGTAGGATAGGTCAAAATCCTCCTAAAACCAAGTTATAACCTATAAAATAATCCTAAATCATGGACTTTATAAAGAAAATCCACCAAAATCCACTAGAAATACTTCCACTAATACTAGTTCATAATGTCCTGGACCCAGATGCCACTCAACAGTGCCCCAAACCCAGTTGGTCACATGGCCTCAAGCACATATCCCTAAACACCAGAGGCCACTGACTAGAAGTAAGGGCCTAGGTGTGCCAATGAGTAGAATATTCTCTCACCACTAGAGTATACATAGTGGAATATCAATTTAAATAATAGCAAAATCATTAAAAAAATAATAGTTTCAACATAAGAAAGACAATAATATATAACAAATCCAAAACTATATCATATATAATATTGATTATTATTGATGTATCAAGAAAGAATAAAAAATAAGTACATGGAAATATAGTATAGTGTATGTATCCAAAATACCAAAAAGACCACAAATGTTTCCCAATAGCATTTCAAGCCTCGGCTTTATACTATGCTCCAATGCTACAAAGAAGAAAATCAACAACCTGTGTTAGGGAATGTTCCCATATCAATACATGGAACCATATAATCTATTTGTATCCCCGAGGTGTCCCAAATAGTGTGTGATATAAAAATACTGGTACGAAAACACCTGTAGATCTATAAAATTCTAATAAGCACAAAGAAATATTCTAAACAGGTGTAAGTAAGAATAAATGTAAGTGTGAATGACCAAGGTATGTAACCACTACCAACATGTAATACCAAATAGCCTCTCAAGGCTCCTTGCAACAAGTGTAACCTTCTAAAAAATTATCTACAAGAAATATAAACATGAAACATAGCCTCATTGTATATCCATTCATATCCTATCCACACGACCTTTCTTTATAATGATTCCATAACAAAATCCCACAACCTTTCCATATAAGGAAGTGTATCACATTTCCATAGCCACACTGTAATAACCAAAGTGTCATATATTCCACGGTCATGTAGAATAATGATATTTAGACAAAGAAGGGTTGGATCCAAGGTGTAGAATACCAAGTCATCCTCATCGAGTCCTATGAGCATCTCATTGGAAACTAGGTATATATACTAGTTAGAGTCCTAGGATCATGTGTACCAACATGGCCTATGAAAGTACAAGAAATCTATATCCAAGGGGAATCAAGGATCGAGGCATCCCATGGAATCAAGACCCAAGAAGCATCACTACTCAAGGTGTCCACTACCATATTCCAAATACATGTAGATCCAACCATGAAATCTATAAAATCATTCACCCTTTTCATACCTTTTAACAATCCAATTCCACATGATTCCACCCACTCATATAATTAATTTCATTCAATTTCATTCAATGAGTATACCCACTAATTTAATCAAGTCACAAGGGTATAGCCACCCATTTATCACTATTTTCCATTAAACACTTCACATGGGTCTACCCACCCATAAATCACAATTCATTATTAATTACAACACATGGTTATTCCCACCCATTTTACACAATTGATAACAGATCCATTTAAGCAATTTAAAAACAACCAATGAGTATACACACTCATTTAACCAGTTCCATTTAATACATTTAATAAAGTTCAGCATGGAATATTATGATAACGTTAGTAAACGAGGCATATCATCCACTTATCATGTAATTAAATTACATTTAATTATAATTGAGCTTCCATAAACAAGGAAAAATCAAGAACACGCTCCTTTTGTGGATCATCAAAGGTCAATACCAAAGAAAAGGCATGGAACACTCCATGGGTGGCCTTTGGTTGGGGAAAAAACCACCAATGCAGTTCAAGGAACCAATGGGTATCCATAATAGGTTATGTTTCACCTATTTCAATTTAAAATTTCAATTTCGAGGCCGCTTTGGAAATTCTAGCGGGTGACATAATGGTTGATACCTCTATAAAGCACCAAAAGCTGAAAGAAATGTAGAAAAAAACTACCTAAGATTAGTAGTAGAATGTTCATCCTGTATCAAGTGCTAGTTTGACTTAGTTTAGGATAAATATGAATAATTAATGAAGAATTATAAATTAGGGATTTTGGGCCTAAATCAAAATAGTACGGTCAATATTTAGAAGAACGAGGAATGAATAAAATGGAAACATGATCTTACCAGCACACATCTAATGACACTAATGGGGAAATAAATCGAGTCTGGATCTGTAATAGGGAGAAAATCCCACTTTTTGATTCTAGGGGGGTGCAACTTCACATGTTATATGGGGGAGGTGAGGGTTATTTCAAAAATTAGAGGTCGATGCCTCTATTTTTAAAAACTGGGCTAAGAATTTACACGTTGTTTAAATACCTTAAACAACATATAACTCATGGGTTCTCTCCCAGGAAATCCTCTTACACGACATGAAAGGTACTGTATATACCATTATAAATTGTATAAATGAAATACATATTGTTTATTCAAATTACACGTCGTGAAATTTGATTGCAGCCAAAATACAGACCTCCAGCCTCTTCCTTCCCAAGAACTACCCAAATGGCCAATAGCATGACTTAGGGTTTAATTCAAAAGTAGAAGAGTTAAATCTGACAAAAAGTATATGGACCTCAAGAAAAAATAGTGATCTTACATAATGTAAGGGGTAAAAGAACAACCACATTGTTAGATACCTCTCTAAGATCTCACTATATCTAAAATACAACTAACTCATCAGAAGAACAATGGAAATAACCATGCAACATTATCAGTAAAACTCAAAACACTCAGGGGGGATATACCTCTCAAGATGGAACAAGGCCATCAATAAAACATCATATCAAGGAGGATAAAAAATTTCATAAATAAACATAAGGTCAAATAGATAATCTAAAAAACAAGCATCAAAGAACTACAGTTATTTATCACGCATATTTGACTCCTTCTCCCAAGTTTTCTCCATGACAAAAATTTTGATAAAAGGAACATACTAATAGAATATCACACCTACATAACACCTTCTCTTGATGGTTCTAAATCTAAACTAGTCACTCCTTCAAGGTTACATCATCTTTATTATCTAGCTTTCTCTAATTGATAATAATAGAATTATCATAAAGTTATTGAAAAAACAATTAAAAGTTAAAAACACCATGAAACTAAACCATATATGGGTTAAAATGAGAGTCAATTAATTATAGTTCAAACATACACCAACTCCTCAAAAGTTTCAACAAAACAGGGTGAATCTTACTCTCATGACTGAACCATAATTGCCCATGATAAGGATAAAAAATTAAGAAGTCATGATCTCTAATGTATATCCATTAAGGTCCACTCCTATAATCATCATAGGAAATTAGATGACCCTAATTCACCTTAATTTACTAATGGATCACTTATTCCATCTTTTTTGTGTTTTTACTAATTTTAGTATGAGAATTGTTAACACTTCAATCTCATTAAAATATAATTGATATTGGAATGTCTGGTCATACAATTATTTAAATGGATCTATATAAATTGTGTAATGATATATATTGTTGTATAAAAACTCCACTAAGGATATGTGTATCACCTAGAAACTACAAAAACATAGGACACATGCATGAAACATTCCTTCAAGAGTATGAATATCCCACTCTATCTAACTATCATTCCATTAATGAGATGTGGTTATTAGGAATAATTGATATCTAAAATAATGATGGATAAATATCTAGAAATTGTAGGTGGAAAAGGGATCATGACCAAAGATTATAATCTTCAGAGTCCCATAAATCCTCATCACATCCTCTATATACTACTACAAAAAACCTACAATAAGATCAACTATTTAATTGTTATAATCTGAGTAAACTTCTTCAAACTATCTGCAATCACTCATATAAGATCACATACACTCTGATATCAAGGCTAAATAATGATAAATTCCATCAATATGTCCTCTTTATTCCACCAAGTAACATCAATTGGCTAAACCAAACCACAAGGAACATGGTTCTTATCCTTCACCTTCAGGTAGAGAAACCATATAGTGGAAAATTATGTAACATAACTCCTTATACCAGAATGCCAAAACTAAACTCTAAAACCATGATACATATTATTCACAGTAGGATGTGCCACCTAGGGTAAAATATGTAACTCATATATAACAAAATCATGCATTATCAAAATAATTAAAATTGTCCCCTGAAACAACACTCGATGTTGATAATCCTTTGACCATCCCCCCGAGGCATCCCCATAAAAAAAACTTAATCATGATAAACCTTTTCAACATTATTTGGAAATAACCAAGAAACACTACCACAAACTTGAATGTATCTATGAATACCTCTTGTTGAGACATGAAATGTCCCAAGAAATAGATCACATGGTCCCAGATCACCCAATTTTACATCTTTATAAACAACTACTCACAAGAAATAACTTTATATGTATTGTAAAAACTCTTTTTTTTCGCCTCCTTTTACACTATAAATTAAAGTAGGATATAGATAAACACCCCAAAAAACAAATTCATAAACTCATATAACACTACATCAATTATTTTTATGAATATAGATGGATAACCCATCACATTGAATGGAATAAAAATGAAATAAAAATCCCATAACGACATCATAAAACAATCTTCAGGATATCCTCATCCTTCACCCATATTTGATAATGTCCTGACCATCAATTAATCTTTTGGAAACTAATATCATCATTAAACTAATTTAATAAAACATTAATCTATGGGAGAGGATAACAATTTTTCACTATCACATAATTCAAGCAATATAATTGTCACATTATTATAGATTAACATCAAACTTATTCACAAAAAAAACTATAGATACTAAAATTCAAACAATATACCAAATAAATACTCACATTAGAAGATCATCAGTCTAAATATTATAGTCTTCCAACCCAAACAGTTTTATCTTATTTAGAGACATCGATATAGTGGAAATAACAAGTTGTAGATGTATCTCGATTATAATGTAGAATCAATGTGTTATAATTACAACCTATTATATAAAGGCATAAGGATACTCCTAAAAACCCTAGAAAACGAAATTTATTGATCCTACACTAATCTCTATATCCTCTCATCTTGCAAGGAATAAAATTACTCCACGTGCCTCTTACCCATGTGGGGGTATCACTTAACAAAAAACACTACCTGCTCTCTATCTGCATCATAGAATACGATGTGAATCCTAAATAAGTCCAAAATAGTATTCACTGAATATATTTAATATATGTTGAGGATGATGCTTTATGGAATTATCCATAAATATAGGAAATATCCTCAATAGTGATGTTACCCCAAAATCAACTCATAGTCTCTACACAAATCATACAAGCTCTACCTCTAATTGGAAAATAAAACACTATGGGAACTCACAGTCTTTCAGACTCAATTACCTAATTATGGACTAGATTGGGTGAAGTACATGATTTCAGATCTCTCAAATCTAACAATGTATAATCCCTTAAATAATATAAACAAAAAATACATCACATGATATCTGGATCACCATATTTGAGTATATATAATGTTTGAATCATACCGTGACATACTCCACATCATCTCTATCCCTATTGAAAACCATCTTCACATTCATAAAAAAATATGTACAATCTACTAGAAAGGGTAAATGGCCACCATCAATAGAGAAATGGGTTTAAGAAGGCTGAAACTCAGTCCATGGTTACTAAAATTTTTCTTCTAACAAGGAAAATGATAAATTTTAGTCATAGCATTATTCCATGGAAAATATTAATGACTTTCATCCCTTGATAGTGCGGTCCTTTAAAATATCCTCTCAATAAACTCCTTCCTAAAAATCAAATTGATATATGAATAAAATATAAAAAGGGTAACCTCGAACTGGATATTTAGATGAATAGCCTCCTAAAAATGTCTCTCCCTAGATTCCCCTTTTGGAAAAATATCTAGAGAAAAATAAAAGAGGTTCTTACAATAGATATTGAAAACCTATATGTTATAACTCCTTGGGTGAAGGGTATGAATCCCCTATTGAAAATCCACCTTCATGTTTGATGAAAGAAACTCAATTTGATTCTAATCTCACAAGTCTTCCCAAAAAACAACTAGCTCTTCATAATCATGAGGAAATTGTTGAAATAGTGGGTGCCCTAGACCCAACTATTATGTGCTTTTGATTACCATATCGTGTATACAGTAAGGTGTGCATGATGTCTTATTATCATTATAGTGTAGACTTTTCTGCATCCACTATTGAAATGGTAATGTCCAAAGATTAATTGTCGTATCGAAATGTTATAGCAGTTCCCAGGATATAATGAGAACCTCTAGATACTATGACATTAATCTTAAATATATATGTTCTATGGTCTAGATACATATTACTAATTGGACATAGTAGATGTCTGACCTTCAGGTGCTGGGGGCTCATAAGCATTGAGACTTCTTCTCATGAAGTTCGCACTTGGTGATCTCTAGTAGTGAGATCATGAGGACTGACCCGCCAATAGGAACACCACATGTTTCAGGTGTCATTGGATGTTCCTATCTACGATCATGTGTAATGGTCTCCTGACTTGAGATCATTACCAATGTATGTCATTTGATCGCGTACTTTGATGCAAGACGAAAACCATGGAAATGAAGTCGTGGCGAGGTAGTTTGTGTCGGGTGCGTCATTGGTGGCATGTCATTGGTTGAATGGTCAAGAAGGGATTTGTCGCTTCCGGGTTATGGAAGTAATATATCTCAGGCCATGTTGATATGGATGGTAGTACCTTTATAAGACCATGGCCATGGCAGTCGAGGGTAAATTCATCTAGTTACATCAACAAACAATAAAGCAAGAAAAGGGCGATGACACGAGAGTGCATCCTGCTTTATGAGATATTATAGACAAAGAGATTATATTACACAGTGCATGTTCGTAGGTTGGTTGTCGCTGCTGTGACAATCCTTATTTCTTCAGGGGTCAGGATGGGTTTCTAGATCCCGCTCTTGGTCTGTGAATATTATTCACGGCTATCGAAATAAGGGCCTAGAGGGTCACACACAATAGCGTATTCATGAATCTGTCCTATTCAGTTGAATAGGAGTATTGGACATAGTGGGCCCTGCCATAGGGGTCCGGGAATTGTCCAAAGTTAAACGATCACCAATGCGATAAATAAATTCATATTATTCGAGTTTAGAATAATGAGTATTGAATTTATTTATTAAATGTATTTACGAGTTTTATGTAAATACATGAAAAGTATTAATTGACGAATATTAAATTATTCAAGGTTCAATTAATATTTATGGGAGCGACGAGTCGGGTTAATGACTTAA
The DNA here is from genome assembly GCA_963277665.1 of Viscum album. Classification (NCBI taxonomy): domain Eukaryota; kingdom Viridiplantae; phylum Streptophyta; class Magnoliopsida; order Santalales; family Viscaceae; genus Viscum; species Viscum album. The sequence continues at coordinate 343,240,299 of OY728131.1, forward strand.
CTATTATCATGTAATATATTTTAATATATTACAAGTAAATGATAATAATATTTATGGCACAGTTTAGTAGTCATAAAAACGTCGTTAATGGTGCGTTAAGTATTCGGGGATGGCGAGGCGATACCGGGTATTTTAATTGAGCACTATAAATATAAGAGGAGGGGACTTCTCCAAAGACTATTCATGGAGCTTATCTCTCCTCTCCTCTCTCCCACATTCTAGAGAGAGACGCTCTGGATCCAAGGAGGTCGGATGGAGCTCTCTCTCGGGCATCGCTAGCGATGCAATTCAGTGGTCATTGGGGCGTCGAAGGCATCGTCGCAAATCCGTGATAGCTCCCAGATTACGACGAACGACGCTCCCGCAGATTCCTTGAAGCACGTGTGGACGATCTAGAGGAATTCAGCTTCATATTCTTCGAGCAGTGATCACCAATGACGAGCAGACGTTGTGCACGACTTTGGATTTAAACCAGGTATTTTATGGTTTAATTTTGTGCTTAAAATCCTCCACGTGTGGTCCTCGGCTAAGACCAGGCTGATTTCCACCGACGTCAGCAAGTTCATGGCGAACGGCGGTGGAATTTTTTTAAAACCCACCTGTTTGGGGCTTCCGCTGCACTCCCGGTTCAAACAAGTGGTATCAGAGGTAACGTGTGTCGATTTTAAGCCAAAATCATTCAATTTTTATTAAAATATAAAGATGGCATCGTTACGGTCCCAACGCCGCAGATCGCGTTTGAATCCGATATCGGATGACCCATCTGCGGTCATTCGAAGTTTAAAATCGGAGTTAACCCGGTTATTTGATGATCACCGTGTGGACATCCGATTACCGGAATAGTGTTTTCCGGGGATGTTTAATAATTATTATTATAATAATTTAATTATAATAATAATAGTTTGATTATAATAATATTTTATTATTATAAGTTTTTATAATTTCTAGTCTAAATATAGACTTAAGAAATAAAAATAAAATTTTAAAAGACTTACTTTGAAAGACTTATTTAAAAATTGGGAAATACTGCAAAGCAGGTCTAAGCAAAAAAAAGGTGGAGGACCTACTTTTGCAGGTCATTAAAAATCAAAAAAAAATCCAAGGGGGCGACGGTGCACTGTAGCAGCGCACCCAGCAGCTCCCCTCTCCCATGCGCGGCCTGCTACCTGCTTCAGCCGAGCCGGCTCATCGGCCTTCCCTGCGGGTGCAGTCCACTCCCTCGCCACGCGGGCAGTGCCTACCTCGCCTCCCACTCTGCCCATGAAACCATGCGCGCTGCCTCTTCTCTCCCGTCATGGAGGCATGCTGCAGCCAGCTGCTTCAGGAGTAGCACCCCGCCCGCTAGTTCTTCCTCATCTTCTGCCTGCTGAAGTCCGCCGAGCCCCCCCCCCCCTGTTCATGCGCGTGAACCAGGTAGACCCAACGCACACAGGCCACCTTACGGCCACCTCTCCCTCCTTGCGTGAGCAGCCCTTGCCTTGCCCCATGCCTCCTCATGTTGTTCCACCAGAGCCACTAGCAGTAGCGCTTCAGCCGGCCAGCGCTGCAACCTCCTGTTTTGGCCGCCCCTTGAAGTGCACTTTTCCCTCTGCGGATTAGGCACAATAGACCGGCACCCCGCTGGCCACCTCTCCCTCCCGCGGCACTGCGATGGTGGCCCGCCTTGAGCCCCTGCCAGCCATGGATAGTCCCGCTAGGCTGTCTCCCTCCAGCCAGCCAGTCCCTCCACCCATGGTTCGTCCTCATCCCTCTAGCCGCCGCCGCGGTCCGGGACCCCGTCCAGCGAGGTAATCCCTTTCCGCTTCATACAGACCAGACCGGTCGCGAAACGGGCATTAGTGGGTCTTCTTAGCCCGGAACGGGTTTGGACGGGCCTAACCGGCCCAGAACTCCATCGCACAGGGTCTGCATGGCACGGGTAGAGCTTGTGTGGGTTCACCCCGACCCGCACAGGCCTTTCTCGGTTTTTCGAGGGCCTGGAAATTAAATTTAATCAAAAGTTAATTAAAACAATTAATTTAATTACAGTTGATAGTTAAATTAATTAAATATTAACTATGGTTTATAAATTAATGTGGCGTAATTAATTTAATTTTCTGATTAATTAAATTAATTAATTAATTTAATTTTTAGTTTTTAAAAATTAAATTAATTAAATGGGACCGAACGACGTAAATATTGGATTAAAAAATTAGAGTGAAAATTTTTAATTCAATTAGAATGCCCTCAAGTTTATTTTAAAGCAACTTTAATTTTTATTCTGCACTTATTTAATATACGCAAGTTTAATGCGTATATAACTGATCATGAGCTGAGACCGACCAATGCATGTCTGGTGTTTGTTTATTTTAATTATTTAATTATTGAATCTGGTTTTGTAATAATTATTTTTTTAAAAAAAAGGAGATCTGCGTGTCGTCTCAGAGTCATTATATGTATAAGGGCCTGCACGCCCATTCTCAGAGTTGTATATTTATACCCCGAGAACCCCTCGCCTGCGTGCGAGTATAATTGTATAATGACGAGACGACCGGTGACACATTTCGTGCCAAGTGACGGTGACACACCAGAAATGAGTTGGATGCGTTGGATGAGAAGACATTGTTATTCATGTTGCAAGCCACGTGACTAAAGGTATTTACCCCTAGGGTTTCGGTTGGTCCGTTATTCACTCAACGGATCAACCAATAGTATCGGCTCATGATCATGTGTTCGTTTTATTTCTGCATGGTTTATTATTTTTGTGCATGTGTAATTTATTGCGCGATCACATAGTATAATAATAAACAAGCATGCAAGATAAAATGAACATGTGACGTGATGAAATTTTTATTTCTTGCACGGTCAGTTGTGAGTGCGATCACATAGTACGTGCTTAAAAAATTAGAAAAATGATTTCTTTGGTCACACTAAAAATAATAAAACCCTCAAAAATATATTAAGTCTAAACAGCCTTTTGTCATTCAAATTTGGACAAACCCAGCTGTTTGAGGTGTTGGTTCATGCCTTAGCTGAGGGTGCCTCTTACTACTGGGGAGTCCTTATAAGAATGATGGGTTGACTTAACTAAAGTGCTAGTAAGGATTATCCCTAGCTAACTTGCTATCATTTTAGAGGCAAGCGTTGAGTAAATAAAATTTTGATTTTAAGAAGCTGGGACTTCACTCAACAGATCAAGGAACTGCAAGTTAAAGCAGTTGGTCAGCCAAAAGCCTACCTAGAACCCTCCAAGTAGTGGCGTAGCCTTAGCTTGTAGACTATGAGGGGTGGTTTCGGGATCCTTTACACTAGAATACTCAAGCGACAGAGTATTCCGATTCTAGCACAGAGGGTTCCTAGAATCCGATAAAATAGTGGGAGACATAAAATGATTTAAGTAATTAATCAAAATCTCTAAACTTGTAATCCAGATAAAAAAAAACTTATCTGCTAAAATTTATTTTTGTAGAAAAATGGCAAGTTATACCACAAGATTAAAACTGCGATATTATAATGGACAAAGTAAATGTCCACAGTGACACGAGTATCCATGAATAGTACAGGCGTGTGTGCATAGTACTATGATATAGGAAACTCAAGGTGTCAGTGTCCCCAACATTGTTAAACTACCTCAAGAAGCGAGGTTGAAAATTGATTACAGAAGACTAATTTACTAAGCATATGATAGTTATATCATTATTCTTTCATCAACGTCTGGTGTCAGTTGCGGTCGCTACACCTGGACATAGATGATATAACATAAAGTCTCATCTTTGAGATGTTTGCAAAGAGAAAGTGAAGCAATGATATGAATAAGGAGAAGTTTACACTGGCATGTGTAAATTTAAAGATTGATCATGATATTTAAATATCATTTTCACCACATTACTCAAGTATCATTTTCAGTTACAAAATGAACAAGTATTGAGTAAACGCTTCATTACCTATCTTGGTAAGGTTCGCAAAGTGAATAAGAATAAAATACAATTAAGCTTTAATTCTTATGACGAATAAATTAAAAGACAATGTGAAAAGGTCAAAGGCATTTAATGCCAATGACACATTCGTGAAGTCCTTCAATTAATGAGGTATTAATAATGGTTATATGCATTGTATATTATAAAATAATGCTTCAGAAGTTTAAAAGCAATAAACTGATTTAAAGAAAAAAATTTCCGCTTCTACATCAGGAACATTCATCATTATAATGTTTCTCTTTTACTACTTGGGTATTAAATACAATATGTTGGCAAAATATGTGTATTTTAACACGATAAACAAGTTAGTAAAGAAACCTTACTAGAAGTCAGGTGTATTCTCCAAGTGGCTGTGAAAGGGTGATACCTAGGCCAGTGGTGAGAAGTACATGACATCTTTAATTTCCATGTGAAAGATTCGTGTTGAACTATTGTTGAGTATAACCAAAAACATTAATCTCATGTGTCCTTGGACGTAAGGAGACATTCTTTCAGTTTCTAGAATGAATTTTGTTTTTGGTAAAATCAATCACTAGTTCAGTGATAGATGAATCATAGGCAATTAGTGATGAATATAAATATAAGACTTATACCCAGTTGTGACAGGATAATTCGTTGTCAAGTAATACTAAAAATGGACATAATTTATATACCAAGTTTTGTTTTTAGGTTCGACACAGCTAAATACTTATGGTATTATCGATGTCTTCAGTTTGGACAAAGGATCCGTTAGAAATAAAGGTATGTCACAAAGCTTTTGGAAATAGTTCAACACGAAAGTGTGAAATATTCCAAGTATAATCTAGAGGTATATATACTTCATAAGATTCTTTTATGTAATTAATGAATATCAAAGTGAAGTATTTCCATGGTCAGGAGATATGAGTTGCTTCGGGTTGGGATACCGAAGAATATATTGACCAAGCATTCATCAATCATGATAATGTAGCATGGAGCAATTCCTAAACGCACATTACCTTATCCACATCATGACATTGATGTTAATGGGGAGGATTGATGATGAAGTCTTACATATCAACATTGATCAACAAAATGTAGCATGGAGTAATTCCTAAACGCACATTTTATACATCAAAGTATTGATGTAAGTAATATCAATGTTGGAACTAGCAGAAACTTCCACTATATTTCATGAAATGCTTTGCAAATAACAGCAATATCCCACAACAATATTCCAACTATAATGAAAAATGGATATCATATGAGTCATATTATGATGTAAACCCATTATGTCATAAGAACATGTGTTTGGATGCAAAGAGTTTGTTAGGACATAATCAAACTAGCGTTAAGACAAACACATTGTGCATTTAGTGTAATAATCCTAACAGTTTTTTAGGATATTACAAGATAGAAGAATAGGTAGTCAAGAAATAGACTACACTTCTATATAAGGGTGCACATCTCTATTAGAGATAGTGGGAGCTATATTGACTTGTGTTTAGTCAATGCTCAAGATGCATCAAATAGCTGGCATAGGAACTTGTTCCACAAGAACATGTGGAACAAAGTATTTTCTAGAGACACATACTGCGTAGGAAGGATAAAACCATGGTGATGATTTTTTATATTCACCATGGTCGGTGATCTATTACTCAAAGTGAATAATATCTCCTACAAGTAAGCAGTATATGGAAATTAGCTAAAATTGATAACACCAACTAAAATTCAATTAATGGATTCCATGTATCAAAGTATGAAAGGGGCTATTATTTTGAATACTGCGGTGGGTATTCAAGTGAGTTGATACATGGATGGTATGATCTTAGTACCAATAAGGCACAATTGGTTTCACCAATTTGTCATGCCTAAATCCGTTAGAATTTTACTTATCATAGCTAATATCTATGATCAATTTATTTGGTATTAGTTGTCATGACCACCAATCTTTGATGGTGTTTATATGACACAACCAGAAAGGGATGGTCACATCATAGAATGCTAATAAAGGTTTCAAGTTACTAAAATCCAGTTTAGGATTAAAGTAAGAAACATGATCATAGTATATACATTTAAAACAAATATTTTCCATGTGTCTACTAGAGGTTAGTGGGAGCGCTAAGGTTTTCCAATAAGAAATGTGTTCGGTAACATATGGAAAAAAAACATTGGTCTGACAGTTAGTTAAGACCAAAATGAAATTTACTCTCTAATGATTGACTTAAAGTAGCTACCTAAGTTGTAGGGAACATGATCTACTAAGGTAGATCTATAGGTTGCTTGGTTCTAGTCAATCGTACATATAGTGACATTATATTGAAAAATACATGTTGGAAAAATTCAGGAGATGAATTGTTGCCTATGTCATAGGGAATAATCTCTCCATGTTGACCTGTCCGTGACATGGGAAGAGATAAATGTGGTGAGTTTAAATCTATACGTCAGAGTGATGGATCAATCACGTATTCCATGATATGTACAAGAACCGATATTGCCAAGGTATATTTTAAAATAGGCAAATATCAGTTATATCTAGGAGCACTACAAGGGATGCAGTCAGAACAATCAAATTGTACTTCGGCAAGTACAAAAGATATGTACCTGGTAAGTAGAGAAGAGGGATACTAGTTTTTGGGGATAAAAACTAGTCTTCCATAGATCAATGTGATCTAGTATTTCAATTAGGCTAAAGGCGGTGAGCAAGTCAAGCTCATATCAGCCTGTGGTGGCCATATCTATAAGACTGAGTACATTGCAGCTTCTAAGATATCTAAGAACTAGTTAAATGCAATGATTTGTTCCAGTTCTTGGAATCGCACCTGGTGAGAAAAGTATTATCATAATGTAGATTATGATATTATTACTAGCCAAGATGTCAAGTTATGAAAGTGGACAAAAAAAGGGTATATACTCGGGATACCATCTCTTGAGAAGTTTTAATCAAAGAGATGAGGTCACTATAGCAGAATAGCCACGCGGCGGAACCGTGGAAGACCCAGTATCTAAGGCCTTTACTCAGCAGAAACATGATGCTTATCATGTGAGTAGCTAACAAGATTGGTTAGCAAGTTGGCTCTAGTGCAAGTGGGAGTGTTGAAATAGTGGGTGCCCTAGACCCAACTATTATGTGCTTTTGATTACCATATCGTGTATACAGTAAGGTATGCATGATGTCTTCTTATCATTATAGTGTATACTTTTCTGCATCCACTATTGAAATGGTAATTTCCAAAGATTAATTGTCGTATCGAAAGGTTATAGCAGTTCCCAGGCTATAATGAGAACCTCTAGATACTATGACATTAATCTTAAATATATATGTTCTATGGTCTAGATACACCTTACTAATTGGACATAGTAGATTTCTAACCATTAGGTGCTGGGTGCTCATAAGCATTGAGACTTCTTCTCATGAAGTTCGCACTTGGTGATCTCTAGTAGTGAGATCATGAGGACTAACCTTCCAATAGGAACACCACATGTTTCAGGTGTCATTGGATGTTCCTATCTATGATCATGTGTAATGGTCTCCTGACTTGATATCATTACCAATGTATGTCATTTGATCGCGTACTTTTATGCAAGATGAAAACCATGGCAATGAAGTCGTGGCGAGGTAGTTTGTGCCGGGTGCGTCATTAGTGGCATGTCATTGGTTGAATGGTCAAGAAAGGATTTGTCGCTTCCGGGTTATGGAAGTAATATATCTCAGGCCATGTTGATATGGATGGTAGTGCCTTTATAAGACCCTGGCCATGGCAGTCGAGGGTAAATTCATCCAGTTACATCAACAGACAATAAAGCAATAAAAGGGTGATGACATGAGAGTGCGTCCTGCTTAATGAGATATTATAGACAAAGAGATTATATTACACAGTGCATGTTCGTAGGTTGTTTGTCGCTGCTGTGACAATCCTTATTTCTTCAGGGGTCATGATGGGTTGCTAGATCCTGCTCTTGGTCTGTGAATATTATTCACGGCTGTCGAAATAAGGGCCTAGAGGGTCACACACAATAGTGTATTCAAGAATCTATCCTATTCAGTTGAATAGGAGTATTGGACATAGTGGGCCCCGCCACAGGGGTCCGGGAATTGTCCAAAGTTAAATGATCACCAATGCGATAAATAAATTCATATTATTCGAGTTTAGAATAATGAGTATTGAATTTATTTATTAAATGTATTTATGAGTTTTAAGTAAATACATGAAAAGTATTAATTGACAAATATTAAATTATTTAAGGTTCAATTAATATTTATGGGAGCGACGAGTCAGGTTAATGACTTAATTATTATCATGTAATATATTTTAATATATTACAAGAAAATGATAATAATATTTATGGCTCAGTTTAGTAGTCATAAAAACGTCGTTAATAGTGCGTTAAGTATTCGGGGCTGGTGAGGCGATACCGGGTATTTTAATTGAGCACTATAAATATAAGAGGAGGGAAATTTGCCAAAGACTATTCATGGAGCTTATCTCTCCTCTCCTCTCTCCCACATTCTAGAGAGAGACGCTCTGGATCCAAGGAGCTCAGATGGAGCTGTCTCTCGGGCATCGCTAGCGATGCGATGCGGTGGTCGTTGGGGCGTCGAAGGCATCGTCACAAATCCATGCTAGCACCCGGATTATGACGAACGACGCTCCCACAGATTCATTGAAGCGCGTGTGGACGATCTAGAGGAATTCGGCTTCGGATTCTTCGAGCAGCGATCACCAACAACGAGCAGACGTCGTGCGTAGCTTTGGATTTAAACCAAGTATTTTATGGTTTAATTTTGTGCTTAAAATCCTCCACGCGTGGTCCTCGGCTAAGACCGGGCTGATTTCCACCGACATCGGCAAGTTCACGGCGAACGGCGGTGGAATTGTTTTAAAACCCACCTGTTTGGGGCTTCCGCTGCACGCCCGGTTCTAACAGAAATAAGGATCATCACTGTATAGATTCCCCAGATTGTATTATCAATCAAATAAAAACTAGTACTCCATTCTTGAATGAATCGAAAAGAAGGTTATCTCTATCATCTCTAACCATGACTATTTCCTCTAATACGAAATGGATCAATCATACATCAATATACATTAGCACTGAAACACTTGGAGTGTCCTACTCCAAGTTTCATCATCATTGACCATCATCCTGTTAATGTTTTCAATATAAATCAAATATGGATATCAACATAGATCCATATCTATATAATAAGAATAATAGGGACTCTTAAACCTAAATTTAGTGTTATTTAAGTTTAATTATTTAATTCAATTTAACATAATTCCTATATTATACCCATTTCAAACATACATATAGAAAACCATGATGTGTGATCCTTACATAGGTCTCTACTCCAAAAGCAGTATCATTTCACTTAGTATGTTCAATAAACTTGAAGGTCCATGCACTATAAAATATGGGGACACTGAATTCCGTAACCTAGAAAGACTCCCTTGTTTAAATAATATTTTAATCCTAGATAAAGCTATTTCCCTAGCATCCCATGCATCCTCACCAGTTCCTATGTCTAACTTCCATCACGTCTCTCAACCGTTTTCTATGATAATACTATTTCATGAACCCCTTCCTTCAAAGGTATCCCTCTTAGGCAAACAGTGTAGAGAAGGAGATAATTTTCCATTAATACCACCTCCAATAGGACATGGTTTAGTGACTAGCATCAAGGGTATATAATCCATACAATGGGATACATTACCCTCATATATAAATTTACGGAATAAGAGATAAGAAGATAAACCACCAACTAACTATAATACAAAAATAAATAAGAAATATCAATGCATGAATGTGGTTTCTTACAAAAACCATGACAAATAAAATGAATATATGGAAACTAGCACCTAGGCAGTGACTATAAATTCTAAAAACTCCTGAACAACTCCATAAGATAGTAATTCCAAACTCACTCACTAACCAGCTCCTATGGACCAAAAAATAGTTTATACATACATAGGGTGAGAAAAAATAAATATATTTTATAGGTTACTCCCTGGAATATCTCCTAAAAATGTGGAAGATTCATTCTAAGTACCAATTAATATATAAATGAAACCTACCTGTCTCCAAAAAAATGTAAAAATGTTTCCCATATTCACCATGGCTCACTCACCAAGTAACCCATCAATAAATCATTATATATCAAAATTATATATATAATTAAAGTTACTCTACTTAAACATACCCATGGGTTTGTCACATTCATGTTCCAATTAATTACATCATTCACTACTCCCTACAATAATTCATCCTACACACTGTATAATTGTATCGCGTCCATTCTAAAACTCATTTAACCAACCAAAAACTCATTATCATCATCTAATTTGTATCCAACTAGTAGTCAGGAATCCACTATAACATGTGTATCATGAATTATACCCTATGATATAATATCCAACACTTATACACCCAGTTAAAGCAATAGTCACCACAACTATATAAAATTATATGTTATACCTCAATTCATTACAACCACACGTAAGTGTATAGTAAAACCAATATCTATCACGGATTATGTGAGTTCATACCATGTACCTTATGAAATTATAACCTAGATATTCCCATATATAATAATATAGTAAAATAGAGAGGGAAGGATATGAGGAATCCATCCACTCATTTCCTCACCATCCTCGATATTAGAGAAAACGCCCCACAAAATATTTGGGGTTGGTTTCCCAACAGAATCGACTGATAAAGAAAATGAAATTAAAAAACACAATAGTATACCCCACATATAAGAACTAAGGCAAACTACCAATACTTAGACTCGTTTGTAGCAATCATTTCACAATAAACCAAGCTACCACCGCTAATGTCTAAATCGCAAACATGCACACGAGCTTTAATGTTCAAAAATAAGTATTTATCAAACATAAATTTATTCATATTATAATATATTCATTTTATGATTTCCACTTTAATCTTATAATATATGTGCCCTTAGAACCATAATTTCTTTATTATTCTGGAGTATGTCATCATCATCTATAAACATAAAGAAAATCCAAATTCTATTATTAATTCATTTATAATTTCATAATATTTGGGTACTCTATGACTCGTCCTAAGCTACAACAATAAGGATGCACTTATCATACATAAACCAATCTTAGAAATTAGTTGATAACTATAACAAACTTCCATATTGAATTACAGTGATCAAAAGAAAGCATCAATTATAAAATCAATTAGAAAGAAAAGATATTAATTAATTCATATTGCCTCAGTGTCATCCTCGATTCCATTATACAATATTTCTTCCATCCCACCATCACTGGAATCAAACCTCACTATAGCCTTGGTCAATTTGTACACTTTACTCATCAAGAATTCCCTACCATATCATGTTATCAACCAATAATATAAAGGTTCTAATTTATCAGATATAACATTCATGTTCTATTAGACAAATTCAAGAGGAATTGAGGTCATCAAATTGAGGCATTATAGCCTCCCATAATCAAGAATCGACATGATCAGCCCCAATAAATTATATTTATAAAAAACCTACTCTTATAAATGTCTTGAATTAAATAATTTATTATGAATATAATTTAAAAATATATAAACCTATATAAAATAGCTAACAATAATAAAGAATCAATCATAAACATGATTTATGAAATATTTCCATATTTCTAGAATATTCAAGGAAGAATAGTAATTAATTTACTCACTCCTCTTTCATTAAATCATTTTATTATTTTGGAGTTATAATGTTTATTTAATTGATTATATGTTAACAATGACATATAACATAAAACAACCACCAATAATAGATACACGCTATCGAGTAAATCAATATGAAACACCAACATATCACAAAACAAATGTTTTCACAATTTCCCATTTGATTATCATTCTATAGTAATCATACATGAATATAATAATATAATTTTAGGTAATTTAGTTCATAATAATAACCCAATATAACATTATTCATCCGTATGATTTTAATTACTCTATTATTTATCTAGTTTCAATTACATATAATAATTCTAGTTAGAAAGAAAGAACATAAAAATATATATATGATAACACACTATCTTGAATATAGAAAGTATACAGGGAGAGAGGGAAAGTCCGGGTAAGAGAGATGTAGAGAGAGAGAAATGAGATAATTACATCAACCGTTAATATAAAAAGGCTTGATGAAATTTTTAAATGTCTTATAGATCTTGAAGGGAAATCCTTAATCGCTCAGCCTCAAAGGAAAACTCCAAAACTCAAATGGAGTAGAAAAATTTTGGTTTTAGAAATTGGATATACTATTTTACCTATATTTCTTTTAAAATATCATCTAAACACTCTTAATTAAATTCAGATTAAAATATTTTCTATTTAATTTCCTCACATGAACCATTTAAAACTCCTATAATTTAGCAATATTAAATATTATTTCCTTCTCCATCATAAAAAAATTAAAGTCCAAAATTTTCATTTAATATTTCAGTATTCTTCATAAAACCACAGCATTGAACCATTTTGGAGAAAAATTGTATAAAAAGGATACACTTACACAACTCTTAAAAATAAGGTAAAACGTTTCATATCTCTTAAAAAAGTCTTACCATTTACACTGTGTGAATTTCTTACACTTATGAAAACCAACCATGATGTTAGGAAGTAGTACCTTTATGTGAGCTTTAAGAAGACCATGGTGGAATTCAGAAAGGAAGTAAAATTACATTTATGTGCGATAGAAAATTTTTTGGATGACCCTTACATGAATAAAACAACCTTAACTTGAGTAACTTTATACAGAAATTTATATATATCTCCTACATTAACATAAAAACCTTCACTACCTTTATATAGATAATGGAAGTACCAATACACAAGAGGAAACCTATCTATGTGAAACACTACTTTCATGAATCCTTCCAAACTATCGTTACATGATTCAATATAAAAAACCCTAAATAATGGTACACATATATTAACCTTAAGAAGAACAAAAAATAATGGAAAATAATAAATCTCCAAAATAAAATATTAAAAATAATAATAATGAATATATTTATTTTAAGGATAATTAAATTTCAATTATATAAAATTACAAATACTTAAGAAATTAATTTATAATTATTTCAAAAATAACCAATTAACATTAAAATAAATTTAATATCTTCAAAAATTACTTTTATAAATCATAAAACCATTTAAAAACATTTTTAAATGTCAAAAAACTAGGAAAACACCTAACACCCAAGATTAACAAAGGAAAGACTTTGAAAAAATTTATGCATTTACATTAGTAAAATGTTAATGGTGTTTATAATGAAGAACTCTAGGAATTTATATTTATAATTATTGTATGGCATAAATATTATAATTATTTAAGATCCTTTTAATAAAATATAAAGGATGGAAGAAAATCCATATGTGTACTTCATATTGTGTACTCAAGATTGTTTCACCTCTTCTCTATGTATAACCAGTAGATAGAAATTCAATATTGGTGATAGTTACTAGATTATTGTGATGAAAATTTTAAAGTAGTTGATATGCTCTAAAGATATGTTTTTTGATCATTTGCAGAGAGGACAAGCTCTGTGTAACAGTTACACTGATGTATGTTTCCAATTTAATAGATATAGTATTAAATATCAATATGGTTTTATTTTTTTCATAAACTTTTTTTCTCTTAGGAAGATGAATTATAAACAATCCCCCATAATGTACTTGATAACGTAGTAATAATTCATCACTACATCATATTCAATGAAACAAGTTTTTTGGATTAGTAAGTTCATTTCTGAAATCTAGGTGGTTCTTATCATTGAGAGATAGATTGATATTTATTATAAGAATAATTGATCTATCACTTAGTCAGAGGAACCATAGTATCACTAAAATACCAAATAAATCCTTATCAAGTATCATCTTATGAATGTTTTCATTTAGAGGGATAACATTTGGATTTTTTGTGTGGTTACATATGTAAATGTATCGAATCAATTAATGAAACCATTATATAAAAAAATCATGAGGTTCATGTAGAATCTCTTGGTGTATATTATATATTCAATTGATGTAATGGTTTCATAATATATCAGTTTATACTAATAATGGAAACACAAATTTATTGCTCAATTTTGTTTGCTATAATTTAATTTATGTGAATTGTGTAATGATAATATCCCATCAAAATTATGTATTTTATTTTTCCCTCATAATTGATCATCATATATTATTAAGGGAAATGGTGATGAGTTAATATTATCAATAAGAAGATCTAATCCTAATTATAATGGGTTTCATATGAGATTAAAATAATAGATTAATGAGTTAATAATTTTAAATTTATTAGTTGTGTTGGCCTACCAAGTATATCTCATGGAATTTCATATAGTTATCATTATACCCAAGGGTGTATGAATATAATATATTCTTATTACTAGATATTTGAATGATACATATTATGATAAAATTTATAATTTTATACCTTTATTATACAATTCATTTAGAATCAACTGATCATGGGGTTATTGGGTATGTTTTTAATCATGTATCCATAAAAAGAATGTTAAATATGAAAATTTTACACTTTTGTTTAGAGTAAATACACCAGGTCCTTGATTGAATTAGACTAAAGAAATGGCTAGCTATGCTTAGTTGATTCACATGATATGGGTTCAAATACTTAGATGAGGGTAATGTGATGTGCTCATCCTTCATATGAATGACATGTGATGTATTCATCAACTAATTCTATCTATTTTATAGAATAATTTAATGTTAATATAGACTATTCTATGTTGACATTGTTCCATGTATAGTGGTCACTCGATGTAAAAATAAAAGGAATTATAAATGTATAAATTTTTCTTGTGGTGGAAATGTTCATATATTTATATATAAGTATGTTTGATTGATATTTCACCAAACCCCTTAGTGGCTTCATTATCACTGATGCTTTGTTAAAGGTTTCTCTTTTCTTATATCTGGGAAATGAGAATTTTATATTAGTTTTCAATGATACTAATGTATGTAGGTTCACACAGTTAAAACTTTGGATATTTATTGTGTTTTGGACAATTGTTTTCTTCAAAAATATATGGAGTTTGAAGAATAAAGTATAAAAATAGTTTTGGATGGATTTATAGAGTTCTGGATTTTTTTAAATTCCATAGGGATTTTAGTTCAAGTGGGATATTATTGGATGTGCACTAAAAATATATTCATGTGGTGTATATAGATTGAACATATATTTTTATTTATATATCCCTATGTAGGATCCTCAACTTATGTTGGTGACAATGTATTTTGGTGTGTATGTGGTGGAACCCAACACTATGTTATACCTGACATAGTGTGAGCTTATAGATTTTGGTGCATGAGTTTCTACATGTCCACCTAACATGGATTAATTAGTTATTAATAAAATATTTAATTATATTAATGCATTTCTATATTTTTAAAATTTTAAAATTGTAATATTAACTAACAGGAAGTAACATATCGTGATACGTGTTACGCTCTTCATTTAATGATTTGTAATGGGCATATCCTATAAGAGGGAATGAGTTCCATTATTGGTGAGATGAATACTCAAGTGAAATATTTTTTAATATATATTCCTTCTCATAGCATCATTGATTATAAATAGTGAGGGATCTATCACCCCTATCAGTGTGTGGGAATTCTAAAGTTACAAACTGGGATCCTTTAGATAGTGTAATTCCTAATTGAAAAAAATGTTGGTTTTCTACAACTTTGATCATTGTTATGTGTAATATTAACACTAAAATATAGATTAATCAATGATACGAGTATGATTTTCATTATTAAATTTTTCAAGTTTGATTCCTTGAAGAAATATCTTGCCAAATATGGTTTGTTTCTATTAAAAAGATCATAGGATGATCCCCTAAAACACATTAGTAATTCTATATATGGTGGTTTTCAGTTGTCAAGGTAGTCAAGGTTTCAATTGATGGGGATTAAATATCTACTTTTATCTCATCATTTTTTAGAGTATTCAATTTTTGGGCCACTATCAAGATCCCAAAAGTAGTATGTTTTTCCTTATAGGTCATAGGTATCAATAGTTCTTGTACCCTACCATTTCCTGTGGACCACATGGAGTAGACACGTAGTTTCTTTTGAATCTATATTAGTAGTTTCCTTTGAGTTATTATCAGTATTAGTAGGTCACTTAGGACTTCAGGTAATGGAGGTGTGAAGGAGAAGGAATAGGATAGACTTATGATGATCTTTTTCCTCAGGGACACTGGGATGAGCATAGTCATATAAGTTTTATTCATCAACGTCATAAAGGTTGATAATATGAGAATATTTGGTTTCAATTCATGGATTGTTTGGGCCAAATTGGGATAAAGATCATCTAAGGTGATATATATTTATCTTCTACCATGTTTTTATCATTTTTTGATTTAGAAGCTTCACATTCCTTTATTTCACTAACTATAGATCAATATTTGGTGCTCAAAATAGAGATAATTATCTTTCCCTTTGTGTTTTTTATTAAATTTTGAGGATATTTTATATTTATTTATATATTTTAGGTTTATAATATGATGATTGAGAAGCATCATTTATCAGAGTATTTTTTTTCTTACTAAAAATACAGTCATTTAATATCATACTTGTTAAAGATTTATTTTATTTTATGCCTATTATTATTGTGTGTTTCTATATTTATTTCTCCTTTGATGTGAAAGGATAATTTGAAGAGTTATTTGATGAGTGGGCTTATCATATAAATAAAATGTGTCTGGAACCTCTCTATACTCAACTGTTAGAGCTAATATTGAGTTTAGTGAAAGTTCAGGTAGTGGTGTTTCAAATATTCATAGAGGAGTTCCTAGATGTTTCTCATAATGTTTTTTTGGAACTACCCCATCAACATGATATCATGTTTGGGATAGATTTTAAACATGGTGATTTTCTAATCTCAATGTCTTATTATTGGAGGGTAACTTTAAATTTAGGGGATTTATAGTCATAAATTGATAATAAATTATAGAACTATTTCATTTGGCCAAATGTGACACTTTTGGGAGCTCTAGTACTATTCACAAAGAAGGAAAATTGTAGTCTAACGTTATACATATATTACAGATGTTCGAACCAAGTGAATATAAAGAACCATTTTCCCTATCAAGGATAAATGACTTATTTGATCAATTAAATTGGGTTATTTTGTTCTTAAAGATCAATCTATAGTATGGATACCATCAGATTAGGGTAAAAGAGGAGGATATTCCAAGGGCACTGTTCCAAAGTCTCTATGAACACATTGATTTCATGTTTATATCATTGAGAGTCATGAATACCCTATTTTGTTCATGGGAATAATGTACATAGTGTTTCACGTTTTCTTATATTAGTTGTTGGTTGTGGTTATCGATGACATCCTGGTGTATTTGAGGTTGGAGGTGTAGTATGCTAAGAATTTTAATTCAATATGGAATGTGATCTAATAATATAAACTCTATGAGAATTTATCCAAATGAATTTTTTAGACCTATGAGATGAATTGGTTTTGGGAGTTTTGTATCTTTCCAATGATTGGAATTTTATCCCACGAATATAGATGGAGTTTTATCTTAAGTGGATAAAAAAAATGTTATAGTGGTTCCTAATTTTGTTGGCCTTATAGGTTATTATCAGAGGACATCAAATAAGTTATCTTAAATTGCATCCCCTCTGGAAACCTTGTCTAGAAAAGACTAATCCTTCATGTAGATGGATCAGTGTTTGGAAACTTTGACTGCCTAAATTAAAATATTACCAATGATCATGTTCTATATTTTCTATAACCATGAGTCAGGTTTAAGTTTTTTTATGATGATACTCATAGCGGTTTGGGACATGTTATGATGAAGTAGATAAATAAAATCACTTATGGGTACTAATAGATACATCCTCATAAATATAATTATTCCAACCATGATATACAATTAGTAAAAGTAGTGTTTTTCATGAATTTGTGATGGTATTACCTCATATATCATCACTTTTTGGTCTTTAAAAATCAGAAGAGTTTGAGATTTATCTTCTCTCAGTATGATTTTGAATCTATATCAGTGGTGGTGGATGGATTTTTTATAGGATTGTGACTTCAATATCTAATACACCCTAGGGAATGGGGACTTGGTTGCTGATGTGTTGATTAAGAAATTTCATGTTGATGTTGTTAATGATTTGGGGGATGTATAAATGACGATAGAAAATATTTCTTTGATGTTTATTTATTTGGGAGGAGCTGGTCATGGAGTTTTCCTATTTCATATGGAAATGAAATAATCCTTGTTATAGTAAGTTTCGGAGTCATAGTCATGGGATCCTGAGGTATAGGTTTGGACAAATAGTATTTTTTGTTGATATTCTTCTAAGGTATGGATGAAATATGATCAATATCAATTTTTTGTTACATGAGAAGTTATTTATTCTTCTAGTAATGTGTTTGGATGTTTTGTGTGAGTTTAATATATCACCTTTTTTGGTTTATCCTATTATTTCCAATATGTATTATTCTTTGAGGATTTAATTATATTGATCAGGTATGAAGATTATAGTGGATGATTTTGTGTCACCGTGTATGGTTTGTTTGAGGTTCAAAGTCAGATATAGTGTTCATTGTGGTTTTCTATTAAAATAAGATGTTCATTTATTGAAATGACATAACATATTACTATAATTTTTTACTATTTTGACTTGATATGAGTTAGTATGTGATACCATATGTATGAGTGTGGATCAATTATATAATTTGGATCACTTGCAGGTGATTAGGGATTTATATGTGGTGGATTCTTATATAGTTGAGACATTCTATCTTCATGGGGTGTTGGGGTATATTATATTAAATCTTGAACCTTTATTTATTTTATCAATATGGAGCAATTTATAGTGTGAATTTGGATCTTCTTTTTTCCTTATCAAAACATTTCATCCATAAATTAAAGGTTTGATAGAGAGAATTATCCAAACACTAGAGAACATGTTTCACACAAGGTTTCTGGATTTTTTATGTTTTTCTTAGAATAAATTTCCTTTAGTTGAGTTATCATATATTAATAGTTATCACTAATAAACTAGTATGGGGTTTTTGAATCATTTTATGGGTGGATTTATTTATATATTTTGTGTTGGATTGAGGTCAGGGTGTTTGTAAGACCGTAATATTTTAAAAGAGAAACATCATATTGGATAGCATATATAACAAAAAAACCACCTAGCTTAGAAGATAATGTAACCTCCTGTTGACGCTCCTTTCGTCACAGAATCTAAAGATCGGAAAAGGGAATATCTGAGCTCAAAGTGATTAATCCTTTGAAGAAACATCAAAAATCGACAAAGGGATAAAAAAGGAGAACATTGCCCATAGATCGCGCAAGTTCCCTCTTGGTCGCGCAAGTACACTTGCGCGCTGCCTCAATACTTGCGCGACTCCTCATGTTTGTGCAAGGGAATTGCGCGACATATGTGGTAACCGCCTGGTAACCGCCCAGTAACCGCCCGGGGTCTTCTTTTGCCTATAAATAGACCCTGTGGGCCCCCCATTCTAGGAGGATCTTTTTTCAGAAACTCGGATTGAAGCTCCCGACGCCCAAGTCTCTTCTCAAAGCTTCCGGAACACTTCTAAGGTAATTTCTTACCTAGAACGGAAGATCTAAAGAGAAAAAGGAAGGCCTAAGTGTTGAAACTTATCAAACACTTGCGCGCCTACTTAATTCCTTCAATATAACTTGCGCGTCCCTCTTCTGGAAGAACCTCAAGAGGATGGTAAAGGGTTTAATAAAGAGTCGCTCAAGCATTTCAATACTGGTTGAAAATCGCGCAAGTACCCCTCATGTCGCGCAAGTATACTTGCGCGACCAATACTTGCGCGCCGCCGCAGGACTTGCGCTCCTTTCAAGACTTGCGCGCCCCTATCTTTTTGGATGCCCATATTGCCCATTTTTACCCCTCTTAAGCCATTTCACCCTTCCTATTCAAGATTCAGTCTTCAAGATACTCTTCAAAGCCATTTATGGCATGATTTCTTGATTTGACATCCTTATCTGAAAGGAATTCTGTGAAATATCTCTCAAAACCTAGTGATTTAAACATCTTTATGTCACCAAAGATTGAGAGTTCATTCATTCAAACTCATCCTTTAAGATGAGAGAATCCTTAACCTGGGTCTCCTTTTCAGGAATAATCCCCAGTTATAAAAACTTTGATCTGGGCATCTTTCTTAAGAATAAGCCCCAATCAAGTCCTTTAATCTTGGGCATCCTCCTCAAGAGTAAGCCCCAAACCTTAATCCCTAACCTGGGTCTCCTTTTCAGGAATAAGACTCAGTCATAACCTTGGGCTTCCTTTTCAGGAGTAAGCCCCAAGTCCCCTAACCTAGGCTTCCTTCTCAGGAATAAATCCTAGTCATAAATCTTGGGCATCCTTCTTAGGAGTAAGCCCCAAGTCTCTTAAAATTTCTCTTAACCAGTCATAAATTACCTTTGATTTGGGTTTCCTTTTCAGGAATAAAACCCAATCATAAGTCCCCTCCTAACTTGGGCATCCTCCTTAGGAGTAAGCCCCAAGATTAGAGTATTCAAATCTCCATGAAGCACATATAACTTTGTGGACCCTGTTCTTGGATTTTCTCCCTAAAAGTAAATCCTAATCCTTCGTCTATCTGGGAAATCATCTATACATAAGCCCCAAAACAAATTCTTATGATTGCATCTTTTATGGCACAATTGTCTAAATTTTACCAATACCTCTTGTTTCTCACACCGAGCATGACTCACGTGAGCTTAGAGTGTAAAAGTAATTATGACATTCATCTTTGAGCCATCAATCATAAACATCATATCCCATTCCTCGAACTACGTGGGTTCTGATTCCTTTTTCAAAACAAAGGATACGTAGGTAGCCCATTTATGGGTTCGATCCCAACATTGAAATAATCTCTGTCCTTCTGAATGACGATAAACTTCAAGTGCCCCACTGAGTGGCTTTAAAACCATCCTGGTCATCAAAATGACCAAGAGACTTTTATATAAATGTTTTGAAGGATACCATTGACCAAGAATCTCTAAACAAATATAGATGATTCTATATTGATGAAGAACCTCGAATACATATAAAAGATTCTCTAAATTTCTTGCATATTTAATCATTGATTGTTAAAACTAAAAGAAAGCTCATTTTATACTTGGTAATGTAATAAGGATTCACGAACATAACTTAAATCTATAAAGAGAGTCCCGGAGTAGACAATAATTCCCCTCAAAAAGGTGTGATGAGTCCGACCTCCCATCCTCTCGACCAATGCAAATTCCCAAGCCTCATTAGCCCACAAGCTAATGAGCGCCTGCCTTTGGAAAGTAGGTCCAAACGGATGTGGAATCATTGGATGTTTCCGGTTCTACGAACAAACCCGTTAGAAACCGATCGGAACGTTTGAATCTCCCGTCCAGGAGGTCATCCCCGGATTCCGCGCGAAACAAAAATGGTGAACCCGACGTGAATCCTTAACCAAGTTAAAGTGATGTTCTTCTTATCTGTTAGGCCCTTTGGGCCAACAAGGCAATCATTGACATATGATCATCCAAAAGATGCAGTAGCCGGATTCATCTTGATTATGTCTGTTACATGGAACAGGCACTCTTTTTTCAAGATCTTCTACAAAAATGGCTTTCCTTAAATTCACCCCTGTGAATACTGCTGCTGGGAACACCTCTACTGTGAGGTCTGCTGCTGTGAAAACCAATGCTGCTACTCCTACTAGAACTTCATCCGCTCTGAGGATGACATCACCAACTCAGCGTCTTCAACGATGTGTTTCTAATGCACTGGTTAAGGAGTACCGTCGCAACGGTATTATCCCAACTCTGGAGGCCGCTCGTCAAGCCCTCCAAGTTAACAATTCTACCTGTTCGTCCGGACAACGGCGACCGGCAATCAAGAAGCAGACGGTGCTGACTACCGTCTCCAACCGTTTCGGGTCGTTATCCCCGGAACACAATTTCCATTCACTCCCTTACTCCGAGGAAGTGAATGAGCAGGTCCCGCAGGACCTTAATTCAAAAAGACAGGAGTCCTTCTCAAAGGATCCCATCAAAAATCGCCGCCAGACTCGTGCGGTAGTGCGCCCTCAACATGATGAGGGTACCGACTCCAGGCATTCAGCTCAGGTTCATCGAACCCGAGCAGGCAAGATGAATCGCCAGAGACGGAATCCGGTTAACAATAGGCAGGTTGTCATCCCTGCCATCTCCGGAGAAGTCCACCAACGTAACTTGGTGGCAAATAACGAGCAGGCATACACACCTGTTTGTTTTAATCCCGCTGTCCAGCAGACTCGTCTGGCAGCATCAAGCCGATCCCGCCAGGCAATTCCGGCGGAGTACCATAGGCAGGAACATACACCTTCTTATACATCAGCAGTTAGTCAGCATGCTCGTCTGACTACATATGATGGATCTCGTCAACCGCGTTTGGCGAAATGTAATCAGCAGGCACATACACCTGCTAATACTAATCAAGCCTACCAACAGTCTCGCTTGGTAGCGCACGGAGAAGTCAGTCGGAAAGCCCCGACGACAAATAGGAGGCAGACTAAACTCTCTGCCTCCACACTTGAGTACTGTCAGGATTCACTGACAGGAAAAGGAGGACAGGAGCAGGCACATACACCTACTCCAAGCCCGGAATGGACGTATATCCCTGTTCCGGCGGCTGAAGTCACCAAACATATTTTGTCAATGGTGAAAGAGCAGAAGCAAATTCATGCTCATATTCTCGATGCTTGCCAGGATATCATAACAGCTTCAGCATCATCTCAGGGACAGACACATAAATCTATCCCTAGCAGTGGAGTGACACATCAACAATTCACTCCGGAACAGACACACACATCTGTTCCAGTCCAAGAGGGTTGTGGGGCCTACTCCCCCATATCATATGGACAACCAAGTCAGGCACATACACCTGATTTGAGCGATGATCGTCAGCCTAACCTGACCATCTTTCCTGATCAGGCACATACACCTGCTCAGAGCAATCACTTTCGTCATCAAGTGGTTTCTAAAGCGAGTAAGACGGCATCTAAGAAAAAGATCCGCCCAGCACAGTCAGGAGATCAAAGGCCAATCTGCAACAAGGCCTTGCTCGATGCTGGAGTTCTTGAAGCCCTCAGACATTTATCTGTCGGAATTCAAGATTCTACTCCCTCAGTTCCTAATAACAGGAACATTAATCCTGAAGGTCTTCAACAGACACTTCCTCACAAAAACTTGCTTCGTGAAAATTCGGTCAATCTTGAAGTTTCTTCTTCAGATGAGAGCCACAAGAACCCTCTGTGTGGTCAGAAGGCCAAGGAGCAAGAGATTTCATCTTTTGCTGTAACCCATCATGAAGGTCCTCCTCATGGTGATGAACTTCGCTGCGAAAGTCCTCTCCACAGTAGTGATTCACATTGTCTCGAAAATTCTTCAGTAGGCAATGTAGTGACGAGAAAGCCCTCCTATCTCGAGGCACTTGCAAACGTAAAACCAGTCATGTCTGATGCTTTACTATCGGCAGGTGAAACTCTTTCTCCATCAGAAGATAGCCTGGGGTTCAGGTTATTCTCCAAACCTTCCCTGGGTCATTCATCTTCTAGCATGAATAGTGATCTCTCTACCAATCTTGTTGAATCCGATGAAGCAACAAGGAAACACCAACTCTGGTCCAAACAGGTAGAAGAATCTTCATTTAATGATAAAGAGGAAATGATGAACATGAGGAAAAAACTGGCAAAAGGTGAAGTACCAGTCATGTTTTGGCCATTGGCTGATTCCCAGTATGACATTCCAAAGATGTTGACGGATGATGGAATCCATGATATTCGTCTCAACATATGGAAAACTCTTTGTCAATTAAAGAAGAAGGTATTATCTTACGATGAATATGAAAATCATCTTAAGATAATAGAAGGGTTACAACGCCAGATTGATTTGGCATCTCTATCAGTCTCTCGGTATCCGAAGGCTGAAAAGCAACAGAGAACCATTCAACGTTCATGCCTTGGCGCACTAAGAAGATTGCGTCAGTTAATTTCCAATGCTCCATCTAATGTTCATATCAGAGGATGGGGTGTTCACGGAGCACTACATTTCACAGTGCTTTCCGGTCAGCAGAGCCCGCCGAAAATGGTCTCATGCAATGTTATTGCCCATGGCCGGCCACAGTCAATGGGATTTGTTCATAATCAAAAGCTTGATCGAGATCAAGCTTCAACTAGTTCGTCTCAAAGTCAAGTATATAGAGAACAGGTTGTTGAATTGCTCCTACATCAAGCAGGCGAGAATATTGCACAAGCCTCTCGTCTGGAGCAAACACGTCATCAAATGACAGAAGTTTCGGAAATCATCCAACGGTCTGTTGAACCAGGTGATAAAAGTGGATACAGGTTAATGCATCCAGCTAATTTCTGAACTAAGATTCGCAAGATCAAGAGAGATTTTAAAAAGATCTCAGACATAGCATGTCAAGAGACACCCCAGCTTGCCAGACTGGGGACTTCTCTAACCCAACCCTCAGAATCAACGAATGGGATTCGAGGAGTTGAGCGGAAGCAACAGGAACACCCCCAGTCCACCAGACTGGGGACTTTTTCAAATCTTCAATCCCTCCCTCAGAGAAAGTCAGTATTCTCTCGATTAGGGAATAAGCCTCAAGAGGAACGAAGAGCCAAGATGTCAGGAGATTCTCTCCAAGTGACGGTTCTCCAAGAAATTCCCGAGGGATCAAGTCAACGGAATGCCGTGTCTTATCATGGACATAGAAGGAGACAATATCACAGAAATGCTGATAGAAAGGATTCCATGCAATATGCATCCATTAATGTCATCACTGCCGTTGCTGCTGATTCACCAGATGAGGCTCAATCAGAGGGATCAGACGAAGAGGTTCCTGCTCAAGAAGTTGCGCACACAGACCTAAATGAAGAAGGTGTGCGCACACGTAATCAAAGGCTTACCCAAAATCTGGGTATTCCTTCAAGTAACCCATTTCCCCCTCTCCGAAAAGGATCCAATAAGGGGAAAGGAAAGAATCAGGTTACTTCTCACCCTTCCTCTGAAGGAGGTCAATCGCTCTCATTAGAGCAAAGGTTTGCACAACAGGAGGAAGAGATGAAAGAATTAAGAAGGTTGAATGCAGAACTACTCCAGAATAGTCTTCTTCTTAAGGATGCTGAAGTCCGACAGCCGAAGGAATTTGTTGTAACTACTGAGATGGATCAGGAATATCCTCCTTTATCAGTACACCCACAGAGGTCTAATCCTACGGGTCAAACGCAACAACGGTTGGCAGCACTACCATTAGTTGCAGCACCAACCTCCACGGATGTCCAAGCTCCATTCATTGCACCTACCCAAAACCAAGTTCAACCTGACGTTTCTCAAAAGTTAATAACTACTATTGAGTCATTAACAGCTCGGTTAGAAACTATGGAAGGGAAACGGGCGCAAGTTCAACCTGAAAAGAAAGTTTACCCTGAATGGGTAGATTCAATTTCTACTCCATCCAGTTTTGGAAACCCTATTTTCCCTACTTTCAATGGATCAGGCGACCCTGAACAACATTTGACACATTACGTATCTTGTTGTGATCCTATGATGGGAACTCCAGAACATAAAGAAGCAGTGAAACTCAGATGCTTCGTGCGAACCTTGCAAGGACCAGCCTTTGTCTGGTATACAAGCTTGCAATCCCGGTCAGTCATCGGATGGGAGGATCTTCGTCAAAAATTCCTCCTTCAGTTTAGCTCAACTTTGCCAAAAACGACAGTTTTCGATCTTACAAACTATAAGCAAAGAGAGAATGAAAGAGTCTCTGGTTTCATTGCTCGTTGGAAGGGATTAACGTATTCCTTGAGTTTATCACTCCCTCAGGAGGAATTGTTGCCAATCTGTGTGGCAAATTTGCGTGACGAATTACGCACGCCGTTGATCCCTGTGAAATACACAGGAGGGTTTCGAGACCTTACTTCAATCGCTCAACAGATTGAAGATTCCCTTATGCAGGCTGAGGTTAAATCTCGTGTAATTCCATCAGCTCCAGGAAGAAGAATGGGTAAAGCAGAAACTGCTACAGTAATGCTTAAACAGGCACCTGTACCTATTTCTACTTCAAAACCTTCATCTTCTTGAAGGGCTCCACCTCCTGAACGCCAACAACAAAGGCTGTTTCGTCCAAATGATCAAAAAGATCAACGACGAAAACAATTTGAGGATATGAAGAGTAAAACATACTCTTTCCGAAGTGAGCAAATTCCTGGTTACTTCATTTCAGCTCTGGAAAATAATTTGGTTCAATTACCAGTGCCGAAGAGACCAAACAAGGAAGGAGATGAAGACCGTCCCAATTATTGTCCCTTTCATCAAATGTTGGGACATCCCATCCAGGAGTGTTTTGTCTTTAAAGACCTCTTACAAAAGATGGTCGACTTGGGACAAGTCAAATTGAAGGGTTCTTCAGCTCATGTAGCGTGTATTACCGCTACAGATCCAGAAGAAGGAGGCGAGTGGCAGGAAGTCAAAAGAAAAACTGCGAAAAAATATGATGATTGGATGGTCAGAAAGACAATCAATCGGACCCATTCCATTTTGCGAACACAATTGAAGAAGCCAATTGTGTCTCCTACAAAAGCTGCAGTAAAGCCTCCATCAAAAGACAAATCCTCAAAAGGGCAGCACAATTCAAAGAAGAAAGAGGAATCAGGAGAAGATGAGTATGCATCAAAGCCTAAATTGTCTTTGACTCTGGCAGATTTCATGCCATCTACTTCAAAGCAACGGGCACCATCCCACCAAACGGCACAGCCTAAACAGGCTAACCAGGCAGAGTCTTTATCAGACGAAGAGTTAATCTTTGGTTCTGTTAATATGATTCAATTAACAGATTCATATTCCAGTCTTAATGAGCCTGAATTCCCTGTATCAAATAAAGGAACCCGAGGAAGTTCTAGAGGTTCAGGATATAGGGGAAGACGTGGATCTTTCCAAAGCCACTACTCTAATTCTACCCCTGCTAGCGCTGTATATGCAGCAGAAACTCGTGGTAGAGCCCTTCAGCGAGCTCAAAAAGAACAAGCAAGTTCTTCTGCCAATGGCCAACTCAGCTTCAGCACAGTTATTTTGGAAGACCGATTAAAGGTTCCATCTTCTTTATCTCATCAAGCAAATGGATCTAATCAGTCTAATTTTCCAAAACCAAAGATGTTGCCAACTTCAATACAAGATGCATCAGCTTCCAAAGCATCTGCTTCCAAGGTACCTGCTAAACCGCATATTCCCATTGGGAAACGCGGGCCTCTAGATCAAAAGTATGATATATTGAAACACTTGGCCCAAGTACCATCCAAATTATTAATTTTGGATGCTTTGAATCTATCAAAAGATCTTCGGGAAGCACTCATCGAAGCTTTGTCAAGTCCTCAGGAGTTTGAAGCTGAAATTGCTGCAGCTGAAATTTATCACATAGAGAATAATCCTGCAGAATGCCATGCAGTGATATCTTTTACTGATAAAGATGAAGATGATGTTGTGCATGGGCACATAAAACCTTTGTACCTATCTGGAAAAGTCAATGGTATAGATGTTCGAAGAGCTTTTATTGACAATGGTTCAGGAGTCAACCTCATGCCCATTCGCACACTTCGTCGATTGGGCCTCACAGAATCTGATTTATCTCCTTCTACCATGATGTTGCAAGGATATGATAAAATTGAACAAGAACCACTGGGAGAAGTTACACTCAGAACTCTGTTTGGAGATCTTGTTTCCAATTCAGATTTTATGATTGTTGATCAAGACTCAGCTTTCAATATCTTGCTTGGAAGACCCTGGTTACATCAGCATGCAGCTATTCCGTCATCATACCATCAATGTCTCAAATACTGTTTCGATGGTCAAGTTGGAACATTGTATGGTGATAAGGCCCCGTTCAAAACATGTGAGTCTCAATACATTGAGGCGGAATTTTATCACATGAAGGGAAGAGAAAAATCTACAATGAAGGAAATTACCAAAGTTAATGCTCCATATGGTTTGGAAAAAATTCCAATAAATCCATTTTCACATGTGAGTACAGATTATGTGTTACCTATCAGTCAAATTGACAAAATAGGCCCAAATCAAAATACTCTTATGGAAAGATCCATAATGTCAATTACGGCAATCGAGCCAGACAACATGGGAGAAATTGGTAACTTACCAAGCAGTGATGAAAGCATAAGTGGTGACATTTTTATTTCGTCTGCTGAAATCCAACAAGTCTATACTTCGCTAATCAGGCCAGAAGAAGTTATAGCAACACCAGAGGTGAATATTGATGTCGATTCTCAATCCATCATCTCCTCTTTATTTCCCAAAGAAGACCCTTTTTCATCAATAGAGTCGGAAATGGAAGCTTCTTCTTCAAAATGTGAAAATTTTGACATCTCTTATGATCATGAGAATTTCGTTTTTTCATCTACTTTGCAAGTAGAAACGGAAGAAATAACACATGATGAAGAGGAAGAGGAAGATCTTAGAGATGCTCCTCCAGCATTTGAATAGGGTATCTCTACCACTGTGGATGAACTCAGAGAAGTAAATCTGGGTACAGAGAAAGATCCACGCCCCACTTTAATTAGTGCGGCCATGACCCTTGAAGAACAAGAGATGTATATTTCTTTTCTAAAGAAAAATAAAGATATTTTTGCTTGGAATTATACAGAGATGCCTGGCCTTGATCCTGATGTTGCCACCCATCATTTGGGTTTGCCAAAAGAACATCGAGGATTCAACCAAGCCGCGAGAAGAACACACCCAACCTATGCTTCCAAAATCGAGGTTGAAGTGGATAAGCTTATCAAAGCTAACTTCGTCAGAGAAGTTAAATATCCCAAGTGGTTGGCTAATATTGTCCCTGTAAAGAAGAAGAACGGACAAATTAGGGTTTGCATCGATTTCAGAGACCTTAATCGGTATTGTCCCAAAGATGATTTTCCAGTTCCGATTACAGAACTCTTAATTGATGCGACAGCTGGCTATGAAGTACTTTCTTTCATGGATGGGTATTCTGGATATAATCAGATCTGAATGGCCCCAGAAGATGAGGAATATACAGCCTTCAGAGCTCCTCAAGGTGTGTTTTGTTACCGGGTGATGCCCTTTGGTTTAAAGAATGCAGGTGCAACATATCAACGCGCCATGCATCGTATCTTCAAACCTTTTCTAGGGAAATTTGTTGAATGCTATGTAGATGATTTGGTGGTTAAATCCAAACAACGTTTTGATCACTTGGATGATTTGGAAATCATATTCCACAAGCTTCGACAACATAATTTGAAGATGAACCCATTAAAATGTGCTTTTGGGGTAACCTCAGGAAAATTCCTCGGCTTTGTTGTACGCCATCGTGGTATTGAAGTCGATCCTGAGAAGACCAAATCAATCCTTGGTATGTCACCTCCTCAGAATTTGAAAGAATTAAGAGGACTTCAAGGACACTTAGCCTATATTCGGCGTTTCATCGCCAATTTGGCAGGCAAAAGTTTACCTTTTACCAAATTATTGAAGAAAGGAGTCACTTACCAGTGGACTGAAGAATGTCAAGAAGCATTTGATGTTCTCAAGAAATACCTCTTAAGTCCACCAGTACTTATGCCACCTGTTGAGGGTAGGCCTCTTATCCTCTATGTGACAGCTTTAGAGCGATCATTGGGTGCCTTTTTCGCTCAAAAGAATGATGCTGGGAATGAAAATAGTCTCTACTATCTCAGTAGAACTATGCTTGAAGTAGAAACCCGGTATTCGAGTATTGAAAAGTGTTGCCTAGCATTAATCTTTGCAGTTCAGAAACTGAGACACTACCTGCAACATCACGAGGTCCAATTGGTATCTCGTAATAATCCACTCAAATTCATCCTTAGTCGTCCAATGCTTACAGGACATCTGGCAAGGTGGGCGGTTATTCTACAGCAGTTCGACATCCAGTATGTGTCTCAAAAGGCAATTAAGGGCCAAGCTCTGGCTTATTTCCTGGCTTAACACCCTTCAGTGGAAGACACGTATTCAGATATCGAACTCCCTGATGAGGAAGTTTTTTCTATTCAAGAGAGTCCTAAAACATGGGAAATGTATTTTGATGGTGCTTCTAGAAGTCCAACAGGGAAGAAAATGGAAAATCCTAAATTCAACAAAGTTGGTTTAGGAATTGTGCTCATTTCTCCAGATAAGGCAGTGTTACCTTATTCCTTTTTGTTGTGGGAAGGTGGTACCAATAATGAAGCTGAATACCAAGCTCTCATTGCAGGCTTGGAGTTAGCACTTCAAGCACAAGTGAATCACTTAAAGGTGAAAGGTGATTCAGACCTGGTAATCAAACAAGTCAATGGGGATTATGCCATCTAAAAAGAAGAATTAATCCCTTTGTATGATTACGTCAGAGAGTTAATGTCGGAATTCCCTTCAGAACCGACATTTTCTTATGTCCCAAGATCACAAAATGCTCAAGCTGATGTACTGGCTAATATAGCCACATCTTTAGCATATCCAAATCGGGACGAGACAACCATCTGTATTGCCCACCGTCGTGCAATTTCACCTTATGTTCAAGTCAGAACAGAGGAAATTAATGAAATTAGTCCCATTCCTGAACCATATGGTCATACTACAGGATGGATGTCACCTATCAGGGAATACCTTCAAAATAGAACACTTCCACCTGATAGAGCCGAGAGAGAACAAATTCGGCGACGTGTGGTCAATTTTACTCTTTATGATGGTCCAAACCACCTCGAGAAAATTCTCTACAAACTTGGTTTTGATGGAGTTCTCTTCAGATGTATTGATGGTGAAGAGACAATGGCTGTCATAAAAGAAGTGCATGCAGGAGTCTGTGGTGCCCACCAGTCTGGACATAGATTGTCTGATCAAATTCGAAGGCTTGGATACTTCTGGCCTTCAATGATACAAGATTGTGTTAATTTCACAAAGAAGTGTCATTCATGCCAAGTATATGCCAATTTCATTCATCAACCTCCAGAGTTGCTTCATACAGCTAAATACTCATGGCCATTTTCCACATGGGGAATGGATGTGGTGGGACCTTACCCTTCAGCTACGGCCAAGCAGTTTAAGTACATTCTTACTGCTACTGATTTCTTTTCCAAATGGGCAGAGGCAGTACCTCTCAAAGAAGTCAGTTCTAAATGCATTGTTAGCTTCATCAAGTCTAACATCATTACTAGATTTGGTGTCCCTCATACCATATTGACAGACAACGGCACCAACTTCTGTTCTTCTGAGGTAAAGAAATTGTATCAAGAATACAACATTAAGTCCAACCATTCATCTCGATATCATGCAGCGGCTAATGGCCAGATAGAGGCCTTCAAAAAGACTCTTTCAAATATACTGCAAAAGATAGTGGATAAAGATAAGAGGTCATGGCCTGATAAACTCTATCATTCTTTATGGGCTTATCGGACTACCACTCGCAATGCAACGCGGTCTACTCCATATTCATTGGTATATGGAACAGAAGCAGTCTTGCCAATTGAAGTTCAATTGCCCTCACTCAGAATAGCCATTTGTGATCAGTTATCAACAGATGAGCAATCCCAAAAGCGGTTGAATGAATTGGAACAGTTAGATGAGAAAAGATTGTGCACTTTGCACCACTTGGAAATCTATCAGAATCGAATAGCACGAGCTTTTAACAAAAAAGTTCGTCTTCGTTCATTCATTCAGGGAGAATTGGTATTGGTTCTCAGAACACCAATGATACCAGGAAAGAAGCCTCCCAAGCTTGAACCAAAATGGGAAGGACCTTATTAAATACATAAGGTATACTCCAATGGAGCATATTCTCTGATTTCAATGGATGGAGAACACATCACGACTCCAACTAATGCCAGATTTCTGAAGAAGTATTTTGTATAAACACAAAATATTGTTCCCAGAACCAAGACTCTTACATTTGGTTCATACAGAAATGGTCCAGTATGACCTTAAACTACAAATTCGTCCAACATGACATTAAACTGTGTCACACTTTTGTCCGAGATGACATTAAACTATAATACGTCCAGCATGACGATAAACTGTACGGTCCATGCATATGACCTTAAACTATTCGCACTTATGTCCCTGCAACATGACACTAAACTGTGCAGCACCAAT
The DNA here is from genome assembly GCA_963277665.1 of Viscum album. Lineage (NCBI taxonomy): Eukaryota > Viridiplantae > Streptophyta > Magnoliopsida > Santalales > Viscaceae > Viscum > Viscum album. The sequence continues at coordinate 343,272,415 of OY728131.1, forward strand.
AGTCCTAACTGCAAGACTTTAAACTGCATAGTCCCTGATTTTGTCCTACATGACAATAAACTGTATAGAAGTTCCTATATTTTGTCCGAGATGACATTAAACTATATTGTGTCCTAGCAACATGACATTAAACTGTGTGGCACTTTCATCGTCCAACATGACGTTAAACTGTGTCAGTTCCCTTATCGTCCAACATGACGTTAAACTGTCACATTGGTTACTAATATGTATTACATGACACTAAACTGTATATGTCCGAGATGACATTAAACTATATTTTGTCCGAGATGACATTAAACTATATTGTGTCCTAGCAACATGACATTAAACTGTGTGGCACTTTCATCATCCAGCATGACATTAAACTGTAAAAAAATCCCCAGAACTGATATCCTCATATTGGTTCACCTTAGTCCTAGCTACATGACTTTAAACTGTACAGCACTAGTTCGTCCTTGCTATATGACGTTAAACTATACAGCAATGGTCTCGTATGACTTTAAACTGCATCATCCCTGGTCCATGTATATGACCATAAACTATTTGCAAATATGTCCAGCAAGACGTTAAACTGTGATGTCCTAACTACATGACGCTAAACTGTATAAAAGTCCCTCACATCCGGAAAGACGTTAAACTATATAATCATCAAAAGTCCAGCATGACATTAAAACTGCACAATCCCCCTTTCGTCCAATATGACGTTAAACTATATTGTCCCCATCGTCTTAACTACATGACGCTAAACTGTACAGAAAGTCCCTTTTCTTGATATGTCCTACATGACATTAAACTGTGCATCGTTAAGGTTGTTATTACCTCTTGTTTCTCACACCGAGTATGACTCACGTGAGCTTAGAGCGAACATCAACCATAACACTCCCTTTGGGCCACTAACCATGTGTAAGTCCCAACAACATTTTTTTAGATCATTGTCCACAAGAAAAACTTGATCATTAATTCATTCTTTAATTGAACTACACAGACTTTGATCCTTGCCCTCCAGGCTGGGTATGTAGGCAACCTCCCAAAGGTTCAATCCCAAAAAAAATCTCTTCACATTGGTTCACCACCATCTCATATGATGATGATTTGTGAAACCACCCCTGGAATCAATATCTTTACATTGATTCACTTTCGTCCTTGTTATATGACGTTAAACTATACAACACTTTTTTTCCGGTACGACAATAAACTACAATATTCTTTGATTTCCTCATTTGAGAAGGAACCATTATTAACATTGATTCTTTTTCAATCATGGTTTTCATTTTTCAAAAGACTACGTACATACATGGTAATGCCTAAACTTTTTATTTTAGGTTAAAACCATCATTGCACTAAAGTCCCCTTTTCACCCTTCACATGTACGAACCAAATTTGTACAAAGGGTAGTTCTAGAACTACGTGGACTTGATTCCCATCCTTATGGGATACGTAGGAACATTCGAGTGTCCCTCGAATCCAATCCCAAGTCTTTTGGGCCTAACCCCAAATTTCACTTTCAGTCCCTTGGCTGAAAAGTCTTCATGAAAACACACACTGTGTATTCATTATTATGGTCCGAATTCTATGACCCTAAACTAAGATCACTCATACTTTCGTCCTGCACGATGTTAAATTGCATTTCAAGAACTACGTATGGCTTGATTCTCATTCTTATGAGATACGTAGTGAAGTCCAAGTTTCAATTCAGGACCCAGCCATAACATGATTATGGTTTTCATTGACCTATGTATCTCTATATACATTGGAAAATACCCATCTTTATGTATTATAATCCTAACCTTAAATATTTTCATATCTTCATAACCCTTTTCATGACTTATAGTCACAAAAATGTCAAACTTCTGAGAATTCTTTTGCCTGACTATGCAGCACGTGCCCATAGGTGGCCTTGCATAAACAGTCCACATAACAGACTTGTCAGCCAAGAGATGCTATTTATTTGACCATGCAGCCAATGCCCATAGGTGGCCCGACATGTTTTCAAATCCCTAAAGGGTTTGTTAAATAATAGTAACTTCATTCTTGGGAAGAATGCCTCTTTTGTCCTTATTTGTCTTAAACGACAGTATGTAGGGATCCGCAAAAATAGCCATCCTTAACATATTTGTCCCATATCCTTTTTCATGATCTGATAGTATTCAAGTCTATGGTTTATTCTTCTTCCCTACGTTTGGGTCAGACCTTCGTAGGAGTGATATTCATCCAGTTCTTCGATATTCTTGTTTGGAAATATCTTCTCCATATTCAAGTACCTCTTTCCATACAACAAACTATATGCTTTAGAAAATTTGAATCTCCATAAACTTTCACTGGCTTTTAACACTAGGAAAGTAAATTTTTGGGAGTTCTTTTGCCTGACTATGCAGCACGTGCCCATAGGTGGCCTTGCATAAACAGTCCACCTAACAGACTTGTCAGCCAAAAGATGCTATTTTATTTGACTATGCAGCCAATGCCCATAGGTGGCCCTGCATATTTCAACCCCCTAACGGGTTTTGTTAAATAATAGTAACTTCATTCTTGAAAACTAATTCTTCTAATGCTATTTAGCTCTTTTTCATATCATTCCTCAGATTCAAATATTCTTAAGCCATAGTTTACATTTTTTCCCTCATACTTGAGTATGGTAAATATGTTTTCAGATAAATTGTCAAGGAATTGAATCCATTTTAATCCATTTTCGGTCAAAGCTATTTCGACCTTAAACATTAGCCCCTTTATGTCCGGCGTGCATGACTTTAAAATGCCCACACAAAAGACAAAGGAACTCTGAATAAAAGTCAAGTTCCAGCTCACTAAATATACATTTTTTTATGATTTAGGTAATATTGAGCAGTTAAAAGGTTCAAAGTTTGTAGGGTTATTTGTAATAATCCTAGTAAAAATGAAACTATGCTTACTAAGCCCATTGGATTAAGTAAATTTGAAGCAGGTAATGGAAGAATGCAAGTACAAATGATTGAAGACAAAAGTGTTTTTCATTGATACACAAGAGTTAGAAGGACATCCACAGACTGGAGTCTCTTCTCTTCTTTCAAGAATTACAAGAGGCTTTCAACATAACACTTCATTTGATTTACGGCATCCCGATCTTCATTAGAAACCACCTAGAATTCATTCATTCAACTGGATACAATAAGAGATGCAGTGATACCAGCTCTTCTTGGAACAATTGTAAAAGGATGTTCTTGAGTATGGTTTGAGAAAATTTTCTGCTGATCAAACAGTGACTCTGTTTCTATCCAAGAGACTTGGAAGATGGATACATGGATTTGAGAATGGAGCATTGGAAGTAAAGAGCCATTTGGAGAGAGTACTCTTTTCAGATATTGCTCTAATACCATGTTTTTCTTCTCTCCACCAACCGGTAGTGGAAAACATTTCAGCCCATGGGTTTTTCATTTTCATATCTGCAAGGAAATGGCATAGAGGAAGAACTTGATAGTTCACACCATTGTTGTTGCTATTGTTTGCATTTGGAACATGGACTCCTTGCAGATGATCATGACCACACAGAAGCAGATGGATGCTCTGTGAAAAAATAGGATGATATTTCTTCAAGTACTTAGCCAAATCTGGGAGAGTGCTGTCGCAGATATCATAATAATCATGGCCAATAATGTTCATCATGTCATCAATCCGCTTTCTAGCCAGTTCATCAGCCGTTCCAATTCCCTTGGGAACCATTGAATCTGCACAAAAGTTGAACAAATTAAACTCTTAAATGGGTTTATTTTTCATAAAATTTGTGAAAGAATTCGGGAAAAATGGCTAAGGCATTAAGGCGCGCAAGTATGGAGATGTTGCGCAAGTGTCTTGTGTACCGCGCTAGTTTTTGACACGCAAGTATAAACCGCGCAAGTACAAATACCTTTACAGTGGCGCGACATCGAGGAAACCCTAGAAAACAGAGCAACTTGCGCGGTCAAGGTGACCTGCGCGGCGAGAGCTCGAGAAGGGATGATGTCCGGAAATCCGGATACTTGTACGGGGGTGAGGCCGTGTATTTATAGGCTCGGAAGCCTACCTGCGCGTCGTACCCAGAGCAATTAAGGCCTGCGCGACGCACACTTGCGCGCCGCCCTGTGCGTACTGAAAACTTGCGCGCCTCCCTTTTCCTTTGGAAGGATTCGATTTCCTCAGAGTCAAATCCTCATTTCTCTCCGGATCCAACTCTGAGGGGGGACTTTTGTTGACGCTCCATTCGTCACAGAATCTAATGATCGAAAAAGGGAATATCTGAGCTCAAAGTGATTAATCCTTTGAAGAAACATCAAAAATCGACAAAGGGATAAAAAAGGAGAACATTGCCCATAGATCGCGCAAGTTCCCTCTTGGTCGCGCAAGTACACTTGCGCGCCGCCTCAATACTTGCGCGACTCCTCATGTTCGTGCAAGGGACTTGCGCGACATATGTGGTAACCGCCTGGTAACCGCCCAGTAACCGCCCGGGGTCTTCTTTTGCCTATAAATAGACCCTGTGGGCCCCCCATTCTAGGATGATCTTTTTCCAGAAACTCGGATTGAAGCTCCCGACGCCCAAGTCTCTTCTCAAAGCTTCCGGAACACTTCTAAGGTAATTTCTTACCTAGAACGGAAGATCTAAAGAGAAAAAGGAAGGCCTAAGTGTTGAAACTTATCAAACACTTGCGCGCCTACTTAATTCCTTCAATATAACTTGCGCGTCCCTCTTCTGGAAGAACCTCAAGAGGATGGTAAAGGGTTTAATAAAGAGTCGCTCAAGCATTTCAATACTGGTTGAAAATCGCGCAAGTACCCCTCATGTCGCGCAAGTATACTTGCGCGACCAATACTTGCGCGCCGCCGCAGGACTTGCGCGCCTTTCAAGACTTGCGCGCCCCTATCTTTTTGGATGCCCATCTTGCCCATTTTTACCCCTCTTAAGCCATTTCACCCTTCCTATTCAAGATTCAGTCTTCAAGATACTCTTCAAAGCCATTTATGGCATGATTTCTTGATTTGACATCCTTATCTGAAAGGAATTCTGTGAAATATCTCTCAAAACCTAGTTATTTAAACATCTTTATGTCACCAAAGATTGAGAGTTCATTCATTCAACCTCATCCTTTAAGATGATAGAATCCTTAACCTGGGTCTCCTTTTCAGGAATAATCCCCAGTTATAAAACCTTTGATCTGAGCATCTTTCTTAAGAATAAGCCCCAATCAAGTCCTTTAATCTTGGGCATCCTCCTCAGGAGTAAGCCCCAAACCTTAATCCCTAACCTGGGTCTCCTTTTCAGGAATAAGACTCAGTCATAACCTTGGGCTTCCTTTTCAGGAGTAAGCCCCAAGTCCCCTAACCTAGGCTTCCTTCTCAGGAATAAATCCTAGTCATAAATCTTGGGCATCCTTCTTAGGAGTAAGCCCCAAGTCTCTTAAAATTTCTCTTAACCAGTCATAAATTACCTTTGATTTGGGTTTCCTTTTCAGGAATAAAACCCAATCATAAGTCCCCTCCTAACTTGGGCATCCTCCTTAGGAGTAAGCCCCAAGATTAGAGTATTCAAATCTCCATGAAGCACATATAACTTTGTGGACCCTGTTCTTGGATTTTCTCCCTAAAAGTAAATCCTAAAGCTTCGTCTATCTGGGCAATCATCTATACATAAGCCCCAAAACAAATTCTTATGATTGCATCTTTTATGGCACAATTGTCTAAATTTTACCAATACCTCTTGTTTCTCACACCGAGCATGACTCACGTGAGCTTAGAGTGTAAAAGTAATTATGACATTCATCTTTGAGCCATCAATCATAAACATCATATCCCATTCCTCGAACTACGTGGGTTCTGATTCCTTTTTCAAAACAAAGGATACGTAGGTAGCCCATTTATGGGTTCGATCCCAACATTGATATAATCTCTGTCCTTCTGAATGACGATAAACTTCAAGTGCCCCACTGAGTGGCTTTAAAACCAGCCTGGTCATCAAAATGACCAAGAGACTTTTATATAAATGTTTTGAAGGATACCATTGACCAAGAATCTGTAAACAAATATAGATGATTCTATATTGATGAATAACCTCGAATACATATAAAAGATTCTCTAAATTTCTTGCATATTTAATCATTGATTGTTAAAACTAAAAGAAAGCTCATTTTATACTTGGTAATGTAATAAGGATTCACGAACTTAACTTAAATCTATAAAGAGAGTCCCGGAGTAGACAATAATTCCCCTCAAAAAGGTGTGATGAGTCCGACCTCCCATCCTCTCGACCAATGCAAATTCCCAAGCCTCATTAGCCCACAAGCTAATGAGAGCCTCCCTTTGGAAAGTAGGTCCAAACGGATGTGGAATCATTGGATGTTTCCGGTTCTACGAACAAACCCGTTAGAAACCGATCGGAACGTTTGAATCTCCCGTCCAGGAGGTCATCCCCGGATTCCGCGCGAAACACCTCCTAATACTTAATGATATATTTGTTTTTAAATAAATTCAAACTCTTTGATAGCTTGTGATGCACACAACACTAGGTTAAAATAAAACATGATATAGAATTAAAATATTATTATTTAAACATGATCATTATAATATACTTACTAAGTTGTAAGGTATGAATATGAATAACTAAAATATGATAATTATAGAGTTTAAACATGTAAAAAAACTAAATTCATATATTTTTAATATAAATAATATATGAACCATGTTAAAGAAAAAGAAATATTTTCAAAAAAATGATTTTTTTTCTAAAAGGCGTTTTAGTTATGCCATATGCGCATACTTGAAAATTAATTTTTACCATTTTTAGAAAAAAAATTTAAAAATTTTACTTTTTTAAATAATCATATCTATATAAACTTAAAGTGAAATATTTTTATTTTTTAGTAAATATTAATTTTTTATTGAATAGTGAAAATACTGATTTCTTTAAAATTATCATTTGTTTTAATAAATTAAGCCCAATTATTATTTTAATTTGATTAAAATTTAATATCTGTATTATTTAGTTATATTAAATAAAATTATTTAAATTTAAATCATCTTTATACCATATTTTAGTATAAGTTTATTTTTAGTATTCAAAACACATTTTTCTGAAAATTGTTCTAAAGTGTAAAATTATTATCCATTTTAAAAATACAAAAAAACTAATCATGAATATTTTAAATGAAATTTATATATTATATATCTATATTTTAAACACATTTAATTATTATTTTTTATCATATAGTTCATATGAGATCATTTTTTCTATAAAAAACTCATTTCATAAAAAATAGTTTTTTCGACATCTCAGCGAGTTTAATTTTAAATTGAATTAATCCAATTTTTTGAATTGAATTTGAAAAAGTGGATTCTATATTTTGAAATATAGAAAATTATATTATCTCATAATTTCAACATAATATTTTACCTCAATGAATAATGAAAACATTAAAAATTATTTATCGTGGTTTAGGTAAAAATGGGTTTACTATGGTTAATCTAAAAAGATATGAATTGCAATATCCCAAAACTTGTATAATTCACATTTCATTGTAATATATCAATATTATCTATTAAAAGTTTTAAACAAGATCCATTTTATAGATTTTAAAAATGATAAAAAGGTGGGTGGAATTCTTTCTTTTCAAAAATTATAATTGTTCCCTCTCCGCACTTAAAAATGCTACCCCCTCTCCTCTCTTTTACACACTTACAAGCCCCATTGTTTTAGTATATTACTACATAAATATCTTAATTATTTCCCTAAACTCAAATTATGAGACTTTTTTGATAATAAATCAATCCTAGAATGGATTTTTGTGCAAACCTAAATAAGTTGTCTGAAGAAGAGGTAATGTCCTCAATAGGGAATTTTATTTTATTTATTGTTATACCTACTTCAAATATTATTAAAACATTATGATATAGTAATATATATATCTTAAATATACTTATATTTTTTATGTTAAGTTCATTACCTATAACCATCTCCCTCTCTCTCAAATGGGAAACGAAATGGTTAATCTTGTGTACGATGGACTACTACCTCGCAAACTGACGTAATTCATTTTCTATCACTCCTCCTCATGGATGGATATAATTATGCATATAATTTTTATTATGATATATATGATATTATTATACTTCTTTAATTATAATATCACAAACATCTTCCTACATTCAATTTCATAGGGAATAAGATAACGCCACTGGTGTGTACGGTAGACTACCGCCTCACAAAGTGATGTGAATGATTTTTCAGTTACACATTACATGGAAGGTAATTAATATTAATTTTATATTTTTATCTGAAATTATAATATATTAATACTTATATAAAATAAATGCATCCTAAAATTTCGTACCTTACCATCCATTGGATAAATGATAATGTCGTTCGTGTGTACAGCGGACTACCGCCATGCGAAGCGATGTGATTAAATTTTCATTAACACTTTAAATAGAAAGTAATAAAGGATAAATTTAATGAATATATGTTATATATATCATATTATTTTTATTATATAAAATTAATATAGTCTATTTCCTTACCCATTAAACCATTAATGAAATTACAACGTCTCTCGTATGTGAGTATGGTCTACCGTCTCTATAAAGCGATGTGATTCATTTTCCATGTCAAAAATTTAATAATGATTATAAATATTTAAATTATTAATAAATAAATATGTATATAATTAATATCATTCTATAGGTGATTTAAATATTACCATTTTTATGATTCAATAATTTCACGATGAAATGTGCAGTGGAAAACAAGGTATTTAACACATAAAACTATAGTGATAATGAATTGTTTTTAACAAATGGGTAATAAGATGATATCAAAGGATAATATATGATATTAGAAATAATAATAATATTATTTTATATTTTAATAACATTTTTAAAACCATTATACAAGAGGATAAAGAGTTATCAGCTAAAGGTAAACATGAGGTTAGGGGTTTCATAACTCAATTTCCATTCATTAGGTTATAAAACTACATAGGTGTTTATATTATGCCCAAATTATTCGTGAAATGAATTTTGATTGAATTATTTTTTTTACAGTTTTCCTTTTTTATATCCACATTTTTTACACATAATCTAACCATTTATTAACTCTCACCTCAATGATTTGAACTTTGTAAGTGTTTCATCTCATACATCTTTCTTTGGGAAAAGGTTGAGGGTCAAAGCTCCATTATTGAACAAAAAAGAAAGAACCCCTTTTAAGTATTTGGTAAATAGGGAAAACATACATGAAATAGGAAAAAATAAAATAAATAATCATGAAACAAATGTCAAAAAATGGTCCTGGATGAAGAGAGGAAAGAAAACATCAAAACAAGTAACACAATAAGTCTTTTCACCCCCCCCCCCGCCGCCAAATAATTAAATAGAGAACATAGTCAAAGAAGATGTTCTACCCACTTCCACATTTCTAATGATTCCATGATCTTATGATACTATTTTCTTTATGTTATCCTTCCATGTGATTACTCATGTACCCACCCTTTTATGATATCATGTTATACCATTAACTAATATGTTATGGTTCTTTATTATGTTTATTCCATTACTAAGCTTTTTATCTCACCCCTTTATTTTAGGTATTCCCTAGGTTATAACATGTAGTTTTATAATATCATAAGGATTTAGGTGACAATTTTAAAAAATAAAATAAAGAAGTTTTATTTTTAGCCTCATTGTGAGGTATTATAAACTTACACTTCCCAATAAACTAGGCCTTTGTGTTCCTTATGTTTTATTAATAGATATTTATGTTTATAAATAATGTACTAATATATTTGAAGGGAATGTTTTGTTATATATTTGGAAATTATTAGAATATATTTGGTACAAATCATGATATAAATGGCTTAGGTGGTTCATGAGTGGATGAGGGTGGACCAGAACAGTCAAAATTATTATTATTATCGAAGGAGGATACCCTTATATTTTAAGGATGATGATTAAATGTTTTTAAAGGTTCCTCATCATCATGGATAGAATTGTTTTTTCTTACATACTAATTTTTTGCATTGATTTTTTGGACCATTTGAAATGCTAGACTGTGATAAAAAGATGGAACATCAGTTAGATCTTATTCCCTAGATGGATAATGTTCCTGCTTTTTTTCCATGTTTTATATCTTAATAAGTATATCCACAATGACTCTCATGTTTTTATTGGGTATATCTATATATTGGGGAGGACTCAAGATTCATGGAGTGGAATTATTATATTCAATATCATTGATAGAATGTGTTATGTGGTTATTTCAACCCTTTAGCTCATGTTTCATAGAGGCATGGTGTCTTGGAATAATGAATGTGGGAGTGTGAGTCTCATGTGTGTATTCATTACCTTGATCTATACTAAAAATTTTCTTATAAGGTTGACATATTTTTTATATTATAATTGAGGTTTTTTCTCCAATATTTTATATTGTGATTTTATTTTTGTGGGTGTAAAATTCACATTCGATTAATATCTCATGGTGTGTTTGGTTTTTCGGTTGTTATGTTTTATTTCTGAGTTTAGTTTTTATTCCTAAGGATGAATGTCATTTTATATACATCAACTATTGATGCCATAATTTCTCCTGATACTCTTCATTAGGGTCATGTAGTGTTAGAGGTATTTTGAAAAAAATAAAGGTATAAAGGTGGAATTTTAACTATAATTTCATCAATGGGTAACAATCACATTATAACCAACGGTGTTGTGTCATAATTGGTTGGCTGAAGAAAAAACGTTCATGGTATGGTGTGTTGTGTCTTGTTTAGTGAGGTTTTATCATGAGGTGGCATAATGTAGTTTGGAGATTGATATATGAAATTTTCTATGTGCCTCTAGATGGTTGTGGTATGGTTATTTCATTGTGGTATTCTGGATTATGATATAATGATGGTATTTCTCCATGAAAGAATGGGCCTAGATTTTCTTTATGTAACTTTGTTTTGTATGGTATCATTGTGGTTGTTATTGTCTATAGATATTTTCCCAAAATCCTTAAATTTTTTAAGTGTATTTTTCTATATTGTATAATATTATATCAGTGTATCATATGTCATAGTATATTATATCATTCAACTATATATCAGTCAAATTGTATGACTTGATATCTCATAAGAAATTGAATCATAATGAATAATTCATATGAAAACATGCAATTAAGTATTGGTAGTTTAAATTTAAATATTCTATATCCATTTCACTTTCACGATAGCTATCAATAAAAAATAATTAAATAATATGAAGTTCACAACAAAATGATATTAGTTGAGTGGGAACAAAATTTGTAACCATATCATTACTTAAATGTTTTATAAAATTCGATTAAATGGTACAGGTATTCAAGGAGTATCCCCAAAGGCTATAAAAGGATAAAATACCATTTATTTGGTGTTAATTTGAGAAACAAATTTTATACTATCTAATCATTATTCCATAATCTCTCTTACTCTAACTCTTACATTCTATTATACTAGCATGTCATGGGAGAGAAGAGAATTTAATAAGTGTAGTAGGTGATTCATTTCCACCCATTGAGGAACTGTGAAGAAGGGAGTATGGTGGATGACTCTAATTGATCTTCATTAAAGATATTATAGAATACTATAACAGCGGTCATCAATAATATAAGTCCCACATATTTTTCTTCATTTTTTATATACATAATTTTGGGTTTTAAGAATTGTTAATCTTGAGATTTGAGGTTTTTAATTGCTTCTACTACTTAGAATAACTATTTTAACATCCTTAAAAAAACATTTTAATGTTATCAAATCCATTCCATGATAATCAATTCAGGAAGTAATGTTTGAAAATATACCTTAATGAAAATCATATTAGACTTTTATTACATAATATTAAAATCAATTCGAACATCATTCTACGAAGAACTATACAATATGAAATACTATAGGCTAGGATCTAGTCATACCATGTGACATAAGAAATAATAGGTGGTAACACAACATTATCCTTAAGTTATTAATTATTTTTTCATATTCAACATGATATTTGTAGGATATGATGGCCTCGGTATGACTTTTTCATGAAATATAAAAGATATTGCAAAACCTTATTCTCTAGAAGAAAATATTAATATTACAAAGGGTTTATTATAAGCCATTATTTTTGAAAACTAAATGTTTATATTATGAATAGGTAGGCATTGCTAAGTTATTCTCTTATAAGCCGTGTTGTAAGTTGTTATGTCCAATGCACATCCAGTTGATTATATGTGGTAGATGAAAGTGATATCAAAAGTTGTACATTGTCTATCATACTGTATATTAAAAAACAAATTCATCACCTTTCACTCATATAAATACACTCTTTATGATATGTGTATATCGTTAAATATTATATAGTATAAAAATGATATTATCCTAAATATCAATTATAAATTTATTAAAATAATTTATAAATTATTTACAAATTAATTTATTTTTTTGGATGTTTATTTATTTTATAATGTGTTTATAAATCAATTAATTATAAAATGTATATTAATAATTATTTAATGTTTATGAAACATATAATAAAATAATATTATATAATTTTAAAGTTTAATTTTAAATTCATTTTTAAAATTGTATAGAATACATTATAATTTAGATTAAAAAATCTATATAAGGAAGTTATAATGTTAGTGTGTTATTAATTTAAAAGATATATAAGGGGTTTATGATAAATATAATCCATTTATCATAATAAATTTTTTTAATTTTCAAATTAAATTCCTTATTTGATAAATTTTTTATACCATGTCAAATGGACTTTTAATAAAATTGTGATCATGGTTTAAATAATATTAAATATGCAAAAATTAGATTATGTAAATTTATTACATTATAGACTTAGAATATAAAATTATTATATTTTAGATAATATCATATATTGAAAGAAAATTCCATATAAATAAGAATATTAAAGATATTTTATTTGAATTAAATATACAGTTATTATATTTATTTAAGTATGGAATGTCCAAATGATTGGGTTGTAGATGAGTGGTAAACCACTCTGATCCAATATTGAAGAGACTGAGGTTTAAACCCATGTAATGAGTATTGTTGAGTTATTTTTGTAGTATTATAGGATGTACTATAACATATATTTTATTAGGTACTATAATATGTATTTTAATGATACTATAATAGTACAACTATTCACTAGAATTGAAATTTTGTGGCATAGAATTGGTTCTATGGGTCACAGGGCCTTTGGGCCATCGACAGCCTTTGAGACATAGGCCTCTAGGACATAACGAGTGTAAGGACCTCAATAAACTAGTCTTATGGGTCAATAATAATTGATTTATGGTGGAGTGACAAGGACTATGAGAACGGCTCGGCATAATAGGTATGTAATGTGGGATGGCCCTACCAGGTAGGTAGCCTTGATTAGAGGGATAAGTGTGCGGATTCTTATCATCTAGCCTTTTATCCCCCATATACTAATATGTGGGATAGATGGTTACCCTTACATGTGACCATATACACTTGGGATTTATCTAAAGATGCAATGAAACCATCATATGTGTTATGTGAGGCCCATACAAGCATCACTAGGTGGCCAGCTTGGAAGAGAGATATATGTGTTAACCCATTTTATCTAACCCTTCTCTTAAACCCTAGATAGGAGGGTTGGAAGTCCATAATATGTTTTTCTAAGATGATTCTATAGTTTATTCCAAGTGAGATATGGAACATTCATACTCAGGATCATTATGTGATGATTACTGGAAGGTATTGGTGTAACGTATGACTAAAGACATGGAATGATGTAGACTGGTCACTCAGGGTATTTTCACCATGTAGATTCCTTTAAAACATTGGACTTCAGACTATTTTTTATTGGGAGAATGGGTCACTAAGCCATATATTCATGAATATAGTGACCCATACATTTCATATAAAGATATTACATCTAAATGGATAAATATTCTTTGAATAACATAACAATCCACACCATAATCATATAGGTTTAGTATATTTGTAAACATGGAAAGATAAACTACTAGTTCATAATAGTTCTACAACATCTCCCACTTATGTATTCATAACTATAACCTTACTTAGGCATATCATACATAAAAACATTCTTCAAAACCTAGGAAAGGAAACATAATAAAGGGTGAGATCTAATGCTCAATAAGGGTAAACAAGGGAGATATCAATGATCATATAATTATAACATGAGAAAAATGGTATGATTACAAGATATTAACATTTTAAAACCATACCAATCATATCATAGATCATAAACCTGAGTGATGGAATAAATCTTGGTAATTTTAAAGACATAAATCATAAAGGAATCAAATAACATGAACCATGAGTCCAAAACATTGTCATGAGACTATGAAATGTTTCATACACATAAGCATAGAAAATCATTTCTATAGTAGTAAAGTATCTCTAAATAGACAATAATAATGTAATGGTTTCACTCCTAAAACCATCATATTATTCAAGGTTCACTTCCAAGACTATCATTGTGGAAAAATTCCATTATTGGACAGGGTTTACTCCCTATTCTAATACTGTTTATCTCATGGGATATCAATATTTATCCAATTAATTAAATGGATATATATGTCTCACCCATCACATAATGAAAATAATATATATATTTTCCACAATATCATAAATAATTCATCAAATCAGAACCCATGAAAATAATGTTTTCAGAAAAATTTAATCATAGAATAACCCATATAAAATAGATGGGTTTCATAAAAATTTCATCATTTAATAATCGTATAATTTGTGTAAAAGAAACATGTTTCATAAAAATTATTCCATAAAATTCATAAACCATCTAGAGGAAGAATAAGGATGGTATCCTGGGATCATATCCCTACTAATCATAAGTGAAATCAAGGGTTTTTATCTTTGATGAATTGATTTACGTTTAAAATATCATTAAAAAATTCTTGATTAAAATAACCTTTATAATTTGAAATCAATTATTTAATATAAATTAAAAAAAGAAAAAAATATTTATAAAGAAACATTTAAGATTTTAAATAATTATTAAAATAAAAAATTATAAATTATGGTGTGAAAATTCGTTCATTCCATGTAAGTTAAAAAACATTTCTTCCATACTTTTTTTCAAAAAGTCACAAAGTACCTCATTTAAAAATTGACATAAATAATAATTCCAAAATAAATAAAAAGTAAAAAATACATAAAAATTACATCAAAAATATCATATTATAATAGTAAAAACCCTTTTTAAAACATTTCTAGAAAACATAGATATAGAAGAAAAAGGTTTTTCGACTGAAGATTGAAATGAAGTTGATTTTCCTTAAAAACATATTTTTGGTTCCAATATTATGTAAGGTGGGGAAAATGAAAGAAAAACACGTATTTTAAAGAAATATTGAGAGGATAATAGAATATATGAGTTATTTAATGAAATAAAATAATATTTCATCATTGTACAATTTATTTTAAACAATCTTTATAGGCAATTAAATTGTAAAATAAAACCATTACATCAAGGTTTCCTTGCTTCAAATAAACTCTAAGCCCCTGTAAAATAAATTTAAATTTATTACAATTTTATATAATATTAATTTTAATTCTTATAATATCATATATTATCCCATTATAACATTTCAACACCCCTTTTATCAATAATTCCTTATTAAAATTGTCATTTTTTAGTGTTAACTATATCGTTTATCATGAGTATTTCAATTCATTGGTTCCAATCCTTATACATTTATATTGGTTAAATCTTCTAAATAATATAATTCATGATATTAATATAAAATATATTCATTATATACATATTTATAGTCATCCATAAAATTTATATATAGAAAATTCAGTTACACTGTTAATGGAGACAGTAGATTGTACATACGCATGAATATTGTTTTCATTTTTTGAAGAACCAAATTAAGGAAAGATAAATATTTTTTAACATTTAAAATATAATTATTAAATTATATATATATCATATATATTCCTAAAATATAACCTTATTATGATCCAAGTAAAATATAAATGTACAATGAATCACATCTCATCGTGGAGGTGGTGGTCCACATGTACGCATGAGCGATTTATCATTTCCCAAAAGATTGGATGTTAATAGGGTATACATGATATTAACATTAAAAAATTAGAAAATTTCATAAATATGATATATAAATATTAAACCCAATATAATACGCATCCATAAAATATGGTGATAAAAAATGAATTGTATCACTACATGGTGATGTTAAGTCATACATACGCATGAGAGATACATTCACTTATCATTTAATGAGAAAGAGGGTGTATAATGGTATTTTTATAATCATAATAAAATTTAAGAATATTTAGAATTATAAATTTATTATTTTATGATAAAAAACATAGATCCATAAGAGGTAAATAATAGTATAAAAGAAAGTATCCGGTTCAGGTGACTATCCCCTCTTTGAAAAGACTACTTTAGATCTCTTCTAAAGGGCTCTATGGTTGGTAATTTTGGACCAAAATACCTCTATAATATATCTATGGAATTTTATAAGAGAAATTGTCAAATTTTGGCTGATATAGAATACTTAATGTTATTTAAGAAGTGTGTGAGGAGGTTCCCATTTATAATTGAGGTGAGTAGAACTTTTGTAATTTCACAAAAGATTAAATTATAATAAATTAATTATCAATAAAAATTACTGAAAATGGCCATTTATTTAATGATAAGGTAGAATAGGTTTGTAATACCATCAACAAATATAATTTAGAGAAGTTTTTGTGTCATTTTAACCCTTATAATTTTAATTTCCCCTTAATAATAAGGTAAAAATTGGCAAAAAAAATAGAAATATTATGATATTTAAGACCACATAATATCAAAATTTTCTTATTTCACCATTTTAATGATTTTTTTAATAATTTAATAATATATTATTTTGATAAAATATCATTATTGTCAATTTTGACATTATTCATTTAATTTGACTTAAAATACGTAAAGACAAAATTTTAATTGGAATATAATATTCTAACGGAACTCTAATACATCATATTCACTTATAAAATCCATGGGACACTATTAATTACCTAAATTATATCACTTTTAATATTCTCAAAATCAGTTATTATATTTTTCCATTAATCGAATAAATATTGTTTTAGCATTGTATAAGAATTTAAGGTTATTATATAATACCTTATAATTATAAATAAATTAAAATAATGAATATAATTTTCTTATTAAAAATAAAAGTATTAATATTCATTCATACCAACTTTTTCCCCTATGTGAAGACAAAGGATATATTAAACATAGAGAATGATCTTTTCTAACTTTATTTGATTTAGATAATATACAAATCATTTTCATGAAAACGTTTCCCTAAAACCAAAACTTTTAGCATAAGTTGATAAGGGTGAAATTAACTTAATTATATAATAATTAGGATAAAAAATTATCGCCTTATCATTTATTTTTAACCTAGATTAATTCAATTTTCCCTTTATCTAGGTGATATATTTTACCACAGTTTCTATTCACATTGACCATAAATAAATGGGAACTATTTTAAAAAATTTAACCTCATGATTATAAATATATATTTAATTTTATCTAATTCAAAACCTATAAATATAATAAATTTATTTTAAATTAAGTGTGAAAAATGTTGCAACAACCTCTTTTTAGATAAATATATTTTTTATGCATAAAAATGGATTTATTATTATCTTGTGACTTGAAAAGTATTCATGTAATATTTAAAATTTTTTATGAAATAAATAATATATTAACTTCATTAAAATAGTTCAAAAATAGAAATTAATTTAATTTATTAATATTAAAATACATTTCATGCAAAAAAAATAATTTTTCAAAAAAAAATATCCCTTTTATTTTCAAACAATTTATTTTTGTTTTCAATTATAATCATATGATATCAAATAAATTAATTTCATAAATGTCTAGAGAGAATATTTTCAGAATTTATTTTTTACTATTTATACCCACCAATATAATAGTTAGGGGATAATGGACACCTAATATTTTAATAATTATACATGGTTTGTCTAAACTCGTTGTTGTGTGTAATGCAAGCTATAAAAAAATAAAATTATTTAAAGGGGATTATTTTATAAAAATATTATTATTTCACAATATAACACCCTTAAAATTTATTTCACACTCATAATTCATTACTCTAATACAAATATATAAGGATTCTTCTCCTATATCACATCCTCAAGTTCCAAAATAACTTCCTCAAATTAGTGGGATTTTCATAAATCCATGACCAGGTGAGTGGTCTTGTTTCATAGAACATTCTTTCTATGATATAGAATATGTAATATTTGTTCTTTGTAATAAATAAAATAATCCATTGGTATGACCTCTGAGTTTAATAGATGTGAAGGATTAGGTTTTCAATTTCTCAGGAGATATACATGGAACACATCATGAACATGATAGAGATTTGATGGAAGCACCAATTGATAAGCTACATCCTAATATGATCATAAATATCAAAAGGACCAATATACCTAAGTATTGGCTTATCCTTATTTCCAAATCTCTTCAACCACTTCCATGGAGATATTTATAGGAATACCTTACCACCAACTTCAAACTCAAGATCTTTTTTACAATTGTTTGCATAATGTTTTTTTCAACTCTTAGCTACTCTTATTCATTATTAAATGGATCTAGCCTTATCTATCATTTCATTAGTTAGATAAAATACCAAAAAATTCATTATTTAACTTCATTCGATTATGTTGGTGTTCTTCACTTCCTATCATAGAGGCCTTCATAAGTAGTCATCTGAATGATGGATTAAGAGATATTTTTGTAAGAAACTTTTACCGAAGGTAGGTTTTGATCCGAAACTCCTTTGAAATCCAAATAGAAATCTCTAAAAATTTATTATAGAGTGTGAATGGTCCTCTAATAGTGACTATATTTCCAGGGATGATAAGCAGTTCTAGAACATAACTCTGTATCGAGATTCTACTGAATACTTCCACAAAACATCAATGAAAACCTTGGATCCTGATCATATAAAATTCATAGTGGTACACCATGAAATATAACAAATTTTTTAATGTATAATCAAGTAATTTGATCAAGAGATAAATCTTATCTAATGGAAATGAATTTTTTTGACTTCATAATATGATTATCTACCACCCAAATAGCATTATTCCATTTAGATTTTTTGGGGAGTTAAATAAAAAAATGCATAGTGGTGGTTTCCCTTTTCCATTCAGGAATAGGTAGTGATTGTAACATCCATTTAGAATTCTATCTCTCATACTTAACATAATGAAATAATAATAATTGAGATGCATACACTGAAATTTCTCTCTTCATTTCATCTAACAAGAAATACTCTTTCAAATATCTATACATATTCTTACCTCCTAGATGAATATAAAATTATGAATTAAAAGCTTAATGCAATATCTCCATGAAATATGGTACTGAAGAGACAGATACATGGTCTTTGAACCTTATTATTCCATCATAAATAAGGTTTAACTCAAGAACATTTGTAACATAATTTTTTAGATCTACATCTTCCTTCTATGTATCTATAGTCTTCACTTGGATAGGTGGTTGAACACTTATTTGAAAAAGATAATATTATACCCTTCCATCATGATTTTAAGATCCATAATTTGTAATTCCAAAAGTATTATTACTTTTATAATCCTCATAATAGATAATCTTGAATGATCCTTTTGACTTGAAACATATTCCACCTTATTCTCTTTCTTATGGTGGTAATGTATTGAGCAGTGATAATCTTTAATAAACATCAGCCATCTTATTTGGTGGATGTTCAGTTCTTTTGAGTGAAAATATACTTTAAACTATTGGGATTAATATATTTTTTACACCATTATCTATATAGATAATGACTCTATATGTTTAGTGTAAAGAAATATCACATCTTACTCCAAATCATGAGTTAGGTAATTTCTCTCATGGAAATTAAATTATCATAAATAATGAGTTATAACCATATTGTTCTATATGAGGATTCATCCCAGTACCTTATTTAATGTATCACTAGAGATTACAAATCCTTCTACACTATAGTGTACTGTAAGAATAGGTGTCCTCACTATCCCTGTGTTAGGTTCCTTAAAATATTCTCCGCATTCATCCATTAATGGTAACTTGGATCCCATTCGAGTTAACTTGGTGATTCGAATTAATAATCCTGAAAATACACAAAAAATACTGATAATATCCATCCAAAATAAGAAAAATATGGATCTCATTCATAGTGGTTATTCTAGGCCAATGTTTAATAACATCTATCTTTGAATACTCTACGAATATACCCTCTCTTGAGATTATATGACCCAATAATGAAACTTTCTGAATCCAAAAATCACACTTGGTAAATGTTGTATAAATATTCTCCTTCTTTAGTATACTCCTCACAATTATCAAATGACCTACATTATCTTCCTTTATCTTGGAATATATATAAATATTTTTATAAAGACTCAGAAAAACTGATCAAGGTAATCTCTGAAGACTCTATTCATTAAGTCCATAAAGATAATAGGGGACTTAGTATGAACAAATCACATAACTCTAAATTCATAGTGGTCATAAACTTGAATGAAATGTTTTCTTTGGTATATCCTCCTTCTTTAACCTCAATTAATGATATATTTAATAAATATAAATCTTGGGTAAGTACTGAGATTCATGCATTTAATCAAACGATTTAACAATATGGGGTGGGGATACTTGTTCTTGGTCATGATCTAGCTAGGTTTTCTATAATCAATGTAGAGTCACATTGATCTATATTTATTTTTAACATACATAATATTTTCAACCAAAGGTGACACACTTGGATAAATGAATCCCTTTTCAATATTCTCTTGATGTTTCTTCTTCAATTATTTCGAATCAATTAGCGTCAGTCTAAATAGAGTCATGGAAATAGTTATAGAACCAAATATGTTATCTATTGAAAACTAAACTTCACAATTTAGTGGTAGGACAAGAAACTCTTATGTAAATACATCAATAAAATCCCACATAATAGGAACCTTTTTTATATTTATTATATACCCAACTATATGATAAAATTACCCTTTTTAATAAGAATCATGACTCATAAATGGATTTAATTTCTCTCAAAATTTCATTTTGACATCATAGTAATAGGAGATCATAGGTTGGTTTGGAAGATAAAATATAAATTACATTACATGGAAAATAATGTGGGCCTTATGTAAATAAATCCTATCAATTCTCAAGAAATTATGGAATTCAACTAGAGTGAGAATGAAAATTTTTCAGGATACACATTCCCACAAAATTCAACCAGAGAAGAATCATAGACTTAGGATGAGGTTATCATACCATTTTGTGTTTTTTCTTCTAACTTACCTGAGATCACCCAGAAAGGATTTAAGTATCACTAAGTGGGGGAGGGGTGAGTTAGTGATATATTTTTCTTTGAATTTTACATACATTAGATAAAACCTTTTCCTCTTGTTAACAATTTCCTTCTATAATGAAATCAAATCAAACACAAAACCATTGGAATGAAAAAATTTAAAGGGTTCACTACTCAACAAGAGTATGTAGTCCTTTGTATGGTTCAGAAATAATAAAATACCATACAATCCACAGAAAAACAATCCTTTTTTGTGAAATAAAATGAGTATGATAATATATTTCACTCATGTAGAACTATGTTCAGTAAAATAGTGCATGTGATTCAGGTAGCACGAAATAATGTAATTCAATTTATATAACAAACATGTTATAGTTCTTCTTGATAGAATTTCAAAAATATGATCTTTTAAAAAAATTATTCACATTATTACCCAAAATCTGGTATGAACTTTCTAGAATTTATAATGATACTCAGTCTGATTTCCTTGTCTGATTCCCAAGTCTGATTTTCATAATTGGAAAGTAGTTTTTTTAGAATACCACTAAAAAATCTGAACTTCTTCTTCCTCAATCTAGAAATCCCAATATCATTTTCCCATTATAATTATCCAACCCAATATGGTAACCATCTCAATATGATCTTCCTCTTCTTCTTCTTCCTCTATCTAGTAAGCCTTTTCCAGAAAATGCAATCTGGAAACTTCTTCTTGGTGGAATTTAGGATCTTCTCTCTCCAATTTCATGAGAAATGAAATTATCATAACACACAAATTATCCTATTCTTTTTATAGACTTGCCGAAATGGTTTAAGATTGATTAGGAAAATGTATTCCCACTTCACCAAATTCCATGATTCATTAATCTTCCTTAAAACATTGATCTATCTTTGACTTCTTAAATACCTTTCCAAATCTTCTAATCCCCATGATTTTTGGATCTCTCTTTGACTTCATCAATTCTTAAAACTTTCTAACAAATATTCAGTTTGATTAAGATTTTGATTTTGATTTTTGAATATGATTTCTATATTTTGATAATAGCATTCAGTTACTCTTGTTTTATTGACCCACATGAAAATAATTCAAAACTAATGATAATTCATTACATTAATGTTCACCACCAAAAAGAATATCTACTAATTATTATTTCCTCATTACGAAAAAAGCATATGTTCAAAAATAGTTTCCTAATTACATTTATGTACGCCAAATTTAAGAAGGAAAATATATGCCTTCTCATTATGAATCTCATAACTAACATTAATTCCAATTTCTTCATTACAATGGAGATTTTAGATTCTTTCAAACTTCTTCAATATCTTCTACTTCTTCTTTTTTTAATACATTACCAAAGATATTTCAGTACTAAACTTATTTATATTTTCATATTATGATACATATCAGCTTCATTCTCTAAAGATTTAAATGTTTTGGACTTTAGTATGACTGAATACTAACACCTTTAGTTTCTCTCATTACAATGAAGCAAACCATACTAGCATTCAAACAAATTCGATTCCCATGATCTGTGACAGGAATGTTGTTACATCGCCAACTTCCTTCTTCTACAAATTTTCTCTTGTAAATTTAATGTCTCGGATTTTTCCATGTATTATTTTAATATTATATGGGAAGTATTTCGAGACCAGGCTCTGAGACGGCGTGCAGTTCCAAGGCCCGGTGAGCCTGGGACAAATGTGTGGATTTAAATAAATAATTAAATTACACACGCATGTGGTTTTCCTGAAAAAGTGGAATAACTTTTGAACGGGTGATCGGATCAGAAATTCGATGGCACTATTGCGTTCATAGAAGTGATTTTACCTTAGGTGAGGCCTAACATCGGATGGCGCAGGTCAGTGGTGAAATCTAGTTTTTGGATGTAAAAGTAATAAAATATTAAATAAAAATATTTTAATAAATCTTGTTGCAGAAAATATCTTTTATCTTTTTAAATAGAGATGTGCGCAGGGGTCCACGATTACAGACCACATAACCCTGAAACCCTTGGAATCTCTGGAAGCTCTGGAGGAAACCCCAAACACGGTGACAACGTTCTTGACGAATTTAGCCAGCGATGATGACGTGGCGACTGGATCTTCGCCAGCGAACGCTGCGAATCTAGGTAGGACATTTAATTTTGGTTTCCTTCCCCCGTTCTTTATTCATGCGAGAAATACAGACTAATCCATGAATAAATTAGCCTTCGGATCGATTGTATTTGCAGGATGGGCATTTTGCTGGGATTTTTGGGATTGATTTTTGAAGGTTAATTTGGTTTTGTTTAGCCTTCTAACGGTGATGAACCAAGATCGACAAAACATTGATCAAGGGTTTTCCCTCTCGATTTTTTATGCCTTTATTCCCTGATTTCCTCACATTCTTTGTGTGTGTTCTACGCGTTCTTCATGGTGATATGAACGACGGATCTTTGCACATCCATTATGCAACACAACGATCCCAAATTGAATATCTGGCTTCAGTACAACCCCATGGAGGTGCGACTGCGGTGGTGATGGACGGATCGAAGCGGATCAGAAGATATCATTCTTCAAACGATTTCCACATGGGTGAACAGAATTGGATTTTGGAGCCGATCGAGGACCTAAAACCCACAGATTCGGCATCACGACAATGAGGTGACCTGATATCTTGAGTTTCATGGCAAACGGACAAGAGAAATGAGATCCATAGATATGGCTGAGGCGCGAGGAAGAAGACGGAGATTCTAGAGAAATCTCAACTACACAACATGTAGTATGGGCTACACGATGTGTGTTCATCGATAGACCACCTCGCATGTACTCTTGGAGTACACAGACTCAGGTTGGATACATGGCCAAGGACACGATGTGTATACCCTTCCCCGACCAGACCTAGCCAGATACAAGGGATACCCCGTGTACTGGTACACGGGCATGGCAACACAGACAGAGACCATGTACCGGCACATGGCCAGTGTACAGGGAGTGAACCCCAGGTTCTCGGAAACGGTGTGTAATCCTACTACACTCGGTGTAGTTACTCTTATACGAAAAGCTTAGAGACACGGTCTGTTTACACGGGCAGTACCCAGAGACAAGGAACACATCGTGTGATCCTTTTACAAGTCATGTAGTTTAGTTTTACACACCTAGACTGGAGACATGTTTTGTTTACACGGGCAGTACCTGCAGTTAAGGAACATGATGTGTAACCATACTACACCTCGTGTAACTTATTTTAGATGGCTTGAGCCAGTTTTCTTCTGTGACTTGGACTAGCTTTCTTAGGGTTCATACCCTTCGTCTTTCCCCTGATTGTTTTTGGTATCATTCCTACATACATGTGTATGATCTCTTCATCAAGACTTCCTGAATAGAGTTCTTGGAATCCCCTATGTGAGACTTAGATCCAGATCCTCTATTCATTCCTAGAACCCTAAGTAGAGTTCATGGTATCAACATGACCTACTTTACCCAGGCACCGATCCTATGCTTAGTGGATTAGTTCATACTGAGTTGTTGGAATCACCTCATAGCTATTGGTTGTGATCCTCATCATAACATCGTATTCTCAAGTACTTCTAGAGTGTGTTATCTTGGAACAAGTTCTTAGTGTCTCCCTCATCAGACCTATGAGTGTGTTCTCCTTGTTATTTTCTTAGTGGAATCTTCGAGCTAGATCTTAGTGGTGGTTTCGTGATCGTCAACCTTGTATGAGCATATCTGGATATTCTTGTTGTATGTTCTGTAAACATATATTGTATAGATATGACTGTATCATTCCTTTTTGGTATTTTCCTTGTTGTATTATTTTTTGGTTTCGGGGTGTCCTACTGGGTATTATTATACTCACCCCTACATACGTGTTGTGTCTTGTACAGACGAGTGAGTCTTTGACAGGATTCTAGGTGGACCAGGACTAGACAGTGCTCAGTGAGATCAAACAGGCTGAGGTGTGTTCCTATAGGTATGGATTGTAGTCCCAATACCTTTCATTACAGGTTGGACTATGTTGCAGACTCTCTTTTGGTGGGATTGTACTTTTCGCCCAATGTTTTACATTACTTTACATTACTTTCCTATTGTACTCTGTTGGTTGGGATTTTAGTGTATGCATGCATTTCCATTTTTTAGTAGCTTTTACTTCTTTAGTGTAGTGGGATTAGAGATGTGTGTGTGTGTGTACAGGTTTATAGGCAATTCCTTCATGTTAGTAACATGCCTACTCGGTACTACTCACCAGCCCCTGGCCTATTGGAGGTGGGCTTGGGGAGTTGCGGCTCAGGCCCGAATAAGACGGGTCGTGATAGAGTGGTATCAGAGGTGGTCAGTTATACCTTAGGATAGAGAGTTTGCGAGTTGGTTTGGGGCAACAGTGTTAAGTGTTTCGAGTTCAGTTTTTAGGCTAGGGACCCCAGTGTTGGTATGGGCGGCCGACATATCCATACACCATGACTCTGATAACTTTATTTTCAACTCAGAACATGATAACACTAGTTTCATGGGAAAATAATGGTACATGCATCATATAAGAATGGGTTGTGGTTTCCATGTCCTTCTTGTGTCGGTTCTCCAGATATACTCACTGACTGTGATACATCTTGTTTCTTTACAGGATGTCTCCACGACGCATACCCGCTTGGATCTGTAAGGGTTGGGGTCCTGAGAACCAACTTTTTTGTACTTTGATTACATGAATGTTCACTTATTATATATTGTTCATTATTCTGCATGACTATAATATAATAATGTCCTGGAATATTTGTTGCATTGATAAGGTCTTTCCAGATCCCCGCTATGATGAGAACCTTGAAATTCTATAACAATATTCTTAAATAAAGTTATACGGTTGGATGACATACTATGATAAGATACATAGTATACAGACCGTCATGGGTGATTACTCGTAATAAGACAATACTCTCTCTCATGGAGTTCGCACTTGGTAATCTCTAATATGGGGGATTATGAGAACAGACCTTCTAGTTGAAATTCTGCACGTCTTGGTGTCATCAGACATTGCTATCTAAGAGCATGTGTAACGGTCCTTAGACAGCAAGATTATCATTAACTCATGACATGACTTGCGCACTTATATTTACTGATGAAACTCATCACACAGACAATTGGCTGGAAGTAGGGTAAGTTGGGTGCGTCACGAGTGACATGTTGTTAATGGATAAGTCGAGGAAGGATTTGTCCCTTCCATTTATGGAAGTTGATATCTTGGCCCTTTGATTGAACTAGAACTGTCGCATGAAATTCCATGTCCATGGTGTAAATGACAAGTTTATTTCAGGTAGTCAAAGAACGAAGGATCAAGCATATAGGTTTATGACACTACCCTGAAACCTTCTTGATGATATATTGAGACAAAGGGATTAAATTACACCGTAAGTGTTCGTATGTGGTGATATGTCAATGTGGCGTCAACTTCTTTCTCTTGGGTGCCTTGACCCATTGCTAGATAGTAATCTTAGACTTTAGGAAAGCCCGCCTAATGCCAACGAGAAAGAGGCTGAGAGGGTCACACACTAAGTGTACTCAAGTATCTCAAGTAGAATAAAGATTATTCTTGTTTGTGGTTTAATAATTATTCAAGGAATCCTAATTTGTTTTAATGTTAGAGGAAGAATAAAAATAAAACAAGTACACGCCCTGTATCAATAATTACACGCAGTGTAGTTTTATTTTTAAAAAAAGTACATGTCGTGTATTATTAAATGTACACACCATGTAGTTTTCATTTTGGAAAGGAAATGAATAAATGAAAACAATATATACATGTCGTGTACATTAAATGTACATGCTGTGTAGTTTTCAATGAAAAACCAGTACACACCGTGTATTTATTAATACATGCCGTGTAGTTTTTCCAGTCCGGATTTTAAGGATATAATATCATTTTAAATAATATTTATTAAAATCAGCGTGGGTGCATGTCAAGGAATTAATTATTTGACATGGGGGTTTTAAATAAGAGTCAATGAAATAAATAAATCGCGTAACACATTTATTTATTGTTATAACTCTATAACCTCAAAACTGATTATAAATATCCTCACAACCCAACCTCTTTTCCTACACACAAGAGAATCGTTGTGCACAACAATTCTGGAGAATTATTTCAAGGCCGAAAGAACCTCTTCCTCCAATAATGCTCTCAAGACCGAGAGAGAGACTCTTCCATCGGATCAAGACGATCTAAGGCAGACAATGCAAGCAAAGGCTTCTCCATGCTAGCACTTGGAGAATCCTTTGGCGACGCCTAGAGATACAAGGTACACGTGTGGAACACTGCTAGATGGAGTCTACACTTGGCTTCTGTGATGCAACAAAGAATCACATCGACAACGTGATCAAGAAAATCAATGAAGAAAGAACACCAAAAAGTTATTTCTTTATAATTAATTAAATTAATTATAATCAACCTGTAATGATCCTTGTATGTGGTTTTGGGAAAAACCTTCTTATTTGTCTTCTTCTGTGATTCGATCCATGGAGACTGGCGTTTATCGTCATATTGATCCCGGATTGATCATTGATAATAACAAAAGGCCAAGTGGGCACATCCACCCATGCGCTTTCTCTGCGCTCGGAACCTTCAATCGGTATCAGAGCAAGGTTACAACGTTGATTATAGTTATTTAATTTTCGTTGATAATTTATGCATTTATATTTTATTCAATTCAAAATATATCATTCCTTTAATCTGAATAAACGAGATGTTTTCTTCCTCCTTTATTTCTTGATTCATATCACATAAATGACCTTTTAATTTTAATTTTTGATTAAAATAAAAATGGGGAACTCATCCGGAGGAGCCACTCTTTCTGTTTGTACAGCACGAGATTACACGGCGTGTAATTAAAACTACACACTGTGTACTTAGGTTCAATGAACCGGAATTGGTCTGCCAAACCACACCGTGTAAATTGAATATGCCTGACTATTAATCACATTATATTGACCAGAATTGAACGGCACGTGGAACCGGAATACACGGTGTTTATGTTGGAGAAACACGCCGTGTAGTCTGTTCCAGCCCAGGTGAAACTGTGTACAATTATAAGCCACGTACCGCGTACACGGGATCGCTAGGCCGGTTACCGCCTAACAAAGAAGTGCACGCCGTGTATGATTCTTCTACACGCCGTGTATGATTCTTCTACACGCCGTGTACTCCAAAATTTCCAAAGTACATAGAACACGCCTAAGACCTCGGCGTGCATTTTGGATAAAAGGTGAAAAGAAATACACGCCGTATAAATATAAACTACACGCCGTGTACTTTACAGAAAGTTCACCAGGTTTCCTGCAAAAGTACAAAGTCCTGTACAAGGAATATAGATGAGAAGAATCTCAAGGAAATTCAGAAATGAATTTAAAATAAAGAATTGATTAATTATAAGATCATAATTAATTGAATTCAAGAGAAACATATCTTAAATGAAAGAACGATTAAAAGAATTTGAATTCTAAATTTGTGTAAATGTCGTTGCATGACATAGATGATCATGAGCTAGACCAAAGACCCTTTGTATGTGTTTGGTTTCATTTAAATTTATTTAATTTAAATGTGTTGTCATGTAAGCCTTCTTCCAATAAAATGTAGGGCCTACGTGCCCATGGTTTCTTTAATGTAAACCCATGTAATAAAGGATATCCCAAGCTAGAGGAGACGGTTCAAATCCCGAAGCCAAGGTGAAACGGACGCAAGAATATACAAAGGTGGACAGGTGGGAGCTGCAAAACACGAACCACCGGGTTCAAGGTGTTTTCCCTATGTCAGGGTTAGCTTATCAAAACCGCTAGATAAGCTAACCAATGGAAGCTCATGATCATGCCATCTTATTTTATTTCTGTCTAAATTGTATAGTTTATTTATTATGTATATGTTGTCTCAATCACATAGTTAATAAAATGAACAAGCATGCAAAGATGGAATAAAATAAAAACCGGACTATGCGTAAACATTATCGGAACATGGTTAATCACTTAAGCAAGCATCACTTAATATCAACAAGCATGTGATAATGCGAAACTACACAAAAAATATTAAAATCCCTCAATACCATATTAAGTCAGACCAAGCCATCTGTTACTTGATTAAGGGCAAGACTCAATAAAACTATGTGTTTGACCAACCCTTGTTGGGACACTAACTTTTATAAAGCAAGCCCTTATAAAAGGTTTTGGGTTGACTTAACCATATTACATCAAGAGGAGCATCCCTTGCTAGACATAATGTAATATTGGAGGCAAGAGTTGAGGAAATACATGTCAGGATTTCAGGATTGGGGAGTCCACTCAACAGATCAAGGAATAGTAAACTCACAGTTGGCAAAGACCTACCTGCCTAAATACCTTAAAATAGCTTGACCAACCCTTGTTGGGGTTATGCGGAGGGGAATATGGATCCTTGCCACTAGAATGTCAAATCAACTGGACATTCCAAGTTCAATGGTGAAGGCCATTGGGACTTGATAAAATAGTTGTATAATTAATAAATTCATTTATTATTTTTCATAAAATATAATCAAGAATGTACTAATAAATCTGCTCATTGAAATTGTAGAATAAATATGAAGAACTCATCAACAACATTTTCTCTATGATCAATACTGGACAAAGACAATATCCTCACCGGCAGTAACTTTCAGGAATGGTTTAGGCGCCTTTGATTCGTCCTACTCCATGAATGATAGTATTACGTGCTGGAGTCCTCACTTCCAGATCCTCCTGCCCAAGGGGAAAGTTATGAAGATTTCCTAGTCTATGATCAACATTTATGCGATTCACTCGACGTTCAATGTTTGATGCTATTATCAATTTCAAGTGAGCTCATGAAGTCTCATGAGGACATGGATGCCTATAGCACGCTCGAGCACCTTTGTGGTCAATACCAAGAGATAGAAAGACAGGAAAGGTTTGAGATCTCCAAGGCTCTATTCTAGAGCAAGCTTGGAGAGGGTGCCCCAACTGGGCCTCATGTATTCAATCTTATTGGCCACATTGAGCACTTGGAGGTTCTAGGGTTTAAACTCCCCAAAGAACTGGGTACCGATCTCATTCTCGCATCAATTCCCCAAAGCTTCTCAAAAATTTTTGTGAACTTCAACATGAACAACATTGAGAAGTCTCTGTCTGATCTTCATATCCTTATTCACCAAGTGGAAAATTACATGAAGCGCGAAAATCCTTCTGTCCTCATGGTGAATAAAAGTAAAGGTAAGGCGAAGAGCTTTAAGCCAAAAGCTTCTTCAAGACCTTCCAAGAAAAGGAAGATCAAAGGGGAGGCAAGGTATCAGGATGCTGTTTGTTTCGCATGTCGCAAAAAGGGCCACTGGAAGGAAAACTGCACCCAGACAAAGAAGAAAGGGGAAGCTTCAGGTGAATTTTTCATCGAATGCAATCTATTTGTTTCTACAAATTGGGTATTAGATACTGCTTGTGGTACTCACATCTGTATCCAAATACATGAACCAAGTAGATTCAAGAACATTGATCGAGGGGAGGTAGATCAACAAGTAGCCAACAGAGCCAGACTCGCTACTGTAGCTGTCGGAGACTACCATCTCACATTGCCTATAGGGATGGTCTTGGTTTTGAAAGGATGTTATTATGTACCCTCTGTAACGAAAAACATTATTTCAGTATCCAGATTAGATAATGATGGATCCATCTTCAAGTTTGAAAGTGGATGTTTCTACTTTTATAATGATAGCATTTTTTTTGTAGGGCGCATTTATATAACGACCTTTATGTGTTAGACTACACAAACCAAGTAATGGTAATCGATGACAAATTTAATTCACATGAATCATACCACACCCATCTTTGGCATCACCGGCTAGGTCATGTTAATGAGAAATGTTTGAAAAAATTACATCAAGATGGGTATTTAGATTCTTTCAAACTAAAACCACTTAGTGTATGTCATGCGTGTCTACAAGGAAAAATGACCAAATCCCCATTTAGTGGGAAAGGTGATAGAGATAAAGAGCTTCTATAATTAGTTCACGCAGATGTGTGTGGGCCATTTCCAGTTGAGGAAATGAGAGGGTTCTCATACTTCACAACTTTTACTTATGATTTTAGTAGATATGAATATATCTACTTAATGAGGTATAAGTCAGATTCTTTTAATCGGTTCAAAGAATACAAGAATGAAGTTGAGAACCAGCTTGGTAAGAAGACTATGAAACTCCGCTCAGACAGAGGAGAAGAATATCTTAATTAGGACTTCATTGATTTCTTTCGAGAGTTTTGGATTCTATCTCAACTCACTCCTCCATACACGCCACAGTGGAATGGTGTAAGAGAAAGGAGGAACCGCACCCTATTGGACATGGTGAGATCCATGACGAGTCATGCGAGTCTTCCATTATCCTTTTAGGGATATGAATTACAAACAGAAGCACACATACTAAACCAAGTACCAACTAAATTGATAAATGGTATTCCATACGAGTTATAGAGTGGACGAAAAGCCATGTTGTCAAATTTACATGTGTGGGGTAGTGAAACATTTGTTAAGGCCTCTTCAGGTAAAAAACTTTCACCCCGAGGCACAAAGTGTATCTTTATAGGATATCTCAAGGAAAAAAGAGATATTACCTATACAACCCTTCAGACAAAATGGTTATAGTGGCAAGACACACCATATTCCTTGAGAGGGATCACATCTCCAAAAAGAGATATTGGGAGCGAGATAGACATTGAGGAAGTCGAGGCTCAATATACACAGGAGTTGGTACAAAAACAGATTCCACAAAGCCCCGTGGAAGAACAATCTGTTCTAGAGGTACAAGAACTGTGTAAGAGCACGAGAGAGGTGAGAGAATCAGAACGATATGGTCTTCTTGTCACCAAGGATGGTGACCCATTATTGGTTGAAAATGATTATCCTCTTACCTACAAGGAAGAAGTTTAAGGCACAGACATTGACAAGTGTGAGGAAGCCATGAATTCTGAAATGGATTCCATGTTCGAAAACCAAGTCTAGATTTTGGTCTATCCTCTAGTTGATGTAAAGCCTATTGGTAACAAATGGGTATTCAAGAAGAAACTGGACATGGAGGGGCAAGTTAGCACCTACAAGGCACGAATGGTTGAAAAAGCTTTTAGACAGCGTCAAGGAATTGACTATGATGAAACCTTTTCACCGGTTGCGATGCTGAAATCCATCAAAATCTTATTGTCCATTACTCCTTACCATGACTATGAAATTTGTAAAATGGATGTCAAAACATCTTTCCTTAACGGGAACCTCCAGGAAGATGTCTACATGACACAACCTAAAGGTTTTGTGACTCCAAAGGATGACAACGGGGTATGCAAGTTGCAAAAATCCATTTATGGATTAAAGAAAGCATCAAGGTCATGGAACATTCGTTTTGATGAAGTCGTAACGAAATTTTGATTTGTTAAGAATGAATGTGATCCTTGTGTCTACAAAAGGTTTAGTGAAAGTGAAGTCGTTTTCCTAATAGTATATGTTGATGACTTATTACTAATTGGAAACGAAGTACCTGTCTTACAGTCAGTTAAGGCATGGTTGCATAAATGATTCTCCATGAAAGACTTGGGTGAGGCAGCATATATTCTTGGGATCAAGATCCATCGTGATAGATCCAAGAGAATGTTGGGCCTGAGTCAAAGTACATACATAGACAAGATACTGAAGAAATTCAGTATGGAATAGTCCAAGAGGGGATTGTTGCTAGTGTCACATGACATTCATCTTTCCAAGAAAATGTGTCCTCAAACACATGAGGAAAGAAAGATAATGGAAAGAATCCATTACGCATCCGCGATCGGGCCAGTCATGTATGTTATGCTATGTATGAGGCTAGATGTTGCTTATGAATTAAGTGTGGTAGGCAGATATCAAGTTGATCTAGGATACTTCCATTGGATGGTAGTCAAGACTATTCTTAAGTATCTGAGGTGTACTAAGGATATGTTCCTGGTTTATAGAGGAGATAAGGAACTAATCATCAGAGGACATGTAGATTCTTGTTTCCAGACTAATCCGGATGACATGAAGTCACAGACTGTATACATCTTCATTTTGAATGGAGGTGTAGTGAGCTAGAAGAGCTCAAAGCAGAGTGTGGTGGTAGATTCTATAGCAGAGTCTGAGTATATCCCAGCTTCTGAGGAAGCTAAAGAAGCAGTATGGATGTGAAGCTTCCTCCAAGAGATGGATGTAGTACCGAGCAGTAAAGATCATATCACACTCTATTTTGATAATACTATAGTGGTGGATCTTGTAAATGATTCAAGGTCACATCAGTGGACAAAGCACATAATTCGGAAGTATCATATCTTGAGGTATTTCTCTCATAGAGGTGACGTTGCAGTGAGTAGTATTTCAATGGAAGACTACATGGCGGACCCCATGACTAAAGCCTTGACTCAGCAGAAACAAGATCATCATGTGAGGTCTTGCGGACTACAAGTCGTAGGTAGTTGGTTCAAGTCCAAGTGGGAGTTTGTAAGGGTTGGTGTCTTGAGAACCAACTGTTTTGTACTTTTATTACATGAATTTTAACTTATTATATATTGTTCAGTTTTCTGCATGACTAAAATATAATAATGTCATGGAATATTTTTTGCATTGATAAGGTCATGGAATATCTCTACTATGATGAGAACCTTGAAATGATATAACAATATTCTTAAATAAAGTTCTACGGTTGGATTACATACTATGATAGGACACATAGTATACAGACCGTCATGTGTGAGTACTCGTAAGAAGACGAGACTCTCTATCATGGAGTTCTCACATGGTAATCTCAAAGATGTGAGATTATGAGAACAGACCTGCCAGTGGAAATTCCGCATGTATTGGTGTCATCGGACATTGATATCTATGAGCATGTGTAATGGTCCTTAGACTGGAAGATTATCATTAACTCATGTCATGACTCGCGAACTTAGATTTACTGAAAAAAATCGTCACATAGACAGTTGGCGGAAAGTAGGGTACGTTGGGTGCATCATGAGTGACATGTTGTTAATGGATAAGTCGAGGAAGGATTTGTCCCTTCTATTTATGGAATTTGATATCTCGGCCCTTTGATTGAAATAGAACTGTCACATGAAATTTCATGGCCATGGTGTAAATGATGAGTTTATTTCATGTAGTCAAAGAACGACGGAACAAGCATATAGGTTTATGACACTACCATGAAACCTGCTTGATGAGATATTGAGACAAAGGGATTAAATTACACAGTAAGCATTTGTATGCGGTGATACATCAATGTGGCGTCAAATTCTTTCTCTTGGGTGCATTGACCCATTGCTAGACAGTAATGTTGGACTTTTGGCAAGCCCGTCTAATGCCAACGAGAAATAGGCCTAGAGGGTCACACACAAAGTGTATTCAAGTATCTCAAGTAGAATAAAGATTATTCTCGTACGTGGTTTAATAATTATTCAAGGAAGCCTAAATTGTTTTAATGTTGGAGGAAGAATAAAGACAAAACAAGTACATTCCTTGTATCAATAATTACATGCCCTGTAGTTTTATTTTGAAAATAATTACATGTTGTGTATTACTAAATGTACACGCCGTGTAGTTTTTATTTTGGAAAGGAAATGACTAAATGAAAACAAGAAATACAAACCGTGTAAATTAAATGTACACGCCGTGTAGTTTTCCATGAAAAAAAGTACACTCCGTGTAGTTTTTTCATTCGGTATTTTGAGGATATAATATTGTTTTAAATGATATTTATTAAAATCAGTGTGGGCGCATGTCAAGGAATTAATTATTCGACATGGGGGTTTTAAATAAGAGTCAATGAAATAAATAAAACGTGTAACGCGTTTATTTATTGTCATAACTCTACAACCTCAAAACTGATTATAAATATCCTCACAACCCCAACTCTTTTCCTACACACAAGAGAATCGTTGTGCATAACAATTCTGGAGAATTCTTGCAAGGCCGAAAGAACCTCTTCCTCCAAGAACACTCTCAAGGCCGAGAGAGATCCTCTTCCATGGGATCAAGACAATATAAGGCGGACAATGCATGCAAAGGCTTCTCCACGCTAGCACCCGAAGAATCCTTTGGCGACATCTAGAGATATGAGGTACATGTGTGGATCACCGCTAGAGGGAGTCTACACTTGGCTTCTGCGACGCAACGACGGATCACATCGACAATGTGATCAAGAACATCAATAAATAAAGAACACCCAAAAGGTATTTCTTTATAATTAAATAATTTAATTATAATCAACCTGTAATGACCCTTGTTTGTGGTTCCGGGAAAAACCTTCTTATATGTCTTTTTCTATGATTCGATCCGTGGAGACTGGCGTTTATCATCGTATTGATCCCGGATTAATCATTGCTAATGAAAAAAAGCCAAGTGGGCACATCCACCCACGTGCTTCTGCAGGGCCCAGAACCTTCAGGATCTAGCAGCTCGATCACAAGGATGACCCCCTCAGTGATGAAGCTTCAATACAGGGACTAGAACCCCTAGTTTTCCCTTCATGTGGTGTGCCACCTATTCCACCACCTGTGGAGCAGTGTTTAGTGCATGTTGTACCAGTAAAGGAGGAGCGCATGCTGAGTGTACTCCATGAGTTTCAGAGACAGAGACCCATCAGGTTTCAAGGCGAGCATGACCCTCAGGCAGTAGAGGACTAGCTTGAGGCAGTGACCAGAGTCTTCTATTTGGTCAGGACACTAGCAGACCAGATGGTGATCCTGACAGCGAGCCTTCTGCAGGGCTCGGCAGGGCGATGGTGTAGTTTGGTTATCCAGACTCACGACGGGATGACTCATGCATGGTCAGAGTTCGAGAACCTCTTTAGGGAGGAGTTTTCACCGGTTACCCTAAGAGAAGTACTTATACAAGAGCTTCTTCATCTCCAACAGGGAACCATGATGGTGGCTGACTATTCATCAAGGTTTTCCAACCTCTCACGGTACTCGGTGGATATGGTCAGGGATCAGTACTTTAGAGCTCGGACTTTCGAGCGGGGATTTCACAGGGACATCCGATCTAGCATCATCCCTATGACCATTCCTACTTATTTTGGTGTGATGGACTAGGCTTTGGTGGTCGAGAGAATTCTTGGTAGAGCAGAGACAGCAAGCATATGTCAGTAGTGAGCGATCTGGAGCAGAGACCTCTGCAGTAGGGAGCCAACGTCAGGGACCCAGGCGTGAGAGACGTTTTCAAAGGAGATTCCAAGACATGGGATCTTCCATACAGGGTTCTCAGGATGCATCCAACTGGCCTCGAGAGAGGTGATGATACTCTTGTGATGGCAGGGGACATCTCGCTCGAGATTGTCCGACCCGTCGTACTACTGACATGGGAGCAGTGGATTAACCCCCGGGGCAAAGGAAACGTGTAGAGAAGATAGATCCATGGGGTAGTGGGGGAGGTTCACCCCTGGCTCGGGGAGCTGGTGGACAGAGGCAGGGACAGCTGCAGGCAGCGGAGGCTTATGACCCAGGTACTCCTGGAATTAGTAGAGGTACAATATATGCCTTTTCTACTTTAGTTGTCGTACTGATAGACATGGGTTCTAGACATTCTTTTCTGGCTTCTTATCTTGTTCGAGACCTTGAGATTCTAGTTGAGCCCTTGACTCGACCCTTACGCTTAGAAACACAGTCTAGAGAAGATTCAGAGATCACACACCTTTGCAGATAGTGTGACATGACCCTTGGAGGCGAGAGTTTCAGTTGGAACCTCTTGGTGGTAGCGTTGAGGCCTTACGATGTCATTCTTGTTATGGATTGCATATCCACAGTTCATGCCCAGATTGACTATTTTAGGAGAAGGGTGTGGTGTGTCCGTAGTGATGGAATGAGTTTCTCCTTCGTTAGTGAAAAGGAGACACAGGCAGCGCAAGATGGACTTGTGCGTAAGAAGGTACATCCGATTTCACATGAGTTGGCTAGCCTAGCCCTTGGCGAAGTACATGTTTTGAGTTTCTAGTTTCCAGTAGTAGTGGTTGAGTACGAGGACATCTTTTCGGAGGATGTCCTCAAACTACCTACCCATCGGGAAATAGATTTCTCCATTGAGTTGCAACTCGGGACGACACCGATATCAGCATCAGCATATCTTATGGATCCTACATAGCTTTGCGAGTTAAGAGTGAAGCTGGAAGACTTTCACAGGAAGGGCTTCATGAGACCCAATGTTTCACCCTGGGTGACCCCAGTGTTGTTTGCCAAGAAGGAAGATGGTAGCTTGAGGCTATGTGTGGATTACCAGCGCTTTAATCAGGTTACCGTGAAGAACCAGTATCCACTTCCGATAATCGATGACCTCTTCGACCAGTTAATAGGGGAATGATGGTTCTCGAAGGTTAATCTATGATCAGGCTATCACTAGTTGCAAGTATGGGATGAGGATATACCGAAGACGACTTTCAGAAGTCCCTAAAGTCACTATGAGTTCTTTTTGATGCCCTTCGGCGTGACGAACGTCCCGAAATTGTTTATGGGATTCATGAATCGGATCTTTCAGCCCTATCTAGATCAGTTCGTAGTGGTCTTCATCGATGATATCCTTGTGTACTCTACGTCTGAGGAGGAGCACACAAGGCACGTAAGGATGGTTCTGGACACACTCTAAGAGCACCAGTTGTACGGGAAACTCTTGAAGTGTCGATTCTGGATATAGGAGGTCCACTTTCTATGACATGTTATCTCAGTAGATGGGGAAGTAGTGGACCCAGCCAAGGTAGAGGTAGTGCTAGCATGGGAGCCACCACAGAGCGTGATGTAGGTGCGGAGTTTCCTTGGTTTGGCAGGCTACTATCGGAGATTAATTCATTATTTCTCCAGGATTTCAGCACCCTTGATAGCTTTGACCCGAAAGGGTCATCCTTTCCTATGGACCAAGAGATGTTAGTAGGCTTTTCATCTATTGAGACAGAGTCTGACGAGTTCCCCTATCATGAGACTACCAGAAGAGGGTGTCGAGTACATGGTGTTCTGCGATGCATCAGAAAATAGTCCTGGTTGTTTCCTAATTAATAGGAAAGCGGTGATTGCCTATGGCTCACGTCAGTTGAGGCCACATGAGCAGAACTACACAACCCATGATCTTGAGTTGACAGTGGTAGTCTTCACATTGAAGATGTGGTGGAACTACCTGATGGGCGAGCGGTTTATCATCTACTCTGATCCATAGAGTCTCAGATATATCTTTTCACAGAAGGATCTGAATTTGAGATAGAGGCGGTGGCTTGAGTTCCTCTAGGATTACGACTTCTAGATCGTTTATACTCTTGTGAAGGGGAACGTTGTGGCAAATGATCTTAGTAGGAAATCCAGTTCGAAGTTGCTGGATGAGGCGACGAGGCATTTGGTATCTTTATAGATATCCTTTGTGGACAAATATGAGGGATATTACCTTTAGTCGATGGTTTTTACCCCTCCACTCTTATAAAGAGTCAGGGAAGCACAGCTCGAGGATTCTAGCTGTGAGACTCTACATGCTCAGATGTCCGCAGGTGATGCTGCCAACGGATATTCAAGAGGTGGGGATCACGTTGTTCTTTTAAGAGGGAACACAGTAGTACCAGTGATGTTGTGGGAGGAGGTTCTGAGGGAGTTCCATACATCTCCTTTGGCGGTGAATCCAGGCATGGAAAAGATGTACCATGACCTCCGACATTAGTTCTGGTGGCCAGGAATAAAGAAGAGTGCGAAAGAGTTTGTTTCTCAGTGCCTAACTTGTCAGCAAGTAAAGGCAGAGCACCAGGTGCCAACAGGTATGACTCAGCCCCTTAAGGTGCCAGAGTTGAAGTGGGATGGGATATCCATGGAATTCATGACGGTTTTACCACGTACGTCCAGAGGACATGATGCCATCTGGGTGATCATTGACCAGCTCACCAAGTCGGCCCACTTCCTAGCCATATGAGAGTAGAGTTCAGTAGAGAGCTTGGGACGCCTCTACTTGTAGGAGATAATTCTACTTCAGAGAGTTCCATCAACGATCATCTCATATCATGATTCTTTTTTCACATCCTGTTTGTGGAAGGGATTGCAAGAAGCTTTTGTGACTCAGTTATACTTGGGAATAACGTTTTATCCTCTGACTGATGGTCATTCAGAGCAGACCATCCATGTTCTGGAGGATATGCTACGAGATTGCATACATGACATCAGTTTTAGTTGAGAGGATCCTATACCAATGGTGGATTTTTCTTATAACAACAGTTATCATTCCACTGTTGGTATTGCACCATTTGAGGCTTTGTACCGGCGTCCTTGCAGGTCCCCAATTTGTTGGACTTGCCTAGGAGAGTCACCACTCATGGGCTCAGAGATGGTGTGAGCTACTACGGAGAAGGTTTAGGTCATCTCGGAGCGGATGAAGACTGCACAGAGTCGGCATAAGTCTTATGCTGACAAGAGACGGAGGCCCTTGCAGTTCAAGGAGGGAGACCATGTGTTCCTTTGGGTCTCACCTAGATGGGGATTACAGAGATTTGGATGTGGTGACAAGATATCTCTGAGGTTCATTTTCCCTTTTCAGATCCTAAGTAGAGTTGATGAGGTGGCATACCGCTTGGCTCTACCTCCTCAGATGGACCGGGTACCCAATGTTTTCCATGTGTCACAGCTGCGGAGGTACGTGCATGATCCATCGCACGTTATCAACTGGGACGAGCTGGAAATCGATGATGGAGCGAACTTTGCTGAGTACCCAGTGGAGATCGAGGATTGACATAAGAAGATCCTTCGTGGGAAAGTTATTCCCTTGGTGTGTGTCCGGTGGTAGCACAGGAATCTCCAGGAGAGCACGTGGGAGCGGGAGTCTCAGATTCGTGTGCAGTACCCATATCTTTTTGAGTAGCCTTTGTTTTGGATTTTCGGGGACGTAAAGCCCTAAGGTGGGAATGATGTAATGTACCAGATTTTTCCATGTATTATTTTAATATTATATGGGAATTCTTTCGAGACTAGGCTCTGAGAAGGAGTGCAGTTCTAAGGCCCGATGAGACCTGAACAAATGTTTGGATTTAATTAAATAATTAAATTATTCATGCATGTGTTTTTCCTGGAAAAGTGGAATAACTCTTAAAAGGGTGCTCAGATCATAAATTTGAGGGCACTGTTGCATTCAGAGCAGTGATTTTACCTTAGGTGAGGCCTAACATTGGATGGCATAGGTCGGTGGGGAAATCTAGTTTTTGGACATCACTGTAATAAAATATTTCATAAAAATATTTTATTAAATCATGTTGCAAAAACTATCTTTTATCTTTTTAAATATAGATTTTTGCAGGGGTCCAGGGTTACATACCTCATAACTCTGAAACCCTTAGATGCTCTGGAAGCTCTAGAGGAAACCCCCAATGCATCAGCGACGTTCTTGATGAATTTCTCTAGCGAAGACGATGCGGCGACCAGATATTCACCAATGAACGCCACGAATCTAGGTAGGACGTTTGATTTTGGTTTCCTTCCCCAATTGTTGATTCCTATGATGAATGCGGACTAATCCACAAATATATTAGCCCGCGGATAGATCGTATTTTCAGGATGGTATTTTTGCAGGGATTTTTAGGATTGATTCTTGAAGGTTATTTTGGTTTCGTTTAGCCTTCTAATGGTGATGAACCAAGATCGACACGAACATCGATTGAGGTTCATCCCTCTTAATTTTTTGTGCCTTTTTCCTTGTTTTCCTTGCATTCTTCATTTGCGTTCTACGCATTCTTCACGGAGATATGAACGACGGATCGTTGAGAATCTGTTGTGAGACACAAAAATCTCAAATTAAAGATCTGGTGTCAGTAAAACCCCATCGAGGTGCGATTTTAGTGGCGATAGATAGATCGAAGCGGATCGGAAGATATCATTCTTTGAATGATTTTCACACGGGTGACCAGAATCAGATTTCGGAGCTGATTAGGGGCCTGAAACCCACGAATTTAGCATCATGACGATGAGGTGACCTGAGATCTTGAGTTTCACGGAAAACAGACAAGAGAAACAAGATCCTGAGATCCGGCTGAGGCGTGAGGAAGAAGATGGTGATTCTAGAGAAATCCTGACTACATAGCGTGTAGTATGGGATTCACAACGTGTCTTTGTTGGAGGACCACCTGGAGTGTACTCCAGAAGTACACAGATTCAGTATGGGTACACGGAAAAGGACACAGTGTGTATACCCTTCCTCGGCCAGACCTAGCCAGATACACGGGATACCTCATGTACTGGTACACGGGCATGGAGACACTGACATAGACTGTGTACGGGAACATGGCCAGCGTACACGGAGCAAACCCTAGGTGATCGGACACGACATGTAATCCGACTACACGCCATGTAGTTACTCTTATACAACAAGACTAGAGACACGGTCCATTTACACGGGCAGTACTCGGAGTCATGGAAAAGGCGTGTGATCCTTCCACACGTTGTGCAGTTTATTTTTACGCTGCTGGGCTGGAGACATGGGCTGTTTACACGAGTAGTACCTGAAATCAAGGAACACTTCTTTTAACCATACTACACACTGTGTAACTTTTTTTACATTTATTGAGCCAGTTTTCTACTATGACTTGGACTATCTTTCTTAGGGTTAGTACCCTTGGTCTTTCCCCTAGAGGTTTCTGGTATCATTTTTACATGCATGAGTATGATCACTTCAACCGGACTTCCTGAATAGAGTTGTTGGAATCCCCTCTATGCGACATAGATCTAAATCCTCTATTCATTCCTGGGACCCTAAGTAGAGTTCTTGGTATCTACGTGACCTACTTTACCTAGGTTTCGATCCTCTTCTTAGGGGATTAGTTTAGACTGAGTTGTTGGAATCACCCCATAGCTATTGGTTTTGATCCTCATCTAAACATCATATTCTCAATTACTTTTGGAGTGTGTTCTCCAGGAACGAGTACCTCATGTATCTATCATCAGACCTAGGAGTGTGTTCTCCTTATTACGTGCTTAGTGTAATCCTCGAGCTAGATCTTAGTGGTGGTTTTGCGATATTCGATCGTGTATGAGTATATCTGGATATTCTTGTTGTTTGTTCTATAAACATATACTGTGTAGAGATGACTATATCTTTCCTTTGTTGTATTTTCCCTTGTTGTATTCCTTTGTGGTTTTGGGGTGTCCTACTGGGT
Source organism: Viscum album (assembly GCA_963277665.1). Taxonomy (NCBI): domain Eukaryota; kingdom Viridiplantae; phylum Streptophyta; class Magnoliopsida; order Santalales; family Viscaceae; genus Viscum; species Viscum album. Next base: position 343,314,952 of record OY728131.1, read on the forward strand.
ATTTTTATCCTCACCCAAGCACGGGCTTTGCTCGCACGTGTCGTTTCTTGTGCAGATGAGCGACCCTTTGACAGGATTCTAGGTGGACCAGGGCCAAACGGTGCTCAGTGAGATCAGGCAGGCCGAGGTCTGTTCCTACGGCTACGGATTGTAGTCCTAGTACGTTTCATTACAGGTTGGAATTTTTTGCAGAATCTCTTTTGGTGGGCTTGTACTTTTGGCCTAGGGTTTTACATTACTGTAATTTACTTTCCTATCGTACTCTATTGGTTGGGATTTTAGTGTATGCATGCATTTCCATTTTTTTGTAGCATTTACTTTTTCTGCTTTGTGGGCTTGGAGATGTGTGTGTGTGTGTTCAGGTTTATAAGAAATGTGTCCCATGATAGTAACATGCCTACTCAGTGCTAGTCACCAGCCCCTGGCCTATTGGAGGCAGGATTAGGGAGTTACAGCTCTGGCCCCACTGGGACAGGTCGTGACAGTAAACATGACTTTTTTTATGACTTTGATTACATTAAAAATAATCTTTAGCATCATATGACTTATAATAGATATTTTTATAACTTCCCCTTCTTCTAGAAATATATTTCTTTTCATTCACCTAAATATGATTGTCCTGAATACTATTGGTATCTCCGCTATTCTTCCAATCAGATGCTCAATACAATTATCATCACTTCATCAACCTTTTTTTTATCAATATTTAATTATATGTTTTACAACATACTAATTATTTGTGGGAAATTAAAAACCAAAAATCATTTTCATATTTCAATTCAGATCCATGTTGAGTCCAATTCCCTTCCTCATTATTATTAGAACATCATTCTAGACCCAAGGTGATTATGGTGATCCTTTACACCAAAAAACTCTTCACAATATTATAGAATTTATTAAGCATTGTGAGCCTAATTTTTTAAATAAGATTTTTTGTATGATTTTCAAGAAAAAAAATTGAGTTGATTTCTTTTCTTCTCAACCATCCTTAACAATAACGTACAATACATTGATACAATAATCTTCCTTATCAGTTTGGTTCTAATAATATCCCCCTATGGATTTTCTTTTCAACCAAGGTTTATAAATCACTAAACTTTGTAACTTTATAAAATGGATTACTTATAAATAATTCTAAGACTACATGAACTAACTCAATATAGGAAACAAGAATAATTAATAGTAAAACCAAGTTGTCCAAAAGAAGTGAATCATGAAAAACTTCCTCATCCTTCATCCTCATCTTTCTTCCCCAGATTTCTTCCTCATCTTTCTTCCTCGTCTTTTCTTTACTTCTTAAACTTCTCTAAAATAAATTTTTTTTTTCTATAACCACACCAATGAACATTTATAATAGTTTACACACTTATATGTTAGACTCAAAGCTTAGACATAACTACCACTTTATGCATACTTCCATAAGGATATATTTATGAAACAATTATCCCCCTTGACAACACTATCCAAAGATAAGATGAGAGAGGGAAAAAAACAAATAACTCAAACTGGATGAGAAAGAGGTTGGATGCCAATGATAAACCTAAAATTAGAAAAATGTGCCTTTGGTAATGGTTTTCTGAATATGTCAGCAACTTGTTCCAATGTTGGAACATACTCCAGATTCAATTCATTATTCTCCACAAAATCTTTGATGAAGTAATAATTCATGTCTATATGTTTTGAATGATAATGAGGAACCATGTTCTTTTTAAGTTTTATTTCACTTTGATTATCACATCCCAAGAGCAAGGGTAACAGTACTTCAATAATTAAATCTTCCAACTCAGTTTTCATCCACGTAAGTTTGGTAATGGCTTGAGTGGAAGAAAAATACTTATCTTCATCCATGAAAATAATTACTGAAGTTTGATTATTTTATTCAAACTAACACAAAATTTACCTAGAATGAAAAATCCACTAAATGTGGATCTTCTATAATCATCATTTACTACCAAATCATTATTTGAATACCTAAATAAGTCAATACTTTTAGTGCTATCATACTTGATTCCCAAAAAAATCCTTTGATATATCTCAGAATTTGTTTCCTGAAAGTAAATTTTATTCTTTAGGAGCACTCTAAAATATTTCCCATAAGGTAAAAACATAAAATATGTTGGGTCTTGAGACAATAAAATATAAAAACTTCTAATCAGCTTCTGAAACTCTTTATAATCAACTTCTTTTCCTTCTCCACCTTTACTCGACTTGGTTCCCACTTAAATCTGTGTGGAATATAGTTTTGAATTTCCCATGCCAAACATCATAATAATTTTATTAACATCCTTTTCTTGGGAAATAAAAATGTATTTCTTATTTTGTAGGATTTCTTACCTAATAAAGCATATCATTTCTCCTATCATGGACATCTCAAATAATTTTTTCATTTCTTCATAAAAATTTCTCATGATCTTTCATCATTCCCAGAAAAGATAATTTCATCTACCTAAACAATTACTATGAGAGAAAACTCCCTCATTTTTTTATATAAATATTTTTATCATATCTTCTTTCCTTGAAACTCATATTCCTTAATCAAGTGTCCAATTTGGAATACCATTCTATTGGAGATTTTTATATCCCATACAAGGATTTATTTATCTTACACACATAACTTTAATCTATACCAATAATAAATCCACAAGTTTGTTCAATGTAAATAGCCTCATCAATATCCCCATTCAGAAATGATAACTTCACATCCATTTTAAGAATTGTGTAGCTTTATTGTGCAGAAATAGTAAGAAAGATTTTGATTGTTCTTAACCATACCATAAGAAAAAATGTCTCATAAAAATAAACACATTTAATTTGTGAGTAACCTTTTCACACTAATATTTCTTTCTTCCTTATCACTTAATATTCTTCATTTAACTTGTTCTGGAAAACCCACTCTATAGAAACAACATTTTTGTTATCCATCATGGATATGAGTTACCAATTATCATTCATTTTTACCTAATCAAGCTATTTATTTATAGCATGAACTCATTTTGGATGCTCAAAATCTCCATTCACATATTTTAGATCAACTATTGAATACAAATAAGTATGTGTAACAAATTTTTAAGTTATTCTTGTTTGAACCTTCAGATGTTGATCAAAAATAATGTTCTGAGTCTCCACTAGATTCCACAACCTAGGATGAGTTATTTTATTTTCATCCTCATCATTTGAAATAGATCATTATGATTCATATTCTTGAGTAGGATTACCACTATCAGCATCATTATCATAATTTTTTGACAAAACCTTCCTTATCCTTCTCAAATTTCTTATCAATATAAGTTTATTTTTATTCCTCGTCATATTTAACAACATTCAAATCCTTAGAATCAACAATTATTACTATCACACTGTTGAAACGTGATATTCTTCTTCCTTCCAAATAATATCCAAGAATAATTCCATCTTCACCACTCTGTTCGAACATTCAATGGATTCCACCTTTCTTATTTATGATGCATGGACTCCCAAAAACATGTAATTCTTTCAAACATGGATTTTTTCCATAAAACATTTCGTATGAATTCATCTATAAACGTGACATATAGAACCATTAGTTGTGGATATATGTAGCAATACTCATGGATTTCCTCTAAAAGTAAAGAGAAAATCCATGGTTAACTAACATAGTTCTACCTATTTCTACCAAACTTCTATTATTCATTTCAGAAACACCATTTTATAGAGAAGTGTATGGTGAACTAAACTCACTCCAAATTTCTTGATTCTCAATACAATATTGAAAATATTCATTTCTATACTCACTACCATTATTGGCCTTCAACATATTCACTAATTTCTCACAATCCATCTCATATTTCCTCCTAAAACTATTAAATATTTTTAAATAAATTCATTTATATTTCATATACATAACACAATTAATGTGAGTAAATTCATAAATTAAATTAATGAATTACTTATCTGGTTTATTTTATTGTTTTCTAATTGTACCATATATATCATAATTAATAAGTTCCAAGGGTTATTTTCAAAAAATATCAACTTCCTTATGACCTGATTTTTTAATTTTTTCTTTTCTGAAAAATAGTGAATCACAATCACTCCTTGAAATATCAAAAATCTCATGGACATTTCCTATCTTTTATATATTTCACATGTTTCTTTGATACATATTTCTTAGCCTTTGATTTCATAATATATTTTCTTTCACCATACCCAAGTAACGAGAGTTTTTTATTTGACAAACTTTAAACATGTTTCCTTTTTTATATTTTCCTCTGGTAACTCTCATTCCATCTTCCTAAATTTTCATAAAAAACTCATATTTTCTAAAGATAATTTTTTTAACCTCATCGCAAAGTTGTGATATAGTCAGTAGGTTTTTCTTCAGACCGTCAATGTATAAATCTTTCTTGGGTTTCATCTCTTCTTTCCCAATGATGACTGATCCAAAACCTTTGATTCTCAAAGACTCATCATTGTCAAATTTAATTATTACTTTTTTGAAGTATTTAAAATTTTTCAATAACATTATGTCTCCAATAACATGATAAGAACACCTAGTATAAATAATCCAATTTCATTCTCCTTTTATAGATATCCACGTTTTTTCAATAATAAGATCTTTTTATTTTCCCTTTTCTTTATTCACCTCAAGATTCTATGAATTGTTAAGAAACTTTTTTGTGTAGGTGACAAAACAAGAAAACCCTTATCAAGATTTAAATTTTATTCAAATATTTTAGAAATAATTTCTAGGGATTTTAACCTATTCTAAACTTTCATAACAACCTTATCTAGTTTCTTCCAAAAATCCTTCTTGTAACTATTCTTTTGAGAGGATTTAATTCCCCTAAAACCATTCCATCCATAACCTATAGAATAGTAGTAATGTTTTTAGCTGAACAAATATATTTTTTATATCCAATTCCACCACAATTCTAGCAGTATCCACAAAAAGAGTATTTTCCATTGAAAATTTCGTGTTGACTGGTGTTGTAAGTATGTTTCTCATAAATTTTTTTAATAGAACATTATTGACCAAAAACATTTTTATTTTTAATCAGAATATTTATTTAGTGTGGTTTCCCTTTCAGCCTTATCAGAACTAGAATTGCTAAAAAATTATCAAAATTCTGAATTTTTAGAATTTTATTTGGTCTTAGAGTTTTTAGAAACATCTGAATTCTCTACTTTGTTAATGTTTTTCATGTATATAACTGTCACAGATTTATTCTTTTTAAGAACCATTCTTGATTTCTTATGATCCTTTCAAGGTAATTTTTTTTATCTTTATTTGGTTCCTCTATACAAGAACATTAAAAAACTTGAGAGATATATTTCTTGAAACTTATATCCCTCTGTTCAACATTAGAATGTTTTTGTTATACATGTTTCATCTCTTCTTCTTTTTCCTTCGCCTTTACTTCCATATTTTCATTACTATTATTATCTTTCTCAATATATCTTTTCAAATCATCAATCTCTTCCAACATCTTGACTTTATCATCTAGAAATCCTTCTTTAATGTTTGTTGAGGAATTTTCATTTTTCATCTTCTTGATTTCTTTTTCAAGCACTACCATCTTTTATAAATTATTTCAATTATTATTTGAGATGACACTCTAATTTGGATTTTATATTATTTATAACACATTCTTTAAAATTATTCATTATTCATTATTTTAATAACATTATTCTCACCATCTTTTTCAAAATATTTTTTAGATTCAACTTTAATATTTTTTTCATTATTTTTTGACCAAAAAAATCTTCTTTTAATTATAAATAACTTTTTATCTTTACCTATGGAAACATATTTATCCTTATCATTAAATTTATTTAATGACAATCTTGGACCTCTTTATTCGTCATCATTTCCCTCTTATTTTATTTTTTAAGGAAAATTTTCCACCATGTGCCCAATGGATCCACATTCAAAACACTTCAAGGGAAGTTTCCCCTTATATATACATATAAATATTCTTAAATTTTTTAAAAACAAGTATAAGATTCATCAAGGTTTTTACATACCTCATTTTTCAATTCATGGTTAGAAAAATTATATAACTAAAGAACCTTCTAAGAGTTTTCTTTCTTATCATCCTTGAAATACATTTATTATCAGCATTTGTATTTCCCTTCATATATTTTACCTTATAATTCCATAAGTAATGAGAATACTATGAAGATCATATAGAAATAGAGTTTTAGGATCTCTGTCTTAAAATGAGGAAACTTTGGCATCAAATTTGTTTAGAAGGATTCTAAATATCTTATCAACAACTATATAATCTTCCAACTTTTCACTAAGACGTGATAGTGTTGGCTATGTCATTCACTCTGGTAAATAAGTCACTAAAAAAATTATTCACCCAACTTGAGAACTTCATAATTCAATAAATAGATTTAAAATTTGTCATTATTTAATTTTGTATTGCCTTCTTAAATATTTTTAAACTTCTACTAGATACCTTTTATAGTGGAAACACCTTTCACTCTTAAGAACTCACTTTCCAAATGTGATGAGAGTAAATAATTTTTATATCTCCGATCACTATCAATATTATTTTTATCGATAGGGGTAAGAGGAACCTTGTCATCAATAAGTTAAATACATATATTGTAGCTTCAAGAACATCATACCCAAGACACATAAGTTAAAAAATCATTAAATCCATACACATATAATAGTTTATTCTATCGAAGATAGGAATCCCCTTACTATTCATACAATTCATATTTTCTATTACAACTTTTTTTCAAAACATCAACAAAGAATAAATAATATTAACCTTCACTCTGATTCCAATTGAGATTACCCAACTAGGGTTTAAGTATCACTGATTGGGGGAGGGGTGAATCAATGATATATTTTTATTTTAAGTTTCCTTACATTAGAAAAAAAATCACCTTCTTTTAAATATTTCTTTCTCTGCTGAAAGCAAATCAGACATGCAACCCCAATAACAAAATAATTTACAAGGTTCACTACTCAAAAATAGTAGTTATTCCTTATTATGGTTCAACAATAATTCAATATCACGCAATCTACTAGAAAATAATCCTTTTGTGTGAAATAAAATGATTAGGATATGCTATTACACTTGTGTATCACTATGTTTCAAAAAATAGTGATTGTTCATCAAGTGGAATGAAATAATTTAATTAAATTTTTGTAATAAAAATGTTATGTTTTTTCTTGATCAACTTTAACAAATATGAACTTTCAAGAAAATTCGTCACTTTATTCCCTAGAAGCTAGAAAGAACTTACTATACTTCATAATGACACTTAGTCCAATTTTCAAGTCAGACTCCCATGTATAATTTTTCTTAATATAGAAGTGTTTTTTTCATAATTTCTCTGAAATAAATATAAACTTCTTCTTCCTCAGTCCAAAAATCTCAATATTATTTTTCTGATTCAATTATCTATCCAATAAAGTAACCATTTGAATATGTTCTTCCTCTTATTATTCTTAGATCCAGTAAAATTATTCAGGGAAACAAAATCTAGAACATCTTTTTGTTAAAATTGAAAACCTTATCTATCATATTTAATGAGATTTTTAAGTCTTATAACACACAAATTATCCTCCTCTATTTATAGACATGAAAAAAATGGTTTAATTGGGATTATAAAAAGGTTTTATTACTTCATAGAATTTACTGAATCTTTAATCTTCCTTAAATTTGAAATATCTATTTTACTTCTTCAACGCCTTTTCAAATCTTCAAATCTCCTTTATTTTCATATCTCTCTTTAACTTCCTCAATGATTCACACTTTTTAACAATTATTTACTCCAATTTTGATTCTAATTTTTGGATACAATTTCTTTTTTATGATAAAGGAATTTGGTCACTTTAATTTTCATGACCCACATGTAAACAAATCAGAACTAAAAAAATTTCCTTACATTTATCTTCACACCTGAAACACTATATTCTCATTCGGATTTCCTCATTACAATGGAATAATATTTTCAACAATAGTTTCTTCCTTATGTTTCTATACACCAAATGTAAGAATGAAAACACATGTCTTTTAATTATGATTCTTAGAACCAACTCCCATTCTGATTTCTTCATGATGATAGAGATAGTAGATTCTTTCAAACTTCTTCAACGTCTTATGCTTCTTATTTTCTAAATATGATTCCAAATATATTTCACAAATAAAATTATTTCTATTTTCTAATTATGATTCATATCATCTAAATTCTCAAAATATATAAATATTTTCCCCTTTGGTCTGACTGAAAACAAAAACCTTCAGTTTCACTCATTATAATCAAGAAATCCTCTCTAAAATTAAAACTAATTTAAATCTGATGATATATGAGCAAAAATATTTTACTAAAGAAACCTCCTTCTTCCACAAACTTTTTCTTATAATAATGAATTCCTTTATGACATTGATTATGTTGAATATCATCTTTATCATTGTTTGACATATAATGGAATGTATTTTAACATCCCCTTCTTCTAGAAACATCTTCATTTACAACCGCCTAAATATAATTGGCCTAAATACTATTGGTAGTACCTCTTTTCTTCCAATCAGATGCTCAATAATATTTTTATCACTTCTTAAACCCCTTTGTTTTATCAAGAGAGCACCTCAAGTTTTATAACTTAATTACGATTTTTTGGAAATATAAAACATTAAAGTATCATCCGATTTTAATTCACATCTATGCTAAATCTAATTCTCTTCCTCATTATGATCATAACATAATTTCAGGCCCAAGGTGTGTATGATGATCCTTTCCACCAGAAAACATATTCGTATTTCAATGGAATTTCTTATGCATTGTGATTCCAATTCCATGAAAACTATGGTTAATCCAATTTTCACTAAAAACAAAGTGAGGTGATTTCTTTCATCTTAAACATCCTTTAAAACAAAATAAAATACCAGAATACAATAATATTTCTTATCATCGTGGTCCTAACATTAACAACTAATTTGTTAGGTGAAACTCTGATACCCTTAGAAAAGTATTTATATATTTAAGAGTGGATAGATCTAGAATCAAATAATATATTAAAAATTCTAGTTTTGATGGTATGTGTACCTTTGGACATGTCATTATCATAACCCTTAGGAAAATTAGTGATTTCTTGAGATTTTCCTTTTCCTGTGGAATTAAGAAATTGTTGATGTCGATCTTCATCACTAACATTTGGATTTGGGTATTGGTTATCATAATTCTGATACTCCTTGAATTTATAACACTGGAATAATGGTGGTGCATTCTATTGATCACTCTCTCTATCTTCATCATTAACTATGTTATTTTCATTCCCTAAACATTCGATCTCCCAATGGCTTTCTTTCCCAATCTTAAAACTTTTACCAGTTCCCTTAAGATAATTTCTCAAATGTTTCCTTCCACACTTTGAGCATAAAAAAGGCTTATTTTTTCTTTTTAAGGTTTTTTTAATTACTATTGTATTACTTTTTCCATTTATTATCAATACTATGATATTGATAGATAACTCAAATATCCATCTCCAACATAAGATTACATAGAACATTTTATTCATTATTTAGAAGTACCATATATATAACACCATAAAAAGACTTTTTTTAAGACACTAAAGAATTAATCAACCTTAATTTAAAGTTTTATGATAATACTAGAAGCATACCTCAAAATTATTGTGAAATGTCCCTCATATGTACCAAAAGATCAATCATCGTTATGATTTAACTAAAGTAATATATTATCCATTTTCATATGAATAATAAGAGGATACTACTTATTGAAAAAATAAGTTTTTAAATTCTTCCCACCCTAAAAGTTAAATTTATTCTAATTCTCCCTTAAACAAGAGAAGATTCCCCCACTGATCTTCTTCACTTTCAAATAGTAAACATTTAAAATAACATTCTCATGTTATGAACACTGAAGAAAGGAAAATTTATTTTCAAGGGTGTTGATCCATTTCTCAGTGACTATTGGATTAATAGTTCACTAAAAGAAGGTGTTTGTTACATCATAAAGGACTCAATAGACCATTGTTTTCACCTTTTATTTTATAGAAAATCAATATGATTCATAGCATTAGAAAATTGTGTGAGAATAGAAACAATATTTTTCATTCTAACTACAGAAACACTATCTTTTCAAACACTAACATTACATAAATTTTGTGAAATACTGAAACATTATTCAAACAGACGCCCAAAGACTGTATTTGGAAAAGTTCCATTAGAAAAAAAGGAAACATAAACACTAGTACATATGTTAGATGCATCATCTCCCACTAGGTTCTTATTGACTAACACCCTTTTAGACATATCAAACATAGTACATATCATCATAACTCAGGGGAAAGGAAACATAAAATGGGTCAGATCAAATGTTTAGTAAGGGTAAAAAAGGGATAATTATAAGAATAAACATGAGTATAAGGGTACAATAATGTGATCATATAAATAAAATATCATACCCTATATATCAAAGATAATAACTAAAATCATGGTATAAATATTGGTAGTTAATAATACATGAATCATTTGAAATAAATAACATAATCCATAAAATCATAGGATAGGAATAAAATATGGAATTATGGTAAACACATAAGCATATAATGATTTCTATAATAGCCAGGTCATCACTTCCAATACCATATTAGTAGAATGGGTCCACTCCCCATAACATCATAGTAGTCATGGTTCACTTCCATGTCCATCATAGTAGCATACGTTCACTACTCATACCATCTTAGTAATCATGGTTCACTCTCATAACTATCATAGTATTCAAGTTTCACTCCCAAGACCATATTAGTTTATCTCATTAGATATAAAAAATTACCCAATGAATTAGAGAGATATATAGGTCTCACCCATCACATAAAGAAATCATACATAGATTTTCCATAATATCATAAATAATCATATCATAGCCCATGAAATGAAATGGGAATCATAAATAATTAAACATATCATAACCTATGGAAAAAGTTACAGGTTTTATAATCATTCCCTAAAAAACATAACCTATAAAAGAGAAATGGGTTTTATATACGTATAACCCATGAACGAAAAATGGGTTTTTTAAAGACCGTGAAATTTAGAATAAATCATTCATAGAAAGGATATGAATGGATCCTTTAGATAATTTTCTAGAAAGTCATAAGTAACATCAATATATTTCATCTTAGATGAAAAATAATTTTGAAATATCCTCTAAAACATTTCTTGAGTAAAATATCTTTTATTGTTTGAAAAATTATTTTTAATACAGAAAACCATTTTAAAATAATTTTCCTAGAAAATACCTTGAGAATTATGAAATCATTTTGAAAACGTTTTTCCATGAAAATTTATAAAATAAGATTCAAATCGTTTTAAAAACGTTTTTATTTTAAAACACTTTGAAAACATATAAAAAGATCTCAAAAACATTTTGAAAATCATTAGAAAATAAAATATATAAAATAATATTGAAAACATTTTGAAAACCATTTCTTTTAAAAAACTTTGAAAACTTATAAATAGAGCTTGAAAACGTTTTGAAAACAATTTTCCTTGAAAACTTATAAAAGAAGCTTTAAAAAATTTTAAAAAAAAATTCTTGAAAAATACTTTTAAAAACATTTTCTTAAATATGACTCTTTTAAAATTGAAAATGAATATTCAAAGGAATGATGGTTGGTAAATCTGTACATGTCAAATGAGGTCAAAAGAACATTTCTTTTTCATGGTAAAAAGGTTAGAAAAGTTCCATGTTCAAAAAGTGAAAAGAATATTCCCTTGAATAGATTATTAAAAGAAAAAAATGTTAAAAATTTCTTTTAATGCTTATAAGATAATGGTATAATAATCTCAGATACCCTTTTTAGAAAACATAGATATCTAACTGAAGAAAGGATAAAGTAAGGAATTCTTAAAAACTCTTTATTTACTATTTTATTAAACAATGAGTAGAATATGGTACCAATACATGGGTATATAATTAAATAATATATGATAAGGAAACACATGTATATTATTGAGATATGGATCATAGTATTTCATCCTGATAAGCATAAACAAAAATAATCTTAGAAGGCGATGAGGTTGTCTTAAAAAACTCTTATAACTCAGTAATTTGGGATCATACACTCCATGTAATAAAATTATATTACATGAAGAATAATATATCATGAAAATAATTAAATGCATGATAAAACGTGTAAAAATTAATTATATAAACCTCTAAGAAGAGTTTAGGTGCATAAAAAAACAAGAATCTCAAAGAAGGAAAATAGAGACAAAATGTTGAATTGATTTGGTGAATTTTAAAAGATTAACCCCATGAAAGAAGGATCATAAAATTGGAATTTGAATAAAAAAATATTTAAATACAAGATAAAAATAATAAAATCATGGTTAGTACATTCATCCCAAAAAAGTAAAGTGTGGAAAACATAGATTGTACCTCACAAAAATTAGAAGTGAGATGAAATCCCTTTACCTTGTGTCTTGACTCTCTCTGTACTCATACAAGTTTCCAGTATAATAAATATAATTTTTTTATAAATACTTTATAGATGAATATTATCATACATAATACCATATATGGTTTTATTATGACCTCATATTACCCACTTGTTAAAGATCACTTGTTAATGTTTCACTTTGGGTAAAATTCAATCTGTTCTTCACATTTGTCTTAATTTGTTACATATTTTTTTATTATACTTATATCATGATTCCATAATGTAAAAAATAAAATAAATATCAGGTATATAAATTATATTTGTGTTATAATAATCTGTATAATATATAATTATTAAATATAATACTCCATTCATGGAGATGGTAAGTCGTACGTACGCATGGACGTTGTTTCCGTATTTATTATCGTATTGAAAGAAACTATGTAAATGACATATATATATATATATATATATTCCAGTATAATTAATATGTTATGTATATCATATATGTTTATTAAATTCATCCTTAATACATTCCATGTGGTGTGATATGAAATCACATTGCTTTGAGGGAATGGTAGTCCATACTTCCTCGTGTGATATTATCATATTAACAACAAATGGAAAGTAAATATATATGTGTTTTAAAAGGAATAAATAAGATTAAACACATATTAAATATAATATATGACATATATAAATATATTTTCCATTATAATGGCCACCGTGATTGGAGGTAAAGGAGAAATGAACACTCATTGTTTCATGAGGCAATAGTTCGTCGTACATAGAAACAATATGTTCAACATTCATTATATGGATGTGTGTTTAAGTGTTGGTAAAATAAATTCATAAAACATCATAGTATATGGATTATACTATTTTTTTCACACAACAATGGAATAAATAATTTGGAGGGGTGGAAAAATAAAATAAAGGAAATAGGCTTGAAAGAAGATGTTAACTCTTAATCATGTAACTCCTTTTGGATTATCAAAAAAACCTTCCACGAGAAGCTTTCTGCCTAAAGGGAGGCATAAAAGTAGAAGTGGGGTTTTGGGGAGGTTAATTGGTCAGATCTTGAGAGAACTTAAAAGGTTTGATAGTTGTGAGGAATGGGTATAGGTGGTGGCCTTTTATAGGGAATAAAAAGGACTCACTTAGAATTCTTAAACACATGTTAGGTGTGAACATGTTCTTACCTGAAAGAAGACATAAACAAATAACACAAAATAATGTAAGGTTTATTGCCTAAATATGGACATAAAATGGGTTTTTTACATGTTTATAGGTCATTTGGGCCCTTCATTTTAAGGTTTTGTCCCTAATTAAACATAATTGGTCCATAACTGTTGTGATTAATTTTAATCACTATTACTAATCATTTTGGTAAATAATTAACATGGTATTATTAGACTATAAATAATAGAATAAATAAAATGGTTTATTTAATATTTTTTAAATTAAATTTACAGAAGCAGCCAAATTATTATTAGTACTAACCATACAGATAGGATGAAATAACGGGGTTTTAAACTAGGAAAAAATATCAAAAGTGTGTTAAGCTTTTATATTCAATTTCAAAGTGAAATTGATTATAATGAATTAAATTTTATTAATATATTTAATATTTATCTCATTTTACATTAAAATTTATTCATAATATCTATTATAATTAATAATTAATTAGATAAAAAGGCTGTTTTCAAATAAAAAACAGTATTTTTCACTATTCATCAAAAAATGAAGTTTCTCAGAAAAATCCAAAACTTTCTCCCTAGGATAATTTAAAAATTTTGAATTTAAAAAATTAATTTTATTTATCATATTCAATTTCTAAATGTGTCTAAAATTACTTTCATTATTAGAATCATTTCATTCAAGAAAATGCTGTTTTTAAGCATAGAAGGACTTTACTAAAAATCATATTTTTTATTATGAATGTGTTTTATTTATATGAAAAAATTATATACAATATTAGTATTAATATAAATAAGATTAATGGATAGGTTATAATTTTATATTTTAATTAATTAATTATATATATATGTTTGTGTGTTTCATAGATTCTGTGAATTGTACACTAAGTGGTTGTTGCTTTTAGCACATGCAATGTTGGTATTACATATAGCGCAATCCAAGTCGGTGTCATGTGTTAATAGAATTTTTGAATTAATGTTATAATATATATACAAAAATAACTATATATAGTGTCATGTGAAATGATAAATATTGAAAATATAAAGTAATTCGAACAATAATAATTCTCAAAATCTCGGGGTGGTACATTCTACCCCCCTTAAAATAAATTTCTCCCTTTAAATTCATGTAGGTTATCAAAGGTTTAATAATTGAAAGTTTCATTAAAATAATAACACATTGAAAAAATATATACTAAAACTTCCCTTAAAAAGGGAAATTTGGAGCCATAACAATTACCCAAAGTAACATATAACTGGGGTTCCACATAGGAGAACATAGGTTGGGAGTGAAGATTGAACATGGAGGAAAAGCATCAATACTAATATCGATAGATTGAGTTTATAAATAAAAAACAAGTGAATAATCAAAGGAATTTTGAATTCCTCAAATTCCAAAATTGGAGACGATTTAAAAGGCCATTAGTTCAATGAAAATTAAGGTATTAGGACAAAAAAATTGATCACTTTCAGAATGTTGAGTAATTCTTGATAAATTTCTATAATAAAAATTTCATTCTAGGGCTGTTCTTTTAAAAAGTTATAATACATCCATTAACCCATGGAATGAATTTCCATAAATTAACTTTTATTAATGAAGCACTAAAATACACTTTTAATGGATCTTAAGGCCCATAGAAGATGAAAAGTCTAACTATTTGTCTCTTAAAAAATTAACATGACTTAATATATAAAAATAACAAGTAACACTACCATTTCATTATAAATATTTATTCAACAAAAATAATTATTTCATTAACCAAGACATCGTTTTTTCTAATGGTATGCATTAAACCATTACCATCCTTCAGTCCTGGGTTCTAGACCTATGGCCTAGCTGGACTTGATTGGTTGTCACCCAATATACATGATGTCATTTTTCAACCACGCTAATATAATTTATAATATATATACATCCTTGAAATAAGTTTAATCACTAATTAGCCTTTTAACCATGGTTTTCAACACAAAATCAATGCACAAATACATCCTCCAATGTTTAACTTAAACTTTTCATAAATTGTAAACTTTATAACCCTTATCAAAGATGAAAAATCCAAAACATTTGAAAGAGATTAAAAAAATTAATATTAACATTGATTCCCTTATAAATTACAAAAAAAAGTACCTCTTGGTTGTCACATTTAATAAATGTGAATACCCTAATCATATTTTTTCTTTTAAACATGGTAACAACCTGAATTACCATATATCATTTTAGAAAACATGCATTCTTCCTCATTCCAAAGTGTATTGGATATATTACTTAAATCCAAAAATTTTGTAAACATCATTACTGGTAGAAAAAACAACTTATAAACACTCTTTACTTAGTTCTAAGGTAATAAATACTGTCAAATTTACTTATTCATATCCCATGCATCTTTATCCATAAAAAGTTACCTTATCATAAAGAACATATTTAGTGTTACCTTTAATTAGACAAAATATAATCTTTTCTTTAAATTGCTTCACTATTCTATGGGGAACATTCAACATAAACTTGAAAATGATGAGCGAAAAACATATGTAAGAAAATCATTATATATTTCATCATTCAGAACTTTTGAATCTAAATATATAAAAACATTTATTAGTCCACTTTATCCTTATGAAATTAATAATACTACCTCATCATATTACACAATAACTCTTTCTTTTCACATTTCTTATATAGTCACATCATCATCAGCAATGTGACCATTACTCACACCACATTACTAACTCTCTTCAGGAACCTTCCTCTTGGGACAATGGGTTGTATAATGACCATTTTATCCCCACTCAAAACACTTAACCTTTATTGAATTCTTAGGGAGGCCAAAATTTTCATGCATTTCATTAACCAAAATCTTCATTTTTTCCATGAAGTCACTTGCTTTATGTCCTTATTTTCGATAGTCAAAACACCTTATTGTTCCTATAATACATTCAATTAGGTTATTATTTCCACGTTCTTGACACAAAGAAAACCGTATCGTATTTCCTCCATGGTATCAATCACAAGAACTCTCAGAAAACTCATTATTTCTCATCCTTGGTGATTCTGAAAGTTTGTTAAGGTAAACATTGTTAATCATGTTCCATGAAAAATGGTTAGGCATGATCATGAAATATTTCACTCTAGTGATCATCCCACTTGATTGTTCATTAGAAAATCTTCTAACACATTCAACATTAATCTAGTACCTTCCATTTCCTACCATTGACTAAAACCATAAGAATAGTGTGATCATTATGTATCATAGTAGAAATCCACATAGTCACGAAAATAATTAATTATGATATCTAAATTATGACCCGTTCCACAATCTATGACACCTTGGGTTTATCCCATATTATTAATAGATAACTTATATCTAAATCCTTCATGATGGTTTTTAAAGAGTTTGTGAATTCCCAAATCATATCCCCAGGGAGTGTCAAACTAGGTGTACATAAAGGGTCATTGATGTGTATAAGATTACCCTAAGTCAAGATCAGAACATCTTTTCAGAGTTATTACCCCTAAGTATATCTATGCTAGAGACACATCCACTTATAGTATCCAGAAATGGATTTATTTCTTGAAAACCACTCACTCTATCCTTTACCAAAATTTCAAGATATTTTCCAAAATGTTAACTCATCCTTATACTTATCCTTAGAGACATCCGTAGGCATATACTTTGAAATATACCTAGGGATCTCACTAAAGGTTTCTCATCCTATTTTTTAAAATTTAACTATTACTTTTCACTAACTCCAACAATAGTGACCCTCTCTTTTCAAACATAAACATTACATAAATTTTTTGGAATACATAAACATTATAAAAATAGACTCCCAAAGATCATAGTTGGAATAGTGCCTTTGGAAACATGGAAACATAAACACTGGTACATATGTGAGCTCCATAATCTCCCAATAGGTTCTTCTTGAATAACACCTTTCTTAGACGTATCAAAAATAGTACATATCATCATATCCTGGGGGAAAGGAAACATAAAATGGGTGAGATAAAATTCTCAATAAGGGTAAACAAGGGATACATGTAAGAATGAAAATTAGTTTAAGGGTAGGAGAATGGGATCCTATAAATAAAATATAATACCATGCATATCAAATATCAAAACTAAAATCATGGAATAGATATTGGTAGTTCATAACACATGAATCATATTAAATAAAGAGCATAATCCATTATGGAAAAAGATAGGAAAAATACATGGAATTGTGTCAAAAATATAATAATATAATGATTTCCATTGTAGTGAAGTTATCGCTTCCAAGACTATCTTAGTAGCATTGTTTCACTCCTCATACCATCACAGTAGTCATGGTTCAATCCCATTGCCATCATAGTAGCATGAGTTCACTCATCATACCGTCTTAGTTGTCATGGTTCAATCCCATTGCCATCATAGTAGCATGAGGTCACTCTTCATACCATCTTAGTTGTCATGGTTCACTCCCTTGGTCATCATAGTAGTCAATGTTCACTCCCAAGACCATCTTTGTTTATCTAATGAGATATAAAACATTACCGAATGCATTGGAGGGAGATATGGGTCCCAACCATCACATTAATAAATCATACATACATTTTCCACAAGATTATAAATAATCATATAATAACCTGTGAAATTAAATGGCTATCAAAAACATATAAACATATCATACCATATGGAAAACGTTACAGGTTTCATAATCATTTACTCAAAATCATACCCTATATAATATAAATGGATTTCATATATGTATAACCCATGAAGTAAAAATGGGTTTCATAAAGACCATGACATTTGGCATTACTCCCTCATGGAAAAGATATGAATAGAACCTTTAGATGATTTCTTATAAATGCATGAGTAACATCAATAGATGTCATATTATATGGAAAATAATTTTGAAATATCTTCTAAAAATATTTCTTAGGGAAAATATCCTTTCTTTTTGTTAAATGGTCTTTAATACATAAGACCATTTGAAAATTATTTTCTTAGAAAATACCTTGAATCTTAGGAAATAATTTTGAAAACATTTTTACTTGAAAACTTTTAAAATAGGCTTTATAAAATTTTAAAAACGTTTTTATTTTAAATAACTTTGAAAACTTATAAGAAGATCTCGAAAATGTTTTGAAACCCATTTAACTTGAAAACTTATAAAATAATCTTGAAATCATTTTGAAAACCATTTTTCTTGAAAACTTATAAAAGAATCTTCAAAAACATTTGAGAACCATTTCATTGAAAATACAATGAAAACTTATAAATAGATCTTGAAATTTTTTTGTAAACTATTTATTTGAAAATACTTTGAAAACAAATAAATATAGCTTAAAAACTTTTTGAAACCCATTTATTTGAATATACATTGAAAACTTATAAATAGAGCTTGAAACCATTTTGAAAACAATTTCTCTTGAAAATTTATAAAATAAAAATGAAAACGTTTGGAAAACCATTTTTCATGAAAAAAATATTTTAAAAACATTTTCTAAATCAATATCCTTTTAAAAATTCAAAGAAAGCTTCAATTGAATGATGGTGGGTAAATCTGTACATTTCGAACAAGGTCAAAATAACATTCCTTTTGGAGAGTAAAAAGGATAGAAAAGTTACTTTTTTAGGAAGTGATAAGAATATTCACTTGAATATATTGGTAAAATAAAAAAAATTAAATTTTTTTTAAATATTATAGGATAATGGTATAATATTATTTGAATCCCATTTTTGAAAACATAGATTTCTGACTGATTAAAAGGTAAAGTCGGGCTTTCCTTAAAACACTTTCTTAACTATAAAAGAGTATAATATGGTACCAATACATGAATATATCATGAAATAACATAGGTGAATTAAAATAATGAATATTATTGAGATATGGATCATAAGGTTTCATCAATGGGAGCATACACATAAACAATCTTAGAAAGTGATGAGATTGTCTCAATACACTCTTATTACTTGGTAAAATGGGATCATACTCTCCATGAAAGAAAAGGAAATTAAATTAAGCTTAATATATAATGAAAAGAATTATATTAATTATATATAATATAATATGGAAGTATATACACCTAAAATAAGAGTTTAGGTATATAATAAAATATGAATCTCAAAGAAGACAAATTAAGACAAAACTGTTTTACCAATTTGGTAACTTTTAAAATATAAACCCCATGAAAGAAGTATTAAAAAATGGGAATGTGAATACATGAAAACATTATGTACATGATACATATAATAAAATAATTAGAAGTACATACACCCAAAAAATAGGAAAAGTGGCGAACATAGCTTGTATCCCACAGAAATTAGAAGTGAGATGAAATCCCCTTACCTTGTGTCTTGACTCTCTTTGTACTCATACAAGATTCAGGTATAATAAATATAATATTATTATAAATACTTTAAATAAGAATATTACTATACATAATTCCATATATGGTTTCATTATGACATTATATTACCCACTTGTTGATGATCATATTTTAAAGTTTCACTTCGGGTAAAATTCACTTTGTTCTTTACATGTGACTTAATTTGTTACATCATTGGTCTTTCTACATATATAATGATTAAAGAATGTAAAAAATGATATAAATATTAGGTATATATATTATATTTTAATTTTAATAGTCTATTGAATATATTAATTTGAAATTAAATACACTCTTTATTGAGACAGTAAGCCGTACGTATGCATGAACGTTGTTTCGATCTTTATTTTCGTAATAAAAGAAAGTATGTAAATAATATATATAAATTTGTATGTTTGTATGTATTTATATATATATATCATTATTATAGTATAATTAATATATCATATATATCATATAATTTCATTAAACCCATCTTAAATACATTCCATGTGGTGAGAAAATGAATTACATCTCTTTGTGGGGGTGGTAGTCACACTTCTTCAAATGAGATTACCGTATTAACACCAAATGTAAAGTAACGTGATTTGGGTTTTAAAAGAAATAAATAACGTTAAATACATAGTAAATATAATATAAGACACAAATAAACATATTTTCCATCCTAACGGCCACCATGATTGTTGGTAAAGTATAAATGAACAATCATCGTTCTGTGAGACAGTAGTTCGTCGTACAAAGAAACAGTATGTTCCACATTCATTAGATAAAGGTGTGTGTATGTATAGGTATAAAACATTTCTTAATAACTTCCTAGTATATTTAGGATACTTTTTTTGTGAATCAATAATGCAATAAATCTATAGTAGAGGGTGGAGAAATAAAATAAAGGAAAGGACCTTTAGAGAATACGTTACCTCTTAATCAGGTAACTCCTTTTGGTTTATTCCAAAAGGCTTCCTTGGGTAGATTTTTGTTCAAAGTTATTCTTTAGGGTAGAATAGAGGATTGTTGGGGGGATAATTGGGAAGATCTTGGTCGAATATAAAAGGTTTTAGAGGTTTTAGGAATGGGTAGAGGTGGTGGTGGTGGCCTTTTATATGGAAGGAAAATGGCTTACATGGAATTTTTTCAAACAAGTTAGGTGTTCACAAGTTCTTACCAAACTAAATTCCAAAAAAACCAAAATAACTCAATAATGGAATATTTATGAACTTAATATGGAAATAAAATTGGTTTTGGACATGTTTATAGTTTATTTGGGACTTTAATATCAAGGTTTAGTCCCTAATTAAGATTAATTCGGCATTGAGATTCCTTTTAACCAATTTTATTAATCATTTTGGTTTAAAAAATTACACGGGGTTATTGGAATATATATATTATACTGAATAAAATGGTTTATTTATTATTATTTAAATTCAATTGATAGAAGCGTAAAAAATAAGAGTAGTGTTAATCCTGCAGATGGGATGAAATAACGGGGTTTTAAAGTAGGAAAAAGTTCAAAAGTTTGTTAAGATTTTATTTTCACATTAAAAGTGAAATTGATTCGGTTAAATTAAATTATATTAATATATGTAATATTAATCTAATTTAACCTTAAAAATATTTATAATATCATTTAGAACTAATAATTAATTATGAAAAAATGAAGTTTTTAACTAAAAAGCAGTATTTTTCATTATTCCTCAAAAAATGATGTTTCTTAGAAAAATACCAAAAACTCACCCTATGATAATTTCGAATTCATGAATTCAAAAATAATTTTTATTTTATCAAATTAAATTTCTGATTTTTTTAAAATTACTTTCATTATTAGAAGCGATTCATTCGAGAAAACAACATTTTTAAGTATATTAGGACTTTACGAAAAAAACACATCTTTCATTATCAATTTGTTTTATTTGTATAAAAAAATTATAGAAAATATTAATATTCATATAATTATTTTTAATTTATAGTTAATAATAATATAATTTAATTAATTATATACAGATGAATACATTTCGTAGAAACTCAGTGTCGCATGCGTCGTATGCCAAGTCGGTGTTGCTTGTATCGCTAGCCAAGTTGGTATTGTGAGTAGCACAAGACAAGTCTATATTGTGTGTGACAGGAATTTTTGACTTAGTATTTTAATATATATATATATATATATATATATATATATATATATAAAGAACTATTTCCAGTTTCATGTGAAATGAAAAATATTGAAAATATAAATTAATTCAAACAAATTCTCAAAATCTTAGGGTGTTACACCAACTCCCATAATATTTGTTTGTTCAGGAGGAAAATAATTGAATTATCTATCTATTTCAGTATTAATATGATTCCTTTTATTTCCATTCATTTATTAAAACCAAAAAATAGAGTGTGAACAACAGTAATCATGGTGGGAAACTATATAATCAGCAAAAATTAATTTATAATATGTATTAGTCATGAAACCTTAGGTTTAACCTAGTTCATTAATGAAAATTACCAAAACATTTGGATTGTATCATATACCTATACTTATACCTAGGGTTCCTAATAAATTTTTCTCATCCTAGTTTTCAAATATTAACATCACCTCACCTTAATTAAAACTATAGTGGCCTATACTTTTGATACATTGATATTACATCTAAATAGATTAATATTATTTACATAACATAATGATTCATTCCATGATATTATAGTTTTATTATCTTTGTAAAATTGAAAACATAAACAAATATTCATAATATTTATATATCATCTCGCACTTATATCTTCATAACTATCAACCTTCTTAGTGATATCATACATAAATCCGTTCTTCAAAACCTATGAAATGAAACAAAATAAAGAGTGATCTTTGATTTACAGTAAGGGTGAACAAGGGATATATCAATGATAATATAATAATAACATGAGAAAAATTTTATGGTAACATGATATTAACATTTTAAAACTATATCCTTTATATCATAGATAATAATATTCATTCATGGAATAAAGTATGGTAGTTTATAAGACATGAATCATAAATGAATCAAATAATATAAATCATGAGAGCACACAAGAGGAATAATTCATTGAAGTGTGGCATAAAAATAATAATAGAAAATCATTTCCTTAATATACAAGGATCTCTACAAAGTCTATCATAATGGAGTAGGTTCACTCCCAAACCCATTATAGTAGTAAAGGTTCACTCCCAAGACTATTATAGTGGAAAAAATCCTTTACTAAACTTGTTCCATTCCCCATTCCATTCTTTTTTATCTCATAAGATATTAATAGTTACTCAATTCATTAGAGTTATATATACTTTTCACCCATTACATAATGAAAATTATATATATGTGTGCCCCAAGAATAATATTTTGGAAAGAAAAAGGTTTAATAAAAATTATGTCATCATATTCAAAAAACATCTAGAGGAAGAATATTGGTTGTATCCTTGCATCATATCCCTAGGAAAGTATATTCTAAATAAAGTGTTTTTGTATTTGATGAATAGAAATACCACAAAAAGGTAATTAAAATAATATTGGGGAAAATAACCTTTACATTTTGAAATAACCTATTTAAAAGAACATCGTAAATATAATGAAATGAATTTTCTTTGAAAAGAACTATGTAATGTAATAAATGAATATTCATATAAAAAATTAGTCATTATGTTGGGAAAAAATGTCCATGAAAAATAAGGTAAAAAACATTTCTTCTATCTATTGTTGGAAAATTCTCAATGTTCCCAATTTAGAAAACGACAGGAATATTCTATTAAAACCATTTTATAAAAATTAATGTATTGGTAAAACTAAATTTAAACAATAATAGTATAATATTAAAAAACATATTTAATTTTTTTTAGAAAATATCTATGTAGAAGAAAATGTTTTTTCAACCGAAGAGAAAAATAAAGTCCATTTTTCATAAAAAAATATTTTCAATATCTTGAGTACATAACATGATTAAAAAATAAAGAAAAACATGTAATTTTAAGTAATAACTAAATTAGAACAAAATAAATGAGTTTATTGAGAGATAGATCACATAATTCTATCATTAGAAGCTTAATCATAAATAATAACAATAAACAATGAGCTTTTAAAATAATACTTTTACCTTGAGTTCTTGTATCATTGAAATAACTCTAACCTCCATTTATAACATTTTAATTCCCCTTTAACAATAATTCCTTTTCAAATTATTCATTTTTTGATGTTAATTATTTTTATTATCATGAGTATTTCTGTTTATTAGTTCTGGTCCTTGTAAATTTATCTTTGGTACATAATCTCTTGAATATTATTTATGAAATAAATTTAATTTATATTCATTATATACATATTTTGAGTCATCCTTAAAAGTTAAAGATAGAAAAATGAATTACACAATTCATAGAGGTGGTCAGTTTTATGTACGCGTAAATATTATTTTCATTATTCAACAAATGGAATGAAAGAAAGGTAAATATTAATATACTATTAAAATACAATTATTATTTCATATATATCATATATATTTATTAAATTCATCTTCAATATCATCCACATAAAATCTAAATCAAAAACGATTCACATCACTTCATATAGGTGGTAGTCTACACTTATGCATGAGTGATGCTATCGTTTCCCAAAGGATTCCATGGTTTTATGATAGATAAGATATTATCAATTAATAAGTATAATTTTTTAATAAAATATCATATATAAATATTATATCCATCATAATACCCATCCATAAATATGGTGATGTGCGTGGAGGTGGTAAGTTGTATATACGCCTGAGCGATACTTTCACATATCATTTTATAGGAAAGAGGGTTTATAGTGGTGTTTTAATAATAACAAAAATTTATGATTATTTATAATAGTGAATTTATTATTTTATGATAAATAAAATCAATATATATTAGTAAAATGTGAGTATTAAATAATGTGATTAGATAAGGTGATTTGCCTCTTCTTTAAAATGACTACATTAAATCTCTTTTAAAGGGCTCTAGGGTTAAACTTTTGGGGAGACCAACCCCAATATAATATTTCCAATTATGTTTTTAAGATAAATTTTCACATCTTTATTAATATAGAAGGAAATATTTGGTGTAAATAAGTGATTTAGGAAGTTCCCTTTTATAATTTAGGGTAGTGGTACTTTTGGAATTTCACAAAAGATTAAATTATGAAAAATTAATTATCAAGAAAATGACACAAAATTGGACGTTATAAGAATATAATGTTATATATGGTTGTAATACCATTAACTAATATAATTTTGACTAGTTTTTTGGGTCCTTTTAAACTTTATCATTTTTATTAAATCCTAGTAAACTAATTATAATTTTTATCCACAAAAATAAATTTCATAGAATTAAAGGGTTTTAATTTTAATTTATAATGTGAAAATTATCCCATAAATAGATAATGTAGGACATTTATTACCATATAATATCAAACTTTAATTTTTTCAATGTTTTCATGATTTATAAATAATTTAATAAAAAAATTTGATAAAATATCATTATTGTAAATTTTTGAAACTGTTCAATTAATTTAAATTCAAATATATAAAGAAAAAATATTCATTAGAATATAATCTTTTAAAACAACTATAATTTGTAATATTTATATATAAAATTCATTTAACACTATAATTTACTCAAATTTTATCACATATAATATTTTCATAATCATTTTTTTATTAATTGATGAAATAGATTTTGGAAATTTGTAAGAATTTAAGGTAAATACAAAATACCAAAAAGATAAAATAAATCACCATAATAAATATGATTTCATTATTAAAACATTTACTATTAATATTCATTCATAACTAGTTTTTCTCCCTATGTGAAATGAAAAGGGATATTTAAAACTAAGAGAGAAACATTTTGTAACTTTATGTAATTTAAATAATATATAAGAAATTTTCATGGAAAATGGTCCATTAAAAAACTCCATTTAAATGCTGATGTGAAAAGGGTAAAATTAAATTTATCAATTAAGAATTATGATAAATAATTATGTTATTATCACTTATTTGTAACCAAGATTAACTTCATTTACCCTTTATTGATGTAATAAATTTTACCATGGTTACTATTTATATTGACTAAAAATAAAAATCTCATACTTTCCAATTATA
Source organism: Viscum album (assembly GCA_963277665.1). Taxonomy (NCBI): domain Eukaryota; kingdom Viridiplantae; phylum Streptophyta; class Magnoliopsida; order Santalales; family Viscaceae; genus Viscum; species Viscum album. The sequence goes on from OY728131.1 coordinate 343,341,059, forward strand.
AAACATCCTCATTATAAATATTTATTTAATATTATCTAATTCAATACCTATAAATGGTATAAATTAAGTTAATATTATGTGTTCAAATTGTGATAAAAACTACTTTTTAGAAAAATACATTCTTAAGGATAAAACTTGATTTAATTTTATCTTATACTCAAAAAATATATTTAGATTGTTTAAAATAGTTGATAAGATAAATAATATATATAATTCATTCAAATTATTATAAAATATTTATTAATATAATTTATTATTATATAAAACAATTTATTTTCATAAAAACATTTTTTTATAAAAACATCGCTTTTATTTTCAAAAAAAAAATTAATTCTAATAATTTGATATATAATGATTTAATTTTATAAATGTTTATACTAAATATTTTTCATAATTTATTTATTACTGTTCATACCCACTAATCTAACAGTTAGGTGATTGTGGATATATAATATTTTCATAACGTTATGTGGTTCTTCTAAAATCATTTGTTTGTGTGACGCAAGTTATCAAAGAAATAAATTTATTTAATAAGAAAACTTTCATAAAAATCTTAGGGTTTTACAATATAACAGTTACCTCTGAACCTAGTAAAAATTAAGTCTTTATTCCTTAAAAAATAAGGGATCTCAACCTCTACCTATAAAAAAATTATGAATTATTCATAAATTTTTTATATCATGTTTAAATATAAGAGTTTTTTATTTATTTAGTTTATTATTTATTTTATTCACAGTTAAAATTCTTCTATAAATTTTTATACAATCATTTATAGAGATACCTATGAGGTTTGATAATTGATTTAGTTTTCTTATACTTTTACTTCAGATTATATTGGGTTATGATATTGAATATAAAAGTTATTTATAGTTTTTATATATTGGGTGTTATAATAATAATTTAATTAACATATATCTTGAGTAAATTATCCTTGGGTAGAGGGGATTTTGGGTCAAAATACTCACTATCCTAGAGGACTATTCCATGTCTAGAAAACTGGGGGTTAGTAATCTATAACTCTAACATTACTCCTATGGGATTAATGATTTTATATTATTATAATACTTTTCATGTAATATTTTCATTTACCTTAAACATCATATTAATTTTCATATTTATGATTTTTGATTATTTTTAATTTAGGTTAGTACCACAAGTTATGAGTTATGTAAAGAGTTACACATCAATATGGTTTCAACATATTGAATCGGTGGAAAGATTATGATTCCAAACTAAATCATTTGAATAATTCATAATAATAAATATAACACATAACCTAATCTAAGTAAAGTATGATTACTTCTAATGTTAACACTTTTCAAGACTCAATCATCCAATCGGGTAGGTCATTTTAACGTTGAGTGCCATTGGGTTATCCTATGTAAGTGAAGAATTAATGGATTACTCTCATGGCATTAGGCTTTTCTTTTGGAATTTTATTGAGGTTAAAATTAATTGGGATACTCAACATGATTAGATTATCATAGAGATAGAGTTGAGTGAATCCATGTGATGGATTATGATAAAGAGTTATCTTCTCAACTATCAGGGAGGCATATATGATATCATTTAATTTTTTTTCAATATATATATTTATAGGGATAAATACTAAATAAACACAAATCTTCATGAAATATGTATCCTATCCAACTAATTAATATGATAAAATTTAAAAGGGGTACCATTTTAGTAGGAGAACATTTAACAAAAAACCATATTGATTGAATATAAAAACATGGTACTCATCTGATAGAATATTTTATCTTAAACAAATAACATCATAATAATTAATCATTAATTTAATATAAATCATAGTTTAAGGGAAATATTAATGTAATAATCCATTTAGACTAGTAAAAAAATTAAGAACCATTCTTAAGAAAGGAGAAAATTTTATATGTTAGAGGAATCCCTTCTTAAGTAACCATTTGTTAAATTTGTCCAAGAAAGGAATCAATATTCTTATGGGAATAATATATAAATTTCTTTAAGGTTTCAAATGAGTTAGATGAAAAAAAAAATTGGTATCCATTAATGTACATAATGTAATTGAGGGTGCTAATGACTTGGATAGACATAAGGTTTTTATTATGATTTTTCTAGTTTTATAATTTGACATATAATCATCATTGTAAATGTTTTGAAAATTTGAATGTGTTAGAGAAATGTTTACCCTATATTATCAAAGTTATTAGGATAAATGAGAATGGCATGTGATTTCTAGATCCCAGTTATTTTTTAACAGTACAACTTGGTAAATGTTCAAATTAAAAGAATAATATTTTATTAAAGATCCCAACAATGTTTATTCGAGTATCTAGTCAATGTCATTGAAACAAAAAGTTAATTAAATTAAGTAGGGATGTTTTTTTCCATATGATGGAATTATGTATGTTATTTTAAAGAGTTTAGGAAACAACATTCGTAATCTATGTCAAATATAAGTTGTTAAGAATTAAATTTTATCATTTTAAAATATATAAGGCAACAAATGCATACATTATAAGTGATGTAGATATAAAAGAGATCAAAATCATGGTAAGTATTAATGGAGCATGTAGTTTTCAATAAAACTATAAAGAAAAAGAGTTCATGAATCATATATTTGATTGTAATGGAATTTATAATTTAAGCATAGATTTATCTATGTAAAGGATGTTTATTTTAATATTATTTCTCTTATGTTGTAGGATAAGTTTTTTGTTAACAAATAGTTTTTATGAATAAGATGGGATGATGGTTTTAATACACATAGTTTATTATTCGTTAGATTCTATAAAATACTTGAGAAGAACATAAGGAAAAAATTAGTTTTAGTCCCACTTTAATTCGACACATACCCTATAAGATTTGTTACATGGTCTTAATAGCCCCACTGCATGATTGAAATGTGTTGTGGTGTAGCCTATGAGGATATATTGCAATCCCCAGTCCAAGGGCATGTATAGTGAAGGATATTCCATGGTACCTACACACAAAGTCCCAAATTATAAGGCCCCAGCCTTAAACCTTACTTAATATTGAATTAAATGAATAATTCACATTGAGGATCTTTTCAGGTTTAGAGTTTTAGAGAATTAGAACATAACTATTACATCTTAAAAGATTACAAAGTAGACACTTCTACTAAGTCTCCATAAAATAAAAACTCTTAAAAAGAAAGATGTCTAGATTCCATGTTTTAGATAGCATGAAATTCCCTTGATCCCATCCTTGACCTTATTCCACTTTAAGTCCTGTGAAAAACATTTCGAAAAACTTGGGGTGAGCATAAAAAGCTCAGTAAGGGATACAAAAAGAATGAAAACTGTTAGTTTTTCAAACATCAAGTAAACCATGTATACTATATCAAAGTAATACCTTCACCTTCATGAAGTAGTAAAAAAAATCTTCACTAAATAAAGTATCATTACTTACCTTTTTGTAACCAAAGGATTACCATAAAACTCATATAAAGAACACATAGAATATATAAAGGTAACTTGGGACATAAACATACTTAAGTGGAATAACCATACGGTTGACTTCCACACATATCACTTAATGGAATAGCCATACGGCCAATTTCCATACATACTTAATGGAATAGCCATACGGCCGACTTCCATACCCAATTCATTGGAGGTTATAACGTAACCACCTGTCCTGGTATTCACGGCACCACCCGTCATATGGTTTATAACGTAACCACCCGTTAAAATGTCCAAGTACCAGTATAAAATCATAAAACATAAAACCAATATAAAGGAATGATAACATTTCCACATTTCAATCCCAATATATCATAAATATATTGACATAATAGAATCCTTTTTCAAAACAATTTTCAATACCAAAATACATAAAAGAGTATATGGTATTTATTTTATTCTAAAAACATTACGGCTTGTTGAGGAAGCCAAAGACCAAATAATACTCACGGCGGCGGAAAAAGTCGTTGTCACCGCGTACGTTAAAAAAACATTCCTTTTTTTTTTTTAGTAAAACGCTTCGTAGAAAAAGATTCCTTTTGTATAAAAGTAAAAGTCAAAGGGTTTATACACCGTATAAAATAAAGTTGTGTATAAAACGAAATATGCCTCAATGAAAGGAGATTGAGACGAAGTCCCTTACAAAGATCATTTTTTTTAAATAAAATAGATATATTATGTGTATTAACTATAATTACACATAAATAAATTACAAATACAAGATATTACATAATAATATCATGACATAATTTGAAAGTAGGAGATTAACCCAAAGAATGGATGTTGGGTTAAGAAGTTCCCTTACCTCGGGTCCGACTTGACTCGATCGTTCTTTAACGTCCTGAATAATAAACTTGAGTTAATTTATACTTGATTAAGAACCTTTTTAAAGTTCATTATTCTTTTTATATCACTTATTGCCATGTTATAAACATTATGTAACCATTTAAGTTAATAATGATTGTTTTGTCAATATTTGGTTCTTAAGTCGAAAGTTGACTTCTTACAATTACATGTTGTTCATGTGGTCAAAAGTTCTTTATATCCAGAATGAAATTCCCGATTTGGATATAATATGTATCATATATATCCAGCATATACATGTATTTATAATATTACATAATCATTTAGAGGTAAGAAATGAAAGGCACCGTTCATGGAGACGGTAAGTCGTACGTACGTATGAACGCTACTATCATTTCTTTGTCATATTAGTGGAATTAAAACTAAATGAGAGGTATGTATATTTTAATTCCAGAGTTATATTCATCATTTAGATATATCATTAATTATATATACACATTATATACATGTAATTTTAATAGTACATTACATTTGGGGATAAGAAATGAAATGCACCGTTCATGGAGACGGTAAGCCGTACGTACGCATGAACGCTACTTTCATTTCTATCTCATACTTTAATGGAAAGAAATAATAATGATATAGAGGTATATTATAATTCCAGTATAACATCATATATAATAACTTTAAATCCATCCTTTACACGTCCCACATATGGCATTAACAAATCACATCACTTTTAGGGGGCGGTAGTCCGCACTTCCTTAAATGAAGATATCGTGTTTACCCATAATGGAAACCATAAAGCTATGCCAAAAATGAAAAATACAGAAGCTTAAAGAAAACATAAACATATTATATATCATATATAAAAATAGTGACATCATAATGGCCACCCTTGAAGGTGTTAAATGAGTATTGAACAATCATCATTTCGGGAGGCAGAATTTCGCCATCCACGGAAACTGTATGTTCTTTAACCATTTGATGTAGTTGTGTGAGAGTGTAGCTCAAATAAATATTATAACAACATCCTAGTATATTGGAGATACTGGTGTTGTTACAAAAGAAGTAAATAAAAAGAGTTTAGAGGGTTGGAGAAGCAAAATAAAACAAATGAACAAGAGAGAATGAATTACCTTTAAAAGTGTAACTCCCTTTTGATTTGAGCCTAAAGGCTTCCTTTGAAAGGATTATGACCAAAGGAAATCCTCTAGGATGAGGAGAGGGATGTGAAGAGAGTAATTGGGCAGGGTTTGGCCGAGCCAAAGGCTTGAGAAGTGTGTGAAATGGGGTAGAGGTGGGGGCCTTTTATAAGAGGAGAGGAGGGGCACTTAGGGAAAGTAAAGAAACATTACTTTATTTGAAAATGTGTTTCGGTTTTAAAAGGTCCCACATTGATATAATTCGTGTATAAGGTGATAAGGGTTCGAAATCCACTCAGCCAAATGGTTTTGGCCATGTGTAGTTCATAGATTTTACATTTTCTTTCCATTTTATTTAAATCGTCAAATAATGATGTCATCGCTGCATCATTATTATGTCATAACTAGTTAATTTTATTTAATGTCTAAAAATTAAAAAAAAAATACTATGATATAGGAAATCTTTTTAGCTTTCCAATGACTATTTATAATCGAAATTTGGACTTGTATAACCCCACTTAAAAATTGTTTTCATAAAACATATTATGTTTGTGTCATTTTCACTTTAACATTAAATAAAAAGTAATTTATGTCATTTCCCAACAAAAGTGGATCCATGGGGTCCCCAAGTTGACCCATGGCATTTCATGGTCGGCCACGACACAACCAATGAGGTTGGAACATGTGTCTAGGTCATTTCATTTTATTAAAGTATTATTTATACCTTAAACTACCCTAATTACCACTAATCGTGATTAAGAACTTAATAAGTTACTATTCACCAAAAAATTATTATAATCTTATTGAACCACATTTTACTTCTTAATGACAACCATGTATGTCGGATTTTTAAAATTCAATATACATTAGTGGTAAACTTTCATTTAACTGAAAAATCAGTTTGCTTGATTACCACTTAGTGGTTTCACTATTCATCAAAAATTGAAGTTTTTCAGAAAATTACCAAAAATTCACCCTAAGATATATTTGATATTACGAATTCAAAAATGAAGTCTATTTTACAAAATTGAAATCATATAATTCACATTAATTAATTTAATAATTAATTCCCGCTGCCAGAGCAAATAGCGTGTTTTTTACAAAACAATAAGTATCAAAAGATTGACACCAGTTTAAGTCTAATTTCAAAGTGAAATTGATTCCAATGACCACCATTGGATATAATGGTAAAAATATATTCTAATTTCACTTCAAAATCAATTCATAACATAATCTAATCATATAAATAACTTAGATTAAAAAGCAGTTTTGATGTAAAATGCAGTATTTTTCACTATTCATTAAAAAATGAACATTATCAGAAAAATACCAAAAATTCACACAAAGTAAATTTTGATGTCCCAATTCTAAAGAAGAGTTATATTTGGTCCAAAAGAATGTATAAGAGTGATCAAAACTATATTTAATGACGGTTCTCCGTCAAAAGGTGATAAGTGGACCTTTCGTGAAAATTAGGGTATAAATGCCTAAAATTGAACTCTTTCCATATTTTAAGCCTTTATCTTTTATTGGGTAAATGTAAAAACATTTAAACACATATCTAATCATATTTTAGTTATTTCTATCCATTCCCGCCAGTACAACGGCTACTTGTTAACTAACATTTAAAATAATATTATTTTACTAGTGTGCTACGTAAGTTTCAAAGAAACTCATCATTGCGTATCGGGTACGCTATCGAACATAGCAACCCCTTTAAAATAAAATTTATATTTAATTCGTAAATATTAATAAATATGAAAATTCTTTATTCTTTATTTACCTGGGATGTTACATCCTTCCCCCTTTTGGGAATTGCGTCCTCGCAATTTTATTCACTTATCAAAATAAGTGGGGGTATTTATCCCTCATAGCATTTTCAGATTCCCATGTTGCCTCTTCAATCACATGGTTTTTCCACAAAACATTTACCTGATGAATCACCTTATTCCATAACACTTGCTCCCTGTGGTCAAGAATCTGGACCGGTTGTTCCTCATAAGATAGGTTCTCTTCCAGCTAAACTACCTCTGGACTCAAAACATGAGATGGATCTGGCATATACTTTCTCAACATCGAAACGTGAAAAACATTGTGTACCTGAGATAAACTCAGAGGTAAAGCCACTCGGTATGCAACTGATCCAACTCTCTCCAGAATTTCGTATGGTCCAACAAACCTTGGACTCAACTTTCCTTTCTTACCAAATCTCATCATGCTTTTCCAAGGAGAAACCTTGAGAAAAACATGATCACCTACCTCGAAAGATAGATCCTTCCTCCGGTTATCCGCATAACTCTTCTGCCTGCTCTGAGCTGTTCTCATGTGTTTCTGAATCAGTTGAACTTTTTCTGCCATCTCTTCTACCAATTCTGGTCCCATCAACTTCCTATCACCCACTTCATCCCAGAAAGCTGGAGTTCGACACTGCTTCCCATATAATGCCTGAAATGGTGCCATCTGTATACTGGAATGAAAACTGTTATTATATGAAAATTCAACCAAAGAAATATGTTGGTCCCAACTTCCCTGATAATCCATCGAACAAGCTCGTAGCATATCCTCCAATGTCTGAATTGTTCGTTCTGACTGCCCATCTGATTGAGGATGAAAAGCTGTACTAAAATTTAATTCAGTACCCAACGACTTCTGATGGCCTTTCCAAAAGTTAGAAGTAAACCTGGGATCACGATCCGATACAATGGAGAGAGGAACTCCATGTAACCTGACTATCTCTTTAAGATACAAACGGGAAAGTTGATCAAGAGAGAAAGTATCTTGTATAGAAAGGAAATGAGAATATTTGGTCAAGCGATCAACAATAACCCAGATTGAATTATTACCTCGAGATGTCTTCGGTAATCCCACAACAATGTCCATGGATATGTTTTCCCATTTCCACTCTGACACTGGTAAAGGCTGAAGCATCCCTTTCGGTAACTGCTGCTCTGCTTTAACCTGTTGACATGTCAAACACTTCACAGTAAAATCAGCAATGTCTCTTTTCATTCCATCCCACCAGTAATACTCACGCAGATCTCTGTACATCTTAGTACTGCCAGGATGAAAAAAACAACTCATTCTTCAACTGTGAATCACAAGGCACACATAAACTCTTCACAAACCTCAAAACACAAACACAAACTTATCCATGAACTCATGAAAAAATTTTATTCATAAGTGCCATGAATACAGCAGGTGCATTGGTTAACCCAAAAGGCATAACTACAAATTCATAATGGCCATATCTAGTACGGAACGCAGTCTTCGGAACGTCTGCTTCTTTTACTTTCAACTAATGGTACCCCGACCTCAAGTCAATCTTCGAAAAATACTGAGCTCCCTGGAGCTGATACCACTTCATTCGATGGCCCAACATCTGTTGAAGTTGTTGCAAAGGATTTCACCACCCCTTTCTGCTTGTAGTCTGGCTGCATTCCCCAAGTTGAGTTCTTCGTTGGACACTCGTTTGCATAATGACCCATTTCATTACACTTAAAAAATCTTACCGTTGGCTTTTCATTTCCTGTTTCATCATCTTCCTTACAGTTACGAGCAATATGACCAGACTTACCACACCGAAAGCACTTACCAGACTTCGATAAACATTCTCCAGGATTCATTTTACCACACTTCTCACAGGATGGATATTTGGTTTTCTTACCTCCTTGCTTCTTTGATGAATTCTTCCCCTTTTCCTGCCAACTAGATCTCTTATTCTGTTGTTTGTCATAGAACACCTGATCATCGACAAACTCCATTTCCACCTTCTCCGTACATCGAACAAGTTTTTCATAACTTTTGAACTCACGAGAAGCTAAAGCCCTTTGATACTTTGGCTTTAACCCTGAGTAAAAACGGTTTATTTTACTATCAATATCTCGTTTGAAGTTTGGAGCATACCTTGCCAATCGAGTGAACTTTTCTTCATAAGCAGCCACTGAATCTTCCTCTTGCCTCAATTCCATGAATTGCTTTTCCATCCTAAGTCGAACAGCCTTAGGAAAATACTTCTCAAGAAACATACCTTTGAATTCATCCCAGTCAAGAGCATCAATCTCATCGGCATCCCTGATATTTTTAACCATAGACCACCACTGATCTGCTTCACCCTCCAAACGGTAAATAGCAAGACTAACCTTTTGATTGTCTGAACACCCCATGACATCAAAAATCTTATCCAGTGCTTTAATCCACCCTTCAGCTAGCACAGGGTCATATGATCCTCTGAATGATGGTGGATGTTGCCTCATGAAATGTTCCACCAATGACATGTTCCTCTGCGGTTGATCTGGCTGATCTTGTGCGTGGATACCACCGCCATTTATCGCTTGAGTCAACTGCGCCATTACTGCAACAAACTATTCAGTTCCGATTCCGACCATCTCAGGTTGCTGATTTGGAAGGTTATCTTCCTCCTGATGTCGTCCCAACATAGCTGCTTTGTTTCCTCTGCGGAAAACCATTCTGAACACAGAAATATCTTAGGCGAAGCAACATGGTAATCTGTAAATGCTATATCATTTCAATCATATTATAATTTAACACTTTTCTAACTCCTAAAGTTGTCTAAACCGTCCTCTGATACCAACTATAAGGCCCCAGCCTTAAACCTTACTTAATATTGAATTAAATTAATAATTCACATTGAGGATCCTTTCAGGTTTAGAGTATTAGAGAATTAGAACATAACTATTACATCGTAAAAGATTACCAAGTATACACTTCTACTAAGTCTCCATAAAATAAAAACTCTTAAAAAGAAAGATGTCTAGATTCCATGTTTTAGATAGCATGAAATTCCCTTGATCCCATCCTTGACCTTATTCCACTTTAAGTCCTGTGAAAAACATTTCGAAAAACTTGGGGTGAGCATAAAAAGCTCAGTAAGGGATACAAAAAGAATGAAAACTGTTAGTTTTTCAAACATCAAGTAAACCATGTATACTATATCAAAGTAATACCTTCACCTTCATGAAGTAGTAAAAAAAATCTTCACTGAATAAAGTATCATTACTTACCTTTTTGTAACCAAAGGATTACCATAAAACCCATATAAAGAACACATAGAATATATAAAGGTAACTTGGGACATAAACATACTTATGTGGAATAACCATACGGTTGACTTCCACACATATCACTTAATGGAATAGCCATACCGCCAATTTCCATACATACTTAATGGAATAGCCATACGGTCGACTTCCATACCCAATGCATTGGAGGTTATAACGTAACCACCCGTCCTGGTATTCACGGCACCACCCGTCATATGGTTTATAACGTAACCACCCGTTAAAATGTCCAAGTACCAGTATAAAATCATAAAACATAAAACCAATATAAAGGAATGATAACATTTCCACATTTCAATCCCAATATATCATAAATATATTGACATAATGGAATCCTTTTTCAAAACAATTTTCAATACCAAAATACATAAAAGAGTATATGGTATTTATTTTATTCTAAAAACATTACGGCTTGTTGAGGAAGCCAAAAACCAAATAATACTCGCGGCGGCGGAAAAAGTCGTTGTCACCGCGTACGTTAAAAAAACATTCCTTTTTTTCGTTTAGTAAAACGCTTCACAGAAAAAGATTCCTTTTGTATAAAAGTAAAATTCAAAGGGTTTATACACCGTATAAAAGAAAGTTGTGTATAAAACGAAATATGCCTCAATGAAAGGAGATTGAGACGAAGTCCCTTACAAAGATCATTTTTTTTAAATAAAAAAGATATATTATGTGTATTAACTATAATTACACATAAATAAAGTACAAATACAAGATATGACATAATAATATCATGACATAATTTTAAAGTAGGAGATTAACCCAAAGAATGGATGTTGGGTTAAGAAGTTCCCTTACCTCGGGTCCGACTTGACTCGATCGTTCTTTAACGTCCTGAATAATAAACTTGAGTTAATTTATACTTGATTAAGAACCTTTTTAAAGTTAATTATTATTTTTATATCACTTATTTCCATTTTATAAACATTATGTAACCATTTAAGTTAATAATGTTTGTTTTTTCAATATTTGGTTCTTAAGTCAAAAGTTGACTTCTTACAATTACATGTTGTTCATGTGGTCAAAAGTTCTTTATATCCAGAATGAAATTCCCGATTTGGATATAATATGTATCATATATATCCAGCATATACATGTATTTATAATATTACATAATCATTTAGAGGTAAGAAATGAAATGCACCGTTCATGGAGACGGTAAGCCGTACGTACGCATGAACGCTACTTTCATTTCTTTGTCATCTTAGTGGAATTAAAACTAAATGAGAGGTATGTATATTTTAATTCCAGAATTATATTAATCATTTAGATATAGCATTAATTATATATATACATTATATACATGTAATTTTAATAGTACATTACATTTGGGGATAAGAAATGAAATGCACCGTTCATGGAGACGGTAAGCCGTACGTACGCATGAACGCTACTTTCATTTCTATCTCATACTTTAATGGAATGAAATAATAATTATATAGAGGTATATTATAATTCCAGTATAGCATCATATATAATAACTTTAAATCCATCCTTTACACGTCCCACATATGGCATTAACGAATCACATCACTTTTAGGGGGCGGTAGTCCGCACTTCCTTAAATGAAGATATCGTGTTTACCCATAATGGAAACCATAAAGGTATGCCAAAAATGAAAAATACATAAGATTAAAGAAAACATAAACATATTATATATCATATATAAAAATAGTGACATCATTATGGCCACCCTTGAATGTGTTAAATGAGTATTGAACAATCATCATTTGGGGAGGCAGAATTTCGCCATCCACAGAAACTGTATGTTCTTTAACCATTTGATGTAGTTGTGTGATAGTGTAGCTCAAATAAATATTATAACAACATCCTAGTATATTTAAGATACTGGTTTTGTTACAAAATAAGTAAATAAAAAGAGTTTAGAGGGTTGGAGAAGCAAAATAAAACAAATGAACAAGAGAGAATGAATTACCTTTAAAAGTGTAACTCCCTTTTGATTTGAGCCTAAAGGCTTCCTTTGAAAGGATTCTGCCCAAAGGGAATCCTCTAGGATGAGGAGAGGGATGTGGAGAGAGTAATTAGGCAGGGGTTGGCCGAGCCAAAGGCTTGAGAAGTGTTTGAAATGGGGTAGAGGTGGGGGCCTTTTATAAGAGGAGAGGAGGGGCACTTTTGGAAAGTAAAGAAACATTACTTTATTTGAAAATGTGTTTCGGTTTTAAAAGGTCCCAAATTGATATAATTCGTGTATAAGGTGATAAGGGTTCGAAATCCACTCATCCAATTGGTTTTTTCCATGTGTAGTTCATAGATTTTACATTTCTTTCCATTTTATTTAAATCGTCAAATAATGATGTCATCGCTGCATCATTATTATGTCATAACTAATTAATTTTATTTAATGTCTAAAAATTATAAAACAAATACTATGATATAGGAAATCTTTTTATCTTTCCAATGACTATTTATAATCAAAATTCGGACTTGTATAACCCCACTTAAAAATTGTTTTCATAAAACATATTATGTTTGTGTCATTTTCACTTTAACATTAAATAAAAAGTAATTTATGTCATTTCCCAACAAAAGTGGATCCATGGTGTCCCCAAGTTGACCCATGGCATTTCATGGTCGGCCATGAAACAACCAATTAGGTTGGGACATGTGTCTAGGTCATTTCATTTTATTAAAGTATTATTTATACCTTAAACTACCCTAATTACCACTAATCGTGATTAAGAACTTAATAAGTTACTATTCACCAAAAAATTATTATAATCTCATTGAACCACATTTTACTTCTTAATGACAACCATGTATGTTGGATTTTCAAAATTCAATATACATTAGTGGTAAACTTTCATTTAACTGAAAAATCAGTTTGCTTGATTACCACTTAGTGGTTTCACTATTCATCAAAAATTGAAGTTTTTCAGAAAATTACCAAAAATTCACCCTAAGCTATATTTGATATTCCGAATTCAAAAATGAAGTCTATTTTACAAAATTCAAATCATATAAGTCACATTAATTAATTTAATAATTAATTCCCGCTGCCAGAGCAAATAGCGTGTTTTTTACAAAACAATAAGTATCAAAAGATTGACACCAGTTTAAGTCTAATTTCAAAGTGAAATTGATTACAATGACCACCATTGGATAAAATGGTAAAAATATATTATAATTTCACTTCAAAACCAATTCAAAACATAATCTAATCATATAAATAAATTAGATTAAAAAGCAGTTTTGATGTAAAATGCAGTATTTTTCACTATTCATTAAAAAATGAACATTGTCAGAAAAATACCAAAAATTCACACAAAGTAAATTTTGATGTCCCAATTCTAAATAAGAGTTATATTTGGTCCAAAAGAATGTATAAGAGTGATCAAAACTGTATTTAATGACAGTTCTCCGTCAAAAGGTGATAAGTGGACCTTTCGTGAAAATTAGGGTATAAATGCCTAAAATTGAACTCTTTCCGTATTTTATGCCTTTATCTTTTATTGGGTAAATGTAAAAACATTTAAAAACATATCTAATCATATTTTAGTTATTTCTATCCATTCCCGCCAGTACAACGACTACTTGTTAACTAACATTTAAAATAATATTATTTTACTAGTGTGCTACGTAAGTTTCAAAGAAACTCATCGTTGTGTATCGGGTACGCTATCGAACATAGCAACCCCTTTAAAATAAAATTAATATTTAATTCATAAATATTAATAAATATGAAAATTCTTTATTCTTTATTTACCTGGGATGTTACACAAATTGGTTGTGGGGTAGTGTTATGCATCTAATATAATCCCTATGAATCCACCCACCCACCACCACCATCATAAGGCCTTTTTAGTGTGTAATGGGTAGTGATCCTTAATAAATGTAAAACTTTTTATGAGGAATATTCAAGAAAATAATATTAGGGTGGGTGCATGTTCCCAGTAGGGACTGTTCAATAGTATTATAATGAAATGGAAGTTCATATTAATAGTTCATACGCTATGGGGTATTATTATTAGTCTCGCTTAAATGTATCACATACCTTATATGACTTGGGATTGGTGGTTAACATCCCCAATACCTAATTATAGTGTATTGTATTGTGATAGGTGAGGATATTCCATAATCTATAATCTTTTTTCATGGAAAATGAATTTTGTATCAAGGTACCTAAACTTCAAGACCCTGATTAGCTGTGGGAAAGTGTTAGGCATCGAATATAATTCATATGACCCCCCCTCCATCACAAGGATTTTTTCACAAGTATTTTTCAGAGTGTAACGAGAAGTGATCTGGGATGAAATCAATACAATGTTGGAGTAATCCTAATGTATATAACATTTTGGTGGAGGTGTGTTCTTAGTATGTATCCTTCAAGGATTTTTATATAGGACAAAGGGTTTATCAATATGGTAGGTAAAATATTAGGGATATGATATCCCTACAATTTAGTGGAATATTTTAAATAATAAAATATTCTTCTCAAAATATTATACTAAACACAGGGAAATCAAAATTTTATATAGAAATAAGAATTTATTTGTTAAATATTTCCACTTGTGGAAGTAGGTGTTATTTCTAAAAAAAATGTTTTTATATTATTTTGATATCCTAGTGGAGATACAGTGTCTATGAAGCTAGTGAGGGTATTTATAGACATAAAAGAGTTCACATATTTCTGGTAAAATATTATACGATTCAAAATTTAAATTGAATGTCAATTAATTATCTTAAATATTTTAAGGTATGTTAATAAAGAAATTAATATAAATAGTTACATTAGTTACCAATAGATTTTAAGGAAAAAATTATAAATTTTTTTACAATAATGATGATAATGATAAACATATAAATAGTTTCAAGTAAAAAAATAGAAGTTAATATTGTCAATCATTTGATGTTGTAATGTTAGAGAGTTTTAATAAATTTTTCAAATAGATGAAAATTATAAATATGAATCAAAAGTATCACTATTATTTAAGCAATATTTATTTATAAATGTTAGTCTCCAAAGAGTTTATTGACAGATTTTTATTATATGGTCATATAGAGATCTGGAAAAAATTACAAATAGGTGACATGATTTAATAAAATATTTAAATTACATCAAACATATAGTTAATATTATACTCCATAATGTGAGATATGATGGTATAGGGAACTTATGTGTGGTCCTGTTAATATTCTTAAAGATGTTTAAGAATATAAAATATGTCATTTTATATAAAAAATAAAATATTTAATCAATCGATATTTCATATTGGTTGTATATTCTCACGAATTGAAATTATAATTGAACTCTCAAAGTATGAATTTGAGTCATCCATAACTTATGTTACTCAGAAAATATTTTTTGAACAAATGTTAATGTTAATATGGGTAGAAATTCATATAGAGATGAAAAATATTCTCATGAGGCACAAATGAGTTTTATCACTAGATGAATGATTAATTATTCCACATGGAACTCCATCCACTATTTATTTGGTATACTAAATGTTTGTGTTTCAAATTTGGTTTTACCCACACCTAATTTCCGTGAGATACCTAGAATGAGAATATTCATACTTTTATACCTTTCTTACAGAAGATTTAAGGATTAACTAATCGGGCATGGTTGGGTATGTTTTTGGTCATTTCATAAGTTGGAGGTTAACCAAATGGAAATTTTCCTTTTATATTATGAGTATAATATATAATACCTTGACTAAGATAGACTGAGGACATGTACATCCATACATAGATAAGACATTTGATGTGATTTTATATTAAATGAGAGGAATGTGATTTGATCATCCATAAAATAAAATTACAAGTGATTATTTATTGACCTTGTTGGTCTATAATCAGATAATCGATATCATATGAGTAGCTATATCGAATTATCATTATTCATATATATTGGTTAATTGATATAATAGAAAACGGGATCATATGAAATTTCATGCTTGTATATGATACATATAGAACACACAGATATAAAGATACATGTATTTAATTAAGATCAATATATTTATCTTTCTAATATAAGTAGAATTGATGATTATCCAGAGTCTAATATTTACTCAAACATATGTATTTTTTACATTTATATTTGTTTTCAAAGCTACAAACGCCTATGGAGTAACATTTATGGTTGATATAATTTTATTTGAGATAAACACAACTAAAATAGCTTCTTTAAAAGTGTTTTAGATTTTATTCAAAAGAAGTTATGGATGGATATTTACAACCCATTACATATGGTGTATTATGTGGTAAATTTTATGATAGATTTACCAAAGAATAATAAGATATCCAAATGGAGTTTTTGATGTGGTTTCATAAGGTATTATATATGTTACAATATTAGGAGAATTGTAAAAAAGTATTTAAATCTTTGTTATAAGTGGGAGTTTGACAAAGATATTCCTTAAATTCTTAAACTTTTGAAGTATATTTGGCTATATCATATAGTAAGATATGATTGTATAATAAGGTATGATATATGATAAGATTCCAATACCTATTAGTTGAATTTTATAATTTAATATATCATAACTAAATATGAATCATAATTTATTATTCATATAAAATCTTACTATTAAGTATTCAAAGGAAAATATTAAAATATTATGTTTGGATCTCTACCACATCTATATAATTATTAACATTTTTCATACAATGAAATGTACATGAAAATCATATTAACTAAAATGTTGAAAACTTTTAGACTTTTCATTACTCAAATATTTCCAAATGTTTGAGTAAGTTATATAGAATTATGGGGTAATCCTTAAAGAGGATAAAAGTAGGAAAATAATTTGGTTATTATTTACTATAGATATTCATTTACTTGTATTGACTCTACATTCCCTAATCTATTTTACCCTCATACCATTGCTTTATAAGATACTAGCATATAATAATATTGAGGGAAATCATCATCTGTTGGGTAAATCGTGACAACTCACAAATAAACCACATAGGAGGGAGTCTAAGGGATAGTTCTTAGGAATATTTATCATGTATATGATAGAACACCATAGTAGTGTCTATCAATAATGCAAGGTTCACACAAAATTATTTATTTTATGTATACATAGTTTTAGGTTTCATCCATGGTCGATCTTATTATTTGAGGTTTCAAACTGCTTCCACTACTTATAACAACTGTTAATTTATACTAAAAAACATTTCTATAGTTTCATCATGGTTTGGTCTTAAGGGATATCGAGTTTGAGGGTGAGGTACAAGGTTTATGTCATGATTATTGAGTATTAAATAATTTTTTGTGGATGTACCAGATACATCTTGATCATATTTATTATTTCATTTATAAAATATTTTTGTCCACTCTGAATTGGGGACATCATGTGGCGATTTCTAGATCAAAATATTATTATTTATTATTACCCTCATGACACTATGATATTATATTTAATCATTACAATATATATTCATGTTCCCTCTATAATTATATTAAATTCTAATGATTTCTTTTTAAAACCCTAGGTGATATACGGTTCATATTTGATGATTTTTTTTGTGTTTTTAGTGGATCTTTGGACTTGTCTCCATGAGAATGAATTTATAAAAAATCATGGTGTTACCCTAAAAAATTTATTCTATTTTTTCCTTTATCTAATCTTTATGGATTTTATTTTTTTGGATGTTATTTTATTTTCATGATGAATTGGTTTGGCCTTGAGTGGGGGGGTCTCGTGCATAGGTTTTGTGTAAAGTTTCTAAGAGATTAGTTGAATTTTAACATTATTTAATTCTATTTATTGTGTCATGATTGTTGAAGATGTATTTTATACAAGAGATTCAAGAATTATTATACTTATTTACTATAAAAATATTCAATTATCATTCTTTGTTTCTTTTGATAAATTGTTTAAATTTACATAAATATGATAATTATAATAATTTGAACCTTAAATAAATAGTATGGATAGTGTTGTCAATATTTTTTTACATGTTTTATATTTTTATTTACAACTATTTATTGTAGTTGTAGGTTTAATTTTGATTTAAATTATTTTTTGAATTATGGTTATATTGAAGTGTTAAAATATGGAAGAAATTTGATAAATAACATTAAGATTGTAATGGAATGATAGAATGCGAATATTTAAATTCTTATTGTTTGATGTTGTTGTTTATGGATATATCATGGTTCAATTATAAATATGTTTTCATGTTATGTAACTCTTTTCTCATTTTATTATTTCTAAAATTGGAATGGTGATAATTTTTTTGTCCATCTGTGGTTAGCGTGATGTGATTGTGGAGGATAATTAGTTTTTATATATATATTGTGAAATAATTGGGATTTTATGATGTGGTTGAGTGATTTAGTTTCATGTAACATGGAATATTACTTCACAAATGAAAATTAAAATGATAATTAGATGTGATAATTTAAATGAATAGATATAAAAGTAAATAAATTGATGGAAAATTGATTAAATGGAAAATAACTAATGCGTGAGTGATAAAATTAAATTATGTTTTAATAATATAGATTACACTATAATTAAAGTTAATATAATTAATTTAATGTAGATGGTAATTTTTTAACATAATAATTAGTAATAAGTTGATAGAAGGTAATTTATGTTATAGTTGATACATTGTGTTGGTAGAGGTGATTAGTGGTGGAAGCTAATTTTCATGTGAGGTGGAATTATAAAAAAGGATATTGAATTTCCTAATTTTATATCCTTGTAATTGGATTATATTCTTATATATATTAATTTTATGTTATGTTATTTCTTACACATGGGTATATAATTTGGGTAATGTGACTAATTCTCATATGAGTTTTTCGGTTCTAGGTGTACCCCCATATCCAGGATGGGGGGTGATATGGATACTAACTACTTCACATTCCCTTTTATCTCTTATATATATAGTGTGGGTTATGATAACAAGATCATATATAGCGTTACAATATAGTATCAATGTCATTATGATAAGTAAGTGGTGTGATTAAGCGGTTAAGGCATACATAGGGATGAGAGAATAATGTTGATTTACTTCATTTTTATGATATTTTTTATAATACGATATAAAATATGCGGTTTTGGATATGATGATGATTTGGTTTGTGGTTATGGTTAAGTGATATTGGTAGTGTAGTGGTTATATGTTAGGTGGTTATAGGGATATATAAGTGATGAAAATTTAAGCACAAAAGATATAGGGGTATAAGGGGAACTAGATTACTTGGGAAGTAGGTGTAGGGTAGAATTCCATTATATATTTTCTTGTTTACTAGGTTTCTATCTCGTATATGGATTTGTTAAGTGATCAATATTAATGTTGGATAGTAAAAGAACTATTGTAGACAATTATTTGGTTTAATTTTTTATTCACAGAGACTTTAGCATGATTCTTTTAAATTTACATGAGATGGTTTGGGGAGGATTATATTGTGTATACTTGTATAATCACCCCTTTATATATATATATATATATATATATATCCTATTTTATAGATTTGTAGAATAAATTTGGTGATTGGGTTGTAAATTACTTGCTCATGAAGTGGAGTTGATATGGCGTTCATAGAGTCACAATCATATAAGTTTTTGGTATTTTTTTCAATGAATTTCATTTATTTATGAAAATACATGCATCTTGGTATTGGTTTATTTTATATTATATGTATTTTATTGGTGTTTTTTTATGTTTCTAGGATTTATGAGGGTAATTTCTCTCATGTGCGTGTTTTCATATCATCGATGCTAGTCACTAACACGTGATCTTTTGGTTGTGGTATTTATAGTAACACATAAGTTTTATACCATCCCTAGAAGGTTTTAATGTATACATTTCATTAAAATATTTCTCAATAAAATTCAATGGTGGTAAATATGTTTTTAAAAGAAAATATGCCATTTCCAATTTTAGATATTAAAAGAATTCCATTCTGGTAGAAAAATGGTTTAAGATACGTAGTGATGGTGATAATGAGAAAACAATATCCAATGAATTTTAATATTATATTTAATATTGGAATATCAAGGAATAGAAAACAAAATTATTTTTCTTAATAAGAATGAATATCCTTATAAGTTAGAAAATGAAGAATAAAAACAATTCTAAATTATATAAAATTCTTCCTAGTGGAACTTTTTAATTATAATGGCACTAAATTGAGTTAATTTGGATTTAAAAGAAAAAATAAAAGGAATTAATGGAATATAAATTCCCAATATATGATCAAAAATACATTTCTGTGTATAAAAATGTTTTTATTTCAATGTTTGGGATTTCATAATGAATTTTTTAGTGGGGATATTTTACAAGAAATTTGATTCATGTGCTATGAAATAATTATGATGATATGTCGGTCACCATTTGGTTAGGATGGGCCTTTATAAAGGATTCTACTGATGCTAAGAAATTATTGAGAGTAATACTAATAGAAAATTTTTAAAGAATAATAATTACTTGTAACGCCCCGACCCCAGTTAACCAGAGTCGGTGCATTATTACATAACATTGGCATGATCATAAGAAAGATCAAATCTCGAAAGACCGATTGGTTTAGTAGCCTTGGAAAATGCCAGATATATTCATAAGTTTTACATTACATTATAAAATGAAAAACTACTACAACAACATAATGTCTAAATAGACCACACTATTATCCCATCATAAAATCCCTGCAGGTCATTCATAACTTACTTCTTCACATCCTGGGAAAAATAAAACATAGAAAAGGGGTGAGCTCAAATGCCCAGTAAGGATAACAATATAGCGGAAAGAATAAACATTTAAGGCAATGTATAACTAAAACAAAAGCCTTTTAAATATGAACTTTCAACATGGTATGGCATAAATAAAATGAAATAATTCCATTTAATTATTCACATGGATATTCTACTAATCGAATAATCACATGCAAAAATCAATAACCACTTTCATAATGTTGGAATGCATAATTCCAGACTATCATAACCACATAGCCAAGGCCTCGTGCCAAGACTACAAATAAGATTTTTTCAAGGCCTTGTGCCAAGACACTAGTTTGTCTCATGAGACCTACCGATGCATCGAGGAGCTATAGCAGGCTCCACCCGTCACTTATTAAGTCCAATGCATTCCCATATGAAAAGGTTTAAACATAACATAAACATTCGTATTAAAACTAGCATACGAAATGTCAATACTTTCACAATAAACTATGAATGGTATAAAAATAGCACATCCACAGTCAAACATATCACAAAACCTTCAATACAATATAGAAGTTTTGTATCATAATAAATCAACTTCAAATAATCTTAAAATCCATCAAAGGATGTTGACATAGATGAAATCAAAATTCTCTTTAAAGAAGTATCTCCTTTTATTTTGAAATCATTTAAGATCCATATAAAATAAAAAATTTTCTTTGAAAATATTCTTATAAGCTTGTATGGAAAGCTTCGACGATTTTATAATGGCGGAAAATAACCGCACCCGCCGTATAAGTTAAAAAAAACATTCTTACCTCAATTCTGTCGAAAAGGTTAAAAAGGACCTTGTTTTGAAAACGACGGAAAGATTCCTTTATAAACCTCTTATAAAAAGTCAAACAAGGGTATAAATGACTTAAACCCATATTCTTGTAAATAGTAAAAATGTTTTGAAATACATTTTTAAGAAACATGGATGTGGATGATAAAGAGATCCCAGTAGATTATTACGTATAAACAACCTCGGATAATGAAGAGATTGTGAAATTACCCTTACCTTGTACTTTTCCTTGGTTGGGGTAGGTTAACCTCCTGTATAATAGTGAAATAATTGTTACTAAATTATACAAGAATCATATACATTATTATGATATCATATATGATCTTTTAATATTGATTTGATAATAATATCTTAGTATTATCGCTGTTTCGGGTGTGAACTTACTTGTTTGCTTTTATATGTTTTGTTACGTAAGACATGTTTGTAAAGGATAAGTTGTATATTATTCAAATCCAGAATGGTATCAAGTCCTTAAACATCATTTTTAAATCATCAAATGATAATTATACTTGAATGGATACTATGGAAAATGAATCTCATCGCGTTCGTGGAGACGGTAGTCCGTACGTACGCACGAACGCTACTTCCATTTAATTTTTATTTTAAAAGAATCGAATACAAATGATACATAAGTATATTACTATTCCAGTATAATATAATATTTTATATATGTTACTTAATTTCATTAACACCATCCTTTATACGTTCCATGTGTGGTATGAACGAGTCATATCATTTTAAGGGGGCGGTAGTCCGCACTTCCTCAAATGAAATTATCGTATGTATATACAACATGAAAAGAATAATGGTATGAAATAAAATGGAATTACAGAAGCTTATATATAAAATATATATCATTAACATCATATTTAATTACAGTTCCATCATAATGGCCACCATGAGAGGCGGTAAGATGTATTTGAACAATCATCGTTTCGTGAGGCGTTAGTTTGCCATCCACAGAAACATTATGTTCATCATCCATTAGATGGAGTTGTGTGTATGTGTAGTTTTAATCCTTATTATAACAACATCCTAGTATATTGAGGATACTGGTGTTGTTACAAAAGAAAGGAAATAAAAAGAGTTTGGGGGTTGAAGAAGCAAAATAAATGAAAATAATTTAAGAGAAATCGTTACCTTTAATTTACGTAACTCACTTTGGTTGGAACCAAAGGACTTGTTGAAATGCTTTCTTCCTAAGGGGAAGCTTCAAGGAGGAGGAGAGGGATGTGGGGAGCTTAGTTGGGCAGAGTTTGGACGAGCCAAGTGGCTTGAGAGGTGTGAGGAATGAGTAGAAGTGGTCTCCTTTTATAAGGGGGAGGAGGGGCTCTTTAGGAAAGAGTGAAAGTATTACTTTATAATATAATTATATTCGGTTTATAATGGTCCAAAAATCATTGAGGTCGAAGATAAGATGACTCATATTCTAAATAACATCAACCAATAAGAATTGGACAGGTTTTAGATAATATTTTAATCATTATAATCTTATTTATTTAAATGATTTATTAATGAGGTAGACATTGCATCATTATTGTGTCATTAATAATTTAAATTATTTGATGTCTAAAAATTATAAATAAAATATCATTATGTAGGAAATCCTTTTAGCTTTATAATGAATATTTATAATCGAAAATTCAACATGTATAACCCTATGTAAAAATTGTTCTTCTAAAAGATGTAAGCTTATGCCATTTTTATTTTTATTTTAACTTTATTAATATAATGTGTCCCTACCACATACAAGTGGATCCAAGGGGTCCCCAAATTGACCAAAGGATGCCCATGGTCGGGTATGTGTCCACCAATAAGGTTAGGACACGTTTTAGGGTAATTTTGTATTATTATAATATTATTTTTTAACCCTTATTTACCGGATTTACCCTTTAACCATGGTAAATAAAATATTTACCACAGTAACTATTCAAAATGTCTAAAAATAAAAGTTACCTATTTACACAATTTGAACATCCTGATTCCAAATATGGAATCCATTTTCCTAAATTCAAAACACAGAAGTGGCAGAAATTAATTTAAAATTAATTCCCGCTGTCAAAACAAAAAGCGTGATTTTAAGAGGTAATAACTATCAAAAGATTGACACTTGTTTATGTTCGGTTTAATTGTAAAATTATGTCCAATGACCAACATTGTATTAAATGGTAAAAATATATTCTAAATATACTTTAAAACCACTCAAATTCACAATTTATCACTATTAATTATTTTGATTAAAAAAGTTGTTTTTAATTAAAATTTAGAAATTTTCACTATTCATCAAAATATGAAAGTTATCCGAAATGTACCAAAATTTCACCCTAGGCTAATTTTGATATTCCGAATCTAAAAATGAAGTCCATTTTGAAATATTGAATATATATGATTTCAAAAAGTAGGTATTACTATTCACAACGGCTAGTTTAATTAGTTGTGGTGTGTGTTAGAACTCGAGGTTGCGTACAACACACGTTATCGCATTATTCGAAGGGAAACGTACCATAGAAGCTTGGGGTGTTACATTCTCCCCTCCTTCAAATAATTGCGTCCTCGCAATTTCTAGGGTATTACTGCATAAAAAGACTCGGGTGGTTCTTCATCATAAGTTCCTCGGGTTCCCACGTTGCCTCTTCCATCTTATGATTTCTCCACAAAACTTTTACCAGACGCGTCGTCCGGTTTCTCAGTACTTGTTCTCTCGTATCAAGAATCTTGACGGGCTCTTCGCAATAAGACAGATCGGGTTCCAGTTCTAATTCCTCATAGGTGAGTACATGCGTTGGGTCAGGCATGTATTTTCTCAACAGAGATACGTGGAACACATCGTGAACTTTGGAGAGACTTGGCGGCATTGCCAATCGGTAAGCTACAACCCCAATTCGTTCTAGAATTTCGAAAGGTGCGATGTACCTGGGACTCAATTTACCTTTCTTACCAAAACGTATGACTCCCTTCCACGGAGATACCTTTAGAAAAACATGATCACCGACTTGAAATTCCAAATCCTTCCTTCGATTATCGGCATAGCTCTTCTGCCTACTTTGAGCTGCTTTGATGTGATTTTGGATTACTTTCACCTTTTCCACCGTTTCCTCCACCAGTTCTGGGCCTACAAGTTTTCTTTCACCAACGTCATCCCAACAGGTTGGTGTACGACATCTCTTTCCATATAACGCTTCATATGGTGCCATCTGTATACTCGAATGGAAGCTATTGTTATAGGAAAATTCTACCAGTGGTAAATATTGATCCCACATACCCTGAAAGTCAAGTGAGCAAGATCTCAACATGTCTTCTAAGGTTTGAATAGTCCGTTCTGATTGTCCGTCTGTCTGAGGGTGGTAAGCAGTGCTCAAATGAAGTTCAGTATCCAGGGATTTCTGAAGACTTTTCCAGAATCTTGAAGTAAAACGGGGATCACGATCAGAAACAATCGATAGGGGTACTCCATGAAGTCTCACAACTTCATTAATGTATAGTCTTGCTAGACGTTCCAGGGGTAGATCTTCTCTTATAGCAAGAAAATGTGCTGTCTTGGTAAGAAGATCAACAATAACCCATATTGCATCGTTCCTTCTAGGAGTCTTTGGTAGCCCCATGACAAAGTCCATTGTAATATTGTCCCATTTCCACTCCGGTATGGGAAGAGGTTGCATGACTCCTCCAGGCTGTTGCCTTCCAGCTTTCACTTGTTGACAAACCATACATCTTGACACAAAATCAGCAATCTCCCTCTTCATATTGTCCCACCAAAAATGTTCCTTCAAATCTCTATACATTTTGGTGCTCCCAGGGTGTATAGAGAAATTGGAACTATGAGCATCATCCAGCAATTCCCTTTTTAGATCAGGTATATTGGGAACACAAAGTCTCTTCCCGAATTTCAAAATTCCATCTTCATACACAAAGTCTCTCAGTCTCCCATCATTCACAGCTTTAATTTTTTTTTGGAATTCTTCATCATCGGTCTGAGAACTCTTAATCCTTTCTAGTAAAGATGGTTTGGCAACCATTTGAAAAAGCATTGATGTTTCACCTTCCCTGGTTATTCCCATGTCCATCTTCACTAGATCCATGAAAATTGGATCCCTTTCAATTCTCATATTGTTCAAAACTCCATGGTCTTTTCTACTCAAAGGATCTGCCAC
This sequence comes from Viscum album, assembly GCA_963277665.1. Taxonomy (NCBI): domain Eukaryota; kingdom Viridiplantae; phylum Streptophyta; class Magnoliopsida; order Santalales; family Viscaceae; genus Viscum; species Viscum album. The sequence goes on from OY728131.1 coordinate 343,367,194, forward strand.
CTTGTTTGCCTTCCCTGGGTGGTAGTGTATCGTGCAATCATAATCCTTGAGTAATTCAAGCCATCTCCTTTGCCTCATGTTGAGTTCTTTTTGTGAGAAAATATACTTCAAACTCTTGTGATCAGTATAAATCTCACATTTTTCACCATAGAGGTAGTGCCTCCATATCTTCAAAGCAAAGATCACTGCTGCTAACTCTAGATCATGAGTAGGATAGTTTTGTTCATGAATTTTCAACTGTCGTGATGCATAGGCAATAAATCTATCATTCTGCATAAGGACACAGCCAAGTCCTTTCTTCGATGCATCACTATAAATAACGAACCCATCATTCCCCGATGGTAGAGTCAATATAGGAGCATTGATTAATCTTCTCTTCAGTTCTTCGAAACATTCTTCACACTCTTTTGTCCAAACAAATTTAACCCCTTTACGTGTGAGCTTCGTTAATGGGTTAGCCAATCGGGCAAAATTCTGGACGAAACGTCGATAATAACCTGCCAAACCAATAAAACTGCGTACCTCAGTTATACTCGTAGGTGCTGGCCATTCTTGGATTGCTTTGGTCTTAGAAGGGTCAATAGAGATTCCATCTTTAGAGACAATATGGCCAAGAAAAGAAATCTCCTGAAGCCAGAATTCACACTTGCTAAACTTCCCATATAATTCATGCCTCCTTAGAGTCTTCAAGATAATGCGCAAGTGATTTTCATGATCTTCGTAGGTTTTGGAGTATACCAAGATATCATCAATAAATACCACCACAAATTCATCGAGATACTCCTTGAAAATTCTATTCATCAGATCCATGAATACAGAGGGTGCATTAGTCAATCCAAACGGCATTACAGTAAACTCATAATGCCCGTACCTGGTTCGAAATGCTGTCTTCGGAATGTCTTCCTTCTTCACACACAACTGATGGTATCCAGATCGAAGGTCAATCTTTGAAAAGTATTGAGCTCCATGCAGTTGGTCAAATAAATCATCAATACGAGGTAGGGGATACTTGTTCTTTATCGTTATAGCATTGATATCCCTGTAGTCGATACATAACCTCATAGATCCATCTTTCTTTTTAACAAAAAGAACAGGGGCTCCCCATGGAGAAACACTAGGGCGAATAAATCCCTTATTACTCAATTCCTCTAGTTGTTTCTTTAGTTCGACTAACTCTACAGTGGCCATTCTATAAGGGGTCTTCGATATAGGCCTTGATCCAGGAATCAAATCAATGGAAAACTCAACTTCTCGTTCTAGAGGATGTCCAGGTAAATCTTCCGGAAATACATCTAAAAATTCTTTCACAACAGGTACATCCTCTATTTGAACATTCCTTTCCTCACCGATAGTTATTTCATTCTCTTCCTCTCCAATAATTGAATTAAGTTGAGCTGTTGGGGGTGGATCTAAATAAGAATTAGGTGGTGACGATTCTGCTCTAAAAATAAGGTGCTCCTTATCATTATCATCAAGAATCGTAACCTCTTTCTTCTTACAATAAATCTTCGCATCATAGTCCGAAAGCCAGTCCATACCGAGGATTATATCAAACTCAATCATAGGTATGACGATGAAATCAGCAGATAAAGAAAATTTATGTGCTCTAATGGGGACTGATTCACAAAACTTTGTTGCAACGATACTTCCCTTAGGAGTTTTAACAGACAACTCCCTTATTAAATCAAATTGGAAATATCTAATTTTCTTAGCAAACTGGGAAGATATGAAACAATGCGATGATCCAGAATCAAATAATGCATTTGCTAAACTTGAGGAAACCATTAAATTACCTGCCACCACGTCTTTCGGAGCTTCTACCTCAGCAGTAGTGATAGCATAAGCCTGGCCTTGATCCCTTGGCCTTTTCTGAGGTATGTTATCCTGACGCTTAGGACATGCATTTGCATAATGCCCCATCTCCCTGCAATTGTAGCACTGAACGTTGGTAGCTTCCTTCTTCCCCTTGCAATCCTGAGCTTGGTGGCCTTTTTCACCACACTTGTAACATACTCCCATTCCCTTCAAGCAAGTACCAGGATGTTTCTTCCCGCATTTACCACAAGATGGATATTCAACCTTTCCCTTCTTCCCCTTATTTGCATTCCCAGATTGATCGGCAGGTCTCTTCTTCTCTTGCTTCGCTTTAAAGTCATAAGACTTAGAGAATTCTTTTTCGGTCTTGATAGCACATGAGACAATGTCTTCGTACGACGAAAAGGATTGTGAGACTAATGCTCGACGGAGAAATGGTTTTAATCCATCAAAGAAACGATCAATCTTACTTCTTGGGTTGCGAATATAATCTCCAGCATACCTCGCTAACCTTGTAAAGTTAGCCTCATACTTTGTGACATTCTCATCCTCCTTTTGTCTCAGACTCAGAAATTGTCTTTCCATATCTGCTCGATGGTCGCGAGGAAAGTATTTTTCTAAAAACAGATCTTTGAACTCCCTCCATTCCATGTTTGATACTTCATCATCTTCCTTCATGTTTTGAATCAATGACCACCATTGATCAGCATCTCCAGTGAGGCGGTAAACTGCCATGGCAACTTTTTCCCTTTCACTACTCCCCAAAGCCTGAAATATTTTCTCTAGGGAAAATATCCATTGCTCAGCTACTGAGGGATTTGTATTCCCATTGAACGTTGGTGGTTGTTGCCTCATGAATCGATCTAACATTGATCCTCCACGTTGCGGATCAGGGTGCTCCATACGGGTAAGGTTATTATTCATAACCTGGGTAAGTTGTCCCAGTACGATGATTAGCTGATCAGCACCAGTTGCATCACCAGCCCCACTATAATTATCTTGAGCAGGAGGGAAATCCCTACATGGAGTGAGTGCATTGATACGGTTTCCATTTCTTCCACTAGGCGCCATTTCTAAACAATGGCATAAACTAGATCAGTTTATGAATCAAAATACATAATCCCATACTTATAAAACACTAAACATAAATTGAACTATCTATGGATATAATCCATAATCATAAATATGTTTTCTTTGAGGAAGTATATACTCATAAACCCTTCATAATGATTTTTAAAGAAAGTGAGAGTTATCCTAAGCATATCCCCCGGGAGTGTCGTAACCAAGAGTGCAGCAAGGCCCGTTGTCGTGCACCAGTTCCCGTTCGAGTCTAGCTCAAAGCGGTGTTTTCGGGTTTTACCCCTAGGTACATCTGTGCCAGAGCCGCCTCTACCTGCTCGTATCCAGACAGGGAGGTATTGCTCGGAAAACTCACAAAATCTCTACAATACCAAAATTCTAGGACGTTCTTCTACACTAATCCTCAAAGTTCATCTTAGGTCTACGTGCTCTAATCAGAGTTTATCTAAATCTAGCTTCCAAGGTTTGTACTAAATTTCCTCTGATACCAACTGTAACGCCCCGACCCCAGTTACCCAGAGTCGGTGCATTATTACATAACATTGGCATGATCATAAGAAAGATCAAATCTCGAAAGACCGATTGGTTTAGTAGCCTTGGAAAATGCCAGATATATTCATAAGTTTTACATTACATTATAAAATGAAAAACTACTACAACAACATAATGTCTCAATAGACCACACTATTATCCCCTCATAAAATCCCTGCAGGTCATTCATAACTTATTTCTTCACATCCTGGGAAAAATAAAACATAGAAAAGGGGTGAGCTCAAATGCCCAGTAAGGATAACAATATAGCGGAAAGAATAAACATTTAAGGCAATGTATAACTAAAACAAAAGACTTTTAAATATGAAATTTCAACATGGTATGGCATAAATAAAATGAAATAATGCCATTTAATTATTCACATGGATATTCTACTAATCCAATAATCACATGCAAAAATCAATAACCACTTTCATAATGTTGGAATGCATAATGCCAGACTATCATAACCACATAGCCAAGGCCTCGTGCCAAGACTACAAATAAGATTTTGTCAAGGCCTTGTGCCAAGACACTAGTTTGTCTCATGAGACCTACCGATGCATCGAGGAGCTATAGCGGGCTCCACCCGTCACTTATTAAGTCCAATGCATTCCCATATGAAAAGGTTTAAACATAACATAAACATTCGTATTAAAACTAGCATACGAAATGTCAATACTTTCACAATAAACTATGAATGGTATAAAAATAGCACATCCACAGTCAAACATATCACAAAACCTTCAATACAATATAGAAGTTTTGTATCATAATAAATCAACTTCAAATAATCTTAAAATCCATCAAAGGATGTTGACATAGATGAAATCAAAATTCTTTTTAAAGAAGTATCTCCTTTTATTTTGAAATCATTTAAGATCCATATAAAATAAAACATTTTCTTTGAAAATATTCTTATAAGCTTGTATGGAAAGTTTCGACGATTTTATAACGGCGGAAAATAACCGCACCCGCCGTATAAGTTAAAAAAAACATTCTTACCTCAATTCTGTCGAAAAGGTTAAAAAGGACCTTGTTTTGAAAACGACGGAAAGATTCCTTTATAAACCTCTTATAAAAAGTCAAACAAGGGTATAAATGACTTAAACCCATATTCTTGTAAATAGTAAAAATGTTTTGAAATACATTTTTAAGAAACATGGATCTGGATGATAAAGAGATCCCAGTATATTATTACGTATAAACAACCTCGGATAATGAAGAGATTGTGAAATAAACCTTACCTTGTACTTTTCCTTGGTTGGGGTAGGTTAACCTCCTGTATAATAGTGAAATAATTGTTACTAAATTATACAAGAATCATATACATTAATATGATATCATATATGATCTTTTAATATTGATTTGATAATAATATCTTAGTATTATCGTTGTTTCGGGTGTGAACTTACTTGTTTGCTTTTGTATGTTTTGTTACGTAAGACATGTTTGTAAAGGATAAGTTGTATATTATTCAAATCCAGAATGGTATCAAGTCCTTAAACATCATTTTTAAATCATCAAATGATAATTATACTTGAATGGATACGATGGAAAATGAATCTCATCGCGTTCGTGGAGACGGTAGTCCGTACGTACGCACGAACGCTACTTCCATTTAATTTTTATTTTAAAAGAATCGAATACAAATGATACATAGGTATATTACTATTCCAGTATAATATAATATTTTATATATGTTACTTAATTTCATTAACACCATCCTTTATACGTTCCATGTGTGGTATGAACGAGTCATATCATTTTAAGGGGGCGGTAGTCCGCACTTCCTCAAATGAAATTATCGTATGTATATACAACATGAAACGAATAATGGTATGAAATAAAATGGAATTACAGAAGCTTATATATAAAATATATATCATTAACATCATATTTAATTACAGTGCCATCATAATGGCCACCATGAGAGGCGGTAAAATGTATTTGAACAATCATCGTTTCGTGAGGCGTTAGTTTGCCATCCACAGAAACATTATGTTCATCATCCATTAGATGGATTTGTGTGTATGTGTAGTTTTAATCCTTCTTATAACAACATCCTAGTATATTGAGGATACTGGTGTTGTTACAAAAGAAAGGAAATAAAATGATTTTGGGGGTTGAAGAAGCAAAATAAATGAAAATAATTTAAGAGAAATCGTTACCTTTAATTTAGGTAACTCACTTTGGTTGGAACCAAAGGACTTGTTGAAATGCTTTCTGCCTAAGGGGAAGCTTCAAGGAGGAGGAGAGGGATGTTGGGAGCTTAGTTGGGCAGAGTTTGGACGAGCCAAGTGGCTTGAGAGGTGTGAGGAATGAGTAGAAGTGGTCTCCTTTTATAAGGGGGAGGAGGGGCTCTTTAGGAAAGAGTGAAAGTATTACTTTATAATATAATTATATTCGGTTTATAATGGTCCAAAAATCATTGAGGTAGAAGATAAGATGACTCATATTCTAAATAACATCAACCAATAAGAATTGGACAGGTTTTAGATAATATTTTAATCATTATAATCTTATTTATTTAAATGATTTATTAATGAGGTAAACATTGCATCATTATTGTGTCATTAATAATTTAAATTATTTGATGTCTAAAAATTATAAATAAAATATCATTATGTAGGAAATCTTTTTAGCTTTCTAATGAATATTTATAATCGAAAATTCAACATGTATAACCCTATGTAAAAATTGTTCTTCTAAAAGATGTAAGCTTATGCCATTTTTATTTTTATTTTAACTTTATTAATATAATGTGTCCCTACCACATACAAGTGGATCCAAGGGGTCCCCAAATTGACCCAAGGATGCCCAGGGTCGGGTATGTGTCCACCAATAAGGTTAGGACACGTTTTAGGGTAATTTTGTATTATTATAATATTATTTTTTAACCCTTATTTACCGGATTTACCCTTTAACCATGGTAAATAAAATATTTACCACAGTAACTATTCAAAATGTCTAAAAATAAAAGTTACCTATTTACAAAATTTGAACATCCTGATTCCAAATATGGAATCCATTTTCCTAAATTCAAAACACAGAAGTGGCAGAAATTAATTTAAAATTAATTCCCGCTGTCAAAACAAAAAGCGTGTTTTTAAGAGGTAATAACTATCAAAAGATTGACACTTGTTTATGTTCGGTTTAATTGTAAAATTATGTCCAATGACCAACATTGTATTAAATGGTAAAAATATATTCTAAATATACTTTAAAACCACTCAAATTCACAATTTATCACTATTAATTATTTTGATTAAAAAAGTTGTTTTTAATTAAAATTTAGAAATTTTCACTATTCATCAAAATATGAAAGTTATCCGAAATGTACCAAAATTTCACCCTAGGCTAATTTTGATATTCCGAATCTAAAAATGAAGTCCATTTTGAAATATTGAATATATATGATTTCAAAAAGTAGGTATTACTATTCACAACGGCTAGTTTAATTAGTTGTGGTGTGTGTTAGAACTCGAGGTTGCGTACAACACACGCTATCGCATTATTCGAAGGGAAACGTACCATAGAAGCTTGGGGTGTTACATTAATTGTAATATATCGAACAATATATTGGAGATTATGTGGATGGTATACAAAATATACCCTTTATCGAATAAAGAGATATTATTTTCCCTAAAAGTAGTTTTTAGAGAATAATCAAATCTAAATGAATAATTAGAAGATATAAATGAAACAAAAAGTTAATGAGAGTATATGAAATACTTAAATTTTAAATTAGATGATACAAAATAATATAATTAAATTACATATCCACATACTTTAGATGTGAAATATAAATTAATAGTATCAGGTTATTAAAAAATAAACTATGAATTCCATATCCTTGTTAAAAAAGGAATATATAATTCAATTCTTACATGAAAAATTTCATTATTTATAATATTAAAGAACAAAATTTATGTTGAAGTTGAAATATGTTTCTACATAACTAGAATAAAACATAAAAACAATCAAGTTACATGAAGCTAATATGGTTTTAATAATGAAAATATTTGAAGAGGATCTCATAAATATTATTTAAAATTATAATAATTACAATATAATAATCTTGGATCACGAACTATGATAGAAATAAGAAAAAAATATCATCTAGTGGAAATAATAAAAATTATAAAGAAAAAATAAATTTAATAAAAATGAAGAATTCTGGGGAAATTAATGGTCACACAATATAATAAACTCTAATTTTAGTTTTTGTGAATCTATATAAATACAAGTTAATATAATATTTAATCCTATAAATATTGCATGTAAATTGATAAATTTAATCATTTGGTCAAAATGTGTTGGACTATTGAATCTGTGAAAATTTAAATAACATTTTTTCATGTGATGTTTCATTTCTAAATCCAATATCAACACTTTGTAAATTTTTATAGTATTTATATTTATTTATATAAATACTAAAATCCATTGAGAAAAAATGACTGAATTTTATTGAAGATGTTATATTTTTTATAACCATAGGAATATGGATATACTATAAAAGGAAATCTCATAAGAAAAATGAAACATTATATAATGATAAAATAAAATATGTAGTTGAAAAAAATAATTAATATGAAAAAAAATTAAAAGAACTGAATAAATAATATATTTAATGAGAAATAAGTTTTATGAAGGATTTCACTTACAGAAAACTAGATCCGAAATTCAAAAAGAAATATTATAATAACATGATAAAATACAATGAATTAAAATCATATAAATACACATAAAATTTTTATTCTAAAAAAAAAGAGTGTTATTTTATGCCAAAAGGAGTTGAATCCAAAAAAACATCTAAAAAAGAAAAAATAATCTAGTGTGGATGAGAAACAGGGGAAATAAGATAAAAGTTTTCTCTATTTTCATCTTAAGAAAATAAATGTTATTTTTCATAAAATAGTGGAACGGATGAATAAATTTTTCATAAGTAAACTATAAAAACAAAATCCCATAATAGAAATGGACAATAAACTATAGATATAATAGAAGGATAAATTTTGTTAAAAAAACATAACCAACATACTTATTTTGATGATATAAATAAATAATACCTCCCATATCTAAATATTGGTTTCATATTATTTTGGGAATGAAAAAATGGGCCCATATCTCTGGGCTTCATGATCTAACTCATGGATTTTCTACAGTGTGGACATAAAAAAATCTACCAATTATTAAAATAGTCTTAAACCAAATTTTCATTGTGGGACCATATCCATATATGTTTATTCATATGAATATGAGTTTACTTTTTGGTTTTTACTATTTAATTAAATAATTTATAATCTTTTTTTCGAACACTATTTTCAATATAAGATTCAGTATGATTTAAGCTTGTAATACAATTTAATTTTCTCCTATTTTCTTGATCACTATGTAGTGTAGGGTGAAGGTGTGGTGTATGTTTCAACATGAACATGTGTCCTTATTGATTAGGTTTCTATAAAATTCAAGGTGAAATTAATACTAAAATAATAGAAGAGATTATTTTTTAGTTTATAGTAACAACATATTCAATTTTAAATTTATAAAAGTATGATTCGTTGTGTGGTGACACAACTCATCGAGAAACCAATACTATGATTAATATGTTTATTCAGTGTATTTATCTTTAATTTCATCCCTCACATTGCATGAAATTATTTTTCTATTGTTTTTTATTTAATAATAAATATTTATAAAATTTGATATCTACTTTGTTACACATATTATTCTTTAAATGGTATTTTATTTTTAATATGTTCATATAAAAAAATAGATTCTCACTGATATGGTCTAAGAGAGTAGTTTTTAAAATTATGTTATATTTTTAAAAAAAACCCATGGTATTTCTAGACCCATATGGAGAATATATCAAGCATATACAATTTGGACCATATATAATATAGTCATAATTTTTCAAATCAAAAATAGGCTTATACCAATATGAGGTAGACACATTTAGTCCAAGATCATATTTTTTACTTGCCTATATTAAAGATATTACATTAAATGGTATAAATTTAAATATTACTTAATGAATCCATATGAAATTTTATTGGAAAAAGAGAATAATAACGGAAACATAATGTAATTTACATGTCCTAACAAATTTATTACATATTATCTAACAATTCATCAAAAGTGTTGTTGTAATAACTTGAAGGATTTATTATTTTAAAAGGTATTTGTTCATAACTAAAGATAATTCTTAGAAGTAATCAATGATCAAAGGAAGAATGTGGTAATTTTAGAACCATAAATAAAAAATTGATATATTATATAATCCCCATTTTTTATTCAATGTCCCTCAATAAAAACTAATATATCTTGTTTTTTAAGAAGTGTGAGCTCATGTGGGATTAAAAATAGATAGTTAATTTTTCACTACTAATATATAGAAAGTGTTTTCTGAACTTTTTTATATTTATTAATAGAGGTTTCCCTTAGATTATTTTCAATAAGAGAATAAATTTGAATAAGAGTTTTTGTATTATAATTGATCACAATATTGAAAACAAACCTATATGGGGATATTGTTACACTTATTGATTATATTTTTGTTTAATTATTGTCAAACATAATTTTATATTCTTTTTGTATAATTTAAATATATTTTTAGAAGTTTATAGAATTTATGTTCAATTGGGATATTATTGTTTTGGAATTTCTCAAATATCATGTAGAGTATATTACCATATACAATATAAATAAGAAGAAAATATTGTAAATAATTTTAATAATTAAAAGCTTTTATCATTTTCAAGGAAGGTTAGTTAATGTGATAAGTCTTGTGTTTAATTGATTAATATAAAGTACTGTGATTTATTAAAAATGATTTTGAATAAAATTTGAATTCTAAAATATGTTTTGGAGTATTATTTTCGATTTCATACTATATAACATGTTTATACTAAGAGTTGTGATGTGATTGTTACAAATAAAATTATATAATATACAATAATTTTATAAAATTATGTTGATATATCATAACCTATGATTTATATTATATTAAATTATAAGAGAATATCATAATATTTGTTCCATATCATATACTATGATAAATAGAAATGTTTATATATGAAAAAGGATTCATGTATGTTGTAGATTTTACAATATTGTTATCAACATATGTAGTTCATACTATAAGTAGAAAAATTGGAAGCCTTTATTTTATAACACATAATAAAATAAATATCACCTCATATAGAGAGTTGTAAATTAGACAATAACAAAGGGTATATCATTATCGTGCCTCGCCATTTTATTCTTGTATTGTTTTAACTTTAAGACGGTATATTAAAAATTTATCCCTAGATTTACATGGATAGTTATTGGGGTAGTTTTTTAAAAAGGTAAAATGATATCTTTTGTGATTTAATGGAGTATTTATAAAGATATTGATTTCTAATAAAATTAGAAAAATGAATTTCAATTTTTATATTGGCATATCATAATTTAGATAATATGATATCATAGAAGGATTTTATAAAGGAAGAAACTATAAGATTCTAGGATATACACATAATATATAGAGAAATAGGATATCATATAATGTAGAAAGGATAAAATAATATAGTGGTAAAGAAAATGGGTATGTCTTAGTATATGATATGAGATATCAATTGGTCTATCTAGATATCAGAGACCATAATACAATCCAAAGGGACATTTTTTATGAATATAGAGTTTGTATTCTTTATCACTACTACAAAACTGGCTTTTAATAGCGCTGACATTTTTCAATGCTAGAAAAATGCACTGAGAAAGTCCATCTTTATCACCTCTTTATTTTAGCGCTGATAAAGGTTACCCTTTATCATCGCTGTTTTTAGAACTGATAAAAGTTACCCATTATGAGTGATAACAATAAAGTGATAATAAATAGTAACCTTTATCAGTGCTTTATTAGTGCTGATACATGTTTAGAAAATAAAATTAAAATTTTGAACAATATTCTTAATTAAATAATTATTTTAAAAAATGAATAAAAATTTATAAAAAATTTAAAAATTATTAAATTTTATATATTAAATATATAGATGTGTAAAATTAATAAAATGAAAAAATTAAACAAATAAAAATTTCAAATGTGTAAATTAAAAAAATATTAAACATTTTATTAATAAAATAATTATTGATAAAAATGAAATAATTTAATATATATATATATATATTATATTGATAAGTAGTATATATTAAATGTAGATATATAAATGAATATATAATGAAACAAAAAATAATAATATTGAATAAATTACAAAATTATTTATAAACATTTTAATGAAACAATTATTAATAAAAATGAGTAAGTATAACATATATATATATATATTAGTTATAAAAAGTAATAAATAATATATATGAAATATGAATATATGTATATATATATAATGAATAAATAATAATTGAAAATATATTAATGTATTATTAATTTTTAATTTAATTTGATTTTTCATTATAAAATATATCAAATGTCATGTGGTACATTGATTTCATGTGTGTGTGTGTGTGTTTCTATATATATAATTAATGTTTTTTATATGAAAATGTTCTCAATAATATATTTACGCAATATATAGAAACAGATATAACTAATATTTTTGTAATTTATTCAAATTTCATTATATTTTATAATTTCTTTGTTAAAATGATACATTTAATATATTATGTTTTTAGTCATAAAATTTTATTTATTTAAATTTAATACTATTAGAGTTATGGAATTCATTTTTTTTTAGAATTTGATCATTTTCTCTTATTTATTTATATTTATTTATTTATTATGTTTTAGTATTTTTAAAATTTATTCATCTTTAATTCATATAATATATATATATCCATATTGTTTTAATAATTTATAGTTAATTAGTAAAACTTATCCATTTTTTTAATATTTTTAAAGTGAACTCATTTTGAATTATTCAATTTCACTCATTTTTAAAATAAATGTATTTAAGATTATATATCCACTAATAATGTTAGAAATATATTTGTAAGTTTATATTTATAAATAAATATATTTATAAATGTACTTTTAATATATTTGTATGTTTATATATTTATAATTATTATAAATAATTAATTATTATTTTTTCAATAAGTATTTTTGTAATTATAAATAAATTATTATATATATTTAATAATTATAAAATTATAATAAATTTATTTAAATAAATCATTTATCAGTGCAAATATTATAGCGCTGATAAAGATCCATATTTATCAGTGATAAAAAGTGCTGTTAAAAATAATTTTTATCAGTTTTAAAATATTATCACTGATAAGTATGTTTTTTATCACCACTTTTTTTTCACTAATAAAGATTTATTTTATCAAAACATGTCAATTTAACGTTGATAAAAGGGATCTTTAGTAGTGATTTTCTGAAATCACTGTTAAAAGTGTTCCTATTATATTTAAAAGAAACTTAATTGGTACTCACTCATCTCAATTCTGAAGCTCTCACGGAACTCCTCTACTGCCGGTGCGACTCTACTATGATCTATTGGATAAATCAAGGATATAATCCAAGGTTTGTTATTTTATACTATTCCTATATTGTTTTTTGATCTTTTGGGTTCTGTGTTTTGCATTTGTGCAGTGTTCTTAACCTTGAAAAACCCTACATCTCATCTCCTCACCATTGATAGTGTAACTCCTCTATGCATTTTAATGGCTACTTGAAAAGATGAATATATGTAGTTTAACTTCATTCAACCAGGATTAGAGACTCTGTGAAATTTTACTTCCTACTTATAGGATGAATTTGTTCAGTTTAATGTCATGAAACCATGAAGGTAGATGTTTTGAAGTTTAATGTCTTTATTCTAGAATGAATTTTTGTTGTTTAACATCCAATAACTAGGATGAGATGTAGTGTTTAGTTTAACTCCTTACTTCTAGGATAAATTTGTATAATTTAACATCATGAAAATATTACGAGAGACACTATGCAGTTTAACATCTTCCTTCTTGGACGAATTTGTGCAGTTTAACATCATGGAATAATGATGAGATATTATTTATTACCAAATTAGAAAGTATTTAATGAGAAATATTATATTAGTGTGGGATTTGACTCATTCCTCATCCATTATGGCCAATGTGCTTTCTCTGTTTTTTGGATCATCTTGGCTTGGTTTTCCAAAATGGTTTCTAGAAAGGGGAAAATGATTTCTAGAATTGGATTTACTTTAAAAATATGGGTTATTATGTTTTGAAAATTTTCCTTAGAAAAAGGTAGTTTGAAATTGAAATTGAAATAGTAGTTTTTGTAGAGGGAATTATTGTTTTGTTATGAAATTTGTCTTGTGTGCTAGTTTTTTAATCCTGAGATGTTTCTTTCGATAGTGTTTTAGATTGATTCTGAACATGATTTTATGATTTTTTGTTTTATTTAGAATATGCTGCCCAGAAAGGTCCCTAAATGTTTTAGTGGGTCTCACCATGTCTCAGGTTATCCTCAGTTACTTCCCATATTCTATGTAAATCAAGGTTTCTTATAGGTAGTGAAGTGGCTTAATGAAATTGAGCATGTCTTCAGATTTTTTGGAACTCCCAAAGTTATTTGAGCTCGTTCTATTCTTAGTATGCTTGGGGGTCTAGATTTGGAATAATGGTTGTTTTTTCCCCACCAATGTTGTATGTTAGGATGATTTGGAAATATTTTATGTCCCTCTTTATTTGATGGTTTATACCTAATGAGGTGACCACAATGAAAAATGGAAGATCTCATTAGTGTCCATCAAGGTTAGCAGATGGTGAAGGATTATGCTGAACACTTCAAAGAGCTAGTTTACTTTTTTCTGGAGGTGGGGTAACATGATTTGTTGAAAGATTCTCTTTTCATTGGGCTCTTCATCCAAATATCAAGGATCGCTTCCTCTTCTATAAGGATCTATATTTTGATAAGTTGGTGGAGGAAGAGTTTTTGGATGAGTTGTTTTGAAATAAGAAAAGACACATTGCCTTAGTTATTATCACCCATGTTGGGGTGAAGACGTTCAGAGTTTCCTCAATTTTTTTGGTGGCTGTTGTAAGTTCATATTTCATTATAAAAGTCTGATGAAATTATCTTTTCATTGTTCAAATGGTTTTGTTTTTTAAATTTGAACCTTTACATGGTTATCCTTTCATGAATTAGTTCCCCTCTTTCTATCATTCTTATTTGGAGATATCTATTTTTGTGGAAATTACCCTCTGTGGCATGTGTGTGGGTTCATTTATATTATGTATTTTGATAATTTTAGATGTTGTTTCTACTGATGTAGTCTGTTGGAAGAATATTGATGTCTATTTGGCTCTATTAATTAATGAATCCAAAATATCGATTGTTTGTGCATCACTGAAATATTTAATAACAAGACTAAGGATTCTATGTGCACTTCAATAAAATTGGATTACTTCAGCTTAACATTGCATCTAACCTAAATATCCTGCGTGGTGTCCCTATGATTATCTCATCTCACACATGCTTGCCACCATCTGTATCATATCAACATTCAACATTCACTTTTCCTTCTATTCCTGCACTCATTTACTATATGCATGTATTTGAATGCAACATGCATGTTTACAATTAGTAAATGGGTTCAAAAATAGAAGATAATGTGAATGTTGAATGGTGATATGATAGATATGGGGATGAGTTTGTATGGAAAGAGAGCATCATGGGGACTCCGGGCATGAAGTTTATGTCAGATGCTATGTTAAGCGGTAGTTATCCAATAATAGTGAAGTGAAAAGAGAATCCTTAGTTTTTTTATTATCTTATATCTAGAACAAAGAAACCATTTTTATAGATGTAAATGTAATTTTATGATATACTTTATCTATTTTACCAGCAATTTATTTAATGAAACATTTATTTAAATTTCATTATTCCTTGTAGAGTTCATTTATTAAAAATAATTTTTTCCATGTGTCATTCCATTGTAGGAAGAGTAATGATGTTGTATTTACTCAATCACAAAGGCAATCTTGATGTTTTCACAGTGAAATAATTGTCCATAAAATCAATTCACTATTTCATATTTATGATTAATTTATTTCTTTTTAGTATTACTCACATAATAATTGTTTTCTTATATAGGTGGATTTTTTGTTCGAGTTTGGGTGCTCTATCTAACTTTCAGGATTCTTCTCCCTCAAAACCTTTTCACCCCCGCAGTGTTTTATTTATCACATTATTTCTAGTTTTCTCTATTCCCTTTGTAGAGAGATAAATGTCTCCGCCTCTACTCAATTACAAAGGTAATCTTGACATTTTCACAGTAAAAACGTTATCCATAGAATTAATGTATTATTTTATATTTATATTTAATTTATTTTTGTTTAGTATTAATCATAATAATTGTTTTCTTATACATGTGAATTCTTTTTTTTCTAGTTGATGTAGTTTGTTTGAAGTTTCTAATACAGTGTTGGCAGTTTGACAACGAAAGCTAATGGAAATCACTATAACATTGACAGTTAGGATTGTTTTTTAATGTATGTAATAATTTGTATTTATGTAATTATATAAAGTAATGTTTTATAATATAGTGTTTTTTCTATAATTTTTGTTATAAATTTGATTTAATTTAAATTATGTATTGGTAATTTTTTTTTGAAATATTGTGTGTTTTTTTGTGTTTTTTTTGTGTTTCTAGTGCTTCTAGTGCTGCAGTGTACTATTACAGCACACTATAGTGTGACCCTTTATCATCACTTTTAAAATCAAAAATAAAGATCACATTTATCAGCACTTGTAAAATCACTGATAAAGGAAACATTTATCAGTGCTTCTAAAAGTGGTGATAAAGGTCTACTTTAAAAGTTATTCTATAGTGCTAATAAAATATCCTTTAGTATTTGTTAATAAAAGAACTGATAAATGGGACCTTTATCACCACTTTTAAAAGCACAGGTAAAGGTCCCATTTATTAGATCTTTTTTTAGCACTGATAAATGTCCCTTTTATCTATTCTTTTTCAATGCAAATAAAAGTCCAAGGCTTTTAACGTCACTCACATTATCTGCTCCTTTATATCACTAATAAAATCCATTTTTGGAACTGTTAAAGGACAATATTATCGTATTGTGTATAATGATGTTTGGGTGATTTGGGTGGTGGAATTATGGTATTGTTAAGGATTTCATAGGTTGATACATATATATGCTTTGAAATAGGACCGTATATTATTCATGGGGGACCATGAAAGGTATATTGGGGTAGGTAGAGGAAAATTCATATTCTGATGCATAGTTGAGAAAAATTATGAATATAAACCATTCATGCTAAAAATTATCTATTAAGAAATTCATGCTTGGTCATACCATCTCCAGGACCATTCAATCATATTTTCTATTTATATAACTATGGGCCCCAAAACTAGTATTTTACTGAGATTTTATTGATTTTTATCTCATTTTTTCTCCCTGATGTGAGGCACTCAACCTAGAAAGGATTTCTAGAAATTTTCAGTGATTAATTTTTTTATATCTCTTCTCTATCTATATTTTTTATTGTTTTTAATTTTTATTTATAGTAATTCACAATGGAAATATTCTTTTCTTCCCCCTTATTGTTTCTCTCTAGCTGAAACCCAATGTAGATATGGTTTTAGGGAAGTAAAACATTTGGTATGGAATGATTATAGGATTTTGTTTCTATATTTTAATGTTTAGAGAGAGCATGGATCTTGAGTTTGGTTGTGTGATTTTGATTTATTTTAGAGTTGACATTGGTTGATTCTTTTATTCTCTTTAGTGTTCCAAATCTCATGGTATTGAATATTGGGTTGAAATTTTAAAAGTATAATATTTTTAAAATTAAATAAATATGATATAAAAATGTTTGTTTAAATTTTATTTTTCATGAGTGTATTTTGATGAAAATAGAAGCAATTTTTTTGGTTCAGTCCAATATTTTTAGAAAATTATAGAAATAGGAAAGTGAAATTTTATAGTAGTTTTATCATGGAACTGTTATATTTTTTTCATTAATAATTATATTATTATTGATACTATGGTATGGTTTTGGGTGAGTGATTAAACATGATTTTGAAATTCTTACTAGTGTTGATTCCACATTATTTTTATTTATGATGGTCAAACTATCAGATTTAGTGTGGGTAACTTATTAGCATTACAATAAGGGTTGGGGGTAGCCATTACACTAATGGGTAGGATAAATCCATTGTTTATTACTCAAGTTATAAAGGACCCCTCATGTTTTAGATAATTAAAAGGGTATGTGGATTAATGGTTTGGAAATACTGAAAATCATGATGTGTTTGGTTTTGGTTTGTTCAAATCTTATTTATAATTATAATGTAAAATGAATTAGTTTTGTTTTATAAAATTAAATGGGATTTGAGATGTTTTATAAAATGAATTTATATCTTACATGGTTTTCAAATTCATGGGGTGTATGATAATTCCTAGGGATATCCTAATCCGTATTTTACTCTCCCCTAAATGAATACCTTATTAGATGCATATATTGTATGGGTAATGACACCATTAGTGGAAAGATTTCTGTATTCTATAGTGATATTTTGTTTCCATGGTGGTAAAACAATAGAGTATGAAAAAATATATATTAGTTAGTTGGTTATAAGATTTTTATGGTGATGAAAAAGATTCATCTAATTGTTCTATTAAGGGATTGTAGATTATATATCCTTGTTATACTTTATTTATATTTTTACATAATTTTTATTCCATAATTTATTTTATTTAGTAATTTTATGTGTTTCGTAATGTTTTATATCACACAACATATATTGGTTTTCCACTATGAATGATTTATATTTCATTAAGATTGGGTGGGTACATTAAATAAATATTTCATGCTAAAACTTATATATAATTTCAACATGAGTGTGCATTATTTGATGAAAACCCATCCCATGGTTGTATTTATTTATCACTTGGTATTTATTTCTAGTCCCTAGTGATAATAGGGACACATAAGACTGTGTTAACATTATACCATTACATATTTGAGGTTGAGGGGTGATGAGTCTATTTAGGATGTTGACAAACATTCCATAAAATACAATAGAAATAAAATATTGGGTTTCCTTTGACTTTCTTTAATAATATGACATATGATATGGGAATAATAACATTATAACATGAACCTTTATTCCTAACTCTGGGAATTTCGAGTCTGGTTTTGAGAGATTATTCGATATCCATTTTAATGATCATTTAAGTATATTAATAGAGTTAAATAAATATAAATAATTATTTATTATTTATATATGGATGGAATAATATTTAAAACAAATATCAATATTTTTAAAATAAATATCTTAAAAATTAAGTGATAATATTCAATGGATTTGGATAATTCATTTTAAAAGAAATAATAAAATTCATATTTGGGTAAAAATTAAGATAAATTAAAAAATAATTTTTTGATCATTTATGATGTTTTTTAATGAATAGAAAAATAAATATAAAATTTTGGGAAGACATAGTGATTGGGAAATCATTAATGGTGTCAGAATATAAATATGAAATGGTGTCCCATATAAATTAAAGATGAGAAAATCATATATTTATTATAATTAAAACATTGTGAGGATAAGATAATTAAGATAGGATAATAATATATTTATTATTTTATAATAACCCAAAGGGGGAGAGAATAGTTACTATAATTGAAGATATTTAAAAATTTTATAAAGGTAGTGGATGTGTAAATCCCACTAGATAATTATATCTTTGAATATTATAGAGACTTATTGTTGAACCCATTTAATAATAATGTTTTATAATAGCAATATTATTTATGATTTTTAAAGGCCTTTAAATACTATGTCTATTATAATATTTGTGTAATTTTTATATAGGTAATGAGAATTTGGAGTAAACTATTCCCCCAAATAACCATGTACTTGATTAGTGAGATTAAATATTTGTGTATAGGGGTGAAAAAATCGCCAAGAAAATTATTAGCCTCTATATTTCAGGTAAACCAAGTAAATATTCTTTTCTTAAGGATCATATCATATATATATTTTGTGTGAGTAAAAAAATATCAATAAAATGATATATTAAAAGTAATGAATTGGAATCCCTATTAATGATGTGTAATTTTTTTAAAGTAAGATATTAAAAGTGGATAAAAATAATAAAAGTGTGACAAATTAATTCATCTACCTCATAGGGTGTCACTAGCATGGGACAATATTGAAAATGATAATAAAATAGTAGTATATAGAAATGTATCATTGTCATGGTAGCTTTAAAGTATTGTTGTGTAATCTCCATCAACCACACACATCTTTATATAATCAAATGTGTACCCATAAAATCCTTTATTCCATTATATAAAGTATAACCCATTCATATATCACTTAGTTTGATAGGGGTTAGATTTCTTAAATTAATACTTGTTTAATAATAATACATTTGATATTATATTATATTATATCAAGTATTTTTAAGTTATTTTTTCTTATTATGAAATGCATTGAAAAAGATATGTGACAAGTAAGGACAAAAATCATACAACACGTTAATGAATTAATAGGACTTAAGAGATAATTAATATAGGGTAATGACGGTTTCTCTAACCTATAAGTATGTTATTTTTGTAACAATACCTTGACTTTATATTTATGATGTCCAACATTATACACCCCATCATTATGTTGCCATTTATTTTATATTAATTATGAAAAATTTGTAAATAAAGGGTAAAATTAAATCTTAATATTTATTATGGTCTTGGAATGAAATTATAAAGAATCACTAATGTCAGAGTAGATTTTTTATCCCTAAGTACTATTTTGGTGGGAATAAATGATAATTAAAATTGTGAATATATTAAAAATTAATGAGCATAATTTATTTTAAATTCATATTCATTGTGTTGGGATGATATATATATATATATATTAATAAACAAATTATTATTAATATTTTGGTGGAAGATAAAGACATTAGAGAAGGTAGGAACTCATTTATTCTTATATTCATTTAATTATTATGGTATAAAAATATATTTTAGGAAATTGAAATTTATTTAGTTATATTATTTTTTCAAAGTTATTTTAAATAAGAAAATTTAGAATATAGGATAGTGATTAGTAAAATAGTTTAATGTAGTCAATTATATTGAGTTTGAATGAGTAAAAACTGACTCTCACTTATTATGTATTAATTTATATTTAATTAATTATTTAGAGATAATTATTGTGTATAAAGAGGGTGAGTGGACCCCATTCCCATTAAAATAAAAATTATTCCCCTATTCCTCTCTAATTGTTTTCTTGATCTCTTAAGTGTGGTGAGTAATGGTAGGAAAAAGATACCAAAGTAATGATGACTGAAGGATAATGAATCTTGGTAGAAGTTTATATTGGTGAATCTATATTTTCATCCCACTATGTTATATTGTTAAGGATTGTTTTTATTGTTTACGATAATTAAATAATTCATGAACATATAAAGTTAATATGATGATGGTATATCAGAAAATGAGATGTAATGAAATAATTTACGTAATTTTCGACTTACTGCAATAATCTTGAATTATTTATTAATTTTTATTATGATGAAGAATATGATAAATTGAATGAGTTTCATAGAGAAGTTCAAAATTATTCATGTTAATGTTCCATTATTTCAAATTAAGTATTTTATGAAATTTTATCAATAGGTGGAAATCCTTGAATTATGATATTTGACTTCGGAAAATGCCGAAATGGCATAGTTTCCACATCGCTTAAGGGAATTCATTTTTTATGTTGATATTTAGTCACCAAAACTCATTAAAATTAAATTTTCAACCTATATTATATACAATGATTTCAATGTTCAAGTAGTGATTTACATGGAAATATAACACATAAAATTTATTTTAAATAAATTTAAAGAAAATAAAAAAGTGTTCAATGTATTAAAGGTTTTCTCATTAATTATAAAAAAACAAACATATATAGAAAGTATAAAACCAAGGGTAATGAAATTATTTTAAGGAATATAAAGAATATAATTTTTTAAAAAAATAATTAATTATTAAAAATTAAATTAATATATTTGATTTGATAAATGAAATCATCATTCTTGGAGATGTAATTTTTAAGAATTTGTAAAATAATCAAATTAGAAACTATTAATAATCACTGTTCATATATGTTAATATTCTATTGGGATTAATCCTATTATTTTTAGAGTTAGAGATTATTCTAGTGACTAAAAACATGAACTTTAAATAATTTATAAAATTGATTGAACACTCAAATTTAAAATTTATTTTTACATGTATTGTCAAAAACAAATCCAGGGATTAGTTATTGTATGTTAAAAATAATTTTTTCGAGTAAAAAAATAAAAAAATTTCATTTATAGATGTTAATTAAATGAATTCTAAAAAACTTATATAATTGAGTTACTCTTTTTCTTCTAGTAAATTAATATATTATTAAAAATCTCTTAAAATAATTGAAATATAATTATAAAATATGATAATTCGTGAATGAAAATTAATAGAGTGATTAAAATATTAATCAAACTATATAAATTCATTCTCCTTGAAATTAACACCCAAATTACATAGTTAAAAACAACACACATAGTTTGTAACAAATTTATATAGAGTAAAATATTTTTCTAATATATATAAAAATTAAAATGAAATATTTCTTACAGGTGATTGAATTCATCTTCTCTGTTAATAAATTATGTTCCCTCTCAATCCTCTCTCACATGAAAGATATCTTTTTTATTATAGTAATGTACATTTACTAGTATAAATTTGATTCTATATTTTATAGGTTCCAAGATTTATACTAGTGATTAGATATTTAAATTTTTAAAGTTATATACATGTTATATACATGTTATTCCAAATCCATATGGTTCCATTTCATCAACTACCATTCTTTATCTTACTTCTTATATTAGTATATTGGGGTGTCAAACTTCGTATATGGTGTTCCACTTTCTTTAAAAGCTTCTAGAAACTATAGAATATTGTGAACAACCCCTAAAATGTATGACACATTGCATGTATGTATGGTTTTTTGTTAATGAATAAGGATAAAAAATATTATTGGTGGTTTGATTATGAAAATTTTGAGAGAAAATGGAGTATTTAGATTATTATGTTAATAATATCTATGATATAAGGATCTTATAAATGTTTTCTTATTATTATTATTCATAGGATTTATTTTTAAAAATTTCAAGGTAAAGGAGTGTGGTTACTTAGCAATAGTTGGTACTTGATATCAATATAATAATCATTATTAAAGATTAATGATTTTTGAAATATTGTACCCTAAATATTTGTATGGGTTGTTTCAATTATGGTTATGTCAGTTATAACGACCCATACTTTACATAAATTGTTATTAATTAAAAATTGAAGCACACTTATTACAACATATAACAAAACCATGAAAGGACCGTATAGGTATAGTGTCTTTAGAAACTGGAAAGTATAAACAACTGGTTTATAAAGCATATACTTTGCCTCCCATTTATTTCATCATATCTAGAATCCATTTTTGGAATATTCTACTTAATAACCTTCTTCCTGACCTGAGGAAATAAAACATACAAAAGGGTGAGCTCAAATGATTAGTAAGACTAAACAAAAGAAATATCAATTACATCATATACATAAGTAGATAACTTTTGGGAATCTTAACTTGCAAAAGAGATCACAATTTCATAACATAGGATAAATCATAGTAGTGAAATGTAATCTCAATAATCATAACATAAAACATGAAACTTTGTGGCATAAACACATAATCATTGAGAATCATTTCTTGTTAGTCAAGACTCATTGCAAGACTATCTTAGTGGAAAAATTCCACTTCTGAAACGAGTTCACTCCTCATTTCAGTCCTGTTTCACTGAACTGTTTTAACCTGCCGTTCCAGCCATGTCTATCTCAGGAGATATAAAATCTTTACCCAATGCATTGGAGGGAGATATAGGTCCCACCCATCTCATAATTATACCCTTCTTATGTGTGCCCTGAAATCATAAAACCATACATCATAGCATAACCCATGTAATAAAAATGGGAATCTTAAACATCATGACATCATAAAACAATTCATATAAGATAAATGAATTCATAAAAATATAATTCCATCACAACATAATCAAATCAATGTAATAATAGGGATAAAAACAGAACCCTTTATTATCTTAGATGGAAAATAATTTTGATAAAACACTTGAACTCCATTCTTGAGGAAAATATCCTTTCTGCTTCAAAAACACTTTTCCTTTCTTAACATGCCGTACAATTATAAACTAAAGGAAGTTAATTAAAAATAAACTTGAAAACATGTAAAGTAATCTTCTTGGAAATAATGTTTTAAAAATCCATTCATGCCGTATAAGTTAAAAAAACATTCTTCGAACTTTTGTCGGAAAAGTCAAAAAGTACCTCGTACGAAAAACGACAAAAGATTCCTTTCATATCCTTTACTAAAAACACACCGAAGGGTAAAATTGGATTTAAAAAATTGTAGGTGGATGGAAATAATATTACATATTGAGGAAACATGGATGTGGATGATAAAATACACCCCAGTAAATGCCAAAGCATAAACAATCTCGGATAAAAGTGAAATTGTGATATTTCCCTTACCTTAGGTATGATTTGCCTCATAAGTGTCTGAACCTCCTGTATAAAG
Source organism: Viscum album (assembly GCA_963277665.1). Taxonomy (NCBI): domain Eukaryota; kingdom Viridiplantae; phylum Streptophyta; class Magnoliopsida; order Santalales; family Viscaceae; genus Viscum; species Viscum album. The sequence continues at coordinate 343,391,283 of OY728131.1, forward strand.
ATTTAAATAATGTTATTCACTTATTCCAGAATCATAATTATTGTTATTATATCATATATGGTCATATTCTTAGCTTTTTATTAGTAATATTTCATTACAACTTGTTATTTGGGTGTTTATTACTTTTTGTTCTTATGTGTTTTTTGTCGAATAAATTCTTATTCTTCTCTTTAGGTTATAGATACCTCATTTACAGAATGTTATTAGTGTAATATATATCATATTAATTCATTCAATTCATTCAATTCATTTATATAATCATTATACAATGAAGATCATGTAGAATGAGTCGCATCACATCGCGGAGACGGTATTCCGAACATACGAACGAGCAATGATATCGTTCCCATGATCATGGAATTGTATTGGAGTGTATTTATACTATTTCAGAATCAATATAAATTTACAATAATCATATATAGTCATTATTTACACAATTATACCCATCCGAGTAAGGTGGTGGTGGAAAGTAGATTACACCACAGCGTACGGTATTCCGTACGTACGCACGTGCGGTGATTTCATTTTCCGTAGGATGGATAGATGGTGAAATAGGTTTGTTTCATACTTATAATAACATATCAGTATATGAGTTATACTAATGTTATTACTTCATAATGAAACAACTAAATAAGAAGAAGTGTAAGAAGAAATAAAGATGAAAGAATTGGTAACGGACATTACCTGTTCTTTAAAGTGCTTCTTTGAGACCTCCTTTTAGGGAACTAAAATTTGTCTTTGGAGAAGACCAGGACCTCTAGGATGTCTCCAGGGATGTGGAGAGGAGAATTTTTCCGGGGTTGGCAGAGCTTGAAGGCTCAATGTGGTGTGAGGAAGAGAGGGAGGAGGTGCCCTTTTATAAGGGAGGAGAGGGGCACCTTTGGAACAACTAAAAATATTATTTTATTATAAAGCCAAATTCGGTTTTAAATAGATCCAAATTGATTTATTTATAAGCTAAGGTCGGTATGGGTCAAAATCCTCTCATCCAATATAATTTAGACAAGTTTAGGTTCCTATTTTGACCTTATCATTTAGATTTAACATTAAGTTAAATAATTTTACTTTTACCATGTCTTCTTGTGTTCTTACATTACAAGGTTAATAAACTTACTATAATAATCCAAACGAACCCCAAGTTGTTTATTATTAATATATATAACCTTATATAAGTCATTTGGCCAAAATTTAGATTTTTAGGAATAAAATAACAATTAATAATATAATATTTATTTTAAAAACTATTTTATGTCAATTTTGACACTATTTAGTAATTGATTTTTGTGAAAATTATAACATAATGATTAGTTCAAAAAACGTTAATAAAATAAATAATAACATGTCATATTAACCTATAAAATTAGTTTAATTCATAAAAAGTCTCAAATTACATTTATTTGGGTATTTATAACATCAATTATGTCAATATTTCATTAATAAGATAATTACTGCATCATCTTTGTGTCATAAATAAATTAAATTATTTAATGTCTAAAAATTACAAATAAAATAACATTATGTAGGAAATCTTTTTAGATTTATAATGAGTATTTATAGTCTAATTTATCATATATATAACCTTATATGAAAAATTATTTACTTATTAAACTTTGATTTTAACTATTTTAACCCTTCTTTAAATAAATTAATAATAAATGTCCTAATCTAATCCAAGTGGGCCTAAATGGTCATATTTTATTACTAAGTTTGTTTTTGGTCGAATTAAACTTATCCAATAGAATTAGGACATGTGTTAGGGTAATAATAATATCATTTTTACCCTTAATTACCCAATTTACTTTTAACAGTGATAAATAAAAGTAAAAAGTTACTATTCACCAAAAATTATTTTCATCTCATTGAACCAGATTTTACTTACTGACATCAATCGTGTCTCTCGGATTTTTGAAATTCCACTCATAGAAGCGGTAAAATTAAGTTTTATGAAAAATTCAATTTTTTAACTACCACTTAGTGGTTTCACTATTCATCAAAAATTGAAAGTTTTCAGAAAAATACCAAAATTTTACCCTAGGATAAATTCGATATTCCGAATCCAAAAATGAAGTCCATTTTTAAAAATAAAATTTAAAAAATTTCAAAAAGTGGTTATTACTATTCATAATGGCTAGTTTTAATAATATTTTATTAGCATATCATTGTTTAGTGAAACTCGGTATTACGTACGACGCAAGCTATCGAGGAAGGTCATGATTTCGTGTAAAGCAAGCCAATCAAGTGTTGTGTGTAGAAAAAGATTCCTTTGATGATTTATATAACATAAAAGTCTCGGGTGTTACATTCTACCCCCCTTAAAATGAATTTCGCCCTCGAAATTCGTCACTTTGTAACAGACAGATAAGGATACCTCTCCCTCATCATATCCTCAAGCTCACATGTAGCTTCTTTTTATTGGTGGTTCCTCCATAAAACTTTCACCAATCGAGCGGTCTTGTTTTGTAGGACTTTTTCTCTATGATCCAGAATCTCTATCGGCTGTTCTTCATAATAAAGATCCTGCTCTAGCGGTACAACTTTTGAGCTGAGTACATGTGAAGGATCTGGTATGTACTTTCTTAGGAGAGATACATGGAACACATCGTGAACTTGAGAGAGATTTGGTGGAATCGACAATCGGTAAGCTACCTTCCCAACACAATCCAGTATTTCGAAAGGACCGATATATCTAGGGCTCAAGTTCCCCTTCTTTCCAAATCTCATGACCCTCTTCCAGGGAGATATTCGTAAGAACACTTTATCACCTACTTCAAACTCTAGGTCTTTTCTTCGGTTGTTGGCTTAAATTTTCTATCGACTCTGAGCTGCTCTTATGTGCTGTTGAATAGATCTGACCTTTTCTGCCATTTCATCAACGAGATCGGGTCCTAATAGCTTTCTTTCCCCAACTTCATCCCAGCAAGTTGGAGTCCTGCATTTCTTTCCATAGAGAGCTTCATAAGGATCCATCTGAATACTGGAGTGAAAGCTATTATTATAAGAAAATTCCACCAAAGGTAGGTGTTGATCCCAACCACCTTTGAAATCCATAGAGAAAGCTCTTAACATATCTTCTAGAGTTTGAATTGTTCTCTCAGACTGACTGTCTGTCTGAGGATGATAAGTAGTGCTGAAACTGAACTCTGTATCCAGAGTATGCTGAAGACTTCGCCAGAACTTCGAGGTAAATATCGGATCCCGATCAGATATAATAGAAAGTGGTACTCCATGCAATCTTACCACTTCCTTTACATATATCCTGGAAAGATGATCCAGAGAGAAATCCTCTCTAATAGCAATGAAGTGTGCAGAATTTTTAAGATGATCCACTATGACCTAGATAGAATTGTTGCCTTTGGACGTTTTAGGAAGTCCTGTGACAAAGTCCATAGTGATGTTTTCCCATTTCCATTCGGTTCTGGGTAATGGTTGTAACATCCCTTTATACTTTTGTCTCTCAGCTTTAACTTGTTGACAAACCAAGCATTGATAGACATATTCAGCAACATCTCTTTTCATGCCATCCCACAAGAAGTACTCTTTCAGGTCCCTATACATCATTGTGCTTCCAGGATGAACAGAGAATGAAGAACTATGAGACTCATCCATCAGCTCCTTCTTTAATTCGGGGATGGGAAGAACACAAACCCGATTCCTGAACTTTATTATCCCATCACAATCAAGGTTGAATTCAGGAACATTTCTCACATTCTTTTGTAACTCAACATCTTCTTTTTATGCCTCTTTAATCTTCACATGTATAAGTGGTTGAACATTCATTTCAGAAAGATACGATTTTTCCCCTTTCATTATAATTCCAAGATCCATCCTTTGTAAATCCATAAATATTGGATCTTTTGTGATCCTTATCATGGATAAACTAGCATGGTCTTGTCGACTTAATGCATCTTCCACCTTGTTTAATTTCCCAGGGTGGTAATAAATTGAGCAGTCGTAATCCTTAATCAGCTCCAACCATCTTCTTTGGCGCATATTCATCTCCTTTTGTGTGAAAATATACTTTAAACTTTTATGATCAGTATAAATATCACACCTCTCACCATAAAGGTAATGACTCCAAATCTTTAATGCAAAGATTACCGCAGCTAACTCCAAATCATGAGTTGGGTAGTTTTTCTCGTGTATTTTCAACTGTCGTGAGGCATAAGCTATCACCATATCATTTTTCATAAGAACACACCCCAAACCCTTCTTGGATGCATCACTGTGGATCACAAACCTTTCTCCACTACAAGGCAGTATGATCACAGGTGCACTAGATAACCTTCTTTTCAACTCCTTGAAATTCTCTTCACATTCCTCCATCCAAACAAGCTTAACTCCTTTCCGAGTCAACTTGGTGAGTGGATTAGATAATCGTGAAAAATATTTCACAAAACGTCGTTAATATCCATCCAAACCAAGAAAACTTCAGATCTCAGTTATTGTTGTTGGTCTTGACCATCTTTCGATAACCTCTGTTTTTACTGGATCCACAGATATACCCTCTTTTGAGATTATGTGAACCAAAAATGAAACTTTTTGAAGCCAAAATTCACACTTGTTAAATTTAGCATAAAGCTTCTCCTTTCTCAGGGTCTTTAATATAATTCTCAAGTGATCTTCATGTTCTTTCTTTCTCTTTGAATAGACAAGAATATCGTCTATAAAGACTACCACAAATTGATCAAGATAGTCTCTAAAGACTCTATTCATTAGATCCATGAAGATAACAGGGGCATTAGTAAGACCAAATGTAATTACTATAAATTCATAGTGTCCATACCTTTTCTGGAAAGCCGTATTTATTATATCCTCCCTTTTGAACCTTAATTGATGATACCCTGAATGAAGATCAATCTTGGAAAATTATTGAGCTCCGTGTAGTTGGTCAAATAGGTTATCAATGCACGGGAGAGGATATTTGTTCTTGATAGTGATCTTGTTAAGTTCTTGATAATCAATGCAGAGTCTCATTGATCCATCTTTCTTCTTAACAAATAGAACAGGTGCTCCCCAAGGTGATGCACTAGGGCGTATGAACCCCTTATCAAGATTCTCTTGGAGTTGCTTCTTCAATTCCTGCAACTCAATTGGGGCCATTCTATAAGGTGTCTTTGAAATAGGAAAAGCATCCGGTACGAGTTCTATTGAAAACTCAACTTCACTATTCGGTGGAAGACCCGGTAATTCCTCCGGAAATACATCATCAAACTCCCGTACAATGGGAATATTCTTAATCGTGAGTTTTTTACCAACCATTTGAGATAAATAACCTTCATTTAGTGGAATCAATGCCCATAAAATGGAAGAAATTTCCACTGGAAGGTTATGTTCATCCTTGCATTGATAGACGATCATAGATTGATCTGGAATATGAAATGTGACTTCCCTTATTTGGAAATTGATATGAGCTCCATGTAGAAAAAGCCAATCCATGCCAAGAATCACATCAAATTCCACTATAGGAAGGATCACAAGATTTACAGGAAGCACTTTTCCACAGACATCAATCGGAGAAGAATTATAAACTTTTGATGCGACTGTTGTGCCATTCGGGGTTGTCACAGCTAACTCAACATCTAACTGTTGAGGTAATACGGTTATATCCTTAGAAAATTCTTCAGAAATAAAGGAGTGGGTGGATCCAGAATCAAATAAAACATTTGCTACTTTAGAGTGGATGGTAAGTGTATCTTTCACCACATCATTATCGTACTCCACATCGCTGATAGAAATTGCATGTGACTTTCCTTTTTCTTTTGACTTTATAGTTTGTTAACGTCGACCATCATCATTAACCCTTGGATTTGGGAATTGATTGGAATAATTCCTCATCTCCTTGCACTTGAAACATTGAAGTGTAGTAGGGTCATTCTGTGTATCCCTTCCTTTATTTTCATCATTAGACATCTTCTTCCCATCATTGCGGCATTCAAATGCCTGATGACCTTCTTTTCCACATTTGAAACATTTACTTGTCCCTTTAAGACAACTCCCTCCATGTTTCTTTCCAAACTTTGCGCATAAGGGAAAGCTCATCTTCTTTTCAGTGTGCTCTTTAGATTTTCCTTTGAATTCCATTTTCCTCTTCTTATCAAACCCATATGACTGATGGGTTACTCCAATCTCCATGTCGACTTTGAGAGCACATCGAACGATTTCCTCGTAGCTATTGAAGTCCCTTATGGCTAACGCCCTTCGAAGACTTGGTTTTAAGCCACTAAATAATCGATCGATCTTACACTCATGTTGGATAATAATACCAGAAGCGTACCTTGCAAGTCTTGTAAAATTTGCTTCATAAGTACATACAGATTCATCATCCTTTTGCTTCAGTTCAAGAAACACTTTCTCCATCTTTGTTTGGAGAATACGAGGGAAGTACTTATTGAAAAATAAGTTCTTGAACTCGTCCCATTCCATGGACTCAATTTCATCCCTTTGCCTCGTATTCTTAATAAGATTCCACCATTGATCAGAATCTCTTTCCAAACGATACACTGCTAGGATGAGTTTATCATGTTCAGAACATTGAAGAACTGAAAATAACTTTTCAGTAGTACTAATCCATTGTTCAGCAACTAATGGATCAGTAGACCCACTTAAATAAGGTGGACGCTGCCTCATGAAGGATTCAACAAAATGTTTCTCTATCCTTTTCTCATTTGGAAGTCCTGCATTATTCATAGCTTGAGAATGTTGTGTGAGAATGGCTACAAGATTTTGCATTCTGGCTCCCATAACGTTTGGTTGCTCCAGGGGACAATCATTTCATTTCCCGTCGCATTCCGCATAAACACGGTTCCTTCGGGTTCCATCCATTGACTAAAACCAAGAAGAATAGTGTGAGCAACACTAATTATAATAGGAAAACCACATAATCAAGAATAAAATTTCACACTTAAGGTCTTATCCTAGGTTATTCATGGTCATTTCTAAAACACTAAGATTGTGTTTTATGCTTAGAATTATCCTTAGGGTTCTTACTAAGGCTTTCACATCCTAGTTTCCAAAGGATGACTATACCTTTCCTCTGATACCAACTATAATGACCCATACTTTACTTATATTGTTATTACATAAAAATTGAAGCACACTTATTACAACATATAACAAAACCATGAAAGGACCGTATAGGGATAGTGTCTTTAGAAACTGGAAAGCATAAACAACTGGTTCATCAAGCATCTACTTTGCATCCCATTTATTTCATCATATCTAGAGTCCCTTTTTAGAATATTCTACTTAATAACCTTCTTCCTGACCTAGGGAAATAAAACATACAAAAGGGTGAGCTCAAATTCTCAGTAAGAGTAAAAAAAAGAAATATCAATCACATCATATACATAAGCACATAACTTTTGGAAATCCTAACCTGCAAAAGAGATCATAATTTCATAACATGGGATAAATCATAGTAGTGAAATGTAATCCCAGTAATCATAACATAAAACATGAAACTTTGTGGAATACACACATAATCATTGAGAATCATTTCTTGTTAGTCAATACTCATTTCCAAGACTATCTTAGTGGACAAAGTCTACTTTTGAACCAAGTTCACTCCTCGTTTCAGTCCTGTTTCACTGAACCGGTTTAACCTTCCATTCCAGCCATTTCTATCTCATGAGATACAAAATCATTACCCAATGCATTGTAGGGAGATATAGGTCCCACCCATCTCATAATGATACCATTATTATGTGTGCCACAAAATCAGAAAACCATACATCATAGCATAACCCAGGTAATAAAAATTGGAATCTTAAACATCGTGACATCATAAAACAATTAATATAAGATAAAGGAATTCATAAAAATATAATTCCATCACAACATAATCAAATCAATGTAATAATAGGGATAAAAACATAACCATTTATTATCTTAGATGAAAATAATTTTGATAAAACACTTGAACTCCATTCTTGAGGAAAATATCCTTTCTGCTTCAAAAACACATTTCCTTTCTTAACATGTCATACAATTATAAACTAAAAGAAGTTGATTAAAAATAAAATTGAAAACTTGTAAAGGATGCTTCTGGGAAGTAATGTTTTAAAAATCCATTCTTGACGTATATGTTAAAAAAACATTCTTCGTACATTTGTCGGAAAAGTCAAAAAGTACCTCGTACGAAAAACGAAAAAAGATTCCTTTCATATCCTTTACTAAAAACTCATTGAAGGTTAAAATTGGATTTAAAAAATTGTAGGTGGATATAAATAATATTACATATTGAGGAAACATGGATGTGGATGATAAAATACACCCCAGTAAATTCCAAAGTATAAACAATCTCGGATAAAAATGAGATTGTGATATTTCTATTACCTTAGGTCTGATTTTCCTCGTAAGTGTCCGAACCTCCTATATAATGATTTAAATAATGTTATTGACTTATTCCAGAATCATAATTATTGTTATGATATCATATATGTTCATATTATTATCTTCTTATTAGTAATATTTCATTACAACTTGTTATTCGGGTGTTTATTACTTTTTGTTCTTATGCGTTTTTTGTTGAATAAATTCTTATTATTCTATTTAGGTTATAGATACCTCATTTCCAGAATGTTATTAGTGTAATATATATCATATTCATTCATACAATTCATTTATATAATCATTATTCAATGAAGATCATGTAGAATGAGTCGCATCACATCGTGGAGATGGTATTCCGTACGTATGCACGAGCGATGATATCGTTCCCATGATCATGGAATTGTATTGGAGTGTATGTATAATATTTAAGAATCAATATCACTTTACAATAATCATATATAGTCATTATTTACACCATTATACCCATCCAAGTAAGGTAGTGGTGGAAAGTAGATTACACCACGACATGGAGACGGTATTCCATACGTACGCACGCGCAGTGATTTCATTTTCCGTAGGATGGATAGATGGTGAAATAGGGTTGTTTCATACTTATAATAACATATCAGTATATGAGTGATACTGATGTTATTACTTCATAATGAAACAACTAAAGAAGAAGAAGTGGAAGAAGAAATAAAGATGAAAGAATCGGTAACGAACATTACCTCTTCTTTGAAGTGCTTCTTTGAGACATCCTTTTAGGGAACTAAAATTGGTATTTGAAGAATACCAGGACCACTAGGATGTCTCTGTGGAAGTGGAGAGGAGAAAGTGGCAGGGGTTATCCGAGCTTGAAGGCTCAAAGTGGTGTGAGGAAGAGAGGGAGGAGGTGGCCTTTTATAAGGGAGGAGAGGGGCACCTTTGGAATAACTAAAAATATTATTTTATTATAAATCCAAATTCGGTTTTAGATAGCTAAAAATTGATTTATTTCGAATATAAGGTGGGTATGGGTCGAAATAATCTCATACAATAGAATTTAGACAAGTTTAGGTTCCTATTTTGACCTTATCATTTAGATTTAACATTAAGTTAAATAATTTTACTTTTACCGTGTCTTCTTATGTTCTTACACTATAAGGTTAATAAACTTACTATAACAATCCAAACGAACCCCAAGTTGTTTATTATTAATATATATAACCTTATCTAAGTCATTTGTCCGAACCTTAGATTTTTAGGAATAAAATTACAATTAATAATATAATATTTTTTTAAAAACTATTTTATGTCAATTTTGACACTATTTAGTAATTGTTTTTTGTGAAACTCATAACAGAATGATTAGTTCTAATAAAGTTAATTAAATCAATAATAACATGTCATATTAACCTAAAAAATTATTTTAATTCATAAAAAGTCTCAAATTACATTTATTTTGGTATTTATAACATCAATAATGTGAATATTTCATTAATAAGATAATTACTGCATCATATTTGTGTCATAAATAAATTAAAATATATAATGTCTAAAAATTACAAATAAAATACCATTATGTATTAAATCTCTTTATCTTTCTAATGAATATTTATATTCGAATTTATCTTATATATAACCTTATATTAAAAATTATTTACATATTAAACTTTGATTTTAACTATTTTAACCCTTCTTTAAAAAAATTAATAATAAATGTCCTAATCTAATCCAAATGGGACTTAATGGTAATATTTTATTCCTAAGTTTGTTTTTGGTCGAATTAAACTTATAAAATAGAATTAGGACATGTTTTAGGGTAATAATAATATCATTTTTACCCTTAATTACCCTATTTACTTTTAATCATGGTAAATAAAAGTAAAAAGTTACTATTCACCAAAAATTATTTTCATCTCATTGAACCACATTTTACTTACTGACATCAAACGTGTCTCTTGGAGTTTTAAAATTCCACTCACAGAAGCGGTAAAATTATGTTTTATGAAAAATTCAGTTTTTTAACTACCACTTAGTGGTTTCACTATTCATCAAAAATTGAAAGTTTTTAGAAAAATACCAAAATTTCACCTTAGGATAAATTCGATATTCCGATTCCAAAAATGAAGTCCATTTTGAAAAATAAAATTTATAAATTTTCAAAAAGTGGTTATTACTATTCATAATGGCTAGTTTTAATAATATTTTATTAGCATATCATTGTTTAGTGAAACTCGGTATTGCGTACGACGCAAGCTATCGAGGAAGGTCGCGATTTCGTGTAAAGAAAGCCGAGCAAGTGTTGTGTGTAGAAAAAGATTCCTTTGATGATTTATATAACATAAAAGTCTCGGGTGTTACATCAGTTGTGAAAATATTATTATTTAGAATAAAGTTATATTTTATAATTCCCTATGTGACCAATTCTGACATCAAATATTCATATTTTACAATGGGTGATATATTGTTTTTATAGTTATAGTTGTATTTTTTTGGTTTGGAGGACATCAAACATGAATAAACATAGTATAAAAAATAATAAACCAACCAAAATATCATGCATCATAGGTTTATAAGAATAACAGTATAAATGAATAATATACCATTGGTACATCTTGGAGAAATATTCCATTAATATATTCATGATGAATATATTCCTGTAGTATCCAAAATATTGTTTTCTAATTTATATCCATCAATCATGTGAATATAAAAACTATTTTGGAATTATTTTATTTATCTTAAGGTTTGATAGTGGATCATCATAGAAAATGAATAAAGTAATAAAGATATATTGTAATTTTAGAGTTTAGACACATGAGTAATCACATATTAATCATACGAATTTTCTCTCAATTTGGTCATCATTATATATGAACCATATGATTTTGGTTATGTTACTCAATCATTACACAATCAATTCATGAGTTACAACTTTTATAAAATTCAATAAAATACTAATATAAAACTAATCATTCATTTTTTATGAATAAAAATGCATTATAATGTGTTATATCTCCCTTAAAAATCATTAAATCATTGTTAGAACAAATTCATGATTGCTTATATAGTAGAAATGAAGTTTCAAGGTGAGATATATATATCATATGTCACTTCATGTAAATTTATACAAGTGATATAACTATATCATATCCCAAAACCTTCATATCACAAATTAAGATAAATCCATATCACATGTTGTAATATTGATTTAGTTCACACATATTTTAATATCCCACTTGTGATAAAGCCTATTTCACTTTATGAAAACTTTATAGTATGTTATATAATATATAAAAACATGTAAGATATTATATAAAACACTTTTGGATATAATCTAACACTATTTTGGATACGTTATAAAATAAATATCATATATTTTTATAAACATATTATAAAAAAACAAATAATCATTCAAATAAATTTTGTATGGCCCATTTGGCCTCTTTAGCATTGAAAATGATTATAAATTCGTATTTAAAATCTATTGGTATAGAGAGTACTATAGAAAAGAATTAGTGACATTAAATATTCAATCCAATTTAGAATGATATCAATCAAATATATGTATCTCTATTAAATTTTCTCTAGATTAATCTCAAATTTCATGCATAATCATTTAATCCCTTTGTCCAAGATATCAAGTAAAAACATAATATATAGAAATTGTTAATCCAGAAAACCTTGAGTTTTTGTGAAACATTTCTTGAATAAATTTATTTTATTTTATTTTGTTCATTTAATGATATACTATGTCAAAATTTCATTATAAGATATGACAAGATAATCTTGTATTACACACAACACAGACTTGGCTTTCATTGCATGCAACACCAAGTTTCTATGTAACATCATATTATTGTCATAATTATTTAAATAATATAGTTATAACCTAGCTATGAAACATAGTAATATTAATTTTAATAAATATTTTTAAAATACTATTTATAATGGTTTCATATAAATAAAACATATTGATAATAAAACAAGTAATATTTTTAGAGTCTTTATATGTTTGAAAATATTATTTTCTAAAATAAAATGAATTTTATGTCTATATGTGAACAATAATAAAATTAATTTGAGAAACATTAAGAAATTTAATTTGATTAAAAATTAATTCAGAATGTTTAAATTATCTTTGGGTGAATTTTAGGTATTTTTATGAAAAAACTTCATTTTTTGATGAATAGTGAAAATATTGAATTTTAAATCAAAATCAGGCTTTCATATAATTTATTTATATAGTGGAATTATATTTAATTTTTTTTTAAAGAGTAATGAGTTTAATTTTAATTCAATTAATAAAAAAATTCATAGGAAACAATTTCACATTGAAATTTGACATCAAAACAATCTAATATTTTAAAATGTTTTCTTAAAAACCCATCTGTCGTGACACATTTGTGGGGTTAATTTTAAATTACATTTCTTCCGATTATGTTATTATAATTAGGAAAAAAATTATTATATATTTTTAATAAACATACATTATAATTTCTAATAAGTTCATCATTGTTTTTGGCTAAAAAAATTAGTGAAAGTGAATAAAATTAACTATAGTGATTAAGAGAAACATTAGCTTAACAAATGAGTAAAACTTAAATTTATAGCCCAAATTGACCTTGACACTATTCCAAAAGACATTTTTTTCCATATTCATAACCTATCCTCTATTTTATCATATTGGGGCCATTATTGGAGACACTTTTTAATAGAAAAATGTGGGATGAATTCCCTTTTCAAAAATTTACAAGAATGTCGCTCCTCCTCCACTATAAAAAGGCACTCACCCCTCCCACTTATGCACACATCTCAAGCCACTTGGATTAGAAATAATCTAACTAAATATAATCCAAACATGTAAAACCTCATCAAATAATCCCCCCTTTGGGTATAAATCCATCCAAGTAATCCCTTCGGTGCAAACCAAAAGGAGTTACCCAAAATATAGGTAACATCATTCCTCAAGCTCTTTTGTTTTATTTTAATTTTCCATCCCAAATAATCTTATTATTCCATGATTATATAATATAATCATTATCCTAAATATACTTATATTATGTTATTCTAAGTTTTCACCCTACACTTACACAAACTTCCATCTAATAGGTAACGAACTTACCATTCTTGTGTATGGTGAACTATCGCCTCATAAAACAATATTGTATGTTTTTCCTTTACCACCTATAAAGGTTGGAAATTATGACGGAAACTATGTTATATATATATATATATTATTTCATATCTATTTATTCTTTTGGAATCATTATATAACAAATACATTCATGCTTTCCATTTTGTGTAAAAAGGATAATTTTGTTTGGGGAAGTGTGGACTTCCGCCTCCTCAAAGCGATGTAATTTGTTTATAATCTACATTGAATTTATTTAGGATGGGTTCAGTAAACATATAGGATATATAAGACATAGTAATTATAATGTCACTATTATATATACATATATACATATATTTCATTTACTTTTTTTCTTTCAATATTATAATTAAACGGAAATTGTGTTCATGCATACGTACGGCCTACCATCTCCCAAAAAAAAATTTCTATTTAATATTTATATCTTTAATATATTATTATAAATACGTATATAATTAATATAAATTATATTTATATCATTTTTCATATTCTTAAAATCATGATATAAGTATGAGGACCAAAAATATTAAAAATAAAGACAGAAGTGAAGAATAAAGTGGATATTAACTGAAGCGTACCGTTAACAAGGAAGTGTTAATAAGTGGATAATATAAATTAATATATAGTATTATATATGATAATATGGTTATAAAATATATTTATAATAAACTTATATTTATTATATTATTTCTTTTTTTGAGTACAATAAGAGTCAAGACATAAGGTTAGGGGATTTCTAGTCTCACTTTTATTTCTGTGAGATTTATGCCTTATTCACCACTCATTTATTTTATGTGGTGTATATAATTCCCATGAATATATTCTAAAAATATTATCCTTAAATATATTGGTATTTAAATATCCATGTTATGATCTCTATTTCATGGGGTTAATGTTTAAAAAGTTACCAAATTGGTAAAGTATTTTTATCTCAATTTTCCTTCTTTGAGACCCATGCCATGAATTTCAAAAAAACAAATTTTCAAAAAAAATATTAAAACATGTTTTTATATATGAAATTTCAATATAATTTTCAAGGTAAAATTATTTTAAATTTTTTATGGTTTCTGAATAATCCTTTATAATTTTTCAATGTTTTTTTAAAGAAAAGTGTTTCAAAACATTTTCAATCTCTCTTTATAAGTTTTCAATGTATTTTCAAATAAATCATTTTCAAAATGTTTTCATGATTTATTTCTAGTTTTTTATGTTATTATTTAAAAGAAAAAAATCAATAGGTTTTATTTTTTAAAAATAATTTTTGAAATAAGAAAGGATATTTTACTCAAGAAATATTTTTAAAAGATATTTCAAAATTATTTTCCATATAAGATAACATCATTTGTTTTTACTCATCAATTTAGGGGAAAATGATCCAAATGTTACATTAATATTATTTCATTACATTTTTTATGTTTTTATGGAATTATTTTTTTGAAACTCATTTCTATTTCATGGGTTATATGTTTAAGAAACTGATTTCTCTTTAACGGGTTATATGCTTATGAAAACTGCTTCATTTCATGGGTTATGCTTTAATTAAATTATTATGAAACTTTTATTTTTCTATAGGTTAAGATATGATTACATGTTTATGACACACATTTCATTTCATGGTTTATGGAATTATTTTTTATTATTTTTTAGAACACGTATTTATAATTTCATTATGAGATGGTTGGTACCAATATCTCCATAAAATACATTGGTTATTGATTTATATATCATGATATAATGATGGTATTAATGTCATTGGGCATGATCCACTATGAAATATGGGGAAACATGATCCACTATGGGATGATTGGGAAACCCTGTCCACTATGGGAAGATGTGGAAATGATGTCATTTACAATGAAAGGATTGCGACTAGGGATGGTGGTGGGTATCTTCCAATATGTTTAGTTCTCATGAAGTTTCCTAATAAGTTTTTGAAATGCACCTTGACTAATAGGGAATGTTCTTACATGTTTATGTGTCTACCCCAATTCTATGTCTTATTCCTAATTTATGATTTCATGGATTGTTCCCTTGATTACAATATGATTCATGTTTTATAAACTACTAATTTTTATTCTAGTATTTACATTTATGAGCTTTGATATGTAGGTCATTAACTTATAATATAATGATCATGTTCTCATACAATTATGCTCATGTTTATTCTTATATAAATCCCATGGTTAGCCTTACTGAGCATATGAACTCACCCATTTTTATGTTTCCTTTACCATGTTATGAAGATATGTATTATGTATGATGTGTCTATAAAGGGTTATATTCATGAAGAACCTAGTGGGAGATGGTGTATCTCACTTATGTACCATTTTTTATGTTTCTATGTTTCCAACGGAACTAGACTAACACAGTCTTTGGGCATCTATTTGTGTAATGTTTTAAGTATTCCACAAATATGATGTAATGTTAATGTATGGAAATCAATCGTCTCTATATTTTGTATCAAAGAAAAATATTAGTTAATCTTTGGAACTAGTATGAGGAAAACATGGGGAGAACTCCAATGAAATGTCTGAGGATAAGTCTAAGCATAATAAAAAGTATATGAAAAGATACTAGAATGTTGGTAAAGGATAGATCACGTGGATTCCATGTAATAAATCCCTGTCTATATAATATAAGTAGATGTGATAATAGGATATATGTACCTAGGAGTAACAACTTTGAAAAGGTACTTCAAGCCTTACTCATGCGTAACTTGGTACAAAACAACGTAACTTATTATGCACTGGGTTTGACACTCCCTGAGGATATTCTTTGGGAATTCATAAACTCTTTATGAACCATCATGAAGGAATTATAAAAATGTCCCAAAATAACCTAGGGTGTCATATATTAAGGAATTTTTCATAATTTCGACATACTATAAGTTGTTTTTCATGATTATTTGGTACCACACTGTGAACAATGTTTCTTACTATATAGTTTTCTGTTTTAGTCCATGGATGGAACCTGAAGAAACAATGTTAATGATGATTGTGATAAACTATGAAACAAATTTTATCCCGATCATGTGAATGAAATGGTATTTTGAATGAGAAACCATGTTGTTATACACACACATTTTTCTCAACCTATAATTAATGTTGAGATTAAAATGAGCAAAGGATGGAACAATATTCTGTTAAATCCTTCATGGTTCAACATCCACCTTATTTCAGCGGTCTTCCGATCAACTTTTTGTTGAACACTAGATAAGTACCACTAAAATAATATTCTCCATTATCTAATGTTCAGATAATGAGATATTAATTATTTATTTTTATCAGTTAGAAGGTGAAGTAGGAAAGTTGTGGACTCTAATAAAGAATACGAGGAAGAAAGATGAAATTGAATCCATATATTGGGACAAGTTTAAGAACATATTATTAAAAAACTAATTTTCTTTTGTTATTTATAAACATATGTAAAGGTAGTTCCTTCAGTTAAAGAAAAAGTATTATGAATCCATTAGTACCTATGATGCTAATTTCACAAGAATTCTATGGTATGCTTCTAGAATTATCATCCAACCCAAAATTAAAGATGATAGGTTATTCAGTGGCTTAAATACAAGTCTTACATGGGAGTTGGACATAAAAGACTATAGTATCTTTTAATATATTGTGTGTTATGAAATCAAAGATGAAATGGAGGTTAGTGTTATATATAAATCCCTTGGATTTAACAAGAAAATGAAGATGGAGTTCAATGGAAAATCTAAAAACACTGAATAGAAGAATATGATCCCTACATTATGTTGTAACTATGGAAAGAACCATGGAGGGAATTGTATTATGGGGTCTAATATGTGTTTGGAGTGCATAAGGGAAGGCTATCAGGAAATTGATTTCTGCACTAATGGGAAGAAGTTCAAAAATGATGCAAATAGCAACAAAAAGCCACACAGAATGAGCCTCTTACACTTATGTGATTAAAGTGTAATGATGATGGGAATTATACTAACCAATGCACAAGCCCATGGGTTGCTGACGATGATCGACATCAGTTTCCTCTTAAACCAAGGTAAATCAGAAAATCTCATGTGATCATTGTTTCTAACGAGGGGTATGAAACCAACATAGTGAAAGGTAAACATACCATCCACTATAAAACTAATAATGTATTATTTATTCTGGATCTACCCACTCTTTTATATCTAAATAATTTTATAAGGGTATTAAGATTCCACCCTAACAATTAGATGTGGAATTAGAAGTAAAAATACCTAATGGTATGATTATTGGATCTTAATTTTATGATTCCTCCCCATTTGACATTTTTGGGAATGTACTTCCTTCATATATTTTCATTCCTCTTATAGTTGAATTTTATGTCATCTTAGGAATGTATAGGATTTCTATGTATAAATCCCACTCTAATTGTCAAGGAAAATATGTTTCATTTGATATTTCAAACCAACCAATGATTTTATATCAATGTGCAAATAAGTATGAACTTCTTATGGAGATTACATCCAGTGTATGGGTCTTAATTCCCATTCATAAAGCATGTTTGTCTCACATTGTTGGGAAAAAACATAGCATCAATGATATTCCTATTGTTCAAGAATTTGGGGATGTTTTCCAAAAATATTTTTCTATCCTTCCACTAAAACATGAAGTTGAGTTATTGATAGAATTCATACTTGGTTTCACACCAGTTTCAAATACACTCTATAGAATGGCCCTCATTGAGTTGAAATAATTAAAGAAGAAACTCTAAGAAAACATTGATAAGGGATTAATTCATCCATGTATGTCACCTTGGGGCCCACCTATCCTCTTTGTGAAAAAGAAATATGGATCAATGTGACTCTACATTGATTATGGGAAGTTGAATAGGATCATGATCAAGAACAAGTATCCCCTTCCTCATATTAATGACTTGTTCGATCAACCACGTGGAGGTTAATTCTTTTCCAATATTGGCCTTAATTTTAGATATTATAAAGTGTGGTTCATAAAGGAGGATATAACCAAGAAAGCATTCTGTATAAGGTATGGACACTATGAATATTTAGTTATGCCTTTTAGTCTTACTAATTCCCATTGTACCTTTACGGATTTGATGAATTGAGTCTTCAGAGACTACCTCAATCAGTTTGTGGTAGTATTTATAGATGTTATTCTTATCTATTTAAAGAAAAAGAAATATAATGAAGACCAATTTATAATTGTACTAAAGACACTAAAGATGGAAAATTTGTATGAAAAATTTACAAATGTGAATTTTGGCTGCAAAGGTTTCATTTTTGGGTCACATAATTTCAAGAGATGGTATATCAGTATATCCATCAAAGACAGAGATTGTTGAATATTGGTAAAGACCAACCATGGTGACTGATATCCATAGTTTTTTTGGTTTACTTGGATATTATCAATGACTTCTAGAGAATTTCTCATGGTTGTCTAATCCTTTGACCAAGTTAACTCAGAAGGTTAACAAGTTCCTATAGTTAGAGAATGTGAGAAAAATTTCAACTAAATGAAGAGAAGGTTAGTCAGTACACCTATACTTACATTACCCTATAGTGGATAAGGGTTTTTAATCAATATTGTTATATCTATGAAGGGATTGGGATGGTTTCTTATTAAAAATAACATGGTTATATCATGTGCCTCATGAAAGTTTATGATACATGAGAAAAATTACATAATTCATGATTTGGAGTTAGCATTAGTAATTTTTTCATTAATGATATGGAGAAATTATATTTATATAGAAAGGTGTGATATAAATACAGATCGTAAAAGTTTTAATTATATATTCAAACTTAATGAGTTTAACTTGCACCAGAGAAGATGGTTATAGATATTAAATGAATGTGATTTATCAATACATTACCCCCCTGGGAAAGAGAAAAAAGTGGGTGATGCTTTGAGTTGAAATGATCATGGTAGATTAAATATGATGAAGATCACAAAATATCCAATATTTCTTGATTTGAAAAGGATAGATTTGGAAATCCTAAAGGATGGGTAGAAATATTTTCTTGCTCAATTGAATGTTAACCCTCTATCCAACGAAAGATTAAAGAGGTGCATAAGGAAGATGTTGATATACAAAAGATGGTTAGAAATGTTATGAATTTTAACCATTATTGGGATGAAATGATAATGTTCAGAAACTGTGTATGTATTCCATGAATACTAAATTTTAAGAAGGAGATTTTAGAGGAAGCTCATAGTTCTTCATTCTTTATTTATCCTGGAAGTAATAAAATGTATAGAGACTTCAATGAATACTTGTGATGGGATGGAATGAAGGGGGATATCATTAATTTTTATCTCGGCGTTTGGTATGCTAGAAAGTTAAGGCTAAAATACAAAAGTATAAGGTCTGATGCATCCAATACCCATACCCAAATGGAAATGGGAGAACATCACAATGGATTTTTTCATTGGACTCCGCAAAACCTCTAAACTATATAATTCTATACAGGTGGCAATTGATGGCCTTATTAAGTCATCAAACTTCTTCACTATTATAGAATACTTCTCTCTAGAAAATCTTGACAATACATACATTAAAGAAGTGGTAAGGTTGCAAAAATTACCACATTCTATTATATCTGGTAAGGATTCGAGGTTTACCTCAAATTTCTGGAAAACTATTCAATAAGAACATGATATAGAGTTGAGTTTCATCACTTAATGCCATCCTTGTATGGATGGTCAGTATGAAATAACAAGTCAAACCCTATAATATATGTTGATATCTTTTTTTTGGATTTCAAAGGTTGTTAGGATCAACACCATCCTCAAGTTTAGTTTTCTTAAAAAAATTCTTTCAATCCAGCATTCATATGGCTCCTTATGAAGCCATATATGGGAATAAATGTAGATCTATACCTTTTTAGGATGAAGTTGGATAAAGGAAGTTAATGGGATTTGATGTAGCTAGAAAATGGAAGATAAGGTTTGAAACATTCAACAACATATCAAGGTAGATTAAATTCAGTAGTAAGTTATGATAATAATCATTGGCATGATTCATACATTGATATTAGTGAGAAGGTGTTTCTATGAATTTATCTAGGGAAAAATTTTATGAGTTTTGGGAATAAATGGAAACTAATCTGTAGGTATATCGGTCCCTTTAAGACACTTTATCGTATCGGAACAGTAGCCAATCACTTGGAAATTCCTCCAAATCACTCTATATTTTATAATGTTCACCATTTATCTCTCTTAAATTGGTACATACTTAAACATTAACACGTACTAAACTCATACATCATATAGTTGGAGCAAGGCCATTTTTAAGAGGAACAACCAGTTGAAATTATTGATCATAGAGAGAAAGTTTTAAGAAAAAAGACCACTCACCTTGTCAAAGAATTAATTTAGAGGCTTGATATTTTCTTTGTAAGACATTAAAATATTTCTATATATATTTATAGACCTAGTAACTTAGATAATGTGTGATTCCAAGGGCCGGTGTTCCCAGAATTAATTTTATAAAAATATTAAATATATTTTATATCACGCACGTGAAACTCCTTAAATAAAATTGGATATCTCTTAAACAGTTGGTCCGGTTATAAATATGAGACCACAGTTATGCCTAGAACAAGATTTTTACCCTATACATGACATAAAATGAGTCAGTGAAAGATGTTCAGACCCCTCACTCATTAGTAGTGAATTTAATGAATGAATGAATTATTTATTTTAAATAATTAATTAAGTTATTTCGGCACAATAGATAAAAATATAAATGCATCACTTAGGAAAACAGTGTTAGGGTCATCCTCATAATTTTGAAAATCACTACTGAGACCTCATTCCTCCTCCCATTGGTGAATGATGATAAAAATACATAATTAAGAAGATAAGGACACAACAAACATAGTGACCCCTCCAAAATCAATGGTGAATGTGTTCTTAATCATCGATTGATCCAAAATTGAGTTAGATCTCTTAAATTCCTTTTTTAACTTTTGTTAAATGATTTAGCTGATTTATCCTTTATCATGGATATTTGAAAATTTTATACATTGCATGTTCCCTTGAACTAAAATTTCAATTTGTATAAATTTTCTATCTAACCCTAGATGCCCTATTTTTTTATTTTTGTCCAATAACTCTTGGCCAAAAATATTTAAAACATGGTTTTTGTTTCTTTTCTCCCTATTTTCTTCACATTATTCACCATTTGGATCCCCATAGTCTAAGTTCAACAAGTTATGGGTGGTACCATGTCTGATCAAACCCACAAATTTGTAATTATTTCATGAGCGGAGATCAAAAAAAAGAACTATGGCCAGATTTGGGATGTTATCATTGAATGTAAGATCTTTTCAACTTCTAGAGCATGAATCAGGGCGGTTTGAAGCCATGGTGGCGTGTGGTTCGAACAGTGAACCTTGGAAGACCTCTAGTGGCTTCTTTCTAGTGAATAATTGTCAAGATCCATGATATACAATTATATATTCCTTTTTCGACCTTAGATAACACCATATATGAAGTGGTGTTGGTATATTCAAGACCAGAGTTTGAATCTAGAATTTTTTGAAAAAAATAGACCACATTCCATGTACAGTGAAGAACTCACAAAATGTTTCCCTCTCAGTAACAGTGCTAGGGTTTCAGAAAAATTGTAGGGTAACCTGATGTGTAACACTCCCTTACATTTCATATACCCTATCCCGATTGGATAACCCCTATGGAAGACTATACAGATGGGAGTCCATGTAAATGTACAGGGACATGGGGTCTGATTCACGAAATGGATAGCAGACACAAACTCCTTCCCAGTTAGCCTAGACACAACTTATATTCCACCTACAAGGAGTGCACTGCTACACTAATAGGAACCTATTTGCTGACCAGGGACACAACCATGTTGTGAAGTTGGTCCACATGTCATATGGTTCCCCTCAAATGTTGTTTACTTCTTGAACTCTTCTAATAAGCTTTGATTATTCATACCTCCTTTATTTGAACTCAGATTTTGGCCCCTCAGTGGCCTATCGTATGTGTTTTTTCATGTAGATGAAATGGGAACCTCTGTTGTGGATTTTGAGATATGATATGAAATTTTTTGGCACAACACCTTATGAGGAAACAATAAGGACAGTAGAGATCAGGTAGGATAACCAAATTATTACTCTTGAGTGAAACCCCCAGTTGTGCTGAGAAAGGGTCCTCAATGTATTCTAGAGTAGAACACTCCAGTCAGTGTATGAATGGATCCTGAAAAGACACCTGAGTGGAGACCTACTATAATATTAGAGAATGGTTCTTCAGTGACTCAAATTATAACCCTCTAGTTGGATTAGTCATGGGTCCTCAACCTCATGAGTGGAACCCCCCTGTAGTATTAAGAAATGGGTACCTAATAAATCAGAGTGAAACCCTCCAATTAGTTAGGGCATGGGTCGTCAACCAACATAGTGGAACACTAATTCTGGGAGGGTCATGGGTCCTCCATTGACTATCAGAGTGGAACCCTCATGATGAATCAAGGCAAGGGTCCTCTTCCTAGAGTTTTTTTACCTCTGATTGTATGGTACAACGGTGAGGTGTTGTTTTAATTAGCTCTGGACTTATGAGGAAGATGGATTCATTCCCCACTAAGAAATTTTTTTTGTGACATGACCAAAACTGTGTGGGTGATTCAATTTCACCCATTTCATATAGTATCAATTTTTTTGGAATGAGTACCTTAGACTTGTGTGTTTAGGTCAGACATGGGGGATATCGGGAATCATTGTTGGCCTTTTTAATCTAATGGCTACTATTATTCTTGGTTTTAGATTTGAGATGGTGACCACATTACTCTCTCTCTCTTTTGGGGTTATTTGGACTAGGAACATATATATATATATATATATATATATATATATATATATATGTGTGTGTGTGTGTATCCTTCTATTGTATCGACTCCTTGGATTTGTTTACTCTTCTTCTAGAAGAGGCAAAGACATGTGGGGTATGCAATGTGATGACTGTGTTTAACATCTCATAGTTGTATGAGTCTACTATCCAACTATAGATTGAGAATATTTTATGGCTAATTCAAATACTTATCATTCTTAGCACCATATTCTCAGAGGAGATTACTTTCATTCTTTATTGGGATGATCTCTACTCTTTTATTATACCTTGTTCTATGTACTATTTTACTCTTCAATTGAATATCATATAGATCCCCTTCAACTCTCGAGGTTTCCTATAGGGTGTGATTATACTCACCAATACAAGGGATTTTCCTGCATATTTTGTTTCTTAATAAGATGATAAAAAGGTCAACCATTACTTCATAAGATCTTAGGGATACAAGGTGTTTGGACTATGTAAGGTGGACGTAGATTAGGATTCAAGAGATGGGATCTCTCATATGTTTTCTTTTCCAATTTTCTATTAGGTTGGGACACATTTCTGGTCGGGTGTGTATTTTTATCCTTTACTTTTTAGTATACACTACAGTTCTTTATATTTTCTAGGGGTTCATGCATATTTGGTTTACTTTATATCATTTTTGTATCTTTTACTCTTTCTCTATGAACCTTTTCATCAAGATGGTAGTATTTGTGTGCATAGGTATATAGGAAAAGGCCTCCCTAAGTTAGGTATTCCTTCATAAATTATCATTACCCCATGGCCAATGGAGGTGAGATTGGCATAGTTACAGCTCAAGCCCTATCTTAGGTCAGGTCATGATAGATTGGTATAGAGAAAGTTCATTCCTTGGAATTTTTTTCATATGTATCCCATTATGATGATTGGTTGGGTTAAGGGAAACAGTGTCAATGTGTCTGGAGTTTGGATCTCAGGATAGGGAATCCAGTGATGGTGTTGTATCAAAGGTAGCCATTCACTAGGACATTGACTTCTATCTTGTCTATTCAGTATGAAGAGACATTTGTTACAAGGATAATGGTAAATGCATCATATAGGATTGATTATTTTACTATAATTATTGAGTCATCTCCCCTTTTTTGTTTATATATATATATATTCTTATCTGACTACAGTACTCTTTAATAACTTTTAGGATTCCCCTATGATGACAGGTCACCAAGATACAAGCTATGTTTCATGAAGAAGATCCTATGAGTGGTGATGCCTTGGTTTAGGGTCCATATCACACCACCTTCTTATAGGTTGTCTGGTAATAACACCACCACTTTTTTAGAATCATATAATCATAGAAGAGAAGGAAGAGTACATTCACATGCTTAGTGCACTCTCTGAGTTCCAATATTTGGGACCGCTAAGGTTACACAGAGAGCCAGATTCTTGGGCAGTAGAGGATAGAGTTAGTGGTATGTATCTTTATTCCATTTTGGACCCCAATGGATAAGGATGTGGTACTATTAGACAACCATTTCTATGGAGCATGTAGGAATTTTTTATCCTTGTTATGTATATCCATGATGAGTCAACACTCTCATCGAACGAATTCCAACAGATTTTCCGTGAGTAGTACTACCCACTTATGTATGCTCAGTCCATATCCAAGAGCTTCTAGATATAAAATAGGGATAGATGGTAGTGGTTGAGTATATAGTGAGGTTAAAATACCTTATGAATTACTCTATTGGCATGATCTAGGATGGATACTTCTGAGCACAGAAGATTGAGTAGGGACTCTGTAGAGAGATCTGAGCTAGAATTGTACCCTTGTGAATCCCCACCTATGTCAGGGTGTTGTAGAGGGAATTGGTGACAATGATATTTCTATTAGAGGTATTCAAAATAGCTTGAGATATCAATGGGTTCCAGAGATATGAGTTTTCTGTATCATATAGTAGACGTTGGGTGCCTGGATCATGGCCTAATAGATCCTTCCTTGATCAGACTTAGGCATGTCATCAGAGGCAGCATGGAGTGCCATGGTAGCTCGATGAGGGGAGGTTATTTACATGTGACAAATGAGGTCACCTGCCATGTGACTACCCAAATATACATGCAGATCATCCCAATAAGATATATTATTGACTATTATGACAGAGGAAACATCGTGATCATGTATCTCCCATGTGTGAATAGGGTGGTCCCTTGTGAGGTGGATCTAGAATAGGAGTATGAGGAGCTATGGGTGGTGGATTTCATCAGGAGACTATTCTACCAAAACCACCCAGTGGCCCACATCAGGCTTAGGGAGCTGGCAACTAGGGATGTGGATAGCTACAGGCTTTGGATGTCTATAATACCGTAGTGCACAAGATGATAAAAGGTATGATCTATATTTTTTATACTCTTTATTTAGTACTAGTATACATAGGTTCCATCCATTCCTTCATCTCTCTACTCCTAATGTAAAAGTTGTAGCTCCCATTTGATGCATGAGTATAATATCTTCATCTTGGGATTCCAAGAGGGAACGTTTCCTCTGTAAATTTTATCTTCCGGTATTGTGAGCTATCTCTTAGTGAAGAGAGGTTCATGTAGGACATTTTGGTCATCACAGTGGTACCCTATGAAATCATTTTGGTTATGGATATAATTTCCATGATCTAGGCCCAAATTTAATGTCACCACAAACAAGTTAGATACCTATGCACTAATGGGATGAGATTCTCCTTTTCTAGAGAGAATGATCTCATAGGAGGGAAAGCTGGTTCAGTGAGTAGGAGGTTACAACCAATCACCCATCAGTTATAGAGTAAAGACCATGGTGCAGTGGTCTCTTCTGGCATATGGGTTCCTTCAGTTATGGAGGATTACTTGCATATCTTCCATTAGGATTTTCTTGGGCTACCTCTGAGAAGTGATATGGAGTAGTTCATTGACTTAAATTTAGGGAGAGGATTGATATCTTCTTCGAAGTATCGGATGGATCCTACTAAGATATGGTAGATACAGTAGAATTTGTAGGATCTTCATGAGAAAGTTTTCATCAGACCCAGTGTGCCCCCCCAAGAAACCCCAGTCCTATTCATAAAAAATAAGGATGGGTTCTTATGGATTTTCATGTATTATCATCACTTAAATTGGGAAACAATAAGAAAAAGTACCTATTCCCAAGTATTAACAACCTATTTGATCAGTTTTGAGGCATGAGATGGTTCTCAAAGAACAATCCCAGGTCCTCCTACCACTAGTTGAGGGATTTTGAGGCTGATATTCCAAAGGTGGCATTCCGATGTCATTACAGACACTATGAGTTCCTAGTGATTCCCTTTCGCATGATAAATACCCCTGTTGTTTCTATGGATTTTATGAACCATGTTTTACATCCCTACATGGACTAGTTTTTTATTTGTCTTCATCGATGACATAATAATATACTATGAAAAAAAATGATGAGCATGCAATGCACTTGAGGATGGTTCTAGGCTTTCATTGAGAGCGCCAGCTTTTGGGGAAAATATCAAAGTGCTAGTTCTGGATACTTGATGTTCACTTTCTGGGAAATTTCATTTATGATAATGATTTATCCATGGATCCAACAAATATTATAGAAATAATTTCATGGGATCCACCCAAGAATGTTTCATTGGTTTGGAGATCTCTTTGATTGGATGGGTACTACAGGAGGTTTGTGGTATAATTCTATAGAATCACAGAACCTTTGACCTCCCTAACATTGAAAGGATAGTTTTTTACCTTGTCTGAGAAATTCCAGAGGGTATTTGAGGATTTGAGGTTGAGGTTGATGAGTTCCTAAGTGTTTATACTACTAGAGGATGGTGTGGAGTTAATAGTGTAATGTGATGCCTCGGGAGCTAGGCCCGGTTGTGTGTTGATGTAGTGACCGACAGTTATCACATATAGGTCAAGGGAGTTGATAGCCCATGAGAAAAACTATGAAACTATTGACCAATAGATAGAAGTAGTAGTATTCTCCCTGTGTATGTGGAGTCATTACCTTATGGGTTGTGCTTTGTGTTTCACATAGACCACCAGATTATCAGGTATATATTCACATAGAGAAACCTGAACCCGAGACAATGATGATGGTTTGAGTTTCTGTAAGACTATGACTTCAAGATAGTATATACTCTAGGCAAGGGAAATGTTGTAGAATATTCCCTTAAAAGGAATCATTGGGTGTCCTAGTGTAGGAATATTCAGAGCCTTTAGCTTCCCTGCAACTGACCCTGGGGGAGCAGAAGGGTATGGCTTTTCTACAGTCGATGGTGTTGACTCCTTCACTCCACGAGCGTGTGAAAGAGTCATGACAAGGGGAAATCAACTATTAGGACTTATGTGATCAAATATTCATCGGTGACTCACGATATAGATATTCTAAAGGAGGTAATCACATCATCTTTTTCGATGGGTGAACAGTGGTTCCAATCGAGTTGTGGGGCGAAGTGATGAGGGAGTTCCACACTTATCCCATAGCAGTATATCTCAATGTGGGGAAGATGTATATGGGACTTCATCATATATTTTGGTGGTACTGGCTGAGATGAAGTGTAGCTGAGTTCATCTCTCAGTTCCTCACCTATTAGTAGGTGAAGGCTGAGCATCAAGTTCCAGCAGGTTTGTTACAGCACCTTGAGATCCTAGGGTGGAAATGGGATGGCATATCTAGGGACTTCGTGACAGGTCTTTTACACACAATGATGTTCCATGATTCCATTTGGGTGATATTTGACTAACTCATGAAGTTTGTGCACTTATTTTCCATCTGGAAGTTGATTTTAGTGTAGATTTTATGGGAGTTGTATATACGGGAAATTGTTGTCCTTCATGTGTTACCCTCAATGATTGTCTTTTATCATGGTGCACAGTTTACATAATGATTGTGGAGAGACCTACAGGGGAATTTGGGATATATTTTTGGATGAGTACATCCTTTCCCCCTAAAACCGATGGGCAGACCAAGTGTACTATCTAGGTTTTATAGGATATTTTGAGTGCTTGTGTGTTGGAATTTGGCTGGAGCTAAGAGGATCACCTACCCTTGGTAGAGTTTTCATACAATAATAAATATCACTATACCATCGGTATGGAAATTTTGGAGGTCTTGTATATGATACCTTATAAGTCACCCTTATTGCAGAGTGAGATTTTAAATTCATATCTTGTGGGCCTAGAGTTAGTGCAGGTGACAACAGTGAAATTCCAGGTCATCCATGAGCAGATGAGGACAGCCCAGAGAAGACATAATTATTACACAAACCACCTTCATAGGCCCTTTTAGTTTAATTAGTAAGATAATGTTTTATTATGAGACTCCCCAATATGTGTATTATAGAGGTTTGGATACAGAGGAAAGTTATCATCGAGGTTCATCAGGTCATTCGAGATCATGCAGAGGGATTGAAAAGTTTCCTACCATCTTTCCCTTCACCCACATCTAGGGTGGGTGTGCAATTTCTTCCACATATTTCAGCTCAATAGATACATGCATGACCCCATTCCCGTCATCAATTGGGTCTAGATGGAAATTGTGGATGGTTCCACATTTGTGGAGCACCCGATGGCAATTGAGGATCGACAAGAGTGAAACCTACATGGATAGACCATCCCTTTGGTTTGTGTGCTATGGAAGCATGGAAACATGTAGGAGAGTTCCTAAGAATGAGAGATCCATGTGCAGGATAAATATCTTGAGTTTGTTTCCTAGTTTTTTATTTTTGAGGATGAAAAACAAGAAGTATAGAATGATTTTGAGGCCTGTATTTTAACTTTTAAGACTTAAATATTTCTATATATACTTCCAAGGCTAGGAGCTAAGACGATGTGGGCTTATGAGGCCAAATGTACCCAGAATTAATTTTATAAAAATAATATATATATTTTATTTTTCCCACACATATCTCCTTAAATAAAATGGGGTATATCTTAAATGGTTGGTTGCATTAGATATCTGAGACCACAGTTGTGTTCTAAATGTTGTGTTTACCCTAGGTGCGACATAAAATGAGTCGGTGTGGGATGTTCAGACCCTCACTTGTTGGAAGTGTGTTGAATGAATTAATTGAGTTATTTTATCACAATCTATATGTTTATAAATAAATCCCCCTGGAAAACCTTTCCAAGGTTAGCCTCATAATTTCTTGAATCTTCGATACGATCTCTTTCCTCCTCCATTGGGAGAATGATGATGAAACTCCATAATCAAGAAGATCAGGACACAATGAACATAGAAATCCCTTCCAAATAGTTGGCGAACATGTTCTTCATTGGTGGTCGATCCAAAATCAGGGTAGGTATCACCAATTTGTTTTTTTCCTTTGATTCAATGATTAATAAGATTCATACATTTTCATGGATCTGCTCCAATTGCAGACTTTTCACATCCCACAAACTAAAATCTAAATTTGTATTAATTTTTTATCTAACCCTGGATTCCCATTCTTCCTCATTGGACAAGAACACTTGGAAAACTATGTTTAAACCTTGGTTTTTTACTTTTATCCCTCATTTATTTTCATTCTTGACCAGTTAGATCCCCACAATCCCAAATTAAAAATTATCTGGTGGTATAGAGTCTGATTGAACCCCCAGATTTGTAACTGTTTCTCGGGTGGAGATCGAAATGATGAACTATGGATAGATATGGGATTTTAGTGATTATTAAAAGAACAATACAATATTTCGTTCTTGAATCGAAGCTGGTTGAAGTCGTGGTGGCATGTGGATTGAATGGTGGAGCTCTGATGACATTCGGTGGTTGTTTTCCAGCGAATGATGGCTGGTATCTGCAATCTAATGTTAGATAAAACATTTCATCCACAGATACTTTCAGATTTGAAGTTTTGTTGACAAATACATTCTCGAAGTTTGGATCAGAGATTCTAAAAAAATCCTAACAACATATCGTGTATAATGAAGAATACATGGAATGTAGCCCCCTTAGCAGCAATGCTAGGGTTTCATAAAAATTGAGTGTGACACAACGTATAACACTCCATTACAGGTTGTGTACCCTACACTGTTTGGATAACATATGTGGTGGACCAAACAGGTGGAGGTCTGTGTAAAAGTACATGGACATGAGGTCTAGTATACAGACACGACAAGTAGACAAGGACTCAGTCTTGGTCTTCCAGTACATGCCATGTAGTCCACCAACAAGGTGTCTACTGTAACCAAGATAGGAAAATGTGTGTCAACCAAGTAAAAATAAAGGATATGAAATGGGGCCACATGTCATGTCAGTCCCCTCATGTGTATTGTAATTCTTGATCTCTTATGATCATTTTCGAGTATACCTATCCCTTTCTTTTCAACTCATATTTTTACTTGTGATTATCCTATATTGAGTGTTTTTTCTCATAGAACATGATGGTTCCCTCAGTTTTGGATTTTGAGAAATTATTTGAAATATTTTGGACATGAAACCCTTTGAGGTGACATTGATGATGATAGAGATCAAGTAGGATCACTAAATTCTGACTCTTGATTGGAACCTTCCATTTGGGCTGGTCATGGGTCCTCGATGTCTTCTATAGTGGAACCTTATAAGCAGTCTAATAATTGATCCTGTACAAACTCATAAGTGGAACCCTCTTATCGTATCAGTGCATGGGTCCTTGATGACTCAGAGAAGAACCCTGTAATTTTATTGGGAAAGGGTCCTAACCTTCCAAGTGGAACCCTCCTGCAGTATCAGGGCATGGGTCATCGATGACTTAGTGTTGAACCCTCCAGCTAGGCTGAGCATGGGTCCTCGACCATCAGAGTGGAACCCCCCTATTAGGCAGGGCAAGGGTCCTCCACCGACATAGAGTTGAAACCTCTTGTTGTATCAAGGCATGGGTACTCTACCTAGAGATTTTTTCCCTTTCCTATGTGGAATAGTGGTGAGGCATGGTTTGATGTGGCTATAGACTCATGAAAAAGAGGGTGATTTCCCCACAAAGAAGTGTTTTTTTATGTGACCAAAATTGTATGGGAAAGTCACTGCCACCCAAAGTGGATAGTATCATAATGTTCTGAAATAGTGCCTCAGACTTGTGTGTTCAGGGCAGATGCATGGGATGTTGGACATCATTATTGTACTTTTGGAATTGTGGATACTATTCTTCTTGGGTTGAGCTATGAGATGGAGATCCCCTTACTCTCTAATTTGGGATTATTTGGACTAAGAATATATATATATATATATATATATCATTTTAATTTATCAACTCCTTATATTTGGTTCCTCTCCTTCCAAGAGAGGCGAAGATGTGGAGGGTATTCAACATGCTCTCTTTGTTTATATTCTCATGGTTAGATGAGTCTACTCTCCTGCTATTTGTAGAGAAGACTCAATAGGTATTTCATCTACTCATTGTTTTTATCCCTTTATTCTTAGACGAGAGTAATTACACTCCTTGTTGGGTTGAGATGTACTCTTTCATTTGTACCTTGTTCTATATACTGTTTTCCTCTTCTATTGTATCTCTTACTACTCTCCCTTTATCTTTATGAGTCTCTTACTAGGTATGCTTATTCTCACCCCTATATGGGATTTTCCATCACATGTTTTATCTTATGTAGATGACGGACAGGTCGGATATGAATTCAGAGTATATTAGGGATACTATGTGCTCAGACCATGTATGGTGGTCGTAGCATGGGATTTAGGAGCTGATATGTCTCAGATATTTACTTTTCTAGTTTTTTATTAGATTGGGACACATTTTTTGTTAGGTGTGTATTTTCTCCAATAATTTTAAATATGCACTACCTTACTTTGTATAGTCTAGAGGGTCATTCATATTTGGTTTAATTTATAGTATATTTTCATATTATATTCTTTCCCTCTGCACATTTACAATGAGATAGTTGTGTCTTTTTGTACAAGTGCTTAGGAAAAGGCCTCCCTGGTTTAATTATGTCATCAGTTCTGGTCTCCACCCCCTGTCCTATAGAGGCAGGCTTGGGGTAGTTACAGCTCTAGACCCATCTTGGGTCTAGTCGTGAAATTTATGGAGAAAACACTGGTTATAGGAAGCTACATGAGAAATTAATGATATGATGAGGCATAAATATCCTCATTTGTTTGTATCAAAAGGATTAATTTTGGGGGAGAAATTCGTTTTAAGGGGTGTAGAATATAACACCTTTAGTTTTTTATGAACCTTTTTTCAAATAAATTAATTTTCATTGATGTCATGAATTTCACACTACACAAATTCAAAAATTAATTATACGTTGTACCATGATAATCTTTCACTACACACAAAACCAACTTGGCTTTCACTACACGCAACACCAACTTGGCTTCTGTTGTAGCAAAACCAAGTTTCTATGAAGCCTAATTTTATTGTTATATTTATTTAAACAAGATAGTTATATAATAGATATTAATATTAGTAATTTTAATAGTAATAAATTATTTTTAAAAATTATTTATAATGGTTTTATATAAATAAAACATATTGATAATAATACAAGTAATATTTTTGATGTCTTTATATGTTTGAAAATACTATTTTCTCAAATAAACTTCTTTTTATGTCCTTATGTGAACAATTATTTTTTTTTGAAAATTTTAGAAATTTTATTTGATAAAATTAACATCATTTTGGAATTAATAATGTCTAAATTTCCATAGGGTTTATTTTAGGGAATTTTCTTAAAAACATCATTTTTGGATGAATAGTGAAAATACTAAATTTTACTTCAAAACTACATTTTCATAAAAATTATTTTTATAGTGAAATTATATTTTAATTAAGTTTTAAAGTTTAAAGAGATTAAATATAAATAAATTAATTAAATTTAGGTCATTGGAATCAATTTCACATTGAAATTAGATATCCAAACAATCCAATCTTTTAAACGTTTTTGCTAAAAAAATCACTGTTGTGAGATGTCTATGGGATTAATTTTAAATTAATTTCTTCCAATTGTATTATTAAGATTTGGAAAAATGGATTCCATATTTTTAATCAGATTAATTTATAATTTATAATAAATTCTAATGAGTTCTTTACAAAAATTATTAGTGAGAGTGGATAAAATTAATTACAGTGATTAAGAGAAAAATTAACTTAACAAAGGACTAAACCTTAAACTTAAGGACCAAAATGACCAAGACACTTCTCCAAAAGACATTGGAAGTCCATATTCCTACCCTATAAACCATTTTATTATATTTATACAATTATTGGATCCACATTACTTAGTGAAAATCTCTGTGGAATTTCATTTTTAAAAATTTACAAGAATGTCACTCCTACTCCACTATAAAGACACTCACCTCCCCCCTCCCCACACTTATTCACACCTATAATTCCATTTGGTTTGAAAAAACAACAACCTCAATCCCCTCAAAAAATAAATATACTCATCCTATAATCTTCCCTCTGGGAGTAAATCTATCTAAGGAAGTCGTTTTGTTCAAACCAAACTAAATTACCCAAAGAAGAGGTAACATCCTTCCTCAAGCACTTTTTTTAATTTTCATTTCCACACCCTAAAATATTGTTTTTCCCTGATTATATAATAACATAAGTATACTAAATATACTGATATTTGTTTATTCTAATAGATCGACCAAAAATTACACACACATCCATCTAATAGATAACAAACATACTGTTCTTGGGTACGGTGAACTATCGCTTCACGAAACGATGTTGTTCATTTTTCCTGTACCAAATCTCATGGTTGGTCATTATGATGGAAACACTTATATATATTTGTTTTTTTCTTATTTTTATGATTTATTTATTCTTCTAGAATCATTACATAACACATATCTTCATTCTTTAATATTTTTTTTGAAAATGATAATTTCTTTTGGTGAAGTGTGGACTACGGCCTACTAAAAGTGGTGTGATTTATTAATACTCTACCTGAAATTTTTTTAAGGATGGGTTATATAAAATTATATGATATATATGAAATAATAATTATACTCAAATTAGTATATATATACCACTGACTTTCTTTCTTACAATATGATAATTAAACAGAAACAGTGTTCATGTGTACGTACGGACTACCATCTCCATAAATGGTGTATTCCATTTCACATTTCAATATTTCATCTATTATTATAAATACATATATACTGAATATAAATGATATTTATATCATGTTTTAAATTCTATAAATCAATATATAATTATGAGGACCAAAAATAAACCAGATTAAGACACATGAAAAGAATAAAGCGGATATTACCTGTAATGTAAACTTAACATGGAAGTGTTAATAAAAGGATGATGTAAATAAATATTAGGTATTATTTATAATAATATATTTATATTAAATATTTATAAGAAACTTATATTTATTATACATGATATTTTTACAATTATGATGAGAGTCAAGAAATAAGGTAAGGGGATTTCTAGTCTCACTTTTATTTCTGTGGGCTTTATGCCTTATTCACAAATCATTTCTTTTTCCTACTGTATATACTTCCCATGAATATATTAAATTAATATTATAAGTAAATACATGGGTATTTAAATATCCATTTTATTATCTCTCTTTCATGGGGTTTATGTTTCAAAAGTTACCAAATAGGTAAAGTATTTTTTCCTCAATATTCTTTCTTTGAAACACATGACATGAATTTCAAAAAACCATGTTTCCAAAGAAAATTCAAAAATGTTTTTAAATGTGATATTTTAATATCATTTTAAAGGTAAAAGGATTTTAATTTTTTTATGGTTTTCAATTAAGTTTTTATATGTTTTCAAAGTGTTTTTCAAATAAATTGTTTTCAAAATGCTTACAAAATTTCTTTATATATTTTGAAAGTGTTTTAAAAGATATGGTTTTCAAAAAAATTATAGATTTTATTATATGTGTTCAAGTATATTTTCAAATAAAATGGTTTTCAAAATGTTTTATGTTTTAAAAACATTTTTCAAAGAATAAATCATATTTTCCTCAAGATATTTTTTTAATAGATATTTAAAAATTATTCTTTATCTAAGGTAAAATCTAATTTTTTACACATATATTTATGGGTAAACAATAAAAAGTTTCCATTCAGATTCTTTCTCTGAATGGTTTATGTTTTGATGGAATAATTTTTATGAAACCCATTTCTATTACACAGATTATATGTTTATGAAACTTGTATTTATTTTAGGGATTATATTTTTATAAAACCCTCTTATTTTCATAGGTTATTCTTTGATGAAATGATTATGAAACCCTTATTTTTTTATAGGCTAAGATATTATTACATGCTTATGACACCCATTTAATTTCATGGATTATGGTATAATTGTTTATGATATTGTGTAACATGTATGTATGATTTCATTATGAGATGTGTGGGAGCTATATCTCCCCCCAATGCATTGGGTAAATATTTATATCTCATGAGATATTTATGGGATTCATGTTGACGAGATGGATCTACTGTGGAAGACATGGAAAATTGATCCACTATGTGAATATGTGGAAACTTGATCAACTATGGGAAGATGGGGAAACCCAATCCTCTATTGAGGGATGGGGAAACCTGATCCACTATGAGCAAGATGGGGAAACCTAATACCTTACAAGTAACAGATTGGAAATAGGGATGGTGGTGTGCCCCACCTAGTAGGTTAAGTCCCCATGAAGTTTCCTAATATGTTTTGGAAATGTACCCTGACATACATGGAATGATATTATGTGTTTATGTGTCTACCAAAATTCCATGTCTTATTCCTATGTTATTCTTCCATGGATCATGATCTTGATTCCCTTATGATTCATGTCTTATGAACTGGTGATCTTTATTCCTGGAATTACATTTGTGATCATTGATATGCAGGGTATGATCATCTAAAGTTATTGTCAAGTTTACATACGATTATGATCATATTTATGATTACATATCTCCCTCATTTACCCTTACTGAGCATATGAGCTCACCCCTTTTTATGTTTCGTTCCCCATGTTATAAAGATATGTATTATGTATGCTATATCAATGAAAGGATCTAGTTATGAAGAACCTAGTGGGAGATAATGTAGCTCACTTATGTACCATTATTTATGTTTCTATGTATCCAAAGGCACTAATCTAATACAATATTTGCATGTTTGTTTGTGTAATGTATTAAGTATTCCAAAAAAGTGTTGTAATATTAATATATGAAAATTTAGAGTTTCTATATAATCTCTTATAAGACAACTCAATACATTCTTGATTCTCCAAAGTAAATATTGACTATGGATAGTGATTATATCACATTTTAATCATTAAAATGAATATATCACATATTATTATTTCAAATATATGTGTGTTTCACATGTGACTCAAATTTGTATGATAGTACACATACTCATTATTTTTTCATTGAGGGACTAGATGTCATAAATATTATACAAGAGGGAAAATACCATTTGGTTAAAAGAACCCCGCTATTTAATCAAATACATACCCAACCACCCCCAATTTATCTCAACCATATGGTTAGTGTAAAGAAATCATAAAATTGTAAAGTTTCATGTGTAAAATTACATGTTAACCTCTTCTAGTGTGAATTATTCTGAAACATACACTCCAAGTATACCAATGAAATTATTTATGACATTCCATGGATTATTATTAAGTGATTCAAACCAAAAAACAAGTAAAACTTATTTCACATAAGTAAACTCTATATATCCAATCAATCCCTTACTCAATTTGATCATAACATATCATAATAACCCATAAATTTGCATCATCAATGACCAAGGAAAAATAAAAAATTATTTATGATAGGTTTTTTATCCTTAAACTTTCATGATTTATGAAACATACATTAATAAATGAAAAAATAGATATTGATTTTGAAAATGATTCCTTTATATATTTTTTAAATATTTTATAAATATATTAACGTGACTATAAATAAAAATATCTATCCACATATATATATATATATATATTAATATGTAGAGTCCTTGAGAGATATTTTTTGTTTTATTATATTTACCAATTTAATAAAAAAATGTTATATTACCATGAAACACCTACTACATCACTATTTTATTAATATAAAAAAACCTTCCATTAAAATTTTTACTGATATTACATGCCTAAAGAAATAAACAAAAAAAAGTGATATTTTAATTTTTAATCATTTATTTACGACACGTCATTTTATTTTTAAAGAAGTAAGAAATAACTCTTTAAGACCTATTTTTTTTATTTTTGATAAAAAATGTACTCTTATTTATTTAAATAATCATCATATTATTTGATTTTGGATCTCCCATGTATTTCTAATATATCCTCAACATATTTATGAGATTAGGTATTGTTTTTTAAACTTATCCATGTTAATGTTAACAATGAATTGAATAAATTTATTTATTTATGATTGTAGGATGATTATTATAGCTAGATCTAACCTAGGTAGGGTACAAAATATTTCTTAATCAAAACATAACCAATAATATTTAACACAAGAATAAAAATTTAATATTAACAAGTCATATTACACTGAAAAATACATTAGAAACCTCATATATCTAATTTATTTAAAGTTCTAAATATATCCTTTTGATGTTTTCTATCATTACTTAAGTATCAAAATTTCAATAGTGTTTTTATAATTTAACACCCAACTACATAAGAATGAGTGTATGTATATTAATATAATCTTTCATAAGATTATTGTAAGCATATTTATTATCTTAAAATTTTATCAACTGATTCCTTTGTATAAATAAGTTTCTATAACATATAAATTTTCTCTTATATCTTAAGAATGATTCTTGTGTTTCGATACTAATCAAGAATATTATTATTATCTATCTTTTTTTTATCGATCTCAATGATATATTTCAAATTTCTTTTATTTCCAATGTTAATTATAACAAAATCATTTTTCAGATGAGTATCATGTTTTACTAATATTCAATAAGAACTTTTATTGAATATACTCTCACTATAATAATGACCCCATATTTATATTGAATTTATTAGTGCTCTGATTATAATATCTATCATTTCAATGATTTTTTTTATAAATTTTAATCCAAAAACTATACATGTAAATGTTAAAAGCATTTTTTTTATTTTTTAATGATATAAACCAAGAATATAAATATATAATTATTAAATATGAAGTATTAACTAGATTTTATGAAATAATAATTAACTCCTTTCCTATCATCTAGAAGAAATGATATTATGACTCTTATTTCACTTACATATATATTTATAAAAATTTTACTTATATATATATATATATTATAAATATTATATTGAATATTATTAAACAATTATTGTCCATTCATGTATCATAAAGGGATTTTGTAATAATTATCTATTAAAAATGGTTTTTATAAAATCTATTGTAATGATTTTATGACTCTTTTTACAAATATTATTTTATTTTAAAACTAGATTACTCTGATTGATATATTTATCTTCATATAGTAATTTTAATAGTAATTTAATCATTTAAATCTAATTGTTAACATGATCTCATCTATGTTTTTTTAACACATAACCGTTGAAAGTAATGTAATAATTTTTAATTTCATATGAAATTTCATTGGAATCATATGATAAAATAAATGGTTAAATTATATATCTAAAGTGAAATAATGTTTTATTAATAATTTATAATTTTACATTATAATTCACTAAATTTTTAAATGATTTTTTCTATATTGTATGTATAAGTTTTGATACTCTAGAATTTATTTTTAAAAGACTAAGTAACATGTTTACAATGAAATAATACTATGGAATATTTATTATATTCGATTGGAAAATTAATTTTTCATATATATTTATATATATATTCTTATTATAACAAAATGAACATTATATTTGGATAATGTATTCAATATAAAAGTAATATGGTCATTGACATAACATTGTAACCACAATTTATAAAGTGCATCACACAAAAATTGTTTTCCTAAATAAATATTTTAGTAATAATTTTTTCTTAATTAAGATATGAATTTAATAAAGTTTTTTCATTTTTTAATCAACATTTTGATATTTTATTAGGGTAAAAATTTACCATTTTTTAAAAAAGTTGAATTCTAGGTGAATAGTGAAAAATATATATTTTTTTAATATACATTTATTATTATAAAATCATTATGTTGTAAAAATGAGACAGAGTTTATATGTGTATAATTTATTGACATAAAATATTTTTAATGAGTAAAATAATGCATTTAAAAGTAATAAAAGTAATTTTGAAACCTATAAACCAATTTTTAATTCCCTTGTCAAATTTTATTCAAATAAAAATCTATTTATGATTCTATATTTTTAATTAACTATTAAAAAGACTTTATTCATTTTTTGGTATGTTTAAATGTTAATAAAATTAGTATTTCTCTATTAAATAATATTAATAATCAATGGAATAAATACCATTCAAAGTATCAGTTCTTCAAAATAAATAAATCAGTATTTTATTCAAAGATTATCTTTTCCTTAAGAAATAAAATCATCCATTATCCACTCATTTCTCCTAACTTACAAAACTTATTCCATTTTAAAATTGTATTTAAAAAACCATCACTAAACCATCTCATCCATGTATATATGTCAATAGCCTATCTAAAAGACCCTTCTACAAAGGCTTTTAACTCAAATTCGAGGAGGCGAATCGAAGTGTAAGTTAAGGTTTCCTCATCCTACCCTTTATTTGGAAATATTTGGTTATAATGTATTTTAAACCTTTATTTTATGTAATTTTATGACTATAATTCATGATATTCTCATTATTTTGAACTATTATTGATGAGAGATTACTAGTTCCCTCTAATAAAATCCTTTTCTCTACTAGTTCCCTATATCGTGGGTCTATTATCTTTAAGATTTTACTCATTACCGCTCATTAGACCATTTCGATAAGTCATTATTATACTGAAGTAAGGATTTATTTATTGTAATATTTTTCTTTAAGATTGTTGGGAAATAATTTCTATATTATTTTCTCAATTGATTTCTGATTTCCATAGATAGATTATCATTTTCTTTATTTTTTGGTCAAATTTACGGATTTTTATTTTATGGTAAATATTTCATGTTATATGATCATGAATGAATCTTATTTCATGTATTTTAATGAATCGTTGTCACAGTCATATATTTAAAATATTTTGTTATTTTATATAATTTATCCATTTATTAGGATGTGACCCAATTATAGAGTTTTATATTGGAAATATATATTTATGTAATAGTTTGGGGTGTCGTAAAATTGTAATGAATG
Organism: Viscum album; assembly: GCA_963277665.1. Lineage (NCBI taxonomy): Eukaryota > Viridiplantae > Streptophyta > Magnoliopsida > Santalales > Viscaceae > Viscum > Viscum album. Next base: position 343,431,793 of record OY728131.1, read on the forward strand.
GTTAGGAAAGTTGTGAAAGTAGCACATGCATAGTGATGAATCACTTCTCAGAGCCTTACGTAGTTGGTGTATGGTTTCCCCAAACATTGTGGACAAACCATACAGGGTGTGTGATTGGGCATTAATAATGAAATTTTTCCTATATTGGTTACCTAATTGCATGGCTTAACCATATGAGTTTCCCATTGGATTAAAATTATGGTTTTCCAAAATTTCCCTTATTCTATTTTAAATGTGTTTCCACATATTTCTACTCTCATTATCTCAAATAGAACATTGTAGATTATATTTTGTCTCCCCCTCCCTCGTTTGGTGGTATCAAGACCCCTTTCTTTATTTTATTGAATATTACATTATGTGAACCCTTCCTCTTCCCTCCTTATTTCTACCTTCTCCATCCTTCTCTTTTCTCTCAGTTCCACTTCCTAATGAATTCCTAGTAGGATGTTTGAATAATATTAGGGTTTTGAGGTGGTTCTAATATGGGTATTTTATCATCTATAATTTGTATGAGTCATTCTCTTTCATGTTTGGGAAATCATTATAGAGGATGATGCATTTCAGAATGTATCTATTTGGTTTTTGATTTCCCAACATAGGTGCTTTTACACCTATCTTTTATTTTTCATGCCATTCTGTGCTTGATCCTTTTTAATGCTTTATTTATTGAATTAATTATATATATAGTAGTTCTATAGTTTTCCAAAGTGATTTCAAGGTGGAATCACACTTGGCATTAAATAATATAATTGTTCTTTCATGTTTACATCAAAATTTTTTAATTCTAAGTTTCTTTAAAAAATACTTAACGTTTTTTTATAAATATTCTATTGATTTATAAATCTATTTGACCCTGTTTAGGTCTTAAAATAACATAAGGGGTGTGTTTTAAGTTTTTAATATATTATATGAAAAGAATATTAATTTCTAAATTATTTTCAAGGGTTGTTTAAAGTTTATTGATTTTAGTAGTTTTTTAAAAATGGATTTTGAATAATTATGAAATACATGACATCCTGAGATGATATTTAAAAAGGATTGTTTTGAAATTTTAAATATTTTTCAAAAGGTATGGGTGTGTGAGGACCTTATGGTTCCCCTATTTCTTTTTTCCCTTATAAGTGGTGCTTGATGTATGTGGTGATTGTGTAATGTAATATAAAGGGGTTGCTTATTAAAATGGATTTGGAGGTGAGGGTGATATTATTTTCCATGATTTATGATAGTTGTATTGATTACATGTTTGATTTCCCTTAATTTTTCCTAGTCCTGGGATCCTAGTTTTCTATGTGGGAAGTATATATTTATTCCACACTAGTTAGTTTCACAATAGTAGTGTCCCGTCTATTGTGAGATATAACATGATGGGGTGTGTCCCTAGTGAGGTTGAGTGCAAGTAAATTGGATAGATTTTATCGGGGTGCAACACTGGCTGGTTTCTTGGACTATGTTTAGTAAATTCTAGAAATATTTCACATTATGAACTAGGGTAGATCTCATTCCACATATTCCTTGGTAGGTGGGTTGATATAAGAGATCACATTGTCCTTTTTATATCCCCTATCTATTTTTAAAGGGTTCAAGGATGAGTAAAAATGATTAAAATTTAAAATTCAAGTTATTGAGGTCAGACTTTAGTGAATATAACATACTATTCAGTAATATATTTTATAAAAGAAATGTTCTTTATGATTTGAAATAATATGAATATATAACTATTTCCTAGACACTAAAAATTTGATTCTCGTAATTGGTCATATTTTCATTTTATGTGTAAATATTATGTACAATTAAATTTATGTCTTAAAATATAGATCTAAGTGAATCTCATTTGATATTGGAGATGAGTTTTTTTATTTTGAGGAATTATGATTCAGAAAAATTTGGGTATAAAGCCTAAGATTGATAACCATTATCTATGAAGTATTAAGTTAAGTATAACTAGTATTACCACATGGGATTAAATTTCCAATATATTTATGTTCAGTTATATAATATTCTTATAGTAGACAATTTTCTGAAAACATTAGGGTTAATATTTTGGATAATGGAAATTGGAGAAAACATTAATAATAGTTTATCAATGACTAAAAATTATGGGGAAAATATTTCTTTAAGGGGGTAGAATGTAACATCCTATAATTTTAATGAATATATATATTTTTTTTCCCAAATAAAAATTTGTAAATGTTAAATATACTTCTTTTATTTTTTTTAATGATATGAACCAAGAATTTAAATACAAAATTATTAAATAAGATTTACGAACAAAATTTTATGTAATAATAATTATTTATTATATCTCATCTCGAAGGCATGATATTATGACTTTTATTTCACATATACATATATATATTTATTAAGGAATTAATAATATATCCCTTAGTAATAGTGAATTAAATAATAATAAATGGGTATTGTTAATACAAGTTTCACAATAGATTTTTATAATAATTTTTAATTAAAAATATTATAAAATATTTTTTTGATGAATTCATTATTCATTTTACAAATTTAGTTTTATTTTGTGACTATATTAATTTAATTAATGGTTTTAACTTTATATGTTTATTTTAATAGTAAGGTAATCTCTATAATTTAATTGTTAACATATTTTCGTCCATATTTGTTCTACCACATAACTTTTTAAAGTCATATAATAATTCTTAATGTCATGTTAAATTTGCGTTCATCATATGAAGAAATAAATTGTTCAATTGTATATTTATAGAGAAATAATATTTTATTACTCATCTATAATTTTAAATAGTTATTCTTTTAATGTTTAAATTATTTTTATCATATTTTACGTGCATGTTTTTATACTCAAAAATTATATTTTAAAGGGCTATGAAAAATGATTTACACTGAAATATTACTATTAAGTATTAATTATTTTCATTTGGGAAATTAATTTATCACACATTTATTTTCGTATTATCATAGAATATAAATTATATTTAGATAAGGTATCCATTAAAAAACTAATAAAATCATTAGACTAGAATTATAAATGTAATATATAAATTCAATCACACTAAAACTATTCACATAAATATTTATTTAAATTATAATTTTTACTTAATTATAAGTTGAATTTTATAAAATTGATTTCATTATTGTAATTTTAATACATAAATTAACTTAGGGTTTATTTTTTTATTTTTCTCAAATAATATAATTTTAGGTAAATAATTAAAAATAAAGTTTTTGCATATATAGTAAATTTTATGACAACATTATTTTGTAAAAATAAAAAAATATTTAAAAATTTAAGTACTTAAAATATATTTAATTAGTAAAATTATTTATTTAAAAATAAAAAATGTAACTTCCAAATATATAAATCAATTTCAAAACACTAGGTCATATTTTATTTTAATAAAAATTTATCTTTGATTCTTTACTATGAAATAAATATTCTAAAGAAGTCATTGAGTTTTGTGTGCATTTAAATGTCCTTAAAATATGTATTTTTTAATTAAAAAATTAATAGTCAAAATAATAAACAATATCCATAGTCATGAGCTTAAAAATAAATAAATTAATATTTTATTCAAATATACCCCTCCCTCTTAGATATATAAACACCTCTTCTCCACTCATTTCTCCTCGCTTCCAAAACATCTTCCATTGTGAACCATCTTCTAAACTCCCTCACTCAAACATCTTATACATGTTTATAAGTACCTTTTAAAACCACAATACCCTCCTATAAATTCTTTATACTCAATCCAAAAGAAACGAGTCAACAAGAAAGGTAAGGATTCTTATTCCTACCCCATTATTTGGAATTATTTTATAATAATCACTTTTAAAATTCCCTTCTATATACTTCCATGATTATAATTAAATTTTATTATTATCCATTTGAAGTATTATTGATAATATATTAGTCATTCCCTTTCATTGAATACTTTTCTTAAGTCATTAAAATATTGATGTAATTTTTTCCAAGTCTCTCTTTCTATTTCTTATTTTAGATTATTTTTTCTTAAACTCTTTTAAAATTAATTTTCATAAGACTACATGATTATATTCCCATGGTATTAACATATTTTTTTCCTTCTCTATAAGTGATTTATAATTATCTCTCATTGTACCTCTTCAATAATACATTATTATGAAAAGTAAAGATACCCACTTTATCTTAATTTTCTATAATATTAATGTGAAATATTTGATATATTATTTAATCAATTAATTTGGTATTTCTATATATTAACACTCATTTTAATTTTTATTTTTTTTAATTTTGGGGACAGAAACTATGTGGTAAATATTTCATGTTATATGGTCATGTATGAAATTTCATTCAACTATTTCTAGGATTCATGGACATTATAATATCTTTTATAACAACCTAAATCGGTTTGTGTCAATGGGGTTAGAAATGAACTGAGTTCCAAATCAATTCAAACATTAAATGGTATGAATTTTTCATATCATGTTGGTAATATGAATTGGTATATATATTTGAATCATTTAAAAAGTAGTTTTTGATATGGGTAATTGAGTAGAAAATATCCCCATGATGAATATAGGGTGTTAGGTGATAGAGGTGGCCCGAGTGGTGTAAGAAAAAAAGACATTAAAATCCTAATGGTTTTCCACCAGATTTCTGGTAGTAGTATGGGATTCTTTTTAAAATATATAAACAAATTGAATTGTTCCCTCATTAAAATTAGTTTCCCACTATGTGTTTCATTGTTTTAGTTGGTGTGCCTAGGGGGTGAGTCAAAATCCCCTCCCATTTCTTGTTCCTCATTATCTTATTTGATTTCAGTGGTAAATAGATTATTCTTCAAGTTGGATAAGGTTGGTTATACCCTCTTATCCTCTCAAAACATATTCCCTTCCACTCCTCTGATTATAATTACCATATTTAGGGATTTCTGTGCTGATTCCAAATAATCATGATGGAAACAGGTTATTATGATGGGTATCCTGTATGGCTTGGATATAACAGGCTTATGAGAGGTTGTCACACATAGTAACTTGATTTTTCATTTCCAATAAGTCACTTCCCTATTTATTTTTTTGTTTTTCTTAAATTGGAGTGGAATCTATTTATGAATCAATGTTGGATGTTAGTTACTTTGTCTAATTTAGATTTGATAATGTTTCAAAAGATATATGTGCCATTTTACTTGAGGTTTATGCCATGAAGGATCACCCAATCATTTGTTTTATAATTATTACAAATTTTAAATTTGAAATTAATTAGGGATTAATTGTGTTAGTTTATTATAATTATTTTATAATTAATTAGAGTGGTTATTGGTGAATTTAGGGACTCATTTTATTGGGTGATGACTGGTTGATCTTGGAGTGGAATAACGAAAGGGGATAACTCTATTAAAGTTGGTGGTCTCTAAACATATCCATAAGAAATTTGAAAATTTTCATATGACATGTGATATAAAATTGTTTAAAATTAAACTTAAATTAGTATTAATTGTTTTAACTTGACCCATATGATTAGGATGTGAATGTCTACGGCCATGAGTGACCATTTATCTAAGCATTGAAACCTCAACCAACAATGGTTATGGTCTTGACTAAAAAGTTTGGGGGCATGTTTTATGTGAACCTATGAGGGTTCTGGACTTGGTAAATTAAAAAATGATGAGTATTGTATGAGTGAACATAGTCTACTCTAATTATGGTATGGAATTGGTTAAAACATTAGTTTAAGGTTCAGCCATGTGGAATATTGATTTACTATATATCCACTTTTCTATACTGTTAATATGTGGGGTAAGTGTTCCCCCCCCCATTAACACATTTTATATTGGTGGTTATTACTTGTTATGGACTTGTCTATTGGTTGTACATGATAGTACTATCCTAGTGGAACTTTGGGAGTGATATAGAATTTATTCCATCCCTTATATGAATTTATTATATTTTATTATCTAAGTTGTTGATTTATACATGAGTTGATCTTGTCTAGGTTTTAGGGAAATTACAATCATTAAGTGAAGGACCTATCAAGATGTGCTAGTAAATTATAAATGGAACCCACCATGGTTTCACAGTTTTATTTTTACCTAGTCGACCATGGTAGGGTCTAAGACCTATTTCTAATCTCGATAGGGTAAATAATATGAGGCTAATATGTAAGTATCATAGAATGGATTGAGATTTGGAAGTGGTTAGGTATGTATGTGTTACTAACCTAGTGTGAGATTTAGATTTACTAGTTTTGGGTGATCATCCAATACCTTAGAATTTTTGAATTATTATGTGGTTGTTAACATGTTATAAATATTTCCATTTAAAATATCAATTATGAAATGTGTTTTTTTTTGTTTCCTATACCTAGCATGTTTATTTGTTGGAATATTAGAAATTGAAAGGGAATTAATTCCAACCAAGTATATGTGTGATGATATGGAACAGGTTATGTGAATTTGGGTTAGTAATTCTTGAAAATAATGGGTGTGTGGGTTATTAGAAAATGGATATTTCAATATGGGTTTGGGATTAAGGTTAACCATGGATGTGATTAAGGGATGATTTGGGTGTCATTACAACTAATTCTATATGGATTTTTTTGTTTGGGATTTTATGCCAACCATAAGATATGAATAAATGTTTAATAATGGGTGTTTTTGGGGAGTTTATTCCAAACATGGATAATTATTTATTTTGTATTGATATATGTTTTATGTTAGGATTTTATGATAATTGTAGATTGGTGAGGCTTCGATAGGTATGTGGTATGGGTTTGGGGCCATGATATCAGAAGATGGATTTTGATTTGGGAATTGGATTATGATAAGGTGGGTTGTATTTGATGCCTCTTTAAGATATTATGATGTGGTTTGGACACGATGCTTCCTGAGTTGGTTTTGATGTGGAATGTTGTACACGATTCCTCTTGAGGTGGTTGTGATGTGGTTGGTTGTACATGATGGATCCCAAGAGATTATGATGTGGGTTTAATGTGATTCATCCCTTTATAATAATTACTTATGTTTAGATACATTATGTTATGTGATATATGGAATAGGAAAGCATGGCCAGCCATTATTATTATGACATGTTCGAAGATACCCTAACACTAGCTGATGGAGGTATGGTCACTCTTGATTTTATTGGGTAGCACCCATGGTTATGAAAGGTGTTATATTTATATTTAATTTATTTATCCAAAACAAATCACATTTTCTATACACTATATATAATGGATATATTAGGGACACTATTGGTGGTGGCCTACTAAGTTGTACTAACACCCTGTTTGGGAAACCCTAGAACATTGGTACCCCAATAAAACCTTATGATTGCAATAATAGGTAGGATAGTGGATTGAGGCTAGATATTGAGCTAGATAGATTGGTTGTGGTTATGATATGGGACTGGATCAAGACTTGGGACCATGTTGTGGTTATTTTTAGTTTTTTATTTGGTCAACATTTATATATATTCTTCCAAAATATGATCAAGTTTATGTTTATATGATTTTGTTTTATTATTTTATTTGTGTTTTATAGTAAGGTGTTGTTATTTTAGATTTTTCGCCTTCGAATATATTCTATTTTTTTATTGTGGTATTATTTTTAATATAGATGTTTTCACTGTTTATTTTTTACCATTGTGATGATACTATATGGTATAGTCTCCCTAAAAGGTATTATCAAACCCCAACCACTAGTCGGTAACCTATGGCTTAAATGGAATCATACCTAAGGACGCATAGTTCGCTATTTTAATAATTAAAGAGTAAGCCAGGTCGGGGTGCTATAAAGTGATATAAAATCTTGGTTTTCATTATCTTATTATTTTTGATATATCATATAAAAGATTGGACTAGTTGTAACCTTTTATGGATACTATGTTTGTTCCTTACTAACACCTATTTGAGGTGAAGTCCATGTTTTTAGTGAATTCGAATTATTGTTCATGGTTTTTGATGTTATAATTTTTCTATTATTATTGAATATAATGATTTTTTATTTATGGTTTATGGTTTTTCCTCTTGGCTTGGGGTAGAAAGAGAGTGGGTATTCATGAAACATATTAGGAACATAGGTTTACATGAAATGCTCATGATTATATGTGTTTTTGATATTTATTTCTATAATGGAAAGATTCTTGGGTATTTCAAATTTAAAAAATATCTTATTTGGTGTTCCCTAAATAACTTATTAGTGTAATTATACTTAAACAAAGTGAATTCTAATAATTTTCTTGATGCATATTTTTATAGGTTGATTTCATTTATATAATCACTTTTATATAATATTGATCCTCGAGGGGGTAATCCAGTGTCTGGATTTTGGGTAAGTATTAGTACCCTAGAATGGGTAGGTGGCTAACATATTAGATAAATGGTGTATATGATATCCCCAGAGTGGGTGTTATACCATGTGAGTTTCCATATGGTATCTAAAATATGATAATGGATGTTTCTCCATGAGTTGTGAACAATGTGTAATGTGACCTATATACTAGATGAGATATCCTAGTGATATTTATATGTAAATTGGGATATTGAATATCAGTTCATTATGATAAGGTTTTAGGGAAATGTTTTTCAGGATGATTTTTTTTGTTCAAGGGTAACCCAAGAGATATATTATCCTTGTATTGTGAGTGAATTTTGAGATAGAAATAATTTTTATACACATTATTATATAGAGATGACACTCATGTAGGGTGTGATCATGTATCCAATTATTCATGGGGATTACTTGGTTATTTTGGATTTAAAAGTTTTGGTGGTGTTTGTTTTGTGATAGTTCTAACTTACACAAGGGGCATGGTCATCTGATTAGTTAGTTGAGAAATCCTATAATTTATAAGATGTGAATCCTAGTGATTTTAGATGAGTTGTATAGTTGGTTGGTACTTGGGTGTGCACCTCCTCAAATATGTTATGGTTTCATAAAGATTTTAGTGACACACCATTTTTAGTGCCTTATCATATTCTATGTTACCTCAAGACAACAGAGTGGGGTTTTTATCAACCTATGTGGTGTGTCAGTTGAGGTGATATAAGAATAGCCTTATAAAGTAAATATTTGAGATCGATTAGGAATGATTATCCTTTGAATTCATGTGGGAATTTTTACGGTTGTATCTCAGGATATTTTTGAGATATATATAGATGGATTTATGAAGGGGACATGACTCTTAAGGGTGAGGTTGGGATGATGGATATTGATGCATGTTAGTTTCATGTGAAACCTTTCTATTGTCCAGTTCTATCTATTTTTGAGATGTTCATGTTCAGAACCTTGAGACCCATTTGGGAGAGGGACTTTGAGAGGTTCCTATGTATTATAGTGGGGTCCAAGACTCCTTAGTTCCATAATTGTATAGATATAGGTCATAGGGTGCTAATGAAATTTAAGGATAATGAAACTTGGGTTGTGACCAAGTATGATGTAATGAGAGAAAGGTGTGGGGAGCTATGTTTTGATAGATGAATGTAATAAAGGGTATCATCCCTTAATATTTCATTTTGAATTTATCGTAGTAAGGGTTTTATAGGGGATAGTTATGTGTAGTTGACCGAGGAGGGATGGTGCATTAGAGTATAATCTGTGTGTGAGAAAAGGTATCTTATAAGCTGATGATGAAATGATATAGAGGTCATGAAATGGTATATATGTAATGCCCCTATATTTTATGATATATTTCTCAAAAATTAAATTGTATTTCTATGATATCTTTCTTTACACACAACACTGAGTTTAAATGAATTGTGATATACAATTGAAATATTATTATTTAATGTGATAGTTATATCTTGGTCATTGGATTTGAGAGTATGAGTAGGACTAACTAAATTATGAAATAATTATTTTTTATAAATTTATAAAATAAATAAATTGGTTACCAATTTATTATAAAAGTAAAATAAAAAAATTAAAGTAAAAGAGTTGTTTTTCTGAAAAAGAACACTCTTTATGCATTTAATGTGTTTTTATCTTAATAAAATAAATTAATCACTATTGGTGAATAATTTTAATGGAATTTATATATTATATATTCAAAAAAAATTAATATTCATATAATGTTTTTTCTTGGCATGCGATAATAATAAATCTATTTTTATAAATAAAATGTATTTATTTAATAACAGTTCCCTTCACATATCTGACACTTATTTTAAAATAAATTTCTTACACTTACAGAAATTAAATACGGAAAAATGGATACAATATTTTGAATCATGAGATTAAAATTTGGTAAATAGGTCCCTCTTATTTTCTCATTATGAATAGAAACTTTGGTAAATTTTTGTTACCTCAGTAAGGGTAAAACAGGTAAAACATGGTTAAAACATTGGATTAAGGCATTAAAATTCCTCTAATACTTGAATTTATCCTATTGGATGAGTGTAGATTGACAATTCTCATCCATTTCATAAAAAATATAGCTACTTGGTTCCATTTTTAATTGATTATGACCTTTATATTATTTTAAGAAAAGGATAAATAAAAAATGACACTCTATGGACTTTTAAAAATATAAATTTTTATTATAATGATAAAAATAAGATAATATAAATTATAAATAATTATTTTAAAAATTAATTAGGTTTTTTATTTTGGTAATTTATTTATAATTTTTTATTTATTTCATAATTACCTTAAATGCTTACACAATACCGGTAGATAATTTATGCAATTAATAGAAAAATGAAATAAATTATTTTAAGGTTGGGGTGAATTATTAGTTTGAATGAATTCTTTAGATACATATAACATTTTATGGATGTGTGGAAGGTTTATATTATAATTCCTTTAATTTTTTGTTGTCTTTAAAGCCGAATTATATCAGTATTCTTAAAATGACAATAATGAATTTTTATATCAAACAGTATTTCATTAAAATATTGAAAAAACATAATAATATTTCATTAGGACAAGTAGGATGATAAATTGTCTAAAATATCACCACTTAGTAATTTATGTGGAAATTTTTCATTAGAAATTATTACCCTTTAAAATTAAATAATTCATTACCATGGTTATGATTAAAATTGGTTAACTAAGGGGTTAAACAAAAATATAAGGTCTAAAATGACACCAAAACCTATATATATTTTAGTGTACGATTATATTTATACCTTATAATGTTTATCTTTTATTCTATATCAATTTTTATGAATTTTAATTGAGAATGACTTAATTGTATTTTAATAGTTTTTTGCAATTCCAATTATGTCCTTCCCTTACCTTATAAAAGAACACCCCTTCTCTCTTTTTCATACACCAATTTGGGCTATATATATTGAAAACCCCATAAAATTATCTTATAAACTTAAATATCTACAAATTAGTGGTGTTCTTTTTCTTAAAAACCATTCCAATGGTCAATAATAAAGGATCTAAAGGAGGTCTCTTCAAGAAGAGGTAATCGTCTTACCCACCCAATTTCAATTTATTTCGTCTTAATCCTCTTATAAATATGTGGTATTAATCATAAAATAATAACTCTATTATCTTAAATATAATTAAATTTTATTATGATTATTAAACTAACATTATCTACCCTCGTTTCCATCAAAATAGAAGTTAAAATATTGCTTGTGTGTACTTGTGGACCACCACCTCGACGTAGTAATATAATTCATTCTCCATCACCATATTTCATGGATATGTATTATGATGGGTTTAATTTTTATAAATAAAATATATGAAATTATTATTTTTCTATAATTATAATATCATATTTACCTTCTTACATTTCATTCCATTGGAAAATGATAACATCGCTTGTGCATACATGTGGACTACCACTACCCCGAAGTGATGTGATTTATTTTTCATTTCATCTGTACAATGATGGTACTAAGGATAGATTTAATGAGTATATATTATATATATGGAATAATAATGATTATATACAGGTTAATTATTATTTAACTTTCTTTCCTTCCATCTATTGAAAAGTTAAAACAGTTTTCATGCGTACGTACGACATATCATCTCTAAGAACGATGTAATTCATTTTTCTATATCTAAATTTTATGGATGATTACAAATATGTATATAATAAATATATAGGATATTTAAATCATTAATAAAAATATATATATTATGTATCCATGATCAGAGTAAAAGGATTGGAACTAATGAATATAATTTCTCCTGAAAAATGAAACAATTAACACCCACAAATGATGATTTAATAAAGAATTATTAATAAATGTGTGTTAAAATGTAATTGATGGATAATATATTATGTTATATGTATGTAAATGGATATTTTATCGAAATATAATAAATTTAAATTTATTATATATGAAATTATAGTTTCATCAATGAAATTCAAACCTGAGGTAAGGGATTTATGTTTCAATCGCATTTTAATCAGGATTGATTATGCATGAATTTACATTGAAGAAAATTATATTATAATTTCATAAAAAAATTAATTTTATTATCCTCTAGTTATTTATTTTTAATACATATTTTCTTTTTATTTTTCTATCTTTAGGTACTCAAAATACCGAAATAATTTTTGTAAGGAAAACATGATTTGATTTCTCTCTTCAGTTGATAATACTTTTTATTACAAGTACATATTTTTTTAAAATGTTTTAAATAATGTTTTTACTATTATCCTAGTATTATTAAAATTAATTTTTACTAATGGTTTAATATTTACAAAAAAAATTAAAATGAATATTCTTGTCATTTTCTGAATGAGGTACTTTTGATTGTTTACCAAAAATGTGAAAGGAGTATTTGTTTTAATATACATAGCTTGAATAAAATTTCTCCAAATCATGACTACTCAAAACATTTAATATTATGTTACAAGTTTTCATGGTTTCTTTTAAATAATTTTATTCCTTACTATTTGGTAAATTTTTAGATTTTAATAAATATATTTTAAATTTAACATGGTATTTTCTCTAAAAAATAGTCTAGGGATATTTTGAAAGAAATTTTCTTCTATAATGACATACTTTGAGGTTAATCAAGTCTTACTGGGGATATGATCTAATAATAACATATTTATTCTTTCTATTGATTCTTTATAGTTATGATGAAAAACTTTCAATGAAATCCATTTTATTTTCCATAGGTTATGTTGTGATGAATGCTTTTTTAATCTTGTGGCATACATGTGAATGGATTTATGGTTATGTTATTGTTGGGAATGTAATTATATATCCCTATAATGCATTGGTTAAATATTATTGTTCTATTATCTCAATGGGTGAATGGTAGGTCATTCCAATCCTGAAGAAAAAGGGTATATGGGAGGTTTTCCCAATCTCAAACGTGGGTGCATGAGAGGTTATCTCAAGATTGAAGAGGTACATGAGTAGTTAGACATAGAATAATTTTTTTTGAATGCATTGGAAGGTTTCCTTGACATAATATTTCTATGATTATTATTATTCCTCACTTTATTCTACTCTTTTATAATAAGTTCTTATAACCATGTTATATTCTCCTAGATCATGTTGTTTGATCCCTTTATCATTTGTGCCTTATGAACTTCCATGATTTATGTCTTGACTTATGTTTATGATCTAAGAATTATTGGGTATTATTTTCAAAGGATAATCTCATGTTCTCATAACCAATATTATCATATTATGACTAAATGAGCATTGATATCTCTCTTGTTTACCCTTACTCAGCATATAGTCTTAACCATTATTATTTATTCCTTTATACCTGAAATGAAGACCTTTTTTAATTATTTGTATATTAAGGGTGATTATTATAAATAACTAAGTAGGAGATGATGTAGATATTTTATGAAAAAATTATTTATGTATCTATGATTCGAAAGACACTAAAATATTATAGTTCCAGAATGGATCACAATGTTATGTATTGAATATTCATGTATTAAGATGTGCAATTTATAAATGAAAATATGGGTTTCTATAGTTTTTATTAGAGAAATGTTTATTTACCTTTCATAACTAAAATGAGAAACAATTAGTGATAACCCTTTTCATAATCCTATCTATAGAAGAATGTCCTATGTTATGGTAAACAAAAGAGTGTATTTTTCCTAGAAAAAAAATATCTTTCTAGATATTATAAGTGTACATGGTTTTGGAACAGATGAATCGAAGGGAAATAACCCCAAAAATAGTTGGTATAGTATATCTCGACTATCATTCTGGTGCATAGTGTGTGATCCCTTACTGTGCACCTGGTTTGACACTTAAAGGGGATATGATTGGGTTATTTTAAATTTTCATTATAAACCATCATGATGGATTTGAATAGATGTTGGTCATGGATAAAATAGGTTAAACCTATGGTGTCATAGATTAAAATGATAATGTCATGATTTAGATATCATATAAATGATTTTTCATGATTATGTGGTTTACCGCTATGATTATTATTTCTCACACTGCGCATTTTAGATTTATTAAATGGTTGGAACCCAAAGGAACCATGTTAATGTTGAATGTGAAGGAAAATACAATGATTATCCTCTTGAGTAACCAAATTTTATGGGAGATGAAATAAAAAAATATCATTATTATACTTAGTAAAATTTCTCAATCCATGAATCATGTTGCACTTCCTAACGAGTAATGGAGGGAACAAATTTCTACTCACAAAATCATGGGGAAACATGCACATTATTTTAGTGGATTTTTTATCCAATAGTTCTTAATAATGGATCAGTACCAATGAAAATATATTTTTTATTCTCTAGTGTTTGGATCTTGAAAGATACATTTTTTCATTTATCATTTGGAAGGTGAAGTGGATCAATTGTGGCCTCTCATTAAGAACATGAGGCAATGATAATAAATTAACTCCATGGAGTGGGATGAGATTATAAGGTTATTTTACAATAACTATTTTCCTCTTAATATCTATATTAAAATGGATAAGGAATTCCTTGATCAGAGGCATATGGATTTTTATTCCATTAGTTCATATGTAGAAAATTTTATAATACTTTTGAGGTATGATTATAGTATTATCATTGATCTAGAAAGTAAGATTGATCAATTTTTAGTGGATTATGAATATAGAACATTGGTGTTTATGAAGAAATTGGGTGATTTTATACCAAGGTAGAAATGGATATTGATGTTACCCATAAATCTCATGGTTTTTATAAGAAATCAATTATGAAATTCAAATGAAATTATAATAATAAAACCAATTAAGGGAAGAAGATGAGCCTTCCATTATTTAAAACTTGTGGAGGGTGACATGGAAGAAATTATCTTAAAGGGACATGCAAATTCTTTAAGTGTGGAAAGAAATTACATCAAGAAACCGATTACTAATGTGATTTGAAGAAGCTATCCAATGATGGTGGGAAACACCACGAAGGAACCACCAACACTCCAGTGTTTCAAATCCAAAGAATATTGGAATTATTATAAACAATTCTAAAATACAATGTTTCATGAAAAACTCTATCCAAAGTTACCACTCATTGTTCATAAATAAAGGAAGAATGATAATGACTCCCATGTCCCGCCTTCAGTAAGCCCCAAGTTGGTGACTAGCACTAAGGGTATAAAAATATC
Organism: Viscum album; assembly: GCA_963277665.1. NCBI lineage: Eukaryota > Viridiplantae > Streptophyta > Magnoliopsida > Santalales > Viscaceae > Viscum > Viscum album. The sequence continues at coordinate 343,447,292 of OY728131.1, forward strand.
ACACATGGAAGTCACTACCCTTAATGACAATATTGTATTAAAAGATATAACATCAATGATTAAACAATTCCATGAAATAATATAAAAATAAACTAAATACCATCCCACACTTCATTTATAATGTAAATAGATAAAAATATTCATCAAATAAATACCCAAAATAAAGTCATATAACTATGACTCAATGACATCTATAAAGTCTAATTTAGAAATGTCTATAATGGTACATGAAGTCTTCCTAGAAACTTGAAAAATATTTTGTATATACATCAGGTGAGCATAAAAGTATACTCATTAGGATCATACCCAATGTCTCCCATGCACATGTGAAAAGAGAACACTATTTAACCAGTGAAAAAATATTAAATCTAATAACATCTAAAGTGGTAAACTAACCAATCCCATCCTCACCATGACATGATGACCAAATAATGCATAAACATATAATAAAATAATAAGAATAATATCAAAAAAAGATACCCCATACTACTTTACCATAGGTTTTCTTCTCTCACACCCCAATGTTGTAAATCTTGGTACTCTCATCTCTTCTATATGGTAGCCCTGATTAAACACACCTATACCATCTCATCACATCCCAACACATATCACTTGAAGACTCCTAGTCCATAACATCACATCACATATCTCTCTATGAAACATGGGTCATCACATCACATCACATCCCACCCAAATACACCTAGTCTATAACATCATATCACATCTCAATTAAATATAGATGGGCCATCAAATCACATCACAACCTTAACGAAAGTAACAGGGTATCATGAACATGATGAAAATAAACCTCATTCCCTCCACCAACCATTCATGAACCCCACTATAAGACATATCATTATCACATAAAACATCCCCATAGTTCACTTTTTACTTCTTTCCAACATAGCCCATGAATATCAACATTTCCTAGAAGAGAGATCGGGGAAGAGGGGTAGCTAGTGATCCATCCTCGTCACCTGGATGTTGGGGAAAATACCCCCCAAAACATTTTGTTTTGGGAACTTTGTGCTCCATGTGGGTGGGGTACATATATAAATCACAAGAAATATGATATATATATATATATATATATATATATCACAAAACATAATTTTAGTCAATGTGTTCGCAATAAGAGTTTCATCCCAACACAAAAAATTACCACAAGCCTCAAAATCTCTATCAATTTCACTACCACTTCTAAATGAATAAGACTGTGTAAGAAATCCATAATCCAAAAACAAAATTTTTAATTATGTTTCAAGTTAATAAAAAGTTATATATTCCCCATTTAAAAACTGATTTCATTCATTAATACCATTCTTTATCCAATCCATTCATTCTACATTTAAAAAACAACCTCTTTATTCTCACTTCCAATTTTAATTCAAATGTTCATTATACATATAAACCCATTCCATTTCAATTCCTCATTTACATATAAAAATACACAAATTCATAAAAACTATTCTCCCCATGTCAAGAATCCCCCACAATTCCACTATTTCATATCCACATTCGTCTCCTCATCAAAAACAGGACATTCTATGCCCATGCCTCATCTCATATTCCCCACACATCACAACCATGCATCACCACCATGCATAAAAATCAGTCACCACCACCACACATAACCACCACACAACACAACCATTAATTACAATCACATAACACATATTCACATAACTTATTTTAAATTTATTATGGGGATTCTGGTTATATTTCTATTTAATTTTTAAGGGAATTCTCACAAAATCCATATTTTCTCGGGGAAACCAATTCATTAGATGGATATAAGTGATTAGACAATTCAATTAAAGGTGATAAAATACAAACAAAAAAACAATTTTTCCATAGTTACAAAAATCACAGGACAAATAAATTCCCTAAAAACAATAATATTCAAAAAGGCTTCAAGCCCCTGCAATAATAATATCAAGAATGTTAAAACGTGTTATTTAATTCTCTTTCCCCTTCAATTTCATTTAAAAAGATTCATTATCTTTATTAGGAAGATGCATACTATCTTCAAAAAATATAACAAGATCATAACACCTCCCATATGATATGAATATATGGGAAATCAAGGATCACTTATGTCAAACAAATCTTTCTAAAATTATATAAAATATTGAATCGGGAGGAATGCCACTACTGAGAACCACAATGAAGGAGAATGACCTTATCATCCTAGAACACAATAATCACATAATTCCCCTACCAAAAAAACACCAAAACCATAGGTTTTACTAGATATAATAATTCTATATATATAACATAGAAGAAAACAAGTTAGGTTAGGAAGAAAACTCACATAGAAACACCAATGATCAATCTCCTAAGGTTGGGGTTAAAATTCACTAAAATGGGGGTGAATGTTCTCCTTGGGATTAACTTGTTTCACCTAATAAATTACAAGAATTCTAGAAGAATGAGGGGGTTCTATGAGGATTTTTAATTTTTTAGGTTGTCCACAAAACATAAGACCATGACATAGCCTCACATACCATGCCGCAAAATTGCTGAAAAAGGAAGGGAATATGACATAGTTAGAAGGAAAATGTAATAACTTGTCTTGTCAATGAAGACTCTAAGAAATGGGAATATATCCACACCAAAGATATGATAAAACATGGAAGGTACCACATCATAGAGGTATGGACCACACCATATAATCCTTACACTAAGAAGAAGTTAATGTCAGAGCCCCAACTTTAAAGTGTAGTTGTGCCTGAAATGGTGGAACAACTGAAAACACCACCCTAATTCACAACACTATAGATAGTCTATCCACACTAAAACTACTCAACTACTGATAATGATTTTATACCATAACTAACCTCCACAGCACAACTACCTAAAAATTTGGAAAACTATCAAAACTCGTCCTCAAGGCTACTCTTCGAAAACAACACCCCTACACCATATCCACTAGGGTAAGAAATCCATATATTTTCCTTAGACTCTCTCTATGAGACAACTATTATAATTTTTTAAGTATCCATAAAAACCTCCTCCCAAGACTCCATATCATATCCAAACTCTCCACATTATAGAATTCACCCTTATAACACAACCCATAAGTCCAAGTCATAGGAACCTTTTGAGATGAAATATCAAATTCCACTTCTCCTTTTACTATCTAAACTCCTCGGCACCTCCCAAAGAAACCTTCCTTGCTATAATTTTAGTAATTTAATAGGTCAAAAGGTCAAGACCATTACATAATATACCTATCAAACTATTCTCACCCTTGATAATCAATTAAAAAACAAAAAAAGGAAATAGGGAAATAGGTCCAAACAACAACCTTACAAGATACCTCTCAAATATCTCGTCAAAACTGAAGCACCACCACCAACCCAATACACCATGACTAGATAGAAACACTCACCAATCATCCCAAAAAATAATATCCTTTACATTAGTCACAATCTACCACCTTTCAACATGACCATCAGTACTACCACCTCAACATCCACATGGCCCCTTCCAACAATCACTACACACATCACACACCATATCCCCAAGCACACAAATCAAGGAATTCCATTTTCCATAGCAATATTTTATCTTATTTGGGTAGCACCGAATAACCCAGACAATTTTAAATTGTTTCATAGTACAATGTTTCTTGATTAGGAATTAGGTCTGCCCCATTTCATATGTTGTAATATTTAAAACACATCACATATCAAGGAAAATGTACATTTCATAACCAACAACATCCAAACATCACATTAATAAAGAAAGTAAAAAAAACAAAAACATAAAACAATAATTGGTAATGGTCATGCATCTGTGTCTCATGCTCCAAAGTACTCTCCTGTTGGACACCATGATTCCTTAGTAGACAACCCAAAGAAATGGTTTGTCTATGATGCATCTTCTCCCAAAGATTTAGATCTCTACCAGCCACTCCACAAACATCGTGACATCATTAATTACCAAATTTCCTTAATAAATAACATGGGATCCATCATAAAGATACAAAAATATATATGATACATGGGAGATGTCATGAATATAGTCTATCATTGAGAGAATTCCAGCTGATAATCCACCTTTCCAATGCGCCCCAACACCTCAAAGGGTCCAACAAAATGAGGTGAGATCTTAAACCCCCTTCTAGAACTCTGTTTACCACACCGAGGAGAAACATTTTCCAAAACTTGGTCTCTAACCCCAAACTCTAAGGTCCTTATCCTGTGATTTCTATAAGACTTATGTCAGTCTAGTGCTTCTTTCATCATCTCACAAACATCTTGAACCTTCTTTGTTGTTCTATTCACAACATTAGTTTAGATAGTAAGAAAATATCTATACACATTGGATGCATTGATTATTAAGAAAATATCTATACACATTTGATGCAGCCAAATCATTATTATACACCCTTGTAACCCATCAAACAAACTGGTTAGAGCATCTACTAGCATATTCATCACCAAGGGAATGAGAATCCTCTCTTTGTAAAGCCACAAAGTACATACAATATTAGGTACAACAAAATAGTGTTAAGATCCTGAATAAAACTAGGAAAAAACAATGGTAGATAATAAAATAATTGTACCTCAAATGATCTCTAAACTATATGGTGCGGCCACCCCTGCTACATGAAACTGAACAAGCCCAGCTCCTATGTCTCTCTACTAATGGATGCCTCTTCCACCATACTCAGTTCAGGGTCCCTGAATAAAAGGAACATCCTTAGTATGAAATATGTAGGTTTTATCTCCTCTCAATGGATTATATTGATGTGTACCCTACTCCTATAATTATTTTCATGGTAGTTTTTGTTGAGGCCAACACTGAACTAGAACACCCCCATCATATTGAGCTCAAAGAACTATGTGAAACTACTTCTGATGATGGCTACAACCACTAAAAAAATACACACTAGCCTAAGGACCACAGGAAAATCATAAAAACTAGTAGCCCTTGAAAATGACATGGAATATTCAAAGGTAAAATCCTTGTTTGTTGAAACCTTAAAGGACTTGTTGCATCAGACCTACTACTGAAAACTCTAATCCTCCCATGTTATGGAAAGAATCTTCACGAATGTATATGCTTGATCACATTCACCTTCTTATAAACCTCCAGATATGTTGGAAACATAAAAAAAGTAAATGGATATTGGATATAAGGATGGAGAACCTCCCTAATATACCATGCTTAGGACTCCACATAGGGAAAAATATCTAGTGAAAAATGAAAAAGGTCCTTGAACTTGATCTGAAGATCCCACATAGACATACTCCCCTACTAAATAGAATGTAGATCTTAACTATTCACTACCTATATCGTCAATGATATTAACTTCACTAAGAACTTATTCTGAAAGTAAACCCATAAAACATTTTCCTCCTTCCATAGGACAAGATACAGTTTTCACCAATGATTCATAGCCCCTCACATCAAAAAAACCGTCAATGAAACCTAGTTCTCCATCAGGGACTGGATCAAACCAAAGGTAGTCCAGAGATCCTCCAACCACCTCTTTATCTCCAGATCAAAAATTTTACCCTCATACTTCCCTAAAATCTAGCACTTGAAGGAACGCAAGGCCCTATACCATACCTCAACCTCCTCTATCGGGTCGATCCTTTTTTGATGAATTGGGTTGTCCTGATAAACCCCCAATCAAAACCACACATAGATGATGACTAAGATCCATAGATAAATGGGGGGAGAATATTTCATAATCCCAATAGTATGTACTTTTATAAAGATTCATTTAATTTATTTTAACTTCCCAAAACCATCAATTTCAAATAATTAAAAATAAAAACATGATGCATGCACCACCCCCGGGTCTCTACCCTGAAAGTTTTTCCACCTCACATGGTCATTTGGTAAGCTTGATGTACTTGCTTGGGGTCACAGTGGGCCCTAAAATCCTATTTCTAAGTTAGTTTTCCTTGACCTATCTGACAAACTATAAAAAACTAACATTGTTTCCATACCAACCATGTAATCCTTATTGTTCTTAACACCGAAACCCATCTTATCCCTCAAAAAAACCTATAATACCAATCTATAATGACCCACTCCCTGGAATGGTACCCCTCCTTGGCCTAAAACGAAGGAAGATAGACAATGAACCCTAATTCCTACCTTCAGAAGGCCCTAGGTTGGCATCTAACATCGACAGTGTAAAAATATCACACATTGATGGAATTATCCTTTGTGAAAATATATGATCGGTAGATAGGATATAAATGTTCTATAAACTCCTTGAAATAATATAAAATGTAAACAATATCCTATATAATTTTTTTTACAAAGTAAATATATATAAATAATCACAAAATAAATACCCAAAAGAAAGTCCTAAAGCAGTGACTCAATAACAACTTCAAATTTCAAGCTAGAAATATCCATCACCCTCCATGACGTCCATCTAGAAACCTAAAAAGTAGTTTGTATATACATTGGGTGATTATATAAGTATACATAGTTCGATAATACTCAATGTTTCTCATGAAAATATAAAAATATCCTACCATTACACCAATGAGGAAATAGAAAACCCAACAGCACCAAGATAGTTCAACTAACCGAACTCATCCTCAACATAGCATGCTCAAAAAATAAGGCATCCAAGTATAATAAAATTATAAGAATAAAATCAATAAAAAGGTACCTCGTACCGCTTTACCACTATTTTTTTTCTCTCACACCCCAACATCATAAATCTTAGCACTCACATCTCTTATGTATTGTAACCCTACCTAAACACACCTGGACTATCTCATCACATCAAACCACGACTCACCCAAAGACACATGTTCTATCACAGCACGCCATATCTTTCCAAATGAGACATGTTCCATCACATCACATCACATCTCACCCAAAAACACATGGTTCATCACATCACATCACATCACATCTATCCTAATTAAACTTGGGACATCAAATCAAATCACAATCGTAACCAGAGTAGTAGGTTATAATAATCATGATGGACAATAACATCACCCCCTAATCCTTCCATGCACATCCCCCACCATAATTCATCTCATCATCTCATAAAACATAAAAATAGTGCACTTTTTAATTTAATCCATCACAAAATATGAATATCAATGTCACTTGGAATAGAGAGTGGGGAGAGGGTATAACCAGCTATCTATAATCAACACCATTTTATTGGAAAGAATCCCACCAAAATATTTGGGTATCATCACAAGGAGATCAACATTGGTGGGGTGTGTGTAAAAATTACATGGAATATACAAATTATATATATATATCACAACACATAATCCCACCCTATAGGTTCATAATAAGGTTTTCAACCCAACATACAACATTAACACAAGCATAAAAACCTCCATCACTTCTGCTACCACTTCTAAATGCATAACACCATTAAACAAAGCAATAATCTACAAACCACATTTCACATTCCTTTTCATGTTATGCTAAAATTTCAAATTCCCAATTTACTAACCAATTTAATTCATTAATCCCATTAATCATCAATTCCATCCATTCCGCATTTAAGTAATAACAACTTTAGCCACACTTTCCATTTTTATTCAAATGTTTATTAGCCATTTACACCCATTATATTTCAATTCATTATTTATATTAAATTATATTACAACCTGAAAAACTATAAAAACATGTCACAACAATCATTCTCCTCATTCCCACAAGCCCCATGTTTCCAATATTTCATAACTACATCCACCTCCTCTTCATAACAACCACATACTATGCCCATGTGACATCTCAAATGCCCCATAAATCATATCCACACATCACCACTGTAAAATAAAACTACTAATAACAACCACAAAATACATATTCACATAAACTATATTAGATTTACTAAGGGTATTATCATCACATTTCACTTTATTATTCAAGGGAATTATCACATAATACTTAATTTTAAGGGGTAACCAATTATTTAGCCAAATATAACCGATTATCCAATTCCATTTAAGGTAATAATAAAAAACCACACAGTAAGGGTTGTATAGTCACAACAACTATAGATAAAAAAATCCCTTAACAACCATGATTTTTATAAAGACTTCAAGACCGTACAATCACAATATCAAGTAATATTGAAAATAGTAAAACATGAAATTTCATTACACTTAAACTCCAATTTTTTTAAAAATCCATTATCTTCATTAGTATGGTGAAAACTACCTCCAACAAAGTTAACAAGAGTATAATATTTCCCATATGATCCAAATAGACAAGAAATTATGGATCAACTACCTCAAACAAAGCTTTATGATCTACTACCCAAGGTTGAATCAAGAGGATGTACCCCACTATGCACCACAATAAAAGAGAACAACCATACTAGCATAGAACACAATAAATAAATCATTATACATATAAAAATACCTAAACCAAAGTTTTTACATGACATAATCCTTCTCCAGAAGAAGAAGAGAGAAGAAAACAAAAAATATAAGGATATAAACTTAGCTAGAAACACCAAAGATAAATCAACCAATGTGAGGGTTGAAATTCACTAATAGGGGGATGAAATTCCTCCTTGGTATGTACTTGGGTCACCCATGAAATAAGAATAAGGCTTGAATAATTAAGTGACTCAAGGGGATTTTGGTATTTTTAGGTAGTTTGGAAAACATAGACTACATCACAACTTCACACAAAACACTATAAAATTTGTAAAAAGGAAGGGAATATGGAACAGTTTGAAGGAACACACCATTACCTAGATGGTTGGAGAAGCCTCCAATAAAAATAGTTCTCTTTATTAGGTTGGAATAATAAAATTATATAGAAGAGCTGGGTCAATTGTGTCTTTTTGATAATATTGAAAAATTCTAGTATTTAACTCTCTTTTTGATTTATGAAGACATGCATAATTCTCTTCTATAAGAAATATGATCAAAAGATAAACATAAAATAATAAAAAAGAAATTTTTATAGTGTTTTGTGGCACAAAGATCTCCCAGTCCACTCCACCAGCTCTCTTTCCGTGAGCTTGAAAAATTTCACTAGAAAGGCCATTTTATCACAAGACCTTCAAATCCCCATCTGATTGTAGGTAGTTTAAACCATTGAAACAATGATAAATAGAACCTTCTGTTTCTTTTATCAGGATTCAAAATAACCACATATTAGCCCGATAAGCAGACACTCCACTTTGATTAATTTTTATTAGTTGAAACACCAATAAATCAAAAGAGTTTGATTTCTTTAATATAATATGTGAAACCTAACAATCGCAACATCAACTGACAAAATATGGATCTTCTTATTTAGTAATTAATGTATTTTTAAGAAATAACATCCTTGAAGAGATCCTGGTTACAAATGATCTTTAATTATATAACAATGAAGGAGAAGATGTAGTTTCATAGTAGTACGAGGTTGAAATATGTAAAAATATCAAAGCAGAGCATCTTTCTGAAAAATAACAGAGTCGTACATTTTATGTAGTAGATATGAAAAAAGATATTCATAGAAAATATGTAATTTTTTATTCAAAAATGAATCACTCTCAAATATTTTATATGTTTGCGTTTTACATGAAAATGATCTGATCATATATATTGAAAAAAGGTATTTTCTTTTGGTTGAGAAGATCCAAATAAGTTTCCAGATAGATCATAGATTTTCATATATGAATTATTTATAAGATTCATAAAATCCCTTAGGAGTAGGAGTCATTTACTCTATTGAATATGGTTCTTTGAATTTATCATAATGATCCTTTAAATTGGTCATAGAATAGCTTTAAATCGATCTTTATTTCTATCAAGACTGTATCAGAAATCATAGATAAAATCACGGATTTAAAATCTGCATCATTAAATAGTCAAATGTAGTGTTCCTCCATGTGATGAAAAAATATCAAATGTAGGTTGATCAAAAAATTAGGGTTGATGTGCCTATGTTTTCTTTAACAAATATAGGGTTCCTTACAAACATAGGGTTTATTAACCATGTTTTCCCTTCTTTAAAATGTCAAGTACCATCCAAATATAGGGTTAATAAACTATACATTCCATCAATGTAGGGTTTACAATCCATATGCATTGTTCTAAAGGTAGGTTTCATTTGATATTATATGCTTACAAACATAGGTTATGAATAGTGTTTCTCGAAAAATGTGTTTTTAACACTTTAACAAATATTTCTTACCGATAAATAACTTGAATATAATTTTAGAATAAATATATAAATGAATATTCATTTCATGAAATTCACTTAAATTAATATCATCAGTAAAATAAACAATGTTATTTGTGAGCATCAAAATCAATAAGATTTATAGTGTATTGTTGAGAAAACACATACCCAACAACCTCCCCCTTTTTATGATCACAAAACCCATAAAGTAATTTATAAAAAATATTGGATTTTGTAAACACTAAGAAAATAATATTTTTATAGAAAATACTTGATGTTTTCAAAATTATTTTTTCACTATATTATTTCAATTTCATAATTTTATTTTGATAAAAATAGATATAATATTAAATTGATAATAGCGTGTATGCCCAATTTTCTCCACTTTTTTTTGATATCAAAAAGAAATTATGTTAATATGGATTAAAACAAATTCAATTTTTCATAGATTAATAAATGAATCTTATAGTTTACTAGTTATAGAAATAAGACAAGTGTTCTAATAGTTAAGATAAACATATAATAAAATATATAAATAATGAATAAAATATAAAAAATTAATATAATTTTTATTAAAAAGTTTTTATAATTACACGAGTGGTTTTGTCTTGGGGAAAAGGTTCAAATCAGAGGGATGGTCGATAGTGAATGGTTCTGATCAGGAGATGTTTCTGGTTCAGCTGAAGCTTGAGCAGTATAAAAAACATATTTCAACTCTTTTATCTAACCTTGCAACGTTTTTGAAATATTTTCAGCTAGCTTCCTTATCAAAATTCTTAAATATTGGATCTCTTTAAAATTTTCAATCAAATTGAATTTGAGTAAGTCATGCAGATTTTCCTATATCTATAGAAACTGAGAAAGATTTTTCATTCAACAAATTGAGAATAAAACTGATTCAAGGTTCACATGAATTCAACTTTTTTATAAGAACTTTTTTATTATCCAATTTCACATGCAGAGGTGCAGTATTATATTGAAGATACTGAAGTCATTCATTCTTTTTTGTTATCATTGAAGTGATTTCTTGAATTTTTTTATTGAATCTAGTGATATTCCCAGTTCTATATCAGAAGATCTTGATTTATTGGCACTTATTTTATTGATTCAAACTGACAACCTAAATACAATTTTAATCTTTTAAATTATATTTTGGAAATATATTATAATTATTTCTTTCCAAACTGATCCAATATATCTCTCTTAAAAGAAACAAAATCTATTTTTGAAAAAAAAAATCTATAAATTCTTAAAGATTAGTCTAAATTGGATCTAATTCCAATCATGAAGCAGATGAATTTCTTAAATATCCTAATGATTTACTAATAGATTCTAGTTACTTTTGAATACTAGAGTTCTCCTCCTATATCTTTTTGAATTTGATAACCAAGTATTATTTATGATTTGTCAGAGAATCAGATGTTCTTTTATCTAGATTCTTTGAATGAGTAGCTACTTCCGTAACAACTAAAGACATAACCGAATCATTTTCAGTTGAAAAAGAAATACCATCAAGGAAATCTATCCATTCACCAAAAAATTATTTTATTTTCTCCACAGGTTTTCCAATATCATAGAAATCCTGAAACTCAATAATTTTAGTAGATTCAGTTACGTATTTCTAAACATATTCTCCCTCTTTATAATTTTCTCTTTGTTGATCTGATTTATGGAAAACATGTTGTTCTGGAACTTCTATTTTAGCATGTTGTTCCTCATAATGATTTGTTTATCCCATATATAATGATGGAGTATTATCACTAGGTATAGGGGTTTCTCACTCTAAATCCTCATTCTAAGGCTCTTCTCTGATTAGGGGTCTTGTAATGAGTTCCTCAATGGATACTACATTAGAGGTTTCCTCATCCAGATCTGTTGTATCATAACAAATACTTCTTTTAGTAGGCTGAGAAATAACTTCTATTTGAGATTATCTAATTTCATTATTTCTCAAGAGAACTAATCCTGGTGAATTGAGATTCTCTTGATCCCCATGAGAAATTGTACTTGATTATTATTGATCAGTTATAGTAACTAGTGATAGTTTACATTTAACAATACTCCAAAAGAAACCTAATTTTATTAAGGTAATAGTATTCAAGACATTTTTATGATGACATTCAGTTTGAGAATAAATATGTCAAATCTTATTTTTTATGTATAGAATAATAGAAATAATCTATCTATAGGAATAAAATGACATTCCAGCCTCTGATTGAAACTAGTGACTTAGATATGTCGGAATATATCTATAAAATGTTAACTTAATATCACTAATAAATAGAAACATGATATAAATTTTTGGGTATAAAATATTTTCTAACTCAGTAGTCCTTGGAATTATAGATTTCTTGATAAACATTACCAAATCATTCTAGTCATCATCATGATATTTTACCAATATTTTCCTAATATTGGTTGAACCATAAAGAAAAGATAGGATAACTTTTGATTTGGGATCCTAATTTCTAATTGATTGAGTATCAAAATGGAATAATCCTTCATGATCGAATTTTAAAATCTGATAAATTTTTACTAAGGAGATTGAAAAATCATTATCATCTACTTGGGAAGACGTTATATTATTAGTTTCACCATTACTAAACTAAACATTTTTGTAAAAGTTCTTTAGTTCTATCTCATAAATGAAGTCATTATTTTCTTCATTAAACAGAAATTCCAAACCTTGAAATGCAAGATCTCACTTGATCAGAAGATTTATTTGATATAGCCATTCAAAATCAACAACCTTTCCTTGAAGAATATTCTTGAATGGGCAAGTTAATGCTTCAGATTGCTTGGTTCACCTTTATCTATTCAATTTGTATTTATCATTGTTTAAAATTGGAATTTCGAAGGTATTTGAATTATAGGGTTTGTAAGAAAGAGGAGGGCTCTGGTAGGTGAAAAGGTTTGAAATCAAAGGGTAAAAAAAGATGAATAATTTTTTGATGGATTGGTGATGTGGTCAAGTTTCTCATACCAATTATGTAGGGTAATCATTAAATTTTAATTTTTAAAAGATTCACTTTCTACACAAAATATGGAAAAACATTTAACCAAATAAGTAAACAGTTACAAAATTATTTCCAGCAAAATTAAAAAAAACTAATATAAATTAATAATCATTTATTTAAATTTAAATATTCCAAAATCCCCATAATAAAATCAAAACATTCAATTTGAAGTGGTTTAGTAAAAATATCTTCTAATAGATATTCAGTATTTATAAATTCTAAATATATATCCTCTTTAAGAAAATGATCTCTTAGAAAATGATGCCTTATATCAATATTCATAGCCATAGAGTGAATTATAGGATTTTTTAATATATTTATTTCACTAGTATTATCAAATTAAATATGAAAATTATTAAAATTTAATCCAAAATCTAGTAGAGTGTGTTCATCTATAACACTTTTTCATAGAAACTGCTAGCAGACGCATATTTTTTCTCAGCTGATGATAGAGAAATTGAGTGTTATTTCTAACTCAACCATGATACTAAATATTTCCCCAGAAACAGACAGGTTCATGAGGTTCTATTTCTATGTAATATACATAATCTAAATTTAAAATCTGAATATAAAATTAAAATAAAATCAGAGGTTTTCTTATAAATAATAGATTGAAAAATTGTTCCTTCTAAATATCAAAAAATTATTTTGATAGATCTAATATTGGATTCTATTAGATTTGAATGAAATCTAGAACATAGACACATATAAAACATTATTTCTAGTTAGCTAGTTGTAATATATAGTAAACTTTCAATCATACCTCTATATAACTTATTGTCAATTAGTTTTGTAGCATCATCCAAATCAAGTTTTACATTTGTACACATAGGAGTTGTGTAGGTGTTACTATTTTGAAGTCCAATTTATTTTAATAAATTAAAAATATATTTAATTTTAATTAAAAAAATTCTATAATCTTTTTGGTAAATCTGAAATCCTAAAAATAAATTCATTTCACCAATCATAGTAATTTCAAATTATTTTTTCATAATATTTGAAAATTCATTGAAATGATTTTATTAATTGATCCAAAAATAACATCATCAACTTAAATTTATACTAATAAAATATTAGAAAAAATAGTTTTCTTGAAAATAGTAGGATCTAATAATCCCATAGAAAATCCATTTCCCAACAAAAAAGAGATTAATCTTTCATACTAAGCTCTTGATACTTTTTTAAGGCCATAAAGAGAATTAGTAAGTTTAGAAATATAATCTTGTTTATGAGGGTATTCAAAACTAGGGTTTGTTCAATATAAACTTCCCTTATTTAATGTCCATTTAAAAAGGTAGATTTTTTATGCGTCTGATATAATTTAAAATTCATATGAAATGCATAAGCTAAAAAGATTCTACTGGCTTCTAATCTATCTACAGGTGAAAAGGTATAATAATAACCTATTCTTTATTCTTGATTATATCTTTTTTCTACTAATCTAGGTTTGTTTCTAGTTATGATCTATTGATCATCATATTTATTTATAAAGATCCCTTTGGTTCCTATTACAAGATAATTGGATGTTCATTCTACTAATTCCCAAAATTTATTTCTATATAATTGGTTTAGTTCTTATTTCATGGATAATAACTAACTCTCATCTTCTAAAGCTTCTTCAATAGACCTTGGTTCTAACTGGGATAGAAAGGTAGAGAATTAAACTAATTTTCTTATATTTCTTTTAGTTATAAATCCTATGTCCAGGTTTCCTAAAACGGTTTCTAAATGATGGTCCTTTAAGGTTCTAGACGGTCTAGGTAAGACAGTTTCAGGTTATTCAATTCATGATCTTCTGAACTAGACTGAATTTCATTAATTTTTATTTTCAGAATCAGTATTAGGAGTTTCAAGATTCATGTTCTCTAAAGAGTCAGCTTTATCATCTGTTTGATCTTTCTCTCTAATGAAAGGGTCAATTTCATCAAACATCACATAAACGGATTCTTCAACAATACTTTACTTTTCATTAAACACTCTATGATTTTTAATTAGTATAATATCCTATAAATATTCCTTTATCTACTTTTTGATCTAATTTATCAAGGTTATCCCTAGTATTCAAGATATATACCTTGAATCCAAAAAACATTAAAGTAATTTACATTAGGTTTTCTACTATTCTAGAGTTCATAACGTGTCTTTTTAATAAGGGGTCTTATTAAAAATCTATTCTTGATATAGAAAGTTGGGCTTATAGCTTCTTCCTAGAAACATAAAGGATGACTATATTCATTTAACATATTCATGTCCATTTCATTAATAATTTTGTTTCTTATTTAAACAATCCCATTTTGTTGAGCTATTTTTGGTGAAGAAAATTTGTATTTAGTACCTAGATTTGAGAAAAAAGAATTAAATTCTTGATTCTAAAATTTTCCTCCATGATCACTTCTCAATGAAATTAAATTAATAAATTTTTCTTTTTGAACAATGTTGGAAATTATTTAAAAAAATAACGAATACTTTACTTTTGAGGTTTAGAAAATAAACCCAAGTAAATATTGAAAAATCATCAACTGAAACATAAATATATAATTTACCATCCATACTTACTAACCCATATTTTATAAATAGATCCATGTGGATAAGTTATAATACTTTATATATACTTATTTCCAATGCTTTTTGTGTCTGGCATGGGCATCGTCAATGGGGATGCATGCTTGTGACCATGTGTTCGGTCTTTTCCAAACGAAGGTGGAATTCATCACTTCTTCAGTGATGTTTTCTCCTTGATCGAAATGGGATTATGGGATGTCAGTATCTCTATCCATGGATTCCTCCTCATAATTTGTCTCCAATTTCGGGTCTTCCTTAAATATTTGAGTCATGATTCTTGAATCTCATTCCTGGTGTTATATCTTTACAGAAACTGGTAAATTATGATTCTCCTATATCGATATTCCAAGGGGTCTGGACATGACATCAATCTTCAGTCTGAGTAGATGGTAACATCAGGCATGTTAGGTCATCACTGGTTTCTGGAACATGGGAACACATATATTCTTCATCACGAGAGGGATTATCAAGGGTGCAGAAACATGACACTTCCCACGTCAATCATAGGGTATCATATGTCCGAGGAATATCATTGAGGTTTTACTCATCTTACCATGGTTAACATGGGGTATTCCAGGATATTAACTTCTAGAGTAGACAGATAAGACTAATCAAAACAATAATGAGAGTAGAACGGATGGGTATATCCCTAGGAGGGAGCACATGGAAGGTTTACCAGATGGATGGATTTAAATTCCCAATGACGAAGAATCCGGGATGGTGTTTCCCGAAAAAGGGAGGTTTCACACCGTGAAGGCTAATTTGGATGCTACTGAGGGAGTATTGGATAATGTGGTCCCCAAATAGGGGGACACCAGCTAGATGGATCAGAATTCCCATTGAGGGTGGACCCGAGGTGGTGTGTCTCATAAAGATAATGTTTCACACTGTTAAGGTTGATATGGAAACCAAAAAGGGCGTATTAGAGATGGAAGCCTCGAAAAGGGGGGCACCAAGGATTACTATTGGCTACGACTGAACCATAGGGAGGCTTCATACATACCCTGTTTAGGGCAGAGGGATCAAGACCCATGTAGTTCGAGAGGGTGGTTCATCGATTACACATGGCTAGCTACCTGTCACAAGAGGAACACTCTTGGTTAGATTGTGTGGGGCTTGCGTACTAAGATAGACCTGGTGCTGCAAAGATTAATGGGATGAATGGGGATTATGTGTTGTTAGATTCACATGTGAATAGCGTGATCCCACTAGGATATGGTATCCCAGGTATGAATCAAGATGGATGATGGAGGGTTGAATGAAGTGGGTGGTGAATTATATGGAACAGGTGTGAAGATGATGGAGGTATTCGGATTGAACCTTAGGGAGGCTTCCTACGTATCCTAGTGGATGGGAATCAAAGTCCCATAGTTCGGTGGGGTGATGGGAAACCTAAGGAGGTGGCACATGAGAATGGAACACATGGATGGGGAACTGAAATGGGTAGAACCATCAATTTGAGGCATGATCTTCCTGAGACACAAAGGCTCAAAGGGAAGGCCATAATGGGAAATGGATGATGGGATTGAACCTCAGGGATACTTTCTACGTATCCTTGTAGCAGGGAATAAATGTCCACATTGTTCAGGATGGGGAATAGAATCAAGGTGTACACAAAGAACAGTGACCTGGAAACATTATGGGGTTTATGTATGGTTTGTAGCCCATTATAAGAGGGATACTCTTGGTTAGAGGAGTACGGTTAAGTGTAGGGATTATGCATGGTTAGAAACCTATGTGGATCAAAACACCTTAGGGGGAAGATTTCAGAGATGCGTCCTAAAAATGGAATATATCGTATTAGGAGGGTACATCTTTTAGGAGGGAGTACCAGAGTTTACCATAGGTTGGGTTTAGACATCAGATAGGCTTCCTATATATCCTAGTGGCTGGGAATAAAATTTCATAGTTATAAGGGTAATACAATTTAATGTCATGTGGGATGAAGGTGAACTAATGTTAAATGCATGGAATGGTTGGATTGTGGGGAGTGAAGTGATTAAACCTTCGAGAGGCTTCCTATGTTCTCTGTCTAGGATACAAGGATCAAGTTTCACATAGTTCAAATGGATTAAGTTTAACATCATATAGGTTGAGTTTCATGGGAAATACATGTGGTTGGAGGCCCATAATCATGTTGGGTGTTACTTATGGCTATCGGCCCAAATAATGGAGGGAGATGAGTTTCAAGATCCTACCGAGACGTGGTAGCCTGAGAAAAATTAGGGTTGATGATGAACGATATAGGATAGATCAAAACACTATATAGAGTGGTTCTAGGGGAATCTATCCCATAAAGGGAAGATGTCACATCATGTGGATACATTCCTAGGAGGGAGAACTAGAGTTTATCGTGGATGGATTAGAATTCTCTACGAGAGAGGACCTAGGGTGGTGTGTCCCATAAAGGGAATATGTCACACTGTGAAGGCTAATCTTGACACTGATAGAGGTGGTTCAGAGAGGGTTCACCCTTAAAAGGAGGCACCAGTGTTTACCATTGGTCAGGATTGAACCTCAAGGAGGAATCCTACATACCGTATGTAGAATACATAGATCAAATCATACATAGTTTGTAAAGTACTCGGGATTACACATAGAAGAGGCTCATGTGACACTATGGGGAAAAAAGTTGAATGGGGATTAATAATAGAATCTACTCATGTTCCACTATGGAGCCGTAATGGTGGACAAGGATTACATGTGGACATTTCCTAGGTGTTGCTATTGAGCGACAATAGTGGATGAGGCTTACGTGTGGAAGCTACCCAGTTGCCATAGTGGAGTGGAAATGGTGGATGGGGATTATGGGTGTAAGTTGCTGGTGATATCCTCCTCATGTTAGGTCATGAGGGAATCCCATGTTCATTGAAAGGAGTAAGGATTTAGTTTTACATCATGTTAATTGAGAAGGATTGCGGGGTTTATTCAATGAGATGTATGTTCTATCTTCGTCATGTCATCCCATGAGGGCATCTCAACTTTTTGAAGGGTAAAGGAGTATGTTTTTGGGATTTTTCCTTAGGGGGAGGTCTATAGTGGTTGTTTTTTATTCATCTCTTGATGAGGAATATCATGCTTGATGCATAATTAATCCTATTCTAAAATGATAGGGTACGATACAGTTTAAAGTTTTGTAGTGACGACTATTGGAATCTTATGTTGGAGGCATAAGGCATCTCTTGTTCGGAACAAGAGGGATCCTATGTTTTTTATATAGAGTGTACTAAAATTTAATTTCATGTATTGAAGACTATTAGGCATAAGGTGTCTTGCAATGGATGTTGTGGGACTTAAGCAAGAACGAACCTTTTTGCTTAAACCTGTCATAGGAGTTAGGTGATGAGATTTGGAGGAGTTTCTTGAGGAATGGTTCGACTCAAGGTACTTTGGGAATCCAAGATGAGGATCTCAACTCACAACATGGGAAAGAGACCAAGAGGAGTAGGTAGACTCATTTTGTTTCAAGGTGTGAAGAGAATTATATGGAATAATGGTATTCTATAGGTGGAAATTGGGGTAAACATAAGGGAGCAAGGTATAATATTAGAAAATCAGACCGAAAAGTTCACGGTGTGACTCTCTATTCATCATGGGGGTCAGTGATGGTAGCGAAGGGACCAACTCAGAGGACTAAGACTGTAGCACATTATAGATCCTAAGTGGTAGTGTGGGGGTGTAGCCCCTGCGGTATGGACCGGTGGGTGCGAAGGAAGGAGCTTCACAAAGGTTATTTGTGGAGGAAAGGGGTTTGCGGAGCATAGGGTCTCGTGAGGGACAGGGGATTAATTAAGGAAGGGTGATTTGTGATGGAAATACTTCAGTCGAGTAGGGATTAACCTTAGAAAAGAGATCAATAATTTGAGAGTTCCCCACAAAGTATTAATGTTTTTCAGATCCTCGGTCAACCTAAAGGGGCTCCCTCATTCGTGAAGGGCGGAGGCCTTCGTGAAGGGAATCCCTTCGTAGTGCTCTCGAGAAATGAGAAATGGGATATCGACCACCAAAAGAGAAGTGTAACCATGCTTATAAGTTGGGGGAGTGGGATATTTATAGGTAAAGGAGGTTTGTGGGGTTTTCCACAACGTACAACTGGGTGCTGGAAGAAAAAGTGATGTCATGAAGGAAATACTTCTGCGGTTATATTCCCGAAGGAAAATGGATGTTGTGGAGTAGATACATTCATGGTCGAATTGTGAAGGATAAGTGACGCTATGGAGGAGATATGTTCTTGCAGGGGGCTCTATGAACCATGAATGGAAGAGAATGCAATGAAGGAAAAGGGATTCCATTGAGGAGATACATTCGTGGTCGGATCCATGAAGGAGCTTCATGAACCATTTTTTTAGCCTAACTTCTAATGACCAAAACTTTTAATTCGTAACTAGGTTTGGGCATTGAGACCAGTTCAATAAAAGCCCTAAAAACAAGATACACTCTTGGATCAAGTATGGAAGCATTATATTCATCTTGGGGATGATTTTTTCAGTGACAATATTTGAAATTATGTAAATTGATTTGGAAGATGATTTATTTTGTTCTCTGATTTGGAATGCATCAAAGAATTTATAATTTTCAAACTTAAGACTAGGTAAATCAAAAACTAATTATTTATTGGATAATTTATGTAACGCATATATATTTAAATTTCCAATTCTTCTATTCCAGATCCTTGACTCATTTTTCTTAGTAGTTAAACAATTATATTTATATTTACATAATAAATTGAGATTCAAAGTATAAACATTTTTAGTTCTTGGTGCTCTAAATTTAAGAATTTAATCTTTAGAAATTGAGTAGGAATTTTTAGAGAAATCAATATAAAATCCATCATAATGATGTTGAGAAATACTTATCATGTTTTTTTATAACTTCTACATACATTAGTTTTTTTATTGATATTTTATTTGGATCTCCAATAGTTTCAACTTTAATAAATTTTTTATTTTCATTTTCACCAAAGGTGGATAGACCTCCATCCATTTGAGTCAGTGTATGGAAATTTATAGAGTCCCAACTCATGTGTCTAAAGTAGAAACTATCCATATAACATATAGAATTTTTATTCCTTTGGAGTTTCTCCTACAAAAATAATTAAATTGATATTTTTTTGGTACCCATACATTCTTGGGTGTAACTGTTTCAGTGATCAATTATCTGGGAATCCACATCTCCCTTATTTTTTGATATTTTATATTACTAGAATCAGATGTGTTTTTAGAAATGAAAACCTTTTTAATACCACTTATTTTAGAATTAATTAAATAATAGTTGTCAGAGTAATGACCTTTCATTCTATAGTAATAAGAAGTAGCATTTTTTAAATTTGGCACAAAATTATTTTTGTAGGATTTAGATCTTTTACACTTTCTTCTTATTCCAAACTTTTTTATTTTAATAAAAAAATTTGAGAATATCATTTAGAGTCATTTCTCATTTTTTTTAATATACTAGTAGCACTTTTATATGATTATACTTTATCCTGTAATTATTTTATCCTTTTTCATGATCAATACATTTCGATGTAGATTTGTTGAATTTTTTTATTAGTTAGTGATGTTGTTTTAGAATTGTGTCTCTTTCACCTAAAACAACATTTTTAATATTATTATGTGATTTATACTTCTTTATTAAAGAATAAAATTTTTATTCAAGTGTTGAACAGTATGCAAACAATTTATTATTTTTGAAACTATCAGTATATGAATTAGAAGAGTAATTGGTCTGTACCTATTTTTCTTCCATAACTATAAATAAAACATTAGCTTTTTGATTTTTTGGATATTTTTATGAATCAGATTTTGAAGAGATGTTGGAGTCTTAAGATACACTCCATGTTACTTTCACTGTTCCCTTCTCTTTATGTTCATAATAAACTTTCTTCTGATATTTCTTTTATGTCCTTCATCTTTAATCTTTCGAATGGGGACAATAAGGTCTCATGTGACCCATATTTTTTCATTTTCAACGTATTACTTCTCCAAGTACTATTTAATTCTTCTTAAATTATTTTTTGAAGCCTCATTTATTTTTTTAGAATTTGGTAAACATTCTCGCTAGCTGAGCTAATTTCATTTTAGAGTCTTTGGAATCTGAATTTTTGTCTCTTTTGACATCTTGTTTTGACATTATTTTACTCTTATGGGATGTCACATTAAGGAAAATGTTTTCCCATTTCACTATCTTGTGATCTTCATCTTCATATTTCATTTCTGGTTTGTGCATCATCAATGTTCCAATTAATTCTTTTATAGTCATGTTCAAGATAGGTGAAGAATTTCGAATAGATATAGATATTCCATTCCATTTAGAGGGAAGTACTCTAATTATTTTTAGTTCTTGATCGGATTATGAAATTGATTCTCCCAAGGAAGTAATATTGTTACAAATTTATGTCAATATTTTAATCATTTTTGTGATCCTTTCACCATCAAACATTCTAAAGTATTCAACCTTTAGTTTTTTAGTAGCATGCCTCATTTTTCTAATGTTATTTTTTCATTCATTTGAAACAAAATTATTTTTCCACATATCATAGGGAGCAAGACATTTTGATACTCGATTGAATTTTTCAAGTACTAATCCATAAATTATGGAATTCATAGCATTTGAGTTTATGTCATATTTATATTCTATTATGCCGTCCCATGTTGTTGGTTTCTCGGGAATCACATAAGGAGTGATTATAGAGATCCAGGCTTGACATACATGTATATTACATCATTTTAGATGAATATTTAGTACATTGCAAATGTAAATACACAAGGACCATAATAGTTTAGTGTATTTGGAATCATGGAAGAAAAATATTATATCCTATTTAAATAACTTCAATATATCTCATGAATATATACACCTTTATTACTTCTACCTAAAACAATTATTCATAACCCGGATAAAGGAAACTCAAGAAAGGGGTGATCTTAGATTCTCAATAAAGGTAAATAAAGAAAATGTGTAAGCTTAACATGAAAAAATAGTATGGAATATGAGTATAACATTTTAAGATCATACCATGCATATTAGAGATCATAATAAATATTGTATGTTTATTAGACATGAAACATAAGGATATAATGAATATAATACTTGAAATAATAACTTAGTAATGAAACATGGAATTTTGGAAAACACATAATCATATAAAAACCCTATGTCAAGGAGTCTTACCAAGGCCTTTATAAAATGTCAGACTTGGGGTAATCCTTTGTGTACCTGGTTCGGGATTGAGATTCCCTCTTGTTTACACCCTTGTTTTTGGATTGGGATGTCCTCCCATGTACCCTCTTGTTTTAGGATTGGGATGTCCTCCTGTGTACCCTCTTATTTTGGGCTTAGTATGTTCTCTTGTTTACTCTCTTTTTTGTTCTTGGTATTTCCTCCAATTTACACTATTGTTTTAGGATTTGGATTTCATCTCGTATTCTGTCTTGTTTTATTCATGGTATGTTCTCCCATGTACCCTCTTATTTCGGGCTTGGGATGTCATCCCATGTACCGTTTGAGCTCATAAAACATTTATCATTACCCAATGCATTGGAGGGAGATATAGGTCCCACCCATATCATAATGAAATCATATATACATGTTCCAAAACATAAAAAATAATCATATCATAACCCATGAAATGAAATGGGTATTATAAATGTGTAATCATATCATAACCTATGAAAAAATATAGATTTCATAATCATTTCATCATAAGAATAACCCATTAAAAGAAAAACTATTTAAAAGTATATAACCCATGAAAGAGAAATGAGTTTCATAAAGATAAAGAAATTAAGAATAACCCATTCATAAAAAGAATATTAATGGAACCTTTAGATCATTTTCTAAAAGGGCGTGAGTAACATCAACAGAAGTCATCTTAGATGGGAAATGATTTTAAAATTTCTTTCAAAACCTTTTCTTAAGAAAAATATCCTTTATTCATTAAAAAAGGATTTTTAATACATAAAACCATTTGATAATATTTTTTGTACAAAATTACTTGAAAACTTATAATGAATACTTGAAATCATTTGAAAGTATTTTTCCTCGAAAACTTATAAAATAAGCTTCAAAATATTTTAAAACACATTTTATTCTAAAACACATTGAAAACTTATAAAGAAATCTTGAAACCATTTTGAAAATCATTTATTTAAAAAATAGTTTGAAAACTTATAAATATAGTTTCAAATCAATTTAAAAACTATTTTCCATGATAATAACTTGAAAACATATAAATAGATCATGGATAAGTTTTTAAAACTATTTTCCTTGAAAATAATTTCAAAAATTATAAACAAATCATTAAAAATATTTGGAAAAAATTTTCCTTGAAAACTTATAAATAATGTTGAAAACGTTTTGAAAACCATTTTTCTTTAAAGCTTATAAAATGAGCTCAAATTTGTTTTTGAAAACACAAGTTTTTGAATATAATAGAATTCTGACCGAAGAGAGATAGATGGTCAAATGTTACTTAAAAACATTATATTAAGTAACCCAGAGTGGAAATATTGGTACTAACACATGATTATATCTTCAATAAACAGATTATAAGGAAACTTATGAGTATTCTTGGGATATGGATCAAGTATTTCATAAAAGGAATCATAAATGTAAACAATCTTAAAAAGCGATTAGATTGTCTCAATAAACTCTTATTACATAGAAACTTAGGATAATACTCTCTATGTAAGAAAAGAAAATTACATGTAGCTTAAATTATCATGAAGATATGTAGATTCATGATATATCATGTAAATGGTTACTATATTCACCTCAAAATTACTATATTTTTATAACAAAACATGAGTCTCGAAGAAGTAAAATTGAAACAAAACTATTTTATCGATTTGGTAAATTTTGAACGTAAACCCCATGAAATAAGGATCTTACAATGGAAATATTAATACCCATATATTTAATTATTATATACATGGTATTCCATCATGGTTAGTACATACACCACATAAAAAGAAACAGTGGTGAACATAGAATGTATCTCTTAGAAATAAAAAGTGATATGAAATCCCCTTAACTTGCATCTCAAGTCTCTTTGTATTTATAAAAGATTAATGTATCATAAATATAAGTTTTTTATAAATATTTTAAATAATAATATTCTTATACATAATACCATATTTTATTTGACTTTGACTTTATATTACCGTCTTGGTAATGATCATATGTTAAGGTTTCACTTCGGGTAATATTTTCTTTTTTCTTCGCATGTGTCTTAATTTTTTATATTGTTGGTCCTTATAATTATATCATGATTCAATAATTTATATAATTATATAAATATCTTTTATATACATTATATGTGTATTTTAATAATCTATACAATATAAGAGTACGAAATGGAATACACTATTTATGGAGACGATAAGTCGTATGTACGCATGAACATTGTATCCGTTTTTAGTATCGTATTGAAAGAAATAAAGATAACGAAACATATTTAAATGTAAATAATATCATTATAGTAGCATTATAATTATATATATATATATATTATATTTCCCTAAACCCTTACTTAATACATTACATCTATTGTGTGAACAAATCACATTTCTTTGAGGGGGCGGTAGTCCACACTCTCTCTAACAAAATTATCGTAATTACACCAAATAGAAAGTAAAAAAATATATATGTTGTAATATTTAATATAGAAGCTTAAATATATAATAATTTTAATATATGAAATATATAAACATATTTTCTATCATAATGGTCACCATGTTAGGTGGTAATGGAAAAATGAACAATCATCATTTCGTGAGGTAGTAGTTCACCATACCCAGAAAAAGTATGTTCATTACCAATTAGATGGAGGTGTGTGTAAGTTTAGGTTTAACCATTTACAAAAAAATCCTAATATATTTTGGATACTGTTTTTTTATATAATATTATAATAATTAGAGTTTTAGGGGGTGGAGAAGGAAAATAAAAGAAAGGACCTAAGAGAAGACGTTACCTCGTAATCGGGTAACTCCTTTTGGTTTTTACCAAAATGATTCCATGGATTTACTTATTCACAATGGAAGGATTATAGAAGTAATTTAGGGGTCTTGGGAAGTATATTGGTATGATATTGGCCGAACCTAATTGGTTTGAGAGGTGTTAAGAAGTTGAAGAGGTGGTGGGATTTTATTTGGAAGGAAAAGGACTCACTTGGAATTTTTTAAAACATGTTTGATGGACACATGTTTTTACCTAACAAAAGTCATAAAAAACCAACATAAATCAGTAATGAATTGTTTATGTATTTATAATGTCCATAAAATGTGTTTTGGAAAAGTGAATAGGTTATTTGGGTCCCTAAGATTGAGGTTTAGTCCCTAATTAATGTTAATTTGACCTTAATCGTTGTGATTAATTTCAATCGCTTTTACTAATATTTTTGGAAAAAAAATCAACATTATCTAATTAGAATATAAATATTATAATTATTACAATGTTTTATGTATTTTTTTAAAAATTAATTTCACACAAGCGGAAAAATTAATATTAACGCTAATTTCGCTGACGACACAGAATTACATGTGTTTAAAGTAGAAATATTTTCAAAAGTTTATTAAGTTTTTATATTCAATTTCAAAGTCAAATTGATTATAATGTCATAAATTATATTAATATATGAAAAATTTATCTAATGTGACACTAAAACAAATTTAATGTATAATTTATCATTAAGAATTATTTAAACAAAAAGACTGTTATTAACTAAAACGCAGTATTTTTCACTATTAATCAAAAAATAAATTTTCTCTTAAAAATACCAAAATATCACCCTAATATAATTTAGAAATTATAAATTAAAAAATAATTTTATTTTCATAAAATTAAATTTCTAAAGTTTTCTAAACTAAATTTTATTATTAAAAGCAGTTCATTTGAGAAAATGGTATTTTTAAACATAGAAGGGCTTTCCCAAGAATCATATCATTCATTATCATTATGTTTTATATATATAAAAAATTAAAAACATTAATATAAAATTAGTTATTAATATTAATATGACTATTTTTAATGAATATGTTATTATTATATCATTTTAAATATATATATATATATAACAATAAAAAGATGTTTCGTAGAAACATCGGTGGTGCGTGCAACATATGCCAAGTCGGTGTTAGGGGAAGCGCAAGCCAAGTTGTTATTACGTGTAGCGCAAGACAAGTCATTCTTGATTGAAGTGTAATAAAAATAAGTATTATTTTTAAAATGAATGTTTTACTTACTATTTTAATATATATATATATACATAAAGAACTATTTCCAGTGTCATGTGAAATTAAAAATATCAAAAAGATAAATTAATTCAAAAAATGTATTTCAAAAAATCTCTGGGTGTTAAATTCTATCCCCCTAAAAATTAGTTTTTTCACTTTAAATTCTTCTTGGTTTTATAAGTTTTAGTACTTGAAAGTTTCAATCCTAGAACCCACATCATAAAAATGAATACTAAAACTTCCATCAAAAGGTAATGTTGGGACCATAACGGTTACCCAATGTAACATATAAATGGGTTTCTAAATAGGATAAAATAGGTTGGGAGTGAATATTGTACATGATGAAAAGTAATAAATATTTATAGGGAGTTATTAGGATCATCAATCACAAATAGATGACTAATAAAACAAATATTAATGGCCTCAAAGTCATAAATCTGGGATGATTTAAAATGGAATTATTTCAACAGAAATTAAGGTATTAGGAAAACAAATTTTTTATCATTATCCTATCATAGATTAATTATTATTAATGACTAATAATATAAGTAAATATACTTACTTGGTGTTATTCCATTACTTATACACAATCCCTGCCTTTGGTTACGACTCGATAGATTTCCACTTCATCTCTTACCCTATGAAATGAATGAGAATTCATTTTTCTCTGAAGTACTAACAAATAATTAGATCCATGATAATTAAAACCATATATCTTTAGTTACCATCAACAAAATGTTTTTTGAACAGGCTATCCAATATGCATAAATCTTTATATGGAGAGATAACACTTGAATCTTACTGACTTCATCTATTGTTTAACTTAAAATTTAGAGAAATGGTTAACCTTATAACCCTTCCAAAAGGTGAAAATCCAAAACATTATAAATAATGTCACAAAATTAGCTTAACATTTATCCCCCATATATCACAATTTATATCTTGATTGTCACAATCCATACATGTGAATACCCTCATCAAATAATTTCTTAAAACATTCTAATAACCTTAATTACCATAAATAATTATGGGAAACATGCATAATTTATTATTCCAAAGGTAACTAGATATATTCCTTAAATTAAATAATTTAAAATCTTCATCTATGATGAAATAGACCGGTTTTTTATCTAATCAGTAATCAGATCTAGTGTAATCAGTGCTATCCAATTTACTTTGATTAAACCCATCATCTCTTTATCCAAGTGAAACAAAATTTTATCAACATCTTTATCACCTTAAGGGTTAACTTACCTTAATAAAAATATCACTTTTCTAAGAATTCATAACCATTAAACATATCCTTTGAAATCCATAATGAAAACTTGTACTGAAAATAATTATATATTTCATGATTCATATAACATAATATTTTAATTCCAAAACATAAGTACTTCATTCAACCAACATCATTATTAAATCAGTACTCAAGATTCATCAACTTATTCCTTAATACCTTTTTCCTATAATATGAAATATGAATCATGTATTGTGGTTCATAAACTTCAATATAATCATGCTACTTATTAATAATGTAAACAATACTGGAAGAACATCACATACCTTTCACATGTTGATTGTGTTCTCTTCATTATCAGTAGAAAAACCAAAAAATGTACCACCTTTTTCATTATATTTATGACTCTTCCATATAAGATATTTATATTCATAATTAAAATAAATTCCACATCTAAATCATTCTTCAACTAATTATACCTTAGTGAGACCAACATTCCCTTTCATTTCATTAACTGGACTCTTCATTTTTCACATGCAGTCACTTTCTTTCTGTCTTACTTTTCCATAGTAAAAACATCTTCTTATTCCTATAATATATTCACATAGGTGATTGTATCCCCATTTTAAAAAAAAGGAAATAGAATATTTTTTTCCTCCATGGTCTTTAATACCTGAACTCTCAGTGAACTCCTTATTTCTCTACCTTGGTGAGTCCAAGAGTTGGATAAGGTACATGTTGTTAATCATGTTCTATGAAAACTAATTTGGAATGATCACAAGATATTTCACTCCAATAATCATCCCACTTGACTACTCATCAGAAAATAATTAATCACATTCAACATTAATCTAGTTACTTTCGAATATGGCCATTAACTAAAACCAGAAGAATAGTGTGAGCATTACATATCATAGCATAAAATCACATAGACATGAAACTATAAACTTATAGTATGTCTGAATCATGACACCTTCCTTAATCTACTACACCTTAGGTTTATCCTAGGTATTAACAATCAACTTCTATTTAAATCCATCATGATGGTTCATAGATATTTTTTGAATTCCCAAAGCATATCCCATGGGAGTGACAAACTAGGTGTGCAAAAAGGAACATTATCATGTATTAGATTACCCCGAGTCAGGATTGGAACATCTTCTCAGAGTTGACACCCCTATGTAAATCTATCCCAAGTCCAAATAAACTTGTAGTATCTAGATAGGTATGTATTTCTAGGAAACCACTCACTCTATCCTTTACCAAAATTCTAGGACATTTTTCATAAATATTAACTCATTCTTATACTTACCCTTAAATAAATATGTAGACATATCCTTAGAAATATACCTAGGTATCTCACTTATTTTTTCTCATCCATGTTTCCAATGGTTGACTAAACCTTTCCTTTGATACCAACTATAGAAACCCAGGATTGACATACAGGTATATTACCTCATTTTAAATGAATATTTAGTGCATTTCAAAAAAAATACATTCCCAAGGACATTTATACTTTAGTGTCTTTGGAAACATGGAAACAAAATCTTCTATCCTGGTGAAATATCTTCAACAACTCCCATGAAGATCTAAACCTTTAGTACATCTACCTAAAATCATTATTCATAACCTATAGAAAGGAAACATAAGAAATGGGTGAGATCAGATGCTCAGTAAACATAAGCCCTAAAAGAATAACTTAGGAATAAAATATGGAATTTTGGAAAACACAAAAGTATATAAAAATCCTATGTCAAGGAAGCATACCAAGGCCTTTGTAACATGTTAGGCTTGGGATAATCACTCATGTAACTTCTTAGGGATTGGTATTCCCTCATGTGGACCCTCTAATTTTGGGATTGGGATATCCTCATGTTTACCCTCTTCTTTCAGGATTGGTACATCTTCCCATGTACCCTCTTATTTCAGGCTTGGGATGTTCTCTCATTTACCCTCTTGTTTTAGGCTTGGTATTTCCTTATTTTTACCCTCTTATTTCAGTCTTGGTATTTCCTCATGTATACCCTCTAATTTTTGCTTGGGATGTTCTCTCATGTACTCTATTGTTTCAGGCTTGGGATGTCATATTTTGAACCCTTGAACTCATAAAACATTTATCATTACCCAATGAATTGGAGTGAGTTATAAGTCTCACCCATCTCATAATGAAATCAAACATACATCTTCCACAAGATCATAAATAATCATATCCAAACCCATGAAATTAAACGGGTAATACAAACATGTAATCATATCATAACCTATGGAAAAAATATAGGTTTCATAATCATCTCATCATAAACATAACCCATGAAAATAAGCGGATTTTAAAACCATTTAACCCATGAAAGGTAAATGGGTTTCATAAAGAGCATTAAATTAAATTTAACTCATTCATAAAAAGAATAATAATGGAACCTTCATATCATTTCCTAAAATGGAATGAGTAACATAAATGGATTTCATCTTATATGGAAAATAATTTAGAAATATCTTTCAAAATAAACTCATGAGGTAAATATCCTTTATTCATTGAAAAATGCTTTTTTAATACATAAAACCATTTGATAATAATTTTCATAGAAAATACCTTTAAGACATATAAATAAGTATTGAAATAATTTGAAAACCTTTTTCCTTGAAAACATATAAAATAAGATTCAAAAAAATTTAAAAACCTTTTTCCTCAAAAACACATTTAAAACTTATAAATAAATCTTCAAAATGTTTATGAAAATAATTTCTTTGAAAATACTTTGAAAACGAATAAATAGAACTTGAAAACGTTTTGAAAACTATTTTCATTTAAAATAATATGAAAACTTATAAATAGAGATTAAAAAAAATTGAAAACTATTTTCATCAAAAATACTTTAAAAACATATAAAATGGAATAGCTTTTATTCTAGTTTGAACTCCCAAATGAGGATCCCAAGGTTCCATTTTATAGGCAAAGTGGAATGTGGTTTTGGGCACACAGATTTATTAAAACCACTTATCCCATTGTTTTCTATTGATATAAATACTTATCTTTATTTGGGTAAAACCAAAACTTTTTTAAATTACATCATGATTATCTACAACAAAATTCTTTCTTCATTTGGACTTCTATATCTTGAGATATGGACAGATCACAGCACACCACTTTTGACTTCTTGCAGATTCGGTGTGTTGGATAGGTCAGGTTGGTTGGGCCACTTAATGAAAGAATTGGGATTAGGTTCCTTCAAATGAAATGTATCATATTAAATTTAGGACTAGGTCACAAAATTTTATCCCATTTGGATGGACATTTTAGTATCAGTGTGCGGTTTATCCCACTATTGTTCTTGGATCCTACGCAGTTTAGCCCATTTTTCTTGGACATCGTTATGGGCCCACCAAATCACCTCCACCTACAATGAAATTATAAAAATAAATAACATTTAACTTTTTAATAGAGATGAAAGAAAATTAATCAAACATAAATTTTCAATTTCTTATTATTTTTATATTTTTCAATACAAAACTAGTTTACCAAAGTGGTGTAAGGGTGAAAATGAAACAGTGAATCGTGGTATGATCACACCCCCACACCTAAACATTTTGACTCCTGGGAAAAGTCATATTTCCAAAATTTATTCATCTAAATATTTCAAACTTCAAAAATATTTAATATTCAATGAAAATTTAATTCCTGATAGAAATGTGATCAAAGAAAAAATCACACCGAGGAGTTATTCTCAGTGATCATGGAAAAAGAAGTATCAGAATTTCTATCAGAACAAAATTCCAAGAGATTCATCATACCAATCGAAGAAAATAATTTATTTGTTAATCATTTCACTAATTCCCCATGTTTTTTGTGAAAACCATTTCATGCTATTCTTTCCACTTTATCTCGAGTAAATATATTTTGTTTTAAAAATTGTCTACTTACGTGATTATTTCCAGCAAACTTCACCTACATCCTTTGCAATAAAATTTAAAAATACACTAACTTAAGAATTTTCAGAAGTAAAACCATAAGCTCCTGACCAATATATTCCCATATGTTGTAAAATTAATCACTCCCCTCAATTTTTATTAGTTTTTTTTTTGTTTTTGTTTTTGTTTGTTTTTGTTTGTTTTTGTTTTTTTATGGTGTACAATATTCAGATAACTGGTACACACAAATAGGTAAATCTAATACAGTAATGAAATAGATTGGATAAGGAATGAATGTATGGAAAATCATTTGGAAGGTAAATAAAAATTAACCAAACTAATATTTACCTCCTATTAAGTAAGAAATTTTCACACTTCCTGGTTGGGTTAAAAGGTGTGTAGAGAAATTAAGTGAAACAATTTACCCATAAACTACTCACAAAAAGGGTACCATTTTTGTCAATGGTTTAAAAATTATAAAACCATTTATATCATCAAAAAACAACCAAATTTCAAGATAAGGTCACACCACAGTATTAAATTCTTGATGAAATACACATTTCATCGTAATTTTTTTTGAATGTTAAAACAACATGAAATAAAAAAATTCCACATGCATATTCAGTAACATCCATTATTAAATGGGAATCATTTTTTATTATAAAGTGGGAATAAAAAGTTAAAATTACAGAACAAAAGTAAAGGGAATGGAAATGGGGAAAAGTAACAATACTATTCAGTAAGTTAAAAAGAGAAAAAGAAGAAATATGATGAAAATTCCTAACTAACCCAGGAATATACCCATCCCCCACACCTAAAGTGTATAGTGTCCTTACTATAATAAAATATAATTTTAGAAGGAAAGATAAAACCTGGTGGGTTTCATTCATATACTTCTTCTTTAACTTAGAGTTCCTCCATCAGGGACTCCAAAATGGCTTCACGGAAGTGCTTCAGTCGCTTCCCGTTGATAGTGGAGGTTTTCTTGGTTTCTTCATTTTCAACCTGAACAACCCCAAATGGATAAACATTAGTAATAGTGTATCAAACAAACTAGTGGGAAAGAATATTACATGGATGAAACTTTATCCTTTCATTATTAGAAATTACCCAGAGCATTATCTTTACAGAATGACATCCTTCTATATGAAAATGTGCCAAACGGGCTAGTAATGTTGTATTTTCCTGGTCCTCATGGAAATATGGATATGAAAGTATTAAGAATACCCATCAACAAAATGTTAATGGGAATTCTCTTCTAGCCTCTCTTGCATTTGGTCAATGATTGGTAATCATAAATTCTCCTTCCTAGGGTGTTGGTTTATTAGGTGATAGTCTATATAGAGACGCCAACTATTCTACACATAATTTGGAACCAATTCATTATTTTCATTTTTAATTACTACTAGACTCATTTATTTTAAACCACTGGTACTAGACTGAACCATTGGCTATCAGAGATGGGTTAAATAATTCCAACAACCAATAATTTTGTTACCCCCTTTTTAACAACGTCTATGAGGTTTGGGTTCAGTCATCATTGTGCCTACCTCACTGGTTTAGCCTCATAATTTAACAATATATGATGTGTAAAGATTAATGGGATAGTTCTAGGAATTTTAATAAGTGTCCATCCCAAATCATGTTTATACTCTCTCAAAAGTTCAGTCAGTTTCAATTCATGCTTTGGAGTGAGTGAACTAGAAATGATGATAGGAATTTCGTTTCTATTTTCAAGATATGAATATTTTAAATCATGAATTTATTGGTTTAGTTTCAATTAAGGTGAATTTTGGATTTATGGTAGTGTGTGCGAAAGTGATAGGTCACTAATCGTATCTAATTGTTCAATGGTATCATCCTAAGATGAGTAATGAGATTTTAGAAGCTTAAAAGTATCATCAATGGTTATGTGATCCTCAGTGTTCATGAAATAATAAATTAATAAACCTTCATGAAATTTTTCTAATCGATACAAAATTAT
Organism: Viscum album; assembly: GCA_963277665.1. NCBI lineage: Eukaryota > Viridiplantae > Streptophyta > Magnoliopsida > Santalales > Viscaceae > Viscum > Viscum album. The sequence goes on from OY728131.1 coordinate 343,481,369, forward strand.
ATGAATGATTCATTTATTATTATTTTGATAAATGAATAAAACTCATAAAGGGGGTCTATGGAATGAAATGAAGTGTTTTTAGGGGAATGGAGTACATCTATAGAGTTAACAGAGATAGATGAATGTTCTTCTGAGGGGTGATTCAAGGAATCAATGATGTGGAAGTAGACAAAGTCTCCAACAAAATCCATAGATAATTTACCATTTTGGAAATTAATCTGGTTTTTTTGGTTTTCAAGAAAGGTCGCCCCAATATAACTGAGGTATGTCCATTCATCTTATCATCTTCCATTTCTAGCACATAAAAATCAATAAAAAATAATAAAAATTTTACACACACAAGAACATCCTCTAACAAACTTGAAGGGTGTGCATTACTCAGATTTTCCAATTGAAAAAAAATTCTTGTGGGCTTCAATTATCCGAATTTAAATGATGAGTAAATGGAGTGACGCATCCCATTTATAGAGGCACCTAAATCCAGCATAGCATTGGTAAAGGAATACTCCCCTATGGTGCACAGAATTGACAATGTTCTTGGATTGTTGAATTTTGTGGGAAGTGATGGATCTATCTATGCTAAGATGTTCCTCCCCAATCTTACCTTCTCATCACTTTGAAATCCCCTTCTGTGTGTACACATCTCCTTCAAAAAAATTCATATCTTAGAATTTGCTTCACAGAATAAATCAAGGTTATGTAAACCTGCACATTTTTTGAAAGATTATAATATTTCCTTATCAGGATTAGTTTCCTTTAGTTTTACTGGTTGGGTGGCCCTTTGGGGAAATGGAAGACTAATGGTTGGGATAAGTGATTCATTAACTGACACACTCTTTTCATTTTAAGGGATTCTCTTAGGACAATTATTTTCTTCTCTTTAACCATTTTAGCAGTTGGGATGGTGGTTTCCTTAATATGGGACGACTCAAATAAAGGGTTAATCTGGGTTTTAAGTTGTTTCCCACTTCTAAGGGTGATGATACTAAGATTTCCCTTATCCATAGGGTTAAATACTAGTTGAGAGGGTATTTTACTAGGCCTGTGACTTTCAATTTCCCACATAGGGTTAGCGAGTTGGTCTAATTTGATTTTTATGGCTTATATGTATTCTTGGTTTTTTTGTTGGAATTGGAGATTGTTTGCTTCCATTTGATTCATAATATCTTATAGGCTTGGCTCAGGTTTTGGAGGGGGTCGTTGGAAAGGCCTTTGTGGTGGCTGGATATTTCGGGGTGGTGGTGGTGGATGACTACTCTACCCCAATTTGTTCCATTATTGATGAGGTTAGTTTTAAAATCCCCATTTCCTATAATCATTGTTTTATTTCCACCTAAGTTTGGATGGATTGTAAGGTTCTTGTCTAATGGGTTGCTTATAGGGGTGTCTTGGAAAGATTTCCTCACAAATATCAAAATTTTCTCTTAGTTAGAGGCATTGGTCAAAATAATGGTTATCCGAATAACATATTCCAAAGTGGATGGGATGAGGAGATAAGTATTTCCCTTGGTAAATAGAAAGTTATCTAAGAAGGGTACTTATCTATTCAAATATCATTTCCAACTTCTTCTCAAATTCAGTTGATTACAACTCATAGAAACCTCGAATGGGTACGTTGGATCTTGAACCACATTGTTGAGTATTCTGATAAATGTTCTCAATTAGGGTTCTTGGATTAATTGGGGTCTTATTAAATAGTGCACCACCTGTAGCCTCATGAATCATATTTCAATCAATATGAATTAAACCTTCATAAATATACTGAATTAAAAGTTGATCACTTATTTAGTGGTGTGGGAAACTTGAACAAATCCTTTTAAATATTTCCCAGTATTCAAGAAGTGTTTCCCCTTGAGATTTTCTTATACCACATATTTCTTTTCTTATTATTTTATTTCAAGAGTCTAGGAAATATTTTTCAAGAAAAAGTTGTTTCATGTCTACCAGCCTCTAATTGGTGAATTAACATAGTAAATCAAATCTTTTGCAGTATCTTCCAATGAAAAAGGGAATGAACTTAGTTTTACTTGTTATTAATTCACATTTGCAGTTTTTAGTGTATAATACATAATATGAAATTATTTTAACTTCTTGTGTGGATCTTCTCCCACGAGTCTATGGAATCTTGGAAATAAGTGAATTAAACTAAATTTTAGTTCAAAATTGGGTGTATCGCCTTGTATTTGAATGTAAGTGGGTTCGATATCAACATCAAGAGAGGTTAGTTATTTTAGTGTTCGATTGTTTTCCACCATGTTATACACGTCAATTTTAGTTTATAATTTTGTTCTAGAAGAATAGGGGTTTATAAAATTCTCATGTTGTGGTATGTCCTACTTTAAAGGGTTGTCTTGTGTGTCTCGGTGTTGTTGACGTAGTATCCTCTCTGGTTCTATTTCAAAAGGGGGTAAATATCCTAGAGTAGAATGTGTCATGCACAAAACCTACACATGTAATAAATTTGGAAACAAAAATAAATGAAAAGTAATAATATAAAACAAATAAATATTCACAAAGTTTACAATTATCTTAATAAAGACACACACTAAAACCAAATCACTCCTTAGTAATGGCACCAAAATATGAACCCTTTGTTGTGACATGTCAAATTGGTTATGATTTTATGGTTGATTTATTGTATAGGGACAACCCTATGTCATCTCTCAAGGAGATTTGATAGGTTTAGAGTATGCCTTTTTAATAAAAAGTACTAAAAATGGGGGTGATTTTGAAAACAGTTTTATGAAAATAACTTAACTTAAAGAGTTTAATAGTTGAAAAACCAAGTTGATTTTAAAAAATATGAGATTAAGGGTTCATTTTGATTTCATTGCACACATTTCAAGTTCATTTTTCTTATATATTAATTTAGGTTTGGACTAATTATTTTTTTAAAATTAATAGTAAACCTGATTAATTTTTAAGACTTTATTTCATTTCTTTAAGAACCAAACCTTAACATAAAAATCATATCACCAAGTTCCAAAACTTATGCATGGAATAAGATATTACAAATCATATTTAAATGTCAAGAAACTGGTATGATAATGATTCTTATGTTTTCCAATCGGAAAAACACAAGTCACGCACTCAAAACCTCACACTGATTAGTTAGAAATTAATAACATAACATTCCCATGCATAAAAAAGCATTCAAAAATTAAATCATGTAAGATTCATGGAATAAAATTTTTTAACAGCCAAATTAATCCAAACTAGTAGCTAATTGATGTTTTGGAACTCCCTTGATATGTGTGTACCTCCCTCACAATGAACACCCACTATTTTTCCTGACATTGAGAGGAGGAGGAAGCTTGGGTGGAAATCCATTTTAATTATTGATCCCCTTATGAGGATAGGGGAATCTAGAACTTATATGATGAGGATAGGACTCCTCTTGGACTCCAAAATATTAAATAGTTTCTTCTGGTTTGAAATCCCAAATGAGGAGCCTAAGGTTCCATTTTATAGTAAAATTAAAAGGTGGTTTTGGGTACAAATATTTCTTAAAACCACTTGTCCTGTTGCTTTCAGTTGATAGACAGACTTATCTTTATTCAGGTAAAAACAAAAAGTTTTTTCCCCACCTCGTTACTCTCTCCACTTAAATATTTCTTCATTAGGACACCTACATCTTGAGATATTGAAGGTCTTATCACAAAACTTTAGTCTTCTTTTTTATTCGGTGTGATGGATAGATCAGGTTGGTTGGGCCACTTAATAGAAAAATTGTGCTTAGGTTCCTTTAGATGAAATGTAACCCAATAAATTTGTACCATCTCACAAAATTTAATCCCATTTGGATTCATAGTTTAGTAACAGTGTGCGGTTTAGTCCCCTAGTGTTCTTGGATCCTTTGCAGTTTAGACCATTTTTCTTGGAAATCATCATGGGCCCACCAAATAACCTCCACCTACAATGTAATTATCAAAAAATTAAAATTTCCCTTTCTAAAAGTGATAAAAACAAAATAATTAAATCAAACATGAATTTGAAATATGTTATTATTTTTATAATTTTAAATAAAAAACAGGTTTAGCATTGTGGTGTAAGGGGTAAAATGAAACGGTGAATAGCGGTGCGATCACACCCCCACACCTAAAAATTTACACTCCTGGGAAAAGTCATATTTCCAAATATTATGAATTTATATATTTCCAACTTCATAAAGACTTAACATTCAATGAAAATTTAATTCCTAATATAAATTTGATCAAAGAAAAAATCACACTGAGGAGTTATTCTCAATGATCATGAAAAAAGGTATCTTAAAAATTGTATCATAATGAAATTCCTTGAGATGCATGATACCAATCTAGGAAAATAATTAAAAATTTAATTAGGTCACTAATTCTTCATGTGTATGTGTTTCAACTTTTTCATGCTATTATTCTCATTTTCTATCAAGTAAATATAATTTATTTTAAAAATTGTCTACTTACATGGTCATTTTCACCAAACCATCCCTACATCCTGTACAATAAAATTTCAAGACCAACTCACTTAATCATTCCATGAAGTCAAACCATATGATTCAGACTTAGATATCCCCATATTATTTATATTTCATCACTCCCCTCAATGTTTTTTATGGGTTTTTAGGGCGTACAACAGTCAAATAACAGGTACGCACACATACGTCAGTCTAGTATAGTAATGAAATGGACCTTATAAGAAATTAATGTATGGAAAGATCATTTGGAAAGTAGATAAAATAGTTCTAACTTATATTTACCTTCTATTAAGTAATAAATTTCTACACTTAGTGGTTGGGTGAAAAGGTGTGTGGAGAAATTAAGGGAAACAATTTTCCTTTAAACAACTCACACAAAGGGTATCATTTATCTCAATAGTATCAAAATTATAAAACTATTTATATAATTAAAACCCCAAATTTTAAGATAATTTCACACTACAGTATTTAATTTCTATTGATATTAACATTTCATCAGAATTTTTTTTGAATGTTAAAACAGCCTGAAATATAGAAATTCCACATGCATTTTCAATAAATACCATTATTAAAAGGGAATAATTTTCCATGATAATGTTTGCATAAAAAATAATATTCTTGGACAATAGTGAGGGGGAGGTAAAGGGGGGAAGTAAACATACTATTAAACATGTTAAAAAGAGAAAAAGAAGAAATTTGATGAAAACTATTAACTGACCCAAGAATATACCCTTCCCCCCACACCTAAAGTATGCAGTGTTCACACTATAATAAAATCGAATGTGGGAAGTAGGGATAAAACCTAGTGTTTGTCATTTATATACTTCTTCTTGAACTTGGAGTTCCTCCATCAGGGAATCTGGAATGGATTTGTGGTAGTTATTGAGCCGATACCTATTGACAGTGAATGTTTTATTATTTTCTTCTTTTTGAACCTAAATAATACCAAATAAATAAGCATTTGTAACAGTGTTTGGACCACACCGGTGTGAGTGAAGCTTACCTAGATTAAAATTCATTCTTGCATTGATATAAAGTACCTAGATAATTGAAGAGACCAAATGAAATACTTCTATATGTAAATGTGCCAAAGGGGAATTAAATGTTTTCTTTTCCTAATACTTAGGGGAAATGTAGATCTGAAAGTATCCATAATACCCATCATGATTAAAGTAATGGGACTTCCCTACTATCCTCTCTTAAATTTGGCTAATGAATTATAATGGTAAATGGTTTTTCCTATTATGTTGGTTTATTCGGTGATAGTCTATACAGACACACTAACTATTCTGTACAAGAGTTCAAACCAATTCATTATTTTCATTTTTAATTACTGTTAAACCAATTTTTTTAGGAACCACTTGTATTGGACTGACCCATTGGCTGTTAGATATGGGGTAAATAATTCCAGCTACTAATAATTTTGTTACCTATTTTTTAAAAAACTCTCAGTGGTTGGAGTTCAGTCATCATTGTGCCTACATCATTGGTTTAGCCTCATCATTCAACTATATATGTTGTGTAAAAAATGATGGGAAAATTACAAGAATTTTAGAAAGTTTCAATACAGATACATTTTAAAATCTCTCAAAAGTTCAATTAATTGCAATTAATTCTCTAGAGGGAGTAAACTAGCAATGATGATAGGTATTTTGTTTCCATTCTCAAGATATGAATATTTTAAATCATAAGGCAGTTGTTTTAGTTCCAATTCAAGTGGATTTTGGAATGATTTTAGTTTGTGTGAAAGTGGGAGGTCACTAATCTAATCGAACTACTAAATGTTATCATCCTTAGATGAGGAACAATATTTTACAATATTCGCATTATCATCGATGGCCATGTGATCCTCAATGTCCAAGAAATAATTAATTAATAAATATGCATGAAATTTTTCTAAAACAATACAACATTCTAAGAATGATTCATTTCCATTAATTTCAATAAATAGAGAAAACTCAGAAAGAATATTATTTGAATGAAAAGATTTGTTTTTAGTAGAAGGTAGTATATATATACAGTTAATAGAGAGAGAGTGGAATGTTCTTCTAAGGGGTGCTTCATGGCATCAAGGATGTTGAAGTGGAGAATGTCTTCACCAAACTCCATAGATAATTTACCATTATGGACATTAATTATGGTTTCAGTGGTTTTCAAGAAATGTATCCCCAAAATAATCAAGGCATGTCCATTCATCCAATAATATTTCATTTTTATCACATAAAAACAAGTATGAAATATTAAATTTTGTACCCACACAAGAACATACTCTAACACACTAGAGGTCTAGGCAGAACTTTGATTTTCCCATTGACCAAGGATTATTGTCGGACTTAATTCTCCAACCTGCAATAAAGAGTAAATGCAGTGAGGTATCACATTTATAGAGGCACCTAAATCAAGCATAGCATTTAAAAAGTAATACTCCCCTATGGTGCATGGAATTGATAATGTTCTTAGATTATTAAACTTTGTGGGAAGTGATGGATCTATCAATTATGAGATGTTCCTCCCCAAGATTACCTTCTCCCCACCTTGAAGTTTCCTTTGTTGTATACAAATATCCTTAATAAACATGGAAAATCTTTTAATTTTCTTCACAACATCAATCAAGGGGATGTTAACATGTACTTTTTTTCGAATTTTACAATATTTTCTTATAATGTTCAGTTTATTTTCAGTTTCTTGGTTGGGTATCCCTTTGGAAAAATAGAATAGTAATGTTTGGTATAGGTGACTAGTCAACAGACACACTCATTCCTTTATAAGGGCTTCTCTTTAGATAATGATTGTCTTATTTGGGACCATTTTTAGTAGTTTCATTGATGGTTTCCTCAGGAGGGGATGACAATAATAAATGGTTAATTTGGGTTTTAAGTTATTTTCCACTCTTAATGGTGATGGAAATAACATTTCCCTCATCCCTAGGGTTAACTACTGGTTGATAGGGTAGTTTACCCAACCCATGACTAATAATTTTCCCCCATAGAGTTGGAAAGTTTGCATAATTTGGATTTTAGGTATTTTATGGATACTTGGGTTGTTTGTTGGAATTGTAAATTATTGACTGCGATTTGTTTCATGATATTTTCTCGTCTTGGCTCGGGTTTTAGAGGGGGTGGTTAGAAAGATCGTTGTGGTGGTTGGGTATTTCTAGGTAGGGGTGGTGGATGACTACTCTATCCTGATTGGTTCTATTGTTATCGAGGTTAGTTTGAATGTCCTCTTTTCCTATAATCATCATTTTCCTTCCACCCAAGGTTAGATGGATAGTAAGGTTCTTTCCTAAAGTATTGGTTATAGGGACATCCTAGAAATATTTCCTCACAACTCTCAAAAGTTTCTCTTAGTTGGGAGAATTATTTATAATAATGGGGTTCAGAAGAACATTTTCTATAGTGGATGGGAGGAGGATATTGGGATTTCCCTTTGGAAATAGCAAGTTGTTGAAGAAGGGTACTTACATCTTTGATCCTCATATCCACCTTCTTCTCAAATTCAGTTGATTTCACCACATGGACACCTAAAATGGGTATATTGGATATTGAACTAAATTGGTGAGTATTATGTGCCATGTTCTCAATTAGGGTTCTTGTAGCAATTGGGGTCTTATCAAACAGCACACAATTTGCAGTAGCAACAATCATATTTTGTTCAACACAAATTAAACCTTCATAAAAATACCGAATTAAAAGTATACCACTTATTTAGTGGTGTGGAAAACTTTAACAAAGACTTTTAAATCTTTCCTAGTATTCATGAATTTTTTCACATTGTGATTGTATTATACCACATATTTCATTCCTTTTTGTTTCAGTTCAAGAGGTTGGGAATCATTTTTCAAGAAAAAGGTGTTTGATGTTTTAGTGTAGAACACATAGTATGAAATTCTTTTAATTTCTTATCGGTATATTCACCCACGAGTCCATGGAATCTTTTTAAAAAGTGAATTAAACTGGATTTTAGTTCAAAAGTGGGTTCCTTACCTTGTATTTGAATGACAGTGGGTTGGATATCTACATTAAGAGAGGTTAGATATTTTAGTGTTCAATTTTTTTTCAGCCATGTTATGCACATTAATTTCAGTTTCTAATTTAGTTCCAAAAGAATAGGGGGTTTAGAAATGTCTCAAGTTGTGTTGGGTCCTCCTTCAAATGGTTGTTTTGTGTGTCTCAGTGTTGTTAATGTATGACCCACTCCAGGTTGGGTTCAAAAGAGGGTAAATATCCCAGAGTATAATGAATCATTCATATAAAATACATAAGAAAAAATGAGGACACTAAATTAAATGAAATTTTATAAGGTAAAACAAATAAATATTCACAAAATTTACAAATATCTTAAAGAAAACATGCACAAAAACTAGAGTGTACCCCGACAACAATGCCAAAATTTGAATGTGTTGTCATAACAAGTAAAATTGATTATGATTTTAATGTTTATTTATAGTATAGGGAAGACCATGGGTATTCTCTCAAGGATAATTGATAGGCTTAGAGTATGCTTTTTTAATAAATTACTAAAAAGGGGGTGATTTTGAAAACACTTTTAAGAAAATAACTTAACTTAAAGAGTTTAATATTTAAAAAACCAAGTGGATTGTGAAAAGTATGACATGAAGGGGTTGTTTTTATTTTAAAACAAAAATTTCAAGTTAATTATTATTAGAGATTAATTTATGTTGGGATTAATTCATTGGTTTAAATTAATTGGAATCCCAATTAATTTTTAAGCCATTATTTCATTGTTTTAAGAATAAAACCTTGACATAAAAATAATATTGCCAGAGTCCAAAAATTATGAATGGAATAAGATCCTTAAAAGTATATTTAAATCTCAAGAAAGTGGGTAAGAAAAGGATTCTTGTGTTGTCTAATCAGAAAAAAATAAGTCACACACTCAAAACCTCACACTGATTGGTTAGAAATTAAGAGCATTACATTCACGTGCATAAAAACAAGCATTCAAAAATAAAATCATGTAAGATACATGGAATGAAATTTTTTATCACCAAAATTACCTCAAACTAGTAGCTAATAAGAGCACTATAACTCCCTAGACATGGGTGTATCTCTCTCACAATGAACGCCCACCATTTAGCCTAACATTAAGAGGAGGAGGAAGCTCGAGTGGAACTCCTTCTTCATTATTGATCCCCTATGATGATAGGGAACACTATATCATCTAGGATGAGGTGGTGAATCCTCTAGAAACAAAAAATGGATATATTTTCCTCTGGTTCGAACTCCCAAATGAGTAAACCAAAGTTCCATTTTATAGGCAAAGTTGAAGGAGGTTTTGGGCACACATATTTCTTAAAACCACATGGCCCATTGTTTTTGGGTTGATAGAAATCCTTATCGTGCTTTTTGTAAAACTAAAAAGTTGTTTCCCAGACCTGTTAATATCTCCAATAAATTTTTGTATTCATTTGGACACCTACATCTCAAGATATTTATAGATCACAACACGGCACTTTTGACTTCTTACAGATTCAATGTGCTAGAAAGATTAGGTCGGTTGGGACACCTAATGGAAGAATTGGGCTTAGGTTCCTTCAGATAAAATTTATCCAAGTAAATTATGGACCACCTCAAAAAATTTAAGATCATTTTAACTCACATTTTAGTATCATTATGCGGTTTGTTCCAATGGTGTGCTTGGATCGTACGCAGTTTGACCCATTTTTCTTGGACATCAGCATGGGGCCTCCAAATCTCCTTCTCCTACAATGTAATTATCAAAAAAGTAAAATTGGCCTTTTTAAAAGTGATAAATACAAAATAATTTAATAAAAAATGAAGTCTCAGTTTGTTATTATTCTTTTAATTTTCAAAAAAAAACTAGTTTATCATAATGGTATAAGGGTGAACATGAAACAGTGAATCGCGGTGCGATCACAGCCCCACACCAAAACATTTTCACTCCTGGGAAAAGACATGTTTCCAAAAAATTAATCAATTAGATATTTAAAACTTCATAAATATTTAAAATTAAATGAAAATTTAATTCCTCATAGAAATATGATCAAAGAAAAAAATCACATCGAGGAGTTATTCTCAATGATCATGGAAAACACATCTCAAAAATTTTATCAGAACAAAATTCCAAGAGATGTATGATACCAATTGAAGAAAGTAATTAAAAATTAAATCATTTAATTAATTGTAGATGTGTTTGTATGACAGTAATTTCATTATATTCTTACCACTTTCTATTTAGTAAATATAATTTATTTTATAAATTGTCTACTTATACGATCATTTCCACCAAACATGCCCCACATCCTTTGAAATAAAATATCACAACCCACTCACATAATAATTCCCAGAAGACAAACCATGATATCTCTCAATAGATATCCCCCTTATGTTTTACATCTCATCACTCCCCCTCAATGTTTATTTGTTTTTTTCATGTTTTTGTTTTTGTTTTTTTAGTTTTTTAGGTTTTTTTAGAGCGTACAACAGTCGGATAATGGGCACCCATGCATAGTTTAATATGGTACAGTAATGAAATAGATTGTAAAAGGAATGAATGTATATAAAAATAATTTATAAAGTAGAGAAAAATTAACCTAACTTACATTTACCTTTAATTAAGTAATAAATTTTCACACTTCTTGGTTGGGTGCAAAGGAGTGTGGGGAAATTAAGTGACACAATTTTCCCTTAAACTTGTCACACAAAAAGAAAAATTCTTATTAATGGCTTAAAAATTATACAACCATTTATATCATCAAAAAACACCATAATATCAAGAGAATTCCACACCAAAGTATTGAATTTTCGCAAAAATGTATATTTTATAATTTTTTTGAATATTTAAACAACATTAAATATTGAAATTCCACATGAATTTTCAATAAATTCCATTATAAAATAGGAATATTTTCCCTTATAAATTGAGAATAAAATGTAATATTATGGAACAAATTTGAGGGGGAGTGAAGGGGGAATGTAACAATACTATTCACTAAGATAAAAAGTGAAAAAGATGCAAGATGATGAAATTTCTTAACCAACCCAAGAATATACCCACCCATCCCCCCCCACCTAAAGTGTGAGGTGTACTTGCTGTAATAAAATATAGTGTAGGAATATAAGGATAAAACTTGGTGGCTGACATTCATAGACTACTTCTTGAACATGGATTTCCTCCATTGGAGAATTCGGAATGGCTTCGTTGCTTCAGTCGCTTCCCATTGACAGTGAAGTTTTTCTTGGTTTCTCAATTTTGAACATTAACAACAACAAATGTATAAACATTAGTAATAGTGAATGGTACAAACCATTGGGAAGGAAGCATACCTGGTTGTAACTTTATCCTTACATTTCTGGAAAGTACTTGGAGCATTGCACAGACCAAATGAAATCCTTTTATATGTAAATGTGCCTAAGGGTAAAGTAAAGGTTGCATTTTCCTGATCCTAAAGGGAAATATGGATCAAAAATTATCAATAATACCCATATTGAAAATAGTAATAGTACTTCCCGACTATCCTCTCTAGTATTTTTTCAAGGAATGGTAATGGGAAATGGTCCTTCTTTTTGTGTTGGTTTAGTTAGTGATAGTATATAAATACACGCCAACTATTTTGCACACAAGTTGGAACCAATTCATTATTTTTGTTTTTAATTACCGTTAGATCAGTTTTTTTAGGAACCACTTATATTGTATTGACCCATTGGATGTAATAGATATGGTAAATAATTTCAACAACCAATAATTTTGTTACCTCCTTTTTAACGACATCTAAGTGGTTTGGGTTCAGTCATTATTATTCCTACCTTACTGGTTTAGCCTCATCATTTAACAATATATGATTTGTAAAAACTGATGGGATAATTATAGAAATTTCAGCAAGTGTTCATACCAAAGCTTGTTTATACTCTCTCAAAAGTTCAATCAGTCACAATTCATGCTCTAGAGGGAGTGAACTAGCAATGATGATAGGTATCTTGTTTCCATTCCAAGATATGAATATTTTAAATCATAAGGCAGTTGTTTTAGTTCCAATTTAGGTGTATTTTGGATTTATGGTAGTGTGTGTGAAAGTGAGAGGTCACTAATCTCATATAACTACTCATTGGTATCATCCTCAGATCAGGAATGAGCTTCTATAAGCTTAGTCGTATCATTGATGGTTGTGTGATCCTCAGTGGTCAAGAAATCATCAATTAATAAACATGCATTCCATTTTTCTAAACCAGTACAAAATTCTATGCATGATTTATTTCCTATAATTCCTATCAATGAATAAAACTCATAAATGGGATTAGTGGAATGAGAATAACTATTTTAAGGGTAATTGAGTACATCTATAGATTTAACAGAGAGAGAGTAATGTTCTTCTAAGGGGTGCTTCATTGAATCAAGGATGTTGAAGTGGATAATGTCTCCACCAAACTCTATAGATAATGTATCATTTTAGACATTAATTATAGTTTTGGTAGATTTCAAGAAAGGTCACCCCAATATAATCACGACATGTCCATTTATCCTATCATCTTCCATTTTTAGCAGATAAAAATCAATTGGAAATATTAAATTTTCTATGCTCATAATAACATCATATAACACACTAGAGGGGTGTAAAGTACTCCGATTTTATAGTTGAATAACAATTCCTATGGGCTTAAATTATCTGACCTGCTATGATGATTAAATGGAGTGAGGCATCACATTTATATAAGAATCTAAATCAGGAATTGCATTGGAAAAGGAATACTCCCCTATAGTGCATGTAATTGAGAATGTTATTGGATCATTGAATTCGGTGGGAATTTATGGCTCTATCAATGATGAGATGTTCCACCACAAGCTTATCTTATCATCACCTTAATGTCACATTTTGTGTGTATATAAATCCTTCAAAAACATGGCATATCTTGTAATTTTCTTCACAACATCAATCAATGGGATGTTAACCTGCACTTTTTTTAAAGTTTCCAATATTTCCTTATCAAGTTCAGTTTATTTTTGTTTTTTTGGTTGGGTGGCCCTTTGGGGAAATGGAATAGGAATGTTTGGGATAGGTGACTATTCAATTGAAACACTCTTTCCATTGGAAGGGCTTCTCTCAGGACAAGTATTTTCTTCTTTATGACCATTTTTAGTAGTTGGTATGGTGGTTCCCTCAAGAAGGGATGACTCAAATGGAGGGTTTTTTGGATTTTATGTTTTTCCCCGCTCTTAATGGTTATGGAACTAACATTTACCTTATCCCTAGGGTTAACTACTTGTTCATAGTGTATTTTACCCAACCCAAGATTTTAAATTTCCCCAACAAAGTTAGTGAGTTGGCCTAATTGGGTATTTAGGTCTTGAATGGCTTCTTGGGTAGTTTTTTGGAATTTGATATTATTGGCCGCAATTTGTTTCATCATATATTCTAGGCATGGATCAGTTTTTGGAGGGGGTGGTTGGAAAGGCCTTTATAGTGGTCGGGTATTTCTAGGTAGTGGTGGTAGATGAATACTCTTCCCCAGTTGGTTCCATTGTTGTTTAGGTTAGTTTGAATACCCCATTACTTGTAAGCTTGCTTTTCTTTCAACCCAGGGGTGGAGTGATAGTAAGGTTATTTCCTAAAGGGTTGGTCATAGGGGTGTCCTAGAAATATTTCCTTGAAACTCTTCAAATTTTCTCTTAGTTGGGAAAATTGGTCAAAATAATGGGTTTCAGAAGAACATATTCAATAGTGTATGGGAGTAATAGATTGGTATTTCCCTTGGGAAAGAGAAAATTTCTGAAGAAGGGTACTTACCTTTTCCAACTTCATTTCCACCTTCATCTCAAATTCGGTTGATTGTACCTCATGGACACCTTGATTGGATACATTGGATGTTGAAAAAAATTGTTAAGTGTTATGCACCATGTTCTCAATTAGGGTTCTTAAAGAAAATGGGGTCATATCAACTAGTGAACCACCTATAGTAGATCAATCATTTTTTTATCAATAGGAATTAAACCTTCATAAAAATACTTAATTAAAATTTGATCACTTATTTTGTGGTGGTGTGAGAAACTTGGACAAAGACTTTAAAATGTTTCCTCGTATTCTTGAAGTGTTTAATATTTTGATAGTCTTATACAACATATTTCTTTTATTATTGATACTTTTTGAGAGGTTAGGAAATATTTTTTAGGAAAAAGGTGTTTCATGTCCGCCTAGTCTCTAATTGGTGAATTAACCTAGTAAAGAAAATATTTTTCAGTGTATTCTAATGAAAAAGTGAATTTCATTAGTTTTAATTTGCCTCCATCCACATTTTCATATTTTAGTTTAGAACACGTAGTATTAAATTCTATGAAGTTATTATGTATATCTTTTCCCATGTATCCATGGAATCCTGTTAATAAGGGAATTAAACTAGATTTTAGTCCAAAATTGCGTGCCTTGCCTTGTATTTGAATGTATTTGGGCTGGATATCAACATCATGAGAGGTTAGTTATTTATTCTTATGATTTTTTTCATCCATGTTATACATGTTAATTTTAGTTTCTAATTTGGTTCCTTTATAATAGGGGTTTAGAAAAGTCTCAAGTTGTGGTGTGTCCTCCTTCAAAGGATTGTCTTGTTTGTATTGGTGTTGTTGACGTAGGATCCTCTCCGGTTTGAGTTAAAAAGGGGGTAAATCTCCTAGAATATAATTTTTCATTCACTCAACCAACACAATAAATAAATCAAGACACTAAGGGAAATGAAAATTTGTAAGATAAAACAAATAATTATTCACAAAATTTACAAATATCTTTCAGAAAACACGCACTAAAACAAAAGAGATCCCTAACAACAATGCTAGAATTGGAATTATTTTTCATGAAATGTCAAATTTATTATGATTTTAAGGTTGTTTTATTGTATATGGAATAACCTAGGTCATCTCTCAAGTAGCATTGATAGGTTTACTGTATGCATTTTTAATAAAAAGTACTGAAAAGGTGGGTGATTTTGGAAATAGTTTTAAGAAAATTACTTAACTTAAAGAGTTTAATAGTTGAAAAACCAAGTAGATTTTGAAAAATATGAGATAAAGGAGTCCTTGTTATTTCACTACAACTATTTTATTTTCATTTTTCTTAGATGTTAATTCAGGTTTGTAGTAATTCTTTGGTTGAAATTAATTGGAATCTCGATTAATGTTTAAGCATTTATTTCATTGCTTGAAAAACCAAACCTAGACATAACAGACATATTTGAAAGGTCAATAACTTATAAATGGAATAATATCTTTAAAATTATACTTAAATCTCAATAAAGTGGATAATAAAACGATTCTTGTGTTTTCCAATCAGAACAACACAATTCACGCACTCAAAACCTCACACTGGTCGGTTAAAAATTAAGAGCATAACATTAACAAGCATAAAAACAAGAACTCCAAAATTAAATAATGTAATATACATGGAATGAAATTTTTTAAAACTAAAATTACTCCAAACTAATAGATAATAGTTGTGTCGAAACTCCCTTGACATGTGTGTAGCTCCCTCACAATGAACGCCCCTCGTTTAGCCCGACATTGAGAGGACGAGGAAGCTCAGGTGGAACTCCTTTTTCATTATTAATCCCCATATAAGGATAGAGGCCTCCATAAATTCTAGGATAAGGATGGGAAACCTCTATGAATCCAAAATGGAAGATATTTTCTTCTGTTTTGAACTCTCAAATGAGGATCCCAAGGTTACATTTTATAGGCAAAGTGGAAGGTGGTTTTGGGCACACAAATTTATTAAAAACACTTGTCCCATTGTTTTCTATTGATAGACAGCCTTATCATTATTTGGGTAATATGAAAAAAATAATTAATTACCTCATGAATATCTCCAACTAAATTTTTTCTTCATTTGGACTCCTACATATCAAGATATGGACAGATCACAGCATACTACTTTTGACTTCTTGCAGATTCATTGTGCTGGACAGATCTGGTCGGTTGGGCCACTTAATGGCATAATTGAGATTAGGTTCATCAATATTAAATGTATAACAGTAAATTTTGGACTATCTCACAAACTTGAATCCCATTTATAGTCATGGTTTAGTACCTGTGTGTGGTTTAGCCCACTAGCGTGCTTGGATCTTGCACAGTTTGGCCCATTTTTCTTGGACTTCATCATGGGCCCTCCAAATCACCTCCACCAAAAATGTAATTGTCTAAAAAGTAACATTTATTTATTAAATGGTGATAAAAATAAAATAATGGAATCAAAAATTATTTTTAATTTTTTTATTACTTTTATAATTTTCAATACAAAACTGGTTTAGCATTGTGGTGTAAGGGAAAAAATTAAACAGTGAATCATGGTGCAATCAGTAGCAACTACAATAATATAGATCTTCTTCTTCATAAATGAATGTATTTCAATATTGAATATCTTTTAAGAGATCCTTGTTTCAAATGATCTTCAATTATATATCAACAAACAAGCATTATTAGTTTCAGATCAGTACTAGGATGAAATATGTAGAACTTTAAAAGTATATCCTCTTTCATAAAAATAATAGAGTCGATCATTTTTTGTAGTAGATTTGTAAAAAGACATTCACTGAAAATATGAATTTTTTGAATCTAAAATATATCACTCTAGAATATCATATATATATATATTTGTGTGTGTGTGTTTTTTTTACATGAAAAATATCTGATCATATGTATTGAATAAAAGGATTTTCTTTCGATTGAGAAGATATGAAAAAGTCACCTAACAGACTGCAGATATTCAAATATGAATTATTCATAAGAGTCCTAAAATCCCTTAAGAGTAGGATTGATTATCTTCGTTGAATTCCGTTCTTTGAATCGATCATAATGATCCTTTGAATCATTCATATAATATATTATAATCTATATTTATTTCTGTCAAGACCATTGAAAAAATCTTGGATAAAACCGTGGATATAAAATATTCATCAGTGAATAGTAAAATGTAGAGTTCTTCCATGTGATTACAAAATACCAAATGTAGGGTTGATCATAAAAGTAGGGATAATGTACCATAATTTTTATTTATCAAAAATAGGGTAACATACTTATGTAGGGTTGATTAACCATACATTCCATTCTTAAAAATGTAAGGTTCCATCCAAATATAAGTTTCATGAACTGTACTTTTCTTCTACGTATGTTTTATGATCTATACGTGATGTTCTGAATTTAGGGTTCATTCCTTACACTATTCTTACCAATTTAGGGTATGAACATAGTTTACATAAAAATGTGTTCTAAACACTTTACTTAATATTCCTTGCAATTTAATAACATGAATATAATTCCAAAATAAATATGGAAATAAAAATTAATTTCTTAAAATTCACTTAATGTAAATCATCAGTAAAATAAAAAAGGGTATATGTGAGAATCAAAATAAAAAATATTTATAGAGTGTTGTTGAGAAAATACATGTGCAACGGTCTCCATACTATAGATTCGATAAAATAGGTATGGGAGAATGGTCCAGTGGTAAGGAATACACTACAGAACCCTGTTTTCGAAAAGATTTTACGCCATAGACATATCTTAATGATGTAGTTGAGCCTAAAAAAAGAACCACTAAAAACTAAACCCCAAGACACTATTTTGTATCATGACTCTCCAAGGCACAACTGGTTAACTAATGATAATGAGGATACATCACAACCATTTTCCATGGTGTAACTACCTTGAAATTGGTTGAACCACCAAAACTCACCCCTCCTCAAGACTCTAAATTGTAGCCAACACTCCTATACTAAAACCACTTGGGTAGGTAACACATATCCATGCCACATCCTCTATCCACACCAAATCTATGATTATTTTTTTAGTAGAAACGAAAAAATTCTCATGAGACTCAATGTCGAAGCATGCCACTCCACACTACAGTGGACACCTTTATAGCATAACCCATCACTACATGTTATAGAAACCTCATTAGATGAAATATTAGCTCTATATCCTAATTATGTTGTCCAAAATCTTAAGGACCTCCCACATACACCTTCATCACTATAATTATCACAAATTAGGTTGTTTTGAGGTTTGGACCTTTACATGATAGTTAATGTTGATGATCAATATCATAAACCTTTTCATCTCAAATACAAAGGGAAATCTCATTCGATCTCTATTATTTATGATGTGTATAATAACTATGTGTAGAAAGATACACTTAACATCCACTCTAGAACTACTAATGTCTTGTTTGATTAGGGATATACCCACTCATTTATATATAAATTATTTTTTAATGGTATTAAAATACCATATCAACGATTATATGTTTAATTAGTAGTGAAAAAACATAATGGTATGATGATCATATCTCAAATCTATGATTCTTCTCTATTTGAAGTTTTTGGTGATGTGCTTCCTATAAATATTATTATTATCCCTCTAGTTTAATTTTATTTTACCTTACGGATTGATTTTATTTATTTATAGAAATACCAAACGAATTAATGATGAAGGGAAGTCATATTTGATATTCTCAAAAAAAACATATGATCATATAATAGTGTGATTATAAATACGAAATTTTGATGGAAATCACATCCATTATATAGTTCTTTATGCATATTCAAAAATGGTGTTTATTTGATATGGTTTGAGAAAAAATCAAAATCAAGGATATGATTATTCTGAAAGAATTTTATTATGTCTTTATAGAAGAGTTTTATAGTCTTACATGTAATCATGAGGTTGAGTTTTCAATAGAACTCATACCTAATACTACACATATTTCAGAAAAAAGTCCATATAGAATGGCATTGATTTAGTTATAGGAATTGAAAAAGAAACTCCATATGAATCTTAAAAATGGATTCATTCATCCAATTATATCACCTTGGGGTGAACATATTCTTTTTTTAAGAAGAAATATTAATCAATATGACTCTTTATTTATTATTGAGAACTTAAAAATATCATTTTCAACAACAGGTTTCTTCTACCTATATTGGTGACTTTTTTGATCAAATGTGTGGGTCTCAATGTGTTTCCATGATTGAACTCCTTTCTGGATATCATCAATTGAGGGTCAATAAGGAAGATATACCCAAGAAAACATTCTGTATTAGGTATGAACACTACGAATTTATATTAATTAAATTTTTTCTTACTAATTCCTCTAATATCTTCATGGATTTAATAAATTAAATCCTTATATATTATATTTACAAGTTTTTGGAAGTATTTATAGATGATATTCTTATATATTCAACGAGTATGGAAGAGAATGAAAAATACTTGCGTATTATAATGAAAACCATAAGGGAAGAGAATTTGTATGAGAAATTTACAAAGTGTGAATTTTTGCTACCAAAGATTCATTTTTTGGGTTATATAATCTGAGGTGAGGGTATATTAATGCATCCATAAAAGATATAAGTTATTAAAAATTGGCCTAGAAAAAACAGTATGATTTATATTCGTATTTTTCAATGTTTTGATTGATATTATAGATGATTTTTAGAAAATTTATCATATTTCTCTAATCCGCACACCAAGTAAACTCATAAGGGATGCATGTTTTTTGGACAAATTAATGGGAAGAAAATTTCAAGGAACTGAAGAGAAGGTTAGTCGATGAACCTATACATACATTAACATACATTGTATAAGAGTTTGTGATCTATATTTATTAATTAAAAAATGGATTTGAATGAATATTTGTGTAGAATTATATGGTGATAGCTTATTCCCCAAGCCAATTGATGGTTCCAAAGAAAAATTACCCAACTCATAATTTGGAATTAGTTGTGGTAATTATTTCATTAATGATATGGAAGTATTATTTTTATGTAGAATTGTGTGATATATATATTAATCATAGATGTTTAAAAATATATTCACTCGAAAAGAGTTGAATATTCACCAGATAATATGGTTGGAGTTGATTAAATATTATGACTCCTCAATACATTACCACCCTGAAAAAGTGAACAAGGTGGTCAATTCATTGATTTGAAAAGATCATGATAGCTTATCTATAATGAGTATGAAAAAAGATTCAATATCTATAGATATAAAAAGGATGGATTTATAATTATTAAAAAAGGGTATAAATACTATCTTTATAAAAGGAGTGTTCAACCATTTATCTATGTGAGGATTAAAGAGGCACAGAAGGAAGCTGTGGAACTATAGAAGAAGGTTGAAAATTTTCCAAAGTTTAACCTTGATTATGATGGAATGATAAGGTTATAGAATAATTTATGTTTCCACTCATTATTGATTTGAAGGAGGAGTTTTTTTATAAGGTCCATAGTTGATCATTATCTATCCATCCTGGAAGTATAAATATGTATAGAAATCTAAAAATAGTATTTTTTGTAGGAAAAAATGTAGAGATATATTGCAGATTATCTTGGTATGTAAACAAGTTATGGTTGAGAGAAATAATTATAAGGTGATATTACAACCACTACCCATACCATAATAGAAATGGTGAATATCACCATAGATTTTTCATCAAACTCCCCAGAAAATCTAGAGTCCATAATGTAATTTGGGTTATAGTTGATCACCATACGAAGTAATAACACTTCCTTTCTATTAGATAATATTTCTCCCTTGATCATATTTTTGGAATATACATTAAATAATTGTTAAGGTTTCATGGGGTACCACATTCTATTGTATCTTATCAAGATTCATGTTTTACCTCGATGTTCTGGAAAATCCTTCAGTGGCCTCTAGATACATAGTTGTGTTTTAGTAATGCTTATTATCCTCAGATAGATGGTCAGTCTTAGATAACCATTAAACCCCTAGAGATATGTTGAGATCTTGTTCTATGTATTTAAAAGGTGGTAAGGATCAACACCTGTAAATAGTTGAGTTTTCTGATAACAATATCTTTCACTTGATCATTTATATGGATCTTTATAAATCCCCCTATGGAATGAAGTGAAATACTCCAACATGCTAGGATGAAGTTGGAAGGAGAAATAAATTAGTACCTATGATATTTGAGTAAATGACGAGGATAGTTAGATCTATTCAGTAGAATATTAAGACAACAAATATTTGATATAAACGTTATGCTGATAATTGTTAGAAAATATTAAATTTGAAGTTTGTGAGAAGGAATTTATATGAATTTCACCATAGAAGAAGTTTATGATCTTCAAAAGAAATAAAAGATGAGCCCCAGGTATATTGTCCCCTTATAGATTTTTGATCAAGTGTGTACGGTAACTTATCTCTTGGTGCTTCCATTGAACCTCTCTCAAGTTCATGATGTGTTCCATGTATCTCTCATAAGGAAGTAAATACCTAATCCATCGCATGTACTAAACTCAAGGGTTATTCCATTGTAGGATGATATTTATTATAAATAATGACTAATATAAATCTAGAATCATAGATATAAAGTGTTGTATAATAATAATATGCATATGCTTAAAGTTCTCTAAAGGAATAATATATTCAAATAGGCTACTTGGGATTCTGAGGATGCGATAAAACATATATATTCTCATTTTTCATATTGGAGTATGGAATTTAGATGGATAAATTCATTTTAATTTTGGTATAGTGTAACAACCCAACATTTTATGATATATTTATCCATAAATAAATATTATTTCTTTAATATCTTTCTTTACATGCATTACAAGGTTTAAAGGAACCGTGATATACTATTGAAATGTTATTATTTAATGTGACGGTTATCATATAGTTGTTGGATTGCTGGTTATGAATTAGAGTAACTAAATTATGAAAAATGTAGGGTTAACATATGTAATAAATTAATTCATTGGTTATCAATTAACTAGAAATTAAAAACAAAAATCATTTGAAATTAAAATAGATCTTTTTCTGAAAAAAACTATTTCAATACACGTAATGAGTTTTTATCATAATAAATTAAATTAATCACTATTTATGAATAAATTTAATAAAGTATATATATACTATATTTAATCAAATTTTTTAACATTTATCTAATTTTTTTTCTCGGAATGGGATAAGAATTAATTCAATTTTATTTTTAAAAATGTATTTTCCAAAAACAATAGTTTTCATCACATTTTGAACACTTATTTTAAAATGAATTTATTATAATTATATAAATTGAATCATGAAAAATAGATCACATATTTTTAATTATAAGATGAATTTGTTTTAAATAATTCACATTTGTTTTTGGTCATTATGAATACAAACCTACATAAATTTTTGACACCTCAGTATGGGTAAAATGAGAAAAATAATGTTAAAACTTTTGGTTAAGGATTTAAAATTCCTATAACACTTCAATATATCCTCTTGTATGGGTGAATGTTTACCATTCTCATCCAAGTCTCAAAAATAATTCAACTTGGTATCATTTTTCTTTTATTATGATAATTATATTATTTTAAGAAAGTGATAAATTCAAAATATCACTATCTTGACTTTAATTATTTTAAAATATTATTATAAGGATAAAAAGAGGATAAGTTTTTTTATAAATGTTTATTTTAAATATGAATTAATTTTTTTCATTGTAATTTCTTTATAATTTATATTTATATAATAATTAAATTAAATGCTTATATAACTCCAACATAGTATTTATTCAATTAATAGAAAAATAAAACAATTAATTTTAAAAATATTAAAAGTAATATAATTTGAGTTAATTTTTGTTTTAAAATATTTTTTTAGATGATTATAGAATGTTATGGATATGTGAAATATTTATATTCGAATTCATTTTATGTCATGTTGTCTTTAAAGTCAACTTAAATGAATTGTGTCAAAAATGACATTAATGATAGTTTACATTAAATAATATTTATTAATTTTTTTTAAAACATAAAAATATTTAAAGAATTAAAGTACGATGATAAATGGTAGAATATATGATACATTCTCTATATACGATCCAATTGGTACCTTATAAGTAAAATTATAACCCTTTAATATTAAAATCATCATTACCACGGTTAAGATTAAAATTGGATAAACAAGTGGTAAACCAAAAAGATAAGGTATAAAATGAATTAATAACCTATATAAATTTCATTTTATGATTATATTTTAAACTTATACAATTTTTAATCTATTAGTTTTTCATATTTAATCATTTATCCTGATAATTACTTGATTAAAACTTAATATTTTTTGTAATTCCAAGTGTGTCATTTCCCTCCCTTGAAAGATTACACACATTATATCTTTTATTTAAAACCCTTTGAGCCATAAATATCCACAAAAACCATTCCAATTATATTATAAACTTATATTAATATAAATTAGAGTGTATTTTATTTTCAAAATTCCATTCCAATGGTCCTTAAAAAGGGATCTAAAGAAGGTCTCCTGAAGAAGAGGTAATTGTCTTGCCCGACCTCTTTCTGTTTTTTTCTTCTTCTACCTCCTCTAAATCTATTATAATAATACTAAAATCAGAAAAAAAAAATATTAATATATATATATATATATATATTGTTATTATCATTATGGAATCACTATTATCCACCCTCTTTTCAATTAAATGGGAAGTGAGAGTGTTGCTCGTGCTTACGTGTAGAATACCACCTCCATGTAGTGATAAAATTAACTTTTCATCGTCATCATTCATGGATGGGTATTATGATGGTTTTAATGTTTATAAATTATATTTATGAAATTATTATTCTTTTTAAATTATAATATCATATTTAAATTCTTACCTTCTAATCTTTTAGAAAATGATAATGTCACTCGTGCGTATATGTGGACTACGACCTCCATGAGGGATGTGATTCATTTATTTCACATTACATGGATGTTAATAAGGATGTATTAAATGAATATATGTAATATATATGATATAATAATGATTCTAAAAAATTTTATTATTATTTTCCTTTATTTTATTTCATCTTTCAAAAATTGAAAACAATGTTTGCGCGTATGTACAGTCTACTATCTCCATTAACAGTGTAATTCATTTTTTTACCAATACCTTTTATGGATGATTAAAAATATATATATAATGAATATATATGATATTTATATCATAAATAAAATTATTAAGATTATTTATCCATGATTAATTTAAAAGTTATGGTACTACCAAACATAAATTCTTATGAAAAATGGAACAATTGATAACCAAAAAATATGACTTTAATAAGGAATTATTAAAAAATAGGTGTTTAAATGTTATAAGTGGGTCATATATGATATTATAAGTATTTTAATTACTATATAATATAGTTATAATAAATTTATGTTTATTACGAAATATTTTAGAGTGCCTTTGATGAAAGTATAACTTGAGGTAAAGGATTTATGTTCCAATATCATTATAATTGGGATTATTTATGATTGAATTTATATTAAAGAAAATTATGTTATCATATACTAGTTAATATATATAACTTTCTTCTAATATAGTTATTTCTTTAAAATAAATTTTTTCCTTTCATTTTCCTCTCTTTATATACTCAAGATATTGAAAATAATTTTTTTTAAGGAAAATTGACTTTATTTTTCTCTTCGGTTGAAAATCCTTTTTCTTCCATCCCCATGTTTTATAAAAAAGTTCTCAATAATGTTTTTAATATTATAATATGATTA
The DNA here is from genome assembly GCA_963277665.1 of Viscum album. Lineage (NCBI taxonomy): Eukaryota > Viridiplantae > Streptophyta > Magnoliopsida > Santalales > Viscaceae > Viscum > Viscum album. Next base: position 343,506,363 of record OY728131.1, read on the forward strand.
TTTAAATTTATTATTACCAATGTTTTAATTTTTATAAATTGTCTAAAATCAATAGTATTATTGTTTCCCAAAATATGTACTTTTTAATTTATTACAAAAAATGTTAATGGAATATTTGTTTTAGAATAAATAGTGTGGATGGGTTTTCCTACTATCATGACTACATAATTTTTTTAAACTTCCTTTATAAGTTTTCATGGTTATTTTTAAATAAAATGGTCTTTAATATTTCAAAAAATATAGATTTTGAATTAGTGGTTTTAAAGTGAAAATATAATTTAACCAAAGAATTGTTCCATTGATATTTTAATATAATTTTTCATCAATGATAAAACATTGTGATTATACTCAAGATTTAATTGGGATTTAAACCAATGATACCATATTTATTATTTTTTTGGATTTTTTACAATTATGATGATGAAATATCAATGAAACTTGTTTTCTTTTCCGAGGGTTAAGTTATGATGAATGTTTTTAACATCTAGTGGGATACAAGTGAATGGATTTATAATTATGTAATGGATGGGATTTGAATTATATTTTACTCAAATGAATTGGGTAAATATTAATGTTATATGATATTATATTGTAAATGGGATGTTATCCCAATCCCAAAGAAAAAGGTTACACGAGAGGTTATCCCAAACTCAAAAGAGGGTACATAAGAGGGTATCTCAAGCTTGAATCAGGTACAAGGGTGGTTAGTCTAGCCCTAACATGTTTTTAATTTCATGGTGGTAATACTTGAAATTATATTTATATGATTATGATTAATCCAAACATCATTCCACTCTTTTATGATATGATATTATTCTACTATTATGTTCTCATAGATCATGTTATTTTATCCCATTGTGATTCATGTTGTATAAACTATTAATATTTATTCCATGACTCATGTTTATGATCCCATAATTGCTATGTATGATTATTAAAGGTTATTCTCATGTTATGATGCCCATTATGCTCATGTTATGTTTAAATAATCATTGAGATGTCACTTTTTTACCCTAACAAAGCATCTGAGATCACCAATTATTATGTTTTCCTTTCTCAGGTATATGAAGAAAATGTTTAAGTATTATGGGTTTAAAAAGGGTGATAATTATAAAAATATAATTGGGAGATGATGTAGATATTTTATGAACCATGTGTTTATGTGTCAACGTTTCCAAAAACACGAAACTTTTATAGTTCTAGCATGGATCATAATGCTATGTATTGAATATCCATATAATAAGATGTGATATTTATGTATGAAAATTATGGGTCACTATAATATATATTAATAATATCAACTCATGTGAGAGATGAGATGTAATCTTTTATAGAAATTGAAATCAATTGTGATGACTACCTAGACAAGTGATATGTCGAGGGGTAGATTAGCTCTACGTGATGATAAAGGAATCAATAGAGTTCTTATGATATTCTGAGGGGGGACCAAATATATTATAATTTTCTATATAGACTAAGTGGATTTTGAAATGTATTATAATATAAAATATTTTTTGGTAATTTAGAGGGTCATGAATATTCGGTAAGATCCATAGACATTAGGTGTTACAATTATCGGTGATCAGTAAAATTGGATAGTGAATGTGTGGGTAACCATGATATTTTGGGATTATAGATAGATTTCTATAGTATGGATATACTCAAGAAATATGAGAATGGATCATGAGTATTAATGCAGGCTAATGATGGGTATCAGGTTTGGTGATTCTTCTTAATCGATGATAAGAGAAATCCAATGCTGATGCACACACCATGGATGATTTAAGCGCATGATGCTCATTTAAACTGGTTTTTGGTAAACATCATGGGTGAAATTTTAGCTCACCAAACCCAAAAAAAATTTCAATTGTGTTCTATATCATGAATTCGATTTTTCATGTTATGGACCGTAACTTGTAAATACATAGATATGGGTATCAACTTATGTGAATTGGGTAATGTAAGTACATTCATTCATTTATGAATATCGATTACACTAGGGAATGGTATAATTAGGTTATTGGGATGTGGATTTTATATGTCTTGGATAGAGGAGTCTCAAGAGAGATGATCACACCAAATAAATGTATAATTCATTATTAGAAATTCATTACATACCATAAATATATTTTTATTTTCTATTAAATTTTAGTGGAACTTATTGATCAATCAATGTTGTATATTTGGATTTTTTTTCAGCTATGGGTTTGTGGATTTATCGATAGTGATCCACCCCATGTTTCATGAGGTTTAGACCACAGTACATCTCCCAGTGAGGTTTTCTTTGATTATTAAAAAATAATTAATTTGAAATTAATTAAGGAATAATTGTTTTAATTTATTATGATTATTTTATAATTAATTAAATTGGTTATTTGTGGGTCAATGGCCTCATATTTATAGATGGTGGTTAGTTGATCTTGTAGTATGATAGATAAAGGGGATAAATACATTTACGTAGGTGGTTCTTAAATATTTCCCAATGGTATTTTTATGTATTTACCTGACATATGCTATATAGTTTTCCCACTTATGTGTGATTGGCCTTAAATCAAAATGAATTATTCTCATTTGATCTATAAGAGTATATTGGGAATTTCTAGGGCCACAAAGTACCCTTGATCACTAAACCTTTAATCCTTACCCATTGATGTTATGGGATTGACTAAAAAGTCTTGGGTTGTGTTGTGGGAACCCAAAATGGGAATGACCTCGGTAAATTAAAATGGGATGAACCATGAATGATTACCCTCAGTCTCCATCAAGTAGGGGATTTAATTAGTTGAGAACAATTAGATTAGGGGAATACCATGTGGAACATTTAGTTCCCTTATAGCCTCTTGGATAGTCGATTAAAATTTGGGGTGATTATTCCTCCCTCATTTCTATATGTTATATCGATGGGAATACCTTGGAATAGAATTTTAATTAGATTTTTTTGAGATGACTAACCTAGTTGGATTTTGGGAGTGATATTGATGTTATGCCATCCCATATATGAATTTATTATGTCGTATATCATATGTTTTTTATTTATCTATGAGGTGATAAAGACTATTTTTGAGGGATGATATAAATATTAAGTGGTGGACCCATCTAGAGGTGTTGGGAAATTGTTAATGGGACTCATGATGGTGTCTTGGTGGTGTTGTTACCTATTGAATGATGTAGGGGAAAATACCTATTTCATATCTTGAGAGGGAAATATTATAAGTATAACATGGTGGTAGCATATAATAGAATGAGATTAAAAATGGTTTTTGGTATATAATTGTGAAGAACCAGGTTTAAGATTTATATTTATTGGTTTTGGGGGGTTTCTAACCCCTTTCACTTTTGAAATTATTGTGTTTTTGTTAACATTTTATAAAAATTTCCATATAAAATTTAAATTATGAAATTTTCTTTGTGAATTATTATGACTAACATTTTAATTGGTAAGAATATAGGAAATGGGGTTTTCATTCATTCCAGCTAGGAAAGTGTGTTATGGGATTTAATGGGTTATGTGAATTTGGGTTGGGAATTTATGACATCCATGGATGTGTCAGTTGTTATGAAATGTATATTATGATATGAGTTGGGAGATCATTCCAATCATGGATATGGTTATGGGATGAGTTGGGTATCATGAGAACTATAACTTAATATATATTTTTAGTCGTGTATTCATGACATTCATGAGTGCTGAATGACTATGGATTAATGAGTGTTTTCAGTTGGAAACTCATGCCAACCATGGTTGATGAATAATTGTGGATTGAAGTGTGTTTTGGGTTAGGAATTAAAACCAATATTTGATAGGTGATAATTTTATGGTCATTTTGTACTAGTGGGAATCACACTAATAAAATATGGATAGTGATTTGGGTGATGGACTGTGATATAGAAGGTAGGATACGATGCCACCCAAAGAATTTATGATATAGGTTGGATGTGATGCCTCCTAAGGTAGTTGTGAATTGTTTGGTAAGACATAATGACTCCTTAGGTGGTTATGATATGGTGGGGTGGTTATGATTTGACTTGAGTGATTATGATGTGATTTGGATATGATGCCTCTAGGGATGATTATTACCTATGTTCATAGAAATTATATAGTTTGATATATGTATTGGGTTTTTGTTACAAGTCAGTATTCTTATAATATTCTTGGAAACACTCCAAATTTTGATAAAAAGGTATAGTCACTCCCAAGTTTCATGTATAGTAATTGTGGACATGTTGTTTATTATATTTGTAGTTGTTTATTTATTTACTCAAATCATGTCACATTGTCCATGCATAATATATATTGTATATAATAAGAACACCATTGGTGGAAGCCTATTGTGTAGTACTCAAACCTTTCTCAGGAGGACCTACAAATTTTGTACTAGACAAAACCTCATGATTACAATCATAGTTAGGGTATAGGTTCATGGTTTGTATGGAGCTAGATATCTTTGTCAGGGTCATGAGGTGGGACTGGGTCAGGACTTGGGACCAGGTTTTGGTCATTTTCATATGTTTTCATTGGGTCAAGATTATATATGATCAAGATATGGGAGATATGATTTATGTTTTTATGACTTTGTGGAATGATTTTATTCATTATAATATTCAATAGTGATGTTATTTTCTATTATTAGTCTTCCACCAAGTTCCCTTTTTGTACTGTGATGTTATTATTGTTATAGATATTTCTACTGTTTATCTGTTGTTGATGTTTTTTTAAAGGTTGGGGCCGAAGCCTCATTTTATTATTAAAACAATGACCTCTTTTGATTGGGTAGAGGGAGACCCATTACAAATCCCAAAGTCCCAAGGCCAAGTGGCCTGAAATAAGTCTTGAAATCCCATTTTTTGGCCCAAAGGACCCCTCGGTGAACAATACTGCTATAGTACTTGGGCTGCTACAATACCTCTGCCACTACAGTTCCTGCTACAGTACCTTTGCCGCAACAGTTTCACCACTACAACAATTCTGCCACTGTTGCAGTGTTGCTACAGTCACCAGAAATTTTTTCACTACCTGGATTTGATCCTATGTATTTTGGATTCCAACCAAGAGCTTGTACCACTTGGGTACAAGCTTGTTGGATATATCTATTATTGATGTAATGATACTATAGTTTATAGTCTTGTCGTGAGGTATTGTTGAGACCACACTGCTACTCAACAACCTCAAAAATATGGGGACGTGAACCTAAAGTCACATGTCACTATGGTTCGGTTACTATTGAATGATTCATGTCAGTGTGTTTCACCTTGATCTCAAGTCTTTGTAATATGTATATCATACCATAGTGAGAATATTTTTATGATGCCTTGGTGATGAGACTTGGTAACATGGTGTTCTGATTCAATAATTACTTATATATATGTGGAATTATTATAAACCTAAACACTCAAGTACTATATACCTTTCATGATGATATATTATTTCATATGCTCCATACTGATTATTTCATTGCCTATATGTCATGTTGAACACTTATATTTCATGGTTATTCTGTAATTTCTTATGTTCTAAGATGATTTATCCATTAATACATATACATCACGAATATTGGAGATCATTCCATAATGATCTGTCATTTCATATATATTTTTATGATTACTTAATTACCTATATATCATGTTGATACTTATATATCATAGTGATTCATTAATTACTAATGTTAAAATATAATTTATCCATTAATACATATATATCATGAATATTGGAGGTCATTTTTTGATTTTGGTTACTCCATGTTCTAGTTATTATTTTTTGGATGATTCTTAATCGATTAACTACCTTCTTTTTATAATCCCTTAGAGAGATTTATTTTTTAATATAATTTTTTCAAATGATTAAATGGTTTAAGGACAAGTATGAATGATAATGAAGTCAAAATTCATGATATTGTGGTTGGTGTTGAATGAACAAAGAATACTATTTAAGAACATAATATATAAAAAAATGTTCATTATGATTTAAAAAAATGTGGATATATACCAAGTTTCAAAAGAAACTAAAATTTTGATTCTGGTGGTTGGATTTATTTCATGTTATCTGTTAAAAGTATGTATGTTAGAATTATATTTGGAAGTGTGGGTTGGGGGAATCACAATAATATCCATATTTCATTATGTTTCTGATTTGATTTAGTGTTTCTCCACTTTAATAACTACTTGTGTAGATAATAATATTAATAATATTATAAATTTTCCTTTAATAGTTAAGTGGATAAGAACTTAGTCAAATTCCTTTAATAAATAATCTTAATTCCATTCCTTTGGGAATTTAACTATTATGTTGAATAAGTAAATCCTAAAGTTTTAAATCAAATATAGTTACCTAACTTCTATGGTTAGACAAATCTTACGTGATTTACACAAGATAATCCAAGGGAATATAACTTTTAGTGTATATAGTATTGAATAACCAAGGTTCAAATGGGTGTTCACATTGGAAAGAATTTAACACTTAATATGTTGAGGGTTTTTATAAATTTTCTTGTTATATAATTCTTTAAATAATATTTATATATATTACATATCATTTTTCCCTGTATTTATGGATGATTCTATTGGATTTAATTTCTACATCCTATGTAAATCAAAAAAAATAACATGATACTGTTACATTAATATATAAATATTTATTTATTCGAGGATATGTATTGTGAACCTATAGTAAATTTAAATTATAATGTCATATGTATGTGTTTGTGTCAACATATGTATAATATCATTGATGCTTCCATAGACTCATTCAAATGAATGCAATTGCGTCCCCTTTTTATCCCTCCATAAACATGCAACAATCATCATACCCCATTAAGCAAAAATGTTTAGTTAGTCCACCTCATGTGCTTGGTTCTATAAGTCTGTCAGTCCACCCCTGCTACTAGACCCTTCCCGTAGTCACTTAAATGGGTTAACCTTATGATATTTTTTGACTTCATATAGACTATTATCATAGGTTTCATTATTATTGGCCATCCTCTTCCCAATGTACTTCCTGTAGATATGAATATCTTCATATGGAAGTTTATTTACATTTATAAAACAATATCTAGTCATTTATTATATGTTTTAATTTATATTGAACTATAACATTTATTTTTAGGAAGAATCTAAATTATTTATTTAGTTCCTTGAATTGGTCAAGTGCCTACATATAATAGGTCATTTGGCTCTCTCAAATTTACCCTCATAATAAGTAACAAGACTTAGCCATTTTTAATGGTTCCCTTATATGGTATAGGCCTTTGGTCTCTATAATGTTTCTCACTATAATATAATACACTTTGTAAGCCTCTAATATACTACACCAACATGTAATTGGGGTTTCTTCCCCCCTATTTTAAAATTTTAACATGCATCCATATGAATCTTATCAAAATGGTGCGTAAATATCTTTCATGTAAAGGATTATGATCATAATAAACTTATATCCTACTCAAGAAAATCTATTCTAATGTAGGTATACAACCCCCACCATTCTAGATAGAAAAAAATCCATGAATTAGTGAGAGGTCCAACCCAATTTATCACAATCCATAGATCAATAATCAATAGTTATTTAAAGTTTCATCATGATTTTAACACTACATATATAGAAAAATATTTAAAATATTTATTTTGTAATTATAAACTACAAACCATTAAAAAATTTTAAAATAAATTATACCTTATGTTCTATCTAGAATAAAAATCCATAAATTTATTTTACGACATATTATAAAAGAATTTTAAAAAATTTAAACAATGCATGCTAACATTCATAATATAAACTATTTATGTAATTGAATAGAATAATAAATAAATAAATACATACATGAGACATAATGATAATTTTATATATAATGAAAATAATTTATAATTTATAGATAAGTAATATGGAATTTTTATAAAATATAAACATAAACACTAGAAAATTTATATTTCAAATATGGGAACTTCATATTTCAAATCAATATAGTATACATTCTAACTCTATCATATTCAAAATATATGATTTATGAACTATCAATATTTTTTATTCTATATAAATGTGTTATATTCATAAAGTATACTATTTTCAGTATTTAAATATAAAATACATTATATTTATTTAGAATTTGATCTTCATCAACCAAAATTAATTTCAGTGTAGTTTATATATTTTTCAAAAATACAGTATTAATATAAATATTTAAATTATTTTGTTTTAAAAAGAATTATTTATAATTAAAATCTCACAACAAATGGGAGACCCTAGAGGATACATCATCAAGGTTTTAAAAACTAGAGACATGTAGCATTAGAAGACATAAATAATTTACAAACATTAGGTAAGATTCCCATCATGTAAAAAATCAATAGAAATAGTTTTACCAAGGGGAAAAATGAAGTCTTCCTCCATGTTCCCTTCCAGTAAAATATGATAAATCAAGACATACTCATACAATAAAAACTTATGAGGCCTAATATAATATTCCACTAACAAATGCACAAGAATAATAAGGGACGAAAACATGATGTCCAAAGATGCATATAGTTCAAAAAAATATAGATTAAGATATGTATTGACATAAAATTAGATCCCATAATATAAATCTCTATCTTTTACCCTCAAATAAGTCCCAATAAAAACTGTTATTGAAACACAATCACCATCAATCCCCTACAATCATGAACCACACATCCCTCAACTTTGTAATTATTAATAGATGACCTATTTTTGTTATGTTTTTACTAATGACTATGACACAACCAGTTCCCACACTTAACTCTTTTCATTAGAAAATTATTAATGGTAAGGTAAAAAGATTCCCCTCTTAAAATATCTAGAAAATTTAATGGTCCATCATTCTTCAGACCATTTTCCAACTGAAAATCCATCTTTTAAACTGGATATAATAGTAAATCCATAACCATATGGAAATAATTCATCACAAACCCATTTCACTCACACTAAATAATCTATAATATAATCATAAACACCATAATTAGAATTATAACCCAATATATTAAAGATGAAAAACCACCAATCCAAAATTCACGCAGTGCATCTATTGAGATAAAATTCATAATTCTATGAAAAATACAACCAAAGTGAATCCAAAAAAGGAAGTTCAGTAACTCTATGGAAATAAGTGAGGGGAGGACTCTTCCAAATTTTAAACAAAGCACCAACTTCTAGAATCATTATAATGCCCCTTAATTTAATTTATATCTCATCTGGAAGATAATTCCTTAGATTTTACAAATCATGAAACTCGTATTATTTGGGATACATGAACCTAGATGAGAGATCCCCATATAATCTTGGGGTTCACTTTACTATTAGAATTATATAGATAAAAATTTGGGAATATCCCCATAAACATAGAAAATATGCCAGAAAGTATTTATTCAAATTGAAATAAATATCTTTAACCAGGACACGTTGCAGATCAGATAGCATAACACTAAATAATTACTTTTGCACAAAAGATACCTTATAATTCATAATATTAATGAGGTACCCATAGAATAAAAATGTCTCCTTAGACCACTTATATGACCAAAAAATACTATTTACTACAAGAAACATCCACTTCAATGGCTCCATAATTAATGATAAAATCTTAAAAAGTCATTTATATAATTAATAAGCTCACACAACTACACCCATATCCACTAAATCAATAGGATGGATATATTTCAGCTGAGAAAACCAACACTAGAGATGTGAACATTCCAAGAATTCACATTAAATTTTAGCTTTCAATTCCTTCATAGTGACCTCAACCCCATACCAATTTAGACCTCCTTCACTGACTGGGAGTGAGAGGTTCCACCTTAAAGCCCAATGCATGTGACTACTAGCCACCATATACAAAAAACTATATTAGTGAATCTCAAACTTCTTAATAAATGAGGTTGATAGTGATATCTTGGATACAAGATATATATTCATAGATTCCAGAACACATTTCATCAAAATTATCCTTCTTCTATATGTAAGGAATCTATTTTTTAAAATTTAAACATGTATATTTACCTTATCCATGATAAACTCAAAATTTTTAATGCACACACTACCTTTGATGGGGGGAAATCTGTTGTAATCAGGATGAAAAGATTTCCTGGAATATATTTTCCTTCATATTAAGAGGTTGATCCTAACATTATAGTAGTTATATATGATGATAATATTACTTTTAGAGATATTAAATTATTTTTAACATCACTACCAATAAATTTTAGGAATATTATTGAAGCGATTTAAAGACAATTTCTATATAGTTAATAAATCTAGTTAATAATTGATGAAAATGAGGTGAGAAACATAAGAACATATGAGGTTACACTTAAAATGACCCAATGAGTTGATCTTTATTCAAGAATTGAGATTTATGATCATCCTTTATTTAAATAAAATGAAGAAATATAGAGAAAATGGGCTCCCATAATGGAGACCTTTAATTTATTTAAAGAATCCATACAATCGTCCTATATGTGAAACATAAAACCAAGTGGATGATAATCAATAAAAAAATCCTAAAATCATTAAAAAAATTATTTTATTGTAATAACTACAAGGATGAACCCCACTCAACCTAATCACAATACTTCTTCATATTAATCTTCACTACTACAAAACAGGCCTTTAACAGCACCAAAATAACATTTATCAGTGCTAGAGAAGTGATAACTACTAAAACATGATTAAAATCCATAGGCTTTTATCAGTATTAAAAAAGTGCTGATAGAGGGGTCCTTTATCAATGTTTTTAGAAGCGATGAAAAAGTAAAACATTTATCATTAAATTAATTTTCCACTGATAAAGGACCCTTTATTAGCACATTTATAATTTTTGATAAAGGGGAATACTACAGTGTGCTATAATAGCACACTGTAGCACAAGAAACAGAATTAGAATGAATCAAATTAAAGTACCAATACATAATTTAAATGAAATTAAATTTACTAAAAAATACCAAAAAACACTATATTATAGACATTACAAACATTGGTTTATAAAATTACTTGAGTAATTGAAAATTATTACATACATTCAAATACATCAATGTTCCTTTATGTTTTTCCCTTACCCAAAATCATGTTATTGTCAAAAAAACCACCCCTGGATGGGAAAAATAATAAACCTCTATAAGAAAGAAATTCTTATATTAGTAATAATATAAAAAAATAAAATAAACATAAATTATTGATTTTAAAATAAACTTTGAGTCATACCAGTAGCATTGTGTATTCGATTGGGTTACGGTTGATTCTTGCACGTTACGCCATTTCTTGTATGTATTCAAGATTTATCTCTATGAAAATAATCTAAATATGTATAATATAAAAATTATGAGGAAATTAATTAATTAAAAGTAGATAGAATGATGAGAAAACAATATAGTCTCATTTTCTCAGTTTTGTTGATGTGATGCATGTTTTAAACTAAAACGATACTTGTTTGTTAAAAAGACTCACTTAGAGTTATATTAGTCATACCGTGTGTCAGAATTGAGGTTTAGATGGTTCCTAAATGTTCTAAATGACTTATGTATCATTTTCCTAAATTATTAAGATAATTAGAATGTGTTTTCTTTGTTTTAGTATGTTAGTTGTGTTTTTTACTAAATTGTCATTTTAAAACAAAAACACACACTTCGAGTCATACCGATCACATCGTGTGTCATTTTGGCATAAGACTTATTCCTACACATAAAAAATGACTTATAAATCATTTTTTAAATTATAAAGACAATTAAAGATCATTTTATCAGTTTTCAATGAGTGACACTTTTTGACTAAAATGTTAATTTTAAACTGATAAAAAACAGTTTGAGTCATATTGGCCATAGTGTATATCATATTGAGGTGTGACTGATTCCTACACATAAAAATTAATTATGGATCCCTTTTCTAAAGTATCAAAACAATATGAATGTGTTTTCTTGGTTTTGAGTTTGTTGAATGTCTTTTTTATTAAGATTAATGTCAATTTAAAAAAAAGATGCACTTGGAGTCATTTTGGTCACACTATGAATTGGGTTGAGGTGCGGCTGATTCAAACACATTACAAATTACATATGGATCATTTTCCTAAAGTATCAAAAAATATGAATGTGTTTTCTTAGTTTTGAGTACATAACTTGTCTTTGTTACTAAAATGTCATTTTAAACTGCAAACACGCACTTTCATTTATACTGGTAGAATAGTGTGTTTGTTTTATTTGAGACTAATTCATACACATTAAAAATTAATTATGAATAATTTCATTAAATTATAAAGACAATCCAATCATGTTAGCTCTATTTTCAATGAGTGACATTTTCTGAACAAAAATTTCAATTTTAAACTAATAACGAACACTTTGAGTCATACTGGACACATCGTGAATCGAATTGATTTGTGTCTAATTTATAAATGTAAAAAATGATTTATATACATTTTTCATAAATTATCAAAACAATTAAAATGTTTTTACTTAGTTTTCAGAATGTCAGTTTTCTTTTTTACTAAAATTAAAGATATTTTTAAATAAAAAGATGCACTTTGAGTCATATCAGCACATTTTGTTTAATATTGAGGTGAGATTGATTCCTAAACATGTTAAATGAATTAGGGATAATTTTCTTAAATTATAAAATTAATCTAAATGTGTTTTCTCATTTTGAGTACATCACTTTTCATTTTTACTAAAATATCATTTTAAACTAGAAACATGCAGTTTAAGTCATACTAGTCATCCCGTGTGTCAGTTTGATGTGATACTGATTAATTCTTGTCAAAAATAACTTATGAACCATTTTATTAAATTATCAAGACAATGTGATCTCATATTCTTTATTTTCAATGAGTGACACTTTTTGAACTAAAATGTCAATTTTAAACTGAAAATGGAAACTTTGAGTCATACCATGCACGTCGTGTATCAAATTTTGGTGAGGATGATTGATAAACATAAAAAATTATGTATGGATCATTTTAATAATGTATAAAGATAATATGAATTAATTTTCTTAGTTTTGAGTATGTGAGTTGTATTTTTCCCTAAAATTAATGTCAATTTTAAATAAAAAGAATCACTTTGAGTCATAATAGTAACACCATGCATCATATTGAGTTAAGTCTAATTCCTATATATACCAAATGACTTATGGATAATTTTCCTAAATTATAAAAAAATGGAATCTATTTTCTGGGTTTTGATTATGTCACTTGTCTTTTTTACTAAAATGTCATTTTAAACTAAAAACACGTACTTTGATCCATACCTATCAAATCATGCCTCGGTTTAATGTAAGAATAATTCCTAAACACAAAAAATTAATTATGAATAATATTTCCTAAATTATCAAGAAAATAGTAGTGTTTTTTATTCTTTTTTAGTGAGTGACACTTTTTGAGCTAAAAATGTCAATTTTAAACTAACAACTGAGACTTTGAATCATATCAGCTACATCATGTATCATATTGAGGTGAAGATTATTCCTAGACATCACAAATGAATTGTGAGTAATTTTACTAAAGTATTAAAACAATCATAATCCATTTTATCAGTTTTCAGTATGTTAGTTGACTTTTTTACTAAACCTAATTTAAATTTAAAAAAGAATATGCACTTGGATTCATATCAGCCACACTCTGCATCAGATTGAGGATTGTTTAATTCCTAAATGTCCCAAATAACATATGGATATTGTTAATAAAGTATAAAAATAATCCAAATGTGTTTTCTCAATTTGGAGTACATCACTTGTCTTTTATACTAAAATGTATTTTTTACTAAAATGTCATTTTAAAAGGGAAACACGTACTTTGAGCCATATCGGTAACATCTTGTATCATTTTTACCTAAGACTAATTCCTACGAATCAAAAATTACTTATGATTCATTATCCTAAATTATCAAGATAATCTCAGTGTGTTTTCTTAGTTATCATTGTGTGACACTTTTTGAACTAAAATTTAAATGTTAAACAAATAATGGACACTTTGATTCATACCATCCAAATAGTGTATGAGACTAAGGTGTGATTGATTAATAAACATAAAAAGGGACTTATGGATAATTTTCTTAAATTATCAAAACAATATGAATGTGTTTCCTTGGATATCGGTATGTTAGTTTTTTTATAAAAAATAATCTCAATTTTAAATAAAAAAGACACACTTGGAGTAGTACCGGTTACACCATGAGTCGGATTGAGGTGAGGATAATTTCTACACATCCCAAATAAATTATGTATAGTTTTACTAATCTATCAAAATAATTAAAATGACCAATGTTACCACTCATTTCATTTTTTCTCTTTGTCTAACTACCAAAATTGCATATTGAGTCAATGTTCTTAGATAAAGAACCTTTCTCATTATTAAAAACCAGAAGAGTAGATGAATCTCCTTTATTAATTACATCATGAGACAACACTACAAATATAATGTTTTTTAGATAAGAACATAGACTTAATATGAATTTTTAGAAGTCTGATAATGTAATTCAATGGAAAACATGGTAAAATTGGTGTAAAGGAACATGTTAACTCTTTTATGGCTTGTTGAAGATAGTTAAAAGTAAAATATGACTCTCAAAAGATCCTTGAAAAAAAATTATTATATATAGATGATAATGAAATTAATATAATAATATTAGATAAAATGCTAATAAATTTAATTAAATAACTAGTAGTAATTCACCTTTTCATGATGGTTGTATACATTCTTGGGCAAATTCCTTGTAGTAATTATCTCAATTGCAGCATCGATGTCTTATATCTCATAATCATGAAAATATTCGAACAAAACATCCCAAATTGGAAAAAATAAACCACCTCTATAAAATAAAAATTCTTATGTGAGTAATACTGAAAAGAAATAAATTAAACATAAATATAAAATAATATACTAATTCTATGGACAATGATTTTATTGTGAAAATATCAATATTACCTCATTTATTGAGCATAGGTATCATAATTTTTATTTCTACAAAATTAGTGGACGTAACTTGAAGTAAAATGATAAATTCTAATAATGTAGGGGAGAAACGGTTATGAGGGAAAAAAAGTATGTGGAAGTTTTAGTGTAGAAAGGCATTGAATATGGACAAAAATATTCTAAAATAAATTAAATCTACATGGAATAATGAAAATTAAATCAAAATTTCATTATATTGTTTTCATTAAAATAGATAACATGTATCATAACATTAACTTTACATCATCATAGAGGGATTCCTTTGTTATAGTCTATTCTTCCACATGATTCGTAACATAATCTTTTATAGAATAAATTGTCTACCTGAGTAGTCAAACATTTAATTTAGATTATGTTAATTCAGTAGATAACATATAATATTATAAGGAAAGTCATAGTATATTAAAAAACTTCTACCTTCTCATTTAACTCTCTTTATTTTTTAATGTTTTTAGGAATTTCACTCTTTTATCTAGAATGAAAATCCCCTCTTTATAGTCCCCTATAACGTATAATAAATTTTCTAAATTGGGACCGACATGAACTGGTTGTGATCTCCCAATGAAAGAGTCATCCCTAATTAAATTTTCATCTGACCTGACAGTAGTTTTAGTCACTAGTAGGAAAATGGATAATTTTAGTTTTCTGGAACTAGACATAAAATACTTTCACTACTTGTGATTCTATTATCAATGACTCATATTTTTTCCCTTCCACACTGAAATTCACCTTCATGAATCCCATTTCATAAAATTTCACAACACTCTTACTATCAACCCATTTTCATTGTAAAATTGGCACTGATATATTGTATAATAAAAATCTTATATCTATTAGACAATTAAAAAATATGACATATTTTCATAAAATGGGTATTTATCCTTAGAACCAGATATGTGCATCACTTCATCCATAAGTGTAACTCCATGGTTTTTAATCATACATCATTTAATGTGTTCTTTTATATAGAACATATAACCATTTATTACAAAATCAGTGTAAGATATAACATTTTCCTTCTTTTATATATCCATCTATTGAAGTTATTCAGCAATTGAATTCTTATTTTTAGATAAATATATATATATATATATCTCAAAACCATACTATAAATAGTTGAATATGTTTATTTTATATCCATCATTCAGACCTTTATGGATTTAAATCTCTAAGAATTTATTTCTAGGATTAAAGATATGGATTAATATCTTCACAATTATGTATAATATAATGGTGTTTTTTCTCCCACTCTATGAAGGTAATTGTAACAAAATATCTTCTATAAATCCATTCACCCATAAGTCATCCATTGTGATGAGACTTTGGGATACCAATGCTATCAACATGTGATTGGTAATCAGTATAGAATTCATCATCTTTTTCATCAATATATTTTTATACAATACAATCTTTTGGCTGATTCCTACACATCACAAATGGCATATGGATCATTTTCCTATAGTACCAAAACAATCGGAATGATTTTTATTGGTTTTGAGTATTTCAGTGGTTTTTTATGAAAATTAATGTATGTTTTGAATAAAAAGATGCACTTAGAGTCATACAAGTCACACTGTGTATCATAGTGAGGTGCGGCTGATCCCTACACATCAAAAATGACATATGAACTATTTTTATAAGGACCCAGCCTTAAACATTACATAATCTTGAATTAAGATAATAATTCACATTTAGGATCTTTTCATATTTATATCTTTAGATAATTAGGTCATAACTTATACATAACAATTTGAATATTACATGTAGACACTTCTACTCAGTATCCTTTTTTTCATAAAATAAAAACTATTAAAAGAAAAGAAACATGTTTATTTCCATGTTTTAATAGTCATTACTTTTCCTTGATCCCATCCTTGACCCTAATACACATTAAATCCTTTGAAAAACATTTCAAAAACTTTGGATTAGCATAAAAAGTTTAGTAAGGGATACACAAATAAAGAAAACTGTTAATTTTTCAAAACACATAATAAACCATGAATACATTATTGTAAATAATACTTTTCAACTTTATTAAGTAGTAAATAATCTTCACTAAAATAAAAGCATGTTTATTACCTTTTTGTAACCAAAATAATACCATGAAATCCATATAAATCACAAAAAACATATAAAGGTAACTTGGGACATAAACATACTTAAATGGAATAACCATACGATCGACTTCCACACATATAAATAAATAGAATAGCCATAAGGATGACTTACATACCCAATACATTAGAGGTTATAACGTAACCAGCCATCCTTGTTTTATCATGGAACCACCCCTCATTTGGTTTATCATGTAACCACCTGTAAAATGTCCAAGTACCATTACATAATCATAACACATAAAATGTTGAAAATATCAACATTTCATTAATAACATTTAATTGACAATCACAAGATATCATTTCAAGATATTGAAATAATAAATCCATTTAAAAAACAATTTTCAATTTAAAAACTCCCAAAAATGCAATAAGGGGTTTCTTTTTCACTTTAAAAACATTAAGGATTATAGGCGAAGACAAATAACGATTACGGTGGAATAGAGGTCATTATCACTGCATACATTAAAAAATATATTCCTTTTTTCATTTAGTAAAATGCTTCATATAAAAATTCTCCATTTGAATTAAAGTAAAATTAAAAGGATTTTATTATACACTGTGTAGAAGAAGGAGATGTATATTATCAAAACTTGCCTCAATGAAAGGAGATTCAGACGAAGTCCCTTACCTCATGTCCGACTTGACTCATTCGTTCTTTAATTTCATGAATAATAAACTTAAGTTAATTTTTACTTTCTTAAGAACCTTTTTCAAATTTATTATTCGTTTTATGTCACTTATTACCTTGGTATAACAATTAGTTAATAATTTGAGTTTATATTAGACATTTTGTTGATGTCCGGACCATGAGTAAAAAAAGAACATGTTATAATTAAAAAAATTTCATGTGGTCGAAAGTTCATTGTCTCCATAATGATATTAATTATTTATATATCATATATATCCAGTATATATTTATTTAGAATAGTCTATATCATTTGTATATATGAAGAAAAAATGCATCGTTCATAGAGACGGTAAGTCGTACGTATGGATGAACGCTACTTACATTTCATTTTTTTCATTTTTAAAAGAATGAAAACCAAATGATAAATAGGTTTATTATTATTCTAGTATAATATCATATCTTATATATGTTATTTATGTTTATTACCACCATCCTTTATATGTTCCATGTATGTTATGAATGAGTCATATCCTTTTTAGGGGGCGGTAGCCCGCACTTCCTGAAATGAAATTATCGTATATATAAAACATGAAAAGCATAGAGGTATGATATAAAAGAGAATTACAGAAGAATATAGATTAAAAAATATCATAAATATAACATATAATTACAGTTCCATCATAATGGCCACCATGATAGGTGGTATGGGAAAATCGAACAATCATCATTTCGTGAGGCAGAAGATCACCGTACACAGAAACAGTATGTTTGTATCTATTAGATGGAGGTGTGTGTAAGTGTAGTTTGAATACTTATCATAAAAAAACTAGTATATTGAGGATACTAGCGGTTTATATAATAAAATAATAATAATAGAATAGTTAGTGGAGAAGGAAAATAAAAGAAAAGAACTTGAGAGGAGACGTTACATTTAAATTAAGTAACTCCCTTTGGTTTGAAGAAAAAGGTTTTCTTGAATTGCCTTCTGACGAGTAGAAGGATTCTATGGGGAATAGAGGGATATTGGGAGCTTATTTGGGTATATTTTAGACATTACAAGGGGCTTTAGAGGTGTGATTAATGGGTTAGATGTGATAGATTTTTATAAGGGGATATTTAGAAATGTTTGAAAATATTATTTTATTATAAACTGAATTTCGGTTTCAAAAGGTCCAAAACTTATTAAATTCTAAGATAAGATGACTATTATTATAAATCCTCTCAACCAATAGTTTTTAGACAAGTTTTGGTTTCAAATTTGACCTTATCATTTAGATTTAACCCTTAGTTAACAAATTTGACTCTTACCATGTCTTATTGTGTATTCACACTATATAGTTTATATAGTTACCATAAAATTCCAATAGAACCACAAGTGGTTAATTAATGAAATTTTCAATTTTATATAAGAAATTTTATGGGAATATTATATTTTTAGGACTATTTTATCATTTAATAAAATATTAATTGATTTAAAAACTCATTTATGTGAATTTTTATACTATTCATATCATGACTTTTTAAAAATTCCAATAAAACTTTATTACTTCTAAAAAACTTAATTAATTCAAAGATAAAAAGTCATACTCATCTCTAAAATTTCTGTATGGAATAAAAAGTTTCAAAATAAATTTATTTTAATATTTTTAATCTCATTTATTTAAAATATTCATTAATGAGAAAATCATTACATCGTCACTGTGTCATAAGTAAATTTATTTTTTTAATGTCTAAAAATTATAAATAAAATACATTGATGTAAGAAATATTTTTAGTTTTCTAATTACATATTATATTCAAAAATATCAATTATATAACTCCTCATTAAAATTGTTTTTGCAAAACAATACGTGTTTATGATATTTTTATTTTTACAATAAATAAATAGTTATTAATGTCATTATCTTACCAAAATGGATTTCAAAGGCCAAAATTCTCACCCAAGGATTGTATTGGTCGGTCATGACTAATCCAATAAGGCTAAGACAAGTTTTAAGGTAATTTAATATTATTATAGTATTATTTTTACCTTGAATTACCTTATTTACCATTAATCGCGGTAAATAAAAATCAAAAGTTACTATTCACCAAAAATTATTTACATCACATTGAAAAACATTTTACATACTGATGAAAACCTTGTATGTATGATTTTTAAAATTAAATTGACATAAGGGTTAAATTTTCATTTAAATGAAAAAGTGATTTTTAACTACTAAGTTGTACTTTTCACTATTCATCAAAAATTGAATGTTTTCAGAAAAATACCAAAAATTAAATGTAAGATAAATTTGATATTTTGAATGAAAATATTATGTCTATTTTACCAAATTCAAAACATATAATTTTAATTAATTAATTTAATACTAATTCTTATTGTCAAAACCAGAAATTGTGTTTTTAGGAAATAATTACTATCAAAATATTGACATTTATTTCTGTCCAATTTCGAATTGAAATTACTTCTAATGACCAAAATTGTATTAATGGTAAAAATATTATCTAATTACACTTTAAAAACAATTAAAAAGATAATCTAACCATATAAATAAATTATATTAAAAGGAATTTTTGAATTAAAATTCAGTATTTTCTACTATTCATTAAAAAATGAACTTTATCAGAAAAATACAAAAAATTACCCAAAGTAAATTTTTATGTCCCAATTCTAAATAATAAGTATATTTTGTCAAATAGAACATGTAAAAGTGACAAAAACTATATTTAAAAATGGTTCGCCATTAAAAGGAAGAAAATCGACCATTTAAAGAATATTAGAGTGTTTATGCTTAAAATTGGATTCATTCACATTTTAAGCCTCTAAATTTTATTGGATAACTATAAAAACATTTAAGAAACATTTATAATCATAATGTATTTAGATCTGTTCATTCCCTCCAATACAATTCCTAGGCGTTAACTACCATTTAAAATGATAATATTATATTATTATTATTTTCAGTATGACTCCGCATTGTCTGCAACATAAGACTTCAGAAAAACCCATTGTTGTGTGTCTGGTATGCCATCAAACATAGCATCACCTTTAAAGTTATATTAATAAAAAATTCAAAAATATTAATAAATATGAAAATTTCATATTCTTCATTTACCTGGTATGTTACTTCCTTCCCCCTTTTGAGAATTGTGTCCTTGTAATTTTAAATTTGTGCTCAAAAACTTCATTAAAAGTCCCACATTAGAAAAAGAGTCAATAAAAATATCACTTTAAAAGAAATAAAGATAATTAAAAAGTCACCTGAGATAACCCATACTAGTATTCCATGAAAACATGGATATGGAGGAGAAACTAAGTGTCATGTTCTAATAGAGAGTGACAGATAACAGGATCTAGAGAAAGTTAACCACCAGAAAACCAAAAACATGTGATAGGATAATCAAACTTTGGTTTCCCATTAGGAAAAGTAAACGGTAAATGTTATTTTTAGTTTCCCTTTCATAAAATTGGAGAAATTTATTTATGAGATTGACGAAGAACATATAGAAATATACTTACCTTTCAAGTATATTATCATCCTTTAATAAATTTCTATCATAAACGCATCTTTTCTCCAAACTATGAGTATTCATGATGAAATGATCACGCCTGAAGTGATAAAATCATCTTCTAGTGAATCACCTAATCAAAAAAAGATTAACTATATATTTCCCATGTATTTATACATTAACCAAAATTAAAAATGGTTAGTAAAATATCAAATAATCCCCAAAAGGATAATCCTTTATAAAAATAAATACTACTCTTAACCTAAAAAATTCAACAATCAGTACCCGAAGTCCAACAAAGACCATTTAATTCACAATTGTCCGTAAAATTCATTAATATAATCTAAACTAAGATTGAAACCCAAAATTCAGAAGGATTTAATCACATAGTCTTCCAAAGTAAATATAAACATTTATCTCCAAATAATATCAACTAGTTTTAAAGTCTCAAACTAAAGTGTAATTAACCTAATCACATATTCTCTATGATAGGTTAATCATTTCCATAAATAAACCAAATTACTATATTTACATAATAAAAACATGTATTCTTCCAAAACAAAATTTCAACCATTACTCCACAATTGAAATCCCATAGCATTCTATTTTCCTTAGGCATATTGTGTTCCCTAAAAGAGAAAACTTCTTCCAAAATAACCTTTATCACTTAATCACAAAATCATTTTCTATACTAATGATATCCATATGATAAACATAAGTTCCCAAAATCAACTTATTCTTGATCCATAAAATCGTTTAACTAAAAATAATAATTCATACTAACTGGGGAATTTATGTAGTCTATTGGTAGGTGATGCTCCCTTGTCGCCCTTCGGTTGTGGGTTTGATTCCTACGGTCTTTCCAGACGCGATGGGTTATCACCCATATTATGGTTTGTCCTTTTATAAAACTCAAAAATAACCCTACCATGTTTTAACCTCAAAGTTTTTCTTATACCTATCCTTTTCATCCTAACACATTAAGACCTCCACAAATTAATTAATAACGTCTTATATATATTATCCTTTTTTTATTTTAACTCCATATGAAAAAATAATACTATTACCAAAGAAAGAACACCATACCTTGATCGTGGTGTCCACTTGGTTTCATCGTCATCTTGTTCACGTAGATAGATGTCCCATGCATTCAACAATTATTTAAAGATCCTTAAAAATCATCTTATTCCTTTATCCAAATATACCTTGTACAACTTGGGTCATATGGGTGTTCACAGAAAAATAGTTTTGGAAAATAATCATGTATGACATATAATTTCAAAACATCTGATAAAACATTCCTTTTATGAAATAGGAGGAACGAGTTTGAGTAGAAACTTTTAATTAATGGTCCTTTTAAAATACCATAAGTATGTACTGAAAGACTATAATTTAAAAGAAACTATAAATATGTTTCACAAGGGTCTCCTTCTTTAGTACATTTTTCAAAATCATAATATGCTTCAAAATATTTTGATAAGGTAAAATATTTGAAAATTCCCTGATAATATTTACCTTTCTTAAAAATATGAGAATATTGAAAAAAATAAGATTTAATTAAATACAAACCATGATCCACGATGGTATAAAGGTATAGAGAAGGTGCCTAATATCTCAAAAAATTGATTGCAAGTGAGTTGTATGTTAGAAAATGTTTTAGAATCATCTGGACATTACTTGGAAATAATTATTGCAGGAAAGTCATCAGGAAGAGATAGGAATATCATTTCAGATTATCCTCCTTCCATTTATAAAAGACTTCCTTTTATTGTAAAAAGTTACAAAATAAGGATTTAACTTAAAGAGTAGACATATAGACTAGCCATGTTTCTAACAAAAACTCTTAATCCCTAAAGTTGTCTAAACCGACCTCTGATACCAACTATAATGACCCAGCCTTAAACATTACATAATCATGAATTATGTTAATAATTCAAATTAAGGATATTTTCAAGTTTAGATATTTAGAGAATTAGGTCATAACATATACATAACAATTTGAATATTACATGTAGACACCTCTACTCAGTTTCCTTTGTTTTATAAAATAAAAACTCTTAAAAGAAAATAAACCAGTTTATTTCCATGTTTTAATCATCATGAATTTTCCTAGATCACATTCTTGTCCCTAATCCACTTTATGTCCTGGGAAAATCATTTCAAAAACTTGGGATGAGCATAAAAATCTCAGTAAGGGATACACAAAGAAGGAAAACTGTTAATTTTTCAAAACAACCAATAAACCATGAATGCATTATCATAAGTAATACTTTTCACCTTTATGAAGTATTAAATACTCTTCACTAAAATAAAAGATCTTTTCTTACCATTTTGTAACAAAAATATTACCATAAAATCCATAGAAAGCACACAAAACATATAAAGGTAACTTGGGACATAAACATACTTAAATAGAATAACCATATGCTCAACTTCCACACATATCACTAAATGAAATAGCCATACGGATGACTTACATACCCAATACATTAGAGGTTATAACATAATCACTCGTCCTTGGTTTATCACGGAACCACCCGTCATTTGGTTTATCACGTAACCACTCATCAAATGTCTAAGTACCATTATATAATCATAACACATAAAATGTTGAAAATATCAAAATTCCAGTAATAACATTTAATTTGAAATCACAATATATCGTTTCAAGATATTGAAATACTCAATCCATTTCAAAAACCATTTTCAATACCAAAACACCCAAAAACGGAATAAGGGGTTTCTTTTTCATTTTAAAATCCTTAAGGCTTATAGAGGAATCCAAATAACGATTACGACGGTGGAGAGGTCATTGTCGCCGCATATGTTAAAAAAACATTCCTTTTTTCATTTAGTAAAACAATTAGAATAAAAATATTCCCTTTGAATGAAAGTAAAAATCAACGAGTTTTATTAAACACCGTGTAGAATAAAGAGTTGTACATTATCAAAACATGCCTTAATAAAAGGAGATTGAGACGAAGTCCCTTACCTCGTATCTCACTTGACTAGTTAGTTCTTTAATTTTCTAAATAATTAACTTAAATATAATTGATCAAGAACATTTTTAAAGTTTAATATTCATTTTATGTCACTTGTTTCCATGCTATAACAATTAGTTAATAATTTGAGTTCATATCGGACATTTTGTCGATGTTCGGAACCTAAGTCAAAAATGAACTTGTTATAATCACAAATTGTCCTTGTGGTCGGAATTCCATTGTCTCAAGAATTATATTCATGATTTATATATCATATATATTATATATATCTAGTATATCTGTATTTATAATAGTCCATATCATTTGGATATATGAAAATGAAATGCATCGTTCAGGGAGACAGTAAGTCGTACGTACGCATGAATGCTACTTCCATTTCATTTTTTCATTTTTAAAGGAATGAAACCCAAATTATACATAAGTATATTATTATTCCAGTATAATATAATATTTTATATAAATTACTTAAGTTCATTATCACCATCCTTTATATGTTCCATGTACAATATGAATGATTCATATCACTTTGATGGGGCGGTAGTCCGCACTGCCTCAAATGAAATTATCATATATATAAAACATGAAAACAAATTATGTTATAAAAGATAATTACATAAGAATAAAGATAAAATAAATATCATAAATATCACTTATAAGTACAGTTCCATTGTAATGGACACCATGATAGGTGGTAGGGGAAAATCGAACAATCATTGTTTCATGAGGTAGCGTTCACCGTACACAGAAACAATATGTTTGTATCCATTAGATGGAGGTTTGTGTAAGTGTAGTTTGAATCCTTATCAAAAAAACAACCTAGTATATTTAGGATACTGGTGTTGTTATGTAATAAAATAATTAGAATATAATAGGTAGTAGAGAAGTAAAATAAAATAAAAGAACTTGAGATGAGACGTTACGATTAAATCAGGTAACTCCCTTTGGTTTGAACCAAAATGATTTCTTGAATTGCCTTATGCCTTGGTGAAGTATTCTAGGAGGAAAAGAGGAATATTTGGAGCTTATTTGGGCAGAGTTTGGATGAGTAAAGGGTCTTGGGAGGTGTGAGTAATGGGTTAGAGGTGATAGTTATTTATAAGGGGGGAGGGGCCCTTTATGAAAGTTTGAAAATATTATTTAGTTATAAACTAAATTTCGGTTTCAAAAGGTCACAAACTTATTAAATTATAATATACGATGACTATTATTCTAAATCCTCTCAACCAATAGGTTTTAGGAAATTTTTGGTTTCAAATATAACCTTATCATTTTTCTTTAAACCTTAGTTAACTAATTTGACTCTTAGCATGTCTTCTTGTATATTCACACTATATGGTTAATATACTTTCCATAAAATAAAAATCGAACCAAAAGTGCCTAATTAATGACATTTTCAATCTTATCTAATTATTTTGGCCAAATATTATATTTTTATGACTATTTTATCATTTAATAAAATATTAATTGATTTAAAAACTCATTTATGTCAATCTTATACTATTCATCTCATGACTTTTTAAAAATTCCAAACCATCTTGATTATTTTGAAAAAAATTAATTAATTAAAATATAATAAGTTATAATCATCTCTAAAATTCTTGGATGGCATAAAATGTTTCAAAATAAATTTATTTTAATATTTATAATCTCATTTATTTAAAACATTCATTAATGAGGTAATCATTACATCATCATTGTGACATAAGTAAATTTATTTATTTGATGTCTAAAAATTATAAATAAAATAAAATTATGTAGGAAATATTTTTATATTTATAATGATTATTTATAGACAAAAATATCAATTATATAATACCACATTAAAATTGTTTTAGAAAAATATTACATGTTTATGATATTTTTATTTTTACTTTAAAAAAAAGTTATTAATGTAACTATCTTACCCAAATGGCTTTCAAAGGCCACAAGTCTCACCCAAGGATTGTATTGTTCGTCCATGCCTCATCCAATTAGATTAACACAAGTGTAAAGGTAATTTTATATTATTATAATATTATTTTTACCTTGAATTACCCTATTTACCTTCAATAGTGATAAATAAAAATCAAAAGTTACTATTCACCAAAACAATTTCATCCCATTGAACAAAATTTTATATACTGATGACAACCATGTATATTCGATTTTTTAAATTCAATTCATAGAAGTGGTAAATTTTCATTTAAATGAAAAAGTCGGTTTTTAACTACTAAGCAGTATTTTTAACTATTCATCAAAAACTGAAGGTTTTCAGAAAAATACAAAAAATTCACCCTAATATAAATTTGATATTCTGAACCCAAAAATGATTTCTACTTTACCAAATTAAAAACATAGATGTTTCATTAATTAATTTAAAATTAATTCTCATTGTCAAATAAAAAAAAGTGTTTTTAAGAAATAATATCTATCAAAAGATTTGCATTTGTTCGTGCCCAATTTCAAAGTGAAATTACTTACAATGACCAAAATTGTATTAAATGGTAAAAATATAATCTAATTATCCTTTAAAACCAATTTAAAAGATAATCTAACTATATAAATAAATTAGATTAAAAGGTAGTTTTGAATTATAATGAAGTATTTTTCACTATTCATTGAAAAATGAACACCACCAGAAAAATACAAAAAATTTACCCAAATTAAATTTTAATCTCCTGATTATAAAGAAGAAGTTTATTTTTTAAAATAAAATATATAAAAGTGAAAAAATTATATTTAAAAATGGTTCGCTATCAAAAGGTGTTAAATCGGCCTTTTAAAAAATATTAGAGTATTTTTGCTTAAAATTGGATTCATTCACATTTTAAGCCTCTAAATTTTATTGGATAACTGTAAAAAAATTTAAAAAACATGTATAATAATATTATAGTTAGCTCAATTCATTCTCTCCAATACAACAGCTAGGCATTAACTACCATTTAAAATAAGAATATTATGTTGTTATTTTTTAGTATGACTTAGCATTGTCTGCAACATAAGACTTCAGAGAAACCATTTGTTGCATGTTGGGTACGCCATAGAACAAAGAATCCACTCTAAATTAAGATTAATACATAATTCACAAATATTAATAAATAAGAAATTTTCATATTCTTATTTACCTATTATGTTACAATTTTCCTAAAGTTACAAAACCATCTGAATGTGTTTTCTCAGTTTTTAGTATGTCAATTATTTTTTTCACTAAAATTAATGTCAATTTTGAATAAAAAGACATACTTGGAGTCATGTTAGTTACATAGTGCATCATATTGAGGAAAAACTAAATTCTACATGTCCCAAATGAATCATGGATAATTTTCCAAAAGTATCAAAATAATAGGAATGTGTTTCCTCATTTTTTAGTATGCCACGTGTGTTTTTTACTAAAATTTATTATTAAACTGGAAACACAAAATTTGAGTAATACAGGTGGAATAATGTATTGTTTTGACATGAAACTAATTTATAAAAATCAGAAATGAATTATGAATAATTTTCCTAAATTATCAAGACAATCCGAGCATGTTTTCCTGGTTTTTAATGAGTGACACTTTTTTGTATTAAAATGTCAATTTTTAATTGATAACAGACACATGGAGTCATACTAGTCATATCCTAAATTGTATTGAGGTGATTTTGATCCCTACATGTCAAAAATGTCATATGGATCATTTTCTTAAAGTAACAAAACAATCCAAATGTGTTGGCTCGATTTTGAGTATGATAATTGTTTTTTTTTCTAAAATTAAGGTCAATTTTGAATAAAAATATGAACCTGGAGCCATACCGATCACACTATGTATCGGATTGAGGTTCAGATGATTTATACACATCCCAAATGACTCATTATTTATTTTAATAGAGTATCAAAATAATCAGAATGTGTTTTCTTGGTTTTGAGTATGCCATGTGTGTTTTTTTACCAAAATGTCATTTTAAACTAGAAACACGAACTTTGATCCATACATGTGGTATCGTGTGTGGGATTGACATGAGACTAATTATTAAACATCACTAATGAATTATGTATCATTTTCCAAAATTATCAAGACAATCTGATCATGTTTGGTTGGTTTTCATTGAGTGAAACTTTTCAGTATTAAAATATCAATTTTCAACTGATAATAGACACTAAGAGTCATATCGGTCAAAACATGTGTTAGATTGAGGTGTAGATGATCCAGACACATCAACAATTATGTATGGATGATTTTCATAAAATACTAATAAAATCAGAATGTGTTTTCTCAGTTTTGAGTATGTTAGTTGTTTTTTAACTAAAATTAACGTCAATTTAGAATAAAAAAACACAATTGGAGTCATAACGGTCACACCATGCCTCATATTGTGGTGTGGATGATCCCTACATGTCACAAACTAAGTATGTATCATTTTCATAAAGTACCAAAACAATATGAATGCGTTTTATTGGTGTTGAGTCTGTCAGTTTTTTGTTCACTAAAAATAATGTCAGTTTTGAATAAAAAGATGCACTTAGAGTCATATCGGTCACACCGTACATCAGATTGATCCATGGATGATTTATAAACATCCTAAATTACTCAAGATTTGTTGTTCTAAATTATCAAAACAATCATAATGTGTTTCCTAAATTTTTAGTATGCCACACATGATTTATAATAAAATGTTATTTTAAACTGGAAACACACACTTTGAGTCTTATAGGTGGCATCATGGGTGGGTTTTATATGAGACTAATTCATATGTGTCATAAATTAATTATAAATCATTTTTCAAAATTATCAAGACAATGTGCATTTGTTTACTTTGTTTTCATTGAGTGATAGTTTTTTGTATTAAAATGTCAATTTTAAAATGATAACAGACACATGGATTCATGTCGGTCACACTGTGCTTCAGATTGTGGTACAGCTAATCCCTATGAATCAAAAATGATGTATGGATAATTTTACTAATGTACCAAAATAATATGAATGTGTGTTCTCAGTTTTGAGTATGTTAGTTGTTTTTTCACTAAAATTAATGCCAATTTTGAATAGAAAGACTCAATTGGAGTCATAACAGTCGCATCGTGCATCAGATTGAGTCGCGACTGGTTTCTACGTGTCTTAAATGACTTATGGATCATTTTCTTAAAGTATAAATATAAATATAATTTGTTTCCATGGTTTTGAGTACGCCACAATAGTTTTTTTACTAAAATGTCATTTTAAACTAGAAACATGCAATTTGATCCATACATGTGGAATCGTGTATGGGTTTTACTTGAGATTAATTCATACTCATCACAAATGAATAATTAATCACTATCCCAAATTATCAAGACAAACAGAGATTTTTTTTCTTTGTTTTCAATGATCGATACTTTTTTGTATTAAAATGTTAATTTAAAACTGATAACGGATACTTGGAGTAATACTGGACATATCATGCGTCACATTGAGGTACATCTGATCCCTACAAGTTAAAAATTATGTATGGATCAGTTTTACTAAAGTATCAAAAAAATCTAAATGTGCTTTCTCAGTTTTGATTTTGTCTGTTTTTTTTTCACTAAAATTAATGAAAATTTTGAATAAAAAGACACACTTAGAGTCATACCAGTAACACCATGCATTAAATTGAGTCGCAGTTAAATAATAAACATCCATAATGACTGATGGATCAATTTCCTATTGTATCAAAATAATCAAAATTCGTTTCCTTGTTTTTGAGTACACCACCAGTGTTTTTTACAAAAATGTTAGTTTAAACTAGAAACACACACTTTGATCCATACATGTGGCATCGTGTGTTGGTTTTACATGAGACTAATTCATACAACTCACAAATTAATTATGAATTTTTTTCCCAAATTATCAAGACAACACATGCATGTTTTCTTGGTTTTCAGTGACTGGCACTTTTTTGTATTAAAATATCAATTTTAAACTGATAACGGGCACTAAGAGTAATATCGGTCACATCATGCATTAGATTGAGGTGTGGATGATTTTTAAACATTAAAAATTATGTTTTTATTGTTTTCCAAAAGTTCCAAAACAATATAGATGTCTTTTTTCAGTTTTTAGTATGTCGCTTGTTTTTTTCACTAAAATTAATGTCAATTCTGAATAAAAAGACATCCTTTGATTCATACCAGTCATATTGTGCATCATATTGAGACACAGGTTAACGATGCACATCCAAAATGACTCATGTATCATTGTACTCAATTATCAAAATAATCTGAATGTGTTTCCTCAATTTTGAGTACACCACATGTGTTTTTTACAAAAATGTCATTTTAAATTGGCAACACGCACTTGAGCCATACAGGTGACATCATTTGTGGGTTTGACATGATACTAATTTATACATGTCAAAAATGAATTATGAATAATTTTCCCAATTTATCATGACAATCCGAGTGTGTTTTCATGGTTTTCAGTGAGTGGAATTTTTTTTATTAAAATGTCAATTTTAAACTAATAACGGACACTTTGAGTCATATTGGTCACACTGTTTATCAGATTGAGGTGAAACTGATCCCTACACATCAAAAATTATATATGGATAATTTTTCTAAAGTACCAATACTATACTAATTCATATGATTAGTTATGAGTATGTTAGTTCTTTTTTCAATAAAATTAATGTCAATTTTGAATAAAAAATTCACTTAGAGTCATACCGGTCACAATATGCATCGGATTGAGTTGTGATAGATCCTTGCACATCACAAATGATGTATGTATCATTGTAATAATGTATCAAAACAATCTGAATGAGTTTTCTTGGTTTTTATTATTTCAGTTGTCTTTTCAATAAAATTAATGTCAATTTGGAATGAAAAGACACACTTAGAGTCATACCGATCACACCATGGGTGGGATTGAGGTGCGACTGTTTGATACACATACCAAATGAATCATTGACCATTTTCCTAAAGTATCAAAACAATCTTAATTATATTCCTTGGTTTTGAGTATTCCACATGTATTTTTTACAAGAATTCCATTTTAAACTAGAAACATGCACAGTGGATCTTATCCTAAGTGAAAAGTGTTGTGTGGAATTTTAAAGAATTGTTCAAAAAAAATTCTATTATACTTATTATACTTATTTGACCAACAATTTTATTATTTGCAATCCAGCGCTTCTTACCCTTCTCTACCTCCGTCCCCACCTCAGTCTTCGCTTCTTCCTCCTCCTCCCCATCATTCTTTGACTCTAAATCTACCTCTGCCTTCACCTCTACCTCCACCTCCACCTCCTAAATTTCTCAAAAAAAATTATTATTTTCAATTCAATGCTTTTAAACAAATTTATTTCCTCTATTATTATTCTCATTAAGAAAGAGATCAAAAATAATGTATAAGAATTTTGACATTAATGCTTCACACCCCAAATATCTTTCGATGGTCATAACTCGTACTATATTACAAACATAATAGGTAATCACCTAAATTTTTTGTCGGTATAAATTTTGAAAAAATGTACGGTACCCACTCATCTCTAAACAAATCGATTGCTTCCTTTGAGTAACTCTGTTTTCAGAAATCTAGATAGTTATGAGAAAATATACATAAAAAATAATTATGAAATATATTTAATGAAATTATAATTAACTTCAAAATTTACCTGTTGGGGGATGATGGAATTTTCATTCTTTATGATTTATCTTATAAATTTTTAAAAATAATATCCACAATCGATTTCATTATCTTATTTTAGACACTGTAGAAACATTGACCAAAATAAGTAATTTTTTTTTGAAATGTTTTTATAGTTACATATTTTTATGTATACCTTATGTTGTTTCCATTTGTAGTAATCCATAGGCTTTGTCCCTTTAGAAACCAACTTCATGCCATGATCTATCCTGTATTGAGCAACCACCCTATCATAACAAAAATTTCATTAAAACGTAGAATGAACATATAATTATAAGATTATCTACAAAAAGTTGATTGTAGTGTATTATATATTAACAATACACATCATGTGTGGTCGTTTGGTTGTATATCCATGCATTGGATCGAAAAACTAAATATTTGGGGTGTCTATACTGACTGATATCAGCATCCAGTGCCTCTTAAAAAAATAATTATGTAATGAAAAAACTAAAAAATATTTTATGTGATTAGATCATAGTGTTTTACCCTTTAAAATTTAGTCATAAAAAAGAGTTAGTTTTTTATGATATTTTATTAAAAGATTTGTGGAACTTGTCTTTTTTATTCTTAATTTCTTCCTCCTTCAAAGTAATTTCTAGCATAGAAATGATACAAGTATTAATGAATCCAAATCGTGCTTTGAACAATCTTCCCATTATATAATTTTAATATAAATGTATGTAAGAAAATATGAATAGTTATTAAATTTAATAAACATATTGCTTACTATTTGGAAGGACGTATTATGAAAATGTACCTTATGTAAGTATTCACAAATGAGATTCCCAACAATTCATGATTGAGAATCTTAGTTAGAGACTTAAGACCTGTAACACCCCGAGATTTTATGAAAAAAATATTATTTTTAATGTCTTGTGTTGTATGCTACACCAAAAGAAGCTTGCACAACACACATCCTTGACTTGCCTTGCATTACACGCAATCGCAACCTTCCTCGATAGCGTGTGTAGTACGTAATACTGAGTTTCACGAAACAATGATATGCTATTAAAATATTATTAAAACTAGCCGTTATGAATAGTAATAACCACTTTTTAAATTTTAGAAATTTTAGCTCTCAAAATGGACTTCATTTTTGGATTCGGAGTATTGAATTTAGCCTAAGGTGAAATTTTGGTACTTTTCAGATAACTTTCATATTCTGATGAATAGTGAAAATTACTAAATTATAATTAAAAACAACTTTTTTAATCGAAATAATTAATAGTGATAAATCATTAATTTGAGTGGTTTTAAAGTATATTTAGAATATATTTTTACAATTTAATACAATGTTGGTCATTGGATGTAATTTCACATTTAAACCAGACATAATCAAGTGTCAATCTTTTGATAGATTTTGTTTCTTAAAAACATGCTATTTGTTTTAACAGCGGGATTTAATTATAAAATTAATTAATGCAACTTTTATGTTATGAATTTGGTAAAATAGACTTCATTTTTGAATTCGGAATATGAAATATAGCTTAGGATGAAATTTTGGCATTGTTCTGAAAAACATCAATTTTTGATGAATAGTAAAACTACTAAGTGGTAGTTAAAATTTTGAATTTTTCATAAAACTTAATTTTACCACTTCTGTGAATGGAATTTCAAAAATTCGAGAGACACGGTTGATGTCAGTAAGTAAAATGTGGTTCAATGAGATGAAAATAATTTTTGGTGAATAGTAACTTTTTACTTTTATTTACCACGGTTAAAAGTAAATAGGGTAATTAAGGGTAAGAATGATATTAATATTACCCTAACACATGTCCTAATTCTATTGGACAAGTTTATCTCGACCAAAAACAACCTTAAGTGTAAAATATTATCATTTAGGCCCACTTGGATTAGATTAGGACATTTATTATTATTTAATTCAAAGAAGAGTTAAAAGAGTTAAAATCAAAGTTTATTTACTAAAACATTTTTAATATAGGGTTATACATAAGATAAATTCTATTTTAAATATTCATTAGAAATCTAAAAATATTTCCCACATAATGGTATTTTATTTGTAAATTTTAGACATCAAATAAGTTAATATATTTATGACACAAAGATGATGCAGTAATTATCTTATTAATGAAATATTGACATAATTGATGTTATAAACACCAAACGAAATATAATTTGAGACTTTTTATGAATTCCACTAATTTTCTAGGTTACTATGATATATTAGTGTTGATTTAATTAACTTGGTTTGAACATATAATTCTGTTATGACTTTCACAAAAATCATATATCAAATAGTGTCAAAATTGACACAAAATAGTTTTTAAATCAAATATTATATTATTAATTTTTATTTTATTCCTAAAAATCTAAGGTTAGGCCAAATGACTTAGATAAGGATATATATATTAATAATAAACAATTTGGGGTTCTTTTGGCATTTTATAGTAAGTGTATTAACCATATAGTGAAAGAAAACAAAAAGACACGGTAAAAGTTAAATTATTTAACTTAGAGTTAAATATAATTGATAAGGTTAAAATAATACTCTAAACTTGTCTAAATCTTATTGGTTGATAGGATTTCGACCCAACCCCACTTTAGCTTCGAAATAAGACCCTTTGGAACCATTATAAACCGATTTTGACATTAATATAAAATAATATTTTGAGGTATTCCTAAGGTGCCCCTCTCCTCCCTTATAAAAGGACACCTCCTCCCTCTCCTCCTCACACCAATTTGAGCACTCAAGCTCGACCAAACCCTGCCAAAATATCTTCTCCACTTCCCTAGAAACATCCTAGAGGTTCTGGTCTTCCTCAAAGACCAATTTTAGTTCCCTAAGAGGAGGTCTCCAAAAGGCGCTTCAAAGAAGAGGTAATTACCGTTACCAATTCTTTCATCTTTATTTCTTCTTCCACTTCTTCTTATTAGGTTGTTTCATTATGAATCAATAACATCAGTATCACTAATATACTGATATGTTATTATAAGTATGAAACAACCCTATTTCACCATCTATCCATCCTACGGAAAAAGAAATCACCGCGCGTGCATACGTACGGAATACCGTCTCCACGCCGTGGTGTAATCTATTTTCCACCACCACCTTACATGGATGGGTATAATGGTGTAAAGAATAACTATACATAGTTATTACAACATGATATTTATTATGATATATTGTATAATCCACTCCAATTCAATTCAATATTTATGGAAATGATATCATCGCTCGTGCGTACGTACGGACTACCGTCTCCACGACGCGATGAGATTCATTCTCCATGTTAACCATTTAAGAATGATTATAAAGTATATATAAGAAATAATAATGAAATATATGACATTATAAAGCTACTGGATTTATGTATATATATATGTATGTCATCTACTTACTTCCATTCAAGACAATAAGGAAAGGAAAACAGCGTTCATGCGTACGTACGGACTACCGTCTCCATGAACGGTGTTTTTCATTTCATTTATCTATCTATTATATATATATATATATACTGAATATATATGATATATAAATCATATTTTATATTCTGGAAGTAAGTAAATCATGATATAAGTAATAATAATGTCAAGAACAACAAGTCAAAACACCTACGATAAATGAAACGATTTTACCCAAAACGCTTCTTTAACATGGAATTTACAAAAGAACGGTTAATATAATGTCATAAGTGAACAATATATGATATCATAACAATGAATATGATTCTGTAATAAGTCAATGACATTATTTAAATCATTATACAAGAGGTTCGGACACATACGAAGCAAATCGGACCTAAGGTAAGGGAAATATCACAATCTCATTTTTATCCGAGATTGTTTATTCGTAAGTATTTACTGGGGTGTATTTTATCATCCACATCCATGTTTCATCAATATGTAATATTACTTCCATCCAAATACAATTTTTTTTAAATCCATTTTTACCCTTTGGTGAGTTTTTAGTAATATGTATGAAAGGAATCTTTTGTCGTTTTTCGTACGAGGTACTTTTTGACTTTTCCGACAAAAGTACGAAGAATTTTTTTTTTAACTTAAACGGCACGAACGGATTTTTACGGTTTTATAAATCCTTATTTTCAATGAAGCTTCCTCCAAAATATTTCATGACTATTTTTAATAAAATCTGTTTCTTTTAAAATTTCATGATGTTTTGTGAAAAGAAATTGATTTTGAAGAAGAAAGGATATTTTCCTCAAGAATTCATTTCAAGTGTTTTATCAAAATTATTTTCCATCTAAGATAATAAAGGGTTCTATTTCTATACATATTTTCACATTGATTTGACTATGTTGTGATGGAATCATGTTTATTAATTCCTTTATCTTATATGAATGGTTTTATGATGTCATGTTGTTTAAGAATCCCATTTTTATGACATGGGTTATGAAATGATGTATGATTTATGATTTTGTGGAACACATAAGAATGGTATCATTATGAGATGGGTGGGACCTATATCTCCCTCCAATGCATTGGGTAAAGATTTTATATCTCATGAGATAGACATGGCTGGAACGGAAGGTTATTTCGGTTCAGTGATACAGGACTGAAACGAGGAGTGAACTCGGTTCAGAAAGGGACTTTGTCCACTAAGATAGTCTTGGAAATGAGTCATGACTAACAAGAAATGATTTTCTATGATTATGTGTGCATGCCACAAAGTTTCAAGTTTTATGTTATGATTATGGGGATCTCATTTTCACTTCTATGATTTATCCCATGATATGATATTATGAGCTCTTTTGCAGGTTAAAATTTCCAAAAGCTATGTTCTTATGTA
The DNA here is from genome assembly GCA_963277665.1 of Viscum album. Taxonomy (NCBI): domain Eukaryota; kingdom Viridiplantae; phylum Streptophyta; class Magnoliopsida; order Santalales; family Viscaceae; genus Viscum; species Viscum album. The sequence goes on from OY728131.1 coordinate 343,542,946, forward strand.
TATGATGTGATTGATATTTCTTTTGTTTACCCTTACTGAGAATTTGAGCTCACCCTTTTATGTTTTCTTTTCCCCAGGATATAAAGAAAGGTTTTAGGTAAAAAAAGGGAAGATCTTTATGAGAGATATTGAAGATCTTTCACCACGATTAGAAGATTACGTTCCGAGTTTCCAAAGACACTAAACTATTACGATCCTTGTGTGTGTGTTTTTGTTATATACTAAGTATTACGCAAATGTAATGTAATGTCCATGTACGTCAGGCTTCGGGACTCTACAGTTGGTATCAGAGGAAAGGTTTAGTCAACCTTTGGAAACTAGGATGCGAAAACGTTAGTGAGATCCCTAGAGATATTTCTAAGGTATGTCTAGGGATGCCCCTAAGGATAAGTATACGTATAGGATATAGTCCTAGAACTATGGTAACGATATTAGATTAAACCAAAGATAATAGATATTTAAGTTACTCCCCCTTTATTATGATTTTTGCATCTAACACTATTCTGTTTGGGTTTTAGAAAATGGCTGGAAACAAGATGATTCACAATAATGGAGGATATGATGGACAATGGAATGATATTCTTCATGAGAAACCAAATGAAATGGGATTTGGATGTCCAAACATCATTATTATGCCGAATCAGCAATCTCACAACATGATCAATAAAGTAAAATCTGGTAAGTTTCCTGACTCGACTAATAAGAGAAAGATGGAGTTCCATGATGATCATAGAGGAAAGAAAGTTCAATTTCCCCTATGTAAATCATGTGGGAAGAGGCATCAAAGAGAATGTTTCAAGGGAACTGGAAGATGCTTTGGGTGTGGAAAAGAAGGACACAAAGCAAGTAAGTGCAAAGGAAAAGGGTCGGTTAACACCATGGATGAGGATAATGGTATTGCTACGACATCAAAAATGGTTAAGTGTTTTAAATGTGGAATGTATGGGCATTATGCAAACAAATGCCCTAAGGGAAAGACTCATGAAGAGAATCAGTATGGTCATATGGGTAGTATTTATGTGGATGATGATGAAGAGACTACAAATGATATGTGAGATGAAAGAATTTTTGAAGCTCGGTCAATGGTTTGAGAATGTAGTGGAATGATTACATGTTTATCATGTGTAATTTTGGAATAAAGAGACGTCTATGGATTGTTACACTGTTGTCTTTCCTTGTGTTTTGAAAGTGTATGATTAATGTCACCAGTATCCATGAAAGGTTATTTAGATATTTTTGGAATGTAGATGATATGCGCATAATGAAGGGATAAGGAGAAAATTAAATGTTTGATAGTATTCATGAGCTCATGATTGATATAAGGACTAAGTGATATCATGGTTTGAGTATATAGAATTTTGAGGATTTCGGTATGTGAAAAGTGTTAACTTTTAACTGCATTCAAGTTTTCACTAAGGTTCAATGGGTATTCAAGAGAGTACAAGATTAAGGCCTTTGAATGTTTGGAATGTGACCAACAAGATATATCTTATGATATATGGGGATCAACGATGGTATTAAATCTCTGGTAATCGTTTTCACTATGTTATGAGAATGGACTGCAGTATTATGGATAGGCCTAAAGATTGGAATGGATTATGTTGGACATAAGTTAGTATTGTTTAAGGATAGAAGTTTTTTCGATATTATTGATGGGATGTTATAGTAATATAGTTTTATAAAAAGGACAACCTGCAGGACGGGCGACAGCCCATCGCTTCGGACAAGGCTGTGGGAATCGAACCCACAACCGAAGTGCGACTGGCCTTTATCGCCTACCACTGGCCTACAGGAAGTCCCTGTTTAGTAGAAAATAGTTTTATTATATTAAGCAGTATGATATATGAAGTATAAGTCCATTTTAGGAACCATATATGATTAATCTCACTATAGAATGACTTATGTATATTTAATAACTTTTGCTAACCTTTTGTTTGAGACAGATGGAATGAACAGTCATTCTATCACATGATCTGCTAACACTTCACGAATAACAAATTCAACTTCATTTATTTAAGAGATGAAGTGGAAATTGTTCAAGGCACGAACAACAGTGAGATTGTACCAAAATAAAGTAAGTATCTATTCTAATTCAAATTTTCAACTTTAGGGAAATGATCTTGAAAACCAAAAATGTTGTCCTAGTAATCTTATACCTGATGAATAATATGGTACCTTATATCATCACAAATCTATGGATTTGTGATTACTGGATTTTCCATAGCCATGTTCTCTACCACTCTCCATCAGAACATGATGGTTAGATTTCTCTTTCATATCCATATTTTCACCTATGTGGAAACCCAGTGATTAGTTTATTTGGGTAATCGTTACATTTCATACTTTAGTTTTTAAAGCCAAGTTTTGGTATTCCTTTTTACGATGTGGGTTTCTATTAAAGAAACTTTTGAATAGTAAACCATTTATAACCCCGACGAATTACGAGGGCGAAATTCATTTTAAGGGGGGTAGAATGTAACACCCCGATATTTTATGAAAATATATTATTTTTAATGTCTTTTGTTGTACGCTACACCAAAAGAAGCTTGCACAACACACATCCTTGACTTGCCTTGCATTACACGCAATCGCAACCTTCCTCGATAGCGTGTGTAGTACGTAATACTGAGTTTCACGAAACAATGATATGTTATTAAAATATTATTAAAACTAGCCGTTATGAATAGTAATAACCACTTTTTAAATTTTAGAAATTTTAGCTCTCAAAATGGACTTCATTTTTGGATTCGGAGTATCGAATTTAGCCTAAGGTGAAATTTTGGTACTTTTTGGATAACTTTAATATTCTGATGAATAGTGAAAATTACTAAATTATAATTAAAAACAACTTTTTTAATCGAAATAATTAATAGTGATGAATCATTAATTTGAGTGGTTTTAAAGTATATTTAGAATATATTTTTACAATTTAATACAATGTTGGTCATTGGATGTAATTTCACATTTAAACCAGACATAATCAAGTGTCAATCTTTTGATAGATTTTGTTTCTTAAAAACACGCTATTTGTTTTAACAGCGGGATTTAATTATAAAATTAATTAATGCAACTTTTATGTTATGAATTTGGTAAAATAGACTTCATTTTTGAATTCGGAATATGAAATATAGCTTAGGATGATATTTTGGCATTGTTCTGAAAAACATCAATTTTTGATGAATAGTAAAACTACTAAGTGGTAGTTAAAAAATTGAATTTTTCATAAAACTTAATTTTACCGCTTCTGTGAATGGAATTTCAAAAATTCGAGAGACACGGTTGATGTCAGTAAGTAAAATGTGGTTCAATGAGATGAAAATAATTTTTGGTGAATAGTAACTTTTTACTTTTATTTACCACGGTTAAAAGTAAATAGGGTAATTAAGGGTAAGAATGATATTAATATTACCCTAACACATGTCCTAATTCTATTGGACAAGTGTATCTCGACCAAAAACAACCTTTAGTGTAAAATATTATCATTTAGGCCCACTTGGATTAGATTAGGACATCTATTATTATTTAATTCAAAGAAGAGTTAAAAGAGTTAAAATCAAAGTTTATTTACTAAAACATTTTTAATATAGGGTTATACATAAGATAAATTCGATTGTAAATATTCATTAGAAAGCTAAAACGATTTCCCACAAAATGGTATTTTATTTGTAATTTTTAGACATCAAATAAGTTAATTTATTTATGACACAAAGATGATGCATTAATTATCTTATTAATGAAATATTGACATAATTGATGTTATAAACACCAAACGAAATATAATTTGAGACTTTTTATGAATTCCACTAATTTTCTAGGTTACTATGATATATTAGTGTTGATTTAATCAACTTGGTTCGAACATATAATTCTGTTATGACTTTCACAAAAATCATATATCAAATAGTGTCAAAATTGACAGAAAATAGTTTTTAAATCAAATATTATATTATTAATTGTTATTTTATTCCTAAAAATCTAAGGTTCGGACAAATGACTTAGATAAGGATATATATATTAATAATAAACAATTTGGGGTTCGTTTGGCATTTTATAGTAAGTGTATTAACCATATAGTGAAAGAAAACAAAAAGACACGGTAAAAGTTAAATTATTTAACTTAGAGTTAAATCTAATTGATAAGGTTAAAATAATACCCTAAACTTGTCTAAATCTTCTTGGTTGATAGGATTTCGACCCAACCCCACTTTAGCTTCGAAATAAGACCCTTTGGAACCATTATAAACCGATTTTTACATTAATATAAAATAATATTTTGAGGTATTCCAAAGGTGCCCCTCTCCTCCCTTATAAAAGGACACCTCCTCCCTCTCCTCCTCACACCAATTTGAGCACTCAAGCTCGGCCAACCCCTGCCAAAATCTCTTCTCCACTTCCCTAGAAACATCCTAGAGGTTCTGGTCTTCCTCAAAGACCAATTTTAGTTCCCTAAGAGGAGGTCTCCAAAAGGCGCTTCAAAGAAGAGGTAATTACCGTTACCAATTCTTTCATCTTTATTTCTTCTTCCACTTCTTCTTATTATATTGTTTCATTATGAAGTAATAACATAAGTATCACTCATATACTGATATGTTATTATAAGTATGAAACAACCCTATTTCACCATCTATCCATCCTACGGAAAAAGAAATCACCGCGCGTGCATACGTACAGAATACCGTCTCCACGCCGTGGTGTAATCTATTTTCCACCACCACCTTACATGGATGGGTATAATGGTGTAAAGAATAACTATACATAGTTATTACAACATCATATTTATTATGATATATTGTATAATCCACTCCAATTCAATTCAATATTTATGGAAATGATATCATCGCTCGTGCGTACGTACGGACTACCGTCTCCACGACGCGATGAGATTCATTCTCCATGTTAACCATTTAAGAATGATTATAAAGTATATATAAGAAATAATAATGAAATATATGACATTATAAAGCTACTGGATTTATGTATATATATATGTATGTCATCTACTTACTTCCATTCAAGACAATAAGGAAAGGAAAACAGCATTCATGCGTACGTACGGACTACCGTCTCCATGAATGGTGTTTTTCATTTCATTTATCTATCTATTATATATATATATATATACTGAATATATATGATATATAAATCATATTTTATATTCTGGAAGTAAGTAAATCATGATATAAGTAATAATAATGTCAAGAACAACAAGTCAAAACACCTACGATAAATGAAACGATTTTACCCAAAACGCTTCTTTAACATGGAATTTACAAAAGAACGGGTAATATAATGTCATAAGTGAACAATATATGATATCATAACAATTAATATGATTCTGTAATAAGTAAATGACATTATTTAAATCATTATACAGGAGGTTCGTACACATACGAAGCAAATCGGACCTAAGGTAAGGGAAATATCACGATCTCATTTTTATCCGAGATTGTTTATTCGTAAGTATTTACTGGGGTGTATTTTATCATCCACATCCATGTTTCATCAATATGTAATATTATTTCCATCCAAATACAATTTTTTTAAATCCATTTTTACCCTTTGGTGAGTTTTTAGTAATATGTATGAAAGGAATCTTTTGTCGTTTTTCGTACGAGGTACTTTTTGACTTTTCCGACAAAAGTACGAAGAATTTTTTTTTTAACTTAAACGGCACGAACGGATTTTTACGGTTTTATAAATCCTTATTTTCAATGAAGCTTCCTCCAAAATATTTCATGACTAAAATCTATTTCTTTTAAAATTGCATGATGTTTTGTGAAAAGAAATTGATTTTGAAGAAGAAAGGATATTTTCCTCAAGAATTCATTTCAAGTGTTTTATCAAAATTATTTTCCATCTAAGATAATAAAGGGTTCTGTTTCTATCCATATTTTTACATTGATTTGACTATGTTGTGATGGAATCATGTTTATGAATTCCTTTATCTTATATGAATGGTTTTATGATGTCATGTTGTTTAAGAATCCCATTTTTATGACATGGGTTATGAAATGATGTATGATTTATGATTTTGTGGCACACATAAGAATGGTATCATTATGAGATGGGTGGGACCTATATCTCCCTCCAATGCATTGGGTAAAGATTTTATATCTCATGAGATAGACATGGCTGGAACGGAAGGTTATTTCGGTTCAGTGATACAGGACTGAAACGAGGAGTGAACTCGGTTCAGAAAGGGACTTTGTCCACTAAGATAGTCTTGGCAATGAGTCATGACTAACAAGAAATGATTTTCTATGATTATGTGTGCATGACACAAAGTTTCAAGTTTTATGTTATGATTATGGGGATCTCATTTTCACTTCTATGATTTATCCCATGATATGATATTATGAGCTCTTTTGCAGGTTAAGATTTCCAAAAGCTATGTTCTTATGTATATAATGTGATTGATATTTCTTTTGTTTACCCTTACTGAGCATTTGAGCTCACCCTTTTATGTTTTCTTTTCCCCAGGATATAAAGAAAGGTTTTAGGTAAAAAAAAGGGAAGATCTTTATGGGAGATATTGAAGATCTTTCACCACGATTAGAAGATTACGTTCCGAGTTTCCAAAGACACTAAACTATTACGATCCTTGTGTGTGTGTTTTTGTTATGTACTAAGTATTCCGCAAATGTAATGTAATGTCCATGTACGTCAGGCTTCGGGACTCTACAAGACCAATTACATCTGTGAAGGAATATCCATATATTTTTTCTTCACATTCATTGTAAGACATAGTTTTATCTTTAAATGTGGTCTCTGTATGAATTTTTAATGATAATAAATGTTTCTCTAGAACTGGTGAGGAGAAGGTACTCTCAAAAGGTTGTTTTGTTTTCTTGTTTGATTCACTAGATTTTCTTCATTCGAATTTTCGATTCTCCACTGATTTATCCATCTGTAATATCATACCTCACTTCATACCTTTTATTATAAACTATTACATGTTTTTTATATGAAAAAATTTGTTATAGATGTTCCTCGTGTATCATTATAAGATTATATGTCCATGCTATGAAATCTCTAATAGCAGCTTTGACAGTTTTAATATTCATACTATCAAGTGGAACATGAAACTTAGAAGTCATCTCATAAGCTACCTAAATCCCCACACTCATGTGATTTTTTTGGGAGGAGTTGATTGAGTAAATGGTCTCCCGGGATATTATATATTGTACCCATTTCAACACGGTGGTACGTGGGTGTTGACAGATAAAAATCACATATAGTTATACCATACAAAATTTTAGTAATATAAAGTTATCAAAAGTTGTTTGATTTACATTTAGGAGAAAGTGTAGTGAAAATAATTATTACCCTGAGTAAGGTATGAGGTTTTGGGAAATTACTAGCCTAAAATATTGTGGGATCATTTGGTTCATGGTCATGTCGTTTCTGCACCATCAGTTTGCTTTGATCCTTTCTTATACATTGGTCTACCCAACCAGACCAAACAATAATATCTTGTAGTGAGTCTATTTGTGCAAGAAATAATCTAATCATATTATATGTATATTCATGTGGTTTTATCTTCTTGAAGTATGTTTGAGGAGAGACTCCAAAACCTAATCCTTTAACATGACCACATTGTTCTAGCCGCTTCAAAGATATTGAAAGGCCCTTTTCTTCTAGTACGACCATTGTCGATTCTTGTGTCTAAACCATATAAAATAATATGAACATATTTATTTTTTTGTAATTTTTTTATAAATCATAAAAAATTACAATTATGTCACACTTACGCAAGATTCCCAAGCTACTTTTGGGTTTTCATCAACTAATTTACCCTCCTTATTTACACGAGCCTCCTTACATAGTACATGACAGGGGATGGAAGTGGATTCAGATTTTGATTCATCAATCTTCATATAAACAAAGGAACATATGTTGTTTCAAATCAAAAAAATTAAATTTTATTATTGATTTAAAATACATATCGATTTATTCTCTAATGAAATGTACATCATCCTTATTTTGCGATAGGGGTATGTTGGTTTTGATGTGTGTTCTTTATTTTCAGCACTCTTTTTCTATTTCATAAATTAAATTTTTTTAATCAAGTTGGATAAAATAACAAATTTAAAATAATATATTATTGACCACAATGAAAATGAAATTTTTTCACATTGCGACGATTGCTAAAATAATTCCATGTTTTGTGCTTTATAATGTGTGCATAACTAAGTGGTGGGTGGGGCTTTATTTTCCCCTCAACATCCCTAAGATGTAACTTCATCATAAGATTTCGGAAGCCTCTATGGAATTTTCTAGCAGCCATTAAGACAAATTTATTATGAAAATATTCTAAATTAAATGAAGTATGAAAAGAATAATGAAAATTAAATCAATGATTTATTATATAATTTTTTAGTAAAATAGAGAAAGTATATTGTAACAATTCCATCATACATTTCCAAAGTATTTCCTTCATAACAATTTGGATTTGTTGTCATGAGTCAATATCAATTGGAACACTCATCCTAATTATAACACCAAGATAACTAATGAATGTTAAATTGTTGGGGTCAAAAGGTTGGTTGTATTGATTCTAACCAACCTCAAATTTTATACCCTAACTTCTTACCTTGATAAATTTATTCAAAACTCTGATGATATGTCATTGTTGTTTTTTTCATTGACATGTTTTTGATCCCATGATAATTCCACAGTTTCATCATCAACAATTTTTTCTTCCTCAGGATTGGTAACATCATCATGTTCAAAAGACATTTTATGAATGAGTAGTCAACCATTTAATTTCTCTTGAATAACAGCAATACAATACACTCCATGCATAAAATTCCACAATTGCATGCATCTTGCAAGAAAATTTTTACTATCTTTAATAGAGATATAATACTTCAATAATATAGTACAAGTAACCTCCACTACCTTTATTTAATTCATCCTTAGATTCTTGATTGGCTTCCATCTCTTGATGATGGATTTGTGGCTACTCAATTCCCTATTTCAAACTATCCTTCCTTCCATCATTGTTTGGTAGGTATGTCATCAATGATATTTGGAACCACAATGATGGGGGGAGGCTAGTTTAAAATAGGGAGTCTAATCAATCATCAAGAGATATAAGACAATCAAGAATATAGGGATTAAAGTGTCCCATGAACCTACACTATTGGGTCGCTCAAAAAGACTCCTCAATTGAAGAGGAATTGGAATACCACCACTCTAATGGTCTTGAAGAAATTAATATCACCACACATACATTGAACATCACTTTTGTCTACTCAAGAATTCCTCACCTTCCAGTTTTAGATATTTTTTTAATCCACCATAAGATACCTCTAATAATAAACATCACTTTAAAGGTTGAATTTATTAACTTATGATTAGTATTGATCTAGATTTTTTTACACTTGTAAATGAAATGAATCTATTCAATGAAATACTAAATTTATTATTATGATATATTACCATATAATTTTAGAGGAACCATAGATACTTCACATCAATGAAAATTATACCACATAGCTTGAATTAGATCTAAAATTACCATATGTACATGAGGATTAATATAAGTTCTAGCATACAGAGGATGTTCATTGGCTCCTTCCTATAGGGATCTAGGGAGAAGAGTGTTGACATATTCTATATTAATGTAGAGATTCACATAATTTTTTCCTTCCAAAAACCAATAATATTTCTGAAATAGGAACAAAATAATCTATATTAAATGTGAACCCCCTACCCCTCTCTCTCATTCATTTCCTTTTTAATAAGTATTTTCATACTTTCTATATAATTTAAAAGATGTTAGAATCATTCTTTTAAATACAAGTATGAAACAACTAACTACTAGTTTCGATAAAGGGGGATACTAAATAAACTCAATCAATTAATAAGTTATATAAACCTAATCATCACTAATAAGTAAATAAGAATGCACTATTTATTTACTATTCATGTTTCTATTAATATAAATTTATAATTGATTCTAGAAACAAATAAACAACAGCACATAATAACATGAAATTTAATATATTCTTACTAATTCCTACCTATACTAAATAAGAGGCATGGGACTCAAGAAGATAGGTCAAGGAAACAATAAACAAAAAGCAGCCTAGACTTCATATGGTAACTCAATTATCCAACATAATTATGATATCCATGCTTATTTCTAGATTACTTCTTATGTTTGGAAGGTTTTTTTATTTTTTTGATATAATCAATACCAATATCCCTAGTTTCACTCTGATTCCATTTTGTAACATTTTTGACCTAATATACACAAATAGTTCCCAATTCAAGTCATCACATCACCTCAGACAATCTTCTCGATCACTAAATTATGGTGTCAATGATAAGGGATATAGATAACATGTTTGACAAATGGGTTAACCTCTTCAATGATTAACTAAACTCAATTTGATCATGCTATAAATCTAGCATTAACTTTACAGTATCATGTGGTAAAAAATCTATTTTATTTATCCATACTAGCCTACACACATATGTTGACTAACCTTAATATATGAAAACATCCTTCTCTTTCTTCAAAACCATTTTCTATAGTGGAAAGCGATGAAATAAATCCACTCATTGTATTTTAGTATCAAGGAGAAGATATATAGGGTTCATCAAGGTTATGAATATCACAAAAACAGAAAAAACGTAACCCAAAACATCATACAATGATGGTTGAAAAGTAGAAAATATTATATATTTGATTATAGACTTGATTAATCCAAGGGAAAGTAGAGGTGTTACGCCGACATCAGACGAGTTTTGCGAGATTCTGATAATCGCGAGTGACTGAGTCATAGATAGGGTTTTTTAAATAGATCAGGGAAACTTTTAACAGCGCTTTCAGAAAAGTGCTGATAAAGATCCCTTTTATCGGTTCTAAATTTATAAGTGATAATAAAAGGAATATTTATCAGCACCTTTTTAGCATTGATAAATATCTCTTTTCACATCGCTTTTTTAGCACTAATAAAGTTTGATCTTTAGAAATTATAGAAAATCACTGATAAAGGTTTTATAATTATAATTATTTAAATAAATTTATTATAATTTTATAATTATTTAAATAGATATAATTATTTATTTAAAATAATTATAAATTTATAAATTTATAAATATAGAAAATATACATTTATAGAAATATTTATTTATAAATATTTATTTAAAAATATATTTTTATCATTATTAATGGATATATAATCTTAAATACATGATTTTTAAAAATGAGTAAAATTGAATATTTCAAAATGAGTACACTTTAAAAATACTGAAAAAATTATAATTTTTATTAATTAAATATAATTTATTAAAAAATATGAATATATATATATATATATTTAAGTGTATGAATATATATTGAAAATACTAAAACTTAGTAAATAAATATATATTTAAATAAATAAATATAAATAAAAAATAGAAATTGATAAAATTCAAAAATAAAATAAAAAATATTAAAAACAAATACCCTTATTGTAGTATTAAAAACCAAATAAATAAAATTAGCTGATTAAAAACATAATATATATTAAATGTATCATATTATAATGAAATTCTAAAATATACTAAAATTTGAATAAATTACATAAATATTAGGTGTATGTGTTTCTAAATATAGCGTAAATATATTTGTGTGTGTGTTTGTGTATACAAATGCATTTACATATATAGATATATGTACGTGAAATAAATTCAAGACATGAGGTTTTATATAGGTTAAATTGAAAAATCAAACAACATTAAAAATGAATAAGACATTAATATGTTTTTAATTAACATTTTATATATGTTATACTTATTAATTTTATATATATATATATATAATATATACTATTTATTAATAATTATAATATTTATATATGTATATAAAATTAATTTATTTTTACCAATATTTATTTAATTAATAAAATGTTTCATATTTTTCTTAATTTACTCATTTTATTTTTATTTGTTTAATTTTTCATTTTATTCTTGACCTTTAGCATCACTAAAAAAACATTGATAAAGGGAAAATTTTAACAGCACTAAAAACATGCTGATAAAGGGTACCTATTATCAGTGATATAATTAAAGCACTAAAAAATGTATCCTCTATCAGTAGTAAAATAAAGCATTGACAAATGTTATCTATTATCAGCAGTAAAAAATCAATGATAAAGGGTGGCCTTTATCAGTGCTTTTTAGCACTGATAAAGGGATTCCTTTATCAACACTGATAAAGATGAACTTTATCAGTGAATTTTTCTAGCATTGATAAATAACAGTACTATTAAAGGCATGTTTAATGGGTGGTGTGGTCACCTTTTCAGGAAAAAAAAAATCAATCGACAATCAAAATAAGCCAAACATGTCTATTCAAACATAATTCCAATGCCCATAAATATGATCATTGTATTTAAAATAAAAAAATCTTACCTTATCAAAACTAATATAGATAGCTTCCATAGATGGTGATAAAATTTTATAAATACCATTTCATGGTACAAACAAGGCCATAACACTTGATACTAAAACTAATTTTCAATGAAAAAATTATTACCTTCAATATTATTCCAAATAAAAATTGAGAATCAAAGTAATCATAAAAATTTCCAAACATTTCTCAAAGTCATAATTTAAAAAAACACACATCAAAAGTCTCTCCTAGAAGGCATTTTTGAAACCAAGAAAAAAGATCATTGTATGCATTATTGAAAGAATCCTATCTATATTTCATATGACAACATACTTATATATATACAATAAATATTGTTTTGATATATATACATATATATATTTCAAAATGAATATATATATATATGTTCATATAAGATATTAATAATAAAAACAATGAGATAAAATTCAGAACACATAATAAAAACTAAAAATCTCTATGTAATACAACTAAAGATTCAAAATAGAAAAAAACCAAACATACTACACCTAAACATCAAGAAATCATTACATGAAATCCATTTTGATTTATTAAATAAAACCCATGGGTGGAATTTTAAAAAACAATTTCTGGGTTTTACTTCCGTAGAATGGAGTTCAAAGCATTTAAAATTAATATACAACAAGGATGAAATCAGTGTGTGGAATTCTTAATACGCTACAAGGAAGTTAGAAAAGCCCATAATGGGTCAATACAAATAAAAAATAATATAAACCCCTAATTATAATATCATTCTAGAAGGTATAACAGTGATGGATAAAGGTTAAAAATAGACAATGAACAAAAAAATACAGAAAGATATCTTCAAACAAGAAATCAATGAGGGAGTGAGGAGGAGAAAATAGCATACCATAGATTGAAGCTTTGAATCGTCTGAGAGAAAGTATTGATATCTCCAAACCTTAGATTCTTTCAATCCTTGGATTTGTTCAGCCCTTGAATCGTTCGAGCTTTGGAGTTGTTCAAGCCTTGATTCAAGCATTAAATCGATTTTGGATTCGATGATGAGGAGTTTCAAAACTAGGTGGATTCTATGGAATGCTTTTGATATCGCGACTGGTCCGTGACTGGTTAGGGTTCCTTAAATAAACTAGGGACACTTTTGCTAGTGCTTCCAAAAACCACTAATAAAAATCCCTTTGATCAGTGCTAAATTAATCAGCACTAATAAAAGGTATCTTTATCAGTTCTAAAAAAGAACTAATAAAAGATTTATAATTATAATTATGAATAAAAAATTAAATATATATATATAATATATAATATTTATATGTATCAATATAAATTTAGTAAATATATTCATTATTTAAATATTTTTATTATAATTTTATAATTATATACATATATAATTATTTCTTTATAATTATATAAATAGATTTTAAAAAAATTATATATTTCTATATTTATATCATTATATAGATTTTAATATTTATATATTTATATATTTATATATTTATATCATTATATATATTTATATCATTATATATATTTATATCATTATATATATAATTAATATATATATATATATAAATTTAAATTTAAATTAAACATAGTAAGTATATTCATTATTTAAATAAATTTATTATAATTTTATAATTATTTGAATATATATAATTATTTATTTATAATTATATAAATACTTTTTTAAAAATAATATTTATTTATTTATAATCATAAATATATAAATGTTGAAATATTGTAAGTATTAATATAGAAATATATTTATTTATAAATATATTTATTTATAATCATTTATTTAAAAATATCTTTTTAACATTATTAATTAATATATAATATTAAATTCATGTAAAAAATGAGTACATTTTAACAATATTGAAAAAATGGATAAGTCTCATTAATTAAATATAAATTATTAGAAAAATTTGGATATATATTGAAATAAATAAGAATAAATATTGAAAATATTAAAACATAGTAAATAAATATATATATATAAATACTAAAAAATGACTAAATTCCTAAAAAAATAAAAATAAAAAATAAAAAAAAATATTAAAAATGAATTAATACTTTACTGTAATAATATTAAAAATAAATAAATAAAATTTATTGGTTAAATACATAATATATTGATTTTCACTTATTATAATGAAATTCTAAAATAAAGAATAAAATTTAAATAAATTACATAAATATTATGTGTGTGTGTTTCTACATAAGATTTCATTAATTACATAAATATTTGTATTTATGTTAAATGTATTAATTACATATGTGTGTGTGAAATCAATGTAATGCGTGCTTGATATATGTTAAATTGAAAAATCAAACGACATTCAATTATGTCACTTACTTGATACAATTAGTCAACATTTTTAATTAATATTAAATTTAAATTTTAAACCATTTTCCACTAAATATATGACTTATTTAATGTAAAGAATAAATATTTTGTTATATATATATATCATATTTTATGAAATATATATGAATATATTTCTATATTAAATGTATTAATGAATAATTCTGTATAAAAACATCAAAAATGAATAAGACATTAATATGTTTCTAATTATTACATTTTATTCATTTTCTATATTAATATTTAATATATATTATTTATTACTATTTATAATTAATATAAATATATATATTAAACTTATTCATTTTTATTAATAATTGTCACATTAATGATTTTTTTAATAATTTTTTAATTTGTTCATTTATATTTTTTTATTTAATTATTACAAATTATTCATATTTAATTTTTTTTATTTAATTGTTACAATTTATACAATTTTTTGTTTATTTTAATTGTTACAATTTATTCATTTTATATATCTATATTTAATATATTATTTATTGATATTTATAATCTCTATATGTGTATATTAAATTTATTCATTTTTATAAATATATATTTAATTAATAAAATTTTTCATATTTTTCTTAATTTACTGATTTTTTATTCTTCTTTGTTTTTTTATTTAATTTTATTCATTTTTCATGTCTATATGTGTAATATGTACTATTTATTATTATTTTTAATATATATATATATATATATCAAATGTATTCATTTTTATAAAAATTATTTAATTAATAAAAATTTAATTTTTTTTTAAATTTACTCATTTTAAATTTTTATTTGATTAATTGTTTCATTTTATTCTGGGCCTTTATAAATGCTAAAAACACTAATAAAGGATTCCCTTTATCAACACAAAAAATAAAGCATTTATAAAGGGTACCATTTATCTGCACTAAAAATAAATTGTTGATAAAGGGTATCCTTTATGAGCACTATAAAAAGGAATAATAAAGGGTACCCTTTATGAGTGCCAAAAAACACACTCATAAAGGGTGGATTTTATCAGCACTAAAACCCACTAATAAAAGGCCATGTTTATCAATGATTTTTTATCATTGGTAATGTTCCATGTTGTTAAAGGCCTATTTTGTTGTAGTACTTGATCAAAACATTAATACCTTCCACATTGAGATCAAGTATTATCAGTCTTTTACACCATACTAACTTCCCCTTTGATACTTCTATTTTTAACTAAACCATGTTTCTCCTCTAAGATTAGATGGGGGAGGGGATAACCTAACATTGAGGAGTTTAGTAGTTAATTTATAAAAGAAATTTAATAGGTAAATAGGATGATAATGGTAAAAAAAGGGAATGGTTTTTTTGTCATCATAACTAGGAATAAATCAGTTTTATCCATGGCTATAGGAATATATCCTCCACTGAATAAGCCTTTCACTACTTATAGCGCATCCTCCTTGATGTTTTCCCAAGATGACGCATAAGAGGAACCTCAAAATCTATATATAACTAGTGTGATTTGAGGACATATGCTTCTAATAGAATACAAAATTCCCTCCTCCTTATTGATAAAAACAAGACACCCATTTTGATATTCATTATTAGAATATGGGATATAATTAATTAAATCCAAGTATTTTATTTCATCCTAAAGACCCCATTGAAGGAGAGGTACATCATTAGGTTCTGTGAGAGAACCTTCATAATGAGATAGTATAATCTCTCTAAGAGTATCTCGATCTGAAATGACTATACCATCATCTCGGTGTAGATTTAGTATACCAATATACTATATCTTCCAAATTCATTTATGAAAGTATGTTGTAATTTCAAAAACTAGATCACCCAAATGAAACCTAAGAAGTGGGCACTATTGTACCTTAGGTGTGCCTCCATGTATTCTATAGACTATCGAATTGTGGTGAGGGACTAAAATAATCATGGGGGGAATATTACCTCAAAATTAAATTTTGAGGTTCATACATACATCTACCCCAAAAACCAAGACCAGTCTATATAATAAACATACCAAAAACCAATAAATATAAATAGGGTCCAAGATGGGCCCCACTATCCATAATATAAAGTAGTGCACAATCTATAAGATGCATCAATTGAATAGAAAATAAATAAAATATAAAATATATAATAGGAATCATCATATAAATACAATAGTGGAACACAATTCAGTATATATGAATAAAAAACTAAAAAGTAAATAACAGTGGTCGCTGGACCAACCCACATGATCCTCCCAACTAAATCCTTTGCTTTAAAAACGTGATAGACCTAAACCATATATCCATCTTCAAGAAATAATCATTCCTAAAATTAAACATGAACTTATACCCATGTACATTGAAACCCAAAATGAGTACAATGGTAGGGATGAGTTCAATGACCTGGTAGGATTCTACCACTTTCCTAAATACACTGAGTACTATTGTGATCAAGTGGATGTGCATAAAAACATAGAAGAGTGAAATTCATTCTCATATAACAAACATGGACATAAATGTAACACAATAAGCATATGTAAGAAAATATATATGGTCATATAGTATTAACTAGACTACCATTAAACTTTTCCCACCTACTTTAGTTAATATTGGAAGGAAAACACTCACCCCATACCACATTACATCTCAAAAAAATTGGAATACCTTCCCACTAAACAAATAGTATCACATATCATCATATATCAAGCCTCATACCAAGACCTTTTACATACCCTCTCTATCGGTATTGGTCACATATCAAGTCTCAGACCATCACCTCTCACTTATGATAGGTCATGTATCATCATCTCGGGCCATTCCCTCTCACTTAGGGGAGTTCAAAAATTAATATCTCAAACCATCACCTCTCACTCATGTGATGTTGCACATAACATCTCAGACCACCCCCTCTCACTTAGGAGAGGCCACACATTAATATCTCAGACCATCACCTCTCACATAGTTGAGTCCACATGAAAACAACTTAGACCATCCACTTTTATTCAATTTAGTCTAAACAAAAACTTCTCAAAATATCCCCTCTCACTCATAGGAGGCCACACAACAACATATCAGACCATCCCCTCTCACTTAGGGGAGACCACACAAGAACATCTCTGGCCCAACCTTCCCATTCAAGTTGGACCCAAATATCCACTATCTCAAGCCATCACATCACAACACACCATCCTATCACATAGGAAATGGTAAAAAAATATCACTGAAATATATATAAATTAATAATCATTTAGAACATTGAATAATCAAGCAATGTAAAAAGTTTAACCACTAGCCTAATTAAACCTCCCAAGAACAAAAAAAATATGGATAAAATATATTTTTCTCCAAAACTATCCAATCTTGGTTACCCATGTTATTAATTTTTACTCACTTTATAGATCCATAATCAAAGCACTCATCACACATGTCAAAAATCCAACTTACTAGATCAACCAAGCCTTACCCAATCCTGAACAACCCTATATCTATCCAAGCATGAAACTCTATATTTATCCATTAAAAAAGTAATGGATACAAAATTCATGAGCCCTATTACCCATTACTACCTTGTAAGGGAAAAATTACCTTAATTTGGACCCATATGAAAACCTTGGTACCAAAAGAATAACATTATCTATCCAACTCACATACCTTCATAAAAATCATATCATACAACCGTATATAAATTTTATAACATTGTGAGGACTTCCAACAATATATTTCATCATCATGAAATAAGAATAATATATTGGGTAATAATAATTAAGAAGAATATACAAAACCAACTAAACTTTGGAAAATAGAGCATTGCCTATATGAAGTCAAATGTACTAATGAAAATCTCAACCCAATCCCTTCTAGGTTTCCCTATAAAATTAAGTAAACATCCTCCTTATAAACCATTTTCAAAGGGAATTAAATTTCATTTTTCCTTACTCTAGGACCCTGGAAAAAACATAATGAGAACATTTTGTAGAAAAGCCTAAATCTTTTGAGATTCACTTTCAAACCATCACTTTAAATACCAATTTTCACATTGAAATTATATTTGAACCATTTCATTTTAAAATCAATTTTCATAGAAACCCATTTTAAATCCATATTTAAAAATTAAATCCCATTTACCTTGTGAATAAAATTCCAGACACCAAGAAATCAATAAATAAGGCCACTAAAACTCATTCATCCAAGGCACCACCAATGAACCATTTTGTAAGATATAAAATCCATGTTGAATATTAGGGCAATGTGATCTCATCCTAATTTATGGGTTGATATCAAATAATTCATGCTAACATTATAGTAATAAGCATAATAATGATAAAAAAATATAAAAAAAATCTAAATAAATAAGATCATTGGTAATGTAAAGGATACCTACCTCAATAAGATATCTATAAATTGATATGAAGCTTGTACCAACAACCAATATTCCCACAGGAACCTATATCAAACAGAAAAACAATCAAATTAATAAACCAAACATTTTAAACTTCAAAAATTGGAATATCCAATTACAAATTCACTAGGTTTCATAACAATGCCTTAATCATGATCCATGGTGCGTTTTCCACTCTCATCTCACTCCCAGACCAAATCCACCCAAAAACCCCAATTTATTTACCTGAATCAAAGACCATTTAACCCAAATTTCTCAAAAATACTAAATAAATTCATCAGTATACATACTTTAAGAAAAATGAAAAATTAAGGACTGAACATCTATTTATGGTACATCCTCTACACACCGTACATGAAACCCCCATGATTCAGGATAATTCCACCATGCTCTAGTGGAGTTACCTTACCAAAAACCTAGTAGGTAATACTAAAATAAATGAATGAAAAAGAAGAATAACATAGAGGAGAAGGGAGATATATCACCTTGAATCCATGAAATGAGACCTTCATGAACAACCCATATTGAAGGGAGATACAGTGGTAGAATGGGATATCCAAGGATGAGATCCCCCTTATTCTAATTAATTAAATTCAAGGTATCCCAAGGGGGTTTCAAAATAGGACCCTTTGAAAATTATTAAAAGTTACCTTTATAAAAAAAACACAAGGGTGAATTGCATTGTGACATTAAATTCCACGGTACTCCCCATTTGGGTCGATGATGTGGCAAGAACCTAAGTGTCATGGAGAATTCCCCAAAATAAAAGTCTCATTATTGTATAATCAAAGAATCATGATTCACTGATCAATTCCAAATCTGAAAAACAAATCCCACTTCTAATCCATTGTGATGTGACTAGGGGTATCATGGTTCAACCCATATATTGTTATATGATACATCATAAATTTTATAAAAAACTTTTATATTGAAATTAGGGATTTATTGAATAACCGCCCCATTTTGGTGTGATGTTATCCTAGCTCCAAAAACTCATTCTGATGTGGGAGGTGTGTGGTGTAATAGCTCACATTGTGGTGTGAATTTCCCCATGTTCCAAAAATCACCCTACCACACCACAATGCCCCTATTATAGCATGAACTTGTACCTATTGTGCAATTTCATCCACCAAAACCTAAGAACTCACTATGGGTATTCTTACACTAAACTAATGCCCCAAAATATTCCATAAATCATTTGAAATATTAATAAAATTATCATTACTCAATACAAATCCTAATATTCAAATTCAATTTCCTATAAAATGATGGTAGCCTAATTCCCCTCTAAATACAGAGACACAAAAATCCATGTTTCAGTAAAAAATCCACACCAAAATGATTCTCATCCTTGAAAAGCTACGATGGTCTTTTAACCATAAAACCCAACATACCTCAGTTAATAATTACCCACTAACTCGTCGCATTTTTTATTTTAATATCAAACATTCTAACACTTTTTAACTCTAAACACCAAAGAACATAGTTCACTAAAGACCCTACTACCTAGTCACTAAAACTACTACAAATCAAACCATTATCACTATGTTCCCACTAGAATTGCTTCACCTCAAGCTAATCATAAAAATTCTCAGATCACAAAACTAATCTCTTAAGAACCCTACTCATCACCATAACCAAAAACACTAATTCAATGCTCAAACACACCCATTAATCCCAAAACATAAAAGTACTTCCAACTGATCCATCTTAGAGATTTTAATTCACACCATAATAAGATTCACTAATAAAGGCTTATTTTTATTAATGGAACTCACCACCATATGAATGTCCCAAAAAACTAAAATTAAAATATACAAACCATGAAACCATAAAAACTCACATATGGACACTTGATCTCAATATAAAACACCAAACCATAATGGTAAAATAGGTTTAACTCTCTAAAATATCACAATACAAACACAAAACACACAACTCAAAACACCTAACTCACTATTAGTCCAAACATTGAAATCCAAGAAACCCGATTTACAATACAATTAGTCACTTATTTAAAAACTAGCTCAAATCACTTTAGACACACCAAAACTGACATAAGTTTTAGAAATTCCCATTAGAATCCTAGTGTTTCCACACAGAAAACATATATCAAAAAAATCTTTAACTAAAACGATATTTTCTTTTCTTGAAAATTAATCATGTTTTCGAAATTCATTTTGAAATCCAACTTCAAAAACAATTTTCCTTGGATTTTTCTCAAAATATAAAATCGTAATTGTAATGGCCCTGGTTTTACTCTTTAAATAAATTTTCTATGATTCGTTTTTCTCCACACGCAAAACCAAAAACCAAAACAGTATTAACATTCATAAGGTAATTGTATTATTAGCAGGTTTAAATAGTGGTAATATAATTATGAAATATATATAAATGAATATATATTTATATATAAGAACAAAAAACACCTTAAAAACTAAACTCAATTGGTACACCTAAGAAACAAATAGAATGTCACGACCCGTCCCCCGAGGTCCATACTGTGACTACCCCATGCCCTCCTTCAATAGGCTAGGGATTGGTGACTAGCACTAGAAAGACGTATCCCTAAAATGAAAAAAAAAATTCCTTTAAACCTGCAAACACACAGACCAAGTACACAACAAGAGAAAAACATGTAGTATAACTATTGAAAGTAAATGTGTGAAATGAATTAGAATGGACCATTATACAAAGCCAACTAAAATAAAGTACAGAAAAAAGAAAAAACAAATCCTTAGGTCATCCACCAAGGATCCTACCTGAAGGGTAGGTATAGCTCGTCACTGAAGCTCTCCACATCAATCGGTCACCTCCGTACACCGTCTTGTCCTGGCTCTCAAATATCGGTCAAAGTTGTTCGTTTTCTTCATAAGACACAACAAGGTGCAGGTGAATCCCATACATGGATGAGTATAACAATACCCACTAGGGACCCCGAGACCCCCAAAGGTCTCCCATAATTCCAAAAAGAAAAAACCAAAAATCATGATCTAAATCACAAGAACCAAGGAAAATACAGCTCACACCAGTTATATAACTTAAAGAACATTAATAATTATGATTATTCATAAAGATGAATCATATTATTCCATTGATAAGTTCCACTATTGAACCACAAATAATTCGTTCTATTGTCGATCCACACAGGGTCGTAAGTCACTGATCCACATAGGGTCATAAGTCGTCAATCCACAATGGGTCTTAATTCTTCGATCGACACAAGGCCATAAGTCCATGATCCATGATGGGCCGCTCTAATGCTGGTCCTCATTGGGTCATGCTACTGTTGATCCACACAGGGTCGCTCTGATGTTGATCCACAAAGGGTCACTCTTCACTTGACAGTCAACCACAAGATTCCCATACTTGGTGCGCTTGAGTTCCAAATATTCTTATCCTCTATCCATTAGTCATACCTAAACTACCACAATGTCCAATGAATAAGTAACCCAAATAAATTCCATGTCATACGAGTTCCAACGCAACAGACGACACATCAATCGGATGCTCGGTCTGTAAGTTATAGGCATTTTAGTACTGAGGGACCGGTTGGGTTTGAGTTCAATCCAACCTAGACATTATACAACTTTCTCTAAAAGAAAAGTGGAGTATCTCAAAAGTACTGCCTCATCCTAAGGGTTTCAGCACCACAGATGGTTCATCAAACGGATTTCTGGTTTAGTAGTTAAGGCCCTTTAAGAGAAATCGTGTCAAATTGGGTCTGGTTCTAGTCTGACCTGGTCAGACCAACCTAACCTGACCCGTTCTAGGATGACCCGACTCGCCCCAGTCCATCCCGCTAAGCTGTGGGACCGGACCGGACCCCCTGTCTGGGCGCATCCTTCCAGTTGGTTGGGGTCCCCCCCCCCCCACAACTGACTGGTTTGGTGGACCGGTCTAGGGTAAGACCCGCGAATGCGGGTCCGCCACCGTCGTAGCCTAAGCCACGATGCCTCCTCCATGGTGCGCCTCCACAACATGTTTCCCACCATCCACATGGCTGAAGATGGTTGGCCGCCTCCCTACCTATTGTGGCGCCTATAGGCATCGCCACTTCCTCACTGTTGTGGGTCGTCAGCGCTGCCCCACTGGCGGTACTTCTGCGGGCCACTGGTGAAGCTCTGGGGGTCCAATTTCCTTCCCGTTTGTGCCTACTCTCCTCTTGGTATGTCACCTTCACTTCATGGCCCTCGGTTTTTCCTTTCCACCATGTTTCTCAGTCACCCGCGAAAAACACAACAAAACCAAGATTGGCGGAGGGTCCAGGGCTTATTCAGATCAGCCTATTCCCTCCGCATTATCATTTTAGCATGGGAAGAATTCAAACATCATCAAGATAAATTTTAAACCCAAATTTAATGTTTAAACTCAAATTTCAACCCCGTATCAACCACCCACAAGAAGAAAAAGAATGAACCACAGATCAACCTGTTAGTCGGTTGATCTACATTCATCATATTTTGAAAAGAATGAATGAAGAAGATTCATAAATATCATAAAATAATATCAAAACTCATACCTCTAACTCATTGTAAAATTCTGTAGATGAGGGTAACTAATCCACGTTCTAAAGTGTTCATCAGTGTTTGTTGATCCTGGATTGAATCCTCAAAA
Source organism: Viscum album (assembly GCA_963277665.1). Lineage (NCBI taxonomy): Eukaryota > Viridiplantae > Streptophyta > Magnoliopsida > Santalales > Viscaceae > Viscum > Viscum album. The sequence continues at coordinate 343,566,684 of OY728131.1, forward strand.
ACGTCATTCGTTCTTTTTTCTTCGTTGGAGAGGGTTTCTGTTAGCACTTCATCAAGATTTCTCCCATGGTTTTCCAATCCCTTTTTCCAATGGTTTGATTAACATTTTATAGTTAAGGATTTTAAATCTCCTCTCACTAATGTGGTTCATTAATTAAATAATTAATGAACCCATTACTTACTCGATGGTGCGGTTACACAACCAGGTGTAACATGTTATTAAACTAATTAATTTAATGACATGTTAACTCTGTGGTCCTACCTCCATTTATCAACAGTTTTAAATAAATAATAAAATAAATTTTAGTTATTTTATTACCTTTCTTCTGAAAGTCTGAAAAAAAATAGTTTTCCCTCCCACCTTTTTTCAGACAAAGTTATGCTTCGCCTAAGTGAATCTTAGTGTTGCGAGTTCAATGGTTCCCTCATATTTCAATTCCGAGCACCGATTTAAAAGTTATAAAATTTGACCCCCACTTTTACTAAAGGTACCATAAAAATGTTCAAAATTCCATTTCGGGCTCTCCGGGCCTCCGAATCATGTGTCGTCAATTTTCAAAGTCTTGTAAAAATTACATATAATTAAAAACATTATATGGAATTTATGATTCTTTACATTATCCCCACCTTAGGGATCTTCGTCCCCCAAATCCACCACAAAATATAAGAAAAAATGGTGGTACAAAGTGTGAATATGTTCTTCCTAATCCCATGTGCTCTCTTGGAGGTTCTTGTGGTTCCAACAAACTCGCACCATAGGAATCGACCACCCCCGTAGGACCTACTCCTTTCGATCATCTATCTCCACCAAGAACTTTACAAACATCATCCAATCGTCAATGTCCAACTTGCCTTAGTCAATGATGTATGATGGATCATGCGCATATCTCTTCAGTTGTGACACATGGAAAACATTATTCACCTGATGCATCTGTGGGGGAAGATATAGGCGGTATGCCACCTCACTAACTCTGCTCAGGATTTGGAAAGCTCTGATGAACCTTAGAGATAGGTTGTTTCCCTTGCCAAATCTTCACAGTCCTCAATGAGGTGAGACTCGTAAGAAGACGTGGTCTCCCTCCTCGAAATCCAAGGGCATATGTATCATATCAGCATAATACCTTTGTCTTCTCTGTGTAGTCTTCATCCTTTCTTGGATGATCTAAACCTTTATAGTGGTAGCCCGTACCAACTATGGACCCATAAGTTTTGACTCCCTTGCGTCTGTCCAGCATTGGGGTGATCTGCATGGTCACCTGTATAAGGCCTCAAAGGGTGCCATGTCGATGGTGGATTGATAACTGTTGTTGTATATGAACTCCCCCAGTGGTAGGTGGTCCTCCCAACTGCAACCAAAATCAAGGACACAGGCACGAAGCATGTCCTAATTTGTTTGTATGGCCTACTTCATCTGATCATCTGTCTATGGGTGAAAGGTGGTGCGGAAGCGTAACTGTGTCCCAAATGCCTTATGTTATCCCTTCCACAATCGGGATGTAAAACAAGAGTCACAGTCTGAAACAATTTTTGATGGTACCATGTGAAGTTGTACTATCTCTTGGACATAGAGGCATCCCAGGACCACTACTGATCCCTGCTCTTGGATGGATAGAAAATGGGCCAACATGGTGATTTGTTCATTGATCGCCCAGACAGAGTCGTGGCCCCTGGACGTATGTGGTAACCCCATCATAAAGTCTCTTCAGATACTGTCCCACTTCAAATCTAGTACCTTGAGTGGATGAGTCAAGGTTGTGGGAACCTAACGCTCAGCCTTCACTTACTAACAGCTGAGGTACCGTGAAACAAATTATGCCACTTATTTCTTCATCAATGACCACTAGTACTAACGTTGGTGGTCCTGGTACATTTTCGCCACTCTAGGATGCACCGTGAAAGGGGGTCTATCAAAGTCCCTTAACACATTCTCCTCAAACATCACTGGTACCATGATGTGTCCTCTAAAAAGGATGAAGTTCTCCCCACCTTCCAAAAATTCATCTAAAGCATGCCCTGAGGATATCTGATCATGTCGGGCCTCGCAGTCAATGTCCCCAATTTGGGCCTCCCAAACTCACTGAAGGAGTGCAGGAGTGACAATCCTAGATTAGAGGTATGTTTCTCCATCCCTATCCATGAAGGATATTTGAAACGCGGGTATCTACTCTATCGCCTCAGTTAACAGTTGTAGATCAAACCTCCTGCTAAGTGCATTTGCCACTACGTTCTCCTTCTTAGGAGTGTATATTATCTTGAATTCATAGTCATGTAGGAACTTCATCCATTGTCGCTGTCTGAGGTTCAGGTCCTTCTGTGAAAAGATATACCTGAGACTCTTGTGATCGGATTAGATAGTAAACAGTTCGCCCATCAAGTAGTGTTGCCACATATTCAAGGAAAAGACCACTACTTCTAACTCCAAGTCATGGGTCGCATAGTTTTTCTCATGTTGCCTCAGTTGTCGTGAGCCATAGGCATTCACTACTCACTCTTGCATCAGGACACATCCCAGTCTGGTCCCTGATGTGTTGTATTAAACTACATACCCAACACCCTATTTTGGTAGCCTCAAGATAGAGGCACTCATTAGCCTCTACCTAAAATCCTGGAAATTCTATTGGCACCTCTCTATACACTATAAAAGTTGTCCCTTATTTTATAAAGCTGAAAAGGTTGTTTCTACTCTGGAAAAGTTGGGTATGAATCTCCGGTAGTACCCAGCCAACTCCAGGAAACCCCACACCTCAGCCACACTCTTGGGTGGATCCCAAGTAAGCACTACCACTATATTCTCTGGATCCACTGCAAGTCCAGCATCCAAGATAATGTGTCCCAAAAATTGGTCCTTCCATGTCTAAAACTGGCACTTTGAGAGATTACCATAAAGCTGGTGCTCTCAGATTGTATCCAGAACTATTTTCGGATGAGTGGCATGTTCCTCCTCTAACACTGAGTAGACCATGATGTCATCAATAAAGACCACCACGAAGCGATCAAAGTAAGGCTAGAAGATCCTGTTCATGAGTCCCATGAACACTATTGGGGAATTGGTCATTCCTAAATGCATCATCTTGAACTTATAGTGGTCATACCAGTATCTGAAGGTTATCTTTGGTACGTCCTCATCCTAAACTCGAAGATGATGATAGCCTGATCTGAGGTCTATCTTCAAAAACCACTAATATCCCTTCAGTTTATCGAAGATATCATCAATCCTCGGGAGTGGATACTTGTTCTTCATAGTCACCTGGTTTAGGCACCGATAGTACACGCAAAACCTCAAACTCTCATCTGCCTTCTTGGAGAACAAAATTGGGGTTTCCCATGGAGAAACATTGGGCCTTATGAACGGCTTCCCCTACAAGTCCTCTAGTTGTACCCTCAACTCAAAAAACCTCTGCAAGACCCATATGATATGTTGGTGTAGATATCAGTGTTGTCCCAAGGTACAAGTTAATGTCGAAGTCTACCTATCAATGGGGAGGTAGTCCTGAAACATCCTCGGGAAATACATTATCATACTGGTCCACCACTACATGATAGCTCGGACTCCTCTCGTCAACTGGTCTGAGGGTAAGGCTAGCCAACTGATTAGTGATCGGCTACACCATCCTATGAGAAAATATATCCCGAGCTAAAAAGGTTCCCTTATTTCTGGGGAAGGAAAACCCGGTCCTATCCTTGAGGGCACACCACACTTTTCACCTAAAAAATTTGATATGAGCATGGATTGTGGATAACCAGTCCATACCCAAGATGACATCGTAAGGCCTCGATGCTAGTACTAGGAGATCCTAGCTGAATCCCTCACCTCCTAGAGTAATATCACACTACTAGAACCCATTTGTAATTGTCAAATCCTATCTTGTAGAAGTCTCCAATCATAAGGATTGAGGCAACGGATCCACCGGAATCTCTGAGCTCTGAATGAGATTCGGGGAAAAAAGAGTGACTGTAACCTGTGTCTATAAGAATTGAAACTAGGGTGAAGTAGACACAGATCGTACCTCGAACCATCTCTGTATCATCGTGATCATAGGCCTCAGCTACCTGAAGTTGAGCTCATCCCTATCCACCTACTCCTTGAGGTCGATGTGGACTACCCAGAGGTGGTGGCGGTAGAACCTCAAATCCTCACCCACCGCCTACTGCACGACCTGATCCTATGACACGTCTGCCACCTTAGGGACCTCCCCACTCAAATATCTACCTTTACCTCGATGGTCCCTCGACCGTCTGCTGGTTTTCAGTGCTACGGGTTGGGCAGTCACAAACCATGTGATCATGCCCACCGTACAGGTAGCACAGTCTTCTCCTCTACTGACCTCTTATGTCCCTTGATCTCCATACCTCCGACCCTACATCCTGGGGTCATCCACCAGAAGGTCTGGCATGCTTGGGCCTCTGCATCATCTACCTACTGCCTACTGTAGATGACTCGGCTGTGTGTTATCTGGTGGTGTCTCTTGTTTCCAGTGCCTTCTCATCTAGGAATCTCTCCACCAGAAGTGCTCCCTCAATAATTTCATCTCGCATCAGTATGTTGAGTGATATAATTGATGCTCTAATCTCATGTCAGAGACCCTACTCAAAGTTCTGGGCCCTAAATAAAAGGTCTTGTACCATGTTGTTGGAGTAGCAAGAGAGGTTAGTGAATCTCAACGAGAACATCGCTACTGTCAGGATGCCCTGCTGTAAGTGCAGGAGCTCATGAATACGCACAGAGCATAGTCATTGGAATGAACTCCACCCTGAAGAGGCCCTCAAAGTCCAACCAGGTGACGTTCACCTCATTGTGCAATAGGATCATTAGGCTCCACCATCATCTTGTTGTACCCTATAAGAGAATAGCATCTATTATCACAATCTAGTCATATTTTTTCCCAACTAGGCAAAAAACTCTAGACACAACCTCCATCCAGTCCTCAGCCGCCTTCGGATCCCTCTCTCCTTGAAACCTTAGAGGCCTCTACCTCTGGAACTTGTGTAGTGCACTATGTCGGTGTGCACTATCTACTGGTGGGGCTGGTGGAAACTGCTACCCTAAGGGTAGTGGTGCTTCTGGTACACCACCTGAAGGTACCATCACCATAAGAGGGCCCGACACCGATGCCTCATCACTCGGTGGGTCGTCATCGTTATCTCTCACTAGAATCCTGGACGAATGTCTATGTGGAGGCATTCTATAAAGAAACGGATGTGCCACGGTCAATAATTTATACCCGGTGAGCTGACTCAAAAATATATCAAAGGAAACAAATATCTAAAAAACACGTGCAATCATTATTTTTGTGTACCGAGTCATAAATCATAATTCAGGGTCCTAGTGTATGGATATATTGGTTGCCACACTAACATTGTACTCCCTAAACTAAAAACCATACTCAAATCACTTAACACTATTTTCCCATTGAAAATATCATAGTCTTAATTATTTGGTAGAACCGACTCCTCCGATACCACTTTGTCACAACCCATCCCTTGGGACCCATGCTGTGACTATCCTTGAGCCCGCCTTCCATAGGCCAAGGGTTGGCGACTAGCACTGGAAAGGCATATCCCTAAAATGGGAAGGCATTTCCTTTAAACCTACAAACAAAAAGACCAGGTACACAACAAGAGAAAACTACGTAGTACAAATGTTGAAAGTAAATGTGTGAACTAAATCAGAATGTGCTAGTATACAAACCCAACTAAAAGAAAGTACAACAAACATGAAAGATAGTTCATGAGGTCATTTTACAAGGATCCCACATGAAGGTTAGGTATAGATCATCACTACGGCTTTCAATGACAACAGATCACCTCTATACACTATCTAGTCCTAGATCCCAAATCTTGGTCAAAGTTGTCTATCATCTGCACAAGTCACAACAAGGTGCAGGTGAAGCCCTTGTAGGTGTGATTATAACAATGCCCAGTAGGGACCTCGAGACCCTCAAAGGTCTCCCAGAATTCCACAATGGAAAAATCTCAAATCATGACCTCAATCACAAGAACCAAGTAAAAGACATCTCACACCAGGTATATAACTTAAAGAACAAGAATAATAATGATTAATTATAAAGCTAAATCATCTTATTCCATTGATAAGTTCCACTATTTAACCATGAAGAAGTCATTATATTGTCGATCCACACAGGGTCGTAATTCACTAATCCACATAGGGTCGTAATTCATTGATCCACATAGGCTCGTAATTCTTCGATCCACACAGGTTCCTAATTCATCGATCCATACAGGTTCGTAAGTCATCGGTACCCAAAGGCTCGTAAGTTTTCGATTCACATAGGGTTGTAAGTCATCTATCCACACACGGTCATAAGTCATTGATCCATGATGTTTTGATCTAAGGCTGGTCCTCATCAGGTCACACTACTGCTAATACACACAGGGTCGCTCTGATGTTGATCCATAAAGGGTCTCTCTTCACTTGATATCCAGCCACAAGATTCCCACACATGGTGCACTTGAGTTCTATAGATTCTGATCCTCAAGAAATTGTTTAAAGATTAAATTCCACTAATTCTTGAGAATAATTAACCCTAATAACCTCCATGTCATAAGGGTTCCAACGCACCAGACAGAGTGTCAATCGGACACCTCCTCTGTATGTTATAGGCATTTTAGTACCGAGGGCCCAGTTGTATTCGAGTTTGATCCAACTTGGCCATACTCCAACTTTCTCCAAAACCCAAGTGGAGAATTAAATAAAAGACCGCCTCGTCCTAAGGGTTCCATCACTATAGACGGTTTGATAAATAGACGTCTGGTTTAGAAGTTATGGCCCGTTAAGCGAAACTAGGTCAAATTGGGTTTGGGTCGACCCGACTCGCTGGGCCTGGACAGAACTGGCTAGGACTGGCCAGGTTCAGCCCACTGGGCCGAGGGACCAACCCGGACCACCCAGCTAGGTGCGGCCCACCATCTGGGCAGCCTCCCCCCCCCCCCCCCCCGAACAGACAGAGTCCATTCGGGTCTTCAACTGACGGTGTCAGGGTGGCGTCGCCCCCCCCCCCCCCCCCCCGCCAGCAGACCAGTCCACCGGACCAGTGGATGTGGGTCTTCCATCGCCATAACCAGAGTTACGGCACCACCTCTGTGGTTCACTTCCTTCCATCAATGAGGTTGTCAATGGCCAGTGCCTCCCTGTCCGCTGTAGCACCTGCAGGCGCTGCCACGTCCTTGTCGGTGCAGCTACGCTGGAGGTGCCACGTCGGCGGTACTTCCATGGGCTACCGGTGAAGCTCCAATGGTCTGATTTTCTTTTTGTATGTGCCTATGGGCCTTCTGTAATGCCGCATTCATTGCATGGCCCTCGGTTTCTCCTTGTCTCCATTTTTCTCAGTCACCCACAAAGAACACAAAAAAACTTTGATCAGCGAAGGGTCTGAACCTTGTTTGGATCGGCCCGCGCCCTCTGTGTTAGCGTTTTAGCATGGGAAGAAGTCAAAAATAATCAAGATAAAGCTTAAACCCAAATTTCAACCTTGCATCAACAACCCATAAGAAGAAAAATAACGAACCTCAGATCAACCCGCTAGTCGATTGATCAGCGTTCATCATATTTTGACAAAAATAGGAAAATATGATTCACAAATCTCTTTGAATAAAATCAAAACCCCTACCTTGAACTTGTTGGAAAACATTAAAAATGAGGGAGTTGAATCCTCATTTGAATTTGATCATCGGCGATCGTTGATCCCAAATCGAATCCCCAATGGTGTTGTTCGTTCCCCATTCTTCATTAGAGAGGGTTTCTACCAGCGCTTCACCAAGAGTTCTCCTACGGTTTTCCAATCCCTTTTTCTAACTGATTGATTAAAATTTTAGAGTTAAAAAGTTTAACTATCCACTCATTAATGTGGTTTATTAATGAATTAATTAATGAACCCATTATTTACCCGACAGTGCGGTTACACAACCAAGTGTAACAGGTTATTAAATGACTTTATTTAATGACTTGTTAACTCTGCAGTCCTGCCACCATCACTCAATGGTTTTAAAGAAAGAATAAAATAACTTTTAGTTATTTTATTACGTTTATTCCGAAATTCAAAAAAAAAATAACTTTCCCATCTGACTTTTTTAGAACAAAGTTAAGTTTCACCATGAAAATCCTGGTGCTGTAAGTTCAACAGTGCCCTTCGATTTCAATTAAGAGAACCAGTTCAAAAGTAAGAAAATAATGCTCATGCATTTACTGAACGTACCATAAAAAACTTCAAAATTCCATTTCGGGCTCTCTAGGCCTCGGAATCATGTGCCTTCAATTTTCCTAGTCTTGTAAAAATTCCATATAATTAAAAAAAATATGGAATTTCCAGGTCTTTACCTAGAATATCTTTTAATGATTAAAATTTATTTTATATAATGGATATATTTTTTCATGTTAGATAAATTTATGATTAGAAATAATTTTAGAATAACAGTGAATATACCAAAAAAATGTATACCTATAAAAATGATTTTCATGATATTTAATGATTTTCTTTTTTAGTTAAATTTATATATTTTGGGATGTTAATTTTGAAAAAATAATAACATCATGTTTTAATTTATCATGTTCATATTAGCTTAATATTTATTTTTGAAATTTCTATTAAATAATTAATTTTTGGGTGAATAGTGCAAAATATCATTTTTGAAAATACCATGGATTTTATAACCAAAACCTTAGAAAACCATTTCTTGACCAAACATAATTCTTTTAAGTGACATTATTTTTTTGAAATATAATTTTTTAATTACAATACTATATTTTATGTTTTAAAACATAAGCAACATTTTCTCAAAAAATTATATTAAATACATTATATATTAATATATTAAAATTATTTTGTATCAATTGAATAAAAATAAATATATTTTAAATTTATAATTAGTGGGTACAAATTATCAATATGTTTTGTTTTTTAGTCATGATGATTGAGTAACCATGGGTAAATATTACTTACCCTTGTACAATGGTTATTTTTCAATGAATAATATTTTTCTAAATATTGTGTATTTTTAAAATTGAATGAATAAGTTTTAAATTAAAAATATAATATGATTTGTAAACATATATAAATAATAATTTACACTCCTTTAATGGCTAATATGTTTTAAATAATATTAAGAACACTTAATGATTAAAATATAATATTTCTAGAAAATTATTTTCAACACATTATTTGTTTTAAATTAAAAGTTAATGTTATCCTATTTAGAAATTAAATTAGGATAAATGGGTCCCAAATTCAGATTCATAATTTTTAAATTCAGTAATAATTTTATACTTATTTTTTATTAATATAAAAATTTACGTGATTAATATTTAATTATGATTAATAAGTGTTTAAATGACTAATATAAGGTGGCTCAATTTTTCCTAAATTAACATGACCTTTAGACCTTATATAAATTTCTTTTGGATTTAAATTTTTGCCTAAATTTTTTACCAACCTTACCTCACTCTACTTTCATGATTTCCAATTATTTCCCCTTACTTACCATTCTTTTATATAGAAAAGTCCCTCTTCCTCACTTATAAAAGGGGGATCACTTCCACTCTTTCAATTTTGCACTCCTGTTTTAAAATTTCACTAAAACCCTACCCAAATATCATATCCATTAATTTATTTAAACACCAAAATTCCCATGGTCACCATAAATTATCCAAAGTCCCTTAAATCTAAGGTCTGCATTCAGAGGAATTTCATCGTCTCAACAAAGATATCACATATTTTTTAATGTTTCTTTATTATTATTTACTTTATAAAACAGCCATTAACATATTATAATAATAACATCATAATAATTATTTTGTTTATATTTCATTATAATAATGTTAAACTTTTTTTAAATTCTCTTACATCTACTAAGAAATACAAGAATTTTCATCTGTGTGGGTGGGTGGATACCACTTCCATGAAGCATCACTTTAATTTTTTATCATTACCTCATTGGGATGGTATTAAATATGGTATTAGTGAATAAATATGATTTATATAATTTATTTATTATTATAAAATGTTCACTTAATTTAAAAATTCACCGATATCAATTTCTGAGTAATGGAAACAATAAACATGTATTGTGTAGATGATCGCCTCCATGAAGAATCATTTTTTCATTTTTCTTATGTTTTTCATTATGAATCAAAAATAAATAAATCATAGTCCTGCATCAAAAATAAATAAAAATTATAACATAATTCTTGTTATATAATGATATTATCTCAAAATAAACATATTCTTATCCATACTCACCAATTGAGTTAAAGCATCTTCAAGATTGGGTCAGTTTGACAACCTACTTGAATAACGCTATGAAATTATATCATGAATGCTTATAAAAACTTATAATATGATATAAATTTTAAATAATTATTTTTATTTGTTCTATAAAGTATAAAATAGTACTTAACTCGTTAATTAAGAAAACACCCTTCATATGTTGAAAATAATCAAAAAAATGTGCACTTTGTTATTCATCTTCTAGGATAAAGATTAAAGTACGCAATGAAGGAAATTTTAACATGAAAAATCATTATAATTCATCCATTATAGTAAATTTAATTAACTTTTAATGATGAAATTTCTAAGAGGAATGAATACCTACACTGCTCCTATGAAAGTACTACAAACGGTCCAAACTATAACCACCCGATGTTATAAAATACAAAACAAATAACTAATATACATATGAATAATGATTAAAAATGGAAATTATAAATTTTTTTGGGTACTAATATGGTTATTAAATGGTATTTTAATATAATTATTTTTTTATATAGGAAGTTATAGTGAATTCTACTAAGTGGGTAAATAATTTAAGGGTTTCATCTTAAAACATTATTATTTGAGTAACATGTTCTTTTATGCACTTAATTTCTCTTAAATAGTGTATATACTACCAATTATATATTTAATATAATTTATTATTCTTATTAATTTTATTTTAACATCAAATTAAATATCTCTTTCTTTCAAGGGGTTTTATTAGAATGTTTCATAGAAATAAGGTATTTTCATGACTACTTTTCTTTTCTTTTAGTTATAATGGTTATTCTTGAACCACATTATTCTATGTTAAATTATTTTATCCTATGATTTTATAAAAATATATTTCTAGTTTATTTAATTTATATTTACAATTATTTCCCATGAATTACTTTCTAATGTATCATTACTTAAATGATTGTGACATTCATACTAGTTTCTTTGTCTCAAATTTGAATCCCTTGAGACATGTCCATGTTATACACCAAGTTTCATTTTCAATTTTGTAAATATTAAACAATTTCATTTTGAATAAATATTTCATTATTTTTCATGATATTTAATGTTTTTTCCATTTTAATTATTTCTAGTGGTTTTTAATCAAAGGATATAAAGCTTGTAGGGTTTTCATCAACATAATTTCATATTCATCAGGTAATATACTTTATTACATGAATATATTTTTTAATTTTTTTTATCCTACATTTCCCTAATTTTATTTAATATTTCCTTTTTTCTCTAGTGAAATTACATCTCATTATCAATATATCATTTTTTGATGAAACTTTATCAAAAATAAAATTGCATCCTTAGTAAGAATAACTCCCATTATTACCAATGAATATTTTACCCCATATCTATATTATCCTTCCTTATTGTGTTCTCCTCTCATTTGGGGAAGATAATATGGTTTATTTTCTTTTATTCTCATAATTATATTTACCCCTGTTTAAAAGTAATGTTTAATACAGTTTTTATTATGTGGGTAAAGGTGTTTCTAAATATTAAATAAAAGAGTTTTCCCTCCTTTCAAAATAAAATATTTAATCATACAATCTACATTTTTCGATAACCACTTTTTCATTTAAATGAAATTTTATTTTGACTATTTATAATAAATTGTTCAAAATTATTCTCTTTCCCTATTCAATTTTTTTTTGAATTTATTTTTTAATTCATATTTTAAAATAATATTTGAAAGGTTTGGTGAAAATATTTTTAGTTTAACTCTTATTTTTCATCCAAGCTTTATCTCTCATTAAGTAATGTTTCAATCATACTCTATATTTTATTATGATATGATTACTTTAAAAAATGTAATTTTTTATGACCATTTACATTTATGTTGTGTGATATTTTATGAAATTTTATGAAACCCTTTATTTTTCCATGGGTTAATTAACATATGTTTATGATTGATTTTAAGTTTCACAGAACTATATATGTATGATGATGTTTATGGTCTTATATCACCCTCCAATGCATTAGTGTAAGTTTATATCTCATGATATAGTCATGAATGTACAAAGTGGTTTTTTTCACACTAGAGTGGTCATGATGGGTTTTCTCACATTTTTAGGAGGGAACATAATGAGTTTTTTTACATTGGTATGGGAATAATGGGTTTTCTCCCATTGATTTTCCTATTCTTATAAATGTTCCAAATTTTAAATTTTATCATGTTGTGACACATTTTAAAGTTGTTCAAAAAAATTTGCTGCATTCCAAGTTGTTTAACAAGTTATGTCAATTTTACAAGATGCATTCAATTTTCATAAAATGACACATTTTCATATTAATGACTTTTTTTAAAGTATATTTCACTTTTATATCATTATCACATGTTTTATGGTTACTCATATGTGTTTTGATACTTTTCATATCTTTTATATTTCATAAATGATCATTTTTATTATCTTAAGTTATTCTATCTTGTTTTATAATTTTCATACATGGTCTTAATATATTTTATTAAGATATCTATGGTTTCCTCTTATTCCCCTTCATGTTTATAAAGTAGTACCTTAGGATATGTATTTTCCCTTATTGATCATTTGAGATCACTCCTTTTTTATTTTTCCATTAACCAAGTAATGAAGATGATTATCTCATGTCAGGTATCTAGAAAAAGGTCTATAAGAGCATGGTTATGGATAAATGTTCCCAAGTGTTGTAAGATAATATATTTTTATAGCTAGTATAAAAGACACTAAGCCTTTTGTTCCTTGGGTTGTGTAACTTTTTGTGAGATTTATTATTTAAATCATGAGATTAATATACTTTTCATTTTAATTTTAGCAAGAATCACTTCACCAATATATTTCAAAAAAAAATTCTATATAATACATTTCAAATAAAACAGAATTATTAAATCCTTTTCATGAACACCACTCACTACTTCCTAAGTTTTTAATTTTAAAATAGAGTTTTTCATATAAATATAATATCCAAAATATCATTTCCCTATGGAATCTAAACAATCACAATTAATAATCAATCAAACAATTCCATTATATCTATAATAATCAAATCACCCGTTATAATGTATTCTATGAATCATTTAATATATTATAATTTGATTCTACTGATAACAGATTTAGATGAGGTAATATTTCAAAAATACAGCCCATATGTGCATATATAATTCCCTAATAATTCCACTATCATGATGAATGAATAATCCACTAGCTCCTAGCTGATCCTAATGAATCATCCTAAGTCTCATCAATCTCATTTAAGTATTTTAATTAAAAAACTCACTAAAAATAGAGTTATTAGTCATGATATTGGACATACCCTAGAAACTTAGGTTTCAAATGATACCATACAGGCCAGGAATGCTCTGGGTCCACCTATTAAATCCTAAAAGTCTATCTCCACCTCTAACTAGTAGTGTATCATCCTAGAACATTCTATGATAAGTCTTTGTAACACCTTATCATGGATTTAAAAAATAGAACATATAAAGGGGAACTGATAGACCTCAAGTATGTCTCTCCATATACTAAAGGCTGAAAACTATCATTGAGGATCTAAAATATTCCCAAGGAGACTATTCTTTAGAAATAAAATTTTTAGGGTCATACTTGAATCTACCTAAAAAATTCCCTGACTCATTTGTATAATGAACATCCCAAAAACCTATAGACGTAACCAGTGATGCAAGAGGGTCTTGGTAGTCTTCAATATAAAGTTGTAAATATTCTTTAAGATGCATCAAATGAATAGAGTAGGATTATTATATACAATATATAATAGGAAACATCATAAATATATAATAATGGAACACTATCTGGTGCATATGTTGAAAAAAAATGAAAAGTAAACAAAAATTTCCTCTCTCCCAAATCACATGATCCTCTATAGTGAATCCTCAGTCTCCATAATATACTATATCCAAACCATGTTTCCAACACCTAGAGATACCTTTGTCTGAAATAAAACATGATGTTTTACCCACATACATTGAAACCCATGTTTAGTATTGGGTGGAGGGGTGAGTACAACAACATAATATGATTGACCTACTTTCCTAAATACATTGATTTATTCTATGATCAAGTGTATTAGCATGAAAAAAATATAAGAGTTAAAGTAATTATCATATAACACATCCACTTGGAAACATAACCCAAGATTCACATGCTAGAAAATGTTTTAGTTAATCATGTGATAACCAGGACCGTGACACCAAACCCTACCTTCTTTGACCAATTCCAAAAGGTAAAAAGTCACTCCATGCCACAATTAATCTAAAAAATTATTGGTACCTTCTCACCCAAGGAATGTTCTTACATCATGTCTTGTTTCAATCCTCATACCAATCCCTCAACCACATCCACTCATTCAAGGTTGGTTATATATCATGTCCCAGTCTATTCTATCTCACTCAAGGGAGCCCATGAATCATAATCTAAGAACATCCCCTATAAATTATGGTATAAAATAAATTAACATATTGGACTATCCACTATCACTATGGGGATGCCACACATTAACAATTATACCATCCACTCTCACTTAGGGGTGTCCACACATCAACATCTTAGATCATCCCCTTTAACTCAGGGGAGGACACACATCAACATCTCAATCCATCCCCTATAACTCAAAATAGGACACACAAAAACATCTTAGAAAATACCATATTACTCAAGGGAGGCCAAACGAAAATATCTCAGACCATCACCTCTCACTTTGGGTAGGACACATAATAACATCTCAAATCATTCCCTCTCACTTAGGGGACTTCACACATTAATATCTTAGCCCCAACCATATATGTTGTTCCAAGACTCTATATCCAAAATAACATGAAATCACATAACAATACACTTTCATATTACTCAGAACATGGTCATAACCATCAGTGTCAACATATAAATAAACATTAATTAGAAACATCAAATAAATAATCAATTCTAAAAGGCCAAACAATATCCTAATAGAAAATCCCAATCACAGAACATCACATTGATATATTGTAGGAATCTCCAAAAAAAACTCATGGTTACCCAAATTATTCATATATATTCACTTGAAACATTTCTAATTGAAATAATCATCACCCATGTTCAACATCTATCTTAATAGGTCACTAAAGCCTTAATGGAGCCTGAAATTTCACTTCAAGACCAATTTACACCATTAGACAACCCTAAATTTTGACATGAAACAAGGAAACGTTTCTCAAAACCTAGTCTCATTTACCCATAAACACGTTGTAATGTGTCAATTACATCAATTGTGACCCACTTGGGCATCTTGGCACCAAAAAAAGAAAATTATCGGGCCAAATCACACACCCACATGGAATTTTGACCATAAAACTGCATATAATTGTCGTGACATGGTGATAACTGCATATATAATCATATATCATCATGAAATAGGAATAATATCCTATAAAATAATAATTATAAAAAAATTAAAATCAACCAAGATTTATAAAATAGGGCATTGCCTATATGAGGTCAAATGGATAAAAGAAAATATCAACCCAAGCTATTCTAGATTTCCCTTTAAAACCAAGTTAACATCCTCTTTATAAACCATTTAGAAAAGTAATCAAGTGTTATATTTCCTTAGAAAAGTACCTTGGGAAAAATCATAATGAAAACATTCCTTAGAAAACCCCACATTTTTTTGAGATTCTTTTTCAAAACTATTACTTGAAATTACCCTTTTCACCATGGAATTTCATTTTAAACCATTTCATCTAGAAATTAGTTTTTCATCTGAAATCCATTTTTAAATCTGTGTTTAAAAAGTAAAATCCATTTTCCTTGAGAATCCAACCCATGCCACAAAAAATTCAATAAATATGGACACCAAAACTCATTCAATCAATGTGACACCAATAAATAATTTAGCTAGCTATATAATCCATTTTAACTATTAGGCCAGTGTGAGCCCAATATAATTTATGGTTCATGATTACATGATTCATTAAAACATTCTAGTAATAATCATAATTATGAACACATGAACATAGATAAATCAAAATACCCAAGAGACAAAGTAATGTAAAGTCTACCTACCTCAATTAGTGATCCAGAAATTGATACCAAGATTATAAAAACAACAAATAATCCCAAAAGTAACTATATAAAATATAAATACCATAAAATTAATAAACCAAACATTTAAACCTCACTTCCCAAATTGACATAACTAACACCAAAATCACTAGGTGGAATAATTGTGTGGAACCATGGGTAAGGGGGTTTAGTCCACTCCTAACACACACCTATACCGAAACCATAAAAAATACCTTATTTATTTACTCAAATCAATGTTTGATTTACCTAATTTCACAACAAAAATATAAATAAATTTCTACGCCAACATAACTCAACAAAAATATTGAACAAATGCTTGAATATCTCCTTAGAGGACCTCCTTTGTGCATTGTACATGAAATCCCTGACAGCATGATGATTCAACCATTATTTTTGTGTAATAATCTCACTAAAACCTTAGTCGCACATACCCAAATTAGAGAAGGACAATTTAGAAGAACAATGAGGTGGAGGGAGAGATATTACATTGAATAAATGTGATAAACCCCGTTTGAACAACTCTTATTGAAGGGAGGTAAAGCGGGAGAATGGGAGATCAGATAAAGGGATATCTACCTTC
This sequence comes from Viscum album, assembly GCA_963277665.1. Taxonomy (NCBI): domain Eukaryota; kingdom Viridiplantae; phylum Streptophyta; class Magnoliopsida; order Santalales; family Viscaceae; genus Viscum; species Viscum album. The sequence goes on from OY728131.1 coordinate 343,583,590, forward strand.
GTATGATCGAGAAAATTAAAAGGAACATGAGGGTGTTCTAAAGTAGGATCCGTAGAAATTTACTAGAAGTTATTTTAAAAAAATTGTTATAATGATGAATTACAGCATAACCCTAGGTGTCAGGGTGTAAGGACTTCCATCCATGTCCATGTTACGGCGGGACCCTAGGAATCACGATACAGTACCCCAGACCCATGTTCTCATTATGGCATGATCAAATCATCATACTACAAAAATATTTTCTAGTTCAAAACCAAAAATCCCAAAACCAAACAATTATGTTTTAATTGAGGGAATTGCATCACAACTGACTATTATGGCATAAACCTATGGTGAAATTCCAAAACCAACTTTTACAATAAAAGAATGAATTTATGGATAAAATTATCTATTACAGCATGATGCTATCCCAACTCCCAAAACCAATTATAATGAAAGAGTATTGAAACAAAATTCCTCATGTTACGGTGTGATTTACCCCTAGTTCTAGAAACCTAATCTTATACGATACCATGCCATCCTACAATGCCCCTTATTGTGTAATGACCTTCTACCTACTAAAGAATTTAATCTATAAATACCTAAGAACTTTATTAAGGTGTTATTACATTGAACTACCACAATAAAACATCCCATAAATCATTTAAATCATGATCAAAACTCTCATTACTCAACCTAAATCCAAAAATTAAAATTTAATAATCAACCAAATGATATAAAAAATTCACCTTCGGATCTACCAACTGTAAAATGCATAAGTAATTACAAACATTGTATTATGATCACTTTTATTCAACCCTAATTCCCATAATCTCTACATATCCACAACCTCTGCCTCAATAATAATAGAATCAAACTCCATTTACTTAAACCTTAAATATTAAAATTTATATGAGTTCCAACCCCCATAGATCTCCTCATCTAAGAGACTAATTTCCTTATACAGATCCTCCAAATTATAACTACTAACTCTACCTATATCAAACTATACTAAACCCTACCTAAATATTTTAATATACTTAATTAGAATATCAAGTGGGGGGCACTCCACATACCTACTCAAATAAGATTATACTACCTACATAAAACCAAAACCTTAGTCCACAAATCTAAGAAATAAAGGGAATCATTTAAAGATAAATATCCAACCAAATACACCAAGAGAAACTATTGGCTAGAAAAAGATCAAGAGTGGGGGAAAACATTGAGAATAAGAACTAATTAAATACATTCATGTTAAAAAGGAATCTATCTAGGCATATCCAAACATGAATATCTCTTTTCCTGTTATTATAGCACATAAACGGATCAATAGAGAAACTAAGGTCTAATCAGTAATATCTACATAAAAACGCATTGAAAACCTCGATCACTATCATAGAGTATTAATTATAAACTATTTCTTTATAAGGTTTGATAATATAATTGAAATATCTACCCACTAATAATGTAATAGAACTCAAATGAAACATTTTAAGATAAATCTAGAGAAAGGATATCCCCCACCCAAATTAAACATAACAACAAGGAAATCTTTCCACAACAATGAAATATTTCCACATAAGAAAAATATGATGGTTTTTTCTATCTATAGTGAGTTATTAAACCTAATACTAGAGTAAAAATATAAAAAAATTATCTGTTTAGCCTAAAAATAGAAATAATCTAATATTTTGATGCATCTATATCCTTTTTTAAAAACAAAATTTTTGTTTATTCCCAAAAAAACCTGATATTATCTAAGATAATATCCATTATAGGGTAATATAATACTTGTAAATATTGGTTATACTATCAAATTTACCATCCAATTTGAGAATATTTCCATCATATTCCTTGATCTTCCTAGATTTATATTTAGTTCAGGACTTCCTATTTGAATTAAAAACCTAGGGGGTTATTTTTTGACACTTTATTCAACCATATTAACTTTAAAACAAATATTGTATCTTCAAACATGATCAAATCAATCATAAAAAATATTTTCCTAAGTTACAATAGATAATAAAGGATGTTCAAGCTCTTTGATTCCCCTAAAACTGGTAGAGCATCATCAACTAATATATAATAAATCATGCAGACATTTTTTTTAATTATGTCCTTATAATGAAGGATCAAATATCTCATTTTAAGATTGATCTTTATACGAATCTATAATTATATCCTTATAAATAACCTATCCTAGAGATTTCATACCTCACATCCCCCTCATGATTGTCAACTCAAACAATCCCATGAGGTCAGTTTTGTTTATTAAAATGACTAGGCTCATAGAATCCCTCATATTTCTTACTTTTAAACTTTTTGATACTAATCTTCATTAATTTAGGTTTTACCACCAATGAAGAAAGGATATCCACAGGAAAAGAAGGGTTTATAACTAGATCATTAAGACCCTTCTTTGGTAGAAACTTGGTCCATCTAGAATGGATTTTTTTAGTTTTTTAGAAACCTTGTTTTTTCCTGGATCTAATGATATCATGACTCCTCATAACCATGAATTTTATAGAATCCATATTATTAAAGGTTATAAAATCTATGAACCTTTAATAAAACCAATAAAATAATTTTATATTTCACGCATTTTATAATTTATAATGAAATTTTAATATAATTGATAATTTTTATAAGAAAATTCATACCAAATCCATTAATTTTATACCATTTATAACAAAAAAATTAATTTTAAATTATAATTTGTTAAATATTTCAAAACAAATTAATAACTAGTTATAAAAATTTTATAATTTTTAAATTTAATTTATTAACCCTAATAAATTTAAAAAAAATCAAATTTTTTTAACAAAATTCATAAAACAATTTATAATTTATTATTAATTTTATAAATGAATAAAATAAAATAAAATTGTAAAATACTTATATTGTAAATAGTGATATAATTGAGGACACAGATCGACAGAATGATTTGCGCACAGTTCCTGTGGAAGTGGGTACAGATTCTGCTGTTATGGTGATTAAGCCGATTCCAGAAAATACTCAAGCTCTGGCCAGCAATATCGATGGTAATAAAGTGCTGAATATGGATGTAGTTCTTGTTGACACCCTACTAGACTCTGGGAAGCAAACTCTTGCAATGATTGTTGAAGGTTTTTCAAATGTTAATACTGATGATGAAAAACCAACTAAGAATTCTGGGTTCTCATAGGTGGGAAATGTGGCAAAAAGGGTTCTTCCTGCCAGTTTTCTTACTGCCACAATTGTTTATGGAAATAGGTTCTCCCTGCTCACAAGTGATGATCCCATTGGAGAGGAAAATGACTCTGCAGTGGATGGAAACATGTCTGGATCTATTTACAATGTTTCTATCTCCCATGATATTGATATGACGAAGCAAAATGATGGGCCAAGCACTAGGCTCAGATCAAAAAAATGAAGATTCTATATTGGAATTGTCAAGGGATTGGGAACTCCACGACGGTCAGATCCCTTAGACACTTTATTATGACCAACAGACCTTTGCTAATTGGTGTTGCTAAACCAAGAATGAAGTTTGAAAATTGGAAGTCTTTCAAATGGGCGACTTTGGGCTACTCCTTTGTTGCAAACAATCAAATTGATGGTAGCTCTGAAACCTTGTGGGTGCTTAAACATGACAGTGTCTCCATTAATCTGATAAGGACTGATTTACAATCGATCACCCTTACATGTTGTTCTGATGGTAACTCAGTTTCTGTGATTTTGTGTATGTGTTCAATATGTACACTAGAAGACGTACATTATGGAGAAACTTAATTGAGATTTCAGAGTGTATGACACACAGATGGGTCTTACTTGGTGATTTTAATACTATTTTGAAGCCGGATGAAAAAATAGGTGATGCCTTTTGTCATGCTGCAGCTAATGAATTTTCTCATTGCATTGATAAGTGCAGCCTATCTGAGGTACCCATCTCTGGATCTGAATTCACATGGAGTCGTTTCACTATTAATGGGAGACAGGAAAGAAAATTGGACAGGTGATTTGTTCAAGTTGATGATAGAAATGCTGCAATTGATGTATCTGGGAGAACCCTTCCGAGACTACATTCTGATCATAATCCTCTTCTTATTGAACTCTGCTTCCGATCTACAAGGGCATTGCCTCTCCCCTCTAAGTTCAATAATTCTTAGCTTGTTATTCCGGGCTGTAGAGAAGTGGTTCTGGAGGCTTGGAGAACTAACTGCATGGGTAGCCCTTCTCATATCCTTTATTGCAAATTAAAATTTTTCAAAGAAATGATGAAGAGATGGAGTAAAGATTCATTTGAGTCCATTGATAAGAACATAAAAGAGGCTGAAATTTCATCAGTAAATTTTCAGGAACAGAATATATATCAGTATTTCCCCGCACAAGATGAAATTCAGGCTGCAGCAAATCTAGATAAACTGCTAGATTTGAAAGAAAATCTGGCACGAAATCAGTTTAACATTAGATGGCTGAAATATGGGGATAGGAACTCAGGGTTGTTTCATTATTTTAATAGGGAGAAAAGGATCAAGAGAAGTCTTCAAGCCCTGAGTATTGAGGATAACATCTTCTCATCTGAAAATGATATTGTCAATGCTACCATAAGTTACTTTGAGAAACTTTAGTCAGATCATGATGAGGACTACTCTGATAGGATCATTTATTGTCTTGACTCATCAATTCAGGATGATAAAAACAAAATGATGGTTGACACACCCACAGCAAAATAGATACATGATACTTTATTCTCATTAATCATTGACAGTGTGGTAGGTCCGGATGGCTTCACGAATAAATTTTTCATGTATTACTGGGACATTTTACACATTGATGTTGCAAATTCCATAAGTGAATTCTTCAGATCATCCTACATCCCTTTTGGTATAAACTCGAACTTTGTTGCTTTTATTCCTAAGAAAGAGAATTCCATTAATATAAAAGACTTCAGACCAGTTTCTATTGGTAATACTGTAACAAAGATGATTAGTAAGATCATGACGCACAGGTTGGGATGTCTTGCAAAGGACCTCATCTCAAAAAATCAATATGGTTTTATTCCAGGCCGGAGTATTCAGAGCTGTCTTTTCACTGATTTGGAGTGTGTCAATGCTATGAAAACACGAGCGAAGGATGGGACCATGGCCTTAAATATTGACATTTCCAAAGCTTTCGACACTATCCGATGGAACTTCTTGTTTACCATTCTAAAAATTCATGGGTTTTCACAAAGAGTTGTTGACCTGATTGGATCCATTCTTTCTAGTTCTAGACTCTCAATTATCATTAATGGATATCCCAGGGTCTTCTTCAAATGCTCACGGGGAGTCAGGAAAGGGGACCCTCTATCTGGGATTCTTTTTTCTATTGTAGAGGACTACTTAAGTTGGTTCCTTACAGACCTTGAAAATTTTGGATGGTACCAAAGGATTAAAGTAGGATAGGTTTATGCTCCCTCACACCTCTTCTATGCTGATGACATTTTTCTTTTTGGTAAAGCTGATAAAGGAACCATCTCCTCCATAAAAGGCATTTTTTCACACTATGAAAAGGTTGCTGGACAGTTTATAAATTGGGGGAAGTCCTCGGTCATGTTTGGCGGAGGACTCTCTGCTTCGAAGGAAAATAGAATTTCCTTGAAACTTGGTGTAAAAGGGGTTCTATCCCTTTCATTTATCTTGGAGTTCCTCTCTTTTGGGGTAGGGTTAAAATATGATATCTTGAAAACATTGCTCTAAAAATTACAAATCAATTAGAAAGCTGGAAGGGGAAAAATATGTCACAGGCAGGAAGGATTTGTTTGGTCAACTCTGTGATTACTTCGATGTTTGTCTACTCATTTTCTTTGTATCGGTGGCCTCGTGCTCTCATTAAAGATCTTACTGGCAAAGTCAGAAACTTTATTTGGACTAGTTCGATTCATGAGAGGAAATTGGTCACAGTTGCATGGAAAGAGTGTGTGAAACCAATCCAAATGGGCGGAATGGGTGTCAGAGACATAAGGCTATTCAATGACACTTTAATTATCAAGTTTACCTGGAACTTAATCTCAAATTCAGATGAATCCCTGGAATTTCTTCAAGATCGTTTTGTTGAGAAACTATATACTGGATACTTCAACTACCTTCGCTCATCTGTTTGGCCTTCTTTAAAGCAGGCTTACAAGGAATTGATGGCCAGTTCGAAATGCATTGTCTGTAAGAATTCCCTGCTCAATTTCTGGAACACCTCATGGTTGTCTCGATCTATTTTTGATGATGTGGTCATTCCTCCTCTACTACGGCGGATGACCATTGCTGATTTGAACAGTTTATCACACTGTGAGGCAGTTCCTACCCAAATTGTCACTGAAATCTCGAGGTACTTCTATAGAGACTGTGACACGCTGGTATGGACTAAAAACCTGAATGGGATCTTCAACACGAAGGAATATTATCAAACAATTTCTGGTGATCCCATGGAACCTCCGGTCTGGGTAACAGGGTTTAGAAGACCCTTCATTCCTCCAGCATCTTCAGTGCTGATTTGGAGAATATGTAAAGGCAAACTCCCGTTGCATGCTATGTTGCAGCACACTGGTCTCCAGCTTGCAGTGGTTTGTGCTTTCTGTGTGGAGGAGGATGAAACAGCCTCCCATATCTTTGTCTCTTGTAAATTTTCATGCATGTTATGGAATTACATCCAGGGAATCTTCAACTGCTGCCTTAGTTCTGTTTCGGTTGGGGAGCTTTTACACTCCATCTTCCAAACCAAGTGTAGTGAGCAGGTTCAGGGACTATTATTGGCAGCCTCGGCATGCTTGATTTCTTTTTTATGGAAGGCAATAAATTCCTTGATGTTCAACAATATAAAACCCTCTGTTCATGATGGTGTAAGGGCCATTCATCGTGCAGTTCGCACTGCTTCTAGGATCCACACTGGAACTATGAATAATGATGTTTCTGATCTTGTGCTGTTGAGATCTCTTGGTGTTATTGGCAGGGCAAAGAAACCGTTGATGACGAAATCTATTAGATGTATTCCACCCATTTCTCACTGGTTGAAGGTTAACGTTGATGGAGCGGCTTCTGGGGCGCCTGGTCCCTCTGGATGTGGTGGATTCTTCCGTAATCATAGAGGTTTTGTCAAAGGATGCTTCTTCAATTTCATTGGCAATGGATTTTCAATTGAGGCGGAGCTCTGGGCTATGATAAAGGCAATTAGATATGTTGTCCAATACGGATGGCATGACTTATGGCTTAAGTCAGATTCATCTATTAAAGTTCAGATCCTTAGAGAACGATCAAGGAATGTGCCTTGGAAGGTGTTACCTGCTTGGGTTGATTGCCTCCAACTTGTGGAGACGATTTCCCTTGAAGTTCTTCATGTCTACCGTGAGGCTAATCATGTTGCGGATGCTCTCTCAAAAAGATCAATTCAAGAGTTGAGCTCGTGTTGGTCTTTCATATCACCTACGTTCTGTAATAGCCTTGTTCAGGCTGATTATCGTGGTGAGTACTACACTCGTCTCTGTAGACCGTCTTCCTGAACGCTCTTTCTATTTTTTACTTTTTAATTAATTTTAATGGGAGCAGGCTAGCCTGTCTCCTGATCTTCTTGGGTATAATATGGTAAAATTCATGTCACTATGGAATAATGCATAGTGATATCATATATCATTATAATTAAATCACTAAAGGAAATATACTCATATACCTTATAATGATATAATTATATATCACTATTGAAACTATAAGGCCCCAGCATTATACATTACATAATCATGAATTAATTAAATAATTCACATTCAGGTTCTTTTCAGGTTTAGAGTTTTAGATAATTAGGCCATAACTTATACAAAACATCTTGAATATTACATGTAGATGCCTCTACTCAGTAACCATTTCATAAAATAAAAACTATTACAAAATAAACATGTCTAGTTCCATGTTTTATATAACATGACTTTTCTGTGATCCATCGTTGACCCTATTTATCTTTATGTCCTGTGAAAAACATTTAAAAAAAATGGGATAAGCATAAAAAGCTCAGTAAGGTATATAAAATAAGGAAAGAAAACATTAGTCCATGAATACATATAAATCAAATAAATCATACTTTTCAATATTTAAACATAAGCTCTTTAACATACCTCATGAAATCATAAGATTTATTATTACCACATAGATTTCATAAATAATTAAAGTAACTTGTGGAATCCATAACATACTAACATTTTAGCTTTCACAACTACATAGGTAGTTACATTTGGAATACCCATCACAGTATATTCCCTAAATCTCTTAGGAGAAACAATAATGTTTACCTCTATCACGTTACCCAACGCATTTAAGAGCTATCTCGAGATCACCCGCCCTAGGTATATCACGGAACCACCCGTATAGGTAAAAATATTCCAAAGAACCATAATATATTCAAAACACATAAAACAATCATAAAGGAAAGATAAAATTACTACATTTCAATCACAATATATCATTTCAATATATTGACATAATCAATGCTTTATCAAACCATTTTCAAAACCATTTAAAACATTTAATAAAGAGATTTTTGAATGAAAGTGTCCCATAGCACTTTGAATCTTTTCAAAGAAATTTTAATTTAAAAACATTCATGTCCATATAAATAAATCCTTAAAACCATTTATAAAATATGGGAATTAATGTGAAATATTTATATGAATAAATCTTTAAAGCATTTAAAATAATATTTTAGTCAAAAAGTTCATAACCAAATGAGAGACGCTTGAATCCAAATAATTGAGGAATAACATTAACACAAGATTATAATATCATGAGATTAAGGATATTCATTATATAAAATGTCAAAGGGCATTAGATACACCATATAAAAGTGAATGTTTGTATAACAACAAATAATTTTCAATGGAATTTAAATTGAGACAAAGTCCCTTGCAAAGATCATATCCTTAGATTAATGAAAAACCAATGAAATAATTATGTGTGAAAAATAATAATACACCCAATATAAGTGGATATTAAGTGTAAAACAATCATATTTCATTCAAACATATTCATAGCATGACACAATCATGATGTATAAGTTTATGCAAAGAATTGAAATTGGGTTAAGAAGTTCTCTTACAGAAATTTGACAGCCTAACGACATCAATTAAAAATTAAGAAAATGAGTTGATGAGAGAGAAAATGATATCTCATCACATGAACATAAAATTTACATAAATAATTATGCATAAGAATATATCCCAACATTTGAAAATTGAAATTTAAATACTTAACATAAAAGAAGTCATTGACTAAAAGACAAGGGTGAAAGGATCCCTTACCGATTTGGTAACTTACAAAACATACACCACATGAAAGAAGGATCATACAGTGAAGATTTAAATACCCATAAATTAAATTATATTACACAAAGAATAAAATCATGTAAAGTAAATATACTACACAAAAGGAAATAGAGGCAAATATAGCATGAATTTCACAGGAATAAAAAGAGAAATGAAAACCCCTTACCTCATGTCTGACTTGACTCGTTCCTTATTTAATATCCTGAATAATAAACTGAAGTTAATTTATACATTCTTCATAACCTTTTTCAAGTTTATTATTCCTTTTATATAACTTATTAACATATTATAGTCATTATGTAATCATTTATGTCAATAACGGTCATTTTGTCAATATTTGGTACTTATAATTACAAGTTGTCCATGTGGTCAAACTTCCATTACATACAAAATGATATTCATGATTTAAATATCATATAAATCATATATATCCAGTATATATGTATTTCGAATAGTATATATCATTTGGATATATTAAAATGAAATGCACCATTCATGGAGACGGTAAGTTGTACATACACATGAACGCTACTTTCATTTATTTTTTTCATTTTTAAAGGAAGGAAAACCAAATGATAAATAGGTATATTATAATTCCAGTATAATATCATATTTTATATATTTTACATATGTTCATTAACACCATCTTTTATACATTCCATGTATGTTATGAACAAGTCATATCACTTTGAGGGGGCGGTAGTCCTCACTTCCTCAAATGAAATTATCGTATTTACACATTATGGAAACCATAAAGATATGCTATAAATGGAAAATACAAAATAATATAGACAATATAAATATAATATATATTACATATAAATATAGTTCCATCATAATGGCCACCATGAGAGGTGTTAGGAGATAATTGAACAATCATCGTTTCGTGAGGCAGTAGTTCATCGTCCAAAGAAATAGTTTGCTCTAAGTCCCTTAGATGGAGGTGTGTGGTAGTGTAGTTCGAATAATCCTCATAAAAACAACCTAGTATATTGATGAAACTCGTTTTTTATTATATAAAGGAATTAAAAGAGTTTAGGGGTTTGATAAGTAAAATAAAAGAAAAGAACTTAAGAGAATGTGTTACTTTTAAATCGGGTAACTCCCTTTGGTTTAAACCAAAAGGATTTCTTGAAGTGTTTTATACCTAAAGTAATTCTTCGAGGTGGAAGAGAGGGATTTTTAGAGATTATTTGGGAAGATTTTGGATGATCCAAGGGCATTTAGAGGTGTGAGTAATGGGTTAGAGGTGATGTCTTTTTATAAGGGGGGTGGGGCTCTTTAAGAAAGTTTGAATATTATTTTATTATAAACTCAATTTCGGTTTAAAATGGTCCCAAACTAATTAAATTAGAATATAAGATGAATATTATAATAAATACTCTCAACTAATAGGTTTTAGAAAATTTTTAGTTTCAAATTTAACCTTTTCATTTAGCTTTAACCCTTAGTTAACTAATTTGACTCTTACCATGTCTTCTTGTGTATTCACTCTATAAGGTTACTATAGTTAATATAAAATGGAAATAGAACCACAAGTGGTTAATTAATTACATTTTCAACCTTATATAAGTAATTTTTCCAAATATTATATTTTTAAGATTATTATATCATTTAATAAACAAAATTACAAACTCATTTATGTCAATTTAAATACTATTCATATCATGACTTTTTAAAAAATCCAAAACAACATGATTGTTTAGAAAAAACTTAATTAATTCAAAGACAAAAAGTCATAATAATCTATATAATATTTTGATGACATAAAAAGGATCAAAATAAATTTATTTTAATATTTATAATCTCATTTATTTAAAACATTCATTAATGAGGTAAACATTACATCATTATTGTGTCATAAATAATAAATTTATTTGATGTCCAAAAATTATAAATAAATTACCATGATTTAGGAAATATTTTTAACTTTATAATGACTATTTATAGTAAAATATGTCAATTATAAAACCCCACTTTAATTTTTTTCAAAACAATACATGTTTATGATATTATTATTTTTACTTTAAATAAAAACTTATTAATGTCATTATCTTACCCAAATGGATTTCAAAGGCCAAAAGTTCTACCCAAGAATTTTATTGGTCGTCCATGACTTATAAAATAAGTTTTTGACAAGTGTTAAGGAAATTTTATATTATTATAATATTCTTTTTACCTTGAATTACCCTATTTACCTTTAACCGCGATAAATAAAAGTCAAAATTTACTATTCATCAAAAAATTATTTTCATGTTATTGAACTAAATTTTACTTAATGATGAAAACCATGTATGCTGGATTTTTGAAATTCAATTCACATAAGTGGTAAAGTTTCATTTAAATGAAAAGGGTGTTTTTTAACTACTTTCAGTGTTTTTTCATAATTCATCAAAAATTGAAAGTTTTAAAAAAATACAAAAAATTCACCCAAATATAATTTTTATATTCAGAATTAAAAAATTATATCTATTTTACCAAATTCAAAACATAGAAATTACATTTATTAATTTAAATTAATTTCCATCGTCAAAACTAGAAAGGGTGTTTTTAAGAAGTAAAAACTACCAAAAGATTGACATTTGTTTATATCCAATTTCAAATTGAAATTACATAAAATGACCAAAAATTGATTAAATGGTAAAAACATTAATCTAATTACACTTTAAAACCATTTAAAAATATAATCTAACCAAATAAATAAATTATATTAAAAGGCAGTTTTGAATAAAAATGCTGTATTTTTTCACTATTCATTAAAAAAGAAATATTATCATAAATATACCAAAATTTCATCCAAATTAAATTTTAATGTCCTGATTCTAAATAATAATTTTATTTTTTTCAAATATAACATATAAAAGTGACAAAAACTATATTTTAAAAGGGTTTTCCATTAAAAGGCGGTAAATCAACCTTTTAAAAATATTAGAGTATTTATGCTTAAAATTGGATTCATTCTCATTGTAAGCCTCTAAATTTTATTATATAAATGTAAAATCATTTAACAAACATTTCTAATCATATTTTAGTAATTTCTTTCCATTCCTTATAATGCAATGGCTAGGCGTTAACTACCATTTAAAATAATAATAATATTATATTATATTTTGGTATAACTCAAAGTTTTGTGCTATGTAAGATTTCAGAGAAACTTGTTGTTGCATGTTGAGTACGCTATCGGACATAGAATCCCCTTTAAAGTAAAATTAATATTTAATTAAAAAATATTAATAAATATGAAAATGTCATATTCTTTATTTACCTGTGATGTTACAGAAACAATGTCACTAACTTTATTTAGTTTAAAATGATGATATTACTATATTGCTTCCTATATTATGGAAAAATACATATTTAAACTATATAATTGACCATAATATCCTTAAATTTCTAATATATTATGACACCATGTTTTTTGAATAATGACAAAATCTTATCCTGAAAAATAATATCTTATGTTGCTATTTTATAATTACATGATTAAAAAACCAACTTTTTCTATGATATTAAAATACACAATGTACCTAAAAATATTACTGTATTAGTATCTATTAATTAAATGTTTTTAAAAACAAAACATAATTTCTATGAAATTAAAATTTATTACAAACAACATGGATTATATCTAATATTATTTTTTGGTTTTTAAGGATATCAAACAAGCGTAAATAAAATTAAAGATACAAAAAAAACCCACCCAAAATATCAACATTGAGATTTTTAAAATAATGATGTTATAACTGAAGAAAATTATTTTTTTACTCCTTGATTTAATATTCCTTAAAAATATTTCTAATGAATATTTCTAAATAGAATCCAAAATAAACCTATCCCTATATATATCCACTAAAAATATGAATGACCAAACCATTTAAGAAGAGTATTCTTTCTCCCAAACTATGCTAGTGTATCCTCTTAATAAATGAAGAGATTAATAATGTGAGGCTCTATATTTGAATATCTTAAGATTATAAAAGTATTTTGTTTATAATGTGTTATAACTTCCTTATAAAAAATCTAATAATGTTAAATTGAACATATTAAATATTATGTGGAAAAAGTAGCAATGAGAAATATGACATATTGTATGTCACTTCATGCATATAACTCTAAGTGATATAACTATATCATATACCACAACATCTGCATCATAGGTTATGATATAGATTTAGTGTATAAATATTTTTAATATTAACATACTATTATTTTTTTCTTAATTGTATATTCTTTAATGTGAGAGTTATACAGTTCTTATTGTTGTAGTCATATTGACATGTGGTTTTTATGGTTATAGTCATGTTTTCATTGAAATGTATGATCGAATTTTGTTTTTTTATATAAATATTATTAAAATTATAGTTATGTAAAATTATAAAATGTTTTATGATATTTCTAATAGATGTGTCTAGAAACTTTTCTATTACTATACTCTTTATATTTTGTATTTGAATTGGTGAGTGTACCTGAAGGAGTCTATGAAGTAGAATTAGTTTTATAGTCTTATCCTAGATAGATTTATCAAATTTATATATATATATATTATTCATAGATAAATTATTATCCTATATTCACATAGTCACATGATGATTCAAAGGATGAAATGAGATACTTATCTGGAATATTCCTCTCTTCCTTTGTCAATTATATAAGAATATTATTGGTCATTACATCCATGTATATGATCCATGTTAAAGGGGGTGTTGGGAGACATAGGATCATATAAATTGTGGTCGATTGTCTAGTAATATTTCATTATATTCCACTTTTACACATTTTCAACTAAAGGTTATGGTTACAGTAGTTTTGTCACTATTTTCTTTTGCATTGTTTTTATTTTATGAGATTGCATGAATTGGTTATTCATATTGATTATATTCAATCATGCATATCCCAATTGTTTTATCTTTTGGGTTTCACATAAGTTTTCTGGATATAGATTTTAATAAATGGTAAATCGTTCTATTTGAATGATTATACCATTTTCACTAGTTATCAATCCATGGACTACTAAAGATAGTCTTGGGGTGCTACTATTGATCTCAATATCAACTCGTAGTAGGACAATGTGGTTTGGTCATAATGTAATAGTATCATAGTAAGGTAATTTAATATAGTGTTTAGAGTATTCACTAGTTATGATTGAATTTGTTTTTTTATGATAAGAATATTATTGGAACATAGTATATGAAGTGGGATAATGAAACTGGTGATGAATGGAGATGACCCATGTGATTCTAATCAATGACTATAATATTTTATTGAAAGTAATTAAGGGAGAGTGTATTGACTACAAGGTATCTTTAAATGTCTTTTTTCACACATCAACTAGTATTTATCATGGTGATTGTGTGTGATGTGTATACAATGATGGTTCTTATAAGGAAACTATAGAATATTGATGGTTCTAAGAAATAAATTTGGTTGTTTATTAATCATCACTCTGGGAGAGTGTACTATCTATATGGTATCTTTAAAAGTGTGGGTACACACATCATTTAGTATAAAATAATTTTGATTTTGTGTTATTCATATATGATGAGGGTTCATATGAAGAAAACTTTTGAATAATGAAAAATATCCTAATATATCCTTAGGATGAAGTTTTTTTACCTATTTATAGATATATTATTAATTTTTCATAATCCTATAAAACCAACTAAAATGGAACATGATGCACCAATTGTTATTCATTGGATGATAACCTACGAACCTGTGAGTATTAGAGAGTAATATTTTAGGAATTTCAGTTATTATAATGATTGTTTCCATTCATATATCAACATAAAATCATATTGATTTATATGGTTAACCATATGTATCTATTTTTTATTGATTTTAGATTGATGATTCATCTATTATTAGTCAATATATGTAACATGTCACAAAATATTATGGAAATATTAACTGATATCATATGAAAAAAATAAAATATAGATAAATATTGAAGATAAAGAAATTTAGAGTTTATAATGAGTGATTATGTGTAAATAAAAGTTTCTATGAAGTGATGATAACTCAAGTCTATATAGGCAATTAAATTATCTCCATGATTTATTGGTCCTTTTTAGTTGTTAAATAAATTAAATAATGATTTTTATTTCTTAGAAGTTCCAACATAGTTACAAAGAGTCCATTTTAACAATCATGTATCATAGCTTCAAATTCATATTCATAATCCCTATCATGTGTAAGATTGGAGAAATGTTGATTTCCAAAAAAGATATAATGTTTGTAAAATATCCTATGGAGTTTCAGGACCATAAGTATAAGGTTTTTAATGGGTGATTTATAACACTGGTATGAATCTTTGGAAAACAGTATGGATTAGAGTTATATTCTTGAGAGTGGGAATTCCATATTATGGTTCAGTTCCCAGAATTATTTGGTTCATTTTTGTAAGATATTTTGGATTTTAAACATGGATGGTGAAGCAATGAAATTTTTTATGTGTTAATTCATGATGTATATAGATTTATTTTTTAAAGATTAAATTTTTTAGGGTATGTATGGTAGATAACATGAAATTTATATCCTTGAAGTTTGTGAAATTATTAAGGATATTTTTTCCATTTTTAAATAGTAATTTTAACCTATTTTATATCCTTTTAATAAAATTATAAGTGAATAAATGACCCCAAAAAAGAGATATTACCTATGGGTAAAATTTTAGTGATTATCTGAGATGACTAAAATTTTAAATAAATTTAAATGTAATGAATATTATTTATTTTAAATTTTTATTTATTTTTTGAGATTAATATTTTAGATTAATTAATAATAATTTCATTGTTAATATTTTAGTGAAGTATGGAGACCATTAAATAATATTTGAATTTGATAATTATTGTATTTATTTTATTAATTTAGTGGAAAGTTGTATTTAATGAAATAGAAATTTATTTGTTTTTATGATTTATTTAAATTAATGGGTGGAAATTAAATTTAGAATAAATAATGGTGGTAGGTTAAATGGTTTATTATGCTCCATTAAGGTGTGTTTTAATGAGAGGTAGGTATTCTCTTTTACTGAGAAGTTAAGTATAGTGAATTAATTATGGGGTGAAGTTTTTTGTATAAATAAGTGTGGGGGCCCATTCTCATCACAATACAAGGTATTACCCCTTTACTCTACATTTTTCTTCTTTATATCATTGATTTGGTGATTTATAGTTGAATAAATATTTTCAAAATAGAAAGAAAATGATTTTGGATCATCGTAGAAGTTTATTAAGACAATTCTACAACTTCATCTCTTTTTAGTTACATGTTTAAATCAAGGTTTTAAATTTTATGTGATGATAAAATAACATAATATAATCTATATTTCATTTTAATATGGTAAAATATAAAATTATATATAATAAAACAAGTTTAGGAATTTATAACTTAATGAAATGTTGATGAATGGTCTTTAAATTTTTATTGTGTTGATAATATAAGAAATTGTATGAGTTATATGGTGTAATTTAAAATTATATAAGATTTTATGAAATTATCTTAAACTATTAAATTTAATAAACATTATATGGAGTTGGTAATCCTTGGGTTACAACTTTCTACATTGGGTGGTTCCAAAATGGAATGAGTGTTGTACCAGCTATTGAATGTTTTTTACATTAGTATTTTTTGGATGGATATACAGTGACTGAAATGGGGATCGTACTATATGGTATGACTGGTTTTCATATATTAATGATGAATTATTTTAATTTTTAATAATTTATGTGGGTTATTCCAAATGGGAATGAGGCCACTCAATAAACTATTATTTTTCTCTTCCTTATCCTATTAGTATGTGGGGTTGTTAAACTATGTGTGAGGCATTCAACCAATTTTATAATCTTTAAGAAGTTTTTAATATTGTGAAAAAATTCTAAAAAAACATGATATATTAGATATATTCATTGTTATTCATGTAAGTATAATAATTTATAATTATTATTGAGAGTTTTATCTTGATGGTAAGGCTAATAAAGTGAGTGTTTAAATTTCTATGCGAAGAATTACCAGGATATGAGAATTTTATATGGAGTAATTTTTATTATTATTTATATAAATTATTTTAAGAAAGGACAATATGATGAAATATGACACCCTAAAATATGGTATGGGTTTTTTCATTTGGGTGAAAAGGGTTATGAAAATTTTATTAATTAGACAGATGATATATAATTTTTCTTCTCTAGGAGACTAATTTCAGCATCCAGAGAATGGTGGCATTGTATAATGGGTGGTATATAATTATTGTAGTTATATTTTTCCAACATTTAATTATTGTGGTTATATTTTTATATTATTTATATGGGATATATATATTTTTTTATTTTAATTTAATCAACATATGATTATTGTGGATATAGTTTTTTTATCATTGATTAAAGTGATTGAAATTTGGTGTAGTTAAATTCATATGATTATAATGGTGTATATTATTTTTTATAGATGGGGTTATAAGATGATGAAGGAATTAGTCCTATTGATTTTCTATTTCTGTAATATTGATATTTATAATGTGAATTTTTTAGTGTTATTGATGTAATTTATGGGGTATATATTGTTGTATAGACTTATTTTGGATTATTTGGTTACCATATTTTATCTATATCATTTAAAAATAAATTAGTATGATCTAATCACATATATATAAGAGGATTCATGTGAGAAACCTACAGAATATATTTATATATTCACACCTATTATTTAAATTATTTCAACTTTAAAAGAAAGATTCAAATAAGGTGTTGGGTTACATTAGCTAAAACAAATATAAGTCGATTGGTATAAGAGTATTGAATAATATTTTACTTTTAAATTGATTTATACTAGAGTTTTTGGTTAAGGACTACTTTTTCATTATTTTCTTTTGGGTTTTTGATGGTGTTGTATAACATTTTATACATTTGTTATTCATACTAAATTTTTTCAGTTATAAATATTTCTATTTTTATCTTTTAGGTTTTATGTATGTTTATTCATAGGATTCTTAATAATGGGTAATGTTTTACATTTGAGTTTTTATACTATTGATGTTGTCACTAACCCTGGGGACTATTTATGGTGGGTTTGAGGTGTCACTCTCAGTATCATTATCAAATTAGGAGGAGTCTTAGTGGGGTTGGGTCATGACGTATTTTAAATTTTTTATGAAAATATGTTGATTATTTATTCTTTTTATACTTTGTATATCTTGATCATACCCTAAATTATCTGATGTTTCCTTGAGATACAAACTCTTGTTGGATTTTTGAGCTCACTCTTTCATTATGTTTAACTGTTTTATTAGGTAACCATGTAACATCCTATTATGCTTTTAAGGTATGCCTTGTCCTTTGGTTTTTGTTCTCGGGCTTTTGTGTAGAAACTAGGTTTTTTCTATCTATCGAGAAATTAAACTTTGTGAAAAGGTATTAGACACCATGTAATGTACACAAGGAATATGCCATAAAAATGGTACCCAATGTGAAATGAGTATACATCACTTATAGTTTACATGAAACGAAATCGTCAAAAGTGTGATTTTAATAAAAAGGGAATAGTTTTTTCAAAATACTTCAGTGTCATGGATTTCACGATGTGTAATGGTATTACACACCATGTATGTTTTATGAGTTGCTATTTTAGGTAATTTCATGGATGATATCTCATTCATTCACTGACATCTATATTCTTTCTTAACCTAGAAGGACTTTCTGGTGATTATCAGGAACCCCTGATCCTTTTGGATCATTCATTCAGTGATTAATCATAATTCTTGTTGTGTTTCATCTATATAGGTTAGTGAATCTACTCTCATGCGGTTTATATCTTCCTATAATCCTTAGAGTTTGATATAAAATCATAAAGTGGATGTATTTAAACTATGTGTTGTCGAACCTTGATCCTACGTTGAGTTCCTAGACCTTCCGCACCTTCGTTATTCATTGGTGAGTCCTATTGTGGGTGTTGATTTCCTTAATCAAAAGGTAAGTGTGTTCATCTGAGATATTCCATGTAATTGAAACCTTTTTTTCATGATTCATTTGAAATATATTTGAATCGATTTATAAACCCATGATTTGAAATTATTTTATTATGAAATTAAAAATAGAATGGATTTTGGACCCCCCCCCCCCCCCACCCCCCCAATTCCATTGGAATTGGGATTGAGAGATGAATTTTAAGAATGATGGAATTAATGAAATTATTTGAAATTATTTTGAGAAAATGGATTAAATTGAAATTATGAAAACCCATGAATGGTTTAGAATTTAAATTGCATGAAATAATGAAAAACCCCATGTTTTCATTTTGAAATTGAATTGGCATATTGAAACTAAAAATTGGGAAATTGAATTGTAAATGGTGATTGACTTTAAATGAGATGATTTCAACATTATAGATTGATTGACTGAGAATATGAGATCATGTGTCATTAGTGGGCTATTTGGGATTATAATTATAGGATATTGATCCCCTAACAATGGATTTATGATGAAAACTCTAAAAAATCGATTTTGACATGATCATCATTGATGGGATGTTGATGATTCCTATTCTCCCTAAGCCCGAGGGATGTGTGTATACATGTTTATCTGTGATCATTGATTTGAGAAGTGTTAGGATCTTATAGCCATAAACTTACATACTTTAGGGAAGATGATTATGGTTCTTGTAATGTTTGATTTTATTATATATTCCATTATTTATAGAACTATTTTTACTCATTCCAAATGACATATATACATGATTTTATATAACATGTTTATTTAATTCATGTTTTAAATGCTCTACATCTATTTAAAATAATGTATGTTATGTTTTAAATATGAAAATGATATGTAATGACATTCCATGTTTCATTTAAATTGAAATAATGAATAGTTTATTATGATGGTATCTATTATGGATAACTTGGTAAGACCCTACTGAGATTTATATTCCACACCCTACATTTCCTTTAGGAGTTTTTAGATTCTCTTATGCTAGGTACGAGCAAAGGGAATGTTCCTCTAGAAGGAGTTGGATGTTCTTGATACTTTTTTCTTAAGACTTAGAGGTGATCGGTGGAGATTTTATCCTCTTTTTTCATGAGATGGTTGACTTTAATCTTGTTAAATTGTGGGTACTTTTGAAGATTTACTGTATTGGGTTTTGTATCCCTTTGTATTTTTGTGCATGTTGAGTTGTATCTTTTAACTTCTTTTGTTATGTGGTAAATTTGTCCCCTCATTGATCATGTAAGATTCCAAGTTCTATTCGCTAACTCGTGGGGATTGATAATTCCTTTCAAATCATTTTATAGTCATCTTGGGTATCATGGTACCCAGGTATAGAGACTATTTCATGATGAAGTGGTATCAGATGTGCATTTTAAGCATATTTTCTTGATGTCAGCATGCAGTTCAGGGTTCCTTGTCAGGGCTTAAGAGGTAGTTGTGATTTAGTTATTTTCCTTCTATCAACGTAATGAGCCCTAAGTCACCATTGGTGTTTGGGAAAATGTGACTTGATAGGTAATATGATCTAATTATATAATTTTACCTGCGTTTTATTTAGGTGTGTTGATATTGAAATCTTTAAATCTTATTTGATGGAATTTAAATTCATGTTTATCTTATTTTAGTTATTGATCTAAGTAATATTCTAATGTTTTAGTGTTGTTTTCTGATGTTTTGTAGCATCTTGACTTCATTAAGAAGTGTTAATTAGACCTGGTAGGAACCTTCTGGTGAGAAGCAGTGAGAAAATACTCATGTGGATCGGAGTCTTGTTGAGATGGTTGTGTGTGTTGTCCATGATTTGGGACAGGAACCTGTACCCATTTCTGTTCTAGCTCTAGTTTTGGATCCTCATAGGGATAAATCTCAGAATTGTTCTCAATAGTTTCTTCACACTAATCTATGAGTATTCCAAGGATCTAATTATCCTCAATAGGTTGAGTACTGGTTGATAATGATCGATATTCTTTTTGATTTCTTAGAAACTCCTGATTCAATTAAGGTAAAATGTTCTACGTTCAAGATGGAAGGGCCTATCAGAAGATGGTGGGATTTAATAGTGATGGAAAAGAATCATGAGGGTTTGGGATTAGAAAGACTTTATGATTCTTTTCACTGATCATTTTTTTCTAGATTCTATGGTACTGGCTAAGGTATTGGAGTTTTTCATCATCTAGTAGGCTGATGGGATCATGATGAAGTATAAGAATAGTTTTTAAAACATTTTTCAGTTTTCACCTTTGATTGTATCGAATGAGAAAATGTAGATTTGATAGTTTGATATGTGTCTTTGAATTAAAATTTGTTCTCATGTTTTCATACAGAATATCATTTCTTATACTAATATAATGGATAGGGCATTGATGGTTGTGATTGATCTGTTTAGTAAATCAGGGTTGACAGGAGTTCATTTTTCTCCCAGTGCTGGTTCTGTGAGTTCCTTTAAAGTAAAGAGGAAGTGTTATGAGTCTCAAAGTGGTTCTTGATAGGAGGAATCATCTATGAATCATGCATTACCTGTTAGAGGCCCTTTGACTTGCTTCCAGTGTGGTAAGGTTGGGAATTCGAAATGGTTTATCACTAAGGAACCAAATATCTATAATTCCTATGGGTGATCATGACACTTGTAGAGGTTAAATTATATATTTTTTACCCCATATATTGGAATGGTATCATCATCACCTAAAAGTACTACAGTTCAATCAGATTTTTCATGGTTAAAGGGGTTCTAGCCATAGGTATTTGAAACAAATCTTCTTTACACAGCAGAAGAGTCTCTAGAGGAAGCTAATACAGGTCCAATGACTATTAGTAGTACCATAACTATAGATTAATCTTTAAGGAATTATTTATTTAATACCAATTCATCTCAATCATTTATATCTAATCATATTGGGGAATTTCTAAGTCTTCCTATGAATATTTTGTCGTATGTGATGGATATTACTACGCCCCTTGAAATGAATAGAGAACATGGAATCTATTGTATTTATTGTGTCTTCTATTTATTATAGATTGTGCTTACTTGTAATGTTCTATTTTTCAACATGAAACCTCTTAATATCATTATACGGATGAATTGGATTACATAAAATAAGTCCTAAATTGACTGTTATCTTTAACAGATCTCCATTACTACAACCTATGGTGTCTGCCATGTTTTTTAGGGAGAGTGGGACTTGAGGTTGAGTAGAGTCGGACCATATTTTCTATAGTTGTTCAAGGTAATATTAGTTTTTTCTTTTGACTTGGGGTGAGAAAATTTGAGTGATGATCTCCCTCCAATCATCGTGAAGTTTTACAACATATTTCCTTTTGATTTATCTAGTTTTCCACCTGTTAGAGAGGTATAGTTATCTATTAATTTAGTGTTTGGTTATCAAATGATATTTATATACCTTCTTAATAAATGAAACCAACTTAACTGAAAGATATAAAGACTCGGTTGTATGATATCTTGGAGAAAGGATTCATTCACCTAAGTGTGTCACCCCGGTTGGCGCATTTTCTCTTTGTAGAGAAAGCTCATAGAAGACTTCACCTTAGTGTTGACTATGGGAAACTCAATAGAGTTATGATAAAGAAAAAGTATTTTTTTTGCAGATATTCATGATCTATTTGACCAATTTAAAGGATAGAAGTGGTTCTCGAAGATTAATCTTTGATCTGGTTATCACCATTTGATAATAAAAGAATCTAAAATTCAGAAAACAGCCTTCTAGGGAAGGTATGATCATTATGAGTATCGTGTCATGCCATTTGGTCTAACCAATTCTCTAGTATCCATTATGTAATGTATGAATAAGACTTTCCATAAGTATCTTGATGCATTCATGGTGGTATTTTTTAATTATATCCTAATTTACTCTATGTTTGAGTAGGATCATGTGCGCTATTTGGGAGCAGTTCTAAAAATGTCGAGAAATCACTAAATCTATGCCAAGTTATTGAAATGTGAATTTTGGATTCGGGATGGGAATTTCATAGGACACATGGTTTTAAAACATGGTATCTCAATCAAACCTAAAATTTTGATGGTTTTTATGACATGGTAGTTTCTACATAATGTTTTGGAGATACATAGATTTTGGTCTTGGTAGGTTATTACCACAAGTTTTCCCAAGATTTCTTTAATCTAGCTTCTCCAATGACTACTCTCACTAGTAAGGGAGTTATGTTTTCTAGGGATAATAAATTTCAGAGTTTTTTGAGTTAAAAAAACTATTGACTTATGTTCCAGTGTTGATGCTTCATAAGTTTGGGCAGTGCTACGTGGTTTTTTGTGATACATCATGTCTGGGTTGGGGTTGTGTTCTTATCCAGGGAGATCACATGGTAGCCTATGGATTCATGAAGCTTAGGCCACCTGAGAAGAACTATCTAACTGATGACCTTGAAGTCATATTTTTGAGGCATATGATTAATAGTTGGTAGAAATACCTTTTCATAAAAATGTTTTCCATCTATTATGACAAAAAAATGAGTTATATATTTTATCAAAAATATTTTAACCTCTAACATAGGAATTGATTGGAGTGTATGAACTCTTGATTTCAACATTTCCTATACCCTGGGGAAATGGAATTTCATTGTTGATGCATTAAGGGGGAGAATTTTGACCCAGGTATTGAAATAATCATCTGAAGAGTGGAACTTTATGGCGCTTTTTGGAAAGTTTCATTTAGGAGTCTAGAAAGACGGGAATGAGGTTTCTTTTTCTAGAGTTCAGTTGACCTCCTCTCTTTTTGAGATGATTCTCCCAAATCAATATTTTTATTATTAATTTTGTGGCATGAGGTACTCTTTTTATAGTGGTAATATTTTTGAAGAATGTTAATTCTATTCATAGGGTAGTCAATGTTTTCATAACAAGTTTTTTGTTCCTTATTTTGTTATAAATGATTTGATGGGGGATTTCTATAATTCCTAATGGGTGGTGCACCCTGTAACCACAAATATTTTTTATGACATGCGAATAATATTTTGGTTTCCATGTATGAGATGATATATTTCTCATTATGTTTCCCATTTTTATACTTGACAACATGTTAAAACTGGTCACTAGAGACCTTCATGTTTACTTTAACCACTTCTGATACTGACTTGGAAGTGGGAAAATATCTCTTTCAACTTTGTGGTTGGGTTTCCATATACCCCTCAAAATAATAATTTGATATGGGTTGTGATCAATGGACTGAAAAAATCATCTCTCTTATTACCCATTTGAGATATAATCATATTTGAGGAGTTGGGGAATCTTTATGTGAAAGTGGTTGTTCTATTTCATGGAGTAATATCAGCTATAGTCTTTGATAGAGATCCTTTTTTTACCTCTACTGTTTTGTGAATCCCTCAAGAGGTGATTTGATCTCATGTTTGTTTTATTATGACATACCATCCAAGGAAGGATGGCTAGATAGATAGAGTTATACCGATTCTTGAGGATATTTTTTTTCTTGTTTTCTTAACTTTGGTGGATCTTGGGATGACCTTTTGGGATTGCTTTAGTTTTTTTATAACAATATTAACCAGTTTATAATCAAAATGGCTCTTTTTGAATCCTTGTATGGAAAGCCATGTAAATATCTGTTGTGGTGGATGAAGATTAGTGAAATTTTCTTTGGTTGGACCATGTTTTGTTCAAGAGATGATGGTGAAGTTTACTTTATTTGTTAGATAATGTTGATGGAATAGATTTGATATAAATCTTATGGTAATCATAATCACAAAATTTTAGAGTTTTATATTGGTAACCAGGTGTTCTTCATAGTTTTATATTGGTAACCAGGTGTCCTTTGAAATGTATTCTAGATCTATAAAATCATAAAAATGTGTGTTATCATTTTGAACAAGCATCGTGTGCCTATGTTAAAAAGTAATATAGTTATTCAATTTAAACCATATTTAATTAAAAAAATAAATACTAAAACTTCAATTTACTTACATGGAAACAAATGAAACATAGGTACACTGAACACTTTAAAATAAACTTGATCCATCATAACTTTTCAGAATATTATCAATGAATAGTCTCTTCCACATATATAGGATGACATCTAAAACTCATAGATATTATCCAAGGAAGAAGAAACCAGATATAATATTTCTATCCCATCAAAAATATCTAAAGTATGTACAATTGTTTGTTCCTAAACCTTTTGTTTCCTTTGTTCTATTTCATGGGATTTTAGATACTCCTATATAATTTAAATGTTAGAAAACATTATAAGTGATTTTCAATCAGATTTAATTAATATTTAAAAAACCCATACCACATATAAATATTATGAAGAAGGATAGATGGCCAAATTAAAAAAAATAACTCATAAAATCCCCAACTCTGGTAATATCCAATGTAGGGAATGACAGTATAGTAGTAGGACCAAAAATATCATGTATCAATACTCTAAACTGACCCATATGAATAGGCTGGTGATGTACAGAATCCCCCAAAAATGCATGAATCCAAACACTACAATATGTACATCAGGATATCTTACATACAACTCAAATTATAAGGTTGGGTCCGAGTGATGAGGTGGGGGATCTGGGTAGGCAGGCTAGGAAGGATGGTCGTTCGGGGTAGGTTGTGCAAACTATGATAATCTCATCATTTTTTCTAACATATCCTGCTGCAGAGATGTTAGAATTTGATTTCCCATGGACTGTTTAATATATTTCAATGATCTTTTAAGGATTCGATTTCTAGGGAACTTGATTGTTTAAATTTATAACCAAAAACATTTTGAATACTAACACACACCTTATATACTCTTATGTAGTCAGGGTGTTTTGGTTTTCTTAATGCAGTGGCTAGGACATTCATCCCACCTTCATGGATTAAAGTTCCATGTGTTTATTGCTCTTGAATTTCATCCTGAAATGAAAAATGAAAATGGTATATTACTAATTTTTAATATATAAATAAAAAAATCATGAAAAATAATAATTATTTATTTATAATTATTTCAGATACTTACTTATCTCTCTCTATAAGATACTTTTCATTTTGTATTCTTCTAACTCTTTTCTATTTCTCATGGTTGGTAGTTGGAGATGGATGACTGAATTGGACCTCATCAGAACCACTAGTGGAGTGAGCTCTTAGTGCTTAAAAATTTTACTCAATCGTTTTTCTCCAACAAATGATACCCTCCATGTGATAAAGTATGAGGGTAAACATTCTAGAATTGGAGGTATTGATGGGATTTCCTGTAGGAATGTTATATAAAAAGTAAACTAATAATTAATTAGGTATATATATAAGAAATTTAAAATATAATATAATATAATTATCATGCATTAAATGTTTCATCATGTGGAAACAAATTTCATCCTTGTATCTTCATCTAAAAATCGATACTTGAGGCATGTTCTTTCATTTTGTCTCTTTCCAAACACATAATTTTTTTTCAACTTCATTTTTAAATCCCTCCATTGAATCACCACTAAATTAATACATCTTTTCTTAAGTGTTTTTGTTTCTTCAAAATTGAATGTCATCTATAATTTCATAACATAAATATTAGTCATTTGAAATATATCATATTCTAAAAATGAGATAAAATAAATAAATTGAGATATTTTACCTTCACAGACTCCCAAATCTGATCTATCACCATCTTTTCAATAGACTTTTAATCAGGATATAAAATGTTAATCCTTTAATGACTTCACATGCCGATATAGATAATAAATTGTGTTGCATTTGAGTCAGTTGCATTATTATTATCATAAAAAATGAATATATAATTTCTCCTCTCCACAAGAAAGTGATAGTTTTGGTAAAAGTGTAACTCCAGGTTTACCAACTTGAGAATTTTATTTTCGTATACTAATAGAAGAAGACTCCCTCATTGAAGTCTCATCAATAGTCCTAAAATTATTTTTTGTAAATTAAATGTTTTCTTTCATTAACTAATTATATTACTAGATATTTAATAATATGAAAAAAGAAAATACCTTAGTATATGTTCATATATATATATATATATATATATATTATTGTAATGGGAAAATGTAATGAAATTATTGTGTACCTATATATTATTAGACAAGTTGGTAATTAGATAAAAGTAAAACATAAAAATGTAAGTAAAAAAAGTGTCAGGCAAGTGTAAGTTTTTCTAAAAATAATGATCTTATGATTCTTAACCAAAAAGATATTTAAGGTGAACTATTAAATATAAAAATTAATTCTAAAAAGATATAAACATTTAAAAATTTAAATATCAAAGTTTGAAAAGGTGTTCTCATATTCATAAATTAAACCAAAATATAATAATTTGTGTTTGGATTTTAAATGAAAAAATGTTTAACCATAACCATAGAATATCAAAAGTTAACACAAAAAATAAAATAAATAAAAATAATAATTAAATATCCAATAGTTTTAAAATAATATAGTTTTTACACATGTAAATTTCAAAAAGAAAATATAATGTAAATAATTACCAGATTAATTAAGAGAGTAGTTTTGTGTTTTCCCATATCCCTTCAACGTGATCATTTTGTATTACATTCACTATGTCTACATTATAGTCATTATTTTCTAGAAATTATGTAATATATGAAGAATCCTCATATTAATCAATAACATCATCATCATCCTCATCATCTAAATGGATTCTTTTACCTTTCAAAATAGTGTACCACTAGTCATTCGATGGATCGATGACATAAAATATTTTCTTTTCATGTGTGGCCATGATAAATGGTTCCTCATTGAGACTAAATAATTTCAAATCAACCAGTTTAAATGCATTTTCATCATGTTTCACACCACAATTACATGAAACCCAGCTACACTTAAACACGGTGGATTGAAATTTAATATAATAAATTTCCCATATGTCTTGAATAAATCAAAAATATAGTGTTGATGTAGAAATTAGGTTTTTATCTTTTGCACTCGAAAAATGCAGTGCTTCAGGGAAAACCATTACACCACTATTTTAACGGTACTCTTTTCATCCAGCTTCTTTGTGTAAAATGTGTACCCACTAATATCAAAACTAGATTGTATGATCACATTAAGATATGGTCACCCTACCAACCATTTAGATTTTTTTTATGTAGATATATTTTTGATGACTTTCTCTTTAAACCATGAAACAATGGTCTTTTTATGCTAAATCATCATCCCCTTTTCATTTCTTTTCAGATATCGTAACTTTATTTCTATAATATGTGATGATATATATGATTAAACCTCATTTTTGTTGATCAAAATGTATAAATGTGTCTACATAACTTCATCAAATGGAATGATATTTACCTTTAATACTCGAATACCTATACCTTCACTATCAACTGTCATTTTTTTAGATATAGGGAGACCAATATGATCCACTTCATTTAAATAATCAGTACAAAACTCAATCACCTATTTACATACATATTTTTGAACAATAGATGCCTATATTAGATAAATATTTTTAATATATCCCTTAAAAAGTTTCATATATCTTTCAAATGGATACATCCTTCATAAATAAACAAGCCCACATATTCTTATCTCATGCACCAAATGAATCACTAGACAAACCATAAAACCAAAAAAGAGAAATACATTTCTTGTTGAAAAAGAATAAGATCTGATTCATTCTCCAACACATCTAACATATTTAGATCAACGACTTTGCTACAAATGAATTTGAAAAACTTACATAACCTGATGATAGTCTTTATGAAAGATGTCAGCATTATACCACGCAGTGCGACTAGTAGAGTTGTTGCATCAATACATGAAAATCATGAGATTTCATATATATTAATTTACAATCCTTCAATGATAATAAATACTTCACATTTGAAGAATAACCACTGGGTACTTTAATAACATTAAGACACAAATAAAAAATTATCTCCTCAATATTTCTTAATGTGTGACAAGTTGGAGGTAAATAAGTTCAGTTCCTTTGATAGTGGGAGATAACTCAAAATGTATTCCCATTGATATCAAGTCCAATCTAGAAAGTAATCCATCTTTTTTTTATTTTATATCTAAAAAATATTCAATCAAACTATCAAATATTTTTTTCTCAACATGCATAGCATCGATGTTATGTTTTATTTCTAAAAATATCCAATAAGGTAGTTCAAAAAAGATAGATTGTTTCTTCTAGATATTTTTTTGAGGACCAAAACTTCTTTTATTTTTAAATTTAGGATCAATATTTTTCACCGTGTGATAATATTATCAAACTAACAATGGTTAAGGGGGAATTTTTTATTCCTATAAACTATTGAATTCTTTTTTTAATCTAAGATAAGGATGATCAATTCGCAAAAATCTTGGATGTCCCATGTGTACTATCTTTCTTCCATTCTGAAATCAATAATATGAAGTCTCTTATTCACAAATTGGGCTTGATTTATGTTCCTTAACACTGTATCTAGATAATTATCCATATGTAGGAAAGTCATTTATAGTGAACATTATCACGCAAAATAAAATACTCTTTCTTATATGCATCAAAAACATTAACACCTGTATCCATAGCAGTTTCAAATCATTAATAAATGGTGAAAGCTACACATTAATTTCATTTCTCAGTTGTTTTTGTCCATAAATCATCAAGCTCATCATAACATATTTTTCTTCATACAAAGATGTTGGGGAAAGTTGTAAACTACAAACAAAACAGGCCATGAATTGTGTTGGCTACTTAGGCTATGATGTGGATTCATTACATTATTACACAATCTCATTATAAGATTTCTAACTTCACTTCCAAAATCATGAAATTTTTTATCAAATATCTTCCACTATGGTGAATTAGTAGGATGATGTAAGTTACAATCAGAGATGCACTCATATAAATTCTATATTAACCTTTTTGCATCAATTGAACTATCAAATAGATGCTTAAAACAAGTTATTATTAGAATGTACCAAATTTAATTAGTAAGATCTATGATTATGGTACCTAAGAATGAATCATAGTTGAATTATTAGAATTGTATGAAAGAATTATTGGATGATATCATTAGAAAGTATAAAATTGATTTTTTATTAGGTTAAATTTCTGTACTTGAGAATGAATCTGAGTTTACTTGTTCATCCATATTATAGCATGATATCCCACATGTAGAACATCTTGATAAATATTCATCTTCTTTCCTATACAAAAAATAATAATTATGAAAATCATGTATCTTTTTATACCCTAATCCCATTGTGAATAATTTTTTCTTCACCTCATAATTGGAATTCGGAAGAGTGTTGCCTTTTGGAAGTAGCTCTTTTAAAACTCAAGTAAGTTGGAGAAAATTTTATCACTCCACCCTATTATTTCTTTCAAGTTAGAAAATCCCAAAATTTCTAATAACAATGTATATTTACTACAACCTAGGAATAATGGTTTCTTAGAATCTCTATACAATTGTTCAATCGTTGATTTTTTTATGGTTTCAACACCTAAATCATGAATTAATTCTTCAATATGATCCTATGCATCGTTATGAATATTTTCATCAACTGTGGATATTGAATTTTCAGTTCCTTCACCATACGAGATCCAATATCTATAATTAAGGCTAAAACCATAGAAAATTATATGATCCTTGATTTCACTGGAGTTTAAATTTATTATATTCAAACACTTCATACATGGACATAAAATAAAATCTATGTTTTGAAGATTTTTGTTAGAAAATTCCAAGAATTCATCAACTCCTTTTTCATATTCACTAGTGGTTCTTCATAAATTTATCCAATTATGATCCATTAAATACCTGAGATCGTAATATAATTAGTGAATATATTAAAAAATATAAAAATTTAAATATATATATATATAAACAGATAAATTTTAAACATAAAAACATATAATAAAAATGATTGGTAGTCTTATATGAAATACTAATAATTATTAGGAATAAAATGAAAACTAATCTACTCTAGGAATTAATTTTCATGATGTGTCATGCTAATCCAAAAGAAAATTATTTTTTGAGAATAAAAAATTAAAAGTATCACAACTAATTTCAACTGATATATATACACATATATACAAACATATATATATATACGTATAAAACATATAAACATTTAAAAATATATATACAAACAAATAAATTGTAAACACAAAAAAAAATTAATAAAAAAATATGATCTAGTGAGAGTTATCGGCGATTATTATGAATAAAATAAAAAATAAATTAATATATGTATTTATTTCATTTAAATAAATAATTATAAATAATGATTCATGTTCTTAGTAAAGGAATAAAGATATTTCTTCATGTTTTGATATCATTTTTTTAAATGACTATCAGAAAAAATTTCATCCATTCTACCTAGATTCAAAAAAATAGAAATCAATATTCCTCTTAGTTATAACCTAGAACAAAACCATTTGATAATACCATAAAATAAATAATTTATGTAATTAAACAAACTTTAAGAAACAAAAATATAATTAAAAGTCAAATACATACAAACAAATGAATGAGTGAATCAAATCTATAACTAACAGATAATGAATTTATCTTCAAATATTTAACATACAACTTACATATTTCAGATTTGTGCACAACAAGATTGATCCTGAATATAGAGAACATAAATTTAATTCATTTATAGTAAGAACACTAAAACAAACAATTAAAACATTTGAAAAAAAAATAAACACGAAAAAGAACAACAGAAAAACCTCTAATCCCAGTTCCACTCGACCGTAATAGGGTTACTGGAGGTGAAATATATTGATAATATCCCATGAATTAGTTGGAAATAAAAAAACTAAAAGGAACAATTATATCATTTTCAAAACAAAGAACAAGAAAAAAGAACAACTAAAAACATATAATCTGAGTGTCAATTGATTGTAAAAGAGGTACATTGATTAAATAAAAACCTGGATCATGAAAGGATAAATGATTGATGGTAAAATATCATTAAATCAGGATTCAAATTGACTAAACTACACAACAATACCCATCACAAGGGTGTTAGTATCCATTGGGATCATCTTATGTCGAGAAGAAAATAAATCGGCAAGATACGAAATAAGGGATTTATGTTAGGGTTTTTTTAAGTGTTTTAACATGTGTTTTTAATAAAACCGATTTTAAGAAATTTAATATTTTTTTCAGAATTGGTTTTTCATAAAACCGACATCAAAAATCTGAGTCTCTATTTTTTATGACTGTTCTATTAAAAACTGATGCGAAAACAAAAAAATTTGCATCGATTTATAGGAAAACCAACGTTAAATACTGATTTTATTGTAAGAACACGAATCTTTTTTTAGGTATGTCTTTCATTTCTGGTTGTTTTTTAGAAAAAGAGGAGTTTTTGGAATTTTAAGGAGTACACTTCGCGTACTTTGAAGTACACGTCGTGCTCCCGGTAGCCGCGGGTGACTGGGTACTGGTCATGTAATGGATGAGTACATGGCTATGCGGGGCGACCTAGAGACCAGCTAAAGTGGAGTCTGGATAAAGAAAATATACACCGTATACCCTTGAAGAACACACCGTGTAATTTCTTTTTTTTCATTAAACGGATCGGGTTGTGTCTAATTGACAGAACACCCTTCTTCTATGTTCATCTTGTCCAGGAGTGTCCATATTCGGTGATTCTTCTCCGAGCCCTTGACCATAGTCGATTCTTTGATTTGACCTCCATTGATTGCATTGGAATCACCACAGTAATCTATTCCTTCTTTTAGAGCCTCTTCTCTTGATTTCTTCTCTTTCTCGAGATATCTTCGGTTAAATGTTTTAGACATTTTTATATATCTACATCATTCTAAGTAAATTAAATTCATGAGGTTCACGTATATCGATCATACAACATCGAGGTGGGTGGTTTGTGCCT
The DNA here is from genome assembly GCA_963277665.1 of Viscum album. Taxonomy (NCBI): domain Eukaryota; kingdom Viridiplantae; phylum Streptophyta; class Magnoliopsida; order Santalales; family Viscaceae; genus Viscum; species Viscum album. The sequence continues at coordinate 343,616,696 of OY728131.1, forward strand.
TTCTGTAGTTAGTCTTCGAATATTATGTGAAAAAGTTCCCAATACCCTAAAACGGGGTATTGCGTGTTTTGGAATTTTAACCCTGTCAATGCTTGTTATGATTTGTTTGCTTGAGTAGAGGATTTATGATTGTAAATAGGTTTTATTACTTACTATGGATGTGTTTGGACATGCTTGTTTTTTATTCATTGATTTTTCTAGCTTTTCCTGTTAGGCTGCTTTGTTTTCCATGCCTAGAGTTGTTAGGATGGGGTGAATTTTATCTAACATGTTGGGATATGTTGTAGAATATTTAGCCAAGTAGTTCATGAGGTGTACTTTGTATTCCATATATCTTTTTGCACGTTTGACTTACACAGGGTTGTGGGAACCTGGTGTAGTAGACCATAGGGGGAATGGACGTTGTGGGATTCCCCAGAGTGTCTGTTTACTTTCACGTTGTGAGACCATAGGGGGGATGGACGTGAGTGATCCCTCAAAGTGTATGTAGTTCCTTATTGTGAGACTATATGGGGAATTGGATGTTGAGTGCTTCCATAGAGTTTCTATAGTTACTGATACAAGATTACAGGGGGAATTGACGGTGATTTCTTCCTTAGAGAGTCTTTTCTAAAGTTGAACCATAGGGGTTAGACTATGAGTACTTCCCATAGGGTTTCTTGTGTTTGTTTGGTTGAACCAGAGGGGTGAGGCTGTGAGGAATACCCAAATGTTTACTTGCTTTTTATTATCTTATTTCTTGATATATGAAAATTAATTCAATTTAAACTATAGGATTGTTTACTTTGAGCACTTCCTTGTTTTCTTCTTCATTTTATTTATTTCTTTCCATATTTATTCACTGACTATTAGGCATAGATATTTGGGTGGTTTCCTACTGGGATTCTTATCATGCTCTGTTTGGGTCATTCTTTTGGGTCCAAAAATATTATATTGTTGCAGGTCTAGATAAGGGCAAGCGCCCTTCTACGTTTGGTACTTGACTACTATGGAGTTGGAGAGCATGGGACCAAGTTGAGGCTTGCGATGTTGTGGAGTTGTTTTCCAGCTTTTCTTTGAAATTGGTTTAGTACTGTATTTAATCATTATGTATCATTTGGATGTTTTCCTAGACATATGTATCATGCATCATTATATGTGTTCTCCAGTTGTTTATTACTTTCAGTCTTCCGTTGTTTTCTTATTTGATGTTATCACTGCTTCCGCTATTGTATATCTGTCTATTTCAGCTACGTTACTCTACCAAAAAGAGAATAGTTTCCCCACTATCACAACCAAGTCCCTCACAGCTATTCAGCAGCCTCTGGCATTGGGTAAATGCGCTTAAAGACATGTGGCCAATCGGGTACAGGGCACCTCTGGGTGGCACCTGGAATCGGGACATTACAAAGTGGTTTCAGAGGAACTCTTTATTCTTGACTTACTATTTGGAGCCTATAGTGAGGGATAGGAAAGAATAGGTATTTGGTAATAAGTTTTTCCTAGGAGTATCTAACCCGTGTATAGGGAAAAACTAATTTACCTCGATTATTTCAATTTTCTAGGTTTTTCAATTTTACAGTTGATTTGGTTTCACTGTTGGGTGATTTACATGTTTTGTTCTATTAACGTAGATAATATTGAGGTTCTATTTTTATTGAAACCAAATTAGATGAGGGTATTCCATCTCATGCATCATCTAAGGACTTGCTAGATATCACATGTCATGCATTCTTTCCATGCCATTTAGGGTGTATTATAGATTTCATTTTTTTATAGATGTTGTAATAGATATGCATGATGTTGTGATAGATTCCTTGATATAATACCTTTTGTTTGATAGGGTGTTGATTTTTTGTAAGGTTTTGTTTGAATAAATTCCAAAATTTGGTTCTTGAGGTGTTATGGTCCCTCATGGATCGGAATTTGGTGGATCATTACCTTGTTATTCCTTGTATATAACATGTATAAGATGCCAAGATTCGATTCGCGGGGATTATGGGCCCTGCCGGATCAGAATTTGTCAGTTTAGTGTCATTTCAGTGTTTTTCTAGGGTTCCAAAGTAGTTTCTGAGGCTTAATATCCATAAAAACCTATAATACACGGCGTTTAATGATAAATACATGCCATGTGTCCTTCTGTTCGGGAAGGAACTATTTTTCTTATGTACACACCGTGTACTTATGTACACACCGTGTAATCCTTAACTATGTCACTATTTGTGTGGTTATAGACACAGGGTTGGGAAATCTTGGTGTAAAACACTGTGTACCAGATGTACACACCATGTTGTAGAGACCATGTGTATGGCCGTGTGACTAACGACACAGGTGGATTATGGGTAGCTAGTACACGTCGTTTCTGGCACAAATGCGCCATGTAGAGTTAGATGTGAAATCGGCTGTGAGACTAACAACATGGTTCGGTGAAGTTTGTGTAGTACACTCATTTTCTGGAACAAACACATTGTATAGTCTTTTTCTAGGGGAACCGTGTGGGTTAGTTGTGTAGAAGAACTCAGAATGGGGAACACGATTCAAGTACACTCCGTGTCTTGAAGAAACATGTCGTGTGTATGGGGTGTTACACGAACAAGGTTGGAAGGAGTACACACCCATGTGAAGGCTTAAGGGAACATGTCATGTAGGGGTTATACATTATGTGTATCCATGATTTAAAAAACATGAATGCTTTCTATCTCCTGTTACGTTCTTGAACTTTTAAGTTTCAGTCCTTGATAATATTGAGCTAAGGTGTGTGTTTGACCTTGCAGAGTCATTCAACCCATATGTCCTCTGGTTTTACGACTGTTATAGTGTAGTGATAAGATATTAAACATGGCTGATCAAGGACTACCAATAGATCCTCTAGTAGTGTCAGTATTGTCACTAAACGTTATTTCAGATACTGGTACTGATGCACAATTCAGAGAGGGCTTTATGAGGTTCATGTAGACCTTATAAGGAGTACCTCATCTTTCCCCTTCTATGGAAGAGTTGATGCGGGTTTCTCAATAGAAGCATCCCACTAATTTCTCAAGGGAAGGATGACCTCAGGCTATAGAGTCATGGTTAGGAGTCATGCTTTCTATCTTCGAGTATCTAGAGATGCCTCTAGAGAGGTGGGTCAAGCTCGCTAAGTATATGATTCTAGATTCCTCCAAGAGGTGGTGGGATGTGATCTTGTAGGTGGGACACTAGTAGTTTATGGCTTGGGATGATTTTCAGTGTGCCTTCTATGACTACTTTTACCCAAAGAATTTGAGGGCTGACTGAGACCCAGAGTTCATGAGTCTGGAGTAGGGTACTCCCTCAATCATGGAGTATTCTTCTCGCTTCACAGAGCTGCAGTGATTCACACCCATACAAGGAGGTGATTAGTTATTCTTGGTGAGGAAGTTTGAGGATGGTCTCAGGCATGACATCCAATCTTAGGTGAACATCTTCAGACTGACTTCCATCACTTCTATAGTCAATCGGGTGCTGATCATAGAGCATAATCTAATGGATTCTGGAGTTTTGAGCCAGGGAGGCTCGACATATAGAGTTGTTACCCCTCCAACTAATAGAAGGGAGTTCCGCAGGGAGTCTATGCATGGAGATCGAAATAGGAAGGATACACCTTCAAGTATCTAGGTGGTATGCTACTAGTGTGGGAAGAGTGGGCCTATGAGGCCACATTTCCCAAGAGACCCAATGGAGTGCCAATCTTACGGAAATATGGGTCAGCTTTAGTGTTTCTGTTAGTTTTCTCACCAAGAGATGGTGATAGGGGTTCTTCTATGAATCCTCATTCAAGAGAATCACCACTAGTTTCTCATCAGTCAAGAAACTAGAGTTCTTCCATCCGTTCATGACAAGGTGGAGGTCATGGTCAGGGTAGGTAATCAGCATATTTTTAGCAATAACATGGTGGATCAGCTCAGGGTGGTCAGGTAGGGTCACAGGGCCGCAATATAGGCCAGACCATTGCAGTGGAGCAGACCCAGCAGGAGTAGGATCCAAGAACCTCTACACTTCGAGGTACGATTCTAGTTTCCTTAGTATTAGCTTCTACACTTTTTGATACATGGGCTTCTCATAGTTTCATATTTTTTATTGTTGTAGAGAGCCTTGGGCTCTGTATCTTTTCTTCTTCTAATTTCTTGATGCTAGACACTCTGTTGGGGACTAGAACGGCTAGTGTATGTCAATGAAAAGAGTAACCTCTTGAGGTTGGTGGGTTTCACTTCTTATGGGACCTTTACGTCTTAGAGATGGCAGGCTATGACTCATTCTCAGAATGGACTGGTTAGTTCCCTTATAGGTTGTGGTCAATTGCTATCATCATAGGGTGAGTTTCACATCACTAGAGGGTGGATCATTTTTATACAAGGTTGAATGGGATGTCCATACGAGCAGAGCAGGACTCGAGCATCATGTCTTGGGAGGAGTTACAACCCAGATTTCTAGTCTATATCTGGATGACCAATGGAAATCATGGTTGGACTTTCCCCCAGTGGTCGATTGTTTCAGGGATGTCTTTTTAGAGAACTTTTCAAGTTTGCCTCCAGAATGAGAGGTGGACTTTTCTATTGAGCTCGTTCCAGGAGCTACACCGGTTTCCATTCCTCCTTATAGGATGGCTAAACCGGAGTTATAGGATCTCAAGAAGTAGTTGGAGGAGTTAGAGGAAAAGGGTTTCATTTGACCTAGTACTTCTCCTTGGGGTTCTCCTGTCCTGTTTTCGAAGAAGGTGGATGGTACCCTCATACTTTGTGTGGATTATCAGAAGTTGAACCAGTTGACAGTCAAGAATTGATATCCCTTACTGAGGATTGATGATATCTTTAATGTGCTTCAAGGATCCTGGGTGTTCTCGAAGATTGACTTGAGATCCGGTTATCATCAGTTGCGTGTTTGACCATCTGATATACCTCTTACAGCTTTTCGGAGAAGGTTTGGTGTATACGAGTATGTGGTAATTCTGTTCAGTCTCACTAATGTACCTGAAATTTTCATGGCACTAATGAACCAAGTGTTCCATCAATACATGGATTATTTTGTGGTAGTCTTCATGGATGATATCTTGGTGTACTCCACACTCGAGAAGACAATGCCACACATCTTGAGATCATTATAAGTACACTGAGAGAGAATCAATTATATGTTAATCTCTCAAAATACCACTTTTTGATGGAGCAAATTCACTTCTTGGATCATGTTATCTCATAGACAGGAGTATCAATAGACCCAGAGAAAGTGAAATCAGTAGTTTCCTGAGAGCATCCAAAAAACATCTTTGAGGTACGGAGTTTTCTATGGTTGGCTGGTTACTACAGGAATTTTATACAAGACTTTCCATGCTTAGCAGCGCCATTGACGGGCCTGACTAAGAAGGGTGTGAAGTACTTGTGGTCAGACTCTTGTGAGTTAGCCTTTCAAAAGATGAAAGGGAGGTTGACTTCATCACTGATAGTAGTTTTTTTAGAGCTAGGAAAGAGTTATATTGTTTACTGTGATGCATTAGGTGTCGGGCTAGGAGCAATGCTTATACAGGGAAAAGGAGTCATTGCGTACGGGTCTTGGAAGTTAAGGCCACATGATAGGAACTACCCTATGCATGATCTTGAGTTGGTGGAACCTTCTCATGCTCCATGTTGTTGGATACATTATCTATTGGGAGAGCATTTTTTGGTTTTCACCACCAAAAGAGGTCTCAAGTATATCTTTACTCAGCATGATCTGAACTTGAGACAGTGAAGGTGGGTTGAGTACCTTCAGTCCTTTTACTTTGATCTTGACTATACACCTAGAAAAGTCAATGTAGTAGCTGATGCATTGAGTATAAGGAAGAAGATACAGGAAGTTAAGGAGGCCAACAGTGAGTGGCGGCTTAGGGATATGTTCTTTGAGATTCATTTGGAGGTTCATGACAGATAGGGGTGGACTTTTCTTTCTTCTATAGTTGTTACCTCTACACTTCTTGATCAATTGAAAATGATGTAGCTATCAGATTCAGAATGCCTGGTTCTATGAGAGATTGTGTCAGGAGAGGAATCTATTCCTGGATGAAACATAGGTGAGGATAATATCTTGCACTTTCATGGGCACGTATGGATTTCAGAAGACATACATGAGGAGATGATGTGGTACTTTCATTCATCATTTTGGGAAGTTCATCCTAGTGTCACCAAGATGTATCATGATCTACACTGTCAGTATTGGTGTCCAGGTATGAAGAGAGATATCGATGGCTTTGTGATGAGGTGTTCTACCTGTCAGCAGGTTAAGGCATAGCATCAGTGACCGGAAGGTTTTTTTAAGTAGTTACCCATTCCTGAGTGGAAGTGGAACGATGTCGCGGTGGATTTCGTGATAGGTTTACCAATGTTTCCTCAAGGGAATGATGTAGTTTGGGTTTTTATTGATAGGCTCATTAAGGTTTCTCACTTCTTGCCGATCAAGGAGACCTTCAGTTATGATGATCTAGGAAGGTTGTACATCTGGGAGATTGTACATCTACATGGGGTTCCGAACTCCATTGTTTTAGATAGAGATACTTGTTTTACTTATTGATTCTGGTAGGGACTATAGTGGGATTTGGGTACACAGGTACTTCTAAGTATAGCTTACCACCCCTGGATAGATGGCCAGTCCGAACAAACAATTCTGGTGCTGGAGGACATGCTTCAATCATGCATCCTAGATTTTAGAGGTTCTTGGGAGAATCACATACCACTTGTGGAGTTTTCCTACAATAATAGTTTTCAAGAAAATATTCTTTTGGCACCTTATGAGGCATTGTACGGTAGTCCATGTCTATCACCCTTATGTTGGCTGGAGGCAGGAGAGGAAGCTATGATGGGACCTCGTCTTGTCCGGGGGACCATGAAACAGATAGAGTTGATTCGGAAGAGGATGGATATTGCACAATCATGATAGAAGTCTTATGATAATTGACAGATAAGACCACTGGAGTTCGAGGTCAGAGACCAGGTTTTCCTGTGTGTCACACTGAGTTTGGGACATAGGAGGATTAGGAGATAGGGAAAGATTTCACCATGATATGTTGGACCACATGTGGTTCTGGAGAAAGTCAAGCTGGTGGTCTATCGGTTGTAGTTGCCTCAGAGGTATTGGTCTATGTAAAACGTTTTCTATGTTTCTCAGTTGTGGTGTTACTTATCAGACCCATCTCATGTTTTTCAACCTGAGGAGGTTGAGCTTGAGGTGGACGCATCATTCGAGGAGCATATTATCTGGATTTTTGATCGCAGTGCAAGGGTTCTCTATGGCTGGTGAATTCCTCTAGTATGAGTGCTATGGAATCATGGGCTAGTACAGGATGCGACTTGGGAGAGGGAGGCTGAGGTACGATCGCAGTGTCTAGAGCTGTTTGAGGATTCTTCTTCTACCCCACCTTGCTAGGGAAATTCGGGGATTAATTTCATTAAGGGGGAAGTTTTTAAGAACCTGGTTCTTTTTTTCAGGTATGTCTTTTATTTCGGGTTGTTTTTGAGAAAAATAGGAGTTTCTAGAAATTTAAGGAGTACACGTTGTGTACATTGAAGTACACACCGTGTACCCAGTTTCAATGGGTGACCATGTACTGGCCGTGTAACGGCTGATTACATGGTTGTGTGGGGTAACTTAGAGAATGACTAAATCGGAGTTCGGTTAAAGTAATTACATGTCGTGTAACCTTGGAGAACACATCGTGTACTTTTGTTTTTCATTAAATGGATCGGGGTCGCATCTAATCGATATAACTCCCTTATTCTCCATTTGTCTCATCCAGGAGCGTTCATAGCTGGTGATTCTTCTCTAAGCCCTCGACCCACCATTCATTCTATGATTCGATCGTCGTCGATTAAGTTTGAATCACCATGGTAAGCTCTTCCTTCTTCTAGATCCTCTTATATTGATTTCTTCTCTTTCTAGAGATATCCTTGGTGGAATGTTTTAGACATTTTTTTACATCTACAGAGTTATAAGGAAATTCAAGGCCTGTGGTTCACGTATATCGATTGTACAACTTCAAGGTAGGTGGTTTGTGCCTTTCCATAGTTATTCTTTGAATATTATGTGCAAAAGTGCATAGTACCCTAGAACGGTGTATTGCATGTTTGGGAATTTTAACTCTGTTAATTCATGTTATGCATTTTGTTCTTCAGTAGAAGATTTCTGATTTTAAATAGGGTTTTTTACCTTGATATGGATTTGTTTGGCCATGCATGTTTTTAATTGACCGATTGGTATAGATTTTCCTGTTAGGATGCTTTGTTTTACATGCCTAGAGTTATTAGGATGGAGTGAATTTTATTTGACATGTTGTGATATGATGTAGACTATTTAGCCAATTATTTCTTGAGGTGTAATTTGGCTTCCATATATCTTTGTGCATGTTTGACTTATACAAGGATGTGGGAACCTGGTGTAGTAGACTATAGGGGGAATGGACATTGAGGGCTTCCCCAGAGTGTTTTCTTTCTTTCACATTGTGAGACAATATGGGGATGGACATGAGTGCTACCTCAGAGTTTCTGTAGTTCCTCGTTTCTAGACAATAGGGGGAATTGGATGTTGAGTGCTTCCCCAGAGTGTCTATAGTTACTGATACAAAACTGCAGTGGGAACTGATAGTGAGTGCTTCCTTAGAGAGTCTTTGCTAAAGCTGAACCATAGGGGTTAGACTGTGAGTACTTCCCAGAGGGTTTCCTGTGTTTTTTTGGTTGAACTATAGGGGTAAGGATATGAGTACTGCCCATAGGGTTACTCGCTTATGATTAGCTGCTTACTTAATTTATGAAAATTAATTCCATTGAAATAGTATGATTGTTTACTTTGATTAATTCCTTGTTTACTGCTTCATTTTGTTTATTTTCTGCCATATATATTCACTGACTATTAGGCACAAATATTTGGGAGGTTTCCAACTAGGATTCGTCTCACACTATTTTTGGGTCATGCTTTTTGGGAAAAAATAGATTATCTTGTTGTGGGTCTAGATAAGTGCAAGTTCCCTTCTACATCAGGTACTTGACTGCTATGGAGCAGGAGAGCATGGGACCAAGATGAGGCTTGCGATTCTGTGGATCTATTTACTAGATTTTATTTGTACTTGGTTTACTACTTTATTTCAGCATTGTTACTTGTTTGTTTTTTTTCCTTGACATATGTATCATGTGTCATTATAAGTGTGCTCTAGTTGTTTATTACTTTCAGTCTTCCATTGTTTACTTATTGCATGTTATTACTACTTATGTTATTATATATCTGTCTATTTTTTCTCTGTTACTCTGCCAATGAGGGCATAGATTCTCTAATATCACAACCAAGCCCCTCACTACTAGTTGGTAGCCTCTGGAATTTGGGTAAATTTGCTTGAGGCCATGTGACCAACCGGGTATGGGGCACCTTGGGTGGCACTCGGAACTGAGACGTTACATTTACGGTGTCAGTGTTATTAATAACAAATGTTGAAAGTGTAACTCTATATATTTAATTTTTTTTATTATAATAACTAACACCAAAATATAAATGTTTTACAATTATATCATTGGTTATGTATAACCGATGTTAAAATTACTTTTTCTAGTAGTACACGGATGATGTTTTCATTTTTAGAATAAAATGGAGAGGATAAGAGGCTTGATGATGGATTATTACATTCACATAACAAAATTATAGTATATATAAGATACTGGAGTGATTATTCCACTTGTAAAATGGTAGTTAAAGAGAGAAGAAAAAAATTAAATAAATTGAAAAGAAAATGAAAGAGGATTTTACCTCTTGAATTATTCTCCTTGAGAACCTCCTTAGGGAAATTGGTTTGGGTATTTTTTTTAGAGAAAAGGCTCCTAGATGTGGGGAAGAGTCTTGGGAAACTTATTGGGTATAAATTGTACAAGATTCAATCCTTGGAAGGATTGAGTAGAAGAGGTGGTGAGGGGTGGTATTTGTAGGGGAGGAGAGGGGTGTTTTCTCGATATTTTATTCATTAGTTTGTTATATTGGCTCAAGACTATGAATAGTTTGAACCTTATCACTAAAAATATTAAAATAATTAATTATCGTTTGATATTTCAGGTTTACATAATCCTTACATAAACACAGACTCAAAAATTCATGTATTTAGCTTTTCTCATAAATTATCTTATTTCACTATTCACCAAAAATTCAAGTATTTTAGAAAAATTCCAAAAAAAAACCATAACCATTTCTCGATGTGTAGAATTAAAAAATGAACTCCATTTTACTAAAATAATTTTATAAATATGGGAAATTTAATTTTTAATTAAAATCATCATTTACTTGGAAAAAAATGATTCTAAATTTATAATTGATTATATAATACTTTAAAAAATTAATTTTGGTATCATAAAATTATCTTATAATCATAAGAAAATAATAATAATTTATGAATAAATTTTATGAAAATAAAATTTCTTTTAAATCATTATATTAATTATAAAATTGTAATTAAATATTTATAATATACAAAAATACCAACAATTAATTTACCATTTCTAAAATGTTTATTTACTTATAACATGAAATAAATATATCATATTTTCATTCATAAGATACCGAAATTTTATTTATAATTTCATATATGAGGTTACTATTATATTAGATGATTTAAAATTCATAATGGTCACATTATTATTCAAAAGGTTAAGTTACTATTTTATTGGTATAGGTTCTTTAATTTATATAAATTCCACTTATTTCATTCATTCTTCATTTATATGGTTGTATTGTGTTATCAAAGTGATTTAATTTAGTTTATACTATATGAAATAATTATAAGAAGGGAGTTTTCGTTGATAAAATTATGGGTTGTTATATTCGTTCCCCTTATGAAATATCACCCTCAAAATTTCATTTTGAAAACTATGATGAAAAAAAATGAGGGTACATATCCTTTATTGGTTCCTCCAGTTCCCATGTTGCCTCTTCATACTAATGGCTTTTCCATAGTACTTTGACTAGGTGAGTTGTCTTGTTGCACAAAACTTTATCTCTATAGTCTAAGATCTTCACCAGTTTCTCCTCATAAGAGTGGTCATTTTCCAAATGCACCACCTCTGAATTCAGTATGTGTGAGGGTTATAGTATATAATTCCTCAAGAGGGATACATGGAATATATCTTGTACTTCAGAAATGGTTAAAAGATTTTCTAGTTGATAGGCCACAGTTCTGACACAATCAAGAATATCCAAGGGATCGTTGTACCTAGGACTTTGCTTTCCCTTATTTTCAAATCTCATGATCCTCTTCTATGAAGATATGTGAAGTAATACCATGTCTCCAAACTCAAACTCTAGGTCTCATCCACAATTGTATGCATAGCTCTTTTATTGATGTTGGGATTTGTTGATGTGGTGCAGAATGGTTTTCACCTTCTCTACCATTTCATTGACCATTTCGGATCCTAGAAGCTTACGTTCGCCGACTTCATCCCAACATGTATGTGTCCTAAATCTTTTCCCATAAAAGGATTCATATGGATCCATTTGGATGCTCAAGTATAAACTTTTATTGTAAGAGAACTCATACAGAGGAATATGTTGGCCCCATCCTCCTTTAAAGTATATAGAACATGTAATCAACATGTTTTATAATGTTTGAATAGTCTTCACTGATTGGTAATCAGTTTTATGATGATAAGTCATACTGAAGTTCAGCTCAGTGTTTATATCATGTTGGAGACTTTTCTAGAACTTTGAGGTGAATCTTGGATCTCGATCAGATACAATCAATAGTGGTGCTACATGCTTCTTTACCACTTCTCTAACATATATCCATACAAGTTTATCCAGTGATAATTCATCTCGAATTGCGATAAAGTGAGATGTCTTTGGGAGATGATACAAAAAAACCCATATAGAATTATTTTATCTGGATGTCTTCAGAAGTATGATGAAAAAGTCTCTGTTTATGTTTTCCCATTTCCATGTTGGTATGGGTAATGGTTTTGTCATCCCCTTAGAATTTTTCCTTTCATCCTTTACTTGCTGACATACCAATCACTTTGATGTATATTCAGTGATCTCCTTCTTTATATTTTCCCACAAATTGTTTACTCGGAGACCTCGATACATCTTTTTTCTCACAGAGTGAATAAAGAATGTTGAGCTATGTGAATCACTCTGAATCCCTTTCATTATCTTTGGATTGGATGGTACAAATATTCATGACCCAAATATTACAACTCCTTCCTCATCAATTTTAAACTCTGAGGATTTCCCATTTCTCATGGATTCCACATTCTTATGAATTTACACATCATTTATTTGAGCATCCTTTATTTTCTCCATGAGGAATGGTTGACCAATAATTTGAGAAAGTATTGATGATGTTCCTTCCTTAATGATTAATATATCCATACTTTTCACATTTAAGAAGATTGTATCCTTCTCAAATCTCATCCTTGATAATGTTACAGGATCCTTTCTGCTTAAAGCATCTACCACTTTATTTTCTTTTCCAGGATGATAGTAGTTTAAGAAGTAATAATATTTGATGAGCTATATCCATATTCATAGGTGAATATTAATCTCCTTTTGTGTGAATATATATTTAAGGATCTTATTATCAATATATCTTTTACACTTCCCCCTATAGAGATAATTCCCCTTGATTTTCAATGTGAAGATCATAGCAGCCAACTCCAGATTATGTGTGGGAAATTTTTGCTCATGAATTTTCAACCGTATTGATATATAGGCTATCACATCATCATTTTGCATTAGTAAAAAACCTAATACCATCTTCATATCATCATTTAATATGAAAAAGAGTTCTGCAATTATTAGAAGTGTGAGTACATGCACGGTGATAAGTCTCATTTTTAACTCTTTGAAGCAGTCTTCACATTCAGTGGTCTAGAAAAAATTTTCTCCCTTATGAGTCATATTGGTTAGTGGGTTTGAAAATAATTATATGTTCTTCACAAAATGCTATTAATACCCAGATAGACCAAGGAAACTGTGGATCTCCATTACAAATGTTGGGCTTGGCCACTCTTTGATTACCTTTATCTTGGAAGGGTCCACATATTTTCATTTTCTTGTGATATCATGCCCCAAGAATGATACTTCCTCCATCCAAAACTCACCTTTATTGTACATTCCATAATGTTTCTCCCTTCCAAAATTCTTCATCATGGTATTCAAATTATCTTCATGTTCCTCCTTTCTCTTTGATTATATCAGAATATCATCAATAAATACTACCATAAATTTTTCAAGTAAAATCTAATAACTCTACTCATTATTTCAATAAATATTTTTAGAGCATTAGTACGTCTTAATTGAATCACTATGAACTCATAGTGTCCATAACTCATTATAAAACTTTATCTTGGGAATATCTTTCTTACTCACCTTCAATTGGTGATATCCCAACCAAAGTTCCACCTTAGAGAAACACTTGGCCCCATGCAGTTGATTGAACAAGTCATCTATCCATGCCAGGGGATACCGTTATTTATCGTGATTTTTTTGAGCTCATGATAATCAATGAAAAAGAACTTTGATCCATCATTCTTCATGATGAATAGGACTAGAACACCCCATGGTGAATCATTCTGGAATATAAAACCATTGTCCATATTCTCTTATAACTGCTTCTCTAGTTCTTCCAACTCAATGGTGGATATTATGTAAGGAATATTTGATATAGGTGGAGATCGAGGAATAAGTTCAATAGAGAACTCAACCTATCGGTTATGAGGAAGACCAGACAACTCTTCAGGGAACACATCAGTGTAGTCCCTCATAATGGTGATGTCTTTGATCATGATTCACCACTTTTTCTCAATAATTTGAGCTAGATATGATTACCCATAAGGAGATAATATCCACACATGAGAAGATTATTCAAAAAGAGATTCATCCTCATCCTTACACTTATACAGAATTAGTGGAAACCTCTGGATGTGAAGAGTGATCTCCATTTCCCAATAGATGACATTCACTTCATATAAAGATAGCAAATCCATGCCCAATATTGCATGAAACTCCACTAAAGGAAGTAAGACAATATTTTATGAGAGTTTCAGTCCACAAACATTAACTGGGGATGAGTTATATGCTTTATATTCAATAATTTCCCCATTTTTTGTTCTCATAGATAACTCAACTTCTATATTTTGAGGTGGTGTTTCTATATTTCTACTAAATGTGAAACATAGGAAAGAATGTGTAGAACCAGAATCAAATAGTACTTTCACTATTATTGAATTAATAACCAGTGTACCTATCATAACATCATTTTTTAGCTCCACCTCAGTAGTAGTTATGGAAAAATGTTTCCCTTCCTACTTTGAATTTGGTGGTTTCTGATTCTGATTACCCTCAAGGGATCGAGGTTTAGTGCATTATCATACATTGTTCTTTTTCTCTATACAATTAAAGCATTGAACCATAGTTGGTTCTATTCTTTGTTACACAACATTTTCCAGCTTCCTCATGTCTCTTTGAAATTAATGATCTTGGTGGTATTCTCTCCCATACTTGAATCATTTCCCTATCCCTTTAAGGAAATTCGCATGATGATTCTTCCTACATTTTTGACATGTGAGTGGTTGAGTTTTCTTGCCACCATTGTCATTAGATCGCACAGCTTGAAGCTCCATATTTCATTTATTAACTCTATATCCATGGGACCAATCTCCAAAATTCATCTTCACTTTGAGAGAATATCAAACAACTTCTTCATAACTCCCAAAGTATCGAATTTCAATAGCCTTTTGAAGGTGTGGTTTTAAACCACTAAATAATCTATCTTTTTTTCATTCTTGATAAAAAAACCCATGGTGTATCTTTCAAGCCTTATGAAATTTACTTGGTAATCTATGATAGATTCACCTTACTTTTTCTTCATCTTTATAAATTCCTTTTACATCTTTGAATGAATATTTTGAGGTAAATACTAATTAATAAATATTTTATTTAATTATTCCCACTCCATCACTTCAATTTCATCTTTTTTCTTGGTGTTATTAATCAACGCACACTATTGTTCGACCTCTCCATCTAAACAATAAATGAGCAGATTCACCTTCTCCATCCAGAATGGTGAATCCTAGAAAAGATCTTCTCCATTGTGTTGACCCATTTTTTGGTGAACAGTGGATTAGAAGATCCACTAAATTTCATTGTTCGATGCCTCATAAAAACTAAATATACAACTAATTCCTATTAGGTTAAGGAGGAAATTACACATTATTCATGTTAAATTTATTAGCCATAGACTGTTGGATAAGCATCACCATGAAATTTTTTAACTCCACCTCCCAAGGCATTCAGGATGTAATTTGAGAAACAAATACATTGTTCCTCGCACGAGTTTTTAGTCTGGTTTCTCTTGGTTCCCACCATTTTCTACAATATAAATTTTTTGAACAAAATATAAGTAAATAAGTCATAACTAAATAATTCATTCATCTGTGTAATTAAATCTAAATTCATATCTTGTCGGATCCCTATATTTATAATTTTCTAAAATAAATCTTCTTGGGTGCTTATATACACTTAGTCTCATAATAAGGTTTGTTACTAAGGTTCACTAATCCTAATTCCCAAATTAACTAAATCATGTTTCGATACCAACTATAGAGACCCTACTTTTTCTTACATTACTACTACATCATTTTAAAGATAAATAATATAATAGTGTAACAAAACCATGATCTGAAGGTTTAGTGTCTTGGGAAAATGAGGACCATAAAAAACTTTTACATAATAAAACATCAAATTTAATTTAATTCCTTCTTCTATATCTTCTTATTGTCCCTCGTGTTCTCCTTAGTATAAGTATTCACCTAAGGATATACATTAATGAAAGGGGTGAGCTAAAATCCTAGTAAGAGGATAGATAAGAACATGAATCAATATAACATGAGTGAGAACAATCATTATCAACATAACATAAGAATGGGATCATTATTTTAATCATGAGGGTAAGTATTAGATAAAGTCATGGAATGTGGCAATACATAAAAATGAAACATCATGTCCTAGTAGACAACTACCTCACATAGTTATGAACAAAACTGGCATCATGTTCACACATAACATATGTGAATCATCATAACATCATCATTTTGAACAAATATAGCATCATGTTCTTGAATATTTTACATTATATCATGAGATACATCACATTACATAATTCATTGGAGCGCTATATAATTCTAGGTACACCCGTCACATTATAACATTTACATAATCATGCATGCCACATAGAACGTATATCAATATTAGACATAAAATAAATCATGGAAAGGAATGGGGTTCATTTCATAAAGCATACATTAATGAATAAACCTTAGGGTCCCCAAATGAAAAATTTAACAACATACTTTGTATAAGAATCATCAATATTGAGTGAAGAAGAAACAATCTCAATAAAAGTAAAACATGGGTTTTTAGAAAGAAGATTTCTTTTGGAAAAATATTTTCATTTGTCATAAATTAAGATTGGAAGAATTTATATCCAAAAAATGAAAATGGGAGGACAATGAAATTATATTTTAGGAATATTAAAATAATATCCATATTGAAAATTTGGATTGAAAGAGGAATAACACCAAGAAAATGAGTTTGGTTTGAGAAGTCCCCTTACCTTAAGTTCAAAAGTTTTCTTTACATTAATATCCTAGATAATAAAATTATATTCATTAATTAATAAATACATAACCTCTTATACAAGAATTTTAATTATTATAATTTTATTAAGTTCACTTATGGTCATTATTATGAGTTATAGAGTTCAATTTTATCGTTCAGGAGTGTTCATTTTCTTGGTTTTCATGACCAATTCACTTGTATACAAGTATAGAAGTTCATGTAAGATGTGAATAATTCTTCATAATTGAAATTATATGTTATTAGTGAACTCATAAAATTTTAATTGGTATTATATATTATTTTTTTAAATATTATGATGATTCATTAGATAAAATTTTATTTATATTCGTTTAGATTAATTTTTGTAGGTTTTAATCATAACGAACTTGTTTTGTTTTATTATTTAATATTTTGTATATATGTTAGTTCTAGAATGTAAAAAAAGTTATAAAATACATTTTAAAATCTTCTCCAAGTATTATAATGGTTTCATGACCATAATTGAAGGTGGTATAGCAAAATCAAAGTGCATCATCCACGATGGTGGTAAATTGACACAACATGAATGATGTTTTCATTTTTAGAATAAAAGGGAGATGGGAAGAGGTTAGATGATGGATTATTACATTAAAATGATAATATTAAAGTATATATAAGATAATAGAGTAATAATTCCACTCTTATAAGGATATTTAAGTACATAATAAGAAAATAAAATAAATTGAAAAGAACTTAAAAGAAAATGAAAGAGGATTTTACCTCTTGAATTCTTCTCCTTGAGAACCACCTTAAGGAAATTGGTTTTGGTCTTTTGTTGATAAAAGGGATTATGGATGTGGGTAATATTATTAGGAAGTTTATTGGGTATAAATTGGACAATATTCAAGGCTTTTAATGTGTGAGGAGAAGAGGTGATGAGGGGTGATATTTATATGGGAAGAGAGGGTTGTTTTCTCATTATTTTATTCATTAGTTTATTATTTTGGATCAAGACTATGAATAGTTTGAACCTTATCAATAAATAAATTAAAATAATTATGTAGAGTTAGATATTTGTGGAATTCATTATCCTTAAATAAACCATGACTCTAAATTCCTGTATTTATCTTTTATCCTAAATTATTGTATTTTACTATTTACCAAAAAATGCAGGTATTTTAGAAAAATCACAAAAAAACACTGTAACCATTTTTAAATGTTTAGAATTAAAAAATGAACTCCATTTTATGAAAATAATTTTCTAAATATAGTAAATATAATTTATAATTAAAAACACCATTTAATTGGAAAAAAATGATTTTAAAATTATAAATGATTTAATAATACATTAATAAATTAATTAAGGTTTCATAAAATTATCTTATAATAATAAAACAAAAAATTAATAATTTATGAATAAATTTCAGGAAAATAAATTTTCTTTTAAATCAATATATTAATTATAAAATTGTAATTAAATATTAATAACATACAAAAATACCAACACTTAATTTATCATTTCTAAAATGTTTATTTACTTATACAATGAAATAAATATATAATATTTTCATTCATAAGATACTTAAATTTTATTTTTACTTTCGTAGATGATATTTCTATTCTATTATCCAAATTACTATTCCTAAATGTCACATTACTATTCCAAAGTTCAAGTTACTATTCCATTGGTATATGTTCCTTGATTTCTATATATACCTATTATTCCATTCATTATTCATTTATAAGGTTTTATTTTATTCTCAAATTGATTTTATGTGGTTTATACTATATTAAATAATTATAAGAAGGGAGTTTCCATTGATAAAATTATGGTTAGTTACACCCACCCTACTCAATGCTAGTATCCTTGAAGCTATATAGTGTGCATATATAGCCTCTAATGGATCTACCAACCCCTAATATAATTAATAAGAACATAATTATGATATAATTCCACCTCATGGTTGCATAGATATGCATTACAAGGATCCCACCCCTAACATTTGTCATGTAAAACATCTCCATGGTGATATATCACCTAGGTAAGGGTATCCTTCCCTTATTAGGACACCTTCATATAAATAGATTCTCAAAAAATCAGTGTAAACTATATAGGTTACCCGATCAATTTTCAGTGATAACTCACAATGGTCAGTAAGTGACTCAGAGTGGTGACCTCTTTCTATAGCTTCTATGGCCTCTGAGTCACTGTCTGTAGAAAAGTGACTTCTATGGTCCAAAAAAGAATAGTAATACACCTCAAATGAGGAAGAATCTGGAATGTATATCTAGAAATAATTTTCTAATGAGAACCTATTGACTATGTTTTGGCTCGTCATCACTTCTGTCTATGATGTCCCATATGAGCTGAAGGAGGATTACATGAATTATCTACGCCAAAAACTATGGGTGAATTTTGAATGTTCAATGGTTAAGAACCTCCCTTACCATGGATATGATGATCACCTTCGGTAAATAAAAAATATTTGTTATTATATAGACCTCACCACCTTCTTCTTTTCTTAGGACTCATGGTCAAAAAAAAGCATTGTGAGAGTTTGTGGCACGCTTGTATTCACAGATTAAAAGCCCTCCAATAGATAATCATTTAATCCTCATTAAAAGTGTGTATCCAATGATGGGTAAGATATTTAACATTTCACTTATCTTCATCCCCATGATAGTAGAGTCCCTTGAATATGGAATCCCACAATGTCATATCCATGTGAGAGGTCACGGGTCTAATTAATACACATGCACATTGGTCAATCTAAATAAATTCTCCCATTTATGAGGCATTAAAGGGTTGTGAAAATGGATAGTGGGTCATTGGTAGGATCCTAAGACATTCCTCTCCATAGGGTGATAACACACCTCAGATGAGAGATCCAAAATCATAGGCAATAAGATAGCCCCCTATAGTGAGCAGTTGACATTCTGAGTAGGAATTGCACCTAGATTATGCATGTGTGAAAATGATCCGAATTAAGAAGATAAAATTAAAATTTGTTATGATAGATATCTGGGAGCAAGCTTACCCTACATGGTGGGGTGAATTTTTACCACTACCTATATCATAGGGTCATCAAACCCTCAGCGGGTCCAGAACATATCAACAGCAACTCCAAATCAACCTCATCTCATAGGTCTGGGGGAATTTTTATCATTAAAGCTACCCCAATAATCATAAAATCTTCAATAGGTTATGGAAATATTATTGGAGGTCCCATATCATACTTGACCCTCAAATATGGGGGATTTATTACTATCTTCTCTGAGAAAATCAATATTCTCAAGGTTAGGAAATGGTTGGAAACTGTTAGCACCTTGTTTGTTCCCACTACTATGTGACACACCCATTTTATTAAAGGAATTCCCCAAAAGAACAGTTAGAGCTTCCCTCAAGGTCAACATTCACAAACTAAAACCAAGGGGATATTAAAAAAATATCAATCCAAAAACAGGTTACAAGGTGAACTTCACTATTGAGAAAAGGGTACTGGAGGAAACTTTGATATAGTTTTTGAAGAGGAAAAAGTAAATGTAGACTTGCTCTATTAATAGTAGGATGATGAAAAGATTCATGACATATGATATGCCTCAATGACCATTTTCACTATTAATCAAACAGATGATATAAACAAGACAAGGAAACCAAGGGATGTAACGTGGAAACAACCCTTTGAGATTCAGGTCACATGATATATAGGCTGAGGCTATATGTACCCAAAATTAGAAGAGAAAATTAAATATTTCACCCCCAAACAAGGAGTTTGCACACCCTCGAGGCAATTCCACTATGGATAAAGTGAAAGGTGTGGCTATATCCCATTCACCACCAATAAATCCTGAATTTCCCTCTATAGAATAGAATTTTTTATAGTATGAGGCCAAGATATTAAATCTCAGATGAATCAATAAAAACTTTCTTAGGGGTAATTTTCACACCAGGTATTCTCTATAAGCAGAAGTGACTACCTCTCCACCAACTCTCCAATATGGAATTTATCTACCAAAAATATTGGATTCTAAACACTATGTAAGTTCTAGGTCTATATTGTTGGTATATTTGAATACTATAATTTATGAAGACCAAGATTGTCCTAAATTATAGAAATAACCTCACCCATATTGGGATAAACACCCATTCCAAATGAAAACTAGCAATAAACATTAAATGAATACAAGGAGACCATTTCAATATTATTATGTTTCTCTCACTCTAGATATGGCTCAAACAGTGTTACCCACAAGACTCCAAAACACCATCAAGTATCTTTCTACATTAATGGAATCCATGAAATAGTGGCATTTTCTAGTACATCCCAATTGGAATATATATCCTAAATGGGTATATTTCACTCTACCTTCTCCAAATTTTGGTAAAATTATTTTCCCAACATTTAATGGAATGAGATATATGGAGTAGCATCTCCCACACTTTGTATCCCAATGCGGTCCCATTATGGGATCTTGCAACTAGTAATAGGTAATGAAACTAAGATGAATTGTGAAAACTATTATGGGGATAGATTTTTTTTGTATATTAGCCAACCATCAGGGTCCATTATAGGATAGGATAACCTTACCCATAAATTCATATATCAATTTTACTTTATGATAAAGATGATTATGATCATTAACCTCATGAACTTTAAACAATGTGAAACTAAAAGGTTCATCAAATTTTTCATCATATGAAAAGTCTTGACATAATCTCTCACCATTCCACTCATTTAGGAGTATTTAATATATAGAAAACCTTGGTGATTAAATTATGACACTATTAATCCTATTTAAATATCTGGGTAGATTCCAGGATTTTGCAGACATGACACAATTTCTAAAGGATTTCATTTAGTGGATTAGGTCTATAAATCAGCCCAGGCTCGTAGCACAAGGAAAAAGGTATGTAAAGTAAATAACTACCACTATCACTCTCAAGTTAGTGAAAGTGACTATGAGATAATATAAGAAATATCCACATCACCTGGTTCCCACCATTGAGAGACAACAATAACAAAACTACCCTTATCCAGAGGCAAGGAGAGATAAATACCACCCAAAATTAGAGGAATGTAAGAACAAAATATATTCCTTCCAAAATGAACAAGCTCCTATCTCTTTTCTCATAGACATGGAAAATAGTCTCCTTAAGTCACATAATCCTAAGAAACTTGGTGAGGTTAGCCTCAGTGATCTTCCTGGCTGTTTTCCTTTTCATTGGTGGTTGGTCCACAATATCCAAGACTGATTTGTCTTAAAAGGCATCTTCCATGGTATGGTTGATTCTAGATAGGTTATACTATGAAAATCTCTAGTGAAATTATCCCATGTATCCACCACTCAAACAAAGTAAGATATAGATTTATAAGAAGTTTTGGCTAGGCATGAAAATAATTTTCATGACTAGATAGTCCAAACGATAGCTGATTAAGCTCACACTATTCTCAGGAAACAACTTCTTCAACTAATTATAGTCATAAAACCTCTTGATTCATCCCAAGGGGGGACATAAAACTCACCCTCTGGAGGCAGATGTAGCCATTAGAAATAGAATAGGTCATAATGGGAAGACTCTCATCCTACTCTCAAACTAACCTTGACTCTTGCAAGTTTCATGAACTCATCATCTACTGAATGGGAACTATCCTATCAAATTTTTACCTTGACAGATAAATATTTACTCATTAGTTCTTTTAAAATAATTCATTTATAAGATTTGTTCACCAATTAAAAATTCACATATGAACTCAAGTCCCCATACCTAGTCAGGGATCCAGAGGTAGAGACCACAAAAGATGAGGAAAGAAGGGGAGATGAAATCTTGGCCAAGATCAATATCCTAGACATATCCCTTCTAAATCAATATTCATGGCTAATACCCATGAAAAAAATTAGTGAGCCTAGAAGGAGAATTGAGACACCTTGAATTCTTCCAAGGTTCATCTAAAACTAATTATTTTGGATGACTGTTCAGAAAGTGTTTGATTTTCTAATCATCCCAGATGAGTGGGAAGACTAATTTGGCTCAATTTTTCAGAAACAAGTGTTCCCTAAACTTATTTTAAAGAACCATATCTATCTACCTTAACCAATTTATCTTCTAATATATATTCTATGAAGAAACCCTACATTGGGAACCACATACCATTGGTACAAAAATATGAAATTATGGAATATTTGGTGGTTGTCCTGATCGAGATCTCAATCTTGAACTACCTATATATTTCAAAATATATATAAGGGGTATTTTGAAATTAAATATAGATTCCCTAGGAGTTTGAGATAGAATTTACTGCAATTATTTCTTATTAGGCAGAAACTACTTTAGTAGAATTTCACATCACTTTCTCATTCATAGAGAAAGATCAAGGAGAAGTTATCTAGAGGAATATTAGACCCCATTACATTTTATAAAAGCTAAAAAGGTCTATATTTAATGGGATATAATTGATAATGAATTCAGGATTAATCTTATACACATCAAAACTCTCTGATGTTTGGGATACAATGAGGATGGTTTATATCCCATAAAGTTGACCATCCAAGGTTATGATAATAGTGTTTAAAGTCCCCTCATAACGATTAATATCAAGGCCCCATTTAGTTAATTGGTATCTAATATCAAGTTCATGTTTATCTAGAAGGTAAGAACATGAGATTTTTTAATTAAGATAACTTGGCTTCATGGTCATGTGGAAGTTCAATTGATATTCCAGCAATGATTGAAGTACCCCTTTAACAGATTTCTTGGCATGTTGTCCGGTGATAAAGACCCTTTTGAATACTATAAATCCTAGTACATTGAATTATATTTATATAATAAATAATTTAAGTAACATATAATAGTGGGTTATGTGTAGGTTTCCAATCCCAACAACTTAGGAACCCCCTACAAGACCCTGGAGATTTATCTGCTAAGAGTATATACTACCCATAAACCTGATTGAGGCAATACACCTAAATTTGATATTCCATCATAATTCTCAAACTTAATGGGATCATTCCTATGTATTTATTATAATTTCAATTGAATAATTCCTTTCAAGAGTCATATAGGGCATGACCCGGGAGATCAATTCCATAAATAAGTGTGCTCTTTCTTCATTACCAAATAGATCAGAAAATCTACCT
This sequence comes from Viscum album, assembly GCA_963277665.1. Lineage (NCBI taxonomy): Eukaryota > Viridiplantae > Streptophyta > Magnoliopsida > Santalales > Viscaceae > Viscum > Viscum album. Next base: position 343,640,417 of record OY728131.1, read on the forward strand.
ATATTATTGGTTGAAATTGAAAATACCCCTATGATGATTCTTTAAATTCAAGATGTTAATGGATATTCCACCCCTATTAAAATAGAGAAGAAAGTGAGCACCTAAAAAGCACCCATAATTATGACACCCATGCATTGGCACTCCTAGGGCCAGAGGGTAGCCCCTTTATCCCTCCTCAGGAAAATAGATTCTTCTGTACTATTTACCAGTCTTGAGAACACTTACATAAACATTTATATGGAATAATAATAAGATAATAAACTCATATATGTCCCTCCATAATTTGCGGAAGGAATCTTAAAATCCATCAATGAGCTTATTCAGGTAAATTTGGGAACAAGAGAGGATCATTTACCCACATTAATTAGTGTATCAATGCCTCACTAAGTCAAGGGGATGTATATATTCTTCTTAAAAAAATTATTACATTTTTTCCTAGAATTATACAGAAATTATCAAGATAGGTCTTGATTTGGTCGCCCATCACCTGGGTCTGTCATAAAACCATCATGGTTTCAAACAAGAATCCAGGAGAATGTACGCCACACATGATTCCAAGGTGGAATCCAATGTTGATAATCTTATAAAATCCATAGAAGATGTGAAATACCTAAAATGGATTCCCAAAATAATCCCCATTAAGAAAAATAAGGGTAAAATTAGATTCTGCATTTATTTTAGGGTTCTCAACTGACATTTTCCAAAGGAATATTTCCCATTTCCGATCAAAAAAATCTTGATCAATGCAACTGCATACTTCTAAGCTCTTTCCTTCTAGGATGGGTACTTATGGTACATCCAGATCATGGTTCCCATGAATATGAGGAATCCACTAATTTTAGAGAACCCCAAGATATATTATACTACTTGGTCATTCCCTTCATTTTGAAGAATGATGATGCCACTTACTAGCACATTATGCATCACATCTTCAATACCTTTCTAGGAAGAATCATGCAGTGTTATGTCGAAAACCTGGTAGTCAAGCCTTAGAAACATTGTGATCATATCGCTAAACATCAAACAATCAACAGAAAATTTTAGCAACATAGCTTGAAGATGAATCCATTGAACTGTTATTTTAGGGTAACATCAAGAAAAATCATTGGAATTGTGGTATGTTATTGTGACATCGAGGTTGAATCTAAGAACACTAGTGTGATCCTCGCAATGATACCTCCTCAAAACATTAATTATTTAATATGGATTCATGTATGACCACTTATATTAGGTGTTTCATAGACAACCTATATGGAAAATTCCACCCCTTCATGAGATTAGTGAAGAAAGGATCCTCTTATTTGTGGGATGAAGACTATTGAGAAGCTTCCAAAAACCTTAAGAAATATTTATTGTACCCGCCATATTTAATGCCAGAGGTGGAAGTGAATTCATTAATTTTATATTTTTCCACTATGTAGAGACATATTATGACCCTTATAACACATAAAAACAACATTGGGAAGCAAAATAGTCTATACCATATCATCTGAATGTTTCATGATACCGATACCATATATTTTGATATCAAGAAAAACTACCTTGTGCTCATTTTTATGGTAAATAAGTTAATACACTAATTGAATCACTGTGAATTTCATTTGGTTTCTTGAATAAAAATTCTCCAATATATTATCATCCACCCTATGTTGACTAGGAATTTGGTCTAATAAGAAATTATCCAATAATAGTATTAAATTCAATTCATGTCACATAAGGTAATAAAAGAAAAGTCCATAGCTGATTTCCTCATAGTACATCCTATCCTAAAAATCATACTGGTAAACATTGAGATTCTAGAAGAAGAGGTTTTATATGCCCATGACATTTCCCAAGTGTGGGAAATTTATTTTGATGGATCCTCATGTTACCTAATTGTAAAAAGAACATAGATCTTTAATCTCAATATGATTGGTATGGGGATCATTTATATCTCCCCAGTCAAGGAAATACATTAATATTCATTTATGTTATTCAAAGGATTCACCAATAGAGAAGTGGAATACCAGGATTTTATTATTGTCCTGGAACTAGCCTTGTGGATATAGATAGCCCATTTGAGTGTCCAGGGTGATTTAAAAATTATGATTAAGAAGATTAATGATGAATATCACATCAAGAAGGAAGATATAACCTCTCCCATCGGTTTCATAATGGGACTGATGGATGAGTTATCTTTTGAACCAATATTTAATCACATTTTTTATTTACAAAATGAACATGATGATTTGATAGCTAACATAGATAGAACTCTGGTTGACCTTGGACAAGAAGGGATGATCTTATGAATCATTTAATGAAGGGTAGTCTCCCCAGTCATCATCTATGACATAGAGTAGATTAATCGGATTAGTACTTCCCTGATACAAGATGATCCAACATCTGATATTAGATAGATAATCCCCATAATGGACTACCTATAAAATGATACCCTCTCTTTTTATTGATCTAAAAGGGAATAGATATGATTTTTTTCAAAAAAACTTCACCCTTCATGATGGGATTAAAAAATATAAAGTAATTTACATACATGGTTTTTATGGAGTCCTCCTTAAATGAATCATAGAAGGATGGATCCTCACTATAATATAAGAAGTTCATGAAAACTCATTTGATGCCTAATAGTTTCGAATGAATCTCTCTAATTAGATTAAAAGGCTTGGTTATTTATAGCCAATTATTATACATGACTCTATGGAGTTTACCAAGAAGTTTCATGTGATCAAATACATGAAAATTTAATCCAATAGCCCTCAGATTTTTTGCATACTTCCAAATACTCCTAGACATTTTTCATATGTGGAATGGATATCATGGGGACATATCCATTATTTAAATCCAATTAGTTTAATTAAATCCTTACCACCATAAATTTATTTTAAAAATGGGATGAGTTAGTAGACTTTAAAGAGATTGATATGAATAACATCACCCACTTTGTGAAGTCCAACTTCACTATTGGATTTAGTGTCCCTCATAAAATATTGATAGAAAATGACACAAACTTCTATTGTTTCGAGTTGAAAAGGTTTTTTTGGGGATACAAAATAAATTACGACCATTAATCTTATTTCCATGTAGTGGAAAATGGGGAAATAAAGGTGTCAAATAAGACTCTATAAAATATACTCCAAAAAATGGTGGACAAAGACAAGAAATGTTTTCTTGAGAAACTGACGCATGCCTTTTGGGCCTATCACACCACAACCCACACTACCACATAAGCAACACCATATTTTCTTATCTATGGAATAAAGGAAATTCATCCCATTGAGAAAAAATTTAACACACTTCATATTTCTATCTACATATAGCTATTATAAAAAGATAAATCACATAAGTGACTTAATGAGTTAAAATAGCTCAATGAGAGGAGGTTGCATACCTTTCACAACATGGAAGTCCATAAAAATTGGATTGTGTGAACCTTAAATAATAATTTTTGACTCTTCTGATCCCTTAAAGGATAATTGGTATTGGTTTTAAGAATCCCGATTATATGAGGTAATAAACCTCCAAATATTTAAGTGAAGTGGGAAGTAACTTGCATAATACATAAGTTATATTCAAATAGAGAATACTCCTTATCCATGATGGATATGGAATGTATCACGCTCGCCACTAATTCAAGTTTTATCAAGAAATAATTTTCATAATTCCCACATGATCACCCATGTCTTTGAAGAAATACTTTAAACTTCATAACATATACATCCATACTATATTAAGTTAAATTTCATGGTTACTATCCCCACAACATGATGTTAAACTGTTATGTGTAAGTCCATTGTGCATGAATCTAAACTAATCAAAGTATCTCATTACTTATAGCCTTCTTATCCCCTACATGAGATCCGAATCCATGTAGAAGTATTTGGAATTCAGTTATCATGTTCCTTATATCATTACTTCACACTATTATATACATATGAGATAAATCTATTCAAGGAATCATACATTAAAATAACTATATACAGGATTGATTCCCATCACTATGGGATATATGGTGAAATCCTGGCACTCTATTGTGGACCCATCCATCATCCTCTTAATCAATATATGAACATTCCCCCTCATAAACATGATCCAAATATTCTCAGGAGATTTCATCATGGGTTCTCTCATTTATAAACTTGTGCCTCGAATAGAATTCCCCTTTCCCTTCCAAATGAGAAAAATTTGTGTAGGGAACCCCATTTTCTTAAAGAATGATGTTTTTAATGATTCCTATTAATAAAACATACATATTGATTCCCAAATATCAGATATGGGACCAGCCACAAAGGTAAGAAAAATTTCCTCTCCATGTACATGATTCAGATCTATATAGGGGACATCCTATTAAAGAATACATGTTTCTTAATTGTTGATCCTTCAAAATATGTAGAAAAACTCATGTATATTTTCTTGGGCCTAGATATAGTTCCACCACCATCATAACATTCTTTGGTTCTTGGTCTATAATATTTCCCCATAAGTGATCACTTCTCCCAATATCAGATCCCATCACCTTCATAATATATTTTATAGTCTGAGACCATACACACAAACCACATAATATAACTATATATGGATTGATTCCTATCCATAAAGGATACATAGTGATGCCTAAATATCTAATATTGGGACCATCCATGAAATTCATTATTTTATAGATAAATTATGATAATAATCCCTTTTCACCTTGGTGAGTCAACTTCCATTTCCCCACTAAATAGTTATGTTCTAAGGTGATACTCCTTTTCATTTCTCCATCATATGAGCTAGATATTTTCAAGGTACATTCTCTTAAAGAATTATATTTGTCTTTATTCCTATTATAATAGGATATGTAGTGACTCTTGGGTATCCTATCCTATGACCATCCTTAAATTTCCACAAAATGCTCCCACTTACCTTAGTATTTTAGCCTTTGTGGTGATACTTCACTTCATTTATAGTACTTTACTAAGGTATAGATCAATTATTTTTCTATGTACATGAGTCAAATCTACATAGAGGAAACCTAAAAAATATTTTTTTATGACTTGATAGAAATGAAGTACTCCATACATATGGGTTCAATCTATATAGGGATCCATGAAAGAACTATGTGTGGCTTGATTCATTTTATCAAAGGATGTGTAGTGATGTCTTGATCCCCAATCATGGGACTAGAATCAATTTTAAAAAAATTCCCCTATGTATGATATAGGTTTACAGAAGAGGTTTACTTAAAAAGTGGGGGATTATGTGAATTGATCCATGTCCCTATAGGATACATAAGGAAATCCAAATGGATCCAGCAACAAAAATTGATAATTCTCCCAATTTATCTCAGTACCCAGTCAATTCACTTTTCATAAACAATTGGTATCATCGGTGCTCAGTACTAGGATAATTTTATTCTACTTTAAACATGAATCAAATCAAAAAAAAATCAAAAAATATAAAATAACCCTCCTACATATGATCTATATTTGTACAGGATCCTTTGGAATAGGTTCTGTCATTTATAAACCTATGCAACGGTAAAATTTCCCCCACATTTCTTCTCTATCTTTATCATAAACCCCTAGCTAATTTTTTTTATTCTCAAACCATATCTTGTTTCTCACATAAATCATAATTCACATGATATTAGAGGTCTTGGATGATGACCCCATCAAAATAACTAGGAGCATCATGACTAAAGGCATGAGCTAAAAATGGTCCACCTCGCAATACATTAAACTTCTCAAGGAAGGTCTAGTCCCAAAGACTCTCTTTTATTATATATGAGTTATAATACATAAGTAATTTTTATATATGATTCATATATTATATATAAGTAACCCAATATATATCTATTTATCCATAACCTTACGTAAGGATAAAATTTTCTCTGCATCTCATCCTAGTTATATGATGATAAACTATGTAGCATAAGGTCATCGTTGAATGGCCCTAAACTGCAGAACAACTGAGTCCTTATCATATGATGTTAAATATAACAATATTCATGTCCAAGTTTCATGATTTTAAATTTCATATACTATCACCCATTATCACTCCTTACCATGGAATCATAATATCCTAACAATCATCAGCTAAGATTATGGATACTTCTATCATATTTTCTAAATATCTCATTCCATGAATCAAACATCATGTCTTCAGTGTCTCATATTTCCAGAAACCCTTCATGACCCTTGGAATGCATGATCCTAGATCCTAAATATAATCCCTCAACCTTTCAACTAGAGGCATTTTCGACTTGAAAAAGGGTCCTTTGATCCATGCGTTCCCTAACAACATAGCAATGGAGTCCACCACCCTAGTGTGACTCATGATCATCACCAACATGGTTATATCATAAAATTACTCATAATATAAGAACATTTATCCATTATTTTTATCATCTTGATCCCCTATTAAAAATGGTGTTAGAGTATTATTGACCTTGGGAATCCTAAGTGGGATATTGTGTCACACTTCCCTCTTTTCCTTACTCTACGCATCATGATCTTAAGCTTTGTGAACTTTATTAAAAGTTATATGACCTTAAACTTTATCCTTGGATATTCCAAATACCAAGACCATAAACTACTAATGAAATATACATAAAACTTTTCAGACCAAAAACCTAAAGAGGATTTTCTAATAAAAATTCAAGTCTATGCTCTCTAATATTTATTTTTCAATATCTTTAGAAAAAGTTAGATCGTAAATTAAAAGAACCATAGAGCTTGTAAGGACCATATTATGACCCTAGTAAAAGATGATCCATTCTTTTTGGTCCCTTCTAGTCAAGGAAAAGTTTAGAGTAGTTATTTATTGCATATTTTCACATTGATGATGTGGTCAGTGCATAAAGACACAACTTTTAGGGTGTCAGAACCCTCCTTGGATAACCTTTTCCATATACACCACTTCATTACTCAAGTGTTTGGATCTTCACAAACCTTTCATGGCCCCTATTAAGGATTGTATCCAGTCTAGAGGGACTCTTTTTTTGACTATTCATGCATTTTCAAATTTTGGTAATGTATACGAGCCCATTTCCTATAAACCATAGGTGTCTTTTCCTTGAAAATAGGGATTTATGATCTATGTGTGCCCCCAGCAACATCATAGTGGAGCTCATCACCCAAAAGTGATTCTCAATAGTCTTAGACATGTTTTCCCCATCTCATTATCCTCAATTAAAAATCCTTGATGTGTGATTTAAACATCCCATAATCTAACTATTCAACTGTATTCAACATCCTTGACATTACATCACTATATACCAGACTTTTTCTTGAATAAAGGATGGTTTACCTATTTATTGAACCTTATATGGTCCTCATTATATGACCCTAAACCATATAATATACGTTCTAATATTCATGACCATAAATTAAATGCCTCTTTTCTAAGTTAGTATATACCATCAATCAAACATCCATTCATGATAGAATTCACTCATCCCTTATCATGTAAACTATCTCTCAGGTTCCAGAACCCTCCTTGGATATATTTTTCCATATAACCTACTACATTAATCAAGTTTTTGACTCTTTTAAAACCTTTCATGGAATGTCTAAAGGAGAGTTATTTTTGGTTTCAAGGGACTCTCTTCTTGAATATGAATATATTCCCTAATTTCAATCTTGTATATGAAGTCTCAAATTATCAACCATAGGTATATTCACCTTGTAAAAAGGTCCTCTGGTCCTTGTGTGCCCTACCAACTTTGCAACAGAACTCATTAACCCAATGTGATTCATGATCATCCCAGTCATATCTATCCCATATTATAATCCTTAGTTAAAACTTCTTGATACGTGATTTAAATAATAAATAACCCAAATTTTTAAGTGGATTTTATATCCTCAACATTATATCACTATATTTTGTGCATGTTCTTGAAGCAAGTATGTGGTGCCTCATTTCCATGTTCCTAGTCACATGGGCCTGAACTGCATGATATACAGTCTGATCATTATGGATTTAAAATGAATTATAGATTTTCTGAGTTAGTTTATACTATTAATATAATCTCTATTCATGATGGGTTTTACTCCCTTACCATATAAACCATCTTTAGGGTTCTAGAACCCTCCTTGGATAGCCTTTTCCCCATACCCTATTGTAGAATTTGGAAAACACTCACTGAAAGAGACATGGAGGAATGCATGGATGGATCAAGGATAATATAGGACAAAATGGTCTCAAAAAACACCTAACCTAGAGGGTTCATGAATGTGAAATGTTTTGTTAATAAAAAATTATTCGCAAAATTTTTCCCTATGCCGTAAAAGAACTCAGACAAAAGATGGTAACCTCTAATAAATGCATGTATATTAATAGAGGTTTTTATATTTCATAAAACATAAATCCCATGTGATAAATTTAATTAAAAGGAAAATCTTTACACTAAAATTACATTAAATACATCCCTCCACCCTTCATTTAACAGTACACAACCTTCAACTATTGTCTAGAAGCTTTGAATTCACAAAATACCAACTTTTAAAAGAAAAATAAGATATGGATTTCTATAGGTATCAATATTCTATTAAAATTCTCTCATGTTCTCTTAAAACTCAAAGTCCATGGTTGAGATGACATTTTTGATGGTTTATGTCCATTCCAATAGAATAAATCCCCTAAATTTTATTGGGGTTTCATGAGATAATTATCCTTCATGAAACCAACTCTATGGGTACCAAGACTTTACCCCGAGGTAGGGATACCTTGTTTTGTAAAGCTATCCCTTTCATGAAACTCATGACCTTTTCAAAAATCATAACTTCATGAAACATACTTCAAGTTTCCTTACAGGTTACCTCATTTCAATATACATACCTTCATGAAAGTTGAGTTCCTGAAAACCCTATACCCACTCAAACTCGATTCACTTATGCCACGATTTTCTACAAAACTAGTATCATCAACCCTTGTGACAAGCCTCGTTCCTTCAAGCCCATTATGGATGATTGCATAAACTTTTTACTAAGAACATTCAACCTAATTCATTTTTCTTCTAAAAATAGTCACACTAATTATTGGATCCTCATTTTCCACTTCACCATGATAGTGTTTATGCTATGTTCCACCCAAAGTAGCCTATGCATTAGACACATAAGACCCGAAGGTGGCATCATTAAGAGAAATCGATTACCTTTCTCTTTTATAAGGTGTAGTTCTTGATTCTTCTCTCCTACCTAGAAATTTTCTCCATGGGTATTAGTCTATCCCAAGTCTGAGCAATATGACATAAAACTATCTAGACCCATATCCACGTTTAGTGATGTTAAAATTCTATTGTTTTCCTGAATACCAAATTGGGATGAAATGGAATTTTTTAGAATCAGTGGGATAACATTATTGTAAGACACATATACCCATATATTTTCTAGGTAGTTTCCCATGGGGTTTATTTTTGGAACTAGAAACATCCAATGGATCTCATAACCGTGATGACTCATGGACCTTCTTTCTAAAGGCAGACACTCATTTGGAAACTTGGCCAATAATAGTTAAGAACTCACATTGGTTGAGAGGATAGGAGGTCAGGATCATCACACCTTTTTGGTGGAAATTGTTTCCTACTATGGGACTCTCTTATATATTTAGATATGTTCTTGAATCATTCGTTAACTCCCAAGTCTGATATAGATAAATCTTGAATTGACAATAAATTATTTTCATGCATGGAAATTAGAATCATCTATATCTATTATTGGTTCTTCATCGATTGAGATATCTTTATGCATGAAAGATTCTCCATCAATGGTGCCCTCTTATGAGTGGATTATATTTCCTTTGGTCGTTTTATTATTATGATAATCATTTTAATCCATGCAGTGTGGCTCTTTAGAATTTATCATCATATAGGGAGACATGAGTTGTTTTGATATTGGGATCAAACCCATGAGATGGGATTCATATGTATCCTCATGAAAGGAATCAGAACCCACATAGTTTGGTGCTACTTAACTGGAATAATAATATATTTTAAGGTCATATGATGAGTACCAAATCATGTAGTTTAATGTCATGTGGAAATGACATCTATGTGAAAGATTCCAAGACACATTTTAGATCGTGACTTATGTTGACATGGACCAAAGAACCAGAAATGGATGTGGGATCCCAAGTTGTATATGACCCTATTAGAATGTGGCCCAGATAGAGTTTAGGTTGATTTTGAGTGTTGGGTTTGAATATTAGGAAGGGTTCTTATATATCCCATTTTCACATGAATCAATGACCAAGTAGTTCGGTTGTGAGGACCCACGCCTATGGAGGCCCTCTAAAATTGTGTCTTGTAGGGGAATGTTCACCTATAATAGAATTAAATAATGGTTCCAGGTATTACACCATTTAGGAGGATTCCCTATTAGATTGGGGCCATGAGGAATGTATCAAATCATGGTTATTTTTAGGTTTGGTTGGGGATTACACCTATGAGGATACCCTTAGGAGTTGGATACATGGTTTTTAAAACTCATTCCTTTAGAGGCCCTCTAAAGGAAGGTGAGAGGAATGTCTAGAAAAAGATTCTCTACCAGGACATGCATATGACCATGTGGATTTCATGATCTACAATATCTTCTAAGTCCATGTTAGTCATTATAAAATGTGATAAATATGTGGAAACATAAGATATAGAAAACTTTTTGATTCTTCTTCTAACGGTGGAAGAGTTCAGGGATATGTGAGGAGAATAAGGGGATTTGAGGTGCCCATTTACTTTCCTGTTTTGGTAACTATGATAGTCACATCTAACTACCTACCTGGTTATCACCCTATAAGAAATAATAGGGGATTACTCTAGGAGTGATTCCATTCTCTTGGTTCCAAGGAATATAGGAGGATATGGAATTAACCCTTAAAGGAAAAATAAATTGTGATCATCTCCCTAACTCTTATAATTTAATTTCCCTATTCTTATAGATTATGAAGTAAGGACATGTCCTTAACCCTCATATCTAAGAATAGGAAGTCCCTAGAACTTCCCCTAGGTTTGGGGTCCTGTTGACCATGGTAATTCATAACTCCATGCTCCCCGAGGACCCTAGCCATCAATTAGGGAATATTTGGGACACCTATGATCAAAGGAATGCATAAATAAATAGGATACACACTATTGTGTCTCTTTCCATGGTTGTGAAATTCTATATGATTCATTAGAGGCTCTAATTTGGTCCCCCTTTAATGAGGAATACAAAGAAAGGGGGAGCTCTGTCATTGGTGGTTTGAAAGAGGGATTGGAAAGTGTCTCTCAGAAGTCAAGGCGTGGAAATCATAAGGTGATTTGCTTAGGGTGAACTAGGAGGAGTTGGAAGTGCTTCGCAAAGGGTTAGGCCTGCATAAGCTAGTAGTTCCTTAGATGATGGACCACCTGGGAAAAAATAGTTAGGTGAGGCCTTACTCTAGTCACTAAGGGTCTCCTAAGGAGTCCTAGAAGGTCCACATGTACGTATTAGATTTGGGAAGGGACATCTATGCCAGTGCTTGTATACTAGGGGGAAAGGGGGTCCTCATATAGGTGTCTTTTGTTTTAGACCCTAAAGGGACTTTGATCCCACTATCCCCCTTTATTCCTTATTCACTCAGGTTTTGGAGAGTTGTTTGAAGGATTTTTGAGGACTTGGGAAAAGGGGTTGAATGGACAAATATTAGAGGCTTATTCTATTTTTTCAGTTTTGAAAATGATGTTCCCTAGGATCCTATTTATAGGAAAACATGGGACCCTAGTCGAAGGAGGATGCCTACACAGGTACCTCATAAAAGTGTATGGCATAGTTACCTCACACAAGGGTGGTTATGCCTTCTAGTTTGCATATGTCTAAAGCTTAAGTTCCATTCAAATGTGTCATATACAGGGGTGGAAGATACTCTTGGGATGCATAGGTATGTCATTTGTGAGCTTGTTGGTGCATAAGACCACCTAGGAATAGAACCAATTGGGTGAACCCACTGCTCTATACTGTGGGGGATACACCCCTTCACACTAACCCCCATGAAAATTTGGTATTCACATGATATACTTTTCAGGATTGGTTGAGTACATTTTAGTTAATGACACATACAACCCCACTATCATTCCAAATCCACAGGACACTATCAAAGGGAGGTTCTAACCACCCTTCCATTAAATTGAGAAGTGTTTATAAGGAATCTCCATCCCCCGATGTGTGATAATTATTATGACACATGAAATTCAAATATACTCCTTTCGGCATAAATATTTATTTCTTATCAAACTCGACATTTCATGTCTAAGTGAGTATCACATAATGAATTTCATGTCCAAGTGCATGGAACTCATTATTTTGTGTCAACAACTGTAAAAAAACTTCCTCATCACATGATGTTAAACTATATCCCTACCCTTTTCGGTGAATATAGGATTCCCTATGTATGAATGGAATGAGATGACACCTCCACTTATGTCATGGGATAAAACCACAACACCAAGGATGAAACCCCAACAGCAGGGTATCCCAGGTGTAAGCCCCACACCATCATCAAATGAAATTACAAACACCAAGGTAATATTACTTGTATGCCATATTCCTTCCCTTGCACTACCACAAAACAGGGCAAGGGAAGCACTTCCCTTTATCAGTGCTGATAAAGGGGTATGCCTTTATCAGATCTATCTAAATGCACTGATAAATGTTACATTTATCAGCGCTAAAATAAGCGCTGATAAAGGGTACCCCATTATCAGTGCTTTTTTTAGCGCTGATAAAAGGTAACATTTATCAGCGCCTTTTTTAGCGCTGATAAAGGTAGCTCTTTATCAGCGCTGATAAAGGTTCTGTCAGTTTTTATTTAATAACCCTAACAGGCCATCCTCACTTTCACGCGGTCAAGCTCTCATGGAAGCTGAACCAGGCCCCTCGCCGCCGCGACCTCATCCTCCTCCTCCTCATCCTCCTCATCCTCCTCCTTCCTCCTCCTTCCTCCTCCTCGTCCTCCTCGTCATCCTCATTCTCCGCCGCCACCACCGCCTCCTATCCTGCTCCCGTTACCGCAACTGTCGCTTCCTCTGTCGCCTCCACCCTCGTTGTCGCGACCGCCGCTTCCTCTGCCGCTGCCACTGCCTCCGCCTCCACCGCCACCGCCGCCTTGCCTCCACTGCCGCCTCCACCTCTGGCACTGCCTCTGCTACCGCCACTACCATTATTGATATTCATTTTCAGGTAAAATTTTTTTCTACCACTTGAATTGAATGTGTGAAATCCTGATTTAAGGTGTTATTGCGAGAGTCAATGGATTATTGATATTATTGAGTTCTTTATTTAATCCTTTTACCTCAATAAACACCTATTGAATCTTGTTTCATGGGTTTGATGTTCTTGAACTCTTTTATGGATACCCCTTGGGTGTGCCAAGAAAAATTATACCTTTAATGTCAAATTATTAACTGCCCTGAACACCTATTTAGCTTATTTCAAAGCTTTTAAATGAGGTTTCCCTTGATACAAGGGTATATAAATGGAATTGAAGACACATTATAGGTGTTTTTCCTAGATTATTAATTGAATTTACCATGTAGGAAATTTCTATGTTGATTATGGCCCATTTTGAAGACCCTTTGAGATTTATTAGTGAATTTTCCATTCTTGGTAAAATTGAATGTGTAATAATAATGAGGAGTGAAATTTACATGATGGATTTATTTTAATTTAATGAATTAATTAAATGAATTGAAATGATCTATAATGTGTTGAAAGGGAACACCATCTACTGCATGTTATATAGAATGATAATTGTGTGTTTCATTTCGTTGAATGAAATTGTACATGGATAATGGGACATATGAGATGTTTTTCTTCATGTTTTGTAATATAAATATGAATGTGAATAATGCCTTACTTATACAAATGGTCCTAATTAAATTGATGGATGGGAGGTAATTCCCCATTCTAGTTAAATTTAAAATACACCTTTATAGAGGATAACATAATATGGTAATGTAATTGTTGAGAATATAGGAAAATCACACTCCCTTACATCGGGTGTTGAGTATAACATATCGCACCACAAATACTAATAGGATGTTGGGATTTTTTCACCACACCAATTTCTTAGAGTTATTACATGATGGATTACTCCCCATCCTGAGTTCCATCTAGTTGACATTGTTCTATGCTTGATCACTATTATGGTTGGATTTCTTTTCTAGAGGTATTTGATCCTTCTGATTCCTATTTGGATTTGTTTGAACCTATGGTTTGAATAAAAATTTGTGATCAGATAGTGATTTCTATCAATAAATTTAAATTTATTTGCATGCATTTTCTTTTGGGGTTTGTGGGATGTGGTAAATGGTGTACTCGGTTTTAGATTATTTTATTCTCATGGGTTTCCCCTATTTAATGTTTTATTTTTAGTTGGAAATGTCATCTGCTGTGCGCCTCTCCTCTGCCACGTACGCACCTCTGTCGTGTGCTTAACGACACCTTCGTGGTGATTTTTTTCCTGTTACTCATTGGTTTCCTGTTGTTCTCATGTTATTACTGTTTGATATTGATGGTTATAACGTGAAATGTACGGGCTAAACGCCCTTCTGAAAATCATGGTCATTGGTGGTCCTTGTTTGCGTACTAAATGAATTGAATGTTGGTTGGTTCTTGTTGAACATTGGAATATATAAATTGGTAATATACGTATACTTGACTTATGAATGAACACCCCAGTATGATAAAACTTCTGTGATAACCCCTGAATTAACAAACAAAATTGAATAAGGGATGCATTGTAAAATCCAAAATTTTGATTGTTTGGTTTGTATGGTGTTGCGATTGAGGTGTCATGCTTATAAAAGATTCATCCACCTAATGTGGTTTTCTAGGGGCATGTAGAAATAGATCATTTATAGGAGAACATGAATGGAACTAGATATTGGGAAGGACTCAAACACTCCTCTGATAATAGGTAGCTAGAGTCCCATTGGAAGTTTTGGTCAAGGGAGGGGATGTTGTACCACCATGAAGGAATGACCGTATAAGGAAGAGTATATATCATATAGGGAGTCTGTCTCTAGCCTAGGGTTTAGGGGCTGTTCATATGCATGTTATATAGTCTACTATGGCTATTGTGGATTCTTGATCATCTACTATCAATGGTACAATTCCTATATAATCTATCCTTTATTTTATTTTTTATAAAAGAGAATCACATTCCTTTTTTTCACTCCTTTTGTAAATGTTTTAGGCTTGGAGGTGTAAATCTTGGATAGTGTTATCACCATCGACACACTATTGGTATTATAGTCCAATAATATAACATGTTGCAAGGAATTATCTCTAGATATTGGTAGTTATCATTTATTTTTTGAACCACCCATTCTTTATATGATAATATTTTATTTTAGTTTTGTTATGGATTAGTTTGTTTTATAACAATCCAAAATCATTTGTTCCCATATGAGAGTTACCTTTTTATCTCCAAAATAGACAGAGTTATTTTCACTTGGATGAGAGGAATCTTATAGCTAGTCATGTAGAACCAATTCAATCTATATTGTATTTTCTCATGGATCAAATAGTCAGGCATATTGTAGATGTTTCTAGAATGTTGTAGGATTCTTTTTCCCCAATAGTAGTACATTGTTAGGATTTTTTCACTGATGAGGCATAAAATTTACTTCTTAATAAAGAGATAAACTTTATAATCTAGTTAGTTTTGGGAGAAAATTCAGTTTCTATCACAGTTTCTAAAATAACACCAAAAGAGCATCAGTTGTTTGAATTACAATTTGATGATATAGAATATAATGGTTTCATATGGCATAGTACTTTACCATGGGGTTTTATAGTTCTCTAAAATAGATTGTTGATTGGTATTTATTCTTTTATTGGACTATTGGAGATTGAACATGATGAGAGTCATGAATATGTATCCTCATCCATGCATTGATAGTCACATTGATCATCTATGAGGTTCTATGATCTTCTCCAAGATATATTTGACATTATGATACCATTAGATGAGTTGGAAATCGATGGACCTACCATGGACTGCTTTTAGGAGTAGTTATGGCCTGTATGAATTTTTAGCGATGATTTTTGGTTTAACTAATTCATTGGTTGTATTAAGGGACTTGATGAATAGGATATTTCATCCTTTTATGGATCAGTTTTTAGTTGTTTTTTTCAATTAAATATTAGTGTACTCCCAACACATAGTTGATCTTGACCAACATCTTATCATCACCTTGAGTACATTGAGATAGCATCATATTTATTACTGTTTTCTCCTGTTACTCATTGGTTTCCTCTTGTTCGCATGTTATTATTGTTTGATATTTATGGTTATAATGTGAAATGTACGGGCTAAACGCCCTGCTGAAAATCATGGTCTTTGGTGGTCCTTGTTTGCACACTAAATGAATTGAATGTTGGTTGGTTCTTGTTGAACATTGGAATATATAAATTGGTAATTTATGTATACTTGACTTATGAATGAACACCCTAGGATGACATGTGTTTTACTTCACTCACACCATGTATAGACACCATGGAGACTTGATGTGTAAATACTATACACCCCTAGTGGTCATGTAAGGACTACACACCATGTATTCCACAAAAATGTGATGCATAGCTGGTGAGGTGAATCAATATGTATCTAAAGTACACGCCTTTAGCTCAAGTTTTTCTAAATTTCATGTATTTTTTAAGGCATCATTCAGTATTTGTAAGACTAACTTGGAATAAATTTGATATATGTCAGATTAAATCAGGTATCTTATACATACACGATGTTCACCCTACTGGACACACCATGTATATGGATTTCACATGTGTTTAAAGGCATTTGTACCATGATTTATTTTTATAAAACCCAAACAATGCTACCTGATTGATTAAAACATAATATTAGGAAAGTTCTCGAGATCAAACCCATAAAGACGATGAATATGAATAAAGAATGGATGAATGCCAATCGGCTGACAAAAGTGTATGAAGATGGCATGAAAGAGTTTATCAAGTTTGCAGAAGATCATGCATGTGACCCTTCTCAAATCCTTTTTCTGTGTTTACGCTGTTGTTATTCAAGACAAATTAGTCCAGAGGAGTTGGAAGAACACCTAATCTGTCATAGAATAGATCGAAGTTATACATGTAAGAATAAACACAGGGAAAAAACCAATGTAGGTAGTGACTCAGAGAACATGACATTTTATAGATCATCTGATATGATTAGAAGTGTGAACAGTGAAGACGATCGTATGGAGGGTGTGATTACATATGTGAACGATGATGAAGATCGTATTAAGGAAATGAAAAGGACAGTTGATGATGAACTTTGTGATTTCCCAAAATTGTTTGAGAAGTTAAAGAGTTGTGAAAAAACGCCATTGTATGCTGGTTACACTAAATATATAGCATTTTCAGCCATATTGAAGCTGTATAATTTGAAATCAGGCAATGGGTGGAGTGACGCCAGTTTTACGGAACTACTTGCTCTCTTGAATGACATGCTCCCAGAAGATAATGAACTCACAAGCTGAACATATGATGTCAAACAAATGCTACGATCGATGGGTATGATCTCTGAAAGAATACATGCTTTCCGGAATGACTGTATATTGTTTCGCAAGGACCACAAATCACTTAAATAATGCCCAAAGTGTGGTGCTTCCTGATACAAGAAAGATGATTCTAGTCCTAAGAAAGATGTATGGTACTTTCCAATCATTCCTAGGTTTAGATGCATATATGAAAGTGAGGAGACTGCATGACAATTGACATGGCATTCAGATACAAGAATTAAAGATGGGAAACTATGTCACCCTACAGACTCTCCTCAGTGGAAGAGAATTGATCATGAGTATCCTGAATTTGGGAATGAGTCGAGAAACCTTCATCTGGCATTATCTACAGATGGGGTGAATCCTTTTGGTTTTCAAAGTAGTAGTCACAGTACATGGCCATTTGTGTTGGTAAATTATAATTTACCACCGTGGTTATGCATGAAACGAAAATACATCATGTTATCTATGCTTATATCAGGACCAAAACAACCAGGTAAAGATATTGATGTTTATTTGGTCCCATTGATCGAGGATTTGAAAATATTGTGGGATTCAGGTGTTACGATGTATGATGATTACAGAAATGAATAGTTCACTTTGAAAGCCATGTTGTACGGGATGATAAATGACTTTCCTGCTTATGGAAATTTTTCAGGATATAGAATTAAAGGAACTCAAGGGTGTCCTGTTTTCGGACAAGGTACACAGTCAATTAGGCTGAAACATTCATCGAAAACCGTGTTTCTAGGACATCGCAGATTTATACCCCGATGACATAAGTACCGATCTTGGACGACATCATTCGACGGAAGTTCAGAGGAACGTACAGTACCGTCTCCACTAACAGGTGATCAATTGTTTGAGAAAGTAAAAGATTTGGGCACTAATTTTGGTAAACCATTTTTGAAAAACCATACGAAAACCAGTTGGAAAAAGAGATCAATTTTTTTTTGAATTATCATACTGGAATTGACTGTATGTCAGAAATTTTCTTGATGTTATGCATGTTGAAAAAAATGTATGTGATAGTGTCATCAGGACGTTGCTAAATGCACCCGGCAAAACAAAGGATGGAATTAAGGCTAGATTGGACATGGTTGAGATGTGAATATGAGAAGAGTTGGCACCAGTGAAGGGTGAAAAATGAACATTTCTTCCTCCTGCTGCTTAAACTCTTTCCAGGCAGCAGAGATATCAGTTTTGCAACTTCTTGAATGACATAAAGTTTCTATAGGGGTATTCATCAAATATCAAGAACATCGTGTCAATGGGAGATTTAAAATTAAAGGGTCTAAAATCACATGAATACCATGTTTTGAGGAAAGATCTAATTTCTATAGCTTTACGTTTCATTTTGCCCAAGAATGTCCACCATACATTAACGAAGCTTTGTTTCTTCTTCAAAGCTATATGCAGCAAAGTTATAGACCCGACGAAATTTCCAACTATGGAAAGAGAAATTGTCGTCATGTTATGTGAATTGGAAATGTTCTTCCCATAGACATTTTTCGATATGATGGTTCATTTTATGGTTCATTTGGTGAGAGATATTCAACTATGTGGTCCTATACATTATAGATGGATGTACCCCATTGAACGGTATATGAATATTTTGAAAGGGTGTGTCAAAAACCGAAGTCGTCCAGAGGGTTGTATTGCGGAGTAATATATTGTTGAGGAAGCTATTGAATTTTGTACCAAATACCTGTCTGGTGTGGAAATCATTGGCCTACTGAAATATTGTCACACTGAGCGGCTTGAGGGTGAAAGAATTTCTGGTATAGAAGTTGTCACAATCAATATTACATATTGGGAGAAGGCCCACCTTTATGTTTTGCATAACATTTTTGACGTTGACCCATATGTTCAAACCCATAAAAGAAATTCTTATGCATTTGAATCCTTCTAGGGATGAAAAATGGATATCAGATACACATAATCAACAGTTTATTGGATGGTTTCGAGACCATATTTTTAAGCAGTTAGATGAAAATCCAGACTCAATTTCAGAATGACTTCGATGGCTGGCTGAAGGAGCAAGTGTGTATGTATTATCTTACAATGCTTATGCAGTTAATAGTTATACATTCTAGACTAATGAACATGATGAAGACAGTACCATGCAGAATAGTGGGGTTACACTTGTGGTTGAGGCGATGCATGTTTCTGGTGCTAAGGAAAAAAATCCAATTTATGCGAATATGTCATACTTTGGCATCATCAAACGAATATGGGAGTTGGATTATACGAAATTCAAAGTGCCGATTTTTCAATGAAAGTGTTTTCATAACACGAGTTCTATTAAAATAGATGAATTAGGATTCGTGATATTTGATTTTAGTAAGTAATGGGAGAAAGACGAACCATTTTTAATGGCATCACGGGAAGTACAAGTATTTTATGTTCCAGACCCCGCAAACTGAAATTGGTCAATTGTTCTGTTATTGACCAAAACAACTGAAGGGTCAGATGAAAGTTCAACGGAGGTTGACCCTTTTATAGGGACTTCACAATAATTTCGCAGTGGTCCAAATGAAGACAGTGTTTTGTATATCAGAGGAGACCACAATGAAGGAATTTACATAGTCGATAGAGGAGTCAAATCTCTTCATCCTTTAAAGAAAAAAAAGAGAGTACAATAATCAGGTTATTTGTTTATTGTAACATACATTGTGTTATGTTATGTTATTATCTGTTCTCTACTATTTTTAATAATCTAAATTAAATATTAAATCACTTTTGCAGATAATGACTTATGCACCTGCTGATGTGCCCAATCCCGAGGCATAAAATGTCTCTCAACCAGCAGCTGGTGGTCCCACTACAAAGCAACAACAAGTCTCTCAACTAGATGTTGGTGGTCCTAGTTCAAAGCAACAACAGGTTTCTTAACCTGTTGTTGTTGGTCCCAGTGTTGAGGTACAACAGGTTTATCAACCTGTTGTTGTTGGTCCCATTGCTGATGCTAGCACTCCGGGGGAAGATATTGATGCTGCTTCTAAGGAAATGGTAGGAAATGAAACCCTAAAAGCGCAAAAAAAACAATAGCGTCGTAGTTTGATAGTGTTAGCCAAAATCCTTAAGGAAAAATAAAAAGGCATCAAATTTGAGGTGGGATGGAATAAGCGAGGCCAACATGTTAACCCCAACCGAGCCATCTTTAGTAGCTACATTGGAATCGTCACTCGGCAATGTGTGCCGATTGATGTACAGTCGTGGCACCATGTTGTCACCGGGATGAAGATACGAATGTGGGAAGAGATTACGGTAACATTGTGATATCATTTTTTTAATTTATTAAAATAAAATAAAATACCAAAATATTGACTTACTCTTCATCATCCATTGCAGAGTGAATTTATAGTAGTTATCTCACACAAGGAATATGTATTAAGAGTTTCAAGAAGGATTCATAGAGGTTTCCACACAATTTTAACAAAATATCGTCTTAAAGAATCATAAGGGAAAATCAAGTTGCACCCACATCCTCTTTACACACACTTGATATCCCAAGGAGCGTGGGATGCGTTTAGTAACCGTCATGGGGAGCATACTTTTTAGGTACATTGTATGGGTTAATACGTTGTTTGACGTTTCCTTGTATTCATCACTCTGAATGACAGTTTTTTATTTATGAAACAGCTTCTGAGTGCTGAAAATAAAAAACGTGCAACAAAACCAGCGTACCCTTATCGTAAAGCAAGGATGGGGTATGTTGAACTTGAGAAAAAATTGGTATGTCTTTTAAATCTACCCTACTACTAGTATGTGACATAAAACAACACCATAACCATGTTTCTCTGTTTATATGCAGATTTATGAATCGAAATCGAAATCCATATCCATCCCACACCATGTTCTATGGAAGGAGGCTCATGTAAATAAAGAGAGGATATTGATAGATGAAAACACACAAAAATTGTGGGAAACATATGTAAGTTTGACATAATATAAATTTGAGTTTCTTTATATAACTATTACATTACAATAACTACTTATTTTTCTATATTTTCTATCTGAAATAGTTACAAGAATCAACAACAACCACACCAGATGAAAACATACTTTCAGCAGCCTTGAAGCATCCAGAAAAGTATGGTCGCATCAGAGGTGCATGTTTGGGGGTGACACCCCGAACATATTTTCAAAAACAAAAACAAGCGAGGTATCAAAATGAGAATATGGAAAAGCTGCAAGAACAATTATCTTTTTTTCAAGAATAATTACAATACCAGAGAGAGATGATAGAAAAATTGATGGGGGAGAGTCAAAGAAGAGAAAAAACTCAACAATAACCTGTGCGTGATGATATCTCCCCACCCCCACCATCTTTGAGGCGAGCCATTCCCCTAAAAAACCTGACTTAGATGAGGTAATCAATGTTTTAATAAGTTTTTCTATGAAATGTAATTTACATAGACACAGATACCTTTCATGTACTAATAATCCATATGGTGAAAATGACTGTGATTTATATTTATCAACTCCCACCTATCTCCTTGTAGCGAGGGCTACGGTGCTCAATATGCAAAACGACATGCTACACAACAGACAACTTCCAAAAGATCATCTTAGAGTGTCAATTAACATAGCTAATGAGCTGATTGCTGAGCTACCTGTTCCAAATGATGATGATGACATTCATACAGTTGAACAAGTTTTTGGAACATTCATTGCATGGCTGATAGTTCTTGTAACAAAATATGTCGACAAAAAGGTATTCATTTCTAATTTATTTTTCAAGCTAGACCTTTAACATTTAATGAAAAAAGTCTGAACCGATGACTGTTATTACGGAATGAAAAAGACTGTGGGGTGAAACGAAATATCAGCTCAAAACTATCTCAAGGATCAACCAATCAATTGAAATGGTCTACTGAGAGCACATTCACCCCACTCGTTCTATATCCATAGTTAATATCATTGCAGGCTCATGTGGATACAAAGTTGAAAGACTAAAGTACTCACATAGTTGATTTTGAAAGAGATATGTATGGAGAGGAGATTTCAGATTTCATTAGTGCTAAAAATGTAAATGAACTCTTAAAGTATGAATGGCTAGGATCCTCAGTTGTAAATGTATACATGAGGTAAGTTTTCATGATTTGATTTTACAAAAGCTGATATACTCTGATAATTTTGACTAACTACATTTTATATTTGTCTCAGACGTATATATGAAAAAAAATTGAAGGGATTTCCCCATGAACAAAAATTTGGACTCGTTATTCCTCACACCACTTCTTCAAAAGACGAAATAGATTTTGATAAAGAGGCTGAAATAATATCATCCCTGCTCAAATCATTTGAAAACAAAATTACGGATGACAGACTCTTTTTAATACCAATGA
The DNA here is from genome assembly GCA_963277665.1 of Viscum album. Taxonomy (NCBI): domain Eukaryota; kingdom Viridiplantae; phylum Streptophyta; class Magnoliopsida; order Santalales; family Viscaceae; genus Viscum; species Viscum album. The sequence goes on from OY728131.1 coordinate 343,663,274, forward strand.
TGTAGGGGTAAAACTCTACAATTTAATCATATCAACTATATTTTCATTTCTTTCTTTAGTTATTCCTTTTTGTATTTTTAGGGAGCATTGGATGCTGATTTCAGTCAATTTGGATACTCCAAAGATTTATATGCATGGATATCCAACAAACCGACCACACATGATGGTGTTTGTTAATTTTTAATACACTAGAACCAACATTTTAAAACTGAACATCTAGTTATATAATTTATGTTATCTTTTAATGAGGATTCTGTTATGATAGGGAGGTGCATAAATATCGTCTAATGCATGGAATGAATCCAAGGCATAAGGATGAGCATGCCTATAAGATCTACAACTGGAAAAGTATCTGGGTATATATAATAACATTACACTATCCAAACACATATCAAAACAAATAACTTATTGTTTTCGATGTTTCTGTAGTGTCCAAAACAAACAAATGGAAAGGACGGTGGTTATTATGTTTGTAAACTTATGAAAGAGATCGTATTTCATCAACAAACTAGAATACATGATGAGGTATTTTAGAAAATAATTATGAGTTCATTTAAAATATTTATTGATCCTTTGTGTATTTATATTTTTTCAGTACTACCATGACTGTTGAAAAAACTGATATTCAGAAGATGATATACATGTGTTTAGAAACGAATGGGCAACATACCTGATGGAAGATTGTACAAAAATAGGATGAAGGTGAATTCATACCACTTATGTTATCTATATATGATCGTTGATTATCCTCCAACCTACTTTGGTGAATTGGGAATGCTCCGATGTATTGAAATATTAATTTATTACTCAATTTTTTCTATCCCTAGATTCATATTATTGATCTTTGAACAAATCAATATTGAAGGAAGGAATGATGGTGTGCAATGCATATGGGTTGAACGACGAAACCATCGAGGATCAACAAAATCCATTTTCTGTATCTCGTTTTTTTGGACTTGTATTTGAGCACATGTGTTGTTGTTTGACTTGCACAATTATTTCTAGGTAGATGCATGAGATAATCAATATTGTTGAGGGATTTTTTGGAACCAAAATATGTGTCCCAGGATAATTAAATTAAGGGAAAGGCTGGTTGAGATGAAATCCAAGCTCAAACGACCAGTACATCATCAAAAGAATCAACCCTGTGATGTACCATCATGTAGAATCTGGTCCTCATGATGTTTTGAGGTGTTTATGGAAGGTATGGGGAGTCAGATGAGCCCCATGGCCACCATAAATAATGATTACAGACAGATCCACATGTTTTTGTGCCTCATGTCTCTTTATAAGGATCGCGCCATTCACATGGTCCATCTTAGCATGTATGTCCCATTCATCCCATTGCTACTCTTGGAAGAACCTGATAATATGACAATGCATAAGCCCCAAAAAACTCATACTCATCCAACCAAGAGTATTCCTAGTGTGAAGGGAAGCTAACCATGGGTAATACCCACAACATACTTCTTTTAAATATATGGGTTTTGATCCTTGTATTCTAAATAGGGTACGTAGGAAGCCTCCATGAGGTTAAATCCCATCCAATGGTAAACCATGGTGACCCCATCACTAGGGTACACCTTCACTTATTTTCCCTCTTGTATTTCCCTTAGTGGCGTCCGAATAAGTCTTAAAAATGAGAAACCTTACCTTTATGGGATGCACCACACTTGGGTCAGACCTCATTGGGAGTTTTGATCCATCTGTCATGTAAACATTCCAGGTGCTCCCTCCTAGAGATGTACCTACCTAATCCACATTTATAAGTGTTTTGATCCACCCAGGTCTTACATCTCTGTAAGACATTAAATCATGACCCTCTATCCTTGTGGGATGTTAAACTCATGGAATACCACAAGTTAAACATGGGTTTCCATTAATATATTCAATATTAATGTTTAATCAGTCCTTATTAAGGTATTTTGGTGGTGTGGTTTTATGTTTTCCAATAGATTTTGGAATATTCCAAGATTTATGTAGGTGATTCCATGATTTTAAATTATATGATGATTTTATTATGTTGTATTTGCTTGCTAAGTGTACTATATGAAATGTTTGTGTGGTTAAAAATTTGTTATCAAAATAATTTGGGGTGTGTATAGACTTGAAAGTTATTTTTAAAATGAATGCAGTTGTATTTCTTGTGGATTTTCATGCTTAAGTCCTTTAAATGTGTTTGAAGAAATTAGAATGTTGTGTGATGGGTGTTTTCAAATGGATTTAATGTGTTTGTGAATTTTAAAGAGGGTTTTCTTATGAGTTGTAGAGAGTCTATATATGTGTATTTACATTGAATGAAAGTAAATGAGAAATTTTTGATATATATGATGTGTATAATGTAAACTGAGCACAATTTCCATACGAGGTATTTTCTTTATGATGTGCAGGGGACAGGGTGAGAGGGCAGGGGTGGTTTTCTGGTGGAGGGGGAATGGGGCAAAGTGATAGGGGGAAGGGGTAGGGGTGTGCTGGGTTCTTTTGAAATATGTAGGGGGTGGGAAGGGGGGTTTGCAATGGGCAGGGGGAAGTACAGTGGGCAGGGGTGTGCTAGGGAAGGGGGCAGGGGGTGTTCAGGGGGTAAGGAGTGTGCAGGGGTAGGGGGTGTGCTCGGGGGTGGGCAGTGTGTAGGGGGTGTGCTGGGGAAGGGGGCAGAGGTACTTCTTTTTTATGGAATGGGGGGACATATAGACATGGTATTAAACCATGGATCTAGGTATATATCCAAGGTTTAATGTCATTGCAAAAGGCCCATCATTGGTATCCAATAGAGGAGGATAATAGGGTTGAAGATATTCCACCACTCTTTTAATGTAATTGATATTATTTGATTTATCTCAAAAGTAAGGGAGATGTCCCACGGGGGAAGGGAGAAGGAGGAGAGTGTGTGTAAAGGATTTTTTTGAGTGGAATGAGGGATATATGATGGTAACCCGCTTTAATGGTTGATAGTGAAAATTTTTTAATTCCACTCATTAATTAGGTGAATTATTAGGCTTAAGGGTAAAATAAATCATTTTCCAACAATGTGGGAATCAATATACACAGACTTCTAATCTGTATAGTTTCATTGAGTGGCTTACAATCCATTATTCAACCATATATAGATACTTCCCCAAAAACTCATACCTTACACAAGTTCATCACATTATTTGACAAACCATTAACCATCAATGTGAGACCATCATAACCTTAGAACCAAACTGTAGGTTTATCTATTCCCCCTCGAATCATTAAATAGCCCATGTTCTACTAAACATTGGGCCATTTGATTATTATAGATGATTAGCCCTAACCATGCACCAAGTTTGTTAATTGGTTATTTTATGTTTTGTGCCTCACTAGTATAATTGCATTTAGCAACCCCATTCTTTATTTCATTATTGTATTACTAACATAATATTTGTTTTATTGTGTAGGTGAAATATTTTTCCTCAGTTCGAATCCTTTGTTCGGAAACCACCGCCATGGATGACAATTTTTTAGAGTGGATGGATGCAAAAAGGATGGAACATCATTGTTTTTTAACTGTTTCTTGGATAAATGTAATTGTAACCAAATTAAACATTTTTTGAAATGTATATAGAAGTGTGTTGTTTTGTATTCATGATTTCAAGTAAATTTATGTATCATTTTTGTTCTTCTATGCTTTGTGTGTGGGTGTTGTGTGTGTTTTGTGCATGTGTTGTTTGGACTCTATGCAGGTGTTGTTATGTGTGCAGGTGCTGGGCAGGTTCTGTGGAGGTTCTGGTTTTGGACAGGATCTTTGGCCTTTATCAGTGCTAGTTAAGCGCTGATAAATGGATAATATATTAGTGCTATTTTGAGCGCTGATAAAGGTAATTTTTATCAGTGCTCAAAATAGCGCTAATATATTATACATTTATATGTGTTGAAAATAGCGCTGATAAAGGGGCGCTTTTATCAGTGCTTTTTTTAGCGCTGCTAAAAGTCCCCCTTTATCAGCGCTATTTTTAGCGCTGATAAAGGGGACCCCCCCCCCCCTTTATCTTCTTTGAGATTAACAGCTCTTTTTTAGCGTTGTTAAAGGCTGTTTTTAGCGCTATTATAATCCATATTTGTAGTAGTGTTGTTATCACACCTTCCATTACATTAGTGTCCTTACCATAAGAAATTAGACTACATGGACCAGTCTCATCACATGACATTAAACTATGGCATTGAACTACAAGGGTTTTGATCCCTGTCTCCAAATAGGGTATAGAGGTTGCCTCCATCGGGTTCAATCCTGACACCCCAACATACCCGGGATGTGTCCCTATGGATCAATCTTGATTACCAAATACCACCATTAAATCTACATGTCCTCCCCTCACTAGGTGGAAACTCTAAAGTGTGATCATCCCCCTAGGGGAACACTCAACACCACCTACCTTTATCCACAAGATATTAAACTTGTGAAATACCTATACCCACAAGAAGTAAATATTTTTTTCCAAAATATCCTCAAAAGACATTAAACATGTGAACTATATTTACCCATCGGAAATTAAACTTATGACCTACCTATCCCCATAGGATGTTAAACATGTGACTACTTGTCCCTATAGGATGTTAAACCTATGACATAACTATCCCTACAAGATGTTAATCCTATGACCTACCTATCCCTATAAGACTTTAATAGAGTGACCTACTTGTCCCCATATAAAATTAAACATGTGAACTACCTTTCTCCATAAGATGTCAAACATGTGTCTTACCTTTCCCCATAACCTGTGACCTGCATATCCCTGCAAGATGTTAAACATGAGACCTACCTATCCCCACAACACATTAAACCTGTGACCTATCTCTTCCCAAGAGATTCTATAACTGTGAAAAAATATACTACATATATAAGAACCCCAACCCCATAAAAAACATGTGGGATGCACAAGGAATAGGGACAAGGATTCCTCATGTTCATGACATAAGTTTCCCCATAGTGGATATGGGATTATTTGGGTTATCCACCCATGATTCCTCGTATATGAGATACCCTCAACTTCAAAATGAGGAATACCTTTAAAAATGTAAAAAAATCCTAATATTACCAATCATCATCAGCTCAAAACCAAATGTATCTTTCCTATTATAATAGAAATAATTGTAATTAACTATACTTCACCTCGATATGGAACTGGGAATGAGATTAATAAACATTCCTTAGATCTTTGAAGGAGACATGGACTAAGCAATGTGCTCCAAAGATTAATCCATGGAAGAAAGAGATGACATCCCATCATCCTGTTCTAATCATGGAGTTGACATCATAAACTATGGTGATAGAGGCCACCTACCTTTGGAAAGTGGGAATGTGTGGAATCACACCCCAAGGGACCCACAACCAGTCCAAGGAAACAAATTGCTCTGGGGGAAGCAGAAGAAACTATATCATCACCCCTATGAATAGCCTAAGTAGAAAATGACTTGAAACAAAATGGTGAACCCAATGTGAATCTATCCTCCCAAAACTATGGTTAAATAATTGAAATTGGGAATTACTATTTCTAATACATCATTGGAATGGATCCCTTCTACTTACACATGAGAGGATGATCAGCGTTGGGCATGTTGGGAATCGCCTTCACCCGAAATGTACTGATGGACATCCTAATATATCCTAAATGACTCATGATTTGGTAAATTCTCAATGATCCACAACCACCAATAGGGATGGGGTTTGAAGAACTGATTGTGTGGTAATCCTTCATGACTATACTTTTTCCATAGTGGCCCCCTCTCTTATGGCTCTTGGGAACCCTTTTCTCCATATCTCCATCTAATACTATTCATTAGAGGGTTATCAATGCTCTCTTATACTAATATGAATAGTAATGGTTCATCCCAACCAGGTATATGGCCCTCCAAGATCTTGAAGTTGTAGTTCCATGTTGTCCTCACCTCCCCCATGGACCGTACAGGGGGTAATCTCCTCCTGTTACCATAGAAAACTATTTCGGGAGCCTTTCCTCAGAACACTATGATAGATACCTCCCATATTCCAAGGAGTTGGGGGATTTATTAGTCTCACATACTATAACCACCACCTAGGGGATTACCAATAGGGCCCCCACCAATCAATGCTATCGGCATTGTCGATCATCCCTGCATGTTGATGAGAATTACAACCTCATCCCTACCCCCATTGTCCTCTATCTATAACTCTTGGTGCTAGTTTCAGGGGAAGATCACTGACCATTCCTTACATGAGGCCTCTTTGATAACTTTAGTGGCCCCTTCCACTTCCAATATACCTCCCACCCTCACGACCAGTGCCCAGGGGTACATTCTCACTAGGTTGGGATCAAGACCCCAACCACCTATCAGGTAGTTTGGGTCAATTATTCCCACTTTGGGAGGTATAAACACACATCATGATCCACCTTATAGTAGATAATTTCAATGTGGAGGTCCTCCCCATGATACCATCATTTGAAACTGAGTTCCTCCATGTTCTAAATATTTCCCTTAACATGATGATCTATCAAATTTTAGAATGGTAGACAATGTCCATGGAGGATTTGATCGTGGAACTAGGCAAGAAATGCATGGAAGAAGCTCACATGAAACTTATGAGCTCACACTTGGGGAATTATCATGTGAACATGGGTAGGGATGGGGGAAAAGTCACATCACAATCGACCTCTCAGAGTATGAGATTGTAGATGACTCAGTTGAAGCACCTCCTCCTCTACTGTAATAGTTAAAGAAAAAAGACTGATAGTTGAGGTTAAGTATCCCTGATATAGAGATCCACATGGTCTTTAGATCCCTCAATAAATACATATAGGTGGAGAAGGACTTGGATTCCTTTCATATAATCTATGTGAATCCATCCTTTCCACTAATAGAATCCTCCTCTTTACTTCTACCTTTAATGTTGGAGGGATTTATAGGTTCATATTGGAACCCTATAATGAAAGAAATAATTCTACCATGATGAATGGGAACACACAAAATGGCCTTCATAATCAGTCATAGGCTACAGAAACCCCATCCTATATGGATATGGTCATGAAGTTGGCCCCACCTCTAGAATAAAATCTGTCATTCCAGGGATAATTGGACCATGTGACACTACCACTTTCTAAGTGTCAACAATATAATAGATCCTTAACCCTACCTCCCTAAATTTTGTGGCCTTTACTAATTGGATCCTTGAGTGACCAAGATAAAGTTTTCCCACTGAATGATGGGAAAAAGAGGAAATCTTGTGGGAGATTCTGGTCAATGACCAACTACCAATCTTGTTTTTTCCACCCACAGACAAACAATTCACCATCCCAGAGGACCATACAACATGTCTCAAATAGAATAGTTGGGTGATATCCAACTACCTCTAAGATCACCATATGATCTATCATGGGAGTGAAGAGAACCTCTATGTTGTTCATCAGCAATGTCGATGGGTCTAAATTGTGAAAGTCCCAATAGATCGATACCCTGATTTGTATAGATACTGCAAAACCTTTTAATGGACCTATGTCAAGAGCCTCATTGTGCTCCAGTAAATCATGCAAGAAGTGTATCCCTACATGTATATTAGAGGATAGGGGAAGTGTTATTCCCTTTAATTCATCCCCTATTCATGATGATAGTAGAACCACTAGGATAACCCTCCTATTGATGGAAAAGCATTGTCAACCATTGCCACCATGAACCTCATAGAAAGAAATACTCTTGGTGATCATAGAAATTTATTTGATGACATAGGGTATGAAGAAGATCTACTCCAAGGTTAAATACGACATCAGGAAAACCTTCTGGTGGGTGCCTACACCTATCACCGGAGATAGATACTATTCCTCAGAAATACCTTTGAGGATCCATTTCTACATTCCCATCAATATATCAGCAAGTTAAATGGGGTTTATAACCCCATCATACAATCCAATACAACTCTATAATTAGAGGTGAATTGTAGTATTACTTCCTTAATCTATGATCTTGGAGGCTATAAGAGGCATACCACCAAACTTGTCACTGAGAAATACCCTGAACAAGGTGACACCTAAGAGGACCCATCCCCCGTTTGGCCGAGTATATGATTCTCCTCAACCGGGCACCTAGATTTGAGGTAGGTAGTCTAGTTCATCCATTCAGGATGGAGGTAGGTGGCCACAAATAACACCAATATATGACTTACCTGTCCCACCTGAATAGTGTGATTTCTAGCCACCAAATCATGATCATTTCACCTCGTAATCCAGCAGGCCATTCAAAGAACTAGTGACTACCAATCCATAAAAGGGTGACATAATATCCACTCCCACCACCAAAATTGAGGCCTTGGAGATATTGTTAGGTTCACAAGGCTGAATACCCTGAGAGGGGGTGAATCAGGGTATGACTAATTTAAATTTAAAGCCCGCTCAGATCTTGTTTCCCTATTAAGAAAAACACTCTTCTCTCTCTTTCCTATTGCACAATATAAACAGAAAGTAAATCATGCACAGTATACAGTGATTTTTACTTGGTTCACCCCCCCTGGGCTACGTCCAAGGAGCATATGCCGACAAGTTGCCGGTCGTACAAAATTCCACTAATCTTCAATAGATATGGATACAAGGATTTTGGAACAGTCACTCTATCCAAGGTTCACTGCCTTTACAAGGTTTAGGGTCAGCTCACTGCTTTCCCAAAGGTCACTCTCTATTTCTCTCTCTCTAGCTCACTGTCTGTGGAGAGGATCACCTTCTTCCTCTTCTATGCTCACTGAATTGGAAGGAATCCACTCACAATTTATAGACTTGTAGGTCTCTTCAATATAACTAATGAAATCTTCATCCTTAACTATTGATAGATGCTCTGTTGACGTCCAACTTTCACCCGTAGATGAATCTCACTTTGCACCAGGTGTACCGGGAAACCCAAATTTCTACGCGCAGCCCTTACGACACCTTGCGCACAATTCCTTTGACTTGCGCGAAATAAATTTTTTGTGCAACACCTTTCTTATGTGAAACCACTCCCTTTTACGTGCATCCTGGAAACTGCCTTGCATGCAATTTTCTTCTTTTGCGCGAAATCTACTTTTCGTGCAACAACACTTTTCCGCGCCAACACCAATTTTTACGCGCAAACTTAAAGTTTCCGTGCAAATCCCTTTCGAACTTCAATTTCACGCACTATATCTTGGGTATTATCTATATCTTGAACTTCCTTGAATGGAGGGGGGTCACTCCATATTTATAGGAAAAACCGACCCCATGCGAAAAACCCTCCTTGAGCGCGTAATTCACTTCGAGTGTGAAAATAAATCTTCCGTGCAACACCATTTTTCACACACTGCTCCAAAATTTCGTGCACCTCATGCCTTTGCCAATTTTCGAGCTTCAGACCTCAAAACACCTCTCGCGCGAAATACTTTATCCCACTATTTCGCATAACCCGTTGTTTTTTCACGCATCCTGTTGTTTTCCGCGTGCCACTTTAATTTTTCACGCACCACTCAAATTTTGCACGCTCCACTTAATTTTTCAACGGAACTCTTTCCTTTTTCTCATCACACCCTTTGACAAAAACATATCTCTTCATTTTATGATTTTCAGGCCCAAAAATTTGGAAAACACTGGAAAATGGCGCCACCTTGTACCTGCTCTATTTGTACCACCTCCAGATCGTCTATCCCTTTGTCGAGGTTCTTCATTCAATAATCTATTACTAAAAGCATCCCTTGAACTTGAAAAATCACCATGTAAACCCCATTTTTTGACACAAACATATATCATGGTCTGCATTGTCAACAAACACAACAAGGAGGCCTCCTTTTTCAATAAACACAATCACCTCAAAAATGCTTCAATGATGACTTGAGGGATTTTTTCCCAACAGATATAATAGGTTGTGATCCCACCATAAGGGAATTCATATCCAGAAAGGGTGGAATAGATACACCCTCCTCAAAAATTTATTAATATAATATTCATCTTGATTAATTGTACTAGTGATCCTTCATAGCATTCACCTCACTTTTCCTTGTAGTGTGGTCCAATGCTGGGAACCCCCAAGTAACAGGAAGCATCCAAGCTTCATTACTTTATCCAAACTCTATTAGGACCTACTTTATCTTGGTATAATCATCTTCCCCTAGGATCTATATTCAATTAGAAAGATGTGTGTTGATAGTTTATTTACCAGTTCAACTCCACTATGCTCAAAACTAGCATCTTTTACCTCTTAAAATGAAAGAAAATTCTTGATGAGTGAGTTTTTTATTTTCATTACTTGATGGAAAGTACTCAAGTACTCCCTCGATATGAATATTTCATAGGATAGTATTTTAATGATGTGCATAGATAATGTCTAGGATGATCTGGTTCCCACTCTTATCTCCCTAAGGTGTTCAGGTGGATTCTAGGAATTCATCTAAATGGATCATCATCTAGAAGGATCCTTGTAATGGAGAAAGAATCGATAACTCCCATTACCACTTATATTCCTAACATAAAAACCCATTAAGGAAGAGGTGGCTACCACCATATAAACTTAGGCCCCAGAGCTAGTTCTCCTTTTGGATCCTCCTCTAGATAATCCTCACTTAGAATTCCCCTTCCTTGATAATCTTGCTCGGTCCCCCTATTAGAGCTAAGTCCCTAGGGTTCCCTTCACAGAGTATTATAAAATATTCTACTCCTTCATGGATTCTTATGTTCTAGGGTACTTCATATGTTCCCTGGAGAATAATATCTTGAATATTCTAGAATGTTTCAAGCCTTAGGAGGCTGACCTAATTGACTATTACAACTAATTAAAATACCATAGGGTCCTCAGACACACCATTAAAGAGTGTTTCATCTTTAAATATTGGATTCAAGACTAGGTATAAAGTGGTATGGTTGAGTTAGGTGAGTTCTTAAGGTAGGTATCACATGTCTCTTCCATTCTCGAAAGAGATGATGAGGACACTGGTGAATGGAAACATGTGTCCCAACAAAGTTTGAATAAGTAGAAAAAGTATATGTTCCATCAGATGGTTGCTCACATCCATGTAATTATTTGTGCCTGCTTGGGAAATCCTGAACCTAGTTTGGTTGTCACACCCACTCTGTCCACCTTATTGATAGTACAACCTACTAAGTCTTGAGGGAATAAGCATCAGAAATGTCTAGAAAACCAAATCCACCCATCAGTGCTATAGACATTTTTCACAATCGGCAACTTATTTCCCCATGAGCTGGGGGGACACTGCGAATCTATCCAGTCCTAGAATATTCCACTGATAAAGAATAGGGATATTCATTAGTCAATACACTCATATTGGTAGATCATTTCATGGTATCTAGTAGTGAAGAGTGCCCCATAGCCCCCTCAGGTACCTCCAGACATCAACATTGATGGAGGTATAATCTTCATGATATCAAATAGAGTTCACAAGTCAATAGCCCAAAAAGGATAGTTCATCCCACTGAGACCAGACATCAAGCCTCATGTAGGTCAAAATAGGAAAAACCCTCACTTGTTGCATCATCGGGAACAACCCCACAATTGAATATATTGTTCAATCATGTATCTCAATAATAGTGAACCATATCTCATTTGTAGTCAAAAAAAGATTTCCCTCAGCCATACAATGGACAATATAAGCCATCTGACCAATAGCAGAACATGGAGAGCATCATCTGTACTTCAACGCCTCAGCCAATGGTATCCATAGCACTCCCAGCTAATGAGTGGATCCCAAAACGTAGAATTATACCCCTCTAGAAAATATGATGTTTTGAAACATGTTTCTATCATACCAAAAATACTCTTTATTATCGATTCACTATGTCTAAAAAATATATGTGTGAGGCTCTCATCAATACTGTAAATATACCTCTCCAGTTCAAAACTAAGGTAGTTGCTGCTAAGGCCTATCTAGAAGATGATGTTGAGAAGGAAGAGTTTTAATCCATCATTTCCTTCTTGGATGAGGATGAGGGTACTGTTATCTCAAGACCCATATTACCACTATATATCATAGGTTGGTTCAATGTCATAGAAGCCCGTCATTTATTATTAGACACTAGTTCTGGGATCAAATTCATACCAACCCGCACACTCCAAAAACTAGGGCTCACATAATAGGATCTGACTCCATCCAGCCTAAAAGATTCCAGGGTATATTTAGAGTGAGTAGAATCCACATGGAAAAATCTAGCTAGAGACCATGTTCAGTGACCTAATAGAGAACACTGAGTTCATGGTTATTTCATAGGAAAGTACCTATAATGATCTTTTGAGAAATCCTAGGATTCAATTGCATGCAAAAATCCCCTCTTCATATCCTCAGTGCCTTAATTACTCCCCCAATGGTTGATTAGGGGAAATCCCTAGTGGCACCACTCCCTTTAACTCCTATAAATCCTAATACCTGGACATAAGCTATTACAAGAGGGATGGGAAGAAACTTTATACTGATAGAGTTGAATGAATCAATTACCCCCAATGATCTAAAAGATAGTTCAGCTGATCCTTAGGAGGATTTGAAAGCCAGTTTCAACTTACTAATCCAACAGTTGGATCCAATGATCCAAAACATTTGGAACTATTTCATCATCCTTAGAAAAAAAGTAATTATTGTGGATCACCTCACAATATCACACCATAAAAGTAATGTTGAGGCCAAAAAACCCTACTCTTTTCATGTACTAGGAGGTCCTCCCCTTATCCACCAACCCACAATAGTGATTTATATTATAGAGAGAAGGGCTAAATCACTAGAAGTCCACTCATCATCATTTTTTAAAATTAATATAGACCCCACCGTCAGAAGCTACATGGACTTTTCTCTCCAACTTTTGTTACCACGATCTCAATAGAGTGGGATTCTTTTACCAAGGATCCTACCCCTATCGAGGAATAAAGTAGTATATCTCCACATTCCTCATTTATAGAGGGTTCATATATTTCCATTGAACCTCTAGCTTTAGATGATGAATAGGACCTAGAAGTTACCCCTTCCAAATTCGAGGAAGTAATCTCTTCCACAACAAACAACTTAACTCGGGTTAATATTAGCATAGAGGAAGACCCAAGATCGATACTGATGTGTTTAGTCATGAAAATAGAAGAGCGATAACAATATGTATCTTTCTTGAATAAGCACCATGAAGTATTTACTTAGAGATATAATAAAATATTGTGCCTTGATTCCCAAGTAGTTCTTCTCCACCATGGAATCCCATTGGGCCACCATATATATAAATATCATTCCATGAAGAGGCACCCTTACCATGGTGTCATGGCCAAGGGAGAAGTTGACAAGCTGATCAACTATAGATTCTTCATATATGTTTAGTACCGAATGTGGTTGGTAATCATTATCCTGGTCATGAAGAAGAATGGTCTGATCAGAGTCTGTATCAAATTCTAGGATCTTAACCACCAATGTTTGAAGGATGATTTCCCTCTACCAGTGACATATATTCCAATTGATTGCACTACCAGATTATAATACTTTTCCTTCATGGATGGATACTCTAGGTACAATCAAATCCAGATGCCCCCAAGGGTGAAGACTATACTAAAATTAGGGCACCTCAAGGAACCTTTTTCTACCAAGTGATTCCATTTGGTTTGAATAATTCTATAGATACCTACCAATATTCCATGCACCATATCTTTAATACAATACTAAAAACACTAGTGGAGTGTTATGTGGATAATTTTGTGGTCAAATACCACCAATAATAGGTCCATCTAAAGGATCTTGAGAAAGTGTTCGACTTCCTCATCTCCTTTCACCTAAAAATGAACCCCATGAAGTGTACATTTTGGGTCACCTATAGAAAGTTCCTTGGGTTCGTTTTCTGATATAGAAGCATTGAGATTGACCCAGATAAGATCAAATCCATAACCAGATTCCTCCTCCTCATAAATTTCGTTAATTGTAGGGTCTCAAGGGTTACTTGGCCGATATTAGATGATTTATCACTAACTTGGCTAGAAAATGAAAACCCTTATATGGGATCAAGAAGAAATGAATAACCTACTAGTGGGATGAAGAGTGTCATACCGCATTTGAGGACATCAAGAAGCACCTTCTATATCAACTTTTCTTAATTCCACCCATCCCAATGAAGCCTATGGCTCTTTATGTGACCACATTAGAGGGGTATCTCAATGATCTAATAGATCATAAGAATAAATAGGGTAGGTAAAATGGCCTCTATTATCTCAGTTTCATGTTTCTTGATACTAAGACAAAGTATTCACTCATTGAGAAGACATGCCTAGCCCTGGTATTCACAGTTCATAAATTGTGACATTACCTATAACTCCATGAATTATAGTTGGTATCCTATTTTGATACGCTGAAGTACATCCTCAATCACACTATTCTAAGAAGGTTATTAGAACAATGGGAAGTGATCCTATAGGATTTCAATATTAGGTTCATCCCCCAAAAATCTGTTAAAGTTCATGCATTGGGATATTTCCTAGTCACCAACCCAACTCCTGAGGAATATCCCTTGGATGTGGACTTCTCAGATGAGGACACCCTCTCCATCAATCAGACCACACCATGTTGGAAGATGCATTTTTATGGTTCCTCCCACATCCTAACCAGTAAAAGGATAAATAACCCCAAACTCAATAGGTTAGGCCTTATGATTATATCCATCACTCCCACACAGAATAGATTACCATACTCATTCCTATTATCAAATTTTTTTACAATCAATGAGGTTGAGTATTAGGATCTTATCACCAATCTCAATTTTTCCCTTGAGATTAAATTCCCCAGATACATATAAATGGATAGTAAAAAACTAATCATTAAGAAAATCAATGGTGAATAAATCCTCAAAAAGTAGGAATTCATTCCTATTCACAAGAGAACCAATGATATGATAGATTAGTTCCCATCCTAGACAAAGGCGACACATGTCTCCCAATCTCAGAATGACCACACTGATTCTCTAGAAGGTTGAGATGATTATCTTTTAGAACTTTACCAATATGATATGTTCATTCATTTGGCCCATTGCAGAGTCATTTCCCTCTATCACTCCTAAAAAAGTGGGTTAAAATATGAATCAAATAACCATTGGAACTTCTATATAAGATCTATATAAAATCATAAAATTTGAAAAATTATTGGACTAGATGACTCCATTTTTTTAGTATCTCTAATATGGGACCTTCCCACCAAACCAAGATAAATGAGAGTGAATCTGCCGACTTATAGTTAAATATACCCTTAGGTATATACCCAGATGTAATTAGACCTTCTATATGAAATATTTTTATTGAATACTTCTATATTTCATCCAAGGGGATGATATTATTAAGTTCTATAAAGAATTCCATGTTGGGTTATATGGGGCCCATTAAGTGGGATTGAATCTTTCTCACTAGATCTAAAGGTTGGGGTGCTTCTAGGCCACTATGATCCATGACTATATCAAATTCACCAAGAGGTTTCATGTATGTCAGATCCATGACAACTTCATGTATCAACCAATATATCTTATCCATACCACCACGTACTCTTAGACATTTACAGTATGATGAATCTATGTTGTGGGTCCCTACCCTCTAGCAACAACCCGACAATGCTGGTTCATTCTGAATGACACCAACTTATTTTAAAAATGGGAAGAATCCATCCCCCTCAATGTGGTCAAGACCCAGTATATGATTTAATACATGATGTTTCACATCATCCATCGATTTGGGATCCCTCACACTATTCTCATGGATAATGACAATAACTTTTGATCTCCCAAGCTAAATAAGTTGTACACTAAGTACGATATTTGTTTCAACCACACTTCCCACTACCACATGCCGGTGAATAGGTAGATTGAGGCCTTCAACAATAACCTCTCTAATATTTTACAGAAGATGATAGTCCATAATTAGAATATATTTCCTAATAATTTCATCAATACCCTATGTTCATATCAGATGAAAACGTTCAATTCTACCCATGTGACCCCATAATCCCTGATGTTCAGAATGGAGGTATTTATACCAATATAATTTTAGCTACTATCACTTTGGGAATCTGTTTGTTATTATCAAATATAAAACAAGATATTTAGTGTATATTTGGCTAAGTTGGAATCCATTGAATAAAGTAGGCTTTAACCATTTCATAACCTATAAAGAAATAAATACTATGTGGTGGGGGCCTTCAATGAGAAATTTTATCTTCATTTATTCCTTCAGGGTAACATGGTGTAAGCTCTAAGAACACTGATGATACCCAGGAAGAATCCACTAAAACTGGAACTCAAATGGGAGGGAACTTATGTTATTCATAATGTCTACTCTAATAGAAAATACTTTTCTATCACCATGGATAAGAATTGTATCATGCATCCCTCCAATTCAAGGTTTCTCAAGAGGTACTTCTCATGAATGACCTCCCTAGTCCCATCTACATGACATTAAACTATGAATCTTGACATCCAAGTCGTATGAAAATAAATTATAAGACAATTTCCTCATCACATGACATTAAATTGTGACCTTAACTTGTTTCATATACATGGTATGCCTCGTATGATAAATATGAGTTAAACTTTAGTCTCATATACACAACTTTAAACTATGAAGACTAATATCCTAGTCATGAATCATTAAACTATATAAAAACATCCTCATCAAATGATATTAAATTGTTGCCTTACCTATGTGATAAACACAGAATGAATCATGTGATAAATTTTATATGATCCAAATTAGAACTATGTGTAGCTTGATTTCTTACCCCCATGAGATATGTAGTGATGCCCAAACCCCATATTTTTGGGCCCAATTGGGAATTCATTCCCTTGATGTGAATATAATAGGATGCATCCTAGGAAAATCATGATATGTCTTATACGTCAAGCATAATATGCCTCATGAAACAGTTATGAGATGATGTTAATTGACCCCTTTTGTATTCCTCATCAATTGAAAGCCCCAATTGTATTCCTTGAATGACTGGCGGGTCAAAAATCCCCCATATATATATCCCTACCAATATTATTCACACCCTAGGGTGTGTAAACACAAATCACATTCCCTTATCCTATCAGAAGTCCAATATTCCCTCATATCCTGACATGAGGAAGACAAAATAAGTATCTCAATGCATAAGTTTTGTTCCCCACATCCTCAACACATGAAATTAAATTGTGAGCTTACCTTGTGTCATATACTTGGGATATCTCATATGATAAATATGAGATGAATCCTTAGTCCCAACTAAATTAATTTAAACTATAAATCCTGATTTCCTAGTGTCATAATGTAAAATTTCTAGGAAATATCCTAGTAGAATAATGTAAAACTACCAGAAAACATCCTAGCTGCATGATGTGAAATTATATGATGTCTTAGTCAAATTTACATGACCTTAAACTGCACCAACAAAATCCTTACTGTATAACATTAGACTTCATGTATAATTTCCTCACTGCATGGTGTTAAAATTCATGGTTCACATCCCCATTTCATGATGTAAAACTTTATAATGCCTTTATCCCTCACTCGAGAGAGATTCCCCTCTCGGTTTTGGTCACCTACCACACTTCCTCCTAGAATAAATTAATGCTTGATTCCTAGTCTTAAGGGACTTGTAGGGATGCTTAGACATTGTGTCTTGGGCCTAGGATCACCATTGATCTATTTCATGGAAAATTTCCCCTTTTCATCATGTAAAACACTCTCCAATTAATGTTCTCACTCAACGCAATCAGGGTAATATTGATATATCTCCTAGAGTTTTCAACTCTCCATCAAATATCTCCTCATTTCCACCTTCATACTTCAAGTCTTCCTCAATATGGACCCTCATAATCTTCCCATTTCTAAAAGGTATCCCTATAGTGATGGCGCATGGACAAATATGTTTACCTCCAACCTAGGTTCACACCCTAAAGGACCCCCTTGGAAACAAATATTGGTTCCTATGTTTCAAACATAGTTAATGATCGATCTCATATTTGTTTCCCTATCCTAAATAGACATGGTTGTGAGACCAGTGTTTTGAATATGGTCAGTAGTTATCCCCTTCCAATCAGTCACCCCATTTTCTAGTTCTATATCCAATAAGTCAAAATATAACTTTCTTTCAACCCTCTTTTATTCTAGTGAAGTTTCAACTACCTTTGTGTTATTCTTCTATGTGTTCGCACAAAAACACCAAGAAAGTTTGTGTTGTTGAATCTTTCTCAAAATATCTTATTTCGCCTCATCTCTCACTCTCCTTTGTAGTAAGGGGATCTACCAACTAATAATTGTTTCTCAAATCAATCATGGATCATGTGGGTTTATGATTCATGGTGAAACTTTCCCCCAATCACAGTTGAATTGAATGAAATGTTCCCAAAATGGAATGTTTATCCCTATATGGTCCAAAAATAATGGCCTTAAATAGTATAAAATATCTCCCATGTGTTTTTCATGGTTTTGGTCCTCTATAAACCACTTTCACATTGATTCACTACTATTTCATGCCACACCGACAATTCTAGGATGTATTCCACTGTGGTAAAATCAGCATGACCTTAAACTACATGAAACATGTCCCATATGGTTTTCATGGTGTTGGGTCTCCAAAATCCCCTTTCATATCAGTTCACTACTATTTCATGTCACGCTGAAAATTCTAGTACACAACCCCATTTGATCCAACAATTATGGTATCAAACTATGTGCATCCTTTCCCAGTGATTCACATGGTTCAGGGCCTCCATGTCTGGTAAAATCACTTCACCCTAATCATATGTCCTAGTTGTGTGACCTTAAAATGAATTCGCTACATCCAAGGCATATATCATAAAATTTTACTAACTTATTGTTCAAATCTATACATCTTTAATATGTAGCAACTATATCATTACTATATGAAGTTAAACTTTGTTACCATCATCCTCATAGTATAATGTTAAACTTCATGGTTCACATCCATGTTTAATGATTTAAAACTACATAATACCTTTATCCTTAACCTAAGAATTATTCCTCTTCCTTATGTCAATCACCTATCATTCCATGTTAAATAACTTTGTAAAGATTGATTCCCATTTCATTTCATTGGATACATAGATATGCCTAGATCCTACATCCTAGGCCCAGCCTGGTCATTGGCCTACCTTAGCACTTCCATCCTCGAGAACAGGTTCAACACTCACTCACTGATGCACTCCCCCCCCCCTGAGTGCTAAAAAACAAGGTGTTATAAAACCAATGGTGATGAATTTTTACTCAAATATTTTACCAAATCATATTCATACTTTGATCCCCCCTTGACTTGGATCCTTATCATCTTCAAGATCTATAGGGCCTCCCTTAACAGGTATGGTGTCTAGCCAATATGGATTACCTACCATCTTGGGGTCCACACCCTGAAGGATTAAATGAAACAAAAATAATCTCCTATGTTTCAAACCTCGTCAATGTTCAATGCTATCTTTGTTCAGCCCATTCATGACTAGCGTAGTGGTGAGACCTGTGTTTTGAACATGGTCAATGGTATTCCTCAACCATTGGTCCCCCCCATGATTTGAGTCCTAAGAAGTTTAAATTTAACTCATTTCCACTTTCCTTTATTCTAGTGGAATTTCAACACCCCTATTGTTTCCCCCACATGTTCTATACAATGATTAAGCCAGTTCTAATTACCAAGTTCTCAAATCAACTCCTCTCTTCACCCTTGAAAATATTTCCCATGTGACTAGGAAGTATCATTGACATTCCTTGTTTCCCGCACTGAGGATGGATCATGTGGGCTTAGGAACCTTGGTAGAAGTTCCCTAACATGGATGATTATGAATCCTTTACTGTCTAAATTGTATAACCTTAAACTATGAGTATTGTTCCAAACTCTATGACCTTAAACATGGATTCTTGGTTCAATTTATGTGAACTTAAACCTCATAGAACTGTTATCCAAACTCTATAACCTTAAACTAGGATTATTGGCCCAAAATCTATGACCATAAACTATGATCCTTGGTCTAAGTTGTGTGACCTTAAACCTCATAGCACTATGGTTTGATCTCTATGACCTTGAACTGGAAACCTTTTGGTCTTATATGTATGACCTTAAAATACATTCCCCTCAGTCAAATCTATATGGCCTTAATCTAGGAAACATAATAAACCCATGGTTTCCTCCCTAGGACCCAATTAGCTGATGCTCATGTTCTCCCTACCATCTTATTTACTTTTCATCAATTTGACACACTCACAACCATATGCTTGACCCATGATGGTGTAGATTAGGGGGTGTTCAAACTCAGCCTAAGCACCATGTCACTCTATCATAATACTTTATTCCCTCTTAACCCATATCGACATCCACTCCATGTTTCTGAATAGGCTCACCTCATAAGGTGAAAGTGCATGGCTAAAATAGGCTCGCAACCCACCTAGGTACAGGCCTTGAAGGATTCACTCCTATCATATCTAAATGGACCCCCTTTTATGATGGTGTATCTCCAAAATAGGCTCACCTCCCACCTGTGAACATTTATATGATGAGACACCCTCGATAAAGTGTTTTTGGAACCTGTTTTTAGAACATGATCAATTGTTATCCTCAACCAACATGCATCCACCCCTTAATCCATACCATCAAGATATTGATCTAAATATATCCACTCTTCCCCTACTCAAGTAGAACCCTAATTCCCTTGGTGTTATGATCTTGTTCACCCTTCACACTAGTGAGGCATATTATTCCCTTAGAGACTATAATATATTGGTCTCTTTTATTTAGGGTCTCAGATTCTGTTGATGTAATATTTTAACCTCAACCATTTCACCCCTATTACCAGTATCATACAAATAACCATTCCTCTATTTACCTCTTGTTTATCACACCAAGCATGAATCACATAGTCTTAGAGGTTCATAGTTTGTTTTATTATTAATGTAATAGATATATGACCAAGATAATTCATATAAATTTGAGGAAAATGTTAATACTATCATCTCAAAATGATAAGAAATGATAAGGTCATCCATAAGTTGTAGCCTTATATTTATTATAAAATATATAATAAAAAAGGATGGGGGAAATCCCCTAAGGATAGGCCATAGTAATCAAGTTATCTTTCTTAGATAGCCTTTGATGAGATTATTATACGTCCTAATGATGCCTATATAGCTTTTTTGCCTTCTACTCTATCATAGGGAAGACCTCATTAGCTTGAATTTTCACCCGAACTTGCTCGTACCTTCACTATGGTACTTGGTATGTCACTTCTACTACTTCTGCCCTGGTTGTCACCACCTATACTCTTAGAAGGTTAATCATTTCTACCATAGTAGAAATTAAATATTAATTCTACTGATCCCCCTTTCTATATAGGTATTGTCCTATTTGAATTCTTGGAGTGGCTTAGTGACTTCAAATTTCCCCTTGTACCAGGTGGTGTCGAACTCTAGCCACTCTGCATGAGCCTGATTGATGTGTAAGTCTTGATCCAAATCATGGAGATCATGGGAGTACACTTTGATGGTCCCCTAATTTACTAGGAAATGGAAAATATACCCCACTAAATGTGGAATATCATTGAATGGGATGTGGGTAATGAAGCCTTAGATACTCCTCCATGACTTATGATGAAAAACCACATTATATTCAGCTATATCAGAGTTGGAGTACTTTAATTCCTCAAGGGATGCAAGATCATACATAGGTAAGGCTTCCAACACATCGTTCTTAGGATCATTCATGATAATTTTTATAGATGTTTTGGGTTTCATGTTTAAAATAAATTAAATTTTATCTTACTTCTCAACATCTTTATATGGAACCTCTAGAGCAGGCTCGACCATTTCTACCTCATCATTCACTATCGTTGGGACCACATCTCTAACCACATTTCACATTGTGCCTTCAGGGTGGTCTTGATTAACACGGTTTCCTCAACTGCCACCATCAAAGGTGAAACCTTAGATACCTCAATTGACCATTTAGCTTCTTCCTCTACCTCCTTAGTCATCTTCAGGACAGGATCAACCACCATAGTATCCTCAACCACCTCTATCAATGGTGTTACATTGTCTATCACCTCCTTGACTATAGACCTCGATGGTTCATGTATTGCTGCAAGAAAATAAACTCCCAATATGGTTTTCACTTCCATTAAGAACATGAGGTTAGAGAGACTCAACTGGTGGAAGGAAAATAAAAAATAAAATAGGCAATGAAAAATGGGAGAAAACTTACAGGGACCATAAAGACTAGATAGTAGGTTAGTGATATTTTTCAGAATCCATTCCAATGAAGGAACCTCTATGATGGTCTATGGAGGTACCATTACTGCCCCTTCAATGATTGGGGATTTCCCATCCTCATTCAAGATCTCCTCATGTATTTCTCCCTCCTTCCTGATTTCTGATTCGAACATGAGTTAGAAAGATGTTAGACAAAAACTCCAAAGGGACTACTCTATGTTGGAAATCAATGAAAACCAAAAAATTACCTAATCACCAGTAGGATATCCTCCCCCGAGGGAGTCCAGATATGCATCACTTCCCCAGGATTCCTCCTTGATTGAACCATTTTGACCATCCATGCCTATATCCAATTGATTCATGAGGAGGTCAGGGGTGATGGAATATTCTGAAGTATCCTCACCCATTTTGTTAAAGGTAAACCACTCCACAAGAGTGGATCATGTCTTCCAGTTCTTGAAGGTATTTCACCTCTTAGACCTGGAGAGCATGTAAGCACTCATTAGAATAACCCAACCTAAGGAGGTGTATCACCTCATACTGGAGATGCATCCATATCATTTAGATGGAGTTGATGTACTATAAAATATCCCAACTCTTCTATGTATTGGTAATACACAGTTATTTAGATTATCTATTCCACACAACTGCTTCTCTAGATCTAGTACATGTACCCTTAGAACTACCCCATAGGTTCTACCTTCCACTTGAGGTTGCTTATTCAAGAGCCCCAGGCCCGCCACTATTCCCACCACCGAATCTATAGTCACCACCTTGTTGATTAAGCTAGTCCTTCCACATTAATGTGCACCCAAGACAAAAACACACACTCGATACCATGGATATGGGACCCCTTATGTGGAGTCCACTTGGGTAGATATATTCCTTAGAAAATCATTTGGGTATACACTCTCCCAACTCGGAATATAATCATGGAATAGACTACATGGAGAATTGGTTGTATGGATTTCATTCACTCCTCTTTCATATTCACATGTGAACATGCACCATATTTTAAAAATAAATAAGGGTCGGTGCTCTGATCCCACCCCAATGTAGACTTTTGGGTCAGCCTCTAGGCATAGTAAACTTTCCTTACAAATGGGTACAGGGTGTATGGTTCATAGACCATCTTGCAGTCTACCCTATCCACTAGAAACCAACCAAAAAATTAAAATAGATATGAATAATCCTCCACCATCACCACAATTTCATCCATTATTATCCCTATTAGTAAATGGAATGAGTAGAAAATGAAATGGTCATCCATCATGATACTCACAATCACCCTGAATGGATCCAGATTAAGAGGATGACACCTGATGAGGTTAAGAATTGATAGCTGAAAGTTAGTTCCATGAATCATGATGGGGTTTGTGTACTCATACCCCTCCATGTGTGAGGAAACCCATCCATACAATATTTGGAAGGGACCATATACATAGATTGGTGTCTTCATATGGATGATATATTTTAATACCTTGTACATCTTTTCCAATCTACATCCAAGTTAATGTGTTGTCCCAATACCATTGTTGCCACTATAATGAGAATTCTCAGCCATAAACTCATGTGTGAATCAAAAATTGGGAGCATCCATCGATAGATGATCCTCTCTAATCTAACCATGGGAGTGACGAGATTCACATTTTACCCCCATATGTATCACTAGCTTACCTCCAGAATCCTCCAATATGAGTGTTATTTCCATTATTATGATGCTTTTTGGAACTAGAGAGGTCTCCTTGGTAGCCTATATATAGAATCATTAAAAAATAAGGTAAACCACTTCTTGAAAGGGACATCCCTTATCCTTGGATTTTTTTATCATCCCATTACACCACATGCAATAATTCCCTTGCTATTTCTGGTATATTCTCTCGTTACACCCAAATGTTCTTAGTGAGGAAGAGATCATCATAAATCTATCCGTGAATATAGATCGATGTGATTTGATGGAGGTCCTATAGACTGATGTCTACCTCCCTGTGATGAAAATGGAAGGTCTCGATCCTCAGTGACCATTTACTCATTAACTCTATCATTATATCTAGTCAGTGATGTATGTGGAACTGTGAAATCCATTCCATTTCATATAACCCCACCCCTTCTGATCCACCTTGAATTCATTATAGGAATGGAATGTCTAGTATTCCCAATCCAACTCATCAATGAAGTTTCCTCCTTGGTGTAGATAACACTATTTTATCTATCCTTGGAGACTATCTCCCAACCCCACCTTGAAGATGCTTCTATATTGGGGAGGGGATGTCTCTTCAATAATCTCTCACCTATAAATTTCATTCAAAGGGTTCCACAGTGAAGGATGACTAACATGTGATTCTTCATGCAGTGACCCATTGCGGCCCTATACAACTGGTATCGCCCAAGAAAACTTCTAAACTAATAAGTGAGGGTTTCTCTATAAGAACTAGGGATGAAGACATCATCTCTAAGACCAAAACCAACAGAAGCCTTTGGTGGAGAGGATATTCCTATTTTTCCTTCATCATAAATTCAATGAGTGTGTCATAATACAACACTCTATATAATCTCTCCCCAATCATAATATTTACATCCATCTCCCTCTGTTAGTTAGCCATATCTTCAGTACCTTCAGTGTAAATCTTCTATATTTTAAACAAAAATTGAATTCTTCTTTGAAAAATTTATTTTCATGAAGGTATCATTCATGAATGTTTTCTCTCTCAAAAAAGTTTCTTTATAGAATAACTAATCATAGAAGTGATAGAGCTTCATGAGAGGTAAGGTTTAAAATCCCATAACTCTTGAAAAGGCCTTGAGTTTTATGAAAAGAGAGAAAGGTCCCATATTTCATGATAATCTCATGGTCCCCTATTATCCCCCTCCCCATACTTATAGGATAAGGGTGGAGACAAGTGTTTTTAATAGAGTACCCATATAATTAGTTTCTATTGATTTCACCTCAGAATATAACCCTCATCTCCCACATTGACTTCCATTCTAAGGGGGGAAATGTATTGACACTGAAAAACACTCACTGTGGGAGACATGGAGGAATGGACAAAAGAGTTAAGGTAAATTCGATAAAAAACAAGATAAAAACTCACCTAAGGTAAGGGGTTCATGAAGGTCCAGATTTTCTCAAAAAACAACTACTTCATGAAGGTTTTCCTAGAACTGTGAAAGAACTTATGTGAATGATTATAGCCTTTACACAACATATGTATGTTCAAAGATGTCACCATATTTCATGAAATGTACCTCCCATATGGTAAATTTTAGGAAAAGGGGAATCCCAATGGTGAAACACCTATAAATACCTCCCCCACCAATCATTTATTGGTATATAGACTTTGGACTTCCTCTAAAATCTCTGAATTCATGAAACATCAACCTTCGCAAGCAAGAAGAGAGATGGATTCATATAGGTTCCATCTTTCATGTAAATCCTCCCATGAGCTCTTGAAACTCAAAGTACATGGTTGAGATGAATATTTTTAAGTTTCATGACCTTCACAATATAATAAATACAATTTAACTTCTGGGAGTTTCATGATGAAATTATCCTTCATGAAACCAACTCCATGGAACTAAGAATTTACCTCGAGGCAGCGCCACTCTATTTTATGAATCTTCCCCTTTCGTGAAACCCCTAGCCTTAATTAAACCCATACCATCACAAAACTAACTTCAAGGTTCCCTTCATTTTTCCTACTTTCAACATACACACCTTCACAAAATTTATATGTTTGATGACCATGTACCCACTTGAACCCAGTTCACTCGTGCCACGATCTTCTACAAAACCAGTATCATCAACCCTCACTTGCGTCCTATTTGATTCCAGAATATCCTAGAAAATTTAATGACCTATTTATCCTAATATTAGGAACCATAATTCATTTTTTATCCTAAGCATAGGCACCCTAATGTTGGGATCCCCATTTTCTACTCCACTATGGTACTTTTTATGCCATGAGCCACCCAGAGGTGCCTGTGTAGTACACATGTAATACATAAAGGTGGAATCATCAAGGGGAATAGCTTTAATTTACCTTTATGAGGCCTAGTTATTGATACTTATCTCCCAATAGGAAATGGTATCCTTGGGTGTAGGCTCATACCACATCTGAGATGCATGATTTAAAATTTCCTAACCCCACATCCCAATTGTATGCTGTTAAACTGCATGACAATTTCCTCATCACATGATGTTAAACTATAACCCTACCATATATATTAAATTTACGATTACCCATGTATGACTAGAATTGGATGGAACCCCCACCTACCTCATGAGATGAAACCCCAACACTAGGGAAACCCAGATGTGTAAGCCCCACACCTCATGTGATGAAACCCCAAACTCAAGGGTATTCCTACACATAAGTCTCACACATTTACTTATTGTCACACCTTCCATGACATGTGAGTACTTACTGTATGATGTTATACTACATAGATGGATCCCATCACATGACCTTAAACAATTGAATTGAACTACATGGGTTTTTATATTTATTCTTTAATAGGGTATGTATGATGCCTCCATGAGGTTCAATCCTAAAACCTCAATATATCTTGGATTCCTACCTGAGGTTCAATACCAATTCCCCAACACCACCATTAAATCTTAATTTATTCCCCTCATGAGGTAGAAACCCTGAAGTGTGATCATCCCCCCTAAAGAACACTCAAAAACACCTACTTATCCCCACATGTTTTTTAAACTTGTGACCTACCTATCCCCACAATATTTTAAATATGTGACCTACCTATCATAATAAAATTTTAAACCTATGAGATACCTGCCCCCCTAAGAAGTTAAACATGTGACATACCTATCCTCATAATAAATTAAACTTATGACTTACCTATCCCTATAATACAGTAAATATGTGGCCTAATTGTCCCATAAGACATTAAACCTAAGGCCAAATTGTACTCTCAATTTGTTAAACTTGTGACCTACTTGTCCCCATAAGATGTTAAACCTATGACCTACCTATCACCACAAGATAGTAAATCTTTGACCAACCTTCCCCAAAATACCTTAAACATGTGACCTGCATATCCCCATAATACATTAAACTTGTAACCAAACCCACCAAATATATAAGAACCTCTACCCCATGTAGCACACATGGGATGATTGAGGCATTGATCCTTTCATTCTTAATGTTCTTGACATAATTTTCCCCATAGAAGATATAGTATACCTCAGGTTCACTACCCAACATTCCTTATATATGATATTCCCTCAACTTTGAATGAGTAATACTTTTATATATGTCCAACATTCCCTAGATTCCCAATCATCATCAACTCCAAACCAAAGGTAGCTAGCCTATTGTGATAGAAAGTATAATAATTAACTTGTATACACCGTGATATGGAACCAAGAATGATATTCATCAATACATATTAGATTTTTGAGGGATACTTGGACTAGGAAATAATCTCCAAGGAGGAACCCATGGAAGGAAGAGTTGATATCATATCATCACATTCTGATTAAAGAGTCGATGTTATCAAATACAATCATAGTGGTTGTATTCCTTTTGAAAGTAGGAATATATGGTAGAACACTCCTGATAGATCTAAAACCATTCCAAGTTTGTGGATCACACTAGGGTATATAGAAGAAATCATGCCATCACCCTGATGTGTGGCCCTAGAAAAAATTATCAAAAAACACCTAATTCGTTTATCACGTGTTTGAGTCTTTGCAAACCTTTCATGGCCCCTGTAAAATATTGTATCCATCATAAAGAGGCTATTTTTTGACTATGCATGTATTCCATAATTTGGTTCCTGTATACAAGCCTCGGGCCTATCAACCATAGGCTTCTTTTCCTTGAAAAAATGTCATATTCTCCCTTTGTTCCCTAGTAACTTTACTGTAGAACTTGTTACCCCGCTGTGATTTATGATCATTTCTAGCATGTATGTTCCATATCATCATCCTTAGTTCAAAATCCTTGAGACATAATTTTTATATCCCATGATAAAATTATTCAAGTGGATTCGGAATCCTATATATTACATCACAATATACTGTAATCGTTCTCTAAGTATGGAGGTGGTACCTCATTTCCAAGCTCTTAATCACATGACCCTAAACAAAATGATATATGGTCTGTGATTTGTGACTATAAAATGAATACCTTTCTTTTAATAGGTAGTTTATAATATAAATATTCTTTCAATTCATGTAAATTTTCAATAATACCTTATCATATAAACCGTTTTTAGGGTATTAGAACCCTTATTTCATGCTTATCTCCCATGAATCACTTCATACCATGAATTATTGATTCTTTTCAATTTTTTCACAGCCCTAGGAAATGAGTGTACCTAAATTCAAGGGACTCTCAGCTTGACTATGCATGTATGACCCAATTTGGATCTTGTATACAATACCTAGACCTCTCAACATGAGGTGTCTTTACCTTGAAAAAATTTCCTTCGATCCTTGTGTTCTCCAATAACATTTTCACAGAACATGTCACTATAGTGTGATTCAAAATCATCCTCGACATGTTTGTATCATGTCATCACCTTGATTCAATACCTTTTTGATATGATTTACCTTTTCCATGAGTCCTTCATTAATGAAATTATTATTTGTTCTTGAACATATGGTCTAAGCTATACTATCTTAAATTTCAGCACTCTTGGGCCAAAGTTATTCAACCTAAAACATCAGTAACGCATTGGTATAACTTTCATGACTTTAAACAACCTAAGAAAAGAGATATATTACTCATCATGCTGAAATACCATGAAGGGTTTTCTATGAAAAAATTGATCTCCTACTTTTTGGATATACAAATTGCATGATTTATAGAAAATTAATCATCAAACAAAAAGGGAAATAAGACAAAAAAAATGGCATAAACCATGTTTAGTTGAAAACCTGCAAAGGGTTTACTAATAAAAATAAAGTCTTTATCCACTAATCCTTACTCATATAAAGCATAGGAAAAATAAAGTTCAATAATATAAATAGACACAAAGCTTTTGGTGGCCCCCATATGGCTCCATCAATAGTCAAGTTGTGGTTGCTAAGCCCCTAGCCCCAAAAAAATTTAAATCACCCCTTACCTATGACATATTCACCAAAAGTTTCCCGCAAAAAAAATAATATGGACCAAATATTTAAATTTGGATTTTTATTTTCTTAAATATTTTAGATAATCTTAACATGTCTAGATGATTTATGAGATATTGGGCTATCAAGATACTATGAGTAGTAAAAAAGAAGGAGTCTCGATAGAAACACATGGAATTAAAAAATATTTTATTTATTGATAAGTTCAAAAGGAGGGGGGAATCTCCCTAACTTAAAGTCTCTCCCATGATTCCCCAAATAAAAAGGGAGAGCCTAAATTATAAATAATATGATATAATATGGTCAATAGAATCCTATATAAATTAAAAATTCTTACCTATAGTAGTTATGGATTGGCATAATTGATCTACCAATGTAGTCTCAATCATTGAAACCTATCGTAATGCCTCTACTCTAGTAATAGTATCACTTTTTTCCTTCTCTTCCAAGTCGATGAGACTCTATTATTATGTCACCATATTCTCTACAATATTTATCATGTAATGTAGGTAGGAAAATTCATGTTGAAGCCTATTGATTTTAGATCTCCCAAAATTCACCAAGTTTTGGTGTGACAAAATTTCCATCCCATGCTAGGAAGCTTCATTCAAGGCCTCATTTTAAAGTAGAATGGATGAAGATATGTCCTCTATTATTGATACCCCCAATTAAAAGGTCCCCTTCTACTCCGTGGCTATAACTACCTCCTTCAACCTATAAAATAGTGCTCAATAGTTTAACCCACTGTAGATAATGGTCATGAATATATTTTAGAGGTGGCCCGGTCAATCTTTAAGATCTTCAATGGGACATTTTGTGATCAAACTCTAGATATACCACACACTTTTCATCATAGTTTCTGATGAAATTATGCATGTTCTGATCCTTAAATTAGGCATAGTCCATCAATAGAAATATATTCTAAAACAAATTCACATAGTGAGGGACCCATACTCACATATCTTAGGGGGTTTGGTGGAGAATAGTCTTATATCTCAGTTTTTTTCATGGGAAAAAATCTTGTGGAAGAAGTTTTTATGATCACTAATATTTTAGGTGGAGTTTCTATAATTAAACACATAAATATTTTTAATAAATAGAAATAAATTATGTTCTCAAATAATAATCAATTATGTTGATCACTGAGAATGTACCTTGCCCATCTACATGGGTATCTACTTTCGGTGCATCAACTTCAATATGGGAGGTGGTAGAAATTAATTCCTATAATATGAGACTCTAAGGTATAGATGATTTCCTTTCCACTAATTTAGTATACATAGGAAGTATTATTAGGATATCACTATGAATAGATTCAAATATGGAAAGAGGTTAGATGATATAAAACAGACTAAATTGTTTACCCAATGTTAAAAAAAATTATTACCCACACCTAGATATGACTCCATTCTAGAAATATGAGTAGGGTAATAACTATTTTCCTTAGGATCCTCCAATGACACACTTTTATTTGTTGAATAAAATAGAATGAGGTACAATGCATCTATAGACGGCACCAAGACTGGTCATATTTGGACCCTTTCCGTTTTCACCTCTTCAAGAACCTCGTCAAAGGTTGGTGGTCCCATCAGAGCGGTGGAGGGTGTATCATACATGATCATATATTTTTTCCCATAAATGCACTGTAAAGACCCTTAAAATTCAAGGAAAAAACTTTCTTAATTTTCTTTGGGATTTTACAAGAACGAAGTTTTAGACGGCACTTGATTCTGAGGCCCAGTGTGCCCGGAATTTCTATCCGAAGTTTATCTCGGGTACGTTCAGTGAACGAATGAGTGGGAATTTCTAACTTTTGAACCGGTGCTCGGAATCAAATTCCGAGGACACATATAGAACCGTAGCACTGGTAATTGCTTAGGAACACCTATTCCGAAGTTTAGTTTTCACGAGAGTTGATGATAAAAATTGTGGAAGTTGAAAATAAAAATTTAACAACAATTTTAATTTTTACTCTAAGTGTTTAATCCTTTGGATGGAAGATGGGTAACTACCCAACCTCCCTTGGGATGTTATGAGGGTGGTGGGTCCCACACGAACCCCACCCCTTCATATCCTCTAACCTCCTCAACTCCCATTAATTTTGTTAACTTAAGTTTATTAACTTATGGAATTAATGAGGTGAGTTAATGTGGAATTCAAACACTTGAATTTCAAAATCCTTGATGTGTTAATAAAATAAGTTAATAACTTATTTTATTGGGTTTGTGTTTAGTTGTTTAAGAGCATTTAGAGAAAAACATAAGTAAGTCTTGAGTTATTCTTTCTCCTTGACGAAGAACGCGAAGAACGAACGATCTCCGACGTGGAGCACCGAGCCCTTGGAGACCGTCTTCCGTGACACCGACCCGCGACGCGACGTCTTCTTCCACGAAGTTTTTCTTTCGCGACGTCTCTTTTCATGACAGTTTTCCGTGACGAAATCTCCGTCAACATCTTCGAATCCTCGCTTCGCGACGTCGACGTTCGTCATCTCTTTTATCAAGGTAGGGGTTTATTTTATTTAATTATTTTCGTTCGTCATTTCTAGTTTGTCGTTCTTCGTAGTTATACGACCAAATGATATCAATTAACGAGAGGGGTCCAGACTGTACAAACATGTTCGACCCTCCTCCTTTATCCTTGTTTGATTCTTTGTGGTTGGGATGGAATGGCATGGTGTCGTCGCACCACGCGGGATCGTACGGAAAGTAATGCGCGGCGCCGTCGCGTCGCGCCGTGAAGTTGAACAAGGACGCGACGTCGTTGCACCGCGTCGAAGAAAACCGAAGACACCGCGGCCGGAGCGGGGCCGCGGTGGAAGGTCGCGGTGCCGTCGCACCATGCCGGATGAACCAAGCCGCAGCCGGTTCCGGGCCGCGGCGGAGCAGGGTGACCGGCGGCCGGTTCCGGGCCGCCGGTGACGGCGAAGGAGGAAGGACCGGCCATCACTGGTCCTTGTTGGCAAAATCGGCCGGCCGGTGCAGCCCGGCCGGACAAAGGGAAACTGGGGGAATTAATTCCCCCAGTCGTCCTACAAAACAGCCCCCATTAAAGGGGGGTCGCGGTTACACCAGGGGGGAAGCCCCCCCCCCCCCCTTCCAAATGGCTCGGTCGTTGGCCGAGCTGGACAACGCGCCGGGCACACTGTGCCCAGGCCAGGCTGGCCGCCTGGCCGGTCCGGGCCGGGCCGCGCCCAGACGGGGTGGGTCGACCCGGTTCGGGCTGACCGGGGGGTCTCGGGTCGGGTCGGTCCGGGCCCGAAACCCCCGTTTTCAGACCGTCTTCGGTATTTTGCCCATAACTTGGGCTACGGATCTCTGATCGACGCACCATCAGTTTCGATTAGATCCTTGAATCGAGACGGTCGTTTCGGTATATCGCACTCAAGGTTTCGGATTACTTTGAGTTCGGCCGGGTTGGTTCGTACACCAAACCAACCGGGCCCTCAGAACAGAAACACTCATATCTTGAGCTTCGGACGTCCGAATGACGTTCCATCAACTTTGTTGGATTCCTATAAGTGAGGCAGATCTTTTGGCTTACTCCGCCCGAGGTTTAGACGCATGTGGAGTACGGTCGGGTTGGTTTTTCCTTAAAAACCAATCGGGCCCCTCGGACGAAAAAGCCAATAACTCTCAGACCGGGCGTCTGATCGACGCGCCGTCTGCGACGTTGAGTTTCTGTTGACGATATAGAACTTTTGGATACATCAACTCTGGACTCCGTGTCAGTTGATGTATCAGCCTCTCAGCTCGTGGAGCGGACCCTCCCAAAAAAGTTTGCTATGTGCGGGAACCCTAGTGCTGGTTGCGACTGCTACTGTGACTGTGATGAAGACTATGCAGAGATCCTCAGTGTATTTGACGACGACGATGACTACAGCACTCAGCGATCCTGTGTGGATCAGTGCTACCGATCATGTGTGGGTCAGCGCTCAGCGGTTCTATGTGAGCCAGTGCCTACAAATCTTGTGTGGGTCCGATCCTGTGTGGGTCATTGCGGGGGTTAGTACCTATCGATCCTTTGTGGGTCCGACGACTTAGATGGATCAGTGATCATCTCTATCGTCTTTCGTAGAAGTATACCTGTGTGAGATGAATCCTGTTTTTCTTTCCTTTGTGGATTGTGTTGTACTATCCTGTGTGGATTTACGTTTTGCTTTCCTGTGTGGACTGGGTTGAACTTGGGCTCGGATGTTGGAGCCGAGTGAGAATTGATGACTTAGGTATATGTATGGGAATATACCTAAGTCGTGTCGGATGTTACTTCCTGATTGTATCTTTCCTTTGTGGTTTATCCTTTGTAGATTCTGGGAGACCTTCGGGGGTCTCGGGGTCCCTACTGAGTAGCTTATACTCACCCCTGCATGGGCTATGCCCGCACTACGTTGTGTTGGTTGTAGACGATGGACAGCCCTAATCGTGGTGGAGGCTTGCGGAGCAGGACGGTACCTGGAGGTGGACCACTGGGTGGGACGTACTCGAAGCGGACGGCTGGACCCGAGGAGCAGTGGAGGCTATCTGTACCCACCCTTCAGGTGGGACTTCCAGTGGATGGATCGACATTGCGGCTTTACTTTTCAGTTGTTGTTTTCCCTTTCGAGTTGTACATTACTTTCAGTTTGGGTTTGTATTTTAGCCCACTTACTTTCCGCACTGACTGTTGTACCAGTTTTTACTTAGTGTTTACTTCTGCCTGCTTACTCTGTGGTGTTTGTTGTTAACTTTACAAAGGCAATGCCTTCCCTTTACCGTAATTTACGCCTTGGTGCTAGTCGCCATCCCCTGGCCTATGGAAGGTGGGCTTGGGGTAGTCACGGCACGGGCCTTGAGGACGGGTCGTGAAATTTGGTATCAAAGGAGTTTGGTTCTACCGCAGAACTTGGGACTCTGATCTTTTTCTATTTGAACCAATAGTGTTTAGTGTATTTGGTGTGGTTATCAGTCTAGGGAGTCCAGTGTTGGTGCGGCGACCGACGTATCGGTACACCAGGACCCTAATTTCTGATTTCCGACTTAATGCACGAAAACATTGATTGCATTTGTGTTTCAATTTTTCTTTGTGATTACTTTGTATCAGCTCACCAGGTATACTGTTCTGACCGTGGTGCACCTGTTTCCTTTTCAGGATGGCCCCACGACGGCAGCCAGCTAGGGTTCCGAGAGTTGAGCATGACGACAGCCCACCGACCGATGAGGCCTCGGTGCAGGGCCCTTTTTCAGCAGTGGCACCGGTGGTAGCTCTACTCGCTGAGCCACCGATGCTTCCAGCCCCAGCCGCTGAAGATACACGTCGCCTTAGTGCACTGCATGATTTCCAGCGCCAACGACCGCCCAGGTTCTGCTAGGAGACAGACCCCCAGGCAGCCGAGGACTGGCTGGAGGCTATGGTATGAGTTTTCAGGATAGTGAGGACACCAGAAGACCTCATGGTGATCCTCGCAGCGAGCCTACTGCATGCAGTAGCGGGCCGATGGTGGAGCTTGATGCTCCAGGTGCACGATGAGGAATCTCTTCTCTGGACGGACTTTGAGAGCCTCTTCCGCTCAGAGTTCGTCCCAGCCACCCTCCGTGCGGTGCGCATCCAGGAGCTTCTTCAGCTGTGGTAGGTCAGCTTGATGGTCGCCTAGTACTCGACGAGATTTACCGATCTATCGCGCTACTCTACAGACATGGTATGGGATCCATTCTTCTGGGCCCGGACCTTTGAGCAGGGATTGAGACACGAGATCAGGGCATCACTGATCTCCCTCAGTATTCTGACTCAGACAGGAGTACTGAAGCGGGCCCTTTTGATCGAGAGCTTTCTTGCTAAGTCTACACCAGCGCCGAGACCCACCGCAGGGCGGCACGTAGCAGAGTCTTCTGCAGCAGGCAGTCGACGGATGACTCTTGGGTCCAGGCAGACCAGACCCTCAGGAATACGACCTCAAGTCACTCGCTCAGCAGTGCGGG
Source organism: Viscum album (assembly GCA_963277665.1). NCBI lineage: Eukaryota > Viridiplantae > Streptophyta > Magnoliopsida > Santalales > Viscaceae > Viscum > Viscum album. The sequence goes on from OY728131.1 coordinate 343,698,506, forward strand.
GCACACAGCGCGGAGCTAGTATTTCGAGAGGCAGACAGTGCTACTCATGCGGTGGGCAGGGCCACATGGCTCATGACTGCCCGACCTGCCCTGTCGAGGAGCAGCAGATGGTTGAGGGACCACCGAGGCAGAGGCAGAGGGTCGACCGTGGCGGTCCGCAGGGAGTAGGCAGACGAGGTAGAGGAGATGGCCGAGCAGCAGGTGGTGGGCGACGCTTTGAGACCCTACCACCACCACCACCAGGAGGTCCACCCCGACCACAGGGAGCTGGCGGGCAGAGACAGGCACAGCTCCAGGCAGCGGAGGCCTACGACCACGGCGTGCCCGAGATGATTCGAGGTACTATCTGTGTCTATTCCACCCTTGTTGTAGTTCTTATAGACACAGGAGTGAGTCACTCTTTCATATCTACTGCCCTTGTTCGGAGCTTGGAGATTCAGACAGAGCCGTTGGCTCGATCCTTACGGCTAGAGACTCTTACGGGAGCATACTCGACGATTACGCACTAGTGCTGGTAGTGTGAGATTACTATAGGAGGTGATAGCTTCGGCTGGGATCTTCTTGTAGCGGCATCGAGGCCTTACGAATTCATCTTGGACATGGATTGTTTTTCTACGGTCCATACACAGATTGACTATTTTAGGCACAAGGTGTGATGTGTACGAACCGATGGGAGTAGGTTCACCTTCACCAGCAAGAAGGGAGCCTTTGCAGCATAGGATGGACTTCTGCGGAGGATAGGACAGCCCATCACTCACCAGTTGGCTAGCCTTATCCTAGGAGCTGTTGACGTGCGGAGTTTGGGTTTTCCTGCAGTGGTGGATCAATATGCGGATGCTTTCCCTAACGACGTTCCATGGCTACCTCCACGCAGAGAGTAGACTTTTATATTGACCTGTACCCTGAGATAGCCCCGATATCGACTCCAGCATATCGGATGGCCCCCGCTGAGCTTAGAGAGCTACGGGTATAGTTGGAGGACTTGTAGGGAAAGGGTTTCATCTGACCCAGTGTTTCACCCTGGGCTTCCCCGATATTATTCGCGAAGAAGGCGGATGGGAGCTTGCGACTTTGTGTCGACTATCGTCGCCTGAACCAGGTGACAGTGAGGAACAGGTATCCACTATCGAGGATTGATGACATCTTCGATCAGCTCAAGGGAGCACGGTGGTTCTCGAAGATAGAACTCAGGTCAGGCTATCATCAGCTTAGAGTTCGAGACGAGGACGTGCAGAAGACGACCTTCAGATGTCGGTATGGACACTATGAGTTCTTGGTTATGACATTCGGCGTAACCAATTCTCTAGCAGTGTTCATGGACCTCATGAATAGGATCTTTCATCCATACCTCGATCGATTTGTCGTGGTCTTTATCGACGACATTTTGATTTACCTGACCACTGAGGAGGAGCATTCCTACCACTTACGGGTTGTACTAGACACACTCCGAGAGCACCATATTTATGGCAAGATCTCGAAGTGTCAATTCTGGATACGTGAGGTCCACTTCTTGGGGCACGTCATTTCTGAGGCGGGAGTTGTGGTGGATCCCGCGAAGATCAAGGCAGTGCTAGCTTGGGATCCACCCAGAAGCGTGACGGAGGTGCGAAGTTTCTTGGGACTAGCTGGATACTATCGGAGATTTGTGCCAGACTTCTCCAGAGTTTCGGCACCACTCTCAGCTTTGATGAAGAAGGGGAAACCCTTTGTGTGGTCAGACAGATGTCAGCAGAGATTCCAGGAGCTGAGACAGATATTGACCAGCGCACCTATCTTGTGGTTTCCGGAGGAGGGATTAGGGTAAGTAGTCTACTGTGATACATCAGGGACCGGACTCGGATGTTTCCTGATGCAGGATCGGGCAGTGATCGCCTATGGATCATGTCAGTTGAATCCGCATGAGCAGAACTATGCTACCCATGACCTGGAGTTAGCAGCAGTGGTCTTCCCTCTGAAGACATGGTGACACTACCTGATGGGCGAGCGCTTTACAGTCTTTTCTGACCATCAGAGTCTCAGATACATCTTCTCTCAGAATGACCTGAATCTGAGACAGCGGCAATGGCTCGAGTTCCTCCAGGACTATGACTTTGAGATAGTCTATACTCCTGGGAAGGGGAACGTGGTAGCCGATGCTCTCAGTAGGAGGACGGACATTCAGCTACTTGAGGAGGTTATAGAGCAGCTAGCCTCTTTGCAGATATCCTTCGTGGAAAGAGATGGAGCAGCCTTCCTTCAGTCTCTCATAGTCACCCCTCCACTACTGTAGTGGGTCAGAGAGGCACAGCGTGGGGACGCTGACTGTGAGACGCGACGTGCACAGATATCCTCAGGACAGGCACCTGATGGTTTCTCCTTTGGAGTAGAGCACGACATCCTTTTTAGAGGACGTACCTTGGTACCAGTCGCTTTACGAGAGGAGGTGCTGAGAGATTTTCACACTTCTCCTTTGGTGGTTCATCCTGGAGTGGCGAAGATGTACCAGGATCTCAGACGACAGCACTGGTGGCCGAGCATGAAGAAGGTTGTGGCAGAGTTCGTTTCACAATGTCTCACCTTCCAGCAGGTGAAGACAGAGCATCAGGTACCAGTAGGCTTGGTACAGCCCTTGGAGGTCCCGGAGTGGAAGTGGGATGGGATATCTATAGACTTCGTGACTGGACTTCCACACACATCCAGAGGTCACGACTCCATTTGGGTGATTGTCGGCCGACTCACCAAGTCGGCACACTTCTTACCCATCAGAGAGCAGGGCTCAGTGGATAGATTGGGACGTCTTTACATTCAGGAGATGTTGCGGCTTCATGGTGTGCCATCATCTATCGTCTTCAATAGAGATGCTCGCTTTACTTCCCGGCTTTTGAAGGGGTTGCAGGAGGCGTTCGGGACGCAGCTACATCTGATAACATCCTTTCACCCTCAGACGGATGGTCAGATGGAGAGGACCGTTTAGACTCTCGAGGACATGCTCCGCGCATGCGTCCTGGAATTTGGTCACAGCTGGGAGGACCACCTACCCTTGGTGGAGTTCGCGTACAACAACAGCTACCACTCCACCATCGGGATGGCACCATAAGAGGCGTTGTACGGCCGACCTTGTAGATCTCCTTTGTGCTGGACAGACCCTGGGGAGTCAGCACTTGTAGGACTGGAGATGGTCCAGGCCACGACAGAGAAGGTCCAGGTCATCCAGGAGCGGATGAGGACAGCTCCGAGCTGGCAGAATTCATATGCTGACAGGAGGCGGAGGCCACTAGAGTTCGAGGATGGCGACTACGTCTTTTTGCGTGTCTCACCTCGACATGGATTACGGAGATTTAGCCGAGGCAGCAAGTTGTCTCCACACTTCATCGGACCATTCCAGGTCCTCATCAGGATTGGCGAGGTGTCTTATCGCCTTTGTAATGCCCCGACCCCAGCTACCCAGAGTCGGTGCATTACTTCGTAACATTGGCATGATCACAAAAGATCAAGTCTCGAAAGACCGATTAGTTTAGTAGCCTTGGAAACACTAGATACATTCATAAATGTTACATTACATCATAAAGTGAAAAACTACAATAAAATAGTATCCATAGTCCACACTCATATCCTCTTCTGACTATCCCTGCAGGTCATTCATAAAATACTTCTTCACATCCTGGAAAATATGAAAACATTGAAAGGGGTGATCTCAGATGCTCAGTAAGGATAACAATATAGCAGAAACTTTCATAAGAAAACATAAGCATTTAAGGAAATGTATAACTAAAACAAAAGCCTTATTAAACATGAACTTCAGCATAATATGGAAAAAGTAAAATAAAATAATGCCATTACTTACTCACATGGATATTCTACTAGACGAATAATCACATTAAATATCAATAACCACTTTCATAATGAGGGAATGTATAATGCCAGACATTCTGAAACATTTTGTCAAGGCCTCGACCAAGACATCTAAAATGATTAAGGCCTCGACCAAAACCATAAATCAAATTGGGAAAGGGCCTCGGCCAATTCCATGTCTAGTTGTCTCATGAGACCTATCGATGCATGGAGGAGCTATAGCGGGCTCCACCCGTCACTTATTAAGTTCAATACATTCCTCATATGAATAGGTTTAAACATATCATAAACCATAACATAATCGTATCACATAAAACATGCATAAAGTAAACATAACATTTCCACATTTCAATCACAATATATCAATACAACACATTGATATAATAAAAAACACTTTCAAAACCATTTTCAATACCAAAATAAAAGAAAGTTAAAACTTTGTATTTATTTTTCATTAAAAAAAATATGTCTTGTAGAGGAAGTCGAAACTCAAATAATGGTCACGGCGGCGGAGAAGTCATTGTCGCCACATATGTACGGAAAGAAAAAACATTCCCTTTTTGTCGTTTAGTAAAATGATTCGTATAAAAAATATTCCTTTTGAATAAATGTAAAATTCAAATGGGTTTATACACCGTATAAAAGAAAGTTGTGTATAAAACAAAATATGCCTCAATGAAAGGAGATTGAGACGAAGTCCTTAAAAAGATCATTTTTAAAATAAAATAGATCTATTATGTGTATTCACTATAGGTACACATAAAGAAAGTAAAAATACAAAATAATACATAATAATATCATGACATAATTTGAAAGTAGGAGATTAACCCAAAGAATGGAAGTTGGGTTAAGGAATTCCCTTACCTCGTGTCTGACTTGACTCAACAGTTCTTTAACCTTGTGAATAATAAACTAGAGTTAATATCTACCTTATTAAGAACTATTTTCAATTTCATTATCCTTTTTATATCACTTATTACAATGTTATGAACATTATGTAATTTTTTAAGTTAATAACGGTCGTTTTGTCGATCTTTGGTACTTGAGTCAATAATAAACTTCTTATAATTACAAGTTGTTCATGTGGTGAAATATCCATTATATCCAAAATTATAATCATGATGTAGATATCATATATATCATATATATCCAGTATATACATTCATTCATAATATTACGTAACATTTATAGGTAAGAAATGAAATGCACCGTTCATGGAGACGGTAAGTCGTACGTACGCATGAACGCTACTTTCATTTCTATTTAGTATTTAATGAAATAATAATGATATAAATGTATAATATAATTCCAGTATAATATAGCATATAATACCATTTTCTCCATCCTTTATACATCTCACATATGGTATTAACGATTCAAATCACTTTGAGGGGGCGGTAGTCCGCACTTCCTAAAATGAAAATATCACGTTTACCCATAATGGAAACCATAAAGGTATGTCATAAATGAAAAATACAAAATCATAAGGATAAAAAACATAATATATATCATATATAAAAATATTTTCATCATAATGGCCACCATTAGAGGTGTTATATGAGTGTTGAACAATCATCGTTTCGTGAGGCAAAAATTCGCCATCCACAGAAATAGTATGTTCTTTAACCAGTAGATGTAGGTGTGTGTAATTGTAGCTAGAATACTTCTTATAAAAACATCCTAGTATATTTAGGATACTGGTTTTGTTACAAAAGAAATGAATAAAAAGTTTTTAGGGGGTTGGAGAAGAAAAATAAAACAAAACAACATTAGAGAAGACATTACCTTAAAATTGGGTAACTCTTTTTGATTTGAGCCAAAGGATTCCTTGGGAAGAGTTCTTCCCAAAGTGAGGCTTCTAGGATTAAGAGGGGGAAGTTGTGAGAGTATTTGGGCAGAGGTTTTCTGATCCAAACGGCTTGAAAGTGTGAATGAGGTGGTAGAGGTGGGGGCCTTTTATAAGTGGAGATGAGGGGCACTCTTGGAAAGTAAAGAAAAGTCACTTTATTATTAAATGCGTTTCAGATTTTAGAGGTCCCACACTGATATATTTCGAGGATAAGGTGATAAGGGTTCTAAATATGCTCATAAAATAGGTTTTTTACAAGTTTAAGCCTTATATATTACATTATCTTTTCATTTTATTTAAATCGTTAATTAATGAGGTAAACGCTGCATCATCATTGTGGCATAAAAATTTAATTTATTTAATGTCTAAAAATTATAAAAAAATAACCATAATGTAGGAAATCTTTTTAGATTTCCAATTAATATTTAGGGTCAAAAATATGACTTGTTTAACCCCATTTAAAAATTGTTTTAGTAAAATAACTCATGTTTGTGACATTTTTATTTTAACATTAAATAAAATGTTTTTAATGTCATTTTCCCACCACAGTGGCTCCATGGGGTCCCCAAGTTGACCCATGGATTTTATTGGTCAGACATTACTCATCCAATAGGGGTAGCACAAGTTTAAGGGTATTTTCATATTTTTTATAATATCATTTTTACCTTAAATTTCAGTAATTACCTTTAATCGCGATTAATTAAACTTAAACATTACTATTCACCAAAAATTATTTTAATCCCATTGAACCACATTTTACATCCTAATGACAACCATGTATGTCGGATTTTTTAAAATCAAATCACAGAAGTGGTAATATTTCATTTAAACGAAAAATCAGTTATTTAACTACCACTTAGTGGTTTCACTATTCATAAAAAATTGAAGTTTTTCAGAACAATGCCAAAATTTCACCCTAAGATATATTTTATATTCCGATTTCAAAAATGATGTCTATTTTACAAAATTACAAACATATAATTTGAATGAATTAATATTATAATTAATTCCCGCTGTTACAACAAATAGCGTGTTTTTAAGAAACAATTTATATCAAAAGATTGACAATTGTTTATGTCCAATTTCAATGTGAAATTATTTCTAATGAACACCATTGGATAAAATGGTAAAAATATATTCTAATTATACTTTAGAACCACTAAATAGTATAACTTACCACTATAAATTATTTTGATTAAAAAGGTTGTTTTAAGTATTTTTCATTATTCATAAAAATTTGGAAGTTCTCAAAAAATTACAAAAAATTCAACATAGGATAATTTCAATATTAGGAATACAAAAATGAATTCCATTTTGAAATATAAAATTTCTATAATTTATAAAAGTGGGTATTACTATTCATAACGACTACTTCGATTAGTCGCGGTGTGTTAGAACTCGAACTTGCGTACAATGCAAGCTATTGCATTATTGAAAGAGAGGCGTATCGTGGAAGCTCGGGGTGTTGCATTCTCCCCTCCTTCAATAAATTGCATCCTCGCAATTTGAAAATGTTCTTCGAAAGTAAAAGGTTGAAAATAGAACATACCTTTGTGTAAAACCCACATCGGAAATAGGGTTAATAAAAATATAACTTTAAAAGATAGAAAGATAAGTACAAAGGTCACCCAAGATAGCCCATACTAAGATTATATGAAAATATGGATATAGAAGAAAAACAAACCATCAAGGTCTGATAGAGAGTTGTAGAAAACTGGATTAGGAGAAAGTTAACCATAAGAAAATCACAAACTTTTGATTGGTTAAATAGTCATTGAATCCCCAGTTGGAAGAGTTAACCGGCAACGTTTTTGCTTTAAGTTACATTTTATAAAGTTGAGGAATTTATTTAGGAGATTTACTAAGAATGTAAGGGAATATACATACTAGTTATGTAGACTTTCATTCTTCAATAAATTTTTACCACAAACCTATCTTTCACTCTAAAAGGTAATAGAACAAAAAAATATTCTATTTCTCCTAATTGTATAAGGTTCCAAATATTAACACATACCATTTAGATTAGTAAAAATATTTTGTAATAACCAGGGACTTCCTGTAGGTTAGTAGTAGGTAATAAAGGACTATCGCACTATGGTTGTGGGTTTGATTCCTGCAGCTTTGTCCGACGCGACGGGTTATGCCCCACCCTGCAGGTTGTCCTTTTCCTAAAACTGTAGTATTATAATATTCCAAAAATAATCTTCATAAATTTTTTTTAACCTTAAACAATACTATCCAAAGATCAACTTAATACACTCCAACCTTTATAGTTATCCAAAATACCTTTGTCCAGACTTTCTCTAAATGGTCTCTTAATTCCAAAATCAATTTATCAGATTCTCCAAACAAAGTAAAGTTTCTCTTATTGTCACATACTAAAAATATAATTGCCTTCATCATATTAAAACCTTACTGAAATCAACAAGTACTGTAGTACAATCCTTATATATATATCACATTATTTTTATAACCAGAATATAACCCATGAGTCCAAAAGCACCAATACATTAGTTATTCTGCTTCAACTGTAGTAACAACATAATATTTTCCTTGATCCCTTGGCCTTTTCTGAGGTAAGTTTCCCTGACATTTAGGACATTCATTTTCATAATGCCCCATTTCCCTACAATTGTAGCATTCAACATTGATAGCCTCTTTCTTTCCCTTGCAATCACGCGCCTGGTGACCTTTTTCCCCACATTTATAACAAACTCCCATTCCTTTTAGGAAAGTACCCGGGTGATTCTTCCCAAAATTATCACATAATGGAAAATACTTCTTTCCCTTTTTACATTTATCTGTCTCTTGTTCCACCGTTCTCTTCTTCTCTTGCTTTACTTTGTTGTCATAAGACTTAGAGAATTCCTTTTCTGTCTTGATAGAACACGAGACAATATCTTCGTATGACGAGAAGGTTTGTGAGACTAATGCTCGACGAAGAAATGGTTTTAACCCATCAAAGAAACAATCAATATTACTTCTTGGGTTACGTATATAATCTGCAGCATGCCTCGCTAACCTTGTAAAGTCGGCCTCATACTTTGCGACATTCTCATCCTCCTTTTGTCTCAGACTCAAAAATTGTCTTTCCATATCTGCTCGATGGTCACGAGGATAGTATTTTTCTAGGAAAATCTCTTTGAACTCCCTCCATTCCATATTCTATACGTCATCATCTTCCTTTGTGTTTTGAATTAGCGACCACCATTGATCGGCATCTCTAGTGAGGCGGTAAACTGCCATGACAACCTTCTCCCTTTTGCTACTCCCCAAGGCATGGAATATTTTCTCTAAGGAGTTTATCCATTGCTCAGCTACTAATGGATTTGTACCCCCATTAAATGTTGGCAGTTGTTGCCTCATGAAGAGGTCTAACATTGATCCTCCACGTTGTGGATCAGGGTCATCCATACTAGTAAGGTTATTATTCATAACATGAGTGAGTTGTCCCAGTATGGTAACAAGTTGATCAGCACCAGTTGTATCTCCAGATCCACAATAATTATCTTGAGTAGGAGGGCAATCCCTACACGGAGTGTGTGCATTGATACAGTTTCCATTCCTTCCACTAGGCGCCATTTCTAAACAATGGCATAAACTAGATTAGTTTATAAATCAAAATACATAATTCCATACTTATAAAATACTTAACATAAATTGAACTATTTATGGATATAATCCATAATCATAAAAATGTTTTCTTTGAGAAATTATATACTCATAACCCTTCATAGTGGTTTATAAAGAAAACGAGAATTATCCTAAGCATATCCCCCGGGAGTGTCGTAACCAAGAGTGCAGCAAGGCCCGTTGTCATGCACCAGTTCCCGTTCGAGTCTAGCTCAAAGCGTTGTTTTCGGGTTTTACCCCTAGGTACATCTGTGCCAATGCCGCCTCTACCTGCTCGTATCCAGATAGGGATGTATTGCTCGGAAAACTCACAAAATCTCTATAATACCAAAATTCTAGAAAGTTTTTCTATACTAATCCTCAAAGTCTATCTTTGAGCTATGTGATCTAATCAGAGTTTATCTAAATCTAGCTTCCAAGGTTAGTACTAAACTGCCTCTGATACCAAATTTAACGCCCCGACCACAGCTACCCAGAGTCGGTGCATTACTTCGTAACATTGGTATGATCACAAAAGATCAAGTCTCGAAAGACCGATTAGTTTAGTAGCCTTGGAAACACTAGATACATTAATAAATGTTACATTACATCATAAAGTGAAAAACTACAATAAAATAGTATCCATAGTCCACACTCATATCCTCTTCTGACTATCCATGCAGGTCATTAATAAAATACTTCTTCACATCCTGGAAAATATTAAAACATTGAAAGGGGTGATCTCAGATGCTCAGTAAGGATAACAATATAGCGGAAACTTTCATAAGAAAACATAAGCATTTAAGGCAATGTATAACTAAAACAAAAGCCTTATTAAACTTGAACTTCAGCATAATATGGAAAAAGTAAAATAAAATAATGTCATTACTTACTCACATGGATATTCTACTAGACGAATAATCACATGAAATATCAATAACCACTTTCATAATGAGATAATATATAATGCCAGACATTCTGAAACATTTTGTCAAGGCCTCGGCCAAGACGTCTAAAATGATTAAGGCCTCGGCCAAAACCATAAATCAAATTGGGAAAGGGCCTCAGCCAATTCCACGTCTAGTTGTCTCATGAGACCTACCGATGCATCGAGGAGCTATAGCAGGCTCCACCCGTCACTTATTAAGTCCAATACATTCCTCATATGAATAGGTTTAAACATATCATAAACCATAACATAATCATATCACATAAAACATGCATAAAGTAAACATAAAATTTCCACATTTCAATCACAAGATATCAATACAACACATTGATATAATAAAAAAACACTTTCAAAACCATTTTCAATACCAAAATAAAAGAAAGTTAAAACTTTGTATATATTTTTCATTAAAAAAAGTTATGGCTTGTAGAGGAAGCCGAAACTCAAATAATGGTCACGGCGGCGAAGAAGTCATTGTCACCGCATATGTACGGAAATAAAAAAACATTCCCTTTTTGTCGTTTAGTAAAACTCTTCGTATAAAAAAGATTCCTTTTGAATAAATGTAAAAGTCAAAGGGGTTTATACACCACATAAAAGAAACTTGTGTATAAAACAAAATATGCCTCAATGAAAGGAGATTGAGACGAAGTCCTTAAAAAGATCATTTTTAAAATAAAATAGATCTATTATTTGTATTCACTATAGGTACACATAAACAAAGTAAAAATACAAAATAAGACATAATAATATCATGACATAATTTGAAAGTAGGAGATTAACCCAAAGAATGGAAGTTGGGTTAAGAAATTACCTTACCTCGTGTCCGACTTGACTCAACCATTCTTTAACCTCCTGAATAATAAACTAGAGTTAATATCTACCTTATTAAGAACCATTTTCAATTTCATTATCCTTTTTATATCACTTATTACAATGTTATGAACATTATGTAAATATTTAAGTTAATAATGGTCGTTTTGTCGATCTTTGGTACTTGAGTCAATAATAAACTTCTTATAATTACAAGTTGTTCATGTGGTGAAATATCCATTATATCCAAAATTATAATCATGATGTAGATATCATATATATCATATATATCCAGTATATACATTCATTCATAATATTACGTAACATTTATAGGTAAGAAATGAAATGCACCGTTCATGGAGACGGTAAGCCGTACGTACGCATGAATGCTAATTTCATTTCTATTTTGTATTTAATGAAATCATAATGATATAAATGTATAATATAATTCCAGTATAATATAGCATATAATACCATTTACTCCATCCTTTATACATCCCACATATGGTATTAACGATTCAAATCACTTTGAGGGGGCGGTAGTCCGCACTTCCTAAAATGAAAATATCACGTTTACCCATAATGGAAACCATAAAGGTGTGCCATAAATGAAAAATACAAAATCATAAGGAAAAAAACATAATATATATCATATATAAAAATAGTGTCATCATAATGGCCACCATTAGAGGTGTTATATGAGTGTTGAACAATCATCGTTTCGTGAGGCAAAAATTCGCCATTCACAGAAACAGTATGTTCTTTAACCATTATATGTAGGTGTGTGTAAGTGTAGCTAGAATACTTATTATAACAACATCATAGTATATTGAGTATACTGGTTTTGTTACAAAAGAAATGAATAAAAAGTTTTTAGGGTGTTGGAGAAGAAAAATAAAACAAAACAACATTAGAGAAGACATTACCTTAAAATCGGGTAACTCTTTTTGATTTGAGACAAAGGCTTCCTTGGGAAGCGTTCTGCCCAAAGTGAGGCTTCTAGAAGTAAGAGGGATAAGTTTTGAGAGTATTTGGGCAGAGTTTGGCCAAGCCAAATGGCTTGAAAGTGTGAATTAGGTGGTAGAGGTGGGGGCCTTTTATAAGTGGAGAGGAGGGGCACTCTTGGAAAGTAAAGAAAAGTCACATTATTATTAAATGAGTTTCGCATTTTAGAGGTCCCACACTGATATATTTAGAGGATAAGGTGATAAGGGTTCTAAATATGCTCATCCAATAGGTTTTTGACAAGTTTAAGCCTTAGATATTACATTATCTTTTCATTTTATTTAAATCATTAATTAATGAGGTAAACACTGCATCATCATTGTGTCATACAAAATTTAATTTATTTAATGTCTAAAAATTCTAAAAAAATATCCATAATGTAGGAAATCTTTTTATCTTTCCAATGAATATTTAGGGTCAAAATTATGACTTGTTTAACCCCATTAAAAATTTTTTTTAGTAAAATAACTTATGTTTGTGACATTTTTATTTTAACATTAAATAAAATGTTTTTAATGTCATTTTCCCACCAAAGTGGCTCCATGGAGTCCCCAAGTTGACCCATGGATTTTTTTGGTCGGCCATTACTCATCCAATAGGGGTAGGACAAGTGTAAGGGTATTTTAATATTTTTATAATATCATTTTTACCTTAAATTTCACTAATTACCTTTAATCACGATTAATTAAACTTAAAAGTTACTATTCACCAAAAATTATTTTAATCCCATTGAACCACATTTTACATCCTAATGACAACCATGTATGTCGGATTTTTGAAAATCAAATCACAGAAGTGGTAATATTTCATTTAAACGAAAAATCAGTTATTTAACTACCACTTAGTGGTTTCACTATTCATAAAAAATTGAAGTTTTTCAGAACAATGCCAAAATTTCACCCTAAGCTATATTTGATATTCCGATTTCAAAAATGATGTCTATTTTACAAAATTCCAAACATATAAGTTTCATTAATTAATATTATAATTAATTCCTGCTGTCACAACAAATAGCGTGTTTTTAAGAAACAATTTATATCAAAAGATTGACAATTGTTTATGTCCAATTTTAATGTGAAATTATTTCTAATGAACACCATTGGATAAAATGGTAAAAATATATTATAATTATACTTTAAAACCACTAAATAGTATAACTTATCACTATAAATTATTTTGATTAAAAAGGTTGTTTTAAGTATTTTTCACTATTCATAAAAATTTGGAATTTCTCAAAAAATTACAAAAAATTCAACATAGGCTAATTTCAATATTAAGAATACAAAAATGAATTCCATTTTGAAATATAAAATTTCTATAATTTAAAAAAGTGGGTATTAATATTCATAACAACTACTTTGATTAGTCGCGGTGTATTAGAACTCGAACTTGCGTACAATGCAAGCTATTGCATTATTGAATGAGAGGCGTATCGTGGAAGCTCGGGGTGTTACAGCCTGGCTCTACCAACTCAGTTGCACCGGGTGCACAATGTCTTCCACGTATCTCAGCTGAGGAGATACATGCACGACCCGACGCATATCATTGACCATGGGGAGCTTGACGTTGATGATGGGGCGAGTTTTGCGGAGTTCCCAGTGGAGATCGAGGATCAACAGGAGCAGGTCCTACGTGGATGGTCGATTCCTCTAGTGTGCATCAGATGGCAGCACGGGAACCTCTAAGAGAGCACTTGGGAGTGGGAGGCTCAGATGCATGCTCAGTACCCACATTTGTTTCCCTATTTTTCAATGTATCATTACGGGGACATAAAGCCCTGAGGTGGGAGTAATGTAAAGACCCGTAAAATTCAAGGAAAAAATTTTCTTAATTTTCTTTGGGATTTTTCAAGAACGCAGTTTCAGACGGCACTTGATTCCGAGGCCCGGTGTGCCCAGAATTTCTATCCGAAGTTTAGCTCGGGTACGTTCAGTGAACGAACGAGCGGGAATTTCTAACTTTCGAACCGGTGCTCAGAATCGAATTCCGAGGACACTGATGGAACCGTAGTGCCAGTAATTGCTTAGGAACACCTGTTCTGGAGTTGCGTTTTCACGAGAGTTGATGATAAAAATTGTGGAAGTTAAAAATAAAAATTTAACAACAATTTTTATTTTTACTCTAAGTGTTTAATCCTTTGGATGGAAGTTGGGTAACTACCCAACCTCTCTTGGGAGGTTATGAGGGTGGTGGGGCCCACACGAACCCCACCCCTTCATATCCTCTAACCTCCTCAACTCCCATTAATTTTGTTAACTTAAGTTTATTAACTTATGGAATTAATGAGGTGAGTTAATGTGGAATTCAAACACTTGAATTTCAAAAGCCTTGATGTGTTAATAAAATAAGTTAAGAACTTATTTTATTGGGTTGGTGTTTAGTTGTTTGAGAGCCTTTGGAGAAAAATCTAAGGAAGTCTTGAGTTTTTCTTTCTCCTTGATGAAGAACGCGAAGAACAAACGATCTCCAACGTGGAGCGCCGAGCCCTCAGAGACCGTCTTTCGCGACACTGACCCGCAACGCGACATCTTCTTCCACGAAATTTTTCTTCCATGACGTCTCTTTTCGCGATGGCTTTCTACGACGAAATCTCCGTCAACGTCTTCGAATCCTCGCTTCGCGACACCGACGTTCGTCATCTCTTTTTTCAAGGTAGGGGTTTATTTTATTTAATTATTTTCGTTCGTCATTTCTAGTTTGTCGTTCTTCGTAGTTATACGACCAAATGATATCGAATAACGAGAGGCGGCCGGACCACACAAACACAGCCGACCCTCCTCCTTTATCCTTTTTTGATTCTTTGCGGTTGGGACGGAATGGCGTGGTGTCGTCGCACCACGCAGGATCGTACGACAAGTAATGCGCGGCGTCGTCGCATCGCACCGTGAAGTTGAACAAGGACGCGACAACGTCGCGCCACATCGAAGAAAACCGAAGACACTACAGCCGGAGCGGGGCCGCGGCGGAAGGGCGTGGTACCGTCGCACCGCGCTGGACGAACCAAGCCGCGGCCGGTTTCGGGCCATGGCGGAGCAGGGTGACCGACGGCCGGTTTCGGGCCGCCGGTGACGGCGAAGGAGGAAGGACCAGCCGTCGCCGGTCCTTGTTGGTAGAACCGGCCGGCCGGTGCGGGCCGGTCGGACAAAGGGAAACCAGGGGAATTAATTCCCCCGGTCGGCCTACAAAACGGCCCCCATTAAAGGGGGGTCGCGGTTACACCAGGGGGGCAGGCGCCCCCCCCCTTTCCAAACGGCTCGGCCGTTGGCCGAGCTGGCCAGCGCGCTGTGCCCAGGCCGGGCCGGGCCGCGCCCAGCCGGGCCGACCCGGAACTGGGGCGGGTCGACTCGGTTCGGGCCGACCGGGGGGTCTCAGGCCGGGTCGGTCCGGGCCCGAAACCCCCGTTTTCGGACCGTCTTCGGTCTTTTGCCCATAACATGGGATACGAACCTCCGATCGATGCACTATCAGTTGCGATGCAATCCTTGAATCGAGAAGGTCGTTTCGGTATATCGTACTCAAGGTTTCGGATTACTTTGAGTTCAGCCGGGTTGGTTCGTACACGAAACCAACCGGGCCCTCGGAGTGGAAACGCTCATATCTTGAGCTTCGGACGTCCGAATGACGTGCCGTCGACTTTGTTGGATTCCTCTAAGTGAGACGGATCTTTTGGATTACTCCGCCCGAGGTTTGGACGCAGGTGGAGTACATTTGGGTTGGTTTTTCCTTAAAAACCAACCGGGCCCCTAGGACAAAAAGGCCAATAACTCTCAGACAGGGCGTCCGATCGACGCGCCGTCTGCGAGTTTGAGTTCCTGTTGACGATACAGAACTTTTGGATACATCAACTCTGGACTATGTGATAGTTGATGTATCAGCCTCTCGGATCGTGGAGCGGACCCTCCCGAACAAGCTTGCTGTGTGCGGGAACCCTAGTGCTAGCTGCAACTGCTACTGTGACTGTGACGACGACTGTGCAGAGATCCTCAGTGGATTCGACGACGACGACTATAGCACTCAGCGATCCTATGTGGATCAGTGCTACTGATCCTGTGTGGGTCCGATCTTGTGTGGGTCAACGGTCAGCGGTTCTGTGTGAGCCAGTGCCTACAGATCCTGTGTGGGTCCGATCCTGTGTGGGTCATTGTGGGGGTTAATACCTATCGATCCTTTGTGGGTCCGACGACTTAGATGGATTAGTGATCATCTCTATCGTATTTCGTAGAAGTATACCTGTGTGAGCTGAATCCTATTTTTCTTTCCTTTGTGGATTGTGTTGTGCTGTCCTATGTGGATTTACGTTTTGCTTTCCTATGTGGGCTGGGTTGTACTTGGGCTCGGATGTTGGAGCCGAGCGAGAATTGATGACTTAGTTATATGTATGGGCATATACCTAAGCTGTGTCGGATGTTACTTCGTGATTGTATCTTTCCTTTGTGGTTTATTCTTTGTGGATTCTGGGAGACCTTCGGGGGTCTCGGGGTCTCTACTGAGTAGCTTATACTCACCCCTACACGGGCTATGCCCGCACTACGTTGTGTTGGTTGCAGACGACGGAAAACGCTGATCATGGTGGAGGCTTTCGGAGCAGGACGGTACCTGGAGGTGGACCACTGGGTGGGATGTACTCGGAGCGGTTGGCTGGACCCGAGGAGGAGTGGAGGCTATCTGTACCCACCCTTCAGGTGGGACTTCCAGTGAACGGATCGACGTTGCGGATTTACTTTTCAGTTAATGTTTTCCCTTTCGAGTTGTACTTTACATTCAGTTTGGGATTGTATTCTGGCCCACTTACTTTCTACACTTACTGTTGTACCAGTTTTTACTTAGTGTTTACTTATACCTGCTTACTCTGTGGTGTTTTGTGTTTACTTTACAATGTCATTTCCTTCCCTTTACCGGGGTTTACTCCTTGGTGCTAGTCGCCAGCCCTTGGCCTATGGAAGGCGGACTTGGGGTAGTCATGGCACGGGCCCCGAGAACGGGTCATGACATGAACCTTATGAGAACCTATATAAATAAATAGATTAGGAAAAACTATTGAATAAATTTAAGGAGAAATACTTATCTACACAATACATACTTGTTGACTCTGGGTGAGGTTTCTTGGTCAATAACCATTTCTATTTCCACTTCCCATTCCTTTATAAGGAAATTCCTTTAAAAGGGACAGGAACATGATTTTCTAGAGGAGGGACTAGTAGAGGAATGGATGGAGTTTCTTCCTAATTATAAACTACCACTTTCATGAGCTCTATTTGACCATGAGAGACCTACTCATTAGCCTCCTGGCCATTGTGAGATACAACTTTAGCTATAATACACCGAGAAGAATATACTAGATATACAAGTTGTGAATGAATTTCACCGTCCTCCTACAATATCAAAAAATAAATAAATTAGAATGGTTCTAATAATAAGTAAACATGTGTGGGTAATGATGAAATTTATCTTACATATTCATTTGAATCAGGTTGGTCTCCCTTATCTTCACTAGAATCATCATTCGCAACACCTAATGTATGTAACAGATCTATCCTTTAGTTGAATGTTTTATCATGTAGAGGTCCTAGAGGAGTGCATCAAACTTGGAACGATGTTTCACATAATAGATTCCTTTGGGAGTGGTTACATCCTTGAATCCCACTAGCTCTATCTCCTCCTGACATAGAACCCTACAAACCATAGTGGATAATGTTTTTCTCCAACATTCATCCAATTTCTAGAACATGATGGGAAATGAAATCGTGGATATAGTGGGAACCTCAATGACTAGAAATTAATTTATAGGCACTCCATCCATTTTTGTAACATCCAAAAGTGCCCTGATTAATGATGGAGTTGGATCCAAGCACATCGTTTTCTTGTAGGGAATATTTAGAGATGCATTTCTATTAGAAGATGGATGCTTAATGGTATTTTGGTTTTTTGATTCTACTGGAGCCCCCACAACCTCACCCTTACCCACTATTGTTAGATCTATGGACTTTATTACTAATGAACCCAATTAACCATTCTTATGCAATTATACCTAAGCATTGGCATAAGTCTTGGAGAGATTTATACCTACACTAGTCGAAGGTAAGGTCACCCAAAACTGAGTTTCCTCCCTATTAAGAATAATCAAGAACTTATGAGCTACCATCATACACCTATCTGAGCGGATTTGGGGAGGAGTAAGAAATTTTTTCTGGACACACAGGAACTACCACCCAAATTAGAAGGGTGCATACCACCTAAAAAAAGTCTTGATATTAATCTAAGTGGATAAAACACACTCACAGAGAGATATCAAATGATCTCATGCTCCTAGATAAACATTTCCATTATTGGTCATTACATAGTTTAGTGCACTTTTTGTCCTGAATATGAACTGATTGTGTTAGCTCATCTTTCCCTTTATCTCCCAGCTCTTTAGTGTGGTGGGCCTGACCCTACTAATGATTTTAAGAAATAGCCTGAATCAAGTGATAATAATGGCCTGAGTGTTAAGAAAATCATAGTCACCCATGTGGTCTCCCATCATCCCACACAGCACTTGGAAGGGGTTTGATATCCTCTACATGGCCTTTCCTTTAAAAATGTCGTGAAGTTGGTCATATAACTTGACTAGTATGGGAACATCCAATTCAATGTATCTGATACTTTCTGTCATCACTACCATTATAAAGGTGGAAATATATATTATTCCCTTATTAAGAACCAAAAATAGGTACATGCTAAGGTATATCCCCAAGAAACCAACCAATAAGACAAGGTGGTGATCCTAAGAGGTGATTATCCATCCCTCGTCATTGAATTGTACTTATTCAATCATTGGCCTATAGGTTCCCTTTTCCCCACAGGATTCACATGATGGGTAAGCCTTGGTATTATCATCTAGAGGATCCTATCAGGTCTTCTAGATAAATAACAGAACCCACTTTTTGAAAGGTATATTAACCCATAGATACAGATCTTTCCCAAGTGCCTCATTGACCAGATTGATAAGTTTCTTTGTGACATGAATATTTTTTTTCATATCTTCTGAGGTAGATGGGGAAGGGAGAAATTAATCATAAATTTCCCCCAAAGTCAGTCCACTATAGATGTTTTTGACATGCCAAATATTGATACCAACTTCTCCATGCATCATATGAAATGTTTTTGTGTCTGGACTCTACTGGAAGACAAGGTCTGCCATTATACATTCATTTAAGTAAGTGAGGATCTTAAAAACTTAGATAAATTCATATAATCCTATTATATTTAGCTCAATTGAAAACTTTGTACTATTATACTGCACCCAAAAGGGTCATCCCCAATCTATCATAAATCTCCCACCTGATCAAAGATCCCAGATGGATAACCACTGAAATTTATGATTTGATACAGACCTGTGTATTATCAATCTATTAATGGGGGTGTTAGGCTCAGACTCATGAAATAGACCTTCAAAATACATTGAAATAGGATTCAAAACATATCCATCAGAGCGGTCCGATTTGGGGATGAAATGAACCACATATGATATATTCTCCCTAAATATATTGTTTGTTTTGATAAACAAAAAGTAAGTTCTGCTCCCTGCCTGAGGTGGAGAGATCATAGCATCATTATTTATAACAAAATTTTATAGGGATAACCATCCATAAAATGGATAATCCAACAAATTTTTCTACATTAATATCATGATATGATCATGAGTGGGATGAAAAACCATGTTCTAGTCATATTCCACACTATTAACCATGGTAATATGATGGGAAACATCCTCATTTATTGAATACATCCACATCAAGAAAAAAGTGGGGAAATTAATTTTAAGTATAAAAGTGGGAGAGTTTGGATTCAAAAAGGCTCGAATAAAAAGACGCATGTGATGCATAACACTTCATGTGATCTCATAACTCTTATAAATTAATTTGATTTCATGACCATAAGTGGATGATGTGATTTCATGATCATGGATAATGTGATTTCATGATCATGGAAGAATAAAGTGATTGCATGACCCCAAATCCTTCACATGATAACATAAATGCGTGTAAGATACATGACCCCATGGGATAAGAGGATCACATTATTGGTTATATGACAAGGTCATGTAGTCTGTTCACACAAAAAGTCTTAAACAACATGGTCTTGTGACATATTCACATGGATATGTTTATGTGAAGCACTCACACGAATCCCAAAAATCAATGAGATCTAGATCCTAGAGTAGGTTCAGAGATAGTAACTTGATCTTCTATTTATAGGGTCATTCACAAAATATTGAGGTTCACCTAGAATACCAAAAGATATAAATAATCCCATGGAACTCATGTGGCATTCACTTCCCCATAACTATGTCCTTCTTTCTTCTTACAGTATTCAATTATGAGGTGGGGTAAATTAATGCCTTCTAAGAAAATGGTGGAAATAAGAAGTGGTGAAAATACCTAAATTACAAGTAGAAATTTGGTAAAAAGGAAATTAGATAATAAAACACACCCTATTCTCAGATTTCATGACAGCATGAGGGTCATGTGATTGGGTTACACAATCACCTAAATTTAAGAAAATAATGTGATTCACTTTGGGGGAGGTTTTCTATGGTAGAACCTTCTCATAATTGATACTTATCATGTTATCCCCCCTAGATATAAAATATCTCATAATCCCAACAACTTCATGTGACACCCTGGTGATACGTGATCACCATATCCCAAATAGCACATGTGATAGACTTTGAAGGGGATCCTTTCTGTGAAAGAACCTTACCATGTTATCTCTTCATCATGTGACTCCCCCAGAGATAAGTGATTTCCCAATTCCAAAATCTTCATTTGACCATGGATATTTCTGATGGGATAGTTTTATGGTCGCTCTTCATAATTTGATGCTCCCTGGATATGTGTATGCACCTAATGCCAAATTGTGCGCATGACTGGCTTTAGAGAGGCTGTCCAAGATGGACTACTTTTTTGATCCCTCTTTGTCATGTGATGCACTAGAATATGTCATAGATAACATACGTCCTTTGTTTCATGAGGTTAATGAGACATTTCTGACTTACATGGATTTATTACACAACCTCAAACCCATGTACATGTCTCACCTTCCTTAAAAATTGATGCAAATATTGGGGATATGATGCCTATAAAAATCCCCCTTGACAATAAAAAACATGATTGATACAAAGAGAAACATAATCAACTGATGGAGACACATGGGTGGTAGAAAGAGATTCACATGATCTCAAAGTCTTGTGTTTGAAATTTTAGTGTGTAAATTTGAATGATGTGAACTTGAAAAAGTGGATGTCTATCTTCTCAATGCATAAACAATCTATAAAATATTGGTTGTGTGATCATATGTGCAAGAACTAATCATATGATACCCTTTGGTTACACAATAATGTGATGACCACTCAAATATGTAATCACATGGTGATATCTTGATCATGAGATCACATTGTGTGATACCCTTACCGAATACCAGTAACACAATCAGGTGACCCTATTGCCTTCAAGTGATTGAATGATCTCTCTTACTTTATGTGATCTTCTGACACTAAATCCTTCATAGGATCTCATGATCCCCCTTCATTTATGAGGTCGATAACTCCAAATCCTTTATATGATCTCATAATATAGTGAACTTCATATTATTACCCGATTCCCAAAGGTGCTACTTGAACCTCCTAAGTCTGTATTGTCTCTCATAATACTATATCCTCCCATAAGGTCATACCCTCATGGTAATCCACCATATCATGATTCCCTAATATTCTCCCTAATATCTTCTAACTCGTGTATTAATAATCCCTGTGAGTTTGATTATCCTTTTTACCCATTAGTGAGATTGGATATTATGAACTACTAGTTATTATTATAAATATGATATGTATGATTCCTTTATAAGGATTGACCTTCAAATCCAATACATCTTCATATATTGTCTTTATAAATGGATATATTCCCTATAAATACCAAAACACCATCATGGTTTTATCATAAAATTCCCCTATATAGCTTTCACGTTACAATATTAATCATAAAAGACCACATATTCTTTTTCAGATATATATTCTCAAAGGGATTCAAAACCATATTCCTCCCAAGGCAGCCTCAATGTGTAATCCCCATTCAAGTATAATTTTATTCTCACATGCAATGTTTCTGATCATATACTATCTATTATTCCTAAAAATAAGCATGGATCACATGGTATTAGAGATTTGTAATGATCAAACCATCAGAATTATAAAAACACCACAATGACGGGTCTCCTTTTTTGGTATAAACCCTGATTATATCTTCTTTTTCCTCAAATTCCTATATTACCAATGAAACATCTTAGGGATTCCCCATATTAATAAGCCTTACACAATCATCTATTGTCACACCTCTCACAATATAGACGTATTTACCACATGATATTAAACTACATATCATGTTTCTCTCACATTACCTTAAACTATATCATTCAAACTAAATATATTTTGATTCCCATCTCAATGGGATACATAGGAAACCTCCCTCAGTTTCAAACCTGATATCATCAACCTTATATTGTTAACCTCATTGGGACATATCCATCAAGAGATTATTTATGTTCTCCCCTCTCTTGCCTATATTCCTTCAAGTCTGTACATCTCATACATTTTGGCTATAATTCATATGGACCATCCTAATTAGTTCATATCCCTCATGAGAGCATTCACATCCTTCCATTTCCTGGATATACCCCCATGAGTCGATACATACAATCAATTTGGTTCATATTCCCCATATACCATCTTATATTAAGTCGTGTTCTTGAATAGAATCATACCACCCACCCAGAGGGCTATATTCCTTCTGGATCCAATTTTCTCATCCTTACCTCATAATGTCAAACCGCACAGTCATTCCTTATCACGCAACCTTAAAAGGTATAGTGTGTCCTGATAAGTGTCATCAAACTACATAGATTATATTTTCCTTTCAGAATTATATGTAGGAAGCCCATTTATGGGACCAATACCAAAAATATAAACTATCACCACCTTCCAAGATGGTAATTAACTCTACAAAACCCATTTATATGGATTTAAAACACAAAAACCAATAAACCAACATCATTAGAAAATAATAAAGAATGAGATAGATAAACTATGACACATATAGATGGTATCATCAATAGAGAACCTCTAATACATATTGATTTTTACATAAATGATATGGATCTAACATGTACAATAATTCACATCATCATGCATCAATAATAAATTGTTAAATTTTAGTCAAACTAGTCCTATATCAAGCTTCATAAAAGGTTCACAAACATGACTTAAATTGATAAAAGAGTCCCATTGTGAGTAATAATTATCCCCAACATGGTGTGATAAAACAAACCTCCCATATTCTAAACCAACATGAGTTCCTAAGAATAATTGATAAGAAACCCTAATGATTTACTACCTTTATAAATTAGGCCTATATATTGTCAAAGATATAGGACTTGTTGGGTGTTTCTAGTTCCATGAATAAACCCATTTGGAAATCATCCTTGATGTGAGTAATTACTCGTACATGAATAATTTCATCATTTAGGTAAAAAAATGTTACCATTCCAAAAAATATATTAATTTTCTTATTGATATCATATATTGTTAGTAATTAATTTCTTATAGTCATCTGTGATATTATTTTATAGTATTGTTCAAGTCGGTGGTTAGACTTACCCAAACATGAATATACCATAATTAATAGATGATTATGATTATGAAAGTGGTTTATTTTGGAAGAATATCAATATTAAAGTAAAATAATGATACTATTTATATTTTTTTAATATGGTGAATTACAATGGATTAGGTTTTAATAAATTCAAAATAAACAAGATGAAAATGAGATGTTACTTCATGGAGGCGGTAACCCACACAATGCACAATTAACAAATACATTTATTGAATAATAAGAGGTATGGAAGGTGGATTATAATTTGAATTTTAATAATCATAATTATTTTATATATGTAACATTTTTTATTTAATTTCACTCTTATAACTAGCTAAAAGAAGTTGTGATGAAAAATGTAAGTCTTTGCTTTGTGGAAACGGTAGTCTTCACAATGCATGAATTGTGTTTTCATTTTTATTGATAGAAAATGGAAAATGTGGTTAATAGTTATTCTATTATAATAATAAAATTTATTATAAAAAATATTGATTTCATTATATAGGAAATATAAAATTATATTTTTAAAAGTAAGAATGAAAAGAAAATAAATTTGGAAAAAAGTACTCATGTTGAGGACTTTGTATTTCCCTTGGAAGACTCCTTGGAAATGGAGGTATTGGGCCAATATATTTTGTACAAAATCTCAATTAAAATGATGGGGATTATAGGAGAAGGTAAAAGGTTTTATTTTAAAAAAAATCCATTTTTTAGGGTGTTCTTCAAAGGGAAGTGAGAGACCTCTTTTATAAGTAGTGAGAATTGCATTTTTGTAAATATTTTAACTTAATATAAAGAGAGCATGTGTTTCACATATCAAGAAGAAAAAAAAAGGAAAATAATGGATTGGGGTGATATATGGTTTATAATACCTCAAACATTCATTTTCACACATGTTTTAAACATGTTTTATGTCCTTTACTCTTTGCATTTTCACTTTTAATATTTTTTTGTTGTACCACAGTAACTAATTTTACTTATGTGAATAATTTTTATGCCTAAAGATATAATGGAAATTATTACATAATTTGGGCCTAATTATTCCAAATATGAAATAAATTTTATTAGATAAATTTTTTATATTGAAAAAAAACTCAATTTTAACATTAGCGCATATAATTTGTAAAAGCGAGTTTTTAGAAAAGGTGTATTTTTTATATTAAAATTTATGTGTAGGGTAAAATTATCAATATATATTATTTTAATGATATAAATTGATTTATTATAAACCACGTAAATTTTCAAAGAAATCAAAAATCAAATTTTACTAAAATAATATTTAATTAGAAGAAAGAACCAAAAATAGTTTTTATTGGAAAATACTACTTAAATCCTTAAAATTCTATTCATAGGTTTCCTAGATTCAATATATTATTTTTAAAATTTATATTTGTTATTTTTAAATTCATATATTTCCAAATTAAAATTTTTTATAAACTTCTAGATCTTACTTATAAGGTCGTAAAATTTACAATTTTGGTAAAAAAATGTATTTTTCACTATTCTCCTAAAAATGACTATTTCAAAAAAAATTACAAAAAACTATACCAAGATAATTTTTTCATTATCAATAAAAAATCAATTCAATTTAGGAAAAATAAAATTCTAAAATTTTATAATTCAACTTTTAAATAAAAATATAAATATATAATTGAAATTGTTTTCATAGGAAAATATTGGTTTATATATATGAACTATTATTAGTAGTATTTCTTATTAATTACTAATCAAATTTCGTATAAAATTATTATTCATATCAATAATATATTTTACCCATAACTTATTTAGTATCCTAAAATAAAGTGTATAAAATAAAACTTTATAAGTGTTACATTTTAAATCATAAATCAATCTTATTAGTTATTTAGTTATACTAATTGAATTTTTATCAATGTATTAGTATTGATAACGACCTTTGTTTTTTTTACATATATATTTCATAATTTTATTACCTCTATTTTTACAAGTCAATTCTACATCTACATCTTAACGGTTATATAATGTTTCATAGTTTGTTTTGGTTTGGTGTTGCATGTGAAGCAAGCTAATGAACACATTAGGTTTTAAAGGAAAATATATATATATATAATTTAAATTCTCATGATGTTAAATTCTCCACACATTAAATAAATTGTTTCCTCAAAATTTAAATTATAACTCACTAATAAAATTATTTAATTGTATCTAATAGATATGCATAACTCAACATATAATTTTAAATGAGCGATCTACCTTAATATCTTAGGTATGACTAGGAGACACATAATTCCCTCCATTTTGTTAATTTATTTATTCTTATTTACTTTTGAAATTTTTGATATACTCCCTCAATTTCCACACATTAACCATCTTATAATTCCTTTAAGGCATTATCCTTAGTGATTTATACTAGATTTTTAACATGAAGGAAATTGAATCTTCTTTACTTCATCACCTTCATCACATGGACTTCCAAATGACTCCATCCTTATCTTCTTTGGTGTATTTAGAAACTTAACTAACTTCACATTGTTAATCATAATTTTTGATATATGCTTTGTCATAATCATAATATTTCTCACATCAATTATTATCTTGTTAGGTTTCTTATTGGTAAAATCACTACAATGTATGTTGTGTCAATTCTTAACTTGGTTCCTTTAGGACTCACCATTTAGTAAAACCAAAAGGAGTTAACGTGAATGATGAACATCATAATATAGTTATTTTATTATAATTGCATGAAAAATTATACTTCAAAATGTCTTACTCTTAAAAATTATTACATTATATTTCAGTTTAACCTAAATTACTATTTATTTAATCTAGGTTTCTTTAGGTTGGGTTCTCTCATATTCCTTAACCTAATACCTTAACATAATAAATCCTTTATAATGGATTTTAGAGGTAATTTTATTAACCAAATAAAACACTTTGGGAGTTTCTATATATATTTTCATTCTTAAACCCACTCATCATGCACCAAAGTGAATATTGAGTTGATACTCAAGTACACTTTTCAGGGTAATTACCCCTAGGTTTATTTGTTCCATAGATTCATCCACATTCATGTATCTATATAGAGATGTAATTTCTAGGATAACCACACAATATATACTTTACTAAAACTTTTGGATGTTATACTATATATATAAATATACCTTAAACATATCCCTAGGGTTTTCACTAAATTTCCCTTATCCAAATCCCTAAAATATTCATTACTACCTCAACTACCATAAATGGTTATCTATACCTTTCAAATTATTATTGACCTTAAAAAATCAAACTTTGATGAAATTTATAACTCCTAAATTATACTTAAATAATAATATCATAATCATTAAAGTTATCTAAACCCTACTATGATACCAATTGTAGCATCCCATACATGCACTACCGGATCCAGTGAAAATAACATATACCTTACATGTTGGATTTGATACCAACTGTATATTCTCAAACATAACTATCTCATAATTAAATGACTAAAGGAAAAAAATTCATTGCATACATTCCCATTAAATTTTAGTTTTAGATCTTTAGAGAATTAGGAAAACCCTTTAACTAACATATCCCATGTCTTTCTCAACTAAATGAAATTTTTATAACTATATAAAAAACTTCTTAATCTATAATAAGTCTTAAACATCTCCTAAAAATTAACCACACTGGATATTATCTTCTATACATAACATTTGTAATATTTTTTTATAACCTAGGAAATGAAAATACAAGAAGGGTGATATCAAACACTCGGTAAGGGGAAATGTATATCATAAGATACCAAGACAATAACATGGAAATAATAATATAAAAATAAACAAATGATAATAAAATAAATATAAATAACTGATCACTTGAAACAAATCAATGGTTAACAATATAAATAAAAAATGGACAACAATAACTGAATTCAAGGTGATGGAATGCATAATGTTGAAAAACTTTTACTATGAAGATCTCATCCAAGAAAAAATTATTTCTATAAAATTCACAACTTGGACATCATGCTTGCATTGGGTAGGAATACACCAAATACCCAATCCTTTTGTTACATGAGACCAATCAACACATCGAGGGGCTATATAATATTGGGCCCCACCCATCACTTCTTTAATTCCAATGCATTTACCATATGAATTATATGAATATCAATACATTGAATGATCAATTTTCTTTAGGAATTAATAAAAATTTGTATTGAGATAAAAATGTATGGAATTTCAATACTTTTCCCCATGTTAATAAAAGGGATAACATTATCAAAACCCATCCATAAGAAATAAAGTGGATGGTTAAACATTACATAATTAACTTTCTTGAGTAATAAATAATCATTTGAACTAGAATAATATATATATATATATATTCAATAGTTCCTCAATCAATAAATAGAACAAATTTTTATATAAGCATCCCCCAGAAAAACTCTATATAGAGTAGGGGTAATATGGTTAAGTCAGTAATTTCCCTAATCAATTAAAATATGGAATCTAGGTGAACAACCTTAAATCAACGGAATTAAATATATATTTTTTATATAGGAAGGCACTAGAAGGAAAATTATACCTATAATAGAGAATGATTTGGAAAGATAAAGGTAGTGGTGGAAGATTTCACTAGTAGAAGAGAAAATTACATAATCTATACGGATAAATAAGGTGGATGGTACCATTTAAATTATATCTCGGATAAAGTATAAGATATATCAAAGTATAATGACTTATCTAAAAAATTATTTTTAAGATTTTTAGAAATATCGCCTTTGAAATAATAAATATCATCGATAATTTGAAATCATTTTAAAAGAAATGTTTTATAAAAATATTAGAAAAACTTATTTCTTTTAGAAAACATGAGAATATATAGATAAATTTTCATATAAAATTAAAAAGGTTTTAGAAATATGTATTCATATTCAAAACATTAAAAAAATATTATTTTCACACTTTTATGAAAACAAACCGCATAGAAAACATTAAAATTTTCATTAAAAGTTCAAAAAGGTCCAATAGTATAATATGTACTTAACTAATTATTTAGGCATAAATAATGAAATTCATATAATTATCTAATGAATATGGACATCAAAAAAGGAGGTTCCCGGTCGAGAAGAAAATATGGGGTCAGTTACACTTATAAGAAACACTTTGGGTATAATATGAGTCAAGGGGAACTGAAATTTTGAGGGGGGATGTAAAACCCCATGGATATATAAATAAAATTATGATGTGTTTTATAATTAATAAACATTATACATATGTATTATCTTACAAAAACAATCATGATTTGAAAATAAGATTGGAAACGAAACCCTTACGGTTTGAGTAATATTTTTATCCAAATTCCTTTAAAGTAAGGGCTTGAAATTGAACTTAAAATACCATGAATAAAATTTAATTCAAGATATAACATCTCAAATATTCATTTTATACACCATATAAAAAATATTATACAATATCTATATTGTATCATGGAATTAAAAATGATACAAAGAAACCCTTAAAATCATCAAAAATTTCATGTTAAAACCCCTTGAAGGATATGATTTCAAATTAAACATGAAATACCATGAATAATTTTAAAATAATTATACAAAATATTAAGGGTTTATTTGATATACCATTATAATGAAAACAAGGTGTATAATAGTAAATATGTCTCAAGGGGTGAAAATTTATGATAAGAAACCCTTACCTTAATTTCTGAATTCCACTAAAGTGCTCTAATATCCTATAAAAATAACTATATTAATAAATTATTTTATAAAATTTTTAATTTTTATAACCTTTTATAAATTTTATTTATAATTATTCTCTATATTTATATTATTTCTTTATTATCTATTTTCTATATCGGGTGTGAGTAATCTTGATCATTTTGAACTAGTTTCATAATAGTGGTGTTGTTATTAATTTTTTTCCCAAAGTTCCTCATTCCTAGATAATAAAAGGTACTGAAATTGATTATTTATAATTATTTATAATTATTCATAATATTATAATTCCATTATATGGGGTTTTATTATCCTTAATGATGAAATCGATGATGAGCATGTTTCAGTGATTTTTCACAAACAAATATTGGTATCGTAATTAATGAGTTCAAAATTAATGTTACAATTAAATAACCAAAATAAAATCTTTCTTTTATTATTTATATCAAATATTATCATTAATTAATTTCTTATAGTCATCCATGATATAATTTTATTGCATTGTTTAAATAGGTGTTTAGACCAACCCAAACATGAACATACCGTAATTAAAAGGTGATTATGATTATGAAAGTGGTTTATTTTGTCATAATATAATTATTAAAAAATAATGACGGTAATATTTAGATAATTTTAAGGTTTAGAATCATATTTTAATATTTTTTAATAAATAATAAATAAATTAGATGAAAAATGAGATATGTTACTTCATGGAGGTGGTAGTCTGCACAACACACGGTTAATGTTTTCATTTCGAATAGAATGAGAAGAAAATAAGGTGGAATATAATTTTTCTATTTATAATAATAAATATATTATACATTTTACTTTTACTCTTCAATTACACCCTTATAAATAGAAAATTTAAGTGGTGGTGAAAAATGGAAGTTATCACTTCTTGAAGGTTGTAGTCTACATAACGCGTGAATGATGATTTTGTTTTTATTAATAAAAAGTGGGAAAGGTGGTAAATAATTATTGCCTTAGAATAATAAAATTTATTGTATTAAAAATACTAATTTTATTATATATTAATTATATAATCTTATTTGGGAAAGTAAGAATGAAAAAATAGTAAAAAAGTACTCATGTTGAGGACTTTGGCTTTCCCTTAAAGGCTCCTTGGAAATTGATGTCCTATGATAATATCATATGAACATAGGCTCAAGGAAAAGGTATAGGATTATGGGGAAAGAAAATGGTTATATTTACAATAGGAAACCAAATTTTTTGGGTGGTTTTGAAATAGTGGGGAGAGTCCCCTTTTATAAGTAGTGAGAATGGAATATTTGTAAATATTTCAACTTAATATAATGAGAGAAAATGTTTTGCATTTCAATAATATTCACAAATATAAAATATGTATTTTGGGATGGTATATGGAAGATAATTCCAAAAACAATAATTTTCACACATTTTTTTAAGTCTTTTACTCTTTGAATTTTCACTTTTATCATTTTTTATTTTATCGTGGTAACTAATTTTTACATAAGTAAATCATTTTTTATTCTTGAAAATAAAATGAAAATTATTAAATTATTCATAAATGATTATTTAAAATATGAAATACATTTTATAAAATAATATTTATATGTTTATGAAAACTAAATTTTAACATTACCATATGTAACTCGTGAAAACGTATTTTTAGAATAAAGTGTATTTTTAATGTCAAAATTTATGTATAGGGTAAAATTATCAATTTATTTTATCTTAATGATATAAATTTCTTATTATAAATAAAATAAAATTAATGTGTCTTTCAAATCAATCCAAAACAAAATTTTACCAAAATAATATTTAATTAAAAGAAAATACCAAAAAACATTTTTTGTTGGAAAATATTACTTAAGTCCATAAAATGTTAATCATAGGTTTTCTAAATTCAACATAATATTTTTAAAATGTATAGTTTTTATTATTAAATTCATATTGGGAAAATTAAATGGTTTTATAAACTTTTATTTCTTTCTTGTAAGGTCAAAAAATGTTTAGTTCTGGTAAAACCTATATATTAGACTATTCACCTAAAAATCTATTATTTCAAAAAAATTACAAAAGCATCATAATGAGATAATTTTTTATAATAAATTAAAAAAATAATTTAATTTGGTCAAATTAAATTATAAAATTTTAGAATTTATCTTTTAAATAAAAATAAAAATATATAATGATAATCATTTTCATAGGAAATTTACATTTTTCATATATTAACTATTAGTATTATTATTTAATATAAATTATTAATCTAATTTGGTGTAAAATTATTATTCATTTTAGTAATATCTTTTATTCATAATATTAACAACATCTTAAAATAAATCCTATTAAAGAAAATTTTATAATGGTTACATTTTAATGTTTAAATCAGTTACATTAGTTATTTAGTAACACTAATTGAATTTTTACCAATGTATTAGCATTAATAGTGAAATTTATTTTTATTTCTATATATATCTCATAATTAAATTATAAATATTTTTACTTTTCAATTCTATTACTATATCATTAGTTATATAGCATTTTGTGGATCGTTTTGGTTTAGTTTTGTGTGTGAATAAAGATATTGAACACATTAGTTTTTAAGGTAAAATATATATAATTTCAATTATATGGGTGTTACAACATGGGAGTGGAAATACCATATAGGTTTTTAGTTTCTAGGATCATTTGGTTAATTTTCATGAAATAGTTAGGATTTTTAATATGGATAATGAAGTAATGAATGATTCTTTATTTTTATGTAACATTTTTTTATGGATATGGATTAAGATTTTTGAAGAGGAAAAGTGATTTAAGAGTATATATTGTATATACATGTAAATTATTATCCATTGATTTTGTGAAATTACTAATTTTATTGTAGTTATTTGGTGAATAAATGTTAAAATGGTCATTTTTACCTAGTTCGTGGTCTTGAAATAAAATTTTGTGTACTTTATTGAACTTATAATGGGGTGTTAACCCCCGAGTATAATTTTTGTAAGAATATATGATGATTTGAATTTAAAATATATTTATAATTAATTAATCTTATTTATTTTAAATTTGTGTAAGTTGTGTCAGATTAAAATTATTGGTAAATTAAAAATAATTTTATTAGCAATATCTTGGTTGAGGATATAGACATTATAGAATGATGAAATTTATTTATTATTAGATTCAGTTTATTATTGTGGTTGAATAATATATTTAAGTAAATGGAAATTTATTTATTTTTTTAATTCATTTAAATAGATTGTGGCATTGAAATTTATAATAATGGGGGAAGTTGGTAAAATGGTTTAATACATCCTATTAGAGAGACTTTTAATGGGTAAATTTATTCACATTTGTTAATTCATTGTATATAGTGAATTAAGAATGGGGTAAATCATTTTATATAAATAGGGGTAAGGGGGCTTATTCTCATCATAACACAGATAATTCTCCTCTTCCTCTCCATTTTTGTTCTTGATCTCTTCGATGTGTTAACTATCGATGGAAGAAAATGCGGATGAGGAGTAATGAGAAAAGGATGGTGTATTTTCATAGTTGTTCTGGTATATAATTCTAGATCTTCATATCTTTAAGTTATGTGGTTAAATCAATATTTTGATTTTATGTGATGATTATAAATGTCATTATAATATAAATTTAATATGAATATGGAAAAATGGAAAATGAGAAATGATGGAACATGTTAAGAAACTTATGACTTAATGTAATATTGATAAAATATCTATGAAGTTCAATTATATTAAAAATATAAGTAATTATATGAATATCATATTGGGGTGATAAATTATACACTAGAGATTTCCATTATCCTAAAAAATTTATTTAATGGAATTTATTTTATAGGGGTAATCCTTGAGCTATGACCTTAAGAATGGGGTCATGCTGAAATGGAATGGGTTATTTGATACCTACTAAAAGTTATTTTTTATATTGACATTTTTTGGGAAAAAATATAATGATTGGATTGGGGGTCTTTCCAAATGGTATATATTGCATTCCATATATTATCGATGATGTATTTTAATTAAAAATGTTATATGAGGGTTGTTCCAAATCAACATAAGGCCATGACACTAAATTTTATTCTTTATCTACCTTCTCCAATTATTATAAGATAGTGTTAGGTTACTTTTGAAATGTTTTACTTTCTATAAGCTTCTAGAAAATTTTAAATACTAAGAAAAAATTATAAAATAATTTATGTATTAAATGGAGTTATGGTTGTTCATGGAAGTATTATGATGAATAATTCCTGTTAAAGTATTGATTTTGATGTAGAAATGAAAATTTTGAACTTACTCTGTTAAAAATTTCCATGATAAGAGTATTTTATGCAGTTTTGTTTATTAGTATTCATCATAGGGATTATTTTAAGAAAGTATGTGGAGAAGGAGTGTAACACCCCGAGCTTCCACGATACGCTTCTCATTCAATAATGCAATAGCTTGCATTGTACGCAACTTCGAGTTCTAAAACACCGCGACTAATCAAAGTAGCCATTATGAATAGTAATAACCACTTTTTAAAATTATAGAAATTTTATATTTCAAAATGGACTTCATTTTTGTATTCGTAATATTGAAATTATCCAAAGTTGAATTTTTTGTAATTTTCTGAGAACTTCCAATTTTTTATGAATAGTGAAAATTACTTAAAAACAACTTTTTTAATCAAAATAATTTATAGTGATAAATTATACTATTTAGTGGTTTTAAAGTATAATTATAATATATTTTTACCATTTTATCCAATGGTGGTCATTAGAATTAATTTAACATTGAAATTGGACATAAACAATTGTCAATCTTTTGATATAAATTGTTTCTTAAAAACACGCTATTTGTTGTAACAGTGGGAATTAATTATAAAATTAATTAATGCAACTTATATGTTTGGAATTTTGTAAAATAGACATCATTTTTGAATTCGGAATATCAATTATATCATAGGGTGAAATTTTGTCCTTGTTCGGAAAAACTTCAATTTTTGATGAATAGTGAAACCACTAAGTGGTAGTTAAATAACTGATTTTTCGTTCAAATGAAATATTACCACTTCTGTAATTTGATTTTCAAAAATCTGACATACATGGTTGTCATTAAGAAGTAAAATGTGGTTCAATGAGATTAAAATAATTTTTTGGTGAATAGTAACTTTTAAGTTCTTAATCGCGATTAGAGGTAATCAGTGTAGTTTAAGGTAAAAACAATGTTTTAATAATATGATATGAGCTTGACACTTGTCCTACTCCTATTGGATGAGTCATGGCCGACCAAGACAACCCATGGGTCAACTTGGGGACCCCATGGAGCCACTTTGGTTGGAAAATGACATTAATATATATTTATTTAATGTCAAAATTAAATTGACACAAACATGAGTTGTTTTACTAAAACAGTTTTTAAGTGGGGTTAAACAAGTCCAAATTTTGACTATAAATATTCATTAGAAATATAAAAAGATTTCCTACATCATAGTATTTTTTTTATAATTTTTAGACATTAAATAAATTAAATTATTTATGACATCATTATGATGCAGTGATGACCTCATTATTTAACGATTTAAATAAAATGAGAAGATAATGAAAACTCCAAGGCTTACACTTGTCAAAAGCCTATTGGATGAGGATATTTAGAAACCTTATCACCTTAGCCTCGAATTATATAAGTGTGGGACCTTTAGAATCCGAAAATCATTGTTAAATAATATAACATTTCAATCTTTCCAAAAGTGTCCCTCCTCTCCACTTATAAAAGGCCCCCACCTCTCCAACCTCATTGACACTTTCAAGCCATTTGTCTCAGCCAACCTCTACCCAAATACTCTCCCAACTTCTCCCTCTTACTCCTAGAAGCCTTACTTTGGGCATAACTCTTCCCAAGGAAGCCTTTGGCTCAAATCAAAAAGAGTTACCCGATTTTGAGGTAATGCCTTCTCTAATGTTGTTTTGTTTTATTTTTCTTCTCCAACCCCCTAAACTCTTTTTATTCATTTCTTTTGTAATAACACCAGTATCCTCAATATACTACGATGTTGTTATAAGAAGTATTCGAGCTACACTTACACACACCTACATCTAATGGTTAAAGAACATACGGTTTCTGTGGATGGCGAATTTCTGCCTCACGAAACGATGATTGTTCAACACTCATATAACACCTTCCAAGGTGGCCATTAAGATGTCACTATTTTTATATATGATATATAATATGTTTATGTTTTACTTATGCTTCTGTATTTCTAATTTATGGCATACTTTATGATTTCCATTATGGGTAAAACGCGATAATTTCATTTTAGGAAGTGCGGACTACCGCCCCCTCAAAGTGATTTGAATCGTTAATGCCATATGTGGGATGTATAAAGGATGGAGTAAATGGTATTATAAACTATATTATACTGGAATTATATTATAAATTTATATCCTTATGATTTCGTTCCATTAAATATGAAATTTAAATGAAAGTAGCGTTCATGCGTACGTACGGCTTACCGTCTCCATGAACGGTGCATTCCATTTCTTACCTCTAAATGTTATGTAATATTATAAATGAATGTATATACTGGATATATAAGATATATATGACATCTAAATCATGAATATAATTCTGGAGATAATGGATATTCTACCACATAAACAACTTGTAATTATAAGAAGTTTATTGTTGACTCAAGTACCAAAGATCGACAAAACGGCCGTTATTAACTTAAATAATTACATAATGTTCATATCATTGTAATAAGTGATATAATAAGGATAATGAAATTGAAAATGGTTCTTAATAAGGTATATATTAACTCTAGTTTATTATTCAGGGGGTTAAAGAACGGTTGAGTCAAGTCAGACACGAGGTAAGGGAACTTCTTAACCCAACTTCCATTCTTTGGGTTAATCTCTTACTTTCAAATTATGTCATGATATTATTATGTCTTATTTTGTATTTTTACTTTCTTTATGCGTACCTATAGTGAATACACATAATATATCTATTTTATTTTCTTAAAAAGATCTTTGTAAGGACTTCGTCTCAATCCCCTTTCATTGAGGCATATTTGGTTTTATACACAAATTTCTTTTATACGGTGTGTAAACCCCTTTGACTTTTACGTTTATTCAAAAGGAATCTTTTTTATACGAAGCGTTTTGCTAAACGACAAAAGGGAATGTTTTTCTTTCCGTACTTATTCGGCGACAACGACTTCTCCGCCGCCGTGACCATTATTTTAGTTTTGGCTTCCTCTACAAGCCATACCGTCTTTTTAAAAGAAAAATAAATACCATGTTTTACTTTTCTTTTATTTTGGTATTGAGAATGGTTTTGAAAGCGTTTTTATTATATAAATGTGTTGTATTTATATCTTGTGATTGAAATGTGGAAATGTTATGTTTCCTTTATGCATGTTTTATGTGATACGATTATGTTATGGTTTATGATATGTTTAAACCTATTCATATGAGGAATGCATTGGACTTAATAAGTGACGGGTGGAGCCCGCTATAGCTCCTCGATGCATCGACAGGTCTCATGAGACAAACTAGTGTCTTGGAACGAGGCCTTGACAAAATCTTATTTGTGGTCTTGGCATGAGGCCTTGACTACGTGGTTATGATAGTCTGGCATTATGCATTCCATCATTATGAAAGTGGTTATGGAAAGGCAATTTCTGAGTCTGAGGCAGAAGGAGGATGAGAATGTCGCAAAGTATGAGGCTAACTTTACAAGGTTAGCGAGGAATGCTTCCAATTATATACGTAACCCAAGAAGTAAGATTGATCGTTTCTTTTATGGGTTAAAACCATTTCTCCGTCGAGCTTTAGTATCACAATCCTTCTCATCATACGAAGATATTGTCTCATGTGCTATCAAGACGGAAAAGGAATTCTCTAAGTCTTATGACAACAAAGTAAAGAAAGAGAAGAAGAGAACGGTGGAAAAAGAGACAGATAAAGGGAAAAAGGGAAAGAAGGATTTTCCATTATGTGATAATTGTGGGAAGAATCACCCTGGTACGTGCCTAAAAGGAATGGGAGTTTGTTATAAATGGGGAGAAAAAGGTCACCAGGCGCGTGATTGCAAGGGAAAGAAAGAGGCTATCAATGTTGAATGCTACAATTGTAGAGAAATGTGTCATTATGCAAATGAATGTCCTAAGCGTCAAGGAAACTTACCTCAGAAAAGGCCAAGGGATCAAGGCCAATCTTATGCTGTGACTACAGTTGAAGCGGAATAATTATTGTATTTGTGTTTTTGGACTCAAGAACTAGATTATGGTTATAAGAATAATGTGATATATATAAGGATTGTACTGCAGTACATGTTGTTTTCATTAAGGATTTAATATGATGAAGGTAATCATATTTTTAGTATGTGACACTAAGAGAAACTTTACTTTGTTTGGGGAATCTGAGGTTACAATTGATTTTGGAATTTAACGACCCTTTAGAGAAAGTCTGGACGGAGGTATTTTGGATAACTATAAAGGTTGGAATGGATTAAGTTGATCTTTGGATAGTATTGTTTAAGGTTAAAACATTTATGAAGATTATTTTTGGAATAGTATAATACTATAGTTTTCGGAAAAGGACAACCTGCATGGTGGGGAATAACCTGACGCGTCGGACAAAGCTGCAGGAATCGAACCCACAACCATAGTGCGACAAGCCTTTATTTCCTACCACTAGCCTACAGGAAGTCCCTGGTTATTACAAAATAGTTTTACTAATCTAAATGGTATGTGTTAACATTTTGAACCTTATACAATTAGGATAAATAGAATATTTTTGAGTTCCGTTACCATTTGTAGTAAAAGTTGGGTTTGTGGTAAAAATTTATTAACGAATGAAAGTATACATAACAAGTATGTATATTCCCTTACGTTCTTAGTAAATCTCCTAATTAAATTCCTCAACATTATAAAAGGTAACTTAAAACAAAAATGTTGTCGGTTAACTTTTCCAACTGGGGATTCAATGACCGTTTAACCAATCACAAGTTTGTGATTTTCTTGTGGTTAAACTTTCTCCTAATCCTGTTTTCTATAACTCTCCATCAGACCTTGATGGTTTTTTTCTCCTCCATATCCATATTTTCATATAATCCTAGAATGGGCTATATCGGGTGACCTTTGTACTTATCCTACTTTCTTTTAATGTTATATATTTATTAACCTTATTTCCGATGTGGGTTTTCCTCAAAGGTATTTTCTCTTTTAAACCTTTTATTTTCAAAGAAAAATTTCAAATTGTGAGGACGCAATTTATTGAAGGAGGGGAGAATGTAACACCCCGAACTTCCATGATACGCTTCTCATTCAATAATTCAATAGCTTGCATTGTACGCAACTTCGAGTTCTAAAACACCGCGACTAATCAAAGTAGCCGTTATGAATAGTAATAACCACTTTTTAAAATTATAGAAATTTTATATTTCAAAATGGACTTCATTTTTTTATTCGTAATATCGAAATTATCCAAAGTTGAATTTTTTTTAATTTTCTGAGAACTTCCAATTTTTTATGAATAGTGAAAATTACTTAAAAACAACTTTTTTAATCAAAATAATTTATAGTGATAAATTATACTATTTAGTGGTTTTAAAGTATAATTATAATATATTTTTACCATTTTATCCAATGGTGTTCATTAGAATTAATTTAACATTGAAATTGGACATAAACAATTGCCAATCTTTTGATATAAATTGTTTCTTAAAAACACGCTATTTGTTGTAACAATGGGAATTAATTATAAAATTAATTAATGCAACTTATATGTTTGGAATTTTTTAAAATAGACATCATTTTTGAATTCGGAATATCAATTATAACTTAGGGTGAAATTTTGGCCTTGTTCTGAAAAACTTCAATTTTTGATGAATAGTGAAACCACTAAGTGGTAGTTAAATAACTGATTTTTCGTTTAAATGAAATATTACCACTTCTGTGATTTTATTTTCAAAAATCCGACATACATGGTTGTAATTAAGAAGTAAAATGTGATTCAATGAGATTAAAATAATTTTTTGGTGAATAGTAACTTTTAAGTTCTTAATCGCGATTAGAGGTAATTAGTGTAGTTTAAGGTAAAAACAATGTTTTAATAATATGATATGAGCTTGACACTTGTCCTACTCCTATTGGATGAGTCATGGCCGACCAAGACAACCCATGGGTCAACTTGGGGACCCCATGGAGCCACTTTGGTTGGAAAATGACATTAATATATATTTATTTAATGTTAAAATTAAATTGACACAAACATGAGTTGTTTTACTAAAACAATTTTTAAGTGGGGTTACACAAGTCCAAATTTTGACTATAAATATTCATTAGAAAAATAAAAATATTTCCTACATCATAGTATTTTTTTTATAATTTTTAGACATTAAATAAATTAAATTATTTATGACATCATTATGATGCAGTGATGACCTCATTATTTAACGATTTAAATAAAATGAGAAGATAATGCAAAATCCAAGGCTTACACTTGTCAAAAGCCTATTGGATGAGGAGATTTAGAAACCTTATCACCTTATCCTCGAATTATATAAGTGTGGGACCTTTAGAATCCGAAAAGCATTGTGAAATAATATAACATTTCAATCTTTCCAAAAGTGCCCCTCCTCTCCACTTATAAAAGGACCCCACCTCTCCCACCTCATTGACACTTTCAAGCCATTTGGCTTGGCCAACCTATTCCCAAATACTCTCCCAAATTCCCCCTCTTACTCCTAGAAGCCTTACTTTGGGAAGAACGCTTCCCAAGGAAGCCTTTGGCTCAAATCAAAAAGAGTTACCTAATTTTGAGGTAATGCCTTCTCTAATGTTGTTTTGTTTTATTTTTCTTCTCCAACCCCCTAAACTCTTTTTATTCATTTCTTTTGTAACAACACCAGTATCCTCAATATACTAGGATGTTGTTATAAGAAGTATTCGAGCTACACTTACACACACCTACATCTAATGGTTAAAGAACATACCGTTTCTGTGGATGGAGAATTTCTGCCTCACGAAACGATGATTGTTCAACACTCATATAACACCTTCAAAAGTGGCCATTAAGATGTCACTATTTTTATATATGATATATAATATGTTTATGTTTTACTTATGCTTCTGTATTTCTCATTTATGGCATACTTTATGATTTCCATTATGGGTAAAACGCGATAATTTCATTTTAGGAAGTGCGGACTACCGCCCCCTCAAAGTGATTTGAATCGTTAATGCCATATGTGGGATGTATAAAGGATGGAGTAAATGGTATTATAAAATATATTATACTGGAATTATATTATACATTTATATCCTTATGATTTCGTTCCATTAAATATGAAATTGAAATGAAAGTAGCGTTCATGCGTACGTACGGCTTACCGTCTCCATGAACGGTGCATTTCATTTCTTACCTCTAAATGTTATGTAATATTATAAATGAATGTATATACTGGATATATAAGATATATATGACATCTAAATCATGAATATAATTCTAGAGATAATGGATATTCTACCACATAAACAACTTGTAATTATAAGAAGTTTATTGTTGACTCAAGTACCAAAGATCGACAAAACGGCCGTTATTAACTTAAATAATTACATAATGTTCATATCATTGTAATAAGTGATATAATAAGGATAATGAAATTTAAAATGGTTCTTAATAAGGTATATATTAACTCTAGTTTATTATTCAGGGGGTTAAAGAACGGTTGAGTCAAGTCAGACGCGAGGTAAGGGAACTTCTTAACCCAACTTCCATTCTTTGGGTTAATCTATTACTTTCAAATTATGTCATGATATTATTATGTCTTATTTTGTATTTTTATTTTCTTTATGTGTACCTATAGTGAATACACATAATATATCTATTTTATTTTCTTAAAAAGATCTTTGTAAGGACTTCGTCTCAATCCCCTTTCATTGAGGCATATTTGGTTTTATACACAAATTTCTTTTATACGGTGTTTAAACCCCTTTGACTTTTACGTTTATTCAAAAGGAATCTTTTTTATACGAAGCGTTTTGCTAAACGACAAAAGTGAATGTTTTTCTTTCCGTACTTATGTGGCGACAACGACTTCTCCGCCTCCGTGACCATTATTTGAGTTTTGGCTTCCTCTACAAGCCATACCGTCTTTTTAAAAGAAAAATAAATACCATGTTTTACTTTTCTTTTATTTTGGTATTGAGAATGGTTTTGAAAGCGTTTTTATTATATCAATGTGTTGTATTTATATCTTGTGATTGAAATGTGGAAATGTTATGTTTCCTTTATGCATGTTTTATGTGATACGATTATGTTATGGTTTATGATATGTTTAAACCTATTCATATGAGGAATGCATTGGACTTAATAAGTGACGGGTGGAGCCCGCTATAGCTCCTCGATGCATCGGCAGGTCTCATGAGAAAAACTAGTGTCTTGGCACGAGGCCTTGACAAAATCTTATTTGTGGTCTTGGCACGAGGCCTTGACTACGTGGTTATGATAGTCTGGCATTATGCATTCCATAATTATGAAAGTGGTTATTGATATTGCATGTGATTATTCGACCAGTAGAATATCCATGTGAAGAAGTAAATGGCATTATCTCATTTTACTTTTTCCATATTATGTTGAAGTTCAAGTTTAAAAGGCTTTTGTTTTAGTTATACATTGCCTTAAATGTTAATGTTTATTTATGAAAGCTTCCGCTATATTGTTAACATTACTGAGCATCTGAGCTCACCCCTTTCAATGTTTTAATATTTTTCCAGGATGTGAAGAAGTATTTTATGAATGACCTACAGGGGTAGTCAGAAAGGGATATGATTGTGGACTATGAAGACCATGTTATTTTAGTTTGTTTACTTTTTGATGTAATGAAAGACTTATGAATGTATCTAGTGTTTCCAAGGATACTAAACTAATCGGTCTTTCGAGACTTGATCTTTTGTGATCATGCCAATGTTACGAAGTAATGCACCGACTCTGGGTAGCTTGGGTCGGGGCGTTACAAGGAGTGTGGTTACTTAGCTAGAATAGTAGTTTAGATTCATTTAAGACTCATTATGAAGCACAAATAATGATGCAATACAATACACTAGAGTTTGATATGGATTTCTACCATTTGGGTAAAGTCAGTTGTGAAAATATTATTGATTGAAAAGATGCTATATTTTTTCATTCTCTAAGAGAACTATTTTGGCTTCAAAATAATTGTGATGTTTTAAAATGGGATATATGTGGTTGTTTTAGTTGTATCCACATGTAATTATTTAGATTATTGTCGTATATTAATTGATGTTAGAGAAATATATTTATTGTAGTTTTAATCATATCAACATGTAATTTTTTGTAGTCATGGTCATGTTTTCATTTATATCAGTGATTGATGATTTTTTATTTGTATTAATATGATTATAATTGTAGTTGATTATTGTTATGAGGTTATGAATTATTTAAAGGATAGGGTCTACAAATTTTATAAATTTGTGTTCATGATATATTTTATGTGAATTGGTGTGTAATCCTAACTAATGTTAGGGGGTCGATATTTTTGTGTGAACTTACCCTAGATTTTGTTGGTCATATTATTTTAACTATATCATTTACAGATTAATTAAAATGATATACTCACATAGTCACATGATGATTCATGGGAAAAACTTACTAAGTATATTTATTTATTCATTCCTATTAAATACATCTTTGAAAATTTATAAGAT
This sequence comes from Viscum album, assembly GCA_963277665.1. Taxonomy (NCBI): domain Eukaryota; kingdom Viridiplantae; phylum Streptophyta; class Magnoliopsida; order Santalales; family Viscaceae; genus Viscum; species Viscum album. The sequence continues at coordinate 343,741,666 of OY728131.1, forward strand.
TGAGTCTATCATGACATGTCCTGCTAGGACTCCACCTAATCCAGCAACAAGTTAGAGTATGACCCTCAAATACCATATTCAATAGGCTATAGGTTGATGACTAGAAACAAGGGTATATCATCACACATATATGGAAGGTATTACCCTTTATAAATTAAAAATATGTATCACTGTGAATAAATAAATTCATTCCCAACCACATTAGATGAATAATATATATTAATGCATATCATGCCACATAAAACCAAACTGCAAATAGAAAAAAAGAATAACAAATACTAGCAGTTCCTCTATGCCTTAATAAATGTAATATATCTCTACCAACTAGTCTCATATTTCTAGAGCTAAAGTTTCTCAACAACACCACTAACTATATCAATATAATATAAAAAAGAGTATATAGAAAGTATGGGTAGAATATAAATATACTCACTTGATTTTCTTTGGAACTCTCATGTGTCAATGTAAATGAAACATAGTAATGTATTTATGTACTAAATAAATAAAAATAAATAAAAAAAATAATCTCCCAAGAGTCAAATGTTAGAACTCCTCCATTCCATATCAAAAAACCGACTCACATTCCATACCATATCTCATTCCTCATCACACATAATCACAAATCCATATATACATAACAACCACATTCAAGAACTTTACAGTTTTCCACTCATAAGAACCTCACTATAATATTCCAACACCAAGTAGCTATCCACCCATAGGTAACTCTCTAAATATATAAATCACTAAGTATATATTCACCCATAGGGAACATTCTACACACACCTACATTACTAATTAGTTATGAACATATGGGAAACTCACTATAATCTCACCACTACTAATTAGTTATCCACCAGAAAGAAAATCGTTGAGATATCTATATCCTCTAGTTTTTTTATTGTCCACCCATAAGTTAACCTACTAATTTTTTCAGTGTATTCCCACAAATATTGTAATGATCATGATTTTGTTTCTTGAATGATGTTAGGTCGGTTCACCAAAACTACCCAGGTGAACCTCCTGATCTCTAGAGGCTAATATAAAAGTTGGGGGATAAATTGAGTGTCATTGGGAGATAGTTTTCCTCCTTTTAAGTAAATATTATTAGTAGTGATGGTGTTCAGAAATTCTAGAATAACTCTTGGTATCAACATATCACCAGACCCAAAATATTATGGGTTCACCATAGATACCTATTTATCAAGTCACACTAACAATGAAAAATATAACATCAATATTAAAATTTATACATATCTAATCTTGGTCTAAAATATATATTAAGCATAAAAAATTAATTAACATAATAAAAAAATCATGATATATACAAAACTACCATGCCAAAAGGGACTAATGATCAAAAAAGGGATACTCCAATGTTGAAACCCATATGATGGACATATTCTATAGTCCTAGGTGTCCACTATGCACACCCTTTAAAAAGTACAAAAGGTTTCATCCACAATCTAGACTCCACATAATATTATCCTCCATGCTCTACTACCTTCCCTTTACCCTGATTATATACAATGAGGTCAGCATGCATCCCATAAGGGGATGTGTAAGGCATGACTACAATAAATAAATATATGTTCTCTACCCCACTACTTCTTACATGTCATAAAACCAAGTTCATGTATGAAAAATCATATGCCTAGAATAAAATAATAACTTGGAAAAAACATTCTTTTCATTCTTAAAATAATATAATTTATAATTAAAATAAGTAACTGCCTATATCAGGAGGGTCTTCGCCTCTACTTACTAGCTTCAGAAAAAAACCAATACTGATGTTGGGATAGAGGTATGGAAATCTTACATCTTATTCCATTTAGGTAGTTAAACATAAAAGAATCAGGGAATACTCTCATCCCATGGAAAGGGGAATAGGTATAAAATTCCATAGCCCAATCCAGTCTTGTGGGATAGGGGACTATACAAAGTCAGGGATCTACGATCCCATCCCATCACCATGCTCTAATTAAATTTGTTCCTACCTATAATATATGTATATATATATATACAAGATAAATACCTATTTTAATACACTTATAAATCACCAAGTAGTATGTAAATTTTATATAACAACTTAAGGAATTAATATAAGAAAACACACTTACAAAAACTATATATAAGATGCATATAACATGGTAGAAATTCTCTTTTTAATATTTAATAGTAACAATTAAATGTTATAACTTGTGAAAAAATATAATGATATTAACATGGAAAAAGAAGAAAGAAGATCACTCAAGGAATTATTGTAAATAATTATATGTTTAAGTAGGATCAAATAGTATTTGAACTTTATAAGAGGTAAATTAAGAATTAATTTATTATAAAAAATTCTCATTGTTAATTAAATCCACTTGAACCTATATCGATGTATATCTATCCCTTAAGGATTATGAGAAGGAATAGGGGATTTATTATCAAATATAAATGGAGAATAACACATTGAGGTCAAAGTAAGGAAGGTTTTACACCAGCTAGACTAACAAACTAGTCAAGACATAGAGGATAAATATAGTTTCAACTAATTTCAAAAGAGAATAGTGAATATAAAATGTATATATAAGGAATTACCTTAGATACACATAGTAATGGCTTTCACAATATCTAGTTAAAAAGGAATCTAAAAGATATAATGGATTTTGAGAACCCTAGATTTGGGAGGCATGGGATTATTCCTTCATCAAAAAGAAGAAAAAAAGAGAAGAGATATTAGAGGAAGATAAGGCATTACCTTTATGGAAGAGATCCTTTGTAAGAAACTAAATCCATTAGAAACAAGGAAGAAAAAGAGCCATGTTGGTCCTCAAAAAGGTTTATAAACTAATAGGGAGAATAATTATTTTATGTCAATTTTAATTTTCTATTTCTGATTATATTCTCCCACTTTTAGTATGTAATCTTCTTTCTCACTTATAGATGATATGAAATAATGAAAGACATAAATGATAGACATAGGGTATTTTTACTTAATTCATCAAAATCGGCTAATCCAAGGAGCATGCATAGTAATGTGCATATGCACCTAAATCACTAAATATCGCTACTTTTAAATACAAGTTTTGGAGAAGTTTCCCTAACCATCCTGATTTGCAACAAAAAACACATGAAATATCACTACTCTCACAAGCTTGTGGAATGTACTGATCTTCCTAGTTCTCCCTTCTTCTTACATATACAGTACATGAAAACTAAACTACGGGCGGTATTCCAATATGCTCAACCATATTCTTCTTGAAGAAATTTAAAATGAACATATAGTGAGTGACCTCCTGGAACATCTTTCTTTCATTTTTCTTCTTTCCAATGTGAGAAATAGAATTCATATTATTCAATTCTCTTCATCTAAAAATAAATCCCCTCTTTTTTACTCCTTTATATTCATGAAAATTGAAATTATTATTTTCCCTATTTTTCATTATTACCACTAAAAATTTCTCCCTTTCTATATTTTCTTATCCTTTCTGGTATAAACTTATTACTATTTTTTATAGTATTTTTTACATATTTTGTGAAGATTTATTATATTATTTCTCAACAAAAACCATCACTTTCCTTTTTAGTGAAACCTAATTTTAAAAGGGATCCAGTAAGCACTTCATTTTCAACACCAGAAAAATCAATATACCAAATCTAGGAAATTAACTCTTTGTGATGCATCATTCGGCTCAAATAAAATCCAAAATCAATTTTAATATAATATATTTAAAAATACACCCATCTTTTCATTGTAGCACCTTCCATGATGACACTTTTCTATTCCATGGTGTGTTGTACATGGTCAACACCTATCCCACACAACCGGACAAAAAATTACATTAAAATACTATAAACACCATGGATTGGTTATCACTAGAAACTTGGTGTGATTCTATTCAAGATCATTTATTCAATTAATTGATCATATTTTATGATTAATAAAATAAATTTGAACTTATTTAGGTTTTGTTTTAGAAAATCCACAATAGGAAGACTCATACACAACTTCTAAACACTCATATGTATCCCTTGATGACTTATATGTAGAGGGTGACTTGTACTTCAATAGTTTACCACTAGTACACTGAAAAATAACCCATAAGAAAAGTATAACACTCATATGAATAATATTATGACTTGTATTCATATAATTTTGACTCATATACAGGTGTTGAATAACCCATAATTTTTTTTGAATAACACATAAAAAATCCAAAATCAATCATATACAGATCATGCTTGGTCATTTTTCTCATATTACTCATACACACACTATGGTGACTCATATATAGCTCTCTAATGACTCATATCCATCCAAAGTGAAAAGATTATACTAATAAAAATGTGAGTCTACAAGATCAAGGAGGCCTAAAGTAATTAACTCCAAGGGAATTTGTGTGTACCAGGTTAACACACCTGGTTGGAAGAGAGAAAATGTTATAAAAAACATACAAGGATTTTCTTAAATACCATTAGTAGATAGATATCCTACCACTTTATTCCCTTCATGCCATGTGTCAGTCAGAAATACCCAATTTAAGATACTTTTTCATCTTCTAATGAGATAAACAATAGTCTAGGGGTGATGATCTTGCCTTTAATAGAGTTGATGATAACCAAGGAGTCATATTCAGTAGATGAGGTGTTATTAAGAGATAGGTTTATCTCAATCCCCTTAAGAAGATCCCTTGACTCTGTAAGAAGATAGGCACCATAACAAAAATAATAATATGTATTCCTTGAAAAATAATCCAGTAGAATCAGAAATGACCCCTCCTCCACATATATGACCAAGTAAACTAGAGCCATAAGTTTTTATCTTGAAACCATGTTTAGGGAATTTCCAGCTTACACACTTCTCTTGGATAGCCATCCTTTGAGTAGGTAGCATGTGCTTTCATTTGGCCAACACCATCCTCGTGGTTGAAGTGTTCTACCAGTTTTTTTATAGAAAACCCAGGTTCATAGCAAGGCATATAAAACTTGTTTAGATAATTATTTGGGGACTATAAGCACATTAATATTGATCTCTATTTATAGTATACCAAATACACCAGCAAACTGTAAAAATAAAAATAGTTCTTTCCTTCCACTCCCAAGAGTTTGACCCTGTACCTTGAAACCAAGTCTGGAATAAATCAGCACCATTGGTCACCCGGATCTTGATCCCACAGATATCACAAAATTCATTCCACACTAAATTAGCCTAATCCCCTTAAAAAAGATGATCAGTTGTTTCCTCACTGGTTCTCTGGCAACCGAGGCATTTGGACACAAAATTCATCCCCACCTTATAACCGCATCATCCACCAACTTAGATTTATTTCAAATTTTCCATACCAGAAAATTTTATTTATCTAAAATATCATTTCACTAGATAGTTCCACCCCCCAATAATAATGTGCAAGATCAAAAAGATAGGAATATAAGTACGCTTTAGATGAGAAAGAACCCAATAAGGCTTCAGTATAGATAAGTTCTTCATCATCAGAAGAAATATGGATGTTATCAAAGATCTCACATTATTATTGATCCAAGATGATCTGAATTACAGTCTTGTGCCTATTGGAATAAGAAAAAATAATATTAGTGGTAGAAAAACTCAGAAATATAATAGGATAACCCACCCAATTGTGATTCTAGAAATTGATCTCTCCACAACCAATGATCCCATGAGAATTTCTATGAAGATCATATAGGTTTCTGTGAAACATCTTCCATAAGTTCAATATTTTACCTTTTGGAGCCACCACATCCACCCTGTATTTTCCCAGTATGAGTTTTTCTTAGAGGGAATGACCTTACAATACCTCCCAAAAAAATTTTATTAGATGAAGTGAATAGTGTCCCTTACATTTCAGAGGTTGATGCCTCCTACCCCCATCGAATTTTTCATTCTACTCCACGAATCCCAATGACACTTTCCCTTTACATGAGCATCCTAGATAAAATAATTCATGAATTTTTCAATATTTTTTACCATATTTTAAATATATTTGAGCATATACATTACATGCATGGAAATTAAAGACAGAACGCAATTTACTAGAGTAATTCAGCCCCCAAAGGATAGGAAATGGTTATTCCACTTATTTATATGAGTAGAAATACTATAAATAAATCAATCAAAGTGATGAATTATTAATTTTCCAGTAGATATCAAGGCCCCTATATATTTAATTAGGAAGAGATGTATACTACTACCAATTAGTTACTTAATTTTTTTAAAATGGATTTCTGAGTAGGAATCAGATATGTACACACTACTTTTTCCACAGTTGATGCCTTGACAACTCCACTTATATTAATCCTCCATGATTCTGATAATTCTATTAAGAGAATGAATACCAAAACTAATAAATATAATAATGTCATCTGTAAATAGTATATGATAAATTCCATTATAGTGACCCCTACATTGAAATGAGATAATGGAACCTATAAGCATTTTACTATTCACGAACCTAATAATTGAGTCTTGGATGATAATAAACACATTAGGAGAAATGGGATCACCCTATCTTAATCCATGGATATAATTGAAGAACCCATATTTTTTCCCAATAAAATTGATAGAAATATAGAGGAATTGAAACATCTAAATAATTAAACAATCATCCAGGTAGAGAACCCCATGCATGACATTACCGTGAGAATGAATCCCCACTCAAGCCTATCATAAGCCTTGTTCATTTCCAATTTGACTGAAATATTATAGACATGTGTACTTATATTGATGTCACCAGTCATTTATTAGGCTAGGTCGATTGACGCCAGTGTGAACCTACCTTTCACAAATTCATGCTGCTCTGGAGATACAAACTTACAAAGATGAGTGGAGAGCCTCTTATTTGTCATTATATCTAGGATATTATATGGAAAGTTACACATGATGATCGGTCTATATTGATTAATATAGGTAAGGTCCTTACCCTTCGAAATAAGGATCAAAGTAATATCATATCCCACCTCGGGTAAACTATCCCCCCCCAAAAAAAACTTCAACGAATTCCATTGCCTCTCCCTCAACAATCTCCCATGAGGTTGTATTGAATGAACCTAGAAAAATATCAGGGACTGGAGAGATGTCATGCTTGAGAGAAAATGTCACCTCTTAAATAGCCTCCTCATCTAGGATTCTCTCAAATCTAGAGGTATCAGAGTTTGAAACCACTTGAGTAATAGAGTAAAACATATCATCTCTTCCACCTAGGTATCCATCTTACACAGAAGGATTGGTACTAGCAAGAAGGAACTTAAAATGATTATAAACCATAACACCCACCTCCTCTATATTTGAAATTTAAGACTCATCCTCCTTGAGAATGTTTAGACTAACACCCATAGGGGATTTTTTTATTAATCTACCCCTTTGGGTTTGTTAAAAATTTAAAGATAGATTTATCACTTGAACATTTTAGGAATTTTATAACCAACTAGATCTAATAACAAAAACAACATGTGACTCTTTACTTCAAGGAGAATATAAATGATTTACTTAACATCAACTCTAATCCCACTTGAGTCATGTTTAGTGTGATAAATAAGAGTTAAAATGAAAATATCCTCATGAAAACACTATAGTGAACTTCCATACTCAACACCACTTTTCCAAGTTTCTGATCCCCATAACTAAAAATTTAAACACTCTCCTCATTTTCAAAACAACATTTTTCTCCCCACACAAAAACACCTTCTCCCCCTTTTCAATAAAACCAATGTTTTCTTCTCTAGATAATCATAATCAAAGGTTATAAATCCAAGAATATAATATAAAAGAGGGAATATACCATTATATAAATATTAATTCACATGAGAGGGTGGGCGTCCCTTCTCCAATACTTCTAGTTGGAGGGATTTGGTTGGAATCTAAGATCCAATTGATTCCTTTCAATGTTAACCATGGGTAGTGCCTTTTTATAATATTATTAACTTGATTTTGAGTGGACACATACTACAAATTTGTTATCCCTTATTCGATATTCTCTATGAAAAAGTGTAATTTGATCTCGATATGCTTTTTTATTGAATATTGAATGGTATTTTTACTAAGATTTATAGCACTAGAATTTTAACACTTGATAAGAATATGATATTCCATTTACAACCTAATGTCTTATAGATATTTCCTCATCCATATTAATTGGGTATAATCTTGAGAATCTACTGTATATTAAACAAAAGTTGAGCTCAAATAGGTGTAATATTGATTCAAATTTAGCCAAGATAAACATGAACTACAAAGATATAATACACCACTAGAAGTCGACTTTCAGTCATCCACTAAACAAACCCAATTTTCATCTATATATCCCAAGAGTTACTATTGTGACGCATTATAATAAAGTAACCCAAAATCTACTATTTGGTTTATTTACTAGAGTGTTATTATCATATATTTATATGAATTTATTTATGAAATATTTGATAGTAGTAATATTGGAATGTGGTAAAAACAATGTCATATCTTGTGTTCATAAAGTATAAAAAACAAGTAATGATATGTCTATGAAGTCTCTTATTGATCATATTACCTTCATCATATTTTGAGAATTTCATCTCGGTTTTCATCAGAGTTTCCATTAGCCTTTAATCATCCATTTAAAACCTTTTTAACACATACTTGGAATTTTATTTGAGAAACAAAAGAACCATACTTCTTTTGGATCACCTAAAAGACAATGAAAATAATAATTCACCAATCAATAAAATTTTGAATTTTCACTTCATGTATTCTAAAAACTACTTTCATTATATAACATCTAAGTCTCCAGAAATGATGTCATCCACATAAATAAGAACAAACATCTATTAATCTTTCTCCTTATTGATGTAGGAGTTTTGAATAACCCCTCCTCTTTCAAAACTAATCCTCTTTATGTATTGATCCAACCATGAGTACTAGAGCCTTGGTTCTTTTTTTAGGTTATAAAAGTCATTGTTTAACTAGAACACCATTTTTTCATATATATACTCTATAAAACATATAGTTTCTCTATATAAACATCCTATTTAAGGTCCACATTCAATAATATTGATTTTACATCCATTTTATATAATTTTAATCTTCTTTGAACAACCATAGATAAAAATAGTCATATCATTTCCAACTGGACCATCAGTGAAAATTTATCATCTACGTCAATTTAATTTATTGGGGAATACCCATTTCTCACTTGTAATTCCTTATTTATAGTAAAACTTTTGTATTTATTGAGTTTATTTCAGAATACCATCTTCCTTTTGAAAAAACTTTTGGTCTATGGCCTTGGAATAACTTACCAAGTCTTATTATTTTCAATTTGATCAAGATCTTTGTTCATAGAATTGACACAATTATCATCCGTGGAAAATAATTCAAATGATTTAGGTTCTTACTAAGATAAATATAATGATTTATTTTGATTTTTCATTCTTTTAGTTTGAACCTAGGTTGTATGGTCACCAACAATTTTATTCTCACTAATTAATATAATAATGGATTTCCTGTTAGAAACTGTTGCTTACATTGTATTTTCATCATTTTCATAGTCTTATTCTGATTCTTATATAACCCCATGAGTTCCCATTGATCTAGTCACTTTAGTATCACTTTATTCCATAGTTTCTTTATTGTATTATAGAAAAATATACTTCTAATTTGGAAATTATACTCATTCTCAAAAAAAATTACATATTAAATATCAACAATTTTTTAAATCTTTATTATAGAATTTATACACCTTACTTTTGGATGAGTATCCAAGGAAAATAACTTCATCCCCATAAGATTAAGACATTTTATGTTTCTCTCTATTGATGATAAAACATTTATGTTTGAAAACTCAAAATTACTTGAGTGTTGGATTTTTCTCATACAATATCTCAAATGGGGTACTTTATTAATTCAAACATAGTAAATATCTATTATATATGTATACTAATGTAATAAAAACCTCCATTAAATAATTCTATTTTAGTTTATTTTCAATGAGCATTATTTGACCAATATTATTGATAATTTGGTTCCTCCTATCAATGAATCTGTTTTGTTGAGGGGTATTTACCATTGAAACATGATGAAATATTCTATGATTTGGAATTTACTCCTACACTAGATTGTTGGTGAACTTCATGCCCTTACTAGTTTGGAACTTTTGAATTATTATCTCTATTTTTTTCTCTTCCAATATCCAGTGACAAGTGATACACCAAAACACATCATATTTTTTAGTAAAAACCATTGTCCATGACATCTTGTTGTAGTCATAAATAAACAAGAAAAAACACTTTTTCCATCAATGGATTTGGGTTTCATCGACCCCCATATATACATATTCACTAGATCAAGAAGTCTTTTTGACTTCATATCAGTTGGTTTGTAAGTTTTCTAAATAATCTTCCCTCTTTGACAAGTACTACACATCTAAGCGTGATCTTTTGAAAGTGTAGGGATGTCCCAAGCTCAACTTAAAAATCAACTCTACCCCCAATTTTATAATCTTCTTTATCACTATCATCAACTTTTCTATAATATCCACCATGAATTATTATTTGATAAATTTATATTCCTCAAGATCATCCAATTATACTTCATTATCATCTTCTTTAGTTAACAGGTTTTTCTTATTAAATAATTTTTTTGGTGGTTTCCATTTTATATTCAATCCTTTGATTGTATTATTCACTGCTTCTTATTAATCATCATTATATTTAAATTTCTTAGGATGCTTAGCAATAAGATTACCCACTTTATTACATTGAAAACAATCAAGTGGAAGCATTTCCTTAAATTTTCCTTTTCCACTTTTAGGATTATAGGAAATAAATTATTCCATCTCATTAACTTCCTCATTCTCATAATTGTATCTTGATGAGAGTTTATCCATAGCCTTAAATGTTATCTCATAAGATTTTTCTTTTAGAATAGACTCATTATCATTATTACTCATTTTGTATGCCACCATATTCCTATGGAGGCTATCTAACATCACCTCCTTTGGAAAATTATCCTCGAGCACTGAAAATTTTACATTCAAAAATGGAGGTAAGATTCTCAAAGTTCTGTTAACAATTTTGACATTATCAATAACCTCTCTAAGTCCACACACATCTTCCAAAACAATGTTCAAATGATCAAAAAATTCATCAACTAACTCATTCATGATCACCTTCAAATATTCATATTTATTCCATAATAACAATAGATTTTTTCTTGGACTTTTGAATCACCTTTATAAGTACTCAGAAGATTCTTGCACAGAGCATGAGAGGCTTTTAATGACATAACCTTGGTGTAGATACCTTTTTCCTAGAATACTTCTAAGTCATTGATCACCTTGGAATCAACATCCAAATTATTATAAAATCTTTTTGATAAAGCTACACTATTCATGAAGATCTTGATTCCATGAATAACTACCATGTATGAATCCATTCCCAAATACCAAAAATAATTTTTCATTCAATTTTTTCATAACTAAGAGTTACTGCATTCGAGAATTGGAATTCCTTTATGGTTGAAAGATGCTTCCATAACTTTTCAAGAGAGAAAATATTCTCTAAGAACCTCAAATATAATACCAAATATTAGTCCTAAATAAGGTTATTACGCAGATAGGGGTTGAATCAAGTTATATCAATTTTAATTTTCATTTTTTCCAATGATCCTATCCCACTTTTAGTAGGGAATCATCTTTCTATCTTAAAAATGATATGAAATAATAAAATCAATAAAAGAGAAACATAAGAGATTTTTTCTTGATTCTACTAAACAAGATAATCCAAGGATCATGTAATTAAATAGTTCTATTAACCTAAAGAACTAAATCTCATTACTTTTTATGAAAAGGTTTGGATTACTCGCACTAATCCTACTAGTTTACAACCATAAACATATGATAGGTCACTACTCTCACACTCTTAGGAAAAAAATTGACCCTCTTAGTTTTTTATTATTACTAAAAATATAGTAGATGAAAAAATACATAAAGGTAGGTGTGATAATATGATCTACATTATTCTACATGAATAAAACCATAAGAACCATTCAACAATTAACCTCATGGAGCACTTTTCTCTCCCACTTCTTTTTTCCATCATGATGACTGGAATGCCTCTTATTTAGTTACCTTAAACTAAAAATATATCCCATATTTTTCCCTCATTTATAATCAAGAAAATTGAAATACTTCTTTTCCCTGTTTCTCAATGTTATCACTAAAAATTTCTCCCCTTCCCCTATTTTTGTCTCCATTTTAATACGATCGCCTCATTATTTTACAAAGAAAACTTTTTATATATTTTTGAAAGATTTATTTTATTTTTTCTCACTATAAAATATCAAATTCCTTTTTAGGGGAAAATAATTTTAAAAATATTTCGGTCATCTCATCATTTTCCATGTTATAAAAATCAACAATCCAAATCTAAGAAACCTCCCCTTTGTAAAACGAACTTCATCCAAAAAAACCACAATGAACTGTTAAGTAATTTATTTGAAAATACTCCCATATTATTTCCACAACACCTTACATTATCCCAAATTCCTATTCTATGATGTGGTTTAGGTTTTTAAAACCATTCACACAAAACCATCCAAAACCTTGTATTAAAATACTCAAAACTTCATGGATTCATTCTCCCTTAAAACTTAGTTTAATTTTCCTCATGATTGGGTAGCTGATTTATTTATCATATTTTATGATTAATAAAATTTATTTGAACTACTTATGGTCTAGTTTCAAAAAAAACATAAAGGTATGACTCATAAATAGCTTTTGAAAACTCATATGAATCTCTTGATGACTCTTACATAGAGGGTGACTCATACACAATTGGTTGATCACTCATACACAGACAGATAACTCTTATACAGTGTTTATCACTCATATTAAAAATATTATAACTCATATGTGGATGATTATGAAACGTATATAGGTGTTGAATATAGTGATCGAATCCTTTTAAAAATATTATTACATTATTTTTAACATAAATATTCCATTGAACCAAAGGATCAAGATGCCTAGTATATTTGGAAGACTATGTGAATACAATTTCAAGATGAAACTAAAATAAAATTTCTTTATTTTAATCTCTATAAGGAGCTCCTAAATCCATTTGAGATCCTAAAACTACATAGGATAACCTGGGGAATATATAAAAGAAATGGGTGAGCAATAAATCCTAATAAGTAAATAAACATGATAAAGAAACATAAGATATAAATCAAAAGGAATAACATGATATCATAAATAAGTAAGGTTTGTGAATAAACATATGTAATCATAACATAAAAAACATGTAATCATAATATCATGGCATCATATGAATTTGGAAGCAACATAATACATGACATAATCATAATTCATAGAAAATAACCATGAAAACATCACATATTGGAAAAAGTCCCATCATGTATTAGGTTTACTCTATATTATCATATATAAAATCTCATGATACAAAAACATTAAACAATAAATTTTAGTGTTATTTTGGTGCGCCCATCATAACATGTACATTATTATGTGTTCCATAAAATGAAATCAATCATAAGTCATAGTCGTACAACATTTGAGAAATTAGCTTAAGGAATGTATTACCCTCATCAATGGAATAGAGAATAAGCTAGGTATATATGTAAGAGATATAAATAATGAATTTACAATAATTTCATTACATAAAATAGAGATATAAATTGAGTTAGAGAGATAAAGGTCCTAAATAATGAAAAGGAGTGGTCTGGATAGATCCCTTGCCTTAAGTCTAGATTTATTATACACTTACACTTAACATCCTAGATAATTAAATTAGATTCATTAATTACTTAATTAAATTTTTTTAACATCTATATTTTATTTATTATATTTTATTATTCCCAAATTAGATAAAAAAATTATTTTATTTTCTCGATGGAGTTGGTTTCAAGGTTTCATAATCGGATCACTTGTAGATAATTATTGATATTCTTGTCAAATGGGACTATAGCTGCAGAAGTGAAATTAAATGGTATTGATGTACATATAGAAACATAAATGGTACAAAATATCTATTTTCTAAATAAGTATGATTCCTTTAGTAAAAACATTAACAATATACATTTAGTTAATTTTTGCGGTTTTACCGACCACATGAACTAGTTTCATTTTATTTCATATTATGGACCTATATTAATTATATAATGTGAAGAAAAATATACATAATTATTTCATTATAAACCATTATAATTGAATTTAAACGTTCCATGAAGGAGTTTTTGAAAAAATAAAACTCATTATCCATGAAGGCGGTAAACCAACAAAATATGGACAATAGTTTCATTTTTTTAGAATAAGAGAATATGAGAATGGGGTGGATGTTATATATTCCATTAGAAATATAAAATACCAGTATATATTCCAATGAAGATTCATCCTCCTACTTATGCTTATACAGAATCAGAGGATGACTCAAAATGTGATGAGTGATCTCCCTCTCTCGATGGTTGGATTTATATAAGGAAAACCAATCCATTTCCAATACAGAATAAAACTACACTAAATTAAGTATAATAATATTTTTAATAAGTGAATTACCTTAAAAATTAACATGTGATACAATAATCATAGTAGTCTTCTCCAATGAAATCAATTCATTATGGGTGGTGTCTTGATTCTTTAGGAAAACAACCCAGATATACTAGACTAACAACAACACATACATAACTCTAGAGTAATGGATCATAATCAGAATAGTGTAGGCCCATCATAGTCCCCTTTTTTGGATAGTTTTTGTGATTATCATCCTTATTATCCCTTAGATTAGGTCATTGGATTAGATAATTACCAAGATCGCCACATCTAAATCATCAAACTATTAGTGGAGCCTTAGTTTTAACTTTATTTCCTCACATATTGTTAACTAGACTCTTCATTTTTCTTTAGAAATTGGTTTCTCAATTCCCTCATTTTCCACACATAAATCGTATTCCAATTTCCTTAAGGAATTTTCCTTAGTATCTCTTTCTATATTTTTTACACATTGAAAATTTAATCTTCTTTTATTTATCATATTTATCACCTAAAATTAAATGATATTCTATCCTTCTATTCTTTTATGTGTTTGGAAACTCAACTATGTTCCATTTTTTAATCATAATTCATGATAACTAGTTTTTTATAATCGCAATATACCTAACTTTGGATCTCATTGGGTTAGGAGTCTTGTTAGGGTAATCATCACATTGGTTGTTGGCATGTCTCCTCCTATTTCCCACCATTAACTAAATTAAAAAAAAGAAATGATAATAATCAAACTAAAACTATTTAAAAAGGGAAACTATAAACATATAAGGAATGACTTATAAATTAAATTTAAATCATAACTTATGAGTTTCTTTGTTTCTCTCTAGATTATCAATGATAATTTTCCTTTTAGGATTTTTAACCTAACAATTTGTTCAAATCCTTTACAATGTTTTATAAAGAGTTTGTGAATTTCCAATGCATATCCCTCGAGAGTGTCAATCCAAGTGTAAAGTGAGGCCTCTTTATTTTTCATAAGGTGATGGTCAATTAAAATCCCAATATTCCTTTTTTGAGGATATTACCCCTAGGTACAACTTTTATAGTGACATATCCACTTGTGGTATCCTGACAAGGATATAATTTCCTAGAAACCACTCAGTTTTTACTTAACCAAAATTCCATAATATTTTCCTATACATAGATTTATACCTATGATTCTCACTAAATTGTTCTATTATTAATCCATAAAAATAACTAGAACTTTATTTGTTACCAACTTTAGTGACTCTATACTTTTATACATATCATTACATGATTTTTAGCATAAATATTAAATTAAATACAACCAAAGGATTGATAGGACCAATTTATTTGGAAGACTAGGTAAAAAAAATTCAGAATGAAAAAAAAAGTAAAATTTATTTATTTTAACCTTTATAATGACCACCAAATTCTCTTTGATCTCCTAAAACTACATAATATAACATAATTAATACATAAAAGAAATGGTTGATCAATAAATATTGGTAAGGGAATAAACATGAGGAAGAAACATAAGATGTTAATAAAAAACCATAACATGAAATCATAAATAAATAAGGCTCGTGAATAATCATATGAAGTCATAAAATAAAGAACATGTAATCATATGATCATGACATCATATGAATGTGGCAGCAATATAATCCACGACATAATCATAAGTTAAGGTTAACCGCCATGACAACATCACATGGTAGACAGAGTCACATTATGTATTAGATTTACTCCCTAATCCCATACATAATTTCTCATGATAAAAAAACATTACCCAATGCATTGGAGTGCCATGTAGGAACACCCATCATAACATTTACATGCTTATGTGTTCCGCAAAAGGAAATCAATCAAAAGACATAATCATAAGGCATTTAAGAAATGAACATAAGGCATGTATTCCCCTATAAAAGTAAGGGAGAATAAGATAGGTATATATTAATGATACATATATATTTAATTTATAATCATTTAATTACATCAAAGAGAGAGATAGTGAATGTTATATAGAGAGATAAAGGTTATAACTCAAAGAAAATGAGTGGTTTGAAGAGATCTCTTACCTTATGTCCAGATCCAATTTTCACTTGCACTAAACATCATAGATAATAAAATTAGAATCATTAATTACATAATTAATAAGCTTTACAGTCTATATTTATTTATTATAATTTTATTTTGTTCATATAAAATCATTTCAATGAGATATAATGTTTAATTTCTCTATCCTAAGGGCATTCTTTTCATGGTTTCTTGCTCGAGTCACTTATGAATAATTATTGATGTTATTGTAAAATGGGAATATAACTATAGAAGTGAAATAAAATTGAATTAATGTAAATAAAAAAACTTAAATGGTCCAAAATAAAAAAAATTATAATATATTTATGATTCTCTTAGTAAAAACATTTAGTTATATAGTTAGTTCATTTAGAAATTTTTATCAACCATCCTGAACTAGTTTCATTTTATTTGATATTATGTCCATATATTCATTAAAAATTTTGAAAAAATGTATAATTTAGATAATTTGTTCATTATAAACCATTATATTTTTATTTAAAAATTCCATGAAGATGGTAGTGGAAAATGAAAACTCATCTTCCACAAAGGTGGTGAGCCGATATAATATAGACAATGGTTTCATATTTTTAGAATAATAGGATAAGAGAAAGGGGTGGATAGTATATATGACATTATAAATATAACATTATGGTATATATATATGATACTTGATTTATTATGACATGTTGGGTGAGGGATTCAAGGAGAGGGTATAAGAAGAAATTAATTTAGAAGAGGATAATTGAGAATATTACCTCTTAAATTTTTCCTCATTAAAATACTCCTTAAGTCACTTGTAATTGGTCATTTGGTGATACCAGTAGCACTAGGACGTGGGTAAGGTCATTAGGAAGGTAATTAGGAAAAAATTTGACAACTTCCAAGTCTTATATGGTGTGAGGAGAATTGGTGGTGAGGGTGGTATTAATAAGGGGAATAGAGGGGTGTTTCTGAATATTTTATTCATTAGTTTATTATTTAGGTGAAATACAATCAATAGTATTGATCTATGTGACTATATATAGTAAATTGTTCATTTTAGTTCAAACTAATGGGTTCTTACATCATCCACGACCTAGAAAATCATGTATTTATCTTACTATGGTAAATACTATATTTTACCATATTTCATTATTCAGCAAAATTTAAACAATTTTAAAAAAAATACCAAAAAATCACCCTAACCATTTATAGATGTGTATATTTAAAAAATAAAATACATTTTATGAAACTAATTTTCTAAATATGAGATATTTAATATTAAAATAAAATTATCATTTATTTGATAAATATTAATTTTAATACTATGGTCAATTTTTGACCCTTTGAAAATTTACTTATGGTATCATAAAAACATATTATTATTATAATAAAACTTAATATTAATTTATAAATCCAATTTATAAAAATAAAATTTCTTTTTAAATCATTATATTTATTATAAAAGTGTACTTAAAACATTTATGTTTTATAAAAATACAATCACTTATTTTATCATTTTTAAAACACTTATTTACTTATACCGTGGTTTAAATATATAATATTTTAATACTATAGGATACCTGAATATTATTTTACACTTCCATATGTGAGGTTACTATTCTAATGATTAGATTACTATTATTAAAAATCATATTATTATTCCAACAATCACATTACTATTCCAATGGTCATATTATTATTCTAACGGTCAAATTTGTAATGGTCAAATAGGTTCCTTAATTTCTATAAATGCCTCTTATTTCATTAATTATTAATTATATTTTATTTTATTCTAAAGGTTTTATATATTTTTATTTCGAAAACTCATATTGGATTACTAACATTCTTCTTCATTTCTATAGTGTCTTTCATGAGTGCGGTTATTCTAGTGGATAGAGCGTATCCAAATTTTCATATTTTTGTTATTTTATTTCTTATTTTTTATCCCATGTAATGATTTAAATTATTATGGCCATTTTTATTCTATAAATTAAATTTTAAAATTATTATAATGAAATTTAGTTGGTTTTATCATGTGGTGTGTGTGTGTGCATTATTTTACATTACTAAATATGACACAATTATTAGAAGGGAAATCCCTTTGATAAAATTCTAGTTTGTTACATTAAATGAATTATAAATTACTATTTAATGAATCATATAAATACCATAATCACTCATAAACATATCATACTTGGTCATTTTTCTCATTTAACTCATGCACAAATTCTGGTGATTTATACATAGCTCCCTGATGACTTGTGCATAGGGACTTTTCTATTTTCCCAAAATTCAACTAAAAAAAATATAATTAATTCATAAAACCTTTAAAAATATTCCATACTTTAGGAAATTAACTCTATATATAAAAATAGACTCAATTAAATATTACTTTTACTTTATTATCAATAAAAACTGTCGAAATTTCACTACTCGGGTATTTTTTTAATAATCCCAATTGGGGAAAGACTAGAGGAGATCCCAACAGGGGAAAATGATTCGAAAACTCCAAGAATAGAAATTTTAGGGTTAATTAAAGTATTAAAAATGAAAAAATATCCATTTTAAGGGATTCAATAGCAAGAGTCTACCAAGTACCAGATACAAGCCACTGGGCACTTGATTTTTTAAGCAAAACCACAGATATCCTTGGAGTCCCATTGGGTAACCAGTAACAGACCACTGAACACCTTGTGTTTGTCAAGTACCTTGGGTCCTCCCTTATCCCATTATTCCTACAAACACCTCCATTTACCCCTAACTCTCTTTCAACTTAAAATTAGTTAATAAAGTAATTAAATGTAAAAACAAAAATATAAAACTAACTAGGGGGGTCATGGTCTCTAAAAACTCCCCTCTATCAGGCTTCTCATCCCAAAAAATCTTTAACCAACTTCCTAAGGGATTAACTATAAAAATTAGTTTTTCATCTCATATTCCTAATCCCATGTCTGATCTTAGAACTTTTCATACTCCCACCTGACTCAAACTAGATGGATCATCTTTCCCCATATTTCCTTTTGACTCTGATCAATGGTATAGATATTATTCTTCACGTAGGATGAATTATACTTGAACATAAAATCATCATATTAGATTGTGTGTGAGGGGTCAATCGTGTACTTCTTCAATTTGGAGTCATTGGAATTTGTATAGATGGAACTAAAATCTAGTGGTAAGGCTAACTTATAGGTAAATAACCTAACTCTACTTAATATTTCAAAATTGAATACACATATCAGGGTTAGTTTTCCTTTCTTTATTATCTTTCATTGACCCAATCCTTGTGAAACATGAAGAAATAAATGATCATTGACTTTGAATTCTAGAGTTCACCATGAATATATGTCATGTAAATTATATTGGATCTGAGTAGTTTCAATACATTTATAAATATTCTTTACCTAATCTAGCATCTACTAGATAAGACTAGGTCTAATTGTATGATAATTTCGTATATCTATCCAACATAGAGGGGAATGATAGAGACTCCAATATAGAGCCTCAAATGGACCCATCTTGATAGATAACTGGTAGCTATTGTTATAGGATAATTCTGCTAAGGAAAGGTGATCCTCACATGAGACACTAAAATTTATAATACAATATTGAATCATATCCTCTTACATCTAGGTATTTTTTTTAGATTAGTCATAAATTATATGATAAAAGTTGGTGCTCAATTTCACCTGAGACCCCAATTCTTGCTGAAGAACTTTCTGAAACTGTGGCATGAACCTCAAATCCTTATCATAGATGATACTACTTAGTACACCATTAATATTTATGATCTCTTTGAAATATATTTTTCAGATATTTAATCACTAAAGGAAGCTTCTTTAATAGGAAAAACAATTATTCATCTTGGTTGGACAATACACTATCACCCAACTATATATTTCCCTTTAGATGGTCTTGGAAAACTAGTCATGAAGTTCATCAAGACTTCATCCCACTTACATCCATGTAGAGGTAGTGGAAGAAGAGTATATTTAGGGTTTTTTGTGCACTTAATTCACCTAAAAATAAGTTAGGCATTTATCAATGAGTCGAGTGGTTTCTTTCTTCAGGATAGTCTACTAGAACTAGTGATGAATACCATGATACATATTCATGGTTCCACTGTGTACATATCTCTTAGAAAATTAGTAATCACTCATAACTTACTATTTCATACTCATATAGTTTATAATTCACTGATGTGTGTATAATTAATAATTATAATCATGGAACCTATCATTGAGGATCTTCCCACAACAAATTTCTATCAAATAATGGTATAATTAGAGTCCAAAATATAGGATTCCATGATATTCTACAAGATAAATTATGAGAGATCAATATAGTCTAATTGTGTCCCATTTATATTCTTCACTACATTCAAGTGTATCTTTTCCATAAAATACATTTGTCTCTATTCATCATCAACCTCTTTCATTTTTTTAGGGTGCACATTTTGGATAAGAGAATCGGCCATAAAATTCCCCCTACCAAGTGTGTATCATATTGAATTATATTATTATTGAAGTAATTCCACCTATTAATTCTACATAAGATTTAATTCCCACTACAAGAAGATATATTTAAAAATATTTTTTTCTTTAAAAAAATAAATCAATCGCTAAAAAAATAATTCCTCAAAGAATTTAAAGCTTGAAAATCAATGACCAATTCTAAATCATGGGTAGGATGATTATGATATTGAGGATAGAATTTCCTAAAACAATATTCCAATAACCAATGATACTATATAAGAATACAACCAAGGCTAACAAATGGATCATCACAATACACATCAAACCCCTCACTTAGTTGATGTAATATAATAATAGTATTTGTATTCATCCTCTTATCTAGATCATAGAAGGCTGCTTCACATTAGTCAAACCATATAAACTTATCCCCTTTATTTTTTAGGGAATTCATAGGTTCAGTTATATTAAATAAATCCTTGATAAAGATAAAATAATAACCTAAAATCTAAAGTAATATCCTAATTTCAAAAACATTGGAAGGAACTTTCTAAGAAATTATCAATTCCACGCTCTTAGGGTCCACCGATATTCCAACTTGTAAAATCACATTCATGAGTAATTTTACTTCTTAGATCCAAAATGATCATTTAGAAAAATTATAATATATTTTATGTTCTCATAACGTCTCCAAGATAATGTAGAGATATCGATCATACTCATTTAAATATTTATAATAGACCAAAATATCATCTAAAATTTCTATAATATATGAGTATAGAAAGGGATAAAATATCATATTCATTAAGGCATTGAGTATAGTTGGATCATTGGTCAATCCAAAGGGAATTACTATATATTAAAATTCCATTATCTATATTGAAAGGTGCTCTTTGGGATGTTTTCAAGCATGAAACAAAGTTGATGATAGCCCAAACATAGGTAAATTTTAAAGAACCAAATTTACCACTTTAGTTGATCATACAGATCATCAATTCTAGGTAAATGATAGTAGTTCATAATCATTACCTAGTTCAGCTTAATATAGTCTACATAGTGTAATATACTTTCATCAAACTTATTAGCTAAAAAAATGAAGTACCTAAAGGATAATTTCTCAACCTAATGAATCCTTTATCCTCCAGATCCAATTGATTAATTTTTAATTCCCTTAATTTAGTTGGATCCAAGTGATATGGAGGAATAATGATAGGTTTAGTGCTTGGTAAATTATCAATGATAAACATCATTTCTTACTCGATAGGAAATCCTGAAAATTATTTTGGGAACACATCAAGGTAAATATTTACTATCAAAAGTAAAGATTTATGTCATTTAGCTTTCATAACTCTAAGTAAAAGGCTATACATTATAGTATTGATTGACCCCACTTTTCCTTGATCATATCCTGATTTACTTGATTGAAACTCCCATTCTCCATAAAGTGTATACTAGGAACTTTATAAAGATGATAAAGATACCCTCATAGAATAGTAATCAATGAATAATTAAAATTCATTTAACTTTCCCATTATTATAATGATATCAAAGGGGTTTATATTAATACCCATAATCTCCAAAAAAGTCCCATATAATTCAAACACAAAATCATAAGATAAACACTTCCTTGATGTATCAATTCTCTTTTCTATGGGTGTATCATGTCTTATATAATTAGAAAATACATAAACTTTCAAACCAATAAGAGAAATTGGTTGTTTTAAAATAAATTAATGTTAATTAACTATGTCAAATAAAGTATAGATTAAAGTATAAGATATAAAAACAATGCCTTTAATATTATAATTCCTAGATTCATTCTCGATAGTGATCTATTATGAAATGTATTTCCCACCTCAAACCTCTTATTAACCCTAATGTATGAAACCCAGCATGGAAAACTATATAGTAACTAACTAAAACTAAATTCCTCATTAGACTTATTAACATAATATTTTGTATGGTGGTTAGCTACCACTAGTCAATTGAGTAGTTAACTTAGCCTATGATGCTAGAGATGGTCGAGATCACTCCCTAATGATTTAAGATACATTATATAATTTTAATTTTTGTAGATAGATAAACTGGTAAATGTATTGAAACTTCTTCACCTCAAAGGTTCATTTAGATTTATATCCCACATGTTCCCACACTAGTGGCACTATATCGGAAGCCTTCTTGAGTTGGGTGACGAAGATACCACAGTATCATGGATCCCCTAGTGAGAGGCACCCCTACTCGTCTATGCTCATAATTAATTATTGTCAGTAGAAGAAGAATCATTTATATCCCATCCTAGTAGAGTGATACCTTCTCTTATTCCTCCTTTAGATCCTATATCAATGAGGATATCCTTCATTAAAACTTTAGATAGTGTTTTCAAATTGAAAATTATTACTTGGTTTCTATAGTGTCTATTTTAAGACTATCTAGAAGTACCTCACCTTAGACTCCTCATCTTCACTTAGATATAGACCAGTAGAGGAGATCTATAAATCTAGTTATATAACCCATAATAGAAATTGATTATTACTAGAGGTTCATGAAATCATTTTACTTCACATGACATAGAGTGAAAGGGTATAATTTCTCAAGTAAGATCTCCTATAAATTATTATAAGTGAGACTATGATCTTTCTACTCTCTAAGAAGACATCCCACCACTAATGTGCAGTACATTCCAGTAACAAGGTGAATAGCCTCATCTATTGTTGTTCTACTACCTCTATTCTCTCAAAGTTGTGGTGGATGTAAATGATACATGCCTTATCTTTATGTGGATAAGTATCACCTCAGAAGACTATAGGATGATGAAATTAGAAATATTTTATAATAATAAAATCCATTAGTTCCTTTCATTGAACCCCATGGTCTGTAGCATGGAGTAATTGAGAAATCCTACCAAGATTGATGATCAAAAATAGATCAATCCAGCAAAGAATTATTATATTCCCCTTCTTACATGGAAGGTAGTGGACCTATAAGAGTCTTACTCTACAATAAGATAGAGAATAACATCAATTTATATCCCCCCTGATTTACATCCCAAATCTTAAAACTGCATTAACATATTCAAGTTTAACAACCCCCCCCCCCCCACCACACACACACACACTTTCTATCACCCCTTACATTCTTTATTTATCAAACAAATTTATATTTAATAAAAATAATAAAACATATAATTAGTAAAGAATTATTTCAACATAATTTAAATCCATATAAAACATACTTTAAATATAACAAGGAAAGAAAAAAAGGAAACAATAATAAAAAATCTAGTGATTAATGGAAATAAAGAAATATTTCCAATCCGATGATCAAATTTCAATCTATATTGACATACTCATTAACGATAAATATATAAGAAAACAATATTCATTTATTCTTAATGTTTTGTTTAATATGAACCTCTAATTGTTTCAAACTATAATATAATCAAGTGTAGGAAAGCATATGAGATGGCATGCACTCATATCAGTGCCTTCATGTTGATGCCTATTATGTGGAATAAGATACAAGTTCACCTCATGATCACCATAAGATATCATAAATTTTAGTGGTTTAATTGAGTATTAGTGGGAGATCCCCCCCTTCCCACTTTGAAGTAAATGTAATTATTAGTGATGGAATATCAAAATTTCAGCATTAAACTTGGGATCAACAAATGTGTATCCCCAAAATAATATGGGTTCACCAACTCACATTAACAATGAAATATTTGGAATCTATATGAACATGAATACATACACAATCTATGCTTAAAATATACAAAAATATTATAAAGTAGGAAAACCTAAAATACATGATATATAAAAAAACCAAGTCAAATAGGGTTTAATGGTTAAAAAAGGTAGACTCCCATATGGAAATCTCTATGAAATATGTCCTAGAAAACCTTAGGTGTCCACTCTGCACACCCTGTAGAAAGTGAAAAGGGTGGTATCTATACTCCAAACTCCACACAGTATTAGCCTACATGATCTATTTATTTCTCATTACCTATATCATTTATAATGAGTTATGTACATTTCTTATAGGGGAACATATAGGGTGTGAGTAAAATTACATTATAGTAAGTTTACACTCCACCCCTATTTACCTGTCATAAACCCAAGTGCATACGGGTAACAATATATGGCTATAATAAAATCAAGACAAGTAAAAAACATTCTTGACATACTTAAATAATATCATTTGTAAATAAAATGAGTAACTCTCCATAATAGTAGGGTCATCACCTCTACTTACCTGCTTTGGTAATAGTTTGGTATCGATATCAGACTAGAGAGAGGGAAATCTTGTAACCCATCCCATCCATGTAATTTTACATAAAAGAGTCTAGGTATAATCTCATACTATTGTAAAGGGGGTAGGTATACAATGTTTGGGCCCTATCCTATCCCATGGGAGAGGGGGAATGGTATACAAAGCTAGGGAACTGCAATCTCATCCCATAACCATGCTCCAATTTATATTGTACCAGCATAAAAAATATACATGGAATATAAATACACCTTCTAATACACCTAATGATCACCAAGTAAAATGAAAAATTTACATAACAACCTAAGTAATACAATGTAATAAACTTAAAATAAATTTATAAAATAAATATATATATAATTTTCAAAGTTTTGTTTTTAATTTTTAAAGGTAACAATTGAACATTATAATTTATGTATAATTACAATGAAACTAACATGGAAAAAATCATGAATATCACTCAAGGAATTATTTTAAACAGGTATAAATATAAGTAGAGTCAAATAAACATTAAACTTTATAAGAGGTGAATGAATAATTCACTAATTATCAAAGACATTTGTTTTTAATTAAATCCACTTTTCCCTATAAAAATTACATTTTATCCATTAAGGTGTATGAGAAGGGAGGGGGTACACCTACCATTATAAAGATAGAACACCTTATTAAGGCCCCAGGAAAAAATGTTCACCACCACCTAGACTGATGGACTGTACTAACAAGGAGAAGAATTATAGTTTCAACTATTTCCATAAGAGAAGAGTGAATATAGAAAGTGGGACCAGGGAATTACCTTAGATTTACCTACATTTATCTTCTATATTATCTAGTCCAAATGAATCTTAAAGATCTAATGGATTATAGTAACCCTATGTTGGGGATATAAGAGATTATACCCAATACTGAAATAATGACAAATAAGTTGAGAGATTAAAGTTAGATGAGGCCATACCTTGTTGTAAGAGAGACTTTACAACCAACTGGATCCATTAAAACTTAGGAATATTAAGGTTCCACATGGGTAGATAGAGAGGAGAGGGAAATATTTGAGGAGATCCCAATTGAGGAAAATGAGTAGGAAACCCTGATCCCCTTATATTTTAGGGTTAATTAAATACTTTAAAATGATGAAATATCCTTTTTAAAATATATTTAACCCATGAGTCTACTAGTTATCCCGTATAATCCACTAGTTATCCAATGGTTCAAGAATAACCACCTATACCCCAGGATCCCCACTGAGTACTCGTTACCAGACCATAGGGTACTCAATGGTCCTTAGGGACCTTGGGTACTCCCTTCCTTCTCCCCTTCATCCACTAAACTCTTCTATATTCCCCCTAACTCCCCTTTAACTTAAAATAATCCCAAAATTTGAATTATATAGATAAACATAAATTGAAAACTATCCTGAAGGGTCAGGTATTTGTAGATACTCTCCCATAGTAACCTATATCAGTTGATAAGTTTTCTACCATATGGGACTCTCACTATATTACCAGGTGTTCACTCTCAATTACTCTCCCCTCCTCAAACTTTAATTATCACCACCACACATTATATATCCATTATGCTTATCCATATCATCTACACTATCATTATCATCATCCTAATCTTCATTAAAGCACTACCACATAACTAGTCCAAACATCAATATCCCTTATCATATATCACAAATAGTTTCATACCCACACCATCCATTTATTTTTTTACATAGGCTACTACACATACAAAGTTATTAGGGAAAATAATCACACCATAAACATATACCACTTTCATATTTAGGTTTACCATAATCCAGATCCTAGGGAGTTTAACTACACTACATTACTGACATTCCTCATATCCTAGGAATACATTAATACCACAATCTCATCACATTGCTAACACATAAAAAATATACCTATCAATAAATCCACATTATATATCATGAAAATCAATATTATTGCCTCTATATATTTACACTATAGAGGTTTTATAGGATTTCGTATTAGTTTAGAGTACCCGTATATCTATCAATTCATACCACTATCATCATATCTCAATTATATCAAACTAAATGATCTCTAATTTATTTGGAATAGGTCCATTCCAAGTTGGAATGAACCGTCTAGAAACAATACCACCATGTGTGCCTTACTTCCAAATAAGTACTCTATCTCCAAATATGTCATGAACCTATGTATATATGGAACATCCCTATGAAACTCAATTACAAAAAATTCCCTTTCCCCTTTCATTACTTCAACACACTTTCCCAAAAAGTGGCATGACCCCCATGATGAATTTCAATGGCCCGTTCCAAAGTTCATAAAATTTTTCCTCTTCAATTTAAATTATTTTCTATCATTTTCTATTATCCTATACTCTAAATTAAAAATGGGAGCTTTAAACAATTATTATAAATATTCAGAAATAATTATCAATAATAATTTTTACCAGAAATGAATTATCTATTAATCCATATATGAATTATAAAAAATAGTAGTTAGGGTGGTTCTTGAGTGGTTAACACCCTTTCTTCCTACACTAAAGACCCAAGTTCAAATCCAAGTGGAGGATTATTTATGAAGTTATTATAGAAATATTGTATAAGGTACCATAGTGGAACTATAGTAGCGGAACTATTTACCCAAATTGGGATTTTAGGCCACAAAATTAGGCATATGGACTATAGGGCCTTTGAGCCATTAATGGCCTTTGGGTCATAGGGCCTTTAGGCCATAGGGACTTTGATCCATGGATTAGATTAAGTATGTATTATTGGAGAAACCCCAATATAATAAATTAGAGCAACAGTAGTCACCAGATGGAGAAAACTAGTCTTGGGATTGAAGGGTGGATTTATTATACATGCTATCGACATTTTTTACAATACTCAGGGCACTAAAATTCATTAGAAACATCAGTTGTGGAGTTAGGTGTGGACTTGAAGAGGTGATGGTGTGGGGTTTTTCTAGTATAGTAGGGCCAAATGAATATGTTAGATATTTTTTCCTCTAGGTTTATGAACCATGCAATTCAATCCTGTGTGCCTCTGAGCTTCAGGGTTATATAAGGGTTCCCTCTCTTCCTAGTTAAAAATATGGATTATTGGGAAATGAAAAATATATAATTTGAGATAATTATAATAAAAAAATTAATATCAATTCAAAAAATTCATTCTAATATTCATTTTTATTTATTTTTTCCATCATTAATCTATTTAAAAATCTATAAATTCAAATTCTATTAACAAATAATTATATTGTTATCTATTTCCAAATTTCATTTCCATTAATAATAATTTCATAATAGTCCATCAAACACCATTTTTCTCTACTTCTAAATTATTCATTGAGAATATTAATTTCTCCAATTCCATATTCAACAATCATCTCTCCAAATATTTATGATATTGGAAAACAATTATGTTCATCTTCATACTCATATTTCCAATTCCATTTCATTATCAAATCATTTCCTCAGATTATTATGGATTATTTTACTAATATAAAATACAAATACAGGTTTAATTCACAAGTATTTTAGAAGATATGAAACTATAAGTCAACTACATCGGTTCCATGATGAATTAAATTTCTCAATCCCCAGGTGATTCCCCCAAACCATTTTCCAATATTCTATTATTCATCCATATTTATCTAATTCTCTATGATATTCCACACCAATATCACTTTCCCTTGAAGGAATAGAGAGAAAATTAATATTTATAGAAAATATCAGTACCTTGAAATAAATCATTCTCCCCATTCAATTACTCTAACTTTACCTCCCATCAATACTAAATATAACCACACATTAATGAGGAGTTTTATGGGACATATATATACCCATAATTCATTAAAGAAAACACAAAACTCATTCCAAAATCAATTATGAAATAGAAGAACCATAAAATGGGTTTACCTCATTGTTTATGATTTATATCTTTATTGAGTTCCCTTAGTAACAACCAATGGGTTATTACCTTTAAATATATCCAGTGGTCACTAGAATCACATAACTATTTAGTAGGACCACTTCTTTAAAATATTGTGTTAGAATCTCCTCCTTAAATGAAATGGAGAGAAGATAAATTGAGGGATTTCATCAGAAAATAGAGAATCAACTTTAGTAATAAATAATGAGGTTTTAAAACTTTATTTTATAAGACTCCTTTATTAAAATAAGGATTTTATTTAAGTTAAAATGTTCCAAATGTTTTGAAATGACCAACCATTATAATTCTTACTCACTGATTACTCTGATTTTTAAACTTCTTTAAAATTCAATATTTTATCTACACTTCATCGTATTATGTGTTGATAAGCTAAATAATAATGATAATAAACATGGTATCTTTGGTCAAATGATATTATATATTATTCCACATGAGCACCATAATATGGTAAAATAAACTATGAGATGACATAAACCATGGAATGGTAACTTTTACCATGTTTTGGTTTATTATTTAGTCCATAATATCCAAAAATCTCCCAATTTCACTAAATCCTTATATACTTTATGAAAAATTTAACAACTCATTGTGAATCCATCAAAACTCCTTTAGATATTATTATCATTTAAACTCTCTCAAATTTTGAACAAACACTTTGTACTAAAATAATCCTCATTACCAAAACTTATGTATGACCCTTCTAGACTTTATATCATTGAAAAAAATTATGAATTTCCTAATCCAAAATTGTAATAATGGAGTGGCCTCTAAAAAATGTCATTGTTACTCAAGCTACAAAGGGGTCTAGTGTGATCTCGATCAAACATAATCATATCCCCATAATAATATTGTTTCTACAAAATGTATCATTATAGATCATATGAAATATTATATATTACCTTTTTATAAGAAATTGAGTGACCAATAGACATAGAACATTTCAATCTAGAATAGGTGTATCTCATATGTTCATGATTATTTGAAATGGAGTAACCAGTTTGAATGAATACAACACATGTCATTCGTCTAAGTAGTTGAGAACATCGTATGTCCATCAACTAAACATGGCCATGCATTACCTCATTATAGTTCAAAAATGGTTCTATATGTCATACTTATCATACAAGAGGACTAATCCCATAATGATTAAACTAAATTATTGAAATGATTGGAAGTATATCAAAACACATCTTAATTAGCTCAAACTTAAGTAAATGTATAAAAGTATGAAGGTTTGTATTATAAGTATATTTTCAACCTTAAGTAATTGAGATTAATATTAAGCATAAACCCCTAAGTATATTAAGAACCATATGAAATTTTATGTGATATGTAATGGCCTGTATTGTTATGTTTCGGTGAATTCCGAAAAAATTAGGTTTCAATGATAATATAACCATGATCGTTTTGAATTGTTTGATTTGAATTATGAATTAAAATTGCATATTCTTTTAAGATGATTCAAGGGATATTTTCAAGATTTATATTTGAGTATAAAATACCTAGATATACTTTCAAGGTGTTTTTTATATTAATATGTAGGTCAGTGGATATAGTGTACCACCGAGTACCCAGTTGGGTGGATTTGGGTGCCTATTAGAGATACTAGGGGAGGTGCCCTTAGTTGGGGCCACTAGGTGGTTGGTGTAGGGGAACCGGGTACCCGATGGTACCTAAAATATTTTTTAAAAGAGGGAAAAAAATTCTTTTGTGGTTTTAGAAATGAGGAACCCACTCCGGGTTTTCTATTTAGTGGGAGATGAATGGAGGGGAGGCCAACTCCCTTATCTTCTCCTTCCCTATCTATTACTCCATTGATACAAATAGTTTTGACATGGTTCTTACTATAGTTTGAGATTAATTCCACTCCCTTATTCCCCTCATTTTATCCTACCCTAATTATTTTATAATTTCAATGGATGGGAATCAAGTATTTAGTGTTGATTCTACATGATCATGGTATAATTGAGGCTAGATGAAGGGTGTTTATTCGGGATGGATAGAAAATTCCAAGGTAAGATGAACATTCTAGGTTTTTTATGGTGCAGTATGAGCTAAGACACTGGGTTGTTTTCTTATGGATTTTTTTATCAAATTTGAATGGATTTGGCTAATGATTTGGTGCCAAATATTGGTTTTTTTTCTATAGTGGACTCAAGGGTGTTTTGAATGTGAACTACACCTTGTTACTCAATATTTGGGAAAGGTTAAGTTACTCAGGCCTCATGGTATATGATAACGGTTAATAATTGCTTAGTCGGGGATAGAGAATATAGTATTAATGGGATAATTCTATTATTGAGGTAGTTGGTACTTGATATTAGCAATTTATATTGTCATTTATAGGTGATTGTGTGCATGATACACAAGATGGATCCAGACATGAGTTCTATTATGTAATGAAAGGATAATAATTTAGTTAAGACACTTAGATAGACCTTGAGTATTATGCACTTATTACTTAGCCACCAATGGATATGTTTCCTAATTTTTAAGATTAATTAATGTAGGTTTTGAACCAAAGGGGTATTCCTTATTTAGAAATGGCTCTATATACCTAGGTAGGCCTTGTTTGATAGGTTATTATCACTTAGAGTGATAGTTATGGGTAAAAATATAGATTATATTGGTATTAGCCTTACAGTATTTAAGAAAATGTGAGTATGTGAGGATGGACTAGAATGGAATAAAATGTTGTTTTCTTGATTTTTAAATGATGGTTATGTATTATCTATACTTTGATAGGTCCCTCAACCCCTATTTGTTGAAAACATGGCCATAAATGGTCATTTCATTTTAAAAAGGACTTAGTATATAGGGAATGGAACATTTAGGGGTATCTTTATCCCTATATTGTTTTTTATCCTTTTTTGTGTTCTTGAGTGTTCCTTGGTGATAATAAATCATGTTTCAAATAGGATAAGTGATGAATTAGACTTTCTAAAGGTAATTTAGACTGTTGAATTCCCTATATAACATGACTATTGTGTGATAGGTGGTGGTATGGGATTCAAAGAAAAGGAAATGAAAGTTTGGGATTAGTATATGATTTCTAAGTATAAATCTTATTATGTGTGGGTATCCTATAGAGGAATTGGGTTTCTATGACCAAATTATTAGAGTGATAACTCATTCACCTTTCTTATTAATTTATTGATATGTCATTCACTGTTCTTATTTTATGTTGGTGATGTGTCATTCACCTCACATGTTAATTTGGTAGTATATCATACATCCATGTTGTATAGTGGTTATGTGTTATCCACCTAGGTATTATAGATTGATGATTCATTATTCACCCTAATATATTGAATTTTTATTATATTATCCATCCTATATATTGTAGGGTGATGAATAAATCAACTTTGGTTATGTTTACATAATGCCTCATTAACCTTGGGGTTGTGTTTCAGGGATGCATCATTCACCTTGGGGTTTTGTTTGGTAACACATCATTAACCCTAGGGTTATGTTCAATGATACCTTATTTACCATGAGGTTATATTTTAGTTATTCCCAATTCACCATTGGTTTAAGTTTCAGTTATTCCATATTCACCTTGTGGTTATGTTTTAGTGATGCCTCATTCATCTTGGGGTTATGTTTGGTGATACCTTATTCAAATTAGAATTATGTTTATTGATGCCTCATTCACCTTTAGGTTATATTTCAGTGATTCCCCATTCACCATGGAGTTTTGTTTTATTTATTCCTTCTTTACATTGGGGTTATGTTTTAGTGATGTATTGTTCACCTTTGGGTTATGTTTTAGTGATAACTAGATCACTTGGGGTTGTGATTTGGAAATGTGTATTTATCTTTGTGAGTTATAATGTTTATGACTCATTCACCTTGTAAGAATATTTGGTAATGTATTATTCACCTTGAATGTTGAAAATTTTTTTAATAAATTGTTCACATTCATGTTGTATTCAAACCATGGAAGAATCATCTCATTCTAGCACTTCATGAAGTAAGTATTATTTGACTATTTAGGTAACTTCTTGAGTACCCAAAGGTTCAATAGGTGTATTCACATGATTTTCACCACTTTCATTTCATTGATTACATAGATTCACATTTAAATATTTTTTATTAGGAAATCCATCGGTGGTGCCTTACTTAGTTTTATACTCACACCCTACATGGTCACTTTGATGCACATATAGATTTTATGAATGGAATATGGGTCAAGATGATGAACCTAGTATAGGTTTCGGGACAGATTATCTCAGTGTTAATAAAGATACTATCCTAGGGTGATATTGAGGAAAATTGTTGGGTCTCCATTTTTTTATTTTTATTTTTTCCTTTACTTTATATGGTTATCCCTTTGGGTTATCTAGCATACATTATATGATTATAGGACCTACATGGGGTGACAATTTTTTATAACATGGTGATATTATTTGTTATGGTATACACACCACTATAAATTCACTAGATCACACTGATGTTATTCTTATTGTGCATATTTATATGATTTATTTTTATTATTGTAATTATATTATGAGTATAATCTCCCCATGTGTAGTTTATCATCCATTTCCACTTGCCAGTATCCTTTGGAATATAAGTAGGTGTGCTTGTGTTCATGTGGAATGTTTTCTTGGGTCAATGGTCAATAATTGGGATAAGGACATTAAAAAGTGGTGTCAAAGATTTTTTTTAATTTTTATACTATTTGGGATATAGAGATAAGACTGGTTATAACTTTGTATGAAAGTTGTTCTTATAGCTATATATTTCCACCATGAACTAAGGTCCAAGTTTTCAGGGAGTTGGGATTATTTTTCTTACTTTTAATTATTATATTTTTTTATATTTATTCCAATGATAATGTTTTGATCTATTAATTTATGGTTTTTCTCTTGGCCCAGGGTGGAAGGAGGCATAAATTCATGCATCAATTTTTTTCACATAGGTTTACATTATATGTGCATACTTGTATGTGATTAATATGATGGATCTTAAAAATGGTTCTGATCATATAAAAATGCAAATATAAATTATTCATAATTTTCATAAATAACTTATTTGTGTTATTCTACTTTTCTAAACTAGGTAGTTATGATTCATTAAATAAGAATCATAATAGATAGATATCATCAATATTTACAAGTATGTGATATAAATCATTGGGTGTTATAGTTTGGTATGAGGATTCCTGGTGAAGATTTTTACCTTGAAGTGGGTAATGTTTTCTAGGTATGAGTGATTCATGATATGTATAGTTCCCCAGGATAGGTGTGTTGACATGTAAATTTCTTTATATCATTTGTGATATAATTATTAATGTTTCTTCATGAGTTATGACCCATGAGCATATGGTCTATAGACTGTATTGGGGAGCCTACTAATGATGTGATGCAACTTAGGATTTTGTTTATCCAATATTTATACTTGAGTATCAAGGTGATTTCTTATTATTTCTTGAGATATGTTGTGATATGTAAGAGAATATCAAGAGAGAGGGGTTATCCAAAGAACATGGATACCATAGAGATGAGAGGAATTTTATATGATTTATGTGATATGAATGATGCATGGATGATGTGAGATTGAGTATACGGTATAATCTTGTGAGGTATTCCTTGGTTATGTATTGGAAATGTAAGCATGGATAGTGCTATGTGAGTGGAATGTGTATGACATGCATGGGAGGCATGATGGGTTGTTTGATTTGTCTTGAATGCCCATTACTGATGGAATTATACTCATGATGACATAAGTTGAATTATATAGTGATCTTTTTCTAAGGTGTATTCCTATAAGGTCATGATATTTGATCAATAATGGGGATAGTGATACATCATGTCGGTGGTTTTTTTATACTCTCTCACCTTGGGGACAAGAGAGTGGGGTATAATGCTTTCCATGTGATGGGTGTGACAATAAATCCTAATATTAGATTTATAAAGTGAGCTTAAGGAATGGATAATAAGGATCATCCTTTGGTAGTATACAATCCATATTTGATGGAAAGATTATATAAATCTAAAAGGTAATTATATTGGGTGAAAAAATAGCATGGAATCGAGGGATATGTCACGATGGTGTTGTGGATGAATTATAGTTGCATGAGATCCTTCTTAGTATATATTATTATTTGAGCAAGGATGCTTGTTTTGTACCTTGATATCTTTAGGGGTGTAAGACCTTGAGAGGTTCCTGTATATTAGATAG
Organism: Viscum album; assembly: GCA_963277665.1. Classification (NCBI taxonomy): domain Eukaryota; kingdom Viridiplantae; phylum Streptophyta; class Magnoliopsida; order Santalales; family Viscaceae; genus Viscum; species Viscum album. The sequence goes on from OY728131.1 coordinate 343,777,092, forward strand.
CATTTAGGATTTCATAGTTTCATAACTGATTGGATCTTATACATGGTGTGCCAATGGAATTCATTAAATTATCACTCATGTGTTGTTATTGAGTGTGATATGGGGTCTCTATAGTGATGTGGTGAAATAATTAAAAGGTTCTGATACTATAAATATTTAAAAATGGTCAGATAATATGAGAAATAATCTATAACCTTATGTGAGAGGTAAAATATGATATGATAACTTCTAGGTCCTATGAGATGTCTAGGGGCCATGAGGCTTGGTGTGATCATTGGGGAATTAAAAGAGTGCCTCAACTATGAACAGTTGAGCACCAATGAGATTATGAATTACTAGTATAGGAATGTATGTTATGTAATGAGTTAGAACCAAAGATTCACATGGTAGTGAGAACGGTTATAGACCTTGGGTTATATCTATCAAGAAAAGATGTTGCGGTGTAATTTCATTATTGAAATTTGGTAGTGGTAGTGTCTAAAAATGTGATATCATAAACCCTAGATCAAGGCTCATGGGATGGTTATATCAGGATATAAAAAGTGAGGATCATGTTATCATTTGACTAACTTTAGATTTTGAGAATGATCATGTTAATTTCAAAATTATAATGTAATTCTAGTAGTGGTAAGCACACCATAAAATGATTGTTATATGACCTTTTTTTGGGTATTATTCATAGAAAATGTGGATGATGTGTATGAAGAGACCAAACATGTGGTGGTTGTGACTTTTCATTGGAATATAGAGAAAATCGGTTGAGTTATATCTAGTAAATTGAAAATAACTAAACATGGGTATCTATTGGTGAGGGTTGTGTAAATTCAGTGTATTTAGTAATTAAAATATTTGAGTTATGGGTTAAGATCAAGCGGGATGACCAAGAATTAGTTTCAAGAAATATAATTACAGTACAACCCATTTTGAAGAATTTTAGTACTCATTAAAATTATTATGACATGTATAATGAAGTAAGGATCCATGATATGGTTAAGTCTTGGGTATGAGACTTTGGGTTTAAATCATGCACATTTTTAGGCACTCAGGTGTAGATATGAGTGAGTGATGCTCTAGTTTATACCAAAAATTCCAGCCATTTTTGTATGAAAATAAAAGATAGTAAATTCATGAATTCCACTGGGAGTGGGGAATTATTGTTGAGTAGTGAAATTCTTTAGCTTCATTATGCATGGGTATTCAAGTTATTGAGGAAAGTCAGTATGGTAAGGTATTGGAAAGTGAATTTTTCATGTGATTGAGTGTGATGATTTAAGTATCAATGAATATCATTTAATGGATGACCATCATGTGAGATAGGATGAATGAAAATAAGTTTATGGTGTTGAATAGTTTTTTTTTGTTTGAGTGTGGTATTGATATGATCATAATTAACCTGAGATCAAAAACTAGAGAATGCATATGCTATCAGTGATCGATTAAGTTCATGGGAGATGCATGTGGAGAATTATTAGGGTTGAGAAGTGTTATGATGTAGAGGTTTTAAATACCTACATTGATATGTGTCAGTGATGTTTGGAAAATTTAGGTTCCAATGTAGTGAAACCACAATAGTTTTGAATTTCTTGATTTGGATTGGGAATTAGAGATGTATGTTCTTTTAAAATAATTGGAGGGATGTGTATGAGGAATATTTTTAGGTGAAAAAGTCCTGGATTGAGTTTCTTATTGTTTGGTAAAATAATGTGGAGGTCAATTTTTAAGACCCTATCATTTTTAGATGAGTAATATCAATTAATTTTAGTCTTTAAATTGATATTTGGGTATATTTTAAGGAATATTTTGAGTTGGAAGAATAATTATTAGAGTTAGAAGGGAGGAGGAAATGATAAGGTGGAGTACCCAGGTGTGGTGATAGCATTTAGTACCCAATCATATGAAACTTAATGCTCATTGAAATCCTAGTGGATATATGACCACTAACTACACCACCGGGTACCTGATAGAATAAGATTGGGTACCCCACGACACTATAGTGGTTTTTAGAGTTATAGGTATCTTTTTCAATTAAACCTGAATATAATTCCCCTAAAATTCCTTATGCTTGGGATTTCTACCCCAAATAGAGTTATTCGGGCCTCTATGAAGTTATCTCTCCTCTCCTATCCCTCTTTAGTGAATCTATCCTCATTCTATGACCTAATAAGATCTAATTAGTCATGGAATCTTAGAATGGGTAAGATAAATCCATAACCCTCCTCTAATATTTATCTTCTTCATTAGGATGGGTGTAATTCATTGTTTCTCTGGACTAGGTGTTGTGGAACTCACTAAATCCTTTGAATTTATACTGTTCATGCTGTCATGGGGACTTAACTTTTGTGAATCAAGGGTAAGTTTGTTGTTTTTATTTCTAAATTCACTTTTATTTAATTAAAGTGATAAAATCCCAAAAAAATCCTACTTTAGTTTGCTTTTTTGGTCTATATGTTGGAATTTCATCTTCCTTGTGACTTCAAATTAGGTGAACCCCTTCTTCATATAATACTCATATCGTTAGACTAGAATCATTTTGGGGTCTAGTGAACCCAGGGATAATAATATGCTTTAGCTAATAATGGTTTTCACAAATATTTTATAGAATAAAATGAGTTGTTTAGGATGATTTTATTCTCCTTTTCCTTATTATTATATCATGCCTATGATTTTATATTCCTTGTTCCTTTTCATATATATTTTAGCATGATTATTATTTTGTTTATTTAAAATTATATGTGTAAAGGTAATATTCATCATATATGTTGTTATCTACTATGAATTTAAGTGTATTTTGAGCATTTTATTCATGCTTTGGTTTCCAATCAAGTTGAGTAACATGTTATTTGGTCTTTTTAACATGTTGGGATTGTTTTTATATGCATATATTGTTTTATATGATCATAATAAAGTATCCATGTGTTGAAAAATAGGTGGATGTTATGGTATGGGCTTGCAATGCCTTGACTTGGTATTCCATTTCACATATTCCTAAAAGGATGGGCTAATTTGTTTCCCTAACTATGTTTTCATTGTTAACTTTCATTCAATGGGATTAGAGTCTCACAAAAACATGGTTTACACACATATATATGTATAGTTGGATATACATATACATTTGTAAAATACATATAGATATTCTATCTACCTCATTTTAAGGATTGAATCGGTATTGTGTCTTAAATTCTAGGCTAGTCCTGAAGAAAGTATGTTGGGTATGGACCCTCATGGTTTTTATATTTTTTTATTATCATTGGAATCCATGTTAAATTACTTTTTAATTCATGTTTTTCATTACACTACTTATCTCCTCTAGCCTTTCATTATTGAAATGTATAGTCCAGTTTATGGTATGTGGTTAAGAAGTGGGGTGGAAACCTTATATTAGGTATTATTATAATAATTAACTGTATATGTCCTTATAAGACACATTCTAATGTTTATGTTAGTGAACCAAGTAAGGGTAAGGTACTGAAACATGAGAGATATTTTTTCTTGGATTGTGGAACATATGAGGTGTCTTAGAAACTTTTAGTGTATGGGTGAGTTGGGTTCACATAGAATAACCTAAGATATTGTATGGGATCTCTTACCATGTGATCCTCACTTTTGGGTTTCATTTCCATGTTTGTCTAGAACACTATTTATATATGTTTTATGACTAATTTCACTTACTTAGTGGACTTTATAGATTCATTTGATGCTTATTTGTATGTGATTCAGGTGGTAGTACTTTTTTTAACTAGATTCTATTTATTGATGGGTCATTCACTTAGTATTCCTAGTAAATATAATATTCATGCCAACCATGTGATTGAACCATGAATTTTTTGGTTTTTTATGTAAGGTGGGAAACCATCCCCCACATATATACCTCTCAATCCCAGCATTTACACCAACCTATGTTAATTGGGAGGTATGCTAGAGGTATTATGATGGTGTTGTATAGTTAATTTTTGGATATTTAGGTCATAGTCATTAAAAATGGTATCAAAGATATTTATAAAAGCTAATGGGTATGAATATTGAGAGTATTTAGAAGATAAGGCTATCAAGACTCAAGAAGCAACCCATAAATATGCATTGATGGAATAATTATGGTGGAAGCTTTAGATACTATGGTTAGTTTGAGATTTATTCATATTTATTCCTTGAGTCAGCCCTATATTCTCGAGTCTTATGCACCTTAATAGGAGTTCATAATTGTACATAATTAGGATGATATGACATATCATGTGCTTTCCTGTGTTTTTTAGTCTTCTCATTGGAACATATGGATGGACTATATTAACTGAAACATCAACAATAAATAAATAATTACTTTCTATATATTTACTATTTATTACTATTTTAATATGGATCTATAATTTATTACTTTGTTTGATGACCTTATTATATATTATTGATCATTAGTTTCTTTCATGTTATGCATATAGAATTATTTTTTTCTAAATGGTTTTTGAAGAATGTGAAATTGTTTTAAAAAAATTATCAAAATCAATTTAAAATTAAACAAATTTATAAAACATGTATTTTGGTAAACTAAAGTAATTGATAGATAAATGGGGATCGACCTAAACCTTTTATTGTAGTCTTGAAATTTTAAATTTTCTATTCATCATAAGGGGAGGTTAACATCATTTTCTACTTTATTTTAGAGTATTCCACCTAGAAAACCACGTCTATCTATGTAGGAAGGGGTAGATGATCATGCACTTACAAATTGACATATGGTTGATCCTTGGGTTTTTAAGGAACTTTATTAGCTCCTTCAAGTATCTAGCTAGGGATCTTATCAATGGGATCCTATAGCCTCAAATTTATAAGGTATTTACAATTTCATCATCTCTCAAACTTTTGGGTTATGTATCCCCTCAAGAACCTAAGGATGGGATTTCTCATCTTTATTTTATTTTTGAGAGCATTTAAACACAATATAAACACAAAGTTAGATTATAAATCTTTATGTTAGAAGGGTAAGCTCTCTAGTGAGAGGATATGATTATTAAGAATAAGAAAGACCAATTTGTTACATGGATGAACATCCATGAGATATTCTTTGAGTAGTTCTACCTTAACACTCTGTCTCAAGTGAAATAATGAGAATTTATGAAAGTGAGTTTAATTGATCAACTATAGAATCATGTGATGATTTTTACTATCTCTACCTTCTTAGAAGTGCTATATAATGTTGTTCTTGTTGATATTAATATAAAATAGGTTCTTTTATGGGTATCCCTCACCTATTTAAACTTCGGTGGTGACACTTCTAGTGATTGTAAATATTGGAAGGAGTATATGAGTAGTGATGGATCTTAATAGGTAAGTTGGTATAGTGGGGTGCCTCCATATCACAGCTCAATAATACAACCTATAAAATGTCATCATTATGGGGTATCATTTATATTAATCCCAATTTTACCTGTGAGTTAAAAAAATTCCATTATATGGATATTATTTCCATCTACAGAGATTTTTTTATAAGATAATATCTAAAATCATCAAGTCGTGACCATAAATAACCCAAGTGTGTTATCTAAAATTAGCGTCATAGTCTACCGGAGCCATCTAGACACCCTATGGAATACCATGTTAAAGGGTTCGATAAGGTGGTTAAGACTGCTTTTCTATGGTGTAGTTGAATATACAGAGGTTCTTACCATAGGGTTAGCATAATGGTTTAATCAGTAATATTTTAAGATCAGTATTATATAAAATTTAAATAAAAAACTAATACCATAAATGGTATATTTCTAATATCTTATACGTTATCTTGTTCTTTTTATGATGTTGGTGCTTCTCATTCATTTATCTCTGGTAAATTGGATTTTATTTTAAATCTTAAAGTGGAAGTGTCATCTTCATATATAAGTCTTGATACTCTTATAGGGTATGGGATAGGGAAATCAAGGAAGTGTCTCTCTTATTCCCTATTAGTAACATCTTTTGAGATTTTTTGTATGTAATTTTTTGTAATATGTAATCCTTCGATGTTATTCTAGGGATATACTGATTAATATATTTACATGATTTCATTGATTCCTATAATCAAAGAGTTACTTCCTCATATCTTTATGGTATTTAGTATACTCTCTAAGAAGAGTATGAGTTTCAGGTTGGTCAAGAAGATCTTTACCATAAGCAAGTGGGAGTGATCACTATATATAGATCTATTCTTATCCTTATGGTGGTTGATTCTAACAGGTGGAAATATTTACCAACTATAGTAGATCTTTACCCTAATGTGTTCCCTAAAGATTTATCATGATTTTATCCTTAAAAATAAGTGTATTTTACCATTAATCTACTATTATGAACTACACCTATATTTATTCCTCTATATCAAATGGATCCAACTAAGCTAATAGAATTAAAGAATTAGTTGGAGGATTTTGTGGCTAAAGTATTTATCCAACCGAGCACTTCTCATTGGAGTGTAATGGCCATTTTTTCAATAAAGATAGTTTGAATCTATGTTTCTATGTAGACTATCAAAATTTTAATCAACTGATAATTGAGAATTTTTATCCCTTAACCATAATTAATGATTTTTTTATTAATTTAATTGGGAAATTGATTTTTAAAAATTTACCTGTGCTCAATCTATCATCATATTTTAGTAGGACTAGAGGATTTTCCAAAGATTGACTTATGAATTTAGTATAGGGATTTCAAATACCAATTGATTATATTTTTTCTAACCAGTAATTCTGCCATGTTCATTGAATTGATGAATATGATTTTTCATCCATTATTAGACTCGTTATTCATAGTCTTTTTGGATGAAATAGTTATTTGTTTTAGCTCCCAAGATGATCATGGTCAATATTTGAGGATTGTTTGAGAAACATTATTAGAACATCACCTTTATTACATGTTATCCCAATGTTCATTTTGGATTCAGGAATTAAAATCTTCAAACTTTTTATTTCTAAATATAGTATTTTTTTTATTTCCAAAAATGTGGAGTTGAAGATGATCTGGAAAATTATTTCAAATGTGTTAAAAAGTAATAAATTTCCTTAGACTTGTGGGATATTACTTCTAATTAATTTAGTATTTTTAAAATATGGTTTATCCTATTATAAATTTTAAAAATAATGTGGTAAATTTCATATGGTCTAACTAGTGTGAAGAGGATTTCCAATAGTTTAAGAAAAGATTGAACAAAACTATAGTCCATGTATTACCTAATCTAGGTAAAAGGTTTTAGATAAATTTCAATGTATCATCAATTATCCTTGGTTGTGATCTCATCAAAGATCATAAGGTATTAACATATGAATCTAGATATCTAAATCATCATGAGAGGAATTACCCAACCAATGATTTAGAATTGTCTAATATCATTCATGCATTATTTTTTTGGATCCATTATTTTTTCAAAAGAATTTTGTGGTATTTACTCATCATAATATCCTTAAATATATCTTTCATAAATGATATTTTAGCTTCAAGTGATGTTTTTTTGGTATATTACCTTAAATTGTTTTATTTGACAATTAGTATACCCTAGAAAAAAGGAAACATGATTGTTGATACATTTATAAAGAATATTCACCCCCATCAAGTGAAAGAAGCAAAGGAAGAGTGGAGGTTTATATAACTTATGGTTGAACTATATTTAAATGTGATATTGGATTATAGATTAATTCAATTATACCACATTTAATCCAAATCCTCTATTATATAATGTTTCAATTACGCTTATATATATTATTTTAATTATATCATTATTTGAGATAAAATCAATGGTGGGTTGATCCTTGATGAATGGTTTAGGATTCAAATTCATTACTCTATACCCGTGGAAGACTTTTCATTCTCACCCATGTAAATTAAGAAGTGATAATGTAGTACCATTACTCTTGATGGGTTGTACAACCTAGATTCATAAATAAGTATCATGATATTTGTTTCTAGTTATATTGGTCTAGAATGAAAAATGAGAATATAGGATTCATTTCATGATAATTTACATTTCAAAGAGTAAAATTAGAGGATAAAAAATCTTATAGGTGATCTATACACATTTATACTAGTAGTATAAAAATGGAAATAGATCACTATAGTATTTGTGTTCATAAAACTTTTTAAGATCATGATGCAATGTGATTAATTATGGATCATTTGACTATAAGAGTTTTTTCTATTAAATATGTTTCCTTTATTAATGATATAGATAAACTATATATTAGATAGATCAAGAAGCTACCTATTGTACAAGATAGAATCATCTATGATAGCGATATAGGGTTCATGTCTTGGTTTTGGAAATAGATTCAATGAGCATTGGGTTCTCAGGTGAAATTGAGTATTGTATTCCACTGATGAATTGATGACTAGTCTGAATGGACAATCCAAATTTAATAATATATACTACATGATTGTATTCTTGACTTGGTGTCTCATGGAAGGATCATTTGGAACACCCATTTTTAGTTACTTTACCCTTTTATTGTGTATTTTTATGTTATATAATATTTGGTTTAGGTTTTTGGAGTTTCTAAATGGTTTTGTAGTTTTTTGGAAGCATTTATAGAGGTGAATGGTTTGAGAATTGTTAAGGAAAACCATGAAATATCTCTAAGAAACTGTTCAAGGTGACATTCGGATTCACTGGGAAGGAACTCATTTTTTTAAACCATTCGAATTCTTAGGAAACTATGTGAGATAAAAATTTTAGGGACAGTAACTACACATGGTTGGTTCATGGTTTTTCAAACTATGTGGCACAATAATTCAGGCCCATTGGGAAATTTTAGTAGCAATATATGGTTGGTGGATGGTTTTTTAGATGGTATAGTACAAATTTATGACTCTCTAGTTTAGATATAGTATATTTTCTATGGTTGGCACATGGTTTGACAAATTATGAGGCCTAAACATCCAACATGTATTAAATGCTCCAAAAATTAGAGTTTAATTTAGATTTCACCCCTAAAACACTCATTTTTATCCTCTTCTTATATCCTATCAAACTTTTCTTACCTCATAGTAATCCTTTAAAATTAACTTAAATCTGTAAGGTGGTTTTGATTAATCAAGGTTTTTAGGATCTCTAGATTTTATAGTAAGTCCTCATTCTTTATTTCTCTCTTTATATCCTCTAAACTCCTCTCACCCAAATCATTAGATCTAATCCATTGTGGATGGATCTATGATCTATGATTTGTTTTGAGGATATATTGTTGTTATATATTTAATTAAATGTATTTTTATCCTATATATAGAGGTTTCTTGTGTTTCTATTTAGTTTCATCACTCATTGAGATCTAGGTGGATCCTTATCTATTCTCCATTTATTCTAGAACTTGAAGTATTAGTTTTAAATTGAATTTTTTACTTATATTTATGAAGGAAAAATTGAATAATTTATTTAAATAAACCCCTTTTTGGTTTATTAATTAGAAACATGGAATCTGAATTATGTTTTTAAAACCCCGTTGATTTATAATTTTAAATTTTCGATTTAAAATTTTGGTTTTGGTACAATGCAAGAAATATATTTTTTCAAAAAAATTAAATATAATAATTTTTTTATGGAATAAAATTATATGTTATATGGTATTTTTATACATTTTTGGTGTGGGTTAATTTTCATTGGACATGACCCTGAATAAGGGTAATGTTCTGTTAGGTCACCTATATATTGGTCACCTTGTGATGACTTGGTGGATCGATGAGAATATTCTAATGAGTATGAAGCATTCACTTACCTTGTATGTGTGTATGTGAGAGAGAGACATGGAATAGGTATGAAAAGTGTAAATAAGGAATATAAAAAATCATTTAGTTAAATTTTTTTATTAAACTATTTTCTTATAGATAAATTGATCTACTTTCAATTTAATCAATTTTAAATTGAATAACTATTCTGATATTTCTCCTTTGTATTTAAATTTTGTTTTAAAATATGAGCTAACATGTTCTTATCCTAGTGGCATGATTTAGGAAGTCTATTAAGGAAATTTTACTAACTGTTATACTCACACATTTTTTAAGTACTTTGGTGTGTTTACATATGTTTTTTACTAGTACATAGGAAAGGGAAAGGTATCATGCTTCTTTAGAGGTGCATCTTAATGCGTATTACATAGATTTAAACTTGGATCTTGGGTTCTCTCTTGGAATCTTTGGAGTGATTACATATCAATTTTATTATATTGAGTTTCCTTTGGTTTATTTTTTTCATCTTTTATTACTTTATCAATATTAATCTTATGTTTCTATTTATTTAGTTTTCATTTGAGTTATATCATTATTTCTCAGGAATAATATAGTTGGTTTTGGTTTTTTTCATTTCGTCTTGTCATGTTATGTTTATTATTTAGGGAAAATCATCCCCAATATTATATTAATCCCTTTCCATTTATTATCATACTTTGATATCTTGAGGGTTTCACCTAAGGTTAATAACACCACTAACCTATTCCAAACTAATAGGTTGGGATGGGATGTTACAAATCACCTCTCCTTAGGTAAATTCTATTATAATAATATCTACTAATCATTGATTAAAATGGACCCTTATAAAGATACTTATAAGTGGTTATTTTTTAACCTCTTGTAAAGATATAGATAGAATAATAATCTATGATCATCCCTAGTATCATCCAAGAGACAATGAAACAAGTGAAGTTGATTAAAAAGTGTCTTATGACAGCTTTAAGCCAAAAAAGTCATTTTTCAATAATATAAGGTTACCCTTGGAGTTAAAATTTGGTGTCATATATTTATTTAGGTTTTATTGAGACTAGATCACTAGAGGATGGGTAAATAAGAAAATTTTACTCAGAGATTTTTATGACTCTTCAAAATGTTAGAGTGAACTGGAGATATTATTTACCAATAATCCTTATATTTGATGTTTAATTCCATAATAACACCCTCCATATTTCTCAATTGATTAATTATATGCTCAGTTTTATGAATGTGAGTTAGTATGATGATATTTAGGTTTAATTTGATGCATTCTATGTTTATAATCCTATTAGTATAGTTGATCAGAGTCAAATGGTGTTGTGAGTAAAATTGATGCCTCTAGTTTGGGTCAGGTGGAAACATGGGAAGATCCAAGATGAGGCTTGGTAGTGGGAAGATAAGGTGAAAGTATATTGGATATACCTATTCCCTAAAAAATATAGTTTAATCATCTCAGTGATGGGAATCCATATAGTGAGGAGGTTGTAAAGACCCTGACTATTTCGAGTGACTAAACTCCTTTAATTTTAGTCTTTAAATTTAGATTTGGGTGTTTTTTAGGTATATATTAAATTTGAATAATGATTTAAGGTGTTTTTAGGTATGAGGAAATTATAAGGTGGTTTCCTAGTTATTGGGGTAGTATCGGCTACTCGATCAGATGGCATAGTGAACTGAGTGGCATCTTAGTGGTTGTAGAGCCACTAACAGCACCACTGAGTACCCAGTGAACCTACACTAGGAAACTAGTGGCACTGAAGTTTTTTTCTTTAATTTGGAGGTATTTTTAAAATTTATCCTGAATATAATTCCCTTAAAATAACTTATTCTTGATATTTCACACCTAAATATAGTATATAGGGCCTCTATTGTGATCTCCCTAATCTCTTATCCCTCTTGAGTGAATATTACCTCTATGGTTGAACTAATAGGATATTATTGGTAAACAAATATTGGTGTAGGTAAGTTAAATTCATAAAATTTATCTAATATTCATCTTCTTCATTATAGTGGGTGTACTCCATTATTTATATAACCTAGGCCTTGTGGAACTCGTTAAATCCTATGGATTTCTTCTGTTCAATATATTTTAATGGATTAGCCTAAGTTAATCTATGGTTGCATGTGTTATTTATTTAAATATTCACATTTATTGAATCATAGTGATATAATTATTAAAATTTACCTACTTTAGGTTGGTTCATTAGTTCAGGTGGTGATGTCTCCTCTTCCTTATGACTTTAGGGACAGCTCTACATTTATTTTAGGTAGGTGAACCCCTTATTACTCACATACTCATAGAAATTTATCTTAAAAGTTTTTTAGGTCTAAGTGTTCCCAATTATAATAAAAGTTTATAGCTAATGAACTTTTCCAAAAAAAACTTATGAAACAAAATGATTTTTGGGCTGAATTGATTCTCTTTTACCTTGTAAACATGTCATGTCTATGATTCTATGTGTCTTTTTCCCTGTTATATATTGTATTTTTATTTTTATTACTTTATTTGTGTTAAATGAGATATAAAAAAGGGAACATTAATCATATATGTTGTTGTCTACTATTAATTTAAGTGTATTTTTAACTTATGATTCATGATTTGGTTTGTAAGCTTGTCAAGTAGCCAGTTATTTTATCTTCCATCCATATTGGGAATGTTTTTATATCCATATATATGATATTTATTATGTATACTTGTGTTGATAAATAATTATATATGATGGAATGGGCTCACAATTCCCTAAATTGGAATTCTATTTCACCTATTCCTGAATGGATAAACTGTAATATTTCCTCTATTATGTATACATGGCTCCCTTTCCCCAAATAGTATGGGTTTCATACCCTATATAGAAAACCAATCTTAACATATATTCATATTACATCATTTTAGATGAATATTCAGTACATTACAAAAATACATGCTTGACGACCGTAATAGTTTTGTGTATTTATAAAATTGGAAACAAAATATTATATCCCAGTGAAATATCTTTAATATCTCCCATAAATATCTCAAATTTATTACTTTTACCTAAACCATTTCTACATAACCTAGGTAAAGGAAGCATAAGAAAGGGGTGAGGTCAGATGCTCAGTAAGGGTAAATAAATGAAATGCATAATCATAACAAGAAAATATGTTATGGAACTTGAGAATAATATTTGAAGATTATACTCTACATATTAGAGATCATAATAAATATTGTAAGCTCATAAGACATGAATCATAAGGAAATAAATAACATAAGCCTTGAAATCATAACATAAGAATAAAATGAGGAATTGGGGAAAACACATAAAAATCCTATGTTAAGGCGGTCTACCAAGGCCTTTGTAACATATTAGGCTTCTGATAATCACTCGTGTACCTACTTTGGGATTGGGATGCCTTCCTGTGTACCATCTTATTTTAGGCTTGGTATTTCCTCTCATGTACCCTCTTGTTTCAGGCTTGGGGTGTAATCCCATGTACCCTCTTGTTTTGGTCTGGGTATTTTCTCCCATGTACCCTCTTTTTTCATGCTTGGGATGTCCTCACATGTACCCCTTAAGCTCATAAAACATTTATCATTACCCAATGCATTAGAGGGACATATAGGTCCCAACCATCCCATAATTAATTCAAACATACATGTACCAAAAAATTGTAAATAATCATATCATCATCCATGAAATGAAATGGGTATCATAAACATGTAATCATATCATAACCTGTTCAAAAGATACAAATTTCATAATCATTTCATCAAAAACATAACCTATGAAAGAAAAAAGGATTTTATAAACATATAACCCGTGAAAGAGAAACAGGTTATAGAACATGACATAAACCATAAACCATTCAGATAAATAATATTAATAGATACTTTAGATTATTTCTAAGAAAGGAATGAGTAACTTCAATGAATGTTATCTTATATGAGAAATAATTTTGAAAGATATTTTAAAAATAGTTCTTGAGTAAAATATCCCTTCTTCTTTGAAAGGGAATTTTTAAAAACATAAAACCCTTTAAAAACCATTTTCTTGGTAATAAAACATATAAAGAAATCTTGAAAACATTTTTACAACCATTTTACTTGAAAACTTATAAAATAATCTTGAAAATATTTTAAAAAGCATTTTCCTTGAAAACTTATAAAATATCTTGAAAGCGTTTCAAAAACCCTTTTCTGGGAAAATACTTTCAAATAATGAATTTCTAGAATATTATGAAAAAAATTTATTTTTTTTATAATAAAATAACTTTTTAATCTTTTAAAGTAAGCTTCAATGGAATTTCATTCATAACAGTGGATAAACCTGAACACGCTGAACTTTACTTTTACACTGTAAAAAGGTTAGAAATGTGACTTGACCAGAAAATGACAAGAAGATTCCTTATTAAAAACCCTTTTTGTTTTAAAAGGAAAAACATGGGAAAAATATTCTAAATATCATAGTATAATAATATAACATTTCTTGAAAACCTTTTAGAATACATGGTTTTGAATGAATACATATTTCTGACTGAAGAGAGAGGTAAAGTCGGACTATATTAAAAACACGTTTTTATATACTTAAGAGTGGAAAAATAAAACCAATACATGTATATATCATGAATAAATATATTAGAATAAAATTCATGATTTTTCTTGAGATATGGAACACAATATTTCATCAAATAATCATAATCATAAACAATCTCGAGAAGCGATGAGATTATTTCAATAAACTTGTATAATTTGGTAACTTTGAACCATACTCCTCATATAAGAAAATGAAATTACATGAATATTAAAATATAATTAAATTAATTATATTCATGATATAACATTTCAAAAGTATTTTATACCCCTCATATAAAAATATAGGTGCATAACATGGCATGTGTCTCAAAGAAGGAAAATTGAGAAAAAAATTACATTAGTAATTTGTAACTTTTGAAACTTAAACCCCGCAATATAAATATAATAAAATGGTCAATAAAATACCCATATATTTAATTATATTAGGCATATAATACATTAATGGTAATTATATATACCACGTAAAATAAGTGATAGGTGAATAAGGCATGTATCTCACAGAAATAAGGACTGAGATGAAATTCCCTTAACTTGTGTCTTGACTCTCGTTGTACTCATTCAAAACCCTTGTATAATAAATATAAATTTATTATAAATCTATCATTGAACCATGTTATTACTTATAATACCATACATGGTTTTATTATGTCTTTATATCACCCTCTTTTTAACAATTATATGTTAAGGTTTAACTTTGTGTAATATCCTATTTGTTTTTCGTATGTGTCTTAATTGGTTAAATATTTCTTCCTTGTATTTATATAATTATTTCAAGAATTTAAATCACGATTTAAATATAATTTATATTCATTATATTTTTATTATAATAATTCTTAGAATATAGAAGTATCTAATGGAATATATTGTTCACAGAGATGGTAAGTCATACGTACGCATGAACGCTATTTTCATTTAATTGTCGTGTTGAAAGAAATAAAGTGAAAGACATATATATATATATAATTATTATAGTATAATGATTATATCATATATATCATATATATTCACTATACCTATCCTTAATACATTCCATGTATTGTATGAACGAATCACGTCACTTTGGGGGGCGATAATCCACACTTCCTCAAATGAAATTATCGTATTAAAACCAAATGGAAAGTATAAATATATTAATTATAAAATAATTACAGAATATTAAATACATAATAATTATTACATATAAAATATATATAAATATATTTTACATCATAATTTCCACCATGATAGGTGGTAAAGGAAAAATGAACAATCATCGTTTAGTGAGGCGGTAGTCCGTTGTACATGTAAACAGTATATTGGTTACCCATTAGACGGAAGTGTTTGTAAATGTAAGTTGAAACATTATAATAAAAAATACTATTATATTTATTATACTGTTGTTTTTATACAATCATGTAATAATAAGATTTAAGGGAGTTGAGAACGAGAATAAAAGAAAGGATTTTGAGGGAGGGTGTTACCTCTTAATCAGGTAACTCCTTTTGGTTTGCACCAAAGGGCTTCCTTGGAAAGTATTATTCCCAAGAGTGGCTTCAAGTAGGAAGTGAGGAATTTTTGGGAGCTATTTTGGAAAAAAAAATTGATCGAAAGTGGGTTGAGATCTGTGAGTAAGTGGGAGTAGAGGAGACCTTTTATAATGTCGGAGGAGTAACACTCTTGTAATATTTTCAAAAGAAAGGAACCCCAGTCACATTTTTTATTTAAAGTGAATAAATAATGGTCCAAAGTAGATAAAATGGATTATAGGGTCTCAATATGGACATATGGTATCTTTTGAACAAGTTTATAGGTCTTTTTGGGCCTTAAAGTTATGGTTTAGTCCCTTATTAAGCTTCATTTAACCTTAATCGTTGTAATTAATTTTAATTAATTTCACTAATATTTTTGGTCATAAACTAAGTTGAAATCATTATAAATTATAAATTATTATGATTCCAAATATTTAATCCATTTTTCAAAATTTTAAACACATAAGTGGCAAAAATTAATTTAAATTTAATCTCGTAGTCGGGTCGACAATGCGGGTTTTTAAAGTAAAAACATGTAAAAGTTTGATACGTTTTTATATTAAATTTCAAAATTAAATTGATTCTAATTACCTAAATTGGATTTATTTATAAAAATATTATCTAACTAAAATTTTAAAAAAAAATATAATATAATTTTACCTTATAAATAAATTAGATAGAAAAGTAGTTTTTGAATTAAAATTCAGTATTTTTAAATATTCATCAAAAAATAAAACCTTACATAAAAATACAAAAAATTTATCCTAGACTAATTTTTATGTTTTTATTACAATTATGAAGTTTATTTTTACATATTAAATATATAAAAGTTTCAAAAATTGTATTTAAAATAGGTTCTCTATTAAAAGGCGTTAAAACTACCTTAATAAAAATATTGGGTTTTATATGTTAAATTGGTTTTATTCTTGTATTATGATTATAAAATCTATTGGATGAATATAAAATATAATTACTTGGATATATAACATATATATTATATTAAAATTACTTACTATTTGTAATTATATTAATTTATTTGGATTAAAATAACTTTGTGATCGTAATAATAGTTTTCTATAAAAAATACTTCCTTTATATTAAATACAGTTCTTATATTCATTTCTTAATAATTTGTAACTAATTAATTCATCTTATATTTTTTTAAAACATATATTTACATAATTTAGTTAATAATATTCATAAAATCTAATTTAATGACTAGGTTATATAATATTATATATTTTTTAATAATGTATTATTATTCTGTAATACTTGGTCTTTTGTGTTACACAAGCCATCGAGGAAAGTTATTGTTGCGTGTAATGAAAGATATACACATTGTTCTGTGTAGAGCAAGATAAAATTTATGTTGAATGTATTTCATGATTAATAATCCAAACTTAGTGCTTTAATATATATAAAATAACTATTTTCAGTGTTGCATGAAATAAAAAATATAAAAATAAATTAATTCTAAAAATAATAATTCACAAAATCTCAGGGTGTTGCATTATACCCCCCTTAAAATGAATTTCACCCTTGAAATTCATCTTTGTTATTAAAGGTTTAATACTTGAAAGTTCCTTTCTTAGAAACTCACATCATAAAAATGAATAATAAAACTTCTCTTAAAAAGAGAAAGTTATAATCATAACATTTACCCAAAGTAACATATAACTAGGTTTCCACATAGGAGAACATAGGTGGAAAGTGAAAACATGGACATAAAAGATAAATGAAACTATCAAGTTCTGATGGATATTTATAGATAAAAATATCAAGATAAAGATAACAATTAGAAAGGTATAAATCTATGATGACCTAAAGGACCTTCTGATTCATCAGAAACATAGGTATATGACAATTTTTTTCAAGATCCTTTTTCCTAAAGTTGAAGAATTTTCATGAAAAGATATACTTGTATGATTTCAGAAAAACATCACCCTTTGTTGGTTATTGATCCACTTTACCTATTTCTCTAAAAAGGAAGGTGACTTTTTCATTCCTGACATACTAATAGATCACGAGATCCATGATATGTCATTGTATTTTT
Organism: Viscum album; assembly: GCA_963277665.1. Taxonomy (NCBI): domain Eukaryota; kingdom Viridiplantae; phylum Streptophyta; class Magnoliopsida; order Santalales; family Viscaceae; genus Viscum; species Viscum album. The sequence continues at coordinate 343,794,922 of OY728131.1, forward strand.
CATCAGTTATAATCAACACAAAGTAGTTTGAATAGGCTATCCAATATTCATAAATCCTCATATGGAGAGATAACACTTTAATATTACTGACTTCATATGAAGTTTATCTTAAACATTCCACAAATGGATAACCTTATAATCCTTATAAAAGATTAAAATTCAATTTTTTGGAAAGAATGTCATGAAATTGGATTAACATTGATCCCACATATATCAAAAAGTACCACTTGGTTTTAACATTCTAAAAATGTGAATAACCTCATAGTATATTCCCTTGAAACATGGTAATAACATTAATTACTATAAATCCTTTTGTAGAACATGCATGCTTCATTATTCTAATGATTATTGGATATATTCTTTAAATATAATAATTCACAAACTTCATCTTTGAAGATAGAGACTATTGGGAAAAAATACCTCAAGATAACATTGCAGTATTTTTGGGTTGATTTTGTTTGTTGACAAAGTGGGTTTTCATGATCAGTTGGGTAAATCCAAAGAGATTGTTGACTAGTCATATTGACAAAGAACCAAGATAAATGAATGGATTCCAGGGAAGTGGTATAGAAAATTTCATACATAAGGTGATGTTTTTTCTCATTGTTTTCCAAATTTTTGGGGACCAAATTTTCAGATTGGATAGCATCGCGAAAAGTTGATTTCCTTGAAGGTATCATCAAAATATAGAAAAGGAATGAGTTTCATAGAGATGGTCTTCACAAAGAATGTTTCACAAAGGATAAAAGAATGTGTATGGTGATCTACACAAACAGCGACGAGCATCATGAATGGAAAAGGAGAGGAGCATTGCTAGTGGAGCATCGCAGCACCACAAAGGTTTGAAAAAATGATCTGTGATTACGATGAGAATCATAAAAAAATAATTATCATTTAGTTTCATGAAAAAGGGACCATCACAGCAGAAAACTTGGAGCTCTATGAAATGGTTATGACGTGGCTAGAAGGTTCCATAATCGGTGGGAAATGACTATAAATAGGCATCTACCCCCTTCAGAAGAGAAGTGAGACTTAACAAAGATCTTAAGGATTTGTGTTCGTGAAGGTGGATCGTGAAGGTGGTTCACGAAGGAGTTTCATGATAATAAGTTCACGAAGGCTATGATAGCCAACCAAATGTTCTCAGCATCATGAAAGCAAGTTAATTCTGGAAGTCTAAGAAAGATTTGTGAAAGGATAGATCTTCATTAATTCTAGTTGAGCTTCGCAAAAGAAGGTGTTTCTCAAAACCTATTTGAGCTCCGTGAAAATAGGAGCTTCACAAAGAAAGTGAGCATCACTAAAGTTGTTCAGGAGGCATTGCCCTGTATATCTTTGGTAAAGTGGTATTCATCTACTGGATGAATGTAAAACTTCAGAAGATAATCCATATAAAATTTATAATGTATTCATTAGATATAATTAAAGGACCTATAATTCCGTAAACTATGGGTGAATACCTTTCAAGAGCAATGAGCGAAAGAAGAGGAATACGGTGATCCTTTCCACCAGTAGTGAGCCATAGAAAGAGACATAGGGAGTGACCCTTGGGAATGTAGTGAGGAGACCATAAACCTTGTAAAGGCAGTGACCCTGGGTATAGAAGTGATCTATCTTGAACCTTGTAATTGGTAGTGAGATTTAGTGGATTTGGTACATAGACGCATTGCCATTGTATGCTCATTAGACATAGCCCAGTGAGGGTGAACCAGGTAAAATTTTTGTGTCCTGTGAATGATTTATTTTTTTTCCATGCATTAATATATGAGAAAGAGATAAGTGTTTTTTTATGACAAAACAAGAACTAAATGGGAATTAGTTTTAATCTTTCATACCCTGATTCACCCCCCTCTTAGGGTATTTGAACTTGTGAACCCAATAATTGGTATCAGAGTAAAGGTTAAAAGTCAGTGAAACTCTCTCATTAGAATAAATGGAGGTGGTCAATCACAAATGGATTCCGATATTTTATGGAAACAATTATTAACTATGGAAGAATCATATGTATTAATACTTTCGATCTTTAGGAATGGATGTATTTACAACAGAAATGTATGGCATTTCAGTTAGTATTGATAGTAGTTCTTTGTTAAAAGATGAAAGAAGGGAATTAGATGTTGATGCTAAAGGGATAAATGATTTAAAGGATCCCTATCAAATTCAATTAATATAAAGGTTATTTCATATATAAAAATCACATGCTATGTGGTAAAAGTTTATAAATATTTATGAGGGTGTCACAAAATTCAAAGAAGAAAAGCTACAGGTTCTATGGAATAAGTACGAGGATCTCAGAATACACCCTAATGAGACCATTGATACATTATTTGATAGGTTAAATGTTTTTGTGAAATACATGCATGGTCTTGGAGATATTATCAAATATATAAAGATTGCGAAATGTATCTTGAGAAAACTTCCACCTTGGTTCAATCTAAAATTTTCTGTATTGGAAGATAATGATTTGAAGGAGCTGACATTGGATAAATTTCACAACACTCTTATAGAATATGAAATGATAAATGATGATAATGATGTTGTGGAAAATTTGAAGTCTAAAGAGGTGGAATTCAAGGCCATGAAGAAGATCACCATTGAATATGGACAAGAAGATGAAGAAACATATGAGGTGATGTCGTTCCTTTCCTCAAATATTCAAAGGGGACAAGGAAAGTTCAAAGGGAAACTTCTACTTGATTTATTTTGATGTGGAAAACTTGGACATCATGCAGTAAGGTACCCTAATAATTTTCAATAGGATGGAGAGGATGAAGGTGAAATTCCCATGAAGAAGTATTCAACCTACGTAAAAGGCAAGAATTTTTTAAGATAAATTTATTCAAAAAGAATAATCTTCTTTCAAGATAAGATGATAGTTCTAAATAATTTAAGGTAAAAGATATGGAGGACTAAAAGGATCATAATTTAGATGCTATGGTGGAAGTTGTTATAAATTCCAAAACAAGGAAAGAGAGAAACAATGAAGAAGAAGTCAAAAGAAGAGTTGACCTTTATATTTAATTATAAGCTGATCTTGAAGAGATAGATGTTTGGAGATCCAAAACGAAAAAATCCAACAAAGTTGTTCATGATGCCAAACTTTATATATAGAAGTAGGAATAAGATAAGTCTGAGTTGACTGGAGAAATTTAAAAATGGAAGTCATCAATGATAGAGAGATCATAAAAGGTTTTTGAGTACAAACTCAAGATTGAGGAATAGAAAAAGGAAATTGATTGTTTGATTAACACTATAAAAGATCAAATTCAGAATATAAAAGAACCTGAAGAGGAATTTGTCAGCCTACAATGAAGTTTTAAGGATCAATAAATACTCTTAACTCTTGGTATGAAATTGGGGAAGAAGACCATTCAGGAAACAGAGAAGATGCTGGTGGAGCATAGAGGTCCATCAGAACAAAAGCAACAGTCAAATCCAAATGATAAGGCTAGTAAGAGGGTTGATCAAAAACAAATAGGTGTGATGATTAATGTCAAACCACAAGAACCCTCTCCAAAATTGAATATTGATTTGGGTATGAAGGAGAGTCAGAATATTCATAGACCCAAGGGATAACCAGTGGTGAAAAAGTGACACATATGAATGCACCTCACATCATGTGTTATTGCTACAAAAATATGGGAAACTCACAAAATGTATGTTCCATAGCCAATAGATATTGAAGTTAAAGATAAAAACAATGGAATCCAAACATAATACAATGATCCAGAACATCATTTGAGGGTCATTGTTTTTGGTGTGAAGGATTTGGACACTTGGCTAGATATTGTATGTAAACCATGTAGAGGAATGTTCCTAAGAAGAATCAAACCGGTCAAAATAGCAATTCAATTAACCATCAGGTGAGATGAAAATGAAAAATTGGTTTGTAGTATTACAAGATGAACTTGTTCCATCATACACCAAGGAAGATAGAAATCATCAATCCATACTGGGTATGATTTCAAAATCATGGATCAAGAAGAAAAGAGATGGGTAGGTAGTGGTTACAGATATTTCTTTTAAATCATCAGATCGCACTGGAAAATGGATCATTGATAGTGATTTTACCTTGTATATGATATGAAATAAGGATCTGGTGACTAGAATCAGGAACAATAAAAAATGTATTGTAAGATTTGGTAATGATGAAGTATTGAAAATTATTGGCTCTAGAAAATAAATGTTTTGGGGAATGAAGTGATATGTGTAGATGTCTTAGTTGTTGAAGGTCTTAGTCACAACCTGTTGAGTGTCATTCAACTGTGTGACTCATGACATGCCATAATATTTTACAAGAAGTTATGTGTCATCAAGGAAAAATATGGTGTATTTGTTTTGAAAGGAAATCATGTGAAGGGGAATATATACCATATGAATGGAGAAGAATATCTGTGTTTTTTTTTCAAGGAAGAAGAAAAAAAGCTATGGCATAAACATCTTGTCCATTTGATCCAATAATCCTTGGAAGATCTGGTAAAATATGATGTTACTTAATACCTCCCTAGATTATCACATGATCATACTCATACATGCGATTATTTACAATAAGGTAAGATCATTCGAAATATATATAAGGAAAAATATAAAAGGTTAACAAAATTGGATGAGTTGGTGCATATAGATGTGTGCAGACTGATTTTACTAAGATCTATTAATGGGAGGAGATACTATTTTATCTTCATTGATTATTTTAGCAGAATGTCATGGGTATCAATCATCACCTGTAGGTCAGAGGTGTTTAGTTACATTATAGGATATTGATAGGAAGTTGAAAAGATGATAGGTTATAAAATATAGAAGATCATAACAGATAATGGAACCGAGTTTGCAAATTTCCAAGTAGAGGATTATCTTGAGAAACATGGAATAAGGAACCAAGTTTCAACAGTAAAAACTCCACAGATCAATGGAGTAGTTGAGAGAAGAAATCATATTATCAAAAAAATGTCTAGAACAATGCTCATTGAGAAATACATTCCAGAGAAATTTTGGAAAGAAGTAGTTATGACACCAATCTACACATCGTATAGAGTATTGTTATGTCTGAAAGAAGAGAAGACTCTATATAAACTATAGTATGGAAAGAATGATTCATTAAATTTCTTTTGAGTATTTTGATGTAAAGACCCATAAATTTCAAGGGAAATTTTTTCTTAATTTTCTTTGGGATTTTACAAGTACACATTTTCTGACGGCACCTGATTCCGAGGCCAGGTGTGCCCGGGATCATTTTCTGAAGTTTAGCTCGGGAACGTTCAGTGAAAAGAACGAGCGGGTTTTTATAACTTTTGAACCAATGCTCGGAGTCAAAATCTAAGGGCACCGATGAAACCGCAACGCCGGTTTTTTCTTAGGAAGACCTTTCCTAGAGTTGCGTTTTCTCGGGAGGAGATGTTAAAATTGTGAGGAATAAAAATAAAATTGTTTTATATTTTATTTTTATTTCTTTACTGATGGCTTAAGTGTTAGGGAAAGGATGATGCAAGGAAGTTGTGGTGGGGCCCACACGAGCCCCCACCTCCTTAAAATTCCTAACTCCCCATTAAACACTCCATTTATTTCTCCCCACTAGAAATTATTTTGTATCCCCTCCACATTAATTTGACAACGCATGTGAATTAATTCGGTGAATTCATTTTGAATTTTGAAAGGGTTGGCATGAGTAATAAAATAAGGGAAGCCTTATTTTATTATGGTTGATTTTGTTGTGCGAGAAGGAGGAGGAGAGAACTCTCACGATCTTGAAGAACTTCATCTTCTCCGCGAAGAACGTCGAGTCTACGACGAAGAACTCCGTCACCGCAAGGGGAGATCGAAGTACCATCTCCTCTCCTCTCCACAGCAGGTGAGAGACGCCTTCTTCGGAGAACGACGATGCGCCGCATCCTTCATCGGGCGAACACTGACGATGCTTACGGAGCCTCGTTCCGTGATGCCACCTTCCGCGACGTCTTCTTCCCGCGACGATCCTCGTCCGACGACTTCTTCAAGGTGGGGGTTTGATTTTGTTCCTGAATATTCTTTTTCATTCATCATCAATTTATTTGGCCCACCTATTATAAATTTAACGGGAGGAGGTCAGACCGCCCGAACACGGACGAACCTCCTCCCCCCTTTTTGTTGAATTCATTGCGGCTCGAACGAAGGCGGCGCGGTGCAACGACACCGCGCGGAAACAAGGAGGAACGCGGCTAAGAAGCGCGGCGCTGGCACGCCGCGCCGTTGAGGCTGAAAGAAGATGAGACCATAGATGGGCTGCGGCCGGAGCGGGGCCGCGGAGGAGGGGCGCGGCGCCGTTGCGCCACGCCGGTCGAACCAAGGCCGCAGCCTGTGTCCGCGACGGAGCAAGGGAGGGCGGCCGAAGCCACCGGCCGCCGGTGCTCAGGAGGTGGGACTGGTTGGTCCTGCATGGCACACTGGCCGGCTGTTACGGCTGGACAGATCTGAAAAACTGGGGGTTTGAACCCCCGGTCAATGAAGAAGGGCGGACCCCCCATGGGTCCACCGTCTGGTTCGAAGGGGGTGGCGGTCCCCCCCCCCTTCTGCGCTCACACGGTACGCGGCGCCCGCACCTGGTCGACCAGCCACGCCGGGCTGCCCGCGCCGGGCCAGGCCACGCCCTGATGGGCCGGACCCAGACCCAGGTCGGGTCGCTCGGTTCGGGCCGACCCAGGGGGTCTCGGGCCGGGTTGGTCCGGGCCCAAAACCCCCTAAAAATGGGCAAGTTCGTTCAAATGCCAGTAACTTGGGCTACGGACCTCCGATTGACGCACCATAAGTTGAGATGTGATCCTTGGATCGAGACGGTAGTTTTGGTATATTACACTCAAGGTTTCAGAGAACTTTGTGTAAGACTGGGTTGGTTCGAACACAAAACCAATCGGTCCCTCGGAGCGGAAACGCCTATAACTTGAGCTCCGGACATCTGATTGACGTGCCGTCGACTTTGTTGGTTTCCTCTTAGTGAGACAGTACTTTTTTCTTACTCCGCTCGAGGTTTGGACATAATTGGAGTATGGTCGGGTTGGTTTTTACTTAAAAACCAACCAGGCCCCTGGTACGAAAAAGCCAATAACTCTCAGACCGGGCGTCCGATTGACGCGTCTTCTGTCGTGTTGAGTTCATATCGAAGAGACGGAACTTTGGGGTACATAAACTCCGGACTACGTGTCAGTTGATGTATCAACCCCTTGGCCCATGGAGCGGGCCCTCCCAGAAACGAGCATGCTGTGTGCGGGAACCCTAGAGCTGGCTACGACTGCGACGACGATGATGATTGTACTAGGATCCTCCGTGGGTTCGACAATGACGAAGACTGCACTGAAATCCTCTGTGGGCTCAGCAGTGACGACAACAGTACTGAAATCCTTCGTGGGTTCGACGGCGATGACTACTGTTCTTGTATCCTTTGTGGGTCTGGTAGTACGTGACTACTATTCTGTATCCAATGTGGGTCTGGCAGTACTACTGTTCTTGTATCCTACGTGGATCCGGCAGTATTTGAATTTGTACTTGTATACTACGTGGGTCCAACAGAGTGCTTGGTCTTGTATCCTATGTGGGTTCGACAGCTTAGCTGGTCTAGTATCCTACGTGGGTCCCATCTGGATGAATCAGTGGCTACATCTGATCATCTCTATCACCTTATGAAGAAGTATACATGTGTGAGTTGAGTCTTGACTTTCAATCTTTATATTCAATATGATTGACTTTCTATCCTAAGTGGATTGGGTTGTGTTATCCTGTGTGGATTGGTTGTGCTATCCTCTGTGGACTTGATTGAACTTGGGCTCGGATGTTGGAGCTGAACTGTAATTGATGGATTAGGTATATGTATGGGCATATACCTAAGTAGTGTTGGATGTTACTTCGTGATTGTATCTTTCCTTGTGGATTATCCTTTGTGGATTCTGGGAGACCTTCAGGGGTCTCGGGGTCCCTACTGAGTAGCGTATGCTCACCACTACATGGGTTATGCCTGCACTACGTTGTGTTCGATGCAGACGACGGACAGCGTTGATCGTCGTTGAGGCTTGTGGAGCAAGTCGGTACCTGGAGGTGGACCACTAGGTGGGACATACACAGAGTGGACGGCTTGACCCGAGGAGAGGAGGAGGCTATCTGTACCTACCCTTCAGGTGGGATTTCTAGTGGACGTCTCGGCGTTGCTGCTTTACCTTTCATTTGTTGTACTTTCTTTTCAGTTTTACTTTACTTTAGTTGGGTTTGTATTCTGGCCCATTTACTTTCCAGCACTTACAGTTGTTCCCAGTTTACTTAGTGTTTACTTCAGCTTTCTTACTCTGTGGTGTTTGTGTAGGACCCCGAGAAACCCTAAGAGGGGAGGGGTGAATCAGGGTTTCAACATTTTCTTCTTAAAGTTGTGGATCTTGTTCCCACGTTATTAGGAACTACTTAAATCTGTATGATGGATATGATCATCAATGAAACATTCACATGCAGAGAGATGACACAGCTATTTTTACTTGGTTCACCACTAAGGGCTACATCCAAGGAGCATATGCCGACAGATTGTCGGTCGTACCTGAATCCACTATGCTTCACTAGTTGTAGATTACAATTGTTTGGGCATAGTCACTCTGTCCCAGGCTCACTCCCTTTACAAAGGTTCAGGGATATCTCACTGCTTCCCTCGGGTCACTTCCGTTGACTCCTCCTGGCTCACTGTCATTGGTGAAGTCACACTCAGTTTATAGATGTGAAGGTCTCTTCAATAGATTTGCATTAAAGTCTTTGTATCCTATTCATCATGAGACTTTGCTTGCATCAGAGTCCTGAGTTGATGCTCTTTTATATTCAAACTTTTACTTTAGTGCAATGACTGAATGCACTAGATCCCCTTGTCTTCATTTGCCTGAATTACAATCACTTGTGTGATTTCTCAATAAATGATTCTCTGTTGAAGTCCAAAATTCATCCAATGATGAATACCCCTTTTGCCCATGTCCATTGGGCGAACAACCTTTGGTAAGGGCCTTCACAAATTACCCTACTTCGCAAGGCTCCCAATTTTGCAAAGCTCAAACAAGCCTTCGCGAATTCCCTGCCTTTTCGCGAAGCTCAATCGCAAAGCACTCTCGCGGTGCTCCAGCCTTCGCAATACTTGGTTGTCGTGGAGCTCCTGCCTCTTTGCGAAGCTCACTGAGCCAACGTGGGCTGCACACCTTTCACGGAGCTAGAATAGCCACCGCGAAGCTCCTCTTTCACGAAGCACTCTGCCTTCGCAAGTGACCTTTGCAAACTGAGAGCAAAGGATTTTTGTTGAGAGCTCCCTCTCCTTCTCTTAAGGGGGTCGGCCTCTATTTATAGGCGATTCCACCGACCCTCGAACTTTCCGCACGAAGTCAATGCCACGTCAGCTCAAATCGCGAAGCTCTGAAGTTCCCGCTGGAATTCTCTCAAAATCGCGAAGCACTATGGAAATTTCCCATTCATGGAGATCATCGTAATCGTGAAGCGTTCCATCATTTCCTTTGCGCCTTCGCCGTGAAGTTCCCTCGCAAAGCTCTTCATCGTCGTGATGCTCTTCATCCTCTGTCGTTCGTGAAGCTTTGATGTAATCGCGAAGAATCACGGCCTCCATTCTTCTGGTCTTCGCGAAATCCAATCCATGCATCCCATATTTGCGAAACTCATGCCTTTTCCATATTAAATTATGATCTTCATGGAAATCCACTTTTCACGATTCTCACCAACCTCCAAATTTTGGACCCCAAAAATTTGGAAAACACTAGAAAACTGCGCCACCTTGTATCTGCTCTTTTTGTCCACCTCCAGATCATCCATTCCATTGTCGATGTTCCTTGAATAAAACATGGATCATTATCCACAGTCCTCAAACTCGACATGCCACCATGGAATCTCCTTTTTCAATAAGCACGATCACATCAACAACACTTATTCTTGGTGATATTTATCCTTCAGTAACTCTTCTGCTTTTATCACAAACTCCACTATTGTGATATGTATTTTTTGAAGGCATAGCTTCAGCATCATCATCTTCTATGACAATGTGATGTGCATGGATATCGCAGAAGTCCAATGTTCATGGCCGTCACAAAATGTCAATCCCTTGCACATTGTCTTCTTATTCAACCATCTTCCTCTACTTCATGCAAAACATATGATTCTAGTCGTCAAGAAGTCTCTTGCATGGTTCTCATGCAATCATGAAGAGTTTCATGGTCTTCATCAAATCCCATTCTTCTTTAATCATCCTCAGATGGATTACACCTCACATTCTTCATTATTGTAAACAATGTATCACCTTTGACACAAGTTATTTGAACTTACGATCAGTACAACAATCGTCTGAATCACCATTCCTCTACTTCAGCAGAGTACTTCATGATCTCCTTCATTTTGATCTTCCAATCCTCCATTTCATTAGAGTACTTCTTGATCTCTTCATTTTTATCTTCATTGACAACTATTTACAACAAATAAAAACTTATACACAAAGTGGTTCCAACAATCTCCCCCTTTGTATTTTTTTGTCAATACCTTATACATCTTCTGAAATGAATTTGTCAACATCAAAATGAGAATCCTCTCTTCAATGAACTTTTCTTTTCAAACATTCATTTCACTTTCTCTCCCCCTTATTGACAAGAAATACAAAACGCATGGTAGGGAGGGTATCAATCCATACTTAAGCAATGTTTCATTAATCATTTCACTCTAAGTCTACTTGAGCAATGCTCGATGTAGAAAACAAGAGGATTAGATTAAGTCAACAAGGCTGTCCATTATTCACAGATCATGATACCAACATGAGATGAGAACTCATGTATTTTGTCTTCAAGGGTTTACCACTTTTATTTCAGGTAGAAGAAAAATCAAATGTGATAGGGAATAATCAACCTGAAACTCCTGCACTCACATCAGCAAATAGATCAAAAACATTCAAGTGCAATCGGCAGGATAAGTGACCTTGGGGAATATCCATTCTTCTTATGTCATTGATCAATTCAGTTACTCCCCCTTTGTAGAATGATCTTTGATCTTAGTAACCAATGGATAGAGATTGAGAAATGGCATACCTTCTCCATTGACATGTTCTTCAAGAAATTCACAGAGTAACTACATTTGAGTCCAGTTGGAGTTGATATTGATTGAAACAGTGATTTTGGAAGCTTCTTCATTTTTCTCCCCCTCAAGGGAAACACTCCTCATCATCTTGAGTGATCCTTCATCATCATAATCTTTGAATATCAATTGAAGAATCTACTAAGGATGGAAACTTCTTTAGCTTGGCTATCAAGAGTTGACAATGTTCACTACTTCTCAGGTTCTCCCCCTGAGAGCATGATTCACCTTCAATTCCCTGCATTATTAACACAAATACAATACACAAATGATTACAGGAATAAGGTGGTTCCTCCTTTCTTCATCAATATGAGCTACAGGGTTGAGGTGTTTTTCTCAACCAAGTTCCTCTATTCACTCCAGTCTTCATGCCTGAACATTTAAACATATGTTCTAATATGTGTTGATGTGGCATGGATCTTTTCACATTCTCTTCTGCTTTGTGTGTAGAATTGTTCTTCTTAATAGCCATCATGAATGATACATTCTTACCCCTCTTAAGGAATGCTTCTTGTTCTGGTATTAAGGTTAGGCATCCTTTTATAATGTGACCAGATTTCTTGCATCTCTCAAACAGAACTTCTTTGAAACGTGTGTTTCTCTTTGTTTGAAATCTCTCATGCACTGTGTCTTCATCATGTGAAAGTTTTCCTTTTCCTTTGTCACCATCCTTGGCCTTTTCGTCTTCAAGTTTCCTCATTCTTTTCAAATCTTCTGGCTAGATGACCAATATGTCATTTGGAACTGTTGCACCTGGTTTGGGTCTTCCACATGGGTTCATCTGAGTTTCATCCCACTTAGTGTTTCTTTTGGATGAATGACCCTTCAATTTCATGGATCTAAAATCCTGGGTCTTCTCAGCTTCCCTGCTTGAGATATTCCTGGGAAATTGTGTGTTCACAACATTCTTCTGATTTCTTCCCAAGGTAGCTGCTTCATTATTTTCCAGCATCAGAGGTATTCTTTTCTTATCAACAGTGAAAGCATATTGATGTGGGCATGTACTTTCCACATGACCTCTGTCGTTTCATACATCACAGATGTTATCAAGAATTCCAAATCTGTTTGCGGTGAACATATGCTTCTGGATCTGCGGATGTTGCTTCTTCTTCCCTGGATTCCTTCCCTTTGATATAGGCTTTCCCTATGCTTTTCCATGTAAGGGATTGTAAAAACAATCCAGTGCACAGTGCCCAAATCTATTGCAGCACCAACATTGGCCCACAAATCTTTTCTTCTTTATTTCTTCTGTATGAGGTTGTTGGGCCATCTTCTTAATCTTTTGTGCTCTATTTGAGGAACCAACTTCCTCCTTTTGCTTCTCATCCACCCTAGCCATGGTGGTAGGTTTATTCCTCTCACCTTTCCTCATCCATACTTGCTTAGAACTTTTCTTCCAACCTGCACTGATTGTAGGAATGGTTTTAGAAACATGAATACAAGATGGTTTGGATGGTACCTTCACTTTCTCAATTGATTGTGATAGATCAATGAGTGAAGTCATGATCTTCTTATCACATGTTGGAGGTCTTTTGACAATAGAATCCTCCAGCGAGCATTGAGTACCAGTAGCGACTGATTCTTGAGGTGCACACTCAAGAGTTGTCATAATCTTCTTGTCACATGTTGGAGGTACTTCAGCTTTAGTAGCCTCCAATGAACATTGAGTACCAGCATCTCCTATTTCATTCTTTTGTGGAGTCTCAATATGTGTCTTCTCAAGATTTGCAAATTGGGCTTCCAATTTTTGACTTTCTTTGTTGAGGATGATCTTCTGATCTTCAATCATGATCATCTTCTCTTCACAAGTCTTCTTCAATCCTTCAACCTCATCCTCATGCATCTTAACTTTGTTTTGTAACAAAGAGTCAAGTTCCCTGAATTTCATGGAAGTTTCTTCCAAACAAAAACTCTTGACTTCATTGTTCTTCTTTATCTCAGCTTCAACTGCATGGATCCTTTCTTTTAGAGTCTTATTAAATTCCTCTTTATCTTCAAATACTTTCACCTGTTTGGTGAGCTTCATACTTTCCAGAAATTTTCTTTCCAACCCCTTTTCCATATTGTCAGCTTCCCTTTCTAATAGAGTGATCTCAACCTGCATAGATTGGAATAGGCTACAAATAATCGCAACCCTTTCTTCAGGAATATCATGCAGATATGTTTTGAGTTTTTCCTGAAAGCTTGAATTAGGGGTGTCATCTTTTCCTATGGAAGAATCCTGACCCACCTGCTTGATACTTTCCAAGTCTGATGTTTCTTCATTATTGGAATGGCATGAAGAACAAGAAACTGCATCTTCTTTGGATATGAGGGACTTCTTCAGCTGCTTCTTCTCTTTCTTATTCCTATTTGTCATGGTTTTGAAAGATGTAGACTTATGCTCAGAAATGACTACGTCATTATCAAGACTGCTTTTCATTGTTGACTTTAGGAAAGAAACTCAAATCCTCCTCTCTATAGAATTACTGGATAATATCCAACATATGTTAACCTTTCGCTCTGATACCACTTGTAGGACCCCGGGACACCCTGAGAGGGGAGGGGTGAATCAGGGTGTCAACTTTTTCTTCTTAAAGTTGTGGATCTTGTTCCCATGTTGGTGGGAACTACTTAAATCTGTATGATGGATATGATCAGCAATGAAACATTCACATGCAGAGAGATGACACAACTATTTTTACTTGGTTCACCACTAAGGGATACGTCCAAGGAGCATACGTCGACAGATTTTCAGTCGTACCTGAATCCACTATGCTTCACTAGCTGTAGATTATAATTGTTCGGGCACAGTCACTTTGTCCCAGGCTCACTGCCTTTACAAAGGTTCAGGGATAGCTCACTGCTTCCCTCGGGTCACTCCCGTTGACTCCCCCTGGTTCACTGATGTTGGTGAAGTCACACTTAGTTTATAGACGTGAAGGTCTCTTCAATAGATTTGCATTGAAGTCTTTGTCTCCTGTTCAGCATGATACTTTACTTGCATTAGAGTCCTGAGTTGATGCTCTTTTGTATTCAACCTTTTACTTTAGTTCAATGACTGAATGCACTAGATCCCCTTGTCCTCGTTTTCCTGAATTACAATCACTTGTGTGATTGCTCAATAAATGATTCTATGTTGAAGTCCAAATTTCATCCACTGATGAATACCCCTTTTGCCCCTATCCACTGGGTGAACAACCTTTGGTAAGGGCCTTCACAAAGTACCCTACTTCTCAAGGCTCCCAATTTTGTAAAGCTCAAACAAGCCTTTGCGGATTCCCTACCTTTTCGCGAAGATCAATCGTGAATCACTCTCGCGATGCTCCAGCCTTCGCAATGCTTGGCTGTTGCGGATCTCCTGCCTCTTCGTGAAGCTCACTGAGCCAATGCGGGGCCCACGACTTTGGCGGAGCTAGAATAGCCGCCGTGAAACTCCTCTTTCACGAAGCACTCTGCCTTCACGAGTGACCTTTGCGAACCAAGAGCAAAGGATTTTTGTTAAGAGATCTCTCTACTTCTCTTGAGGGGGTCGGCCTCTATTTATAGGCGATTCCACCGACCCTCGAACTTTCTGTGCGAAGTCAATGCCATGTCATCTCAAATCGCAAAGCTCTTAAGTTCCCACTAGAATTCTCTCAAAATCACGAAGCACTACGGCAATTTTCCATTCGCGGAGCTCATCGTAATCGTGGAGCGTTCTGTCATTTCCTTCGCGCCTTCGCCGCGAAGTTCCCTCGCAAAGCTCTTCGTCGTCGTGATGCTCTTCATCCTCTGTCGTTCGCGAAGCTTTGACGTAATCATAAAGAATCACCGCCTCCATTCTTCTGGTCTTCACGAAATCCAATCCCTGCATCCCATCTTCGTGAAACTCATGCCTTTTCCATATTAAATTATGATCTTCATGGAAATCCACTTTTCATGATGCTCACCAACCTCCAAATTCTGGACCCCAAAAATTTGGGAAACACTGGAAAACGGCGCCACCTTGTATCTGCTCTTTTTTTTCGCCTCCAGATCATCCATTCCTTTGTCAATGTTCCTTGAATAAAACATTTATCATTATCCACAATCCTCGAACTCGACATGCCACCATGGAATCTCCTTTTTCAACAAGCACGATCACCTCAACAGCACTTCTTCTTGGTGATATGTATCCTTCAGCAACTCTTCTACTTTTATCACAAAATCCACTATTGTGATATGTATTCTTTGAAGGCATAGCTTTAGCATCATCATCTTCTATGAAAATGTGATGTGCATGGCTATCTCAGAAGTCCAATGTTCATGGCCATCACAAAATGCCAATCCCTTGCACATTGTCTTCTTTTTAAACCATCTTCCTCTACTTCATGCAAAACATACGATTCTAGTCTTAAAGAAGTCTCTTTCATGGTTCTCATGAAATCATGAAGAGTTGCATGGTCTTAATCAAATCCCATTCTTCTTTAATCATCCTCATATGTATTACACCTCACATTCTTCATTGTTGTAAACAATGTATCACCTTTAACACATGTTCTTTGAACTTAAGATTAGTACAAAAATCGTCTGAATCACCATTCCTCTACTTCAGCGGAATACTTCATGATCTCCTTCATTTTGATCTTCTAATCCTCAATTTCATTGTAGTACTTCTTGATCTCCTTCATTTTGATCTTCATTGACAACTATTGACAACAAATACAAACTTATACGCAAAGTGGTTCTAACAATCTCCCCCTTTTTATTTTGTTGTCAATACCTTATACATCTTCTGAAATGAATTTGTCAACATCAAAATGAGAATCTTCACTTCAATGAACTTTTCTTTTCAAACATTCATTTCACTTTCTCTCCCCCTTATTGACAAGAAATACAAAATGCATGGTAGGGAGGGTATCAATCCATACTTAAGCAATGTTTCATTAATCATTTCACTCTAAGTCTACTTGAGCAATGATCGATGTAGAAAAAAAGAGGATTTGATTAAGTCAACAAGGCTGTCCATTATTCACAGATCATGATGCCAACATGAGATGAGAAATCATGTATTTTGTCTTCAAGGGTTTACCACTTTTATTTCAGGTAGAAGAAAAATCAAATGTGATAGGGAATAATCAACCTGAAACTCCTGCACTCACATCAGCAAACAGATCAGAAACATTCAAGTGCAATCGGCAGGATAAGTGACCTTGGGGAACATCCATTCTTCTTATGTCGCTGATTAATTCAGTTACTCCCCCTTTGTAGAATGATCTTTGATCTTAGTAACCAAGGGATATAGATTGAGAAATGGAATACCTTCTCCATTGACATGTTCTTCAAGAAATTCACAGAGTAACTGCATTTGAGTCTAGCTGGAGTTGATATTGATTGAAATAGTGATTTTGGAAGCTTCTTCATTTTTCTCCCCCTCAAGGGAAACAATCCTCATCATCTTCATCAAGAGTGATCCTTCATCATCATAATCTTTGAATATCAATTGAAGAATCTACTAAGGATGTAAACTTCTTTAGCTTGGCTATAAAGAGTTGACAGCATTCACTACTTCTCAGGTTCTCCCCCTGAGAGCATGCTTGCATTATTAGCACAACACAAATGATTACAGGAATAAGGTGGTTCCACCTTGATTCATCAATATGAGCTGCAGGGTTGAGGTGTTTTTCTCAACCAAGTTCCTCTATTCACTCCAGTCTTCATGCCTGAACATTTAAACATATGTTCTGATATGTGTTGATGTGGCATGTCTCTTTTCACATTCTCTTCTACTTTGTGTGGAGAATTGTTCTGCTTAATAGCCATCATGAATGATACATTCTTACTCCTCTTAAGGAATGCTTCTTGTTCTGGAATTAAGGTTAGGCATCCTTTTGAAATGTGACCAGATTTCTTACATCTCTCACACAGAACTTCTTTGAAACGTGTGTTTCTCTTTGTTTGCAATCTCTCATGCACTATGTCTTCATCATGTGAAATTTTTCCTTTTCCTTTGTCACTATCCTTGGCCTTTTCATCTTCAAGTTTCCTCATTCTTTTCAAATCTTATGGCCAGATGACCAATATTTCATTTGGAACTGTTACAGCTGGTTTGGGTCTTCCACATGGGTTCATCTGAGTTTCATCCCACTTAGTGTTTCTTTTGGATGAATGACCCTTCAATTTTGTGGATCTAAAATCTTGGGTCTTCTCAGCTTCCCTGCTTGAGATCTTCTTGGGAAATTGTGTGTTCACCACATTCTTCTTATTTCTTCCCATGGTAGCTACTTCATTCTTTTCCGGCATCAGAGGTATTCTTTCATTATCAATAGTGAAATCATATCGATGTGGGCATGTACTTTCCATGTGACCTCTGCCATTTCATACATCGCAGATGTTATCAATAATTCGAAATCTGTTTGCGGTGAACAGATGCTTCTGGATCTTCGGATGTTGCTTCTTCTTCTCTGGATTCCTTCCCCTTGATATAGGCTTTCCCTATCCTTTTCCATGTAAGGGATTTTAAAAACAATCCAGTGCACAGTTCCCAAATCTGTTGCAGCACCAACATTGGCCCACAAATCTTTTCTTCTTTATTTCTTCTGTATGAGTTTGTTGGGCCATCTTCTTTATCTTTTGTGCTCTATTTGAGGAACAAACTTCCTCCTTTTTCTTCTCATCCACCCTAGCCATGGTGGTAGGTTTATTCCTCTCACCTTTCCTCATCCATACTTTCTTAGAACTTTTCTTCCAACCTGCACTGATTGTAGGAATGAATTTAGAAACATGAGTACAAGATGGTTTGGATGGTACCTTCACTTTCTCAGTTTCTTGTGATAGATCAATGAGTGAAGTCATGATCTTCTTATCACATGTTGTAGGTCTTCTGAAAATAGAATCCTCCAGTGAGCATTGAGTACCAGCAGTGACTGATTATTGAGGTGGACACTCAAGAGTTGTCATAATCTTCTTGTCACATGTTGGAGGTACTTTAGATTTAGTAGCCTCCAATGAACATTGAGTACCATCATCTCCTGTTTCATTCTTTTGTGGAGTCTCAATATGTGTCTTCTCAAGATTTCTCAATTGGGCTTCCAATTTTTGACTTTCATTATTTAGGATGATCTTATGATCTTCAATCATGATCATATTCTCTTCACAAGTCTTCTTCAATCTTTCAACCTCATCCTCATGCATCTTAACTTTGTTTTGTAATAAAGATTCAAGTTCCCTGAATTTCATGGATGTTTCTTCCAAAAAAAAACTCTTGACTTCATTTCTCTTCTTCAACTCAGCTTCAAGTGCATGGATCCTTTCTTTTAGAGTCTTATTGAATTCCTCTTTTTCATCAAAGACTTTCACCTGTTTGGTGAGCTTCATACTTTCTAGAACTTTTATTTCCAACCCCTTTTCCATATTGTCAGCTTCCCTTTCTAATCGAGTGATCTCAACCTGCATAGATTCGAATAGGCTACAAATAATCGCTACCCTTTCTTCAGGAATATCATGTAGATATGTTTTGATTTCTTCCTAAAAGCTTGAATTAGGGGTGTCATCCTTTCCTCTGGAAGAATCCTGAACCACCTGCTTGATACTTTCCAAGCCTGGTGTTTCTTCATTATTGGAATGGCATGGAGAACAAGAAACTGCATCTTCTTTGTATATGAGGGACTTCTTCAGCTGCTTCTTCTCTTTCTTATTCTTGTTTGTCATGGTTTTGCAAGATGTAGACTTATGCTCAGAAATGATTGCGTCATTATCAAGACTGCTCTTCATTGTTGACTTTAGGAAAGATACTCAGATCCTCCTCTCTATAGAATTACTGGAGAATATCCAACATACGTTAACCTTTCGCTCTGATACCACTTGTAGGACCCCTGGAGACCCTGAGAGGGGAGGGGTGAATCAGGGTGTCAACTTTTTCTTCTTAAAGTTGTGGATCTTGTTCCCACGTTGGTAGGAACTACTTAAATCTGTATGATGGATATGATCAGCAATGAAACCTTTACATGCAGAGAGATGATACAGCTATTTTTACTTGGTTCACCACTAAGGGCTACGTCCAAGGAGCATACTCCGACAGATTGTCGGTCGTACCTGAATCCACTATTTTTCACTAGTTGTAGATTACAATTTTTCAGGAACAGTCTCTCTGTCCCAGGCTCACTGCCTTTACAAAGGTTTAGGGATAGCTCACTGCTTCCCTCTGGTCACTCCCGTTGACTCCCCCTGGCTCACTTCCGTTGGTGAAGTCACACTCAGTTTATAGACGTGAAGGTCTCTTCAATAGATTTTCATTGAAGTCTTTGTCTCCTGTTCAGCACGAGACTTTTCTTGCATCAGAGTCCTGAGTTGATGCTATTTTGTATTCAACCATTTACTTTAGTGCAATGACTGAATGCACTAGATCCTCTTATCTTCGTTTGCCTGAATTACAATCACTTGTGTGATTGCTCAATAAATGATTCTCTATGGAAGTCCAAATTTCATCCACTGATGAATACCCCTTTTGCCCCTGTCCACTGGGCAAACAACCTTTGGTAAGGGCCTTCACAAAGTACCCTACTTCACAAGGCTCCCAATTTTGCAAAGCTCAAACAAGCCTTCACGAAGTCCCTGCCTTTTCGCAAAGCTCAATCGCGAAGCACTCTCGCGATGCTCTAGCCTTCGCAATGCTTGTCTATCGTGGAGCTCCTGCCTCTTCGCGAAGCTCACTGAGCCAACGCGGGGAGCACGACTTTCACGGAGCTAGAATAGTCGTCGTGAAGCTCCTCTTTCGTGAAGCACTCTTCCTTCGCGAGTGACCTTTGCAAACCGAGAGCAAAGGATTTTCGTTGAGAGATCTCTCTTCTTCTCTTGAGGGGTTCGGCCTCTATTTATAGGAAATTCCACCAACCCTCAAACTTTCTGCGCAAAGTCAATGCCACATCAGCTCAAATCATGAAGCTCTGAAGTTCCCACCGGAATTCTCTCAAAATCACGGAGCACTGCGGAAATTTTTCATTCGCGGAGCTCATCGTAATCGTGGAGCGTTCCGTCATTTTCTTCACACCTTCGCCGCGAAGTTCCCTCGCAAAGCTCTTCGTCGCTGTGATGCTCTTCATCCTCTGTCGTTTGCGAAGCTTTGACGTAATCGTGAAGAATCATCACCTCCATTCTTCTGGTCTTTGCAAAATCCAATCCATGCATCCAATTTTCGTGAAACTCATGCCTTTTCCATATTAAATTATGATCTTCATGGAAATCCACTTTTCGCGATGCTCACCAACCTCCAAATTCTGGACCCCAAAAATTTGGGAAACACTGGAAAACGGCGCCACCTTGTATCTGCTCTTTTTGTCCACCTCCAGATCATCCATTCCTTTGTCGATGTTCCTTGAATAAAACATGGATCATTATCCACAGTCCTCAAACTCGACATGCCACCATGGAATCTCCTTTGTCAACAAGCACGATCACCTCAACAACACTTCTTCTTGGTGATATGTATCCTTCAGCAACTCTTCTGCTTTTATCACAAACTCCACTATTGTGATATGTATTCTTTGAAGGCATAGCTTCAGCATCATCATCTTCTATGACAATGTGATGTACATGACTATCACATAAGTCCAATGTTCATGGCCGTCACAAAATTCCAATCCCTTGCACATTGTCTTCTTCTTCAACCATCTTCCTCTACTTCATGCAAAACATACGATTCTAGTCTTCAATAAGTCTCTTGAATGGTTTTCATGCAATCATGAAGAGTTTCATGGTCTTCATCAAATCCCATTCTTCTTTAATCATCCTCAGATGGATTAAACCTCACATTCTTTATTGTTGTAAACAATGTATCACCTTTGACACATGTTCTTTGAACTTACGATCAGTACAACAATCGTCTGAATCACCATTCCTCTACTTCAGCAGAGTACTTCATGATATCCTTCATTTTGATCTTCCAATCCTCCATTTCATTAGAGTACTTCTTTATATCCTTCATTTTGATCTTCATTGACAACTATTGACAACAAGTACAAACTTATACACAAAGTGGTTCCAACAGTTTGTTTACTTTATAAAGGCAATGCCTTCCCTTTTTATCGGGATTTACTCCTTTGGTGCTAGTCGCTAGCCCCTGGCCTATGGGAGGCAGTCTTGGGGTAGTCACGGCATGGGCCCCGAGGACGGGTTGTGAAAAATTGGTATCAGAGGAGTTCGGTTCTACCGTAGAACTCAGAACTCTGATCCTTCTTCTGTGTGAAGAAATAGTGTTAAGGGTATTGAGTGTGGTTATCAATCCAGGGATTCCAGGGATGGTGCGGTGGACGATGTATCCATACACCAGGACCTTGACTACTGATTTTTGACTCGGTGCACAAAACCATTGATTGCATGTGTGTTTCAAAGTTTTCTTTGTGATTACTTTATGTCAGCTCACTAGGTATACTGTATTGACCACGGCGCACCTGTCTCTTTTCAGGATGGCCCCACGATGGTAGCTAGCTAGGGTTTCGAGTTTTGTACGAGACGACAGCCCACCGAGCGATGAGGCCTCGGTGCAGGGCCCTATTACAGCGGTGGCACTGGCGGTACCTCTACCCGTCGAGCCACCGATGCCACCAGCCCCAGCCGCTGAGAGTGAACGTCGCCTTAGTGAACTGCACGAGTTTCAGCATCAGAGACTACCCAGGTTCCAGGGGAATATGGACCCTCAGGCAGCCGAGGATTGGTTGGAGGCCGTAGTTCGAGTTTTCATGCTATTGGGGACACCAGCTGACCTCATGGTGATCCTTGTTGCGAGCCTCCTACACGCGGCAGCAGGAAGATGGTGGAGCCTGATGCTCCAAGTGCACGACGAGGCATCTCTCCTCTAGACAGACTTTGAGAGCCTCTTCCGCTCAGAGTTCTTCCCAGCCACCCTACGTGCGGTGCGCATTCAGGAGCTACTACAGCTGCGATAGGGCAGAATGATGGTAGCCCAGTACTCGAAGAGATTTACCGATCTCTCGCGCTATTCGATGGACATGGTGCGAGACCCATTCTTCCAGGCCCAGAACTTCGATCAGGGACTGAGGCATGAGATCAGGGTATCGATGATCTCCCTCAGCATTCCGACGCATGCAGGAGTACTGGAGCGATCCCTTCTCATAGAGAGATTTGTTGCTGAGCCTACTCCAGCAGAGAGACCTACCGCAGGGCAGCAGGTAGCAGAGTCTTCTGCAGATGGCAGTCGACGAACATCACAGGGGTCCGGGAGGACCAGACCAGCGGGCAGACGACCTCAGGACACTGGCTCAGAGGTGCAGGGCACATGGCGCAAAGCCAGCCTTCCAAGGAGCAGACAGTGCTACGCATGCGGCGGGCAGAGCCACATGGCTCATGACTGCCCGACCCTCCGTGCAGAGGAGCAGCAGACGGTTGAGGGGACACCCAGGCAGAGGCAGAGGGTCGACCGTGGTGGTCCGCAGAGAGTAGGCGGACGAGGCAGAGGAGCTGGTCGAGCATCAGGTGGTGGTCGGCACTTTGAGGCTTTACCACCACCACCACTAGAAGGTCCACCCCGACCACAGGGATCTGGCGGGCAGAGGCAGGCTTAGCTTCAGGCAGTGGAGGCCTACAACCACGGCACACTAGAGATGATTCGAGGTACTATATGTGTCTACTCCACCCTTGCTTTAGTTCTTATAGACATAGGAGTGAGTCATTATTTTATTGTCGCTTCCCTTTTTCAGAGCTCGGAGATTCTGAAGGAGCCATTGTCTCGATCCTTACGGCTAGAGACTCCTACGGGAGCAGACTTGACGATTATGCACTGGTGCCAGTAGTGTGAGCTTACTCTAGGAGGCGAGAGCTTCAGCTGGGATCTTCTTGTAGCGACGTCTAGGCCTTATGACGTCATCTTGGGCATGGATTGGTTATCTACAGTCCATGCTCAGATCGACTGTATTAGGCGCAATGTGCGGTGTGTCCGCACCGATGGGAGCAGTTTCACCTTCACCAGCGATAAGGGAGCCTTAGAAGTGCAGGATGGACTCACGTAGAGGAGAGGACAGCCGATCACTCATCAGTTGTCTAGCCTCATCCTAGGAGCGGTTGATGTGTGGAGTCCGAGTTTTCCTATAGTGGTGGGTCATTATGCGGATGTTTTTCCTGACAATGTTCCAGGACTACCTCCTCACAGAGAAATAGACTTTTATCTTGACATATACCCCGAGACAGCCCTGATATCCACCCCAGCATATCGGATGGATCTTGCTGAGCTTCGGGAGCTACGGGTACAGCTGGAGGACTTGCAGGGCAAGGGATTCATCCGACCCAGTGTTTCACCCTGGGCTTCCCCAATTTTGTTCGCCAAGAAGGTGTACGGGAGCTTGGGACTGTGTGTAAATTATCATCGCCAGAACCAAGTGACCGTGAGGAACAAGTATCCACTACCGAGGATTGAATACCTCTTCGATCAGCTCAAGGGAGCACGGTGGTTCTCGAAGATAGAACTCAGATCAGGCTATTATCAGCTCAGAGTTCGGGACGAGGACGTGCAGAAAACGGACTTTAGATGTCAGTATGGCCACTATGAGTTCTTGGTTATGCCTTTTTCCATAACCAACACTCCAGAAGTGTTATTGATTCTCATGAATAGGATCTTTCAGCCATACCTCGATCGATTTTTTGTGGTATTCATCGACGACATATTGATACACTCGACCACTGAGGAGGAGCACGCCTACCACTTGCAGGTTGTACTGGACACACTCCGAGAGCACCAGCTTTATGGTAATCTCTCAAAGTGTCAGTTCTAGATATCTGAGGTCCACTTCTTGGGACACGTCATCTCTGAGGTGGGAGTTGCGTTGGATCCTGTGAAGATTGAGGCAGTGCTAGCTTGGGAGCCACCCAGGAGCATGACGGAGGTGCGGAGTTTCTTGGGGCTAGCTGGGTACTACCGGAGATTTGTTCTAGACTTCTCCAGAGTTGCGGAACCACTTTCAACTTTGACGAAGAAGGGGAAACCCTTCATGTGGTTAGATAGATTCCAGCAGAGCTTCTAGGAGCTAAGACAGAGATTGACCAGTGAACCTATCTTGAGGCTACCGGAGGAGGGAGTGGGGTACGTATTTTACTGCGATGCATCAGGGACCGGACTCTGATGTGTCCTGATGCATGAGTGGGCAGTGATCGCCTATGGATCACTTCAGTTGAGGTAGCATGAGCAGAACTACGCTACCCATGACCTGTAGTTAGCAGCAGTGGTCTTCGCTCTGAAGATATGGCGGCACTATCTGATGGGTGTGTGCTTTACAGTCTACTCTAACCACCAGAGTCTCAGGTACATCTTCTCGCAGAAGGACATGAACCTGAGACAGCGGTGATGGCTCGAGTTACTCCAGGACTAAGACTTTGAGATAGTCTATACTTCTAGAAAGGGGAACGTAGTAGCCTATGCTCTCAGCAGGAGGACGGGCATTCAGCTACTTGGGGAGGTGACAGAGAAGCTAGCCTCTTTGCAGATATCCTTTGTGGATAGAGATGGAGTATCTTTTCTTCAGTCACTCAAAGTCACTCCTCCACTAATGCAGCAGGTTAGAGAGGCACAGCATGGGGACACTGACTATGAGATGCGACGTGCTCAGATTTCCACAAGACAGGCACCTGATGGTTTTTCTATGGGAAGAGAGCACGTATTCCTTTTCAGAGGACTTACCATGGTACAAGCTGCTTTACATGAGGAGGTGATGAGATAGTTTCGCACTTCCCCTTTAGCGGTACATCCAGGAGTGGTGAAGATGAACCAGGATCTCAGACGACAGCACTGGTGGCCATGTATGAAGAAGGTTGTGGCAGAGCTCATTTCTCAATGCCTTACCTGTCAGCAGGTGAAGGTGGAGCACCAGGTACTAGCAGGCTTGGTACAGCCCTTGGAGGTCCCGAAGTGGAAGTGGGATGACATATCTATGGATTTCGTGACTTGACTCCCACGTACTTCCAGAGGTCACGACTCCATTTGGGTGATTGTCGACCGACTCACCATGTCGGCCCACTTCTTACCCATCAGAGAGAAGGGCTCGGTAGAGAGCTTGGGACGTCTCTATGTTCAAGAGATTGTACGGCTTCATGTTGTGCCATCATCTATCATCTCTGATCGAGATGCTCGCTTTACTTCCCGGCTTTGGAAGGGGTTTCAGGAGGCATTAGGGACGCAGCTACGTCTGAGCACCACATTTCACCCTCAGAAAGATGGTCAGTCGGAGAGGACCATTCAGACTCTCGAGTACATGCTCTGTGCATGTTCCCACGAATTTGGTCGTAGTTGGGAGGATCACCTACCCTTGGTGGAGTTTGAAAACAACAACAGCTACCACTCCACCATTGGGATGGCACCATACAAGGCATTGTACGACCAACCTTGCAGATCACCTCTGTGCTGGACAGACCCTGGGGAGTCAGCACTTGTGGGACCAGAGATGATCTAGGCCATGACATAGAAGGTTCAGGTCATCCAGGAGTAGATGAGGATAGCTCAGAGCTGATAGAAGTCTTATGCTCATAGGAGGGGGAGACCAGTAGAGTTCAAGGATGGCGACCACATTTTATTATGGGTCTCACCTCGACGTGGATTACAGAGATTTGGCCAGGGCGGCAAGTTATCTTCGTGCTTCATCGGACCATTCTAGGTTCTCAGCAAGATAGGCGAGGTGGCTTAACCTCTAGCTCTACCACCTCAGTTGCACCGCGTGCACGACGTCTTCCACGTATCTCAGCTGAGGAGATACGTGCACGACTCAACGCATATCATCGACCATGGGGAGCTGGACATTGACGATGGGGTGACTTTTGAGGAGGTCCCGGTGGAGATTGAGGATCGATAGGAGCGGGTCCTATGTGGGCGGTCTATTCCTCTAGTGCGCATCATATGGCATCATGTGAACCTCCAGGAAGGCACTTGGGAGCAGGACTCTCAGATGCGTGCTCAGTGCCCTCATTGTTCCCCTAGTTTGTGTTGTATCTTTACGGGGATGTAAATCCCTGAGGTGGGAGTAATGTAAAGACCCATAAATTTCAATGGAAATTTTTTCTTAATTTTCTTTTGGATTTTACGAGTACGCAGTTTTTTACGGCACCTGATTTCGAGGCCCGGTGTGCCCGAAATCATTTTCTGAAGTTTTTCTCGGGTACGTTCAATGAAACGAATGAGAGGGTTTTTCTAACTTTTGAACCGGTGCTCGGAATCGAAATCCGAGGGCACCAATGAAACCACAGTGCCGGTTTTTTCTTAG
Organism: Viscum album; assembly: GCA_963277665.1. NCBI lineage: Eukaryota > Viridiplantae > Streptophyta > Magnoliopsida > Santalales > Viscaceae > Viscum > Viscum album. The sequence goes on from OY728131.1 coordinate 343,821,231, forward strand.
GACGACCTTTCCTGGAGTTGCGTTTTCTCGGTAGGAGATGTTAAAAATGTGAGGAATAAAAATAAAATTGTTTTACATTTTATTTTTATTTCTTTACCGATGGGTTAAGTGTTAGGGAAAGGATGATAAAAGGAAGTTGGGGTGGGGCCCACATGATCCCCCACCTCCTTAAAATTCCTAACTCCCTATTAAACACTCCATTTATTTTTCTCCTTTAGCAATTATTTTGTATCCCCTCCACATTAATTTACATGCCAATAAAAACGCCTCATTAATTTGACAACGCACGTGAATTAATTCGGTGAATTCATTTTGAATTTTGAAAGGGTTGCCATGAGTAATAAAATAAGGTAAGCCTTATTTTATTATGTCTAATTTTTTTGTGTGAGAAGGAGGAGGAGAGAACTCTCACGGTCTTGAAGAACTTCATCTTCTTTGCGAAGAACGCCGAGTCTACGACAAAGAACTCTGTCACCGCAAGGGGAGATCGTTGTACCGTCTCCTCTCCTCTCCGCAGCCGGTGAGAGACTCCTTCTTAGGAGAACGATGACGCGCCGCATCCTTCATCAAGCAAACACAGACGATGCTTATGGAGCCTTGTTCCGCGACACCGTCTTCCGCGACATCTTCTTCCCGCAACGATCCTAGTTCGATGACTTCTTCAAGGTAGGGGTTTGATTTTGTTCGTGAATATTCTTTGTCGTTCATCATCAATTTATTTGGGCCGCCTATTATCAATTTAACGGGAGGAGGTCGGACCACCCAAACACGGCCGAACCTCCTCCCCCTTTGTTGTTGAATTCATTGTGGCTCGAATGAAGGCGGCGCGGTGCAACGACACCACGCAGAAACAAGGAGGAAAGCGGCGAAGAAGCGCGGCGCCGTCGCGCCGCGCCGTTGAGGCCGAAAGAATCTGCGGCCAGAGATAGGCCATAGAGAAGGGGCGCGGCACCGTTGCGCCACGCCGGAGAACCACAAAGAGGCAGCGGCCGGAGCGGGGCCGCGGCGGAGCAAGGGAGGGCGGCCGGAGCCGCCGGCCGCCGGTGCTCAGGAGGCGGGACCGGCTGGTCCCGCGCGGCACACTGGTCGGCCGTTACGGAAGGCTAGATCTAGAAAACTGGGGGTTTTAACCCCCGGTCAACACAGCAGGGCGGACCCCCCACGGGTCCGCCGTCCGGTTCGAAGGGGGCGGCAGTTCCCCCCCCCCCCCTTCCGCGCTCACGCGTTGCGCGGCACCTGCATCGGGCCGACCGGTCGCACCGGCTGGGCTGGGCTACGCCATCCAGGCCGGGATGCACCCTGATGGGATGGACCCGCACCCGGGTCGGTTCGACCCGGTTTGGGCCGACCCAGGGGGTCTCGGGCCGGGTCGGTCCGGGCCCAAAACCCCCTAAAAACGGGCAGGTTCGTTCAAACGCCCGTAACTTGGGCTACGGACCTCTGATTGACGCACTGTCAGTTGCAATGCGATCCTTGGATCGAGTCGTCCGTTTCAGTATATTACAATCAATGTTTCATAGAACTTTGAGTATGGCTGGGTTGGTTCAAACACGAAACCAATCGGGCCCTCGAAGCGGAAACTCCTATAACTTGATCTCTGGACGTACGATTCACGTTTCGTCAACTTTTTTGGTTTTCTATTAGTGAGAGAGACCTTTTGGGTTACTCCACTCGAGGTTTGGAGGCATTTGGAGTACGGTCGTGTTGGTTTTGACTTAAAATCCAACCGTGTCCCTAGGAAGAAAAATTCAATAACTCTCAGACCGGGCGTCCGATTGACGCGTCGTCTATCGTGTTGAGTTCCTATCGACAAGACGGAACATTGTGATACATCAACTCTGGACTACGTGTCATTTGACGTATTGAACCCTTGGATCGTGGAGCGGTCCCTCCCGGAAACGAGCATGCTATGTGCGGGAACCCAAGAGTTGGTTGCGACTGCGACGACGATGACGATTGTACTAGGATCCTCCGTGGGTTCGACAGTGATGACGACTGCACTTAAATCCTCCATGGGTTCGGCAGCAATGACAACCATACTGAAATCCTCCATGGGTTCGATGGCAATGACTACTGTTCTTGAATCCTTTGTGGGTCTGTCAGTATGTGACTACTGTTTTATCTCCAATGTGGGTCCGGCAGTACTACTCTTCTTGTATCCTACGTGGTTCCGGCAGTATTTGACTTTGTACTTGTATCCTAAATGGGTCTGATAGAGTGGTTGGTCTTTTATCCTATGTGGGTCTGACAGCTTAGCTAGTCCAGTATCCTACGTGGGTCCCAGCTAGATGAATCAGTGGCAACATCTGATCATCTCTATCACCTTACGAAGAAGTATACCTGTGTGAGTTGAGTCTTGACTTTCAATCTTTATCTTCGATATGATTGAATTGTTATCCTAAGTGGATTGGGTTGTGTTATCTTGTGTGGATTGGTTGTTCTATCCTATGTGGACTTGATCGAACTTGGTCTCGCATGTTGGAGTCGAACTAGAATTGATGACTTAGGCATATGTATGGGCATATACCTAAGTAGTGTTGGATGTTACTTCGTGATTGTATCTTTCCTTGTGGATTATCCTTTGTGGATTCTGGGAGACCTTTGGGGGTCTTGGGGTCCCTAATGAGTAGTGTATACTCACCCCTGCATGGGCTATGACCACACTACGTTGTGTTGGATACAGACAACGGACAGCGCTGATTGTGGTTGAGGCTTGTGGAGCAAGTCTATACCTGTAGGTGGACCACTGTGTGTGACATACACAGAGCGGATGGTTGGACCCGAGGAGCTGAGGAGGCTATCTGTACCCACCCTTCAGGTGGGATTTCTAGTGGACGGCTCAGCGTTGCTGCTTTACCTTTCAGTTTCTGTAATTTCTTTTCAGTTGTACTTTACTTCGGTTGGGTTTGTATTCTGGCCCATTTACTTTCCATCACTTACAGTTGTTCCCAGTTTACTTAGTGTTTACTTCAACTTTCTTACTCTGTGGTGTTTGTTTACTTTATAAAGGCAATTCCTTCCGTTTTTATCGGGATTTACGCCTTTGGTTCTAGTCGCCAGCCCCTGGCCTATGGGAGGTGGGCTTGGGGTAGTCACGGCATGGGCCCTGAGGAAGGGTTGTGACATTTGAAGTACATTTTATATTATTAATAAGTAGAAACACATGAAGTTTGATTCTCGTGGAGATGAAGGGATATTTTTTGGCTACTCAAAGAAAAGAAAAGCATATAAATTCTTCAATAAGAAATTGGGAATGGTAGTTGCAAGTAATGATGTAACTATAATGGAAAATGAGTAGAATATTCAGAAAATACATTATCATTCTTCAGGAGGATAGGGATGAAGAGATAAGAAGATTAAGGGATATTCTAGTTCCATCGGCTAATTCAAATGATGAAAAATATGAGCATAATTTAGGATCTGTACAAATACAGAAGAGAGGAGATGAAATTTATAGACAGAACATAATTGGTGATCAGATAGTGTCGGTGCAGACAAGAAGGATGAAGACTCTACAGCAAGCATCTTACTTATCATAGGTAGAGCCTAAATGTTTTAATGAATCATATGGAGATGATAATTGGGTTCAGGATATGAATGAAGAGCTTGACCAAATTGAGAAGAATCAGACATGGGAGATTGTTTTGAGGCCAACTGATAATAATGTCATGAGGACTAAATGGGTCTTTCACAACAAGATAAATGAATATTGCATAGTGATTCGAAACAAATCATGGATAATGTATAAAGGGTACTCCCAAATAGTGGGTATCGATGTTGATGAAACATTTTCACCTATTTCAAGGATAGAGACTATCCAATTATTCTTTTCCATAGTAGTGAAAAGAAACTTCAAGATTTTCCAAATGGATGTCAGGTCATCAATTCTAAATAGGGTTCTAGAAGAAGAAGTTTATATTGAGAATCCATATGTTTTTCTCATTCATGAAGATGAGAATAGAGTTTTTTGGATTAAGAAGGCTTTATATGGTTTAAAGAAAGAACAAAGATCATGGTATTTAAGGTTCGATCAGTTTCTCAAAAATCTCAATTTTCAGTGATGTGGAATTGATTACAATATATATTTCAACCATGATATTAATAAAAGGATGATGGTGCTGGTATATGTCGATGACATAATCTTTGGAGGACTAAATGAAGCATAGTGCAGAAAGTTTTTTGAATTCATGAAAAGTGAGTTTGAAATGTCAATGATTAGTTAACTAATTTTTTTCCTTAGTTTACAAGTAACACAAGGAAATAATAGAACTTTCATTTCCCTATATAAATATGCTAAGGAGGTTTTGAGAAGATTTATAATGTAATATTCTAAGGAGATGACGACTCCAGTGAATACTCAGATGAAACTGTCAAGGGATGATGAAGGTAATGAAATTAATGTTATAGAATATATGAAAATAATTGGTAGTCTACTATACTTGACAGTGAAAAGACGTAATATTTTTTCCATATTCTAAGCAGCATGGTATCAAAGTAATCTTAAGGAAATTTTTTTGCTTACAGTAAAAAAGAATACTTTGATACATCAAGTTCCCAATTTATTTTGGTTTGATGTACAATGATAAATATCAAAATAGTTGTTGGGATACACAAATGCAGATTGGGCTGGTTCAATAGATGATAGAAAATCAATGTCAAGTGGTGCATTCTATCTTGGCAGATTGTGTGTTTCTTTACTAAGAAAGAAACAATATTATATTCCATTGATCGCCACAGAAGATGAATATATTTCAGCTACTCAAAAATTCACATATTTATTATGGATGAAGTAGCAGCTTGATGATATGGGAGTTGAAGTGAAGTCTTTGATCAGAATCCATTACGATAATTCAAGTTCTATAAATCTTAGTAAAAATCCAGTCCATCACTCAAGTACAAAGCACATTGAAATTAAGTATCATTTTATCAATTATAAGGTGCATTAAGGTCTTGTGAAGTTGGAGTATGTTCCTATAAAACTATAGGTTTTAGGCATTCTGATAAATTCCTTACCCAAGGAAACATTTGAGAGTCATCGACTAGCAATGGGAGTTTATTCGACTCCCTTTACTTGAAAAAGTGTGGATATGGGACCCCCTCTCTCTGAGTTATGTGTGTTTTCTCTAATGTGTTAATCTATGTTATTTACCATTTTTTGTACCAAAATGTAGTGACCTTCAGGTTCATTGATTAAGTGGAATTTAGGTTTGTTGAGAAAGGGGGGAAATGTTTCTATAGAAGGAAGAAATGTCTTCATCAAGACATGGGGGGAAGATAATAGGTGGATCAGTGAGATAGGGGGGCAGCAAGAGAGGGGACTTTTAAATCTAATGGTTCTAGAAGTGATTGATCAAAGGATATATATCACAAAATATAGAGTTCATGATGAAATAAGTTGAGAGGTTTTGGAATTAAGTGATTCATTGATAAACTTTTCATGTTACTCTTATTTCTCATACCGAGCTTGGCTCATGTGGGCTTAGAGTATATGTTGAGTAAATCTTTGATCTTTATCTGAATCGTAAGAAGAGAATGCTGGTAGAATATGGAATAAGATTTAAAGAGGTATCAAAATATGAAGAGTTGTTAACAAACCCAAAGGGGGGATTGTTGGGAAAAAATCCATCAAGGTCACATTACAATATTTTTGGGTTTATTTTGTTTTTTGACAAAGTGGGTTTCCATGATTAGTTGGGGAGATATAGAGATATTTCTGACTAGGGATATTGAAAAATATACAAGACAAAGTAATGGATTTCATTGAAGCAGTATAGAAAATTTCATACACAAGGTGACATCGTTTCCCAGTGTTTACCAAATTTTTGGGGTCCAGAATTTGGAGTTTTGATAGCATTGTGAAAAGTGGATTTCCTTGAATGCCACATCAATATATGTAAAAGGAATGAGTTTTGAAAATATGGTATTTGAAAAGAGTGTTTCACAAAGGGTCAAATAATGTTGACAATTATCTATGGGAACAACGATGAGCATCATGAATAGTGAAGGTGAGGAGTATCACGACACCACAAAGGTTTGATGGAATGCTCAGCGATTATGATGAGAATCATGAATGAAGAATTTTCCTAGAGATTTGTGAAAAAGGGAGCATCATGGAAGAAAATTTGGAGCTCTAAGAAATAGTGCTGATGTGGCTGGAAGGTTCTAGAATCGATGGTAAATTCTTATAAATAGGCCTTTGCCCCCTTCATAAGAGTATCAAGACTTAACGAAGATCTTAAGGCTCTGGGTTCGCAAATGTGGATCACAAAGGTGGTTCATGAAGGAGTTTCATGTGAAGAAGTTCATGAAGGCTATGATAGCCAACCAAATGTTCTGAGCATTGTAAAAGTAAGGTAATTCATGGAGGCTTAGTAATCTTTGCAAAAGGAAGGATCTTTGTGAAGGCTAGTTGAGATTCATGAAATAAGGTTCTTTATGGTGTCTATTTGAGTTTCACGAAAAGAGGAGCTTCGCAAAGGAAGTGAGTATCACAAAATTTGTTTAGAAGGAATTGCTGAGTACATATGTGGTAAATTGGTATTCATCTATTGGATGAAAGTGGAACTTAAACAGAGCATCCATATAAAACTGAGGATGTATTCATTATAGATAATGAAAGGACCTAAAAGTCCTTAAACTATGGGTGAATCCCTTATAAGAGTAGTGAGAGAAGGAAGAGTAATGCGGTGATTCTTTCCATCAGTAGTGATCCATAGAAATAGATATAGGGAGTGACCCTTGGGAATTTAGTGAGAAGACCCTAAACCATGTAAATGCAATGAGACTGGTTATAGAAGTGATATTTCCCAAACCTTGTAATTGAAAGTGTGCTTTAGTGGATTTGGTACATCGGAACATCACCGTTGTATACTTCTGGGATGTAGCCCAGTGAGGGTGAACCGAGTAAAATTGATGTGTCTTGTGCATGATTTAATTTATGTCCATACATTTCTATGGGAGAAAGAGAGAAGTGTGTTTTTTTTAATTAAGAAACATGATCCAAAGGGGTAGTAGTTTTAATCTTTCATACCCAGATTCACCCCCCCCCCCCTCTTGGGGTATATGACCTTGTCGAACTAACATGGACCATTTTTGTCAACAATTAGTTATAAGTTAATCCATACCAGCCAATTTACTTATTCATATCTAACATATCATTATCCAAATATCATTATCTCAATTTCATGCATTAATTAAGGGTTTCTTTCCCTTAATCAATATATTACATTTCCATGAAATCACTTTTCTATGTCTTCATCACCATTCAACTTGTCCTATTCAATCCTTAATGAAAACTTATACTGAAAATGTTTTTAAATTTCATGATTCATATAACATAATATTTGAATTCAAAAACATAAATACTTCATTAATCTAACTTTATTCTTAAACTATTACTTAGGCTTCATCAACTTATTCCTTAATACCTATTTCCTAGAATATTCAATATGAATCATGTATTAAGGTTCCTAAACCTCAATATAATAATGATTCTTATGATCAATGTAAACAATACTATAAGAACGTCACATACCTTTAATATGTCATTTTCAATCTCGTTATCTTCCGAAGTATAACTAATACTCGTACCACCTTCCTGATTCTCTTTATGATATGTCCACTTGGGAAATAGATTCACATAATGTCTATACTATACACATATGAAATAAAAAAATGTTAACCATGTTCCTTATAGTTCCCTCCATTGACTAAAACTGGAAATCATAGTGTGATCATTACTTATCATAGTAGAAAACCACATAGTCATGAAAATAATTACTTATAGGATGTCTAAATCATGACACCTTTCTTAATCTATGACACCCTAGGTTCAACCTAGGTTATTCATAGCCAAATTTTATTTAAATCCTTCATGATGGTTCATAAATATTTTTGTAAATTTCCAAAGCATATCCCCCTGGGAGTGTCAAACCAAATGTATAGCAAGGCCCGTTGTCGTGTACGAGATTACACCAATTCAAGCCAAGAACATCTTGTTAGAGTTTTTACCCTTATGCATATATATTCCAAATCCACATCCACTTATACTATCTAGATAGGGATTTATTCCTAGGAAACCACTCACTCAACCCTTTACCAAAATTCTTGTACATTTTCCCAAATGTTAACTCATCGTTATACTTATCCTTAGAGACATCCCTAGACATATCCTAAGAAATATACCAAGGGATATCACTAAATTTTTATCATTCTAGTTTTTAAAGGTTAACCAAACATTTCATTTGATACCAACTATAGAAACTCAGGTTTAACATACATGTATATTACATCATTTTAGATTAATATTCAATACATTACCAAAATACATGCATAAGGATTGTAATAGTTTATTATCTTTGGAAACTTGGAAACAAAATATTTTAACCTGGTGAAATATCTTCAATGTATCCCATAAATATATCCACCTTTATTATTTCTACATAAAACCTTTCTTTATAACCTAGGTAAAGGAAACATATGAAAAGAGTGAGCTCAAATTCTTAGTAAGGTTAAATAAAGTAAATTCATAAGCGTAAAATGAAAAAAAAATGGTATCGAACATGATAATAACATTAGAAGATCATACCCTGCATATTAGAGATCATAATAAATAGTAGCAGTTCATAAGACATAAATCATAAGGAAATAAAGGATATAAGCCATGAAATCATAATATAGAAATAAAACCTAGAATTTTGGAAAACACATATAAAAATCCTATGTCAAGGCAGCCTACCAAGGCCTTTGTAACATGCTAGGCTTGGGATAATCACCTGTGTACCTACTTCGGGCTTGGGATTCCTTCTCGTGTACCCTCTTTTTTTGGGCATGGGATGTCCTCTCATGTATCCTATTGTTTTGGTCTTGGGGTTTCCTCCCATGTACCCTCTTGTTTTGGGTTTGGTATGTCCTCCCATACACCCTCTTGTTTTGGTCTTGGGATGCCCTACCATATACCCTTTAATCTCATAAAACATTTATCATTACCCAATGCATTGTGATGATATATAGGTCCCACCCATCACATAATGAAATCAAACATACATGTGCCACAAAATCATAAAAAATCATATAATCACCCATGAAATTAAATGGGTATCATAAACATGTAATCATATCATAACATGTAGAAAAGATACAAGTTTTATAATCATTTCATCAAAAACATAACCCATGAAAGAAAAATGGATTTCATAATCATATAACCCATGGAAGATAAATGGATTTCATAAAGACCATGAAATAAACCATAAACTATTTAGAGAAAGAATATAAATGGAGACGTTAGATAATTTCTAATAAATTCATGAGTAACATAAAATAATTTTATCTTAGATGAGAAATAATTTTGAAAGATCTTTTAAAAATAGTTCTTGAGGAAAATATCCCTTCTTCTTTGAAAAAGACTATTTAAAAACATAAAAACTTTTTGAAAAACATTTTCTTGGGAATAAAAATTATAAATAAATATTGAAAATATTTTTAAAACCATTTTACTTTAAAACTTATAAAAGAATCATGAAAATATTTTGAAAACCATTTTCCTCGAAAACTTATAAAATAGATTGAAACTTTTTGAAACTCTCTTTCTTTGAAAATGATTTAAAATAATGAATTTACAGAATATTATGAAAGAATTTTCTTTTTTTAAAAGAAAATAAGTTTTTAATCTTGTAAAGGAAGCTTCAAGGGACTTTTGTTAATGACGGTGGATAAACCCGAACACACAGAACTTTCCTTTTACACCGTAAAAAGTTTAGAAGTGTGTGTTGACCGAAAAATGACACGAATATTCCTTATTAAAAACACTTTTTGTTTAAAAATTAAAAAAATGGGTAAAATTTTCTTTTAAATATCATAGGATAATAATATAACATTTCTTGAAAACCTTTAGAATACATGGTTTTTAATGAACACATATTTTCGATCAAAGAGAGAGGTAAAGTCGGACTTCATTAAAAACACTTTCTTGTGTACCAAAGAGTGTAAGAATGGTACCAATACATGAATATATCATTAATAAAAAGATTATAATAAAATTAATGAGTTTTATTGATATATGGATCAAATTATTTCATAAAAGAAGTATAACCATAAACAATCTTGAGAAGCGATGAGATTATTTCAATAAACTCTTATAACTTGGTAACTTTGAACCATAATCCCCATATAATAAAATGAAATTAAATGAAGCTTAAAATATCATGAAAGGAATTATATTCATTATATAACATGTCAAATGCAGTTTATACCCCTCATATAAAAATATATATGCATAACATGGCATGTGTCTCAAAGAAGGAAAATTGAGACAAAAATTACATTACCAATTTGGTAACTTTTGAAACTTAAACCCCATGATAGAAAGATGATAAAATTGTTATTTAAATACCAATATATTTAATTATATGAGGCATATAATACATTAATGGTTATTACATACACCACACAAGATAATTGAGCGGTGAATAAGTCATGTATCTCACAGAAATAAGGAGTGAGATGAAATTCTTTTACCTTGTGTCTTGACTCTCATCGTACTCATTAAAAAATATTTTATAATAAATATAAAATTATTATACATATATAAAAGAACCATATTTTTACTTATAATACCATACATGGTTTGATTATGTCTTTATATCACCCGCTTGTTAATAATTCTATGTTAAGGTTTCACTTTGAGCAATATCCGCTTTATTTTTCACATGTGTCATAATTGGTTATATCTTTGGTCCTTATATTTATATCATGATTTCCAGAATTTAAATCATGATTTAAATATAATTTATATTTATTATATTTTTATTATAATAATCCTTAAAATATAGAAGTATCAAATATAATATATCGTTTATGGAGATGGTAAGTAGTACATATGCATGAACGCTATTTCCATTTAATTGTCATATTGAAAGAAAGAAAGTAAAATAAATACATATATATAATTATTATAGTATAATTATTATATCATATATATTTACTAAACTTGTCCTTAATACATTCCATGTAGTGTATGAATGAATCACATCGCTTTGAGGGGGTGACAGTCTACACTTCCTCAAACGAAATTATCATATTAACACCATGTGGAAAGTATAAATATATGTGTTGTAAAATAATTAAATAAGATTTAATAAATAATAAATTTTATATATAACATATATAAAAATATTTTCCATCATGATTTCCAACATGAGATGTGGTAAATGAAAAATGAACAATCGTTGTTTAGTGAGGTGGTAGTTCGTCGTACACATAAACAGTGTGTTCGTTACCAATTAGATGGAAGTGTTTGTAAGTGTAGGTTGAAAACTTATAATAATAACATACTATTATATTGAGGATAATTTTTTTTATAAAATCATGTAATAATAATATTTAAGGGAGTATAGAAAGAAAAATAAAATAAAGGAGTTTGAGGGAGGGTGTTACCTCTTAATCGGGTAACTCCTTTTGGTTTGCACCAAAGGGCTTCCTTGGAAAGATTTATGTCCAATATCAGATTCAAGGATTAATTGAGAGATGTTGGGGAGATATTTTTCTAGATTTTGGTTGATAAAAGGTGGTTTTAGAGGTGTGAGTAAATGGGAGGAGAGGAGGCCTTTTATAATGGAGGAGGAGTGGTACACTTGTAATATTTTAAAAGAATGGAACCCCGCCAACGTTTTTTATTTAAATTGGATCAATAGTGGTCCAAATTCAATAAATGTGAGGATATGGTATAAATATGTCTATAAGTTATCTTTTGGAAAAGTTTTTAGGTCGTTTTGGGCCTTTAGGTTATGGTTTATTCCCTTATTAAGCTTAATTTAACCTTAATCGTTGTAATTAATTTTAATTACTTTCACTAATAGTTTTTGTCAAAAACTAAGTTGACATAATTAGAAATTATAAATTATTATTATTATAAATATTTAATCCATATTTTCAAATTCCAAACACATAAGTGGCAGAAATTAATTTAAATTTAATCCAGTAGTTGCGTCGACAATGCGGGTTTTTAAAGTAAAAACATTTAAAAGTTTGATATGTTTTTATATTCAATTTCAAAGTGAAATTGATTATAATGACATAAATTGGATTTATTGAAAAAAATATTATCTAATTAAACTTTTAAAAAAAATTAAAATATAATTTTACCTTTTAAATAAATTAGATGAAAATGCAGTTTTGAATTAAAATCCAATATTTTTAACTATTCATCCAAAAATGAAACCTTGCAGAAAAATACCAAAAAATTATCCTAACATAATTTTTTTGTTTTTATTCCAAATATGAAGTTTATTTTGACATATTAAATATATAAAAGTTCCAAAAAATTGGATTTTAAATGGTTTCTCCATTAAAAGGCAGTAAAACTACCTTAATAAAAATATTGGGTTTTATGTGTTTAATTGGTTTTATTCTTATCTTATGACTATAAAATATTTTGAATGAATATAAAAAATATTTACTTTGATATATAACACATATTTTATATTAAAATTACTTAATATTTGTAATTAATTTAATTTATTTGGATTAAAACAACTTTATGAGCATAATAACAGTTTTCTATAAAATACTTCCTTTGTATTCAATTTGGTTATTATATTCATTTCTAAATAATTTTTAACTAATTAATTCATTTTATATTTTGTGAAAAACATATATTTACATAAGTTAGTTAATAATATTCATAAAATCAAATTTAACTACTAGGATATATATTATTTTATATATATATATATTAATAATATATTATTGTTCAGTAACACTCAGTCTTGCGTGTTACACAAGTCATCGAGAAAATTCATTGTTGTGTGTAATGCAAGATATCCTCGATTTTCCATGTAGATCAAGATAAAATTCATATTTCATTTATTTCCTGATTAAGAATTCAAACTTAGTGCTTTAATATATATAAAATAACTGTTTCCAGTGTTGCATGAAATGAAAAATATCAAAATAAATTAATTTGAAAAAAAAAATCACAAAATCTCAGGGTGTTACACCCTAACTTGGTATGAACACATACACACACACACACACACACACACAGATATATATATATATATATTTGTGTGTGTGTGTTTGTGTGTGTGTGTAGTTATAAATATACATGTGTGTGGTATATATAGGTGTTATATCTAACTCCATTTCCCATGTATTATTGATAGGTGATGTATCATTCACCCCGAGTTAGTGAATTAGTATTATATCATTCACCCTATATGTGTCATGGTGATATATCATTCACCTTGGGGTTATAGTTTTATAATACCTCATTCACCTTGGGTTTATTATTCCGTGATTACTCATTCACCATGGAGTTATGTTCAGTGATGCCTCATTAACTTTGGGGTTATGTTTTAATGATGTCTTATTTACCTTGGGGTTATGTTTTAGTGATTCTTCATTCACCTTGAGGTTATGTTTTATAATACCTTGTTCACCTTGGGGTTATGCTCTATGATACCTCATTCACCAAGGGTTCAAGTTCAGTAACACCTCATTCACCTTAGGGTTATTTTTTAGTGATCCCGCATTCACCATAGGGTTATTTCTGATGATTCCTCATTCACTTTGGTGTTATCAATAAATGATGCCTTGTTCACCATAGGGTAATGTTTTTGTGATACCTCTATCACCTAAGATTGTGATTTTTTGATATGTCATTTTACTTTTGAGATGTAATAGTGATTCAACATTAAAATTTGAATAATCTATGGTAATAGTTTGTTCACCTTGACTATTGAAAAAAGTGGTAATATATTTTTCACACTCATGTTGTGTTCGAACCATGGGAGCATCATCCCATTTTGGCACTGACCAAAGCAAGTATGGGTCAACTATTTTGGTGGATTCTTGAGTAACCAGTGGTTTAAAATGTAACAGCCCGAGATTTTATGAAAAATATTCTTTTTAATTTTATTAATGTTTTGTGTTGTACGCTACACCAAAAGGAGCTTGCTCAACACACATCCTTGACTTTCCTTGTATTACACGCAATCGCGACCTTCCTCGATAGCGTGTGTAATACGCAATACCGAGTTTCACTAAACAACGATATGCTATTAAAATATTATTAAAACAAGCTGTTATGAATAGTAATAACCACTTTTTTAAATTTTGTAAATCTTATTTTTCAAAATGGACTTCATTTTTGGATTCGGAATATAGAAATTAGCTTAGGGTGAAATTTTGGTAATTTTCGGATAACTTTCATATTTTGATGAATAGTGAACATTACTAAATTTTATTTAAAAACAACTTTTTCAATCGAAATAATTAATAGTGATAAATTATTAATTTGAGTGGTTTTAAAGTATATTTAGAATATATTTTTACAATTTAATACAATTTTGGTCATTGGATGTAATTTCACATTTAAACCAGACATAAACAAGTGTCAATCTTTTGATAGATATTGTTTCTTAAAAACACGCTATTTGTTTTAACAGCGGGATTTAATTATAAAATTAATTAATGAAACTTCTATGTTATGAATTTGGTAAAATAGAATTCATTTTTGAATTCAGAATATGAAATATAGCTTAGGATGAAATTTTGGCATTGTTCTGAAAAACATCAATTTTTGATGAATAGTGAAACTACTAAGTGGTAGTTAAAAAACTGAATTTTTCATAAAACTTAATTTTACCACTTCTGTAAATGGAATTTCAAAAATCCGAGAGACACGGTTTATGTCAGTAAGTAAAATGTGGTTCAATGAGATGAAAATAATTTTTGGTGAATAGTAACTTTTTACTTTTATTTACCATGGTTAAAAGTAAATAGGGTAATTATGGGTAAAAATGATATTATTATTACCCTAACACATGTCCTAATTCTATTGGACAAGTGTAATTCGACCAAAAACAATCTTAGGAATAAAATATGACCACATAGGCCCACTTGGATTAGATTAGGACATTTATTATTAATTTATTTAAAGAAGGGTTAAAATAGTTAAAATCAAAGTTTAATAAGTAAAACATTTTTAATATGGGGTTATACATAAGATAAATTAGACTATAAATATTAATTAGAAATATAAACAGATTTCCTACATAATGGTATTTTATTTGTAATTTTTAGACTTTAAATAATTCAATTTATTTATGACACAATGATGATGCAGTAATTACCATAATAGTGAACAATTAGAATAATTGATATTATAAATTCCTAAATAAGTATAAGTTGAGAATTTTTATGAATTTCACTAATTTTATAAGTTAATATGACATGTTATTATTGATTTAATTAACTTTTTTCTAACTTATCATTCTGTTATGATTTTCTCAAAAATCAATTACTAAATAGTGTCAAAACTGACATAAAATAGTTTTTAAAACAAATATTATATTATTAATTGTTATTTTATTCCTAAAAATCTAAGGTTCGGAAAAATGACTTAGATAAGGTTATATATATTTATAATAAACAAATTTGGGTTCGTTTGGCTTGATATAGTAAGTTTATTAACCATATAGTGTAAGAAAACAAAAAGACATGGTAAAAATTAAATTATTTAACTTAGAGTTAAATCTAATTGATAAGGTTAAAATAATAACCTAAACTTGTCTAAATCCTATTGGATAAGAGGATTTCGACCCATACCCACCTTAGCTTCAAAATAAATCAATTTGGAGCTATTTAAAACCGAATTTTACTTTTTAATAAAATAATATTTTTTGTTATTCCAAAGGTGCCCCTCTCCTCCCTTATAAAAGGGCACCTCCTCTCTCTCCTCCTCACACCAATTTGATCATTCAATCTCGGCCAAACCCTGACAAAATCTCTTCTCCACTTCCCTAGTATCATCCTAGAGGTCTTGGTATTCTTAAAAGACCAATTTTAGTGCCCTAAAATGAGGTCTCAAAGAAGCACTTCAAAGAAGAGGTAATATCCATTACCGATCCTTTCCAATTTCTTTCTTCTTCAACTTCTTCTTCTTTAGTTGTTTCATTATGAAGTAATAACATTAGTATCACTCATATACTGATATGTTATTATAAGTATGAAACAACCCAATTTTACAATCTATCCATCCTACGGAAAATGAAATCACCGCGCGTGCGTACGTACGGAATACCGTCTCCACGCCGTGGTGTAATCTATTTTCCACCACCACCTTAATTGGATGGGTATAATGGTGTAATGAGTAACTATATATGATTATTATAAAGTGATATTGATACTGAAATAGTATACATACACTTCAACATAATTCCACGTCCATGGGAACGATATCATCGCTCGTGCGTATGTACGGACTACCGTCTCCACGACGCGATGAGATTCATTCTCCACATTAACCATTCATGAATGATTATAAAGTATATATAATAAATACTAATGACATATATGACATAATAATGATACTGGATTTATGTAAATTTATATATATGTCATCTACTTACTTCCATTCAAGACAATAAGGAAAGGAAAGCAGCGTTCATGCGTACGTACGGACTACCGTCTCCATGAACGGTGTGTTTCATTTCATTTATCTATCTATTATATATATATATATATATATATACTGAATATATATGATATATAAATCATACTTTATATTCTGGAAGTAATTAAATCATGATATAATTAATAATAATGTCAAGAACAACAAGTCCAAACACCTACGATAAATGAAACGATTTTACCCAAAACGCTTCTTTAACATGGAATTTACAAAAGAACGGGTAATATAAAGTCATAAGTGAACCATATATGATATCATAACAACTAATATGATTCTATAATAAGTAAATAACATTATTTAAATCATTATACAGGAGGTTCAGACACTTACAAAGCAAGTCGGACCTAAGGTAAGGGAAATATCACAATATCATTTTTATCCGAGATTGTTTATACTTTAGTGTTTACTGGGGTGTATTTTATCATCCACATCCATGTTTCCTCAATATGTAATATTATTTCAATATACCTACAATTTTTTAAATCCAATTTTACCCTTCGGTTAGTTTTTAGTAAAAGATATGAAAGGAATCTTTTGTCGTTTTTCGTACGAGGTACTTTTTGACTTTTCCGACAAAAGTACGAAGAATGTTTTTTTTAACTTATACGGCATGAATGGATTTTTAAAACATTATTTCCAAGAAGCTTCCATTACAAATTTTCAAGTTTATTTTTAATCAACTTCTTTTAGTTTAAAATTGTATGACATGTTAATAAAGGAAAATGTTTTTGAAGTAGAAAGGATATTTTTCTCAAGAATGGAGTTCAACTGTTTTATCAAAATTATTTTCCATCTAAGATAATAAAGGGTTCTGTTTTTATCCCTATTATTACATTGATTTGATCATGTTGTGATGGAATTAATTTTATGAATTCCTTTATCTTATATGAATTGTTTTATGATGTCATGATGTTTAAGATTCCCATTTGTATTACATGGGTTATGAAATGATGTATGATTTATGATTTTGTGGCACACATAAGAATGGTATCATTATGAGATGGGTGGGACCTATATCTCCCTCCAATGCATTGGGTAAAGATTTTATATCTCATGAGATAGACATGGCTGGAATGGTAGGTTATACTGGTTCAGTGAAACAGGACTGAAACGAGGGTGACTCGGTTCAGAAAGGGACTTTGTCCACTAAGATAGTCTTGGCAATGAGTCTTGACTAACAAGAAATGATTCTCTATGATTATGTGTGTATGCCACAAAGTTTCATGTTTTAAGTTATGATTATTGGGATTACATTTCACTTCTATGATTTATCCCATGTTATGATATTATGAGCTCTTTTGCAGGTTAAGATTTCCAAAATCTATGTTCTTATGTATATGATGTGATTGATATTTCTTTTGTTTACCCTTACTGAGCATTTTAGCTCACCCTTTTATGTTTTATTTTCCCCAGGATATAAAGAAAGGTTTTAGGTATAAAAAAAGGAAGATCTTTATGGGAGATGTTGAAGATCTTTCACCACGATTAGAAGATTATATTCCGAGTTTCCAAAGACACTAAACTATTACGGTCCTTGTGTGTGTGTTTTGTTATGTACTAAGTATTCCTCAAAAGTAATGTAATGTCAATGTACGTCAAGATACGGGTCTCTACAGTTGTTATCAGAGGAAAGGTTTAGTCAACCTTTGGAAACTAGGATGCGAAAATGTTAGTGAGATCCCTAGAGATATTTCTAAGGTATGTCTAGGGATGTCCCTAAGGTTAAGTATACGTATAGGTTATAGTACTAGAATTACGCTAACGATCATAGAATTAAACCTAAGATGTTAGATATTGAAGGTACTCCCCCTTTATTATGTTGTTTTCCCTAGCATGATTTTTGTCTCTCACACTATTATTTTTGGGTTTTAGACGATGGCTGGAACCCGAAGGAACCGTGTTGATCAATGCAATGGACAATGCAATGATGGAGTGCAAAATCTTATTGCTATACTTACACAAGCTATTAATCATTCTGGACTTCCAAATGAACAGAGAAGGGAACAATATTCTATTGAGTCCTTCATGAGGCAACGTCCACCTTCTTTCAGTGGGTCTTCTGATCCACTTGTTGCTGAACAACGGATCAATACTAATGAAAAGATATTTTCAGTTCTTCAATGTTCTGAACATGATAAAGTCATCTTAGTCGTATATCGTTTGGAAGGTGAAGCTGATCAATGTTGGAATCTTATCAAGAATACGAGGCAAAGAGATGAAATTGAGTCAATGGAATGGGATGAGTTCAAGAACTTATTTTTCAATAAGTACTTTCCTCGTATTCTTAGAACAAAGATGGAGAAGGAGTTTCTTTAACTAAAGCAAAAGGATGATGAATCTATTGGTATATACGAAGCGAATTTTACAAGGCTTGCAAGGTATGCATCTGGATTTATCATCCAACCTGAAAGTAAAGTTGATCGATTTTTCAGTGGCTTAAAACCAAGTCTTCAAAGGGCATTAGCTATAAGAGACTTCAGTAGCTATGAAGAAATTGTGCGTTGTGCTGTCAAGGTAGAAATGGAAGTTGGTGTTACGTATCCATCTCATGGTTTTGACAAGAAACGAAAGATGGAGTTCAAGGAGAAACCTCATAATAATGGTGAAAAGAAGATGAATGTTTCCTTATGCACAAAGTGTGGAAAGAAGCATGGTGGAGATTTTCTTAAAGGGACTAGAAAATGTTTTAAGTGTGGAAAAGAAGGTCATCGAGCAGCTGAGTGTCGAAGTAATGGAAAAAGGAATTATAATGATGTGAATAAAGCAAACACTACAGAGAACACACCACCAGCACTTCAATGCTTCAAGTGCAAGGAAATGGGGCATTATGCTAATAAATGCCCTAATCCAAGGGTTAGTGATGATCGACATGAGCAACCGCTTAAGTCAAAGGACAAAGGGAAGTCACATGCGATCCCTATTGGCAATTTTGAATATGACAATGATGTGGTGGAATGATTAAGTTTTTATGTAATGGGATTCCAAAATAATGTTGTATCATGGAGTATTGGAATATTTATGTATTGGTCTAATGTGGTATTCAAAGTGATTGAGATATTATGTGCATAATGAAGGGAAAATGAGAAAATGAAATGTTTAACAGTATTCATGAGCTCATGATTGATATAAGGACTAAGTGATATCATGGTTTGAGTATATAGAATTTTGAGGATTTTGGTATGTGGAAAGTGTTAACTTTTAACTGCATTCATGTTTTCACTAAGGTTCAATGGGTATTCAAGATAATACATGATTAAGGCCTTTGAATGTTTGGAATGTGACCAACAAGACATATCTTATGATATATGGGGATCAAAGATGGTATTAAATCTCTGGTAATCGTTTACACTATATTATGACAATGGACTGCAGTATTATGGATAAGCCTAAAGACTAGAATGGATTATTTTGGACATAAATTAGTATTGTTTAAGGATAGAAGTTCTTTTTTCGATATTATTGATGTGATGTTATAGTAATGTAGTTTTAGAAAAAGGACAACATGTAGGATGGGCGACAACCCATCGCGTCGGACAAGGCTGTGGGAATCGAACCCACAACCGAAGTGCGACTGGCCTTTTTCGCCTACCACTGGCCTACAGGAAGTCCATGTTTAGTAGAAACTAGTTTTATTATATTTAGCAGTATGATATATGAATTATAAGTCCATTTTGGGAACTATATATGATTAATCTCACTATAGATGGACTTATGTATTTTTAGAACTTTTTTTTGAGACAGATGGAATGACCCATCATTCTATCACATGATCTGCTAACACATCACGAATGACAAATTCAACTTCATTTCTTTAAGAGATGATGTGGAAATTGTCCAAATAACGACAAACGGAGAGACTATACCAAAATCATGAAAGTATTTCTTCTAATTCCAATTTCATCAACTTTAGGGAAATGATCTTGAAAACCAAAAATGTTGTCCTAGTGCTCTAATATCTGATGAATCAGATGGTACCTTAGATCGTCACAAATTTATGGCTTTGTGATTGCTGGCTTTTCCATAGCCATGTTCTCTACCACTCTCCATCAGAACATGATGGTTAGATTTCTCTTCCATATCCATATTTTCACCTATGTGGAAACCCAGTGATTAGTTTATTTGGGTAATCGTAACATTTTGTACTTTAGTTTTTAAAGCCAAGTTTTGGTATTCCTTTTTACGATGTGGGTTTATATTAAAGAAAATTTCAAGTAGTAAACCATTTATAACCCCGACGAATTTCGAGGGTGAAATTCATTTTAAGGGGGGTAGAATGTAACAGCCCGAGATTTTATGAAAAATATTCTTTTTAATTTTATTAATGTTTTGTGTTGTACGCTACACCAAAAGGATCTTTCTCAACACGCATCCTTGACTTGCCTTGTATTACACGCAATCGCAACCTTCCTCGATAGCGTGTGTAATACGCAATACCGAGTTTCACTAAACAACGATATGCTATTAAAATATTATTAAAACTAGCCGTTATGAATAGTAATAACCACTTTTTGAAATTTTGTAAATCTTATTTTTCAAAATGGATCTCATTTTTGGATTCGAAATATCGAAATTATCTTAGGGTGAAATTTTGGTAATTTTTGGATAACTTTCATATTTTGATGAATAGTGAAAATTACTAAATTTTAGTTAAAAACAACTTTTTCAATCGAAATAATTAATAGTGATAAATTATTAATTTGAGTGGTTTTAAAGTATATTTAGAATATATTTTTACAATTTAATACAATGTTGGTCATTGGATGTAATTTCACATTTAAACCAGACATAAACAAGTGTCAATCTTTTGATAGATATTGTTTCTTAAAATCACGCTATTTGTTTTAACAGCGGGATTTAATTATAAAATTAATTAATGCAACTTCTATGTTATGAATTTGGTAAAATAGACTTCATTTCTGAATTCGGAATATGAAATATATCTTAGGATGAAATTTTGGCATTGTTCTGAAAAACATCAATTTTTGATGAATAGTGAAACTACTAAGTGGTAGTTAAAAAACTGAATTTTTCACAAAACTTAATTTTACCGCTTCTGTGAATGGAATTTCAAAAATCCGAGAGACATGGTTAATGTCAGTAAGTAAAATGTGGTTCAATGAGATGAAAATAATTTTTGGTGAATAGTAACTTTTTACTTTTATTTACCACGGTTAAAAGTAAATAGGGTAATTAAGGGTAAAAATGATATTATTATTACCCTAACACATGTCCTAATTCTATTGTACAAGTTTAATTCCACCAAAAACAATCTTAGGAATAAAATATGACCACTTAGGCCCACTTGGATTAGATTAGGACATTTATTATTAATTTATTTAAAGAAGGGTTAAAATAGTTAAAATCAAAGTTTAATAAGTAAAACATTTTTAATATGGGGTTATACATAAGATAAATTCGACTATAAATATTCATTAGAAATATAAAAAGCTTTCCTACATAATCGTATTTTATTTGTAATTTTTAGACTTTAAATAATTCAATTTATTTATGACACAATGATGATACAGTAATTACCATAATAGTGAAAAATTAGAATAATTGATATTATAAATGCCTAAATAAGTATAAGTTGAGACTTTTGATGAATTCCACTAATTTTCTAGGTTAATATGACATGTTTCTATTGATTTAATTAACTTTTTTCGAATGTATCATTCTGTTATGATTTTCTCAAAAATCAATTACTAAATAGTGTCAAAATTGACATAAAATTGTTTTTAAAACAAATATTATATTATTAATTGTTATTTTATTCCTAAAAATCTAAGGTTCGGCCAAATGACTTAGATAATGTTATATATATGGATACTAAACAAATTGGGGTTCTTTTGTCTTGATATAGTAAGTTTATTAACCATATAGGGTAAGAAAACAAAAAGACACGGTAAAAGTTAAATTATTTAACTTAGAGTTAAATCTAATTGATAAGGTTAAAATAATAACCTAAACTTGTCTAAATCCTATTGTATGAGAGGATTTAGACCCATCCCCACCTTATCTTCGAAATAAATTAATTTGGAGCTATTTAAAACCGAATTTGACTTTATAATAAAATAATATTTTTAGTTATTCCAAAGGTGCCCCTCTCCTCCCTTATAAAAGGGCACCTCCTCTCTCTCCTCCTCACACCAATTTGAGCATTCAAGCTCGGCCAACCCCTGCCAAAATCTCTTCTCCACTTCCCTAGTATCATCCTAGAGGTCCTGGTATTCTTAAAAGACCAATTTTAGTGCCCTAAAAGGAGGTATCAAAGAAGCACTTCAAAGAAGAGGTAATATCCATTACTGATCCTTTCCAATTTCTTTCTTCTTCAACTTCTTCTTATTTAGTTGTTTCATTATGAAGTAATAACATTAGTATCACTCATATACTGATATGTTATTATAAGTATGAAACAACCCAATTTTCCAATCTATCCATCCTACGGAAAATGAAATCACCGCGCGTGTGTACGTACGGAATACCGTCTCCACGCCGTGGTGTAATCTATTTTCCACCACCACCTTAATTGGATGGGTATAATGGTGTAATGAGTAACTATATATGATTATTATAAAGTGATATTGATACTGAAATAGTATACATACACTTCAACACAATTCCACGTCCATGGGAACAATATCATCGCTCGTGCGTATGTACGGACTACCGTCTCCACGACGCGATGAGATTCATTCTCCACATTAACCATTCATGAATGATTATAAAGTATATATAATAAGTACTAATGAAATATATGACATAATAATGATACTGGATTTATTTAAATTTATATATATGTCGTCTACTTACTTCCATTCAAGACAATAAGGAAAGGAAAGCAGTGTTCATGCGTACGTACGGACTACCGTCTCCATGAACGGTGTGTTTCATTTCATTTATCTATCTATTATATATATATATATATATATATATATATATATATATATATATATATAGAATATATATGATATATAAATCATACTTTATATTCTGGAAGTAATTAAATCATGATATAATTAATAATAATGTCAAGAACAACAAGTCCAAACACCTACGATAAATGAAACGATTTTACCCAAAATGCTTCTTTAACATGGAATTTACAAAAGAACGGGTAATATAAAGTCATAAGTTAACCATATATGATATCATAACAACGAATATGATTCTGTAATAAGTCAATAACAATATTTAAATCATTATATAGGAGGTTCGGACACTTACAAAGCAAGTCGGACCTAAGGTAAGGGAAATATCACAATCTCATTTTTATCCGAGATTGTTTATACTTTAGTGTTTACTGGGGTGTATTTTATCATCCACATCCATGTTTCATCAATATGTAATATTATTTCCATATACCTACAATTTTTTAAATCCAATTTTACCCTTCGGTGAGTTTTTAGTAAAAGATATGAAAGGAATCTTTTGTCGTTTTTCGTACGAGGTACTTTTTGACTTTTCCGACAAAAGTACGAAGAATGTTTTTTTTAACTTATACGGCATGAATGGATTTTTAAAACATTATTTCCAAGAAGCTTCCATTACAAGTTTTCAAGTTTATTTTTAATCAACTTCTTTTAGTTTAAAATTGTATGACATGTTAATAAAGGAAAATGTTTTTGAAGTATAAAGGATATTTTTCTCAAGAATGGAGTTCAACTGTTTTATCAAAATTATTTTCCATCTAAGATAATAAAGGGTTCTGTTTTTATCCCTATTATTACATTGATTTGATCATGTTGTGATGGAATTATTTTTATGAATTCCTTTATCTTATATGAATTGTTTTATGATGTCATGATGTTTAAGATTCCCATTTGTATTACATGGGTTATGAAATGATGTATGATTTATGATTTTGTGGCACACATAAGAATGGTATCATTATGAGATGGGTGGGACCTATATCTCCCTCCAATGCATTGGGTAAAGATTTTATATCTCATGATATAGACATGGCTGGAATGGTAGGTTATACCGGTTTAGTGAAACAGGACTGAAACGAGGGTGACTCGGTTCAGAAAGGGACTTTGTCCACTAAGATAGTCTTGGAAATGAGTCTTGACTAACAAGAAATGATTCTCTATGATTATGTGTGTATGCCACAAAGTTTCATGTTTTAAGTTATGATTATTGGGATTACATTTCACTTCTATGATTTATCCCATGTTATGATATTATGAGATCTTTTGCAGGTTAAGATTTCCAAAAGCTATGTTCGTATGTATATGATGTGATTGATATTTCTTTTGTTTACCATTACTGAGCATTTGAGCTCAACCTTTTATGTTTTCTTTTCCCCAGGATATAAATAAATGTTTTAGGTATAAAAAAAGGAAGATCTTTATGGGAGATGTTGAAGATCTTTCACCACGATTAGAAGATTATATTCTGAGTTTCCAAAGACACTAAACTATTACGGTCCTTGTGTGTGTGTTTTGTTATGTACTAAGTATTCCGCAAAAGTAATGTAATGTCAATGTACGTCAAGATACAGGTCTCTACAGTTGGTATCAGAGGAAAGGTTTAGTCAACCTTTGGAAACTAGGATGCGAAAATGTTAGTGAGATCCCTAGAGATATTTCTAAGGTATGTCTAGGGATGTCCCTAAGGTTAAGTATACGTATAGGTTATAGTACTAGAATAATGCTAACGATCATAGAATTAAACCTAAGATGTTAGATATTGAAGGTACTCCCCCTTTATTATGTTGTTTTCCCTAGCATGATTTTTTCCTCACACTGTTATTTTTGGGTTTTAGACGATGGCTGGAACCCGAAGGAACCGTGTTGATCAATGCAATGGAAAATGCAATGATGGAGTGAAAAATCTTATTGCTATACTTACACAAGCTATTAATCATTCTGGACTTCCAAATGAACAGAGAAGGGAACAATATTCTATTGATTCCTTCATGAGGCAACGTCCACCTTCTTCTAGTGGGTCTTCTGATCCACTTGTTGCTGAACAACGGATCAATACTACTGAAAAGATATTTTTCAGTTCTTCAATGTTATGAACATGATAAAGTCATCTTAGTCGTATATCGTTTGGAAGGTGAAGCTGATCAATGGTGGAATCTTATCAAGAATACGAGGCAAAGAGATGAAATTGATTCAATGGAATGGGACGAGTTCAAGAACTTATTTTTCAATAAGTACTTTCCTCGTATTCTTCGAACAAAGATGGAGAAGGAGTTTCTTTAACTAAAGCAAAAGGGTGATGAATCTGTTGGTATATACGAAGAGAATTTTACAAGGCTTGCAAGGTATGCATCTGGATTTATCATCCAACCTGAAAGTAAAGTTGATCGATTTTTTAGTGGCTTAAAACCAAGTCTTCAAAGGGCATTAGCTATAAGAGACTTCAGTAGTTATGAAGAAATTGTGCGTTGTGCTGTCAAGGTAGAAATGGAAGTTGGTGTTACGTATCCATCTCATGGTTTTTACAAGAAACGAAAGATGGAGTTCAAGGAGAAACCTCAGAATAATAGTGAAAAGAAGATGAATGTTTCCTTATGCACAAAGTGTGGAAAGAAGCATGGTGGATATTGTCTTAAAGGGACTAGAAAATGTTTTAAGTGTGGAAAATAAGGTCATCGATCAACTGAGTGTCGAAGTAATGGAAAAAGGGATTCTAATGGTTTGAATAAAGCAAACACTGCAGAGAACGCACCACCAACACTTCAACGATTCAAGTGCAAGGAAATGGGGCATTATGCTAATAAATGCCATAATCCAAGGGTTAGTGATGATCTACAAGAGCAACCGCTTAAGGCAAAGGAAAAAGGGAAGTCACATGCGATCACTATTGGCAATGTTGAATATGACAACGATGTGGTGGATTGATTAAGTTTTTATGTAATGGGATTCCAAAATAATGTTGTATCATGGAGTATTGGAATATTTATGTATTGGTATAATGTGGTATTCAAAGTGATTGAGATATTATGCGCATAATGAAGGGAAAACGAGAAAATGAAATGTTTAACAGTATTCATGAGATCATGATTGATATAAGGACTAAGTGATATCATGGTTTGAGTATATAGAATTTTGAGGATTTTGGTATGTGGAAAGTGTTAACTTTTAACTCCATTCATGTTTTCACTGAGGTTCAATGGGTATTCAAGAGAATACATGATTAAGGCCTTTGAATGTTTGGAATGTGACCAACAAGACATATCTTATGATATATGGGGATCAAAGATGGTATTAAATCTCTGGTAATCGTTTTCACTATATTATGACAATGGACTGTAGTATTATGGATAAGCCTAAAGACTAGAATGGATTATGTTGCACATAAATTAGTATTGTTTAAGGATAAAAGTTCTTTTTTCGATATTATTGATTTGATGTTATAGTAATGTAGTTTTAGAAAAAGGACAACCTGCAGGACGGGCGACAGCCCATCGCGTTGGACTAGGCTGTGGGAATCGAACCCACAACCGAAGTGCGACTGGCCTTTTTCGCCTACCACTGGCCTACAGGAAGTCCCTGTTTAGTAGAAACTAGTTTTATTATATTTAGTAGTATGATATATGAAGTATAAGTCCATTTTGGGAACTATATATGATTAATCTCACTATAGATGGACTTATGTATTTTTAGATAACTTTTTTTTTGAGACAGATGGAATGACCCATCATTCTATCACATGATCTGCTAACACATCATGAATGACGAATTCAACTTCATTTATTTAAGAGATGATGTGGAAATTGTCCAAAGAACGACAAACGGTGAGACTATACCAAAATCATGAAAGTATTTCTTCTAATTCCAATTTCATCAACTTTACGGAAATGATCTTGAAAACCAAAAATGTTGTCCTAGTGCTCTAATATCTGATGAATCAGATGGTACCTTAGATCATCACAAATTTATGGCTTTGTGATTGCTGGCTTTTCCATAGCCATGTTCTCTACCACTCTCTATCAGAACATGATGGTTAGATTTCTCTTCCATATCCATATTTTCACCTATGTGGAAACCGAGTGATTAGTTTATTTGGGTAATCGTTACATTTCGTACTTTAGTTTTTAAAGCCAAGTTTTGGTATTACTTTTTACAATGTGGGTTTCTATTAAAGAAAATTTCAAGTAGTAAACCATTTATAACCCCGACGAATTTCGAGGGCGAAATTCATTTTAAGGGGGTAGAATGTAACAACCCGAGATTTTATGAAAAATATTCTTTTTAATTTTATTAATGTTTTTTGTTGTACGCTACACCAAAAGGATCTTGCTAAACATGCATCCTTGACTTGCCTTGTATTACACGCAATTGCGACCTTCCTCGATAGCGTGTGTAATACGCAATACCGAGTTTCACTAAACAACGATATGCTATTAAAATATTATTAAAACTAGCCGTTATGAGTAGTAATAACCACTTTTTGAAATTTTGTAAATCTTATTTTTCAAAATGGACTTCATTTTTGGATTCGGAATATCGAAATTATCTTAGGGTGAAATTTTGGTAATTTTTGGATAACTTTCATATTTTGATGAATAGTGAAAATTACTAAATTTTAGTTAAAAACAAATTTTTCAATCAAAATAATTAATAGTGATAAATTATTAATTTGAGTGGTTTTAAAGTATATTTAGAATATATTTTTACAATTTAATACAATTTTGGTCATTGGATGTAATTTCGTATTTAAACCAGACATAAACAAGTGTCAATCT
Organism: Viscum album; assembly: GCA_963277665.1. Classification (NCBI taxonomy): domain Eukaryota; kingdom Viridiplantae; phylum Streptophyta; class Magnoliopsida; order Santalales; family Viscaceae; genus Viscum; species Viscum album. The sequence continues at coordinate 343,849,406 of OY728131.1, forward strand.
TTTGATAGATATTGTTTCTTAAAAACACGCTATTTGTTTTAACAGCGGGATTTAGTTATAAAATTAATTAATGAAACTTGTATGTTATGAATTTGGTAAAATAGACTTCATTTTTGAATTCGGAATATGAAATATAGCTTAGGATGAAATTTTGGCATTGTTCTGAAAAACATCAATTTTTGATGAATAGTGAAACTACTAAGTGGTAGTTAAAAAATTGAATTTTTCATAAAACTTAATTTTACCACTTCTGTGAATGGAATTTCAAAAATCTGAGAGACACGGTTGATGTCAGTAAGTAAAATGTGGTTCAATGAAATGAAAATAATTTTTGGTGAATAGTAACTTTTTACTTTTATTTACCACGGTTAAAAGTAAATAGGGTAATTATTGGTAAAAATGATATTATTATTACCCTAACACATGTCCTAATTCTATTGGACAAGTTTAATTCGACCAAAAACAATCTTAGGAATAAAATATGACCACTTAGGCCCACTTGGATTATATTAGGACATTTATTATTAATTTATTTAAAGAAGGGTTAAAATAGTTAAAATCAAATTTTAATATGTAAAACATTTTTAATATGGGGTTATATATAAGATAAATTCGACTATAAATATTCATTAGAAAGATAAAAAGATTTAATACATAATTGTATTTTATTTGTAATTTTTAGACTTAAAATAATTCAATTTATTTATGACACAATGATGATGCAGTAATTACCATAATAGTGAAACATTAGAATAATTGATATTATAAATGCCTAAATAAGTATAAGTTGAGACTTTTTATGAATTCCACTAATTTTATATGTTAATATGACATGTTGGTATTTATTTAATTAACTTTTTTCGAACGTATCATTCTGTTATGATTTTCTCAAAAATCAATTACTAAATAGTGTCAAAATTGACATAAAATAGTTTTTAAAACAAATATTATATTATTAATTGTTATTTTATTCCTAAAAATATATGGTTCGGCCAAATGACTTAGATAAGGTTATATATATGTATAATAAACAAATTGGGGTTCGTTTGGCTTGATATAGTAATTTTATTGACCATATAGTGTAAGAAAACAAAAAGACACGGTAAAAGTTAAATTATTTAACTTAGAGTTAAATCTAATTGATAAGGTTAAAAAAATAAAATAAACTTGTCTAAATCCTATTGTATGAGATTATTGCGACCCATACCCATCTTAGATTCGAAATAAATCAATTTGGATCTATTTAAAACCGAATTTGACTTTATAATAAAATAATATTTTTAGTTATTCCAAAGGTGCCCCTCTCCTCCCTTATAAAAGGGCACCTCCTCCCTCTCCTCCTCACACCAATTTGAGCATTCAATATCGGCAAACCTCTACAAAAATCACTTCTCCACTTCCCTAGTATCATCCTAGAGGTCCTGGTATTCTTAAAAGACCAATTTTAGTGCCCTAAAAGGAGGTCTCAAAGAAGCACTTCAAAGAAGAGGTAATATCCATTACCGATCCTTTCCAATTTCTTTCTTCTTCAACTTCTTCTTCTTTAGTTGTTTCATTATGAAGTAATAACATCAGTATCACTCATATACTTATATGTTATTATAAGTATGAAACAACCCAATTTTACCATCTATCCATCCTACGGAAAATGAAATCACCGCGCGTGCGTACGTACGGAATACCGTCTCCACGCCGTGGTGTAATCTATTTTCCACCACCACATTAATTGGATGGGTATAATGGTGTAATGAGTAACTATATATGATTATTATAAAGTGATATTTATACTTAAATAGTATACATACACTTCAACACAATTCCACGTCCATGGGAACGATATCATCGCTCGTGCGTACGTACGGACTACCGTTTCCACGACGCGATGAGATTCATTCTCCACATTAACCATTCATGAATGATTATAAAGTATATATAATAATTACTAATGAAATATATGACATAATAATGATACTGGATTTATGTATATTTATAAATATGTACTCTACTTACTTCCATTCAAGACAATAAGGAAAGGAAAGCAGCGTTCATGCGTACGTACGGACTACCGTCTCCATGAACGGTGTGTTTCATTTCATTTATCTATCTATTATATATATATATATAATGAATATATATGATATATAAATCATAATTTATATTATTGAAGTAATTAAATCATGATATAAGTAATAATAATGTCAATAACAACAATTCCAAACACCTACGATAAATGAAACGATTTTACCCAAAACGCTTCTTTAACATGGAATTTACAAAAGAACGGGTAATATAAAGTCATAAGTGAACCATATATGATATCATAACAATGAATATGATTCTGTAATAAGTCAATAACATTATTTAAATCATTATACAGGAGTTTCGGACACTTACAAAGCAAGTCGAACCTAAGGTAAGGGAAATATCACAATCTCATTTTTATCCGATATTGTTTATACTTTAGTGTTTGCTGGGGAGTAATTTATTATCCACATCCATGTTTACTCAATATGTAATATTATTTCCATATACCTACAATTGTTTAAATCCAATTTTACCCTTCGGTGAGTTTTTAGTAAAAGATATGAAAGGAATCTTTTGTCATTTTTCGTACGAGGTACTTTTTGACTTTTCCGACAAAAGTATGAAGAATGTTTTTTTTAACTTATATGGCATGAATGGATTTTTAAAACATTATTTACAAGAAGATTCCATTACAAGTTTTCAAGTTTATTTTTAATCAACTTCTTCTAATTTAAAATTTTATGACATGTTAAGAAAGGAAAATGTTTTTGAAGTAGAAAGGATATTTTTCTCAAGAATGGAGTTCAAGTGTTTTATCAAAATTATTTTCCATCTAAGATAATAAAGGGTTCTGTTTTTATCCCTATTATTACATTGATTTGATCATGTTGTGATGGAATTATTTTTATGAATTCCTTTATCTTATATGAATTGTTTTATGATGTCATGAGGTTTAAGATTCCCATTTGTATTACATGGGTTATGAAATGATGTATGATTTATGATTTTGTGGCACACATAAGAATGGTATCATTATGTAATGGGTGGGACCTATATCTCCCTCCAATGCATTGGGTAAAGATTTTATATCTCATGAGATAGACATGGCTGGAATGGTAGGTTATACCGGTTCAGTGAAACAGGACTGAAACGAGGGTGACTCGGTTCAGAAAGGGACTGTGTCCACTAAGATAGTCTTGGCAATGAGTCTTGACTAACAAGAAATGATTCTCTATGATTATGTGTGTATGCCACAAAGTTTTATGTTTTAAGTTATGATTATTGGGATTACATTTCACTTCTATGATTTATCCCATGTTATGATATTATGAGCTCTTTTGCAGGTTAAGATTTCCAAAATCTATGTTCGTATGTATATGATGTGATTGATATTTCTTTTGTTTACCCTTACTGAGAATTTGAGCTCACCCTTTTATGTTTTCTTTTCCCCGGGATATAAAGAAAGTTTTTAGGTATAAAAAAAGGAAGATCTTTATGGGAGATGTTGAAGATCTTTCACCACGATTAGAATATTATATTCCGAGTTTCCAAAGACACTAAACTATTACGGTCCTTGTGTGTGTGTTTTGTTATGTACTAAGTATTCCGCAAAAGTAATGTAATGTCAATGTACGTCAAGATACGGGTCTCTACATAAAAGGTGTACTCATTTGATTTTAATATATTTCATTTCATTTATTCTATGAGTTCACATATAGATTTTGTTTATTAGATATTTATTTTTTGGTTGTCAACTGAGATTTATAATCACACCCTATATAGGAATACTGGTTCATAGACATATTTTATGATTAGCATATAGATTAGGGTGATAACCATAGTATAGGTTGTAGGATGAATGATCTTTGAGATGATATGGATATAGGTTTGTGGTGATGTTGAGGATAGTGGTTGGGTATTGGAACTTCCTTTTAGTAAGGCTAAATACTTTAGTCTTCTGGGAAAAATTCCTAGTAAAAGAACCATTAATGGCGCCTAGTCCCACATGCATGACCATGTCACTTTTTCATTGCCTATAAAATCCTACCCATTCTATTTTCCCTCGAACCCTATTATATGCCAAGACATCCTTTACACCCTAGTCTCCAACTCTTATACTCATCCTACTTGTGTGTAGTACCTGCATACTCAAGTCATGTCACACGAAGTGCACCTATTGACTAGCACACAGGAGGCAGTTTCCCACTTATAATCGCACCTTAGTCTCCGTAATTCTATAAATAGACCCAATAACCCCCCCACCCCATTTTAACACATGGAGAAGAGAGAAGATGAGATGATACCCTAAAAAAGAGTTAAAATTGGATAATCCAAGACACCCATATGTCCACCAAGGTCTCTCATTCCCATTCAAGAGCCTTGTTAATCCAAAGCATAAGGGAATTAATGAAAGTTACGGATGATTGTATAAAATGAATAATTTAATACATAAACCGTAAAGAAAGACCACTTCTCCTCTTATCCTTAGGGACTGGGGTGAAGGACCCCATCCCTTGGACTCTTGGATAGGGTAACACTTCTCCCAAACCTTCAAATAGGGAGAGTATTTTCCTTAACTTATATGAGGATGAAACTTCACCCCATCCCATACCAGGGTGATACATTATGCTACCCTTCATATTAGGGTAGTGTTTCTCTCTACACCATACTAGGGAGAGAATTCATCCAAACCCCTAAATAGGGTGATCATTCACCTTGGTCACCAACTAGTGTTCCAATTTTCTTTGCTCCCAATACTAGTTTTCAATATTCCCCCTAGGTCCATGGTTGAGCATTCCTTTATGAAGTATCCTACCTGGGTGCCAGTCTCACATGAATCCTCATACATAATATCCATTTCACTCATGTACTATATATGGGAAACTATCATACCCAAGATATCCACCTAGGAACCCACCTTCCAAGGCCCCCTCCAAAGCCTCCTAAAATGTATGATCAAGCTATGCACATCAACATACAACCCATTAATAATATATTACTTTGATAAACGTTTTTTCTCGATTTTTTCATCATAACCAATGAGACCCTCAGGGTATTTACTATAATGTATTCTCCTGATAATGAGGTTATTTATCATGAGGATACTGTAGAAGCCTCCCCTATCTTATTTTTCTCATCTTGGTTGATCTATATCCAACATTCAGTCATCCTAAGTACCTAGTAGACTTATTTTTTCCAATTAATGATCTAGGGACACACAATGGGCCACATACTAGTTGTAAACCCTAACTCTTGTTTCCTTTACATAAATCATTGGATATATCATTCAACACTAGGTAGCCTCTACATAAGCCTCATTCATTCCATAATAGTCCACTTTCCCTAAGACCAGTACTTCCTCAATTGGATATATTCATTATGTATCCAATGAGACCCTCTCTTGTTTAGTTACTATCAATAGGATGAAGAAAAATGGGCCATACATACATAAGTCCCATTCTAATCATTACTAGGACCCATTTAACCTAATAGTCCTAGATAAATTAATTTAAACTATACAACATATGTCCTTACTAGATGATGTTAAACTACACAGATTGGTCCTCTCACATAATCTTAAACTATGTGGCCCAAAATATATGGGATTTAATTCCTGTTAAACATGATATATAGGATGCCTCCATGAGGTTAAATCCCAACACATCATAGGCCCTGGACAGACTAACTTAAAATTCAATTCACTTAGTCTTAGACACATTACCTTAAATGGAGCTTCACTTGATCATGGTTACATATCCATAAATGTCACCACATTGGTCCTTATCTTGTGATGATAAAACATTTAATGGGTTCAATTAAGTGGCATAATACTACATGGGTTATAATTACCCTTATAGGGATACATAGAAACCTCATTTCATGGGTTTGATCCCACCTCCATGATAATTACCAACTACCTAGATGGTGATAAATTCTAGAGAACACAACTACAAAACTTTTAAACATAACATAATCACAAAGTAAAAGAAATATGGAGGATATATGATATATATAGATATTAATATCAACACATGGTTTCAATTAATCACTTAAATGGTGGTAACCAGTATTAATACTACTACTAGAAATGATTCAATAAAATATCTTAAATATATAATAGAGTCCTAGAGTAGTCAATAATACCACCCCTAAAGGGTGATATGAGTCCAATATCTCATCCCCTCAACTAATGCACAACCCAAAGTGCCACTGGAAAATTCCTAGTGACCACCAACCTTTGGAAAGTTGGTCTGAACTGACTCAAAATAAACATGTGCACATGGAGTATCAAAATAAAATGGTGAACCCTATGTGAATCCTTTACCAGTTAAAGTGATCAATTAACCACGATCTAACTTGATATATCAAACTAAAAGGTTTATTATGTGTGCGTTTTTATCCTTTTTATGACTATCAAGATACCTCCTAGAGTTCCCTTAAATTAAAATGGTATCATCACATTGTGAACTGGACAATTTTCAACAACTTGGACAAACATATGCCTAAGTCACGATGAAGGTTAGGGCCCCACGACCTAGGATAACACTATCACCTACTCAATGACTCCACAAACAAGTGGTGAATGACCTCGTGTGAGAGTATCGCCTCAAAAATACTATCCAAACTCTAGTAGTAGATTATGAAATCCTTTATAAGATGAATTCATTTCATTCATCCTATCATCAATGATCCACTGAGATGCCCATGACTCCTACTACTATATCTAATCACTTCAAGAACTTATCTTTGGAGAATGAAAACACATACCTCTCTTATCTTAAGGAGATAGAGTATGATGTTTATTTCATTCCCATGAATACCCAGGTGTCACATAGGAGGGATCTTATCAACCATTTTCCTTATCAATGTTGTAACACCCAAAGAAATTTAAATAGTAATTTATTTTAATTAAGCATTTATTTAATAATTTTTTTATGATTTTAAACCAATCAAGAAAGGTTTTAATAAAATATTTCATAAAAATAACAAAATTTGATTCAAAATTAAAAAACATTACTATTCAAGAAATGTTATTTTCTTTAAATAAATGTATTTTTTAATAAGTTAAAATATATCCTTTATTTAAAAGTATGTTTTAATATTTTAAATATATTATTCTTTTGCAAGAAAAATATTTTGATTTAAAATTATAAAAAAAAATATTTTTTAAATGTGGTATTAATTTATTTAAAATATTATATTAGTATAAATATATTTATTTGATTATTTTTTTAAAAATAAAACATTTGAATAAACAAAATTGTTTGAAAATTAAAATGAGTACAGTTTACATATATATAACAAATTGTATATATATATATATATATCTAATTTAATATTTATGATATTGATTATAATTAAAATTTTACCATTATATTGAAATAAATAAAATCTAAAATTTATAACTTATGTTAATATTTTAAGGATAATAATAATAATAATAATAATAATAATAATAATAATTAAGGGAAAAACATTTTTTTATTAGTATTTTTAAGATAGTATATTTTATGTTTTTTTTTTAATTTATAAATTATAAATATATATAATTATATTAATATTAAAAAAATTAATATATATATATATAATGTCAAATAAAATAGATAAATAAATAAACGATAAAACAAAAATGAAATAAAAAAATTTAGAAAATGTTAGATAAAAAAAGAGAGTGAATAATGATATAAAAATATATAATAATAGTAATCATGACTTGACTTAAAAAAGTCTGAGAGAGAAATATAATAAAAAAAATAAGTCAAGAAAAAATGACTTAAAACAAAGGGATTGATAGACTCATAAAAATATAATAATAAATTAACAATCATTACTTGACTAAAAAAATAGAAAGAAATGTAAATAAATAAATAAAGACATTATTTAAAAATGATAAACCAAAATAGTGGGAGACTCCATCATTGGTGGGAGAAAACAAAAAAAGATGGAATTTTGACCAACAACATGGTGTGATATTTTTTTTAAAACGAACCTACTCAAATCATAAACTTCCTCTACAAGATTAAATTAAAATAAATATGTAGTTTGTTTTATTTAAACCCACCCTTGAACACTTTGAAACACCTAGACTACACCCAATTTCGTCTTTCCTTACGTCCAACAGCTTTGCTCCCCCACTTTGAAATCAAGTAAGGGTTATTTTCTGTTTTATAAATTATATCTGTATATTTTCTAAATTTTATAAAATCATATAAGGGTTAGTTTTATTTTGTTTTTGTTTTACAAAGTTATATACATATAAGATTGTATATTTATATCTAACTATTTTCAGAAATTATAAGAGAAGGGTTTTGAATTAAATTTTATTTCTAAGCTTGCGGTTGTAAGGGTTTAATTTATTTTTCTCAATTTATGTTTAATTAAATATATATATATATATATATAACTATCTATCTATATATTTATTTAGGAATTTATGCAATGGTTTAGTTTTACTCTATCAATTTAATTTTTTTTCAAAGATATATGTATATATATATACATATATATGTAATTAAATCCATCTATCTATTTTTTTAACTTACGGGATTTATTATTTATTTTAAGGGTTTGATTTTAATTTCAATTTACTAATCTATGTTCAATTTACAAACATATATATATATATATATATTTCTATTTATATCTATCTATTTTAAGAATTTATGATGTAAGGGGAATGTTATTTTATTTATCAATTTAAGATATATGTATTTGTATTTAAATTCACCCATCTATTTTAGAATTTATAGCATAAGGGGGTGTTCTTCTTTAAAAATCAAATTATTTTCAAAACTTATTAATTATATTTCAGAATATATATGTATAATTAAAATTCTTCAAACATGCAATATTTTCAATTAAAATTTATTTTTTTACTTAAGTAAGTATTCTTCCAGTTGGTATTTATGTGAGGTATCATTTTATTTATTTATTTATATTTATTAAAGTATATTTTATGTTTATATTTATTTATCTAAATTAATTTTTTAATGAAAAAATATCAATTCCTTTCATGTCTTCAATTCTAGTTTAATTCAAAAAACTTAATATATATATATATATATATATCAAATATCTATGTTCCTTCTATATCAAACTATCTTATGATTTAAGTTTTATAAAATTTTATGAACAAGGATTTATATTCTTATTTCTAGATGAGAGTAATTTATGTTCAAAAAATATTATTATTACCAAGGAAATTTTGTTTTCAATTTATAAATTAATCTTTTAAGTAAAAAGAATAATAATAATAATAATAATAATAATAATAATAATATGTATTCTAAACATTACTCAATGTGAAATTATTAATTCTAACAGAGTATGCATAGCAAGATAAGTATATTATCATGTATGAGAGTTGAAATTAAGGATTTCACATTTTCATATAATTATGGCCATGCGTTATACATAACATCAACATTCCATGCATTTTTAATCAAGTATGTATTTATTTTACTATACATTTTATTTATGAATTTTAAATAAGAACGTCTATTTTTAAGCAAGAGATTCTCCTAAAAATGGTTTTAGAAATTCCAAATAAAATGTTTATGGCATGTTATAAGAAAGTTTATTATCTCTTAAAAAATAATTTTATGTATGTATTTTTGAAATGTTTTGGGTTATGATTGAGAAAGGTGGGTCCATTAAAAGTGTTTTTCTAAAAATTAGCACTATTATAATGAATGTTAAGTGATATTATGGGGATTGAACCCATAAATATTAAGGGGACTCTGTCCCATATGAGTTATGACTAGCAGCCTTACGTTTTAAAAATGGTCTGCCAAATATCATGAATGACCAACCAAAAATTATTATTTTTAATAGAAGAATCTAAATGATCTTTTCAAATATAATTATTCTGCGAAATTAATGGTTTCTAAGTTATATATACTTATTTATATTTCAATAAAAATCTAATTTTAAGTATATGTATAAACATTTATTCCATGAAAATATTTTTAAAATAGTTATTATTTTTTTTAAACCCCTTACTAGATATATTAAATTATCACCTCAGGCTTTAAATTTATTTTCTATAGGTTTAGCAAAATTTCTTTATGATGTGAGTTTCCTTTTGGTGGTAGGGCACACAAAGTCTTTTATTTTATTTTAATTTATATAGTTTTATTATGTTGTAAATCATGTATCTAATTCTCCAAAACCTAAACCGGTGAAAGTTTTTGGTATGTAATAAATGTTGTGTATTTTTTCAGTTTCTTTTATTTTAAAAAAAATATACACAACATTTATATGTGCTGAGTTTGAAAGAGTGGTTTGAGGCATTATAGTTGGTATTAGAGTAATGATCTAAATAACTTTAGAGATTATATGTCATCGATGTAGTATAGAATTTTAGCGATTCTAGTTTTATTTTTAATTCTAAATATGAGAATTTATAATTTTTATAAAATCGGTCGAACAAATTGTGAGGATGCAATTCTATTAAGGGGGAAGAATGTAACACCCCATAAAATTTAAATATCAATTTATTTTAATTAAATACTTTTTTAATATTTTTTTGATAATTTAAAACCAATCAAGAAAGGTTTTAATAAAATATTTTATAAAACTAACATATTTTGATTCAAAATTATAAAATATTGATTTTCAAGAAATATTATTTTCTCTAACTAAATGTATTTTTTTAATAAGTAAAATTACACCCTTTATTTAAAAATATGTTATAATATTTTGAATATATTATTATTTTACAAGAAAAATATTTTAATTTAAAATTGCAAACAAATAATTTTTAATTATAGTATTAATTTATTTAAAATAGTATATTTATATAAATAAATTTAGTTAATTTTTTTTGTAAAAATAAAAAATTTGAATAAATAAAATTGTTTTAAAATTAAAATGAGTACATTTTACATATATGTAAGAAAATGTAAATATATATATAATTTAATATTTATGATATGAATTATAATTAAAATTTTACCATTATTTTTAAATAAATAAAATTTGAAAATTATAATTTGTGTTAATATTTTAGGGATAATAATAATAATAATAATAATAATAATAATAATGTTAAGGATAATTAAGGGTAAAATATTTTTTATTATTATTTTCAAGATAGTATATTTTATATTATTTTTATAAAATTTATAAATTATAAATATATATATATATAATTATAATTTTATTTATATTTAAAAATGAATATATATATATATATATATAACATCAAAGAAAATAAATAAATAAAAATAATGATGAAACAAAATTGAAAGAAAAAAATGTAGAAAACATTAAAGACAAAAAAAAGGAGAGTGAATGTTGATATAAAAATATATAATAATAGTAATCATGAATTGACTTGAAAAATTGTGTGAGATAAATGTAAGAAACAAAATACATGAAGAAAAATGTAACTTAAAACAAATGGAGAGAAAAACTCATAAAAATATAATAGTAAAGTAATAATCATTCTTGACTAATAACAAAGGAAATATAACTTTAAATAAATAAATAAAGACAAGATTGAAAAATAATAAACCAAAATAGTGGGAGAATCCATTATTGGAAGGAGAAAACAAAAAAAATAATAATAAAACAAAAATATGGAATTTTGACCAACAACATGGTGTGATATTTTTTTTAAACCAAACCTACTCAAATCATCAACTTCCTATGCAAGCTTAATTTAAAATAAATATGTTGTTTATTTTATTTAAACCCACCTTCAAACACTTTGAAATACTTGGACCACACCCACTTTCTTCTTCCCTTACATCCAACAACTTTTCTCTCCAACTTTCAAATCTAGTAAAGTTTATTTTAAATTTTACAAATTATATAAGTATATTTTCTAAATTTTATAAAATCATGTAAGGGTTAGTATTATTTTTTGTTTGTTTTACAAAGTTATATACTTATATGATTATATATTTATATCTAACTATTTTCATAAGTTATAAGAGAAGGGTTTTGAATTAAATTTTATTTATATGCGTATGGTTGTAAGGGTATAATTTATTTTTATTAGTTTATACTTCACTACAAAGATATATATGTATATATTTAACTATCTATCTATATTTTTGTTTTAGAAATTTATGTAAGGGTTTAATTTTACTCAATCATTTTAAGTTTATTTTGCAAAGATATATGTATATATATACATATATATAAATATATGTGTATTTAAATCCATCTATCTATTTTTTTAACGTAAGGAATTTATTATTTATTTTAAGGGTTTGATTTTAATTTCAATTTCCAATCTATGTTCAGTTTACAAAGATATATCTATATCTATATATATATATATATATATATTTCTATTTATCAATTTTAGGAATTTATATTTTAAGGGTAATGTCATTTTATTTATCAATTTAAGATATATGTATTTGTTTTTAAATTCACCTATCTATTTTTGAATTTATAACATAAGTTGATGTTTTTCTTTGAAAATATAATTATTTTAAAAACTTATTAATTTTATATCATGATATATATGTATAATTAAAATTCTTCAAACATGAAATATTTTCAATTGCAGTTTGTTATTTTTTTTACTTAAGCAGGTATTCTTCGAGTTAGTATTTATGTTAGGGATCATTTTATTTATTTATTTATTTTTAAAGTATATTTTATGTTTATATTTAATTATCTAAATTATGTTTTAACTTAATTAATTTAAATTATTTTCATGTATTCAATTATGGTTTAATTCATAAAACATAATATATATATATATATATCAAATATCTATTTTTCTTATATATCAAACTATCTTATGATTTATTTTTTATAAAATTTTATGAATAATGATTTATATTTTTTTTCTATATGAGAATAATTTATGTTCACAAAATATTATTATTACTACATCAATTATGTTTTCAATTTAGAAATTAATATTTTACACAAAAAGAATAATAAAAATATTATTATTATGATGTCTTCTAAAAATTACTCAATTTGAAATTATTAATTCTAACATAGTATGCATATAAAGTTAAGAATATTATCATGTATGTGAATTGAAATTAAGGACGTCGCATGTTCATATAGTCATCACCATGCGTTATGTATAACATCGAAATTCCATGAATTTTTAATCAAGTATCCATTTATTTTATTATGCATTTTATTTATGGATTTTAAATAATAACATCTATTTTTAAGCAAGGGATTATCCTAAAAATGGTTTTGGAAATTATCAAGAAAATATTTATGAGATGTTATAAGAAAGGTTATTTTATTTTAAATGAAATAATTTTATGTATATATTTTTGAAATTTTTTGGGTTATGATTGAGAAAGATTGGTCCATTAATTGTGTTTTTAAAAAAAATGGCACTAGTATAATGAATGTTAATTGAAATTATAGGGACTGAGCCCATAAATCTTAAGGTTAATTTGTCCCATATGAGTTATGACTAGTGGTCTTATATTTTTAAAATGGGATACCAAGTATCATGAATGACCCACCAAAAATTATTATTTTTAATGGAATAATCCCAATGATCTTTTCAAATATACTTATGTTTCAAAATTAATGGTTTCTAATTCATGTGTACTTATTTGTATTTCAATAAAAATATAATTTTAAGTATATGTATAAATATTTATTCCAAGAAAATATTTTTAAAATATTTAGTAACTTTTTTAAAACCCCTTAATAGTCATTTTAAATATTCACCCCATGTTTTAAATTTATTTTCTATAGGTTTAGTAGAAATTATTTGTGATGTGAGTTTCTTTTTGGTGGAAGTACATGAAAATACTTTTTTTATTTTATTTTTTACAATTTTTTTATGTTGTAATACATGTATCTAATTCTCCAAAACCTAGACTGGTAAAAGTTCCTAGTATGTAATAAATATTTTGTATTTCTTCAGATTATTTTATTTTAAAAAAATATACATAGCATTTGTATGTGCTAAGTATATAATCATGGGATCATGGTCTTATAAATTTCATACAACTCTGACCTCTCATGAATATGTTGAGGTGGACCCATTAAAGATTTCCTCCCTAACTATTTGAACCAAGTCACCCAGGATATGTTCTTGTAGAGGTCAAAAAATGTTTGAAGAAAAATTATATTCCCACTTAAGAGTTCCACTGAAATATCCTAGTGGAGACTGTAGGGAAAGATCATATCCTTTTGTGTGTCAACAAAGATCACTAGTATATTCTGATGGTAACAACTAAGCAGACTCATATCCCTACTCATTCTTAGTAATCTTATCATCATATCCTACTAGAACATGATCATATTCTTTTCTATGTCAATAAATCACACCATCATATTCTAGGGGTGATCACAAAGTAGACCCATATTTCTACATGCATTCAAGAAGTTCGCTAGCATATCTCAGTGGCATCTATAGAGTAGGTATATATCCCTTCCCACTTAGAAGAGTGACATTGGAATATCCCAATGAAGATCAAGAAGTAGGAACATATCATTACCCTCATATAAAAAAATCATCAACATATCCTAATAGAGGTACAGTTGAAGGCCTATATCTCTATTCCCCTCAACATTTGTGAAATTTATAGATATATTATAAAAGAAAATCAGGTATGGGATCTTATCCATTTATGCATACAAGCATATCATCAGCATATTCTGATAGTAACCATAGATAAGGTTCATATTTGTATCCTCTCTAAATAAGATCATTGTAATATTATAGTGTTTACATGGGAGTCTCATGGGAGGTATCCCACTAAGGGTCATTTCACACACTTCACGACCCCCTTCATTATTGAGGTTATAACATCATTTTCTTGATTCATAACTTTTAGAAGAAAATATCACTAAGGGAAATATGTCATCTGGGAGCAGAATTATATTCCAACCCTGATCTACATTAATATTCTTGAGTCTCATCAGAATCTCTCAATATAAACTTATGAATCTATGATCACTTCATCAAAAATATAAAGATTCTATGGCCATGAAGGTCCTCCCTATGATTCCTTGATCAGTAACTTTGGAGGTCCCCCTTAGAGAATCCACTTCAAATATCCTTTCCATGGTGATGTAAAGACCATTAATGAAGTTCCTCCCCATGATTCCAACTTTGAAGTCCCTCCCTACAGTGTGAAGTTCGACCAATGAAGTGGTTCTTCCCTTTATAGTCCATCAATAGTTAGTAACCATGAAATTCCTCCCAATGGAATCCAAGATCACAACCATAAAGGTCCTACCAATATTTCTAATCATGAAGGACCTCCATGTGTAAACATTACTCCAAGTTTTCCCTCTTATCAAGAGGAACTCAAGAATTTTTTGTGAAATACACCAAAATATTTTTCATTAATAAGTGGTTTTTTCATCCCTAACATTAAATGATTTGGGGTATCAAACATCATCTGCACCTCCCTTAGATAGTTTGAACTTTAATGAAACTAAGGGGATTCTGAATGATCCTATTACTATTAACAAGGTAATAAGTAAACAACCTATATGGTCAGATCAGTCTAAGGAATCCCTTATAGAGGATTAGGATAATGCCAAGTTCATGTGGAAGGAATTGTCCAAGGATAGAATGATAGTCATTTTCTAGCCTATATCCACTCTTTATTGTGAAATTCCTAATAAACTAATATAGTAATTCATACCCTATCCATGCCACAACTTATGGGAGAATCTTCGCTATCTCAAAGACAAATACCTTTATTACGGGGAATATGTCAATCATATCAAGACATTGGAGTAGTTTTTCATAATATTGATATAGAAATATTTTTATTGGATTGAAACCCAAAGTCAGGGTAGTAGCTCAAGTGTCGCCAGCATGCTTATCTCAATATTATAAGATCATTTATACACTACAAAAAAAAAACCGGTTTTAGCGGCGGTTTTGTGGCGGCGGTTCACAAAACTGCCGCTAAACTTTTTCACCGAAAGGTTTCGCGGCGGTTTTTAATAAACCGCCGTGAAACCTGAAATTTATTTTAACAATCCCGACCCTTCCCTACCCCCACCCTGATCATTCCCCCAGACCCCCTGGCCCTCCCTTCTTCTCCTAACCCCCCCGGTGACCCGCAAACCACGACCCCCAACCTTCTGGCGACCCCCAACCGTCCGGCGACCTGCGACCTCTGGTGACCCCGCGACCTCCGTCTCTGGTGACCCTGTGACCTCCATCTTCGGCGACCCATCTTTTCCAGGTATGTATCCATTTAACTAGGTTTTAAATATAGAAAATTTTGATAGACTTCACGCATGGTGATAATATTGAGAATAATTGGTAGGTGATCGTTTCATTGGAGGTTTGAACATGGATTCAATGATTTATGACACAATAGGTTAATATTGAATAGTTATATAAATCCTAGAGTACAGAGAATCATAGTTGAAAAGATTAAATGGGTGGTATTATGGAATAAAATTGAGATTATGGATTGTGTAGTGGGGATATTTCCTCCTTTACATGGTTGAAAAGAGGGAATGAGTGGGTTGTTATGGGACATAACTTGGTTATATGAAAAATGAATGTTTGGTAGTTTCCTTATGGAATGGAATATAGTTTTTAATCATGATAATGACATGGGGTTTGATGGAATTAAAAAAGATCATGGGTAAATATTAAAGAAATAAGACTTTTAATTAATGGTTAATAGTTGGGAAAAATATGGGTGATGGCTGCATGGTTTGTCATTAAATATGATTAATATAAAATATAAATAATGTAATATGGTTGGTGAACTGAATCTATAAATGGGATAAATGATGAGGCATGATGGTAAATTATTCATCTTTATTGTGGATCTTTGTATAAAATGTGGGGATAGTCATTGTGTTATAGTTGGCAGTGATGGTAATGTGAGGTAGTAGTAGTGTGGTGATTTTTACTAGCTATAGAAGTTCTATTTTTTTATTTATGTCTTATGTTGGTCTTGTTTGTGTCTATAAATATACTTAAATATTATTATTTTAGGTTTTTTAATACATCCCACTTGAGTTAGATACCCTTCTCTAATCCCAAAAAGCTTTGGGTACTAGGTTGTTTCCCCTAACATTTGGGTTGGTGAGGGAATGGATGCATGCCTACTCCCCAATCCCCACTCTCCCTTCTAGTTTTAGAATTATCTTTGATGTATTGAGGTGGGTAAGATCATACTTCTAAAGTATATAGTGAAATAGAAGACCCTAATGGTTATTTATGTGAAGGTACATTCTGTATTAGAAAACCCTTTGAGTTATTAATGATGATTATAAACTAGGTGCACTATAAGTCCCTATGGTGTATTGAGATAATGATATGATGTAAGTAAAATAGTGGACTATAAGTGGTATTTATAGGATGGGCTATTGTGGTGTTGATGTAAGGATATATATTAGAGGTTGTGCATGGTAGGTGGAGGGAATTAGGTTAATGTCCTTCATGATTTTGATTCCCAACAGTACTGGATTTGAGAAGTGTTGATGATATGTGATATGTGATAGAGGCTATTGGCTAATGATGATGTTATGGATAAGGTTTGTGGTATGGTTGTAATATGAGATATAGTATTCTATGGAATAAATGTTAAAGATATTGGGAGAATATGGCATTTTATATTAGGGTGCGATAGTGAAAAAAATAAGAAATTGGTTTTAGGGTGCCTTTGTGTCATATTCATCTAATATTATTTTACTATGCATGATTATGATATTTAGTAATCGAGTCTTGGTGAGTATTTTCAATAGTTGACCTACTAGGTGCTTACTAGTTATGTTTTTTATTCAATGATGTGTTATTATACTCCTTTAACTTTTTCATTGGAGGTATTGTGTATAATCATACTAGGAATACATATTATGATAAACCCCATATATATAAAAAATTCAAGATTCCTAGGATATTTTTGGTGACTAAGTTGGGTCGTACTATCTTTGTGCTTGGTGTTTGTTGTGAAATCACTACCGTGGAGATTTATTTGGTATTTTTATCTTGGGGTTTTTATTTTTTTACGTATTAATACTTTAAAGTATTATTGTTGATTTAAATTTATATATATATATATATATTATGATGTTGTTCAGTGTTATTCTTTTTTTATTATTGGTACATATGATGGTAATTCCTCTCATCCTTATTTTTTATACCCCTATTCTAGTCATCAACCCGGGGCCTGTAGGAGGTTGGGTATGGGGGTCACTCTCATATTTAATTTAATTCTAGAAAGAGTTTCCATTGAGGTTGTGTATTGAATTGACCCGGGTAACCCTCAAACGTGGTAACTGACCCATTCTGTTACATACCTGAAGGTTATTCCTAATCCTCGTGGGTTGGAGGCAAGCACCAATGCATCAAAAAACACAACAAAGGGAAAAATTTATCCCAACATGATCAAACACACTGCATATATGTATACACAAAATGAAAAGGAATGTGGAATACTAAAAGAATATATATACCATAATAGTCAAAAGACAATAGAAAAGAACGATTAAAAAAGTAGTCAACGTTTCGAAAACAAGTCTAACTACATGGACTAAACCCAAAAACTACTCCATGAGATGGTGTGGATGAACTCCATCCATCTCACCACCAGCTACCCAAAACCAGCTAACACAAACCACACCACCTCACTTCAGCGCCTTTCCCTTCCCAGTATTAGAAGACATACAAATGTCTACGTACCCCTAAGGAGGTGCACAAGGTGTGAGCTAACAGCCTCCATAGGATCCCACCCGGGTGTTCCATATCAAGCCTCTATATAACTATTCATGTATTCTTATTTTAAATATAACATGGAATGATAAGCAGTAATGAAATTTTATAGAAAACATGGGTAAACATTTCCCTTTTTCCTAGTTCTAAACAAAAGTAGGTACAAAATGTATATCAATTATAACTCAGAAATCCAATCTGTACAAAATAAAATAAGCAGTAGAGGCATAAGTACCAAGGAACACTATAGTTTATACTAGAAGAATACTTATACCATAATAAATCATGTGCACAATCCAATTCATATAACACATGCCTAAGAATAAGAGGAATACCCCATGAGTAAACCCCCCCTAAAATGCTAATAGTTGTCCCCTAGAACAATGGGACTAGGAAACCAAGGAAATACCCATGAGAAAACCTCCTAATAATCACAAAACATGGACAATGGACTCAAGATAAACCTTCCACCTAAGTCCCCAAGGTAACCTAAGTGCTCATTTTCACAAATCAATTTCAATATTTTAAAAGTACCCATTTCATTTTCATTTATCAAAAATCATGGAAAACATTTCTCTCAAAAACCCCTTCTTAAACAAATGAAAATAGTCATTCCAATTTGATAAATCAACTTATAAATTAAGAGAAATTAGGCTAATTATCATAGGCTAGAGATGGAACCACCTACCTCAAAGCTCAAGTCTCACATTCCCGTAATGGGATCCACCAACAATGAAAATACAATAATGAAAAAGAAGGCCCTGGAATATAATAAAAACATTAATATTGATATAAATTAGAAAAGAAGGGGTTGGTGGAAAGGTAAAACACCAAATACCTCAAGAACAGACATCCACTGCACCACAACTAACCAAGGAATGGCCTCCATAATGAGATCTCCCAAAGGATCTAGAAGAATACACAAATATTCAAAAACTTAGGCCACCATATCTGATAATGTTACCCTAGGGTGCCACCATTATCAAGAGAAATGAAGAATCAGAAATATTTATTACCCAGAGAGATGCGCCACAACTATAATAAAAGATCCAATGCTGAATGGATCAATCTAGATGGAGCATAGTCTCCCAAAATAACCCGAGAATATCTCTTTAAATATGTCCTCTATTTCTCAAATGTCTTCTTATGTGGTAGGCTAGAGAGACCTTATTTTTTGGAACCATAATGTCAATCATCAATATAAAGTATTTTATAACAATGATGTTTTAAAGGTTCTTATTCTGACTGAACATCAAAATTATCCTCTATTGAAAAAACTACCTTTATATAGATTTGGACATCAGGATGATAGTTCTATTCTTCACCTGAATACAACCCTTAGTCTCACATGTTTTCACTCTCTGTTGACTATATTAAAATGATAGTTTCTGAGGATAGTCAGTTAATTTTGGCACCGTTCTTAGGGAAATATTATACATTTAAAAATTAACCATGGTTTCATATATTCATGATCTCACTCATCAATTGATTTCTCATATTTAATCAAACATTCTCATCTTTTCTCTATAAAACCAAAAAAGTGGCTTGAGATGAAAGTGTGATTTGCACCCTAGTGGTAATTTCTCTAATGAATGGGAATGGCCATTTTGGGTTAGGTAGATCTGCACAAAATTCCCCTATCAATTGCATGTTATTCATCATTACGAGGAGACATATATTTTTTAGTTTATCATGTATCATAAACCATAATTCCATAGTGAGTAGATTAGTTTATGGTTTCTAGGAACCAAAACTATTTATCTAGCCCATGGTGAGGTATAAATTGGCCTATGAAATATTTTTAATCTTGGGGGAATACTTCTATTAGTGGAAACATATGATGAATTCCTTCCCGTTGAGAATGTTTGGGATGGAAATAAATAGACTCAAACCTTAATAGGAGACATTCTTTCCATTATAAAGGAGAGGAAGAAAAAGGATTTGTACTTGAATTTGATTATTTAATTAAATGATTGGATTAATATCTTCTTTTATGGAAGTGGGGCTCAGACATCTATCGCACGCCCTCATCTATGCCCTTCTCGACAAGTTTGGAATGTCATGGGATCATTTTGCGCTACTCTAGAAGCTAGAGAGTATGCCTCATGGGGCTACCAGGTGAGACTACATGTATCCCTGAGTCTTTGGTTAGCAGGATACTTGGCCATGTTTTTAAATGGAGGGCTCTTCTCTGTTGGGGATTCACATTTGGGAATCTGGGTCTTCATGTTGGTTATAGAAGCATGAATGGTAGAAGGGAAACCTCTCAACCTATCCATTCCAAAACTTTATTATTTTTATCAACATCATGGCCATTTTCAACAGGGTAATATACCTTATCAAATTAGTGACCCTTTTAAATTATTATTTTGTTGGATAGGTGATCATTTTTAGCGTTATAAGCATCAGAATACTACTAAAATTCCTGATGCTCTATTCTTTCCTAGGATGCTAAATGTCTCTGGGGTTGAGGCGATGTATTTAGGTGATGAAAAGGTTTTGAAATGATGTTTCCCATATTAGTAGTGATATTTGATATATCATGCCTAGTTGTTGTTTGAGAATCCCATATGTCTTTCTGTAGAAGTTGATATGTGGTATGTTAATGCATGGCCCCTTTGATGTTATTAAATGATGTTTCGCATATTAGTTACAAGAGGAATTGGCCATGTAATTGTTGTTAAGAATTTTATTTTTCTTAGAATTCTTGTTTGGTTTGTTTTTCAGGGCAGTGGTGCAGTATAAGCAAAAATTCTATTTTTTTTTTGGGTCAGCATATCGCGGCGGTTTTAACCGCCGCTAAAGTTTTACCACTTATACATTTAGCGGCAGTTTAAACCGCTGATAAATGTAATCATCAATACACTTAGCGGCGGTTAAAACCGCCGCAAAATCACGCCGGAATTAGCGGCGGTTTTAACCGCCACTAAGCAGGTGCATGACACACCTGAATTTCACGGCGATTATATCTGCCGCTAATTAAATATCATGTAAAACCGCCGCTAAATTTACCAAAAACCACCGCGAAATGTGGTACTTCGACGATTTTCTTTGACCGCCGCGAAATGCATAAAACTGCCGCTAATAGATTTCTGACGAGCAGTTTAGCAATGGTTTCTGTAAATCGCCGCCAAACCATATAGAGGCGGTTTAAACCGCCGCTATATGAAAAAAAAATCACCACTAAGAGGAGGTTTTCTTATAGTGATAACTAAATATCATTAATTATACACCATATTTGTGTATCAAAGAGTGGGGTGAATATTTCACTCTATATTTCACACCACTAATTGTCCATTAATAACTATTAGAGAAGGAAAATTTCAAAACATTCACTTTAGTCTAAGTTATGGACCCTATATCCACCTATTCTAGTTGCCATATCTTATATAATTAAACCATTAATAAGTCCTAAAATAGGCATACTCTTTGGTAATGAGGTATTAAAAATTTGACATAAAGTTTATAATAAATTCAAATAGGAATCTCATCTAAGAAATGAAATCATGTAATCATAGATAAATCCTCAACGGAAAGCAGTTCTCACTCAGAACCAGTAATTCACCCTAATCATTCCCAAATAACAGCTCAAAAGGTCAAAAAGTATACAATACCAGTTGAATCAATATTATTTCAGGAGAAACCGAATCCCACAGGTCTATGGGGTTTATCACCACTTCCACCCTTTGGATAATCATATCCATATTGAGTCTAGGATATAATAATGGAAGAGAGATTCAAACCCAACCCATAAGTCGGGGGGAATTATTGCCACCCTCCTCATCCTATATGGAAGATGGTATTCTAAAAGCTGATAGAAACTTCATAGGAAACACCCTCGGTTCCTTCAACTATGTGATCCATATCCCTCATTGGGAGTGTTCTTAGTACAATCTATTGGAGAATCCCATAGTGTCACCATTTATAAATCACTACCTTGGGATTGTTGAAGAGAGAAGTTAAATACTTATAGGGGTTGTAATCCAAAATAGACACCTTAAAAGGTAAATAATAAAAAAAAATATTATTTTCCCCTCAATGGATATTTGATAGATGATAAGTCCACTTATAACTATAATGAAAACATAATCCCCATTATGAACTTTGCATTAGATATTTCCATAAGAATTATCCTTGTAGATGGCATGGTGTATAATATTGATGTCGAAGAACACAATAAGGGGATATTTGTCTAGAATGTAGTTTTCACAGAAGTCCAAGAAGATGGTATACATACCTAGAACCAAAGGAAAACCCATGATTTGGGATCTCCCCTAAAAATTCCATTACCACTCACTCAGTAGGCCTCAACTAAGGATAAGGGGAAAGCCATGGTCATATCCCATGCACCACTCAAGGAAGATAAGACTATTCTCATTGAAGAGAGTATTATATGTTATAAAATTGAGTTCAAGGAACTAAATAAACTCAATATTGGTATAATAAAAGCTATTATTCCTTCTAATTGAAACTTTTAGGTTGATTAAAATATTTATTATCTAACAAACAACCCATCAAATGGATTTTCTTATCCAGTAATATTTGAGTCTATCCATTTAACTAACTGAGGGAATAAACAGTCAGTTTACCTAACTCTGATGGTTAAGGACTATCAATAATATCCTCCTTTGGGGTGAAAACCACCACCATTTTAAGAGAGTTTCCATAGACTAACTCAATCCAGATATCAATGGAACTCATAGGTGAGTTGACCATATTAGGCTCTACCTACTTCCACTACTCAAGGGAAGAAACCTAGTAGAGTAGAGACCAAAACCATCATTCTCAAAATGACACCAATGATAACACTATTTTCCAACCTCATTCAATATCATTTTATTCCACTACTTAAATGAAAATAATAGAAGAAACACCCTCATCAGAATGTGAAGAAGGATAAAATTTATACAAAGTTTGTGGATCATAAGAATAAAATTCATTCTTTTTGAAAGAAATAATTTCTGGGGTATTTCATCATTGCAATGGAGAGAAACCTACTCAATATGTCAGAGTTCAAAAAACTAAATGAAGTTAGTCTAAATGATGAAACTAATTGTTTCCCCTTCCATCAGATGCTGGGATATAATATCCAAGACTACTTTAACTTCAAGGATATACTCTATAGTATGGTTGATTCTAGATAGTTCAAGTTAGGAAAACCCTTGGCACATGTGGTATGTGTCTCTACTACCTCACCTAAAGATGAAGTATGGTGGTATAAAGTTCCATATAGGTATCCATGGAAATTTTATAGTAATATAATAAATAAATTGGTCAGTTGGGAATACTCTATACTCAAGGAACAACTGAATCAATTAGTTATAACTCTGGTTTCCCCTTTGGTATCTAAGACAATATCACCATCATTGAAATATTCTAAGAATCGACCAACTGATGTGTGTAGAATAAGGAATATGATGAATAACCCTAACTAGTACCTAATCTAGTAAAAACTCTCTTAGAATTCTTACCTGCATCATAAGGATGTTGGACACTATACCACCAAATGATACAAAGGGAACCATAACACCAAATAGGATTCTCATTAGATGAGGATTCACAACATTATTTCGTCAATATTATCTACTTGACATATCCTTTCTCTGATAAAGAAGATACACATGAAACCAATATCTCTATTTAAAATTAGGGGGAGTTAATATAGGCTGAGTAGGTCATGAAAGAAGAAGTCATGGAATAGCCTAATGTTTAAGCATCATTTCAACTGAAGGTATATATATAGTCAAAACACAGAGGCAACACTCCAATGATCTCAATAGGAACATCTATCTAATCTTGAATAATCTAGGGATTTTTTGAACCCAGTTATACTAAAGGAACAACTAGAAGATATATGGTTTTATTTTCAACACTAAGGTGCAGGAAGATCAGTTCAACCTTACTCATAGGATACAAACATATCCCCCAATTTTAGTGAAGGAAAGGAGCCACTAGAAATTCAAATTCAACCTTGTTACCTCAATCCAAAGAATAAAACCATGGAAAGAGGTTTTGACCCCAAGTCCAAAAATATATCATCTTGAAGAATCGGGTCGACATCCCATCCAATATATCAATATTGGATTCCATTCACATGATAAAAAAACTTAATGAATCCCTTATTGGTGACATTTCAATCCCTCAATATGTCAAGGATGAAATTGTTGTATCCAAGAAATGTCACAAAAATACCATATATTTTGAATTTCATACAGTCATTTCCTTCATAGAGAAAGACTGGGAAATTATCATACATTGTTATATTAGACCATATATATATCTGGTTGACTCTATGATCATGAAATCCATCAATAAATAATTGATAATGGTTTTCGGAACAGTCTTATCATAATTCAAACCCTAAAATTATTTGGCTACAAAAAATAAAACTAATCCCATTCCAACCAGATTTTTTGGGGGTATGAAAAAAGTGAACAAATACCCCTTTGGAATATTGAGCTGAGAGTCTAATTTGGTGTCCTTATTTCTGACTCCAAATTCATATTTTTTCACTAATACATGACTTTCAACATATTTTTGGGAAGTTCATAGTTCTATATTCATACACCAGTGCCCTTATCATTCCATTAATTCTTGAAGTACTTTGTTAATGAGAAATTTGGGTTATTGTATAGAGATAATTCCCTATTTGAGTCTTTAGAATATCAATATATAGATATAAGGTTCTATATAATATAGGGGAAGTTTATGATCGTAAATAATGCCAATTAGATTTTTTCCACTAATGTCCTATAAATTTCCTCCATTAATCCATGGAGTGTACTTAGTGAAGATTAAATATACCCATTAATTTAATCAAGGAACCAAATCCTAATTTGGGTAGTCATTGAGTCACATGGGTTCCATTAAACCAAATCATCAGATCACTTTTCTTTCATATATTAGTTGGGTGTATATCTTTATAGTGAAACCATTTTCGAGGAAGGAAAATACCATTGTTCAGTCCATGCTTGTCAAACTGTCCCCTGAGTATCTTTATGAAAAAATGGCTTAGACTAGTATATATTTAGCCCAACCAAATACTCTTTGATCAACTTGATATAAATACAAGGATAATAAAAATATAATTGGGTTTATGAAAATTCACTCTCATTATTATGGTTTCAGTTTCATCTAAAGAGATTATCTATTCTGAAGAAGGATATCATTTTAATGGGAATAATAAAAATCCCCATGCATTATCACTAGGATCTAAAAGAACCCCCATATCATCTACCAGGTATTAAAATTTCCATCCATATACTAAATCCAATAATAATAAAGTAGAATAAATAGAAAAATAATATATCATGGATTCCCATAAAGTGTTCGAGGAGGGTATCTCAATAGCCATCAATAAACTCAAATAGATTGTTTTGAGTTTGGATG
The DNA here is from genome assembly GCA_963277665.1 of Viscum album. NCBI lineage: Eukaryota > Viridiplantae > Streptophyta > Magnoliopsida > Santalales > Viscaceae > Viscum > Viscum album. The sequence goes on from OY728131.1 coordinate 343,875,465, forward strand.
AATTTTTTTAGCCTATATTGATTAGTGTTTCTATGACCCATGAGGAATAGGACAATTATAATTCCTTTTAGAAATAGAACCAATATTTATTTGCCAATAGTAATATAGAAATTATTGGTTTGGATCCTAATGTGGCTACCTGTCATTTGGGTTTGTCGAATGACCACCAAGGTTATATACATGTTTCCAAGTGAATATATCTTAACCATGTTACCAAATTAAAAGTTGAATTTCATGCACACATCAATGAAAATTTCACTTCATAAGTTCAATACTCTATGTTGATCTTCAATATCATTCATATCAAGAAAAATAATGGGAATATTCAAGTCTACATTGACTTAGGAATCTCAATCGGTATTTTTCTAAGGATGATTTCCCAGTCCTGATCATATAACTATTGATTGATGCAATGACCATATTACAAGCCTTCTCCATCATAGATTGATATTCTAGCTATAAATATATTCGAATGTCCCTCAATGTTGAGGAGTAAACCACCTTAAAGTCACCCCAAGGGGTATATTTCTACCAAGTAATGCTCTTTGGCTTGAATAATTATATCACTGCATATCAACATTATACACATCATATATTCAAGCACCTCTTAGGGAAGGTTATGGATTTATACATAAATAATATTTTGTTCAATTCTCAAAAACATTTTTATCACCTTTATAAAATTGAAATAATTTTTAATAAATTGTGGTAGTGTATCTTGAGGATGAACACCTTGAAATGTGTTTTTGGGGTCACAACTGGGAAATTCTTCAGATTCATGGTACAACATAATGGTTTAAAAGTTTACCTTGAGAATACTATAGAAATACTTGACATTCCTCCTCATAAAAACTGTAAAAAGTTAATATTACAATAAGGGTGTCTCACCAACATCAGGAGGCTTATAGACAATATTATTGGAAAGTTTTTTTCCATTAAAAAAGATGACGAATAAAGGGGTCACCTACTAGTGGGATGAATATTTCTAAAAATCCTTTGATAATATTAAATAGTACCTTCTATACCCATCGGTCCTAATTCCACCTATAGAAGAGAAGTCACTCATCCTCTATGTAGAAAAAATGGAGATATTTCTTAGTTTCCTCCTTGATTAGAAGAATTATTTGGTCAATGATAACATCCTATATTATCTCATAATAAAATTTTAGATATTGATATATGATACTCTAATATCAAAAATAACTAACTTGAACTAGTATTTATGGTATAGAAGCTAAGACAATACTTTCAGCACTATAAGGTTCATATAATCTCTCATGTCGATCTTATAAAATATATTTGTGGTCATATAATGGTATTTAGGAATCTAGTATGGTGGGATATCATACTGTAGTAGTTTGACATCCATTTTGTTTCTTAGAAGGTGTTCAAAGGGAATGCACTAGAAAATTTTATCACAGTACACCCTATCCCAAAAAATTCAGGATTTTATATGGATCTTCTTGATGAATATTTTTTATCCATCTATGAGGCCTCCCAAACCAGGGAAATATACTTAAAAAGTGCCTTTAGAAGCCTAATAAGGTAACAGATAAAAACGTAAAAATCAATTGAGTTAGTCTGGGGATTATATTTTTTTCTCTAGTGAAATAGGTTCTCACATACTCCTTTTTATTATCAGAGGGGCATACCAATAATGAAGTAGAATATTGGGCCTTAATTTTAACCTTGTAATTGTCCCTATAGGTACCAATGACCTCATTAAACATAAATGGATATTTAGATTTAGTAATCTAGAAAATAAATGGTGATTATTCCATTAATAAAGAAGGGCCAGTCCCTTTGGTTGATTATGTATGGGGTTTAATGGCTGAATTATCCTCAAAACTAACACTATTTCACATTACCTAATCGAATAATTCCCAATTAGATTAATTTTCCAATACACCTAAATATCTAGAAGATCTAGACTAGGGTAAGATTTTAAATCACATCGGTCATCATAGGGTGGTCTCTCCATTTAGTAGAAATGATATGGAAGAAATCAATGAGGCTAACACCACATTTTACCAAGGATATCCCTTACCTTATCTAGGTTAATCCATAATCATATTTATTTATCCTACAATAAAATACCTCCAAAGTATAATTCTTCCATCAAATCAAGATAATAATTAAAATATGTCTTGGTGGATAGAAAAAAAATCAGCATCTATGATGGACCGAATTCCAAAAATGTCCTCTATAAAAAATTATTTAATAGAGTACTCCGCATATGCATTGAAGAAGGAGATACCCTCATTGTCATGTAGGAATTCCATGTCGACACCTACGGTTCCCACTAGTTAGAATCCAGTCTCTTACATCAAATCGAAATACTTGCACACTTCCGGTCATTAATGATGCAACACTACATGGAGTTCACAAAGTAGTGTTGTGATTGTCCAATACATGCCAAATTCATCCATAAACCTCTATAACTACTACATACTACCAAATACTCTTTTTAATTTTCTATGTAGTGAATAGGTGTCATGGGACCACATCCCCCTATTATAGACAAGTAATTAAATTATATCCTTATTGGCCATTGTTTTCTTCTCTAAGTGGTTTGAGGCTATATCCATCAAAGAAATCAAGAAAAATTCTATCATAATTTCATAAAGTCTAATATCATCACCATATTTGGTGTCCCTCACACTATATTGATAGAAATCAGCACCATTTTTCCTAATTTTGAACTGAAATAGTTGTATCAAGACTATAATATCCAATCTAATCATTTCTCTCGCTATCATGTAGCATAAAACAGACAGATATGGGCCTTTAGAAAAACTCTATTAAATATATCCTTTAAAATATGTTGGAAAATAAAAGTTGTAATTCCATGCATATGACCTCATATTTTATTATGTATGGCATCGATTCAGTACTTCCCATTGATTAACAAATATTTTCACTTCACAATTTCATCTACAATCAATTATCCAAAGATGAGAAGTCTCAAATATAGCTATATGAATTAGAGTGACTTGATGAGAAAAGGATGTTCACATAAAACAACCTATATATCCATCTTAATCAATTCATGTGAGTTTTAAACAAGAAGTTTTGCCTCCCCTAATTTATTGAAAGAGAATTAGTTTTGTCTTTGAGAACTCCCATGATACCTGGGATGAAACCCCCAAAAATATATCAGAAATGGGAAGGAACCTACATTATATATAAGGTATACTCTAATAGAGACTATTCTCTAATAATGATGGATGGAAAGAATAAAATTCCAACCACATATTTTTTATAGCTTCACATTGGGTTCACACATCCTTGTCACATGATATTAAACTACATAACATAAATTCCTGACTATAAAAATCTAAACTACGCAGCATAAAGGTCCTCATTGTATGACCCAAAACTATAGAACATTTGATTCCTACTCATATGATGATAAAATACATGACATGTGGCCTAGAATATATAACATTTTCAACCGTTCAATATGGCTTGTTTGTGAGACCTATTTTCTTTACATGAGATTCAGGTATGTGAAATAATTTTTGATGCATAGTTTTTACCCATTCATCAATCTGCACTAAAGTTAATTTCCACCTTATTATAAATATGTGTTGATTGATTATTTATATATAAAGGTATGTAGTGCCACTTTTCCCTCCTATTCTAGTCCCTGGTATAACTTATTTTCTCATGCCTAGTTTTTCTTTAATAGTGAGGCATTTCCTAAGTCACATTGAGTTTTCATCCTTCCCTCTTAATAGAGAATCCATGCATTTTTGTCTTCCTCTCTTATACATGATCTAGATCTATGAAGAGAGACTCTATATCTAAGAACTATGTTTGGATTGATTCTTGCTAACATAGGATGCATATTGATTCCTAGATATCATATCCTAGTCTTAGTTGCAAATCCCATTAACTTACACCCTCTCCCCATTCTAGTGTTTGGGACTTCTCATTCACGTTGGGTTTCTCCCTATATTAGAATAAATATATCGTCATTTCCCCCTACACATGAGTAGAATCCATGAAAAGGATATCATATAAGAACTATGTGCGGATTGATTACTATTATCATAGGATACATGATGATAGGAACACTTATCCAGGGCCTGGACATAAATTCCAATCAAACCATCACTCTATCTTGGTTCCTAATCCTTTATTAATTAATGTAAGGTTTCTCTCCTTAATCATCACTAAGATAAGGTTTTATTATTTTTCACACAATCCAGATCCACACAAACCCCAATATAAAGTTCCTTGTTATACAACCTTAAACCAAAAAGCATATGAGTCCTTGTTGTGTGATGTTAAACTTCATGATATATGATCCATCATAAAATACCTCAAATTTCCTAGAGTGGTCAATAATATATGGCCCAACATCCCCATATGAGAGACAGATTCATGTAATGGTACCTATAATATGGAATCTATCCATAAACTTATGATACAATAAAATTCCCCATTCATAGAAAAAATTGAATCTCGTATCCTGGGTATAAGACTTGAGACTTCTCTTAGTTCCAATCCCAAACTAGGATAAAAAAATTCCTATTTCTTACATATGAGCTAAATCCTTGCAGAGAGTGTCTATTTAAAAACTACATGTGTCTTGATTCCTGTTATTTCAACATATATAGTGACACCCAAAATCACTATTCTAAGACTAATTATAAATTGTATCATCTTTAATTCTAATTCTTAGGCACTTTCACATTCACATCATGTCTCTTATAATCACCTGACACAAAAATAAAGATCTAATTTAATCCTACATATGAGCTAGATCTACATATAGACTATATTTGATAAGAACTATGTGGATTGATTAAAATTTCATGAGATACATTGTGATACCTAGATTAATTATCTTGGGAATAACTACAAATTCAGTAAATGACTAAACCCACTTAGTGTATATTATTTCCATTCATGCTAGGTCATTCTATGTGAGACTCTATATTAGGATGACATATATTTGATAAGAACACTGTGTGGATTAATTATTTTTATTTAACAATATGTAGTGATGGTTGGACTATATATTTCATACCTATCCACATATCATCATCAACCACCATTCTCCTTCAACATCCCAACCATGGTTAGCTTAAGACTGAAATTTTCCCATAACTTTTTGAATATCCACTCCCCCAAAACAAAAATTCATGAATTAGGTGTTTTAAATTATCATTAACATTCCCTGGCTAATGTTAATTAGTGAATTCAACTCTAGGGGACACCTTTTCCTGGTAATGATATTCATGAAGCCATATTTTTCACTTCCAACTAGAGGCATGTTTCTATCCTAAAGAGAAGGCCTTTTAATTCCCATGTTCCCAAGAAAACATTATCATGGAACCCATCATCCAAATATTGGTCATCGATCATCCTTGATATACTTGTTCAATTTCATCACTTCTTGATTTGAATACCTCGGGTGATTAATTGCATCATCATCATTCCCTATTAAAAATGTGTTGGATTATCTTAGATATTCATATCCATTTGGGTTGTCACATCCACTCACTTCATGGTATAAGCACTAAAACCCTTAAACTATATGTACCAATCCATGAGATGGTCTATAGTAGCATTGTACTCTCCATTCACATTGGGTTTACTTATACATTTATAGATATATTACCTCATTATTCGGTTAAAGTCATGTGGCCTTAAACCCCAACAATCCTTAGTATAAGAACTATAACCTTAAACTCTATGAACTTCTCCATGAGTCATTTTATACTGGAATTGGTATCTCCATTTTTTTTGGGTTTTCCTTTCCATTTCTAGATAAACCATCTCAGCTTTAAACAAATATATACAACCTTAAAGCCCAAAAATAGTTGGTCAAATCTATATGAACTTAAACCCCAACCCTCAATGTTCAAAATTACAAGAACCATAAAATACAAATGAAATATGAATAAGTATGGTCAGTTAAAAACCCCATAAAAGGAATCCTTAGAAAATTTTGATTTTATCCCCTTTCATGATTTAGATTGAATTTATAGCACAAGATAAAAAGTACACAAAGATTATAGGGCTCACTATATGGCCCTATAAAAATACAAGCTATATTTGATGGACCCATTAGTCTAGGAAAAAGTTAGATCTAACCCTCATTGTCTTTTCTTCAGCACGCATGCTCAAAAAATTTCATGTTATATCTCTACACTCTAATCATGCATTCAATTCATAGTGGTGTATTAGTGAGCTCAAATCCTTATTTAATGTTTTTTATCCATAAACCGACTTCATTCCTCAAGTTCTTAAATGTAATTCCCTAAACCTTGTTTCCTAGAGTCATTGAATTATTTTATTACATTGGTATGATTACAAGAAAGTTGTATCTTGAATGAATGAATGGTATAGTAGTTTTGGAAAATAAGATACAAAAATAAGTTCAACAATACAACTTGAAATGAAAAACAATATATAAATTACATTGGAATCATCCATGACTCCTAGGTTATCCCTAAAAGTCATTCATAATATTCATATTCACAACCTAGGGGAAAATAAAACATAATAAAGGGGTGAGATCAGATTGTCATTAAGGGTAAGTAATACAGCAGAAGTTATCATAAAAATAAACACTAGGCATGGTGAACAACTGAAAATACATGCCTTTAAAAACATACTTGAGCATCATATGGTAGGAATGAAAGATGATTAAATAAGGCCACATAAATGATCTTAAGAGAATGAAACATAACCATTGATTTTCTACTCATAGAATAATCATGTGTTTTATCAATTCATAATACCATAATGAGGGAATGTATAATGTCTTACATCTAAAACATATTATTAAGGCCTCGGCCAAGATGTCTGAAAATACTTCATTAAGGCCTCAGCCAAAACCCAAATTTTTTTCCTCATGAGACCTAATAATGCATCTAGGGGATATAGATGACCCCACCTATCACTTACTAAGTACAATTAATTCCTCATATGAAATGGGATAAATATAAACAATATGAACATATGAAATAACTTCCCCAAATCTGTACACATAAACACTTATCATTCTAAGTAGTATGATGAATGGTATCAAGATAGCACATCTACAGTCAAAATAATCATAAAAAAATTAATAAAATATGGTAGATGATAAACAGAAGATATTAACCTCAATAAGACATAAAATTCGATATAGGTGTTGAAGTATACAAAAATACTCTAATAAAATCATCAAGGAATTTTTGAGAGAAATACACATTTACTTTGAAAAGAAGTGTTCTTTTGGAAAAATTATTATATAAAACCAAAAAATAAATAATATAATTTTTTAATTATAAAATTATTGTTTTTATAAAAAAAAATTGGCATAAAATATATTATAGAGTTCACTTGAAAGTAGGTAAGAATTTGAGAATTTTCATTGAATCGGGATTGTTTATGTAGAAGAATTGAGAAAAATCTTTATAAAACATTTAACTCCACATACAATAAAGAAGGATTCTGATTGGTAAAAATATATAGAACATTTACATAGAATTTATGAGGATTAAATAAGAATAATTTTAATTTTAATTTGTATTAATAGAGACAAAGAGTAACCTGAGAGAAAAATGGAGTCGGGTGAAAACCCTTACCTTATGTCTGAATGAGTTCTGCACTTGACCTTAACATCCTGGATAATAAAATTAAATCTATTAATTAATTAATTAATAACCTTATATACATTTATTTTATTCATTATAATTTTATTAAGTTCATTTATGTAATTTTGGATGAGTTATAAGATACAATTTTATTTCTTAGGAGCATTCGATTCCTTGGTTTTCATGATTGGTATACTTGTATTTGAGTATGGACGTTCATGTGGAATTGGTATAATTATAAAGAATTAAATTTATATAATAATAATGAAAATAAAAAATATTAAATGTTGATATAATTCATTTGTTTATATGTTATGATGATGATTTACTAGGTATAACACTAGTGATAATCATTTAGATTATTTTGGTGATATTTCGATTATTACTAACTAGTTTATCGTATGAATTAGTATTATGTATATATACTGGGTTTATAACATTACATAAGACATAATAAATATTTATTAATCTATTTCAATAATAAAATTGGTTTAATTTCCAGCCTTGAAGGATAAATTGAAGAATCAAGGTTCGTCGTCCATAAAGGTTGTAAATCGGCACATCCCGGAAGATGATTTCGTTTTTAAAATAAAAGAGAGAGAGATAGTAGTTTGAGGAAGGATATTACATTAACATGATATAATTATAGTTTATATATTATAATGTATTTATCATTATTATTTGTAAATAGTAGGTGAGTAGATGATAAGAAAAGAAAATAAATTAAAAATGAAATTAAATGAAAAAGGAAGAGGGTTTACCTCTTGAAATATCCTCATTGAGAACCTCCTTAAGGGAAGGGTTTTTGGTCTTTTGGAAAGACTAAGAGCTCCTAGACATGGGTATAGACTATGGAAAAGTATTTGGTCTAAACTTTGATAAGTGTTCATGATTAGAGGAGTGAGTATAAGAGGGAGTGAGGGGTGGTTTTTATACTAGAGGAGAGAGGGAGTTGTTTGAATTTCATATTCATTATTTTATTATTTTTCCTAAGACAAGAAATAGTGTTTATTCTTGTGAAAAAAATAGTAATAAGTGCATGTGAGTTCAAAAAAAGTGTTCTTACATCATCCATACATCACCTATGACTCAATAAATCATGTATTTAGCATTTATCGTTAATTATCATATTTTATTATTCACTAAAAATTTGAGTATTTTATAAAAAAAAAATCACTATAACCATTTTTCAATGTATAGAATTCAAAAATGAACTCCATTTTATCAAAATAATTTTCTAAATATGTGAAATTTAATTTTTAAATAAAATCATTATTTACTTGAAAAATACATATTTTTAATTTAAAACCGATTTTATAATACTTTTAAAAATTAACTGAGGTCTCATAAAATTATCCTAAAATCATAGGAAACCAAAATATATATTTAGGAATAAATTTTATGAAAATTAATTTTATTATATATCAATTTATTAATTTAAAATTATAATTAAATATTTATTACTCACAAAAATACTAACACTTAATTATTAATTTTTTAAAATATTCACTCTCATTTATAAGGTACCTAAATTCTACTTATACTTACATGGGTGAGGTTACTATTCATAAGGGTCATATTAATATTCATAAGGATACATTAATATTTTTAAGGGTCAAATTACTATTCACCAAAAATGTAATTTGATCCTATTAGACTCTGAATATCTTAATAATTGCAATCGTGTATATCCTTTTTTCTAAATTCATAACACATAGGTGGAAAATTTATGTTTAATAGATAGGTTATAATAAAAAAGTTTTGTTCACAGAGACTTAGTGTTTCATGCATTAAATTTTATAGTAAATTTATTTATATAACCTTGGGGTGTTACATTCTTCCCCCCTTACAAAAAATCCATCCTCAAAATTTCCAAAATGTTACCTCATAAAAAGATTTGGGCCAGCCGAGTTGCCTAATTTCCAAAATGTTATCACAAAATTTCATCCTCAAAATTTCCAAATTTTTTCCTCAGGATCCCACATTGCCTCTTAAATTTTATGATTTTTTCAAAGTACCTTTACTAGCTGATTTTTTTTATTCCTCAACATTTGTTATTTAGTGTCCATAATTCGAATAGGCTCTTCATAGTAAGATAATTCTGGTTCTAATTATATACCTTCAGAAGTGAGTATATGTGTTGTGTCTGGCATGTACTTCCTTAATAAAGAGGCATGGAACACATTGTGCACCTTAGAGAGGCTAGGCGGTTTTTCCAAATGATAATAAAAAGCTCCAATTTTCACTAGAATTTCAAAAATGTCTAATGTACATGGGGCTTAGTTTCTCATTTCTTCCCAAATCTAATAACACCCTTCCTTGGATACACTTTTAGGAAGACATGATCTCCCACTTCAAATTCCAAATCCTTCCTTGAATTATCAGTATAGGTCTTTTGCCTGCTTTGAGCTGCTTTGATATGGGTTTGAATAGTCTTTACCTTCGTTGTTGTTTCATACACAAGCTCTGGGCCTAAAAGATGCCTTTCACTAACTTTATCCCAACATGTTGGTGTATAACATCTCTTTCTATAAAATTCCTCATATGGTTCCATTCGAATACTTTAATGGAAACTATTATTGTAGGAAAACTCTACCAACGGTAAATAATGATCCCATATACCCTAAAAATCAAGTGAGTATAATATCAACATGTCTTATAAAGTTTGGATCATCCTTTCAAACTGCCCATTAGTTTGAGGATGATAAGAAGTACTAAAATGAAGCTTAGTACCCAAATCTCTCCAAAGAATTTTACATAATTTTGATGTAAATCATGGATCACGATCAGACACAATTGAGAGAGGTTCTCTATGAAGTCTTACAACTTCATTGACATAGACCCATGCAAGGTGATCAAGTAGAAATTCCTCTTATATTGTGATGGAATGTGAAGATTTAATAAGTCGATCAACAATTACCCATATTTCATAATTTCTTCTTGGATTTTTTGGTAATCCAGTGACAAAATTCATGGTGATGTCATCCCATTTCCATGTAGTAATAGGTAGAGGTTGCATGACTCCTTAAGGATGTTGTCTTTCAGCCTTCACCTGTTGATAGACTAAACATCTTGATACATAATCAGAAATTTCACGCTTCATGTTGTCCCACTAGAAATGTTCTTTCAAGTACCTATACATCTTAGTTCTTCCAGGGTGTATAAAGAAATTTGAACTATGGGTATCATCTAATAACTACCTTTTTAGCTCGGGTATAGAGGAAACACATAACCTTCTCCCAGATTTCAGAATTCCATCCTCACACATAAAATCTGAAAACTTCTCATCATTCATATATTTAATTTTATTTTAAATATTCTCATCATCATATTGAGAACTTTTAATTCTTTCTAATAAATATGGTCGGGCAAACAATAGAAAAAGTAATGATGTTTCACCTTCTATGATAATTCTCAAATCCAACCTTGCTAGATCTATGTACATAGGATCCTTTTAAATCCTAATTTTGTTCATAACTCCATTATCCTTCATGATCAATGCATTTTCCACCTTATTTTCCTTCCCTGTATGGTAGTGTATGGAACAATCATAATCCTTGAATATCTCAAGCCATTACCTTTTCCTAATGTTAAGTTCCTTCTATGAGAAGATATATTTCAATCTCTTGTGATCTTTCAACATAGAGATAATGTCTCCATATCTTCAAAGAAAATATTACATCTTATTACTCAATATCAATAGGTTGATAGTTCAGTTCATGAATTTTTAACTTCCTTGATTCATAGGAAATAACTCTCTCATTTTGCATAAGGACACAACCAAGTCCTTTCTTTGATGCATCACTATAAATCAAAAATCCACTAGTTCCCGATGGTAGAGTCAAGATTTTAGCATTAACTAACCTCTTCTTTAATTATTAAAAATATTCTTCACATTATTTTTTCCATACAAACTTAACCCCTTTACAAGTAAGCTTGGTTAATGGGTTATGTAATCAGGTTAAGTTCTGAATGAAATGCCAATAATAACATACTAAACCAATAAAACTATGTACCCCAATTGTGTTCATTGGTATAGGTCATTCCTGAAATACCTTTTTGTTTGTAGGATCCAATAAGATTCCATCCTTAGAGACAATATGGACAAGAAAAGAAAATATTTGAATCCATAATTCACGCATTATAAACTTACCATATAACTCATTTGTTCTGAGAGTCTTCATAATAATACGCAAGTGATTCTCATGTTATTTTTATCTTTTGGATTATACTAAGATATCATCAATAAATACCACAAAAAGTCATCAAGATATTCCTTAAAAACTCTATTCATTAGATCCATGAAAAAAAATGATGCATTAGTCAGTCTAGGAGGCTTTATTGTAAACTCGTAATGCCCATACCTGGTTCAAAATGTTGTCTTTGGAATATCTTCCTTCCTCACATGCAACTGGTGATATCCAGATCAATGTTCAATCTTCGAAAAATATTGAGCTTCGTAAATTTGATCAAATAAATCATCAATTCATGGTAGTGTATACTTGTTCTTTATTTTAATTACATTGATTTCTCTATAGTCAATGCATAACCTCATGGATCTATCTTTCTTCATGACAAAGAGAATAGGGGATCCCCATGAAGAAACACTAGGGCAGATAAATCCTTTAACACTTAATTCCTCTTGCTGTTTCTTTAGCTCTAAAAATTCTACTATGGCCATTCTGTAAGGGGTATTTGAAATAGGCCTTACACCAAGGATTAAATCAATAGAAAACTCAATTTCCTATTCCAGAGGATGTCCAGGTAAATCCTCTAGGAATACATCAATGTATTCTTGCATAATAGGTACATCCTCAATTTGAAGATTTATTTCTTCACCCATAGATATTGTTTTATCTTCCTCCACAAGAATTTAATTTAGTAGATCTACTGAAGGTGGATCAAGATAAGAATAAAATGATGAGGTTTCTTCTCTAAAGATAAAGGATTCTACATCATTCACAAAAATTGTAACTTCCTTATTCTTGAAATATATTTTCGTATCATAACTTAAAATCCAATTCATACCAAGAATTATATCAAAGTTAATCATGGGTTTGATGATAAGGTTAGTAACTAAAGAAAATTTATGTGTCATAAGGGGGATTGATCGATACATCTTTATTGAAATGATACTTATCTTATGAGTTTTAACTGACAACTCATTAAATAAAATTAGAAATGTGTAATTTTCTTGGAAAACTGGGAAGATATAAAAGAGTACGATGATCCAGAACCAAATAAAGCATTGGATAAGTTTAAGGAAATGATTAAAGTACCTTCCACCACATAATTAGGAACTTCAACCTCAGTAGTTGTGATCTCATAATCTTGGCATTTCTATCTCGACTTTCTCTGGGTAATTTTTCCTTGATTATTAAGACAATAATTGGAATAATGTCCCATCTCTTTACAATTGTAGCATTGAACATAGGTAACTTCTTTCTTTCCCTTAAAATCACGAGATTGGTGTCCCCTTTCTATATATTTGTGACAGACTCCTTTTCCTTTAAATCAATATTTGGAGTGTTTCTTTTCACAAGTATCACATGTTAGAAAATTCCCATTTTTATTCTACCCTTTATCCATTATTTCCACTACCACCCTTTCTTCTCTTGATTTCCTATAAATTCATAAGTCTTAGAGAATTATTTCTCTTTCTTGATTTCAAATGAGACTATATCTTCATACAATGATAAAGTTTGGGAAACTAGTTCTCTTCAGAGGAATGGTTTTAAATCATCAAATAATCGATCAATATTGCTCCTCAGATTATGTATGTAGTCCACGACATACCTTTCTAGCCTTGTAAAATTGGTTTCATACTTCTCAATTTTTTCATCCTCTTTTTGTTTCAAACTCAAGAATTTCCTCTCCATATCTTCACATTGTTCTAGAGGAAAATATTTTTCTAATAATATTTCATTAAATTACCTCCATTACATTTATTTTATTTCTTCCTCCTCATTAATGTTTTGAATTAACTACCACCACTTATCTGCATCTCTTGGTAGACGATAAACTGCCATGATAACTTTCTCCCTTTCGTTACATCCCAAAGCAAGAAATATCTTCTCTAAGGAACTTATCCACTTCTCCACTATGAATGGATTTGTAGTACCATTGAATGATGGAGGATGTTGTATCATAAAGTAGTATAAAATTTCTCTACCACGTTGTGGGTCAGAATGCTCTATACAGGTAAGGTTATTGTTCATAACCTCAATCAGTTATCCCAGTATAGTTATAAGTTTCTCAGCACTAGTCACATCTTCAAAACCAACATCATTATTTTGCATATGAGGTAAATCCCTACATGGTATATGTGTGTTCATGAAGTTTCTATTCCTTCAACTAGGATCCATTTCAAAATAATGGAATAAACTAAATTAGGTTGTGAATCATAATGTATAATGTCAAACTAGAAAAACACTTAACATTAATTGAAATTTTATGCACGTCTAATCACATAATCATAAGAATGGTTACTTTGAGATAATTTTTACATTTAAATCCTCTATAATTATTTATAAAGAAAATTTGAATTATCCTAAGCATACCCCTCAGGAGTGTCAAACTAGGTGTTTATTAAGGCATGTATTCATGTACCAGGCTACACCAAGTCACGCTCGGAACACCTTGTCAGAGTTGTTAATCCTATGTACATATGTGTTAGAACCACGTCCAGATGTACTATCTAGATAAGGTTTTATTTGATAGAAATATCAAAATAATCCATACCTTACCAAAATTATAGAATTTTCTTGTATACTTATCCTCAAAGTATATCTTAGGGTTTTGTTCCCTAATTTGTGTTTTCTAAATCTATTTTACAAGTTTTCTATTTAACTTCCTCTGATACCAACTGCAACACCCTGAACCTAGTTTCCTAGAACCAGTGCATTATTTTATTAAATTTTCATGATTACAATAATTTTTTATCCTAAAGTAATGAATAGTTTTGTATTTTTCTTAAAAAAATATACAAACATAAGTTCAACGTTACAACTTGAAATGAAAAAAATATATAACAATTCCATTAGAATAATCCATACCTCTTTGGTTATCCCTGTAATTCATTCATAATATTCATCTTCAAAACCTGAGGGAAAATAAAACATAATAAAGTGGTGATCTCATATTCTCAGTAAGGGTATGTAATATATTGGAAGTTATCATGAAAATAAACACTATGCATGGTGAAAAACTAAAAACACATGCCTTTAAAAACATACTTGATCATCATATGGAAGGAATGAAAACTGATTAAATAAGGCCATATAAATGATCATAAGAGAATGAAACATAACCATTGATTTTATACTAGTAAAATAATCACATGGTTTATCAATTAATAATACCATAATGAGGTAATTCATAATGTCAGACATCTGAAACTTATTTTCAAGGCCTCATCCAAGATGTCTGAAAATACTAGGGTAAGGCCTCAGCTAAAACTCAATTTTGTTTGGTCTCATGAGACCTACTGATGCATCGAGGGGTTATAGTGGGACCCACTTTTCACTTGTTAATTCTAATTCATCCCTTATATAAAATGGGATAAACATAAACAACATGAACAAATGAAATAACTTCCCCCAATCTGTACACATAAACCCTAACCATTCTGAGTAGTATGGTGAATGGTATCAAGATAGAAAATCCATAATCAAACTAATAATAAACCATTTAATACAATATGTTAGATGATAAATATAATATATTAACCTCAATAAGACATAAAATTCAACAGAACTTTTTAAATAGACAAAAAATAATCAAATAAAATCATTGAAGAATTTTTTAGAGAAATACACTATTACTTTGAAAAGAAGAGTTCTTTTGGAAAAATAATTGCATAAAAAATGAAATAAGGTATTTTTTTACATGATGAAATGGGTGGTTTTATAAAAATAATTTTGGATTAAAACATATTTTATATTGCTCTTGAAAATAGGTAAGAATTTGAGAATTTTCGTTGAATCGGGCTTGTTTATCGAAAAGAATTGAGAATGATCTTTATAAAACATTTAACTCCCCATACAATAAGGAAGGATTATGATTGGTACACATATATATAAAATTAAAACATAATATATGAGAATTATATAATAATAATTAAATATTTAATTGGTATTAAGAGATACAAAGAGTAACTTGAAAGAAAAATGGAGGTTTGGGTAGAAAACCCTTACCTTATGTCTGAATGAGTTCAGCACTTGACCTTAAAGTAATGTATAATCAAATTAAATATATTAATTAATTAAAAACCTTATATACATGTATCTATTCATTATAATTTTATTATGTTATTTTATGGAATTTTGGATGAGTTATAAGATACAATTTTATTGCTTGGGAGCATTTGATTTCATGGTTTTCAAGATCGGTATACTTGTATATGAGTATGGAAGTTCATGTGGAATTAGTATAATTAACCAGAATTTAATTTATATGATACTAATTAAAATAAATAATATTAAATGGTGATATAATTTATTTTTTTATATGGTATGGGGATGAGTTATTAGATATAACATTAGTGATAATCATTTAGATTATTTTGGAGATATTTCGATTATTATGAACTAGTATATCATATGAATTAGTATTATGTATATATACTACGTTAATAAAATTAAATAATACATAATACATATTTCATAATCTATTTCAACCATAAAAATGGTTTCATGACCAACCTTTAAGGATAAATTGAATAACGAAGGTTCGTCATCCATGAAGGTTGTAAATTGGCAACTCTCGGATGATGATTTCATTTCTAAATTAAAAGAGAGAGAGAGAGAGAGATAGTAGTTTGAGGAAGGATATTACATTAACATGATATCATTATAGTATATAGATGATAATTTATTTATCATGATAATTTAGACAGAGGACGCGAGGAGATGATAAGAAAAGAAAATAAATTAAAAATGAAATTAAAAGAAAAAGGAAGAGGGTTTACCTCTTGAAATATCCTCCTTGAGAACCACTTTAAGGGAAGGGGTTTTGGTCTTTTGGAAATAAAAAGAGCTCTTAGATGTGGGGAGAGACTAGGGAAGATTATTTGGGTAGAACTTTGATAATATAAAAGTCTTAGAGGAGTGAGGGGTCGTTTTTATAGTGGAGGAGAGGGATGATTTTTTAATATCTTATTCATTATTTTATTATTTTTCTTAATAAAAGAAATAAATAGTATTGATTATTGTATATAAAAATAGTAATAAGTGCATTTGAGTTTGAACCAAGTGTTCTTACATCTTCTATACATCACCTATAACTCAATAAATCGTGTATATAGCATTTATTGTTAATTATCATATTTTACTATTCACAAAAACTTCAAGTATTTTAGAAAAATCCCAAAAAATCAAAATAACAATTTTTCAACATGTATAATTAAAAAATTAACTCCATTTTATAAAAATAATTTTCTAAATATGTGAAAATTTATTTTTAAATAAAATCATTATTTACTTGAAAAATACATTTAAAATTGGTTTTATAATACTTTCAAAATTTAACTAAGGTCTCATAAAATTATCCTAAAATCATAGGAAAATAAGATATTTATTTAGGAATACATTTTATGAAAATTAATTTTATTTTAAATCAATTTATTAATTTAAAATTTTAATTAAATATTTATTACTCACAAAAATACTAACACTTAATTATTAATTTTTTAAAATATTCAGTCTCATTTATAAAGTGCCTAAATTATATTTATACTTACATGGGTTAGGTTACTATTAATAAGGGTAATATTACTATTCATAAGGGTAGATTACTATTCATAAGGTTCAAATTACTATTCATAAAATATGTTAGTTGATCCTATCAGACTCTAAATATCTTACTGATTGCAACTGTGTATGTCTATTTTTTGAAACTCAAAACAAAAAGCTAGAAAATTTGTGTTTAATGGCTAGGTTATAATAACAAAGTGTTGTTTCACATAGAATCGTTGATTAATTCATAACATTCTATATTAAATTTATTTTTAAAACCTCGAGGTGTTACATTGAATCTTTACAAACCATTCATGGTTATCTCTATATAGGATGCCACTTCTTGGTTTTTGCCATTGTAATCGGCATTACCAACTAGAGGCATGTTTTTATTCGAGGTAAATTTCATCTAAACCCGTAAACCCCTAACAACTTCACAATAGAACATATAGTTCAAATTTTTTCAATGGTCATCCCCTATTTACTTGTTCCATTGCATTATTTCTCGATTCAAATGTCTCAAGTTGTGATTTACACATTTTCTAGCCCATATATTCAATTTGAATCAAATACACTTGATGTTACACATTTGTGCATCATACACATTTTCAAACCAATAATATGGAATTGTATTCTTAAACCTTTTTTCGATCTATTCTTGTGATTCTAAACAACATGATACAATGGTTCAATTATTATGGCCCTAAAATATGTGCACCCATTCCTGGGACTATATATGCTATAATTGGACTCTCTATTCACACTGGATTTTCCTCTCCCCCACTACATAGAATATATGACCCTTTGGTCAAGGTGATATGACCTTAGGCTCAGGAATCCTTTTTTATTCAAGTTATGATAACTTAAATCTCAAAAACCCTAGTTTGAGTATTATAGTATTAAGCTATATTCACCCCCCCCCCCACACACACACACATGTGATTATCTACATCTCTGTTCGCTAGGCCTGTATCATACAATGCCTGGGAAAAAATTTATCATTTTGGAAAAAAAAGGAGAAGGCACAAAACTATAGGGTTGAAAACCCATAAAAGGTGTCCTAAGAAAAAATATAGTCTCTACTCACTAGATTATATACTCTTATGAATTAGTAAACTTTTAGGGTGAAAATTAAAAGAAATAAATATTTTATAGTCTAAAATATGTCCCTATCTATTCTTATTAGGTCCCGCCACCTAGGAAAAAAATAGAACACTCTGTATTCCTCCCATATATTAGTTCAAATGATCCATGTAAATACATGAAGGTGTAATATCATGGTAATTAATCCCTTTTAAATATTGTAATCCTTATTCCAAAATATACCTCCATGATTTATATCATGTTGGGTCATTCAACTCTCCCATATCTGAATGGATTAAACTTATCCCATGGTGATAATATATATATATTGTTATATATAGTCCACATATACCCATGTTAAATAACATAATTAGGAGTAAACCATATCTCATATCCAAGTGATATAACCTTTTATTATATTTATGGTGTATATTCCATTATATTTTGACTACTTATATTCATCTAAGAGTACATACTTCGTGGGAGACCAAATTTCATGTTCCTTTATCACTCAGGATCTCACTAAATTATGGTGATGGTATATATTCCACCATATATATCCTACCTATATTCATATGAGGGTATATGTACAAGAGATAATGGGTTGATCTATATTTCATTATTGACTCAAGTAGTTGAAGTTTATTATTTACTTAATCTATATCCTTATAATGTATAGATAGATTCAGATATCTTGATAATACTCATTGATATTTTCATAGGTTAATGTGAATTGATGATCGGGATGGGATGAGAGTTGGAGATTTAATAGTTATTTAGGATAAATAATATTTTTATTAATTAAAAATAGGAAGGGTAACATCCATAGATTAGATTATCCCTTCATCTTTCAGAAAAAGGAAGGAGCACCCACAAGACAGAGTATTCCCATGAAAATAAAGATAGAGAAAATATAAAAAAATATCTATGATAAAATTTGGTTAGTCAGGCACTACATATCATCAAACACCTGATAATAAATAATGATTGATTATTAGATACTTTCTTTACTAATAGCTTCAACCTAATCTAATGCAAATATCTTCTTAACTAGTGTGCCTAATTCTTAGTTCCTCTATCTGGTAGTCTCAAGACTAATTTATATTTCTAACAAGAGTAATCTTATTATAATTATGTGATATTTTTCTTCTTATATATCTGTATTCAGGGTGAATTTTAAGTCTTAATGTATTGACTCTTTAATGGTTTTTCAATTTAACTCTTGAGGGTCATGTTCCACATATTTTGTTTAATGATTTATGCTTTTGAAGGAGTGTGAATCTCTCTCCTAGATCACAAATTTTTATTAGTGGGCTATGATTTTCCTACTAATAGCATATAGTTCCTAGTAGTTGAAGTTACTTTTACCTAGACCCATGAACAGCTTGCGGATCTGGTCTTCATTACTCCCCATATTGGCAATTTGAGTCTGAGTGATCAGGGTATGGACATTTTCCCAAGAACTTTCATGTTTCAACAAGTTCATGGCAGCGACTTAAGTTCCAGGAGTGTCTTCATCCTTCAAAACCAGAATATACTATAGGATAAGTTCACTTACTAAAAAGTTATGCATGGATAACAAAAATGATATTAGGAATGAATTAAGGACTTTTTGGTTTAGGATCCTACTATAAGGAATTTTTTTCTAATAGGTACATCATGAACATCATTAGTAACAGATACTTATAGGGATGTTACATGGGAATCTTACTCTAGGGGTCATAAAACACAGTTCCAAATTCCATGGTAAGGGTTTCCCCTTCATCAATTTTGGATATCAACTTAATGAACTCACCACCCCCACTATATTTCTTTTCAGGCCTCCCCTTTATCTTGGAAGGATGGTCAAAATGTTTATGAATTAACTCATCTCAAAACTACACCATTGTAACATTTGATTCATGATCGAGAATACTCTAAGGAAATACCAATGGGAGATTCAACTTGTGGTAGGGTGGCTAGAGTGTTAATGCCTATATAAATTAGAATAAACTAGAATTGACATAATATCATTAGGTGTTGTTTTGAATACACTGAATGGAAGGGAGATATTTTCACATCCTATATGTAGTGAAATTTTTGCCCAGACATAATTAGAATGTAAGGTCCATAGATAGAAACTACATCAATTCTCTCTATGAGTGATTAATACTACAATGTGATTTAATATGAATAGTCATCTATTGATCCATTTATTTCAACCACCAACATACTTATGGAAGAATTATAGTACAAGAACTATGAGTTCTCCCCTGTGATGTGATATAGAACTTGAGCATCCATATTTATCATCCATATGCCTGAAATTTTCAATAGTATGGGGAGAACTGAGGATCCAAGACCATGTTCTTTGGGACATATCCATCAAGGTGTATTTCTATCTAACCTTGTAGAATTTATATTTGGATATAGGCCCTTTGAGGGGTCTTTCCCAATTGAACTTGGACCAACACTTTAAAAATACTTATTAAGGTTGATGTGGAGAGGTTCACTTTTACCCATGAGGCTAATTTTTTTTTCATTATAAAGGTATCCACCCTCACCCCTTTGTGATAATCTCAAGTGTAACACCCAAAAATTTTAAATTTTATGTTTTCCTTTAAAACCTAATGTGTTCAATAGCTTGATTCACACGCAACATTGAACCACAGTGAACCATGGAATAATATATAACTATTAAAATTGTGGTCATATAATTAGTGGTAAAAGATAGATGTAACAAAATTATGAATTATATGTAGAAATGAGAAAAAAGTTCATCATTAATACTAATTTATTTATTAAAAATTAGTTAGTGTGGCTAAATAACTAAAAACAATGATTTATGCTTTAAAATGTAACCTTTTTTAAAAAAATATTTTTATATTATTTATTTTAAGAAACTAAATTTATTATGGATAAAATATATTATCGATATTAATAATATTTTAACAATAATAATTAATAAAATTAGGGATGGTTAATATTTTAAAATTTTTATTTTTCTATGAAAATAGTTTTCATTATTTTTTTAGGTTTTTTCAAAGAAATAGAATTTTAATTTGATAAAAATTTAATTTAATTTTTGATTTATAATAGCAATATTATCTTAAGATAAAAAAATTTTGTTTTCTGAAAAAAGTTGCTTTTAAGATGAATAGTGAAAATATCATTTTTAATAAAAGTGTAACTTTATAATTATATAAGAAATACCTATAAGTTTATAACCTTTTAATTTATCAAATAATTATTTATGGGTTAAAAATATACTTTTTTAAATCATTCTTAATTTAGAAAACTATGTTCAACATTTTAGGAACTTAAGTAATATTTTCCATAAAAAACGGTCTTTTCTTTTAAGTAAATATTATATTGGTAAATTTTGGGTTTTAATTTCTTTTAAACACATATATATTTTATTTTATTTTATAATAAACCAATTTATATCATGAAAATCAAATACATTGATAAATTTATCCTACACAAATTTTTTAAGCTTAAAAATACACTTTTTTCTAAAAATGGGTTTTTACGCATTACATACGCTAATGTTAAAAGTGAGTTTCCTTAATCATATAAATTTTATTTGATAAAATGGATTTAATATTTATAATAATTAGTTATATTTTATTTAATAAGGTTTATTTTATTTTGAGGCATAAAAAATATTTACTTAGGTAAAAACTAGTTAACACAGTAAAATCAAAAATAGTAAAAGTAAAATTATAAGGGTAAAGAACTTAAAAAATGTATAAAACATGTGTGAAAATAAATTTTTGAGGCATTATTGAACTTATCTCATCCCAAACTCAATTATTATCCATGTTTGAGTGTTATTGGTATGTGAAACTTGTGCTCTCTTTATATTAATTTTAAATATTTATAAAAATGACATTCTCACCACTTATAAAAGGGTACTCTCACCACCCCTTAAATAAAACACAAAAAATTAGTTTTACTCTTTAAACATAACCAATTTTACTCCCATTATAATCTTATTTATTCTCCTTGGGCCTCTAGTCAAAATATATTATCTTAATACCTTCATTTCTGAGGAATCTTCCAAAGAAAATGTAAAGATTTCAATGTGAGTACTCATTTTTTCCAACTTATTTTCCTTTCTATATTAGGTTTTCAATTCTATTTTTATAATTAATATATAATTAAATTTTTATTTTTTTTATATTTAATGTGATTATGCTAATGTAATAACTATTAAACACTTTTCCTCTTTTCTATTAAGAAAAACAAAATCATCATTCATGTGTTGTAGGACTACCACCTTCACGAAGTAACACATTTTGTTTTTCATCTAATTTATTTATTATTTATTAAAAAAATATTCAAATATGATTCACCACATTAAAATTATCTAAATTATATCATTTTTCATATGTAATAACAGTATTATTCCCAAAATAAACCACTTTCATAATCATAATCATCCATTAATTATGGTATGTTCATGTTTTCATTGGTTTAACAACCACCTTAAATAATGCCATAAAATAATATCATGTATGACTATAAGAACTTAATTATGGATAATATATGATATAAATAAGTAATTTCTAATTTTATTTTGGCTCTTTAATGGTAACATTAATATTAAAATCATAAATTTAGATACCAAAACATGTTCATCATCGATTTGATCTTTAAGTATTATTACCAACACTCATATAGAATGAAATTATAACATTATAAATAATTATAAAAAATATTTAAAATACCTTTTATGATATTTAAATGATTAAATTTTTTATAATAATGTATAAAAACCCCTCTATTATGAAATTAGTTCAAAACGATCAAGATTACTCACACTCGATATTGAAAATACACAATAACTAAATAATATACATATAAAGAATAATTATAAATAAAATCCAAAAAAATTTAGACATGTGAATAATTTTTTGAAATATTTTATTAAGATAGTTATTTTTATATAGTAGATTCAAGCGCATTAGTGTAAGTTATGAAATATGGTAAGGGTTTCTTGTCTCAAATTTTCACCCATTAAGACATATTCCTTATTATACACCATTTTTATTTTGAATGTTGTATCTAATGAATATTTAAAATCATGTATCATTATCCTCTCATAATTCATGTTATTTAATTTTTCATTTGAAACCATATCCTTCAAGGGGTTTTGAATCAAAAATTTCTATGGTTCTAATGGTTTCTTTGTCTCATTTTTAAATCCGTGAGACATATATGATATTGTGCACCAATATTACTTTTACATGGTGTGATTAATTCCTAATAAATTTGTTTTTATACACACATTAAATTCAGGGTTTTTTAATATCCATATAATTTTGTTTCTTTAAAATTCCTTTAATTCAAAAGATACCAAAGTTATAAGGGTTTTTGTTAACTCGACTCCCTTCATTGATTTATAATTCATCTTCTTGAAATATTTCTTCCAATATTATTATATTTATACCTGAGGTATTATTTCATGGAAACTTATCTTTATATCATGGTAAAATGACATTTCTAATTCAAATCTTACTCCTTGATTAATTTCTACCCAAAAAAACATCATTATAGAGAATAATTCTTATCATCATTAACATAGTATCCACCCTTGTCCATATTTTCCTTTCCAAACAATGTTCTATTTAATGTTTAGAAACACCATTTATGTTTTATCTCATGTGAAATTTCTTTTTTCTATTACCACTTTTCAAATGTAAGTTTTACTACCTATTTTTATGATATGGTATTTCAACAAAAGTATTTCAAAATATTGAAAAGGTTTTCCATCATTTCAAAATAAAATATTTTATCTTCCAGAACACATTTATTTTGATAACCATTATGTATTTTCAAGGATCTATTATTGAATTTTAGTTTTCAAAATTAAATTATTTAAAATTTTTCACTTCACCTTTTTGAAAATAACTATTCAAAGTGGCCCAAAACTTCATCTTTTTATAAATAATGTTAAAAATGTTTTCTAAAATAACTTTTAAATTTTTTCTCTTCCATATGAACACATATTTACATCATATTTTTCTTTTCTATGAAACTTACTCTATACAGATTCATGTTTTATCAAATAAATTCTTAATCTACTGGTTTTATAAAAATAAATGTTTTAAAAAGATCTATGATATTTCTTATTTCTTAAGAGATATTTCTAAAACTCCTAAAAAGTTTTTTCATCTAAGTCATTTCCCTTTGACATATCTTATGAATTATTGAGGAAATTATTTAAATGAAATCATCCACCTTATTTATATGGATGGATTATATAATGATCTATTATATCAAATAAATGATCCATTATTTTCTTTATCTTTCCTAATCATTGAATATTTATAAACATAATTTTTCTTCCAATGTATTTCTTCTTTGAACACTCTATATTTCCTTCATTTGATTAAATGTTGTTCACCTATATTTCATAAATCAATTGATTGTGGATATTATTGACTTAAATATATAGCCCTTACTCTATACAGTTTTAGTATGATGGATGCTTACATAGAAATAAATTCTATTTATTTATTAAGGAAATATAAAAAATATGTACACATGTTATTATAATAAAGATGTTTATTTTTCACCTAAGATATTTTGGTTATTTACTCTATATTGTATTCATTAACTCATATAAGTAATTCATTGTACTTGATTAATTATTTTTGGGACCTGCAATAGCCCCTTGATGCATCGATGGGTCTCATGAGACAAACTAACATGCGTATTTTGAAGTACGTCTGCCCTAAAAAATATTTCCTAAACGCATGGTCTTGATGATAAGATAATGATGTATAAGATCATGAGTTCTTGGCTTAGGGAATGGAATTATCTATATATCATTATATATTTCGTCACTAAGGAACCATTTATTATTATACATGTGAAAGTTTCCTTTATAATATTATCCATGGGTATATTATACTTTCAGTTTTATTCTATTATAGCATTATTGTTGGTTAGTTATTCCCTCCATATTATTTATGTTCACTTATTATAAGGATATTTCCTTAAACATTATATAATCTTGAGTTTTAGTAAAGAAATTATTTTCTTTCACATTTAGTATCATTTTATATTTATAGTTTTAGAGAATTAGAAAATAACTCATAAATAACAAAACCATAAAATAAAAAGTGGACACTTCTTATCAGTATCCATTTTTTCCATAATATAAAAATTTTAAAATAAATCTTGAATTATTTTCATGGAAAATCTCCATAACTTCCAACTTGACTTCTTCATTTCCCTTACCCATCATTAAACCCTATGATAACATTTTAAAAACTTGGGATAAGAAAAAGACCTTGATAAGGGATATAAATAGAATAGAAACTTTTAGTTCAGTAAAAACATGAAAACTCATATAAAATTTACCTTTATCTTAAAAATTCTTTGAAAATATGAAATAAAAAAAATCACATGAAAAAAAACACACATTTTTCTCAAATAAAATCATTAAAACCCATATTAGTAAATTAAACCTCTTTCTGTGACTTATAGAATCATACACATAAAACCCTTTCAAACCCCTTTTAATTAGAATAACCATAATGTTTAATTACAACATTATCATTACCCACTGCATTGGAGATCTATAATGGGGATAAAACTTTATATAATCTTTATCAGGCTCACCTGTAAGATATAATGGGGCTCAAACCTTTTTATAAGCTATATCAGGCTCACCCATTTTATGTGAGCTATAATGGGGCTCAACCCTTCGTATAAGTTGTATCGAGCTCACCCATGAGATATAAAGGGGAACAACCCTTTGTATAAACTATATCGGGCTCACCCATTCATATAATGCTCAAGTAACATGTCAAAAGTAAAACACTCTAATCATAAAACCCTTTAAGAACTCTTTTTAAATCCATATAAAAACACATTTGAATAAAAATACCCTTTTCTTTTGAGAACCTATTTTCCATAACCAAACACCCTTTTCTTTGAAAAAAAAATTTGAATAAAAAAATAAAAGGAAATATTGTTTTTCATTTTAGAAAACATGTATCCTTTCTGAGGAATCTAGAAACCAAATAAAATTCATGATGACATGAATGGTCATTATGGCCATACTTTAAAAATAGGACATTTCATTTTTCATTTGTTAAAACGTTCCTTTTAATACATGTAAAAAATATTCCTTTTGAAAACCTTTTAATGAAATTAAAATTAGACATAAATTTCCCTTTATAATCATTTTATATCTATATAAATAAATATGTAAAATAATATCAATAATATTGACATGGAGAAAAATATTTGAAAATTGATTCTTTAAACATTCAAAGTGCCCTATATCACTTTGAATGTTTGAATAATAGTCCTCATGAAAGATTAAAATTTAAAAAAACATTAAATAAAATGAAAATAGATAAAATATATATATATAATATCAAAGGGTCTGTATGTACACTTTATAAAAGAATAACAGTGCATATCATCAAGAAATATCTCAATGAAAGGATATTGAGATGAAATACACTGAAATCGTGGTGACAAGTGAATTGGAAACCAAAAAATTAATAATCATAAATTGAAAATTTTAAATACGATGAAGATAAAATAATTTATGATATAATATATCAAAAGGGTAATTAGATACACCACACAAAAGAATTTAGTGGTGAATATGACATGTATCTCACATATGTAAAAAGGGAGATGAAAATCCCTTACCTTGAGTATAACTTGTCACATGCATCCTTATATTCCTGAATAATAAAATTATGTCAATTATCTACTTTCTTGAGAAAATTTTCAAATTTTATCAATGCTTTTATTTCACTTATTATAATGTTTTAAACAACTACTTGAACAACTAAGTTTGGATCAGGTTTTTTGACCATATTAAGTTTATATCGAGAATAATAATCATGAAATAATTATCATATTTATACATTAATTACACTTTTAAAACCAATCATGAAATATGGTTATGAAAAATGAACTGACATTAGAATCATAGAGATGATAGGTCATACGTACGCATGAGTGACATTCCCATTTTTCAATAATTGTTATGGAAAGAAGGTAAGTAAAATTTATCTTTCCAAAATTATCATTATATACTAAATACCATTTTATTTAATAATATATAATTATATATATAATTCTTGTGATTTAAAAGGAACTACAATCATGTCGAGGAGGCGATAGTCCACACATCCACGAATGACATTATCACATTTTTCAGTGTGTGAAAGGGGAATAAAGAAAATGATATATTATATTTCCAAAAATTTAAGTATGTCATTAATATAATATTTATGTTATTTATTTCACATAAATTTAATTAAACCCATCATTAATACATTCCATGTAAAAAATGAACGTTTCACATCGCTTTGAGGAGGTAATAGTCCACACATCCACAAACGATGTTATCGTATTTACACAAAATGGAAAGCATGAAGCTATGTTTTTATAACAATTATAGGAGTATGAATATAACATAAATATCATATATATCATATAAAAATAGTTTTCATATCATAATTCTCAACCATAAGAGGTAGTAAATAAAAAAAATTAATGATAGTGTTACGTGAGGCAGTAGTTCACCATACACAAATGGTAATTTCGTTACCCATTTGATGGAAGTGTGTATAGATGTAGGTATAAATCTTAACATAAAAACATATTAGTATATTTAGGATACTTATTTAATTATATAATCATGGAATAATAATAAATTAATGGTTTTAGAAATAAAAAAAACACAAATGCACATTGAAGAATGTTACCTATTTTTCAGGTAACTCCTTTTAGTATGCATCAAATAGCTTCTTTGGTTGGATTTAACCCAAAATTGAGGACTCTGGGAATAAGTTAGTTGTGTTGGGAGATTATTTGGGTAGGTTTTTTATGATCCAAAGGTCTTTATAGGTTTGAATAATTGAGGAGGATAGGACGCCTTTTATAAGTGGGCAAAATGACACATTGGGTATTCTCAAAAATACTTGAATGTTCCCCAGGTTTTAATTGTCCCCAAAGGGTTAAAAATTGACCATTATATATAATTAGATGTTTAATGGTCTAAATATTTATATAAAATATTTTTTTTACAAGTTTAGGTTCATTTTTCACCTTATTTCTAAATTTTAATCATTAATTAAGTTCATTTTTTTCTAATCACTGTAATTAATTTTAATTACTTTCACTAATAATTTTGGTAAAAAATTAATTTTAAATTATTATTAATTATTAATTATTCTGATTCAAAATATGGAATCCATTTTTCCAAATTCAAATAAAAAAATTGGCATAAATTAATTTAAAATTAATCCCATAAATGGATGACAAAATTGGTTTTGAAAGTAAAAATGTTTAACCATTTGCTAAGTTTTTATATCTAAATTCAATGTGAAATTGTTTATAATAACCTAAATTGGTTTCAAATATATAAAATTTATCTAATTATACTTTAAAACCAAATAAAAACTTTATTTAACCATTTAAATATATTGGACAAAAAAAGATTTTTGAACTAAAATTTAGTATTGTTCATTATTCATCAAAATATGAAAGTTCCTGGAAAAAT
Source organism: Viscum album (assembly GCA_963277665.1). Lineage (NCBI taxonomy): Eukaryota > Viridiplantae > Streptophyta > Magnoliopsida > Santalales > Viscaceae > Viscum > Viscum album. Next base: position 343,904,405 of record OY728131.1, read on the forward strand.
AAAAAAAATAAACCAAAGTGAATTTTTATATTTATATTTCAAAAAAGAATTTTATTTTTCATATAAAAATTATAAAATTTCCAAAATTTTGATTTAATATTAGTGCTCCATTAAAAGGCATAAAAACCACCTTTTAAAAATATACATCTTTTTATGCTTAAAATTGGATTTATTATTATTTTAAGACTATAAAATTTATTGGATTAATTTAAAAACATTTTATAAACATGTTTAAACATAATATATTTAGACATATTCATTCCCTTTTATACAAATACCAATCGATAACTTTCATATTAAATATATTAACAATATATTATCATTTAGTATAAATCAGTCTTGCATGCAACCTAATATTTCGGAGAAAATCATTGTTGTGTGTCAGGTACGATATTGGAAATATAATCTATTTTAATTTAAAATTACTATCTAATTCGTAAATATTATTAAATATGAAAAATACTTATTCTATCATTATCTAGGATGTTACATCCCTTATATTCAATTGGTCTTCATTTTCATTTATAATTAATTGGTAACTAATGAATTAATGTTATAAGCATGTGTAAACTATAATTTCATATTTTAGTTAATATATTTCATTCCCTAAATTCCAATTTATAGGTGATAACTATCATAAAGTTTCTTTCTTAAAATCCCACAACGTAAAAATGAATACTAAAATTTCCTTTAAAATTGGAATGTTAGAACCATAACAATTTCCCAAAGTAACTCATAACTAGGCTTCTACATAGGATAAAATGGGTTGGGATTAAATATTGGACATGGAAGAAAAGTGTAAATAATTATAGAGAGTGGTAGAGATCATTGATCACCATCAAGTGAATGGACAATGGAAAGTTAATGGCCTCAAAACCATAAATCTATGATGATTTATAGGACCGTTAGTTCAATATAAATGAAGGTATTAAGATAAATCTTTTTTAATATTCTTTTACTATAATTGATGAATTATTTTAATATCTAAGACTATAAGTAAATATACTAACTTGATGAGTATATATTCATCCTTTAATCAACTTCCACAAAAAAAACATCACTTGCTCCAAACAATGAGTATCCAAGATGACTTTTCATGCCTAAATCACTAGAATAAAATTTTAATATATCACATAATCCTCAAAAGGATAACATGATATTCCTTATATCTTTAGATATTAACCAAAACCAACATGGTTAGTATATATTAATATAATTAAAACATTCATGTGATGACATAATGGATTAATATCTAAATTTCAATAGTAATACCCAAAGTTAAAACTAAATCATTCCATAGATATATAACCCTAATTATCACCAATAACATTAATTTTACATCCACACAAATAGAGGTATTCTTCCACAAGTAACTTTTAAAAATATACCTCATACATTTATAGAAACACAATAAATTTCTCCCAAGGTATTTATATTATTTAAAACATTAAAAGAGGGGTGACTAAGTCATTGGGATTATGATAAACCTTCAAAGAACATAAAACCCCCTAGATCTTCCAACACTTCACTAGATATCCCAACATCAACTGCATATGTAGAAAAATATTTCTCCATCATCTTTTTTCTTCTAATCATGATAATTTCCAACCTAAGTAACTTTCTTCAGACATATGTTAGCATAGTGTCTGAAATCATTGAAACTAAATAATCATACTATTGATTGGATATCTGTTATATCATTTTTGGATTGTTTAGGACTCTTTTCCTTTTAGTCACAAACCTTCTGACCAAACTTACAACATCGTTAAATCTTTACAGATCCTAACATACCTTCCCCAAAAATGTATTTTTTCACACTTGGAAAAAAATAGGCTTAACTCCAGAATTTTTAGTTAGTTTATTTTCTATTTCCTATCACCTTGACCATTTCTTACTCTTGACATCTCATGGAATGTAAGTGTAAAAAAACTCAATTTCAACTTTCTCAACACATTGAACCACTTTTTATATCTTTTAAATTATCTAGAGGAAAAATCTCTTCGTAGACTTTCTTTCAATCCTGAGTAAAATCTATTAATTTTAGTATCAATGTCTTGGATAAAGTCTTCCACATACCTAGAAAATCATGTGAAATTTTCTTTATATGAAGCCATGTAATCTTCATCTTTTTGCCTTAAATCTAGGAATTATTTCTCCCTCCTAAGATGAACAACATTTTGGAAATATTTTTCAATAGAAATATCCTTGAATGTTTCTCATTCCATATAATCAAGATCATATTTATCTCTAGTAATATTAACCAAATACCACCATCGATTAGATTCACCATCAAAATGATAGATGGAAAGAGTTTTCTTTTGATGTTTTGAATATCTCGTGACTTTAAATATCTTCTTAGGGAATCGATTCATCCTTCAGCTACAACTGGGTTAGATGATTCATTGAATAATGGGGGATTTTTCCTTAGGAAATGCTCCACCATCATCATGTTCATTCAATGTAGGTCAGGTTCCTCTTTAGCATGGATACAACCACCGTTTATAGCTTATTTCCACTAATCCATCACTGTAAAAAACTACTCAGTTCCAATTCCAACCATCTTGGGATGCTGATTCGGAAGGATATTATACTCTGAGTTTATTCCCACTACAGTTTTCATATTTTATCTATAGAAAACCATTATGAACAAACATAATTTTTAATAATAAACATGGTTATATTTAAAAACTATATCATTCTAACTTAACCATAAAGTAAAATATTCTAAGGGAATGCAATTAATAATACCCTAACCTATAAATTTATCTAAACCTTTCCTTTGATATCAACTATAAGGACCTTGACTTAAACATTATATAATCTTGATTTTTAGTCAATAAATTTCTTTATTTCACATTGAGGATATTCTCAGGTTTAGAGTTTTAGAGAATTAGGCCATAACTCAACCTTAAAAAAACTATAAAATATAAAGTGGACACTTCTGATCAGTATCCATTTTTCCTAAAATATGAAACTTTTAAAATACAGCATGAATTATTTTCATGGAAAATCTCCATGAATTCCAACTTGATTTCTTCCTTTACCTTAACCATCATTAAACCATATGAGAAAATTTTAAAAACTTGGGATGAAAAAAAAACCTCAATAAAGGATATAAAAATAAAGGAAACTTTTAGTTCAGTAAAAACATGAAAACTCCTATAATGTTTACCTTTATCTTAAAAATTCTTTGTAAATATGAAATAAAACATTTTCACATGAAAAAAATCACATTTTTATGAAATAAAATCATTAAAAACTATATCAATAAATTAAACCCCTTTTTGTGACTTAGAGAATCATATACATAAAACCCTTTCAAAACCCTTTTAATTGAATAACTATAAGGTTAACTTCTAACATTATCATTACCCAATTCATTGGAGATATATAATGGGAATAACCCATTTTATAAGCTATATCAAGCTCATTTGTGGGCTATAATGGGGCTTAACCCTTTGTATAAGCTATATTAGGATCACCCTCTTTCTGTGAGCTATAACGGAGCTCAACCCTTCGTATAAGTTGTATCAGGCTCACCTGTGAGCTATAAAGGGGATAAACCCTTTGTATAAGTTGTATCAGGATCAATCGTTTCATATAATTCTCAAGAACCATATTAAGAGTAAAACACTCTCATCATAAAACCCTTTAAAAACCCTTTTTAAATCCATATGAAAACATATTCAGATAAAAATACCATTTTATTTTGAGAACCCATTTTCAATACCCAAAAACCCTTTTCTTTGAAAATATATTTTCAAAAAAATAAAAAAATAAAAGGAAATATGTTTTTTTCATTTAGGAAAACATGTATACCTTAAAAGGAATCTAGAAATAAAATAACAGTCATGATGACATGAATGGTCATTATCATCGTACTTTAAAAATAGGACATTTTATTTTTCATTTTTCAAAACATTCCTTTTAAGATGAGAGGACCAGTTTGGGATATACCTAACACTGAGAGGGGGGTGAATCAGTGTTGGGGAATTTTTAAACCAATTCCAACTTTTATCCTCGTACCTCTTGACCTGTTAGGATCTTGATTCTCTTATTCTCTTTTCCCTGTCTCATGCAATAATAGAAAGCAGTAAAAATATGCACACGATATGTTTACAAGGTTCACCACTCAATAAGAGTAGATACATCCTTTCTATGCATGGGTATGACTAGTGCATGGATTCTCCACTATAATGTGATATTCTTTTAAAATTGATTGGCTAGGAAAACAATCCTCTAATCATTGTGAGTCCCTACACTTTAGAGGGGGGTAGGAAATAATCCTCTTCCCGGGACTGGTGATAGCCTATTCCAACTTGCAGCCTCTAGCTAGTTCTTTATACTGCCTATGGATATAGTATTCTTCCTTCTTGATAAGGTAGGTTCTGCTCTTAGTATTCTTTAGTGCTCTTCAATTGATTACTTTCAAAGCGGTAGGCAAGAAATTCTTCCTTCTTTCCTTCTCTTCCTTTTCTAGTGCAACACCAACTGCACTAGACTTCTTCTTTCTTCTTCTTAGTGCAACAACAGAATGCACTAAAACTTCTTCTATCTTCTTGGATAGAATCACATATACCAATGTGATTAATCAGGTAGTGAAGATCGATTCACTCGGAATCATCTGAATCTAACTTCCCTGAACAATTGTTAGCATTCAATTGGGCATAATCTGTTGTTATTCTTCTTCTCTCCTTTTTCTTTGACACAGTAGAATATGGAATGGTACTTCAGTGTCTTAATCTCTTTCTTTAGTTCTCAACACCAACAGGTAAGTGTGTCGGTATACTAATTTCTTCCTTTGTGCAGATATGAGTTCAATTGCATTTTTAGTTCTTCTTTACTTCGCAAAGTACAACGAGGGTGATAAACCCCAATCATGTGAGTGCGATTCAACTTCTCTTTGTGAAACTGAATGGTTCATAGTTCTTTCTTCATATAAAAGCTACTTTGAGAGTGATATGAACCTATCGAAGGCACATGTGATCCCCAAATTTTTCGCGCACCCTTCTAGGTGGCTGGCACACAAAATTCAAACCTTGCGCATAAAAACACCTTTTGGCGTGAAAAACCCTTTTCGCGCAACTCTTCTTTTTCGCGCAGAACTCCCCTTTTTTGTGCAACACTTTCTTTTTCACGCAGCACTTCTTCTTTTCTCTAAATACTCTATACTTCAATTTTTCCGCGCGTCAGAGCTCGGGATTTGTCTAAGTGTCGAGTCTCTCCAAATGAGAGGGGGTCACCTCATATTTATAGGCATTTTTGACCCTGCGCATAAAACCCCTTCCTACGTTTAAAACTCATTACAGCGCGTAAAACTGTCTATCACTTCTTTAATTATGCACACCTTTATTTTCACGCACCACCTGGATTTTTCTCACACCTCATGACTTTTCCATTTTTCATCATTCTAAGCATGAAGCACTAATTGCACGCAAAATTCCACACCGCGTTCCATATTGCATGCAAACCCAGCCTTTCACGTGACATCGTATTTCGCGCAATGATCCAATATTTCGCACACCTCATGCCTTTGCAAATTTTCGAGCTTCTGATCTCGAAACACCTTTTTCGCAAAAAACTTCATTCCTCTATTTCACGCATCCCGCTGATATTTCAAGCAACCCGCTACTATTTCATGCACCACTTTATTTTTTCGCGCATCTTGCCTAAATTTCCATGCACTTCATGCCTTTGGCATTTTTTGATTTTCTGACCTTGAATCATCCCTTTCATGCAAAAATCTAAACCATATTCAATCTTGCACGCTAAATCCATTTCCAAAAACACATCTTCATCTCCTGATTTTCAGGCCCTAAAATTTGGCAAACACTGGAAAACGGATCCACCTTAAACTACGCTTTTATACCGCCCCAGATTGTCTATTTCATTGTCATTTCTCTCTTCACAGCTTCCCATAACTATTCTTCAGCTTTTATCACGAATTCCACTATCGTGATATGTATCCTTTGATAGATAAGATCTAGCATCGTCAAAATTACAATGGGAGGTATAGAAACTTTCCATCTTCCAGCAGCATCATTCCTTCCAATAAAAACTATATATGATTGGAATCATCATTTCTCCCCCTTTCCTTTATAAGGCTTGAATCACAAGTTCTTCTAACTTATGATATTTGTGAAATACAAATCAGCAAAGCATTGTCTGATTTCATCCATTCTTTTTGGAATATGAATTCCAAAGTACTTAATCATCCTCACTTCAAATCCTCAATGCCTTTTGAAGTGTTAAGAACAGTGCAACAATCATATAATTTTAAGGAAATGTGTAATTCATGACATTCTTAGAATGCCAATCCCTTCTACACTCTCTCTTCTTCTTCATCCATCATTCTCTACTTCATTCAAATCATATGATTCTTTTCTACAAGTAATCTCTTGCATGGTTCTCATGCAATTGTGAAGCATTGCATGGTCTTCTTTAAATCATCATTCTTCTTCAATCATCCTCATATGGATGATACCTCATCATTATTCATTATTGTAAACAATGTGTCACATTTGACACAAGTTCTTTGATTTTAGGATCAGTTCAACAATCATCTAATTTTACTTCATGGAGAATTTCCCAAGCATGACATTCAATGCTATGATTTCATAACAATTCTCCAAGAAACCTCACTTCATCTGATCTCCATTAACTTTGGATTCCTTCATCTCTTTCTTCATTTTGACCATCATTGACAACTGTTGACAACAAATACAATCTTCAAACACAAAGTGGTCTCAACATAAGACACATAAAAAGATTCCTTTTGAAAAAAAAATTAAAATAAAATTAAATATAAATTGTCCTTTATAATCCTTTTATATGAATATAAATAAATATGTAAAATAATATCAATAATATTGACATGGATAAAAATATTAGAAAATTAATTCTTTAAACATTCAAAGTGTTCCATGCCACTTTGAATGATTAAATCATAATACCAATGACATATTACCATCTAAAAAACATTAAATAAAATGATAATAGATAAAATATAAATATATAATTTTAAATGGCTTGTATATACAATTTATAAAATAATAAAGGTGCATATCATCAATAATTTTATCAATAAAAGGAGATTGAGACGAAATCCATTACAATCGTGGTGACATATGAATTGGAAACCCAAAAAGTAACAATAATAAATTGAAACATTTAAATAACATGAATATAAAATAATTCATGATATAATATATCAAAAGGGGTTGTATATACACCACACAAAATAAGTAAGTGTTGAATATGAAATCTATCTCATAGATGTACAAAGTGAGATGAAAATACCTTACCTTGAGTTTGACTTATCACCTGTGTCTTTATCTTCATGAAGAATAAAATTATGTTAATTATCTACTTTCATGATAATATTTTTAAAGTTTTTCATTACTTTTATTTCACTTATTACAATGTTGTAAATAACTATTTAAACAATTAAGTTTACATCGGGTGTTTTAACCATATTCAGTTTATGTATCAAAAACGAATTTGGTAGGTCAAATATGGTTAAAGGGGTCATTATATAAACATATAAAAAATAATTATCATGAAATAATTATCATATTTTTATATTAATTACACTTTTAAAACCAATCATTAAATATGGTTATGAAAAATGAACCAATGTTACAATCCTAGAGATGGTATGTCGTACGTATGCATGAGTAACATTCCCATTTTTCAATGATCATTAAGGATTGATGGTAAGTAACATTTATATTTTCATAATGATAATTATATAATAAATAATATTTTATTTAATCATATATATTTAAATATATAATTCTTGTAATGTAAAATGAATCACATCGCATCGAGGAGGTGGTAGTTCACACGTCCATAGACGACATTATCACTTTCTCAGTGTGTGAAAGGGTAATAAAAATTGATATACTATATTTCTTAAAATTTAATTATGCCATGAATATAATATATATTTTATTTAGGTCACTTATATTTAATTAAACTCATTATTAATGCATTCCATGTAAAGTGTGAAAGTATCACATCGCTTTGAGGATGTGGTAGTCCACACGTCCACAAATGATATTATCATATTTACAAAAAATGGAAAGAATTAAGGTATGTGTATTATAAAAATTCAAGAAGTATTAATAAAAATAAATATAATATAAATCATATAAAAATATTTTTTCCATCATAATTCTCAACCACGAAAGGTGGTAAAGGAAAAACGAACAACAATCGTTAGGTGAGGCGGTAGTTCGTCATACAAGAATGGTAATTTCGTTACCCATTTGATGGAAATGTGTGTATGTGTAGGTTGGAACCTTAACATAACAACATATAAGTTTATATAGGAAAATTATTTTATTATATAATCATGTAATAATAATAAATGGTGGAGAAATAAATAAATCAAAAATGCACATTGAATAAAGTTACCTCTTTTTCGAGTAACTCCTTTTGGTTTGCACCAAATGGATTCCTTGGATGGATTTCTGACCAAAGTGAGGACTCTAGGGTGAAGGGAGTAATTTTGGGAGAATATTTTTCAGGTTTTGGATGATCCAAATTGATTTATAGTTTTAAATAAGTGATAAGTAAAGAAGGCCTTTTATAAGTGGGGAAAATGACATATCGGAAATTCTTGAAAATATTTGAGTGCTCCCCATGTTTTTATTGTCCCCAAAGGGTTAAAAATAAAAAATTATAAATCCTTATAGGTTTAATGGTATAAATATTTCCATGAAATAATTTTTATACAAGTTTAGGGTCATTTTTACACCTTATTTTCTAAGTTTAGTCATTAATTAACCTCATTTTTCCTTAATCACTGTAATTAATTTTAATTACTTTCACTAATAATTTTGGTCAAAAAATAAGTTGTTTTTATTATAAATTATAAATTATTATGATTCCAAATATTTAATCCATTTTTTACAAATTAAAATCATATAATTGGCAGAAATTAATTTAAAATTAATCCCACAGACAGGACAACAAAGTGGGTTTTTAAAGTAAAAATGTTTAAAAGTTTTCTAAGTTTTTATATCTAAATTCAATGTGAAATTGTTTGTAATAACCTAAATTAGTTTAAATGATATAAAATTGATCTAATTATACTTTAAAACCAAATAAAAACATTATTTATCTATATAAATAAATTGGACGAAAAAGTAGTTTTGAACTAAAATTCAGTATTATTCATCAAAATATGAAATTTCTTGGAAAAATACCAAAAAATATCCCAAAGGAAATTTTGATGTTTATACTTCAAAAATTAAGTTTATTTTGTAATATAAAAATTATAAAATTTTCAAAAAAATTATTTAAAATAGGTGCTCCATTAAAAGGAGGCAAAACTACCTTTCAAAAATATACATCTTTTTATGTTTAAAATTGGATTTATTCTTATTTTAAGCCTATAACATTTATTGGATGAATTTAAAAACATTTTATAAACATGTATAAACATAATATAGTTAGTCTTTTTCATTCTTGATAATACAACGTCTAGGAGATATTTTCCATATTAAATATATTAACAATATATTATTGTTTTGTATATATCATTCTTGCATACAATGCAGAATTTCAGAGAAACTCATTATTGCGTGTTGGTTATTATATTTCACATAGCTCAAATTTTAAGGTAAAATTACAATCTAATTAAAAAATATTAATAAATACGAAAAAGACTTATTCTATCATTACTTGGTATGTTACATTCTTTATATTCAATTGGTCTTTATTTTCATTTATAATTAATTGGTAACCAATTAATTCATATTATAAGCATGTGTAACATAAAGACCCAGAAATTCCATATAATTTTTTTAAAATTATTTGGGATTATTAAGAGTCTTTGAAAATTGACGGCGTTTGATTTTGAGGTCTGGTGTGCCCGAAATGGAATTTCGAACTTTTTTTAAGGTACGTTCAGTAAACGTGCGGGCGTCGTTTTCTATCTTTTGAACCGGTGCTCGGATAAAAATTATGAGGGAACCATTGAATCTGTAGTATCATGATTCGCTTAAGGGAGACTTAACTTTGACCGTAGTAGGTCGGGAGAAAAAGTTAGTTTTTTAGACTTTTTGAAGATTAATAAAATAACATAAAAATGTTATTTTATTTTCATACCTCCTATTGAGCGGTGGTGGTGGGACCGATGGGTTGTCAAGCCATTTAATGGATTGACTCTTGAGTTTGTAACCATAGCATTGAGATATTAAGAGGTTCATTAATTAATGAACCTCATTAATCTCTTGTTGCGTTAATCACCTTCCCCCCTCTATTTAATGGAGGCTCGGGTTGGGCTTTTTGACACGGTTGTGAGGAACCTCTGGTGAAGTACCACGGCATCTTCCACCAACGGAGAATAAAAGCTTGGGTAGAAATGATCTAGGATCGAAGAATGTTGGAGACTTCAACTAACTAGGACTCTTCACCCTCCATGACCGTGACAGCATCCAACGGTTCACGAGGTAGGGTATGTGTGTATTTAAATTCAAGAGATATTGTTTCTTCTCTGTGTTTTTGAAAAGCATGAAGAATTGCGGAAGTTCTAAACGAGATTAATTTTATCTTTGTGATGAATTGATTATTAACCACTTGATATAATGCTAACGCGGAGGGCGTGGGCCAAATGAACAAGGCCCAGACCCTTCACTACTTCGTTTTTTATCTCATTCTTCAAAGATGAATTTCCAACTCGACGAAAATTTGAATCAAAGAGCCATGCAGTGATGGAAGCAACCTGGGAGGCTTGTAGGTGTGTTCAGAAGGGAAATACGGACCACCATAGCTCACCCAGTGGCCCATGGGAGATCAGCTAGCACAGCGGCACTAGTGATCGGCGGCGGCGGGCAATGGCGGTGGCCAGAATCAGCCGACCGCGGTGGCAACAGGTGGCTTGCTGCCGCGCGCTGCAGAGGGGATTCGTAACATCAAGTTGTGGTGGCTGCAAATGGTGGTCATCCCTCGATCGGTCGCGTTGGCGGAAGGGTGGCGCGCCTTCATGCGCTGTAGGTGGAGGTTGTGTCTTCGAAGTTGCGGGGGAGGGGAACCCAAGCCCTACAAGTCCCGTGGACAGCAAGGCAGTGCCACATGGCACCACCGGTTGAAGAGTCGAATGACTCTTTGAGCCATTATGGAAGGAGGGGTCGCACAACCACTCACATGGGTCGCACCCAGCTAGTGGGTCGTGCTCGCCGCTGGCCAGCCGTTTCGGACTGGGCCAGGTCAGACCCGGGTCGGACCCAAATTGGGTCAGGTCGGCCCAGGACGGGTGGGTCGGGTTGGACCGGACTCGGACCCTCTTCATCCTAGATACACTTAAAAAGTTGTATCTTACAAACCAAACGTCTGTTTGACGAGCCGTCTATGGTATTGTAATCCTTCGGATGAGACGGTCCTTTTTAGATACTCCACCTAATATTTTGAGAAAGTTGTAGTATGGATGGGTTAGATCGTACCTGAATCCAACCGGGCCCTCGGCACTAAAATGCATATAACTCTCAGAACGGGAGTCTAATTGATGTGTCATATATTGTGTTGGAACCCTTATGACATGAATAATCATTAGGTTACTTCTTTATGGGAATTCTTTCCGGGTACAACCAATGGATTGAGGAGAGGATCCTTCCAGAATCAAGCATACTATGTACAAGAATCCAGTGTCTTGCTGTGACCTGAAGAATGAATAGAGATCATGTGTGGATCAGCACCTAGTGTACTATGTATGAAAATCCAATGGTTGCATGAGACATGAAGAATGAATAGTGATCATGTATGGATCATCACCTAGCGACCCTGTGTGGATCATCACCTAGAAATTTTGTGTGGATTTTCACCTAGCGATCATGTGTGGATCAACACCTAGTGATCCTGTGTGGATCAACACCTAGCGATCTTGTTTGGATAAGCACCTAGCGATCATGTGTGGATTAAAACCTAGCGATACTATATAGATCAGCATTGACCAATCTTGTGTGGATCAACACCGAATGATCCTCTAAAGATCCACAAAATAACCCTTGACAGAATAAGATGATCTAGCTTTACGACTAATCATCTATACTTATGTACTTAAGTTATACCTGGTTTGAGCTGAGTTTTTTGCTTTTTGCTTTGTGATTGAGATCAATCTTTGTGGTTTTCCTTTGTGGAATTCTGATAGACCTTTGGGGGTCTTGGGGTCCCTACGATGTATTTTTATACTCACCCTTGCACGGGCTTCACCCGCACCTTGTTGTGTCTTGTGCAGACGATGGGCAGCCTTGACTGAGACTTAGGGATCTAGGACCAGGTGGTAAACTGAGGTGACTGGTTGACATGGAGAGCTGTGGAGACGAGCTATACCTACCATTCAGGTAGGATCCTTGGTGGACAATCTCAGGAGCTATTTTCTATTTCCTGTTGTATTGTATCTTTTAGTTGGGCTTGTATTCCATCCTCTTTACTTTCAGTACACACTTTTACTACTTCATTTTTACTACATGGTTTGTATCTTGTCATATTCTTAGTCTGTGTGTTTACAGGTTCAAAGGAAATGTCTTCTCATTTTAGGGATATGCCTTTCGGTTGTTAGTCTCCAACCCCTGTCCTATAGAAGGTGGGCTTGGGTTAGTCACAGCACGAGCCCCAGAGGATGGGTCGTTACAAATTGGTATCATAGGAATCAGTTCTACCTAAGAACTAGGACTCTTATATTTCCAATGGAGTAATATTATTAAGTGTTTTGAGTGTGTTTTTCAGTTCAGGGAGTCCATCATTGGTGTGGCGGCTGACGTATCCATACACCAGGACCCTGAAATTCTGATTTCTGACTTAGTGCATGAAAACACAGATTGTGTGTGTTTTGTAAATGTTTTACTTTTAATTCCTTTAGAGTTAGCTCATCAGGTATAACTTATTGATAGTGGTGCACTTGTTTCTTTTCAAGATCTCGCCACGTAGACAGCCATCCAGGATTCCAGAGATAGTACACGATGATGTCCCACTGAGTGACGAGGCTTTAGTACAGGTCCCTATTACTATGCTGGAACCTTTGGGTGGTGTACCAACAGCACCACTACTTGTAGAGTAGTAGTTTCCACCAGCCCCACTAGAAGACTATTCATGCCAACTGAGTGCATTTCATTAGTTCCAAAGATAGAGGCCTCTAAGTTTTCAAGGCGAGACAGATCCCTAGGTAGTTGAGGACTGTCTGGAGGCTGTGGCACAGGTGTTTCACTTAGTTGAGACACCATCAGATCAGATGGTGATCCTAACTGCTAGCCTCTTCTAGGGAACAGTAGGGAGATGGTGGAGTCTAACTATCCAGATTCATGAGGGGTGGCACTTTCCTGGTTGGACTTCGAGATCCTCTTCAGGGCACAGCTCGTACCAGTAACTTTACGCTTAGTGTGTATCCAAGAGCTACTGCACTTATAGGAGGGTAGCTTTTCAGTGGTCCAGTACTCAGAGAGATTCACTGACCTCTCACTCTACTCCACCAACATGGTATAGGACCCTTTCTTTGGGGGATGGACCTTTGATAAGGGTCTCTGGTGGGAGATCAGAGCATCGATGATATCACTAAATATCCCGACGCGAGCTGGAGTGCTTGATCTATCATTATTGGTGGAGATATTTTTAGTTGAGAAGGCACCGACGATGAGAGCCACCACCGGACGACAGGTAGCCGAGTCATATATATCCGGTAGTATAAAGATGACACAAAGTTCCAAGTGGGCCAGACCTTCCAGTGGATGACCCCAGGACGCAGGGTCGTATGTGTGGAGCTCTTGAGTCAGATGAGGCCTTCTAAGGACTAAATCCCATTACACTTATGGCGGATAGGGACACATGGCTCGCAACTGTCTGACTCCCCGCATAGAAGATCAGTAGATGATCGAGGGACCACCGAGGCAGTAGCTGAGGTTCGAGCGAAGGGGTCCACAGGGCGGCGGGCATGGAAGAGGAGTTGGTCATGCAGCAGGTGGAGGACAATGGTTTGAGGTTCTACCACCACCGCCCCTAGGTGGTCCACCCCAACCAAAGGGAGTAGGTGGATAGGGGAGAGCTCAGCTTCAGGTAGTAGAGGCATATAATCACGGCGCTCCAAAGATGATTAGAGGTACGATCTGTGTCTATTCCACCCTAGTTGCAGTTCTTATAGAAATGGGTTCCATTCACTCTTTTATTCCCATAGCACTTGTTTGGAGCTTGGAGATTTTGATGGAGTCGTTGGATCAATACTTACGGTTATAGATTCCTACGGGAGAAGATTTGAAGATTACACACTGGTACAGATAGCGTGAGCTCACTCTAGGAGGTGAGAACTTCAGTTGGGATCTCCTAGTAGCAGTGTTGAGGCCTTATGACGTCATCTTGGGAATGGACTGGCTATCCATAGTCCATGATCAGATTGACTATTTTAGGTGAAAAGTGCGGTGTGTCTACAAGGATGGGATTATTTTTTACTTCACCAGTGAGAAGGGAACCTTTGAAGCACAACATGGACTTTCTCGGAGGAGAGTGCAGTCGATCACCCATCAGTTGGCTAGCCTTACCCTCAGAGCAGTTGATGTGAGGAGTCCGAGTTATCTTGTATTGGTGGACCAGTATGCTGAATTCTTCCCTGATGATGTTCTGGGACTACCTCCTCATATAGAGGTATACTTATAAATTGACATGTACCCCAGGAAGACACCGATATCTATTCCATAATATCAGATATCCCTCGTGGAGCTTTGTGAGTTGCGAGTATAGTTGGAGGACTTACAGAGGAAGGGGTTCATAAGGCCCAGTATTTCTCCATGGGCATCCCTAATTTTGTTCACCAATAAAGTAAATGGGAGTCTGATGATCTGTGTGGACTATCGATCCCTGAACCAGGTGACTGTAAAGAACAAGTATCCTCTGCCGATGATAGATGATCTCTTCGACCAGCTAAAGGGAGCTCAATGGTTTTCAAAGATAGACCTCAGATCAGGCTATCATCAGCTCAGGGTACGGGATGAGGACATACCGAAGACAGCCTTCAGATGTAGGTATGGCCACTATGAGTTGTTGGTAATTCCCTTCAACGTAACCAATGCTCCGGAAGTGTTCATGGGACTCATGAATAGGATTTTCCAGCCTTACCTTGATCACTTCATGGTAGTCTTCATTGAAGACATCTTGATATACTCGGCGTTGAAGGAGGAGCACGCCACATACCTGCAGATAGTTCTGGATACACTCCGAGAGAACCAGCTTTATAGAAATCTCTCGAAGTTCCAGTTTTGGAAACGGGAGGTCCACTTCCTAGGTCACGTTATCTCAGAGGCTGGAGTTGTAGTGGATTCATAGAAGATAGAGGCAGTTCTTGATTGGGATCTACCCAAGAGTGTGACCAAGGTGTGGAGTTTCTTGGGATTGGCTGGGTACTACTATATAATCATACCTGACTTTTCCAGAGTTGATACACACTTGAAAGCTTTGACAAATAAGGGACATCCCTTCATGGGGACGGAGAGATTCCAGCAGAGTTTTCAGGAAATGAGGCAGAGACTGACGAGTTCCCTCATCTTGAGTCTACCATAAGAGGTTGTTGGGTATGTAGTCTACTACGAGGCATCAGGGACTAGACTAGGTTGTGTACTAATGCAGTAGAAAGTGGTGATCGACTACAACTCATGGCAGTTAAGATAGCACGAATAGAATTATGCTACCCATGACCTGGAGTTACCAGCAGTGGTCTTTGCACTGAAGATGTGGTGGCACTACTTGATGGGTGAATGTTTTATAGTCTACTCTGATCACAAGAGTCTTAGGTATATCTTCTCACTGAAGGACCTAAATCTAAGATAGTGATGATGGCTAGAGTTCTTCCAGGACTACGACTTTGATATATTCTACACTCCTGGGAATGGTAACATAGTAGCAGACGCACTCAGTAGGAGATCTGGTCTACAGTTACTAAGTGAGGTGATAGAGAAACTAGCCACATTGTAGTTATCCTTCATGGATAGTGATGGATCATCTTACCTTCAGTCTATGATAGTTACTCCCCCACTTCTTCATCAAGTTCGGGAGGATCATCTTGGGGACATTGACTGCGAGGCCTCACATGCTCAGATATCCTCAGGACAGGATCCTAAAGGATTTTCTAAAGGTGGGAAGCATGTCATCCTCTACATAGGACATACTATGGTACCAGTGATGTTACGATAGGAGGTGTTGAGGGATTTCCAAACATCCCCTTTAGTGGTACATTCTGGAGTGGAGAAGATGTACGGAGTCAATACTGGGGGCCAAGGATGAAGAAAGCGGTTGTGGAGTTCGTATCACGATGCCTCACTTGTTATCAAGTGAAGGTTGAACATCAGGTACCAGAAGGATTAGGTCAGCCACTTGAGGTACCGGAGTGGAAGTGGGATGGTATCTCTATGGAATTCGTGATAGGGCTACCATGTACATCTAGGGGCCATGATTCCATATGGGTGATCATTGACAGACTCACCAAGTCAGCCCACTTCCTACCCATCTGAGAGTAGGGAACAGTAGAGATCTTGGGATGCCTCTACATGCAGGAGATTGTATGGCTTCACGGGGTGCCATCAGAGATTGTCTTAGATTGCGACGCACATTTTACATCCCGTTTTTTGGAAGGGGTTGTAGGAGGAATTCGTGACTCAACTACATTTGGGCACCGCCTTCCATCCTCATACAATTGGTCAGACGGACCGGACCATAAAGATGCTCGAGGACAAGCTTTATGCTTGTGTCCTTGGTTTTGGCCATAGTTGGAAGGACCAACTACCACTGGTGGATTTCGTATACAACAATAGCTATCACTCCAACATTTTCATGGCACCATTTGAGGCCTTGTATGGGAAACCATGCAGATCACCACTATGCTGGAAAGACCTAGGGTAGTTAGCACTTATGGGTCCAGAGTTGGTACGGGCTACCATGGAGAAGGTACAGATTATCTATGAGAGGATGAAGACTACACAGAGCCAGAAAAAGTCTTATGCCGACAGGAGACAGAGACCCTTAGAGTTTGAGGAGGGAGACCATGTCTTCCTATGGGTCTCACCCCGAAAAGGATTATGGAGGTTTGTCTGGGGTGGCAAGATATCTTCGAGGTTCATCGAACCTTTTTAGATCCTCAGCAGAGTAGGTGAGGTGGTTCACCGTCTATCTCTTCCCCCACAAATGAATTGGGTGCATAATGTTTTCCATGTGTCACAGATGAGGAAGTATGTGCATGATCCATCGCATGTTATCGATTGGGGAGAGTTAGACATAAATGACGGGGCGACGTTTGCGGAGTTTCCGGTGGAGATAGAGGATCGATAGGAGTGGGTCCTTCATGGTTGGTCGATTCCTCTGGTTAGAGTTGGTTGGAATCACCGGAATCTCTAGGAGAAAACATGGGAGTGGGAGGCTCAGATACATGCTCAGTACCCCCATTTGTTTCCCTAGTTTTGTTGTAGATTTCAGGGATGAAAATCCCTAAGGTGGGGAGAATGTAAAGACCTATAAATTCCATATAAATTTATTTTTAAAATTATTTGGGATTATTATGAGCCTGTGAAAATTGATGGTGCTTAATTCTGAGGCCCGGTGTGCCCGGAATGGAATTTTTGAACTTTTTTTATGGTACGTTCAGTAAACGTGCAGGAGGAATTTTCTATCTTTTGAACCAGTGATCGGATTAAAAATCCTAGGGAACCATTGAATCTATATCTCCAAGATTCTCTTAAGGGAGGCTTAACTTGGACCGTGGTAGGTCGGAATAAAAATTTATTTTTTCGAACTTTTTGAAGATTAATAAAATAACATAAAAATGTTATTTTATTTTCCTACCTCTTATTGAGCGGCAATGGTGGGATTAATGGGTTTTCAATCCATTTAATGGATTGACACTTTGGTTTGTAACCACACTGTTTAGAGATTAATAGGTTCATTCATTAATGAACCTCATTAATCTCTCATTGCGTTAATCACCTTTCCCCCTCTATTTAATGGAGTCTCGGGTTGGGGTTTTTGGCATGGCTGTGAGGAACCTCGGGTGAAGTACCACGACATCTTCCACCGATGGAGAATGGAATCTTGGGTGGTAATGATCCAGGATCGACAAAATTCGGTTACTTCAACGAACGAGGAATCTTCTCCCTCCACGACCGCGACATCATCCAACAGTTCATGAGGTAGGGGATGTTTTTATTTAAATTCATGAGATATTGTTTCTTTTCCGCATTCCTGAAAAGCATGAAGAATCGTGGAATTTCTGGATAGTATTAAATTTATCTTTGTGATGAATTGATTATTAACCGCTTGATATAATCCTAATGTGGAGGGTGCGGGCCAAACGAACAAGGCCCGGACCCTCTACTGATTCGGTTTTTGTATTGTTCTTCACAGAAGAATTTATAACTCGGCAGAAATTCAAATCCCGGAGCCACATAGTGATGGAAGCAACCCAGGAGGCCCATAGGGGCGTTCGGAAGGGAAAATGGACCACCAGAGCTCACCCGGTGGCCTGAGGGAGATCCATCGGTGCGGGACCAGCATGGCGGCGCCGGAGACTGATGCCAGCAGGCGATGGTGGCGGCTGGCATCGGCCATCTGTGGTAGTAGTAGGTGGTGTGTCGTCGCATGCCGCAGAGGGGAGCCACGGCATCAAGCCGCGACGACTGCAGAGGGTGGTTGTCCCTCGGTCGGCCACTTTAACAGAAGGGAAGCGCGTCGTCGCGCGCCGCATGTGGAGGATACAGCTTCAAATCCATGATGGAGGGGGAACCATGCCCTATGGGTCTCAATGACATCAAGGCAACACCACATGGTGTTGCAGGTTGAAGATCCAAGTATCTCTTTGATCCGTTCGGGACGGAGGGGTCTCGCGACCTCTTGCACGGGTCATGCCCAGCCAGCTGGCCGAGCCCGCCGCGGCCCAGCCGGTTCAGGTCGGGCCGGTTTGGGCTAGGCTATGTTGGACCTAGGTAAGACCCGAACCAGGTTTGGTCAACCCGAATCAAGTCGAGTTGGCCCAGAATGGGCAGATCAAGTCAGTCCGACTGGGTCGGACCGGACTCGGACCCTCTTCGGCCCAGATACGCTTAAAAGGTCATATCTTACAAACCAGACGTCCATTTGATGAACCGTCTACAGAATTGGAATCCTTGGGATGAGATG
This sequence comes from Viscum album, assembly GCA_963277665.1. NCBI lineage: Eukaryota > Viridiplantae > Streptophyta > Magnoliopsida > Santalales > Viscaceae > Viscum > Viscum album. Next base: position 343,923,551 of record OY728131.1, read on the forward strand.
GTACTTTCAAGATACTCCACCTGATTTTTGGATAAATTTGGAGTATGGCCGGGTTAGATCGTACCTGAATTCAACTGGGCCCTCAGCACTAAAATTCCTATAACTCTCAGACCAGGCGCCCAATTGATGCGTCGTCTATAGCATTGGAACCCTTATGAAATGATGTATCATTGGGTTACTTCTTCATGAGAATTCATGTTTTTTGAAGTACGACCGATGTCTTGAGTAGTGGATCCTCCCAGAATCAAGTGTACTATGTACGAGAATCCAGTGGCTAGCTAAGACGTGAAGAATGAATAGAAATCATGTGTGGATCAGAACCTAGAGATCATGTGTGGATCAACACCTATCGATCATGTATGGATTAGCACCTAGGGATCCTGTGTGGATCAGAACCTAGAGATCCTGTGTGGATCAGCACCTAGAGATCATGTGTGGATTAGTACCTAATGATCCTGTGTGGATCACCACTTACCGATCATGTGTGGATCAGCACCTAGAGATCTTGTGTGGATCAACATCGAACCATCCTGTGTAGATCAGCACCAAGAAATCCTATGTAGATCAGCAGCAGAACCCTTGACAGAATAAGATTATCTAGCTTTACGACTAATCATCTATACTTCTGTACTTAATTTATACATTTTTTGAGCTTAGTCTTTTTCTTTGTTCTTTGTGATTGAGATCAAGCTTTGTGTTTTTTCATTGTGAAATTCTGAGAGACCTTCGGGGTTCTCGGGGCCCCTACTGGGTATTTTTATACTCCCCCTGCATGGGCTTCGCCTGCACCTTTTTGTGTCTTGTGCAGACAGCAGGCATCCTTGATTGAGACTTAGGGATCCAGGACCCGGTGGTACATAGAGGTGACTATTTGATGTGGAGAGTTATGGAGACAAGCTATACCTACCATTTAGGTGGTATCCTTGGTGGACGATCTCAGGAGCTGTTTTATGTTTCTTATTATATTGTATCTTTCAATTGGGCTCATATTTTGGCCCCTTTACATTCAGTACACACTTTTACTACTACAGTTTTACTACGTGGTTTGTATCTTGTTATTTTCTTGGTCTGTGTGTTTGCAGGTTCAAAGGCAATTCCTTTTAGAGATACACCTTTCTGGTGCTAGTCTCCAACCCCTGGCCTATGGAAGGCGGGCTTGGGGTAGTCATGGAATGAGCCCCGGGGGATGGGTCGTGACATATAAACTATAATTTCATATTTTAGTTAATCTATTTTATTCCCTCTATTAAAATTTCTAGGTGATAACTATCATAATAATATTAATAGTTTATTTTTTCTAGTAAGACTTGGTCTTGTGTGTAACGTAAGTCATCAAAGGCATTTGATGTTGCATGCAATGAAAGATAAACGTGGTATTGAGTTTGATGCAAGATAAAATATATATAGTGTGTGAAAAAATACATTAAATAATTTAAATTAATTTTAAATAATATATTTCATAAAATCTCAGGATGTTACACTTGTTATATTTGATTGTTATTACTTATATTTACCCTTACTGAGCATTTGAGATCATCTTTTCTTATGTTTCCATTTCTCTAATTATAAAGAAAATTATTACACATGATATGTATAATAGGATATCTTATCTAGAGAATTTTAGGATATTTTTAAGATTTATTATGGATTAAGTAGTTTTTTATATTGTGAAAATAAACTTTTCGTTAGTTGAGAAATACATGGGTTTATTAGTTTTTATTTTTCCTAATTCTATAAATAGATAAACCTAAAAGTCCATGGGAATGTATGTAATTAATTATTTTCTCTAAGTCATGTAATTATTGAATAATTATGTATGAGGATCTATTTTTGGTTTTGAAGACAGTATGTAAAGTATATTTTTTCAGAACTGGATTCAAAGGTGTGGGTATGGGGTGCAACAATTGGTATTAGGGAAGGGTTTAGATAACTCTAGAGTTTAGGATGTTAGTTGAGAATAATTTAAGTGTGGGAAGTTAAGGTTTATCAGGATTTTAGAATTAAAAATAACCCTTTTGGTAAGTTGAGGTAATGTTTAATATTTTAGATATTTAGATAAGATAACTTTAGTGAAAACCCTAGGGATAAGTCTAAGGGATAATTTTATGTGTAGGATAATATATTAAAGTTTTGGTAAAGTATATATTGTGTGGATATCCAAGAAATTACATACCTATCTAGATATAGGAAAGTGGATGTAACTGTGGAAAAAATTATCCTAAGGGTAATCACCTTGAAAAAGGTCGGTTGAGTATCAATTCAATCTTCACTCTGGTACAAGATGGGTGGACCTAAGACTACACAACTATCTAAAAAATTATGGATGATATTCTTTGGTCAAATACATCCTATTTAAAAGTTATTAGGATGTATTTATTATGTTAAGGAATTGGGTTAAGGAATATGAGAGAATCCAATCTAAAGAAACCAATATTAAACCAAGTGATTGAGGTTGAACTAAAATCTAATGTAATAATTTTAAAAAATAATACATTTTGAGGGTGAATTTATCATGTAATTATCTTATAATAATCTTATTTAGGTGTTAATTGATCATCACTCACAATTAAATCCTTTTGGTTTTAGGAATGGATGAATCCTGAAGGATCCAAGTTAATGGTGGATGTCACAGACAATGCAGAGATTGTCCCAATGAGAAACCTAATGGGATGATAACTAAAGTGAAAATCCTTGTGATTATACCAAACCATCTATCAAGAATTATGATTAATAACATGAACTTAGTTGAATTCCCAAACACACTAAAGAAGATAAGGATGGAATCTCATGAAAGTTCTAGTGATGAAGATGATGAAGGAAAGAAGATTCAACTTCATATGTGTTAGGAATGTCCAAAGAGTAACCCAAGGGAATGTCTCAAAGGAACTGAAATATGATTCATGTGTGGAAAAATATGGATTATTTTAATAAGTTTCAAAGTAAATATGAAGCAATTAGTTAATATGACAAAGGGAAAAATGTGTTACATAGTCATACCTAAGATATTAAGCTAGACACCTCATTTAGAATTATATCTTGAGTTATGTAAATATTTTAGACACCATTGGATAATTTTTTAGTTATTGAAAATTAAAAATATGAGGAAACAATTTATTTTGGGGTGAGAATTTAACTCCTCATGATTTCAAATTATACGTTTTCCTTTAAAACCTAATGTGTTCAATAGCTTAATTCACACATAACACTGAACCAAAAAAACCTTAGAAAAATATATAAACATTAAAAGGTGGTTTTAGAATTGATGGTTAAAAATATATGTAACCAAATTATGATTTATATGTAGAAATAAAAATAATGGACATTATTAATACTAAGTAATTAATAAAAATAAATTTGTATAGTTAAATAACTAATATGAATTATTTATTCTTTAAAAATTAACCTTTATAAAAAAATCCCTTTTATGTAATTTATTTTAAGAAACTAAATATTTTATGGATAAAATATATTACTGATATTAACAATATATTAATACTAATTAGTAATAAAATTAATAATGGATAATATTTTTAAAAATTTATTTTCTTATAAAAACAGTTTTAATTTTATTTTTATGGTTTTTTCTAAATTTTAGAAATTAAATTTGAAAAAATTAACTTTTTTTATATTTATAATAAAAATATTATCTTAGGATAAATTTTTGGTATTTTTATGGAAAAAAATAAATTTTTAGTTGAATAGTAAAAATATCATTTTTACTAAAACTATAACTTTATAATTATATAAGAAAGATCTAAAAGTTTAAAAACCTTTTAATTGATCAAATATTTGTTTAAGTAGTAAAATTATACTATTTTTAATAACTTTTTTAATCTACAAAACCTATGTTTAACATTTTAGTAACTTAAGAAATAATTTCCAATAAAAAACTATTTTTAGTATTTTCTTTTAATTAAATATTATTTTGGTAAAATTTGGATTTGAATTGATTTGAATGCCACATAAATTTTATTTATTTTATAATAAACCATTTTATTTCATAAAAATAAAATACATTGATAATTTCATCCTACACATAAGTTTTAATCTTAAAAATAAAATTTTCTAAAAATGGGTTTTTACGCGTTACATACTCTAATATTAAAGTTTAATTTTATTTCATGTATAAATTTTATATCATAAAATTTATTTTATATTTTTAATTAGTAGTTCCAAATTATGTAATAATTTCCATTTTATTTTTAGACATAAAAATGATTTACTTAGGTAAAAACTAGTTACCACCGTAAAACCAAAAATAGTAAAAATGAAAATTTTAAGAGTGAAGGAATTTAAATCATGTGTTCAAATTAATATTTTAGGGATTATTAACCTTATATCATCCCCCACTCCATTATTATCCATATTTGAGTATTCTTTACATGTGAAACATGTTCTCTCTTTATATTAAGTTGAAATATTTATAAAAATGACATTCTCACCACTTATAAAAGGGGAATATCACCACCCCTTCAAGAAAACCCTAAAAATTAGGTTTACTCATTAAAATATTATATTTTTCATTAAACTATAAAAAAATTCCCTTTAGCATATGGTCACAATATATTGGATTAATATCTCTATTTCTTAGGAATCCTCCAAAGAAAATGCAAATATTTCAACATGAGTACTCATTTTTTTCTAACCTATTTTCCTTTCTATATTAATTTTTAAATTATAATCTTATAATAATTATATAATTACATCATTATTTTTTTTATACTTAGTGTTATTATGCAAAGGTAATGATAATTAACCACCTTTCCCCTAATCTATTAAGAAAAACAAAATCATCATTTGGGTGTTGTGTGGACTACTACCTCCACAAAGTAACATATTTTGTTTTTCATCTAGTTTATTTGGTATTTATTAAAAAATAATAACATATAATTAAATTCCTTAAAATTATCTAAATAATATCATTATGATTCTTTAATATTTATATTATTCCCAAAATAAACCACTTTCATAATCATAATCATCCATTAATTTTGGTATGTTCATGTTTGGGTCGGTCTAACCGCCTACTTAAACAATGACATAAAATAATATCATGTAATACTATTAGAACTTAATTAATGATAATAAGTTATATAAATAATTAATTAATGATTTTATTTTGGTTATTTAATGGTAACATTAATATTAAACTCATAAATTTTGATGTCAATGTCCACTCATGCAAAATCACTGAAAAATGTTAATCACATATTTCATATTTAAAGATCATAAACAAAAATCTCATAGAATGAAATTATAAAATTATAAATAATTATAAAAAATAAAACTAAATACCTTGTAATATCTTTTAATGATGAAATTTGGGAGAAAAATGGAGAATAACACTTCTAATGAGAAACTAGTTCAAAATGATCAAGACTACTCACACCCAAAATTAAAAATAGATAATAACTAACTAATATAAATGTAAGGAATAATTATAAATTAAGTTTATAAAATGTTATAAATATTAATATTTTTCTGAAATAGGTCATTAAGATAGTTATTTTTCTTATACAAGATATTCAATCACTTTAGTGGAATTTGTAAATTAAGGTAACAATCTCATATCTCAAGTTTTCACCCCTTGAGACGTATTCCTTATTATAAACCTTGTTTTATTTATAATGGTGTATCTAATTCCCATTAAATATTTTATATCATGATCCTCTTATAATTCATGGTATTTAATGTTTCATTTGAAACCATATCCTTCAAGGGGTTCTGACTCGAAATTTTTGAAGGTTGTAAGGGTTTCTTTGTCTCATTTTCAAATCCATGAGACATATATGATATTATGTGTACCATAATTTATTTTACAAGTAGTTATTACTAACAAATTAATTAATTTTTACATATTAATGAAATTCATGGTGTTTTAATATCTATATAATATTCTTTATTTAAATGGTATTTGATTCAAAAGATACAAAAGTTGTAAGGGTTTTTGTTAACTCAACTCCCTTCGTTGAGTTATAATGCGTATTACTTAACTTATTTCTTCCAAGATTGGTTTCTTGTACCCTAAAAAACATTTCATGGTATTTAATATTTATATATATGTAAAATTACACTTTTTATTGAAATTTTACTCCTCAAATAATTTATTCCCCATAAAAAGTAACTTGTTTTTTAGAATAATTATCATCCTATTTAACGATGGTATCCCCTACTTGTCCATATTTTCCTTTATTTACATTGTTCTAGTTTATATTTGGAAAACCATTTATGTTTTATCTCATGTTACCTTTATATTTTCCATTACCATTTTTTAAAGGGAATTTTTTCAGCCTCTTTTTACAATGTGGGATTTCAATAAAGGTATTTCAAAATATTAAAGAGGTCTTTTATCCTTTCAAAATAAAATGTTTTATATTACACCAAAAATTTATTGTTATAAAGATTATATATTTTTAAGGATTTATTATTGAAGTTTATTTTTCAAAAGTAAATGTTTTCAATATTTTCACTTCACCTTTTGGAAATAACTTTTTGAAAGTGACTCGTACCTTCATCTTTTTACAATAATGTTAAAAATGTTTTATAAAATGTATTTTAAGTTTTTATTCCATTTGAACACATATTCCCATTATCTTAGACTTTTATATGAAACTCTATATCTCTACCTTCATGGTTTCTCAAATAAATTCTCACTCTAATAGTCTTATAAAATAAACTTTTTCAAAAGATCAACGATATTTCTTATTCCCAAAGTGATATTTCTAAAATTCCAAAAAAGTGGTTTTTTTCTAATTAATTTTCATTTGAAATATATTATTATTTATTAAGAAAATTATTCAAACAATACCATACACCTTATTTATATATATGGATTATGTAATTTTCCTTTTTATTAAATAAATGATCCATCACTACCTTTGAATCTTCTAATCATTGAATATTTATAAACATAATTTTTTTCCAATGTATGTACTCATTGAACACTCTATATTTCCTTCATTTTATTAGAGGGAGTTCACCTATATTTCATACATAGATTGATTGGGGATATCATTTAATTTATTATATACCTCTTACTCTATAAAATGTTAGTATGAGGAATTCTTACATAGAAAACTATTCCATTTATTGATTGGGGAAATATTGAGAATTCATATACTTGTTATTTTGATATATATATTTATTGATTAATAATGGGTGTTTATTATGTATTGTATAGTTTATTAATTCATTTATATTATGAATTCATTGGACTTAATTAGTGATGGGTGAGGCCTATTATATCCCCTTGGTGAATCAATAATTCTCATAAAACAAACTAGATTGGGTATTTTGGTGTATACCTACCCAGAATAAAATATTTTTTAGACATGGGGCCTTAAGGATATGATCATGATGTCTAAGATCATGATATAATTTCTTAAGACATGTAATTAGTTATCATAAATTATGAATTTTATCTCTAAGGAACCAGTTATTGTTATCCATTTGATCTTTTCATTTCAATGTTATCCATGGTTATATTATGCTTTCAATTTCATTCTATTATGGATTATTATTGGTTACTTATTCCTTCAATTTTATTTATTCTCAACTTATACTAACTTATGATCTATGATTTTTATTACTTATGTTTATCCTTATAAAGTGTTTGAGCTCACCCCTTCTTATATTTCCATTACCCCATGTTATGAAGAAAGTTATTACACATGATATGTCTAACAGGATAGCTTGTGTGGAGAATTTTTTGGAGATGTTTAAGACTTATTATAGATTATATAGTTTCTTATATAGTAGAAATAAAATTTCTGTAAGTTGATAAATACATAGTCTTTATTATTTTTTATTTTTCCTAATTCTATAAAGCTCTAATCCTAAAAGGGCATGGGAATATATGTAATGAAATATTTTCTATAAGTCTTAAAATTATAGGATTATTATGGATGAGAATCTAAAGTTGGTATCAAATATAGTATGTGAATTATATTTTTTGGAAAGAGAACTAGGAGTGTGGGTTTGGGGTGCTATATTGAGATAGTAGCAACCACCCATGGAGGAACATCAGCATAAGTCCCACCAACTGAATATCTGGGATCAAATATAACTTGTTTTAGAAATATAACATCATGTATTTACCATTATAGATAATGAACTAGTAAGTATTATAATTACCACTAGTGTGTTAGTTGGGATAGGTTCTTGGCCTCTTTTCCCAAGGCCTCTATCTATTGGGGTGAAGGAAGTTTTTTATCTAGACACTAAAGGGGACATTGAGAGATGGTTGAACTTCCCTCTTCAGAGCATCTTCAACCAACTCTAGTATATACCTCTCTATGGTATAAGTGCACTCATTTTTTCCCTAGTTTCCATGATGGGATAGAAACTTTTCATTCATATCTCCAAGAATAGGGACTCCCACAATATTGTGAATTTACCACAAACCAATCCCCAATTATCCATACACCAGGTTGAAAGATTCATTTTTTGGTTCTAATGGATGTGCAGCTCATAAAGAAGGTTGATATTCTCATATAAATTTCTCTATGAAATTGAAATGACCTCATAGATTTTTTTTTGGTGTTTGAACTCAACACATGTTTAGTAGACTTAGTATACCCACATCCACTTGGTCTTAATATCACCTCCAGGACATAGGTCCCAATCCTCTATCCAGCCTAAAATTTGGTATGTGGTTTATTGGAGGAATATTGAGGAGTATAAGTGTATTTGGGATCAAATATATAGGCATGATTATCTAGGGTAGCTTTAGAGTGGTGCAGTATATATGAATGGGTGACCTCACCCTTGTTGTTGTATGACCCCCTTGATGATTTGTTTACACTACCTATATGGGTGTACCATGTAACCCAATATATTTAAATATTGTCATCAAGACTTGGTACATACATGTATATCTAAATAACATGACCATACATTGGAAGGAAATATTATGTTGATTATTTCTGTGGATTCTCCCGCATGACTTGTGCAAGAGCTAACATGCATGGTCTGCACTAGATGGTATATTTATACTCAACATCTTGGACCGGTATATCAATATGGGAGGTGGATTCAACATATAAAATATTGGTTGAAGTGTGATATATTATTTTCCTATAATAAATAATTCGAAAATATCAATTAAATGGGATGGAATCATATATGAAAGTATCCTGGAATGAATATGATCAAAGCATGAGGATCACCCAGTGAAAATTTTAAAAAGGATGTAATTTCACTCAAGGTGTTTTCTTAGCCACCTATAGCTAGGTAACTTTTCTCAAGACCCTTTCCTAAGTAGTTTCACCTAGAAGAATGTTTTAACTAATATTGGGTGTACCTGGATCATTACACTAAGTCCAAAAAAAGAGGGGGGACACTCATCTTGAGATGAGTATGATACTTTAGTAAAAAGAGAGTGTGAGGATTTAGGTTTCACTCAGGTCTCAATGGTTTATAAAATTGAAGTGTACCCCTATATTTATGGAGTATCCACATCTCATTCTTAGGTGATAGCATGAATCACACACCCAAGATCTAACATGAATGATTCACTGACCCCCCAACCTGAGTACATGATCCCTCTTTTAATTAGATTCTACGCTTGAGTTGCATATACCTATGAATTTGATCATTCTTGTGTTGATCAGATCTAATTTTGATAGGGTTAATTTTTTATCACCCTCTTTTGGTATGGATAAAGATTTTATTCAAGTGGGGAAACTTCTCGATAAAGGGAATCTTCAATGGTACGCAGGCTCACACACATGCCCAGGTCACTTCGCATTAGCCTCTAAGTGCATGCCTAAATTTCTTTGCCTTGGTCCCTTATTGCATAGCTAGGAATCCTTTATTCCTTGATCTCTAGTTCTTATACTCAACCTGATTTCATAAAGTATATTCATGCTCCAAATTCACATGATCAAGTAATGTCATGTGAAACACACCTCTCAAGTAGTGCATAAGAGGCAATTGCCAACCTAACATCACACCTCGATCTCCCTTGGTCTATAAATAGACCCGATGACCCCCTCACCTGCTCTAAAATTTAAAGAATAGATGATATGATATAGGACCCTAAAAAATTAACTTGGATGATCCAAGTCACCTATGAGTGAACCCAAGTCTCTATATCCCTTCCAAGTCACTTGTTAAGCCAAAACCTAATGAAATTTAAGGGTAATTGTATCATCTAAGTAATTTAATATATAATCCTTCACAAAAGTACACTTATCCTATGATATTTAAGGACTAGGGTGAAGGACCCCATTCTATGGACTCCTCGCTAGGGTGATATTTTTCACAATCCTTTAAAAATGGATACACCTCTCTTTAATATATACCTTGGTAAAAAATTTCCTAACCCATATCGGGGAAAAACTTCACCCTACCTTTCATTTTAAGGAGGTGTTTCTCCCTATCCTATACTAGGGATATCCTTTTCCTAGACCCCCAAATATGGTAATTTTTCTCCTTGATCTTCTAATAAGGTGAAAATTCACCTTGGTCCCTATTCTAGGGTGTGATATTCCCCTATCTCCATGGTTTAGCATGCCATGGCCCATGTCTCCTACTTTGACTCCAATATCACCCAATTCCTTATACCTGGGTTCCATTTTACCTAAGTCCTGTATATGGGCAACCCTCATGCCTAAGATATCCACCTAGGAACCTACCTATCTAGGCCCCCTCCATATCCTCCTGAAATGTGTGACCAGGCTATGAAAATCAGTGTGCACCCCATCAATCATATATTCCTTGGATAAAAATCCTTTTTTGATTTTTCCTCCCCAACTGATGGGACCCTCCGGGTAGTTACAAACATTTGTTCCATTGATAATGAGGTTCCATTTTCTAAGGATATCATAAAAGCCTCCCTTGTCTCATGATACTCATATTTATTAACCTATATCCATAATTTGATCAACTCAAATACCCATTGGAACTCTTTTTTCCACTCAAGGTGTTAGGGACACATGATGAGACTCTTCATAGGTGTATTCCCCAAATCTTACTACCCATATCCAAGTCATCCACTAGGTCAGAAACTTTAAAAAATCCCTACATGGTCCCTAACCATTCCTTAAAGCGCCACATTCTCTTTGATAAACCCTTCCCCAATGGGATATATTCTCTCTAATTCCACCTATACCCTGTCTTTTTTAGTCAATAACAACATGATGAACTAGAAAGGTTCATTCATATATAATTACTATTCCAACCATTTTTAGTCCCCCTTCTTTTCTAACAGTCCTAGATTCAAGACTTTAAACTATATAACATATATCCTTATTGCACGACATTAAACTGTATGGACCTTTCCTATCACATGACCTTAAATTTTGTGACCCAAACTATGTGGTATTTGATTCCTATTAATCAAGATACATATGAAACCTCCTTGAGGTTCAATCCTAGAACATCATAGGTCCTAGATGTGTAACTTTAAAAAAAAATCACTTGGTCTTAGATGCATGACCTAAAAAGTCACTTCACTTGGTCATGGTTGCATGACCTTAAAAGGCACCATATTGGTCCTTGTAACATGAACATAAAAGGTATTATGTGACTCGTTAAGTTTCACAAAACTATATAGGTTTTGATTCCATTTTAGGGATACATAGGAAGTATCTTTAATGGGTTTAATCCCAACTCCACAACACTTATTGCATACCTATATGAAAATAAATTCTAGAGCACCCAGTTATGTGACTTTAAACCATATCATAATCATCCATAAAAAATATAGATAGCATATTATACATAAAAATTTTCACATTAATGAATGGATTCAATCAACTTTTCATAGTGGTGGTCAGGATTAATATTATTACTAGGAAGGATTCAAAAACATATCTTAAATCTATAAGAGCTTCCTAGATTACATAATAATTCCATACCTGAAAGGATGATATGAGCCTAAAATATCATCTTATCAACCAATTCACAACTCAAAGCATCACTAGTAAAGTCCCAGTGATTTAATTACTTTGGAAAGTATGTTTGTACCAACAAAAAATAAATATGGGAACATGGCATGTCAGAAACTATGGTTCTCCTTTATATTTTATTTTCAGTTTTTTATTATATTGTATACGGTTAGCCCATTTAGTGATCTTGTATATATTGTATATTTTTTATAACTATAGGAACTTCATGGGTTATATTTTTCTATAACATGGTGATGTTATTTATTATGGCATACACTCCACTATAAATAAATTATTGTAATATGATTTTATTCCTATTATGGATGTTTCTATGATTTATTTTCATTATTGTAGTGATAATGATGGTATAATATTACCATGTTTAGTTCATAAAATCCCACCAATATTTGATGATATTTGGTGTACAGGGAGGAATTCTTGAGTTCATGTTGCACTCCTTCTTGGGTTGGTGGTCCATAATCAGGTCAGGGATGTTACATGATATATATAATTTCATTGATTAGTCAATATAATAATTATCCACTTGTTATATAATAGTTATTGCTTGATATCATATACAAGACTCTTCTCACACTAATATTTAACATACCATCATAACTCATACTACTCAATGATGACAATCGATTAAGGAAAACTCAGAGATAAAATTTAAGGGGGCTTTATCATTATACTATTCATGTGATATATGAAGTGCACATGGATAAATGATAGATAAATATTTTATTTATTATAAAACCATGATAAATTTACATTGATAATAGTCATTACATCAAGTCCATAATGTATCCAATAATTATATAATTTACAATACCATCATGCTTCTGTAGAATTAATGGTTTTATTAAGGGATATAATGCATTTTCATTTATATCCACCCAACAGATCTTTACATGGACCCAATCAATGATTTCTAGAATGATATAGTATTTGAAAAGGATTTTTATAGTACTTTGGTGAGATAGAGGTTCCATAGATTTATAAATAGTTCTATTATAGTCAAAGTAAATCTCAATTTCTCCCTTAATGCTAGGAACTATCCCAAGTTCAAATATGAACTTCTTGATCCAAACAGATTTCTTCATAGCATCTAATGTAGTTATGTACTCTACCTCTATTGGTGAATTTTCCATGATGGATTTTTTGGAACATTCCCAACTAATATATCCACTATTGAGAAAAAAAAGAAACCATATTGATATCTCAATATCATCATTTTGGGTTTAGAAACTGTCATCAATGAGACCAATTACAATAAGAACCCCCTCACCTCTAAAGATGAAAAATATATATTCTTAATTCTTCTCAATTACTTAATTATGTTCTTCACAAAAATCTAGTGACTCTCACCAAGGTTATATTGGTATCTACTAATTACTCTCAAAGAAAAAGTGACATCAGATTGTGTACATAACATAAAATACATGATTGATCCTATGGTTGATGCATAATATATATTATCCATCCTTTTTACCTCTGTATAAGGATCTTAAGTCTTTATAGGATTTATTACATGAAACACTAGTAATAACCCCTTATTTTACTTTTCCATGTTAAACCACTTTAACATTTTACCAATATATTTATTTTGACTTGGTTCAAGCGACCTCATAGATTTATCTCTATATATATTCATACCTAATATATAGGATACTTCAACCATGTCATTCATTAAGATGAACTTTCCTAACCACATATTTATAGAGTGTAAGTTTTGGAGTCATTGTTGATAAGTAGTATATCATCCACATACAATAATAAAAATAACACCACACTCCCACTAACAAGATTGTCACTATAGGAAATTGACTTTTTTTCAATGGGTTATTTTCGATAGATTTATCTTCCATCATAAATAATTTTTTATAAAGGGTTTTTTATGTAAAATATATTCTATCTTGAATTATATTTTTTTGGTGGTTATTAGTGATGGAATAGGGGTATGTCATTATTGTTTTATTCATTAATGGACACATGTTAGTGGAAGGGGTCATTTGAAATGGAATTATAAATTCTACTGTAAATAACCCTTATGGGAGATGTTATTTGTGATTGGATATAAATTCAATAATAATTGATATTTTCAAAAAATATTATATGTGATGGAATTTTCAATCCATATAAAATAATCCTTCCCTGAAAAACAACATGTGGGAAAATACTTTTCCCATAACCAAGAAAATTATTAATGGTGGTTAAATTTGAAATTAATATACATTATTCCATGAATACTCATTAAAATATATATATTCTCTTATAAATGTGTGTCATAAATAGTTTAAATTGTGGATTTTTGCAATGGAATAATCCATCATAAAAAATTTAATAATAAATACAATCATGCACCATCTTTCCCCCATAATCCTTATCTCCTTTCCTCCACTCCAAAATCTCTTAAATAAATCTAAAACTTTTTAATTTTTATGTTATTATTTAAATTTAATTTTTTCAACAGTTTTAAATTTTATACATTTTTTTAATAGTTTTTAATTTAATGTAATTACTTTTATTAATTAAATATTATTTATCATTCAACATATATTTTCTATTTTTGAACATTATCTTTGAAGTAATTTTTATTTTATTGTTCTTTATTAAATTTAGTAACATTTTAAATATAAAAAATTAGTAAATTAAAAAAAACTTAAAATTGTTATGAGAATTAATTCTTAAATAAAGATTTTATTTCATCATTTTTTATAGTTAATTGTGACATATTAGTAAAAAAAATCATAAATAATTTCATCTAATACTATTTTTTATTCATTTGAAATTGTATTTATGAATACTATTTGTGATTTAAATTGAAATTAATTGTAAATAGTATCAGTTAGAGGTTATTTGTGATGAAACATTGCAAAAAACACTTATTGCAATGTGATTTTCCACAACAAACCATTTGTGATGGATTTCCATCACAATTAGTTTTTTGTGATGGGAATCCAACATAAATAAACCTTTTTTATAGTGTGTATACATATGAATCAATTGTATTTTTTGTGAAACCAAAATCTTTGATTACATCATCAAACTAGATCTTCCAACTCTAATAATCTAGCTTCAATTCATAAATGGACCATTGCAACTTTCAAACCTTAATAGTATCATTTGAAACTTCAAAACCTTTAGGTTGTATCATATACACATCCTTGAATAAATTATCATTAATAAAATTGGCTTTGAAATCCATTAGATATATCTCATAGTCATAATGATATGTTATGAAAATAAATATTTAAATATAATTTATCATCTCAACTGGATAAAAGTTATTTTCGTAGTCAATACCATGATTTTTTTTGTAAACCTTAGCTAATAAAAAAATTATATATAGATATTATACCACCCATTTTAGTTTTCTTGTATAAAACCCACTTGTATATTATGGGTCTCATCCCTCTAGGTGTTTCCACTAAGTTTCAAACTTGGTTAGTATAAAAGGAGTCCATCACCAATTTTATGGCCTCTGTCCATTTATAAAAATAAAAACTATCAATTTCCTCTTTATAGGTAGTAGGTTCATCATATATTAATATTACTTTATCACTATTTACCATAAGAGATTCATATCTATTAGTCCCTTGATGAATCCTACCAGACCATTGAGGTTCTTAAGTAAACTTAGTCATTTATTTTTCCACAACCTCTTATGGAATCATCTCACTTTCTATCTAAACATGAATTTATATTTATTGGTTTTAAAATTATCTAAGTTCAACTTTACTTCCAATAAATCTTTAATTGATATATTTATTTTCATGGTACATACTAGTTTGATCCACAAACAAATTGTTTTTAGTATAATTATAAAAATAATATCCCTTGGATTCCTTCGGATAACCAAAAAATAAACACGTTTCTGATTTAGGGTCATTTTTTTAGAATAAAAATACAACATGTATGTTTCAAAACAATAAATCCTCATAAAAAGATAAATTTAAATTTTTCCCATTCCATATCACATAAAAAGTATTTGTGGATTCTTCATATGAAATATTATTAAGTAGGAATGTAGTTGTTTCCAAACCATATCTCTATAATGATATAATAAGTTTACATTGACTCATCATTTCTTGAACCATTTCCATCAAGGTATGACTCCTTTTAAAAACACCATTCCATTTCAGTGCTCCTGGATGATTTATTTTTGAAATAATTCCATAATCTCTCAGATGATCAGTAAATTCATGCCTCAAGTATTCACCCCTAATCTGATCAGAGAATCTTAATACTTTTTCTTAATTGATTTTGTGCTTTATTTTTTAAGAAACACGTAATTATAAAGACTTAAATCTATCTTAAAGGTTCCTAAGCATCTATACCCACCATTTTCTTGATTACTCATTGATCTGCATACATCACTATTTATAAGATCCAATAGTCCACTACCCATCTCAGCTTTTCCATTAAAAGGTATTTTAGTCCATTTTTTATAAGAAATAATATTTATAATTTTCAAATGATTCATAATTTAAAGATTCCAATAACATATCTATATAAATTCTTTGGATATGTTTCTCATTTATATTCCTAAGGTGATAATGATAAAGATAAGTTGTGTCAGAATCAACCTTAACCTTCTTATTTTTAATGTTATAAACTAGATTATCCATTTATGAAATGTATATACCATTCACTATATTTTAAATATCATAAAATATTTTATTTATATATATAAAAACTCTTTTTAATAATAATTATTGAAAATATCAACTTTTCCAAGAAAGTTATAGAAATCAAATTTTTATTTATGATTGGAACATAGTTATTTTTTTCTAATTCTATAACAATTCCAATATGTAGAATTAAATCATCAGTGTAAAACTCTAATGAGTTAGATATCTCCCCATTTCCAACACATATATCTACTTATCTTTTCATAATTTATCTCCTATTTCAAATCTATGCTTATCAATGAAAATATTTGATCCATACCAGGTATCAACTACTCATGAGTAATAAATAGAGAAATTGATTTATATAACTTTCATATCCATATGATCAAAATGATTCTCTTTGAAAATAATTTTAAACCATAGATACCAATTTATAATTATATTATAGTTCATTAATATAATATATTTCAAAATTATAATCATTATACATGTGATAATCTATATTAAAGACATATTTATGGGTGGGTATCATTTTTTATATATTCTTATCAAGAATATTTAATGAAATCACTTCCACCATAATGATAACCCCATACATCATTACCTTTAGTAGTTCAAGATCCATATTTCACTAAATAGTATACTTATTTATTATTTATTATAACATTTATCTATTTAGATAGTTCATCATTCCAATCACATCACATATGAATATTAGATATTTATTTTGAAAACTCCTTACCCAATTCATAATATGAATTATATTAGCTTTATTCCCCTAGGCACCTAATTATATTAGGTAAACCTAACTAAGTGTAACCTAGATATTACTATTGAATATGGTAACCTAATATTATTAGGGTTTCCCATATTCATCCTTCCTTTCATAAGATAATCCATGGGTACCCAAATTTGGCATAACTTGGTCAGCTAGATGATTGAGGTATTGAAATGTGTTTTCTATGGAAGGAATCTCACACTTAGTACTACTGGGGTTTTCTTAGTCTCTACATTATCATATAAATCATATTCATATCACACATAACTATTGTATCCTATGTAATATTTACATATCATGTGTTCCCTATACCTAAACATGGTTCTAACTATTTAGTTTTGTAATCACTATTTATTCTAATAAATTAATATGTTTAAACAACATTAATATTTAAAACTTTACAAAACTCATGGTTTTTTCTATTGACATATTAATAAAATTAAAATAAAACTATACATATCCAAATGAATCATGTCGTAAATATCCATATGTTTGTGGGTTATAAAATTACTAGGAAATTTGAATTTATTTCCCTTTGAGGGAGTGTTTAGTAAATTTTTATTTAGATTAAAATTTTGATAGTTATATTCCCCTTTTGGGTGCATCTTGGGTGTGATTTAAGGTCTGAGGTATCTTGGGATCTTGGGTGAGTTTCAAGATCTTTGTGTGCATGTTGGAGTTTTTAAAAGGGTTTTTACCCTGGTGAATGATATGGTGTGCATGGTTTAGTGAAAACCCTATGGCCCTCTGATGATCACAAAATTTTTATTAATTTTCTATGTTACATGGATTAGGTTCACATTCTGTTCATGCCTTAAAATAAATCATGTGGGTTTTAGATAAAAATGTGCAAGGTGAGTGGCCTTCAGGTCTAGGGAACATGGCTTGTTTATGATAGCAGACAAACTATGTCGAAACCATTCAAAAAATTTAAAGGTAGTCCAGTAAGTTTTTTAATAATTATTTCATGTCTTGGTAAACTGTAGTCCAAACTATGTTAGGGGTGTTGTCTTGGATATTTCCTACTATACGATTGGCGCGCGGTTTGTAAAACTATGTGGCTAAACCGTACGAACCACTCAATTTTGTTAAAAATATGTAATTTACTAAAATTTACCATCAATATTTTAAGTATCCCTCCCCTCCATTATCCTTCATGAATCATTATGGCACCCCAGACCTACACTCTCGATCCCAGTTCCATAATCAAACACTTTACATACTGTCTTTGATGCTAACTATAGATTCTCGAACATAAATATCCCATTATTACATGAGTTAAAGAAAATATTGCATTATATACATTCCCAAGACCTTTAAATTTTATATCTTTAGAGAATTAGGAAAAAACATAAACTAAAAAAAACCCATTTCTTTCTCGACTAAAGGATATTTTTTCACCATATAAGAAACTACTTAATCCATAGTAAGTCTTAAAAATCTCCCACAAATTCACCAAACATAATATCATGTAATTCATATATTTTGTAATAATTTTCTTCATAACCTAGGGAAATGGAAATATAAGAATGGGTGAGCTCAAATTCTCATTAAGTTAAAACATACAACTAAGTAAATCATGGCATAAACATGGAATAAATATTATAAAAAAATTATATAATAAAAAATAATTTCATAATAGAATGAAACTGAGAATATGATATATCCATGTATATCAATGGAAATAAATATATCACATGGATATTAATAACTGGTTCCTTAGTGATTAAATACATAATGTTGGAGAGCTAATTTCATACCATAAGCCAAGACATCATGATCTTACTATCAAGGGAATATCTTGTTCTTGGAAGGCATACCCAAAAATACCCAAACATGTTTGTATCATGAGACCTACCAATGCATTGAGGGGCAATATAATGTTAGGCCCCACCCAAAACTTGTTTACATCCAATGCATTCATCATATAAGATAATTAGTAAACAATACATAATCAAATTTTTAAATAAACATCTTTATTGGAATAAAAATATACATAACATCAATACTTTTACCCATGTTAATTAAAGGGGTTACATGATCATAAATCATCTAAATAAAGAAGGTTGGTGGTCAAATAATACATAGTCAACATTCAAATAATCATTTATATTGGAATAATAACATATGAAGTGCCAATACTTTTCCTCATGTCAATAAAAGGGATAACATGACCATAAATCATCTAGAGAAAGAATATGGATAGTAAAAAATACATAATAAACATTCCAACAATCATTCATATTTGAATAAAAACTTATATAATAAAAATAAATTTACCCATATCAATAGAATAAAATTATTTCTAGGTGAATGTTATCCAATCTAAATTATATAAAATGTTATGTTCACACCGTATAGAGTAATGGGTATACATCTAAGTCAATAGTGGAATTTTATTTTCATAATAAACCTATAGAAAGAATTTGGATGGATAAAAAATAACATGACCCCATTTTTATATAGAAAAATATAAGGATACCGGTATAAATGAAAAAAATACTTTTAAAATAATTCTTTAAAGATACCATACAATAAGGGATCAAGAATTAGAGTGTTTTTACTATGAGTTCATTACCCCAAAATATAGATGTATATTATAGTATTAATAGTGAATCAGAAACCATATTAGGGTAAATACTTTTAAAAATGAAATGTTAAATTCAAGTGAAAACTTAAAATATATTTTAGAAATAATTTTTAATATTGACATAAAAGACAATGTTATAGGTCACTTCAAAAAGTCTTTTTCAAAAAGTGAAGTGAAAAAAAATTGAAAACCATTACTTTCAAAAATAATATTCAATAATAGGGCCTTCAAAATGAATAAGTTTTGTCTTTTATAAATTTTCATAGGAACACAAAACATATGAAAGTTAAAGGAAACCCTCTTTTTACATCTTGAAAAATACCTTCGTTCAATAATAACATTGTAAAAAGAGTAAAAAACATTATTTTGTATCAAAATATCTTTTTCCTAATAAATTTATATAAATTACCATATAATAAAATATTAAGTTTGGAGAACCAAATCATGAAATAAATAAGTTCATGATGAAACAATATAACTCAAGTAAATAAGACTTGAGTTATCAATATTCCTTATGAGCAACATAATTCTTTAAGAAATATTTTAAAAAGGAATATTATGTGGTATAAATTTAACCTATTTTAAAATAAATATAAAATCACATAATAAAATCAATTAGTATAATGTACCCAACTTTTAATTCCAATAGGATGATCATAATTCAATGAATGAAAATTAGGTTACCAAAATCTTTACAACTAAGGAAACAATTGAGTAAAAGACAATTTATGAAAGGTAAGTAATTGATCATAGTATTTATGATTAATAAAAAAATATGATAAATATACATACATGGGCTATAAATACACCATTAAAAGGAAAACATGGTGTATAACATAAAAATGTCTCAAGGAATTAAAGTTTTAGATAAAGAACCCTTGCGGCTTGAGAATAATTTTAATAAAAAACCTTGAAATATTAGGCTTGTGATTGAACTTAAAATACCATTATTAAATTATAATTCATGATATCATATATAATATATGTAGTATATATACCACATACATTAAATTAGGTGTATAATACTAAACATATCTCAAAGAGATGAAAACCCTTACCTAAATTTATGTTTAGTTGAATATGCACTAACCTCTTATATAATGAACATGAATATCTTAATCACTTATCTAAAAACTATAATATAACTACACTACCCTTTTTATAATTATTTTATTACCATATATTATAAATATATTAATTCATTATTGTTTATTTTCATTATCGGATGTTAGAACTTTTGGTTGTTTGTTTCGTATGAACTTCTTGAAGATGTGATCAATTATCACTAAGTGGTTCCAAGTTTATTATTCCTAGATCATTAAATATATATTAATAATTATTTTTCAATAATTATTTAATTCTTATTTTAATTAGGTGAAACAAATTAATGCGACTTGTAAAAATGGTAACAGCGATGAACTAGTTTTCAATGTGTTTAACAATCGAAAGGTGATATATTAATAAATATTTTAACTATTAACAAAACATTTCTAGAATATTAAAAAGGCTTAAATATATCATTATTACATTATATTACCATTATATTATATCTCATAATTATTTATGACATAATATTCATAACATCGTCTATATAGGCGGTTAAATCAACCCAAATGATAACTTGTTATAATGATTTAATGAGTAAGGAAATGTATTTAGATAAAGATAATGTGATATATATACATATATAGAATATTAAAAATTAAATAAACATAATATATCCTCATTAAATCCATTCTAGTAACCATAAATTATGGGTAGTAATGACGAATGAAATTCAATGTTCGTGGAGGCGATAGTATGCACGTACACACGATTAACAATGTTATTTCGCAATGAATGGATGGAATGATGGTATATGAAAAATGATCATTTAATAATTTTATTTGTGACATATAAAACATATTTATTCATTAAATTTATCCTTGATATCATCCTTGAGAGGTGGTGATGAAAAATATACCACATAGTACTATGGTGGCGGTAATCTGTACGTATGCATGATCGATGTTTTGGTCTCTCTTAGTGGATAGAAATTAATGAATAATTTTTTTCAATTAATATAATGAATTTTAATTAAAATAATAATTCTTATTTCATTATATTAATAAATTTATTGAATATTAGTAAGATTAATATTAAAGGATAGACTAAGAGGAAAGTAAAACTCATGTTGAGAACCTGAGTTTTCCCTTAGAAATCTCCATGGAAATAGAGGGATTAAGATAACTAATTGTAAATAGGGGATTATGGTCATAGAATAGGGTTATGGGAGGATAAAATTTGAAAATATTTAGGAATAATTTCGAAATAAAGGGTGTGTCATGAAGGGGTTGAAGGGATCCCCTTTTATAAGATAGGGAAGGGTAGTTTTGGAAGCACCCTTTACTTTTCCATTATATCTTTCACTATTCAACGTCAATAACTCCAAAATTTAAAAATAATGGAGTTAAAAATATTTTAAGAATAATAAAAATCTCATATATTCCTCTTATAGAAAATTTTTAATAATTTAAATATTTTCCTCTTTACTTTTCACTTTTATCTAAGTATAATTTTACATTGGGAACTTTTCTTTTTAACCGATTGAACACAATTAAATTTAGAATTATTAACATTATTTCAATAAAAAAACTATTAAAATGTTTTTATCACATAAAATTACTATGTTTGAGAAAATTTAATTTCAAAATAAACACACATAACACATAAAAATAATTTTTAAGAAAAGTGTGTTTTCAAACTTAAAATATATATGTGGGATACAATTTACCAATGTTATTTATTTTTATGAAAAAAATGATTTTTTATAAATCAAATAAATGTTATGTGGATTTTTAATCAAGATAAAACCTAATTTTACTAAATAATATTTAACTAAAATAAAATACTAAAAACAGTTTTCATTAGGGAAAAATTTTACTTAAGTTATATAATGGTAATCACATGTTTTATAACATAAAATTAATGTTAAAAATATATAATGTTACTTATAAAATATATATTTGTTCATGATAATTTTTTTTAGTTTTATTTTATGCTTACATCCTAGAAATGTCATAAAAGTCTTATTTTTAACAAAAATGATATTTACGATATTTACCTAAAAATAAATCTTTTTAGAAAAAAATAAAATTTAATCATAAGCTAATATTTTTATTCTAAATAAAAAAATCATGTTCATTTTTTAAAATTAAAATTATAAAATTTATAACTTAAATTTTTTAATAGAATCATAAAATATAATGAAAATTTAATTTTATTGGAAAGTGAAATTTTCAATATTAAATATGGTTATTCTTATTTCATATCATTAACCAAACAAATGGTGTTAACCAATTATTAATATCAAACATAATTTATCATGATTAATCATATGTTTCTTGAAATAGAAAGGTATATCACATTAAAAGGCAATTTTTAGAAAAATATTTTCTAAATAATAAATAATCTTATTAGTTATTTTATGTAAACTATTTTAATTTTATTCATATTAAAAGTATCATTTATTTTATTTATATATATATTTCATAAATTGGTTACTCTTATTAATTTTATCTAATTCAATGTCTAGGTATTATCGATCATACTTAAATATTTATATTTCATCTAAATATATCACAGTTTCATTTAAGTTCATTGTTGCATGTAGAACAAGTTATCAAACACATTTGGATCATTTAAATGAGGTTATATATTAAAATTTTAGGGTGTTACATTCTCCCCCTAAATTAATTCCATCCTTACAATTTTTCTCATAATATCACAGTAATTTCTATAGGAAACTCATAATTAACCATACACTTTTAGATGATCATGAGTTATTTAGGATGTCGAATGAGATTTATCTATAAGAAACAAATTATTATATTCAATTTATAAAGATATTTAAACCATTCCTAATTTTATATAGAATTATACTAATGGAAAAAGATTCATATCCAAAAGAAATAACTTCCCACAAACCTTTAAAATGATTTATATGATAATCACACCACTAGAGGTTTTTATGTAAAACTCAATATATTATAGTTGGTGAAAACTTACATGACATAGGAAACTAGAAAATATATATTTAAAACTAACTATCTAATACATTAAAAGTTATTTCATTATATTTTCCTTGTTCACATGGTTTTTGGTCACTATTTCCCTAATTGGACCTTGGATTGGGACATTGAGTCACATAATTCCCAACTATCTTGCAATTGAAGCAACATATTTTTGTAGCTTCACTATTTTAATTATATTTTTTAGTCTAATGACCTTCATCTCCAAACTTATAGAATTTATATATACCTTTAAGTAAATTTTCCCCATGATTATTCCCATATTTTTAACATGTTAAATTTGAATCTTCTTTCCTTCCTTATCTTTATAACCCAAATTTCTATGAGATTCCATCCTTATCTTTTTTTGGGTTTTGGATTTCAACTATATTCAAATTGTTAATCAAAATTCTTGATAGTGGTTTTGTCATAATCCTAATATTTCTCACTCCATCCCTTAACCCATTAGGTTTTTCATTGGGATATTTTCTCTATTTTTTATAGAATCCATTATTAACTTGGTTACTTTAGGATTTATCCATTACTAAAACCAAAAGAGTTAACATGAGTGATGATCATTATATGATAATTATCAAATATATCCATAGGAAAATTTAACCTCAATGTGTATTACTCTATAACATTATCATGTTATCCTATAGTTCTTATAAATTAACTTATATTAGACTAAGTTCAACCTATATCGCCCTTAATTTAACCTATATTATTCTTATTTCAACCAATGATACTTTTATTTGGGTCCTCTCATAATTGTTAATATAATCCAAAAAATAGTGATCACAAATTACCATGAACTTTCTTAAAATATTATAAAACTAATAAATCATTGAAATATATGCTCCCATAATCCAACTTATAACTTATCCAGGAATACAAATTTCAATTAATATATACCTTGACTTTTGAATCTCAATATTTCAATCAATTTTATCCATGTTCACTATCCTATTAGTTCATCTAAAATATACATATTCAAATTCATCATAATGTTTCATTGAGATAATATGAATCAAAACAATAATATCCATAGGGAGTGTCAAACCAGGTGTGCAGTAAGGCCTCTTTGTCATGCATTAGGTAACAATTGAGTTAATACCCAATAGACCCATTTTGAGAATATTAACCCTGGGTATATATGTGTTAGAGCCTGTATTAACTTACAGTATCCATAAAGAAATTTAATTTCTAAAATAACCACACAAACTCTACTTTACCAAAACTTTAGGATGTTATCCTATACTTATAACTTTCTAGTACAATTATCCCTAGGGTTTTCACTAAAGTTCTCCTATCCTAATCCCTAAATAAAATATACATTATTACCTTAACATTAAATCATATATTATCACAAAGTGTTTTTTATACTTTTGAAATTATGATCAATCTTATCTTATAGACACTTAAATTATCCTCAACAAGCATCATGTTCTCTAGATTTATCTAAACTCTAATATGATACTAGTTGTAGCTCCTTGGACCCACACTCTCAAGCTTGGTACTATAATCACATACTTTAGACACTATATTCAATAACAAATATATATTTTTAGACATAATATCCCATAATTACATTATTTAAAGAAAATATTACATTTCATACATTTTTAAGACGTTTTAGGTTTAAAGATTTAGAGAATCAAGACAAAACATAAGCTAAAAACCGTGTCTTTCTCAACTAATGGATATTTTTTTACTATATAAGAAACTACTAAATCCATAGTGAGTATTCAATATCTCCCACAAATTCTCCATGTAGGATATCTTATTAGAAATATCATGTTTAATGATGTTCTTCATAACATGGGGAAATATAAACATAATAAGGGGTGAGATCAAACGCTCAATAAGGGAAAACATAAATCACTACTGGAAATTGGACCTTTCCCAACACTTCTATACCAATGGTTTGTAAAAACCGTTGGTATTGGTACCTTTTCCCAACGGTTTGGCCAAACCGTTGGGAAAGGGTGTGTTTTGAGGCATCTTTCCCAACGGTTTGGCCAAACCATTGGGAAAGGGTGTGTTTTGAGGAATCTTTCCCAACAATTTGGGCAAACCGTTGGGAAAGACACACCCTTTCCCAACGGTTTGGCCAAACCGTTGGGAAAGGGTGTGTTTTGATCCTCTTTCCCAACGGTTTGGGCAAACCGTTGGGAAAGGGTGTCCCCAAAATCAACATTCAACCAAAAACAATGTCACCTATCCCAACGGTTCTCAAAACCGTTGGGATAGGTGCTTTGATTTTTTTCCAGATCTACTACCCGAGAACATTATATAAATCAAAATTTTAAATAATCATGATAATACATATATATATTTATGAAATTATGTTTACAAAAGTCATGTTAGGTTAGTGGTTAAGTCGTTCAATTATAAACGGGGTTCCTGGGATCAAATCCCGCCGAATGGTTTTTTTTGAAATACATATACCAACGGTTTTATAACCGTTGGTATATGTATTTCATATTACTTGTACCAACATTTTTCAAAACCTTTGATATAGGTCTATACCAACAGTTTTTTCAGAACCGTTGGTATAGACCTATCGCAACAGCTTACTTCACCACGGTTCTCCAAACTGTTGGTATAGGCTATACCAACGGTTTGGAGGCCTATACCAACGGTTCCAAACCGTTGGTATAGGTTGGTTTTCCAGTAGTGAATCTGAAGCATTCATGGCATAAACATGGAATAAATATTATGGTAGTAGTAGATAATAATAAATAATTCCATAATATAATGAAACTAAAATCATAAAATATTCATGGATAATGATGGAAATAAATAGATCACATAAATATCAATAATCGGCTCCTTAGCGATGAAATGTATAATTCTAGATAGCTAATTTCATACCATAATTCAATACATCATGATATTTGACATAATGATATTACCATCAAGGAAATATCTTATTCTAGGTAGGCATATGCCAAAATACTCGAACATGTTTGTCTCATGAGTCCTACTAATGCATTAAGGGGCTATATAATGTTGGGCTTTATCTGTCACTTGTTTAAGTACAATTAATTCATCATATAATATATTGAGTAAACAATACATAATCAAATTTTCCAATAATCATCTATATTGAAATAAAAACATATATAATACCAATACTTATCTCAATGTTAATTAAAGGGATTGCATGATCATAACACATAGATATAAAGAAGGTGTGTAAAATCCTAGCCTTTATTGAGATGTATCGTGTATTTTTTTGGTAATATTTACCATTTTTTAATCTATTGTCTCTTTGGAATTAACTAGGGTGTGTTGATATGAATTTTGGAAATTTTGGGGGGGTTTGGATAGTGCATGTTTAGCGCATAGTTTTACCAAACCGTGTAGCTCCTCTAGGAAACCATGCAAGGCAAGACTGTGAGCATTAGACAGGCGCACGTTTGGTGTATGGTTTGGAAGAACCATGTGGTTGCTTTAGGGAAACCACGCAATGATAAATAGAGTTTAACAACATGGTTGTTGTAGGGTTTTCCTAAATGTGTGATCCAACCATGTTTGTGGTTTTCTTGAGGTAGTAGCATCACACAGTTGGTGCACAGTTTTCCAAACTGTGTGTCCTAACCATGCGATGTATAGTTGGGCGCCTAAAATTCTTGGATATATTTTAATTAAGAACCAAAGGAATAATTTTTTCAAAAATATTACATATTTATAAACACATTTTTCTCCAAAGGCTTGAGATGATATTCCCTTTGATATGCGACCAAGTTTTAGGTTATTCAAAACCTATTGGAGATCTAGATTCGCCAATAAGTCTCTGTTCTTGGTCATTCTTCCTAGATTTCTTCTTTTTATCTTTCCCAAAACCATAGATCTAATCCATTTTGGATATATCCATGAATATTTATGGTAATTTTGAGGTTTTATGGTTGGATATATTTAAGTAAGGTAGATCCAAGACTAGATCTAGAGGATCGTGGTGTCCTTTGTTTTTGGTCATTCTACCTCAAATTAAAGGTTAAGGTTGGGTAAGCATTCATATAACAATCCTACTTTTTATTACACACTTAAACATGGTTTATTACATAAACTCTCACTTAATAAAACCCATAAGATTTATAGGTCTAGTGTCTTTGTGTCTTAGTAACTTTACATGACAACTTAATACATAAAATACAACATCTTTATTGAAAACTTCTTTTACATGACCACAAAATTCCTTCATACTTAGCATTCCATTGGATAACCTGAGGACATAAATAAGAAAAGGGTGATCTATAAATCCAAATAAAGGAGTAAAAAAGGCATAAAATTAAGAATACAATGCATGTTAGGCAATAGGCATATCAATGGAGCATAAGAGAAACATGAACATAAAGGCATGATATAACATGATCATCATAACATGGAAATATGAAAACAACTTATAACATTGCATCATTAACATAAAAGAATTATGTAAACCCCTCTCCCAAAATGGTGGGAAAATTTCCTAAAATTAATCAGGTAAACCCCTGAACTAACATGACTTATCATTATACTAAACATTTCCCAATGCATTGGAGTGCTATTAGGAAGCACCCTTCATAATCATTTCAATCTCATTCTTAAGTGTGCCACATAGATAATATAACATGGATTCATTCAACATCATAATTTATTCCATTATAAAGGAATTTGGAATACATACATGAAAGTATATAATCAATAAGTATATGTTCATAAATGATAATACCCTTGATAGAGAAATAGGCACAGTTTTAACTATATGATGATTTTGGTGTGGAAAACCGCGGTGCAATTGCGCCAGCATAACAGCATCACATGGGGATTCATAAAATGGGTTGATGAGAGATAAAGGGATATATAATCATTTATACATGAAATGGGAAGTAAGGGGGTCATGGATCATAATATCCCAACATATTAAATGTAATTTGAGATGCATAATATAAGAGAAGTGCTTGAATGGAAATGAGGAGAGAGAAATCCCTTATGGAATTTCAGCATGGTAACGGGTGTACATGGGAGGGATTAATGAGAGTGAAAGGGGTATCTAATCATTTAAACATAATAATAGAAGTATTTGTCAGTTTCTAAAACATACCCTATCATTTTTAATTTAAACAAATGGTATAAAAATATAAGGAAACTTGGATAAAAATGGGAAAGGAAGAAAATTGAGGATCACTTACTTGAGTGTGTGACTTAAAAATCTTGAAGAGTGGATTCTTGAGATCTTGGGAAAAATTGGGAGGGTTCTAGAGAGGTAATGACAGATTAGGGAAGTGATTAAAGTGTTTTGATTGAAGAGAAGTGGGAGCTTGGGTGGGTTTATATAGGAAATGAAAGGGGAATTCTTTAATATTTCACAAACTTAGGTTTTGGAATCTATATAATTAAATATTCAATACCACAAAACTTACCATGGTTTTTGCCCATAGTTTTTTCCAAATAGGAGTGGAAAACATTATTCTATAAGGAAAATGGTTGAACATATTAAAATATTAGCTTTTCTTATGTGGAAGTGAGTCACATTACTAAAAAAATGAATTTAAAATCATAAAATATATTATACATTTAGAGGATTAACTAAGGCTTTATAAAATAAGTAAAAAAATCTAAAATCAAATTATTTTAATTGGAAAATAGATATATGTATGATAATACCCCTTATATTATTTATTACATCATTTTGGGGTCATTATGATGTCATAAAACACATATTTTATTTATATAGTATTTAATTTTTACCCAAAAATTAAACTCTCATAAAATTATGAAAATTCACCATTGGATAATTTTAACATCCTAATTCAAAAAATAATATTCATTTTATTTAAATAATTTTCTAAATATATGAATTTTCGCTTTTAAAATGAAAACTGACATTTATTATGTCACGAATCAGGCCGGGTCGCCATCCGACCCGGCGCCCGACCCGGTCTGCGGTAAGGCCCAAAGGGCGTTCCTGATCCCCACGGGCTGGCACAAGTGCCCGGGTATCAAGAGTAACATGTGGTAATGGTTTACCTGAAATAAAAGACAGAAAAACAACTAACAAGATAAATAACCTGAAACTGGAGATAGACAACCAAACACGCCTTTAAACTATATACATGTTTAAAGTCTGTAACCCGAACCAATAACTAAAAAGAAAAGACGACAGCAGAAACTAAAAACTCTAACTCAAACCTCCCGGCAAAAGAGAGGCCTCATCAACACCACTCTGTATGATAAGACCAACTACAACCTGAACCACCAACATTGAGCATGATGTCACAACCAGGAATACACAAGAAACAAAGTCTACATACACACAAAGGTGTATGTAGGGTGTGACCCAAAAGCCCAATAGGACATCACCTAATAAAAATGTTCCACACATAATTATTAAATGAAAAATACATTTGCAATATTAACTAAAGAAAAGAAATATATGCTTGAACAGTTTAAAAGAAAAAAGAATTAAAGAAAACAGTTTCAAATGGAACAACTTAAATTAAAACACACTGACCCTTATTTAAAAAAAACAAAATTTCACACCAACGAGCATAATGTAACCAATGAGCACTAATATGGGAGAGGCCGCATGGGTTTTATCTAGATTGGGTCCCTAGATCATCGTGTCTCGGTGAAACGTGGCTTAGAAGGCCACGACCCTCAGAAAACGTGGCTTAGAAGGCCACGACCCTGAGAAAATGTGGCTTAGAAGGCCACGACCCTCAGAAAGGCATATGTTTAGTTAGTGTTGCAATCGTCAGTTCTGTCAGTGAAACCGGGCTGAGTCACCTCCAGAACACTTGCCCACTAGTCTAGTCCACCCTCATAGCTACCCGGGCTTCCCACTTTGTGCTCAAGCAAGTTTCAAGTTCATGTCTCACATCACACTT
Organism: Viscum album; assembly: GCA_963277665.1. NCBI lineage: Eukaryota > Viridiplantae > Streptophyta > Magnoliopsida > Santalales > Viscaceae > Viscum > Viscum album. The sequence goes on from OY728131.1 coordinate 343,954,371, forward strand.
ATGCATAAAATCTCAATACGGTACTTACACACACAAAAACACCATTTTCACACCCAAACCCCCTTTTAAAACCTTACGTATACCAAAATCTTTTCAAAACACAGTCTGTATATGTTACATATTCAATTGAACAATTTGCGCAATAATAAAAAAAACACTTATCATTAAACAAACCACCACTTACACATATAAATACCATTTTGAAATAAGGCGCACAAAAAAATCATAAAACTAAATCTGCATCGATTACACAACCAAATAAAACTACTGCACAGTAAAAGAAACCACTTTCAACTTCAAACACACCATTAAAATATTTTATTAGACAATTTTCACACATGTCGCACAACTTTACGCACCGAAAACATTTACACAATTTACTCCAAACAATTTCTTTTACACCCTTAATAATTATTTAATGAAACAATTCAAATTTTTATAAACAAGTTTTTTTAAAAGATAAAAGACACCACTTTACAGGCTATACCGGCCCAAACTCTCTTACACGACCACACGCACATGACGTAACCTCTGGAACACAATCTGTAATACACACGCAATTAAAGAAGCCACTCAAATAGTTGAAAAGACCATTAATACAGTTAAACAAATGGCCAGAATAACTTGTCAACCATTTAAAAAAAATATCACACGACTAAAATGCCAAAAATCCACTCAAAAACTCATTTATGACCCGACGCATATAGATGCTAATCCAAAACACCACATGCACTCTTCTCAGGTTCTAACAAATAATTTGCACAATTATAAAACACTATTAAATAGTTTATCATGAGTTTTCCACAAAAATAATTACCCACCTGTAGCATAAACATATTACTACCCAATCAAATATGCATTAGATCTCAACGAAAACAAAATTCACAATAGTAAAATTAATAATTAAACATGTTAAACCAATCAAAATCACAAATTAATTCATCAAAAAATAAATATGTGTGGAACCACCTACCTTTGACGTTGAATTTCCCACAAACGGGTGTGAAACTCCAATCGCACCACGAACGCACCGCACAAAGATCAATTGAACCCTAAAACAAGAATTCGAACCAAAAAGAATCAAAATCAAACCCTAAAAATTATGGAAATGTAGAAACCCCAAAAAAGCAAAGAGAAAAACCTAGTAAGAAGGAGGGGTCTACCTGAAGTGGAGCCGCATGTGAAAGGGAAGGGCGATGCTGGCCGGGGGAGGTTGCGGTTGCCGGACGGACCTGCCGGTTCACACTCACCATACAGGAGCGCAACTGGGAGGGAGGTGTCCAGCTCGGAGTGTGGTCGGTCAAGGATGACAGGGAGGAGGGAACTGCAGCTAAGGCGGTGCTAGCTGGTGAGAAAACCGACGGGCAGCGCCGGATGGGAACAGGGGGACAGCGAGGTGGCGCATCACCGGACGAGGGTAGCGGTCGTTGCGTCACCGAATGACCGGGAAGAGCAGCGCGTGGGGAAGGGTTGTTCGACGAAGGCCACTCCGCACGCTGGAGGCGTGCGAGGTGCGGTCCGCAGGAGAGGGGGGGCGCTTCGTGGGGGATGAAAGGGATGGAGGAAGTGAGGGTAAAAGAAACCCTAGAATAAAAGAAAATAGAATAAAAGAGAAAATAAATAAATAAAATAAAATGAAATGAAACTAACTTAAAACAATAATAATATTTATAATCATAATAATAAAATTATTAGTTTAATAAGACTAAATTCTTAACCCAAACATTATAGGATTAATTATATTGATGATAACATTAATATTAGTATTAATGATATTAATAATAATAATACTTAACTATAATTAATAATATCCTAAAATAATATTATTATTATCATTAAAATAATTTATTAAAAAATTATCACAATTAATTTGATTTCTTTATTAAAAATTCATTTTATTTAATTAGTTGACCATCTAGCAGGGTCACGCGGTGGCCCTGATAAAGCCACACGGCTTCACAATTATGCTTTGTCTGTGCATCGCATGCTGACAAGCCCCGAAAATCTCATTTATCGACAAAAGCACCAAATTCAACTGAGATTCAATCTGCACCTCGGTGGATCATTTCAAAGCCCAATAAAATAAAACAAAAGGATATTAACTTAATTTAATATTAATGATAATAATAATTATTACAATATTAATAACAACATAATTAATTTTTTTCCCATATTCTTAACAATATTAATAATAATAATAACAATAATATACTCAAAAAATATTATTATAATTAAAATCGTCCCTTAAATCTCATTACACTTCTCATTTTTATTTTATTATCATTTTACTATTCATTACATTCCATTCATCTACCTTGAACATCAAGCGGGTCGGGCGGTGAGCCGGGCGAGGTCGCGCGGTGACTTTGGCATGGTCACGTGGCTTCGACCGCAGTGCGCTGGACGCAGTCAAGGTCAAAACACACGTTTTTAAATAAGAACTTGGAAAATTTATGTCGGGCCTTGACTCGAACTACCCGATGTCTAGAAAATTAATAAAAATAAATAATTTAAAGACGGTGGGTATGAAAATTCTCCCCACCATAAATCTTTCCGTCCCCGGAAATCCATAACTAAGGCTGAGACCCAAACTAGGAAATGAAAACCCACTAAGGATCAAATAGGATCCCCACAATCAACAAGCCAAAAGAGGAAAAAGCATCGTGCTCAGAGAAAGTGACTCAAAAACATCTTTAAGAAACGCGTAAAAAGACTTTAATACGTGTCGCCCGCCCCAATGTGCTAGAACACCTCCAGTTGACAGATCAATGAGAGGAACTCTCCCATCCACAGAAACCAACTTCACAAGCCGAAACAACTCAAACACCATTGAATGAAACCCACATCATTTGTCTGGAATGAAGAAACAAGAGTAACCACGACCAAGAATCACCCTTATCACCTATCCCCAACTCATCTTTAGAAACATAACCAAAAGGTCAACATGGGGAAGCCCGAGGGGCTCCCCACCATTAAGAACCTACTAACACCCAGGAAGAGACTCGAAAACCAACATGGGGACGTCCGGGCGGACTCCCCACCATTAAGGAAAGGACAACACCGATTTATTCAAGAGACCTTTATGCAAGACCCATCATGGGTCCCGACACCATTAGAACTAATAGAGAATACTGAACTTTGAAAAATTCACGATGGTGACCAAACACCCCACCACAAGGGGCGGGGAGGGAGAGGCCCGACTACCGGGGCGTCAAAAGCATGACCCAAGACAAACCAAAATTTCCACATTCCTAGATGAACATTAATCCAAATTTGAGACCGACCTACCCAACATATCCCATAAGGACCATTAAATTGATTTCATCCAGTGGAACATGACCCCAAAGACTCTAAGGCAATGAGACTACCCCACCTCTTCATAGTCATGAAATCCTTACGTGCCCAAATGGTTCGTTTGGAACGAAACAACTATAGGAAAAGATTTAAACTACTTTGACTTTCAACACTGATGAAAGAACAAATTCGGGGTCCCATACACTCTCTGGGTTCCTGACCAAGTGCCAGCTTCACTCCGAGGCCTACGGCTGGAGCCCTGATGTTTGAAGCATCTCATGCCTCGCAGTCAGGTATTGAGGACTCCCGAGCGGAGCTTCTCCTTTTGGTGTCACATGCAATCATACTGCACCCAAGGCAACACCAACAGACACAACACACCATGAAATCTAATTACTCTCACACTAAACATTAACCAGAACGAGAGCTTAGATGGTACACGCGCATCACCCCTTGTTACACTGAATGAGAATATGACACCACAAATCGTCACTAAGCATGATCATTACCGTCGAGAGAAACATTACGCTGAGAAAGACTTTAAACCGTGTCTTGAACCACATGTGATTCCTGAAAACGACTATAGCAGCCTCATACGACTGGGTCTTCCAAACTAGTAGCCTAACATGAACCTTTTATTAAACGAAACAAATCAAATACCAGTGGTCATTTAGAACAATTGACTACACCAACAACCTAGGGTTGCTTCCACCTTTTCCCCAATGTAGTCTCCTATACCGTTTCCAAGCAACCGTTGACTATCAAAGGGACCTCAAGCTGCAGGATGTCACTCAACCATGACCATTTCGGACGATAAAAGCACTACAAGCCTTTCAAGACATTGGTCAGAACCGATAACTCCGAACCACCTTCACCCTTCCCTGCTGGAATTCCATTCACCGTTTCAAGGAGAACCTTCAGACACAACGACGTCAAACTTCATACCTGACGACTCAGATGACTCAAAGAGACCGAAACTCCCTTCAGCTCCCCTCGCATATGTCATCCCACTGCGAGAGGATCCACTTAACCGAAAGGAAAATTAAAAGACTTAGCATTATCACCCAAAAAGGGAGAGTCCTTACTTTAATCAACTGGAGGGTCGGCCAATGGCGAACTATTTGTGGTCGCCCATCATTCGCACATTAACTCTTTATTGGGGCATACACTAACCAAGAAGGAGAACCGTGGACCCAAAAAAACTGGTCCAATGTACAAGACATACAGTAAGATAACACTAAACGTGTAGGGGGAAGAACTGCAAGGGATCCCCGGTGTACTTTTCAAAAGAATTCACTAACTACACGCTTGCATACCAACTTATAAATAATAATTCAAACTCAATACAAAAATCATTCAGAAAGGATCCTCGGCTCAAAACGCCTCACATCCAACCTTTCAAAAATTCAATTACACACCACACAATCACTGGTTATTTAAAAACACCAAATTTTTCTTTTAACAAAACATTTTGAAAATAAGCAAATCCAGTGGGTTGCACAAACACCAATGGTGTCCCATGGGACTCGCACATGAATGTTATCGTGCCACACCATCACCCACCTCATAACCATCCATGCACTCATCCGATCATGCCATTAACCCTTTATCTTTCTATATACACTCATGCATGTGGTTTCCCATGAGAACACCAAGGATCAAAACCAAACCTTTCCATTTTTTAAAACCAAAACATCCAACCCACACTTTTCAAACCTCGTACCTCATTTTCCTTTTAAAGTTCTTTATTTCAAAACATTTTCCAAAACATTTTCCAAGACCAAATCATTTTTACTTAAAACCTAATGTCCAGAATTCCAAAACAAATAAATGAGAAACGGTGCAGGAGAAAACTAGTGTCAGCGGGTGACTGGAATGTATGGTTAGCGGCCATACGCTAATCACGCCACTGCCATGGAGGGTATTCTAGGACAGCGTCCCCAGCTCCACAAGGCTTTCCAGACCCTGCGATCTCACTAATACCACTGACCCTACTCCCTTTTCATTTCCCCAAGACAAGATTAACCGTAAGAACCAAAGACTCAGACAAACCTCAACTTAAGTTGGTAACTCGATTCCCGCCATGAGGTGTTCTGGCCAAGCACATTGCTCGTAGCTAGAATGTCGAGTTCTAACAACCTTAATTTTAGAATAATCTGACTCAATCTCAAAAGAAAACGACCCAAGAGAGAAAATATGCTCCTCTGATACCATTTTTTCACGAACCAGGCCGGGTCGCCATCTGACCCGGTGCCTGACCCGATCCGCGGCAAGGCCCAAAAGGCGTTCCTGATCCCCACGGGCTGGCACAAGTTCCCGGGTATCAAGAGTAACATGTGGGAACGGTTTACCTGAAATAAAAGACAAAAAAACAACTAACAAGATAAATAACCTGAAACTGGAGATAGACAACCAAACACGCCTTTAAACTATAAACAGGTTTAAAGTCTGCAACTCGAACCAATAACTAAAATAAAAAGACGACAACGAAAACTAAAAACTCTAACTCAAACCTCCCGGCAAAAGAGAGGCCTCATCGACACTACTCTGCATGAGAATACCAACTGCAACCGAAACCACCATCATTGAGCACGATGTCACAACCTGGAATACACAAGAAACAAAGTCTACATACACCCAAAGGTGTATGTAGGGTGTGAGCCAAAAGCCCAATAGGAGGTCACACAATAAAAAGGTTCCACATATAATTATTAAATGACAAATACTTTTGCAATATTAACTAAAGAAAAGAAATAGATTCTTTAACAGTTTAAAAGTAAACAGAATTAAAGAAAATAGTTTCAAATGGAACAACTTAAATTAAAACACACTGACCCATATTTAAAAAAACAACATTTCACACCAACGAGCATAATGTAACCAATTATCACTAATATGGGAGAGGCCGCATGGGTGTTAGCTTGCTTGGGTCCCTAGATCATCGTGTCTCAGTGAAACGTGGCTTAGAAGGCCACGACCCTCAGAAAAGGTGGCTTAGAAGGCCACGACCCTCAGAACACATGGCTTAGAAGGCCACAACCCTCAGAAAGGCATATGTTTAGTTAGTGTTGCAATCGTCAGTCCTGTCAGTGAAACCAGGTCGAGCCACCTCGAGAACACTTGACCACTAGTCTAGTCCACCCTCCAAGCTACCCGGGCTTCCCGCTTTGTGCTCAAACAAGTTTCAAATTCATGTCACACGTCACACTTATGCATAAAATCTCAACAGGGTACTTACACACACAAAAACACCATTTTCACACCCAAACCCCCTTTTAAAACCATACACACACCAAAATATTTTCAAAACACAATCTGCATATGTTACATATTCAATTGAACAATTTGCACAATAATAAAAAAACACTTATCATTAAAAAAAACCACCACTTACACATATAAATACCATTTTGAAATAAGGCGCACAAAAAAATCATAAAACTAATTCTGCATCGGTTACACAACCAAATAAAACTACTGCACAGTAAAAGAAACCACTTTCAACTTCAAACACACCATTAAAAGATTTTATTAGACAATTTTCACACACATCGCATGACTTTACGTACCGAAACATTTACACAATTTACTCCAATCAATTTCTTTTACACCCTTAATAATTATTTAATGAAACAATTCAAATTTTTATAGACAAATTTTTTTTAAAGAGAAAAGACACCGCTTTACATGCTAGACCGGCCCAAACTCTCTTACACGACCACATGCACATGACGTCACCTCTGGAACACAATCTGCAATACACACGCAATTAAAGAAGACACTCAAACAGTTGAAAAGACCATTACTACAGTTAAACAAACCTCCAGAACAACTTTCCAACCATTTAAAAAAAACTTCGCACGACTAAAATGCCAAAAATCCACTCAAAAACTCATTTATGACCCGACGCATATAGATGCTAAGACAAAACACCACTCGCACTCTTCGCAGGTTATAAAAAATAATTTTCAAAATTATAAAACACTATTAAATAGTTCATCATGATTTTTCCACAAAAAGAATTACCCGCCTGTAGCATAAACATGTTATTACCCAATCAAATACGCATTAGATCTCAACGACAACCAAATTCACAGCAATAAAACTAATAATTAAACATGTTAAACCAATCAAAATCGTAAATTAATTCATCAAAAAATAAATATGTGTGGAACCACCTACCTTTGATGTTGAATTTCCCACAAACGGGTGTGAAAATCCAATCACACCATGAACGCACCGCACAAAGATCAATTGAACCCTAAAACAAGAATTCGAACAAAAAGAATCAAAATCAAACCCTAAAAATTCTAGAAATGTAGAAACCCCAAAAAAGCAAAGAGAAAAACCTAGTAAGGAGGAGGGGTCTACCCGAAGTGGAGCCGCGCACAAAAGGGAAGGGCGATGCTGGCCGAGGGAGGTCGCGGTCGCCGAACGGACCTGCCAGTTCGCACTCACCGGACAGGAGCACGACTGGGAGGGAGGTGGCCAGCTCAGAGCGCGGTCGGTCGAGGATGACAGGGAGGAGGGAGCCACAGTTATGGTGGTGCTGGCTAGTGAGAAAACCGATGGGTAGCGCCGGATGGGAATAGGGGGACAGCGGGGCGGCGCATCACCAGACGAGGGTAGCGGTCGGTGCATCACCGAATGACCGGGAAGAGCAGCGCGTGGGGAAGGGTTGTTCGACGGAGGCCACTACGCACGGTGGAGGCGCGCAAGGTGCGGTCCGCAGGAGAGGGGGGCGCTTCGTGGGGGATGAACGGGATGGGGGAAGTGAGGGTAAAAGAAACCCTAGAATAAAAGAAAAGAGAAAATAAATAAATAAATAAATAAAATAAAATGAAATGAAACTAACTTAAAACAATAATAATATATATAATAATAATAACAAAATTATTAGTTTAATAATACTAAATTCTTAACCCAAACATTATAGGATTAATTATATTGATGATAACATTAATATTAGTATTAATGATATTAATAATAATAATACTCAAAAATAATTAATAATATCCTAAAATAATATTATTATTATCATTAAAATAATTTATTAAAAAATTATCACAATTAATTTTATTTCTTTATTAAAAATTCATTTTATTTAATTAGTTGACCATCGAGCATGGTCACGCGGTGGCCCTGATTAAGCCGCATGGATTCAAAATTATGTTGCGCCTGTGCGCCGCGTGCTGACAAGCCCCGAAAAACTCATTTATCGACAAAAGCACCAAATTCAACTGAGATTCAATCTGCACCTCGATGGAGAATTTTGAAGCCAAATAAAATAAAACAAAAGGATATTAACTTAATTTAATATTAATTATAATAATAATTATTACAATATTAGTAACAACATAATTAATTTTTTTCCCATATTCTTAACAATATTAATAATAATAACAACAATAATATACTCAAACAATATTATTATAATTAAAAAAATACCTTAAATATTATTAAACTTCTCATTTTTATTTTATTATCATTTTACTACTCATCACATTCTATTCATCTACCTTGAACATCAAGCGGGTCGGGCGGTGAGCCGGGCGAGGTCGCGCGGTGACTTTGGCATGGTCGTGTGGCTTCGACCGCGGTGCGCTGGATGTAGTCAAGGTCAAAACACACATTTTTAAATAAGAACTTATAAAATTTATGTTGGGCCTCGACCCTAACTACCCGATGTCTAGAAAATTAATAAAAATAATAATTTAAAGACGGTGGGTGTGACATATTATAAATTCACGGGTTTTGACAAAAACAGTTTTCAAGCCTTAATAAAAATTACATTTGAATTCATAAAAATTATATTCTCATTTATTATTCATAAAATTAATCTTATGATAATATTTTCTTAAAATATAAATTATTTAAAAAAATTCATTAATTCCTTAAAATAAATTCTTTAAAAATACACTTTTTGTTTTATTGTATAAAAAATATAACTCTTATCAAACTGATTATTTAATCATTTATAGATAAGGAACTGATATAATCATAATTTATAAGAATTGTTTTATAATATTATTAATAAAAACCTTAGTTTAATATAATAATGTATGTATTTTTCAAAAGTACCATTTTTACCCGAAAAATCAATTTATCAATTTCATCATTTTTTTTAAGAAATACTATTCTAAAAAAGGAATTTATGGAATAAGACTTTTATTTATAAAAAGGGATTACAAAATAAGTAACTAATACCTTATTACATAAACCCTTATAACACCCGCATAATACCTAAGGGTAAGGTGTTTGATGGTGACAGACTCTTGGGGTGGCTTGGATAACATTGCATGGGTGGTAATTTCTATTAACATGAACTTATACCCTAGGCGATTACATTCAAGCTTAACATGTTGAAGTTCGGCTTGGGCATGGTCAAGAGAGAATCCCAGTGATGCTACCTCCTTTCCGAGCTCCAAAAAATGAGCTTCGTATGGCCCAAGTCTACTAAATGAGGCCATCCTCTACTTTTTATGTGTTGAAAGAATTCTTTTTAAAAACCTTATATTTATATTAGTCATGTGATCAATGTTTAATGACTATATTATCAACGGTAATGATACTTAATGGTCATTTAAACCCAATAAAAAAAAAGAGTGCATGTGTTTTCTATATTCATAATACATTAAAAGAAAGTGAATTTTATTCATAAATGATAGGATCGTTACAACATTCCCCCCTTAAGAAATTTATCCCTATAAATTTCATTTTCCCACAATAAAACAGATGAGGGTAACTCTGCCTCATCGCTTCCTCTGGTTCCCATGTTGCGTCTTTGAACTTGTGGTTTTGGGCCAACACCTTGATGAGGGGAATCGTCTTATTTCGTAGAAATTTTTCTCTACAATCTAATATCTTCACCGGCTTCTCTTAATAGGATAGGTCATTCTCCAATGGTACCACCCATAGATTAATTACATGTGATGGGTCAGGTATGTACTTCCTCAAGAGTGATACATATAATACATCATGTACTTGAGATAGGTTTGGTGGGAGTTCTAGTCGATAGTCCACTACTCTAATGTGATCAAGGATCTCAAAAGAGCTGATGTAACTTGGAATAAACTTTCCCTTATTCCCAAATCTCATAAATCTATTACATGGTGATATACATAGGAATACCATGTCTCCAACATCAAACTCTAGGTCTCATCGATGATTGTCATAATAGATATTTTTTCGACTCTAAGTAGCTTTAATTTGTTGTTGGATGGTCTTAACTTTCTCCACCATTTCTTCAACCATTTCTGGGCCTAAAAGTTTTCACTCCCCAACTTCATCCCAATATGTCGGTGTTTTTCACCTCTTCCCATAAAGGGATTCATAAGGATCCATTTGGATTCTTGAGTGGAAACTATTATTGTAAGAAAAATAAACCAGAGGAAGATGTTTATCCTATCCTCATTTGAAGTTCATTGAGAATTCTCTTAACATGTCCTCAAGTGTTTGGATAGTCTGCTCATATTGGCCATCAGTTTGAGGATGATAAGCCGTAATGAATTTTAGATCAGTATTCAGAGCATGTTAGAGACTCTTCCAGAACTTATAAGTGAATCTTATATCTCAATCAGATACAATTGATAGTAGTACACCATGTAGCCTTACCAATTCTCATATGTATATTTGTTCCAATTGATCTAATGAGAAATCCTACAGAATTGTAATGAAGTGTTAAATCTTTGTAATATGATCCACAATAACCCAAATAGAATTTTTCCTTTGGATTTCTTCATAAGTCCGGTGACAAATTTCATGGTGATGTTTTCCCATTTCCAAGTTGTTATGGGTAGTGGTTGCATCATCCCCTTAGACTTCTGCCTCTCAACATTCACTTGCTAACATACTAGGAACGTTGATTTATACTCAATGATATCCTTCTTCATGTTATCCCGCTAATAATTATCTCATAGATCTCGATACATTTTGTATTTTTTAGGTGAATGGATAAATTCAAACTATGTGCATCATCCAAAAGTTCTTTCTTTAACTAAAGATTTTATAGAACACATAGTCTTGACCCAAATATCACAATTACTTCTTCATTAACATTGAAATCTGAGGATTTACCTTTTCTAATAGTTTCCACTTTCTTCTGAATTCTCACATTATCCTTTTGAAAATCCTTTAACCTTTCCAAAAGAGACGGTTGAGCAATCATTTGTTACAGGATTGATGATGTTTCCTTCTTTATGATTCCCATTTACATCTTCATCAAATCTAATAAGATTGGATCCGTTTAAATTCTCATCAATGAAAGATTTTCTGGATCCTTTCTACTTAGATAATCTTATACTTTATTCAATTTCCTCAAATGGTAGTGAATTGATCAGTCATAGTCTTTGATCATCTCTAACCATCTTCGTTGGCGCATATTCAACTCTTTCTATGTGAATATATAATTGAGGATTTTTTGAGTCGTATATATTTTAGGCTTTTCCCCAAAGAGGTAATTTCGCCAAATTTTTAAAGATAATATCACTATATTAGACTCCAGATCATGTGTTGGATAGTTATTCTCATAAACTTTCAATTGCCTTGACGCATAGGCAATGATTTTTTCATTTTTCATCAACACACAGCCCAGGTCCTTCTTTGAAGCATCACTTAATACCAAAACAAGTTCTCCACTTGTGGGTAGTGTGAGCATGGGTATAGTGATAAGCCTCTTTTTTAACTCCTTGAAACTCTCTTCACATTCATCATTCTAAGAAAAACTGAATCCCTTCTGAGTTAGCTTGGTAAGAGGGTTTGATAATCATGATAAATTTCTCACAAATCGGGAATAATATCTAGCTAACCCAAGGAATATTTGGATATCCATCACAGATGTTGGTCTCAGACATCCCTCAATTGCATTTGTCTTAGAGGGATCCATAGATATCCCATTACTTGTGATGATATACCCCAAAAATGAGACCTCATTCCACCAGAACTCAGACTTGTTGTACTTTTCATAGATCTTATCCTTTCATAAGGTCTCTAGTACAGTGCTAAGATACTCCTCATGATCCTCCTTGGTTTTGGAGTATATTAGAATATCATCTATAAATACTACCATAAATTTGTCGAGGTAATCTATAAATACTCTATTCATCAAGTCCATGAAGATTTTTGGAGCATTAAAGAGTTAGAAAGGAATTAATATGAATTCATAGTGCTCATACCTTGTATGAAAAGTAGTCTTGGGGTATCCTCCTTCGTCCTTACTTGGTAATATCTCGACCACAGATCCACCTTGCAGAAGTATTGTTCTCCACATAGTTGATTGAACAATTCATCAATTCGTGTAAAATGATACTTGTTCTTTATCATAATTTTTTTGAGATCATGATAATCAATGTAAAGGTGCATTGACCCATCCTTCTTATTGATGAAGAGGATTGGTGCACCCCATAGTGAATCACATGGGCGTATAAACCCTTTATTCCGATTCTCTTTTAGTTGTTTCTTTATCTCTTTAATATATACAACATCCATTATATATGGAGTCTTGGATATTGAAAATTCCCCAGGTATAAGATCAATTGAGAATTCAACATCTCTTCTAAGAGGAAGACCAGAAAATTCCTCAAGAAACACATCAGTGAATTCCCTCACAATAGGAATTTCTTTAAGGATGCTTACTTCCTTAGACTCAATCATATAAGAAGATATGTGTGCTCATAAGTCAGTAATATCCACACTTTGGATGATGGTGCTAAAGAAGATTCATCCTCCTCCTTTCACTTATATAGAATTGGTGGTCGATTCACAATATGGAGAGTGATTTCCCTCTCACGACAATTTATGTGGGCTCTATATAGGGAAATCCAATACATGCCAAGAATTTTATAAAATTCCACTAGAGGGAGTATTTTAAGGTTCATCGGGAATTTTAATCCACAAATTGTGACAGGGGATGAGTTATATTCATCGGATGAAATAACTACCTCATTTTTCGTTCTCACTGACATCCCTACTTCCATGATTTATGGGGGTGTTTGGATTGTTCTACTAAAATTTTGGGATATAAAATAATGCGTAGAAATAAATTCAAAAATCATGTTCACTATTCTTGAATGAATAACTATAATACCTATCACCATTTCTTTGTTTGGATTTTCTTTGGCGGTAGTGATGGAAAAATATCACCCTTACTACCTTGGAGGTTGTTGGTTGCCTCAAAAAACCCTTGGCTTAGGGCACTGGTTTGTAAAGTATCTTGGTTCTTTATAGTTGTAGAAATTAACAATGTGTTGAGGGTTGAACAGAGAATTACACTCCTCTATCACAATAGCAGGTTTCTATTGTCAGTAATCATTGGCTAGGTGCCCTTCTCTTCCACACCTAAATCATTTCCTCATCCCTCTCATGTAATTTCTGAGGGCTTATTTTCACACATTTGGAAAGTGGGGTGCTATAATTTCTTAGCACCATTGGATTTATCCATCAGACCACTAGAATTAAAGTCCACTTTCCACTTATTATCCCCATGATACCCCTAAGATTCACCAATCTCCATTTCAACTTTGAGGAAACATCAGACAACTTCCTCATAGCTATCAAAGTCACAGATCGCAAGGGATTTATGTACGCTAAGTTTTGGCCCACCAAAGAAGCAGTCAACCTTACATTCAGGGGTAATGAAAAATATGGAATCGTATCGTGAAAGCCTTGTGAATTTTTCCTCATTCGCTCCAATGGATTCTTCATATTTTTTTCTTGAGGTTAAGGAAGTCCCTTTACATCTTAAGTCAGAGTGTGTGAGGAAAAACAGTTTTCAAGACTTAATAAAAATTACATTTGAATTCATAAAAATTATATTCTCATTTATTATTCATAAAATTAATCCGATGATAATATTTTATTAAAATATTAATTATTTAAAAAAATCATTAATTCCTTAAAATAAATTCTTTAAAAATACAATTTTTGTTTTATTTTATAAAAAATAGAAATCTTATCAAACTGATTACCTAATCATTTATAGATAAGGAACTTATATAATGATAGTTTATAAGAATTTTTTTATAATATTATTAATAAAAACCTTAGTTTAATATAATAATGTATGTATTTTTCAAAAGTACCATTTTTACCCGAAAAATCAATTTATCAAATTCATCATTTTTTTTAAGAAAGACTATTCTCAAAAATGAATTTATGGAATAAGACTTTTATTTATAAAAAGGGATTACACAATAAGTAACTAATACCTTATTACATAACCCCTTATAACACCCGCATAATACCTAAGGGTAAGGTGTTTGATGGTGACAGACTCTTGGGGTGGCTTGGATAACATCGCCTGGGTGGTAATTTCTACTAACATGAACTTATACCCTATGTGATTACATTCAAGCTTAACATGTTAAAGCTCGACTTGGGTGTGGTCTAGAGAGAATCCCAGTGATGCTACCTCCTTTCTGAGCTCCAACAAATGAGCTTCGTACGGCCCAAGTCTACTGGATGAGGCCACCCTCTCCTTTGTCTGTGTTGAAAGGATTATTTTTTAAAACCTTATATTTATATTAGTCATGTGATCATTGTTCAGGGACTATATTATCAACTATAATGATACTTAATGGTCATTTAAACCCAATAATAAGAAAAAGAGTGCATGTGTTTTCTATATTCATAATACATTAAAAGAAAGTGAATTTTATTCATAAATGATGGGATCGTTACAACATTCCCCCTTAAGAAATTTCTCCCTATAAATTTCCTTTTCCCACAATAAAATAGATAAGGGTAACTCTACCTCATCGATTCCTATATTTCCCATGTTGCGTCTTTGAACTTTTGGTTTTGGGCCAACACCTTGATGAGGGGCATCGTCTTATTTCATAGAAATTTTTCTCTACTATCTAATATCTTCACCGAATTCTCTTAATAGGATAGGTCATTCTCCAATTGTACCACCCCTAGATTAATTACATGTGATGGGTCAGGTATGTACTTCCTCAAGAGTGATACATATAATACATCATGTACTTGAGATAGGTTTGGTGGGAGTTTTAGTCAATATTCCACTACTCTAATGCGATCAAGGATCTAAAAAGAGCCTATGTAACTTGGAATAAGATTTCCTTTATTCCCAAATCTCATAAATCTATTACATGGTGATATAAAGAGGAATACCATGTCTCCAACATCAAACTCTAGGTCTCATCAATGATTGTCATCATAGATATTTTTTCTACTCTAAGTAGCTTTAATGTGTTGTTGGATGGTCTTAACTTTCTCCACCATTTCTTCAACCATTTCTAGGCCTAAAAGTTTTCAATCCCGAACTTCATCCCAATATGTCAGTGTTTTTTCACCTCTACCCATAAAGGGACTCATAAGGATCCATTTGGATTCTTGAGTGAAAACTATTATTGTAAGAAAACTCAACCAGAGGAAGATGTTGATCCCATCCTCATTTGAAGTTCATTGAGAATTCTCTTAACATGTCCTCAAGTGTTTAGATAGTCTGCTCAGATTGGCCATCATTTTGAGGATGATAAGTCGTACTGAAGTTCAGATCAGTATTCAGAGAATGTTAGTGACTCTTCCAGAACTTAGAGGTGAATCTTAGATCTCAATCAGATACAATTGATAGTGGAACACCATGTAGCCTTACCAATTCTTAAATGTATATTTGTTCCAATTGATCCAATGAGAAATCCTACAGAATTGTAATGAAGTGTGAAATCTTTGTAATATGATCCACAACAACCCAAATAGAATTTTTTTCTTTGGATGTCTTCATAAGTCTGGTGACAAATTTCATGGTGATGTTTTCCCATTTCCATGTTGTTATGGGTAGTGGTTGCATCATCCCCTTAGACTTCTTCCTCTCAACATTCACTTGCTAATATACTAGGCACTTTGATTTATACTCAATGATATCCTTATTCATGTTATCCTGCTAATAATTCTCTCATAGATCTCGATACATCTTTGTATTTCCTAGGTTAATGGATAAATTCAAACTATGTGCATCATCCAAAAATTCTTTCTTTAACTCCAGATTTTATGGAACACATAGTCTTGACCCAAATATCATAATTCCTTCTTCATTAACATTGAAATCTGAGGATTTCCCTTTTCTAATACTTTCCACTTTCTTATTAATTCTCACATTATCCTTTTGATAATCCTTTAACCTTTCCAAAAGAGACGGTTGAGAAATCATTTGTTAAAGGATTGATGATGTTCCCTTCTTTATGATTCTCATTTACATCTTCATCAAATCTAATAAGATTGGATCATTTTAAATTCTCATCAATGAAAGATTTTCTAGATCCTTTATACTTAGATAATATTCCACTTTATTCACTTTCCCCATATGGTAGTGAATTGATCATTCATAGTCTTTAATCATCTCTAACCATCTTCGTTGGCACATATTCAACTCTTTCTATGTGAATATATAATTGAGGATTTTCTGAGTCGTATATATTTCACACTTTTCCCCAAAGAGGTAACGTCGCCAAATTTTCAAAGATAATTTCACTGTATTAGAATCCATATCATGTGTTGTATAGTTATTCTCATGAAATTTCAATTGCATTGACGCATAGGCAATGATTTTTTTATTTTTCATCAACACACAGCCCAGGTCCTTCTTTGAAGCATCACTTAATACCAAAAAAAGTTTTCCACTTGTGGGTAGTGTGATCATGGGTATAGTGATAATCCTCTTTTTCACATCCTTGAAACTCTCTTCACATTCATCATTCCAAGAAAAACTGACTCCCTTCCGAGTTATCTTGGTAAGAGGGTTTGATAATCGTGAGAAATTTCTCACAAATCGAAAATAATATCCAGCTAACCCAAGGAAGATATGGATATCCATCACAGATATTGGTCTCAGACATCCCTCAATTTCATTTGTCTTAGTGGGATCTATATATATCCCATTACATTTGATGATATACCCCAATAATGAGACCCCATTCAACCATAACTCACACTTGTTGTACTTTTCATAGATCTTATCCTTTCGTAAGGTCTCTAGTACAGTGCTAAGATGCTCCTCATGATCCTCCTTGGTTTTGGAGTATATTAGAATATCATCTATAAATACTACCATAAATTTGTCGAGGTAATCTATAAATACTATATTCATCAAGTCCATGAAAATTTTTGGATCATTAAAGAGTTCTAAAGGCATTAATATGAATTTATAGTGATCGTACCTTGTATGAAAAGTAGTCTTGGGGGTATCTTCCTTCTTCGTCCTTAATTGGTAATATCCTGACCATAGATCCACCTTGGAGAAGTATTGTGCTCCACATAGTTGATCAAACAATTCATCAATTCATGTAAAATGATACTTGTTCTTTATCATAATTTTTTTGAGATCACAATAATCAATGTAAAGGTGCATTGACCCATCCTTCTTGTTGATGAAGAGGATTGGTGCACCCCATGGTGAATCACATGGGCGTATAAACGCTTTATTCGGATTCTCTATTATTTGTTTCTTTATCTCCTTAAGATCCACAATAGCCATTATATATGGAGTCTTGGATATTGAAAATTCCCCAGGTATAAGATCAATTAAGAATTCAACATCTCTTCTAAGAGGAAGACCAAAAAAATTCCTCAAGAAACACATCATTGAATTCCCTAACAATAGGAATGTCTTTGAGGATGCTTACTTCCTTAGAATCAATCATCTAAGAAGATATGTGTGCTCATAAGGCAGTAATGTCCACACTTTGGATGATGGTGATAAAGAATATTCATCCTCCTCCTTTCACTTATATAGAATTGGGGGGTCGATTAAAAATATGGAGAGTGATTTCCCTCTCACGACAATTTATGTAGGTTATATATAGTGAAATCCAATACATGCCAAGAATTTCATAAAATTCCATTAGAGGGAGTATTATTAAGTTCATCATGAATTTAAATCCACAAATTGTGACAGGGGATGAGTTATATTTATGGGATGAAATAACTACCTCATTTTTCATTCTCACTGACATCCCAACTTCCATGATTTATGGGGGTGTTTGGATTGTTCTACTAAAATTTTGGGATATAAAAGAACGCGTAGAAATAAAATCAAAAATCATGTTCACTATTCTTGAATGAATAACTAGAATACCTATCACCACTTAGTTGTTGGGATTTTCTTTGGCGGTAGTGATGGAAAAATATCACCCTTGCTACCTTGGAGGTTGTTGGTTGCCTCCAAAAACCCTTGGCTTAGGGCACTGGTTTGTAAAGTATCCTGGTTCTTGTAGTTGTATCAATTAAAAATGTGTTGAGGGTTGAAAAAAGAATTTCTCTCCTCTATTAGAATAGCAGGTTTTTCTTGTCAGTAATCATTGGCCAGGTTCCCTTCTCTTGCACACCTAAAGCATTTCCCCATCCCTCTCAAGTAATTTCTGAGGGCTTATTTTCACACATTTGGAAAGTGGGGTGCTATAATATCTTAGCACCATTGTATTTATCTATCAGACCACTAGAATTAAAGTCCACTTTCTACTTCTTATCCCCATGATACCCCTAAGATTCACCAATCTCCATTTCAACTTTGAGGAAACATCAGACAACTTCCTCATAGCTATCAAAGTCACAGATCGCTAGGGATTTACGTACACTAGGTTTTAGACCACCAAAGAAGTAGTCAACCTTACATTCAGGGGTAATGACAAAGATGGAGTCGTATCGTGAAAGCCTTGTGAATTTTTCCTCATACGCTCCAATGGATTCGTCATCTTTTTTTCTTGAGGTTAAGGAAGTCCCTTTACATCTTAAGTCAGAGTGTGTGAGGAAAAACAGTTTTTAAGCCTTAATAAAAATTACATTTGAATTCATAAAAATTATATTCTCATTTATTATTCATAAAATTAATCTGATGATAATATTTTATTAAAATATTAATTATTTAAAAAATACATTAATTCCTTAAAATAAATTCTTTAAAAATACACTTTTTGTTTTATTGTATAAAAAATATAACTTTTATCAAACTGATTACATAATCATTTACAGATAAGTAACTGATATAGTCATAATTTATAAGAATTTTTTTATAATATTATTAATAAAAACCTTAGTTTAATATAATAATGTATGTATTTTTTTAAAGTACCATTTTTACCCGAAAAATCAATTTATCAAATTCATCATCTTTTTTAAGAAAGACTATTATCAAAAAGGAATTTATGGAATAATACTTTTATTTATAAAAAGGTATTACACAATAAGTAAATAATAACTTATTACATAACCCCTTATAACACCAGCATAATACCTAAGGGTAAGGTGTTTGATGGTGACAGACTCTTGGGGTGGCTTGTATAACATCGCATGGGTGGTAATTTCTATTAACATGAACTTATACCCTAGGAAATTCAATTCATGCTTAACATTTTGAATCTCATCTTGGGCGTGGTCAAGAGAGAATCCCAGTGATGCTACCTCCTTTATGAGCTTCAACAAATGAGCTTCGTATGGCCCAAGTCTACTGGATGAGGCCATCCTCTCCTTTGTCTGTGTTGAAAGGATTATTTTTAAAAACCTTATATTGATATTAGTCATGTGATCGTTGTTCAATGACTATATTATCAACGGCAATGATACTTAATGGTCATTTAAACCCAATAATAAAAAAAAGAGTGCATGTGTTTTCTATATTCATAATACATTAAAAGAATGTGAATTTTATTCATAAATTATTGGATCGTTACAACATTCCCCCCTTAAGAAATTTCTCCCTATAATTTTCCTTTTCCCACAATAAAATATATGAGGGTAACTCTGCCTCATCACTTCCTCTGGTTCCCATGTTGCGTCTTTGAACTTGTAGTTTTGGGCCAACACCTTGATGAGGGGCATCGTCTTATTTCGTAGAAATTTTTCTCTACGATCTAATATCTTCACCGGCTTCTCTTAATAGTATAGGTCATTCTCCAAGGGTACCACCCCTAGATTAATTACATGTGATGGGTCAGGTATGTACTTCCTCAAGAGTGATTCATATAATACATCATGTACTTGAGATAGGTTTGGTGGGAGTTCTAGTCAATAGTCCACTACTCTAATGCGATCAAGGATCTCAAAAGAGCTGATGTAACTTGGAATAAGATTTCCCTTATTCCCAAATCACATAAATCTATTACATGGTGATATACAGAGGAATACCATGTCTCCAACATCAAACTATAGGTCTCATTGATGATTGTCATCATAGATCTTTTGTCGACTCTAAGTAGCTTTAATGTGTTGTTGGATGGTCTTAACTTTCTCCACCATTTCTTCAACCATTTCTGGGCCTAAAAGTTTTCACTCCCCAACTTCATCCCAATATGTCGGTGTTTTACACCTCTTCCCATAAAGGGATTCATAAGGATCCATTTGGATTCTTGAGTGGAAACTATTATTGTAAGAAAAATCAACCAGAGGAAGATGTTTATCCCATCCTCATTTGAAGTTCATTGAGAATTATTTTAACATGTCCTCAAGTGTTTGGATAGTTTGATCCGATTGGCCATCATTTTGAGGATGATAAGCCGTACTGAAGTTCAGATCAGTATTCAGATCATGTTAGAGACTCTTCCAGAACTTAGAGGTGAATCTTAGATCTCAATCAGATACAATTGATAGTGGTACACCATGTAGCCTTACCAATTATCAGATGTATATTTGTTCCAATTGATCCAATGAGAAATCCTACAGAATTGTAATGATGTGTTAAATCTTTGTAATATGATCCACAATAACACAAATAGAATTTTTTCCTTTGGATTTCTTCATAAGTCCGGTGACAAATTTCATGGTGATGTTTTCCCATTTCCATGTTGTTATGGGTAGTGATTGCATCATCCCCTTAGACTTCTGCCTCTCAACATTCACTTGCTAACATACTAGGAACTTTGATTTATACTCAATGATATCCTTCTTCATTTTATCCCGCTAATAATTATCTCATAGATCTCAATACATCTTTGTATTTCCTAGGTGAATGGATAAATTCGAACTATGTGCATCATCCAAAAGTTATTTCTTTAAATCTAGATTTTATGGAACACATAGTCTTGACCCAAATATCACAATTCCTTCTTCATTAACATTGAAATCTGAGGATTTCCCTTTTCTAATAGTTTCCACTTTCTTCTGAATTCTCACATTATCCTTTTGAGAATCCTTTAACCTTTCCAAAAGAGATGGTTGAGAAATTATTTATTAAAGGATTGATGATGTTCCATTCTTTATGATTCCCATTTACATCTTCATCAAATCTAATAAGATTGGATCCTTTTAAATTCTCATCAATTAAAGATTTTCTGGATCCTTTCTACTTAGATAATCCTCCACTTTATTCACTTTCCCCAGATGTTAGTGAATTGATCAGTCATAGTCTTTGATCATCTCTAACAATCTTCATTGGCACATATTCAACTCTTTCTTTGTGAATATATAATTGAGAATTTTCTGAGTCATATATATTTCACACTTTTACCCAAAGAGGTAATGACTCCAAATTTTCAAAGATAATATCACTGTATTAGAATCCAGATCATGTGCTGGATAGTTATTCTCATGAAATTTCAATTTCCTTGACGCATAGGCAATTATTTTTTTCATTTTTCATCAACACACAGCCCAGGTCCTTCTTTGAAGCATCACTTAATACCAAAAAAGTTCTCCACTTGTGGGTAGTGTGAGCATGGGTATATTGATAGGCCTCTTTTTCAAATCCTTGAAACTCTCTTCACATTCATCATTCCAAGAAAAACTGACTCCCTTCCGAGTTAGCTTGGTAGGAGGGTTTTATAATTGTGAGAAATTTCTCAAAAATCGGCAATAATATCCATATAACCCAAGGAAGATATGGATATCCATCACAGATGTTGGTCTCGGACATCCCTCAATTGCATTTGTCTTAGAGGGATCCATAGATATCCCATTACTTGTGATGATATACCCCAATAATGAGACCTCATTCAACCAGAACTCACACTTGTTGTACTTTTCATAGATCTTATCCTTTCATAAGGTCTCTAGTATAGTGCTAAGATTCTCCTCATGATCCTCCTTGGTTTTAGAGTATATTAGAATATCATCTATAAATACTACCATAAATTTTTCTAGGTAATCTATAAATACTCTATTCATCAAGTCCATGAAAATTTTTGGAGCATTAAAGAGTTCGAAAGGCATTAATATGAATTCATAGTGCTCGTACCTTGTATGAAAAGTAGTCTTGGGGGTATCCTCCTTCTTCGTCCTTACTTGGTAATATCCCGACCACAGATCCACCTTGGATAAGTATTGTTCTCCACATAGTTGATCGAACAATTCATCAATTTGTGTAAAATGATACTTGTTCTTTATCATAATTTTTTTGAGATCACGATAATCAATGTAAAGGTGCATTGACCCATCCTTCTTGTTGATGAAGAGGATTGGTGCACCCCATGGTGAAGCACATGGGTGTATAAACCCTTTATTCAGATTCTCTTTCAGTTGTTTCTTTAGCTCCTTAAGATCCACAACAGACATTATATATGGAGTCTTGGATATTGAAAATTCCCCAGGTATAAGATCAATCGATAATTCAACATCTATTCTAAGAGGAAGACCATAAAATTCTTCAAGAAACTCATCAGTGAATTTCCTCACAATAGGAATGTCTTTGAGGATGCTTAATTCCTTAGACTCAATCATCTAAGAAGATATGTGTGCTCATAAGGCAGTAATATCCACACTTTGGATGATGGTGATAAAGAAGATTCATCCTCCTCCTGTCACTTATATTGAATTGGGGGTGGATTCACAATATGGAGAGTGATTTCCCTCTCACGACAATTTATGTGGGCTCTATATAGGTAAATCCAATACATGCCAAGAATTTCATAAAATTACACTAGAGGGAGTATTATAAGGTTCATCGGGAATTTCAATCCACAAATTGTGATAGGGGATGAGTTATATTCATGGGATGAAATAACTACCTCATTTTTCGTTCTCACTAACATCCCTACTTCCATGATTTATGGGGGTGTTTGCATTGTTCTACTAAAATTTTGGGATATAAAATAATGCGTAGAAATAAAATCAAAAATAATGTTCACTATTCTTGAATAAATAACTAGTATACCTATCACCACTTCGTTGTTGGGATTATCTTTGGTGGTAGTGATGGAAAAATATCACCCTTTCTACCTTGGAGTTTGTTGGTTGCTGCTAAAAACCCTTGGATTGGGGCACTAGTTTGTAAAGTATCTTGGTTCTTTGCAGTTGTAGCAATTAACAATGTGTTTAGGGTTGAACAGAGAATTCCTCTCCTCTATCACAATAGCAGGTTTTTCTTGTCAGTAATCATTGTCCAGGTGCCCTTCTCTTCCACACCTAAAGCATTTCCTCATCCCTCTCAGGTAATTTCTGAGGGATTATTTTCACACATTTGGAAAGTGGGGTGCTATAATTTCTTATCACCATTGGATTTATCCATCAGAACACTAGAATTAAAGTCCACTTTCCACTTCTTATCCCCATGATACCCCTAAGATTCACCAATATCAATTTCAACTTTGAGGAAACATTAGACAACTTCCTCATAGCTATCAAAGTCACAGATCACTAGGGATTTACGTACACTAGGTTTTAGCCCACCAAAGAAGCAGTCAACCTTACATTCAGGGGTAATGAAAAATATGGAGTCTTATCGTGAAATACTTGTGAATTTTTCCTCATACACTCCAATGGATTCGTCATCTTTTTTTCTTGAGGTTAAGGAAGTCACTTTACATCTTAAGTCAGAGTGTGAGAGGAAAATATTTATCAAAAAACATTTTCTGGAAATCCTTCTATTCCAATGCCTCAAACTCTTCCTTAGGCTTCATATTTTTTATCAATGTCCACCATTGATCATATTAACCCTCCATATAATAAGAAGCTAGAAAAAACTTCTCCTGTTTAGAACACTGAAGGATAGAGAATATTTTCTTGGTGGATTTGATCCATTGTTTAGTGATTGAGGGATCATATGACCCATTAAAAGTAGGAGGCCTTTGTCTTTTGAATATATTAATTGCAACTTGTTCTTTATTAGGAGGGTTGTATGTTCCTCTTGACCCATGTTTCTATTCAAAACTTGAGTTAACTAAGAGAGTATGATGACAATGTTTGTGATTCCTTCTCCTATCGAATTGGGCCTCTCATTAGAACAGTCATCACATTGATCTTTGCATTGGTTGTTAGCCTGAGTCCTCATATTACCATCCATTAGCTATAATAAAAGGAAAATTAGGGGTAAGTATTTTAAACTATTGAATACTTAAAGGGTAATCCAATGAAAAAATTGATAACTTATAAATTAAATTTATTTCCTTAACTTATAAATTTCTAAGTTTCGATCTAAGTTATCCATGATCTATTTCCTAACATATATTCTTAGGGGAATTTTTTTATTCCATTAATAATGGTTTGTGCTAAGATTATGAATTTATCAAAGAATATTCCCTGAGAGTTTCAAACCAAGAGTACAGAAAGTCCTGTTGTTGTGCACTAGTTTTTGTTTGAGTTTAGCTCAAAGTGGTGTTTTGGGGTTTTACCCCTAGATACATCTATGCCAGAGCCACCTCTAATTGTTCGTATAAAAATAGGGATTTATTTTATTGATAAACCACTTAATATATACTCACAAAAATTTAGGGATGTTTTTATTATACTTAGTCATATCCCTAAGTCTTTCACTAGGGTTTTCTAATCCTAATTCCAAAAATAACTAAACATATACTTTGATACCAACTATAACAACCATGTTTTTTATTACACACTTAAACATGATTTATTACATAGACATACTCTTAATAAATCCCATAATATTGAGAGGTATAGTTTCTTTGGGTCTTAGGAACATTATATTACAACTTAAGACATAAAATACAACATCTTTATTGAAAATTTCTTTTACATGACCACAACATTCCTTCGTACTTAGAATTGCATGGGATAACGTAAGGACATACATATGAAATGGGTGAGCTATAAAGCCCAGTAAGGGAGTAAACAAGGAATAACATGAATAATACAATACATGCTAGGAAATAGGCATATCAATAGATGATAAGAGAAACATAAACATAAAGGCAAGATATAACATGATCATCATAACATGGAAATGTGGAACCAACTTAAAACATTGCATCATTAACATAAATGAATTAGGTAAACCCATATCCCAACATGGTGGAAAAATTTCCTAAAAGGAATCAGGTAAACCCTTGTCCCAACATGACGTATCATGATACTAAACACACCCAATGCATTGGAGCACTATCAGGGTGCACCCTTCATAATCATTTCAATCTCATGCCTAAGTGTGCCACATATATCATATAACATTGATTCATTCAACATAATAATTTATTACATGATAAAGGAATGTAGAATACATAAATTAAAGTCTATAATCAATAATTATATGTTCATAAAGGTGAATAACCTTGATAGAGAACTGGGTATGGTATTCACTACACGATGATTTTGGCATGGAAAATTGTGATGCAATTTCAGCAACATAACGACATCACATTGGGATTTATAGAATCAGTTGATGAGAGAGAAAGGGGTATCTCATAATTTAGAAATGAAATGGGAACTAATGGGATCATGGATCATAATATCCCAACATATTAAATGGAATTTGAGATGCATAATAAATGCTTGAATGGAAATGAGGAGAGAGAAATCCCGTACGGAATTTCAGCGTGGTAATGGGCGTACATGGGAGGGATTAATGAGAGTTAAAGGGGTATATAATCATTAAAACATAATAAGGGAAGTTTGGGGGAGGTTCTAAAACATACCCCATCATTTTTAATTGAAAAAAAATGTATAAAAATATAAGGAAACTTGGACAAAAATGAGAAAGGAAGGAAAGTGAGGATCCCTTACTTGGGTGTGTGACTTCAAAAGCTTAAAGATGGGCTTCTTGAGAGCTTGGAGCACCTTGGAAGGATTATAGAGAGATAAGGATAGATTATGGAAATTCTCCAAGAATTTTTAGTGAAGATAAGTGGGATATTTGGTGGGTTTATATAGGAAATGAGATGGGAATTCTTTAATATTTCACAAACTTAGGTTTTGGAATCTATATAATTAAATATTCAAAACCACAAACCTTATCATGGTTTTTTCCCATGGTTTTTGCAAAATAGAAGTTAAAAAAATTATTTTATAAGTCCAATGACCGAACATATTAAAATATTAGCCTTGCTTATGTGGATGTGAGTCGCATTATTAAAGAAATGAATTTAAAATCATAAAATATATTATACATTTTGGAGGATTCACTGAGACTTTATAAAATAAGTAAAACAAATCTAAAATCACATTATTTTAATGGGAAACATATATTGGGCCGAGAATACCTATTATAGTATTTATTACATCATTTTGGGGTCATTATGATGTCATAAAAAACATATTTTATTTATAAAGTATTTAATTTTTACCCAAAAATTTGATTGTCTCAAAAAATTATGAAAAATTAACCATTGGATAATTTTGAAATCATAATTCCAAAAATAATATTCATTTTATCTAAATAAATTTCTAAATATGTGAATTTTCACTTTTAAAATGAAAACCGGCATTTATTAAAAATTTACAGGTTTTGAAAAAAATAGTTTTCAAACCTTAATAAAAATTAAATTTGACTTCATAAAAATTATATACTCATTTATTATTCATAAAATTAATTTGAAAATAATATTTTATTAAAATATTAATTATTTCAAAAATTCATTAATTCCTTAAAATAAATTCTTAAAAATACACTTTCTATTTTATCGTATAAAAAATATAACTCTTATAAAACTGATTACATAATCATTTATAGATAAGGAACTAATATAGTCATCATTTATAAGAATTGTTTTTAAAATATTATTAATAAAAACATTATTTTTATATAATAATGTATATATTTCTCAAAAGTACCATTTTTACCTGAAAAATCAATTTATCATATTCATTATTTTTTTAAGAAAGACTATTCTCGTAAATAAATTGATGGAATAAGAATTTTATTTATAAAAATAGATTAAACAATAAGTAACTAATACCTTATTACATTACCCATTAAACAACCCACATAAGACCTAAGGGTAAGGTGTGCGATGGTGACAGACTCTTGGGGCGGCTCAGATAACATTGCCCAGGTGGTAATCTCTATTAACTTGAACTTCTCATGTAGGATATTTTTTTCAAGATCAACATGTTGAAGATAATATTTGTCTTGGTAAATATTGAATCCCAGTGACACTTATTCCTTTCCGAGATCCGACAAATTATCTTTGTACGGCCTAAGTTTACTAGATGATTTCATCCTCTCCTTTGTCTAAATCGAAATGATTATTTTTAAAATACCTTATACTTATATTAGTCATGTGATCATTGTTCGGTGGCTATATTATCAACGGTAATGATACTTAACGGTCATTTAAACCCAATAATAAAATAATAGTGCATGTGTTTTCTATATCCATAATACATTAAAATAAAAAGAATTTTATTCATAAATGATCGGGTCCTATTAGTTCATAAATTACTTTATGGTAGGTGGTCTACGTGATAATTCCCATACTCTTGATAATGATCTTATGTTTTTAGTTATATTATTTCATTTCTACTTTGTGAAATTTCCTTTAAAATCAGATAAGTGAATTGATTCCCTTGAAATTGTGGGACCCTTCTAAGATTCCATTAGATCCATTGAAGATTAAGAGACCATGCATGATGGAAACCCATGGGGTGTTCCAATTATCCTTGAATTAATAATTATGGCATAAAATGGAGAATTAAGTGGTTTATGAAATTAAACCAATTGTGAATTTGTTGGCATTTTAGGTTTTTATAAATGGTTGTTTGGTTAAACATGG
Organism: Viscum album; assembly: GCA_963277665.1. NCBI lineage: Eukaryota > Viridiplantae > Streptophyta > Magnoliopsida > Santalales > Viscaceae > Viscum > Viscum album. The sequence continues at coordinate 343,982,549 of OY728131.1, forward strand.
AAGTGTTGATGAAATATGATATAAATGAGGGTTATTGATTTAATGGCTCTATTATAAAAAATGGTGCACCATGTTGAGAATGGTTAATAAATGGGTTATTAATAGGGAACCATTATACATATATGTAAATGTGAATAATGAGGTATGGGGGTTAGACTGATTCTCTAAGTCCCTATAGGGTACCAGACTAATGCTCTAGGCCCTTAATGCATGCATGTGAATTGGTGCTGGACTTATACTCAAAGTACCAAATATTTTGGCGTTAGACCGATGCTCTAAGTACCCATGATATTGGTGCTGGACTGAATCTCCAAGTACCCAAGATAATGATGTTGGATGACTCTCTAAGTATCTGGGATAATGGTACCCAAACTGATGCTCCAGGGTTCCAAAATGAAAAATTTAATTAATCTAAATAATGAAATCCATGAAAGAATAATTGTAAAATCTCTATGATGTGTTGTTCAGACTTCAGCATGGGCCAAGTCATGTATGATTGGTTTGGGTGTCACCATGAACCCAAGGCCAATTTGGTTGATTAAAGAATAATAATTGTGAAACTTATTTACTTTTATCAATTTTATTTAATTCTTTATACAATTGAATACACTGTTATAGACTAGATATAGATTTAGATGGCATTGGTGGTGGCCTACTTAGTTTTACTCACACCCTATTCGAACCACCGATAAGTACCCAAATAGACTTCATACTTTCATAATAGAATAAGGTAAAATCCCTATGTTAGATGGCTAAGTGGGATTTGTGATGGATCATTGAATGAGGGAACTGGAAATGATTTTGGAACCTTCTTGGGAGTTTTCATTGTGTCTTTATTTTGGTTTTTCATTTGGAACTTGAAACTTGTATGGAATAACAAATCTACTTCTTTGGTTTATGTTCATTTTACCTGTATTGGGATTATTCATGTTATGGTTGGTTTCTGTAGGTTATTAATTATTATAATATCATAGTTAGCATATATTTATTTCCATTGTTGTCTCACTTTCATGAAGAGGGTATAGTCTCTCAACATGACATATTAGACCTTTGTTGCTAGTTGGAAGCCTCTAGCATACAGGGAGGCATTCCTAAGGTCATGTGGTGAAATAGATTGAAGAACCGGTATTTGGTACCCAGGTTGAAATTTTACAAGTTGGGTGGCCAAACAATACATATTCAACATGTTAATAATCATATGTATTGGAATATCAACATACGGAATGCCAATACTTTTCCCCATGTCAATAATAGGGATAACATAATCATAAATCATCCCAGCAAAGAAGGTTAATAGTTAAAAAATTCATAGTCAACATTCCAATAATCATATATATTAGAATAAATATATATATAATACCAATATTGTAACGTCTCTCCCCTTATCATTGGTTTGAGAGGGCGGTGAGACGTTATTAGGCCTTAAGTGACATCTCCAAGATGCCAAATAATGTAAATAAATGCCTAAGGTCTTCAATACATGTGGGAATGATTTTCCCTTTAAGAATAAAACACTAACCAAACAACCACTATATGATGCATGAAAATAATGAAATACAACTCACATTTCATTTATCAAATCATACTCAATTCAAGTACAATAGCAGAAGACAAACTAATAAAACTCCAAGACAACCACAAGACTCCAAACTCCACAAGATTCATTCTCCAACTTCACCAAATATCCCAAGTATCATGAATTAGTGCTAAAGATGTGTGATATTATACCTTTTACCATATATTGGTTGATGACATCTGCAAAAGCACCAAAGTTCCAAAACAGGGGTGAGTACTAAAACTCAGTAGGTTTTCCCCCAATGACTTCCCAACTCACACCACTGGGATAAAACATGTTTGCAACATTTATATAAACAATTTATATAAAAAAAATCTAAAAATTTTATATCAAAATATAAACACAACCCAAATTAAACATTTTTTCAAGGAAAGCATATAAAAAATTATTTCAATCATTTAACATTCTATTTTGGCATATCCCATTCTTTTTCACGCAACTATACATCCATGCATGAATGAAACCCATGGACATCCCTATAATCAGGAATGGTGATTTATCCTTCCACTAAGCCATCACTTAGTGGACTGCTTTTATGGGGGTACTTCACACCCATATTTGTCCCAACCTTTTGATGGAGGTACTTCATGCCCTTATCCATCCCAATGTATATTAACACATTCCACACAACCATGCCAACTCATGAAAAATCCAAGTGCATTGAAACCATTCAATAAAACATCATAATTTTTATTGGAAGCCACTTTTTCATGCAGAAAAATCAATAATAATTTTAAAATCAATATTTTAAAATAATTTCTCAAAATAATTTCTAGCAACACCCCCAAATTTCCCAATTTATATAAAAACATTACTCATGAGGGATTCAAAAATTATTTCATAGAAAATAAACAATCAATTTAAATCAAATTAATAAATTTGAAACTAATCTTTCAAGTTATAAAATAGAGGAGTTGGGAGTAAAGCCACCTACCTTGAGAGTTTTGGTGAAAATAAAGAATGTCATGAATAAAGTTCATGAAACCAGGTTAAATCTCCAAAAACCTACCTTAGATCTCCTACCCTATCAATAAAAAGACCAAAACTAAACATATTTTTCATTCAAAACCTTATATATACACACAAAAAATGTATATTTAAGAAACCGAGAGAAAGAGAGAAGTATATCTAAGAAAACATCAAAAATAACCAATAACAATCACTTACTAAGAGGAATCAGCTTCTAATCACCAAAGGAATCCTTTGGATCGCCTCCAGAACAATGGAAGAACCTTCCTTGACCTTTGAGAGAGAAAAATCCCAAAGATTCCAAAATATGCCTCCTTAAAAAAATGGATCTCACTTAGTTTTAACTTTAAATCACTCTTTTTCCTCCTATACGTCCCTAACTTGGGATTTTTCTCTCTCAAAGGTCAAGGAAGGTTCTTCCATTATTCTAGAGGTGATTTAAAGGATTCCCTTGTTGATTAGAAGTTGACATATCCAAGATTCCAAAATTTGGAAATAAATGTGGAAGGGATTCAATACATGTGGGGTACAATTTTACCTTTAGGAATAAACCAATAAACAAACAATACATAACCAAACAACCACTATATTATTCATGAAAACAATGAAAGAAAACTAACATTTCATTTATCAAATCATAATCAGTTCAAGTACAATAGTGAAAGACTACAATATCAAAATAAATAGCAGAATACTAACTAATAAAACTCCAAGACAACCACAGAACTCTAATATCCACAAGCTCCATCCTCAATGTTCACCAAATAGCCCAAGTATCATGAAGTAGTGCTAAATATGTTTGATACTTTACATTTTCCCATATCCTGGTAGATGACATCTGAAAAATCACCAAAGTGACAAATCATGGGTGAGTACTAAAACTCGGTAGGTTTTCTCCCAATGACTTTCCAACTCATGCCACTAGAATAAAACATGATAGCAAAATTTATAAAAACAATTTATATAAAACAATTTTTAAGAAGTTTATATCAAAATATAAACAAAACCCAAAGTAAAAAATTACAAGGAAAGCACATAAATAATTCTTTAAATAATTTAACATACTATTTTGGCATAACCCATTCATTTCCACACAACCATATATCCAACCATGAATGCAACCCATGGAACTCTCTATACTCATGAGTGGTGAGTTATCCTTCCACTAAGTCATCACTTAGTGGACCGCTTTTATGGGGGTACTTCATTCCCATATCAATCCCAGCCTTTTGATGGGGGTATTTTATGCCCTTATCTATCCCAACACATATAAACACACTCCAAACAACGATGCCAACTCATGAAAAATCCAATTGTGTTCAAAACATTCAATAAAACATAATTCTTTGTATTGAAAACCATTTTTTTCATGTAGAAAAACCAACAACCATTATAAAATCAACATTTTAAAATCATTTATCAAAACACTTTCTAGAAACACTCCCAAATTTCCCAATTTCTATAAACCATCACTCATGAGGGTTTCAAAAATTATTTCACAGTGGATAAAAAATCAATTCCGATCAAAGAAATCAATTTGAAATTAAGCCTTCAAGTTCTAAAATAGAGGATTCGATACTAAATCCACCTACCTCAAGATTTTTGGTGAAAACAAAGAACATCATGAAGAACATTCATGAAACTAGGTTAAATCTCCAAAAACCTACATTAGATCTCTTCCCCTATCAACAACAAGATCAAAAATAAATATATTTGGAATTCAAAACCTCATATCTACACACAACAGGCGTAGATCTAAGAAAACGAGAGAAAAGGTGAATTAGATCTAAGAAAACATAAAGAACAAAAAAAATGATTACTTACCATGAGTAATAAGGTTCTTGTCACCATTGAGGCCTTCAAATCACCTTTGAATCAATGATAGAACCTTCCTTGAACTTTGACAGAGAGAAATCCTGATTTAGGGCCACATAGGAGGAAAAACAAGTGATTTAAAGGGAAAATTGAGTGAGATCCACTTTTTAAGGATTTATTTTCTTACCATGCATGGTTTAGTTTTAGAGTTAGTCAAATCATGTGCTAAAAATTCATTAGCCACTTCCTTAAGTATGACCCTTGCATGGTTATCTCGCACGGTTACCAAATCATGGGCCAATCATGGCAACACTCACTATCCAATAAATGCACAACACAACAAAGATTCTCCTAGGCCACTATGTGGTTTGGATAAATCGTGCATAGCCTATATACCTTACCTTTTTTCCCTTCTTGACTATGTATTGTTTCTTGAAAGTGTTGCACAGTTTTAATAAACCGCTTACCACCTGTGCACCTGTCTAAAATCCCCAAAAACTCTCAAAAAGTTCTCCAAACTCTCCCAAACTTCACCCATATATTTTATATACTTAAGAAACATAAAATAAAGGGTTACATACTAGAAACTTAGGGTTCTAGAAATATTATTCCACATGTTAATAGAATAAAATTCTTTCTATATGAGCATCATCCAATCTGAATTATAAAAAATGTAAAGTTCACACCATATATATCAATGATTATTCAACTAATTTAATACTATAATTATATTATCATAATACATCCAAATAAATAAGGTGGATGGATTTAAAATAACATGACCCTAGTGTGACAAAGGAAACATATAATGATGTTTACGTAGATTAAAAACATCATTTCAAATAAATTATTGAATGATACCAACCAAGAATGGATCAAATTTAGAATTTTTTAGTGATGTGAGTTCATTACCCAAAAATAAAATTATATATTATAATATTCTTATTAAATCAAAAACCCTATTAGGTAAATTATTTTGAAAATGAAAATATAAATGGAAGTGAAAACATAAAATAGATTTCAGAAAATATTTTTAACATTGATGTAAAAGATGATGTTACGTGTCAAAAGTTTTTTCAAAAGGTGAAGTGAAAAATATTTAAAAATATTCCTTTAAATATAATCTTCAATAATAGGGCCTTGAAAATATATAAGGTTTATCCTAGAGAAATTTTTAGAATAAGAAAAAATATATGAAAGTGAATGGAAAAAAACCCATTTTTAACATCTTGAAAAATATCTTTTTTCAAAACTCAGGTCATAAAAAGAGTAATAAAACATTTTTTTATAAAAATATATTTTTCCTCATTAATTTAGAAAAATTGCCATATAATAAAATATTCAGGTGGGATAACCCAACCATGGAAGAAATAATTTCGTGATAAAACAATATAACTCAAGGAAATGATACTTGAGTTATCAATATTCCTTACGAGAAACATACTCCTTGAAGTAAGAAATATTTTAAAAAGGTTTATTATGTGGTAGAAATGTAAATTAATTTAAAAACAATACACTAATAAATATTATAATTAATTGGTAAAATTTACCCAACTTTTAAGTCTAAGAGGATGATCATAACTCAATGAATGAAAATTGGGTTACTATAAGCTTTACAATTTGGGTAACAATTGAGTAAAATACAATTTATGAAAAGGAAATAATTTGGCTTAGTATTTTACATGAATCAAAAAATATGATAAATATACATCCATGTTAATTTAATACACCATTCAAAGTAAAACATGGTGCATAACATAAACATGTCTTAAGGAATTAAAGTTTGAGACAAAGAACCCTTACGTCTTGAGAAATATTTTAATCAAAACCCCTTATAAGAATGGGATTGAAATTGAACTTAAAATATCATTTTTAAATGATAATTAATGATATGATATCTCAAATTGGGATTATATACCCCACATAAGTTAAATTGGGTGCATAATATCAGACATGTCTCAAAGAGAGGAATTTGAGATTAAAACCCCTACATTTATTCACGCTTAGTCAAATGCACTCTAACCTCCTATATAATGAATATAACTATATTAATAACTTATCTAAATACCTTAATATAACTATAATACCATTTATAATTATTTTATAACTATATATTAAAAATATACTAACCGATTATATTTTATTTTCATTATCGAATTTTAGAACTTTCAGTTACTTATTTCGTATGAACTTCATAAAAATGAGATTGATTCTCACTAAGTAGTTAAAAGTTAATAATTAATATGTAATTAATGATATAATAACCATTTTTTTCAATGAATACTTAATTTATATTTTCATTAGGTGAAATACATGAATATGTCTTGAAAAAATAGAAATTGTGATGAACGAGTTTTCTACGTGTTTAACGATCAAAAGATGATATATTAATAAATATTTTAAATATTCACAACACCTTTATAGAATAATTAAAATAAATTAATTATAAAATTATTATTTTATATTACCATTATATGACATCCCATGATCATTTATGATATAATCATTATAACATCGTTTACATAGGGGGTTAAATTGACCCAAATGGTAATGTGTTATAATGATTTAATGAGTAAGGGGTGTATCTTGATAATGATAATGTGATATATAAATAATAATAAACATTTAATAAACATAAAATATACTCATTAAATCTATTCTAGTAACCATCAATGATTGGTGGTGATAACAAATGAAATTCATCGTTTGTAAAGATGATAGTACACACGTACGCATGATTAACAATCCCATTTATCAATGAATAGAAAGAATTTTGGCATAGGAAAAATGATCATTTCATAATTTTATTTGTAAAATAGAAAAAATATTTATTCATAAAATTCATCTTTGATGCCATCCATGATAGGTGGTGATGAAAAATTAACCACATCATATCGTGTAGGCAGTAGTCCATATGCATGATCAATGTTTTAGTCTATCTTAGTGGATGAAAAGTAATGAATAATTATTGTTTAACTAATATAATGAAATTTAAGTATAATAATGATACTTGTTTTATTATATTAATAAATTAAGGTAATATTATTAAGAATAATATTAAATCATAGACTAAGAGTAAAGTAAAACTCGCATTGAGAACTTGAGTTTTACCTTGGAAAACTCCATAGAAATAGAGGGATTAAGAAAACTAATTGTGTCCATGGAGTTTTGGTAATGTAATATGGTTCTATGAGGATAAAAAGTTTATATTCTTAGAAATAATTTTGAATGAAAGGGTGTGTCATGAAGGGGTGTAAGTGATCTTCTTTTATAATTGGGGGAAGATTGGTTTTGGAAGCACCCTTTACTTTTCAATTATATCCTTTAATTATTCAAGGTCAATAACTCCAAAATTTTGAAATAATGGATTGTATAACATTCTAATTTCAAAAAAAATCTCATACACTCTTTTTGGAGACAAATTTCAGTGATTTAAATATATTTCCCACTACTTTTCACTTTTACCCAAGTGTACTTTTACCTTGGTAACTTTTATTTTTACCCATGGTAATTAATTTAAATGATCAAATTTTAATTTATAATTATTAAAAAATTTATATTTTTAATCCAAAATATAAAAAAAATATCAAATAAAATTTATATTATTTAAAAAATATAATTTCAAAATAAGCGCACAAAACGCATAAAAATAGTTTTTAAGGGAAGTGTTGTTTTAAACATAAAATATGTGTGTGGGATACAATTTATCAATTTTGTTCGTTTTTTATGACATAAATTGATTTATTATAAATAAAATAAAGTTTATGTGGAATTTTAATTAATCCAAAACTGGATTTTACTAAAATAATAATTAATTAAAAAGAAGGACCAAAAATGGTTTTCATTAGGGAAAACTTTTACTTAAGTTATATAATGCTAAACACATATTTTCTAAGCTAAAGAAGATATTTTAAAATGTATAATGTTACTTATAAAATATTTTTTTTTCAATATAATGGTTTTGTGACTTTTAGTTTATGCTTATATCCTAGTGATGTTATAAAAGTCATGGTTTTAAATAAATGGTATTTACACTATTTACCAAAAAATCAATATTTTTAGAAAAACCTTAAAATTTAATCTTAATATTATATTGTTATTATAAGTCAAAAAATGATTTCAGTTTTTCAAAAATTAAAATTCTAAAATTTATATATTCAGTTTGTGAATAAAATCATAAAATATAATGAAAACTATTTTTATTAGAAAGCGAAATTTTCAATATTAACTGTTATTATTCTTATTTTATGTCATTAAGAAACTAAATTTTTATTAAGAAATTATTAATATCAAACATAATATATCATAATTAATCATATGTTTCTTAAAATATAAATTCATATCTCATTAAAAGTAAATTTTTAGAAAATAACTTTTCTAAATAATAAACAATCTTATTAGTCATTTTAGGTAAACTAATTGAATTTAATTCATATTAAAAGTAGACTTTATTTTTTTATACATATATTTCCTAAAGAAGTTAATATTATTTTTTCCCACTAATTCAATAGCTAGGTTTTATCTATCGTACTTAAATATTTATATTTTATTTAAATATACCAGGGTTTTATTTAAGTTTGGTGTTTCATGTGGATCAATCTATCAAACTCATTTTTCTCATTAAAAGGAAGTCATATATTAAAATAATAGGGTGTTAAATTATCCCCCCTTAAATAAATTTAATCCTTACAATTTGAATCATAAGATCGAATTAATTTATTTAGGGAACTTGTAATTAACCGTACATTGTTAGATGATCATGAGTTTATTTAGGATGTGGAATGATATTTATCTATATAAAAAAATAATTATAAAAATTTTATAAAGATATATAACTCATTCCTAATTTTACATAGAATTATACTAAGGGAATAATATCTAGATCCATAAGAAATAACTTCCCACAAACCTTGAAAATTATTTATATGATAATTATGCCACTATGGGTTTTTATTTATAACTCAATATCCAGTAGTTGTTAAAAAAATTCATAACATAGGACACCAGAAAATCTATATTTAAAAATCATTATCCACTACATTATAATTAGTTTCATATGATTTTCCTTGTTCACATGGTTTTTGGTGACTATTTCCCTCATTGACCCTTTGATTAGTATATTGAGTTGTATAATGCTCAACTCTCTTACAGTTGAAGAAATGATTTTTTGTAGATTCACTCTTTCTATTGAATTTTTGAGTCTGATGAACTTCATCTTCATACTTATAACATTCACCTATATCTTTATGGAAATTTCCACCATGCTTCTTCTCACATTTTCAACATGTAGGAAATTAAATATTATTTAATTCATCATATTTTTCACCCAAATTTCTATGAGATTCCATATTTCTCTTCTTTGGTGTGTTCGGGATTTCTTCAATGTTTAAATTGTTAATTATAATTCTTGATATCTAGTTTAGTATAATCACAATATCTCTCACTCCAACCCTTGACCCGTTAGGTGTTCATTGGGATGGTTTCTGTATTGTCCATGAAATCCATTTTTAACTTGGTTCCTTTAGGCTTTATCCATTACTATAACCAAAAGATTTAACATGACTAATGATCATTAGAATATAATTTTAAAAAATAACTATAATAAAATTTAACCTCAATATGTCTCACTCTATAACACTATCATGTTAACCTATAGTTATTACAAATTAGCTTGTATTATACTCGAGTCAACCTATATCACCCACATTTTAACCTATATTATTTTTTGGATCAAACTAGGTTACTTTGAGTTGGGTTATCTCATACTTATTAACATAATCCTCAAAATATAGATCACAAATTACCATCAACTTTCTTAAAATATTCTAAACCAAAAAATCATTGAAATTTATGCTCTTAAAGTATGATTTATCCCTTATCTAGGAAAGTACATATCAATTAATATTTACCTTAACTTATAAATCTCTAAATTTCAATCTATATTATCTGTATTCACTTTTCTATTAGGTTATCTAACCTAAACATATTCAAATACCTCATAATTCTTCGTAAAGATAATTTGAATCAACCAAATCATATCCCCTAGGAGTGTCAAATCAGGTGTGCAGTTTGGCCACTTTTTTATACACCTAGTGATGATTGAGTTAATACCCAATCCACCCTTTTAGGGGTTAATAACCCTGAGTACATATATTCCAAAGTCTACATCCACCTATAGTTTCCATATAGGGATATAATTTCTAGGATAACCACACAATCTCTACTTTCTCAAAAACTTTAGGATGTTATCCTATAATCATAATTCTCTTTTAAAATTATCCATAGGGTTTTCACTAATGTTTTCTTATCCTAATCCCTAAAAAATGTTCATTTTTCCCTTAAAATTAAATCATATACTATCCCAAAGGGTTATCTGTAACTTTGAAATTATGATCAATCTTAGCCTATCGACACTTAAATTATCCTCAACAAACATCCTAATCTCTAAATTTATCTAAACCCTTCTCTGATACCAACTGTAGCACCCCATATCCCCACTCCTGAGCCTAGTTCTATAATCACATACTTTACATACTTGTTTCAATATCAACTCTCAATTATCAGACATAATTATCTCATTATTACATGATTTAAAGAAAATATTTAATTACAGACATTCCTATGACCTTTTAGATTTATATCTTTAGAGAATTAGGAAAAAATATAAACTAACTAAACTCATGTATTTCTCAATTGATGGATATTTTTTCACTAAATAATAAAATACTTAATTCATATTAGTCTTCAATATCTCCCTTAGATTCTCCACAGAGGATATCATATTCAAAATACCATGTGAAATACTTTTCGTCATAACCTGAGTAAATGGAAATATAATAAGGGGTGAGCTCAAATGTAATACCCAATATTTTTTAATAGTAAAATAAACCTATCGTCATAAGATTGTTGTATAATGAACACTTTATTATTACATCATAATAGTACAACACATATTGATACAAAAAACACTAAGTCATTATATTTATAACAGATGTTAAAACCAGTACCATAAATCCTGTAATAATGTGCAATAACACTATAATCTTGTACTTTAGTGGATCATACTCAAAAAATAATGATAAGTATATGATATACATTGTTATTAATAATAAAACAATAAACATTGAAATTGTCATCGTGTAATAACTTAGAGAATGTTATTAAGGGATTTAGATGTTGGAATATATATATATATAAGTATTAATATGATTTTTTGGTATTATGGACCATTGGTAAATATGATTTTTGTGCATTATGACCATTGGTCAATATTACCAATGATCAATTTGATCGTTGTGTATTATGACCATTGGAGGTATAGAAATTAAGAAAAAACTACTAGTATTAGTGTATATTAAGGGTAATTATGAATGTTAAATATCACATAAGGGAGGAAATATAGCCTCAACCAATAGCAGCATCCCTTATAAATTTCATTTATCGGATCTTGGGAAGAAGGTTACATTATTGGAGTTCACCCTAGACCACACCCAAGAAGAACTCCAACAAGTGAAGTTGGAGTGGAACCATCTATGGGAGAAGTTCATGTTAGTGGAGATCACCACTGAATCAATGTTGGATGAACCACCCCATAAAAATACCACCATTTCACATATTACTCTTATGGGATATTTTTTTATTATAGTTTATGTATCTAGGGTTTTATTTGTGTTGTAATGTAAATTCTTTAATAAATTAAAAGGATGTTTACTCTTATACTTTGATTTTGATGAATATATCAACCTAAAATAAAAGGTAAAATATTGGTAATTAGATAATGAAATTGATAAAAATGGATTGCATATTTTTAATCAAGATTTAAAAATTATCCAAGGGGTTAAATTTTTTATTTTTTTAGTAAAATAGTAAAATATGATAAAATTGTGGAATATGGTAAAATATGGTAAATATGGAATATATGGCATCATATTTATGTAATAATGACTCATTTAGGACAAGGAAGTTTTATTTCACTATTTTTTTCACTAAACACTATAGTGTGTCATTAATGGTGGTAGTGGAGAACAATGGTTATAGTGGAGCACTAAAGGAAAGTGGAATAATAAAATAATTAATAAATTATTCCATGAAATTCCACTCACCACACCTATAAATACTAACCCCCTCCTATCATTGTTACACACCAAATTTTAATTTCCCTCTTAATTTCCCTCTCAATGATTATCTCCCCTATATCTCCCTTTATTCTTTTAAAATTTTGGTTGGATCTAAGTTTGGGTTCCAACCTAAGAAGCTCAAGAGAGGTAAGGGTTCTTATTTCTCTCTTCATTTCCTATTTGAATTTACTTATTTGTAATATCTTTTAAAATTATATTTTATATGCTTTATTTCTATGTATCCACGTTATTATTTCACCATTTAACTATTATCATGTATATATTTCCCAAACTCTTTACTTTATACCCTTTTTGTAAGTCATTACTATGTCAAAGTAAGGGTTTATTTTCACTCTCTTTACAATTCATATTTTCATTACCATTGTTGTATCCTTTTTAATCCACAAGTTATTATCCCATTATTGTGTTTATGACATTATATATTCCATTATTAAGACATATAACCCATGTGATCATTTCTTCCACTCACATTATTCCCAATTCATAAGTCATTATTGTGCATAAACCTTCTCGTATCCATATAAATCCTATTTTTGGTTAAATAAAAAGTGTGTGATTTTCAAAGAAAATGCATCTCTCTCTATATACTAAAAGTGTACATGGTTTTTTCTCAGATTAATATAGGGGTAATTTTGGATCCGGGCAAGCATCGGAAGCCCCAAATAAATGGTAATTTAAAAAATTTCCACCGAAGATCGACGTAAACTTGTCGACGTCGGTGAAGAGCAGCTCGGTCAAATCCAAGGACGACACGTGAAGGGTTTTAAGCACAAAATAAATCGTAAAAATATCTGTTTTAATCTGAATCTGCGCATGACGTCTTCTCTTCATTGGCAATCACTACTCGAAGAATCCAACATCAAAATCATCTAGATCATCCACATGTGCTTCAAGAAATCCATTGGAGTGTCATTCATCATAATCCAGGTGCTAGCACAGAATTATGACGATACCTTCGATGCTCCAATGATCACTGCATCGCTTCGCTGGAGATTCCTAAGAGAGAACTAGATCTAAGCTCCTTGGATCCAAAGCATCTCTCTCTAGATCATGGGAGAGAGGAGAGGAGAGAGAAGTTCCATGAATAGTACTTGGCAATCTCCTCTCCTCTTATATTTATAGTGACATATAATTACTCGGAAATGCCAACCCGACCCCTGAATAACCAACGCACTATTAATGAAATTTTATGACTATTAATATAAGTAATGAATATTATTATAACTCACTTGTAATATATTAAAATATTATGTGATAATAAATGAGTCATTTACTCAACTCTTCATTCCCATAAATATTAATTAAACCTTGAATAATTTAATATTATTCAATTAATATTTTTCATGTATTTACTTAAAACTCATAAATACATTTAATAAATAAATTCAATGCTCATTATTCTAAACTCGAATAATATGAACTTATTTATTGCATTGGTGATCATTTTTCCTTGGACAAATCCTGGACCCCAGTGGTGGGGCTCACCATGTCCAAAACTCTTATTCAACTGAATAGGGAAGATTCTGAAATACTCTATTGTGTGTGACCCTCTAGGCCCTTATCTCAACAGTAGTGAATAGTATTCACAAACCAAGAGCAGGATCTAGAAACCCATCATGTCCCCTGAAGAGATAATTATTGTCACAACAGTGACAACCAACCTAAAAACACGTACTGTGTAATATAATCTCTCTGTTTGTAATATCTCATCAAGAAGGATGCACTCTTGTGTCATTTACATTTTCTTGATTTATTGTTTGTTGATTTAACTAGATGGATTTACCCTCGACTGCCATGTCCATGGTCTTATAAAGGTACTACCATCCTTATCAACATGTACTAAGATATATTAATTCCATAACTTGAAAGTGACAAATTCTTTATTAGCCATTCAACTAATGCCATTCCACCAATGACGCACCCAACACAAACTACCTCACCACGACTTCATTTCCATGGTTTTTGTCTTGCATCAAAGTATACAATCAAATGACATACATTGGTAATGATATCAAGTCAGGATACCATTACATATGATCGTAGATAGGAACATCCAATTACACCCAAAACATATGGTTTTTCTATTGGAGGGTCAGTCCTCATGATTTAACTACTATAGATCACTAAGTGTGAACTTCATGAGAAGAAGACTCAATGATTATGAGCCCTCAACACCTGATAGTCAAACATCTACTGTGTCCAGTCAATAAGATGTATCTATACTATAGAACATATATTTGAGATAAATTTCATAGTATCTTGAGGTTCTCATTATATCTTGGGATCTGCTATAACCTTTCAATGAGGTAATTAATATTTGGACATTACTATTTCAATGGTGGACGTAGAAAAGTATACACTATAATGGTAAGATGAAATCATGTATAGCTAACTATATACAAGATATGGTAATCAAAATCACTAAATATTTAGGTCTAGGGAACCCACTATTTTAACACTCCCACTTACACTAGAGCCAACTTTCTAACCAAACTTGTTAGCTACTCACATGAAAAATATAATGTTTCTGCTGAGTAATGGCTTTAGCTACTAGGTCCACCATAGTTCTTCCATGTGGCTATTCTGCTATTGTAACCTTGTCTCATTGATTAAAACTTCTCAAGAGATGGTATCCCGAGTATATATCACTTTTCCACTGTCATAACTTTACATCATGGCTAGTAATAATATCATAATTTAAATTATGATAATACTTTTCTTACCAGGTGTGATTCCAAGAACTGGAACAAAGAATTATATTTATCTACTTCCTAGATATCTTAGAATCTGCAACATACTCAATATTTGTAGGTATGTCTACCACTGGCTTATATGAGCTTGATTTTCTCATCATCTTTAGCCTAACTACAATACTAGATCACATTTATCTATAGAAGACTAGTTTATATCCCCAAAAACTAGTATCCTTTCTTCTCTACTTACTAGGTATATATCTTTTGTACTTTATGAAGTACAATTAGATAGTTTTAAATGCATCCCTTGTAGTGCTCCTAGATATAACTGATATTTGCCTACTGTAAAATATACCTTAGCAATATCGATTCTAGTACATATCATGGTAAACATGACTGATCCATCACTTCGACATATGGATTGTAACTCACCATGTTTATCTCTTCCCATGTTTTAAACATGTAAACCGGAAGAGATTATGCCATGTGACATAGGCAACAATTAATCTCTTGAATTGTTCCAACTTTTATTTTTTCAATACAATGTCGCTATATGTACGATTGACTAGGACCAAACAACCTATAGATCTACCTTAGTAGATCTTGTTACCTAGAACTTAGGTTGCTACTTTAAGTAAATCATTGGAGAATAAATTTAATTTTGGTATTAACTAACTTTAATACCAATGTTTGTTTTCCATATGTTTTCGAACATAATTTTCTTGGAAAACATTGACGCTCCCACTAACCTCTCATAGACACATTGAAATCTTTTTTTGAAAATGTATATTCTACGATCATGTTGCTTACTTTAATCCTAAACTGGATTTTAGTAAATTACAACCTTTATTAGCATTCTTTGACATGATCATCCCTTTTCGGTATAATCTTATAGACACCATCAATGATTGGTGGTCATGACATCTAATTATAAATAATTTGATCATAGATATTAGCTATGATAAGTAAAATTCTAACGGATTTAGGCATAATGACTTGGTCAAACCAATCGAACCTTATTGGTACTACACTTGTACCATCCATGTATCAACTCACTTGAATACCCATCGCAGTATTCAAAATAATAATCCCCTTTTAAATTTGATACATGGAATCCACTAATTGAATTTTAGTTGTTTTTATCAATTTTAGTTAATTTCCATATACTACTTACTTGTAGGAAATATTATTCAAATTGAATAATAGATCACCAACTGCAATGAATATAAAAACCATCACCATGGTTTTATCCTTCCTACATAGAATGTGTCTCTAGAACATACTT
Organism: Viscum album; assembly: GCA_963277665.1. NCBI lineage: Eukaryota > Viridiplantae > Streptophyta > Magnoliopsida > Santalales > Viscaceae > Viscum > Viscum album. The sequence continues at coordinate 343,999,025 of OY728131.1, forward strand.
TGTTTCACATGCGCTTGTGGAACTAGTTCCTATGCCAACTATTTGTGCATTTTGAGCATTGACTAAACACAGGTCAATATAGCTCCCAATATCTCTAATAGAGATGTGTACCCTTATATAGAAGTTTAGTCTATCACTTGACTAATATTTTTCTATTATATGTATTTATGTAATATCCTAAGCAATTGTTAGGATAAGTATCTTAGATGCACAATGTTTTTATCTTGATGCAATTTTGTTTGTATCCGAACAAACTATTTGCATCCAAACACATGTCCTTATGACATAATGGATTTATCATCATACTATGACTCGTATGATATCCATTTGTCATTTTAGTTGGCATATTATTATGGGATTACTCCGTTATTTTCAAATCATTTCATGAAATATAATGGAAGTTTCTGCAAGTTGTAACATTGATACTACCGGCATCATAATTTTGATGTATAAAACATGAATTTTAGGAATTACTCCACGCTAAATTTTCATTGATCAATGTTGATATTTAATACTTCATCATCAATCCTCCTCATTAACATCAATGTCATGATGTCGATAAGGTAATGTGCATTTAGGAATTACTCTACGCTACATTATCATGATTAGTGAATGCTTGGTCAAGATATTCTTCGGTATCCCAACTTAAAGAAAATCATATCTTCCGACCATGCATATACTTCACTTTATTATTCATTAATTACTTAAAGGAATATTATGAAGTATATATACCTCTATCTTATACTTGGAATAGTTCATGCTTACTTGTTGAACTATTTCCAAAAGATTTGTGACATACCTTTATTTCTAAAGGCTTCTTTGTCCAAACTAAAGATGTAGATAATAACAAAAAGTATTTAGTTGTGTCGACCCTAAATACCATATTTGGTATATTCATGACATCCACTTTTAGTATTACTTAACAAATAATTATATTGTCACAACTAGTTATAATTCTTACATTTATATTCATCACTAATTGCTTGTGATTCATGTATTACTGAACTAGTGATTGGGTTTACCAAAAACAAAATTCATTCCAGAACCTAAAACAATTTATCCTTGCATACAAGGACATAGGAGATTAATTTTTGTGGTCATAATCAATAATAGTTCAACATGAAATTTTCGCTTAACAATTGAGAATTTTTGTACTTCTCACTACTGGCCTAGGTATCACCCTTTCACAGCCACTTGGAGAATACACCTGACTTCTAGTAATATTTCTATACTTTCTTGGTAACTATATTTAAATACACATATGTAAAAATCATATAGTATTAAATAACCAAGTAGTAAAAGGAAACATTACATTGATGAATATTCCTGATGTAGAAGCGGCAACTTGCTTCTTTGTTAATACCTCATTAATTGAAGGACGTCGCGAATGTGCCATTGGAATTAAATTCCTTTGACATTTACACATTTTCTTTCAATTTATTCTTCATAAGAATTAAAACTTAACCATATTTTATTCTTATTCACTTAGATAACCTTACCTAAATTGGTAATGAAGTGTTTACTCAATACTTATTCGTTTTGTGACTTAAAACAAAACTTGAGTAATGGGGTGAAAATGATATGATAAAGGGATCCATTTAAATATCACGATCGATCTTTCAATTTACACATACTAGTGCAACCATCACCTTATTCATATCATTGCTTCGATTTCTCCTTGCAAACATCTTGGAGATGAGACTTCATGTTTATATCATCTATGTCCTGGTGTAGCGACCGCAACTGACACCAGACATTAATGAAATCATAATGATATAACTATCATATTCTTTATACATTAGTCTCCTATAATCAATTTTCACCCTCGCTTCTTGAGGTAGTTTAACAGTGTTGGGGACACTGGAACCTTGAGTTTCCTATATCATAGTTCTATGTGCACGCGCCAATACTATTCATGGATACTCATGTCAGTGTGGACATTAACTTTGTCCAATATTTATCACAGTTTTTAAACATGTGGTATAACTTTAATTTTTTTAAAAATTAAACTTTAGAAGATTAGTGCCTTTTATCATGATTACTGGTTTAGACATTTTGATTAATTACATAAATCATTTAATGTCTCCCATTATTTTATCATATTCTAGGAATCCTCTATTCTAGAATTGGAATACTCTATTGATTGAGTATTGTAGTGGAAAAGATCTTAGAACCACCCATCATAGTCTATAAGATATGGCTATGACACTACTTGGAGGGTTCGAGGTAGGATTTTGGATTGCCGGTTGTTTTAACTTAAGGTTCCAACAGTTGAGTGATGTCCCAGCTTCTAAAATCAGAACCTGATCTACTCAATGCTTTCCTATAAAATTACAACAATCTAGCTATGGATATTTCTTTGATATGATTTTAGTTAAGTCAACCCATAATTCTTATAAGGACTCCCCAGTAGTAAGAAGAACCCTCATCCATGGCATGAATGGAACTCAAACAGTCAGTTTTGTCCAAATTTAAATGACGAAAGTCTGTTTAGACTTAATACATCTTTGAGGGTTTTATTATTTTTAGTGTGAAGAAAGAAACCATTTTCTATTTTTATAAGCATGTACTATATGATCGCACTCAAAACTGACCATGCAAGAAATAGAAATTTCATCGTGTCACGTGTTCATTTTATCTTGCATGCTTGTTTATTATTATACTATGTGATCGCGTAATAAACTACACATGTACAAAGTAATAAACCATGAAAAACAAAATGAACACCTAATCATGAGCTTGTTCTAATGGTTGATCCGTTGAGTGAATAACGGACCAACCGATACCCTAGGGACAATACCTTTAGTCGTGTGGCTTGCAACTTGAATAGAAATGTCTGCTCATCCAATGACTCAAACTCTTGTCTGGTGCATCACTGTTATTTGGTGCGAAGTGTCTCATACCTCATCTCATAATTATAAAATTGTACTCACACGCAGGCGAGGGGGTCTCGGGGTATAAAATATATAACTCTGAGAATAGGCATGCAGGCCCTTATACATATAATGACACTTGAGATGACACGCAGATCGTCTCTTATTTAATTAAAATAATTATTACAAATCTGTATGCAATAATTAAATAACTAATTAAATAAAAAAGCACCATACATACATTGGTCAGTCTAAGGCTCATGATCAGTCATATATGCATTAAACTCGAGTATATTAAATAAATACAGAATAAAAATTAAACTTGCATTAAAAAATAAACTTGAGAGCATTAAATTGAATCAAAAAATTTACTCTAATTTTTAATTCAACAAATACATTGTTCGGTCCCAATTAATTATTTTAATTTTAAAAATAAAAATTAAATTAATAAATTAATTTAATTAATCTCCCAATTTAATTTATTACGCCACATATAAAATTTAATAACCAAAAATTAATATTAAATTAATTTAATTATCAACTATAATTAAATTAATTATTTTAATCAATTTTTAATTAAATTAAAACACTCGGGCCCTTAAAAATTTGGACAGGGCTCATGCGGGTTGGGGTGAACCTACGCAAGCCCAGTTCGATCTATACCAACCCCATGCATGGGTGTTCTGGGTCGGGCAGGTCCGCCCAAACTCGTTCCGGGATAGGCCAACCTGCCCAGACTTATTACGGGGTAGAGCGAGTTACCTACCCACTAGGAGGATCGGGCAGTGGCCAGGACGAGGCGGGTCTGGGACGGTGCGGCCTGGCTAGACTATGTTGATCCAACAGACGTAATTGCACTTTGCGAGGCACACGGAATAGAGCACCTGGGGATGGCCAGCAGCGGGGTGCTGCTGCCGGAGGTGGTTATCCAGGATCAGTGCGGCGTGATTCTCTACCTGAGGGAGAAGGCTAGTCCGGAGCACTGGACAGAGGCAGTGCTGGCTGGGCAGGGCAGAGAAGCGGAGGAGGGACCAGAACCAGAGCATCGGACTGGGGGGGGAACATAGTGAGGGCTCCTACTGCAACGGATCTTCGCGAGGGAGACCATCAGGCTTCCTGGTATGGTGTGCTGCAGCTCCACAGGAAGACCACTGAACAGAGGCCATGGGTGGAGCTGGAGTCGGGCCAGTGTGCTTGGTCCTAGTGTGCGCTACAGCAGAAGAGAGGCAGGGCTGGCCGGATTGGACGCGCCTGGAGCAGGAAGAGGAAGCCTACAAGTCCGCTGCATGGGGTGGTCTAGGGCAGTGGGGAGGAGGTCGGAGCCGGCGTGCAAGGGAAGAGAAGTTGGGTCTCACTGGGAGGGTGCGGAGGGGAGCCAACCAGGGAGGGTGCGGAGGGGAGCCAAGTGCTGCGGGAGGTGGCAGACAGGGCTAGTCGGCACCTGTTGTTGGCTTCCGGCTAGAGCGCGGCTCCATAGGAGGGAGGAGAACCGGCAGCATAGTGCACCGGTTCTTCTGGGCAAGAGATAAAAGAGGGGGGACCCTTGGCCCCCCTAAAAAAACACTATTTTTTGTGAACTAGACATGCAGGTCCCCCCCCCCACATTTTTTTTGATTTTGTTTTGCTTTACCGCCCCACCTTGCCCCTTTCATTTTGTTTTTTTTATTGGACAGAAGACCTGCATTGCAGGTCTCCCCACACCATTTTTTTATTAAGTCTATATTTATACAAGAAAATATAAAACATTATAATAATAAAATATTATTATAATATAATATTATAATAATAAAATTATTACTATAATTAAACTATTATTATAATAATAAAATTATTGTAACAATAATAATTAATAATCCTCATTGGAAAATAAAATTCCAGTGTAAACAGATTTAGATAAAAATGGTTTGTCAATTTAGAACCTTGTTAAACTGCCTCTTTTAATCCAAATTTAAAACTTAGAATGACTGTAGAATGGTCATATGGTATCGGATTAAAATGTGTTATGTGATGTTGGGACCGTATCGATGCCCTCTTCATAACTTAATGAAAATTTAATTCTTTCATTGACTTAAAATCAACACGCATCCCTTTGATACCACTTGTTCAATCTGGGCGTCCAATGGAAGCCCCAAATAGGTGGTATTTTAGAAATTTTCCACCAATGATCAACATAAACTTTTCAACATCGGTGAAGATAAGCCCGGTCAAAGTTGAGGACCACGCGTGAAGAGTTTTAAGCACAAAATAAACCATAAAAATACCTGGTTTAATCTGAAGTCACGCATGACGTCTGCTCGTCATTGGTGATTTCTACTCAAATAATCTGACATCAAACTTCTCTAGATCATCCACACATGCTTCAAGAAGTCTGTGGGAGTTTCATTCATCATAATTCGGGTGCTAGCATGGAATTATGACGACGCCTTCGACGCTCCAATGATCATTGCATCGCTTCACTGGCGATGCCTGAGGAGAGCTCGATCCGAGATCCTTGGATCTAGAGCCTCTCTCTCTAGATCATGGGAGATATGAGAGGATAAAGAATCTTCATGAATAGTATTTGAAAATCTCCTCTCCTCTTATATTTATAGTGTTGTGTAATTACCCGTAAATTCCAACCCAGCCCCCGAATAACCAACGCACTATTAACGACATTTTATGACTACTAATCTAAGACATAAATATTATGATCACTCACTTGTAATATATTAAAATATTACGTGATAATAAATGATTAATTAACTCAACTCTTAGTTCCCATAAATATTAATTGAACCTTGAATAATTTAATATTCTTCAATTAATATTTTTCATGTATTTAATTTAAACTCGTAAATACATTTAATAAATAAATTCAATGATCATTATTCTAAAATAGAATAGTATGAACTTATTTATTGCATTGGTGATATTTTTTCCTTGGAAAAATCTCAGACCCCAGTGGTGGGGCTCACCTTTTCTAAAACTCTTATTCAAATGAATGGGGAAGATTCTCAAATACGCTATTGTATGTGACCCTCTAGGCCCTTATCTCGACAGTAGTGAATAGCATTCATAGACTAAGAGAAAGATCTAGCAACCCATCATGGCCCCTGAAGAGATAAGGATTGTCACAGTAGGGATAACCAACCTACGAACACGTACTGTGTAATATAATCTCTTTGTCTGTAATATCTCATAAAGTGGGATGCACTCTCATGTCATCACCCTTTTCTTGCCTTATTGTTTGTTGATTTAACTAGATGAATTTACCCTCGACTTTCATGGCCATGGTCTTATAAAGGTAATGTCGTCCTTATCAACATGGCCTGAGATATATTACTTCCATAACCTGAAAGCAACAAATTATTTCATGACCATTCAACCAATGTCGTGCCACCAATGACGCACCCAACACAAACTACCTTGCCATGACTTCATTGCCATGGTTTTCATCTTGCATCAAAGTATGCAATAAAATGACATACATTGGTAATGATCTCAATTTAGGAGACCATTACACATTATCATAGATAGGAACATCCAATGACACCTGAAACATGTGGTGTTCCTATTGGTGGGTCAGTCCTCATGATCTAACTACTAGAGATCACCAAGTGTGAACTTCATGAGAAGAAGTCTCAATGCTTATGATCCCCCAACACCTGATAGTTAAACATCTACTATGTATAATTAGTAAGATGTATCTAGATTATAGAACATATATTTTAGATTAATTTCATAGTATCTTGAGGTTCTCATTATAGCTCGGGATCTGCTATAACCTTTCCATAGACAATTAATCTTTGGACATTACCATTTCAATAGTGGACACAGAAAATTCTACACTATAATGGTAAGATGAAATCATGTATAGATAATTGTATAAAAGTTATGGTAATCAAAATCACTGAATAGTTGGGTCTAGAGAACCCACTATTTCAACATTTAACAACCTTGAAAAGCATTGATGGGGTATATCTCAGTCATCATCCCGGTGCACGGTGAATGGCCCCTTACTGTGCACTTGTTTTGACACTCCTAGAGGATATGTTAGGGATAATAATCATACTTTTTATAAACCAAAATGTATCATTTATATGGTGGTGTATAATATATGTGTTACTTTGTTCTACAACCCTTGAAAATAAAATTTATTAAACACATTGAAAATCCTTAATCTTTATAAGTACTTGTTAGCTACAACTTCATATAAATCACTTGTTGTGGATAATTTTTAAAAAACATTGAATCCCTAATCATTCATTATACGTTTAAGGGAATTCACTTAGACATTATTATTAATTCATTTATTGGGTAAATCTATTTATGACCCGTATAATCTATTATTCCATACATGAAGATCATATAAGATAATTTCTATAGGTAAAATGTTCCATATATTTCTAAGTTGTTAAAACTTGAGAATTATTCCATGTGTAGGCTATATTAATTTGGTATTTAATGGAATGAATTTTACTTTTATGTGATGGGTGGGGCCTGAAATTATATAGACCATTAGTACACTAGTAGGTCTCATGGGACAACTAAGACAGGGTAATGGGATCATCCTTACCATTTATGTATAATTTATTTGCACAAGGCCTCGATGATATGATTATGATGTCTAACTTTATGTAATTCAATATTTTGAATTATTTTTATGATCTGTGTGATTATGTTTTCTCTTTATTCCATGGATTACACTTATGTATTCATTGTTGTGGATTAAATTGTACTCATGGTGTTTCATATTCCATATTTATCTTTTATTAGCTTTCTCTCTTATTTTTTCTCTTTGTGAGCATTTAAGCTCACCACCTTTACTTTGTTACCACTTTTCCCTTAGTAATGAAGTGGAATACTGTGATTGAACAAGGATATCATTATTGAATAAAAACTTATAATTTTATATTATAAAGTTTTAATGTAATGCATCTAGTATCTTAAGGACTACTAAACCTTGATCCTTGGATTTTAATATATTGTGTTCTATTTTACATGTAATAAATAACCCACTAGTTCTAGAAAACTAGGGTTGGGGGATTTATGTTGATATCAGATCAAGTTTTAGTAGAAACCTTTGGAACTAGAATTAGAAAAATGTGGGTAGAGAATATAGATTTTACTACTAGGAAAAAATCTAGATATTATTCTAGAGTTTTTTTATAGTATACTATATAAGTCATGTTAGAGGTTTACTAGTTAACTGATAAAATTATTATTTGATAACGGAACCTGCTAGAAAAATTGGAAATCATGCCAACAACCACACATAATGTGATGACTATCTAAATAATCAGGTTAATGGAGTTTATATTTCCATAGAGAAAATTATGAATGTTATAGGATAATTGACTCAGGTTATGAGAAATAACTTTTCCTGTATGGAGAAACTTTTTCACCTACATCAGGATCAACTATATTAGATCATTTATGAGGCAAAAACCTCTAAATTTGTGATGTCCTGACCCATAATCCACTAAATGATGCCTCGATCCAGTTGGTCGCATGCCCTTAAGCGTGCCTCCCTGTACGCCAGAGGATGCCAATAAGAAGTGAGGTTATGGTAAGTCATTCTTGGGGATATTATACCCTCTTTTGTCAAAATAAAACACCATTGGAAGCAAATAACAATAACCAAGTGAAGAAGCATATATAAATAACCAGAACAGATCCATTTCATATGATAACCAAAGCATGAAAATACAATACTCAACAGAAAGGTAAAACATGATATGACAATAAAAGTGCCAATTTTCTACAATTCAACTCAAAGTAAGGACACAACAACTCCAAAATGGGTCCCAAACCATATTTGTTTACCTCTCTTATGATCCAATCCCAAATAGCAACCTATCCTAGGTCCTTTCCCTTATCATGCCCTATAACAACAAAGTCTGCTCGGGTGCGGATCAGGAAGCCCGAATAGGGTGTGAGTACAACTCAGTAGGCCACCACCAACGGTGTCTAAAATGAGTCCAGTCAAAATATAGTTCATTCATATTTATGAAGCAATAAATACAATGCATAATTTAAACAGTTATCACATTGTCATTTAATCTTCAATCGTCACATTAGGCTAAATCAATTCATGTTTCCCATTTGAATCATCATTCATTATCATTCATCATTTGGTGTAGGTCGTCATTCCTAGAACTCCAACTCTCAGTTGAATCATCGTTCATTATTATAATTAATCATTTGGTGTAGGTAGTTATGCCTAGCACCCCAAATCTCATTAAGTGTAGTTTTTCATGACTAGCACTCCTTTTCTCATTCGGTGTAGGTCACCATGCCTACCACCCCATAATCTCAAGATTGGATAACTATTAGGGAGGAACACCATGTCCAAGTCCCAACTTCTAATTGGTCTAGGATGTCATGACTAGCACCACAAAATCTCATACATTTAATAATTATTTAATTAATAAGAATTTACCACATTATTCATTTACTAATCCAACGATTAGTTAAACATTTCAAAGTCCATTAGTTAATTCAACAATTAACTAAGAATATAACCAATTTATTAATTCATCAATTAATTAATCAATCAACACAATTCCCTTTCCATAATTAATTCTTCACAATTAATTATTCATCTCAAAACCCAACAAGTCATAATTAATTATCACAATTAATTATATTTGATCACATCATGACACATAATTAGTTCTCACAATTAATTATCTTTGGTCAACTTCTTGGCACATAATGAATTCTCACAATTAATTATATTACATATCCAAACATAATTCCATAATTAATTTTCCCCCAATTAATTATCTTATTACAATAATTAATACCTCAAGACATTATCTCAACCCAAAATCAATCTCCAAAACAAATATCAATTTGAACAACCCCCTTCATTTGTTCCGTGATCAATTATCAACTAACCACCAAGGAAAATCAAAAGTCAATTCCATATTCCTAATTACTCTAATTTAAGAATTCAATTATCAAATGAATCTAGAAAATTCATAAAATCACATTCACGTATCATAAAACACAACTATGGGAGTTCAATTTAAACCACCTACCTTGGTTTATTAACAGAAGTTGGCCCAATAGAAATCCCCAATATCTGAGCAGTACAACGTCGTTGATCAAGCTCTAGATCTACATCCCTAAACCAAAATTAAGATCAAAGACATCAAGATCTTAAAAAACTAGATCTAGATCCACAATCCTAGATCTAGATCTCAACTAATAGGTTTAGATCCATGTAAATGGTTAAGATCCTTCATGAAAAAGATCATGGTAAGATAGAGGAAAGAACTAAAGAAGCGTCGGGATGAAATCCACTTACTGGGAAGAGAGAGGATCTTCAATCCGGGCTTTCAATATCAAATAACGTTGTTCGGATCACCTTGGGATCTCTCCAATAGGCTTTGTAAACACCAAGAATTCATCAATATTGATCCAAGGTAAAAAATATGGAAGTCCTAGGGGTTTGGGTGGTTTTAAAAAATATTTTCAGAATTAAAATTCCATGTGCATGATTTCCTAGGAAGAGGTGCACGGTTAGGCCAACCGTGCAGACCTCTCTGTACATGTTTTCATGGTTGTCACGGTTTGGCTGTATGGTTTATCAAACTATACACAAACCATGCAGACCCCTCTATCTAGTTTTTCACGCTTGGCATGGTTTGGTCGCACTATTTATCAAACCGTTCATAACCCACTGTCCATTAGTTTTCCTTAAAAATTCACCCAAATGCACCCCAAGACACTACTCCAAGTTAAAGGTAATTAAAATATACAAAAATTACCTTAAAACACATCTGATATGACTCCAAAAAAGGTTGTGATCTTACAACATTTTAGTGGCACTACTAATCCTATGTAGGTAGAATAATGGATTAAGTATCTCAAGAAAATATTTTGGCGTTAGGATGATCTAAGAGGGAAAATTCATTATGGTTGTGTATAATTTAAGAGATGATACTGGACAATGTTGGTCCTTTATTCAAAATACTAAAGGAACAAAAGATATTGATATCATATAAAGGAATGTATTCGAGGATATTTTTCTAGAAAAATATTTTCCTCAAGAGAAACATGAAGAGATATAAAGGAAATTCTTGAACCTAAGATAAAAATATGAATAGATTTTGGATAAATACAAGGATATTTTTACAAGGTTATAAAGGTATGTTGTAGATTATCTACCCAATCCTGAAAGAAATATTGATTTCTTATTTTATGGTTTAAACCCTAGTATTCAAATATCCTTGTTATCTCAACATTTCTCAACATATGAGTAGATAGTAAAAAAGTGATATCTAAGACTAAGAAGGTGTTCTCTAAATACTTTACTTTCAAAGGGAAGGAGGAGAAGAAGAGGATGACTGAGTTCTAAGATGAAAGGAATTAAAAAAAGGAAAATAAGGGAAGGGTGGATTTTCCAACATAAATTACTTGTGGGAAGAAACACCCTAGGACTTTCTTAAAAGGCCTTGGAGTTTGATATAATTGTGTAGATAAATGAAATAAAGCTCGTGTGTGCAATGGAAAGAGGTTAGAAACCAATGTACAATGTTTTAACTACAAGGATATGGGTTATTACTCTAATTAATTCCCTAAGATACAAGGGAATATTCCATAAAATAGTCATATGGATCAAGGTCATGCCTTTTCCATAACAATAGATGAATTAAAATCTCTAAATGATGTGATAGCAGGTAATTTTATTATACATTCAAAGTTAGATAATAAATTGTTTGATTTTAGATCTAATCATTCCTTTATATATAGTATGTTTAAAAATAATATCAAATCACCCCTCCTACACTAAGTAATGATTTATCAGTTAGAACAATGAGTGGTACATTGATTACAATAAAGGTAAACTAGAGAGTTAAAATTAGGATGCATGGGCATTATATCATTAAAAATATAATAAAAATACCTATAGTGGATTTTTATGTAATATTGAAGATTTATTGGCTCTCGAATTACAAATAAAGAATTTATTATAGCAAGAGGGAGGTGATAATTGGCGAGGAAAGTAAGAAATTACTTGTTTTTTAACGAGAGTTGTCATTGCCTAAATCTTGTCTTGAACTACCCCCATTAGATCAACTTAATGAAATTATTGGGGGGATATAAATAGAATTAAATCTATGGTGGGTAATGGTTTTCATTGAATATGTGAGGTACCAGTTGTGAGAGAATATATTGATATATTTCTTAATGAATTACCCAGGTTACCCCCTGATTGGGAAGTTGAATTCTTTATTGAACTCATCCCTAATGAGAATATAATATCAAATCCACATTATAGAATGGATCCAATTTAGATATATGAGTTGAAGGAACAAATAAAATACTTATGTGATAAATAGTTCACTTATTAAAGTATTTCACCATGGGGAGCACATGTGTTATTTATAATAGCATTTCATAAAAGGTGGTCATTATGAGTTCACAATAATTCAATTTGGTTTTAAAAAAATGCTTCCTATGTGTTTATGGATTTTATAAATAGAGTATCCAAATACTACCTTGATAAGTATGTGTTGTTATTTATTGATTAAATTATTATATACTCCAATAGTAATGAGGATCGTGATAATCATTTATGAATTGTTTTTTAGGTGATGAGGAAAAAATAGATATATTGGAAATTCAGTAAATATGAATTTTGGATTCAACATGTTTCTTTCCTTGGCCATATTTTTATCCAAAGATATTATATCTATTGTCCCTTAAAATATGAATGTTTTCAAGTAATTTCCAAGACCATCCAACATAATATAAATTTTTAGTTTTCTTGGGTTAGTAGGATACAATTAGGATTTTTTTTAAGAATTGCTCAATTGGATAATCTATTAACCAAGATAATACATAAAGGTGTTAAGTTCACATGGATAAAGGAATTTGAATATAGTTTTGAAAAATTAAATAGGACATTGATGAATGCACCTATTTTGACTCTTCCATCTATAAAATAAGGCTTTGTTATTTATAATGATGCATCAAGGAAAGTTCTTGGATGTGTTATAATGTAAAATGATAGAGTTTTTTCCTACCCATAAATTTAATTAAAACCCCATGATATTAATTATCTCACTCGTGGTTTAGAATTGGTAGTAGTGATATTTTCTTTGAAGATATAGAAACATTAACTCCATAGATAGATATGTGATATATACACAAACCATAAGATTTTAAAATATATATTTACTTAGAAATATCTTAATATGTAGTAAATAATATGTTTAGAACTAATCAATTATTATGACTATGATATCCATTATCTTTTTGGGAAATAAAATGAGGTGGAATATGCTTTGAGTAGAAAAGACCATGGTACTTTATTCATGTTGAGGGTAAAGAATGATCTAATTCTCAAAGACCTAGTAAGGATAGACTTGGGTATTATAATATAATGTGAAGTGTCATTCTTATTCCATTTAATCACCAAACCATATTTATTAGATAGGATTAATAAAGCTCATCATAGTGATAAATCCATACAAAAGAAAATAGAATATGTAATTAATGGGATATTGCTAGAGTTTAACATTGGTGATGATAGATTTTTATGGTTTGGAAAGAGGTTATGTGTTTCATCTATACCATATTTGAAGAAGGATATATTGGATGAGTCTTATATATCAAACTTATCTATAAATAATGTAATTACCAAGATTTATAGGGATATCTAAGAGCAATTTCATTGAGAAAATATAAAGAGATAAATTTCAGATTTTACTGCAAGATTCTCAGTATTTCAGCAGGTGAAGTCTAAAATACAACTTCCCAAAGAAGTAATGAAGCCTATAAAAATATCATAATGTAAGTGGGATAATATTAATATGGATTTCATCACTATGATTCCTAATACATCTAAGGGGAATAATGTTATATGGGTCGTTGTTGATTGTCACACAAAATTCAGCACATTCCTTACAATTCAACAAGATTTATATCTAGACCATCTTAAAAGATTTTATATAAATGAATTTGTGACACTTTATGTCACACCCCTATCAATATTATTTGATTAGAATCCAAGGTTCACATCAAAATTTTAGATTATTCTTCAGAAGGATTTAAATATAGAACTTAATCTTAACATAGAATATCACCTTCAAACTGATGGTCATACCAAATAGACTATCCAAACATTATAGTATATGATAATGTAATGATCTCTTGACTTCCAAGGAAGTTGGGATCAGTATTTACATCTTGTGGATTTTTCCTAAAATAATAGTTACCACTCCAATGTTAAAATGGAACCATATGAAGTTGTGTATGGAAATAGATGTTGAACTCCAATGTATTGGGATAAAGTAATAGAAAGGAAGATTTTGGGTCTAGAACTTGTGGAACAAATAAATAAGAAGGTAATATACATCCAGAAGTATATCAAGGAATCCCAAAGTAGATAGAAAATTTATGTTGACAATTGAAGGAAGGATCGTTAATTCCAAGTGGGACACTATGTATTATTGAATATATCACCTTGGAAAGGGGTTATGAGATTTGTAAAGAAACATAAGTTGAGTCAAAGATATATTCATATATTTTATATATTGGTATATTTGAAATATCGGATCATATGGTGAAGGTTCTTTGGAGGAATCACCTTCTGAAAGAGGAAGCATGAGAGCCAGAGGATGTTATGAGAAAGTCTTATCCATATCTATTTATATATAACTTTACCATTTCAAGGGAAAAATTAAGGGGGTAAAGTAATACCCAATATTATATAACAGTAAAATAAAAATTTCATTGCAATATTGTTTCACAATACACACATTATTATTATATCATAATAGCACAACACATATTAATATAAAAAAACACTAAGTAATTAAATTTATAATAGATGATAAAACAATTAACATGAAGCATATAAAAATGTGTGGTAACACCATGATTTTTGTACTTTAGTGGATCATACTTTAAAATTAATAATAATTATATGATATACATTGTTATTAAGAATAAAAACATATAAATTAACATGGTGTAAGAACTTAAAGAATGATATGAAGGGATTTAGATGTTGGCATGTGTATATAAGGATTAATATGACCATTGGGGATTATTGAACATTGGTAAATATGATCATTTTTCATTATAATCATTAGTCAATATTACCATTGGTAAATATTACCATTGGTAAATATTACCATTGGTCAATTTTACCATTGGATGTATAGTTATTAAGAATAAACCATTATGATTAATCTATATTAAGGGTAATGGTCAATGTTAAATATCATAGTAGGTAAAATGGATTCAACTAGTAGAGAAATCCCTTATTAGATTCATTTATAAATGCTTGATAATTAGTTATTATCATTAGTGTTCTCCCTTTACTAATCCCAAGTAAAACTTCAACAAGTGAAGTTTAATTAGAACCATCTACGGGAGAAGTTCAAGTTAGTATAGATCACCACCCAATCAATGTTGGTTGAAAAACCCCATGCAAGTGACATAATTACACACCTTACCCTTAGTGAATATGTTGGTGTGATTATAGTTTATGTATCTAGGGGTTAAGTTGTGTCATAATGTAAATTATTTAAGAAATTAAAAGGATGTATACTCTTATACTTTATTTTTGATGAATGTTTCAACCTGACATAAAAGGTAAAATATAGTTAATTATAGAATGAATTTGATAAAATTAAATTCATATTTAGAGTTAGTATGTAAAAAATTTTCAAGGGGTGAAATTTTTTAATTTTTTATTAAAATAGTAAAATATTATAAAAAAGGTGGAATACGGTAAAATACATCAAATACGGTATATATGACACCATATTTATGTAATCATGAATCATTTTTTCCAAGTGTTATTTAAATATTTTTGGAACTAAACTCTATAGTGGGTAATTAAGGGTGTTAGTGGAGGGAAATTTTTATAGTAGATTACAAAAGGAAAGATGAATAATAAAACAATTAATAAATTATTCCATGAAATTCCACTCACCACACCTATAAATACCCACCCCATCCTATCATTATTACAGACCAAATTTTATGTTTCCTATTAATTTATCAATCAAGGAGTCTCTCCCTTATCTCTACATTTATTCTTGAAGAGTTTGGATGGATCTAAGGTCAGGTTCCAACCTTAAATGCTCAAGAGAGGTAAGGGTTCCAATTTATCTATCTTCATTTATTATTTGAATTTCCTTAATTGTAATATCTTTTAAACTTATATTTTATATACTTCATTTCTATGTATCCATGTTATTATACCCCCATTTAACTATTATCATGGATACACTACCCAAACCCCTTACTTTATAAACTTTTTGTAAGTCATTACTATACTGAAGTAAGGGTTAATTTTCTATCTCTTTACAATTCATATTTACATTACCAATGTTGTATCCTTATTAATCCATGATTTATTATCCCATTATTATGTTTATTTCATTTTATGTTCTATTATTAAGACAAATAACCCATGTGAACATTCCTTCCACTCATATTATACGTAATTCATAAGTCGTTACTATGCTTAAACCTTATCATATCCATATAAATCTTATACTTTGGTTAAGTAAAAAGTGTATTATTTTCCAAGAAAATGAATCTCTGCATAGATACTATAAGCAGATATGGTTTTGTATTAGATGAATCTAGGGGTAATAACCCTGAAAAGAGTTGTTTGGATATATCTCGGTAATCATCCCGGTGCGTGGTGAATGGGCCCTTATTGTGAACTTAGTTTGACACTATCAAGGGATATACTATGGATAATTATCATATTTTTTATAATAAAAAAAATAGAATTTTTATTTTGGTTTTTTTCTTTGGTCTCCTACCATTGCAAATAAAATTTATTAAACACAATGAAAATACTTAATCTTTATAAGTACTTATTAGCTACAACTTCATATAAATCACTTTTCGTGGGTAATTTTTGAAAACTATCAATCCATAATTATAAGGCCCCAGCCTTAAACCTTACTTAATCTTGAGTTATTACAAGATTACACATTGAGGATCTTTTCAGGTTTAGAGTTTTAGAGAATTAGATCATGAAACTTGCATTACATTCCACATTTAAACAAAGTGGTTACATAAGAGACAATATTCATTCTTCCCATCAACAGAAACATATTTAAAATAAAACACGGATTCTTTCTTGACACATCCTTGACACTATCATCACATCATGTACCTTTCCCTTGACCTGTGAAAAACATTTCAAAAACTTGGGATGAGCATAAAAAGCTCAGTAAGGGTTATACAAATATGGAAAGGAAACATGAGTTCATATATACATAAGAATGAAATCATACTTTACCCATAAAACATAGGCATTTTAACATACCTCATCAAACCATGAATAAATCATAGAAATCATAAGACATAAAGGTAACTTGAGGCATTCATAACATTCTTACGTAGTGAGTAACCCTCTTGGTTACGTTTGGAATACCCATCACAGTATATTCCCTAAATCTCTTCGGAGAAACCTTAACGTTTCACTCCTTCGCGTTACCCAATGCATTGGAGAACTATATCGGGCTCACCCACCCTTAGTTTATCATGGAACCACCCGTTTTCATAATAATGCCCAAGAACCTCAACATAATCATATCACATAAAACATGCATAAAGGAAACATAACATTTCCACCTTTCAATCACAAGATATCAATACAACACATTGTTATAAAAAAATTATGAAAACCATTTTCAATACCAAAATAAAATAAAAGTAAAACATGGTATTTATTTTTCTTTTAAAAAGAAGGTATGGCTTGTAGAGGAAGCCGAAACTCAAATAACGGTCACAACGGCGGAGAAGTCGTTGTCGCTGCATACGTACAACAAAAACATTCCCTTTTGTCATTTTGTAAAACGCTTCGTATAAAAAAATATTCCTTTTGGATAAATGTAAAAGTCAAAGGGGTTTATACACCGTATAAAATAAAGTTGTGTATAAAATAAAATATGCCTCAATGAAAGGAGATTGAGACGAAGTCCCATACAAAGACGGTATCCTTGGTTTAAGGATAAATCAATTACATAATTATGTGTGAAAAACGAATACACCAAATATAAGTGGATATTAAGTTTAAAATAATCAAAGGTCATTCACACATATTCAAAATATGACATATTCAATAACTACATGTTGAACCCAAAGAAATCGAAATTGGGTTAAGAAGTTCCCTTGACAGCCTAACGGCGTCACATCAAAAAGAGTTGATGAGAGATAAAAAGTGTATCTCATCACTTGGACTTAAAATTGACATCAATAAGGATATATGAGAACATATCCCAACATAAAAATATTTAAATTAAAAGAACCAACAAAATAAGTCTTTTAAAAAAGAGGAGGGTGAAAGGTTCCCTTATCGACTTGGGTATCTTTCAAACCATACACCCCATGAAAGAAGGACAATAAATCATTGATGTAAATACTCATAAACGAAAGTATATTACACAAAGAGTAGAATAATGGGAATTACATACACCACTCAAA
The DNA here is from genome assembly GCA_963277665.1 of Viscum album. Lineage (NCBI taxonomy): Eukaryota > Viridiplantae > Streptophyta > Magnoliopsida > Santalales > Viscaceae > Viscum > Viscum album. The sequence continues at coordinate 344,017,354 of OY728131.1, forward strand.
GGAAATTGTGGCAAATGTAGCATAAATCTCATGGGAATAAAAGTGAGATGAAAAATCCCTTACGAAAACTCGGCAGCCTAACGGCGCCACATAAAACTTACAAAAATGGATTGATGAGATCAAATAAGGTATCTCATCATATTAAAATAAAGTTTATAGAAAGGGTAATATAAAATAACATCCCCCAACATAACAAATAGGAGCTTAAAAGATGTGACATAAAGGAGAGTACTTAAAAAGAAAGAGAGAGGTTAGATCTCTTACGAAAATTCGGCAGCCAAACGGCGAAATTCAAAACTTCCAAAATGGATTGATGAGAGAGAATAGGGTCTCTCATCATATGAACATAAAAATTACAGTAATATTAATATAAAATAACATCCCAATAACAATAAATATGAGCTTTAAAAGGAATTACATAAAAGAGTGTATTTAAAAATAAAGAGAGGAGTAAGATCCCTTACCTCAGGTCCGACTTGACTCGATCGTTCTTTAACGTCCTGAATAATAAACTTGAGTTAATTTACACTTTATTAAGAACCTTTTTCTAGTTCATTATTCCTTTTAGATCACTTATTTATATGTTATAAACATTATGTAATCATTTAAGTTAATAATGTTTGTTTTGTCGATATTTGGTTCTTAAGTCGAAAGTGGACTTCTTACAATTACATGTTGTTCGTGTGGTAAAATGTTCATTATATCCAGAATTATATTCATGATTTGGATATCATATATATCATATATATCCATAATATACATATATTTATAATATTACATAATCATTCAGAGGTAAGAAATGAAATGCACCGTTCATGGAGACGGTAAGCCGTACGTACGCATGAACGCTACTTCCATTTCTATTTCGTATTTTCTGGAATGGAATCATAATGATATAAGAGTATATTATAATTCAAGTATAATAACATATATAATATCATTAACTTTATCCTTTACACATCCCACATATGGTATTAACGAATCAAATCACTTTCAGGGGGCGGTAGTCCGCACTTCCTAAAATGAAGATATCGTGTTTACCCATAATGGAAACAATAATGGTATGACATAAATGAAAAATAAAGAAGCTTAAGGAAATAATAAACATATTATATATCATATATAAAAATAGTTACATCATAATGGCCACCTTTGAAGGTGTTAAATGAGTATTGAACAATCATCGTTTCGGGAGGCAGAATTTCTCCATCCACGGAAACCGTATGTTCTTTAACCATTTGATGTAGTTGTGTGAGAGTGTAGCTCGAATAAATATTATAAAAACATCCTAGTATATTTAATATACTGGTTTTGTTACAAAATAAGTAAATAAAAAGAGTTAGAGGGTTGGAGAAACAAAATAAAACAAATGAACATGAGAGAATGAATTACCTTTAAAAGTGTAACTCCTTTTGATTTGAGCCTAAAGGCTTCCTTTGAAAGGATTCTGCCCAAAGGGAATCCTCTAGTATGAGGAGAGAGATGTTTAGAGAGTAAATGGGCAGAAGATGGTTGATCCAAATGCTTGAGGAGTGTGTGAAATGAGGTAGAGGTGGGGGCCTTTTATAAGAGGAGAGGAGGGGCACTTTTGGAAATCATGAAACTATTATTTTATTTTCAAAAGTGTTTCGAATTTATAAGGTCCCACATTGATATAATTAGAGGATAAGGTGATAAGGGTTCTAAATACACTCATCCAATTGGTTTTGGACATGTTTAGGTCTTAGATAATACATTATCTTTCCATTTTATTTAAATCGTTAAATAATGAGGTCATCGCTGCATCATCATGATGTCATAAATACATTTATTTATTTAATGTCAAAAAATTATAAAACAAATACTATGATGTAGTAAATCTTTTTAGATTTACAATGAATATTTATAGTCAAAAATCTGACTTGTATAACCCCATATAAAAATTGTTTTTGTAAAATAACTCATGTTTGTGTCATTTTTACTTTAACATTAAATAAAAAGTTATTTATGTCATTTCCCAACCAAAGTGGCTCCATGGGGTCACCAAGTTGACCCATGGATTGTCTTGGTCGGCCATGACACATCCAATAATGTTAGGACATGTGTCAAGTTCATTTCATATTATTAAAACATTATTTTTACCTTAAACTACACTAATTACCTCTAATCGCGATTAAAAACTTAATAAGTTACTATTCACCAAAAAAATTATTTTAATCTCATTGAACCACATTTTACTTCTTAATGACAACCATGTATGTTGGATTTTTTAAATTCAAAACACAAATATGGCAAAATTTCATTTAAATGGAAAAAATCAGTTTTTATAAGTACCACTTAGTGGTTTCACTATTCATCAAAAATTGAAGTTTTTCAGAAAAATCCCAAAAATTCACCCTAAGATGTATTTGATATTCCGAATACAAAAATGAAGTCTATTTTAAAAAATTCAAAACATATAAGTCACATTAATTAATTTAATAATTAATTCCCGCTGTCAAAGCAAATAGCGTGTTTTTATGAAACAATAAGTATCAAAAGATTGACACTAGTTTAAGTCTGATTCCAAAGTGAAATTAATTCCAACGACCACTATTGGATTTAATGGTATAAATATATTATAATTTCACTTTAAAACCAATTCAAAAGATAATCTAATCATATAAATAAATTAGATTAAAAAGAGGTTTTGAATTAAAATACAACATTTTACACTATTCATTAAAAAATGAACTTTATCGGAAAGATACCAAAAATTTACACAAAGTAAATTTTGATGTCCCGATTCTTAAGAAGAGTTTTATTTGGTCCAATAGAATTTATAAGAGTGAACAAAACTATATTTAATGACGGTTCTCCATCAAAAGGCGATAAGTGAACCTTTAGTGAAAATTAGGGCATATACGCCTAAAATTGAATTCTTTCCGTATTTTAAGCCTTTATCCTTTATTGGATAAATGTAAAAACATTTAAAAACATATATAATCATATTTTAGTTATTTCTATCCATTCCTGCCAATAAAATGGCTACATGTTAACTTCCATTTAAAATAATATTATTTTATTATTAGAGTGCAACGTAAGATTCCCAAGAAACTCGTTGTTGCGTGTCGGGTACGCCATCGAGCATAGCGTCCCCTTTAAAGTCATATTAATATTTTATTCACAAATATGGATAAATATGAAAATTTCATATTCTTTATTTACCTGGGGTGTTACATCCTTCCCCCCTTTTGGGAATTGTGTCCTCACAATTTTAAAATTGCGCTTGGAAACATCCTTGAAAGTCCCACATCGAAACAAGAGTTGTTAAAACAATCACTTTAAAATAAAGGAAGATAAGTACAAAGGTCACCCGAGTTAACCCATACTAGGATTCCATGTAGAAAAATATGGAGGAGAAAACATAGGGTCATGTTCTGATGGAGAGTGATAGAAAACATGTTTAGGAGAAAGTTAACAATAAGAAAATCACAAACTTGTGATGGGTTAAAAGGTATTCGATTCCCCAGTAGGAAAAGTTAATAGACAACATTTTTGTTTTAAGATACTTATTATTGGGGAATTTATTTATAAGGAAACATAATCACTTATCATGTTGACTTTCAACTTTTATTAGATTCCTTACACAAACTCATATCTCCTCCAAAAAGGTGAGTACTTAGGAAGACTTGTTCACATTAAGAGTACTATAATCAACTTTTAGAGAATCACCTAATCCACAAAAGAGAACTATATACTTCCCAGGTCTTTAGACTTTAACCAAAACCAAAACCAAAAAGGCTAGTACAAGATCAGATAATCCAGAAAAGGATAACCCTTTATAAAAAGAAAATCTATTCTTAACCTCCAAAATTTGTCCAACAAAACCCAAAGTTCAACGAGGACCATTAGATAAAAAATTTGTCCATAAAATTCTTCAAAGTAAACCAATCTAAGATTGAAACCCAAATATTTGAAGGATTTAGTCACATAGTCTTCCAAGTTAAATCGTAACATTTATCTCCAAACAACATCAGTTGCTCCTAAAGTCTCGTATTGAAAAGTAACTAACCTAATTGCATATCCTCCATGATAGGTTAATCATTTTCATAAATAACCCAAAATCAACTTACTCTTAATTCATAAAATCATATAACTAGAAAGAATCGGTCAAACTAACCAAGGACTTCACTTAGTCCAGTGGTAGGCGATAAATACCAGTCGCACTTTGGTTGTGGGTTCGATTCCCGCAGCATTGTCTGATGTGACGGGTTGTCACACGGTCTGTGTGTTGTCCTTTTTCCAAAACTATATAATTCTTAAAACATTCCCCAAAATGAGATAAAATCTTCAAAAATGATCATAACATATTTTAACCTCAGTTTTATCTCATGCCTTTCACTTCAATCATAACATATAGTAACCCATAATTACCTCAAAAGTAAGGATCATATAAACCCAAATGGTTCTTTATAACTATGTCCACAAAAGAAAAGATAACTATTCCTTGAATAAAATTGCATATATTAAACATTAGGGTTACACATAATATAAAAAGTCTTCTAATGTAACCCCATCATCAAAAGAGACTTAATACTCTTAAGAATTTCACCATAACTCTTGAAGCCCTTATATGTTGACATCTTACTCATTCAACATTCTTCATGATCCATTAACCATTCCTTTCCAATTTATTCCGAAATACTTATTTCCTACAAACAAAATCATGAATCATATCCTAAGATTCCAAAATAGGAAAACAATAGTCATGAAATAATACATACATGTGATTGGTCATTGTCAGTTTCTTCATCCTCAATCGGAATGTTATTAGGTATTGGTAAACGAACATTTGTACGCTCTTGGTGACCCCATTCACGAAACTTCTTCATAGGACATGTGTTTTCATAATGGCCATGCACACCACATTTAAAACATTCAATTGATCCCTCAGAAAGAACTTCTTTCCCTTTCCTCAAGTCAACTGGATGCTTCCTTTTTCCATGGTAGGTTCTTGCTTTATGACCTTCATTTCCACATCTATAGCATATTTCTGTCCCTTTGAAACATTTTCCTAGGTGTTCCTTTCCACATCTTTGACACATGGGTTTTTGAACACACTTACCTTTATGATTATTACCTGTACTTCCGTAGGGATTTGTTTCTCACATATATGATGACTTAGAGAAATCACCAAGGTTTAGGTGGTCAATCATGACTCCAGATAGTTGGTTGAGGATAATCACAAGAGTTCTCATTGTAGCTCCCATATCATTCAGTTGCTTGCTCAAAAAACTGTCACAATTTCCTTCACATCCACTGTTACTTTGGTGCCTGCTAGATCTAGCCATTTACTAAAACCAAAAAGGTCAGTGTGAGTATATCAACAAAACCATCATGTACTAATGAGGAAGATAAACACTAAGATATACTTACTCATTCACTTTATCCAAAACTAGGACTCTTTCTGAAATCTTAACCATTATGGTAATGTCACTTATGCTTAAAGAATACCCTAACCTCTAAAGTTATCTAAATCGACCTCTGATACCAACTATAAGGCCCCAGCCTTAAACCTTACTTAATCTTGAGTTATTACAAGATTACACATTGAGGATCTTTTCAGGTTTAGAGTTTTAGAGAATTAGATCATGAAACTTTCATTACATTCCACATTTAAACAAAGTGGTTACATAAAAGACAATATTCATTCTTCCCATCAACAGAAACATATTTAAAATAAAACACGGATTCTTTCTTGACACATCCTTGACACTATCATCACATCATGTACCTTTCCCTTGACCTGTGAAAAACATTTCAAAAACTTGGGATGAGCATAAAAAGCTCAGTAAGGGTTATACAAATATAGAAAGGAAACATGAGTTCATATATACATAAGAATGAAATCATACTTTACCCATAAAACATAGGCATTTTAACATACCTCATCAAACCATGAATAAATCATAGAAATCATAAGACATAAAGGTAACTTGAGGCATTTATAACATTCTTACGTAGGGATTAACCCTCTTGGTTACGTTTGGAATACCCATCACAGTATATTCCCTAAATCTCTTCGGAGAAACCTTAACGTTTCACTCCTTCACGTTACCCAATGCATTGGAGAGCTATATCGGGCTCACCCGCCCTTAGTTTATCACGGAACCACCCATTTTTATAATAATTCCCAAGAACCTCAACATAATCATATCACATAAAACATGCATAAAGGAAACATAACATTTCCACCTTTCAATCACAAGATATCAATACAACACATTGTTATAAAAACATTATGAAAACCATTTTCAATACCAAAATAAAAGAAAAGTAAAACATGGTATTTATTTTTCTTTTAAAAAGAAGGTATGGCTTGTAGAGGAAGCCGAAACTCAAATAACGGTCACGACGGCGGAGAAGTCGTTGTCGCCGCATACGTACGACAAAAACATTCCCTTTTGTCGTTTTGTAAAATGCTTCGTATAAAAAAAGATTCATTTTGGATAAATGTAAAAGTCAAAGGGGTTTATACACTGTATAAAAGAAAGTTGTGTATAAAATAAAATATGCCTCAATGAAAGGAGATTGAGACGAAGTCCCATACAAAGACGGTATCCTTGGTTTAAGGATAAATCAATTACATAATTATGTGTGAAAAACGAATGCACCAAATATAAGTGGATATTAAGTTTAAAATAATCAAAGGTCATTCACACATATTCAAAAGATGACATATTCAATAACTACATGTTGAACCCAAAGAAATCTAAATTGGGTTAAGAAGTTCCCTTGACATCCTAACGGCGTCACATCAAAAAGAGTTGATGAGAGATAAAAAGTGTATCTCATCACTTGGACTTAAAATTGACATCAATAAGGATATATGAGAACATATCCCAACATAAAAATATGTAAATTAAAAGAACCAATAAAATAAGTCTTTTAAAAAAGAGGAGGGTGAAAGGTTCTCTTACCGACTTGGGTATCTTTCAAAACATACACCCCATGAAAAAAAGGACAATAAATCATTGATGTAAATACTCATAAACGAAAATATATTACACAAAGAGTAGAATAATGGTAATTACATACACCACTCAAAGGAAATTGTGGCAAATGTAGCATAAATCTCACGGGAATAAAAGTGAGATGAAAAATCCCTTACGAAAACTCGGCAGCCTAAAGGCGCCACATAAAACTTACAAAAATGGATTGATGAGATAAAATAGTGTATATCATCATATTAACATAAAGTTTATAGAAAGATGAATATAAAATAACATCCCCCAACATAACAAAGAGGAGCTTAAAAGATGTGACATAAAGGAGAGTACTTAAAAAGAAAGAGAGAGGTTAGATCTCTTACGAAAATTCGGCAGCCAAACGGCGCCATTCAAAACTTCCAAAATGGATTGATGAGATAAAATAGGGTCTCTCATCATATGAAAATAAAAATTACAGTAAGATTAATATAAAATAACATCCAAATAACAAGAAAGTTGAGCTTTAAAAGGAATGACATAAAAGAGTGTACTTAAAAATAAAGAGAGGAGTAAGATCCCTTACCTCGGGTCCGACTTGACTCGATCATTCTTTAACGTCCAGAATAATAAACATGAGTTAATTTCCACTTTATTAAGAACATTTTTCTAATTCATTATTCCTTTTATATCACTTATTTATATGTTATAAACATTATGTAATCATTTAAGTTAATAATGTTTGTTTTGTTGATATTTGGTTCTTAAGTCGAAAGTGGACTTCTTACAATTACATGTTGTTCGTGTGGTCAAATGTTCATTATATCCAGAATTATATTCATGATTTGGATATCATATATATCATATATATCCAGAATATACATGTATTTATAATATTACATAATCATTCAGAGGTAAGAAATGAAATGCACCGTTCATGGAGACGGTAAGCCGTACGTACGCATGAACGCTACTTCCATTTCTATTTCGTATTTTCTGGAATGGAATCATAATGATATAAGAGTATATTATAATTCAAGTATAATAACATATATAATATCATTAATTTTATCCTTTACACATCCCACATATGGTATTAACGAATCAAATCACTTTCAGGGGGCGGTAGTCCGCACTTCCTAAAATGAAGATATCGTGTTTACCCATAATGGAAACAATAATGGTATGCCATAAATGAAAAATACAGAAGCTTAAGGAAATAATAAACATATTATATATCATATATAAAAATAGTTACATCATAATGGCCACCTTTTAAGGTGTTAAATGAGTATTGAACAATCATCGTTTCGGGAGGCAGAATTTCGCCATCCACGGAAACCGTGTGTTCTTTAACCATTTGATGTAGTTGTGTGAGAGTTTAGCTCGAATAAATATTATAAAAACATCCTAGTATATTTAATATACTGGTTTTGTTACAAAAGAAGTAAATAAAAAGAGTTAGGGGGTTGGAGAAACAAAATAAAACAAATGAACATGAGAGAATGAATTACCTTTAAAAGTGTAACTCCTTTTGATTTGAGCCTAAAGGCTTCCTTTGAAAGGATTCTGCCCAAAGGGAATCCTCTAGTATGAGGAGAGAGATGTGTAGAGATTAAATGGGTAGAATATGTTTGATACAAAGGCTTGAGGAGTGTGTGAAATGAGGTAGAGGTGGGGGCCTTTTATAAGAGGAGAGGAGGGGCACTTTTGGAAATCATGAAACTATTATTTTATTTTCAAAAGTGTTTCGAATTTATAAGGTCCCAAATTAATATAATTATAGGATAAGGTGATAAGGGTTCGAAATACACTCATACAATAGGTTTTGGACATGTGTAGGTCTTAGATATTACATTATCTTTCCATTTTATTTAAATCGTTAAATAATGAGGTCATCGCTGCATTATCATGATGTCATAAATACATTTATTTATTTAATGTCAAAAAATTATAAAACAAATACTATGATGTACTAAATCTTTTTAGCTTTACAATGAATATTTATAGTCAAAAATATAACTTGTATAACCCCATATAAAAATTGTTTTTGTAAAATAACTCATGTTTGTGTCATTTTTACTTTAACATTAAATAAAAAGTTATTTATGTCATTTCCCAACCAAAGTGGCTCCATGGGGTCCCCAAGTTGACCCATGGATTGTCTTGGTAGGCCATGACACATCCAATAAGGTTAGGACATGTTTCAAGTTCATTTCATATTATTAAAACATTATTTTTACCTTAAACTACACTAATTACCTCTAATCGCGATTAAAAACTTAATAAGTTACTATTCACCAAAAAAATTATTTTAATCTCATTGAACCACATTTTACTTCTTAATGACAACCATGTATGTTGGATTTTTGAAATTCAAAACACAAAGATGGAAAAATTTCATTTAAATGGAAAAAATCAGTTTTTATAAGTACCACTTAGGGTTTCACTATTCATCAAAAATTGAAGTTTTTCAGAAAAATCCCAAAAATTCACCCTAAGATGTATTTGATATTCCGAATTAAAAAATGAAGTCTATTTTAAAAAATTAAAAACATATAAGTCACATTAATTAATTTAATAATTAATTCCCGCTGTCAAAGCAAATAGCGTGTTTTTATGAAACAATAAGTATCAAAAGATTGACACTAGTTTAAGTCTGATTTCAAAGTGAAATTAATTCCAACGACCACTATTGGATTTAATGGTAAAAATATATTCTAATTTCACTTTAAAACAAATTCAAAAGATAATCTAATCATATAAATAAATTATATTAAAAAGAGGTTTTGAATTAAAATACAACATTTTACACTATTCATTAAAAAAAATGAACTTTATCGGAAAGATACCAAAAATTTACACAAAGTAAATTTTGATGTCCCGATTCTTAAGAAGAGTTTTATTTGGTCCAATAGAATCTATAAGAGTGAAAAAAACTATATTTAATGACGGTTCGCCATCAAAAGGCGATAAGTGAACCTTTAGTGAAAACTAGGGCATATACGTCTAAAATTGAATTATTTCCGTATTTTAAGCCTTTATCCTTTATTGGATAAATTTAAAAATATTTAAAAACATATATAATCATATTTTAGTTATTTCTATCCATTCTCACCAATACAACGGCTACATGTTAACTGCCATTTAAAATAATATTATTTTATTATTAGAGTGCAACGTAAGATTCCCAAGAAACTCGTTGTTGCGTGTTGGGTACGCAATCGAGCATAGCGTCCCCTTTAAAGTAATATTAATATTTTATTCACAAATATGGATAAATATGAAAATGTCATATTCTTTATTTATCTGGGGTGTTACAATAATTATTCCTTATATGTGTTTAGGGGATTCACTTAGACATTAATATTAATTCATTGAATGGTTAAATCTATTTATGACCCATATAATGTATTATTCTATATGGTAAGATCATGTATGATATGTTCCATTAGGAAAATGTGACACATATTTCTATGTTTTTCAATATTAAACATTATTCCTTGTATAGACTATATTCATTTAGTATGTGATGGAATTCATTATAATTTTATATGATGTGTGGGGCCTAGAATTATATATCCCATCATTACACTGGTAGGTCTCATGGGATAACTAAGATAGGATAATGGGATTATCCTTACCCTTTATGTATAATGTCTTAGCATAAGGCCTAAATGATATGATTATGATGTACAAAATTATACAATTCCATATTTAAGATTATCTTTTTGATCCATGTGATTATGCATTTCTCTTTCTTCCATGTATTAAACTTATGTATTCATTATTGTGGTTTAAATTATACTCATGATGTTTCTTATTCCATATTTATTCTTTATTATCTTCTGCTATATGTTTTTCCTTTATTGAGAATTTAATCTCACCACCTTTACTTTATTTACCCATTTCCGCAGGTGATTAAGTGGAATACTATGATTAAACAAGGATAACATTATGGAATAAATACTTGTACTTTTATATTTTAAAGTTGTAATGTAATTTTTCTAGTTTCTTAAGGACTTATAGACCTTGATCCTTATATTGTAATATCTTGTACTACATTTTCTATGTAATAAATAACCCACAATTTATGGGAAATCAAGGTTGGGAGCATTACATCAAACACTAAGTAATGGAAAACAAATAACTGAGGTAATAATGGTATAAAAATGGCATAAATGTTATAGAAATATTAGATAATCAAAAATAATTTCTGGTCTTGCTTGCCGTTGATTGAAGTTATATGCATCCCAAATTAATTACCCGTTCTTAGAATTTTAGTATAGCATAAGTTCGGGGTCAATCCACAGGGAACCGTGGCGTGCATGAATTCAATTGAGTTAATACTTAATTAGGTGAAGTATGTAGAATTTATAATCGATTGGGTTGATTTTGGGTTTTGATTGATACTAAATTGATTTAATTTGAAGAAATGGATACAGTTTGAAAGAAAACAATGGGTAAATTTAAAGAGTTTTTTAAATGGAAAGAAAAGACGTGTCGGAGATGTGGTGAATAAGGAGTTCTTATGCAGATTGTTTAAATGGTAGTGTTTTTCATAATAATTCAATCATTATGGATTTTATTTTGTTACAAGATTTCCTTGGTCCGGTTCCTCTTGTTTGGAATTAGAGCAGTTGACTCCTTGGTCCGGTAGTCAGTGTTCTTAATTCTTTATTATGTCCATTCCATTATTTGAATCGGTGAAAACCTTCCAATGGTCATGGATGTTTTCACCATTACTTTTCTTTTGTATCGCTGAGAATCCTTCCCTTGGTCCGGCTAAGAATTCTCAGTTATATTAGACAGTGGTTTAAGAAGAGTAAGATGAATTACAACGATTCAAACACAACTATATAAAACAACATAAAAATTATGATCCCATCATCCACAGCCCCAACACGAGGGGTTTAGTTACACATAGAAAGTGGGAGAGAAACGACACACGTGATACCTGATGGATTCATCGTGTAGGCGTTGAGGTAGAGTGTTGGAAGGTGGAATGGCGGAGTGACGGCACCTTGGTAGCTTCGGGAATGGTGATAGCAGAGTTTCTCTTTCCTCTCAATGGTTCTCCACTCTCAAATACATAGGCCAAGGATTCTTTTTATAGAAAAATTAAGTACGCGGCGTGTAAAGAAAGTAAATGCCGTGTAATTTTCGTCAATGCGCTTTGGCGCCAATTTCTCCACGGGTAGGAGGCCTAACACGTCGTCTTTGACTTTTGAACACGGCGCCGCCTGGTGGTTGGGTGTACACGGCATGTAGTGCCACCATATATGGAGTGTATTGTTATAAGTTTGGCCTCCAACCCCTTCTAGAATAGTAGACACGGCATGTAAAAGTTCAAACACGTTGTGTCTTCATCAACGGCCACATGGGCGTGTGGAAGTTTCTTCAGCAACTACCGCTTCTAGAAAGTAGTACACGACGTGTAGCGCCGCCACACACGGCGTGTATCTTCTTCCTGGTGACATGGGCATGTACTCCCTCCTTCGGTCTGTGTCCCTGCCTGGATGTACATGGCGTGTATAAAAGTACACGCCGTGTAGTTTCAAAATTTTCACAGACTTCCCTTGATCCGTGTATTTAGCCAGAAAGCTCCTGAAAGTAAACAGATTCACCAAAATCAAAGAATATGTTTATAAAACAATAGATATTTGCTGAAAACATGTTTTTATTGTCAATTATATATATGTAAATGTATACACAATTAGAGTGCATCAAATTCCCCCACACTTAGTCATTTTCTTTCCCTCAAGTAAAATCTCAACATCTAATTAAGAGATCCTATACTTTAAAAGGAAGGTATTTAATTAATCAAACTTATAACTGATAAAGTTACTGAGGAAAAATTCTGAAAGGCACAAAAAAATTCAATTCATAAGATATTAAAATCATGCCTCATATATAATGCAATTTACTACTCTCATCCTCTTTCAACACATTTTTCAACCTTTCAAAAATAAGCATGCCACTTGATGATTTACATTACCAGTTAAAATCACACTCCACACTCAAGATGTTTTTAATCAAAGTTATGCTCAATCCAAGGTATATACACTCTATCCATAGGTTTTCAAGATATCTTGTTCTCTACTTCAGAAAAATTGAATTACAAAAATCATGAGGGCTTTATCAATAAGTTCAAATGTTTCTGTGGCTAAGGGTTGGTAGGTTCAGATGTGAAAATAAATTCTAAGGCTTGAAAAAGGATGGCTAATTCCTTTAAACAACATTGCATGATATTCAAAGTAAATCTCATTGAAAATAAATCCTTCAAAAGCTCAGTCAAATGCTTTTGTAATCATCACCATCTTCTTTAGGCAAGTAGGGTTCATGGGCAAATAAGCATAAGGTCCCCTTGTTTTTTGTTTTTTGTTGTTTTTTTTCACAAGTAATAAAACATAAGGGAAACACTTATGAATACAATGAGTAGACATTTGGAACCCATTCTACCCCAAATAATCAAGAGGCACTCCCCCACACTTTATTTCATGGTTGTACACACAAAAAATGTCGTGTATTGCCAACTCCCTCTTTAAAGCTCAAATGAATAATCATGCAATGTTTAAAAAGAAATAGGGTAGAAAGGGAAATAGGCTTGTAATGTGGCTTCCTATAAAGGTTTTTCATGGCTTCTATGGGATTAACGAAGATTAAATTTAGGGTAGGTCTCAAGATAAAGGGGTGAAAACAATCTAGTGCCTCAATCATGTTAAAGTAATTCAAAAATTTCTTAATGTTTCAAAAAGAAAAACTTTCAAATTCTAGTAGTGATGCATATCCTAAGAATATCTCAAGAAAGAGGGTATTAGAGAAGAAATATGAAAAAGGGTTTAGAATACCTCTCAGGAGTGGAAAAATAATAAAGGGACAATCAGGTCATGACATGCATATAAATGATTAGCCTAATCAATGTAATTTAATCAAGGACGAAAAGTTGCAATTGAAACTATATCAGCAATCATTTTAAAATACTTAAAAACTAAAATAAGCATGTAACCTTTCCAAAATATCCTACTGATAACTCTAGAATTTATAAGATTGATTAACCAAAATTTCTTTAAATTTTCAAATATAGAATCTAATAATGATGTCTCCTAGATTAGTTTAAGGGCAAATACTAAGGTGAAAGAGATAGATTCTCCCCACACTGAAGAAGGCACATGGCCCACCAAGTGCAATACTAAGGTAAAGGGTGGGAAAGGGGGTGATAAGGGGGACAAAACGAGGGAAAGCAGTGGAAGAAGTAAATCCAAAAAGAAAGAAAATAAAAATGGAAAAATACTCCCCTCGTGAAAAGTGATGCCCAAGGCGCTCCATGCCTGTACCTGTGACTGTCGAGAAAAAGGAAAACTGCAAACATGCATAACATCACATCACAAAAAATGACAAAAGAGATATATAAGATAAAGAAAAATGTCACTATCATGGGGTCGCCTCAGGGGAGGCATCATCCTGTACAGAATCGGCCAGTAGAGACGGCGCAGGAGGCGTGGAAGGGTGAGGCTCTGACTCGGCATCGGGAAGGGTAGCTGAAAAGTAGGAGGCGCAGGTGCTAGACTCGGGATCGGAAGCTCAGCAGTAGGCCCTGGCCCAGTAGAAGTGGCAGTAACAGAGCTCACCTTAGTCATCAGAATGGAATTTGTGGCCGGCGCAGGAGACGGCGGTGGTGCAGCAGCAGAAGGGCCAGGAATGGAGGCAGAGGCTGGTGGATAAGGCATTGGAACACCAAGATGTTGAACAATATGCACCAACAGATGCTCCATCCGGTCCTGGCGGTCATTCAGAAGAATCAAATGGCGTGTAATGGTGTCCTGGCGGCTGATGATACGGGCTAACTTCTGCTCCATCATGGCTAGGCGGAGGGAAAGATTCGGATCGACCAAGGGTGCGGGGGTAGGTGGGATGGGATATGGGACAGAAGAAGGAAGGTTAGAAGAAGTGGGGTCAGTAGGAGGTGGGTGAGGTGGAGAAGCTGGAGGGGGTGGGGAAGGAGGAGCGGGGTCAGCGGCTGGGGAAGGGGGGTCAGTAGGTGGCGGGGCTCGAGCCTGAGCAAGGATGTAGGCACCCCCTGCTTCCGGACCAATCCCATGCGAATGAGCATGAGGAAGTCCATTCGCTGGGGTGAACCTATCAAGTCATGAGGTAATGAGGGCTCAAATACCCCCAAGTGGTGGGCAAGACGGGTGGTGTAAAACCCGCCGTTCAGGTTTCCCTGACGGCCCGTAAACATGGAGTGGAAATAGGAGGTGACAAGATAGGGGAGGTCCGGGTAGGCGTGTCAGATGACACAGGTAAGAAGCTCCATGTCACAGCTGGTCACGACCCCCATATCCTCATGGCGGGGAAAAAGGATGGCGTTGAAGCACCAGTGGGTGAAGCGAAGGATAGGGTCGGCTATAAGAGTGCTCTTCTGGGAAGTGGGGGAGTACCGGTGGTTAGGTCCAGCGATCTCCCGCCACATGGCAATAAGGTCAGAGCGCTCGGGCCGGGTCAAGTCAGAAATAGGAGGTGGTGTGATAGGATGGGGGTAGAATCCACACCCTCGGCCAAACTCTGTCATCGTCAGAGAAAAACGTCATCCGCCTAGCCGGAATCAAACTACTGGCACCACATTGCCAGGTGTCTCTTGGTACTCCAATCCATCAAACTCAAAGGAGGCCTCAAACTCTAAAAATAAATCACGGAACACAGGAGTGCTGACCTGGAAAATCTCAAGGAGTGCAGTGTGCCCGAGAAGCACCTCCAACTCCTCCCAAATACCGAGCCGCTGCGTAATGCTGTTGTCAAGGTATCATCCACTCAATGGTATCGGCCGATGAGAGAAGCGTTGTATCCTGTCGTATGCGAGGTCGGTGACCGGGAATACCGTGCAAGGATAGGGAGCACCTGCAGGTCTCGGCCCAGGTGCCGGTGCAGCAGCAACATCTGGCTCTAGAGGTGGATCCGCCGAAGAAGAAGGTGGCTTGGTGGAAGGTGTGCTCGAAGAGGGACTAGCTGCTGAGGATGATAGTACAGGGAAAGTGGCAGCTGGTGCAGCATAAGTAGGCCCCGCCTCATCTGAGGGAGTGAGTGGCGGAAGAATGTCCAATGGAGGGAGCTCAAAGACCGGAGCGTCGGGGTCCGGCTGCGTAGGTGGTCAGAGTCGGATCCGATGATAGCTGGGCCTCTCGCCCTCGGTGGCGGAGGCTGGTCACTTCCCTCAGGAAGGATCATGATCTTCCATATCCTGAAATAGAAAGAAAAAGAAAACAAAACAAAAGAAAAAGAAAAATGAAGAAAATAAAACAAAGAAAATGTGAGAAAATAGGAAAATAAAAGTACACGACGTGTACTCCAGAGTACACGGCGTGTAGTCAGAATATAGAGTATCCCGTTTTCTCTGGAAGGACACGCCGAGGGTGGAAATAGACCATGTAATAGGACACAGCATGTACCGAACATACATGCCATGTTCCCTTCAAAGTTCAGGTGGTTGTGTAAAATAGATGACACGGCCATGTTGTTATCAGTTCAAAGAAAACAATACATGTCGTTCAGGTACAGGCCACAGCGTGTATGGTACATGAAGAACATGGTCGTGTAGAGGGGGAGACACGGACCGGATACAGATATAAAGGACACGGCGTGTACCGAACATACACTCCATGTTCTGGAACATGGGGTGACAGGTCATGTGCACAGGATTACTCAGGCACGACGAAAAAAAAGGAACACTATGTGTACCGAACATACACACCGTGTATATTCAAATTTCGAAATATTTTGTGTGTGGCTGTGTACAGATGTACACGGCGTGTGTTCTTCATTTCGTGGTCGTGTATAGGTGGAATCCAAACGGTCGGCTGATCCGATAAACACCCTAAATGATTCTAAAAACTTGAAATAGAGGGTGTAGAACGGCGTATCTGGACTGAGGATCACAATGTGAGAAGAATCAGAACTTGAAATGCCCCAAATCGACGGATCTGGAAAAGGGGGTTCGGATGGCGTTCGGGAGAAGAAACGGGAAGAAGGGGAAGAATGGGGTGGCTGTGCGACACGACCTCAAGCCGGGTGGCCCGCTGCTTATATAGTCGCAGTACACAACGTGTATTTTTGGTACACGCCGTGTATCCTGGTTTTTTTTTGAATTATATAAATAAATTTAATTATTATAGTAAACTATATAATAATTATTATTAATAATTAAAAATAGATATATCTAAAAATTCTATTATACATAAACCTATACATGACGTATATCAGGAAATACACGCCGTGTATTTTAAAATGAGAAAAAGAGTAGTACAACCTTTGGTCCGATGCTTGGGGCAGGATTCGAACCAGCGATCGGCCGATTCGAACGGACGCCCTCACCCACTGGAGCAAAGTTTGTTCTGCTGTTCATATTTATTTTATATATATATTTATTCTATACGGCCTATACACATGGAAAGAAAAAAAAGCACGGCGTGTGGTTTTCATTTAGGAAAGGATGGGGGTGAAGCGGGGAGATTAGCGCGATTCGAAACCGGGTCTTGTGAACCTGGTGCCGAGACTTTGCCAATCCTCCAACTTCACCCGCATGTAATTTCTTATTTTTAAAATGTTTTTAATTTATATTTGAAAAATCATGGCACACACGGCGTATATCGGAGTACACGTTGTGTGGTTTTATTAAAAGAACAAATGATGGAAATGGGACGGTTGTCTGGATTCGAACCCAGGTCTTTTGAAACAGGATTACGATTCTAGCTAACCGGTACATCCCCACCATGGGTTTTATTAAACACATTTATATATATATATATATATATATAGATTTAAAATACCACACACGTTGTGTAATTAAAAGGAGGAACCCCGTGCTGAAGGTAGGTTAGGAGGATTTGAACCGAGGACGGATCGAATAAACTCCAGTGACTTTGCCATCGGCACCAGCATCATCCCTGGTTATTTATTTGTTATTCTATATATTTATACTATTAAGTTTATAAATTAAAAAGGATTAGTACACGCCGTGTATATAAGTGGGACACGGCGTGTAACCTCTAGGTTGCCTCCCAGGAAGTGCCTTTGTTTTAGGTCGTTGGCTCGACCTACTTACCTCGCTACCTAATATTTACGGTGGATAATGGTCCCAAATAGTGGACACCCTAGCCATCCAGGAGTTGTAAATTCTCGGGCTCTTCTTCAACAGGAATGTATGGAATGTTAAAGTTATCAGAAATATAAGAATATACCAGATCATCCACCAGGTGATCGTCCATAGTAGTTATTGCAGAACAATCCTCATGATCGGACAATGATGCTTGCTTGATGGCTTTAAGAACATTGTAGGAGACTCTCTCGTCTCCTACCCGAAAAATAAGCTCCCCTTGGTGCACATCAATGAGTGCCTTCCCAGTGGCGAGGAAAGGTCTTCCCAAAATAAGTGGCGCCTCCGGATCCTCCCCCATGTCGAGGATGATGAAATTAGCATGGAGAATCATCCTACCCACCTTGACCAGTACATCCTCTAGTAGTCCCTTTGGGTGTTTGATAGATTGATCAGCAAGTTGAAGGGCTACGCGGGTAGGCTTGAGCTCTTTGAGTCCCAGCTTCTTGAAAACTCCGAGGGGCATGAGGTTCACGCTGGCCCCTAAGTCGCAGAGGGCCTTTCCGAACTCACAGGATCCAATAGTACAAGGAATGGTTAAACTACCTGGATCTTGGAGTTTGGGAGGAATGGAATGTTGAACCACTGTGGAGCACTCCTTTGTTAGTGCAATGATGCCTAAATCCTCCATCTTCCTCTTATTCGAGAGGATTTCCTTCATGAATTTGGTGTATGTTGGCATTTGTGTCAGGGCCTCTGAAAATGGTATGTTGATATGTAGCTTCTTGAAAACATCCATGAATTTGCTGAACTGGTGGTCCATCTTCCTCTGCTTCAATATTTTCAGAAAAGGTAAGGCAGGCTTGAATGCTTGGATTACTTCCTTTTCTTTATTTTGTAAAGTCTCCTTCTGCGGGTTTTTGTATGAGGAGGGGTCGGTATTGGTACCTTTTTCATCAACAGTGGGTGTAGATGCACCTTGTTGTGCTGATTGGTTCTGGTGGAGCTCTTTTCCACTCCGGAGCATGATAGCATTGGCCTCCTCCCTTGGGTTCTTTTCGGTGTTCCCTGGTAGTGTACCGGGCTTCCTCCCTGAGAGTTGATTTGATAGCTGGCCAATCTGATTCTTCAAGCCTCGAATCGAAGCTTCCTGATTCTGGAACTGAGTCTCAATAGTAGATATGAATTTAGTCATCAGATCCTCTAACCTTGAGGTGTTCTCCTGCTGAGGTGTCTATTGAGCCGGTGGAGGATGTGGTTGTCATGGCTGCTGTGTACGAGGGTTTTGATACCCTTGTTGCTGATAAGGACCCTGCTGGGGTTGTTGCGACCTTTGGTATTGGTTCTGATATGGAGGCTGGTTGTAGTTGGGCGGTCACTGGGGCGGAGGATTCTGTTGTTGTTGGCCCCAGCCTGTGTTCTGTTGATCTCGCCATGTCGGGTTATGGTACTGCTGGTACTGGTTGGGCCCTTGATTTTGGGCAACATAACTCACCTCGCTCGTCGATGGGTCTCCAGCCGAACCCAGGCATTCTCCCATGATGTGTTTATCACCACAGTCTCCACATGCTGGATGGTTCACCGCATGAACTTGAGATGCTCCTTTGAGGTTCAATGCGTCAATTCTCTTGGACACAGCGTCCAACTGAGCAGCTAACATAGTGGTAGCGTCAATGTTGTTCATACCTTGCTTTTGAGTCCCCCGCTCGGAGTGCCACTGGAAGTTATTGGCTGACATGTCTTTCAGTAGTTTGAATAATTCTTCTGGGGATTTTCGCATCACCGTACCTTCAGTAGCAGCATCCACCACGGACTTGGTATTCGTGGTAAGTCCTCCGTAGAAGGTTTGGACTTGCATCCAGAGTGGAAGTCCGTGATTGGGGCATTTTCGTAACATCTCCTTGAAGCGTTCACAGGACTCGTACAACAACTCGAAGTCGTTCTGCTGGAAGTTATGGATCTCATTCCGGAGTGCCACCGTCTTGGATGGTGGGAAGTACTTGGACAGGAACGCCTGGGATAGCTCCTCCCAGGTGAGGATAGATCGTTGTGGCAGCCCCTTGATCCAGTCTTACACCTTATCCCGTAGAGAAAATGGGAATAGGTGAAGACGGATGGCGTCCTCGGACATTCCATGGTACCGAAATGTGTCACAGATCTCCAGAAAGTTGGAGAGATGGGCGTTCGGGTCCTCACTGGCCAGGCCTCCAAATTGGACTGTGTTCTGGATCAGCTGCATGATAGCAGGCTTGATCTCAAAGTGTTGGGCCTGGACCGGAGGATGAATGATGCCCGTATCAGCTCCGTGAATCGATGGAAGTCCGTACTCTATAAGGGTACGTCTTGGAGGTTGTTGTTGATGGGGTGGAGCTTGCATAAACTACTCCTGAGGGGAAAAGTATAGTCGTGGGAAGAGTTGTTGTGGCGGCTGTTGGTAATCCCTTGGGAGGAATTCCATGAAGGCTTCAGGAGGTTTCTCCGGTAGACCAGTAGTGGGAGGCTGCTGATCCTAGTACTGATGCTCAGTCGCAGCATCTATGTCTAGTGCTCCCTCTTCCTTGTTCGCCATGGGTTGTGGTTGATGGTTGTGAGTTTCTGTCTATGTACGCCGATGATGAAGCAAGGTCCATTCGATTTCCGGGTCAAGCGGAACTAATTCCGAAGACTCGGCACTTCTGGATCATGTAAAACATCTAAACATATACTTTAAGCTCTACATAACACAAAAATGAAAACCAGGCGTAAAAGGGAAAAATAAAAAAGAAAATTTCAAATGGGATTAGAAAAGAGATTCTTGATAATTTTTTATTTTTATTTTCACTTAAATCAATTATTAACACAATTTAAATCAGAGCACTAAAACGAAATGGTATCCCCAGCAACGGCGCCAAAATTTGGTCTTGCTTGTCGTTGATTGAAGTTATATGCGTCCCAAATTAATTACCCATTCTTAGAATTTTAGTATAGAATAAGTTCGGGGTCGATCCACAGGGAACCATGGCGTGCGTGAATTCAATTGAGTTAATACTTAATTATGTTAAGTATGCATAATTTAGAATCAATTGGGTTGATTTTGGGTTTTTATTGAAACTAAATTGATTTACTTTGAAGAAATGGATACAGTTTGAAAGAAAACAACGGGTAAATTTAAAGATTTTTTAAAATGGAAAGAAAAAGATGTTTTGGGGATGTGGTGAATAAGGAGTTATTATGCAGATTGTTTAAATGGTTGTGTTGTTCATAATAATTCAATCATTCTGGATTTCATTTTGTTACAAGATTTCCTTGGTCCGGTTCCTCTTGTTTGGAATTAGAGCAGCTGACTCCTTGGTCCGGTAGTCAGTGTTCTTAATTCTTTATTACATCCAGTCCATTATTTGAATCGGTGAAAACCTTCCAATGGTTATGGTTTTTTTCACCGTTACTTTTATGTTGTATCGCTGAGAATCCTTCCCTTGGTCCGGCTAAGAATTCTCAGTTATATTAGACAGTGGTTTAAGAATAGTAAGATGAATTACAACGATTCAAACACAACTATATAAAACAACATACAAATTATGATCCCATCATACACATCCCCAACACGAGGGGTTTAGTTACACATAGAAAGTGAGAGAGAAACGACACATGTGATACCTGACGGATTCATCGTGTAGGCGTTGAGGTAGAGTGTAGGAAGGTGGAATGGCGGAGTGACGGCACCTTGGTAGCTTCGGGAATGGTGATAGCAGATTTTATCTTTCATCTCAATGGTTCTCCACTCTCAAATTTGTATACTAGGGCTTCTTTTTATAGAAAAATAAAGTACACAGTGTGTAAAGAAAGTACACGCCGTGTACTTTTCGTCAACGCGCTTTGGCGCCAATTTCTCCACGGGTAGGCAGCCTAATGCGTCGTCTTTAACTTTTGAACACGGCGCCGCCTGGTGGTTGGATGTACACAGCGTGTAGTGTCATAAGTTTGGCCACCATCCCCTTCTAGAATAGCATACACAGTGTGTAAAAGTTCAAACACATCATTTCTTCATCAACGGACACATGGGCGTGTGGATTTTTCTTCAGCAACTACTGCTTCTAGAAAGTAGTACACCGCGTGTAGCGCCGCCACACACAGCGTGTATCTTCTGCCTGGTGACATGGGTGTGTACTCCCTCCTTCGGTCCGTGTCCCTACCTGGATGTACACGGTGTGTATAAAAGTCCACGCCGTGTAGTTTCAAAATTTTCACAGACTTCCCTTCATCCGTGTATTTAGCTAGAAAGCTCCTGAAAGTAAAAAGATTCCCTAAAATCAAATAATATTTTCATAAAACAACAGATATTTGCTGAAAACATGTTTTTATTTTCAATTATATATATGGAAATGTGTACACAAATTGGGTGCATCAATTCCATAATAGAATGAAACTGAAAGTATAACACATCCATGGATAATAATGGAAATAAATATATCACATGGATATTAATAACTGGTTCTTTGGTGATAAAATAAATAATGTCAGATAGCTAATTCCATACCATATGTGAAGATATCATGATCTTATACATTGTTATCTTACCATCAAAGAAATATCTTATTTTGGGTAGGCATACACAAAAATACCCAAAAATATTTATCTCAAGAGACTTACTGATGCATCTAAAAGCTATATAATTTCAAGCACTAATCGTCACTTTTTTAATTCCAATGCATTTATCATATGAGATATTGAGTAAACAATACATAATGAAATTTTCCAATAATCATATGTATCTACATAACAATATAAAAAACAAAAATACATTTCCCCATGTAAATTAAATGGATTTCATGATCATATATCATCCATAGAAATAAGGTGATTAGTCAAACATTACATAGTCAACATGTTAATAATCATCTATATTGGAATAACAACATATAGAATGTCAATGCTTTTCCCCATGTCAATAATAGGGATAACATGATCATAAACCATATGGATAAAGAATGCGTATAGTAAAACAATATAGATTCACCATGATAATAATCATATGTATTGGAATAAAAACATATAGAATGTTAGTACTTTTCCTTGTGTTAATAGAATAACATTCTTTCTAGGTGAACATCATCCAATCTGAATTGTGTAAAAGGTGATGTTCACACTGTATAGAGAAATGAGTATATAGCTAAGCCAGTACTAGAATTACATGATCATAAGTTATACAGAGAAATGATGTGGATTCATATGAAGTAACATGACTCCATTATAAAAAATTAAACATAGAATTATGTTTATATAGATGAAAATCATCATTAAAAAATAATTCTTGAATGATTCCACCTAAGAAGGGATTGAGAATTAGATTGTTTAGTGTCATGAGTTCATTACCCTAGAAGATAAATATATATATTAGAGTATCAATATTGAATCATAAACCCTCTAATGGTAAATTATTTTGAAAATAAAAAGGTAAATGGAAGTGAAAACTTAAAATATCTCTTAGAAAACATTTTAAACATTGAAGTAAAAGACAATGTTATGGGTCACTTCCAAAAAAAAATTTAAAAAGATGAGGTGAAAAATCTTTCCAAACCATTACTTTTAAAAATTATATTCAACAATAGGGCCTTTAAAAGTCATAAGTTTTTTCTTTGATAAATGTGAAGAGGAATACAAAACATATGAAAGTGAAAGGTAAACCTCTTTTTAACATCTTAAAAAATACCTTTGTTCAAAACTCACATTGTAAAATGAGTAACAAAACATTATTTTGTATAAAATTATCATTTTCTCCATATAGGTAGATAAATTAACATATAATAAAATATTATTATGGTATAACTAAAACATGGAAGAAATAAGTTCATGACAAAACAATATAACTCGAGGAAAGGAGACTTGAGTTCTCAATATTCCTTACGAGCAACATATTCCTTGAAGTAAAAAATATTTCAAAAAATATTATTTCATAGTAGAAATTTAAATTCATTTAAAAAAAATATAATACCACATAATATAATAAATTGGTATAATTTTTCCAACTTTTATGTCTAATAGGATGATCATAAGTCGATGAATGAAAATTGGGTTACCAAAAGTTTTACAACTAGGGAAACAATTGACTAAAATACAATTGATGAAATGGAACTAATTTGGATTAGTATTTCCCATGAATAAAAAAAATATGTGATAAATATACATCCATGGGTATTGAATACACTATTAAAAGGAAACCATGGAATATGATGTAAACATGTCAAAAGGAATTAAATTTTGAGACAAAGAACCATTACAGATTGAGAAAATTTTCATTCAAAACCCCTTGAAAGATTGGGCTTGTAATTGAGATTCAAATAAAATTATTAAATTATATTTCATGGTATTATATCACAACTAGGTGGAATATACACCACATAAGTTAAATTAGATACATAATGCCAAACATGTCTCAAAGAGAGGAATTTGAGATGAAAACTCTTACCTTTATTCCGGCTTAGTCGAATACGCTATAGCATCCTATATAATAACCATAAATCTCTTAATAACTTATATAAAAACCTTAATATAACCATAACAACCTTTTTATAATTATTTTATTACCATATATAACAAATATATTAATTGATTATATTTTATTGTCATTATTAGATGTTAGAACTGTCGGTTGCTTGTTTTGTAAAAACTTCATGGAGACAAGAATGATTCTCACTAAGTGGTTCCAAGTTCATCATTAACATATCATTAAATATATAATAATTTTTGTTTTTTAATAATTACTTAATTTCCATTTTCATTAATTAAAATACATAAATATGGTTTTTAAAAATGGAAATCATAATGAACTGGTTTTTGACGTGTTTAACGATCAAATGGTGATGTATCAATAAATATTTTAAATATTAAAAAAACATTTATATAATAATTAAATCATATTAAATATATCATTATTACATGATATTACAATTATATAACATCCCATAATCATTTATAACATAATCTTTATAACATCATTTACATAGGCATTTAAATCGACCCAAATGATAACGTGTTATAATGATTTAATGAGTAAGGGGATGTATTTAGATAATGATAGTATGAAATATACATAATATTAAACATGTAATAAAAAATCCTCATTAAATACATTATAGAAACCATAAATTATGGGTGGTTATTACAAATTAAATTCATCATTTGTAGAGGTGGTAGTATGTACATACGCACTATTAACAATCTCATTTCTCAAAGAATGGAAAGAATGATGGTATATTGATAAGAAAAATTTTTTATATTTTTTGGATACATTTATTTAAGGATTTTTTATCATTTATTCTATTTTAAATTGGTTTTTGATGTGTTTTTTCAAGGAATGAGAACTCAAGACAGAAAGGAGGAGATGCTGGAAAACAATAAATTTGGACATTACACATCGTGAATCCAAAGTACACGATGTGTATTCCTCGAGCATACAGAATTTTAGCCAAATTTTAATGGACTGAATCCAAGATACATGATGTGAACCAAGTAAAAAATGTTAATCCCACTTACATATAATTAAATCTTCTAATCTAAAACATGATGAAAATGCACGATGTGAACATTTTACACAATGTGAGAAGTTCGAATTATAAATCCTATCAAATATACAAGCCATGAAATCTAGGAGATCCAATATCTTAGGATATCTTTTCAGATATAAATTACATGACATTAAAACCATTTATAGGCCAAGTAGGTGTCAAGGCAGAAGCCACTTAAATAGGTTACATGACATGAAACATTTATAGGTTGTGTAATGCTTGATTATAAATATGAAGTCACCCCCAATGTAGATAGAGAGTTTTAGAAAACCTCATAAATTCTTTATTTATTCTCTGTTTCTACTTTTTTGTTCTAAAACTTGTTATTTTACTTTATTTCTCCTATTTTAACATTATTTTTCTACCACTTTACATTCTATGACTGTGGATTGACTGTTTATTGTTCCAACATTGAATCCAATTCCAATTGTCATTAAAATTCATCCATTTTTGTGTTATTCTTTTTTAATTAATTAAAGTTAGTATTTTATTGGTTGTATATGGTTTTAATTATGTATTTATATTATTTAAATTATTTAATTTTTATGTTTATCATGTTGTTTATTTCCCTACTTTTGATTAATACTTTCATGCTTGATTAATCCTCTTAGGGTTGGGGGTTGAGAGTAAGGGTGTGTTTAAACATAATGAATCTATAAAAAAAACTTGGTAAACCTATGTCTAGTAATTAGTTTAAAAATAATTATTCATCCCATTCTATTTCATAACCCTGATCACAAGAAGTGTAATTGAAGGACACTGGTCTAGTTGGAGTTGAGAAATATAGGACCAATAGCTTATGATACTTTCTTCCCATAAGATAAGTTTACTGTATTTAGGTTGCTGAATGTCTCAAGACCAAATAATAGTTCTATCTTAGTTATATCCAATTGTTTTGACCATTACCTATTGGTGACCTTTGCGCAGCTTTGCAGCCCATGTCATAGGATTATAACATGCTATATTTAGGATTATCTTTTTCCTAAACCCTAAAATTGACCCTAAACCCTTATTTATTTCATGAATTAAAAACCAAGATATGTATTTTAAATAAAACCATACCAAAGAGAGATCATGAGGACTCGTATTTTAAGGTTTTATTCACTAGGTTTCTTTCCA